>CM075348.1:5151666-7727500 GCA_037693485.1 Kitagawia praeruptora | reverse complement strand
CCACCCAAGCCCATACAATCACATTGGGTTGAAACCCAACAAAAGTAAGAACT
Source organism: Kitagawia praeruptora (assembly GCA_037693485.1). Lineage (NCBI taxonomy): Eukaryota > Viridiplantae > Streptophyta > Magnoliopsida > Apiales > Apiaceae > Kitagawia > Kitagawia praeruptora. The sequence continues at coordinate 7,727,447 of CM075348.1, read as the reverse complement.
CCTTCTAGCACCATTGTTGAAGTATAATAGAATAAATGCCAATCCCTTTACAAGTTGGGGGTGCAAAGATATATATAGTATTTCCTAAGTGGGCTTTTAATGGGTCTTATTGTCTAAGTGGGCCTCGGGAGCATTAATTCATAAATGCAAGATTTGATTCACCAAAATAAGCCTTTAATTTAAAATTTATAGAATTAATGGTGTTTATTTTAGTACTATAAACTATGAGAACAAGTCCTCCTGTTCTCTCAACTTTGTCAACATGACCAATAAAATTAATTTTATAAAACATCTTTACTACTAAAAATGACATGACTTGAACAGTTGAGCCAAGGGCCTTAATGCCATTACTCTATCACTCAATGGTAGGTGTTGAGAATCTTGGTGTAAATTGTAATAAAATAAGATTTTGAGCAATTCATGGAGGAATGATTTAAATGCAGAAATTAGTAAAGAGGTTGGAGGTGCTTCTGCGGATGGTATGGAGTAAATATGGAAAATTGTTGGGAAGCTGTAGAGTCGGTCTTTTTTTCTGATTGGTTCACCATTGCAGTTTTTAAGTAATAATGAGTTTAATAGATGGGTTAGGAAATTTCAAGTCTTGGGTTGGTTTCTTTTGGGGGTTGAAGGGTTAATGCCAATGTATTCGGATTGGGAAGATATGTAGTCGGTAAAAAAAATCGGAAAAAATTGGTACTAAATCGAAATGAAACAAATCAAATCGAAGAAAATTGGTACTAAATCGAAACGAAACAAATCAATTCGAAGAAAAAATTGAATTATAAAACTGGTTGGTTGTTACGTGCTACCAGTGAAAATATGTGTTGTATTTGCATACAGAGCACTAATTCATAACAGCAAGATTTGATAATTTTTTAGGAAGAAATTGCCTAAAAATTGACAGTGAAAGTACCTATATACCCTTATTTGATTGAAAATAACAAAAAAAGTGTGGCATGCTTCATACTGATCATACATACTCCACAATCTCATTAGTCTATCATCCACTCTAATCGTCGGAATGGTCCGAACAAATGCCTAAACCTAAAAGCCTCGGTTCTTCTATTCTTTTCCGCCCAATTACAATCATCGGTTGTGTTATTTTGATTGTATTCGACACATAGAGATGAAAGGGGAGAATGATGGGTGTTTGATTATATCAATTGTGATTATATATTTAGCTTTGCTCTTCTTTTTCAGTTATCCAATGGAGCATTATGTTTACCTAATTATGATTATATATATGTCATTATGGTATATGTTGTTTTGTTGGTCCTGTATAATTCCAAAAATTTTCTCAAATATTTTGTCAAGTATATTGATAAGTCTTCTTATAATATAATGAATCTTTTGTGTATATATAAACGTTTAAATTAAAATTTCCCATTATCATGTCACGTCACAATTTTTGAAAGATATATTTAATTTTAACATCATTATATTTCATGTTTTATATTTTATAAATTAAATATAAAGAAGTGCACGTTTCGGAATTAGGGATAGGCATTTCATTCGTCCCGCTCGATCCGATCCGATTTCCGCGCGAATTGGAGATTTAGAAACATTTGTAAAAATAATGCTATTCAAAGGGTTTGAACCCATGACGTTGCATAAGTCAATGCAACACCATAACCAGTTGATCTGTGTGAGCATTTGAGTTAATATTAAAAATCATTAGCAACATACATAAATATTTGTATAATGTATAATCCCAATAATTATACATACACATATACATACATACATACATACACATATACATACATACACACATACATACATACATACATAAATAATTATACATAAATACGTACATACACACATACATGCATACTTACATACTTACATACATATATACAAACATACATACATACTTGCATACATACATACATACATACATACATACATACATACATTCATACATACTTACATAATTATTAATTATACATGCATACGTACATTTATGTTAAAAAATCTATTAATATTTCATTATTTGTAATCTATTAATTGTTGTATAATTAATATGTATATTTATACATACATACATATGTACAAACATAAATACATACATATATAAATTTCTATGGATATATAATAATATACTATAATATTATATACATACATACATACATACATACATACATACTATATAACATACATACATACATACATACAAACAAACAAACAAACATACATACATACATACATACATACATACATACATACACATACATACTTACATACATACATACATATATTTATGTTGTATAATCTATTAATATTTCATTATTTGTAATCTATTAATTGTTGTAAAATTAATATGCATATTTATACATACATACACATGTACAAACATAAATACATACATATCTAAATTTCTGTGGATATATAATAATATACTATAATATTTTATACATACATACATACATACTATATATTTTTGTTTATATATATTAATTGGTAGATAAATCTCAGCTGGCTTACCTCATATAATGTATAATTATTAATTATAATGTATATGTATGTATGTATTCAAGTATGTATGTATGTGTGTATGTACGTATGAATGTATAATTATTTTTGTATGTATGTATGTATGTATGTATGTATGTATGTATGTTTGTATGTATGTATATGTGTATGTATAATTATTGGGATTATATATTATACAAATATTTATGTATGTTGCTATTGATTTTTAACAGCTCAATTGGTTATGGTGTTGCATTTAGTTATCCAAATTTAACATGGCCTTTAAGTGACCGGAGGCTTGACCGCATTAAACAAAGACTTGAAATAAGACATAAAAAAACGTACAAAAAGAAAATTCAACAATTACTGCCGATCTTGTCACCCGACACGACAATAAATTTAGTTAAAATACAGGTAAAATATTAAAAATCTACAAATAATAAAAAATATTTTTTGTTTTGTTTTGTGTTCATGAATTATGTCAAAAAATATTACATACAATTATACAAACCTAAATTTAATTCAATTTTTTTTAATTAATTAGATACATACCTTATAAAAGAGTATTTATTTTCAAAATCGAAAATGGAATTTAGGATTTGGGACAATAAAATATAAATGCTTATTATTTGAAATAAGTTCTCATGAAAATTTGATTCAACATTTTTTGTCATTTTTTCTTCACACTCCCAAAACTGTTTCTCTGATCTGTTTAAAAACTTTGATTTTCAGTTTTAAAAAAATTATTTTAAAACATTCGAGAACACTTTAAAAAATTGCATCGGTAGTATCGGTGATTCGGTGGGAGCATATATAGACTTACCTCTTTTTTTCTTTTTTGTACAGAAAATTGTCACGAAGAAACAAGAAAATTTCAAGAATACAACAGTCTAAAATAGAACCTAGTGATGATGACCCATTATATGATTATCAATGTGTTTTTTGTTTACGGTACAGCCAAGTGAATTAGAGAATTAGCAAAACATTTAAAACTTGATTAACAGTATAACAATTTACATATATATAGTACAAGCTCGAATTCATTCAAGTGCATGTATTTATCTTTGTTCCAATAATGCAGAATAGGCAGAGACATTTAAGTGCATATATAGTACAAGCTCGAATTCATTCAAGTGCATGTATAGTAAGTACATATAACAATTTACATATATAGTACAAGCTCGAATTCATTCAAGTGCATGTATTTATCTTTGTTCCAATAATGCAGAATAGGCAGAGACATTTACTGGGGTGTAATTTGGACCAGTTAGCTGGCTTGTACCTGCAGACGAGCTGAATGGCGTACTCCCAGTATTTGATGTTGAAGCATTGGCACTCAGAAAGGTTGTTGAATCTGAAAATTTCCAGTCCGTAAGGTAGCCGGGCTTTGTCGTGACTGCAGTTACTTCGATGTCCCCTGATAACATTGCCAGCACACGAGACATTGGAGGTCTTAAATTTGGTGAAGTCTGAGTGCACAAGAGTGCCACATCTATGAGCCTTTTAACTTCGTTCTCATTGAATGTAGACAGACTTGGATCAACAAGCTCGATTCCACGGTTATCCTCATGTAATTGCCAGGCCTAAAAAGAGGTCAACTATTATAAGCTGCACAAGAATCTTGGTGTAGCAAATAATCTATTAATACAACTAAATACAAGAATTTCCATAAATATCTACGTCAGTGGATTTTAGTAAATACAAGAATTTCCATAAATAGCTACATATTAATATCAGTTCTCTAGTTCAAGGCTCTGAGCATTCTCTGTGTGGTGTGTCTCTGTAGACCATCACAACTTCTACTGATGTTTGTGCTAAGTAACCAACTCATCTAAAACCTTAAGGTGTTAGAGGGAGGCCTTACCAGGATCACATAATGTATTCTAACACTCCCCCTCACTTTTGGGCTAGCTAAATTTAATGTAATCTATTACTCTATTGACAATATGTTAAGAATCTCTAATAAAACTAACCCTGCTCTAAGCCATATATATATAGGTATAACACAGTTTTTAATGCATAAAACATTTTTACTATGAGTTAGTCTAAAGAGTAAAGAGCGAGAGAGGAGAGTGCATAAGTTAAACATACCCATTCAAGTAGATAGACTTTATCATCTTCTAAGTTTGAGTCGGAATTGGACCTTCCACTAACAACTTCAAGAGCTACTACCCCAAACCCAAACACATCAGCTTTTTCAGTAAGATGTCCACGCATGGCATATTCTGGTGCAAGATATCCACTGAAGTCACAAGAAATATATTACAACCAACTACTTCATACAGAAACACACAGAAACAATAACTATGTATGCTGCTAGACATGTATAATGAAAGTCATACATTGTTCCAGCTACGCGAGTACTTATGTGAGTCTTCTTATCATCATAAAGTTTGGCCAAGCCGAAGTCCGAAATTTTAGGTACAAGTTCAGAATCGAGTAAAATATTGCTTGCTTTCACATCTCTGTGTACAATTCGTACTCGAGATTCCTCGTGAAGATATGCTAGACCACGTGCCACTCCAAGGCATATTTCAAAACGAGTTGGCCAGTCAAGGAACAAAGTTCTGTTTCCTGTTTCATTGACACACAAAATTTAACATTTTCGGAATACTTATTTTTTAGTGTTTGTTTGTCACCCTTTACTACTAAAATAAGTCAACGGTTCAATACTTGACAACCACAAAGAATTAACAAAACATTTACTCGTAAACATACAAAAATATTTACAAAGAACATATATTTTACAAATTTTAAGCACATTTATTGTGTTCAAGTATGCATACTTCAATGGAATATTAAAAACTAATACAATCCTAATAGATGAAAAAATATTTGTTTTGAAACATAATAATCAAAAACGTTCATCGCACAGTTTATAAGCTTGTTATATGTTAGAGCTAAGAACAATTACCAAATAACGCTTGATCAAGACTGTTGTTTTCAAGATACTCGTAGACCAGCAGCCTCTTATCTCCCTCAATGCAGCATCCATATAATTTCACAAGGTTACGGTGCTGCACAGCAGATATAGTTGCAATTTCTGCCACAAACTGACTCTTTCCTTGATGGGATGCTACAGAAAGTTGTTTAACAGCAACAACTCTACCATCGTTAAGAGTACCCTGTTGATTAAGACATTTTCAATAGCACTGCATGACTTGTAGTCCACATTCCGATGAAAGGCATAAAAAATATTGCTGCCAAACATAAAATTTCCTTCTAGAATATGCATTGAGTCATATTTAAGAATTTGAAAAACAATGGTAACAATATAGTAACAACAAATTCGTGGTTGACATAAGAATTTGTTTTGGAAGGGGAAAAAAGATTTTGTTTTGCAAAAAGGAACCCAATTTCAGTTGATGGTACATACAATAGGACTCTTTCTCCAGAAGGGAGAGAGTAATGATAACAATTTGTATTTCAGTCATTAAAAAAAAAACCTGCAAACCTCAAATTCGTACCATACAAGTGACAGAAGCAATTCACAACAGAGATCACATATATATTTGTTTTCACTTATTTTATTTTAATTTTATGAACTGATTCACCTGTTCAATTACAGTTATTAACTCTTGTCCAAAAAAAAAAATTACAGTTATTAACTACAAATATGACTCACCTTGTAAACAGGCCCAAATCCCCCCTCCCCAAGCTTATGACTAAAGTCATCAGTTCCAGCTTTCAGTTCTGCATAACTAAAAGTATATGGTCTGGCATCCAGCCCCAGAAACTCTGTTATTTTGGCGCAAAAAAAAACAATAATTAATCAAAACAGAAGTATATCCATAGGAATATATTTCAACTTGTATAATAAAACATAAACATATAAATTATATGACACCAATTTCTACATTAACATTCATTTAACACCAAACTACTATGATGTAGAAGATTGGAAAGCACCGAATGACAGAAGAAAACATGATAAGAATAATATGAACTAGACTAGCCAGTGCAGACTACAAAAATACCTCCATGACATGTGGTGACAAAAGGATGCATTAGGAGTATACTGATATCATTTGGTTATAGTAATTTATAGAATTTTCCCTGAAGCCCCAAACACTTAATCAGGTCATGACCATGGCAATTCTTCTGCCTTTTGCCTCCACAATCATACCCTTTCTCGATAATTTCAGCCATCATAAAGTTTAGTTTTTCTACAATTGATGTAGAGAATCATTCGTCTTCTGGGGCATATGTAGGTCCACACTATCATTCCCTTAACCGACTATTTCCCCTTACCTCCTGCTCAATATTTTAATTCACTTGCATGGAGTTTTGCACATTACTTTTCCATCCTTTCTTTTGCGGCCTCGTCATCTATTTAACCATATTAGTGTAGTTATCTGGGTAAAAACGAAAAATACCGATTTTTCTGAAAAAAAAAAACGAAAATACCATTTTCGGGGAGAGGGTGTTGAAAATACCCATTTTGTTACGCATTTGTGATTGGGGTAACGGGGGATACGCATTTCTGATTGGGGTAATCAATGTCACGCAAATTTCATTGGGGTAACGAGTGTATTGTAGAAGCAGGCCAGGTTGGGATACGCATTTTCATTATGCGTATCACCTGTCACGCATCATCGACATGCGTGATGACGTCATCGTCGTTTTACCACAGACGAGCACTCCGGTGCGATTTAATGGCGATTCCGGCAAACATTTTTCGATCCATTCGTTCTTACAAATCCGGAACTTTCCCAACACATGCTATATACCATTGCAATCGTCGTTCGAAGCTCTACACGCCTGTACCAAGTTTATTACATTTGTTGTGCACGTTTGAGAACCCCCAAATCACCCCATTTTTTCCGATCTGTTTCTCCGATGACCTTCAACACGCCCCTGCGGGGCCAGCAAACACTAAAACAAATGGAAACAAATATAGAGTGAGTTGTGACGATTATTTTCATGTGCTTGGATGAAACGTTGGTTTAGATATGGCTGGGATCGAGCGAGAGGAACGGAGGAGGCGATTTTTCGCCGGGGAAGACGACCGAAGGTGTTGTGTGATAATGACGTCACATGACGTCATTACGCATTCCAGGAATGCGTGTCATGTGATACGCATCACAGACATGCGTATCTCCAATACGCATTTGACAGTTGGGTCATCAAATGGGTATTTTTCACACCCCCTCCCGAGAATGGGTATTCTTGTGTTTTTTTCCAGAAAAGTCGGCATTTTTAACAATTTTTCTAGTTATCTATACTTATGCATAAGTTGGTTCCTGACAACTGCAAATCGTTTTTACCCTCCGAAAGAGCCTAGAATTCACCAATTAGAATCAAAAAGCAAAAATAGCCACTTAAGGATCTTCCAGAAATTTGTTTTAAAATTAGTGACAACTTGCATATATACACAAACAACCACTTCACTTTAGTCACAAGGATAATGACAATATCAACCTCTGAAAGTCTATTAATAATGTAAGATAAAAACATATAAACAATGGCATTATTTAAGGCCATATAAAAACATTGGTCAGAGGTGCAAACAAGCAATCCTAATTAAACGGATTTTCCACCAAGTATATTGAGAAATTGTCAACCACTCACAGATACAATCAAACTTACTCATGCAGATTAGAGCCTAGTCAGGGTTCTTAACTAAAGATTTACATATAAAGATATTAGTACACGCATCCTGGGATACCGAACAGTAGATAATTAGACGTTACTGCCGTGTTTCATAAATTATTCGTGTTCTATAATGCAACAAGTAAAAACCAATCTTTGTGTCAACACATAATATGAACAACTATGAGTACGGTGCATCCATACTAGCACTTGAAAAAAAATTCTAAGTTAAAACATAGACAAAAAATAGGCAAATAAAATTATTAGATGTCGAATCAATGTTAAAATATTATGAAAAAATCTTTTTATCGGTTTCCTTCTTTACCTTCATCTTCCAAGGCCTTTCGCTTTTTCCTTCTTCGAACAAAGAAAAACACAACAAATACAGCCAGAAAGCCTACAACAACAACCGGAACGACTATCCCCACAATTAGACCAGTGTTGTTCTTTTTGGTGGAAGGATTGACAGGAGAATCGTTGCTAACAGTAGGAATGAAATCTGCATGAAGTGAGTTCATTAGAAGAATTCAGAGAAAAGAAGAGCAGGGTTCAAGCTACTAATTTTAGTCTACTACACTTTGAAATTGTGTTAATTACCTGGAGTGGCACTGATTGCTGAAATAGAAGGCCCATATGTACCTTGATCTGGTATACAACATGTCCCTTTTCCAGCCCAAAATAAATGGATTTCAAGGTAATTTTCAGAAACGTTTACTTTAAAATCTTTTGAAAGTGCACGGAATGAAGATCCAGCTTCCTTGCGTATATCGAAATCTTTCCAGATTAGGTTCCCCTGAAATAAACATATTAATATATCAGAGAAATATTATAACATAAAGAAAAGAAAATGAATCCACATTCCTGGATGTCGAATGACAATGAAGAAGAGGAAACCACACATGCCTGGATGTATATATCAAATATCCGCTTTCCAAGACTCTTCCAAGTAGGAGGATCTAGGACAGCTATCTCTGCAAACTGAAGTTTCACAGTATAGTTACCATTTTCAAGCCCTAGGCCATAATACCGCAAAGACCCAGCAGAAATTCGTGCAGTCTGGAACAGCTCTGAGTCCAAGGTATTTGTAAATTGAGATGAAGATGTATATATATATTGTGGATTATTACTCCCTGCATGCAAGCCAGCATTACTGACGGCCCACCTGTTTGCCGTATTAACAAAATATGTGGCAGGACCAAGGGTCTCATTGTCTCTCTCATATACAATCCTGTCTGAAGACGTAACTTGCGGACCACCACACTTAATTGAAAAGTTATAATCTGTAAGATAATGCAACCACAGTATGATTAGACAAGAGTCGTGTAATGTCTTAATTGTCAAAAAGCTAAAATTCATTAACCTGTTCTTTACACATAGCGTTTTATATTCATGAGCAGTTTAAATAGGATACAACTGGAGAAATTTAACTTCAAAGGGTTAATTCGTTAAACACATAAAATGTATTTCTATCTTATCAAGTTGTTTTAGTAAATGACGGACAATACCATATAACTGATGCACATCTTCAGGTTTTTAAGCATTACATATTGCATTCGGTTTTATATACACAAAATTTGCATTCTGGATGCAATATTTCAATCTTATACAGGTATGATAAACTTATTGGGTTCGTCAATCAACAATGGGACAGAAGATTTTATCCCCTTGGCTCCCAATAGGAAAATATATTTGATCTGTCAATGGTTTTGGAGTTGAAAGTATAAATAGATATCCCAAATTTAATTGGCTCAATGTGTCCAATGTCTTTTCTCTGCAAAACAGCAGTGGGTTGTCTTCTAAAACATTTTAGAAACCAAATTTTCCAATATTGGACGCTGCAGTGGGTTGATGAACCTCTAGTTTCATCCTTCTCATACTCTAGATCATATTGGAGCAAGTGTAATGAATATTAGACATACTCTTAACTGCTAATACCATTTTTCTTAACAATAAAAAAAATGTCGACACAGTAATAAGCTAGGAAAAAATGAGATGGTACAAGCCGCTACATCAATTCATATTTGCAGGTGTTCAATGACTATTAGGGTACACCTCAATCACCAAAAATTGTAATAATCTGTTAAAAAAATTGAAGTTGCACTTACATCTTGGAGAATCACGATTGCAAGGAAAACCCCTCTGCAAACAGTTCAATTCTGCAGGGAGAATGCTGAGAGCAGAAAATGCAGGTCAACTAAAATAACATAAATACAAGAACTAACTTTCGAAGATATACGCCAAGAAAAAAAGTGCCACTAGAGAATTTGTATATTGTGGCTACTAATTTTAAGAAATACATGTTTGAATATGTGCTTCTCCAGCCATGAAAAGAACTTATACCTAATCCACTAGCTATATACTTTTAAATTACAGACACTGATTTTGCACAAAACATCTTTGCCCAACTCCAAACATGTGACTAGTCTCTAATGTATATGCACCGGCACTTATGAAATGCTACCGCAGCGAGAATATCTTTGATTTAAAATTTTGAATAGCTAATTAGATAGATGTGGATTACTTGGGCGATGAGTGAACAAATTATTAACACACTTAGAAGCATAATGATCATGCATCAGAAATTGCAATATTAAAATAGCATTAGATTAGGAAAAACTAGATGATTGAGAATCACCTGCTATTTGATCCTTCAATTGTGAAGTTGTTGACAGCTAAATTACTGCATATTATACCATAAAGCTCTCATTGTTAGTTTGGAATATTACAGTTGCCACTGCAATATAATATGACAATGGTAAGAAGCAAGGAAACCACTATATTATATGTACATACATTTGTATGTTTGGTTCGCTGATCCACGTGGGAAATGTCCCAGAAAGGTCATTGTATGATAAATCTCTGCACAAATTTGAGGATGTCAATTACATTTTCTACCCACTTACAGCTAGTGATGCTATTCTTTATTATGAAGCACGTCTGTTTCACTAGTTAGAAATTGTACAAACAATCATAATTTTACACATTGTAGGTCAACAAGATCAAAAGAACCATTATAACAACTCAACTTTTTTTTTTTGGCAACTAACAACTCAACCTTTTTTCTCGTTTTTGCCAAGTAAGAAGTCAACCATAAAATGGTAGAACTTAAGTTTCTCCCTTTCCTTTCAATATTAAAAGTATCCACTTATATAACAGAGTGTGCAACCTTCTAATGTATTAATGATCCAGTCAAATATTACATCTACAACCCTGGGTTGATCAGAAGAGCATTTTATCTTCAAAGACTATACACCACGGAGGAAAATAAGAATACAAGCAGACCTTAATTTAACCACTTAAGAGGCAAAATTACTTGGCTGAGGTTAAAAGTTTATCTATGATCTTCAACCGTATTTCAAATGAAGCAGGGCCCGACATTTTGACGTAATATTGCTTCTAAATGGAGAGAAGCTACATAAAGTATAATCCTGCACTAGATAATGATGCAAAACGGAGTTCAAAGGTGAAGGAATTATGTATGTCTTCTAGATCTGGCCGGTGGGAAAATTTGATAAAGAAAAGATTCAGGAGGCACCAATTTTGTTTTTAATCAAGTGATTTTAAGTTTGGCAAAGGAAAAGACTTCGAGTCTGGGATCTCACTTAACATTGTAGACCATTTTCGGGAATTCAAGACTTATAGTGCACTTCCCCACAATAAGGTTTAATGGTGTACATGGACTGTGATCAGTAGATCTTACTTGTTCAAACCAAGATAAGTCAAACCTTCCTATTTTTTTATTTTTCCTCGAACATATATGCAAAAACGTTACTCGGAACACTCCTACTGCTCCCTGACAGAACAAAAACCATCCCCTTTGTCAATCTATTATCCCACATTTGCACAACATAAAATAACATACTACTGTATAAGTGATCCCTAAAGTGTAGATCATCCACCACACCCACTCTCTTTCTCTGCTTTCAATCTTATATCATCTAATTCCGATTTATGCCAGTCACCGCACCCCCTTCCCCGTATCCCCACGAATTGGAGCAGTAAAATACGGGGACACGCCACCCGGCGCATCCCGTACGTATCTGGCTGCACCCCCACGCACCCCCGCACCCGAACGTATCCGGTGCGCAGTACGTTGGGTGGGTGCCGCACCCCTGCTTTCCAGATGATAAGGCATTATGAAGTGAGATGTTATTATGTTTTGCCACCCTCGTGAGATAAATAAAATTCTTTATCTGAAAGTAGACTACTGAAAGAATTGAGAAGCCTATTTAGAGCAACAACACAAGGAGTTACTGAAATGATCAAATGAACTAGAGTTAATAATCAACCTGGCCACTTCAGTTCTTTTAAATAATCCACATTCCAAAGACAAGTTTACTCACATATTCCTAAGAGATGGACTCTTTTGCGAAGGTAGTGTACCAGATAACTTATTGTTTCCAAGAAACCTGACAACAGAAGTACAAAAACATGCTTAAGTTTAACTTAAAGTAGTGCAAAAGAAGAACTAAACAATTTATCATAGATCACGTGACTGAAATTTGCAGAAGAACAGATCACGTGACTGAAAAGGAACAAGTTGGTGTGTATTACAGGAATGAAAGTGAACTCAAATTGAATAGTGAGTTTGGAATCCTTCCACTGAAGTTGTTGAAGCTCAAGTCTCTGGTAAAAAAAAAATATTAGTAAACATCAATCGAAAAATAAAGCTGTTGCATGATACTAAAAATTTGAGCGTACAAATTTATTTACATAACTCACAAATTTCCCAATAAATGAATATAAGAACCTTCAGACAATATACAGAGAAAGTATGGTAAATGCTTGAATTTAATGTGTTTAGAAGCCAACACGGTCATCCTAAGGAGAGACCAGTCAGGTGTCATCAAAAGTAAAAAGTCTCATTGCTATGAGGAGCTAGCCCGAACATAACAGAGATGCAGAAGAACCAGAAAAAAAGTATAAGTATCAGGACCGTGACAAAAAGGAGGCATGGCCATGACTGACAGACAGTAACTTAGTGGCATGCCATGACAATCCGTGTCACGGCTGTGATATCTACACAGAGCCTACTATTGAATTAGCCAGGGTGTGACAGTGAACTGTCAGGGCAGTGACGCAAAATAAAATCTGACTATAACTTGGTTTAGTCTATCTTGAAGGACTTTCTTGTTCAAAAAGGATACAGTAGTAAATGTAAGGAAAGGAAGAGAGTATACATACTGAAAATTAATACAGATGTTCCTGGCTTTTATAATCATCTGCTTAAGTGATATAAATTCTAGAGGAAAGGAAGTTTCTTGAAATCCATCAAAATACTGTAGTGGTTTTCTATACAAGTTGCATTCTTCTATCATTCACCTTCTACCCTGTGAGCAGTGACGGAGGCAGGGGGGGTCCAGGGGGTCCCTGTCCCCTCCTAGGTTTCAAATATCAACCATAGTAGTACTAGTTTTGCATGTATTTCTTTGTAGTTCAGCTGGTGTGAATTTAAGTTTTACACCTCATCAACCAGGGATCGATTCTTACCCTATGGTTTTTTTAGTTGTTTTCTAACTTTTAATCTATGTTTTGCAGTTTTTCTTCTAAAAATTTCACCTTTTATACTTTCAACACAATTTTAAATCTATAAACACTTCTTATTGTTGAATTTAGAATTATTTTTCCTTCTTTAATTTAATTTACAATTCTTTTTTAATTTATTTTACAAGTAAAATTTTATGTTATTATTTATTTTTATAATTATAATATAATATCGGACCCCCCCATAAAACATTTCTGCCTCCGTCACTGCCTGTGAGCATGGCTGCATTATAAGGTAAGTGTTTTTTTTTCTTCTTACATGTAAGTAGTTTAATTCCTTTTTTGAGAACTAAATTGAAATAATAAAATTTGAATGGTTCAATCTCATCTTTAATACTTGGTGAGTCTCACCTTTTCGCTTAGTTCAATATGACTTTTAATAGTTGGTCGATATATAATTGACATACTTTTTTAGCTTAATAGAGATATGAATATAATCGCATGAGATTTGCAACATAAAGTATTATGGATCTTTTACATGTTTATCTGCATTTGGTTTACTTTCAGATTTAAGATTGTCAGCTGGGAAACATTGTCAGATTTAAGATTGTCAGCTGGGAAACATTGCCAGAACAAAACCAAGCTTCATCTAAAATTTACTGGGCCCGATCATCCAACATGAATAACTTACAGTTGAGTCAAATTTCGATATCCACCAATGTCAGAAGGGATAGAACCAGATATATTGTTATTCCGCAAAACTCTGCAGAGGGGAAAGAAAAGGACAAATCAGTCATAGCATACATCTTACGGTAAAGTGATTCGGAAATTTGGAATAACTTTGCAATTAAGTAAAAACATACAACGCACACATATTAGGACCTAAAACCAATTTCCTTACAAGACAGTCAGAGACTTCATTTCCTTAATGAATTCCAGTGTAGAGCTCCCATTAGACAAATCACTTATTCTCCTGAGCAACGTAATTTCCAAAGGTCATTATACAAAGTGAATGGAAAGCAGACAGTGCCAGACACTACAAACAAAGATGGATCTAATGAAAATACACATGCACTATAAATGTCTGTGTGTGTACTCTGTATATACGTAAACACACATATTTGGAGTGGCACTCACAACTCTGTCAGTGATGTCAAACTGGAAAGCGTCATCGGTATGGGACCTTGAAAAGAGTTCCCTTGAAACCTCCTAACCAAACACCAGGATATGTATAAACACTGAGTTTTCCACAACTCTTAAAGTTAAAAACAAGTATCACATCTTCATTAACTTCGTGTCGAGAAAGATTTGTTTGTTTCCAGTATGGTTTGAATGGAAAGAGAAGAAATAAGTCTTACAGGACATTAAGCTTTGACCAGTTTCCAATGAAGTCGGGTATTCTGCCTGTGAGATCGTTGTCAGAAGCCCACCTGCATTCGCAATGGTCCCCTCATGTGAAATAGACCAAAATCACTTAACATAATAGTCATCTCGAGTTTTCTGTAATTGCATTTAAAAAATGACTGGAATTTCTTACACAATAGCCAGGTCTTGTAGACTAGCAAAGGTTGATGGTATGGGACCGCTCAATCCAGAACTATCAAAGTAACTAAAAAAATGAAAAGGCTAATGTGAGAAATGCTGCCTCTCATTTTCGATGTAATTCTAGTTATAATACATAATATGTTTAAAAATAAGTTTTATAGTGACCACATCAACCAAAAAATGGTTATGAACTGAAGAAAAGCAAAGAACTCATGATCAGCATATAAGCACAGCAAGAAAATAATCTATCTTTCACATGTATTACTCGATATCAACCCTAAACTATCAGATAAGGCCAACAAAGATGTGAAGGTATGCAAAAAGACGGATTATCAATTTTCGATTTTCCTTAGATCAAATAATCAATAGGTATTTCCAGCGTTGTAACAGAACGAGACACAACCTTAATGTGAAGATTTAGACCTATATTGGAAGTTTGGAACATCAGTTTTCATAGTTAAAAATAAAAAACTTACATTTGGGTCAACTTTGTCAAACTCCCCAGCTCCGATGGCAAAGGGCCACTGAAATTGTTTGAGCTAAAAGATCTGCAATAGTTTTACAAACTAGCTAAAATCATTAGCTTTAAGGTTAATAAATCATCAATATCTCATATTTGAAATTGTTTAAGTGAACAAAAACATACAATGATCTCAAATCAGTAAGCTTTCCGAGTTCCTTTGGAAGCTCCCCTGATAGTGAATTAATGCCCAAAGTCCTAAAGACATCATATATGGTATCAGACTATCAGAGTTCTACACTTCTACAAGACTATCAAAAACACAAAAGTATAAATCAATAAGGAATTTTCTTACAAGTACTGCATGCTAACTAAGTTTCCGATGGATGCAGATAAAGGACCAGTCAAGTAATTCTGGGCCAAATTCCTGGAATATAAACAGGATAATCTTTACAATCATTCACAGCAAAGAGATGTCACTGTGCAAACAGTTATAACTTCTAGATTGTCATGTTGCTGTTGTCTGACATGTGTGTGTCTGTGCGCGTGCACTATAGCCTCAGCTCGTAGCTGTGTAATAAACCAGAAAAGTGTAAAGAATCATCACTGCCTCGGATAGAAAACATACAAATTGACGAGGGAAGTCAAATTCCACAGCTCGTCAGGGATGGCACCTACAACATCCAATGCATAAACCTTGCTGCCAAAAATACGTGAATAAGTTTACAGCGCCAGAAACAAGCACAACTCTGACATATGTCATATGATAAGTAATCAAAAGCTTGTGTCTACAAATGCGTGTAATATGAATGTACCACTGTTGATCCAGTGACTATTTTATAATAGGTCTATATCAAAAACAACATATGACAGGTTCATTTTTTTTTTTGGTTGCTTTCGAATTTTCAGCTGCACAACCCCCTATGAATAATTGGTATAGTCGAAATTCCAAATTAGTAAGCAAAAAAATAAGTGTGGTGCAATTCATTTGTGGACCAAGGCATTTTACGGCACTGCTTGAATGAGAGAAATATTTTCTTGTAGACCATATATCGAACAGTTCAAAAACATAAGGAGCTTAAAATATAATAGATTGTATATGATGGTTGTCCAGTTATCATCAGCTCCCTCATAAAGTGTTAGGAAAAGAGCTCAATATGCATTTCATCATGCTTATAACAGGATCCCTCCGCCAAAAGAGCTCTAATACTATGTTTAGTACTTGTCCAAAACCTTAAAGCACTAGGAATTATGTTAAGTTACCAATATTTCTGGGTTCCAAGTTCTAACAACTATCATGCTAATAATAAAAAGAGTTAATTTCATTTTGCAACCCTTAACTTTGGACGAAATACAATTTAGTATTCATACTTTGTTTCGTGGCAGTCTGGTTCATATACTTCATTTTCTCTTTCAGTTTGCAACCCCTGTGTATAATTCCGTTAAAATACTTCCGTTAACGTTAAATGCAAAGGGTGTTTTAGTCATTTTATTAATAAATATATTAATTTTACATTAAATATATTAACTAATTTTAAATAAAAATATTATAATTTAATTTTATATTAATAAATATGATCTTTTTTATTTAAAATTATTGTTGCACTGTTTTATTTAATTGAATAATGCGAGATATAATTGTGAACTAATTTTTTCTAATAATTGAATAATTCTCATTGAATAATTATTTTGGATAATTATAAGTTTGTAAAAAAAATTACTTTACAATTACATCTCGCGTTATTCAATTAAATAAAATAGTGAAACAATGATTTTAAATAAAAAAGATCATATTTATTAATATAAAATTAAATTATAATATTTTTATTTAAAATTTGTTGTAAATGAATATATTTATTAATAAAATGACTAAAACATCCCTTTGCATTTAACGTTAACGAAAGTATTTTGACGGAATTATAGTTCAGGGATTGCAAACTGAAAGAAAAATTGAAGTATAGGAACCAAACTGTCACGAAACAAAGTATGAGTACTAAATTGTGTTTCGTCCAAAGTTAAGGGTTGTAGAGTAAAATTAACTCTAATAAAAAAAATGTGATGATAAAACTTAACAAAAATGTAATAGACTCTAGAAGATGATTGCAACTCTCCCGTAACCTTATTAAAGTATTATGGTAAGTACTTTTTATAAAATGTATACTAATATGCCACCTTACTCGAAAAAATACGATGTTAAGTTATCAACTCTCCTAACGCATGCGTATAACATGTTAATAATAATGAAGCTGTGATGAGATAGACATACAGCTGAGTAATGTGGCAAGGATTGGAGCTACAGTCACATTTGATGCCAGGATTAAAAGCTCCGTTATTATCCATAGTGGTTGAATCAATAGCAGCTCCGCTACATAATTCTCCACTAATATTCCAGTTACTAGATGCTGATATTCTCCATTTGCGAAATATTGAATTTAATAATCTCGCTGCGTGACAAAATCCTCAAAATTAATTTCATAATCCATAATTTTCATTACTAATTAATAATTAGAACGTATTAGTAACATTAATAAGTGTTTAATTAAAACAATTGTATATGCAAAAATACAAATATACAACGTCTTTTGGACAGGAGGAGAGTAGGACTAATTTAAACCAGACAAAGCTATTAGATATCTTTTTTTTTGAAAGGCCAGCTAACAAATTCTAATTAAATATACCACGTAGTTGATATTTTTTTAAATGAACCACTTGGAAAATTTATAAAAAGGGAAAAACCGAACTATTTCTGATAATTTAAATATTATTCACAGTTCAATCATTATACAAGTATGATTAGTGTGGACATAACTTATTTTAACATTTTTTTAATACAGTGCGATTATTTCTAATTAAATATAGTTTTCATTTAAAATTAGTGCCTAATTACTTAAGTATTTTCGAAGTTTGACTACGAGTTTATTTAATTACTTTTCACCATATTAAATTATCCATAACACCAGGCCAATTACATAAGTCCACAACTGGTAAAAACTTATCCCGATAAATAAAGAACAAATATACCGAAACTAAAGTTTGCGGCTCTTAGGGGTCCGTTTGGATTGATGGTTGGAAGGGTCGGGTTGGGTCGGGTTCAAATTTAAAAATTTGTTTTTGAAAAAATTTTGAAAAATAAAGTGTTGGGTTTTGATAGTTTACGGAAGAATTAACATAATATTACATATTAAATCCAAAATCCAACACTTTTTAAAATTTTCTCAAAATCGAATTTGTAAATTTGAACTCAATCCAACTCAACCATTCTTAACCCCAATCCAAACGGACCCTAGAGCATCTCCAAGGGGTTAGCTAAAACGGTTAGCTAAAATAATATAAAATAATGGTTATGTAAAATTTGCTGAACCTATAAGAGATTGTGTTCCAATGGTATTAGCTATAATGGTTAGCTATAATTCAAAAATAGTATTTTATTATTATTTTTAAATAATTTAAATAAATTTTGATTTTGATTTTAATAATATTTATTATTGTTATTGCACATTTGCACATTTGCACATGATATTTTAATAACGTTTTATTATTATTTATATAATTTTAAAGTTTTAATAATATAATTTTAGTTTTAAAATTTTTAAAGTTTTAATATTATAATTTTATTTTTTAAATATTTAAATTTATTATTGTAATTCCACTTGAGATGATTTGAAAGGCTTTTTTTTTTTTTTTTGCTAAGAGGTGTGTTTTGCTCTTCCAAATTTGGCGACTCTAAAAGGTGTTTTCTAAATTTTTGCCTAACAGGAGTCATGATTGGAGTGTGATAGAATATACTCCCTCCGTCTCTTAAAACGTTTCCTCCTGTTTACTAAATTGGGACAATCAAAATACTTTTCTCCTTTCTACTTTAAACCATAAAAAATAATACATTCAATATCCACTACTCCACCCACTACTCCTTAAAAATAATATTCAATACCCACTACTCCACCCTCTAATCATTACAAATAATATTCAACACTCATTATTCCCCAAATGTACGAGGGTACCATGGATAGGAGTAAATAATGTGATGGTACCATGTAGAAAAGCCAAAACCACAATGGTACCATATAGAATATCCCTATTCAATACCTACTATTCCACCCACTACTCCTTAAAAATAATATTCAATACCCACTACTTCACCCACTACTCCAAAAAAACAATATTCAATACCCACTACTCCTTAAAAACAATATTCAATACCAACTACTTCTTACAAATAATATTCAATACCCACTTTTTCTTAAAACCCGTATTTTTAGTCAAATTGGCAATGTTTAAAGAGACGGAGGCAGTAACTGTTAGTTAAAAATTCTACTATTTGATGCCATGACTAACAGACTCCACCAGTTGGAGTTGCTCTTACAAGTTACTCCCTCCGTCCATTTCATTTCTTTACACTTTCTATTTTGGGCCGTCCATTCCATTTCTTTACATTACTAAAAATAGTAACTTTTAACAATAAAATACATTATTACATCCACTACTTCACTCCACCTTTTCAACCCTTTACACTATTACACCCACTACTTCACTTATTTTAACAATAAAATTACTATTACACCCACTACTACATTTATTTTAACAATATTACATTCACTATCTTGGTTTCCGTGCAAAAAGCAAATGTAAAGAACTGAAAAAAACAGAGGGAGTACAAGAATATCAGGACCCTTAATGATAAACATAATAGACTGTCGGACATTGTCAGATTTTTTTTTAATACGCATTTGAGAATTGCGTAATTGGTTGATAATTTTGGCTATCCATTTTATAACTATTATTGTTAGGTAACCAACTCATCTAAAACCTTTACCTGAGACCTCTGCGTGACTGAACTCTGATACCATGTTAAGTGTTGTGAGGGAAAATTGGTACAACACTTCAATAAGGTAATTACAAGAATAAGACCAATAAAATCCAGTAATAATGATTGAACCAACCGGGTTTATAAGCCAAAACCCTAGTTTTATGAACCCTAATCCGTGAGGGAGAAGAGTAAATGTTTGGACTGAGTTTGCAAGTTCTCCAGGCTTTAAATGACCGAATATGACCTATTCAATCACTTACCAACAACCAGGAGCCAATGTTAGAGGTGTGAATTTGTGTCTAACCTTGCAAAGTGCCTACATACTTCTATATTTATAGAAGATCAAGTCCCATGTAGTTCTTGATAACCCTCCATGATTTGATAAGCCTGATCCTCCATAACAGACCTCATGTGATTGTTTATCCATCCTCTCACGATTATCCAACCGTTACTCCATGATTAATCCATGTATTTTCATGATTTATCCTCCCGTATATACGTGTGTATATATATATCCTATATATACGATGCTAATCCACGATATACACTGCTGTTAGACCGTTCCTATTGTTCAGGAGTTATCTACTGGGTCGTTTTGACGTGTCTTATCTGATTGTCCGCGTTTTAAGGAGCCCCGCAATTGCTGGTGCAATTTCTGGGAACTATCAGGGTTCGCGTGGTTGAACCCCTACTAGTTCACCTGCCACCGGGTTGAACCCCTATCCAGCTTCAACACAGCACTTCCCCTATCCAGGGTTCACACACTTACACCCCTACATGAACATATCCCCAAGCCAACTATCAGAATCCTTATCTTTAATCTATTCCTAAGGCATAATGGACCAATACATCTGCTCGTAGCCCAACTTAATCCTTTCATATCCCGATTATTCGAACCCGTAACCTTAATGGGCCTTAAACCAAGCCCAAGGCGAATTTTAGGCACAACAACTACCCCCCGGTTCCTTGTAGTCATTTAAATGCAAAAGGAACCTTACGTTATTCACACCCTAGCCACACTTTCATTCCACATGAACCCCTAAGCCTACGTGAGCGTACTCCTTGTAGGAAACAAGGGATTCAACCATGGAACTTTTGCGGTGACAATCATTCTCCCAAAAATTCACATTCTGGGGTCCATATGTCTCTCCTCTGGGTTACCTCCATCGAACCCCCTTAGACCACAAACTCTCGTATATATTCTCATTTTTCTCTAAATATCACATTCAAACATTCTTCTTAAACGATAAACCTGAAAACAACAAAAGTCCCACTTGAACTCCAGTTGATCAGACTTCAAATCCCATAAAAACTCAAATATCCTAAAATTTGATTTTTATATAATCACTCCGTTTTTCCATAAAATTTAATGCATTAAGCCTCTTACCCGTCCAGATTCAAAACCCTCATACTTCTAAAAAACCGTGTTTATAATTATCTCCAACCTTCAATCAAACACGTGTAACAACGGTTCACATCCCCAGGCCATTATATATACTCTTCCTACTATACCTTCGCCCCTTTCATCTCTTTCTCAAAGAAATAAAACTCTTCTTTTATCTACTCCTAAGCGATTCACCTTCTAACCCAATCCCGGCAAGAACTCCAGTTTTCCGGCGGCTCTCTTCAATTCGAAGGTACTTTTCTGTTATTATTCTTCCATTATTTCTCGTATTACTTGGTGTCTACTGTTTTTATGCACACTGATACACACATATGTTCACCCCACCTTTGTATTTGCTTCTGTCAAAGTTCGATAATCTGTCCCAACTATTTCCTTACCATTTCCTCGTGTTGAATACCGTTCTTTAGGTGATGTTCTGTATGATTGGTGTATGCATGCCGTATTTGTTTCCTTAATTGAATAGATCTGTTTACTTCCAATTATAAGATTCCATCTGCCTGTTCATATTTCCGCATACACATGCTTGTTTTCATACCTCTATCCTCCAATTGTGCACTTTACTCATATCCGTTAAGTGATGTTTCGCTCATGTTCTTGTAATGTTCATGAATTTCTTTTCGCGTTTCCCCTACTCCAACCTCTTTGTTCGTAGGTTATAATTCGTTGAACTCAGCCCTGGATTTATTGGTTTTGGGGTCCTACACTCGTAACCCCTTTTGCTTGGTCCTGGGATGCATATACACAAACCCTGTTTGAAGTAATGTCCCACCTATCCTTTATAAAAACTCTTCGCATGAAACCCTTGGATGAATTTGAACACCTTCAACCCATTCCCTTCATTGAAACCTAAAGGACAGAAGAGTGAACATGATTGAATTGGGGGGTTCGTATCCCTGAACCCCTTTGATCAATACACCTCCACCATTCTTTTCCTGATGTGAAAATTGCCCCCTTTAAGACTTGAGCTATGGGACTTGGAACTCACTCTGCTTTTCTTTGTGCAGATGTCGAGCCAATCCATGTCTGACGGATCAAAAAATTCTGTCACCAGGAAGGTTCCTCAAATGGCAGCAGCCTCTGATACTGACTCATTCTCCTCTCCCAGTCCCCTATCCAGGCTTCCCCCTACGGTTGCTACCGTAAGTGGCCGTACCCGCTCCAAAGTCAAAATCCTTGACCCCACCACTGCTCAAATCTCAGTTAAAACCTTTCCTTTTGACTCTTCACCGTTTACTCCTACCCCCGTTAGTTCTGATTCTCCGGAATCTGAGGAGGAAATTCATTCACTGGGACATTTATCCCCAACAGCCGTACCCTTCAATGACCAGTCGGAAAATAGTGAAAACCAGGATGAAGCCACCTCTGTCAAAGTCTTGAATGCTACCACCCCCCAGCTTTCTTGTGCAAACACTCGAACCTCTATGACCTCTCAAAAACTATGGAACCTCCTCGAAGCCTGTAATCCCGGGTGTTCACTTGTCGTACCCCAGCCTGAAGAGAGGTGTCATGACTTTTCTAACTTTGAGCCTGACCAGGCGATTCCATGTGCTGTCTTCTCTGCTCAGTTCTTTAGGTTGGGGTTATCATTACCCCTCCATCCTTTCATTGTGGACATCCTAAACACTTATAAACTTGCTCCTTTACAATTGACCCCGAACTCCTACCGAATGGCAATTTGCATGTACATCTTGTACGACTCCTTGTTTCAAGTTAAGCTAACCGCTCGTGAGTTGGGTTTCTTTTATCAACTTAAAGAGACTGGGAAAACCTCTGGCTTTTACTACCTTACCACCTGGAACATCCACCAAGGTAAATGCATAAAGGGCAACAAACAAGGGATGTCAGGTTGGCACAAGCAATTTCTCTATTGCTATGATTGTCCGAGTTACAGAACAGACTTTAACCATGACCCACCCATGCCCCTCCAGACTGATTTGGAGGGTGAAGAGCTGAAGAGGGCTTGTAAAGCCTTAAAGAAGAGTGCAGGGCTAGGTGATGGTGCTAGACTGCTAACTAAGAGAAAATTAATCCGCTTAGGCTTTAGTAAGAAAATCAGCACCAAATCTTTAGAGGTTACAGGTACCCTTGTTGAGACAAACCTTGCTGACAAAACTCCTAATGAAACAGGTTTTCCATGCACCCCCGCTTTGCAATCAAATCTCCCGTTTACTGCTTTCCTTTTATTATAAATGCTCCACACCTTTATCTGCCCATAACATGCTTGACTTGTGTATTGTAAATATCCTTTTAATCATAATTATTTTAATCATAATTCTGTTTATCTGTGCAGATATGTCTTTCTCTGTGCCATCGTTCATCAAGCGTTCTGGATACAAGGGTACCTCCAAGTCATCAGTCATACCCCATGCTTCATCTAACAGAACCCCTGTCCCAGCTGCCAAATCTAGTCCGGCTCAAGCCGAAAAAATGGTTTCCTCCAAGAAAAGGTCTTCTCAACGTACCCCTGAGCCATCAGGGGCCTCTGGTTCTCATGGGAGCAAACGTCCTAAAACTGAGGCAAAGCGAAGTCCTCCAAAAATCGTTCCTCCGGCTCCTCTAACGGCCTTCATTGAGTCCATAAAAGAGAGGATTCCTATACAATCCATCCTGGAATGGGATAGTTTGAGCTTTGAAGAAGCTGCAAGTAGGGTCCCTTTGATGAATGCAGAAAGCTTGTTCTTGTATCTGAAGCACAGTGATCAAATTGCAGAAGCTGCGAAGGGGAACTCCAGGGTCCATACAGAGTTGTTCAGGGTGCAGTCAGAATTGAAAGCTTTCCAGGACGATAGGAAGAAGCTCTTGGATTCTAACAAGAAATTGTACGAGAGTGAAGGCAAACTGATCCAAGAGAAAGATAGGTTACTGAAGGACAGGGAGACCCTTGATACCGTTATTCTGAAGATGGACAAAGAGAAAGAGGAGGCAGCTGCAGCTCACCAGAAGGAGAAGGAGAAACTCGACCTCAAAATCAAATCTCTTCAAGGCTCAATTGCTAAGCATAAAGTTTCTCTTTCCAAGAGAGAGGATCAGCGATATGATTCGGGTTATAAAGCTGGTGTGAAGGATTACATGTCATCTATGTACGAAGCCTTTCCTAACTTGGAGTGGGGTCTTCTTGGCCAAGATGCAGTGGACGCCATCGAGTTGATCAAGGAAGAGCAGGCCGTTGCTGCTATGCAGGTGAATCCCAACCCTGTGGGTATTGAAGCTGTGCAAACCCCTGGTGATGCCATCATGCAAGATGTTTCTGTAATGGAACAAACTGTGGTTCCAACTGCTGAAGCCCCGGAAGGTGAGGTGCAGACAGCTGAAGTCCCGGAAGGAGACCCTGCAATTGAATCTCAGATGAACACCTCTCCTGCAGAACATGAGAAAGAAGCTTTAACTCCTCCGGCCGAAACCCAGGTAGTCAGCCCTGCCAAGTTACCCCAGTAACTTGCTCGTATCTCCCAGAATTTCCTTTATTAAATCAGCTTTGTGAACTTTTCTTTTGCTGGCATGTATTGCCATGAACTAATTAGTTTGAGGGTGCGGGCTCCTCTGAAGGCCTCGCGTGATGTAATCTTTGAACTATTTCCCTGAAGCTTTGCTATGGTTTATGCATGTCATTTGCTTGATAAATGCCCAAAGTGTAGCTAAATTGCATGCTCACCCGTGCACACACCTCCTTCAAATTCAGCACCTAGTACTCCTTACTTCGCAGGCCACGCTTAGGGGTACCATCCACCTTATATTTAGTTTCATTTAGTATCAATGCCAGAATCCACCTTACAGTAATTAAGCCTTTGCCAATCTTGGGGTTCCAACGACTATACCCCTGTTTATTAATGGGATAACGTGTATCCTTTTCTGAAGAACAGTAGATGTTCCATCTATCATGCTCCTAATATGGGTTGACAAATCATGTTTATCCTTATAAGTTTTTAAATCCGTGCACCAAGTGAATTTTCCATTAGGTCTGCCATTTCCATCCTGAATCTTTATTTTGTAGCTAGCCCTTATTAGCCATAAGATCTTAACTGAAGGTTAATTGGTAATCCACCAATCGTACCATCGGATATGACCTATGTTGAAACATGTTGGGTTCCCACCATCCCTAACTTCCATACACCTTCTTTATAAGACCAATTTTCTCAGTCATTCCTATTGCTCAAAGACCAGGCCTTACTCGCCCAAATTCCTTGGGGTTGTGGTGAGGCTATCTTGATATCAGTCACCCGCCATACTAACTATACGGCAGTTCGAGGTTCGAGCGGTTGAACCCCCCTTCGTGATCCTAGTTACCCTAGAATCTTCCTACCACGGGGTTCATCCATTGTTATGCATGAACCATGCATATTCCAACCCCTTTGTACGTAATCCCTGTGCATTTCTGTCCATGTATTCGTATAATTCATATTTATATAACCCGTGTGATCCATTAACATACATTCCATATGTTTTCCATCCATTAACATATAATCCATATGCTTCCATCCATTAACATATAATCCATATGCTTCCATCCCTTAACATATAATCCATATGCTTCCATCCATTAACATATAATCTATATGCTTAAAAATTTTATCCATTTTTTAAGTTAAACTATCCTTCCGTTAAGCGATGTATATCCACTACCCCCCGAGTTCTTTAATATAGTTAGACTTATAATGAAGAACTAGGTTCAACAGTCGTACCCCTGATATTTTTTTTTTATTTAAAGGCACAAATAAAACAGGTTACACATAGCATGCATTCATCCATATAAGTCCATACATTTTATGCATAAAACGGAAATGAGAAAAGGAAAAAATAAAAAAGAAGTCGATTTCAATTCCATTAAATCACATCATAGTACGGTGTTCAACAGGTAGGCGTACATCCACAACCCCCCAAGCACTTTATTAACATAAAAGAAAAATTTCTGACCGACTGATCCTAATATGATGGTAGCTACAACTAATAAGCCACTTTTATTTTCCTACACCTGAAAGAGGTCTACAAGAAACGTTACCTGGGTTCAACTACTGGTAATACTTCTTAAGATGTTCGGCGTTCCATGCCCTCGGGATTAGTTTCCCGTCCAAATCTTCCAAATGATAAGTTCCTTCCCATAAGACTGATTTAATCACATATGGGCCTTCCCAATTTGCCTCAAAGGCTCCATATCCTGGAGTCCTCATGTTAGGCATCATCTTCCTTAAAACCAGATCACCAACCTTTAAGGGTCGTGCTCGAACCCTGCCATCAAAGTACTTGCGAGTTCTTTGTTGATAGGCTGCAAGCTTCAACTGAGAAGTTGCACGAACTTCTTCCACCAAATCTAAGTACAAGCGATGATTAACCTCATTTTCCATGGGATCAAAGTTATCTCTCCTAAACGAACCTGCACCAATCTCCACGGGTACCATTGCCTCGCACCCAAAAGTTAATGTGAATGGGGATTCGCCAGTTGTAGTCCTAGGTGTTGTGTTGTAAGACCATAACACCATAGGAAGTTCCTCTGGCCAGCAACCTTTTTTATCTTCCAACTTTGCCTTCAAAGTGTGTTTAATGATTTTATTGATGGCTTCAGTCTGACCATTGCTTTGGGGGTGGCAGACTGCAGAGAAGCCCTTAATGATTCCGAGATCTTCACATAAACCCCTCATCTCCTTGCTGTCAAATTGCTTGCCATTGTCGGATATCAACTTATAGGGGACCCCATATCGGCATATAATTGCTCGAAACACAAACTCCTTCAATTTGGCTGCAGTGATCGTAGCCAGGGGTTCAGCCTCTGCCCACTTTGTAAAATAATCCACGGCTACAACAGCGTACTTCACCCCTCCCTTTCCCTTAGGGAGTTCTCCAATCAGGTCGATGCCCCAAACAGCAAAAGGCCATGGGCTAGAGAGCGGCTTTAGGGGTACGGCAGGATTCTTATTTGAGTTGGCGTACCTCTGGCATCGATCACATGCCTTTGAGAATTTGTGCGCATCCTGCTGCAGGGTTGGCCAGTAATACCCCTGACGAAGTATCTTGTGGGCCAATGAGGTTCCTCCAGAATGGTTTCCACATATGCCTTCATGCACCTCCCTCATAATATATTCACATTCACTGCCTGCTATACACCGTAGAAGAGGTTTGTTGAAGCCTCTCTTGTACAGCTTTCCATCATATAAGGCGTAACGCGTAGCCTTATATTTCATTCTCCGGGCTTCATCCTTTTCAGCTGGCAGAACCCCTTTTGTTATGTACTTCAAGATGGGAGTGATCCATGTGTCCTCTACTTGGGCCTCGACATCCATACAATCCATCCTTGGAATGCTAGGTTGTTGTTGTATTTCCAATGGTATCACCCCTAGCATAGTCGCTTCCCTATTAGAACCCATTTTTGCTAAGGCATCTGCACTTGAGTTTTCCGTCCTTGGAATTTGCACCAGATTGATTTCTTCAAACTTGCTCATCAGCTCTTGAGCGTACCTCATGTATAGATCAGTGCGTGGACCCCTGGCTTGAAAGTTGCTTTTGATATGTCCTACTACCAACATGGAGTCACTATACACAGTCATATTTATCACCTTCATTTCAAGTGCCAGTTTCAGCCCCGCAATCAGGGCTTCATATTCAGCATCGTTGTTTGTAGCCTTGAATGTGAAATGAATTGAGCTCTGCAGCTTGTGACCTTCGGGGCTTATCAGGACTATACCAGCACCTGCCCCATTTCCATTCACGGCTCCGTCCACATAAAGGGTCCACCATGGTGCGCAGTTTTCTGTCGGGGCTTCCTTCTCCAGAGGTTCCCTCACGGTTTTCTTGGTTTCCACCTCAAAGGACGGTGGGAATTCCAATAAGAAATCGGCGAGTGCCTGTCCCTTGATAGCTGTTCTTGGCTTGAATTCAACATCAAATTGGCCTAACTCTACAGCCCATTTCATCAACCTTCCTGAGGCTTCAGGTCTGTGCAGGACCTGCCTCAGTGGGAATGAGGTTCGTACCTCTATCGTGTGCGCCTGAAAGTATGGCCTTAACTTTCTTGATGCCAGAATCAATGCGTAGGCTAGCTTCTCCATGTTTGTATATCTGGTTTCAGCATCCAGAAGCATCTTGCTCACATAATACACGGGGTATTGGATTTGATCTTCCTCACGAACCAAAACAGAACTAATAGAGTGTTCAGAAACCGCCAAATACAAAATCAGGGTTTCGCCCTCTATTGGCTTTGCCAGCAATGGGGGGCTTCCTAATTGTTCCTTCAATTTGGTGAAGGCAGCTTCACATTCAGGCGTCCACTCAAAGCCTTTTCTCTTCTTGATAGCTGCAAAGAATTCTCGACATTTGTCCGAGGATTTGGAGATAAACCTGTTCAAGGCTGCCACCCGTCCGGTGAGGCTTTGAACTTCCTTCACACTTCGAGGGGATCTCATTTCGACTAGTGCTTTTATTTTGGCCGGATTGGCTTCGATTCCTTGATGGTTGACAATGAAACCCAAGAATTTTCCAGATTCTACCCCAAACACACACTTTTGGGGGTTCAACTTCATCCTATATTTCCTCAGGATGCCAAACATTTCAGTGAGGTGGGCAACATGGTCGCCTGCTACCTTGGATTTTACCAGCATATCGTCCACGTATACTTCCATAGTTTTTCCAATCTGGTCTTTAAACATCTTGTTGACCAGCCTTTGGTAGGTTGCTCCAGCGTTCAGCAGTCCGAAAGGCATTCCGATATAGCAGTAGAGTCCTCTATCTGTGATAAAGGAAGTATGTTCTTGGTCGAGTTCATACATCGGAATTTGATTGTAACCTGAGTACGCATCCATGAAACTTAGCAAGGCATGACCAGCCGTAGCATCGACTAGTTGATCAATACGCGGAAGCGGAAAGCTATCCTTGGGACATGCTTTATTCAAGTCAGTGAAATCAACGCACGTACGCCATTTGCCATTGGGCTTCTTCACCAAGACCGGGTTTGCCAACCACATGGGGTAGAATGATTCCTTTACTAGCTTGGCCTTCAACAGTCTGTCTACCTCTTCTTTCAGGGCGACAGCCCTTTCCCCACTTATTGCTCTCCTTTTCTGCCTTACAGCCTTCATGTCTGGATCAATGTTCAAATGGTGACACATCACCCTCGAATCTATTCCCACCATGTCCTCATGGCTCCATGCAAATACGTCTAAGTTGTTTCTTAGAAATACCACCAGTGCTTCCTGGACTTCAGCTTTCAACTGTTTGCCAATCTTCAACTCCTTAGTAGGATCAGCTGCATCCACCAAGATAGATAAAGTGTCTTCAGCTGCCCCAGTCTTTTCCTTGGCTTCGGGCATTCGGGGGTCAAGGTCAATTTCCACTGGGTTCACCTGTTCTGCACCCTGGTGGGGTTCCACCACCTGACCATCGGCCTTCATTGATTCCTTCAGATCGTCTCCATTATCCACACTTTCAAAATCACTGTCATGCACTTCTTCCACTATACCCTCAATCAGTGGCTCTTCAACTTTGGAATTTTGAAATTTCGGGGCTTCCAGCATTAGTATCCCGTTAGGGGTACCTACCCCCTGAAAAGGTGCAACATCCGTATAGGGCTCCTCGCCTGGATGTTGTACAATCATAATAACATTACACATGTCTCTTTCTTGTCTTGCTTCCTTTCGACGCAAAGATTCATCTCCCCTCCCTGTGCCGGGGTCCAAGTAACGATAGCATTGTTCCGAGGTACCCCCATCCACCAACAATAGATGTTTGCAAGCTTGTTCAGCTGTATGCAGGGCTTTACTATAGCACTCCCTTGAATCTGATTGACATCCCTGAACACACCCAATTCCTCCGGGAGTTGGGAATTTCATTGACAGATGATAAATGGATGTCACTACCCGCATTTCCTTTAACATCGGCCTTCCGAGTATCCCATTATAGGAGATGTCTTCATTTACCACCATGAATTCTACCACTTGTGTAGCTGACCGGGGTTCCTCCCCCAAAGTGAGAGGGAGTTTCACTCGCCCCACAATTTGTACAGGGTTGCCGGTAAATCCGTACAATTCATTGTAAGAAGGAGCCATTTCTTTGTCAAGTAACCCCATTTTCTGGTAAGTGCTATATGCCAAAATGTTTACCGAGCTTCCGTTATCCACCAGCACTCGGTGTACGTTCAAGCCTCCGATCGCAGCTTTAATTACCAAAGCATCGTTATGGGGGTGGTGAACGTGCCTGGCATCCTCTTCGGTGAACGTTATGTCGACTGTCTCACCCTTAAAAAGCTTGGGTGGCCTTTCAGACAGGTTATACACATTCGTGAGGGGTACGCCCCTTGCTTCCCGGGCATAATTTTTCTGGGCATTCCTGCTAGTACCCCCGATATACGGTCCACCAATTATAGTGCGGATACTGTTGGCTCTTGTAAGGCGTTCAGGATTCACCTTTTCAGTTTCTTTGTGAATTCTGTCATTCTTGTCTCCTTTGGCTTCTGGAGCTACGAACTCGGTGAGATAACCCCTTCTTATAAGGTCTTCAATGTGGTCCTTCAAATGACGACATTCCGCCGTTTCATGTCCATTGGCATCGTGAAAAGCACAATACCGTCCTTCATTTTTATTCCCTGGAGGTCCATTTCTTACTGGCTTCCTAAACATTCCTGCCTTGTTCCCAACTTCATACACCTGTTCAATGGAAGCCGTAAGCGGGGTGTACTCGGTATACCTGCCCAAACCCTGAGAGTCCTTCCTAGTGGGATATTTGTAATTTACTGTCCTTCCTGTATTGGTTGCATTCACCGTTATAGGAGCTGTCTTTTCATCACGATGGGTGTTTCTGGTAGAGGAGCTTCCACCATAGGAGGTTCGTTTGTGGTACCCCCTATCTTTTGGGCTATATGACCTACGCCTCTTGCTCCTGCTCCATTCCCTTGAACTTCGACTTTTCTCAAGTTTAGCCAGTGACTCTTCAACCACCTTGTGAGTTTCTGCTTTGGCGTAAAAGTCTGCCAAAGTTTTGGGCTCCGCCCCTTGTAGCTCCTTCCAGAAATCAGTACCTGGGCGTACGCCCGCAATCAAGAAATTCTTATAGGTTTCATCTGTGGTCTTCCTCACCTTAGGAACCTCTGCATTAAACCGCTTGAAATATTCAGTGAGGGTCTCATTCCTTTCCTGCTTGATGTTCGCCAGAGTGTTGGCTGGGGGTGCGAATGCAACCGAAGCCCGAAATTGGGTCACGAACATTTCACTCATTTGCCTCCAAGATTGGATAGAATTTGGACGTAGCCTCTTGAACCATTGATGAGCACTGTCTCTTAGCGTAGCAGCCAATAAGCGACACTTCGTTAGGTCTTTCACCTGATATACTTCCATTTCCGTATCAAATCGGCTGAGATATTCTACTGGATCAGTGGTTCCACTGAACTTTAGGTCTCCCACCCCCCTGTATTTTGGTGGGAGTGGCGAATCCCTCACTTTCTTAGTAAAGGGTGAAGCCACTGTTAAGCCTTCTAGCGACTGTTTTTCCATCTTCAGCTTCTTTAGTGCCTCACGCAGATCCTTTACTTTGTAGTGCTCATTCTCCTCATCTGTGAACTGGTTGTCATCACTGCAAGAATCCTCAGCTAAACCCAGGTCGTCATCACTGTAATTGGGGTTATGTCGGGAACTGCAGCTTCGCTCATCATTACCCCCTTTAGATTGTCTACCAGACCTGGAAACGGATTTATCCCTTCTGTAGCTATGAGATCCTTGTGACTTCGCCTCTGGGGCTTTCCTGTTCTGTCTTTCCTTCTTCCCATTAAGTTTGTGACGTAAATCTTTGACGTCCATCTTATTGCCCAATCTGTCGAAGACACTCAGGCTACGGGCGGGTGAACCCTGTGACTGTCGTACCTCCTCTTCTCCTTCATTCCAGTCTGGATCTGTCTGGTCAGTCTCCACATCAGAAAATCCTTTCTGTGAGGCCTCTTTTTCCGACCCCTCCTCATCACTGTCGAAATCTAACCGAACTGGCGTAACCACCTTTTTCTTCACCTTTCGATCCTTGGAACCCTGTTCTTGCTTCCATTTCTTCAGCTTTTCAGATTTCTTTTTTAAAGAAACGACTTTCTTCTCCATCTTCTTTAACTTTTCTCTAAGTTCCCTATTCGTGACTTCACCATCATGTTCCCTGTCCTCATCACTTCGTCCAACCTCCGGTGTACGATCATCACCAGATTTCCGAGACATCTCTTCCCTCAAGAGATAAAACCAGCCCCTCCTTCTAGCGCCACAAATGTTGTGAGGGAAAATTGGTACAACACTTCAATAAGGTAATTACAAGAATAAGACCAATAAAATCCAGTAATAATGATTGAACCAACCGGGTTTATAAGCCAAAACCCTAGTTTTATGAACCCTAATCCGTGAGGGAGAAGAGTAAATGTTTGGACTGAGTTTGCAAGTTCTCCAGGCTTTAAATGACCGAATATGACCTATTCAATCACTTACCAACAACCAGGAGCCAATGTTAGAGGTGTGAATTTGTGTCTAACCTTGCAAAGTGCCTACATACTTCTATATTTATAGAAGATCAAGTCCCATGTAGTTCTTGATAACCCTCCATGATTTGATAAGCCTGATCCTCCATAACAGACCTCATGTGATTGTTTATCCATCCTCTCACGATTATCCAACCGTTACTCCATGATTAATCCATGTATTTTCATGATTTATCCTCCCGTATATACGTGTGTATATATATATCCTATATATACGATGCTAATCCACGATATACACTGCTGTTAGACCGTTCCTATTGTTCAGGAGTTATCTACTGGGTCGTTTTGACGTGTCTTATCTGATTGTCCGCGTTTTAAGGAGCCCCGCAATTGCTGGTGCAATTTCTGGGAACTATCAGGGTTCGCGTGGTTGAACCCCTACTAGTTCACCTGCCACCGGGTTGAACCCCTATCCAGCTTCAACACAGCACTTCCCCTATCCAGGGTTCACACACTTACACCCCTACATGAACATATCCCCAAGCCAACTATCAGAATCCTTATCTTTAATCTATTCCTAAGGCATAATGGACCAATACATCTGCTCGTAGCCCAACTTAATCCTTTCATATCCCGATTATTCAAACCCGTAACCTTAATGGGCCTTAAACCAAGCCCAAGGCGAATTTTAGGCACAACATTAAGTAATCAACTCATCTAAAATCTTAAGGTATTAGAGTGAGGCCTTATACAGATCTTATATTATATTCTAACAACAATTATTTTTTTTTAAAAATTAATAAATCTATGATAAAAATGTTATTCTTTCAACTTAGCCATTAATCTATCTAAATCACAATTATATACAACTAGGTTAGTTGATAAGCCCAATCTCAACCCAATTTAGGCATGTCGGAAGTAAAATGTTATTATGTTTTTTATTTATCTGAAGGTGAATTTCCTGAATTATCCCTACAAATTACGCTTATTTTAAGTTAACGATGCATTATTTAATGGTCATTGACGGGCGCCGCCTTTTTAAAATGCGGAGCAAAACTATGGCCAACAATTTGATAATTGGATAGTTTGACCAACATTTTGAAAATTGATGCAAATTTTAGCCACCACAATGTAATTTACTCGCTTAATAATTAAAATAAATTAATAATTAGTTTATCGAACACTTGTTACCTGGTGTTTTACTAGATGTCAATATCGGGTATTTTGTTTAAAAGCTGACATTTAAATGTGTGATTAAAGGTATACTAGCTTAAAATCCGTGCGAAGCATGGATTTTTTTTAATATTATATGATTTTTTTATTAATTTGAATTACATTTTTTTAAATATGATTTTGGAAGGTTTAAATAAATGAGATAATTTGATAATAATTATATAAATGTTATCCGTGATATTTCTAGAAAAAAAGGGATTTTAATTCTGAAAAAGTTAATCTATTAATTACAAGTACTTATAAAATTATTATTTAATTTTATTAAATAGAATGCCGTGATTTAATTGGAAAAAGAGAGATTTTAGTTAGAAAAAATTAAAAAGGAAACATGTTTTAGGTGAAAAAGGTAATTGATTAGTTTATAGTAGTAATTATAATTCAGTTATGTTATTTTACTAAATAAAAGGGTGATGGCCCAAAATATTCATATGGGAGCCATGCAGGCCCTTTTTACTGACCAGACACGTTAGACCGTGTACCGTGATATGGGGGGTGTTGCGGAACACGATCTTCCGTATCATGCATAATACGGTACATCGTGTTCCGTATCATGCACGAACACGGTACACCGTGTTCCGTATCATGCAGGAACACGGTACATTGTGTTCCGTATCATGCATAATACGGTACACGGTGTACCGTATTCAGCTAATACGGAGGTCGAAATTTCGTATCACGTCGGTATTTCGGGCCATTTTTTTCAAAATCAGTATTTTGGGCAAAAACTTGTGAAAAATAGGCATTTTGGTAATTCTCTCTAAATAAAATTGCTCGTAATGTTTTAAGAAAAAGAAAAATTAATGTTGCCCGTAATATTTTTTGAAAAAAAGGATTTTTAGTTAGAAAATATAGAAAAATTGATACATTTTAGCTGAAAAAGTTAATCGGTTAATTATTAATATTATAATATTATTATTTTATTTTATTAAATTGAACCGCCCGTGATATAATTGAAAAAGACAGATATTTAGTAAGAGAAAATAGAAAGGTAATGTGAAAATTAAAAAGATGGCATGTTTTAAGTGAAAAATGTAATTGATTATTTATATTAATTATAATTTAATTTATGTTATTTTACTAAATTAAATTGCTCGTAGTGTCTTTAGATAGTGAGAAATAAATGTTATCCATGATATTTGTAGAAAAAAAGAATTTTAATTATGAATATGGAAAAAATTATATGTTTTAACTAAAAAGAGTAATCAATAATTATTAATATTATAATATTATTATTTACTTTATTAAATATAATCA
The DNA here is from genome assembly GCA_037693485.1 of Kitagawia praeruptora. Taxonomy (NCBI): domain Eukaryota; kingdom Viridiplantae; phylum Streptophyta; class Magnoliopsida; order Apiales; family Apiaceae; genus Kitagawia; species Kitagawia praeruptora. The sequence goes on along the minus strand of CM075348.1, from coordinate 7,691,773 downwards.
TCCGCGAAAAAAAAATCTTTTAGTTGAAGATTTATATTTTTATAGAAAAAATAAAAAAATTATTTACAAGTACATCTTCCTAAAAAACAGAATTTCACGTTGGGACTGAGGTAGTATACAAGGCGGGGTTTCACACAGCAGGAGCCGCACGCTAACCTATGCATGATATGAATTTTATTATTTATTCATTTATTAAAAATTAAAAAATTTAGCAACAAAGTTATCATGGGACCAATAATATAGTATTAATTATTTAATTCTAACGTTCTGCGATAAGCGAAATCGCTGTTATATGTAACATAAAATCACAAGTACGAAAAAAAACACATAGAATACGGTATACAAATTATCGAGATTCATCGTACAAATTACTTAACACGTACCGACAAAGCTCCACAGACCACAGTTACACACACAGTTGCACACATAATACATGTATATATCGGGGGTATTGGGGAACTTTTTTCCAGAATAAATCAACTTATTTTAAGATAAGTTAGAGATTCCTAACTTCTATTACTATATATTAAAGGAGAACACAAGGGTAAAAAGTAGCAAAAAAAATGGCGGTAAAGTTACAGTTTTACCCTTGCATGTCATAAAATTTCAAAAATGCCACCCTTTTATAATTTATGCTAAAAAAAATGTGATTTTCTGTATTTATTAGGAATCGAACCTCTAACCTCTTATAACAAATTTAATGACATAACTACTAAGCTACATTACATTTTGAATTTACTTTCCAAATTTTATTAGATATGTTACATGTTCTCCTCTTATCCTAAATTATTTTATTTTAACTCTTGAGTATAATAAAATGTTGGTTTAATATATTTATATAAATTCGTTTTTTCGGTTATCGTAATTTTATATATAACCATTTATTCAATCATCTTTATAATTTTTTATGATACTTCTATCTTTTTCAATTGAATATATATAAATAATTTTGTTAATTATTATATTCTATTACTATATTTTAAATTTCAACACAAGGCAAAGTTTGCCAATTTAATGGTCGTGAAGTTACGATTTTACCCTTATGATTTCAAAATTACAAAAATGTCATCGTTTAATAAATATGTAAAAAGTAATGAATTATGCTTTTGTTAGGATTCGAACCACTGACCTTTTTCTATCAAACTCATGTCATAACCAACCTTGCTATAGTCAATTTTAAGATTTGTTTAAAAATTTTATAAGATAAACCACATATTTTCTTCTTGTATATTCCTCTTTTATTTTTATTTTTGAGCAATTAAAATATTGATTTATATTATTTCTAAAATATTGGATAGATAATTTTACACAAAAATATTTTAATCGATTGAGTATACTTTACAATTCTCTTTCTGCCATTTTAGATAATTGATATAAAAATAAATTTTAGATTTTACATAATGCAATCGAATACAAAAAAAGAGATTTATTTACATTCGTATTCATGTATATATTAAATTCTTGAAATAAAATTTAGTTTTAAGAAATATGTAACTTTTAGTTATCATAGCATACATAATGAATAATTGCATCACATTAGTTTTAGGTATATAAAAATTTAAATATATGAGTTATATTAAGGGATTTTGGTCGACCAACTATTTAGACTTTCAACGAATTAAATATATGATTGGTCTAAAAACATAAATATTTAAACATACACGAAAAATAATTGAAATTACGTTAAAAAATAAAAACTCTAAAAATAATTATTGAAAATTTGATCTATGTTATATATAAAAAAGAAACATAATTAACAATAAATAAAATCAAAAAAGATATAAATTTTCAAATCATAAATATTACAAAACTACAATAAGTATTTATAATGATTAGTTAGACTATAACTCGATTATAAAGTATGGTTTATACCATTTTTTTATATAATTTGACAAATTGATCAATATAATATATAATGATTGAGTACTTAGATCTGTATACAATAAAATCAAAAAATTTGATTGTAAATTTCATATACATGCATGGGTCATTAAGATCGTTTTATCGTATTTAACATCAACTGAAATATTGGGTTAATTATCTTGATGGTCACTCAAGTCAGCCTAATGTATCAAGATGATCACTGAACTGAAATTCGACTCAAATAGGTCACTAACTTGTATCAATTGTACATTCCGTTATTTTGTCTCAATTTTTTAGAAGAATTTGCTGACCTGGTACACATTCTATCTACGTGGCTAACGTCTGTTTGTGTAACTATCGTTACTTAACTCTAAGTTTAACTAAATCCCCGTTTAAAATCGATAAAACCTGAATAAAATATTGAGAAAACTTAACGAACTGTACACTTAATACAAGTTAGTGACCTACTTGAATCGAATTTTAGTTCAGTGACCATCTTGATACATTAGGCTGACTTCAATGACCATCAAGATATTTAACCCCTGAAATATTTATAAAACTTTAAAATTGATTTAAAAAATAATTTAAAATATTAAATTAAAAAATAGTATGTAGAATTACAAAATAAATATTCAAATATTAGATAAATTGAAATTTTATCATTTATCATATTTTTAATTTTAAAATTATTTGAATTTATATACAATTAATTTTGGACGAGAAATTAGTTCAGTGCCCGTGCTTTGCACGGGCTTTTACGCTAGTTCCAACTTATTTTTACAACTTATTGAATCTCAAACATACATTAAATACTTGTATTAAAAAATTATTAAAATATAAAATTTTTAACCGAAAATAAGTCCGTAAATCCTTAAAATGAGGTTAGCCAAACAGGCACATCATCTATGCAGATATATGCGAAACAAACTAATATTTTCGAAAACTAGTTCTCATTTGAGTTTTCGAGCCCGACCACGTATATGTATATTTATTATTTACGTTTAAAAATTTGTCACGATAAGCAGATTTTCTTGTAAGCGAGGGTGATGAGTAAGTATGTACCTTCGAAAGGATCCACGGTTAAATTTGTTTGTGATTGAGCTACCACACGAAAACTCGAAAAGAAGAAGATGAAGACGAAGATGGCAAGCTTATATATGCATATCAAATACTCGTGTTGTCATCACTGCTCTCATCGCATTGGCTTTTTGTTAAAAAGACAGGAGAGACTAGTACAGATCTTACAACTAAATAGATAAAGTAGGCGGCTGCAATTGTGTATAAACTGAATTTTGTATGTGGTTTATAGGAGATCGAAGAGTTTGTAATTGAATTATTTACCAGTTGTCGGTCGGGTACGAAACATCGAGCACGATATATATTAGAGTGTTGAAATTGAAAAATCTAAAAATTAGAAATACGGGAACAATGTTCTATATTTTGAACACCGATACAGAAATACGGCATAATATATTAATAAATAAGTAAAATAAATTAGATAACATATTAAAAAGTAACAATAGAATTTAGATTAAACTAATTTTTAAAGAATTTTATAAATTAGACATCTTCCGTACTTTTATATCATTCTTAAGAGTAAGCTTGACTCATATTTTATCTTTAAATTGATCAAAGCATCCACATTTTAATGATCCAACACGAAATAAATATCGTGTTCGAGTGTCCAAGTATCTTTAAATTGTTTTGGTTACTGTTTTATTTATTAATGGAAAATGCTATGTATCACAAATTGGTTTCCAAAAACTTTCTCGAATGACTAGCTAGTGTATGAATTTAATTGGTTATAATAATGTGGATCCTCCTACATTCACACCAACCATTCTAATAAAAATTTTCCATTATGCCGTGTAATCGATGCCACATCATTCGGAACAATTTTTGGGTACTAATTCGGGATACCTAGCATTAATCTTTATTAATTAATAAAGGAGTAAATTGGTGTGACCATAAATTTTAAAAAAGTTATCAAAGTTTCAAGTTCTAAATTTTGTTTCCATTTTTTAAAAATATGGTTCCCGTCAATTTATAAACGTAAAAAAAAAAAGATATTCTAACCATGTTTTAAGGTGTGAAAATTAAAACACAAATTTGTGAATTTGAAAATTTACAACTTTTTAATATTTTGATATAAAATATGATTCACTCCCAGATTTAATATTCTTAACAAAATGTATATATTAAACGATAAAGTTACCTTCTCCCGTTACCTAGCTAACTGCAGACTAAATTGCATTGATGCATGAAAAAATATGCATATTGGTTCATAATTTCATATGTAATGATAATGGTTGACAAAAATAGCAAAATATATATTTTTTTTAAAAAAGTACTGATACTCTTAAAATCAAGCAATCCTATTCTTTGTTTTCGTAATTTATTCATGATCTTTTTTGAAGATCGCAAACAGGATGACTAAACTTTATTTAGTGTACATTTTTAGCATTTGAATTCTGAAATTCCTTAATCTAGCAGACAAAATTTAATTGGGCTCCCTGTCCTCTGCAACCGGTTGCAATAAGGTTTATGTAACAAAAGGTTCCAGAACCGTTGGATCAGTCATCCAACGGCTCTGATTTAAAAAAAAAATTGTACCGTACCACGGAAAATTTCTGCGGTACGGAGAAATTACCAAAATGGCCCCCTGTTTTCACATAAAAAATCTATTGTTCATCGTACCGCAGAAACTTTCTGCGGTACGTGAACAGTGATGGCATTTTGGTAATTTCTCCGTACCACGGAAAGTTTTTGCAATACGGTACAAATTTTTTTTTAAATCAGAACCGTTGGATCGTTAATTTAACGGTTCTGAAACATTGTATTGTGTAAACAGTCCGGCGCAACCGGTTGCACCAGACCGAACCCCATTTAATAATACATAAAAAACGACCGATAGCCAAAAAAGTATGATAGTGCAGTTCCATTATTTTTTCCAGTTGTCTACTTCAACTCTATCAATCGGCGCACGCTCTCTCCCACTCAAGTTATCATCAAGACAAGTGACAAATTGCAAAGCAGTGAGTCTCTGACAATCATGTAAACACATGATGATGGTAGAGAATGACGACCTCGTTGTTAACTTGTTACATCAGCATAATAAGAAATTAACTCCTTTATGACCTTGAATAAAATATTGATACATTTGTTTATAAAATCGGCAACACACGAGAAATATCGATCATCAAATCACATAAAATAATGTGTTCGATTTTTAAATATGGATTAAGAGCACCTCCAAGAATCTCCTAATTTATTTTTAAATATATTATAATCAATTAAAATTTTAGCAAATTATTACATTGATTTGTGTGTCAATGACTTAATTCCAATAATATTTCTTATAATTGTTTTTTTATTTTATATTTCATATTTCATTTCAACTAGTACAAACATAGAAAATAATCAATTTTTTACTAATAAACTATAAATTAAGAACTACTAGGTGCTGCTCTTAAAATAGAGTAAGAATATGTAAGAGACTTTTAACTTTATAAAAAGTTTCTAAGAATCTCTTCGGAGCTTAATTTACCCCACTGTCAAGGGGGGCCGATTATAATAAGCATATGAGGCCCAATCCAATAAGCCTTTGGGCTTATTGCTTATGGAATTATATACAAAGGCCAAGCCCCTTGTTCGACCCAACCGAAGGACGTCAAAATAAATGATGACCGTTATCAGTGTAACGCTTAAGCATTCAATACCCTCCATAACTGAGAATCAAAGATCATCCAACGGCATTACTCTGGAGCACAATATAAATAGACTCCACTGCCAGGTGTGAAAAAGACACAATCACACACTCTGAGACACATTGATTTACATAAGGCTTTACGTTTACGTTTCCACCACATTTTTACTGATTCTCACACCGGAGGTGAATCGGGGGTCCACACCCTCGCATTCTTCTCCTTGCAGGAGCTACCGAAGCTTGTTCCTCGCTCGTTGAGGACAAGTCAGCCGAAACATAAATTCAGCTCTGACATTTGGCGCCGTCTGTGGGAACGTATAAGCTTATCTCTGTGAATCATGTTACCTCAGGATACAGAAAACCTCAATCGTCCTATTGATACAACCCCTACTTCCGAAGAAATAAGGCAACAGAATGAGAAAGGGAAAACCCCTGAAGCCGAGGGTTCCCAATCAGCGAAAAGAAAAGCTCTATAGAAGAAGGTAGACGAACTCAGGTTAGAGGCCATAAAACTTAGAAGAGAAGAGGCCGAATTAGAAGCGAGGCTGGTACGAGAAGCTCTTCAGCCTGAAGAAGAGGAGCCCATGGATCAGCCCCATCAAACGACCTCCCGAGGACGAAGAGAAAAGCGGTCCCGACCTCGCCAAGAGGAATTCTCGGAATTAGAAACACATTCCTCACATCCATCCCGAGATCCGTCAGACTTGGAGGAGGAAGAGGAGGATTCCCGATGGAAAGACAGGCTCCGAAGAATGGAAAAGTGTATGTTCGGAGACCAGAAGAGGACGCGTCGGGAACCCGTAGTTACTGAAGAAATCGAACAATACAGGCCACCCCCAGGTCGTCAGTTCCCGAAGATGACCGAATTCAGTGGCAAAGGTGATCCAGAGGATCATTGCGAAAAATACGAGAGCTTGATGACTGGGATGGGTCACGACGACATCATGCTTTGCAAGATGTTCAAAACCTATCTCAAAGGTTCGGCCTCTTTGTGGTATAGATCAATGAGGCCAAGATCCATATCCTCTTATGACCGACTGAAAAGCAAGTTCTTGAGACACTACTCCCATCTATGCCGAAGGGAGAAAGATACAGAATCGCTCATCCATTGCCGCCAAAGACCTGATGAAGAGTTGGGCGATTACCTCGCCCGTTTTAAAGAAGAGGCTGGCATGGTGACCAATATCGACAAAGTCAAGGCTGCAGGCTTTCTAACGGCTGGCCTCGACTCAGTCAAAGGAAGAAAGCTTCGATCGTCCTTGTATGACGTCCCTCCGAAGTCCCTCAATGACATCTATATTAGAGGTGAAAGTATCAGGAGAAAAATGGAGTCTATCGACTGCCACAAAGAGTCTTCTAAAGATAGCCGAAAGAAAAACAGGCAGGAGAAAAGCGACCGAAGGAGAGACGATAAACGAGATAACGTTCAAAGGGTCGATAGGAGAGACGATTCGAAAAGGGAAAGGGATCCGATGGCGTTTACTCCGTTAAACACTCCCATCTCCAAAATACTGAAGGAAATCAAAGGCAGACCCGATTTCCGAAGACCGGCAAAGTTAAGGGTGCCTGACCACAAGAAGAACGGGAACAAATACTGTGATTATCACCAGGACAAGGGTCACAACACAGACGAATGTTTCCATCTGAAGAGGTTGATAGAAAGAATGGTAAAAACAGGCGGCCTAAATCAGTTTGTTAAAGATTTAAGGGATCGTCTGGAGCCAAAAAATGATTCGGGTCTGAAGGAACCCAAAGATCGGAACGAAGAAAATGAAAACCCTAGGCAAAGGGAAAGAGAAGAAGCCCCTCGTTACAGAGGGGAGGTAAGAACGATCATAGGAGGCACAATACTTGACCGATGTAGCAAAACGGCCAAGAAGAGGTACGCCCGACAAATCTACAATATGTATCAACATACTGCCCAGGGCAAACAGCCACAATCCATAATGTTTACCGAAGAGGATTACGAGGACGTCATCTGGCCCCATGAGGACCCTCTGGTAGTAAATCCAGTCATCGGGCAAAATAAGATATGGAAGGTATTGATTGATGGAGGTAGTTCGGTCAACATTCTGTACCACCGAACCTATGAAAAAATGAATCTGGGGGGAGAATAGCTAGAATCTTGCAACGAGCCCCCACTATACGGATTCGGCAACACACCAGTCCCTATCGAGGGAACTATCACCCTGTCTCTGTTATTGGGCAAACCCCCATGCACTGTGGAAAAGCAAGTGAAATTCTATGTCGTCAAAGTCGACAGCCCCTACAATGGCATCCTCGGACGACCCACCTTGACAGCTTTTCAAACTATAGCTTCCATACCGCACTTAAAGATGAAGTTCCCTACCGATCATGGTATCGGTGAAATGAAAGGAGACCAAAAAGCCGCACCGCAAGAATCATTATGTTGGAAGACCTTGACAAATCCGAGGACGGAACCGAAGACGGGGGCAGCAAGAAAAGACGCCTCAATGATCGGACAGATACCATCCATCACTCGATGAATATTGAGCTGGAAAAGTTTGGAGCCGATCTCTCAAACCCGATAGCCGAACCAGCGGTAGAGACCGAAGAGGTAGAATTATATGCAGGGGTTTCGGGACGGATGATCCGCATCGGGAAGAACATGACTGAAGATCTGAAGGCGAAAGTGATAGCAGTAATCCGAGAATATCATGATGTGTTTGCATGGGGATCCGAGGACATGCCCGGACTTGACCCAGGCATTACTCAGCATAGTTTAAATGTGAAAGAAGGGGCCAAACCAGTCAAATAGAAGAAAAGAAATTTCGCCATGGAAAGACAAAAGGTGATTCAGACAGAGGTAGAAAAACTCTTGGAAGCAGAATTTATCGAAGAAATTAAGTACCCCGAATGGTTGGCCAATGTGGTAGTGGTCAAAAAAGCCAACGGCAAATGGAGGATGTGCGTCGATTACACCGATCTCAATCTCGCCTGTCCAAAAGACCACTATCCACTTCCCAATATTGACCAGCTTATTGATGCTACTTCGGGATATGAAATCCTGAGCTTCCTAGACGCCTTCTCTGGTTACCATCAAATCGCTATGAAATCTGAAGACATCCCCAAAACAGCATTCATCACTCCGAAAGGAACATACGCTTTCATTGTCATGCCTTTCGGTTTAAAGAACGCGGGGGCCACCTTTCAGAAGATGATCAACAAGGTTTTTAGCAATCAAATCGGCAGAAATATGGAATGTTACGTGGACGACATGATAGTGAAGTCTCTGTTTCGGGATCACGCCGATAATCTAAAATAGTGCTTCCAGACCCTGAGGAGAAATAACATGCGGATCAACCCGAATAAGTGTACGTTCGGGGTATTCAGCGGCAAGTTCCTAGGATATATGGTGAGTGCTCGGGGCTTTGAAGCCAACCCAGAAAAGATAAGAGCAATAATCGACATGGAAACTCCGAAAACAATTCGGGACATTCAAAGACTGACAGGAAGATTGGCTGCCCTAAGAAGATTCATCTCCAAATCGGCCGATAAAGCTTTGCCTTTCTTCGAAGTATTAAAGGGTACGAAGAGTTTCTCATGGGGTCCGCGATGCGGAAAAGCTTTCGAAGACATCAAGGAGTATCTAACGAAGGCTCCGTTGCTAATGAGACCAGACCCACAAGAAACCTTACAACTGTATTTGGCCGTGAATGATCGAACATTGGGGGCCGTCTTAGTCAAACAACACAATGGAAACCAATATCCAATTTTCTACATCAGCCGCATGCTCAGGGAAGCAGAAACCAGATACCCGAATGCCGAAAAATTTGCTTACGGGTTGGTCATAGCCTCAAGAAAACTGAGACATTATTTCCAGGGGAGAACGATACAGGTCACGACCGATCAACCACTGAAAAAGATATTATAAAGATCCGAGGCTTCAAGCAGGGTTGTTGCCTGGGCCATCGAGTTAGGAGAATTCGACCTGGAGTATGTGCCGAGAACCGCGATAAAAGCATAAGCCCTAGCGGATTTCATAGTAGAGTGTTCATTCGCCGGTTCAGAAGGGGTACAAGTGGAGGAAAACTGATCCAAACCCCTGGCAAGTGGAAATTGTTTGTGGATGGATCGGTGGCCGGGAGCAAATGCGGAGCAGGCCTGATTCTTACAAGTCCCGAAGGTTTCGAAATTTGTCAGGCCATCCGATTCACTTTCTCCTTAACCAATAACGAAGCCGAGTACGAAGCAATTCTGGCTGGTGGTAAAACATTTTTCAGGAGAATATGAACAAAGGGACGCCCGAACCAAAGCCTATGCAGCCAAAGTAAAAGCAAGCTCTCTTTCGTTCGAATCCTTTGAATTGACCACTGTGGCCAGGGAAAACAACAGTCGAGCAGACGCCTTATCTCGTTTGGCCTCGGCCGACACCCAAAACCTCACCGGCTCGATCTACCTGACAGAAGTGAAAATGTCCTCCATCGATAAAAAGGTCTGTTTCGAGATCCACCAGGGGATAGATTGGATGACTCCAATACGCCTATTCCTAGAAAAAGGAACACTGCCGTTGGAAAAGACCGAGGCCCAAAAAATCAGAAATCGGGCTACCAAGTACACTGTCATAACAGGAAAAATGTACCAAAGATCGGTTACCGAACCATTACTAAGATGCCTGACTCCTGAAGAACAAAAAACAGCTCTAGAAGCGGTTCACGAGGGAATATGTGGGGAGCACTTGGCAGGCCGTTCACTGGCCTTTAAAATTCTAAGACAAGGATTTTTCTGGCCAACCTTGCGGGCCGATGCACTGAGTTATGCAAAGAAATGCAGGCAATGCCAACTCTTCAACAATGTTCCGAAACAGCCTCCCGAAGAAATGGCTTCTGTCTTAAATCCCATCCCTTTCGCAATGTGGGCCGTGGACATTGTCGGAATTCTACCTACAAGCACCAAACAAGCCAAATATTGTATAGTGGCAATCGATTACATGACCAAGTGGGTAGAAGCATGCCCTTTGTCCTCCATTACCGAGGAAGCCGCCAAAAAGTTTATGTTGGAACAAGTGATTGTCAGATTCGGGATTCCCAAAATCTGTGTATCGGATAACGGGACACAGTTCGTCGGAAAGAAATTCAGGGAATTCCTAGCCTTCTTCGGTATCCAACAGAAATTCAGTTCGGTCGGTCACCCACAAGGGAATGGCACGGTAGAAGCCGCAAACAGAGTCATCTTTGATGGGATAAAGAAGAGGCTCGGGGAAGCCAAAGGGTTATGGGCTGAAGAATTGCCCTATGTACTGTGGGCTTATCGCACCACACAAAGGTCTTCGACCGGAGAGACTCCATTCAGTTTGGCATATGGTACCAATGCAATAGTCCCAGTGGAGGTCGGCCTAGAATCTTACCGAAGCGAAGTTTTCAACCTTGAAACAAACGAGTTGGGCCTCCGAGCCAATACAGACTTATTGGAAGAAGCCCGAGAAGCAGCCCACCTGAGAAATGTCAAGTACCTACAGCAAACTGCTCAATACTATGACTCAGGAGTGAGAAAGAGGTCCTTCAAAGTCGGGGACCTAGTCCTTCGAGAGTTGGCAACTTCTATGCCAAGCAAACAAGGAAAGCTTCAGCCGAACTGGGAAGGACCCTATGTGATCATCCAAGTCGTTCGACCAGGGACTTACAAACTGACCGAACTGGATGGAAGTCCGATTAAAAACACATGGCGCACCTCCCGACTGAGGAGATTTTATCAGTAAGCTTTTTCACGGAATAATTCAATTGCTTATTTACTATGTAAAGTCAATTTGATTATCAATAAAAGCTCAATTGTTTGTCCCATTTACGTTTTCATCGACTAATTGACCCGAATGGCTACAATTCAACTTAGTTGGGTACTAAAATTCCCAAATACAAGTCACAGTTCGCCCGAAAGGTCTTCGGGAGGCAGAAATCGCCCGAAACCGAAAGACAAGACCTTCGGCCAAAACTGCGACTTGGGGGCAACACCGGGTACGGTGATCCGAAGAGGTCCCGACCCGAAGAAATGAAAATTCCGAAAAAAGAAAAAACTCAGTAATGGGAATCTCGAAATACTTCTAATCCCCGAATATTACTTCGAGTACCTTCGGCAAAAACACAAAGGCATCGAAGCCCGAAGCGGCCCGATCCGAATAAATTTCCGAAAATTACTCCGAAGTAAGGAAAACTTACGAGATACTTCGAGTTTCCGAATATTACTTCGAGTGTAGGAACTACATGGCCAAAAAACCTCAAAGAGGATGGCCAAAAAGTTACAAAAATCCGGGTACGGCGATCCGAAGAGATCCCGACCTGAAGGAATGAAAATTCACGAAAAACAAGTGAAAATTAAGAATCCGAAGATTGCATATGCATAGGAAAAGGAAAGTAACTTGAATATTGACAAAAAAAATGCCCGAAGGTTGTAATTTCATTATAAAAAAAAGAGAGATTACAAAAAAGCCCGAAGGCGGAAAAATACATTGGGAATGAAACTAAAGAGCTACATCTGCATCATCCGGATCAGAATGCATTTGGCCTAGCTCCTTCTTCCAAGTTTCCATTCAGCCAAGTAGACCCTCCGTATCGGACATCATCTTATCATTATGAGCCCACAAGTCCTCATTCTCCCGAATGAGATCGGCATTCTAGGCCCGAACGGAGGCAAGATGGCACTTCAACTCCACGATTTCCTTCTCCAATGAAGGAATCGTCTCCCTGATCTGTCTTCCCTTGTTATAGAGCAGAAGGTCCTGATCCTTCACCTTGTTTGATACGGTAGCAGCCCAAGGTGTTGCCTGAAAAAAAATCCGATTATAAAAATCATACGAAGAACCAGAGGAATGACTCCGAAACAAAATATTCCTTACCAGTGAAAGATGCCCCAAGAGATTGGCAGTAGCTTCGACCGGATCCGCCAGTTCATACAAAGAGCGGTCCTTTGGCAGAATAAAGGCCTGGCAAAGGTCTCCACCTACCTTCTTCGAAGAAGCCGAAGCAGGGGACCCAAAGGAATCTGACTCCATAACAGACCAGGAAGGCCGATAGGAGTTTGTCTCGTGAGCCTCCACCTTGCCTTTCTTCTCCGAGACATTGCTCAAAGCCGGAGAAGGTAAGGCGGAAGAAGAGCCAGTACCAGAGATCTTCTTTTTCTGGGCACGTCTTTCCTCTGCCCTCTTCCTAATTTCAGAACGACTTGACACTGAAAGAAAGAAAGAAACATTAGATGGTACAAATATTCAAAAAGAAAAGAGTTTAAACGCAGAATCAGAAGATCTGAAAACATTCAAACTTACTGATTATTTGCGAGAAGACGAAAAAAAATATATAAAGATCAACGGGAGTTCTTGTGCTGGTTACAAGAAAAGAAGAAAAATCTGGGACGTGATTGAAGGTTATATTTACTTTCTCTATACTTATAAAGAAAAATCAACGGTCCAGATGAAATGCCGCTACAAAACCCCTCCTGAGATAAAGACACGTGTCCGCTAAAAAGAGGAACGGTCAAACTGCCATTAAATGGGAGGGAAATACCAAGAGCCTCGATGTTCAAAAAAAAAAAACTGCGACTTGGGGGCAACACCGGGTACGACTTCAAAAAAGGAAAAGTATTCACCAAGACCCAAATCCAATCCGCAGTTCGCCCGAAAGGTCTTCGGGAGGCAGAAATCGCCCGAAGCCGAAAGACAAGACCTTCGGCCATAACTGCGACTTGGGGGCAACACCGGGTACGACGATCCGAAGAGGTCCCGACCCGAAGAAATGAAAATTCTGAAAAAAGAAAAAACTCAGTTCTGGAAGTTATCAAAAGTGAAGATTCTGAAATACAGAGATTCTGAAGATTACTCCAAGGAAAAACTTCGATGTGATTCAAATTGAGAGTTAAAACTACTTCAAGTATAAAAGTAAGTCTACGGATAGAAAAAAGGCCGAAGTTAAAATTTACAGGTCAAAGTTCACTTGGGATAATACGAGTTATCTTAAATGTGATTCATTCGGAAGATTATTTGGAAAATTATTATCAGACGAAGAGTCGTTCGGAGACAGCTTTACGATCATAAAGCAAAAGACAAACTATTTAAAAGCAAATTACTTAGCTTTCGAAAGGTACCACCAAATATATCCATTGCCCGAGGGCATCAATTTAAACACAAAAATATTACAAAGCCCGGAGGCAGAGTTACATAACAAGCCCGAAGTCACAAGTTCATTACTAAGTTAAAATTATTCTGAATCGGGATCAGAAGAGACAACCAAGGGCACATTCGGGGCTGCAGGCCGAAGAATTGGATCATCATCAGGGTTAAAAAGAATTTGCTGTTATCAAGTCCAGCCTGGTGAGCAGCGATGACAGCACCATCATATCCTATAGAAAAACCCCTATCTTCGGATCGGGAGATGATCTTCCTCGCCTTATTCAATTCTTTCTTCAAATGGCGCAGCTCCAACCGGTCGGCCTCCTTGGCTTTGGTCCATTTCTGCTTCTCCCCGACCAAGACCTCATTCCGAAGAAGCAGGTCACTTTTCTCTTGAAGAAGTAGGGCCTCTTTCTCTTGGGATCTGGCCGAAAGCTCCTCCAGCTCTTTTACCCGACTTTCCAAAGGATCAACTTTGGCTTTTGAGGAATCAACTTCGGCCTTAAGACCCCGAATGATGACAGCCTGGTCCTTAACCTTCGCCGTCACAGCTGCGGCCCAAGGAACCGCCTGGAAAAGTGTCACACGAAAATCTTAATACCAAATCGGGAAATAACAAGGAGATAGCTAATCACTAAAGAAAAACGTACCAAGCTAAGATGCCCCAGCATGTTTTCCCAAGCTTCCACAGTTGGAGCTTCGTCATATACAAGCCGATCGGCTGGTAGGATGAAGGAACTACACAAATCCTGGCATAGTTCCTTCGAAGGCTTCGGGGAAGGAACGCCATAAGAATCAGTGTCCACTACCCCCCAAGAAGGTCGGTAGGCCTTTAAAACCGGAATTGCATCTTCGATCCTCCTCATCTTCTCGGGGACACTCCTTTCCACAACAGGAAGCTCCTTAGGAGCTGCAATCACAATAGCGCCAGCCGAAGTCTGTACCTTTTTCACCGCAAGGGGAGTGATGGTAGACGAGGCCGAAGAAGAACCTCCGGAACCACTAGCAAGAGAAGCCTTCCTTTCGGCCTCCCTTCTCCTCATATCAGCTGCCGCAGACACTAAAACAACAAAACAAAAGTCAGTTAATGAAAAAAATGTACAAGACGGAAAAATAAAGACATTAGAAGTACCCATCATATTCTTTAGCCAAGTCCCATCTCGGGTAGTGGCTAAAGGAAGTTTGTTTTCGGGCTCCAAAGGGGTATTGAGCTTCCATTACAGAAGTTTTTCATCATCCGAAAGAGCCTTTAGCCTTACTCTTTCGGACGGATCAACTTCCCTCCATTCTGAAAACCTGGGGAGGGCAGGTCCGACAACGTAGCACCAATGGATGTGCGTCTTTTTATTTCTAGAATTGGTGGCCGCCCACTCAGAACGACCTGTTCTTCGGGTAATGTTGTAAAAACCCGGGGATTTGGCATTCTTTCGGAAATCGTAATGATGCCATAAGAGAACCGATAAAGGAGGCACTTCGTGCTGTAAACATCGGTACTGAAAGGTGTTCATATGAATGAAACTGTTCGGATCAAGTTGACCGATCGCTATACCCATCTCCCTCAAAAGAACCTTCACAAGGGGCAACAAGGGGAATCGAAGGCCACAATAAAAGGCAATTTCTGATATACCAACAGCGGTCTCCTCGGGTTGATCTCCGATCGACACACCCGGAGTGTCATATATACGATCTGTGCCATCGGGATGAATACATCGGAAACCCTCTGGAAAGTCATATCTGCTCTCCAAGGCATTTATATCGTCCCGCCCCAAAACAGAGGACATATTCGCAGCAGGGTATTCGGTACTATCCCCAAAGAGTAAAATGGGGACATGGCCCACAGCGTGACCCGAAGGACTTGGCTCAGGTGTTGACATTCTGAATCTGGAAAAGAAGGCAAATAGTCGTTAGTCCAATACTCGGGGACAAGAAGGAAAAGAAAAGCAAATAAGTAGACTACAAAGCCGAAGGAAATCCCCGAGTACAAACAGACTAACGAAAAATCTAAGAGGAAATAAAAGGTCCAACGAAGGAAGTTCTTGGGTCACGAGCAGAATTAAGGAGCAGGGACGAAGGGTTCCGACGAAATTACTCAGTAAATCAAAAACATCTCTCGAGAAAGAATAAATGTTTGCATATACATTAAAGATGGAAAAAAGCGAGAAAGTACAAACTTACTTGTTAAAGACGCTTGATGAAGATAAGAATCAATGCCGGAAGAATAAGACACCGTTGATTGCTCCGAGAGTTCACACAAAGAAGATCCAGAGAGCAAATAGAGCAAGCAAGTTACCAAGGCTCAAATATATATATACAAAGATGGACGGCTGAGATGAACAGACGGTTCAATATCCCTATCTCAGATGATGACACGTGGAGAACCGTTTAAACAAAAGAGATATAAATTGAACACAACTGTCGCCTCAAAAGACGCGCCCGTACCGATCGATTGAACTCTTCGGTCAAAAGTGGACTTCGGTCTCATCTCCAAACCGACCGAAGCCCGGGGACATGTCAGGGGGCCCGATTATAATAAGCATATGAGGCCCAATCCAATAATCCTTTGGGCTTATTGCTTGTGGAATTATATACATAGGCCAAGCCCCTTGCTCGGCCCAACCGAAGGACGCCAAAATAACTGATGACCGTTGTCAGTGTAACGCTTAAGCATTCAATACCCTCCATAACTGAGAATCAAAGATCATCCAACGGCATTACTCTGGAGCACAATATAAATAGACTCCACTGCCAGGTGAAAAAGACACAATCACACACTCTGAGACACATTGATTTACATATGGCTTTACGTTTACGTTTCCACCACATTTTTACTGATTCTCACACCGGAGGTGAATCGGGGGTCCACACCCTCGCATTCTTCTCCTTGCAGGAGCTACCGAAGCTTGTTCCTCGCTCGCTGAGGACAAGTCAGCCGAAACATAAATTCAGCTCTGACACCCTCCACTTTTTATTTTGATTTAAGAGAACTTATTGTTTCAAACAAGTGCATTATTGTTTTTTCTACCAAGTCAAGCAGAAGCAGACGAGGCAGAGACATTTACTGGAGTCTCCGGCGCGCTCTGAAGAAGAACAAGAACAGATGTAGAAATATTGTGTGGTAATGCAGGATTCTTCAACTGAGCTAAATTTCCAAGCACCTTCGTTAGTATATTAAGTTTCTATCTTTGGTAGGAAAATTCAATAGAGTTTCAACTGCAGAATATATAGAAATATTGTGTGGTGCAGGATTCTTCAACTGAGCTTAATTTCCAAGCACCTTGTTTTTTTTTTGATAAGCAGCATTATATTAATAAAACGAGTACGAAGCATTAGACTATTAAATTTCTATTTTGAATCAATAAGACTATAATTTACGGAGTATTTATTTTGAATTAATAATTACCTATTAATTCAAAATAAACACTCCGTAAATTATAGTAACATTTTTCTTTTCAAGAAAAAAAATCTTATCAAATAAAAGCTTTCTTCTAAAATAAAAAACTTAATCTCACTTGTCTTGATGATAACTTGAGTGGGAGAGAGCGTGCGCGATTGATAGAGTTGAAGTAGACAACTGAAAAAATAATGGAACTGCACCATTACACTTTTTTGGCTATTGGTGGTTCGCTTTTGGTTCAATTAGTTAATAGTAATTATAATATAATTATTTTATTTTCTTAAATGAAAGTGTTTATAGTAATTTTTGATAGAATCTAACAATTCTATAAACACTAAATTCTCTAAATTAGAGATAAGGATCGCAACATCATATTCGATTATCGAGATTAGATTATAAGCGGAAGCGTACCTGTATCCATGAGTTTGTAGTGCTATAGATGTCTTTAAGCAGTGCTATATTCTTCCTCAACCAAGTACTCTTGAGGTTTTCCAAAGTAGTGATATTCTGATGGGTAGAAAATATGACTGTCTGTGTACTTGATATATCGGGGACTACAACCCTCTGTATTCTACCTGCTCAATAAAATCTCCCATTATAATTAAATTGGGCCAAGTAGTGGGTATTCACTCATTTAATCCATACAATAATTAAAAATCTAATTGGGCTCTTTATTTGATCACTTTACTTCACCCAATAAAATAAATGGCTAAATATAATTGATTATTAATATGTGGCCCAATTATATTCCTTTGAGTCTCTCCAAGTGAATTATATTCCTTTGAGTCTCTCCAAGTTGGTATCAGAGCCTAGGTTAAATCTTTTAAAATGAATCTTTTAAAAGACAAAGGCAAAGAAATTGATGATCCTCAGGATTCTGAAGAGAATCAAAATTTTGAAATCGATTTTTCTGAAAATGAAAAAGGATTTCAAGGAAGTTTTCTAGTAAAACAAGAAATGCTTTCAAAGATTAAGAATTTAAAACTTGATCTTAAAAAAGAAAAGATATTTAGAATTCATTAAATGTATTTTTAGGGCTTACTTTCAGCCCATATAAATATGTATATATATATATACAGGTTTTTGCTCAAGTGAGAACCTATTATTTTGGTGAGATATGAGATCTAATCTCATTCATCCATTTTAATCTAATATAATCTAATGACCCCGTTAGGGGCACCCACACTAATAACCTATACCCTCACATACACTAACCCCACCCCTGATGATGTAATCATGATGTCATAAATATAATTTTAAAAAAATTTGGAATTTTTTTTTGGGGAAAAAATATGGGGAAAAAAAATTCTGACGTCATGCTGACGTCATACTTGTGATTTTTTTTACAAAATTTGGTGATTTTGTTGAATTCTGGTGATTTTTTACAAAATCTGGAAAATCACCAAATTTTGTTAAAAATCACTAGATTTTGTAAAAAAATCACCAGCATGACGTCAGAATTTTTTTTCATAAAAATTTTTTTTTTCAATTTTTTTTTTCCCATAATTTAATACCTACCGGCACTCATGTTATAATTCCACATGTTTTGGTTGAGTTAGGATCGCTCGACCATTATTAGTTTGTCACACAATTTCGTAGACTTTCAATAGAATGTAAGTCAATATTGTTTGTCATTTTTTTTGTTTCTTGTCATTTTGAAATTCAATTCGAGAGAGACCTATGTTCCATTTGAGAGAGACTTGACCAGTGTTCTAAAAATCGGTGTAGGTGGGAGATTAATCGCCGCCTAAGTGATAGACGGCCTGAAAATGTTTAAATTTTGTAAAAATCGGTCATTAAGCATTTTTTTGATTAGGCAGCGTTTAGGCGGGCCTAGGCGAAATTAGGCGGTATTAGATGGTTTAATTAGTTAGGCGGGAATAAGCGACTAGGCGGCGATTAATCGGCCCTAGGCGTTATTAAGCGACGATTAATCGGTCAAATTTAAAAAAAACGGTCAAATTAAGAATAAAACTTTAAAAATATAAATTTTTTAAAATAAAAAATATACTTTACACATGAAAGGGTAAATTCACTCATTATATTTAATAATAAAATGAAGATATTTATATTTTTACTTATATAAAATATATTTTTAAATATTAAAATTAAATTATATAAAAAATAATATTTTAATACATCCGATTAATGTTCCGATTAATCGTCGTCTAACCGAATCGCTAGAAGGTAGGTTCACCGCCTAGACCCGCCTAGCGATTTTTAGAACATTGGACTTGACACGTTAGTGTTGTTACTGTTTCTCGAATCTGTTTTGATTTGGGCTGAAAGTAAGCCTTAAAAATACATTTAATGTTGCATTAAATGAACCTAAGTTGATTCAAGGTCAAAGCCCAATCGTGAGGCCCAAAACCTTAATAATGATAATAAATTCGTAGCTGTACAATCAGCCTACTAAAAGACTCCGTTATTGAGTCTAAAAGGTAACCAAATCATCCTTGGAGTGGCCTCTAAGGAATACAGCTGTAATACTTATCCACCTTCCACTCGGAAGGATCTAGAAATGGGCCTAAGTTGTGCCTTGCCCACCAAGACACCCAATCATACCCTAATTCTAGGGTTCTCAATACCTATATAAGGACCTGCTCCTTCACCAACAGAACTACGTTTTTTGGCTTGATTCTTGATAATTGCAAGATACGTAGGCATCTTGTGAGGACCCGAATTAGGTCACGAAACACTTATCAGCCATTAAAGCTCGAAACTTCCACAAACCCTAGCATTAAATACACAATACATACACCCTACTTTTTGTTCCACAACATGTTTAAAAACTTGAATTTCAGTTAAAAAAAATTATTGTATAACATTCGAGTACACTATAAAAATTTAATTATGTAAAAAATGAAAGGAAATATTATAACATTTAATAAAAAAATATAATAACATCTATTATATATATAATACCACAACATGTCTCATTTTAATCCACTTGGATTAAATTTTTTTCAAAAAATTGTTGCTCATGAGAATCGAACCTAGGTCTTTAGGTTCATTTGCACATCACCTTACCACTAGGCTAACACATCACATGTGTTACAAGTCATAAAATATGCTATGTATGTTGGGTGATGAATGAAGAATCTTTGATATTTTGATTTCTAAGATATTTTAATCATTTTTCTTCATTTTACATTGACATATTTATATTTTATTATGTTATAGTTTAGTATAAATGAGTGATATATGATATTTAGTGAACTTAGATATTTTGAAATTATTCGATTTAATAAAATAATATTAATAATTATTATTTGCAATACATAGATAATTATAATAAATTTATTAAATTTGAATACATGTTTTCTAAAAAATGGTTAATGAACACGTAATAATCTACAGGTTTAACTGCATACCACAACATGTCACATTTTAATTTATTTAATTTTACAAAAATGCCCCTAAATGTCAAGTCAAGTAAAAAAAATATTACGATATAGATGACGATCAAACCTTTGACATAATGAATCTACTAATCATGAATTTAAATTCACCGTTATGACCATTCAGCTACATGTATATTTGATTAAATTTTATGATTCATTAGATACATTCACAAGTGTCAGAGTGTCCTATATTATGTCCTATATTATTTACCTTATTTATCTATCAATCATGTGTTTTTTAATCAGTATTTGTTTTATAATTTTACATATTATTATTATTTGTATATATACAAAAATCTCTATGTCTACTTCATTTTAATAAAATTTATATTATTTTATTTCTTGCGAAATTTGAAAAAAGTGACAGGATCTTAAATAAAATATTTGAAGGGTATTTTGCGGAAACAAATCACCATTATTCTAATTGTTTATAAAAATACCAATAGAAATGTAAAAAATATTAAAGATATTGTATAATTATACAATTATAATATTCAGATTAGAAATGTGATAATAAAATCTTAGTACTCATTTAAATTCTGAACGATCTTATTTTTTGTTATTGTTTGTCTTTTTAGAAAATATGTTTTTTACAATATTTTCAAACTATACCGTCCTAACTGACCGGCACATCGCTTTCTCCCGAATATTTTGGGAGATTCGAATACTTAATCGATACATGTGATTTGAATTGCAATTTGGGAGGGTTGGCTACTAGATCGACGCATATTAATTATGACCTAACACGTTTATAACTCGTGTATAGTCAAACTTTTTATATCACATTCTAGGCATGTATCCTAGATAATTAATCGGACATGTAGTAATTACAGTATATGAGGCTCTAGGTAACTAGTGGATATGAAATGATAAATTATGATAGGGCAATATGTCACATTTTAATCTATCAAATTTTACCATTATGTTTCTCAATTTGTTATGATTTACCATAGCGTCATCTGAAATTAAGATCTACAATATATTAAAATTGTGTCACATAAGTGAGAACTGAACCTTTAACATCTATAATAATAACCTTATTTTTATGAATTCATATTTTATAAATCCATAAACGAATTATTGAAGCTTCAATAATACTTAGTAGTAGTATTAAATCAAAAGTCACATTCATATAATCCAATAATATATAATTGTATGCAAATATAACAGTTTAATATAGATCAAGAGATGATCATCCAAATAAACTTATGAAAAACGTTGAAAGTACATTCGTCAATTATTTTTCTAACTCTAATCGCAAGAAAGGCATCAACACTCTAAAATCAACAATAAAAAGATAGAGACACAAAATATCGGTCTCTTTAGATACATATTTCAAAAAAAAATGCATATCTAAAAGAGTTAATTGCAAAAAAGTGGCCAGATTTTACACTCATTTTAAAAAAAAATGGCCGGACTTTCAATTTTGTCAAATAGTGGTCAGACTTGTCTTTTTCCTTTCAAAACAGTGGCTGGAGACGATTTTCAGCTTATTTAGCACGGATAAAATGGGAAAATATGTTATTTTACTAAAAAAAAAATGCTAAAAATCACGAAAATTATCCAAAAAATCCCCAAATTAATATGTGTCACCATATGATTGGTTATATTCGTAATAATAATAATAATGCCCCTCATGCATGCACATAAATTGAATAATTAAATCTTGACAATTCATATTTGTGAATTTTTTGGTGAATTGATGTGCATACATGGGGGGCATTATTATTATTATTACGAATATAACCAATCATATGGTGATACATATTAATTTGAGAATTTTTGTGGACAATTTTTTGAATTTCTAGCATTTTTTTCCCATTTTACCCATGTCAAAAAATTGAAAATCGGCTGCAGCCACCTTTTTGAAAGGAAAAAGGTAAGTCTAGCCACCATTTTGCAAAATTGAAAATCTGACCACTTTTTTGAAAATGAGCGAAAAATCTGGCCACCACTTTGAAATTTACTCTATCTAAAATGATTTTTATCGTCACAATAGAAACATAGGGCATTAACATAACGCACAATGAAGGAAAAAAATTCATATCGTAAATTATATCAATCCCGTGCCTTGCACGGGTATTGAAGCTAATTTTTATTAATATAATAACATTTGAGTACACTGTAAAATATATAGACTTACCTCTTTTTTTTATATAAGATATAATAACATTTCTTAAATATAAATATCTGTATATATTATAATACCTAGAGATCAGAATTGCACCAAAAGAGTTCAAGATATTTTTCTTGAATATTCGTTTTTTTTTTGTTTTTTTATTAAAATTCTTCTCTTGCATTAAGTAGTTACTAAAAACATTTTAATTGGTCATTAATTACACCGATTAAACATATATTTTATTTACTCTATTTAATTTATTTAAAAATTAGAAAAATTTATTTGAACATTATTGTTATTATTTCAATATTAAATATTAATTATATATAGTTAAGTATATTTTTATGTAAAATGATGACTAAAATATGGTCATATTGCATTCTTTCTTATTCCCTATTCAAAATCAATGTAATTTTTTTTCGGATGAAGAGTTCAAGGTATTTTTTTTGAATTTTTGTTTTTTCGATTTTTTTATTAAAATTTTTTTCTTGCATTAAATAACTATTAATGACATTTTAATTGGTCATTAATTACACCTATTAAACATATATTAAATTTACACTATTGAATTTGTTTAAAATTACCAAACTTTGTTTGAACATTATAGTTATTATTTAAAATTTAAATATTTATTATATATAGTTAAGTTTATTTTTAGGTAAAATGATGAATAATTTTTTTGTATTGCTTTCTTTTTTATTTCATATTCAAGATCACTATATTCTCTTTTCGGATGATTTTAGGGTAGACAACTTTAACTTCTGAGGTAATTTTTATTATCAATGATTGTGAAAGTCGTAATAAATTATTGAAGTACAAGATCTTTACTTAATATTTGGAATTTGTATAAAAATATTATAGACGGATTTTTAATTTTGCAAATGAGTAAATTATACATGGTTTATGATCAAATCAATTAAATTTTACAAATACAACCATTTTATCGGAAGATAAAATTGATAAAAAAAAAGCTATATACTCATTGTTTCATTATATTGTGTCCAAGTAAATTAATATTTTAATTAAATAAATTTCTACACTATTATTAAATATGTATATTATGAGAGGGGTGTCGGCTTTAAAAAAACGTTATTAACCTTAACTTCTCAAGCAATATTTTTTATCAATTATTGTCGAAGTCGTAATAAATTGTGGAAGTACACATATTTTTTTTTTAATATCTGAAATTTGTATACAAATAATATGAACAAATTTCTACTTTTGCACATGAATAAATCACGCATGGGTTATGACCAAACTAAATAAATTGAACAAACTCAACCATTTTATCAGAAGATTAAATTGATAAAAATTTATACATCCGTTGTTTCATTATATTGTGTCAAAATAAATTAATATTGTAAATAAATAAATTTTTACACTATTACTGAACAAGTATGTTATGAGAGGGGTGTCGGCTTTAAATTTTTTTATTAAGTTATATTCAATATTTGTAATTTTTGATGATAAAGATTACATTTGATATTGTAATTTTTATTTTTATATGTTTGTGATATTTTTAAGATTATCAATATTTTCGATATATAATAAGAGTATTTTTTTCAACTAATAATTCATATAAATTGTTTTTTAATCAATTTTTTTAGGAAATTTATAAAAGACCAATCAATTTTTTAAAATAATAAATATTAATTTATCTATTTTAATATTTTAAAATAAAAATTTATAAATCATGCTAAGCGCGGATAAATTGGCTAGTCTTCTCTAACTACACACTTGTACATGTCAAATCTTTATAACATTTTCTTCTTCAAGAACACGATTCACTTTTGTATATTATAATTACAAATTATTTTGGAGGATTTTCAATGTGTTTTTTCCTTTATACTCCAGTATATATAGCCAAGTGAATTAGAGCATTAGCAAAACATTTAAAAACTGATTTAAATATAACAATTTACATATATAGTACAAGCTCGATTCCATTACTCATGAAAGTTGTTAAATCCGTAAATTTCCAGTCCGAAAGGTAGCCAGGATTTGCCGTCGGGTCTGACGCAGCTAACAACCAACATTTGTTTTGTGTTCATAAAATTATGAGAAAATATTAAATACAATTATACAAATCTAAATTGGATTCAATTTTTTTTAATAAATAGATATAGAGGAATGAGATCAAATAAAAAAAATTAAAATACAAAAGAACACGATAAAAGAGTACTTATTCTCAAAAACGAGAATCAAATATAGAAATTGAAACGATAAAAGTTAATTATTACCACTAGAGATAATTTCTCAAAAAAATTATTCAAAATTTTATTTTTACTGTTTATTTTTTTGATAATCCGATGTTCTGGTCAGTTTTCGTACATTTTAACTAATTCGAAGAATTGCTTGCACATTTGTACCATCGAACATGATAATTCACTTAATTTCGTATTTTCCAATGGATCGAACCTATGATCTTTTGGAATGATAAATCCTAAATCACAGTATGGGTTATTTTCACCGTTAGAGCATCTACAACGGTAGAGAGTCCTTAGCTATAAAATCTAGGTGGCAAATGATATAGATAATATGTAAAATATTAAGTATTTCAATGCATCACAACCTTTAACAAAAATTATAGACAATCAATTTTAGTTACCCATATTTATCGAACATGTGTTCACTTCTAGCAAAAATATACACAATATGTATTATAGCTAAGTTTCTCCTATTTTTTTAATACAAAATTTTAGTTACAGAGGCATGCCTGTACACATCTAATAACAAGCCTAATTGTTTGTAATGCTTTGCATTACTTACATGACCTCTTAACTGAGGGAACCTCTAGTTGTAGAGTTTCTGTTTGTATTGTACTTGTAGTAGGCATCAAATCCTAGTTGTGTAATTGTACAAATAGAGTCTAGAATAATGCTTGAAAGAAGTTCCAAGGTTCATGCCTCAAGCAAGGAGTTAAAGACTGTCAAATAATCACAGTTGGGATTTGAAGAAATGAAGAATTTTCCTAAGTACCAATTCGAGAAGTATATTTGTCTATTCGAGAAGTCCAGCATTCGAGAAGTCAGGGATTCGATATCTCAAGACACTATTCGTTATCTCTGAATACACTGTTCGATATCTCATTGGATATCTCAGGGATTCGATATGTCTACTACTCTATTCGAGAACTCAAGAAGTCAACAAGTCAAGATGGTATTCGAGTTCTCAAAGAGTCAACAAGTCAAAGTTCCATTCGATATCTCAAGGACTCAGAAAGCTATTCGACAACTCAAGGATTCGATAAGTCAAATGTTCTATTCGACAACTCAAGGAATCCTGATGGAAAAGAGCTATTCGAGAAGTGGTTCGATATGTCATTATAACAGTATTCGAGAACTCAGAGTTATCGATCAAGTCAATTCTAGTTCTCGAATCACTTACTTAGTCACTTCTCGAATACATTCTTGGAGACAAAATACTGAAGAAATTGTACAAGTCAGAAACCTGCAACAAGCCAATGCACTTTATGGACCACAATCTGTAACGTGCTTTGGAAAGCCTACAAGGAAGCTTGGAGAGATATAGAAGAGACAAGGAGCTAAAGAAGTGGATCTAAACAGGCTTTGCAAAGTCAAATCTGTAACCGTTTGGACACTTACTCAAAAAGGATAGACAGACTAGAAAGTAATTTGTTTAGCTACCTTATTTGCAGTAAGTAGGCTGTATCCATGTTCTATAAGGACACAGCCTCACTTCATAACTTAGGAACTTTTGTGAGTCTAGTTTTTCATACACTGTAAGCCATATCTCTCTGAGAAAAACGAAGCTGAGAATACTACCATTTGTATTCACAGATTGTAGCAACCTTTATCTAATAATACATTAGATTAAAGTGATATTGTGTCTTGTGTTGTTTATTTATCCGCACCTTCACTTCTACACACACAGGCACTTATCTGCTACATAGACTCAATCAAAGAAAAGTTCAAGAATCCATTCACCCCCCCCTCTGTATTCTTTTACCGTATTCAATACTCAACAAGTGGTATCAGAGCAGGCTGTTTATTCAAAAACAGAGAAACGATTATGAGTTCGAATACACCAAAGACTACAGGAACGGTGAAGGTCCCTAAGTTTGATAAAGAAAACTTCAACCTCTGGAAGATAAAGATGATGTTGTTCATTAAAGCCTCTCATCCCTTGTATCCTGAGATTCTCAAGAATGGTCCTTTTGTTCCACAACAAGAGATACCAGAGAAGACTGTTGGAACCATAACTATCCCAAGAGCTTATGAGGCCAAGGATCCATCAAAGTGGACAGAGTCAGAAAGGGAGAAGGTTGCTCTCGACAGCCACCTCATGTTGCTTATCATCGATTCCATGGACATGTCAATGTTTGCAAACATTGCATCATGCACGTCTGCTAAAGAGATGTGGGATCACATTGAGGTGTTGTGTGAAGGGACTGATGAGGTTAAGGAAAACAGGAAACAGATATTGGTCACACAGTATGAAGCTTTCATGGCACAGCCCAAGGAAAGCATCACTGAAATGTTTGAAAGGTTTCACAAGCTAGTTACTGAGTTGCAGATGAATGGAAAGGTTTACAGCACCAAGGAGTTAAATATGAAATTTCTGTTGTCTTCACCAAATCATCTGGAGCAAAGAGTCATTTCTCTAAGAGAGAGAGATTTGAACAAAGTCACCTATGATGTGCTCTATGGAGTCCTAAAGACTCATGAACTTGAGTTGCTTCAGAAAAGGGCTATCCAAGCCAACCAAGGTAGGATGATAAACACATCATGTGCCTTGATTGTCAATAAATCCATTCTGGACCTAGAAGCATCTACAAGCCAACTAAGGATAGAGGAGGTGGCAGATGATGAAGAAACTGAAGCTGGGGTGAGTGAACCTGTTGAGGAAAAAGGAGGAAGAAGAAGAAGAGTTTTACACTCTGGAAGAACTTGATGGGATGGAAAACACTTCATATGCCTTCATGGCCAGAAAATTTCCAAACATCAGATTTAAAAGAAATCAACCCTTCAAACCCAAAACTCAAAACCATTCAGCCAACAAGAACAAGGCACCTGTGAAACCAAACAGAAATAAGTTCAAAACCGGTTATGTGGATAGGTCATCTGTAAGGTGTTATAGATGCAATGACCTAGGGCATTTTGCCAGTGAATGCAAGAAGCCTAAAAAGAAGGATAGAGATTATCTTGAGCTAGAAGATAAGTATGAGGTCCTTCTGAAAAAGCAGACACATGGTAAGGCCTACATAGCTGAAGGGAAGTGTTGGGATGATTCTGGGAGTGATGAAGAGGAACAAGAATTCTGCAATTATGCCTTGATGGCCAACTCCAAGGATGACTCATCTTCATCTGATTCTCAGGTACCATCTCTCACTACTATAGACATGTCTGTTTCTGAATACAAATGCATGATTGAACAATTGTCTGTTGAAATGTTTAATATTCATACTAGTATGACTGCTGCTAATGAGGAGATTGCTAAACTGTCTACTAGAAATGAAATATTAACCAAAAAGAATGAGGAACTTGAGCTAACTACTATGCAAGTAGAAAACCTTAAGAAAGAAGTTGAATATTTGAAGAACAAGGTTTTATGTGCTAGTCAAGTAGAGAAGGCTCTTAGGGATGAATTAGCTGAGAATGAATTCAAACTAAAAACTTTCAAGAAATCATCTGGTTTAGTGCAATCCTACTGTGAGAAAATTGAAGCTAAACCCAAAGCAGCTATTGGACTTGACTATGACTCTCTCAAACAAAGGAAAGGCTATGCTGTCATTGAAGAGGACACAGCTGCTCATGAGAAAGTGCCTCACATTTTGAGAAAAACTGAAAATCCAATTTTTAAGGAATCAACATTTGAAATTGATGAGGATGCCTTACTCATCAAGCAAATGTTGAATGATGAGGATGAGGCACAATCTAGTGAACAGCAAGCATCCTCTAAGGGTGAGAGTGTCAAGTCAAAGACCAAGAAACCAGTAGTTGATAGGCCAAGACCTAAGAAGTTTGTTAAGTTTGTCTTAGCTGGGAAGAGTGAATCAGAAAAGGAAGTGACTAAGAAGAAACAGAACAGAAATGGCAAGTTAGGGATTAACAAGGATAACAACTATGCTTATATGCCTAATGCCCCTAGGAAAACTTGTCAGAACTGTTTCAGTACCAATCATCTAACTCATGCATGCAAGAAACCTGTTGGTAGTGTGTCTAAACCTTTCTATGATTGTTCTGTGCCTCTAAGTCATAGAGATGCACCTTTCTGTGATAAATTTGACTGTATGCCATGCAATATGAATGTTATGACTAGTTGTTTTAATTTAAGAAGGTAGTTCATTGATGGTTGTATCAGTCACAATTCTCACACACACTACACAAGGTCAAAGTCTTCAAGTCCTCCTAAAGCTAGGAAGGTACCTTTGTCACCTAAGTCTGAAACCTCAGGTTCTAAGACTTCCAACAGTGACAAGAAGACTAACACTAAGAAAATTGACAAGCATGTTGTTTATGATAAAACTGTCTCTAAGTCACATGGACCCAAACTTGTTTGGGTACCAAAGGAAAAGTAATACCTTTGTGTTTGCAGGGCAAAGAAAGTGAAAAGAAGGTCATGTGGATTTTGGACAGTGGATGCTAAAATCATATGACTGGTGATATGGCCCTGCTATCACAGTATGAGGAAAAGGCTGGCCCAATGGTTGCTTTTGGAGATGACAGCATGGGTAACACATTGGGATATGGCAAGCTGAAAGTTGGAAATGTCATCATTGAAGATGTAGCACTAGTCAAGGGGCTCAAGCATAATCTGTTAAGTGTTGGTCAGTTTACTGATAGAGGATTCAAAGTGAATTTTGACAAAGATGAATGTTTGATCACCCACAAGAAGACTGGTGATTTTGCTCTATCTGGAGTAAGGAAGGAAAGCCTGTTTGTAGCCAATATGGACTCTGCAAACAAGGACAAAATTTGTTGCTTTTACTCAAAAGCATCAAATGAAGATTGTTGGCTGTGGCACAAGAAACTATCACACCTAAACTTCAAGGCCATTAATTCTCTAGTCAAAAGAGAGTTAGTGAGAGGCATGCCCACACTTGAATTCTGCCAAGAAGGAGTGTGTGAGGCTTGTCAAAAAGGAAAAATGAAGAGATCAAGCCACAAGTCAAAGACAGTGACATCTGTAACCAAGCCACTACAACTTATCCATATGGATTTGTTTGGGCCTGTCAACATAATGTCACTTGGAAGAAAGAAGTATGCCCTGGTAATGGTTGATGATTTTTCAAGGTATACATGGGTGGAATTTCTGGCATCAAAAGATGAGGCTCCACAAGTAATTATTGAGCATATAAAGAAAGTTGACAAGGAAGCAAAGGCAAACGATGCAAGTGTGATTGCACTGAGGAGTGATAATGGAACAGAGTTTAGAAATGCCACACTTGAAGCATTCTGCAAAGAGAATGGCATTTCTCAGCAATTCTCAGCTCCAAGGACTCCACAACAAAATGGAGTTGTTGAGAGAAAGAATAGAACTCTAATTGAGGCTGCTAGAACAATGTTACTTGATGCAAAAATGCCTACATGTTTTTGGGCTGAGGCTGTGAGCACTGCATGCTATATTCAGAACAGGACCCTCATCAACAAAAACACTGGAAAGACACCTTACAACTTGATGACTGGAAAGAAGCCTACACTAAAGTATGTTCATACTTTTGGAAGCAAATGCTTTGTACTCAAGGATAATTCTGAATATGTTGGAAAGTTTGATGCAAAAGCATTTGAAGGAATTTTTCTTGGCTATTCTATGGAAAGAATTGCATACAAGGTTTATGTCATCAGTCAAAAGAAAGTTATGGAAAGCACAGATGTAACATTTGATGACAGCAAACTACCTGGACTAGAAGAAGCCAATGATGAAGACAAAGATCCATTGAAGTTTGATAATCTAGATGATTCTGATGAAGAGACTGAAACTGGAGTTGAAACTCAAGTTCAACATTCTCAAGTGAATAATGATACAAGAGAAGAATTTGTGCCAATCAATAGTGGAGAAACAAGCATCCAAGACACACCTGTGAGTAATGGCAACTTCACAGGGGGAGGAAATGAGGATGACCATGATGTGGATGATGAAGCAACATCAAGAATGAGAAGTCAGGCTGAACATTCGAGGAAATGGGATAGATCATACACTACAGAGCAAATCATTGGAGATCCTAATGCAGGAGTAAGGACTAGGAGAGCAACTCAAAATGAGTGCCTCTATTGATGTTTTCTATCACAAGTTGAGCCTAAGAAACTTGATGATGCATTGTTGGATCCAGATTGGATTATTGCCATGCAAGAGGAGCTGAATCAATTTGAAAGGAACAAAGTATGGGAACTTGTGCCTGCACCAAAGAATAGAACCATTGTTGGAACAAAATGGGTTCTGAAGAATAAGATGGATGAAGATGGTGTAATAATAAGAAACAAAGCAAGGCTGGTTGCAAAAGGATACTCTCAACAGGAAGGCATTAATTATGATGAGACATTTGCCCCTGTTGCTAGATTGGAAGCCATTAGAATATTCTTGGCATTTGCTGCTCATTCAAACTTTAAAGTTTATCAAATGGATGTCAAGAGTGCATTTCTAAATGGAGAGTTGGAAGAAGAGGTTTATGTGCAACAACCACCTGGCTTTGAGGATCCACATTTCCCAGAATTTGTCTACAGATTGCTTAAGGCATTGTATGGACTTAAGCAAGCTCCAAGAGCATGGTATGATACTTTATCACAATTCCTTCTTGAAAATCAATTCACTAGAGGCACATTGGACAAGACACTGTTTTACAAGAAGCATGGTGATGATATGATTCTAGTTCAAATCTATGTGGATGATATCATTTTTGGTTCTACAAATGAGAAACTGTGTGAGAAATTCTCTAAACTCATGCAGAGCAGATATGAGATGAGTATGATGGGAGAGTTGACATTCTTTCTAGGGTTGCAAGTCAGTCAGAGGAAGGATGGTATCTTTATCAGTCAAACCAAGTACATCAAGGATTTATTGAAGAAGTTTGACTTGGAAGATTGTTCACCTGCCAAGACACCCATGGCCACTGCCACTAAACTGGATGAAGATGCTAAGGGCAAGAGAGTAGATATCTCAGTCTACAGAGGCATGGTTGGTTCTCTACTCTATCTCACTGCAAGTAGGCCAGACATCATGTTTGCTACATGCTTGTGTGCAAGGTTTCAATCAAATCCAAAGGAATCACATTTGATTGCAATAAAAAGGATCTTTAGATATCTGAAGGGCATACCTAACTTGGGATTAAGGTATCCTAAGGACACAGGGTTCAATCTGGTTGGTTATTCTGATGCTGATTATGCTGGATGCAGAGTGGATAGGAAAAGCACCTCAGGAAGCTGCCAGTTTCTTGGACAAAGGTTAGTTTCTTGGTATAGCAAGAAGCAACAATCTGTGTCAACTTCTACAGCTGAGGCTGAATACATAGCTGCTGGAAGTTGCTGTGCTCAAGTGCTTTGGATTAGAAATCAACTTAGAGATTATGGACTTGTGTTGGAAAGAATTCCAATCATGTGTGACAACACAAGTGCAATCTCTATAGTTGCCAATCCTGTCAATCATTCTAGAACAAAGCACATTGACATCAGATATCATTTCATAAGAGAACATGCAACTAATGGAACCATTGAGTTGCATTATGTCTCTACAGATAAACAACTAGCTGATATATTCATTAAGCCATTAGATGAAGCCACCTTCACAAGGTTGGTAAGTGAGATTGGAATGCTGAATTCTTCAGATTCTGGCTAAGTGAATACATCATCTAGATTGTTGCAGCAGTAAACACTTACTTTATCTAAATTCTCAATATTTTTGGAGTAAGTGTTGGCTGAAATATGATTTATAAATATTTCAAATCTGTTGCATATGTTGAAAATCATATTTCTATTAACTTAAATTTCTATGAAATTTTGAGAAAATCACTATTTAATTTGCTAGGATATTTTTCAATGAATATGTCTGGTAAATTTTAAAAGATAGTTGATAAGTGGATTTTATATCCACTTGGAACATTCTATATCGGCTTAAATTGATTGTCTTGGACTCAAGTTTGTTGTATTTTTGATGTGTTTTGTGTAGTTGTGCAGGGTTGTAGCTATCGGTTAGTGTGGTGTTTCTAAACGATATTAGAGTGGAATTGAGCATTGGAATGAAGGATGGTGAATTTCCCTAAGCTACCATGAGGATTCATAAGTCAAGAATTGAAGAACGGGAAGTGGCAAAAGAATCGGAAGAGAAAATGGAAGTGAAATGAGAAAATTTTGGAAAATTCAGATTTGCCGGTAGGTTGCGCAGTCCACTTTGTTTTGGCCATATCTGGAGTTCTACAAGTCCGTTTGAGGCCCGTAAGCTGTCCACGCGAAGCTCGGAGAATGTTCTAGAGCATAAAAAGATTTATAGCAGAGTTCTCCGCGCGGCCGCGCCGAAAATACACTAAAAAGCCGCGCGGGCGCGCTGGGATAAATGCCAGAAATTTCAGCAGCGTGGGGGCGCCAGATTTACACTAGAATTCCGCGCGGCCGCGCCCAGCTGCGCCAGAAAATTCCCAGGAGCTGTCAGAATTCTATTTTTAATGGGAAATTACCTTGTTTTCTATTCCTAATCATATGGAAGATGTTGAACGGCCAGAAACTTCCAGAATCATACTTAAACAAGGGAATTGCAATTCTATTTCAATTAAAGATGGAAAATTACCGGAATTCTATCCTATTTCAATTACGGTAATGGCTTGGTCAAGGAGGCAATTGGGGGCTATAAATACACACCTTGGGGCACAGAAAAATCATCATCTACACAATCTACACACACAATTCGTTCAGAGCACGAGAGAGAGAAGCCAAGGCGAGGATCGTGACGACAAGAAGATCTAGATATAGTTTTTCTTGTATTCCTTTGTGGAGGCGTATCTTTTGGATGCTTGTTACTTTCACGAATTTGTTCACTAAACCTTATTCTATTATTTATTTATTCATCTTCTTTATCTTGTTTAATATCATGCTTTCGTCTAATCCCATGGTGACGAAAGGTTCGATTATGAACTAATCGTTATCGTGGGATCCTAGTGGATTTATCTATGTAGCTTAGTAGTTTGTATGCCTTAGAGATTTATGTGTGGTGAATTCTTGATATCCTCGTATGGTTAATCTTAATGCTTTTAGATGCGTAGCTAACATCTAAATTGAATTGTTAATCTCTTGCTAAACGAGAGTGGATCTTGAGATTTAGAACTTGCCATGCTAGCATAGGATAGGTTGATGTTAAGCATCATGATTTGTGGCATGAATAGAGATATTATGCTACCCTATGTGATCTAAGTGGATAACTTGTGCTTCAACCTTTATGTTTTCAAATTCTATAGAGATATAGGGTCTAAACATAATAGGTGCCTATTCATCTTCTATCTCTTTTGTGGATGTATGCATAGATTGGTACTAGTATACCGAGAGGTAACTTTTACTCTTTTCGTGTTATTCGATCAGATATCAAAACCATCGCATGTTTTAATTAAAGGCTGCAACTCTAAGTGAAGTAGATAATGAAACTAGGATTCCATGTTTATTCTCACATAAGTAATTCGATTGTTATTCTCGTTAATTGTTTAATTCTTAGTTTATAAATTTGCACTTTAGTTTAATTTAGGTAATTAAACCCATATTTGTTATTTTTCTTAGCAGTGAATTAAAACCATACATTGTTGCATAGGCATATTTACTGAATTGAACACCATTCTAGATATCTGTGGGAACGAACTTGATTTAATCATATATTACTTGTGACTACGTGCGCTTGCGTAAATTTAGCATAACAAGTTTTTGGCGCCGCTGCCGGGGATCATCGGTGTTTTTATTTCAGTTTATGTGTTTGTCAATAGTGGTCGTTAGCGTTCACTGACTCGGATTCTTACTTAGTTTGTTTGTTTCGTGGTGTTTCAGGTACTTGAGTTTGTATGCAAACACGTTCGCAAGCTCGTTTACAAAGACTGGCAGAAGACGATCTTGTAGAGAATTTAGAGAATAAGGAAGAGGAGACTGAAACTACGGTAGCAATGGCAGATGCAGCAGCAGCTAAGGCATTGAAGGACTATTCTCAACCGAAACTTAATGACATTCAGTCTAGCATTGTTAGGCCAGCTATTGCAGCGAACAACTTTGAGATCAAGCCGGGCACAATTCAGATGGTGCAGAATTCAGTCCAGTTTGGGGGAGCTTCTACAGAGGATCCAAACATGCATGTTCGGGACTTTATTGAAATCTGCGACACTTTCAAGTGTAATGGTGTGACGGATGATGCTATCAGGTTGAGGCTTTTCCCATTCTCTCTGAGGGATAAGGCTAAGAGCTGGTTACACTCTTTACCACCTGGTTCCATTACTACATGGGAAGATCTTGCTCAGAAGTTCCTTACTAAATTCTTCCCTATGGCGAAAACTGCAGCAATAAGGAACCAGTTGACTCAATTTCAACAGCAATCTGGTGAGTCATTGTGTGAGGCTTGGGAACGCTACAAGGAGATGCTAAGGAAGTGTCCTCATCATGGCATGCCTGATTGGATGGTTATTAATGGTTTTTACAATGGATTGGGAGCACAGTCTAGGCCTTTGCTAGATGTAGCATCAGGTGGAGCTCTATGGGCGAAGAGCTATGTAGAAGCTTATGAACTTATTGAGATGATGGCTGCCAATGAATATCAAAATCCAACCCAAAGGCTATCTCAAGGCAAAGTAGCAGGAATTTTGGAAGTAGATACAGCTGCAATGATTACGGCTCAGTTGAAGGCTCTTGCTATGAAAGTGGATTCTCTGGCTAATTATGGAGTTCAGCAGGTGGCTAGTGTTTGTGAGTTATGTGCGGGCGCACATGAGACGAATCAATGTGCTATCTCTTCTGAATCAGCACAGTTCGTGAGTAATTTCCAGAGACCTGCTGCACCAGTTCCAGCCACTTATCATCCCAGCAATCGGAATCATCCTAACTTCAGCTGGAGCAATAATCAAAATACTCAACAATCTTATCAGCAAGCAAGGCCATTCAATCAAGGCTATCAGCAGCCTTATGCTCCAAGGACACCATATCAACCCCCGGGATTTCAGCAGCAACAATCTCAGACTCATGCGGGGCAATCATCTAATGATAAATCTGATGAGATGTGGATAGCATTAAAGAACCTACAAGCTGGTCAGAAGCTCTTGGAAACTCAGATAGGACAGATTGCAAGTGCCTTGTTTAGTAGGCCTCAAGGAACTCTTCCTAGTGATACGGAGGTAAATCCAGGCAGGAGGGAAAGCAAGGAACAGGTCAATGCAGTTACTTTGAGATCTGGAAAAGTCACGAGTGATCCTAAATCAGCAACTGAAGAAGATGAAGATGTTCAGAATCGGTAGGTTGAAAAATCTGCAGTGCCAGTAATTGTGAAATCTGATTTAGTGGCTGATAAGCTTGATGGTGAGAAGAGCAAGGAACCTGTTGAAAAGTTTATTCCGGAGCAATCTTCAATGAATAATCAGATTTATCCACCTCCACCATTTCCTGGACGTTTGAGGAAAAGTCAAGAGAAACAGTTTCAGAAATTTATGGATGTCTTCAAGAAACTGTCCATTAACATTCCTTTTGTTGAAGCGTTGGAGCAGATGCCAAGATATGCAAAGTTCATGAAGGATATTTTGTCACGGAAGAGAAGGTTGGAAGATTTTGAAACAGTAGCTTTGACGGAGGAGTGTAGTGCTGTTCTGCAACAGAAATTGCCTCCGAAATTGAAAGATCCAGGAAGTTTCACTATTCCATGCACTATTGGCAACCTTTCTTTCAACAAGTGTTTATGTGATTTGGGAGCTAGTATTAATCTCATGCCCTTGTCTGTTTTCAAGCAACTTGGTCTACCGGAGCCGAAACCAACTAACATCTCTTTGCAGTTGGCTGATAGGACGATCACTTATCCGAGGGGTATAGTAGAGGATGTTTTGGTAAAAGTTGATAAGTTCATCTTCCCAGCTGATTTTGTGATCTTGGATTTTGAAGAAGATAAGAAGATTCCCATAATCTTGGGAAGACCGTTCTTGGCTACAGGAAAGACTTTGATTGATGTGCAAAAAGGAGAGCTTACAATGAGGGTGCAAGATCAGAGTGTCACCTTTAATGTGTTCAAGGCTATGAAATTTCCAACAGAGGATGAAGAGTGTTTCAGTGTGGAAACGGTTGATACGGGTCAGAGAAAGAAGTTGGATCAATTGTTGAGCGAAAATTCGAATATGAGCATGCTAAAACATCACATCACTGATTCCATTGACAGTTCTTCAGTTCGAGATCTCTCGAATGTCAAGCTTGGAAAACTTCCATCCCATTTGAAATATGTCCTTCTGAATGATGAGTTGGTGATTTTTAAAGTGTGTTCAGATAATGTGTTAAGAAGGTGGATCATGGATGATGAGGTAGAGGAGTGTTCTTCTCAATCAACTGTGAAGCAAAAGCACCTTAGAGGCGTGAAGAAGAAAAAGAAAAAGTTGATTGGAGGAAGAGGCAAAGTGAAGTATGATTTAGAGAAGATGTGGGAAGATAGCAAGAAGGTTGTCAGACAATGGGTGAATGGTCCTTCTGCTAAGGACAAGTCGAATGCAATCTTCGAGCCACCATGATTTGAATCATATTTGTCCGGCTAAATGACGTTAACGACAGCGCTTCGTGGGAGGCAACCCATGTGTTTCGGTATTTTTAGGTATGTTTTCTGCTATCCCTTGTATTTACTTCCATTCAATGCGGACATTGAATCTTTCAAGTTTGGGGGATGCGTAGTTTATGTGTAGTATTTATGTGTTCATGTAGGATATCATGTTTTGCATATTAGTTGTAAGTCATGCATTTTATGTTCGTATTATCTACGTTTGTTTCATATAGGACATTTTGTTATTGTTTGTTTGTTACCATGTGAGTTCATATTAGTTGCATTTTCATGGCATGCATTTTTCATGAACCCTTAAAATAAGCTGATTCTGATTGATAGGTAGATGTTGATTTGAGTGTGATGATAATGAGTAGAGGGCTGATTTATAGTTCCTAGGTAATTGACTTGCATGTTCAGGAACAAAATTTTTTTTACACAGTCTCATTGGGGTGCTTTTTGGGTTAGGTTGGAGTCATGCCTGTTGGATGTTTTGAGATTTAATCACTTGTTTATTCTTAGAATTTTCGTTATTCCCTTTATAGCGTAGGAACATTAAAGTCTAAGTTTGGGGGAAAACAGGAATTTCATGCTAGTTGTTAATAATGGCTAGGCATCAAATGGCTAGTAGCCGGCTCATATTTATATGAGTAGTCTAGGGTTGGAAATGAGAAAGGCTCATTCCAGATTGCATATCCAAAAAAAAAAAAAAAAAAAAATCAAATCAAATCAGAAAAAGAAAAAAAAAAGAGTCAAAAGTCCAATTGTTTAATGCAGAATTAACCAGAGTGAGCTCTTTAATACTCGAGTAATTAAGTCTGAGGGGATTTAGTCCTAGTGACCTAAGGCTTTTACAGTCTGGGATCCACTGACCCAACACTCGCTACATGGGTATTATTGTATAAGCCTTTTGGGGTCTCATTCATTGCACGGTTAAATAAGCATGTGTATTGTATATGTAGTGTCGTAGTATAGTAATAAAGCATGAGTTTCTGTCTACTTTGGATAAGGGTGGAGGTGTTCCTAGGTTATGGAGTGTCTACAGTCTATTCTAGTTATAAACCTGTGATTGTCTTGACGGAAGGCATGTATGATTTTTGACCTAGTTCTGGGAGTATTTCTGATGAGCATTGCACACACGCACGTTTCTGTCATGTATTGTTAGTATACGGGGACTTAGTCGAGCTCTGCTTGGATTTGTTGCATTCGTTGAGATATTTGCTTGTTAGTTGGTTTTGGTGAGTTTGAAGGGGATCTTTGCATTTTTCATATTAGTTGCATTCATGCATTGCATTGCATTAGGTTACATGGATTTTGTGGGTACATTCACTATAGGCCCTCACGAGATCTTACTCGTCCACTAGGGCTGCCTAGGGGTTTAAAGGGCTTGTTGCATATGCCAAATGCAACCGTGATCACCTACGGAAGTGGTACTAGTTAGTTAGTTAGTTAGTTGTAATTGTATATGCTTGAGGACAAGCATCGATTTAAGTTTGGGGGTGTGATAAGTGGATTTTATATCCACTTGGAACATTCTATATCGGCTTAAATTGATTGTCTTGGACTCAAGTTTGTTGTATTTTTGATGTGTTTTGTGTAGTTGTGCAGGGTTGTAGCTATCGGTTAGTGTGGTGTTTCTAAACGATATTAGAGTGGAATTGAGCATTGGAATGAAGGATGGTGAATTTCCCTAAGCTACCATGAGGATTCATAAGTCAAGAATTGAAGAACGGGAAGTGGCAAAAGAATCGGAAGAGAAAATGGAAGTGAAATGAGAAAATTTTGGAAAATTCAGATTTGCCGGTAGGTTGCGCAGTCCACTTTGTTTTGGCCATATCTGGAGTTCTACAAGTCCGTTTGAGGCCCGTAAGCTGTCCACGCGAAGCTCGGAGAATGTTCTAGAGCATAAAAAGATTTATAGCAGAGTTCTCCGCGCGGCCGCGCCGAAAATACACTAAAAAGCCGCGCGGGCGCGCTGGGATAAATGCCAGAAATTTCAGCAGCGCGGGGGCGCCAGATTTACACTAGAATTCCGCGCGGCCGCGCCCAGCTGCGCCAGAAAATTCCCAGGAGCTGTCAGAATTCTATTTTTAATGGGAAATTACCTTGTTTTCTATTCCTAATCATTATGGAAGATGTTGAACGGCCAGAAACTTCCAGAATCATACTTAAACAAGGGAATTGCAATTCTATTTCAATTAAAGATGGAAAATTACCGGAATTCTATCCTATTTCAATTACGGTAATGGCTTGGTCAAGGAGGCAATTGGGGGCTATAAATACACACCTTGGGGCACAGAAAAATCATCATCTACACAATCTACACACACAATTCGTTCAGAGCACGAGAGAGAGAAGCCAAGGCGAGGATCGTGACGACAAGAAGATCTAGATATAGTTTTTCTTGTATTCCTTTGTGGAGGCGTATCTTTTGGATGCTTGTTACTTTCACGGATTTGTTCACTAAACCTTATTCTATTATTTATTTATTCATCTTCTTTATCTTGTTTAATATCATGCTTTCGTCTAATCCCATGGTGACGAAAGGTTCGATTATGAACTAATCGTTATCGTGGGATCCTAGTGGATTTATCTATGTAGCTTAGTAGTTTGTATGCCTTAGAGATTTATGTGTGGTGAATTCTTGATATCCTCGTATGGTTAATCTTAATGCTTTTAGATGCGTAGCTAACATCTAAATTGAATTGTTAATCTCTTGCTAAACGAGAGTGGATCTTGAGATTTAGAACTTGCCATGCTAGCATAGGATAGGTTGATGTTAAGCATCATGATTTGTGGCATGAATAGAGATATTATGCTACCCTATGTGATCTAAGTGGATAACTTGTGCTTCAACCTTTATGTTTTCAAATTCTATAGAGATATAGGGTCTAAACATAATAGGTGCCTATTCATCTTCTATCTCTTTTGTGGATGTATGCATAGATTGGTACTAGTATACCGAGAGGTAACTTTTACTCTTTTCGTGTTATTCGATCAGATATCAAAACCATCGCATGTTTTAATTAAAGGCTGCAACTCTAAGTGAAGTAGATAATGAAACTAGGATTCCGTGTTTATTCTCACATAAGTAATTCGATTGTTATTCTCGTTAATTGTTTAATTCTTAGTTTATAAATTTGCACTTTAGTTTAATTTAGGTAATTAAACCCATATTTGTTATTTTTCTTAGCAGTGAATTAAAACCATACATTGTTGCATAGGCATATTTACTGAATTGAACACCATTCTAGATCTCTGTGGGAACGAACTTGATTTAATCATATATTACTTGTGACTACGTGCGCTTGCGTAAATTTAGCATAACAATAGTGAAAGTCAAATTTTTATGAGTGATGGGTATAGTTCGATAAGTCAGACTTCTCGAATGATTCACTATTCGACATCTCTAATAAGTCTCATTAGAGTACTCTTGAGTTCTCGAATAGAGTCTTTCTGAGATATCGAATAGAGGAATTCTTGACTTCTCGAATATAGTAACTGAGTTCTCGAATGACTGAGTTCTCGAACACTATATTTGAGTTCTCGAATCATTTGAAAAGGCTGAATTCTCGCTGAATTTTAACCGATTTTGGACTTTTGTCTAAAAGTTTAATTCACTCATAAAAACACATATTATTTAATTTAGAATTATTTCTAAGTTAGATAACTGCCAGCTGTGAGTTTCTATCTGCTTGAGTTATCGATTAAGCCATTCTTGACTTCTCGAATAGTTGTTTTCTACTTCTCGAATGCCTGACTTGTCGATACAAAACTTTCTGCTAATCGACAATTCAAGTACTTCATACTTATACAATTTCACATCTATTCGATTCATTTCATTCGATTTCTCAAGCATCTACACTCTCTAAACCCCTGAAACCCTAGCTACGAAAAGCCAAATTTCTTCTTCAACCTTCAATTTCTTTCCTCTCTTCTACACAAATGGCAACAGTAAAGTTTAACACCAACTTCATCGCACTCACTAGTGATGTTGAAGCACCCAATGCCAATTTCAAGTGCTTTGTGAAATGGATGGCTGAGTCGTATATCAAGGATGCACTCTCTGCCAACCCAACTCTATATCTAGATATTCTGGAACAATTCTGGAGTACTGCTATTGTGGAGGTTGTAGCCCTGGAAAACGCAATTACTTCATATGTCATCTACTGCAAGGTTCAAGATAAGGAAATCACTATCACTACTGCAGACATGAACCAAGCACTAGGCCTACAACAAGAGTCATTTGACAGAATGGCCACTAATGCAGAGTTGGAGGAATTCTTTGAGTTCATAAACTACTCAGATGGGATTAACCTTGGAAAGCTAAACAGAAAGAATCTGAGAAAGGAGTGGATTATGTGTTTGCAACTCTTCTCCAAGTCTTCACTGCCAGGAAATCAAGCTTTGATCAAATCAGTGCACCTGTGCAGCAAATTGGATATGCTTTGGCCTATGGAAAGAAGATTGACGTTGGCCAAATCATCCTCCAAGAATTATATGGGAGACTTGGTAAGAACACAACCAAGAGAGGTACTGATATTTTCTTCCCTCGCTTTATTCAATCTGTACTTAATTATAAAAATGCTTCATTGATTGAATTGCCTGGGATTGATAAAAATAAAATAGGCTATCCTAAGTCCATGACCAAACTCATTTTTGGTAATTTGGAGACTAGGAATGATGTGGATGTAAGACTGAACATAACTCCCCATATGGAGAGTTTGTTTAGGACTTATCCCCACAACATGCCAACATTTGATGCAAAATCTAAGTTAGCACAGCCCAAGCAAGTAGAACAAAATGCTAACCCAGGGCCTGCTAACCAACCCTCTCAACCAAACACTCTACCACATACTGAGCCAACTGCATCACCCTCTCAAAAGGGTGATGTTAGTAAAAAGAAGAGAAAGGAAGTAATGTCTGCACCATTGAATATCTTGTCTGAAGCAACATTAGCTGTTGAATTAGGTCTAGGAAGTGAGGAACCTGAGTTACCCTTACACAGGACAAAGAAGAAGAAAACTAAGACCACCTCTTCAGTCACACAAATGGCTGAAGTTGTAAAATCAGGGGCACACAGCTCACTAGGTGTATCCTCTCAACAGGGTGCACCTATAGAATCAAGCATCCTCCCCAATGCACCTTCTTGTATAGAGTCAGCACATGGGAGTGATAAGGCTGGCACAACACTGAGTGGAGAGCACATCACATTTGAAACTCCCTCTATCTCTCAGGGGGAGTTGCCAAAATCTACTCTTAAACACACTTCTCTTCCAGAATCTAACTCTGAAATTTCTTTGGAACCTGCAACTCAGGCAACTGAGATGCAAGGTATTGATCATCAAGAATTCTTTTCTCTTGATGAGCCAATAATTTCAAGTGACTTAGTGCATGACACTTTGTTCACCACTCAGAACCCACATTTAGATGGTGAGGGAATGCATGCTGAGGCATCTCCTAATGACACCATCACAAACACAGAGGTTCCACTAGTTTTTACTAGAGACTCTGTGCCTGTGTCAACTGCTGGTGTAATTCATCCCACTTCTGTGGTGACACCAGTAGTAGAGTCAATCCATCCGGTTACAGAAGTTGCATCTGTAACTGAGGAGTCTAGCTTGCCTAGCTCTAGCTCTGACTTCATGTCAAAATGGCTGAAGCCTGTGCAACATGACAGTGCTTCAGGATCAGGGTCTGTTCCACAACAATTGACGGTTGAAGCACTTCAAAGCTTAATTGTGGATCAGATTCCTGAGTTCACAAAGATTGCTCAGAACCTTCTCACTGCAGACATGCCTAATCCAGACTATGAGGCTATTCTGTTATGCCATAGGGATGATGTGGAAGTGCAGAAGTCAAAGATCATTGATGATGCTGAGAGAGATGGCAACATAGATGCCTGGTTGCAAGGAAAATATGATATTACTCTCGATGAAGCACTTCAGTATCTCAGGGAGGAATACATCACTTCACTGGGCTCCAATGCAAAATCCCTGTCACCTGGTGAAGTGTATGAAGCTGTAAATGATTCCTACAAGGGTTTCCTCAAGGCTGCACACTATCTTGGCAAGGGAGTCAAAACTGAAGTCAACAGGGTGTGTGACAAGACAGCCACTTCAGTAGCAGAAGTCAAGAGGGCCTTTGATGCTAAATTTCCTCAACTGGACAGTGTGTTCAAGGACATCAAACACTGCAACTCTACCTGCACCCAGATGGATAATGGGCTAGCTCTGCTAAAGGATACTGTCACAGGTCTGGGGCATCAATTTCAAAATCTATCTGACCAGACTACAGATGCCAATGCCATGCTGAGGACAATGTTCAAGAATCTTTATGGAGATAGGCTAGTGACTGAAGTCCCTGTGCATGAACTGTCTAAATATGAAGTGAAGAGGCTGCAGGATCAATCTTTATCTGGTTTCAAGGCCAATGAGTTATTCACTA
The DNA here is from genome assembly GCA_037693485.1 of Kitagawia praeruptora. NCBI lineage: Eukaryota > Viridiplantae > Streptophyta > Magnoliopsida > Apiales > Apiaceae > Kitagawia > Kitagawia praeruptora. Next base: position 7,648,030 of record CM075348.1, on the reverse strand, counting down.
AGGTGAACACTCTTGAACAGGAGGTAGCCACTCTTACCAAGACCAATGCTCATCTTACAGAAAAGGTTGCACTGCTAAATGATCAGTTGGACACTCAAGCATCCACCACAGCTGATGTCCTTCTGTATCAACAATCCATGTTAGCTGCAATGATGAAGCATATGGGTCTCCCTCTACCTGATGAATCTTCAATCCCAAAGGACATTTCTACAGCCTCTGTGCCTGACAACAAGCCTAAGGGGGAGAAGAAGGCAAGGAACTCAAATACAAAGGGGGAGAAAGGCATAATAATAAAAGAGGGTGGTCAACAAAGGGCTTCAAAGTCTCTAGCAAATGTGCCTGGCAAAGGAAAATCCAAAGTGGATGAGCCTCCATCTACCTTGCCAGTTGTCACTCTACCAACTGTGCACATCACTACTCCTGGAGGACAAAAGCAATCCATAACTACCACAGTGGTTGCAGGGAGTATGCCATCTGACAAACCTCCAACCTCTATATCTGAGAGTGCAAAGCCTGTAGAAGTTAAAGTTGTTACTGAGGCCAAGCTACAAGAAGTTGCTAACTCCAATGTTTATCATGATAAAGCCTTCTTGGAGTTTCTGAAAGCCACAAGGGAACAGGTTGGTGACACTCAGTTCTATCTGAGGGAGTTGAAGAAGCAGATTGATTGCATCACTGTCATTCCTAAGAAAGTCAATAATCTGTGGATCAAGGAGATAGTGATGATATCCAAATTGAAGATATGGCATCTAACATACAAGACTCTACAAGAACTGAAACACTAAGAGATAGATGCCATACTCGAGCTTATAGAAAAGAAGAATGAGAACAACAAAAGTCTGTTTGATGACTTGAGGAATGACCAACCTTCAAGGCTACCAGAAGTGATCAAGAAGCCATGGACAATCATTTATCAGTCTGGCACCAGAATTGAAGATATCAAGCAATTGGTCATTCCCCATGATCTCACCACTAGAAATCACAAACTGATCATTGCTATCATTGATCAATTACAGAAGAAGGTTGGAGCCAGAAATGCTGAAGAAACTGAGGCACTGCACATCCTCAGAACCTATATTGCAACTGGTGAAATTCCAGAGATGGCTCAACCTAGGAGAAATAAGGATGATGATTCTGAAGACAAAGGTGATGGGAGGAGAAGACATCACAGGAGAGATAAGGGTGATGAAGACAAGAAGAAAAAGGGGGACAAGGATAAAAAGAATGATGATGACCAAGGTAAAACCTATGAGAGGAAGAGTGGAAGACAGCAAGCCTTAGGCACTGCTAGCAGTAACCTCACCACAACACAAGACTCTAAGTCTAGGGTGAATACTGTTAGTAGTGACCTAGCAAAATCTACATCTATGGCTTCTGCAACTGTCTTACCACCTCAAGAAGAGAAGAAGATTCAAGTCAAGAAACCATGTGTATGTTTCAGAAAGCAATCTGCTAATGGAATACTACTATGGTCTACCAACCAAGGTCAAAGATTTCTGCCAAGCAATCATGTCAAGAGGATGAAATTTAAACATGCTGCAAGGAGAGTGAAGCTATCCAAATCTAGAGCCCTAACAATCATTCCAGGATTGAAACTCCAGCCACTTGATGAAGACTTTGATGAAGAGCAACTGCAATTTCTAAGAGCTCAAAAGATATGCTATGCTGCAATTGTGGATGACCACCTTGTAATCAAGTACACTGATGGGAAGGAAATGAAATTCAAACAAGGGGGTTGTCAACATAGGGGTAAATTGTATGAGATAGAAAGAATAATTGCATTGCTGGATTCTAAAGACAAGGTGGAGAAAGTATGGAAGCTGGAATTGATTGACTTTGTGAAAATGAAGAAAGATTATGCTGAGAAGATAAGAAAGGGCTGCTATGAGAAATGGTTAGAAAGGGAGAAAGAAATTGATAGACTGGAGATTGAAGCAGAAAAGCTAAGGGCAAAGGGATTGTGTAGAGTTCAGTTTGATCCCTATGTGGTGAAGTATAGGAGAAGAAATGGAGACAATGTCAATATAAGAATGGACCTACTCAGCCACTATCCTGCCAACATTCTGAAGCCAGTGCTTGAAGATTTCAAAAACTCTATTATGATTGAAGAATTGGATGCTATGACAGAAATCATGAGAGCAATAGATGAGATTGCAAGAAGGGAGAAAGAAAGGAAACAGAAAGCATATGATGATCTACAAGCCAAAGCAATGGAGATGCAATCAAAAGAAAATGGCTAGTACCTCATCATACTGTAAGAGTATTTATCTTGTAATTTCATTTATGTGTTCAATCAAAATACATACCTGTACTCTTAAAGTTTTATCTTTATGTATGTTAGGCTTGTTATCAGACATGAAATTGTGACTAAGGGTCTCACTCACAATTTGGGGGAGATTGTTAGTTACAGAGGCATGCCTGTACACATCTAATAACAAGCCTAATTGTTTGTAATGCTTTGCATTACTTACATGACCTCTTAACTGAGGGAACCTCTAGTTGTAGAGTTTCTGTTTGTATTGTACTTGTAGTAGGCATCAAATCCTAGTTGTGTAATTGTACAAATAGAGTCTAGAATAATGCTTGAAAGAAGTTCCAAGGTTCATGCCTCAAGCAAGGAGTTAAAGATTGTCAAATAATCACAGTTGGGATTTGAAGAAATGAAGAATTTGCCTAAGTACCAATTCGAGAAGTATATTTGTCTATTCGAGAAGTCCAGCATTCGAGAAGTCAGGGATTCGATATCTCAAGACACTATTCGATATCTCTGAATACACTGTTCGATATCTCATTGGATATCTCAGGGATTCGATATGTCTACTACTCTATTCGAGAACTCAAGAAGTCAACAAGTCAAGATGGTATTCGAGTTCTCAAAGAGTCAACAAGTCAAAGTTCCATTCGATATCTCAAGGACTCAGAAAGCTATTCGACAACTCAAGGATTCGATAAGTCAAATGTTCTATTCGACAACTCAAGGAATCCTGATGGAAAAGAGCTATTCGAGAAGTGGTTCGATATGTCATTATAACAGTATTCGAGAACTCAGAGTTATCGATCAAGTCAATTCTAGTTCTCGAATCACTTACTTAGTCACTTCTCGAATACATTCTTGGAGACAAAATACTGAAGAAATTGTACAAGTCAGAAACCTGCAACAAGCCAATGCACTTTATGGACCACAATCTGTAACGTGCTCTGGAAAGCCTACAAGGAAGCTTGGAGAGATATAGAAGAGACAAGGAGCTAAAGAAGTGGATCTAAACAGGCTTTGCAAAGTCAAATCTGTAACCGTTTGGACACTTACTCAAAAAGGATAGACAGACTAGAAAGTAATTTGTTTAGCTACCTTATTTGCAGTAAGTAGGCTGTATCCATGTTCTATAAGGACACAGCCTCACTTCATAACTTAGGAACTTTTGTGAGTCTAGTTTTTCATACACTGTAAGCCATATCTCTCTGAGAAAAACGAAGCTGAGAATACTACCATTTGTATTCACAGATTGTAGCAACCTTTATCTAATAATACATTAGATTAAAGTGATATTGTGTCTTGTGTTGTTTATTTATCCGCACCTTCACTTCTACACACACAGGCACTTATCTGCTACATAGACTCAATCAAAGAAAAGTTCAACAATCCATTCACCCCCCCTCTGTATTCTTTTACCGTATTCAATACTCAACACAAAATTTTAACTATTTTCTATTTTAAATTTTTTAACTAATCAATATAGATATCTCCATTAGAGATGCTCTTAATAACATTTAACGTTTACGGGTAGACCTGTCAAATTGGGTCTGGATCCGAAAAACCGAACCGAAATACGTGGAACCGAATCCGAAATAGATTATCCGAAATTGTATCCGAACCGAAACAGTTTCAATTTAATCAAATCCGATAACGATTCGGAAACCGATTTGACCCGATCCGAAAATTAACCGAACCGGAAATTTAACCAAAAAATATCCGAAATACTGTATCCAATGAGGACCAAGTATCTGATTATAATCAGAATCGATCAAATCCGAATAAAAATTTACCCGAACCGAATATGACTTGAATCCGATGTAAATCCGAAACTAAAAATAACTGAATCGAAAAATATCCGATAAAATAATTTCATATGGATTAATATTTTCTTGACCTTCGTTTGTTTAGTTTTATCAATTTGTATATTTTCTGATTTGCTATGTATTTATTATTGTCATTGAATATTGCTTACGATATTTTGTATATAATAATATTTCAATTTAATTTGCAAATATAAATTAATAAATTCTGCACATAATTAGCAAAAAAATAAATAAATAAACAAATAAATTTTGCATATTATAGGCAGAAATTAAAGTTCATTAACTTATATAGCGCTTATTGAAGTGCTGTCTAAGTGAGTGCATTCACTTCCATAGCGCTTATGGAAGCGTTATATAAGTGATGTATCTAATTTTGACATATTCGGTCTTATTTAATAAATTTTGACACATGTATTTTTTTAAAAATATTTTATATTTTTTGAAAATTTGGAAATATCACTAAATTAGATATATCTTGATATCCGTACGGTTGGATCGTCAAGAAATAATTTAAAAAAATAAAATCAACAATCCGTGACAAAACAATAGTTACGAGTATTAGTCAATTCGGTAGTTGACTACTAAGATCTCCAACCAAATTAATATTTTATTTTTTGAAAATTTGGGAATATCACTATATTAGATATATCTTGAGATCCGTACAGTTGGATCGTCGAGAAATCATTTTTAAAAAATAGAATCAACAATCCTTGACAAAGCACTAGTTACGAGTATTAGTCAATTCGGTAGTTGACTACTATGTTCTCCAACCAAATTAATTTTTTTTTTTTTAAAAATTTGGTAATGTCACTAGATTAGATATATCTTGAGATCCGTATGGTTGGATCGTCGAGAAATAATGTTTAAAAATTAGAATCAACAATCCGTGACAAAGCACTAGTTACGAGTACTAGTCAATTCGGTAGTTGACTACTAAGATCTCCAACCAAATTAAATTTTTATTTTTTGAAAATTTGAGAATATCACTAGATTTGATATATCTTGAGATCTGTACGGTTGGATCGTCGAGAAATAATTTTTAAAAAATAGAATCAACAATCCGTGACAAAACACTAGTTACGAGTACTAGTCAATTCGAAGGTTGAAAACTAAGATTTTAAACCAAATTAATTTTTTATTTTTTACAAATTTTAGAATATCACTAAATTAGATATATCTTGAAATCTGTATGGTTGGATGGTCGAGATATATTTTTTAAAAAATAGAATCAACAATTCGTGATAAAACAATAGTTACGAGTACTAGTCAATTCAGTAGTTGACTACTAAGATCTCCAACCAAATTAATTTTTTCTTTTTTGAAAATTTGGGAATATCACTAGATTAGATATATATTAAGATCCGTACGGTTGGATCGTCGAGAAATAATGTTTAAAAAAATAGAATCAACAATCCGTAACAAAGCACTTGCTACGAGTACTAGTCAATTCGGTAGTTGACTACTAAGATCTCCAACCAAATTTTTTTTTTTAAATTTGGGAATATCACTAGATTAGATATATCTTGAGATTCGTATGGTTGGATCGTCGAGAAATACTATTTAAAAAATAGAATCAACAATCCGTGACAAAACACTAGTTACGAGTACTAGTCAATTCGGTAGTTGACTACTAAGATCTCCAACCAAATTAATTCTTATTTTTTTGAAAATTTGGGAATATCACTAGATTAGATATATCTTGAGATCTGTACAGTTGGATCGTCGAAAAATAATTTTTAAAAAATAGAATCAACAATCCGCGACAAAGCACTAGTTACGAGTACTAGTCAATTCGATAGTTGACTATTAAAATCTCCAACCAAATTAATTTTTTATTTTTTAAAAATTTGGGAATATCACAAGATTAGATATATCTTGAGATCCGTATGATTGGATCATCGAGAAATAATTTTAAAAAAAATAGAATCAACAATCCGTGACAAAGCACTAGTTACGAGTACTAGTCAATTCGGTAGTTGATTATTAAGATCTCCAAACAAATTAATTTTTTATTTTTTGAAAATTTGGAAATATCACTAAATTAGATATATCTTGAGTCCGTACGGTTGGATCGTCGAGATATATTTTTTTTAAAAATAGTTACAACAATTCGTGACAACGAACTAGTTACGAGTACCAGTCAATTCGGTAGTTAACTACTAGGGTCTCCAACCAAATTAATTTTTTATTTTTTGAAAATTTGGGAATATCACTAAATTAGATATATCTTGAGATCCTTACGGTTGGATCTTCGATAAATAATTTTTAAAAAATAGAATCAACAATCCGTGACAAAGCACTAGTTACGAGTACTAGTCAATTCGGTAGTTGATTATTAAGATCCCCAAACAAATTAATTTTTTATTTTTTAAAAAATTTGGGAATATCACTAAATTAGATATATCTTGAGATCCGTACGGTTGGATCGTCGAGATATATTTTTTTAAAAATAGTTACAACAATTCGTGACAAAGCACTAGTTACGAGTACTAGTCAGTTCGGTAGTTGACTACTAAGATCTCCAACCAAATTATTTTTTTATTTTTTAAAAATTTGGTAATATCACTAGATTAGATATATCTTGAGATCTGTACGGTTAGATCATCGAGAAATTATTTTTAAAAAATAGAAACAACAATCTGTGACAAAGCACTAGTTACGAGTACTAGTCAATTCAATAGTTGACTACTAAAATCTCCAAGCAAATTAATTTTTTATTTTTTAAAAATTTGGGAATATCACTAGTTAGATATATCTTGAGATCCGTACGGTTGGATTGTCGAGAAATAATTTTTTTAAAAATAGAATCAACAATCCGTGACAAAGCACTAGTTACGAGTACTAGTCAATTTCGTAGTTGACTACTAAGATATCCAACCAAATTAATTTTTTATTTTTTGAAAATTATGGTATATCGCTAAATTAGATATATCTTGAGATCCGTATGGTTGAATCATCGAGATATATTTTTTAAAACATAGAATCAACAATCTGTGACATAGCACTAGTTACGAGTATTAGCCAATTCGGTAGTTGACTACTAAAATCTTCAACCCAATTAATTTTTTATTTTTTGAAAATTGGGAATATCACTAGATTTGATATATCTTGAGATCCGTACGGTTGGATCGTCGAGAAATAATTCTTAAAAATTGAATAACAATCCGTGACAAACTACTAGTTACGAGTACTAGTCAATTCGGTAGTTGACTACTACGATCTCCAACCAAATTAATTTTTTATTTTATGAAAATTTGGAAATATTACTAGATTAGATATATCTTGAGATACGTACGGTTGGATCGTCGAGAAATAATTTAAAAAAAAATAGAATAACAATCCGTGACAAAACACTAGTTACGAGTACTAGTCAATTCGGTAGTTGACTACTAAGATTTCCAACCAAATTAATTTATTTATTTTTGAAAATTTGCGAATATCACTAAATTAGTTATATTTTGACATCCGATAGTTGGATCGTCGAGATTTTTTTTTTTTTAAAACGAAACAAAAAGCCATAACAAAGCACTAGTTACTAGTACTAGTGAATTTAGTTGTTCATTGCTAAGATCTCAATCCAAAATAATTTTTTGGTTTTTGGAAAATTTGGGTACATCAAAAAATTAGATATATCTCAATAATCCGATCCGAACCGAATGTTCCTACATCCAAACAAAATCCGATCCGAACAGTAAAAATCCGATAGAGAACCGAACCCAATTTGATCCGATCTTAATCCAAAATTTATCCAATTTTAATCCGAATTTTACCCGAATCGAATCAGATCCGATCCGAACCGAACATGCTCTAAATAGTACCTTAACCGAAAGTGGAACTGAACCGAATCAGATCCGATCCGAACCGAACAGACCCTAAATAGTACCTTAATCGAAAGTGAATCCGATCCGAAGCATATCCGATCCGAAACCGATCCATTTACCCGATTTGCCAGGTCTATTTACGGGCACTCATGTTATAATAATTCCACATGTTTTGGTTGAGTTAGGACCGCTCGACCATTACTAGGTTAGTAGGTTGTCACACAATTTCGTAGACTTTTAATAAAATGTAAGTCAATGTGTTTTGTCATTTTGAAATTCAATTCGAGAGAGACCTATGTTCAATTTGAGAGATGCTTGACACTAACTTGAGAGAGACTTGACATGTTAGTGTCGTTACCGTTTCTCGGATTTGTTTTTAAACACTTGAATTTCAGTTTAAAAAATATTGTTTTAAAACATTCAAGTACACTATAAAATTTTATTTATGTACAAAATGAAAGAAAACATTATAACATCTTGTAAAACATTCGAGTACACTTAAAAATATATAGACTTACCTCTTTTTTCTTTTTTGTATAAGATATAATATCACTTTTATAAATATAAGTATCTTCTGCAATTACTCACTTGTACATGGCAAATCTTTATAACATTTTCTCTTTCAACACGATTCTCTTTTGTAATATTATAATTACAAAAATTTTAATACTCACTAAGGAGCTAGTGGTGACCTATCGGAGGATTTTCAATGTATTTTTTCCTTTATAGTATATCTAATGTTGTAAAATGAGCCAACAACATGTTGGTGCAGTGGGTTGAACCCTTGTCTCCTTTGTAGGAGGTCAAGGGTTCGATCCCTGGGTGTGTGTGAGTTTAGTTTGTATTAGTTTCCTTTCTTTGTATTTGTATTTGTATTTGTATTTGGCCGGGGGTCCTTCGGAAACAGCCTCCCTATTGTGTAGGGGCATGGTCTGCGTACAACTACCCTCCTCAGACACCACTTTGAGTGGTATTATAACTGAGTAAGCTAAGTTTTTTTTTTTTAATGTTGTAAAATGGGGGAATCGAATTAAATCCGTAGAGTTAATATCTAAGAATTAATAAGGTATTTGAGAACTAATTTGAATGATTAATCGAATATTCGGATTATTAATCAGTTTTGTTATAGAAATTGGTCGATTTCTGAAATATCGTCGATAAATCGATAAAAAATTAGTCAAAATTTTGGAACCGATTCGGCCGATTTTGTAAAAATCACCGATAAATAACCGATTTTTCAACCAAATCACCCGATAAATCGTAAATCGGTACCTCAACCGAATAGTTACGATTTCCGAAATCTGCAACACGTTAATCAGTAATCCATGGAACATGTATTAATCGGTGAATTTAGAACAATGAGTATAACCAAGTGAATTAGAGAATTAGCAAAGCATTTAAAACTTGATTAAGAATATAATAATTTACATATATAGTATAGAAATCAAATAATGGGAATTTAATTTACACTATCAAAAAATCTTAATTAATTTTCATTTAATAATTAATATTATTAATTTTTAAATGTATAAACCCTACCACATCCACATCGTATGACATTTTCATGATATGATTTTGATGTAACGTGGTGCAGGGGCTTTTAAGTGACCGGAGGCTGGAGGATCTGGACCACATTAACATTAAAATAAGGGTGCTGATATACATTCTAATAAAATTTTAGATTAAAATATTTTTATTAACATTTTAACTACATTTTTTTTGTTAGTATTTATTTTTTATAATCAATATCAAAATGTCATGGCAAAAAAATAATATACACTACAATATATAAGGGTCAGAACTTTTATAATCTTCGATCATCAATGCATTTTAAATTAATCTTCTTGTGACAAGTTTACTGATAAGATAAAAATATACAATTAGAAATTAGAGTACCTAAGTTTAATCAACAAAAATAATATAACTGCCTCCATAATTTAAAAGTAAATTTTATCTATTTTAAAAACAAAGGATTAATATGTATTAAAATAAAAAATAACATATTAAAGAAATGTACTTCAATAAAATTAGAGATATTACCATACTTTTCTACGTAAATTATTTACATTTTTTATTGTAACAGTATCTTCAAAATTCAAGTATATTGCATCTTCAATGTTACTATCCATTCGTTTAAATTTTAGAACATAATTTATTGTCGGATTTTAGAAAAATACCAAAATAATAGAAAATTATTGATAAAGAATTAAAGTATATAAAAAATAAGTAAATGGAGAACATTTTTTGACAAAATATAGGATGTGCATTTATACAACCATCAATTCGGGATCCTAAAACAAAGACCTAAAACAAAGACTTGGAACAAGGCATAAGAAACGTACAAAAAGAAAATTCAACAATTACTGCAGATCTCGTCACCCTACACAACTATAATATCTATTACTTACTCAATTTTAAGGTATATATAAAATATAATTTTATAATTTTTTTACATTTTTTATTTAATAAAAGTTTAAACATTAAATAAATTTTTATTCAAAAGAAAAAAATTAAAAAAAAATTTATAAAACTATATTTTATGGAAACCTTTAAAATACATGCCGAACCTCCCGAACTAGCAGAGGGAGTATATTATTAATTGATCTTATGAAGTCTATAAATAATATTTTTTATATATTTATACTCAAATTTTGGTTATATTTCTTTAAATCTTTTAAATTTAATAATTTTTTATTTCTTTTAAGAAAATGTTAAAATTGATCTGATAAATATCAAATAAATAAATCTTAATAAAATATTAAGAAATTTTTGTTTAATAGTAATTTTGTAATTAAAAAAGAACAATAGTACATGTATAAGTTAGTAACTTGGTATATATTAAAAGATCGTATTCATTGTAATATATGGAAAAAAATTGCGTCACTTTAACGTTTTAATTTGATTCAGATTTTTTAATAAATAAATAAATATATATAGGCCTTTGCTTCATAAAGAACACTCTTATATAACAAACAATAAATAACACTATAAAATCATTTATTCCAATAGATCCATTGGCTCCGCCAGGGGCACCCAATACAAAAAATTCTTATTTTTTAGGCTCTATCCATCCAGCAAAAAAAAAAAAAAAATGAAAATTTTACTGTTCATGATGACGTCACTGATGACGTCATCGATGAACAATAAAATTTTCAATTTTTTTTTTTTGCTGGATGGATAGAGCCTAAAAAAATAAGAACTTTTTGTATTGGGTGGCCCCGCCAGGGGCAATGGATCTATTAGATATAAGGCGTTCTTTGTTGTTTGTTATATAAGGTGTTTGCTATGGAGTCCAATCCCATATATATATCCTACGAAAGAGTACTTAGAGCGTGTTTGGCTTAACTTAAAAAATGTTACTTATCACTTAAAGTGCTACTTACTCACTTTAAGTGAAAAGTAATATTTTTCACTTAAAGTTAGGTGTATCTGTTTGGCTAATTCTACTTAAAGTAAATTTATTTTTAAAAAATTAACTAAAAAAAAGAAATTTATATTTTTTAAACGTAATATAAAAATATAAAATACAAATATATGCAAAGAATATAATACGAGTTAAAAGGTGACTCAAATACATAAAAATTGATATACGAAAAAAAATAAGTGGAAAAAAAGTACCTCAAAGGTACTTAAATTTTTTGAACTAAAACTAACTTTAAGTAGAAAAATTTAAGGAGAGACAAACACTTCATTTTCACTAAAAGTGAGATGAAAAATAATTTAAGTAACCCCAAACATGCTCTTATTCTCGATCCAGAACGAGAATCAAATCTAGAAACAAATTAAATTATTAACACTTGAGATAATTTACCAAGAAAATTAATCAATTTTTTTTCTTTCCATTGTTACTAACATTTAATGCTTACCCGACACTCTTCCACTCTTGAGTTTGGATCCGATCGACCATTATTTAGTTTGTCGTACAATTTCGTAGACTTTTAATTTAATAAAATATGAGTCAATGTATTTTGTCATTTTGAAATTCAATTCGAGGGGGACCTATGTTCAATTTGAGAGAGACTTGACACTAACTTGTCGATACTGTTTCTCGGACCTGTTTAAAAACATGAATTTCAATTAAAAAAAATTTATTTTAAAACATTCGAGTACACTATAAAATTTTAATTATGTAATAAATGAAAGAAAATATTATGACATCTTGTAAAATATAATAACATTTTTATTAATATAATAACATTCTAGAGCACTATAAAATATATAGACTTACCTCTTTTTTCTTTTTTGTATAAGATATAATAACATTTTTATAAATATAAGCATCTTCTGTAATTACACGCTTGTACATGGCAAATCTTTGTAACATTTTCTCCTTCAAGAACACGTTTCTATTTTGTAATATTATAATTACAAATTTTTTAATAATCACTAAGGAGCTAGTGATGACCTATTGGAGGATTTTCAATGTGTTTTTTCCTTTATAGTATAGCCAAGTGAATTAGAATGTTATAACAATTTACATATATATAGTACAAGCTCGAATTCATTCAAGTGCATGTATTTATCTTTGTTCCAATAATGCAGAATAGGCAGAGACATTTAAGTGCATATATAGTACAAGCTCGAATTCATTCAAGTGCATGTATTTATCTTTGTTCCAATAAGGCAGAGACATTTACTGGGGTGTAATTTGGATCAGTTAGCTGGCTTATACCTGCAGATGAGCTGAATTCAGTATTCTGATCAGGATTTGATGTCGAAGTACCAATACTCATGAAAGTTGTTAAATCCGTAAATTTCCAGTCCGAAAGGTAGCCGGGCTTTGTTGTGACTGTGGTTACTTCCATATCTCCAGATAACATTGCCACAACACGAGACATTGGAGGTCTTAAATTTGGTGATGTTTGAGTGCACAAGAGAGCCACGTCTATTAGCCTTTTAACTTCGATTTCGTTGAATGCAGACAAACTCGGGTCAACAAGCTCAATTCCATGGTTACTCTCATACAACTGCCAAGCCTGAAAATAAGTGAACTGTTACAATTTGCTGCAAGAATCATAGTTTGAGAAAAGTCTGTTACTACACCTTAATATGTATTAAATACTTAATTTAGTAAATTTTAGTCTACTAGGAAACTTGGAGGAGTTATAATAATCATGGCTGTTAGGCATTCAAATACTTTGCAGACGTTTGTGCTAGCAGAAATTAATGTGATGTACAGATGAAATGTTAAGGATCTCGAATAAAACTAATTCATCTCTGAACCACAAAAAGGTATACCACACATTTAGCGATACCCTCTCAGGTCTCAAAGCTGGAGTTCAGAAGCACATGCATAATAACTAGCCTCAGTCAAAAATCCCGACGGTTAAAACATGTTAAAAGTTGGTCCTCTGTCCTAAGAGAAAGAGAGGAGTGAAGAAATTGAATATACCCATTCAAGAAGATAAATTTTATCATCTTCCAAGGTTGTGTCGGAATTGGGCCTTCCACTTACAACTTCAAGAGCTACTACACCGAACCCAAACACATCAGCTTTTTCAGTAAGATATCCACGCATGGCATATTCTGGTGCAAGATATCCACTGCAGTAATAAGAAAAATCTTATGACTTACTACTTCATACAGAAAAAAGAACATTGAATAACATAATATATGCTTTTAGACATGTATAACAGTTGAAATCATACAATGTTCCTGCAACACGAGTACTCATGTGAGTCATTTTATCATCATAAAGTTTGGCCAAGCCGAAGTCCGAAATTTTGGGTTCAAGATTAGAATCAAGCAAAATATTGCTTGCTTTCACATCTCTGTGTACAATTCGTACTCGTGATTCCTCGTGAAGATATGCTAGACCATGTGCCACCCCAAGGCATATTTCATAACGAGTTGACCAGTCAAGAAACAATGTTCGGTTACCTGTTTCATCACACAAATATTTAATATGTTTTTTCTGGATTCATCCATTAATATTAGTAAGAGCTGTGAAGCATTACCAAATAACGCTTGATCAAGACTCCTGTTTTGAAGATACTCATAGACAAGCAGCCTATTTGCTCCCTCAATGCAGCATCCATATAATTTCACAAGGTTACGATGCTGCACAGCAGATATTGTTGCAATCTCTGCAATAAACTGACTCTTTCCTTGATGTGATGCAACAGAAAGTTGCTTAACAGCAACAACTCTACCATCATGAAGAGTACCCTGTTGAGTGTTTATATATTTTGAAACTTTACCAAGTTCTATTTATAAAAGGGGAAGAAGAATAACAGGCATAAGAAATTTGCTCTTAAGCTTTACTTTTTTTTTTTTCTAAAGTATGCGTAGTTACACTAAATTACCCAAGAATAAATTAGTAAAACAGAGAATACAAAAAAAAAAAACCCATATTGGACACATTTAGCTTTGTAAAAAAGAGCCCAATTTCAATTGATGGTCATACCAAATGCATGTTGGCCACAAGTTCCATATCATATTGTCTTGATCCCTTTCCATGAATGGATAAAGGTACCAAATTAAAATCTTAATATGTAGAAGTTTGACAAGCTTTCTTTAGAAGGAAGAGAATAAAAAAAAAGTTCGTATGTTCAGCTTGGATAGTGCAAAAGCTAGTGAAGCGGCACTTTTTCAGCCATACAACAACAGAAAGAATTATGCATAAGCCTCAAAGTCATATTATAAATGAGAAAACTGCATTTTGCATCACAGTTACACATATATTTGTTGGTTACTGTGTTTTCTTGGTCATAGAAGGGTTTTGGAATTTATGCGTAGATATGAACTGGTTCGCCAATAAAATTATGGTTTTCAACTACAAATATGACTCACCTTGTAAACAGGTCCGAATCCCCCCTGCCCAAGCTTATTAGTGGGACTAAAGTCATCTGTTCCGACTTTTAGTTCTGCATGACTGAAAGTATATGGTCTGGCATCCATCCCCAGAAACTCTGTTTTATCAGCACATAAATGAACAATAATTAAATAAGACCTTGTGCTTTCATATCAATAAATATCACTCAACCTGTCTGTAAAACATAATTATACAATGATGCAGGACACTGGAGTGGAGAGCATTTGAAGAAAGTAAAAATACATAGTATGAGTTACTTAACTAGCTAGTACAAACCACAACAATACCTCCCTGCCTTGTGGCCACAAAAGGATGAAGTAGTAAAAACTTGTATAATTGAGTTGAACTGCTTTGATAAAATTTTTGCTGAACCCAGGTCACTCATTTCATGATCCCACGGAAAGGATTTCTCCATTTTCTTTCTAAAAATATATCCTTTTTTTTCATTTAATTCTGACCATATAGGTTTTCCCATCTTAACTGTTTCTTCAATTGATGTAGTGAACCTGTAGTGGGCTTCTAATAGAACGATTTTCTACCGGAAAGTAACACTTCTAGGTCATAGGAAATTATATTAACTGAAAATTTCTCTAAAAGGTGAGAGGTGCACACATACAATCCGAAGTAGAAGAATATTTTGCAAGCACATTTGAAATTGTCAACCACCCACAGAACTAAATAAAAAAAATGCAATTAGAGCCAAATAGGCAATGTTTCTTGGATAAAAGATTAGATAAAAAAGATAATAGAGCACTCATCCTGGGATACTAAGAAGTTAACGACAGATCATGTAATGTAAGAGCAGTGTACTCTTAAATCTGAAGTACATGTTGTATCGCGCAACATGTAGAAAATCTTATCATGTGTGAACACATAATAAGAATGGACAATGGTTATTACCTATGAGTATGAAACATTCGTATGAGCATCCAAAAAGTAGTCCCAGTATTGCATTGTTTTCAAAATATTACAAAAATATATGTTGATCACTTACCTTCATCTTCATAGGCATTTCGTGCTTTTCTTCTTTGAATAAAGAAAAACACAACAAACACAGCTAGTAAGCTTACAACAGCAACAGGAACAACAATCCCAACAATCAAACGAGTGTTGTCTTTTTTGGTAGAAAGATCGGCCGGAGGATCGTCACTAACAGAAGGAATGAAATCTGCATGACGGGAGATCATACGTGAGATTCGAATAAAAGAAAATCAGGTACAAGCTACTAGGTTGAGTTTACTAGTGAATTACCTGGAGTGGCACTGATTGCTGAAATTGAGGGTCCATATGTACCTACAACATCTGGGATACAACTTGTCCCTTTTCCAGCCCATAATAAATGGACTTCGAGGTAGTTTTCAGAAACCTGTACCTTATAATCCTTTGAAATTGCACGGAGCGAAGATCCAGCTTCCTTGCGTATATCAAACTCTTTAAAAATTAGGTTCCCCTGACGCAACCAATTTAACATATCAGAGTAATAGTTTGATATAGAGAAATGCAAAGATATAAACCCTAGGAAAGCTGCTGCGGTGACATAGAATAAATTCTATGCAAACCTGATTCTAATTTATAACTGTCTTAGTAGATACTAAAACTTAGCTAATTATTAATATCTGACAGTACAAGATGTATGCATACAGATTCTTTGCAGTAACGGTTGAGAGTGGCCATTTCATGCTTTGGAGTTTGGACAACATATTCAAACCATTTACTATATGAATAATACTGAAAATTTTGATTAAACCGAAAATACGAGCAATTCTAATTACTAAATGTTATCGTGACACATTTCACCTAAAACGGCAAGGAAGGCTAGCTATCTCTCGTAATAACCTTAAACTAACACAATTCATAAAAATAAGAAACTTCTCACATCTACACAGTTCACAGCAAATGAATTCAGATACACAATACATAAGAACCAAACTCTGGCACATTGTCGGAGGAGGGTAGGATGATCCAGACCATAACTTCCTATTTTCATAGCAGAGGAAGTCTAACTACCAAGTGCACCAACAAATCATGATCTTATGGAGGCATTTGAATTACTTAAGTTGGTTACATTTGGGACAGTGGACTTCAGACTTATTTAACTTTCAAGATAGGAAGACTCGGATTTGTCGATTGGGCTCAGGATTTGAGTAAAATTTTCCTATATATAATAAGCATAAGTTGGATATTTGGTTGTCAGTACTACCGCCAAATATATATTAATCGTTAGATCTAAACTTTAATTAACGGCCTAGATTATATCCTATTTATTTTAATATTTAAATACTAATATAGTAATATTCTAAACTGCCACACCGGCGCAGAAGCCTATTCTAATTGATATAGAAGAGAAAAATCATGTCCTACCTGATCTAGGTGAAATATAATTCCGCATATATCAATAATCTAAATTTTGTAAAATAGTTTATATGCTTAAACTAATTAAAATATAAATTTATTCGCAAATTTTATAAATATTAGAGACGTATTATAAAAATAAAATAATTCTCAAAAATCTTGATACTCACATGAGAGGAATATTTTTTAAATAATATAATCTTCATAAATCTTAATATTTATGTGATTAATGATTCTCAAATAATCTAATTAAATTGGATTCTTATTAATATCATATAAAAGAAAAAATTTAATAAATATTAGACGAATATAATTCAAATATATAAGTTGGTAACTAAAACTGATTTAACATAATAATTTCAAAAAACCATTCAACAAACATGAAATTAAAATCCAAATTTTAAATTTATTGAACAAATGCATAATATTATATTATGATCATGTGACATGTAAAACATATTGTATTGATCTTGATATAAAATTTCATAATTTTTTCTATTTAATCCAAGTCTAAAAGAATGACTTACCTATATTATTACTAACTATCTTAAATTCTGTGTTAATACATCAATTTTATTAAACGAATTTGACAAAAAGATTAAATTATACATAATATCATTATTATTTTTAAAAATTTGGCCCACATCAACCAAAGTATATTTATTTTAATAAATAAATATATGAATATGAATATGAATTGGGGATTAAGTATATTGTGTATCTGTATATATGTGGGATTATTTAATTAGAATCATGCTCTTATGTGATATAATCGTAACAGTTAATTTTTTATTCAATGTTCCATCTATTTAATTAAACCAATTTTTATTTTATAACACTCATTAATCAATTCATATCCACATCCTCAGCATACAATCATCACATTCAACACAGTAATCACTATAATCAAATCATTACAATTAAGCAATAATCACGCAAATCAACACAATCATCACACAACAACCACATTCGGACACGACCTCCCTGTCACCACATTCGGCCATCACCTCTGACATCACCAATATCAAACCAAAATCACTTGCTTTAAATAATAATTATAAAAAAATTGAATCAAAATTACCGCTAAATTAATGTTAGAGTTGACCGAATCTGTTATCGTACAAAAATCACTTGCTTTAAATAATAATTTTAAAAATATTGAATCAAAATCACTTCTAAATTCCTGTTAGAGTTGGCCCGATATGAATTTGCTCTTCGTTAAAGTTAATAGCATCACCATCACAATCGAATTTAGATTTCTAATAGATATTTACAGTTATATGTACATCAACCCATATGTGTATGTATCAAAAAAGAAAGAGATTAATTTTTTTTAGAGAAGATTAGAGAGTGTAATTATAGGAAAATGAAACGGATGATTGGAAATTGACGGTGATAGCCGCCGGAATTTGACGGTGGTGGTCGAAGTTTGGTCCGATATGGAGGAAGAAAGACGTGGATTAGAAAGGAAAAGAGATAGGTGAGGATTAATAATACAATCTTCATAAATCTTAATATTTATGTGAATAATGATTCTCAAATAATCTAAATTGGATTTATTAGTATCATATAAAAGAATAAATTTAATATATATTAGAGGATTATAATTCAAATATATAAGTTGGACGACAAAATATAGAATTTAAACTTAAACTGACAATTCAACAGAGATGAAATTAAAATCCAAATTTTAAATTTATTGAACAAGTGCATAATATTATATTATGATCATGTGACCTGTAAAAAATATTGCATTAAGATCTTGATATAAAATTTCATAATTTTTTCTATTTAATCCAAGTCTAAAAGAATGACTTACCTATATTATTACTAACTATCTTAAATTCTGTGTTAATACATGAATTTTATTAAACGAATTTGACGAAAGACTAATTATACATAATATCATTATTATTTTTAAAAATTTGGCCCACATCAACCAAAGTATTTGATATATTTATTTTAATAAATAATTATATGAATATAAATCGGGGATTAAGTATATTGTGTATCTGTATATATATGGGATTAATTAATTAGAATCATGCTCTTATGTGATATAATCCTAACCGTTTATTTTTTATTCAATGTACCATCCATTTAATTAAACCAATTTTTATTTTATAACACTCATTAATCAATTCATATCCACATCCTCAGCGTACAATCACCACATTCAACGCATTAATCACTATAATCAAATCAAATCATTACAATTAAGCAATAATCATGCAAATCAGCACAGTCACCACACAACAACCACATTCGGTCATGACCTCCTGTCACCACATTCGGCCATCACCTCTGACATCACCATATCATAACAAAATCACTTGCTTTAAATAATAATTTTAAAAAAATTGAATCAAAATTACCGCTAAATTCATGTTAAAGTTGACTGGATCTGTTATCGTACAAAAATCACTTGCTTTAAATAATAATTATCAAAATATTGAATCAAAATCACTGCTAAATTCATGTTAGAGTTGGCCCGATCTGAATTTGCTCGTCGTTAAAGTTAATAGCATCATCGTCACAATTCAAATCTAGATTTCCAATAGATATTTACAGTTATATGTACATCAACCCATATGTGTTTGTACCAAGAAAGAAAGAGATCAAAAATTTATAAAGAAGATTAAAGAGTGTAATTATAGGAAAATGAAATGGGTGACCGAAAATTGATGGTGATAGTAGCCGGAATTTGACGGTGGTGGTCGAAGTTTGGTCCGATATGGAGGAAGAAAGACGTGGACTAGAAAGGAAGAAGAGACAGGTGAGGGATGACGGAAATTGGTGGGAAAGTGGGTAAAGTACTCATTAAAATGAACAATTAAAGCTTAAAGGTAATTTAAAAATTATGTGGAAAAGATTTGATTTCGTATCTCATATTAGTAATGAAGGTTCTCATGTAAGAATTTGGCTAATTATGTATGGACATGATTATGTATATGGGATTTGTATAGATTATATATGCGATTATCACTATTTTTTATGGGATTTAGGTAAAATTTATTATATACATTTTTATAGAAGATTAATAGTGTATACATTTATGTTGCACTTGACTACAAGATTAAGATTAAGGTAACCAAGAAATGCAAAGATTTTTAGTGAGATTAAAAAATGAGTTAGAGAAGCCAGTAAATTTGATTCTATCGAGAAGAAATTTTAGAGTAAGAATAAATTATATTAATGTAAAAACGTTGAAAAAAAGAATAATAATTTGGCAATATATTATATCAATTTAATATGAGTCAATAACATAAAATATAATTAACTAAAAATGTTCAATCAAAATATATTTAATCATTTGGATTATCTTAAAAAACACAAAATTAATCAATATAATATTAAAATAAAATAAAGTTTTATTAAAAAACAATAAATATAAAATATAAAATATTAAAAATTACCGTGCATAGCACGGGTCATAGGCTAGTTATCATAAATAAAATAGGATCAGATCCTGACACAGCCATAAGTTCTGGTTATGTCGATTGGGCTCTGGATTTGAATATTAAGATGAATTTGAATTTTATACATTTTAATACAATCTTCTCTAGATGACTATAAGTTCAGATCAAATTTAGTATTATATCATATATGACAGTTACGTTTTTAAAAACATTTTATTCCAAAACAACAACAAAAAAGGTAATCATTACTTAAATCCAACACAGTTAAATACTACGGAGTAAGTTTTAAGCACTGCTCAAGTACTTCAGACACCACAAACATGATGAATCTCGAAAAACCTATTTTAAAATTGTTGATAAAGGAAATGGACCCATGCATACCTGGATGTA
This sequence comes from Kitagawia praeruptora, assembly GCA_037693485.1. Lineage (NCBI taxonomy): Eukaryota > Viridiplantae > Streptophyta > Magnoliopsida > Apiales > Apiaceae > Kitagawia > Kitagawia praeruptora. The sequence continues at coordinate 7,627,157 of CM075348.1, read as the reverse complement.
GATATCAAAAATCCGCTTTCCGAGACTCCTCCAATTAGGAGGATTTGGGACAACTATTTCAGCAAACTGAAGTTTCACAGTGTAGTTGCCATTCTGAAGGCCTAAGCCATAATATCGCAGAGACCCAGCAGATATTCGTGTTGTTTGGATTAGTTCCGGGTCCAACGTATTTGTAATTGTAGATGTTGACGAGAATTCGTATTGTGGATTACCAGAATTACTCACAGCCCACCTTTTTGTTGCTGTAACATAGTATGTGGCAGGACCAAGGGGCTCATTATCTCCCTCATATACAATCCCGTCTGACGTCGTAATTTGTGGACCACCACAGTTAATTGAAAATTTAGAATCTGTAAGATGCAATAAAAAGAATGATCAGACCAATGTCATAATTAATCAAAGCTAAAAATTTGTTGATAATCATCCCTCTGCCATAACACAACCCCCCCCCCCCATGCAAACATTACAAATGCGACCTTTATATTAGTAAATCTCTTAGCCAAATGCCTTGGCTAGTTTCTACTTTTCAACTCTCCTGCTTCTCTGTTTATATTTGGTGCATTGCTGCAAAATTGTACCGGGTTTGGCCTTCTAAACAATAGATAAGTAATTAAACACTAGCTTACACATTTCTTATTATATTAGAGTTTTAACTTTTCATCCATAACCAAACTAAACATAACTAGTGAATCCTGCTCATGAAGCAGTTTGCGGGAGAATAAGATGCATACATGAGGAGGGTGAGATGTATACGGAACTCGATTTTGATAACAAAGTTCTATCTTGAAGCTATTTTTTAGAAAACAAAGAAAAGGTTATCTTGACATCCGGGTTGGGATGAATAACTAATAGGGGCAATGTTAAAATAGTTAACTTGACTGACCAAACAAAACTGGATAAATGAGCTGGTTGCAATTGTTGCTAAAATCAGTTCATATTTGCAGGTCATCTAAGACTATAATGGTACACCTAGAGTACTAACAATTGACATTTGAATTTTTTTTCGTTTTCAGCAAGTATATTATACTCTATTAAAATAAATTACATTGCACTTACATCTTGGAGGATCCCTATTGCAAGGAAAACCCCTCTGCAGACAGTCCAATCCTGAAGGCAAAAAACTGAGAGCAGAAAATGCAGGTCAACCAGAGACAACAATAATACATGAAATGCCATTTTGGAGAAAAATACGCCAAGGGTAACCAAGAAAAAAGTGCCACCGGATCGTCATAAATTTTAGCCACTAATATGTCAAAATAAACGTTAATTGTTATTGTCCAATCTCCAAACTTGTAGTTCTGTAGCCATACGAATCACAGATATTTAAGTCACAAGTTATATCTTTTCTTGAACTATATTTAATAATTTTGCTCATAAATAATTGTCTATGCTCCAAAAAAAAAGGCTGATCAATGTGGATGTACAATTATGTATTGCTACTGCAATGAGAAATATTTGGTTTATAACTTGGAGTACCCAATCAAATATATTTATTCTATATCGTCATATGGTATGCTATTCTTATTAAGTACGAAACGGGTTTACACAGATTACTGTCAATCTTGTATCTGTGGCATGTTTTCCTCAGCTTAGATAACACCTAAAAGAGTCATTTTATTTACTTTCAGGAGCATCACCAAACATTCTGCCTACCAAGGAAACTTTGTAAGCTATCAAATTAAAATAATTTAGAAACAAATACAAGGGGAACTGCAAGTAATCACTCCATAGATGTGGCTTATTTGTTACATGTTAATGCCACAATCATTCATAATAAGTTAACAAAGTATTAACCCACTAAGAAGCATAGTTATAATGCATTAAAAAATAGCCATAAAATAACTGTTAATATATCATTATTAGTAGGAGAAACCAGTAGATTGAAAGAATTACCCGCTATTTGATCTTCCACTGGTGAAGTTGTTGACAGCTAAATTACTGCATATTATCATAGTTAGTTACTAAATACAACAATGGTAACCATAGAGCAGCAATGAAGCCAATATATACATATAATGTGCATACAGTTGTATGTTTGGTTCACTCAGCCATGAAGGAAATGTCCCAGATAGGTCATTGTATGACAAATCTCTGCAAAAATTTGAGGTCGTCAATTTTACTTGTACTAATAGGTCATTGTATGACAAATCTCTGCAAAAATTTGAGGTCGTTAATTTTCCTTGTACTAATATACAACTAGCAATATTCTTCTTGAGAGCTTGATGCTCCTTAGTACCGACGTAATGTCTACTGTCACAATTTAGAAAGTGTGCCAACATATACACATTAGAGGTCAATGTGATCTGTTAGACAACTTTTTTAACAACCCAACATTTAAATAAGATTATTTAAGTTTCTCTCTTTGGTTAATAGATTAAAAGGGCTTCACATACATAACAGAGTGTGTAACCTTCTAACGCACTTATAACTGAGTATATTGTACCAATTTTGAAAACAAAGAATACAAGCAGACTTTTAATACAACAACTTTAGAGTATATTGTATCCTCCATACCCACTCTCTAAGACACGAATGCGTAATAAGATAAGCATTATTCAGTGTGATGATTTTACATTTTTTCACCCTTGAGATGATAAAAATTCTGCATATAAAAGTTAAATAACAAGAAAATGGGAAGCCTATTCTAAAGCAACAACACAAAAACTACTGAAACGAAGATACTAGAATTACTCAGTAGTCAATTAGATTTTTTTTTCCTAAAATAGTCGAGTTTTCACATACAAGCTTACTCACATAGATTTGAGAGATGCACTCTTCTGCAAAGGTAGAGTGCCAGAGAACTTATTGTTTCCAAGAAACCTGTCAACAAAAAAAGGAAAACATGCTTTGGTTCAACCTAAACTAGTGCACGCAAGCACTAGACAATTCAACATAGATCATGTGATTGCAAAAAACGAGTTGGATATGCATATTACAAGTGCTGAAGTGAACTCAAACTGAATAGCGAGCTTGGAATCTGTCCACCGAAGTTGTTGAAGCTCAAATCTCTGGGGGAAAATAAAATTAATAAAACGTCCATAATAAAATTGAACTATTGCGTAATATGTATGCGTACATATGTCATGTATGTAGATTATCAATCTAATTTGCATTACTTGGGCAGATCTGGGTAATTCCAGGTAACTTATACACAAAATTTCGCATACTCCTGAAGTTGCATTTAAAGGACAACATGTAAGGTCCAATTTCCAGAAATTTAATACCCACGTAGACATTTGTCTCCGTTGAGACTAGAACCCTCAACCTCTTGTTACCAAGGGTGAGAAATTTCGACAAGGCTACAATGGTAGGAGATTTAAAGTCATTTTTTAGCATAAGTCAAGAGTCTAATGACTATGCAAAGTAGTCAGAACATGAAAGAGTTGCAGAAGAACAGAAAAAGTGCGTGATCCAGAAATTAATAAAGTACAAGGTTAAGAAATGGTTGAAAACAGGGGATAGAATCTATCTCTGCATAGAATCGATTTTAAGACAAACAAATCCTCAGATCATATACTCATCAAATCATATCATTCAAATCTGGTTAAGGATGATTACATTTCCTTATATATGAGTAAAACCCTATTTAGGATAATAAGAAACTAATCCTAGTAATTATTTAGATTCCTAATAGATAACTATTTCCGTGCATCTAAATTCTATACACACACACTTACATCGAAATGATAAACACTTTGAACAACAAATTGAAATATTTTCATGATCCACATCACAACCCCACAGCTACATAGAGTGTATAGTTTAAGTAGCGAGGGGAGAGACAATAAATCATCTAAAGGAAGAGAGAGATATCAATTACTATAGATATTCCTTTTATAGGCATCTGCTTGAGAGATGTAGAAATAAAACCTAGGTAGTAAATCATCGCTAGGACAAAACCAAGCTTCAACTCGAAATCACTGGGCCCAAAATTTCATACAGAGAACCATCCAACACGAATAACTTACAATTCAATGAGATTTCGATATCTTCCGATGTCGGAAGGGATAGAACCAGACAAATTGTTATTCCGCAAAATTCTGCGGAAGGGCAAGAAAGGAACAAATCTGTCAGAATTCAGGGATAGCCTAGTAGCAAAGGTTGATCCCCCACTGGCCACCCCTTCCCTCTCTGACCTCAAGGTCTTGAGTTCAACGATAAGGAAATATACAATAACAATCGCAAATTAGTAAAAGCATGTGGTACACACACATATTTCAGGGCCTATAACCAATTTTCTTACAACATAGTCAGAGACGTCATTTCCTTGATGAATTCAAGTGTGGAGCTCCCCTTAGATAAATCATTTATTCTCCTGCGCAACACAATGTATAAAGTTCATAGTACCAGTAAGGGAAAGCAGACACTACAAACAAATATCCGGTTACTGAAACTAGATATATGTGCTATACACATGGGTGTGTGTAAAGACACATATATTTAGCTAGCACTTACAACTCTGTCAGTGATGTCAAATTGGAAAGCATCATCGGTATGGGGCCTTCAAAAGAGTTCCCTTGAAACTTCCTAAACAAAGACCAGGATATGGCTCAACACCGAGTATGCCGAAAAAATATAACAAATGTAAGAAACAAATATCACATATTCGTATTGAGATGAATTTTTAGTTTCAATAGAGATGAATTTGTTAGTTTTCAGCTTGGTCTAAATGAAGTGAGAAGAAACAAGTCTTACAGAACATTAAGCTTTGACCAGTTCCCAATAAAGTCAGGTATTCTACCCGTGAGTTCGATGTCAGTAGCCGACCTGCAATAGTTCCCTCTCGTTAACTAGATAAAAAAATCAATTGAGATAATAGTCAACCTGGTTTTGCTTTCTCTATACGTAAAAAAAATGAATGGAAGACCTTACACAGTAACCAGATTTCGTAGACTGGCATATGTTGAAGGTATTGGACCGCTCAATCCAGAACTATCAATGTAACTGACAAGATAAACAGTGCCAATGAGAGGAATGCTGCATTTCATTATTTTTACTTTATTCCTGTTATAATTCATAATATTCTTTTTACAGTAACAGTGACGGCACCAAGATGTCATGGTGCTGACACTAGTGTAATTAGTTGTTCTCATCTTGATGTACAAATCATCAAATAGCTATTTGATGCATGTTGGTCTATTCATATTTGTCATATTGTTCAAACTTTTCCCCAATTTTTCTTATCTATCAAAAATGGTCCAATATTCAAAATAGTATGAATACGGTTTTTGATACCCCCCAAGAGCACAAGTAGTACAAGTTGCAAAGTTTGAACCTTTATCTCTGTTTGGTTGGGGAGAATGGAATTGAATGATAGATTGTGAACAAAAACAAAATGAGGGAAAATGGAGAGAGAGAGAGAGAGAATGAGGAAGTGCAATTTTCTACCCAGAGATTTGTGAAGAACATGATACTCTCTAACTAAGTTGATACAGTATATACTAACTTGATACAGTATATAACTAACTTGATGCTCTCTAAAAAACTAACTTAAATATTTCCTACTCCGCATATATATCATCCCAGATATAGAAATACTTATATCGTACAACATAACACCTCAACAAAACCATCTACATTCTCCATAAATAATGAATAATTGATACAGGCTATTTATTTTACTGATGACACTAGTGTATGTTTTCTACAACTAAATCTACTTAATAATTATACCCTAAACTATAAGATTACGTCGTAGTATTTATATTAGAACTTCATACAAAATGATGTTTTAAGGCTTTTCATACTGTTATAGCACACAATGTCAGCTCTTACAAATGTTATTATTTCCAATGCCATAACAGGAAAGACACTCTTTCTCTAAATATTGGGACTGGAATAAGAACCTTGATGCCATGAGAACAGGGATTTTCTTATAGATGGAAACAAAACACTTACATCTGCTTTAACTTTGTCAAACTGCCCAGCTCAGACGGCAAAGGGCCACTAAAATTGTTAAAGGCAATAGACCTGCAATATTAAGAGGAATGACATACAAATCTTAACATTTATATAGATTGATAGTAAATAGATCATCAAATATTTGATTTTTATTAATTGTCAAAATGAACTAAAACCATACAATGATATTAAATTAGTAAGATTCCCGATTTCATTCGGAAGTTCTCCTGATAGTGAATTAATGCCCAGAGCCCTATAAACGTCATATAAGGCGTCAATCAGAGTTCAAAAAGAGATTATTAAATACGTAAAAATATAAGGGATACGGGACTAAATTTACTCACAAGTACTCCATGCTGACTAATTTTCCAATAGATGCAGATAAGGGACCTGTCAAGTAATTATTGCGCAAATCCCTGCAATATAGGTAGAAGAAACTTTTCAATCATTTACAGCGAACATATGTCACTGTGCAAACAATTCTAAATTGTCATATTGATGTTTCGCCACGTGTGTGCGAGTGTATGCATACTGTAGCTTAAATGCAAAATAGCTATCTAGTAAACCAGAAGAGTGAAAGAGATATTCACTGTCCAGATTGAAAAACATACAGATTGGTGAGGAAAGTCAAATTCCATAGCTCATCAGGGATGACACCCATTACATTCATTGAAACCTTCCTGTTAAATAAATATAGAGAATATCATGCAGGCGTCCATCGGCAATTTTTTTTTTTAAATTAAAGGGACAAGATAACAAGCAGAAGAGCTTCTTAGGCTTGAGGCTACCTTAGCTACTAGCTAGTTTATGGGCTAATGTGTTTCCAGACCTTCAGACATGACATAAGTTATCACAATGACTTCTACGAGCCTTTTAATATCATTAATGCTACTTCACATATTCAAATATTGCATGCTTGGTGGATCTTATCGCGTTGATCACTTTAAGACAGTAAGATTCCAAAGAAAAATTACTAAGCTCAGTAGACGCGCCTACTAAACCCCCCCTAGTAAAACCCCCCTAAACTTCAGCTGCTGTTATATAAACATGTCTTGACAACATATCAAACAGTTAGAGTACATTTTTGTCTTTTTATAAAAACAATAAACTTACTAAGCTTAACAAATGTAACAGATTAAATTACACCTAAAATAAAATTTTAAAGTTCAGTCACGGAAAGGTCAGCGTCTCAAGGATATCCGCTAGAGTAAGCCTTGTAAATAAAGATGCCGAAGAGGAGACATACAGCTGGGTAATGTGGCAAAATGTCGTTGAGATGCAGTTATCACATTTAATGCCAGGGTTATAATCTGGATTGCCATCCATGCGAGTTGAATCAATGGCAGCTCCACTACATAATTCTCCACTTATATTCCATTGCATCGAGTTTGCCGAAATACCCCATTTGCGAAACACGGAATTCAAGATTCTTGCTGCAATCACATTTAAACTATCATATAAAAGTTCATTGCAAGGCAAACGTTCTTGCCTTTTTGGTGATTTTCTTTCCTAAATTTTGTTAATCTATTCTGTCAGCTACCAAAATGAAATGTGTCAACAAAAAAATTGTGAAAGTCAAATTTTATTATTTTTATAAAATTAAAATACACATTTGACATCTTTCCATTCACTAATTCTTTTGAATAATAAGCCAGTCAATTTTTATTGTGTTACACGAAAAAAGATACTATTTCAAAGAAATATTATGTATTAGTAGTGATACTCAGGATGTCAAGTGTGAATAAAAATCACTTCAACGATGTACATTATCAATTCCCAAAGTGATAAATTTAAAAACTACACGAACTATAAGTAATAACACTCCCCATCTCCCAAATATAATGTTCCCTTGCTAAATTGCATGTCTTATAAACAAATACTATATGTTCTAACACGTTTCGATAAGTGAGAACTTGAGACGAGAAGTATAAGCTTTTATTATATGAACTATCAAATCGCGCTCAATTAATATTTAATTGAAATTTGATTAATTTGAACACAAAATGAGTCGAACACGAAGTAAGAACATGACAGTGACATGTTTACAAAGAGAGTGTGTGGATACGTACCTTCATTAGGATCAACGCGAATATTAGGCTGTGATTGAGCTACGGCATCAAAACACAAGGACAAGAAGATAAAAATGGCAAGTTTATAACTATCAACAGCTGTTCTCATCACCTTGGCTTTAGACTTTAGTTTACAAAACAAGAGACTTCAGACTTCTTAGAGCATCTCCTAGGCTAACAATCTATTAGTTATAATAGTGACATGATTGTGTTTTTAGCTAATAGCTATTTTTTTTTTCTTCTCCAACCATGCACACTGTTAGATAAATTTTTAGATAATGGTTTTCACATCTTCTATATTTGACTAATTTCTATAAATTATTGATAATATCTAAAATCCACATTATCCATTCATATCATGACACATCATCAATCTCATATAATATTTTTTATATTTATTAATAAAGCTAATTATTTTAAAATATAGCTAACAATTATAACTAACCCCATTGGAACTTAACTCCTTACAGTTTAGCAAAATTTTAGATAATCATCATATATCTAATGATTTTAGCTATTACCGTTGAAGATGCTCTTACAAACCTTATGTGCTCTTACTGTTAAAATTAATAAGCTAAATTTAAATTCTCTAGAATGTGGTAGGTTTTGAATAAAATGTGGTAGGTGTTGAATGTTGAATAATTTGTGGTAGGTTGCCTAAATTGTGATGTAATCAATGATGTAAAATGCTTGATATGTAGCCTATAAATAGGTTGAGAGTTTGCATGTAATATCATATCAAAAATTCAGAGAGTTCTTAATAAAAGAGTGAGTTTTGAGAGTTTGGGAGAAATAATTTTCTTTCTCCATCTCTACTTTCAAACCATCAAAGTGGTATCAGAGCCAGGTTGAAATATTCGCCATAATATATCAAATCGAAGATCTCTCGGAGAGGAATCCAACGCCGCCGGAATCACCCCGATCGGAGCTTCGACGCGCCGCCAATCGCCGCCGGAAGGTGACTGCAGAAGACAGTTTTTTGCAGAAAATTCTGCAGAATTTTTCCAGAAATTTGAAGGTTTACTGTTCATATATACGGTCCTGTTCATATACGGAGCTGTTCATACATACTATACTGCACTGTTCATATACGGTACTGTTCATACATAATGTACTGAACTGTTTATATACGGTACTGTTCATACATACTGCACTGTTCATATACGGTACTGTTCATACATACTGCACGGTACTGTTCATATACGGTACTGTTCATACATACTGTACGGTACTGTTCAAAAAAAAAAAATTCTATTAGTCTTGTTTTAAGATGGCTTCCAGCAGCAATACGTTACAACCTCAACTGCCACGTTTGACGGGAAAGAATTACAACCAATGGAGCATTCAAATGAAAGTGTTATATGGTTTTCAAGATCTTTGGGAGATTGTGGAAAATGGATATGAAAAACCGGAGGATCAATCCAAACTCTCGCCACAACAATTAAGCATTTTGAAGGAGAATCAAAAGAAGGACAAGAAGGCTCTCTACTTTATTTACCAAGCAGTTGATGAAGTTATTTTTGAGAGGATTTCAACAGCATCAACATCTAAGGAGGCATGGGACATCCTTAACAAGGCTTACAAAGGTGAAGAAAGGGTTAAAATGGTGAGACTTCAAGCTCTAAGAGGTGAATTTGATTCACTCAAAATGAAAGAAGGAGAAACGGTGGAGGAATATTATAATCGAACAATTTCGATTGTTAATCAACTTCGTGTAAACGGTGAAGAAATTTCAGATAGAAGAGTCTTGGAAAAAATTCTTCGAAGCATGACTCGAAAATTTGAACATATTGTCGTCGCTATTGAAGAATCAAAGGATTTGAATACTTTCTCTCTTGAAGAATTGTTGGGCTCACTACAATCTCACGAGCTACGCATCAAACAATTTGACTCTCCTTCAGAGCAAGCTTTTCAAGTTCAAGACACTAATCGTGGCGGTTTTAGAGGAAGAGGTGGAAGAGGATCATTTTGTGGTCGAGGACAAGGAAGAGGAAAAGTGCCAAGTGAAAATTCAAGCTCATATCAAAGAGGAAGAGGAAGAGCTCGTGGAGGTTACAATGGAAGAGGAAGAGGTAATTCTTTTAATTTTCAATGCCATTATTGTCATAAAAATGGGCATATGAAAAAAGATTGCTACAAAAGGATTAATGATGAAAAAGATGAATCAAATTTTTTACATGAAAATATTGAGGAGAAAGATGAAAGTATGCTTCTTGTTAGTAATGTTCAAGAAGAATCTCATGAAGATGTTTGGTATATCGATAGTGGTTGTAGTAACCACATGACCGGAAATAAAAACTGCTTTGTGAATTTTGATGAAAGTATCCAACGAGAAGTCAAGACGGGTGACAACAAAAGGCTCATTATCAAAGGTTGTGGTGATATTCCAATCCGAACAAAGCAAGGTACAAACTACATCTCAAATGTTTATTATGTACCCGATCTTAAACATAATCTTTTAAGTGTTGGGCAACTTACAAGAAAGGGACATCATGTGAATTTTAAAGATGATTTTTGTGTGATCAAAGATAAAAATGGTGTTCTTGTTGCAAGAGTCAAGATGACATCAACTAAAATGTTTCCACTGAAAATTCAAAGTGAGTCTCTTCCATGTTTTGCTAATATTGTGAATGACAAGTCTTGGCTTTGGCATCTTCGATATAATCACTTGAGTTTTAGCACTCTATCAAAGATTTGTAAAGGTCATATGGTGAGAGGCATCCCAAATATTCAAAAGCAAGATCAAGTATGTGAAGACTGCATTTTTGGCAAACACCATCGAGATCCATTTCCAAAAGAGAAGGCATGGCGAGCTAAAAAACCATTGGATTTGGTACATTCGGATTTGTGTGGACCTATGCGCACAAACTCTATTGGAGGTAGTTGTTATTTCCTCACTTTTATTGATGATTATAGTCGCAAGATGTGGATTTATTTTCTCAAAGAAAAATCTCAAGTATTTGAAACATTTAAAGTTTTTAAAGCATATGTGGAGAAAGAAAGTGGTCATTCTTTAAAGACACTACGATCTGATCGTGGTGGTGAATATATGTCCCAAGAATTTGGAAGTTTTTTGAAGAAGCATGGCATTCGTCATCAGTTAACGGTTCGCTCAACCCCTCAACAAAATGGGGTGGCCGAAAGGAAGAACCGAATAATCATGGAGCTTGTTCGAAGTATGTTGAAAACAAAAGGATTGCCTAAGATGTTTTGGGCCGAAGCGGTTGCTTGTGCATGCTATGTTCTCAATCGTGCACCTACTAAAAGTGTACAAGGGAAGACTCCACAAGAAGCTTGGAGTCGTAAGAAGCCATGTGTCTCTCACTTTAGAATTTTTGGAAGCATTTGTTACTCTCATGTGCCCGATGAAAAGAGAGGCAAACTTGATGATAAATCTGAAAAATGCATCTTTGTTGGTTATAGTGAAGCTTCCAAGGCATACAAATTATACAATCCCATTACAAAGAAGGTCATAATTAGTCGCGATGTAATTTTCAATGAGGAGGCTTCATGGGAATGGAAGAATGAAAAAGAAAGTTCAAGTATCTTTCTTGATGATGATGCATTTGATCCAGTTGAAGAAGAAGGCGCCACTCCACCTACTCCACCATCCAATTCTCCTTTAAGCTCATCATCATCTTCAAGTTCCAAATTTCCACCTAAAAAGACAAGAACTATAGCGGATCTTTATGGAGCAACAAGAAGAATTTTGGAAGATGAATTTGTCGATTTTGCTTTATATGCAAATGCGGATCCGATTAATTTTGAAGATGCCGCTAAGGAAGATAAATGGAGGCAAGCCATGAATCAAGAAATTGATGCAATTGAAAGGAATAAAACATGGGAATTAGTTGAAGCTCCTAAAGCAAAGAAACCTATTGGAGTTAAATGGGTTTATAAGACAAAGTTGAATGCCCAAGGTGAAGTTGAAAAATACAAGGCCCGATTAGTGGTGAAAGGTTACAAGCAAAAATATGGTGTTGATTATAAGGAAGTATTTGCTCCGGTAGCACGACTTGAAACAATCCGCTTGATCCTCTCTTTAGCCGCTCAAAATAAATGGCAAGTTCATCAAATGGATGTCAAATCGGCTTTCTTGAATGGAGAATTACAAGAAGAGGTCTATGTTGAGCAACCCCCGGGCTATGTAAAGGAAAATGAAGAGAATAAGGTCTACCGATTAAAGAAGGCTTTGTATGGATTAAAGCAAGCTCCTCGTGCATGGTATAGTCGCATAAATGATTATTTTTTAAAGATGGGATTCAAGAGGTGTCCATTTGAGCATACACTTTACATCAAAGAGAACAAAGGTAAAATTCTTATCATTGGCTTGTATGTGGATGATTTGATTTTTACAGGAAATAGTCATGATAATATTGAAGAATTCAAGAAGAGTATGATGCATGAGTTTGAAATGACCGATTTGGGATTACTACGTTATTTTCTCGGCATAGAAGTAAAGCAAGATGAGGGTGGCATTTTTATCTCTCAAGAAAAGTATGCAAAAGATTTGATGAAGAAGTTTCGAATGGAAGATGCAAAAGCAAGTAGTACTCCTGTTGAAGTTGGATTGAAACTGAGCAAGGATGATGATTCTAAATATGTTGATCCAACATACTATAGAAGTCTTGTTGGGAGCTTGATGTACTTGACTGCCACTCGTCCAGACATTACATATGGTGTCAGCTTGATCAGTAGATTCATGGAGAAACCAAAGAAGACACATTGGGAAGCCGGGAAAAGAATCTTAAGGTATGTTCGTGGAACACTTGGAGATGGAATTTATTATCAAAAGGTGAATGACACTAAGGTAGTCGGATATTGCGACAGTGATTGGGCCGGAAGTGTTGATGATAGTAAAAGTACTTCAGGTAATGGTTTCTTTCTTGGCTCGAGTGCAATCACATGGATGTCGAAGAAACAACAAGTTGTGGCTCTCTCAACGGCAGAGGCAGAGTATATTTCTTTGTCATTAGCTGGTTGTCAAGCTTTGTGGATTACATGGGTGTTAGAAGATCTCAAGCATGTCGTGAAAGAAAGTCCAGTAATATATTGTGATAGTAAGTCTGCTATAGCACTCACGGAGAATCCGGTATTCCATGGGAAGAGCAAGCATATCAGAATCAAGTATCATTTCATTAGAGACTTGGTTGAGAAGGGAGAAGTAGAGATCAAGTATTGCAAGACAGAAGACCAAGTTGCAGATATTTTTACAAAACCTTTGAGGCCGGATATCTTTAAAGAATTGAAAAAGAAGCTTGGCATGTGTGGAAATTTAGCTTAAGGGGGGATGTTAAAATTAATAAGCTAAATTTAAATTCTCTAGAATGTGGTAGGTTTTGAATAAAATGTGGTAGGTGTTGAATGTTGAATAATTTGTGGTAGGTTGCCTAAATTGTGATGTAATCAATGATGTAAAATGCTTGATATGTAGCCTATAAATAGGTTGAGAGTTTGCATGTAATATCATATCAAAAATTCAGAGAGTTCTTAATAAAAGAGTGAGTTTTGAGAGTTTAGGAGAAATAATTTTCTTTCTCCATCTCTACTTTCAAACCATCACTTACAAACCTTATATATGCAAAGATATAATTAGCTTAGGAAATGTAGTTGTGTCTTGTGCGCTGATTTTGTATTATATAAAGAACTTGTACTAATTAGGGTGGTTTACGGATTAATTTGGTCCGGATTCTTGTTTTTCTTGAACCAAATTAAGATAAATGGTTTCAAAAATCAAAACCAAACCAAACGATGCCAAGATGAAACCAAATCAGACCAAAGAATAACGGATTGGTTCGGTACCACGGTTTGAACTTTATAACATACTAGCTTAGCTTATAATATGTGGGATGCACGGAAGATTTTAAATATTTTTATCTTAATATTTAATATTTTTATCTTATTATTTATAAATTTAATATTTATTTTTTAATTAGTAAGAAAATAAATTGATGGAAGATAATAAAAATAATACGTATTTGATAGTATTGTAAATGATTATTTTTAATATAATATAATAACAATATGGTGAAAATAGATAATATAAAATTTTTACTAAAATATGTTATTGAGGGGAATCGAAACTTGAATTTCTAGAGTAGTTTATAAGATGATATAAATGTTTAATAATAATAATGCATTGTTAACGGATTCGGAACTTGAACCTATAAGAATATTTTATACATTATAAAAAAAATATATTCTTTTAGCATTACATCCAACGATTCTCATTAATCTGTCTCAAAATCCAACGGTTACTATTGGATGTACCAAAAAAGTGTACCAACCTACCAACCAACCAAATAAGGGCTAGTAATTTGGTTATAATAGTATAGTTTAGATTATTTTTTTAATTTTTGTTAAACTCAAATTGAAAATCTGATTTAAATAAATATAAAGTAAAATTTAATACACTTTAATATTATACACTACATATATGTATTACAATAATTATTTATCAATGTTTAGTCTATTATTTATGTATTACGTTTATATAATTCAATTGAATTTATATATATAGTAAACAAATTAACTTAGTATAGAACCATATTGACAATTAACTCAAAATTATTTTATTAAGTAATTTAATCCTTTTATTATATTATACGTATATACATTACATACTATAAATTATAATATTAATTTATAACTATCTAGTAGATGGTTCCAAATAAAAAACTATACTATAATTTTTAATGTATTATTATATAACGGTTCGATTTAATTTAACCGATTTTAAAATATTAAAAATCATAACCAAACTATTTATATATAAACGGTCCGGTTAACGAACCACTTACAACAATTGGTTTTTACGGTTTAAGTAATTGTGGGTTCGAATTGTTTATACTAATTGATTTTTTTATTAAATTTTCAAGACAATCCCTGCACGAGTTTGACCAATATAATAATTGCTTGAGAATAAGTGTGGTAAAATTTGACACGATCCAAGTTCCAACATTAACACAGGATCCGTTATCCGAAATTGGCAACACTACTTGAGAGTCCAATCCCTGATCGAAACCCGTTCGAGAGTACTTGCAGGGCAGGGGGACTCTGACAATCTTGTAAACACATGATGGAAGAGAATAACAACATTCTTTGAAGAGTAAATTGCACTTTGATGGCTTGTACTTTAATTTGTTTGCACTTAGATGGCCAAATTTTAAAAGTGAACACTTTGATGGCTGTAGTTTAATTTTTTTGCACTTAGATGACCAACTTTTCAAAGTGAACACTTTGATGACTTACCTTTTTTTTTTGTTTAGCACTTTGGTGACCAAAATAACGTCAAAATAAAAAAAACTTGGTCATCAAAGTGCTAAACAAAAAAGGTAAGTCATCAAAGTGTTCACTTTTAAAAGTTGGTCATCTAAGTGCAAAAAAATTAAACTACAGCCATCAAAGTGTTCACTTTTAAAAGTTGGCCATCTAAGTGCAAAAAAATTAAAGTACAAGCCATCAAAGTGCAATTTACTCTTCTTTGAATATGGACTAACATTCTTGAACAAAGAAAATGTGGAATACGAACTAACAGGGTCTAGATTTTCCACCAAGACAAAAGAAAAAGAATACTTACATTTTCTGATAAAGGGAGAGGGAAGAAATTAATTTATTTTTAATAATATCATTGATAATATATTAAGAATAAAAAATAATAAAATTATTTAAATTTTATCCCTTTATTTTTACTTTTATCCATTCAGGTGCCACGGCTGAGCATACGTCACACAAAGACTTTCAAATTATGGACATGGCAAACGCAAAACACACTTTCAAAGTACTCTAGGAGATACATTTTCCTTTTTATATTATGAATTTTTGTACTAAACATATTTTTTTTATAAACCAAACCAAACCAAACATACCCAGTATATCCCGCATGGAGCAGGGTCTGGGGAGGGTGAGATGTACGCAGACCATGCCCCTACTTTTAATAGGGAGGCTGTTTCCGTGAAGACCCCCGGCTTTGTGCACCACAAAACAATGTGAATTTAGAACGCGGATGGGTAAAGGAAATCGACCTCACCTGGGCCCACGGTCTGGATCTCATGGGACTTACCTGCTCGGACAGTGTGCACTCCCCTCCTGATCTCGGTAGACCTCTGGCTGCGCTCTCCGCGCCTGCAAAAACAGAAAACAGAAGACAATATGAGGACGAAAGCCAAGCTTCTAAGCTAACGCTAATCGCGAGAACCCTACTCTGAGGCTCTCAACCACAGAACCACTCCCTAGGAGAGAATCCACTACTCTAATCTGGCGCCTCCAATGACTCCTATCAGCGGTCGCGTTCTCCTCCAAGTTAAGGGCCTTCAGATCCATCCTGAGCTGTTCTTCCCACGTCCTCCTCGGTCTGCCTCTCCTCCTCACCCCAACAACCGAAAGACTCTCGACCCTCCTCACCGGGGCTTCCGGACTCCTCCTACGAACATGACCGAACCATCTTAGCCTCCCTTCCCTAACTTTCGTAGAAAGAGGCGCCACCTCCAACTCGCTCCTGAAAACTACATTCGGGATTCTATCCAACATCGTGCGGCCACAGGACCACCGCAACATCCTCATTTCCGCTGCTTCCAACTTGCTCTCGAGGGGCTTCTTTGCCGCCCAACAGGCCAACACTCCGAGCCATACAACATCGCAGGACGGATAGCCGCTCTATAGAACTTCCCTTTCAGCTTTAGCGGGACTTTCTTATCGCACATTACCCCTGACGCTGTCCTCCACCGTAACCACCCCGCCTTGATACGATGTGTGACATCATCTTCGATCTCACCTTCCTTCTGGATGATCGAACCCAAATACTTGAACTTATCCGCACGGGGGACGATCTGATCTTCAATCCTAACCTCCACCCCTTCCTCGTTGGCCTCACCACTGAAGTTACACCAGAGGTATTCTGTTTTGGACCTGCTCAGACGCAATCCTTGAGGTTCCAATGTGGATCTCCATAGCTCCAACTTCTCATTCACCTCCCTCCTCGATTCCGCCACTAGCACGATATCATCGGCGAAAAGCATACACCACGGGATGGCGTCTTGAATACCTCGCGACATGACATCTAGGATCATGGCGAAAAGAAGAGGACTAAGGGCCGACCCCTGGTGAAGCCCAATCTCCACAGGGAAATAGTGAGCATCACCGACTGGGGTCCGGATGCAGGATCTAGCTTGAGAGTACATGTCTTGAATCGCCCTGACGTACGCCGACGACACTCTCCTCTCCTCCAGGCTCTTCCAAATAGCTTCACGGGGGATGCTATCATACGCCTTCTCAAGATCAATGAACACCATATGGAGGTCTTTACGACGCTCTCTGAACTTCTCCATAAGGCGTCTGACGAGATGAATGGCCTCGGTCGTCGACCTCCCCGGCATAAAGCCAAATTGGTTCTCTGAGATTTCAACTTCTCTTCTAATCCGACATTCGACTACTCTCTCCCAGAGTTTCATAGTATGACTGAGTAACTTAATTCCTCGATAGTTACTACACTCCTGGGCATCACCTTTGTTCTTGAAAAAAGGGACGACAATACTGCGCCTCCACTCCTCTGGCATCTTATCACCCAAGAGGAGAACATTGAACAGGTCTGCTAGCCATTGAACGCCAACCTCACCAAGACAAAGCCACACTTCGATGGGGATCTGATCCGGACCTACCGCCATCCCTCTAGCCATCTTCTGAATGGCACCCTTGACTTCCTCTTTGCTGATACGCTCACATGGGCCGGAGGGGTGAACGGGTGAAAGAGTGACCTCTTGCGCCTCACTGGCACCACTCCTCCTAGTCCCATTAAAAAGATAGTGGAAATAAGAACTCCACCTCTCCTTTATGGCGTCTTCATTAATTAACACTCTGCCTGAGGCATCCTTAATAAACTTAACAGAACCCAGGTCGCGCCGCCTTCTCTCCCTAGCTTTCGCTAGTTTAAAAATAGCGTTAGCTCCTTCCTTGGTATCTAGGCGCTTGTATAGCCCCTCGTAAGCTTCACTCTTGGCTTTCGCCACGGCCTTTTTCGCCTCTCGCCTCGCTACCTTGTAGGCTTCTAGCTTCCGGGACCTCTCCGCCCCCGAACCACTGGACAAAAGTTCTTTAAAGAGCACACATTTTGCCTTTACTTTCTTTTGAACCTCCTCGCTCCACCACCACGACTCCTTATGACCACTGCACTTCCCTGATGAGACGCCCACCACCTTCTCGGCCACACACCGAATAGCCTTCGCCATGCTGGACCACCTACCGTTTGCATCTCCACTAAGATCGAAACAACCTTCTTTTAACAAAGACTCCCTGAATTCGGCCGCCTTCTCACCCTTCAAGTCTTTCCAAAGGATTCTTGGTCTGGACCCTCTTGTTCTTCGAACAACTCGGCCCCCCATGGATAGGTCCATGGCTAACAGACGGTGCTGGGAAGCACAAGCCTCACTCCGGAACACCTTGCAGTCTACGCACGCCCTAACGTCCCGCCTGCGCATAAGAAGGTAATCTATTTGGGTGTTGAGACCCCCACTGCTAAAGGTAATGAGGTGCTCAGCCCTCTTCTGGAAAACAGAGTTCACAATCACCAACTCCTGAGCAGTAGCAAACTCCAACAACGCTGACCCACCGACGTTCCTGACCCCAAAGCCGAAACCCCCATGGGCACTGGGATAGCCATCCGACCTCTCACCAATGTGCCCATTAAAATCGCCACCCAGCACTATGAGTTGGTCATCCGGAATGCTACCTACCAACTCATCTAAACAGATCTAGAAAGCCTCCTTCTCCGATTCGCCCAAACCGACTTGAGGGGCATACGCACACACCACATTCACCACCTTCTCCCCAACCACCACTCTGACGGACATGATCCTGTCGTTACATCTCTGCACGTCCACGACGTTGTCTTTAAGGTCATCCGACAGGAGAATACCCACTCCGTTTCTCGAGTTGGCAAGACCTGAGTACCACAACTTATACCCGTTCGCTTCTCTAGACTGTGCCCTCTTCCACCTAGTCTCTTGAATACACGCCACGTCCACTCTTCGTTTCTTCAACACATCCACGAGCTCTAAAAATTTGCCATTAAGGGTACCTAAATTCAGACTGCCAACACGTAAAAAACGCGACATCAATACAACATAATAAAATAGTATAAATAATGAAAGTAAATAAAGTAATAATAGAAATCAAAATAAAATAATACAAGTAATAATATTAATACTAGTAGTAATAGAAATAATACTAATAATAATAATAGTTGTAGTGAACGAGATAAAATAAAAAAACTAAACAAAACAATTGCTACACTACTAGTTGACAATAGAGAATAGGGCGACAGAAGGGAGAATCGGGGAAGAGAAGGGGAGGGGAGACGGGGAAGAGATGGTGAAGAGATGGATTAGGACGGCGATAACGAGATTACGATAGATAGCTTGATGTTGCAGAGGTAAACAAATAGATGCAAAGGGAGATGGGGCGTTTGCGAGAAAACGCAGGGGGAGGGAATGGTTCGAGAACGATATGAGGGATGTGAATTTGCTGCTATGAACGGAGTAGCAGAAGGAGAACACAGCGGGGCAAGGAGCATCTATGGACGGGATTCAAAAGAGGGGGGGGCTCAAATGGAGATGGTGATAGGAGAGAAAGGAGAGAGATTGAGAGGGTTAGCAAAAGTGGTGGAAGAAGTGAGACGGATAGGGAGAGGAGGGCGGGGAAGAAGATGGCGGTTACACAGGATATTAATCGAGTTGTCCTGCTGCCAAGAGCCGTTTGTTATTACCTTGTCCTTTGCTGCGCGTTTTGTTGACTGAGATTCAATTCTTCGTTTCCAGTTTGGAGTTTATTGTGCACAGCCGAGTTGTCTTCGAAGTCGAGTTGCTTAGAATCTGTTTTGCTGTCAGGTTGGAGGAGAGGGATGAATGGTGAGGGGGGGCAGGGGAGAGGTTGAGAAGAAGAAGAAAACGATGGCCTAAGAACTATAACAAAAACGAAAAAGGAGGGAAGAGAGGAATGGGAGCAGGGAGGAGGAAGGAAAGCTAAAACAAAACTGTATAATTTGCTTATTACTCCGGCTTCTTTTTTTATCAAGACTCTAAATATCTTAATCTAAAAATGACGACTGATAACTAATTAACCTGCCATGGTCAATAAATTATATATTGTTATAGGGAGAATATTGTATAACAATATTTTAGAGGTTTGCTGGAATCATGGAGCAAAATACGGATATTTTGCTAAGAACACGAAGAACACGGAAGGAGATTGGTGATTTTTGTGGCTGATCTTGTTTGTTGATATTCCAAGGGTGAACTGTCAATTATCCTTTACAAGATGCTTACGTACCCTATTTATAGGGATCAAGCCATACATAGTTCTCTTAGAGAAGAAGTTATCTAGACGGGCTAGGGTTTCTATGGGCTCGACTAGGCCCAAATCCACTAGACGTCTTCTTGGGCTGATATATTTTACCCATTTATTCTATCCATGATCCATGGTCCAAAGAAGGAAGCAAATGGTCTCGCATGGCTAGAGTTGGGACCTCTTGGGCGAGGCTAATAGAGAAGTAACAAGGGTGTAGCATGCAACCTCGAGGGGTTGAGTCATGCGAAGCGGACCCAAGAGTATTGATACTCATGTGACCTCGAGGGGCTGCATCATGAGCCTTCCAGCAGAGAATGAGATAGCGATCCCGTGTAGTATGTGGATGTGATGATAGTACGAAGCGATCCCAATGAGGGAAGTCGTAGCGAAGCGATCCCTTGACGGGAGTTATATGAGAGGTGATCCCTATAGATGCGACCTTGAGGCCGGGCTAGCATGATGCTTAAATCAACTGGCCTCGCTGACGAGGCGAATGGAGAAGCTGCATGGCCTCACATGCGGCCTCGCTGGGCTAGTCATGCGAGGTGGTCCATGTTGTACGGAGATAATTATACTCACGCGACCTCGCTGGGCTTGACCGTAAGCCTTCATAATAAATATGCTCTAGGTCTCGCTGGACCTCTAGGCCTCGCTGGACCTTGCAGAGAGAGTATTCTAGGCCACGATGGACCTCTAGGCCACGCTGGACCTTGTAGAGAGACATGCATGATAGATGCTATCCCATATTAGGGACTTTGTTGGCGAACTCGACTCGCAGCTTGGGGTCGCAAACTTCCACATTGTGCTTGATAGTATATTGGAATGACTCCTGGTGGTGGGTTTTAGTGACCCAATCTTCATCTCTAGGCCCATTATAAGTTGTGGACCTCTATTCAAACCCATTAGACCTGCTTAGGGCTTATGCCAAGATTTGGGCATAACAACTACCCCCGAGTCCATATTGTCATTGAAGATGCGATGTGGACTCAAAAACTGCTTTGTCAAATATTCGATGTGAGGCATGTGCTCGCTATAGATTGCTGTAGATGAAAGCATAGCTATCTCAAGTGCCTTGGGATCGCATCACGACCATTATGAATTTGAATGGTTTCAGACAGCTTTCGTGTCTCGAGATCTGCTTCCAGCCGCTAAGATGATGACATGTGTTGTGTGTCTTTCAATTAACGAGAAGCCAAGTATATATAAGTAATGATGACCTCAAAGAGTCTTTCCAACCGCAATGTGGTCATGCAAGGACTTGAGAGGCGACCCCATGGGGACTTGCAGTCATAAGTTGTTATAATTATATCTTCTATCATGCTGATATGTGAGCTCGGGCTCTCACCAATATTTTCAGGTCTTCTTAAAGTATGATGAGATGACTCTCCGCTGTTCCTTATTATTATGATGAGAGGCCTCCTCATAAGTTGAGAGGACTCCTTATAGCTTCATATGTTGTGAGCCCTCCTTGCAACCTCATATATTGCGAGGCCTCCTTGCAGCCTTATAAGTTGCGAGGCCTCCTCGCAGCCTCATACGTCGCGAGGCCTCCTCGCAACCTCATACGTTGCGGGGCCTCCTTGCAGCCTCATACGTCGTGAGGCCTCCTCAATTATTGTAATGAGTCTGCTTAGAGTTTGTATCAATTTTCAAGCATAACAACTACCCCCCAGTTCTTCGGTGCACATAGATGTAGCGGAGAACTATTTTTCTGGTCTTCAAAATTTCTTCAAAAATAAAATCAAAATAATTATTTGATTTGTCGGGAAGCCTCCTCGCTTGACAACTTTCAAAATTTTAATTTACTACGAGCCCATGTCTCCTCGTACTGGCCACCTCGCTACGCTTTATTTTTCTGCCATGCAAGCTGTCTGCTAGCTTCGTAAATTTAATTCTCCTCGCAAACCAATTCGCACCAGCTTGAATATTAAGTGTGTATGTTTTGGTTTCCATTTTGAAAAAGAAACATCACATGTGGCCCCACATGTGGTATTTTGCAAAAGAATAACATAGAATAGCCTCGTGAGGTCCTGGTTTCTATGTTGTATTCACGTGGTCCCTTTCATGAAGAAGGATAAAGCTGCGAGTACCTCTCTTAACCCTTCTGTCGATCTGACTCACCATTCCTCCTTTGTTGGGGGTTCAGCTACCAAGTCTGATGTTGTCATGCCTCCTCATAAGCAAACCACTCTCACAATTCCTCTTCGACAATCATCTTCTTTCCTCCATCCTAGCAGGAAAAAATTAACTGAGATAACGAGTCTTCATGAAGAACCACCACTAAAGAAGAACAAGGACGACATGAGTCTCTCTCCCCTTCATCCTTCTCCTGGACTGGTTCGCCAGACATATGGCAAATTGGCACATGCCCATGTTTCTGAGATTGATATGTATTCTTGGTCCCTACAATCTTTGGAGGAGTCCAATACTTCCAAGACTAAAGCTATAGCTGAGCTTTTCTTCCATCAATTGCGTCACCACAAGGAGGTTCGAGCCTTGGCTTCTTCCAATAGTAAGATGAGCGAAGAGATTGTAAATCTCAAATCCATACTTGCACAGGCTGATGTCGAGGACGCAAAAAATAGTTGGAGGAAAGAATTTGAAGGCACGACTGAGAAGCTTAAGAGAGAGCTTCACGAGGAGCAGTCAGCTAGAAAGAAGCTTAAGCTGGATCATGCTGTTGAGAGGGAGCAGTCAGACTCCCAGATCAAGGATCTTAGAGACCGCGTCGCTGAGTTAGAGAAGGAAGCTAAAGATGCTGTTATGCTCTTCCCACTATCACTGAGGAGGCTGAGAATAAAGGATCTGTTGACTTCATGAAAAAGTTCCTCGAGAAGGTTGACGACTTTGATTGGTACCGGTTGGGCGAAGAAACTAGGAAGTTTGCTGATAACCTCAAGATGGGGATGAATGAGGAAGCGGAAAATGGATCCCCATGACTTCCTTTTTATTACTTTTAAACTTTATCTGCTAGACTCGGTGGAGATGCGGTCACTCCCTTTATTTGCCTCGCGCTTGTAGACTTAATTTCTTTTGCTTATTTTGATACTCCTTGAACCTGGATTGGCTTGCTTTATTGATGCTCCTTTATTTGATGTTTATAATATTGCCAAGTACCATAGGCCTCGCATCTGCTTGCACAAAGGGCTCATGTTGCAATGATTTTAGCATGTATAGATTCCTCCATAACGCCTCTTCATATCTATTAAATTTTTCCCAAGTGTTTTAGAATAGCTGATGGGGTCTTCAAATGATCCTGATTGCGCCTATGGGGCCGAGAGGCCTCACATCGCAAGGTGTCGAGTTTGAAGCCTCACGTCGCTATGTACGGCCTCGCACCGCTAGGTACGGCCTCGCAACGTTAGGTGCCGGCCTCGCAACGCTAGGTACGGCCTCGCAACGCTAGGTGCCGGCCTCGCAACGCTAGGTGCTGGCTTGTCTTGCAAATTTTCAAATGTGCTGCTAGGAGTGGTGTTTATGTAATGCCACTACCCCCCGAGTCCTTATTATAATTGTAGATGTGATGAGGAATCAACATGTTTCAGCAACCTTCTTGTATTATTTGGAGTTGACACCATTTGTAATGAAGAGAATTTAATGTGACCCCACTATGAGTTCTCCTTCAAACTGGGGCAATGTACGCTGATATTAGTGAAGTCCATACCAAGCAGCGGGCTTGTTTGATAAATGATCTTCCTGGTGTACTGAGGTAGTTGAGGACCTCCTCATTGCCGCAAAGGATCGGGGGCGTCCCCCCTCTCCCCAAGGATCGGGGGCGTCCCCCCTCTCCTCGACGTAGAGGTATTTCACCAAGAAGCATCTCATGTAGAGGCATCTCATTAATCTCGATAGCCACACCATATAGGGGTCTCGTTGAGTCTTCACATGCTCTCCTTTGCTTATAGACTGACTTTAATGCATGCATAGAGATAACTCCACGTTGTGTAGATTTACGGACTGATCCATTGTCGCTGTTACGACCAATTTTCTCCCAGGCTTCGTTCGGTAGGACCTGCAGAAAGAGAATGCGAGGGTGGAGCCCCCCGATTCACCTCCGGTGTGAGAATAAGTTAGTCGGTTTTTTGTAAGGTAGTTTGAACGTAGAGAATTTGTATTGTTGTGTGTGTAGTCATGGATTTTATGAACAAACATACCTCCTTTTATACTTATTTTCCTTTGTAACTGTTGAGATGTAGATCTACTTTCCAGAATATAAAATATTCTTGGGATCATGGACCATGTGACCGTTTAAAGGTAAAGTACCTTTAATTATGGCCACGGTCGGCCACATAAACCATGTGAACGTTTGTATGGAACAGGCTGTTTTATTCCTTGGGCTCAATATTGGACTATGGGTTCGGCCCATTAAGAGATTGGACCTCTAACATGTCCCTAGGCTTTGTTCGGAGTAATCCTCAGGACGAAGGCTAAAGCCTACGTCTTTCTTTGGAATATTCCCTTCGGATCGCCTGAAATTACTTTTAAAAAGAAAAGTTAATGCCTTGACCTGTCTTCTTTAAAACATTCGTTCGGTCGCCCTTTCCAAAAATAACTTTTTAGGACGATAAATAAAAATTGATTCGGCCTTCGTTGTATCATCTTGATAATGAGAACGAAGGATAAGGTCGAGTCTTTTCTTTGGAAGTCGTGTCCCTTTATGACTTGACAGCTGTTTTTTCTCAAGATTCACGCCCCAATCTCAACCGTTGAATTTGAAACGTCCATCATCACGATAAATAAAAATTGATTCGGCCTTCGTTGTATCATCTGGATAATGAGAACGAAGGATAAGGTCGAGTCTTTTCTTGGGAAGTCGTGTCCCTTTATGACTTGACAGCTGTTTTTTCTCAAGATTCACGCCCCAATCTCAACCGTTGAATTTGAAACGTCCATCATCACGATAAATAAAAATTGATTCGGCCTTCGTTGTATCATCTGGATAATGAGAACGAAGGATAAGGTCGAGTCTTTTCTTGGGAAGTCGTGTCCCTTTATGACTTGACAGCTGTTTTTTCTCAAGATTCACGCCCCAATCTCAACCGTTGAATTTGAAACGTCCATCATCCAACCGTTACACTTTCTCTATTAACCCCTCATCTCTTTTCTTTTCCCCTTTACACATACGTCCTCATATTTCCAGAGAAAAAGAACACTTTTAGAAAAAAGCTTTAGCAACCATTGGAGCCGTCGTTTCGTCATCGATTTCTTTCGACTCTCCTGTTCCGGTTGACGTCCACGTCCAAACATTTTATCCCCGGGAATTCGATCTTGTCAGCAATCTTCAAAACAGTAAGTCTCTATACTTTTCATATCGATAAATTGGACATTGTTTCTGTACCTTCTTGAATATGTGTTCTCGAGTATATATGTAGGCATTTGTATGTAAGTATCTGTATACACACATATGTGGATATACGCTTGATTTTACCTGTATTCTTTGCATAAGAAATAGGCGTGTTAGCTTCCCTTTGTCCTTTTTGTATATTTTGTTAGGATTTCTGGATTTGATAGATTGTTTAGGAGAGACGTATCCTTCGGAATGTTTGAATCTGTTGAGTGATCTTCGGTCTGTCGTGAGTTCGAATCACTTTATCTTTAGTTGGTAGGGATTTTTTGGCCGGTCCTAGCCCTCTGTACTCGATCTTTTTCCCTTCCTTTCGATTTTTTTTTCTTTTTTATTCTAGTACATGGCTAATCTCTACATTTCCGAATGCAGGGATATGGACCGGTCGAACGAAGGTACAGATCCTTCGGTATCCTCTCCTTTTAACGATGCCGTAGAGTATCCGGCCGCCAATCGTCCTTCTCGGTTGACCGAAGACGATATAGAGCATTTCTGCTCGACTTATTGTGTACTGAAATACGTATGGTATTTCTTCGCCCCGAGGAAGAATGATAGGATTTGGCAAAATCCCCAAGTTGTAGCTATCTGTGGGGGAGGGTTCGCCACGGGTATATCTGAAGCCGCATTCAAATGTGGCTTTCGATTGCCCATATTGCGTATTTTGAAGAGCGTCTTGAAGCAGTCGGGCATCGCTATCGGTCAGCTGGACCCGAATAGTTTCATTCATGTGAATACTTTTCAAGCTCGATGCATGGCCAGTAAAGTGACTCCAAGGACGTCTCTGTTTTGGCATCACTACGAGCTTCGCCGGAATTCGAAGAGTAAGGGTTTCTACACCATTGCTCGGCGAGTGGGTAGGCCCGACTGGTCTTATACGAACTCAAACAATAAGGAGGCTCATATTAAATGGGTTTTTGTTTCCGGCCCGAAGTTGGAGAAGTTCGGTGTTTGGAAGGTGGTCGATCCCACGAGGTTTGTTTATCCTGAACTTACGGCGGCGGATAAGCATGACTACCGATTACTGTGTGACCTTGTTATGGACAAGGTACCATTGTCGGATAGTAGGGATGGAGACTGGTTGGTCGGTCTTTGGGGTAATGGTAACATTCCTCCGTTCTTTTCTTCTTTTTTCTTTTTGCAGTTTTATCTTTCTAAAAGTATGATAACTCCTGTTTATTGTCTTTATCCTGTATATAATGTTCTTCTTTATCTTGTACAGTGACAACTCGCTTGGATATTCTGGAACGAAAGAGGCAGAAGGCGGCCGACCTAGCTGCTGCTGCTCTGGCGGCCGAAGCAAGTGCTGCTCAGCCGGTCGAAGGGGAGGGACCATTGGCTCTTGATCAAGGGGAAAAGAGCTTGGTCGTTACTCCACATATTTCTTCGCCTCCCAGAGAGTCGGTCTCGGAGGGTACTCCTGTTGAACTGAAGAAAAGACCTCGGTCGGAGAATACAGAATTAAGAGTGTATTCTCCTCAATGGAGTGTTCTGGAGACCGACCAGATTATTGTCCCCGCTCCTTCTTCGTCAAAGAATGTGGGTCCTGATTTGTGTCGTGGCCTCGTTCTTCCGGCCGATCGATCAACTATTTCCAAGCTAAATAATGTTGAAGCTTGTACCGAAATGATGACCCTTCTTTCTATGGTAAGTTTCTTATCCTTCGTACGTACATATTTGCCTTAGAAAATTTTTTAACGTTTTCCATGTTTGTGTTCAGGGCGCTGCCTGGTCAGCTGTGGTGACCGAACGGTTAGAAGAGACGGAAGTGAGAGCGGTCAAAGCCGAAGAGAACTTTCGGAACTCTTCTACCGAATTGGATAGGGTCACTGGCCAGGCTGAGGCTCTAAGGTCCGAAAGGGATGCTCTTAAGGACGAGTTAGAGAAGCTGAAGGCCACAAGCTCAAGGCGAATCGAATGGAGGAACACCCAGCTGAAGCAATCAAGGAAGAGTGCCCGGAAATTGCATAAGCAGTTTCTTTTGACAGAAGAACGATGCTATCAGATGGGCTACGATGATGCTGTGGTGAAGGCCCACTCACTTGGTTTTGATCATACCCAACTGCTCGATGCTACCATGGGTATGACCGATCCAGTGGGTAGGGAAAAATCTGATGACCCCGAAGTTATTTCTTCGGGAGAAGATGAGCCGCTTGATGAGCCTTCAATGGAGTAGTTTTATATTTGTTTTTGTGGCCTTCGGCTTTGTAACTTCTAACATTTGCTTTATGAATTGGTGCCTTCGGGCTTTTATATTTGTCTTGGCATATTTGTTCTATTTTTTATGCATCTTTGGCCTTAAATTTGCCTTAGCATAATTTTTCTATTCTTTATGCATCTTCGGCTTTCAATTGCCTTAGCATAATTTTTTCATTTTTTATGCCTCTTCGGCTTTCAATTGCCTTAGCATAATTTTTCCATTTTGTATGCATCTTCGGCCTTAAATTTGCCTTAGCATAATTTTTCTATTTTTTATGCATCTTCGGCCTTCAATTGCCCTAGCATAATTTTTTCATTTTTTATGCCTCTTCGGCTTTCAATTGCCTTAGCATAATTTTTCCATTTTATATGCATCTTCGGCCTTAACCTAGCTGCCCCCAGTTTTGAAGGGGTTTTGTAAAGGATTTTGGCCCCGTTCGGTCGGTTAAGATATTTCCTCCCGGACTTAATATATGACAAAGCCACTTAAATACTAGGACATTCTTGTAAGTGTCCAAATTTCATTTGGTCGGCCCCAAATTTGGATATGTCAAGTATTGGCAACTTAAATTAGAATGTGTTTGAGCACTAAAAATAAGTTAGAGGTGCGCATGTTTCATTCGGTCGGCCCCAAACATGAGTCTATTTAACTTGATATTGTGCACTTAACCTTTCGGCTAGAGGTGTATTTGACTTAATTATGACATGCATAAAAATGTATCGAACAGTCTGTTATTGAACATGTGGAACTCGCATGTTTTTGTATTACAGATTGATGCTTACTTAGGGAATTCAAAAGATAACTTGCAATTAGACCACAAATTTAAAAGGGTAGAAGAAAAATGTTTCCAGTAAGCTTACTGGTAAAAACGGCGAAGGCGAGCAGCGTGCCAGGTGTTCTTAATCAAGCTACCGTCCGAATGAGCTAATTTGTATGTGCCCGGTCGGACCACTTCGCTTACCACATAAGGGCCTTCCCAGTTGGGCATAAGTTTGCCTTGTTTTGTTGGCATTGATGTTGCCAGTTCTCGAAGCACTAAGTCTCCGATTCGGAATGATCTCTTTTTTATTCCCGAATCGTAGTGTTGCGCTGCCTGAAGCTGGTACCTTAAATTCCTTTGGTGTGCTGCTTCCCTTTCTTCTTCGAGTAAGTCCACATTCGCTCGGAGACCACGTTCGCTTGCTTCTATGTTGAAAACTTGTGTTCGGTAAGATTCTAGGCAAACTTCGACTGGCAAAAGAGCATCTGTTCCGAAGGCTAATTTGAAAGGTGTTTCTCCTGTTGATGACCTTGGTGTCGTTCGGTATGCCCACAGTACCCATGGTAGCTCCTCGGCCCAAAGTCCTTTGGCTTCTCCCAGCCTTTTCTTTATTCCGTCGAAGATAATTTTGTTTGCAGCTTCTATCGCTCCGTTTCCTTGGGGATGCCCGACCGAACTGAATTTTTGCCGAATTCCGAATTGAGCTAAGAATTTTCTGAATTTGCTTCCGATGAATTGGGTTCCGTTGTCCGATACACATACCATAGGGATACCGAATCTTAATATTACTTGTTCTAACATGAACTTCTTTGCTGCTTCTTCGGTAATGGATGAAAGTGGTCGGGCTTCTATCCACTTAGTCATGTAGTCGATCGCCACAATGCAGTACTTGGTTTGTTTGGTACTGGTGGGCAAGATCCCTACAATATCAACCGCCCACATAGCAAATGGAATGGGGCTAAGGACTGAAGACATTTCTTCGGGTGGCTGCTTCGGCACAGTGCTGAATAACTGGCATTGTACACATCTTTTGGCGTATTCGGTGGCGTCCTCTTTCATCTTTGGCCAGAAAAACCCTTGCCTTAGAATTTTGAGGGCCAAAGACCTTCCTGCTAGATGTTCTCCGCAAATTCCCTCATGAACCGTTTCAAGGGCTAGAACCTGTTCGTCTTTGTTTAAACATCGAAGAAGGGGTTGCGTCACCGACCTTCGGAATAAACGGCCTCCAACCATGGTATAATTGGCCGACCGATGTTTTACCTTCTGTGCCTCCCTTCGTTCGAGTGGCAAAGTTCCTTTCTCTAGGAATGCTCTGATTGGGGTCATCCAATTGGTTCCTTGGTGGATTTCCATGCATTGCCTTTTGTCTATCGAAGGTGTCTTTACTTCGGTCAGATAAATTGACCCGTTGAGGTTTTGGGTTTCTGCCGAGGCTAACCTTGATAGAGCGTCCGCCCGATTGTTGTTCTCTCTTGCTACCTGATTTAATTCGAATGATTCAAATAGTAGAGATTTCTCGCGTACCTTGAGGGCGTAGGCCTTCGTTCTGGGATCTTTTTGTCCGTACTCTCCTGTGAAATGTTTTACAACCAACATCGAGTCGCTGAATGCTCTTAGGTGCTTAACCTCCAAATTTCTCGCCAAATCTAGGCCCGCCAGAAGTGCTTCATATTCGGCCTCATTGTTCGTCAAAAGGAAAGTGAACCTGATAGCTTGGCATATTTCGAATCCTTCTGGGCTTGTCAAAATTAAACCGGCCCCGCATTTTTCTTTGGTGACCGACCCGTCAACGAATAATTTCCATTTTCCTGGTGCTGGTATTAGTTGTTCTTCGGGAGTCAAATCCTTTGGTTCCGAAAATGAGCATTCTACCAGAAAATCTGCAAGTGCCTGGGCTTTGATCGCAGTTCTTGGTGTATATTCCAGGTCGTGCTCTCCAAGTTCAATCGCCCAGGCTACCACTCTACTCGATGCTTCTGGCCTTTGTAATATTTTCTTCAAGGGTTGGTCTGTTATTACTTTGATCGTCCTTCCTTGGAAATAGTGTCTTAATTTCCTTGCTGCCATTACCAATCCGTAGGCGAACTTCTCTGCGTTCGGATATCTAGTTTCTGCATCTTTGAGAATATGAGAAACGTAGAACACCGGATGCTGGTTCTCTTCATGTTCTTTGACTAACACTGCTCCGAGCGTTCGGTCGTTCACAGCTAAGTACAGCTGCAAAGTTTCTTTCGGATCGGGCTTCATTAGGAGTGGGGCTTTTACTAGATATTCTTTAACTTCTTCAAACGCTTTTTGGCAATTGGGCCCCCATTCGAAGTTCTTGGATCCCCGAAGTACTTCAAAGAATGGCAAGGCCTTTTCGGCCGATCGGGAAATGAACCTCCTCAGGGCGGTTAACCGTCCGGTCAGCTTCTGAATATCCCTGATCGTCTTCGGTGCTTCCATATCGATGACGGCTTTGATCTTCTCCGGGTTTGCCTCAATTCCTCTGGCGCTAACCATATACCCCAAGAATTTTCCGCTGTTGACTCCGAACGTACATTTGTTCGGATTTATCCTCATGTTGTTTTCCCTGAGCGTTACAAAACATTCTCTTAAATCTTCAGCGTGGTCCTTAAAGAGAGATTTGACAATCATGTCGTCCACATAACACTCCATATTCCGACCGATTTGAGCTTTAAATACTTTGTTGATCATTTTTTGGAAAGTGGCCCCTGCGTTTTATAGTCCGAAGGGCATTTTCACGTAAGCATAAGTGCCGTTCGGTGTGATGAACGCTGTCTTTGGTATGTCTTCGGTGTTCATGGCGATTTGGTGATATCCCGAGAACGCGTCCAAAAAACTGAGTATTTGATGCCCTGAGGTTGCATCTATCAGTTGATCAATGTTTGGTAGAGGGTAGTGATCCTTCGGACAGTGTTTATTTAAATCGGTGTAGTCCACACACATTCTCCATTTTCCGTTGGACTTTTTCACCACAACCACGTTCGCCAACCAATCTGGGTAGTCTATCTCTTCGATGAATTTCGCCTCTAGCAATTTTTCGACTTCGGTCTGAATGACCTTCTGTCTCTCCATGGCAAAATTTCTCTTTTTTTGTTTCACCGGTTGGGCTTCGGTTTTTACGTTAAGACAATGTTTGGCTACCGATGGATCCAAACCCGGCATATCTTCGGGATTCCATGCAAATACATCGTGGAACTCCCTAATGACTTTGATGACTTTTTCCTTCAGCTCTGGCTCCATGTTTTTTCCTATCTGAATCATCTTCCCTGCTTGGCCTACGTACAATTCAACTTCTTCGGTTTCGACAACCGGTTCGGCTATCAGATTTGACAGGTCGGCTCCGAATTTTTCCAACTCGATATTCAGTAGTTGGTGACTACCTCCTGCTTCGGCCTCGTTTCTTCTCCTTTTTCCAGTTTCGGTCATTTCGACATCTTTTTCCTTCTCTAGGTCTTCCAACATAATGATTCGCGCGGCTTTTTGGTCGCCTCTCATTTCTCCGATCCCGTTTTCGGTCGGAAATTTCAATTTTAAGTGGGGGATAGAAGATACAGCTTGGAATAGGGATAAAGTTGGTCTTCCCAGGATTCCATTATACGGGCTGTCGATTCTAACAACGTAAAATTTCGTTTCTTTCACCGCTGTGAATGGTGCTTTTCCCAATAAGACGTTCAGTGTTATAGTTCCCTCGATCGGTACAGGTTGATTACCGAAGCCGTATAACGGTGCTTCATGGCATGGCTCTAGCTGTTCGCCCCCCAAGTTCATTTTTCAATAGGTCCGGTGATACAAGATGTTGACTGAACTTCCTTCGTCCACCAATACTTTCCAGATCTTGTTCTCCCCTATCACCGGATTGATAACGAGTGGGTCTTCATGTGGCCATATCACGTCTTCGAAATCGTCTTCCGTGAATGAGACCGGAAGTGGTTGTTTGGCTGCAGTTGATTGGTAAAGGTTGTAGATTTGCCTTGCATACCTCTTTCGGGCTGATTTGCTGTCCCAATCCAGTATGGTTCCTCCGGAGATTGTTCGAACTTCACCTCTGTACTTTTCAGATCCTTCGGCTTCCTTGTCTTCTCTTTTTCTCTCCTTCGGTCCAAGTTTGTTTCTCAGATCTTCGACGAACTTTTATCAATTCTCCGTCTTTTATCATTCTCTCAATTAATTTCTTCAAGTGGTAACACTCGTCAGTGTTATGACCTTTATCTTGATGGTATTCACAGTGTCTGTTCTCGTCCCTTCTGCTTTCAGGGGTCTTTAGCCTGGGTGGTCGAACGAACCCAGGCTTACCCTTTATTTCATGGAGAATTTTTGAGATGGGTGTGTTAAGTGGTGTGAACACAGAATTATCTCTATCCCGCCTTCGTTCGGCCCCTTTATCAGGCCTCGTGTCATTCAATCTACTTTTAACATCGCCTCGACCCCTTCGGTCGTCTCTTCTGTCGTTTTTCCTGTCGTCTCGATCGGGGACATTTCTCTTGCTTTCTTTGTATCCCCCGATCGATTCAATTTTCCTTCTAATTGCTTCTCCCCTGAGATAAATGTCGTTCAAATTTTTGGGAGGTACGTCGTAGAGTGAGGATCGGAGTTTCTTGCCTTTAATGGGGTCTAGGCCGGCGGCAAGGAACCCTGCCGCTTTTATTCTATCTAAATTGGTGACCATTCCAGCCTCCTCTTTGAACCTCGCCAAGTAATCGCCTAGATCTTCGTTCGGCCCCTGTCTGCAATGAATCAGGGCCTCTGTATCTTTTTCTCTTCGGCATAAATGAGAGTAGTGCCTTAAAAACTTCTTCTTGATTTGTTCGTACGAGGCGATCGACCTGGGTCTGAGCGATCGATACCACATGGACGCGTTTCCTTTGAGATAAGTTTTGAACATTTTGCAAAGCATCATATCACAATGCCCCATACCAGTCATGAGTGATTCGTACTTCTCACAATGGTCTTCCGGGTCGCCTTTTCCGTTGAATTCGTGCATTTTTGGAAACTGCCTTCCGGGTGGTGGCCGAAACTGTTCTACCTCTTCGGTGATTATAGGTTCATGGCTGATCTTTTTCTCTCCGAACATAACTTTCTCTAGCCTTCGGATTCGGTCGTCAGTGTGGGGGCCTTCTTTCGAATCGGATGAGTCAAGTGCCTTCGATCGGGTACGTTTTGAATAAGATTCGGACTGTCCAGATTCATCATCGTCGTTCCTAATTCTTTTTTCTCTTCGATCTTCTTGGAATTCTGGGTCTTCGGCCTCGAGGGCTTCACGTAGTGACTTCTCCTGCAGCTCGATTTCTTCTCTTCGGAGCTTTAGGCCTTCTAGCCTCAAACGATCGGCTTCCCTTCTTTTTGCCAGGCGTTCAGTCTCTTTGTTCTTTTCCATCTCCTTATGCTTCCCCTTCGCCTTTTGTTGCTCTCTCCATTTCGCGAGCATCTCTTGTTGTTCTTCAGGGGTCGGCATATCTCCTTCTTCATCAAAGTTTAGCAGTCTTGGGGGAATGGGTGTGGCTGTCCTCGGAAATATAGGAGGAACGGAACGACTGTTTCCAGCCACGGTGCTGCTATCATTGATGGGTGTTTCTTCAATCGTCATAGTTTTCTGGTAGGTTTCTTGATACGAGTATATCTCTACGTTTCCCACAGACGGCGCCAAATGTTACGACCAATTTTCTCCCAGGCTTCGTTCGGTAGGACCTGCAGAAAGAGAATGCGAGGGTGGAGCCCCCCGATTCACCTCCGGTGTTAGAATAAGTTAGTCGGTTTTTTGTAAGGTAGTTTGAACGTAGAGAATTTGTATTGTTGTGTGTGTAGTCATGGATTTTATGAACAAACATACCTCCTTTTATACTTATTTTCCTTTGTAATTGTTGAGATGTAGATCTACTTTCCAGAATATAAAATATTCTTGGGATCATGGACCATGTGACCGTTTAAAGGTAAAGTACCTTTAATTATGGCCACGGTCGGCCACATAAACCATGTGAACGTTTATATGGAACAGGCTGTTTTATTCCTTGGGCTCAATATTGGACTATGGGTTCGGCCCATTAAGAGATTGGACCTCTAACAGTCGCCAATGGGGCCAAGAGGCCACACATTGCAAGATAACGGGTTTGCGGCCTCGCAACGCTAGGTGTCACCTTGTCCATAAATCCCATCTTCCTATAGACTTTATATGTAAGGACATTGACTGCGCTCCCATTATCCATGAGGACCCTGTAGATATTTTGAGATCCTATGCGAACCCGAACAACCAGAGATTCAGAGTAGGGATAATGAACCAACTTCGCATCCTCCTCGGTGAACATGATATTTGTACCCTCCCCTTTGAAGAGCTTTGGGGTCTCTCCTGAAGGTGATGTACATTGGTGAGGGGCCGCTTCTTGGCCTCACGAGCATACCTCTCTTTGGCCTTGTTGCTATCTCCTCCAATATGGGACCCCCCATAATGACATGAATACTCCCAGCTTGCTCCTCTCTTTCTTTGTGGGACTTTTCTTTTTGCCCAAACGGTGGGACAATATTGAAACCAAGACTTGGCTTAGTGCCATGCTTCTTCACCTCACGAACTATCCATTCAGTTAGCTGGGCCATTGCGAATTAGCTCTTCAATTTGCTCCTTGAGCTGCCTATAATTTGCAGTATCATGCCCTGTCTATTCGTTAAAGACACAATATTTACGAGTATCCCTAGTTGCCCGACTATTCATAGGTGAGGGCTTCTCAAACATCCCCTAGTCAGCATTAACTGCATAGATGTGATCAATGGGGGCCACTAAAGGTGTGGACTGACCCTCATTCCATCCACTTTGAGCTCGCGGTGGTAACCTCCTTGGTGACCACAACCCCTCCTCTTTGGGCTCTCACTGCGATCCCGTCTTCGCCTAGGGCTCCAAGAGTCCTTCCTCTTCACTCCCTTGCTCTTACTTCCATTGTTGCTAGCCTCATTATTCTTCTTGAGATCCTCCATCGACTTTTCAATCCATTTGTAAGGCTCGGCCTCCTTGTAGAACTCATAAAGAGTGACGGGTGCCTGTGCCTGCAACTTCTTCCAGAACTTGGTGCCTTCTCTCAGCCCAGCAATAAGAAAATTTTTAACGGCCTCGTCATTTGCTCCTCTTATCCAAGGGATTAAGGATCCCCTTATTTGCATTCCTCTTATCCAAGGCCTTCCTTAGCTCCTCTAGCTTGTAGTCTCCAACCCTGGTCTTCTTATCTTCAACTTTTTTCTTTCCCCTTCAAGTGTTGTCATGGTGTGATTGGGTCTTCTTGGGAGCTCTAGACTCATCTTGATCCTCCTTGCGATTCAGGGGGTCAGGTTTGTACTCCTCGGACCGCTCACGCTCTCGATGAGGAGAGGGGGGTCGTTCCAAACCTTGGCTCCAAGCTTGGGATCGCTTATACTTCTTGTCAGCTGTAAGTTTTCCGAGATTGAGGCGGAGATCATGCTCTGCTAACCTCTTTCCAAGACGATCAAAGACACTAACTAACCTCCCCTTGGATGAGGCGGCCTCATTCTGCAACCATTCATTTGTCTTAGTAGGCTCTACATTCTCCTCCCGCGGTTTTCATAGGAGTAAGGGTTTGCTTGATCCATAACAACATCATCAGCTTCATCCAAGAGTTTCTTGGTGGGACTTTTACTGCTCTCCTCCTGATAGGACTTGGGCCTCTTCCTGGCATTCCTCTTCGCACCCTCGAGCTATACCGCTTCTTCACTCTAGTTATCCTTTCTTGCACTGCTGACACCTTCTCGGGCCCATCCTCGTCCTCGCTCCTGGGGGGATTGCCTTTGGGTAACTTGTGCGACCCCAGGGTCTCCCCGTTGGTGTACCCTCCGTTCATCTTCTTGTTCGAGTTAGTCATCTTTCTTCCAATATGATGACTTCCCCTCCTTCTAGCGCCAAATGTTATAGGGAGAATATTGTATAACAATATTTTGGAGGTTTGCCAGAATCATGGAGCAAAATACGGATATTTTGCTAAGAACACGAAGAACACGGAAGGAGATTGGTGATTTTTGTGGCTGATCTTGTTTGTTGATATTCCAAGGGTAAACTGTCAATCATCCTTTACAAGATGCCTACGTACCCTATTTATAGGGATCAAGCCATACGTAGTTCTCTTAGAGAAGAAGTTATCTAGACGGGCTAGGGTTTCTGTGGGCTCGACTAGGGCCAAATCCACTAGACGTCTTCTTGGGCTGATATATTTTACCCATTTATTCTATCCATGATCCATGGTCCAAAGAAGGAAGCAAATGGTCTCGCATGGCTAGAGTTGGGACCTCTTGGGCGAGGCTAATAGAGAAGTAACAAGGGTGTAGCATGCAACCTCGAGGGGTTGAGTCATGCGAAAAGGACCCAAGTGTATTGATACTCATGCGACCTCGAGGGGCTGCGTCATGAGCCTTCCAACAGAGAATGAGATATCGATCTCGTGTAGTATGTGGATGTGATGATAGTACGAAGCGATCCCAGTGAGGGAAGTCGTAGCGAAACAATCCCTTGACGGGAGTTATACGAGGTGATCCCTATAGGTGCGACCTTGAGGCCGGGCTAACATGATGCTTAAATCAACTGGCCTCGCTGACGAGGCGAATGGAGAAGCTGCATGGCCTCGCATGCGGCCTCGCTAGGCTAGTCATGCGAGGTGGTCCATGCTGTACGGAGATAATTATACTCACGCGACCTCGCTGGGCCTGACCGTAAGCCTTCATAATAAATATGCTCAAATCTTTAATATATTTCTATAAATTTTATTTATAATATTATATATATGATTTTAGCTAAGAGATCTTCTCCATTAGAGATGCTGCCATTGTCAATAGCGTGTTCAAACAAGTGCATTATTGTTTTTTCTACCAAGTCAAGCAGAAGCAGACGAGGCAGAGACATTTACTGGAGGCAGAGACATTTACTGGAGTCTCCGGCGCGCTCCGAAGAAGAACAAGAACAGAGGTAGAAATATTGTGTGGTGCGGGATTCTTCTACTGAGCTAAATTTTCAAGCACCTTCGTTAGTCTATTAAGTTTCTATCTTTGGTCGGAAAATTTAATAGAGTTTCAACTGCATGTATCGCCATTTCAAGGCAATGATGGAATTGATGCCAGTTTTGTTAGGCAAGACCACTTTAATAACAACTACTGATAACATGACAAAAGGTAGAGCAATGCTAGAGCCCAGAATGATGAACGAAAATGTGTTTACCAGAACTAAAATGTTGTCCAATTATAAAAACCATGTTCTGCCTTTAACAATACGCCAAGTTAAACACAACCTTTTTTAATTAAGGACACTATTTTTCTTTATTTAATATGAATATTAAAGTATTTTATAAATTATTTTATAGGCTTAAACGTATCCGTTTGAAAATAAATAGTGACACTAATCATAAGAAAAATCTTAATTATGTAGAGTGAAAATTTGTATTTTGTTCAATTTCATGCCATTTAAAAAATTTGTAATTTCATGCAATTTCATAACAAATATTATACAATTTTTTTTTTAATAAGTAGGTTTAAATCCCTTACAAATGAGTATCTATTCATATAAATTTCGGGATGGAACGAAAATCGAACGACGACAAGAGATAATCTCCTCTTACCAATTGAGCTATCTCATTAGTTGTAAAAACAATCCAACAAAATGGAAAAAATAAATAGGTTTCGCCACTTGAAGTCATTTCTGTTGCAATTTGGTCCAGCTTTTTCTGTTGCAATTTTGTCCAGCTTTCGCCTCTTCAAGTGACGTTTCCTTCATTTCTACTCAGTGATACACAAGGAAAAAACTACGTTCAGCTACCATAAACAAAAATTCAACTCATTTTTACAAAAATGAGTAGGAGCCTAATTAATGTATGGTAAAGTCTGAAAATGCTACATGAACTTAACCAAAGGCCTCTACATCAAGTTGAGGGCATGTTCCAGCTAATTAGAGTTCGAGGACACTTGGTGGCGAGTTTAAAGCCACATTGGGACTATCTATGTGTGTGACACCTCAGTCTGCAGGTAACTACCTCGTGTCAGGAAAATGTTAAATTTCAATGTAATTAAATTTTGGGAGTGGTGGCAAAAAAAAAAAAATTGGGATTAGTGTTCTAAAAATCACCAATTTATTATTAAAAAATATTTGATCGATTTGATTTTTAAAATCTGATTTATTGTTTTGAATTACTTTTAAATGATATTTATATTATAAAGTAGGTTAATACATTAAATATAATTAAAATATTAAAATATATTTGATTTTTGTTCCCGTTTATTGTTTCTTCTAATAAAAGGTTAAAATTCTTTATTGAAAGAATTCGAACCTTACATCTTTATATATAATAATATTTAGTATTAAATATAAATTAATATGTTGTTTGCGGAAATTGAACCTTGAATTTCTGTATA
This sequence comes from Kitagawia praeruptora, assembly GCA_037693485.1. NCBI lineage: Eukaryota > Viridiplantae > Streptophyta > Magnoliopsida > Apiales > Apiaceae > Kitagawia > Kitagawia praeruptora. The sequence continues at coordinate 7,588,152 of CM075348.1, read as the reverse complement.
TAACAACTTTTAGTTTTGTTATATGTAACGATCATGATCTATTTGAGTTGCTGATCTAACGGAGATAAATGAGGGATAATAAAAAATGGGAGATAACCAAAAATGGGTTAACCAAACTACAAATTATATCTCATTTTACTTATTATAATATAATATAGATAATATAGATTAGTTTGATATGTCCAATTTCTAAAGATCAATTAAGAATATTTCCGTTTTTATTGAAAAATTATAATTAATTATGTCCTATAGTTAAAGTTAACTCATATAGATAGGGTCTTACTCTAATATAAACCACTCTTAGACCGGAAACTAGAAACTAAATAAAAAAATTCTAAAGTTAACTCATATACATAGGGTCTTACTCAGGGCCTGTTTGACAACTCATTTTCTGACCAACTTATGCCTTAAAAGTTGATAAGTCCTTATGGGGGGTGTTTGCCAAAATAAGTTTTGGCTCAACTTATAACTTATAATCACATAAGTTGAATGTTAGGAAATCCTAACATTCAACTTATGCTTATAACTTATTTCTCGATATACGCAATATATAATATCCTTCAAATCTTAAAAACCATATATCTCTCGATCCATTCATTAGAAAATTGATACGTATATCTCAAATTTCTCTACTCATCGAGATCTATTCATTGACATCCATTGTAAAAACAAATATTTTGAAAATTATAGAAAAAAGTTAACTTATAAGTTCTGATTTACCCAAACAGTTTACTGATTATAAGTTCTGATTTACCAAACACTTTACTGACTTATAAGTTATGCTCTACTTATCACTTATATGACATAAGTGCTTATAAGTCATAAGCTACATTTTTTAAGATACCCCAAACACCCACTCAAATAAAAACCACTCTTAGGCTAGAAACTAAATAAAAAAAATTCTAAATCGTGTCGGAATATAGCACATATGGTATGCAAACTGATCGTTTGGAGATAGGAGAAAAATTTAGTAAAATCAGATTTCAAAAAAAATTCAATGATTGATGGGAAAAATCAAATTAAAAATGGAAGGATTAGTTGGGATTGTGTATGTGAGGGTGTATTGGATTTTTGTGTGATGTCCCTAAGGGGCATTAGATTAGATTGATCTAATAGTTAAGATTAGTTCCTAGTTTCTATTTGATCACTAGACTACATATAATTATATTACAATATAGTTACAGATATATTATGTGTATATTATGACAATGATATCCACAATAATAAAACATCCATTCTTCTCCTTATCTCTAACCCCCACCACCGTCGCCACCACCACTCTTCCTCCGACATCGGCCCCGCAGAGCCACTGTTATTCATCTCATCCATCCTGTATTTGCATTGTAGTGTTGGATTCATGATGACTGAATTTTTGGTATTAGCGCTTGTATTTACATTCATTGGTCGTAAGAGCATCTCCAATGGGGTTGACTAATTTGATTGGCTAAAATGATAGAAAATACTGATTATGTAAAATTTAGTGAACCTGTAAGGCGTTGTGCTTCGATGGTACTGGCTATATGTTAGAAAATGGAGTTTTTGGAGCATAATTATTTTATGTTCTTGATGTTAATTCCGGTTTTTAACGATTGGAAATTGTTCCTTGCTATGAGGACTTAAATTTTCATATATGGGTCTAAGTAATTTTTTTAGTGAAATCCATAGAGAAATGGAGTTGAAGTTAGTAGCTTGAAAGAGCTTGAAAAATGAGAATGTGTATTTGTCCCACATTGAAATAAATAAAGGGGTTGTTGGCTTTATATAGAATCACACACATGGGTAGTGTACAGCTACTAAGATGTATGATGGTGCATGGTGTTACTGTGTGCTTCACGCGCGCACACACACACACGCACCGCCGCCCGCCACGTCACGTCACGTCTCGGGTCGGTCGAAGGGCGATTTGGGTGAATGTCTCGGCGTCTCGCGTACGCGAGGCGACCTGGGCGAGGGATTTTATTTGTGATTGATTTAATATTTTAATTAAAATATATTTATCAATTAGGCTGGGCTATTAGTGGGCTGGGCTGGATCAGATTAAATCTGATGGACTAGTTGGGCTCTATAACTGTAGTAGATTCAAAAAATATATATATATTAGAATGTACCTGGACAGGATAATATATTCGGATTAATATATTAAAACTGAAATATATGTGGATAAATATATATATCGTAATTGTTACGATTTCTTAAATCGACTGTTTCGTATTATTAAATCAGCCGTTACGTTTTATTTAATCGACCGTTTCATGTTATTAAATAAAATGGGCAGTTACGAAATTAAAGAGGGTGGCACCAGTTACACTTAGCATCTCCTATAAATAGAGAGCTAAGTTGCTGGTTTGGTTGTACCACACCATACATTCTCTCTTGTTCTCTCTACACTCTCTGCTCTTCCTCTCTATACAGTTCTCTCCTTGTAGGGTTTTCCCGGCGACTGAGGTACCAGTCGAAGTTGAGCATACTGATTACTGTGATCATATCGCTCGGAGCTGTTTTATCCTGGAAGAATATCGCCAGCATCCTAACACAGTGTAAGTGGGGGCGATTATATCTTCAAGAGCAGTCTGGCCTTGATCGAAGTCCTGACGAGTCAGCTGCTTTACATATTTGTTTGATATACTGTTAAACTATGGTTGCTGGTATGTCTTCTGTTTTTCCTTTATTTTTACAGTTACTGATATGCATGTGTTTTACCTTCGTGTTTTGTTTCGCCATTTGTGTGCTTGGCCTTGACATGTTAAATACGATATATAACTGCCTCTGTGTTGCTTTATTAGTGAATATTTCCAACATTCTTGAAGAGATAATTTGTTATATAGTATTTAGCATAATGGTTAACGAGAGTGAAATTCCTGCTAGTGGTAGTTCGGTTGCATCTGCTGGGGTCATAGATTGGACCACTTACAGTTTTCCACAACCCGTTGAATTAACTGGCTTGCCAGAGAAATTCAATGGGGGCGTTGGCTTTTCTCGATGGCAGAAAAGGATGAAGTTGTGGTTGATTGTAAAGGGTTTGTGGCATGTTGTGGAATATGAGAAGCCGGTTGTGGATCAAGAGAAGGCTGAATCAGTTAAGGGTTTTGCGAAGTGGGCTGAGAAGGATGGAGTGGCTAGGGCGGCCATTTTGGCTGCTCTAACGAACACCTTGTTTGATGTGTACTCCTCTGATGCCTACACCGAAAACTCTTATGGGAGAAGCTGGACCAGACACATAATACTGACTCACAAGGTCTGGAAAAATATTCTATGGCTAGGTTCCTTGATTTCAAGCTGGTGGACAATAAGTCCATGACTGAGCAACTGAGCAAGTGCATGAGTTCGAGATGATAGTGCATGCTTTGAAGGAGTCCGGAATGGACCTCCCCGAAAAGTTCAAGGTGATGAGTGTGATTGAAAAGCTCCCAAAGTCTTGGGAAGAGTTCTCCCTCTCCCTGAAAAGACAGAAAGGAGAGATCACCTGGACCAACCTTATCCTGGACATCTCGGTGCAAGAACAACACAAGTCCAAACAGGGACATGTGATGCCAACTGAGCACGGAAGCTCGAAGGTGAATGTAGCAACTGTAGGACAGAAAAGGAAGGCTGTCTCTAAGAAGGGTAATAGTAATAAACCTAAGAATGACAAGGATAAGGCCAAGAAACCAAAGGCAAACAAACCAGGTTGGTCTTGTGGGCAGGTTGGGCACTGGAGTAAGGACTGCCCTACAAAGAAAGCGAAGAAAGCCGAGGCGGTAGCTCAAGCGAATGCTGTGCTTGGAACCTCAAGTGGGCCTGTAGTGAACATGGTTGTTAGTGAGGCTTTGGCTTCTGAAACCAATGTAGACCGGTATGTTACCTACAACCCTGTACTATTTTCCACTTATCTGTCAAATGAATGGTTGATTGATACTGGAGCTAATGTGCATATTTGTGCTGACATTAGTTTATTTGTATCTTATCAACAGAGTCATAGCTTGACAGTGACGATGGGGAACGCAAGTGCCACTCAAGTACATGGAGTAGGAAACGTGGACCTGAAGTTTCATTCGGGTCGTATTCTATCCCTGACGAGAGTGCATCATGTTCCCGACATGCGTAGAAATATAATAAGTGGCAGCTGTTTAGTAGCTAATGGTTTTGAAGTCTCTCTCAAATGTAATAAAGTAGTTCTTATTCATACTGGTACATTTTTTGGCAAGGGTTACTTGTCAAATGGTTTATTTGTAATAAATGCTGAGCCCGTTTTGGGTGCGTTGACTAATAATATTACTCCTTCTGTTAACTGTGTTGAATCTTCAAATTTATGGCATGCTAGACTTGGTCACTTAAACTTTGGTGCTCTTAAAAATATGATGAACTTAAAGTTGATTCCAAAACACACTATAGAAAAGAATTCTAAATGTCAAGTATGTGTGTCTGCTAAACAAATAAGGAAACCTTTTCATAATATTGTTAGGGATTCAGACTTATTAGATTTAGTACACACTGATATTTGTGAATTTGGTGGTGTGTTGACTAAGGACCAGTTTAGATACTTCATTACCTTTATAGATGATAGTAGTAGATATTGTTATGTTTATTTACTTAGACATAAGGATGAAGCACTTAGTAAATTCATTATATATAAAACTGAAGTAGAAAAACAAACTAGTAAGGTACTTAAACGGTTTAGATCTGATAGAGGTGGTGAGTATACGAGTAACGCTTTTAATGAATTTTGTGCAAGCAATGGTATAGTTCATGAAGTTACCCCACCATACACACCTGAGTCTAATGGGGTTGCTGAGCGAAAGAACAGAACATTTAAAGATATGATTAATAGTATGCTTATTAATTATGGGCTGCCTAAATACATGTGGGGAGAGGCTCTGAATACGGCTTGCCATATTCTGAATAGAGTCCCTCTGAAACACATGGATAAGACACCCTATGAGTTATGGAAGGGCAAGAAGACTAGTCTTAAGTATCTTCGTGTGTGGGGGTGCCTTACTAAGGTACTTGTCCCTGAACATAAGAGAAAGAAACTAGGTCCGAAGACTGTTGATTGTATCTTTCTGGGTTATCTTGAGACCACTACAGCTATGAGATTTTTAGTATTAAAATCTGACATAGATGGTATAGTGGCAAACACGATAGCTGAGTTTCGTGATGCTACATTCTTTGAGGATGTCTACCCTATGAAGACTGGTATGCCTCAAGATACTTCTAATGAAGATCATACTCACACCTCAAGTTCTATTCCTGATCATGTGGAAAAGATGACAAATGTGGGGGCGGAACCTAGTAGTAGCTCTACTCCTAAGGAGGTAGAGGAACCACGAAGGGGTAAGCATGCAAAGGTGGTCAAGGATTTTGGAAGTCATTTTATCACTTACAATGTCGAGGACGAACCTTTAACTTTTCGATAAGCTATGGATTCTTCAGAATCTAGGCACTGGAAGGGCGCTATAAAGAGTGAAATTGACTCTATTGTTTCTAATGGAACATTGGAGTTAGTTGATCTCCCTCCTGGGTGTTCTACTACCGGGTGCAGATGGATTTTTAAAAGGAAGTTGAACCCTGACGGCTCAATATATAACTACAAAGCTAGACTGGTAGCTAAGGGTTTTAAGCAAAAGGAGGGTATTGATTACTTTGATACATACTCTCCTGTAGCTAGGATGACAACAATCCGGATGCTTGTAGCATTGGCTTCCGTACATGGTCTTATCATCCATCAAATGGATGTAAAGACATCTTTTCTTCATGGTGAATTTGAAGAAGAGATTTATATGGATCAGCCTGAGGGATTTGTTGCATCTTCTAACGAAAGGAAAGTATGTAAGTTGATCAAATCCATCTATGGCTTGAAACAAGCTCCTAGGGATTGAAAGAGTTTGTCCTAGAATCCAATCATGTATGATGATTTAGGAAGAACTTTCTTGTACTCTTATTTGATTTCATTAACATTAATAAAAGATTATTTGTTTTTATTACGGGCTTTATCTATTTAAAGTGTCTTAAATAAGATGTTCCATAGTTTAGAGTAAAGCTTCTAGAATTATAATGAGATTGTAATAGTGAGATCTAGAAGATGATAACTCTGGACTTAAACAGTTCCCGATCAAAGGATAACTAATCGGAAGTTAGTGAATCCGCAAAGATTGGTACATATTATGCTTGCTCCTTTCAGGAGGATGTCTGTTCTAATAGGCATTTGTGTGGTGATACTATAGCTAGTATGTAGGTGCTTATTAAGGAATAAGTTCACTGAACATGACTTGATAAGTTGAACAACTAATGGAGTTTACTCACGTGTCGATAGTTGTTCACTGAGTGATAGTTGTACAAGTGTCCTTAGACTTGAGATCGTTATAGTAATCTTGTATATAATGAACTATGCTTTGGTTTAGTCCTTAGTCTCAAGGACATCCATTAGGTCTATTCTGGGAATAGGGATTTGTGTATGGAGATAGTTAACGGTCAATAAAGGATCTACCCCTTCCAGTAAAGGAAGAGAATATCCTATGCTATTCTTATGATGCTAGTTCCGGAATCTCTGGCCAGAGTGTATGAAATTAGAAAGAAGTTTCTAATTTGCATTAATATGAACTTTGCATTATGAATAAGAAATCATATGATTAAATTTGATAGGCTTGACATGAGATCCATGCCTTGTATTTAATCGGGATATTGTAGGGTAGAAGGAATTGATTGTACAGTAACTAGCACTGACAGGTTCTTGGTATTCTAAGCAGTGAATTCATATTATCCGGATAGTCGCGATATGTTGAGAAGCATCACTCACGATGTAGAATAAATATAATTAATCAGTTAATTATATTTAATGAATTTTAGAATTCATATAAATAATAAATAAAAAGTTTATTATTATTTATTTCTACTACCGGCTTAATATTGAACCTACAGGGTCACACCATAAAAAGATTAATTTATTGATGAAGGTATTTTGAGAGAGCAAGTTGTTTTAATAATGATTAAAATTGTTTTAATTATTATTTAACATTTTATAAGATAAAGTGTAGGATTTATATATTAATATATAATGATATATTAATTATGAAAACCCTACATGAACCCTATAAATAGAATGAGATGAGAATGAGTTAACATACTTTTGGTTTTTGTGTGTTAGGAATAATTCATAAGTTGTGATGTTAAGAATAGAATTTACACATTATACTTCTTGTAATCCTGATCTTATAAAGGATTTAGCACTGTATTTAGGATTTATGTGTAAGACAGTTATCTGTATAGTTTAGTCAGGAATGAACAGTGTATCGGAGACTACATGTCAGGAACAGAGAGCAAATCCTGATGATGGTCCAATACTGATGGTTGATCAGATACTGATGCAGTGTACAGATCCTGATATCAGTCGTGTTACTGATGATGTCATTATGGATGCTACAGAAACTGGCAAGTGCTATAAAACAGGATCGTTGTTTGAAGAACAAGTAAGAAGATATTATGAAGGAAAGAGTTTTCTATTGAAGGAAACTATCGACTAGAAGGCAGAACATTGTCATGTATAGATTATATCTTTCTGTTATTAGTTGATAGGTAGCATTATAAATACTTTCTCAATATCATTGTAAAAGAGCGCGGTGTGAGTCGAACAAGTGAATGTGCGTAGCTCTGTATAAGGTTTGTATTCGAGAGTTCGAAACAAACAGAGAGAGAGAGATTTGTATTGTCAGCAGCTGCTAAAGGTATTGTACACCTTTGGTAGAGTTTGTATTTGATCTTATTAATACAAACAATAGTTTGATTCATTCGTTTATTCTTGTTCATATAATCAAGCAAAAATCAGACACGATTATATAACTTGTATTCAACCCCCCCCTTCTACAAGTTATTCGAGTTAACAATTGGTATCAGAGCAGGTTGATTTCGAGTAATCATAAAGATCTGCAATCATGTCTGGTTACAAGGATGGGAATACTAAAATTCCTATGCTCAAGAGAAACGAATATACTCTATGGGAAGTAAAGATGTTGCATCATCTGGAAGCAACAGATCCTGATTATCTTGACAGAATCAGAGATGGACCTTTTGTTCCAACAAAGGTCGTTGGACAAGCAACTGTTGATGGTGTGGTTGTTCCAGAACATACAGCAGAGAAGCCAAAATCTGAATGGTCAGATAAGGACAAGGAGAATGTTCTCAAAGATGCTAAAGTGAGAAACATATTATTCAACAGTCTTGATTCTGTTCTCACTAACTATGTTCTCTCTTGTAAAACTGCTAAGGATATATGGGACAATCTTAAGGTTCACTGTGAAGGAACTAAGCCTGTCAGGAAGAATATGAGGACATTACTTATACAACAGTATGAGTACTTTGAATCCAAGTCTGGTGAGTCACTTACTGATACCTTTGATAGATTTACAAAACTCATCAATGAGATGGCCATGCATGGTAAATATTACGACTTGGAGGACATGAATACAAAGTTCATGAAAGCTTTGCCTGATTTCTACAATGAGAAGATATCTGCGATTGAGGAAGCTAATGATCTGGATGAGATTTCATTAGAGGCAGTATATGGAAAATTGAGAGCTTATGAACTTGACAAGCAGCAGAAGAAGAGCAGGAGTGAAGGAAAGATGAAGACTATTGCACTTACTGCTCAATCTGAAGTTAAGAAGCTTCCTGAAGAACAGCATGAAGAAATTGCTGTAAAGAATTGAAGGAAGAAGAAAAGCAAAGAAAGTTCTGAGTCAGAGACTACTGATATGGACTCTGACAACAATGATTCTGAATCTGAGATGCAAGAACTCTTTTCTATGTTTGCTAAAGCTTTCAAGAAAGGAAGATTCAACAGGAGAAGATTTAGCAAAGGACCTTTTCAAAAGAAGGATGAGAAGAAGAGTGACAAAAGCAAAAGTACAATTGTCAAGCTTGATAAGGCCAAGATCAAGTGCTTTAACTGCAGCGAGCTTGGACACTTTGCTAGTGAGTGTAAGAAGCCTAGGAATTCAGGAAAGGGTAATGCACTTATGGTCACACAGAAGGATTGGGCTGATTCCAGTGACTCTGAAGATGAATTGGATTATGACAACATTGCATTGATGGCCAATAGTTCAGACAAACCTGGATCTCCAAAGAAAACTTCTCCATCCTCTGTTAAGGTATCACTTCACTCTCTTGATTCATTTGATAGCTTAAATTCTGATGAAATTAGATCTATCCATGCTGAGTTTAAGAATCTTATGACTAATTTTAGAATTCTTACTTGTGAAAAATATGAACTTAAGGTTAAGAATGATAAATTAGTTGATAGAAATAATTTTCTTGAATCTGAATTAATTCAAATGGAAGAATACAAGTTAAGTTCTGATAAAGCTAAGCATGATTATAGTGTTATTCTTGAGGCTTATGACTATGTCAGAAAAGAACTAGAAGAAGAGAGAGATGTGATTAAGACCATTAACAATTCCAGTAAGAAGACAATAGAAATCTTTGAGAGTGGAATTCGTGGTAAGGTTAATGGTTTAGGTTTTGATAAGGCTAGACAAGAAGAAAAAGTAGCTATTGTCAATGATGATAGTAAGGTAGAAGCTAACACATCTAAATCTGAAGGTAAGAAAATTGTTTCTGAACCTAATCATGTTAAATTTGTTGATTCAGAAGGTACCCCTGTTGTACACAAAAGGATTAACAATAGTTATTCAGATGAGAAAGTGTTAGAGAAATCTAAGAATGTAAACATAGGGTTTCTGTCTAAGTCTCAGTTGAAACAGAGATTAGATGGTCTTTCAGAGTCTAGCAAGATCAAGAGAAATAGGAATGGAAAAGAAGGTATTAACAAAGAGAATAATTACAAGAATGTACCTGATGCACCTAGGAAAAAATGCTATAAGTGTGGAAATCATAATCATTTGGCCCTAGACTGCAATCAAAAACCTTCTTGGAAAACTGAGTCCAGATTCCCCAAGACTAAGAAAATTCAATACCAACCACAAAAAGCTTGTTATCATTGTGGTAGTTTACTTCATTCCATTTACATGTGTAGAGAATATCATGAACTGTATTATGACTATTATTCTTTGAAATCTGAAACTCCTAGTCACAAACAGTTTGTGAAATCAGAGTCTAAAGTTAACTCTGCAACAGGTAAAATAAAAGTAAAATCTTCAAAGCCTGTTGTCTCTAAATCTAGTAAGAAAGGATCCAATCAAAGTTGGGTCCTAAAAAATTCTAACTAGTTACTTTTTGTTTGCAGGGCACAGGAAAGAAGCATTCAATTATCTTGGACAGTGGATGCTCTGGACATATGACTGGAAAGAAGTCCCTGCTTACAAAGTTTGAGAGGAAAGCTGGCCCAGTAATATCTTTTGGAGATGGCAACAAAGGAGAAACTCTGGGATATGGCTCAATTGTTTTGGGGAATGTCATCATAGAAAATGTAGCACTGGTTGAAGGCTTGAAACATACTCTTTTAAGCATAAGTCAACTGGGTGATAAAGGTTACAAATCAATCTTTGACAGAGAAGGATGCAAAATCTTGAATATGTAGAATGGAGACATTATTCTAACTGGTCAAAGACATGGTAACATATATGAAGCCAGCTTAAGTGATACATCTAAAGGAATTGTTAGATGTCTCTACAGCAAAGCAACAAGTGATGAAAGCTGGAATTGGCACAAGAAGCTCTCACATCTTAATTTCAAGAAGCTTAATCAACTTGTTAAACATAATTTGGTGAGAGGCCTACCTCAGGTAAATTTTGTGCAAGATGGACTTTGTGATGCATGTCAGCTTGGAAAGCAAAGAAGAACCACTTTCAAGAGCAAGACTGAAAATTCAATTACTGAACCATTTCACATGCTACATCTTGATCTGTTTGGTCCAGTAAACATTATGTCTATCAGCAAGAAAAGATATGCTCTAGTTATTGTAACACCCCCAGATCCGGGGTCTAGGATCGGGTCGTTACGGTCTTATTTTCCATGATTGATACACTTAAGTCCACAATAAATAAATCACATACTGTGACCCCACAATAATATCCACTCACACACACACAGTTATAGTCCCAGAGATGAAATTGAAATAAGTCTCACATTACGGGTTTACGAATAAAAGTTATTACAAGCCAAAAGGATAACATCACAAGTTTAAGAGTTTTGCCGTTGATTAATCATTATTGATACATATAATTAAACTGGTAATCAAAGGCTGCTGATCTATGCTACCTCAGCAATGGCAGCGATGATATCAACGAGAAGCCCTGCGGGGCGGGTAACCTGCTTGCGCCGAGTGCGCCTGACGCGGGCCATGTGACCTAGCTGTTGTTATGACATAATAAATAAGCAAGGGTGAGCAATAGCCCACCAACAATATATAACTGTGCAGTAATATATAAGACAGTTCAAAGATATGTTTTGAAATCATATGCCATGCATTAGAGAAAATATTGCCAGTTTAATATAAAGGATGAAGTTACAAGGTAACTCAACAGGTATATATTGCGTGGAAGCATATGCTATGCCAAAATAAGCAAGATAGCATCATTTTCATAAAATAGGAAATTGCACGAAAGATATTGCAATTCCAGTTTGAAATACTTTTCAACTCTGCCAACTATGATGATGTTGCAGAAAATTTCCAACATTGAGTGATGAACTAATACGGGAGCATTTCCGCGCCAGATGCCCTGACGTTTACGGGGATCAGTCGTATGTCATGCATCTCATCAGTCGTTCTCTACATGTAGAAGGTAGCTCCGACGGATTTACTTGTCTACCGCCCTCTGGAACTCCTAAGCCAACGGTTGGGCTATTGCTGGACCGGCGCCACTCGGCCACTTACGCGTCTCCTAGTTCATTTAACATCCATCATTTTGAAATGTATTGTTCGTTCCCCTTTTCCCCAGGTATGATACCTGTTGATAAGACTCCACAAGGTAGTCGTATCTAATGTGGAAATGGAAATTTACCAATATTTCCCAAGCTGTTGCTTGTTAATGGATACCAACTTGTTCCAACATTCTACCCCTCGAATGATGAGAGGGCACACACAATTCCATGAATAATAGAAACCAAGTTGCGAGTGAAACGAATTATTTATGACCGGGAAGTCACAAGATAAATAACATTCCTCAAGTAAGGTTCCCTTACAATAGAATCGAAGGGAGAATGGAATCACTGAGAACCTTCCTTGATAATATAATAATAATAATAGGACTCTGAAATAATTTATATAATATTCGAGGGTTGATGATACTATGTGAATGAAACCAAGTATCTTTGAAACGAGTTAGAAGAATTAAATAAATATTCCAAGAATATTTATTAAGTCACAAATATTGAAAAAGGTTTGCTTGGAATAATCTTTGAATAAATATTCAGAATAATATTCATTGAACAAATAATGAATATTCAAATCAATAACAATGTTTATTGATGGAGTAACCGTCAGATGGACATTGGAGATAATATTTATTGAATCAATAGTGAATATTCAACTCAAGAAGGATACATATTGATGGAATAATTATCGACTTAATATTTGGGACAATATTCATTGAATAAATAATGAATATTCAACTTAATAATATTTATCGAAGAAATGATTATCGAATGAATATTTGAAATTATGTTCAATAATTGAATCGAATTTAAATAAAGGTCGAAGATAATATTCCTTATCTCAAGGGAATATTCAAAGTAATATTTATCGAATAACTGGAGTTCGAATCAATGTTCAACTGATATTTATAAAATAAATAGAGATTGAATGAATATTCGAATTAATATTCATTTAAATAAATAAGGCTCGAATGAATATTAAAATAATATTCATTAAATAAATAAACTTGAATGAATATTCAAAATAATATTTATCGATTAAATAAGAATGAATATTCTTTAAGCAAATAACTTAACTGAGGGTTCGAATAATATTCGAATATTTAATCGACTTTAGATGAATATTAAATATATAATATTCCTCGAATAAATAAACATCTGATGGATAATCCGAATAATATTTATCAAATAATCTCAAGGGAATATTCCAATAATATTCGCCAGATAATAAATGGAAAATATTTACTTAGTTATTTTCCTCTGAAAATAATATCAATATATCAAGGAATAACGACTCCCGGTCTATAGTCAAAGAATGAGATTCAGATGCCCTTCGCTTAAGGGTCTTAGTAATTTCCGGCTTATAACTGATATAATAACTATCTAGCTTATAAGCCAACAATAATTCAGGGAACAAGTATATCAATATGACTTTGAAAGTAGGCATGCATGCTATGGCATATGTACTGTAACAGAAACATATATATATTCACAACAACAGCCTTAAAGAAGGATTTGAAACTTGCCTGGAAATCGAGTACGGGTAGGGGTAGTGGTAGCGTGCCCCGGGTCAGCCTGATGATCTATAAATAGCCAAGGCATTCGGGATTAATCACTTAACGCCTTTCAAAGGTTAAGTATAAACTTAACTTAAATCGAAACACGTTTTCAAGTCGTTTCGTTATACCCCTCTAATTCACTCTTATTATTGCTTTTATTATCCGACACTTGTTCGTTAATAAAGCATGTCATTACCCTTACATATGGTAAGCATTCGATTTGTAAAAGTTTTAAAGTCGAAAGATTATATCTCGAGATTTATCGATCGTTTGCTAAGTGGTTTACCGTAGTTATATCCAAGTATACTCTTTAGGGGTACTTTCGTACTTAACCTTGGTTCGAACATTTTTATAAAATCGAAAAACGATCTTTTTAATACGAGGTCTTCTCTCAAACCACCCTTATGATCTCTAATATTTAATTACCAAGATTCGCCACTGCGATACTTATTTTACACGGTTCAATTACAATTACGAATTCGCATTCTCGGTTTCGAACCACTTTTACGAATTTAATCATAACTCCTAAACCGTAAGTCAGAATGTTTCGATTCTTTTTCCAAAATGATCTATGGATCGAGATCTATAATGTTGGATTAATTATTCATCAAGATCAGAGGTTCAATCTTACTGTCAAAAACGGATTTTAAGTGTTAACGAAATTTCGTCATTATAACGGCTATATATCGAACGTTCCGAAAATCATGTCGTCAATACCAAGCCACATCGGGCATCAATACAAGTTATACACATATTATACATCTCCTACTGTCCAAGAACATCATCTTGACCAACATATCACAATCATGTTTAGATCCACTAACAAACTTCATAATCATGCTTATAATCATACTACTACATCACTTACACTAAATCCATCAAGAACTTAACAAATCTCAAAGTAAGACCTAGGGTTTCAAGTGATGATTACCTTCCTTGGAGTGTCCTAGAGCTTCACTAAGCCTTGATCTATCCTTGTGTGGCCTTAGGGTTGCTAGATCCACCATAAGAATTCAAGAAATCAAGATTAGTTCATAAAAATTACTATTCATCAGCACTTTGATGATTTATTTGAAAATGGAAAAAGATGAATTTGAAGCTGAAATTTCTAGGAGATCATCACCATGATATGTAGTACTTACCATAAAAATTTGAAGAACAAGTGATGGTTGGAAGTTGGACTTCCAATTAGCTAAGAATGGGCAGATTTTATGGAAGAAATGGAGAGAAAATGTTGTTTTGCTTTGTTGTTTTGATAAGAATGCATAAAGTGAAATGGTTTTAGATAATATCTCTCCCTTGGTTACTTTATTAAAGGTATGATGCATGGGGTGATGTATTTGATCAAGTGGACAAGTTGCATGCAAGTGAAATATCTTGCATCTTGGTTGGATTTGCCTAGTACTTGGTTTAATCTCTAATAGTTCTAGTTATTAATGTAACTAGATTGGTTACTAGATATTTATCACTTGCACATGCATGCATCTTGCTTCCTCTGCTTGATTCTTTGTCCGCTTATTGCTCAATTCGTTGATCGTTCGAGGGAATAACTCATTCGTTTCTAGTTAGGGTTTTTACCGAAAACCTTCTTAATATTTATAATACTATTCCTCATCTTTCTTAATACTTCTCGAATTTAAATTCCTTAAATCCCTTTTATAATTCCTTATGTCTTGCAGTGTCCAGGGAATTCTCGAAGAAAATAAAAGTGCTAATTTTCTGAATCCGACAGCCTTTACATACACTTATTTTCCTCCTGGATCACTAATACGAACTCAGAAATCCGTTCCAAATACCGGATATAGCATTATTATAATGATATTCCAAATTCCACCAAAATCACTATTCATCACTTATTTTTATTTAATTCCTATAATTAGGAAAATGAACCTGGTTCATCCTCGAGTGTTCCTTAACCTTTTTATGGAACCGCTGGACTTATAATAGATATTGATTTGGATGACACAAGAATAATCTTACTTGAAGTAATATACTTATATCCTTAGGAGATAGATCATTCTTATCTATGTTATCAACCAAAGGTATTCTTCATGACATATAAATATTTGAATCCACATCCATTCTATTTATTTATTAGAACAACTGTTACATCGTAGTCATAACCACTATTCGTTCTTACATCATTACATAAGAAAAGTTTTAATTCTATCAAAAATCCGGGTTCTTACAGTCTCCCCTCCTTAAAAGGATTCCGTCCCGGAATCAGTTTGAAAACAAATGGGGGTACTTTTCCATCATTGCACTTTCTAGCTCCCAGGTTGATTCTTCAATGTTGTGGTTCTGCCACAAAACTCTGACAAGCTTGATGACCTTGTTTCGGAGCACTTGATCCTTTCTGTCTATAATTTCCACAGGTTGCTCTACATAGGTCAAGTCTGGTTGCATATCCACGTGCTCATATTCCACTATGTGCTTGGCATCTGGGTTATACTTCCTCAGCATTGAGACATGGAACACATTGTGCACTTGCTGCAGGTTCGGGGGCAATGCCAGTTCATAAGCTAGCTCCCCAATTCGTCTTAAGATCTCAAATGGGCCAATATATCTAGGGCTCAGCTTTCCTTTCTTTACAAACCTCATTAAACCTTTCCAAGGAGACACCTTCAGGAACACTAGGTCTCCTACTTCATATTCTTTTCCTTTTCGAGCTAAGTCGGCATATTTCTTTTGTCGATCCTGGGCTGCTACCAGCCGTCCTCTGATTAAATCCACTGCATCCTTTGTCCGTTGGACTATCTCAGACCCGAGCATCTTTCGCTCTCCAACTTCATCCCAATATAGGGGAGATCGGCATTTTCTTCCATAAAGGGCCTCGTAAGGCGGCATTCCTATGCTTGAATGAAAGCTATTGTTGTAGGAAAACTCAATCAAGGGCAAGTGATCATCCCAATTTCCTTTAAAGTCTATAGCACAGACTCTCAACATATCTTCTAGTGTCTGGATGGTCCTTTCACTTTGCCCGTCCGTCTAGGGATGGTAAGCTGTACTCATGTCTAGCCTGGTTCCTACACATTCTTGGAAGCTCCTCCAAAACCTGGAGTTAAATCTGGGATCTCTGTCGGACACTATGGCGACTGGGACTCCATGTCGCGCCACTATCTCTTTCAAGTAGATATCTACCAGCCTATCGACCGTATACCTTTCATTGATCGGTAGAAAGTGAGCTGACTTTGTTAGTCGATCTATAATCACCCATATGGCATCATGGTTTGCTTTGGTCTATGGCAAACCTACTACGAAGTCCATAGCTATATGTTCTCATTTCTATTCGGGAATCTCCAAGGGGTGTAGAAGTCCGCTGGGCCTCTGGTGCTCCGCTTTCACCTTCTGGCAGGTCAAGCATTTACTAACCCACTCTACAACGTCCTTTTTCATGTTGGGCCACCAATAGTACTCTTTCAAATCCCTATACATCTTGGTGCTACCGGGGTGCACTGAGTACCTTGAGCTGTGTGCCTCATATAAAATTTCATCCTTGAGTTCATGATCATTTGGGATCCATATCCTCCACATGTATCTCATGATCCCTTCTTTATCTTTTTCACACTTGATTTCTTCACTAGTCATTAACTCCTTAGCTGAGTTCTTTTCTTCCTCCATTACCCTTTCATGGCATAGCCTAATCTTTTCCAATAATGGAGGCTGGATTCGGATTTCCATCAACTTTTCTTGGCCTTCTTCAGGCATCTGAATCTCAATTTCCAACTTCTCAAAGTCTTTTATCAATTCTTCCTCTGTAGTTATCATCTTGAGCTTCTCTTTTCGACTAAGGGCGTCAGCCACCACATTGGCTTTGCCCGGGTGATAACGAATCTCACAGTCGTAATCCTTGATTAGCTCTAGCCATCTTCTCTGGCGCATGTTAAGCTCTTTCTGTGTAAAAATATACTTGAGGCTCTTATGGTCAGTGTAGATCTCGCACTTTTCCCCATACAAGTAGTGCCTCCAAATCTTTAAGGCGAAAACAATTGCTGTCAATTCCAGATCATGGGTGGGGTATCGGATCTCGTAATCCTTCAATTGTCTTGACACATATGCTATCACCTTACCGTGCTGCATAAGCACGCATCCCAATCCTTTATGCGAAGCATCACTGTAAATCACGAAATCTCCTTTTCCATCAGGCAATGCCAATACTGGGGCCGTTACCAACCTCTTCTTCAGCTCTTGAAAACTCTTCTCGCATTTTTCAGTCCATTCAAATTTCTCAGTTTTACGGGTAAGTCGAGTTAACGGGGCTGCAATCTTTGCAAAATCTTGAACAAATCGTCTATAATATCCTGCTAACCCTATGAAACTCCTTACCTCTGTTGGAGTGGTTGGTCATTCCCAATTTGAAACTGCCTCTATTTGGAGGGGTCAACTAGCACTCCTTCTCTGTTGATTACGTGCCCTAAAAATTGCACCTCATTTTTCCAGAACTCACACTTTGAGAATTTGGCATATAATTGCTCCTTCCGGAGCGTCTCTAAGGTTATTCTCAAATGTTCAGCGTGTTCTTCCTCTGTCTTTGAGTAGATCAAAATACCATCAATAAAGACTATAACAAACTGGTCCAAATATTCCTTGAACACTCTATTCATTAAATCCATGAAAGCTGCTGGGGCGTTGGTCAATCCGAATGACATCACCAAGAACTCATAATGTCCATACCTAGTACGGAATGCAGTCTTTGGAATATCTTCAGGTTTAATCTTTAGTTGGTGATATCCGGTTCTCAAGTCAATCTTGGAGAAATACATAGCTCCCCTTAGCTGGTCAAACAAGTCATCAATTCTGGGTAACGGGTACTTGTTCTTTATGGTTAGCTTGTTCAACTCCCGATAGTCGATGCATAACCTCATACTTTCGTCCTTTTTCTTGACGAACAACACTGGTACGCCCCAAGGCGATACACTGGGTCTTATCATACCCTTATCTAACAATTCCTGTAATTGCTTAGCTAGCTCTTTTATTTCAACTGGCGCTAATCGGTACGGGGCCTTGGAAACTGGCACCGTCCCTGGGGCTAATTTGATAGCAAACTCAATTACTCTATCTGGTGGTAGTCCGGGAAGATCTTGAGGAAACACGTCTTCAAATTCGTTAACTACCGGAATATCTTGAATCTTGGGCGCCTCTTTCTGGGTGTCTATAACGTAAGCTAAATAAGCTTCATTCCCTTTTCGTAGCAGTCTCTTGGTCTGTGCCATGGTCAGAATGGTCTGGGTCTGTCGTAGCCCTTTAAACACTATTTCCTTCTTTCCTGGGGTTTTCAACTTAACCTTTTTCCCTTTACAATCTATTTGCGTATTATTACGAGACAACCAGTCCATTCCCAGGATAACATAGAATTCCCCTAACTTAAAAGGGATCAAATCAACACAGAAGGATCGTCCTCCTATTTCTATTTTGCAATCGGGGTGGATCTGATTAACTGGGACAACTTCTTGATTAGCTATTTCTACTTGCAAAGACTCCCTTAGCGGTTGAGTTTTAAGTTTCAATTTATGCGCAAAATCTCTAGATATAAAAGACTTAGTTGCTCCATAATCAAACAAAACATTTGCACTGACTGAATTGAGGGAAAATGTACCTGCTATCACATCCGTGTTCCTCACGGCATCTTGCACTGTCATGTTAAAAGTCCTAGCAGTTGGTGGTCGGTTGGAGGCAGCTCTGCTTGCCCCTGAAGCCGCTGGTTTGTTCATTGGGCAGTCCTTCCTCATGTGCCCTGGACGTCCACACTGGAAACAGGTATTGCTCTTACTAGCAGTAGGATTAACCGCGGTACACTTGTTGGAGTAGTGACCCACTCGTCCACACTTATAACAGACGGACTGCTTCTGATTACACACCCCGAAATGTCTCTTCCCACAAGTGGCACATACTGGTAGTGGAGGTCTGGAATGATGGGAACGGGACACTCCTGCTTGTTGGCCGCCCTGGCTCACAGTTGCACTCCCAGATGGTTTAAACCCAACACTCCTCCCAGGTAGGGAAACTGCTCCTCGGTTGAACCTATTCGGGGGCCTTCCCCCTGCGGAACCTCCGCCCATGCTGGCATGCTTTCTCTTTAATCCCCCCTTCTCTCTCTCTCTTTGCATCTGATCGCTCCCTGCTTCCACAATGGTTGCCTTTTGCACCAAGGTGGCATAATCAGTAATCTCTAAAACTGCCACTCTGTTCTGAATCCACTGTTTCAGCCCTTGCTGAAACCTGTTAGCTTTCTTTTCTTCAGTGTCCACAAACTCTGGTACAAATCGTGATAACTCAGTAAACTTGGCTTCATAATCAGCCACTGTCATATTGTTCTGCTTCAGTTCCAAAAACTTGAGCTCCATCTGGGTTTTCATGAACCTCGGAAAGTACTTCTCAAGAAACAATTGTTTAAACCTATCCCAGGTTACTACAGCATCTGTCTCCATATTCTTCTTGGCTTCCCACCAATAATTGGCTTCTCCCTTTAGTAAGTAGGTGGCAAAGACAGTCTTCTGGGCCTCATCAATGCTTAAAATCTCAAAAGATTTCTCCATCTCCTTGATCCATGCCCTGGCCTCAACGGGATCAGCCGATCCGAGAAACTCTGGGGGTTTGAGAGACTTGAAGGCCCTAAAAGAATTGGCCACAGTGGTATTATTTCCTTGGGGTGGCTGGGGATATTGGTTCAAATTCTGCCTCAGCAGATCCATAAAGTGTCCCATGGGGTTTCCGCCCTGGTTCTCCCCATGCTGTTCAACTTCAGTTTCCCCTTCTTCTACCTCCTCTTCGAACTCCGCTGTGTAGAAAGTTTCATCCCCCATCCCATACTGGGAATCTTCTTGTTCATTGTAATCCTGGTCCTGTTCTTCATTATACTCAAGGTTTTCATCAGGTTGATTGTGACTTTCTTGGTCAGTAGACTCACGGGGGTTAGCCCTAGTACCCATCCTTCTCGGAGGCATTTTACTGAAAATTTGGACAATATACATTAGGTTTATTTACCTATTTAAGAGGGTTTCTCCTCACAATATCGATGCATAATTGGATTTAGGATCCCACAATTCTATATACCATGGCAGGTTTTAATCGAACGCAGTATATGTAATTATAATATAACAAGCTAGTGAATTGCGTCGCAGAGATACTGAAATGACTGAAAGGGAAATAAATATATACCAAGTACCAAATGGTACAACATCCGACATACAACAACAGTTTTAC
This sequence comes from Kitagawia praeruptora, assembly GCA_037693485.1. Classification (NCBI taxonomy): domain Eukaryota; kingdom Viridiplantae; phylum Streptophyta; class Magnoliopsida; order Apiales; family Apiaceae; genus Kitagawia; species Kitagawia praeruptora. The sequence continues at coordinate 7,567,588 of CM075348.1, read as the reverse complement.
AACCATCCGAATAAAAACTAGTCAAAAGTGAAATAAGCTATCTATCTGTCTAGTCTGCAACAGGGAACTACAAGCTGAAACTATCCCTACAAAAAATCGGCGCTACTATGCCGTACAAGACTAGACAACTAGACCAATACATCACTATACCTGCAGTCAGCCACGATGGTGGGCCAAAGCTCGAACCCTCCTCATAGCAAGGCGGAAAATCTCCTCTGCATCAGCCCTGGGTACCATGTCATGCCCATCAGTGGGTAACTGTCGCACCCTCACACGGGCCCTCAGCTCTATGCGGGTCACCTGCCTATACATCTCCCTAGCTCTAGCACGCCTACCACCCAGGTGCCTCAACCGGGCCTCTCTCTCCGCTGCTAGCTCTCTGCGGGACTCTGCCAACCTGGCCTCAGCCACGGCTACCTCAGTAGTAAGTCTGGCCACAACATAGTGGTGTAAACATGCTGGGACTCCCTCAGTCGGAACATGGGGTGGAGGGGCTGGATCTGCTGGAAGGGCAGCCTCTGTCTGCTGCGGCTCTGGGGTCAACGCCTCAAACTCATCTGATACTGGGCTCACAGGTAGTGGTGGCGGGGTAGGGGCTCTCTCACCAGAGAGGGGTGGCACATAAAGTCCAGAACTCCCTACAACATCATCCGCGGGCTCATCAACATCTCCCTCTGCACCCTCATCTACTGTCATCATCTGCTCCGTGGTCATGTCAGTATCCTCTCCCAAAGTCCTAATCTGAGTCACAACCCAAAAGTCATCCTCCATTCCTCTACCATCAGATGCTAGCTGGTCCTCCTCAGGGTCCTCCTCATCAACATCCTCAACAACTAACTCAGCGTCCTGTCCTGCCTGGACCTCCTCCGGGTCCTCCTCCTCCTCAGACTCAACAACATCAGTGTCGGCATCAATCTGGACCTCAGGGTCCTCCTCCTCTGCCTCATCAGCAGGCAAGTGCTCATAGTATGGGTCTCTGGTCCGGAACATGTCCTCATCATGCTGTCTAGCAGATGCCTCCTGGGCAGCCATGTCGCTCGCCTACACAAGACGAACTATATTACTATCATGATACTTAAAAGTTCCCATAAGGGTTTTAGGTGAACTTGGCAAGAGTTCTTATTATATTAGTGAATTTATTATTATATAACGTCGCATCATCTCTTGGGATATATAACTCTCTCTCTGATACCATTTCTGTAACACCCCCAGATCCGGGGTCTAGGATCGGGTCGTTACGGTCTTATTTTCCATGATTGATACACTTAAGTCCACAATAAATAAATCACATACTGTGACCCCACAATAATATCCACTCACACACACACAGTTATAGTCCCAGAGATGAAATTGAAATAAGTCTCACATTACGGGTTTACGAATAAAAGTTATTACAAGCCAAAAGGATAACATCACAAGTTTAAGAGTTTTGCCGTTGATTAATCATTATTGATACATATAATTAAACTGGTAATCAAAGGCTGCTGATCTATGCTACCTCAGCAATGGCAGCGATGATATCAACGAGAAGCCCTGCGGGGCGGGTAACCTGCTTGCGCCGAGTGCGCCTGACGCGGGCCATGTGACCTAGCTGTTGTTATGACATAATAAATAAGCAAGGGTGAGCAATAGCCCACCAACAATATATAACTGTGCAGTAATATATAAGACAGTTCAAAGATATGTTTTGAAATCATATGCCATGCATTAGAGAAAATATTGCCAGTTTAATATAAAGGATGAAGTTACAAGGTAACTCAACAGGTATATATTGCGTGGAAGCATATGCTATGCCAAAATAAGCAAGATAGCATCATTTTCATAAAATAGGAAATTGCACGAAAGATATTGCAATTCCAGTTTGAAATACTTTTCAACTCTGCCAACTATGATGATGTTGCAGAAAATTTCCAACATTGAGTGATGAACTAATACGGGAGCATTTCCGCGCCAGATGCCCTGACGTTTACGGGGATCAGTCGTATGTCATGCATCTCATCAATCGTTCTCTACATGTAGAAGGTAGCTCCGACGGATTTACTTGTCTACCGCCCTCTGGAACTCCTAAGCCAAAGGTTGGGCTATTGCTGGACCGGCGCCACTCGGCCACTTACGCGTCTCCTAGTTCATTTAACATCCATCATTTTGAAATGTATTGTTCGTTCCCCTTTTCCCCAGGTATGATACCTGTTGATAAGACTCCACAAGGTAGTCGTATCTAATGTGGAAATGGAAATTTACCAATATTTCCCAAGCTGTTGCTTGTTAATGGATACCAACTTGTTCCAACATTCTACCCCTCGAATGATGAGAGGGCACACACAATTCCATGAATAATAGAAACCAAGTTGCGAGTGAAACGAATTATTTATGACCGGGAAGTCACAAGATAAATAACATTCCTCAAGTAAGGTTCCCTTACAATAGAATCGAAGGGAGAATGGAATCACTGAGAACCTTCCTTGATAATATAATAATAATAATAATAGGACTCTGAAATAATTTATATAATATTCGAGGGTTGATGATACTATGTGAATGAAACCAAGTATCTTTGAAACGAGTTAGAAGAATTAAATAAATATTCCAAGAATATTTATTAAGTCACAAATATTGAAAAAGGTTTGCTTGGAATAATCTTTGAATAAATATTCAGAATAATATTCATTGAACAAATAATGAATATTCAAATCAATAACAATGTTTATTGATGGAGTAACCGTCAGATGGACATTGGAGATAATATTTATTGAATCAATAGTGAATATTCAACTCAAGAAGGATACATATTGATGGAATAATTATCGACTTAATATTTGGGACAATATTCATTGAATAAATAATGAATATTCAACTTAATAATATTTATCGAAGAAATGATTATCGAATGAATATTTGAAATTATGTTCAATAATTGAATCGAATTTAAATAAAGGTCGAAGATAATATTCCTTATCTCAAGGGAATATTCAAAGTAATATTTATCGAATAACTGGAGTTCGAATCAATGTTCAACTGCTATTTATAAAATAAATAGAGATTGAATGAATATTCGAATTAATATTCATTTAAATAAATAAGGCTCGAATGAATATTAAAATAATATTCATTAAATAAATAAACTTGAATGAATATTCAAAATAATATTTATCGATTAAATAAGAATGAATATTCTTTAAGCAAATAACTTAACTGAGGGTTCGAATAATATTCGAATATTTAATCGACTTTAGATGAATATTAAATATATAATATTCCTCGAATAAATAAACATCTGATGGATAATCCGAATAATATTTATCAAATAATCTCAAGGGAATATTCCAATAATATTCGCCAGATAATAAATGGAAAATATTTACTTAGTTATTTTCCTCTGAAAATAATATCAATATATCAAGGAATAACGACTCCCGGTCTATAGTCAAAGAATGAGATTCAGATGCCCTTCGCTTAAGGGTCTTAGTAATTTCCGGCTTATAACTGATATAATAACTATCTAGCTTATAAGCCAACAATAATTCAGGGAACAAGTATATCAATATGACTTTGAAAGTAGGCATGCATGCTATGGCATATGTACTGTAACAGAAACATATATATATTCACAACAACAGCCTTAAAGAAGGATTTGAAACTTGCCTGGAAATCGAGTACGGGTAGGGGTAGTGGTAGCGTGCCCCGGGTCAGCCTGATGATCTATAAATAGCCAAGGCATTCGGGATTAATCACTTAACGCCTTTCAAAGGTTAAGTATAAACTTAACTTAAATCGAAACACGTTTTCAAGTCGTTTCGTTATACCCCTCTAATTCACTCTTATTATTGCTTTTATTATCCGACACTTGTTCGTTAATAAAGCATGTCATTACCCTTACATATGGTAAGCATTCGATTTGTAAAAGTTTTAAAGTCGAAAGATTATATCTCGAGATTTATCGATCGTTTGCTAAGTGGTTTACCGTAGTTATATCCAAGTATACTCTTTAGGGGTACTTTCGTACTTAACCTTGGTTCGAACATTTTTATAAAATCGAAAAACGATCTTTTTAATACGAGGTCTTCTCTCAAACCACCCTTATGATCTCTAATATTTAATTACCAAGATTCGCCACTGCGATACTTATTTTACACGGTTCAATTACAATTACGAATTCGCATTCTCGGTTTCGAACCACTTTTACGAATTTAATCATAACTCCTAAACCGTAAGTCAGAATGTTTCGATTCTTTTTCCAAAATGATCTATGGATCGAGATCTATAATGTTGGATTAATTATTCATCAAGATCAGAGGTTCAATCTTACTGTCAAAAACGGATTTTAAGTGTTAACGAAATTTCGTCATTATAACGGCTATATATCGAACGTTCCGAAAATCATGTCGTCAATACCAAGCCACATCGGGCATCAATACAAGTTATACACATATTATACATCTCCTACTGTCCAAGAACATCATCTTGACCAACATATCACAATCATGTTTAGATCCACTAACAAACTTCATAATCATGCTTATAATCATACTACTACATCACTTACACTAAATCCATCAAGAACTTAACAAATCTCAAAGTAAGACCTAGGGTTTCAAGTGATGATTACCTTCCTTGGAGTGTCCTAGAGCCTCACTAAGCCTTGATCTATCCTTGTGTGGCCTTAGGGTTGCTAGATCCACCATAAGAATTCAAGAAATCAAGATTAGTTCATAAAAATTACTATTCATCAGCACTTTGATGATTTATTTGAAAATGGAAAAAGATGAATTTGAAGCTGAAATTTCTAGGAGATCATCACCATGATATGTAGTACTTACCATAAAAATTTGAAGAACAAGTGATGGTTGGAAGTTGGACTTCCAATTAGCTAAGAATGGGCAGATTTTATGGAAGAAATGGAGAGAAAATGTTGTTTTGCTTTGTTGTTTTGATAAGAATGCATAAAGTGAAATGGTTTTAGATAATATCTCTCCCTTGGTTACTTTATTAAAGGTATGATGCATGGGGTGATGTATTTGATCAAGTGGACAAGTTGCATGCAAGTGAAATATCTTGCATCTTGGTTGGATTTGCCTAGTACTTGGTTTAATCTCTAATAGTTCTAGTTATTAATGTAACTAGATTGGTTACTAGATATTTATCACTTGCACATGCATGCATCTTGCTTCCTCTGCTTGATTCTTTGTCCGCTTATTGCTCAATTCGTTGATCGTTCGAGGGAATAACTCATTCGTTTCTAGTTAGGGTTTTTACCGAAAACCTTCTTAATATTTATAATACTATTCCTCATCTTTCTTAATACTTCTCGAATTTAAATTCCTTAAATCCCTTTTATAATTCCTTATGTCTTGCAGTGTCCAGGGAATTCTCGAAGAAAATAAAAGTGCTAATTTTCTGAATCCGACAGCCTTTACATACACTTATTTTCCTCCTGGATCACTAATACGAACTCAGAAATCCGTTCCGAATACCGGATATAGCATTATTATAATGATATTCCAAATTCCACCAAAATCACTATTCATCACTTATTTTTATTTAATTCCTATAATTAGGAAAATGAACCTGGTTCATCCTCGAGTGTTCCTTAACCTTTTTATGGAACCGCTGGACTTATAATAGATATTGATTTGGATGACACAAGAATAATCTTACTTGAAGTAATATACTTATATCCTTAGGAGATAGATCATTCTTATCTATGTTATCAACCAAAGGTATTCTTCATGACATATAAATATTTGAATCCACATCCATTCTATTTATTTATTAGAACAACCGTTACATCGTAGTCATAACCACTATTCGTTCTTACATCATTACATAAGAAAAGTTTTAATTCTATCAAAAATCCGGGTTCTTACAGTTATGGTGGATGATTTCACAAGGTTCACATGGGTGTTCTTTCTACACAAGAAGGATGAAGCTCCTCAGCAAATCATTGAACTCATCAAGAATATTCATAATAACTCTGAGTACAAAGTCAAAGTACTTAGGAGTGACAATGGTACAGAATTCAAGAATTCTACAATGGAGGGGTTTTGTGTAGACAATGGAATCACTCAACAGTTTTCTGCACCTGGTACACCTCAACAAAATGGTGTAGTGGAAAGAAAGAACAGGACTCTCATAGAGGCAGCAAGAACCATGCTTGCAGATGCAAAACTTCCAACCTACTTTTGGGCAGAAGCTATTAACACTGCATGTTTCACTCAGAACTGTACCTTGGTAAATAGTCATGGAAAAACTCCCTATGAGATGATCAAAGGAAAGAAACCAAGTGTGAAATATTTTCACATCTTTGGATGCAAATGCTATGTCCTAAAAGTTCATCCAGAACAACTTGGAAAATTTGAATCCAAATCGGATGAAGCAATTTTTCTAGGATATTCAGCATCTAAGGCCTTCAAAGTTTATAATCTCAGAACTCACATTGTTATGGAATCAATTCATGTTGCATTTGATGATAAGAAATTTGGAATTTTGCAAACTGATGAAAGCCATGACGAATTGGAATTTGAAAATCTGAAGAATTCTGAGATACTCTCAAGTGATGATGAAGGTTCTTCTGAAGGAATTTCTATTGCTTCTCAAAGGAATGCTACTGTTGAGGGGGAGCAAATAAATCAGAGAGAACACAGTAATCATCAGGAGCAGACTAGTCTTTCAGAATTTATTCCATCAGGAATTGACATTTTAGAGTCTACTCCATCAGGAACTGACCTTTCAGAGTCTACTGAGGAAAGATCAGTAACTAGCAGCAATATGGAATCTACTGATTCTATTGATCAAAGGAGAGTTTTTGAAGGTAGAGAGAATTCTTCTACAAGGGATACCACTAACTTAGGGGGAGAGACTAGCAGAGTTAATTTACCACCTGTTAGAAAATGGACAAAGGATCATACTGAAGATTTGATAATTGGTGATCCAAATAGTGGTGTTCGAACTAGAAGATCAATTCAAAATGAATGCTTGTATAGTTGCTTTCTCTCAAAGAATGAACCTAAGAAGGTTGAAGAAGCCTTACAGGATCCTGATTGGAAACTTGTACCAAGACCTAAAGATAGATCTATTGTTGGTGCAAGATGGGTTTTCAGAAACAAGCTAGATGAATCTGGTATGATTGTAAGAAAAAAAGCAAGACTGGTGGCCAAGGGTTATTCTCAGGAAGAAGGCATTGATTATGATGAGACCTTTGCACCTGTAGCAAGATTGGAAGCAATCAGAATGTTTCTTGCATTTGCAGCTCATTCAAAATTCAAGGTATACCAGATGGATGTAAAGAGTGCTTTTTTAAATGGCAAACTTGATGAAGAAGTGTATGTAGAACAGCCACCTAGATTTGTTGATCCAAAGTTTCCAAATCATGTCTACAAACTTGACAAGGCACCAAGAGCATGGTATGAGACTTTGTCTAAATTTCTTCTTGAAAATGGCTTCACAAGAGGTACAATTGACAAAACTCTATTCTTTAGAAAGATAAAAGGTGAATTGCTTTTAGTTCAAGTTTATGTTGATGATATTATTTTTGGTTCTGCTAATGAAAAGTTGTGTGCTGAGTTTAGCAAGCTTATGCAGTCTAAGTATCAGATGAGCATGATGGGTGAACTAAATTATTTCTTAGGCTTGCATGTCAAACAGACTGAGACTGGTATTTTCATTAATCAGTCAAAGTATATCAAAGATCTTTTAAGAAGGTTTGACTTTCAAGACTGTGCAGTTGCAAAAACACCCATGGCAATAGCCACTAAACTAGACTCTGATCCTAAAGGAAAGAGTGTGGATAATACTAGTTATAGAGGCATGATAGGCTCATTGTTATATCTAACTTCAAGTAGGCCAGATATAATGTTTTCTACCTGTTTATGTGCTAGATTCCAAAGTGATCCTAAGGAATCTCATTTAATTGCTGTGAAGAGAATTTTTAGATATCTCAAAGGAACTCCAAATCTTGGTTTGTGGTATCCTAGAGAATCTGATTTCTTTCTAATTGGCTATTCAGACTCTGATTATGCAGGGTGTAAGATAGACAGGAAAAGCACTACAGGTACATGTCAATTTTTGGGAAATAGATTGATTTCTTGGGCAAGCAAGAAGCAACAATCTGTTTCAACCTCAACTGCAGAAGCTGAGTACATAGCAGCAGGCAGTTGTTGTGCACAACTCCTTTGGATAAGAAATCAGTTGCTGGATTATGGTATAACACTTAGTAATATTCCTATGTATTGTGATAATACTAGTGCTATTAAAATTGCAGAAAATCCAGTTCAACATTCAAGGACTAAGCACATTGATGTCAGGTATCATTTTATTAGAGAACATATTGAGAATGGTACTGTGGAACTTCATTTTGTTCCTACTGACAAACAGCTTGCAGATATTCTAACTAAACCACTTGATGAGACTACATTCAGTAGACTAGTAAGTGAGTTAGGAATGTTAAATTTTTAGATCTTTAACATCTGCAAAAGTAGCAAGGTATGTTGTTCTTAGCTTATAGACTTGATATTCCTGTCAGGATCTATATTTGATTGTTAAATGCTTTAGCTATAACACTTTGCCTTGATAAATTTCAGTATGATAGACTTGTTAATAATCATCAGGATTAGATTTGTCATCAGGATGCACAGTATTGTGTCAGTATCAGGATTATGAAAATTGTTTCAGATCCTGACGTTTACTTTGTGTAGTAATCTAATTCTGTGATGTGTTAAGTCTATAGCATCAAGTTTTAATATTTGCATACTGATAGTTTATACATCATTCAAAAATCAAAAGACAAGCAGATAACAAGAAACTGTATTTTCATTAATAGAAATCATTACATGGAAATGAAATACAACATCTTTCTGTCTAAATTTCTATTGATAATTCTATACTTGTCTATTGATATGAACTCTGAGGTACAGGATAAGGAGCATCTCAAGAAATCCATCAGGGGATGAAAGCCTCGTTTGCTCTTGGATTCCTTGTCTGGGCGACTTGAATGAGAGCAGCTAACTTAAATGAATAGCATCTCCATCAAGATCAACCTCAGACTCTCGGCCAAATTCTTCATCCTCAAGTTTTGAGGAGGTTAGGGGAAGATTGTATCCAACAGATGGATGTTCTAGGAGAAACCTCTGGATATTTTCGAAAACCAATCCATTCATGATTAGTTCGATGAGAAGAGTCATTTGTTCAAAGAGATGATCAAGAATAGGATGTTCATCGATCAAGAAAAATCTGGAAAATGGGTTTGAAGGGATTTTTGGTTTGAGAAGCATTGTTGAGAAGAAAAGAAATTGAAAGGTTATGGAGAATGGCATAAGGCGTCTGGTTCTTTTAAAGAAAGACGTGAGAAGCTGAGCAGTCACTTGGAAGTTTTAATGAAGTCAAATGCTAATTATTGCATGTGACTGTATTTCTTGTTTCAAGAAATATTGAAAATATCTAACCAATTGATTTTCTGTTCAGATTAATTGTTTATTTCTTTTTCAGATAAAAGAAAAATGCCACGTGGAAAACTCCATATTAAGTCTCTGATGATATTGGTCAGGATTTCATGTGTGACCATCAAGATTTGAAAATTATATTTTTAAATCACATTGCATTTTGTGATTATTTTGATGAGAGGTCATCAGGAAAAGGAATCTGATCAGTATTGCTTATTTATACCCTGATTTATTTCATGAAAATCAATTTTGGATTTTATTTTCCAAAAATCGTGGGTAACCGCATTTTTCAGGGACTGACACATGTCAGTCTACGTGTCAACGTGGGATAGTGGTCTGAAAGATTTGTGAAATATATTTGTTTTGAAACTCTAATCGTGTAATTGCTTTCTCTAATTTTACATTCTCTAAAGCAAAAATCACTCTTGAGTTTTCAAAATCACTAATCCATTTCAAGAATTTTTCAAGTTTCTTTTCAGATCAAAAATGGCAGCTCAGAGAAGATTACCTAAATCAGTAGCCTTCAAGTTTGGTGACTTTGATTTTATGACAAACAATCATGTTGCAGCTATCACCAACAAGGAAGGAGTATCATCTGATTTTCATCCAATCATGGACTTTCTGGCATATGGACCATTAAGTTATGCATTGACAGCATCTCCACAGATTAATCAAGTAGCTGTTTCACAAGCTTGGAAGAATGCTGAGGTAATTGATTCTACTCAGAGTCAATCAGGTAAGATTGTTCTACATTTAGGACAAGATTCATTTGACATTACTGAATCTGTTGTTAATTCAGTACTTTGTTACTGATAGTTATGAGAATGTACCATCTGATGATAATATAAGAACTATGTTGTCTGAATTAGGTTATAGTGGACCTCTAGATAACATGAGTCAGTTGAATAGGTCTTTTCTTAGAAAGGAATGGTCTTTTTACTTTGATCAAATTGCTAAATGTTTTACTGTCAAATGTAGTTCTTTTCAGCAAATTACTTCTATTACATCACATATTGCTTATAGTTTGCTTTATGACAGAGTAATCAACATTGGTCATATTATCTTAAGTCAGATGAGTATTAAACTTGGGTTAAGAGATCAAAACAGGAAAATGGTTTATTATCATAGATTTATGCAAATGTTTATTAATCATTTTGTTCCTGATGTTGAAACTAGATTTGGTAGAGAATATTGTGTTTCTTCTTATGAACAGCAAAAGAGAATTTTCTCTGACATTACAAAGAAGGACAATGAAAAGAATCTAGATGAAATACCTGCAATTCATTATCCACATCATGTTCAGGTAATTCTTAAAACTTATCTTCCTACTTTCTACAATTCTTCTTTCTTTTGTGGTGAAATGGCTCAGGAATCTCAATTGGAGGAGAACCCACCTGTGTCTACCCAAGTAGCCCAAAACATTATAGTCTCTGAAACAATTCAAGAACCAAATTTTGATCCACAGCCTATTGTTTCAAAGAAACCAACCTCTGGTGTTTCTCAAAAGACATCAGTTGTAAGGAAGAGAAGATTTGTTGTGTCAAGTAGTAGTAGTAATTCTAGTGAAGATGATGATGATTTAACTCTTGCTGAGAGAGCAGAATTGAAGGCTGCAATTCAACTTTCTTTGTTAACACAAAGAGATGAAAAACCTAGTCACAGCCAGGCTGCAGTCTCCCAAAAGACTGTAGTTCTTAAAAAGGGAAAACAGTTAGTAGATACTGACTCTCAAAAGACTGTGTCTATTGAACAAAGATCTCATCCCATGATCACTTCTGTGTCTACACCTCTTGAGTCTTCTCAGGATAAATCTTTTGCTCACTATATCAGGAGAACAAGGAGAAAGATTAAATTGTCACCTACACACACAGAGTCTAGTCCAACTAATATCATGCAGGTTTCTACAAATCAAGCTACATCTATGTCAGTATTTGACAAGAGAGATCTGGATATTGATTCTTCATGGGAAACTACATTATCATACAGACTGGCTATGGGACTAATTTCTCTCAAAGTGAAGTTGTCAAGGCCTGTTCTAGACTTTCTGGTTGAAAGAGTACCAAAACTTTTATTTCCAGATGAATATGGACTTCTACATCAAAGACTTGACTTAATGAAGATGTATTTCTATGTGTCTGTCAGAAGACAATTAGTCAAGAAATTTGGACTCTCGAAGCATGGTGCACTTCAATCACTTCATGCATATTTATTTGACAAGGATGTAATTATTGAAGATGCTTCAGCTCAAGGTGAACAACTGGAGGAAGTAGATAGAGGAATGCAGTCAACAGAAGATACTATTGCACCAGTGGTGAATAGTAGGAAAGATCAGATCACAGTCACTGTAACACAAGAACCATCTAGTCAGAGGAAGGATGACTCAGGAGCTGTGATAGCTGATGTTGAAAGGACTTCTGTGATGACTAAGAATGCAAGTGAGATACCCTATGATATGGGAGGAATGACTTTGGTTGATTTTTCTGAAGATCAAACAAATTTTGTTCAGTCAGAGTCTATCCATCTTGAGGGTGTGTCTCAGCAAACAACACTTAAAGACGGTGATGTACTAACTATGGTGTCTAATGAAGTATTACTGAAGACATCAGAGTCTAGTAAAGAACCTGAAAGTGGTATACTGGAGCCTGTAGTTTCTGAAAGGAAAGAAGATGATTGTAAGGGTCCAGAGACTATAGCAGCTCACTCCTTGGAGAAAACCTCAAGCCACATGCCAAATGAGGAACCCTCTCTCCATGTGAGTTCAGAAGAATGACCTAGCACATCACAATGCAAAGCCAGAAGTTAAAGCTCAGAAGCAAAAGGAGAGGCTTGCAGGAATCATTAACAGAAGAGGTGCCAGGATAAAGCAATCTCTTGATACATATGTACCAGATGAAGATCCTAATGATCCTAGTGTTCCTTTGTATGTACTTCCAATATCAACTAGAATTGAGACATCAACAATCTCTGATCACTCTAAGGAGGAGTCAGGATTTGAAGATGTTAGTACACAGAATACTGGTGAAGGAGATGATGATCATGTTTCAGTTCCAGAACAGAAAGATGAAGATGTTGATACTTCTAATCAGGTTTTATTACTTGAATATCATACAACTCAAGCAACTTCTTCTACAAGACTTGAAGATACAGTTCTTTCTGATTCTGATACTAAAGATACTAGAAGCACTTCCAACATTGAAGTTCATTCTGATGTTTTGAAAGATATTCAGAATTCTAAAATTGATATTCAAACAAGACTTCAATCACTTGAAGATAACCAAGTCACAATTATGGAAAATCAAGCAGTTCTTATGAATCTCATTTGTTCTGTTTCTTAATCTCTTGGAATTAATGTTGCTGATGTCAAAAAGGGGGAGATAAAGACAATTCAAAGACAACAACAACAACACCACCAGACTGAGGATGATAAAGCTGGAGGAGATAAAGATCAGACAAAGGGTAATAAAAAGAAGAACTAGCAGGAGTGACAGTGGTGAATCTCAGCTAGGAAGTGGTAAAAGAAGAGCAGCATTAATAGTTAAAATTCTTTCTTCTAAGTACTAGATAAACGTGTCTACATCTGAGAAGGAGGTACTTAACTTCATAATTCTACTTTCATAAATTCTATTCTGGTTGTATTGTTATATGTTTTGACATCCACAACTTAGATTTATGCTTCAGATTATAAAGCATAAATAGGGGGAGATTGTTAGGAATAATTCATAAGTTGTGATGTTAAGAATAGAATTTACACATTATACTTCTTGTAATCCTGATCTTATAAAGGATTTAGCACTGTATTTAGGATTTATGTGTAAGACAGTTATCTGTATAGTTTAGTCAGGAATGAACAGTGTATCGGAGACTACATGTCAGGAACAGAGAGAAAATCCTGATGATGGTCCAATACTGATGGTTGATCAGATACTGATGCAGTGTACAGATCCTGATATCAGTCGTGTTACTGATGATGTCATTATGGATGCTACAGAAACTGGCAAGTGCTATAAAACAGGATCGTTGTTTGAAGAACAAGCAAGAAGATATTATGAAGGAAAGAGTTTTCTATTGAAGGAAACTATCGACTAGAAGGAAGAACATTGTCATGTATAGATTATATCTTTCTGTTATTAGTTGATAGGTAGCATTATAAATACTCTCTCAATATCATTGTAAAAGAGCACGGTGTGAGTCGAACAAGTGAATGTGCGTAGCTCTGTATAAGGTTTGTATTCGAGAGTTCGAAACAAACAGAGAGAGAGAGATTTGTATTGTCAGCAGCTGCTAAAGGTATTGTACACCTTTGGTAGAGTTTGTATTTGATCTTATTAATACAAACAAGAGTTTGATTCATTCGTTTATTCTTGTTCATATAATCAAGCAAAAATCAGACACGATTATATAACTTGTATTCAACCCCCCCTTCTACAAGTTATTCGAGTTAACATTGTGAAAAACCTAGTTGCCTCCCTCATCTTCTTCATCTCCCTCTCTCTCTCTCTCAAACCTCCATTTTATAAAAGCTTAGTTTTATAAAAAGCTTCGTCGAAGAATTAATCTTGGTGGATACCGGTAGAGTGCTTCACACTCTGAGGAGCAACTGCTAAAACACCATTTTGTAAAGCTTCGATTTCAAGGTATAGTTACGATTCCCTCGTTTATTCATTTTATATGCTTTTCTATATGTACGATATATGGTTTTTTACGGAAATAATTATTATACCGCGCTTCCGCTCATCCGTAAATTCCTTCAATGGCATCAGAGCCAGGTTCTTGCATATAGAGATTCATATAAAAATTTCAGATTTTTTTATGCATGTATGGATTTATTATGATTTTTGTAAGTTTATTTGGATTTAATTATGAATTAATTCACAATAAGAATTGCATGAAGTTTTGACCATTGATCTGGGTTCTATAAGTGTTGTAGATCATCTAGGTATTTTTCATAATTTTGTGATGTGTAGATTATTTGTTATGAATTTTTTAAAATTGTTTTAATTAAAATTCATAAAATAATCATGCATGTGAATATTATGAAATTAAAATTGCACAAGGACCCCAAAACCACCTGGTAATTTTTTGCTAATGCCTGATTTGAGAAATCACATCCCTGTAATTTTTAATTAATTATTAATTAATTGTTAATTAATTTATTAATATTAAAATTACAATATTAATAATAATAGTTATTATGAGTAAAAGGGGAGTTAAGGTAATGAATGAAAGGGGGTTACAAATTCAGCCACACAGCAACGGTCGGCAAACAACAGAAAAAAAAAAGAAACTGAAAAATCTGCTGTCCGGCGCGCGTGTTGTACAAACTCGGGGAGGGGGTCGCGCATTTATGAAATGCGTTACAGATCTGTCGCGCATAACGCGCATGCGTTACAGTATTAAATATGTTTAATTTGTTGTAACGCATTCCGTAAATGCGTTACAGCCCTTCTGTCACATTAAATTTGATTTTTTGGGAGTTTCGTAACTCCGTTTTGGGCGTGCAATATATCGTTGGATTCGTATTTCCGAGACGAGTCTAATGGAGTGGTCAAATATTTTTAATATAATATTTTTGAAATATTTATATTACCGGAAGTGTTTTAAAGCATGTTTTAATTGTTTTAAATTGCTTTTAAATGCTATAATAAATCCATACATCATTATATCAATGTATGACATGATATTGCTTGCATGCCTACTTGTTTATTTTTATATATGAGATATATGCCTATGTTTACCATGCGATGATAGATTTAGTTGAACTTAAATCAAAATAAGGCGTGCGCTAGAAAATCTAGAAATAGGAATCGTTTCTTGCCTTAATAATAATATTATGAATACAATCATGAGTTTTTTGTGTTTTTGAAACACGTAATTAAATATGAATTTTCAATATTGAGAGAAAGGATGATTCTGTCAAAAACAGATTTTGATCTATAAGAAAGAGGTATTAAGTGACGCCTCTTGACAATGCTCCCCCCGATCTGGGAATCATCTTATTATCGATTATTGATTTGAAATATTTAATTGAAGAAAAGAATCTCTTTATAATATGATTATGATTGTTAAATAATATTAGTTAATTAATAATGGCTGATAATTATTTATTTATGAAATAATAATTAGTTAGCAATTTTATTAATTGATTAAATGAGATTTAATTTATTATAAAATAATTAAGATGTGATCTTAATATTATTAATTATTTATTTAATTTATGAAATTATATTAAGGGAGAGATTAATTTTCTAAAGAGTTTAGAAATAGAATTAATAATTACAAGAGTTTTAATTATTGGTTAATAACAAAGAAGATGAGATCTATGTATTATATATGTCAAGTTGTAATCGGCCATAGGCACAAAAAGTTTTGTGTCGGTTATGGTCTTCCAACATGACATAAAGTATTTCTTGTTTTCGGTGCATTGTCGTTTCGTGCTACAGCCGAGGACTTTGTTACCGATCAACATGAAAATACTTGTCTGTTACATTAGATGTGTACAAAATTAGATTTTAGTGGTCGTTACGTGCTACAGCCGTGGGCTATTGGAATCTAATTTAATTGTACAAAATGTTGGATTTGACTTGACTAATAATATTGAGATTTTTCGTGTTTTTGTTATAGATTTAGATTATCTATTAAACTTAAAACACGTTAGAATTATAGGTTTATACGAAAATGTTTCGTGACCTTTAAAAAAAAAACCTCTTTTATAAATATCAAGTAGTAATTGGCGAATGACACAACGGGCTTGTGTCGCTCAAAGCCTTCCAACATGGTAGAAAGTAGTTCTCATTTTTGAATCATTGTCGTTTCGTGCTACAGCCGAGGGCTTTGATTTCGAAATTAGAAATACTTGTCTATTACATAGAGATGTGTACAATGAATTAGAATCTAATGGTCGTTACGTGCTACAGCCGTGGGTTGTTGGAGACTGATTCAATTGTACGAAATGTTGGGTTAGACTTGACTTAGAATATTGAGTTTGCCGTGCTACAGCCGTGACTCAATTATTCAAGAGGCTAAAATTTTATTAGGGAATAACATGAGATGTAATTGACAAGAGTTGTCTGCCTATTGAACATCACATGGCATTTCGTGTTACAGCCGAGGTTGTGTGATGGAATGTAGGATCCCTATTCCCACTAGCATTACGAATGCTTATTTATTCATTAGGGGGTTGTATAAATTAGATAAACTAGTGGGAGCCACTTATGAATAAAGACCCGATTCATATAGTGTTTTAATAATGAAATTGAATATTTGCTAAGTGTTGTTATGTGTATATCATTTGCAGACTTAATATATATAGATATATACACTAGGTCTTCTGCACAATCACTCCATAGCATACTAGATGCTCACATATTGACTGGTGCCAACCATACTGACTGGCTTCAAAGCTTGAGAAAAAGTTCTCAAGGGCTAAGAAGCTAGGATATGCTGTTTGTTTTCAATGTAACAAGACGAGGCACTGGAAGAGGAACTGCAAGGTTTACCTTGCAGAGTTGAATAAAAAGAAGGGTAGTGAGACTACCGCTTCTGGTTCAGGTATGTTCATGATTGAAGTAAACATGTCACTAAATCGAACTTCTACTTAGGTATTAGATACCGCCTTGGTTCTCACATTTGCAATTCGTTGCAAGAACTAAGGAGAAGTAGGGCTCTTGGGAAGATGAGGTGATTCCATGGGTAATGGAGCAAGAGTTGCTGCCGTAGCTGTAGGGTCATTTGATTTACATATGCCTACGGGCAAGACTATTATTTTAAATAATTGTTATTTTGTTCCCTCGAATGTGAGGAATATTATTTCTATCCCAATGTTAGACTTGGATGGATTTTCGTTTATTATTCAGAATATTAAACATCCAATCCTCAGAGATAATGTTCTTTATGGTAGTGGAACTTTAAATAACGGTCTGTATGTATGTGACATAGAATATGTTTTACTTTATATTGAACATAATAATAAAAGAAAAAAAAAGGATGATGAAAATCCTACCTACTTATGGCACTACAGACTTGGTCATATTAGTGAAAATAGACTTCGAACATTGCATAAGGGAAGGTTACTGGAACCCTTTGATTTTGAATCATATCCTACATGCATGGCTTGTCTATTGGGTAAAATGACCAAATCTCCATTTAGTGAACATGGAGAGAGCGCTAGAGAGTTGCTGGTATTGGTACACATAGATGTATGTGGACAAATGTCTACGCAAGCCATGGCAGGATTTTAATACTTCGTGACTTTCATAGATAATTGATCTAGATTTAGATATATGTATTTGATGAAATACAAATCTGAAGCCTTTGAAAAGTTCAAAGAATACAGTTATGAAGTAGAGAAATAAACCAAACATGGTATTAGAGCTCTTCGATCAGATCGAGGAGATGAATACTTGAGTGGTGTGTTTCTAGATTATCTCAAAGAAAATAGTATAGTCTCCCAGTGGACTCATCCGGACACTCCATAGTTGAGTGGAGTATCTGAAAGGAGAAATTGAACTTTGTTAGACATGGTTCGATCCACGATAAGTTATGCAAATCTTCCAGTATCACTTTAGGGTTATGAATTGGAAACCTCAGCATATTTACTGAATAAGGTGCTTTCCAAATCTGTTCCTCAAACTCCATATGAGATATGGAAAGAAAGGAAACCGAATCTTAAACACGTTAAGATTTGGGGATGTCCAGCTTATGTCAAGAAAGTTGACCATGATAAGCAGGAATCTCGATCCGTAAAATATAGGTTTGTGGGATATCCTAAAGAGATTTTAGGGTATCACTTCTACACCGATCATAGGGTTTTTGTCTCCAGACATGCTACCTTCTTGGAAAAATAGTTTATCCTTGAAGGAAACAGTGGGAGCAAAATAGAACTTAATGAAGTTCAAGAAACACAAACTACTACGGTTCAAGAGGAAACACCTGTTCAGACAGAACAACCTTCTGTGGTACAGCCCATTCGTAGGTCAGAGAGAGTGTCTCGCCAACCTGAGAGGTATTATGGCCTTGTCATTGAGAATGACAATGAGTTGTCAATCATTGATGATGACGACCCTATAACCTATAATGAGGCAATGAGTAGTGTTGACTCAGAGAAATGGCAGAGTGCCATGAAATCCGAAATGGATTCTGTGTATACCAACGAAGTATGGACTTTGGTTGAAGCACCAGAGGATGTGAAGCCTATTGGGTGCAAATAGGTATACAAGAGAAAGATTGGAGTAGATGGCCAGGTGGAGACCTATAAGGCCAGGCTCGTGGCAAAAGGATTCAGACAAAGGCAATGGATTGACTTTGATGAAACTTTTTTGCCTGTAGCCCTACTCAAATCAATTCGGATTTTGCTTGCGATCCATATATGGATTGAAGCAAGCTTCTCGTAGATGGAACATCCATTTTGATGAGACAATCAAAGAGTTTGATTTTATCAAAAACATAGATGAACCATATGTTTACAAGAAGGTTAGTGGGAGCGCGGTAACATTTCTTGTATTGTATGTGGATGACATACTTCTTATAGGAAATTATATACCGATGCTGCAATCAGTCAAAGTTTGGCTATCGAAGAACTTCACTATGAAGGACTTGGGTGAAGCATCCTACATTCTCGGTATGAAGATCTATAGAGATAGATCTAGAAGAATGATAGGTCTTACCCAGAGTACATACATCGAGAAAGTGCTTAAAAGGTTTAGCATGGAAAACTCCAAGAGAGGTCTCATACCGATGAGCCATGGAGTATCCCTTTCCGAGAAGATGTCTCCTAAGACACGTGAGGAAAGAGAGCGTATGAGTAAGATTCCTTATGCTTCAGCAATAGGATCTATCATGTACACGATGTTATGTACTAGGCATGATATTGCTCATTCAATTAATTTGACGAGCAGATATCAGTCGGATCCAAGTGAAGACCACTGGAAAGAAGTGAAGAACATCCTTAAGTACTTGCGAAGGACTAATGATATTTTTCTTGTTTTTGGTGGATCTGAGTTGAAAGTAGAGGGTTATACTGACTCTAGTTTTCAATCAGAAAGTGATGATAGCAAATCCATGTTAGGGTACGTGTTTACTCAGAAGGGTGGAGCGATTAGTTGGAAGAGTTCCAAACAGCCTACAACGGCTGACTCAACAGCGAAAACAGAGTTTATAGATGCAAGTGACGCTGCAAAACTGTTTTGTGGCGCTTTCTTTTGATAGGGAAATCATTGAAAGTAGAGATGTCAACATTGAGAGAGTTGACACACATAACAACATAGCAGGCCCACTCACTAAGTCGCTATCTCAGATTCACTTCGATTGTCACAATGAGTGAATGGATATTAGATACCAGAGTGATTGGCTTTAGTACAAGTGGGAGATTGAAAGAGTTTGTCCTAGAATCCAATAATGTATGATGATTTAGGAAGAACTTTCTTGTACTCTTATTTGATTTCATTAACATTAATAAAAGACTTATTTGTTTTTATTACGGGCTTTATCTATTTAAAGTGTCTTAAATAAGATGTTCCATAGTTTAGAGTAAAGCTTCTAGAATTATAATGAGATTGTAATAGTGAGATCTAGAAGATGATAACTCTGGACTTAAACAGTTCCCGATCAAAGGATAACTAATCGGAAGTTAGTGAATCCGCAAAGATTGGTACATACTATGCTTGCTCCTTTCAGGAGGATGTCTGTTCTCATAGGCATTTGTGTGGTGACACTATAGCTAGTATGTAGGTGCTTATTAAGGAATAAGTTCACTGAACATGACTCGATAAGTTGAACAACTAATGGAGTTTACTCACGTGTCGATAGTTGTTCACTGAGTGATAGTTGTACAAGTGTCCTTAGACTTGAGATCGTTATAGTAATCTTGTATATAATGAACTATGCTTTGGTTTAGTCCTTAGTCTCAAGGACATCCATTAGGTCTATTCTGTGCATAGAAATTTGTGTATGGAGATAGTTAACGGTCAATAAAGGATCTACCCCTTCTAGTAAAGGAAGAGAATATCCTATGCTATTCTTATGATGCTAGTTCCGGAATCTCTGGCCAGAGTGTATGAAATTAGAAAGAAGTTTCTAATTTGCATTAATATGAACTTTGCATTATGAATAAGAAATCATATGATTAAATTTGATAGGCTTGACACGAGATCCATGCCTTGTATTTAATCGGGATATTGTAGGGTAGAAGGAATTGATTGTACAGTAACTAGCACTGACAGGTTCTTGGTATTCTAAGCAGTGAATTCATATTATCCGGATAGTCGCGATATGTTGAGAAGCATCACTCACGATGTAGAATAAATATAATTAATCAGTTAATTATATTTAATGAATTTTAGAATTCATATAAATAATAAATAAAAAGTTTATTATTATTTATTTCTACTACCGGCTTAATATTGAACCTACAGGGTCACACCATAAAAAGATTAATTTATTGATGAAGGTATTTTGAGAGAGCAAGTTGTTTTAATAATGATTAAAATTGTTTTAATTATTATTTAACATTTTATAAGATAAAGTGTAGGATTTATATATTAATATATAATGATATATTAATTATGAAAACCCTACATGAGCCCTATAAATAGAATGAGATGAGAATGAGTTAACATACTTTTGGTTTTTGTGAAAAACCAAGTTGCCTCCCTCATCTTCTTCATCTCCCTCTCTCTCTCTCAAACCTCCATTTTATAAAAAGCTTAGTTTTATAAAAAGCTTCGTCGAAGAATTAATCTTGGTGGATACCGGTAGAGTGCTTCACACTCTGAGGAGCAACTGCTAAAACACCATTTTGTAAAGCTTCGATTTCAAGGTATGGTTACGATTCCCTCGTTTATTCATTTTATATGCTTTTCTATATGTACGATATATGGTTTTTTATGGAAATAATTGTTATACCGCGCTTCCGCTCATCCGTAAATTCCTTCAGGGATCGGCATAAAAAGTTTGATGAAACTATAGTGCCGTTCAGTTATGATATTAATGATATTGACAAGTGTGTCTACACCAAAGTTAAAGGTAGTGAGTGTGTCATCTTGTGCCTATATGTAGATGACATATTACTGTTTGGAACCAATATTGAGATTATTAACGAGACAAAAGCTTTCTTGAAAAGGCATTTTGAAATGAAGGATATGGGTGAGGCTAGTGTGATTCTTGGTCTCAAGCTGACATAGTCTCAGCTGAGGGAATAACTTTATCGCAGTCTCATTATATAGAGAAATCTATACTTGAGAAATATGGTGTTAGGTCGAATACACAATAGGTAATCAAATACTGTATGAGTAACTTAACAAGAACACACTTTTTAATACTTAAAAACTGTTTTGAATTAACAATTCCTCTCTCAGTGATGTAAAATATCACAGAGAGCTGCTTAGGTTACAATTAATGAATTTCTCAATGTTCGATACCCTTCTAGGGTTAACCTAACTGTATTTATAAAACATACAGCTTCGTACAATCAGTAATTGATTCTCCTATAATTAAGCTATACAATTGATATCAATCACGATTGCTACAAGTCTTCCAAGTCAACTCAATCTCTTTGACAGCTTTCCAATCTTCAAAGATATTGCTTCCATATTTATCTTGTATCAATCTTCAAACACTGTTGACTCTTCAGACACTTCCGCTACGGAGTTTAACAACCTCTGTTACGCTTCCAGTCAGTGTTTAACTAAACTCTGACTGCTTCCAGCTAAACTCTGTTTTGTTACTTTAGCTTCCAAACATTGTTCTCATCAATCATTTCTAACAATCTTCCCCAACTTGTTCATTAGCAAGAATGTACAAGTTTACAGTAAATGATGATGTCAAAACAAATACAAGGTCTACAGTGTTAATCATACAAACAGAGTTTAAACTTTTACTCAACAAACTTACAACTTTTGTCTACCTAACTTCCTCGAGATCTAGAGTTGTTCTGAGATAATCAATCAACAATCTTCTCTCAGCATTTTCAAGTTCAATCTGCATAGCTTCCTTGATCTCTCTTAAATCTGGATCATTCTCATCAGTTTGAAAGATAGCAGCTCTGAGATCGTAGATTGTGTTTCTTCTCATTTCATTTCCCAATCTGATATATTTCACTTCCTCAGACTTCACATTAAAATCCAGAACTGTAATTCCAAGATCTGTCTTCAGCTTTGTAGTCCCCTTCTCCATTTCTATCAGATTGCCATTCTAATCTCTGTACTTAGGAACATACTTTTCAGCAGACTTTGAACCTGTAACAATTTTAGCTTTCTGCATATATCCCCTTATAGAATTAGCAATAAGCTGTGTTTGACGATTTCTGACTCTGAATATATGCAGAACATACTGAAGTTCTTCAAATAACTTTAACTTGATTGCTTCTTCATCCACTCTAAACACTGATCCATCTGCCATAAAGTATAACAGAAATTGAATATCTAATCTCCTTTGATGAACTAGTTGAACTGAATCCAACTTATCTAGATTTTCTTGAGTAATACCAGAACCAAGAGAAACAAGTGCAAAAGGATCTCTTGGACTGTTACTAAATCTCAAATCTCTTTTTGAACCTAATCCAGAAGTATTTCTTCCTGGTGGCTTTCCTGAACAAGCAGCATTATGTTTATAATCACCAGTTACTCCTGTTTGTTCTTGAACTGGAATATTCGGCCTAGAAAACCCAGGTAAAGGTTTACTTTGTGTCTGTACAACTTGTGTGGCAACAGAGGTTGTAACAATCATTTTGCCTTTGTTCTCCTCATTCAGTACCCCTTTTAACTTCAATTTAGCATCAAGAGAAGACTTTCTGATCAACTTTTCTTTATCTTCTTCTTCTTCTTCTTGAATGCCAGTTAACTTCTCTTTGATTTCAATGCCTTTAAGAACAGGCTTTGCAGTTTTAACAACTTTCTCCCTCTTCTTCAACTTAACAGATTTTAAAGCTTTTAGATGTTTTTCTTGCAGACTCTTTTCTTCAGCTTTAGCATCTTCTAGAGTAACTCCTTCTGCATTTTCTTCCATGAAAAGCTTAACAGCTAACTCCTCATCAGTCTTTGAATTAGATATTAATTCCAAACTCTTGGTTTTTGAAGTACCTTGAGTTTCAGTGTTTATTCCAACAGACTATGACTTAAGAGATTTGCTAGATCTCAGAGTTAGTGTTTCAGAGTTTAAAGCCTCACTCTTGTCACTTGCCCCTCCATCTCCAGTATCATCCTTTTTGAGCAGGGTTTGAGAAATATTTCATTTTGACTTAGCAACTCTCTCCCCCTTTTTGACATCATCAGGAATGAGTATAGATGTAATGAGCTCTAAAGAGTTAGCAATTGAATCAACCTTTGCAAACAAAGCAGCCTGATTCTCTTCAACCTTTCCTAGCCTGGCAAAGAGAGTATCTTGAACTTTAGAAAGCTGTGCAGCTTTGATTTTTGACTCTCTTTCCATTTTCATTTCTCTAGTCTGTATCTCAGTCTTTAACGAAGCAATATGTTGTTTTGTGTCAGCAAAACTTCCATCCAGAGTCTTGACTTGTACCACAGTTGCCTTTAAGCATGATAAAATCTCTGGATTTGAAATTTGACTAGCAGTTTGCTTAATGAAATCAGCTGCTCTCCCTTTTGGAAAAATACAGTCTTCTTTATACCAGTTAGCAGCAGATTTAGCAAGGTGCTCTTCTTCAATTGCATGAGATGGACAAGGCTGATCAAAAGATTTATGTTTATTATCAGTCTGTGCTGGTGCACTCAGAAAAGAATCAGAGCTTGCACTGTTTTCAGCTTTATCTTCAACACTTGCATCATTAGCTTGAGCATCTTGTAAAGAACCACTGTGCTGAGCTTTGTCAGCCACAGTTTCTACAACAACTTCTGCAATCTTTTCAATATTCTCCTCATGTTGCACAGGCTCTGCAACAGAGTTTGCATTTGTAGCTTCAACTGTCATAGATTCGGAATTTTTCTTAGTTGCCTGATCAACCTCATCACCTTTGTCTGGAATTTGAGAAGCATTAGATATCAACTCTGTGTGTGATGCTGCAGGCTCATCAGCTACACCAGGAGCTTCAGTGTGAACAACAGGTGAGATAGGATCAAGGATTGGTTGAAATGAGTAAAGAATATCATTCATTGGTGAAAAACCATCTCTGTGATCCTCTTATGCAGGCATGTTATCCTCTGCAGGTACTTCAACATTGACAGCATCCTCTGTAGGCATTTCAACCTCTGCAGGTTTTTCAACATTGACAGGCACAGCATCCTCTGCAGGCATTTCAACCTCTGCAGGTATAGCAACATTCTCTGCAACCTCAACAGTAGGTGTTTGCTGTGAAACCACCTTTGGAGCTTCAACAACATGCTCATCATCAGATTCTGAAAGAATTAATCTCCTTTTCTTGGCTTGAGGCACTGCAATCTCCTCTTCTTCTTCACTAGAGCTCTCCTTAGTTGGTGAAAGTGAAGGTCTGTTTGCCTTTTGTTTCTTTCTTCTGGTATAAACAGCTCCAGGTAATGTCTGTTTAGCCTTTGAGTGTTTAGTGTTTTGTGCAGTGTGTATTTTTCTTTTTGGTTTGGATTTTGGTTGATCAGTAGGTGCTGGCTCAGAGTTTATGGATTCAGAGTTTATTGGTGGAGAGTTTATGTGTTCAGGTTGTGGTTGATGAGGTGTAGTAGGTACAGTGGTTATGGGTGTTGTGGGTGTTGGTATTTGATGAGAATGT
This sequence comes from Kitagawia praeruptora, assembly GCA_037693485.1. Lineage (NCBI taxonomy): Eukaryota > Viridiplantae > Streptophyta > Magnoliopsida > Apiales > Apiaceae > Kitagawia > Kitagawia praeruptora. Next base: position 7,542,463 of record CM075348.1, on the reverse strand, counting down.
ATGGTGTCTAATGGTTCAGGCATTTGTTGTGATTCAGATTGATGTGATGAATGGGCAGATTGAGAATCTTGAGGTTGGTTGACATAGTTTTGTAAGGCTAGTGGCATAAACATATCAGGTATTTGCTGTTTAGTAACATCTTTATTTGTCAAATCAGAAAACATCCTTTTAGCAACTTGAAAAGGCTGAATGACATCAGCTTCATCAATTGTAAGATTAGGCACACAAGCATTGAATAGCATTTGACAAAATCGAGCAAAATAAACAGAAGTAGGCTCAGACAAACGCTCTCCTAAATTCATTAGAACTAGTCTACCAAAATCGAAATTACCTCCATACAGTAGAGCATGACCAATTTGGAGAGTGTCAAGAGGAAGTGCATCCCAATTTGTTGTCTTCTTTCCAAAAGCCCTTGTAATGCAATCGAAAAAGAAACTCCATTCCTTTCTCAAAAGTGGCCTTCTCAGAGATCCCAGCTTATTCAAATTTCCTGAACATCCAATTTGCTGCAACATTGTCCGCAAGCGGTCGTGACCAACAACACTGTAAGAAGTGTGAGTCTCAAAATCCAGAGCATCCCTAACAGTAGTTGGAGTAATAATATACTCTGATTCATCATGAGTGAAAGTGATTGTTGGAGTGCCAGACTCTTCTCCATCATCATACACAGAGTTTGTCCAAAAAGTAGAAATTTATGAAGCAGAGAGTGTTGGTGGTGCAGTTAACGCCTTCCCAATTTCAGAATCTTTCAAGAAATTTTGAAACAAATGAAACGCCTCTGGAGCGTTTGCATTCTCCAGTGGAGCTGCATAGTTGCTAGGAAGAAAAACTAACCCTGCTGCATCAAACGCTTTAGTTGCCATTAGTAAGATATGATACGAAAATATTCAGAGAAAAGATGTGTATGGTAAGTGTTTATAAAAATGTGAAAGAGAGTGAATAAGAATTTTGAAAGTGATTGAATATGCAAGTAACTATGAGTGGGTGAATATTAATCGATGTGAAGTGAGAGAACAAAAGCGATTAGAGTAAAAAAAACTCAATCGTTTATGTATTGAAAGCACGCAACTGATTCTAGAGTTATATGTGAGTGGGACACTATAATGGGACACGTGTCAAACAACCAATGGATCACTCAATAATTACCGCTGTCATTCCTTTAATCACGACACTATGACATATTTACACTAATTTAAAAGTTGTCAACTACCCCAATTACTCCAAAATAGTCAAATTATCTCAATGAAACTTTACCTTAGAGTACTTAACACAACTCGACAGTGTTTGTCAATTTTCCAACTTTATCACTAAACCCTTTCAAAAATTGCACAGTTGTGAATATGAGTGTGTGTGAAGCAGAGTTTACCAAAATCAATTTTTAGAGCATCTAATATTTCATAAAATCCATAACAAAAATCAATAAACACTGAATGCACAAACTCTCATAGTAAACACTGATTGTTTGATGAATGCTAAACTCTGTAGTTACTGTAATACAGATATCTGAAAACTTCTATTCCCATTGATGTCCATGATTATCCAAGTAAGCACACAGTCTTTGAAGACAAAAAGATCAAGAGATAGAAATCAGAGCATCATTCAGTGAATAACAGTCATGAACTTGATAAACTCACAAACTCTCAAAGCACACAAGTGTTTAGGTGAAGTGTTTACACTCACATTCAATCAGGAAAAGCAGATTCTACCATATGCTTGAATGTCCACCAAATCTACACTACTTTGAGTACATGTATGCACAGATCAAAAGGACTTTATTCAGGGTTGTAATGTAGTAAGATCAAACAGATGAGAAGAGATGTTTTAAACATGAGTGAATTTCAACTGAACATTTCAATAGACCAAAGTGTTCAGTCACACTGTTAGTACATATTTGTACAAGATGATCAGTATATTTGCCCTTTTTTTTTAACATATATACTGAGTAAGCTTTTCTTTTCTTGAGAAACACTCACCTGCTTGAATTTAATTTTTCAAAAGAATATAACTACTCTTAATACTACAGAGTTTAAGAAAAATGAGCAGTTAATTAGGCTCAAAGGGGTTTACTAAGGGTGGAATTTACGAACAGTGTTCAAAAGAATTTTGAACAGTGTTTGAAGAAATGGTAAATCCTATTGCCTTTATCATTTTCATGCACACACATATCATGTAGTCTCAAAATGGTTTAATACAAGTTCTAGAGAAACATACTTCCTGATGAACATCACACAACAATAAATACTGATTGATAGAAAATATATCAATCACTGATTTGGCTCAAAATCTCACAGGGTGTAGACATGAATCTGAACTCACCAAACTAATCAATGACACATCTCAAGTTTTATAGTTTTTACAAGTACAAACAAGGAATCATCAAGAACCATGAATTACCTTTGGGAACAGAATGTCACTTATCAGAGTTTAGAGTTCATCAATAACAGAAATTATTTATGAGAGGCAATGCACACAATATTCATAAACTCAGAGTATAGGACTGAATAAACTAAGAGATGCTATAAATATGAAACAGTATCATGCTGTGTTGATTTACTGCACAAAATCTGATTAGATTACAGTGACTCAGAAAGAATCATGATTTAAATACTGAGAATCATGCTTCATACATTTTTCTTCATTGGTGTTTTCATTCAGACAATAATCAATCCTGAATTCACAGAGTGTATCCAACATGTTAACAGTGTTTAGCAGACAGACATGCTGACAGAGTTTAACAAAGTTTAAACATAAGCATGCATAACAGAGTTTAATACTAAGGTTCACATATATAGCACTCAACAATTTGCAGAAACATGAGCAATATATTTTAAAAGTAAGATCTTGAGTCTAACCAACATCTCTAGTCAAAACTAGAGACCATTCCTAGTTCATTGACCAGTCTTGTAAATGTAGCTTCACTCAATGGCTTGGTGAAGACATCTGCAAGTTGTTGTTCTGTAGACACAAAGTGAAGCTCAATGTTGCCTTCCTCTACATGCTCTCTGATAAAGTGATACCTTATGCTGATGTGCTTTGTCATTGAGTGTTGTACTGGATTACCTGTCATTGCAATAGCACTTTGATTATCACAGAAAATAGGTATCTTGGTATACCTCAATCCATAATCCAGCAGTTGATTCTTCATCCATAGAATCTGTGCACAGCAACTACCAGCAGCAATATACTCTGCTTCAGCTGTAGATGTAGATATTGATTTCTGTTTCTTGCTGTACCAGGAAACAAGTCTGTCACCCAGAAATTGACAACTTCCACTGGTGCTTTTTCTGTCTATCTTACAGCCTGCAAAGTCTGCATCTGAATAACCAAGTAGTTTAAACTCTGATTCTCTTGGATACCACAGCCCTAAAGTTATAGTGCCCTTGAGATACTTAAAAATCCTCTTTACTGCTGTTAAATGTGGTTCTCTTGGATCTGCCTGAAACCTTGCACACAAACAAGTGGCATACATGATATCAGGTCTACTAGCTGTTAAATAGAGTAGAGAACCAATCATTCCTCTGTAACTTGTCATATCTACTGATGACCCTGCATCTTTGTCCAATTTTGTTGCAGTTGCAATGGGAGTTGTTGCAGATGAACAGTCAAGCATGCCAAATTTCTTGAGAAGATTTCTGGTATATTTTGCTTGATTTATAAAAATTCCATCATCTGTTTGCTTCACCTGTAGGCCTAGAAAATAACTAAGCTCTCCCATCATACTCATTTGATATCTTGACTGCATGAGCTTGGCAAACTTCTTACAGAGTTTATCATTAGTAGATCCAAAAATGATGTCATCTACATATATCTGAACTAAGAGCAAGTCACTACCAGATTGAAAGTAAAACAGAGTTTTGTCAATAGTACCTCTGTAAAACCCACTTTCTAGTAGAAATTTGGCAAGAGCTTCATACCATGCCCTTGGTGCCTGCTTAAGTCCATAGAGTGCCTTGTCTAAACTGTAGACATGGTCTGGATATTTTGGATCTACAAAGCCTGGTGGTTGTTCCACAAACACTTCTTCTTCAAGTTTTCCATTTAAAAATGCACTTTTCACATCCATCTGAAACACTTTGAATTTCTTATGAGAGGCATATGCTAGAAAGATTCTGATTGCCTCCAATCTAGCAACTGGAGCAAATGTTTCATCATAGTCTATTCCTTCCTGCTGTGAATAGCCTTTTGCAACCAGTCTTGCTTTATTCCTTGTGATAACACCCTCACTGTCAGTTTTATTTCTGAAAACCCATTTAGTACCAACAATGGATCTGTTCTTGGGCCTTGGTACAAGGGTCCACACTTCATTTCTTTCAAATTCATTTAGCTCTTCTTGCATTGCTGTTATCCAGTCAGCATCTTTAAGAGCTTCTTCTACTTTCTTTGGCTCAGATTGTGACAAGAATGCATGAAACAGACATTCATTTGTTGTTGCACTTCTTGTCCTTACTTTTGCATCTGGATCACCAATAATTAAATCAGGTGTGTGTGACTTAGTCCATTTTCTTGCAGAAGGCAAATTGCTTCTGTCATCATGTGATCCTCATCCTTGATCCATGCTCTCCTGATTTTCTTGGTGCCTCTCTTCATTTTCTGATGCTCCCCCTGAATGTGACTGCTCAGAATTATCAACAGAGTTTGAATCAACAGAGTTTGATTCAGAATTATCAACTGAGTCACTTTCAGTATTTGAATTATCACTTTGATGTAATTCTTCATGCTCCCCCTGAACTGGTTATTCCCTTGTTTCTGATTGAAGAGTTTCTTCAGTATTTACCAGTAAAGGTTCAGAGTTTAGATCAACAGAGTTTGTTAGATCAATCTAATCAGAGTTTACTTTTTCAGAGAATAAATCTTCATTTTCAAAGTGCAGTTGATCATGTTCATTGACATCTTCAAGTCCAGTTATTTTCTTGTCATCAAATGACACATGAATTGATTCCATGATCACTCTGGTTCTCAGATTATAAACTCTGAATGCCTTGGTTGACAGTGGATAGCCAACAAAAATTCCTTCATCTGCCTTTAGATCAAATTTGGTCAACTGCTCAGGATGAGTCTTCAATACAAAACACTTGCATCCAAAAATATGAAAATATTTTATATTTGGCTTCTTCTTTTTCACCATTTCATATGGTGTTTTACCATGCTTGTTGATCAGTGTTGCATTTTGAGTAAAACAAGCAGTTTGAACTGCTTCTGCCAAGAAATATGTTGGCAGCTTTGCTTCATCTAACATGGTTCTAGCAGCTTCTATCAAGGTTCTGTTCTTCCTCTCCACTACACCATTTTGTTGTGGAGTGCCAGGTACAGAAAATTCTTGTATGATTCCTTTACTCTTGCAAAATTCTTCCATTGATGAATTCCTGAATTCAGTTCCATTGTCACTTCTGATTTTCTTCACTTGATTCTCTGACTCTTTGTCCAGTTGTATTATATGTTCTGTCAGTGTTAATGCAGTTTCATCCTTCTTTGCAAGAAAATATACCCATGTGTATCTGGTATATTCATCAACAATAACTAGAGCATATTTCTTCTTTCCAAGAGACTTCACATTCACTGGTCCAAAAAGATCAACATGTAGGAGATGATAGGGATCAACAATTGAAGACTCAGATTTGCTTTTGAAAGAGACTTTTCTCTGTTTGGCCTTTTGACAAGAATCACACAGGCCTTCTGCATTCAACAAAGACTTTGGTAGACCTCTTACAAGATCATTCTTTATTAGCTCATTGATGTTGTTCAGGTTCAAATGAGAAAGTTTCTTGTGCCACTTCCAACTTTCTTCACTGGACATTCTTGTTGACAGACACACTGCTTTGCCATCAGTGTTTGTTGACAATTTTATTTCATAGATGTTATTGTGTCTGTTTCCAACTAGAGCAACTTTCCCTGTAGATTTGCTGATGACTTGACAATATTCAGGCTGAAAATCTACATGATATCCTCTGTCACAGATTTGACTCACAGATAGCAGATCATGCTTGAGTCCTGGAACCAGAGCTACATTTGTGATGATGACACTCCCAAGATTAATATTGCCATATCCCAGAGTATGTCCTATGTTGCCATCTCCATAGGAAACTTTTGGGCCAGCCTTCTCCTCATACTCTGATAGCAGGGCTTTATTTCCAGTCATGTGTCCTGAACATCCACTGTCCACGACTAGGGTATTGACCCTGGTGCCCTGCAATCACAAACAATCACTGATTATTAGTTTTAAGGACCAGACTTGCTTGGATCCTTTGGCTTTCTTGATTCTGTTAGCTTTTGCAGCGGAATTCACATTATCAGAGTTTAAGCTAACTTTTTCAGAGTTTACATTTGCAGAGTTTACTTTAACCCATTTCAAATTTGGCTTGGGTTCATAGTAATTATAGTAAATAGCATGATAATCTCTGCAAGTGTAAATAGAATGCCACGTACTTCCACAGTGTTTACATAAAGTCTGTGGTCTAGTTCTCACATAATCATTCTTTACTGCAGTTTTAGAGGGCAAAGAATTAATATTCTTATTCTTACTGCAGAAACTAGCAAGATGATTAGTGCTACCACAATTAAAGCATGTTTTTCTAGGAGCTAATTTAGCAAGCATTGGCTTAATTCCTGATGTTATGCCTACCTTTCCATTTTTGTTTTTCCTAGGCATTCTCTGTTTGTTGACAGATTTTATCTCTTTAAGCTTATGCTTGAGTTGTTTATCTGTCATTAAACCAATGTTAACCTCTTTAACAAAAGTCTTAGCATATGATTCTTTAACAGCCTTTTTCTCAGCTTCAGTCTTAAGTCCTCCTGTTCCCATAACATTACCTTCAGATGAACGATGTGGTCTAACTTTTACCAAATTTTCAAATCTAAGTTCATCTCCCTCAGAGTAACCTAGACCTACTGTATCTGACTGAAACACTTCTTGAGTGTCTTTACCAGAGTGTGTCCAAGTTTTAATAATGTGTTTAGTATCCTCCAATTCAGATTCTAGTTGCTTATACTTACCTAGCAACTCCTGTTCAATAAACACAGCATCATCTCTTTCTTTCTGAACTTTATTCATGTTTTCAAGTTGTTCCTCAACAAGTTTGTTTCTATCTTTGAGTTGAGAGCACTCATTTTTTATCCTTTCATTTTCTAAAGTCTGATCCCTATAACTGATATGTAATGCTTTAAGATAAATTCTCAATTCAGTTATATTATCAGTATTATAAGCATAGGTAGTTGGGGGTACCTTTAGATCATCATCTTCATTCTGAGTAGTAGCCATGAGTGCATAGTTGACTTCCTCATCTGAATCTGAAGTGTCTGCCCAATCTCTGCCTTTGGTGTAGAGTGCCTTTTCAGTTTTACCCTTTTTGCACTCAGGAGCATAGTGACCCATCTCCTTACACTTGTAGCATTGAATCTCAGACTTATCTTTCTTACCAGATTTGAAGTCCTTTCCCTCAGATTTCTTGAAATTTTTCTTGTCAGACTTAGAGTAATCCTTGGAGAATCTCTTTCCCTTCTTGAAGTTCTTGAATCCCATCTTCTTGAAGGTCTTTACCATCAATGCAGCCATTTGCATCATCTCCTCATCATCTTCAGAATCAGATGTTCCATCTGTGTTTGAGTCAACATCAGTGTTTGATGACTCACTCTCTGAATGTATGACTAAGGCTTTTCCTTTTGCCTTTCTCCTTGATGCTTCCTTCTTTAATGGTTTTTCCTCAACCTTAAGAGCAACAGATTTTGACTTTCTACTTGATCTTTTGTTTCTCTGCTCCAATTCCAATTCAAGGGTTTTGAGCAGTCCATAAATTTCATCAATCTCTGTTTCACCAAGTTCATAGTTATCTCTTATGGTGGTTGTTTTCACATCCCACTTTTCAGGTAGAGAAAGAAGAAACTTGAGATTTGAGTCTTCTAAATCATACTCTTTGTTAACCAATGACAAATCATTGAGCAGTTTACAGAATCTGTCAAATGTTTCTGTCATGGTTTCTTCAAACTTTGCCTCAAAATGCTCATACTCCTGAGTGAGTATGTTTCTTCTATTTTTCTTAATTGCAGGAGTTCCTTGACACCTAACCTCAAGTGCATCCCATATTTCCTTTGCAGTTGTGCAATTAATCACTTTATTAGACATAACATTGTCTAAAGCACTGTGAAGTAAATGTCTTACTTTTGCATCCTTTGCAATAGATGAAAGATCCTCAGCAGTTAGATCTTTCTTTTCTTTTGGAATGACCTTTGATTCCTCACCAGCAGCAGCAGCAGATAACTTTGTAGGTTTGTGAGGACCTTCATAAATTCTATCAAGATATTCTGGATCTGTAGCCTCCAGAAACATGGTCATCTTCACCTTCCAAATTGCATACTCTAATGGCCTAAGTATAGGAACCCTAATCGTTTCATACCTACTACCAGTAGTAGGGGCTTTCTCAGAACTAGATGGTGGAGGTATCTCTGCCATTGATTACTATTGTGTTTGGATCTTAAACTGTAATAAAGTAACAGATTGGCTCTGATACCACTTGTTAGGTCGAATACACAATAGGTAATCAAATATTGTATGAGTAACTTAACAAGAACACACTTTTTAATACTTAAAAACTGTTTTGAATTAACAATTCCTCTCTCAGTGATGTAAAATATCACAGAGAGCTGCTTAGGTTAAAATCAATGAATTTCTCAATGTTCGATACCCTTCTAGGGTTAACCTAACTGTATTTATAAAACATACAGCTTCGTACAATCAGTAATTGATTCTCCTATAATTAAGCTATACAATTGATATCAATCACGATTGCTACAAGTCTTCCAAGTCAACTCAATCTCTTTGACAGCTTTCCAATCTTCAAAGATATTGCTTCCATATTTATCTTGTATCAATCTTCAAACACTGTTGACTCTTCAGACACTTCCGCTACAGAGTTTAACAACCTCTGTTGCGCTTCCAGTCAGTGTTTAACTAAACTCTGACTGCTTCCAGCTAAACTCTGTTTTGTTACTTTAGCTTCCAAACACTGTTCTCATCGATCATTTCTAACATATGGTTATTCACAGTGTAGAATCGCTAGTACACCATATGATCCTAAAGTTGCCCTTGTTAAGAATACTTCAGGAGTACCTGTGTCTCAGTTAAGGTATTCTCAGATTATAGGGAGTTTGCAGTATTTTGCTAACTGTACTAGACCAGATATTTCATACTCTATGTCTAAGTTGGCTAGATATACAAGCTATCCAAACAGAACTCATGAGATGCTCTTGATAGAGTACTTAGATATCTGAAAGGCACAATGTACCTTAGTTTACACTATAGGAGATTTCCTGGTGTGCTTGAAGGGTACAGTGACGCAAGTTGGATAGCTAAGAAGTCTGGTTCCAATGGAGTGACTGGATACGTGTTCACCTTAGCAGGGGGAACAATATCCTGGAAGTCGACCAAACAGACTATAGTAACTCGGTCTACTTTTGAGGCTGAGTTGTGTGCGCTTGATGTCATGGGGACGGAGGCTGAATGGTTAGACTTATGTCCGCGATACCTGTAGTAAGCAGACCGCTTCTTGCTTTTGCTATTCATTGTGATAGTAAAACAACTATCAACAAGATTAGTAGTAAAAAGTATAATGCTAAAACAAATAGGCACATCCAAGTTAGACTAAAGTCTATTAGGGGTTTAGTGTCTGATAGGATTATTACTGTAGAGTTCATAGGAACTCAGAATAATATAGCTGATCCTTTGACTAAAGGACTGGAACCTGCAGTGGTCCTTAAGTCAAGGTTGGGGATGGACTTGTCAACCCATCATAGTTCATCATCAGTAGGAACCCAATGCACATGAGAGGAGATCCCTTGAAGTGTATTCAATGTGGTAATAACAAGCTGTAAGGATGAATTGGTAGTACCTTTTCTGAAACTCTATAATTTTGATGATCGTACATAGTAAGCAAGCTGGGTATTTGTTCTGGACTAATATTGTTTTGCAGGTTCATTATTCATATCAATTCATAGCAAAACACAGGGCATCTCAGCTAGCTGTCAGGGCAACTCAGCTAGCTGGCAGTTCAACACAGCAAGCTGGCAGTCTGTCCAGAATATAAAGGGGAGTACGTTTCTTATAGGAAACATTGTGGAAATCAGTTGTTAGATTGGTGTAATATATTTAAACTTGATATGATATATATTAAATCACCCATCACTTGCAGGAATCTTGATAAACAAATTCCACTCATTAAAGTAAACCTTTTAATTGTTTAATACTTTACTAAAAGACAACCCATGTGCTTTCTTTTTTAGTATGCTCTTACTAATAATCAAATATTCCACACACTCATACTCTCCACCATCTGTTGTCATATAGAAAAAGGCTTACAAAGAAAACATATTCATTTATCATCAAGTTCATGTTTTCTTTATATGTCTCTAACGGTTTTTCTTCAAGAACTAAAAGTTGTGGTATTCACATGCCATTACCTCTCCACTGAAAATATTCTCTGCATGAGAATCATTATCAAACTTGCAGGTAATCGTTAGAGTGTTGTGATTTTGAACAAGCTAAACGTGAGAAGATTCCTTCAAGACCGTTGCATATTGTTCATGGATTATAGCTACTGCACTTCACTATAAAGGCTGGTCTATTCTCTCTTTTGAAGACCGAACACATTCAAGCCATATTCAAGAGTACAAGATACAACTCTGCACTTCATTGCCAGATTCAACAAACAAACTCTAGCACTATATTTTATATAGAAATATTAGAGTTCATAGTTTTTGAGTTGTAACCTTTTTATCCATTGTATTGTTCAACTTGTAAAGTTGGTAGCTACTGGATTGTCAAGTTAGTGGAACTAGGGTTTGAGGAACAGTAGGCTAGAGAAGTTAATACTTGGTGTAGTATTGAACTTAGAGAGCTGTGTTCAGGAAACAGGTGTTCCAGCTAGCTACAGTCAGTAACTGGGAGTTTAAGGGAGATATATTATTGTATCGTGTAGTTGGGTTCATTGTGATCAATAATATATTCTCTTACCAAGTTGGTAAGGGACTAGGACGTAGACCATAGAAGATTAGGGGTCGAACATAGCTAAAATTCTTGGTGTTCTTTACTTACTGCAATTTTATCTTTCTGCATTGCATATCCTAGCTAGCTGCGTATTCATTAATCTGTTACATTTGGTTAACTCAGTTAGCTGCCTATCGTACCCAGCTAACTGCCAGACTAACTTTTCAGGCAGAATTTTTATTTGATCATTGTTAGTCATAACACCTATTCACCCCTCCCCTCTAGGTGTGTATTTTCATTTTCTACATAGATGATACTGTTGTATCTGAGTCTATCCCCTGCAAACCTAGAAGGTATTGACACTGCTAGTAAGCAAGATTTAATATAACTCTGAATGGGGTCAAGTCATTCGACGAGATGGTAGCAGTACATCTCTGGAGATGCCCAGCTAAGCGAATGTAATTGTGTGATCGCAATTAGAGGAAGGGGTTATTCCTTGAAGCATTCGACGAACAGGTTCGAGACATGACCATTAATGTCTCAAAGTCGTAGATTGGCACCATAGCCTTTGACTTATCGTCGTCTATGGAACATGGTTACACCAAACGGATTAAGATTCAAGGTGAAACATTCCATATGAAAACAGTAGCCATCGAAGTAGGGGACTCAGGAGGGTTCAAACCCGGAAGGGTACCAACTCTGAAAAACAAGTCATGATGAAAAACCTGAAGCATTTCTGTATGGATTTGTGGGGGATTGTTAGAAAATGGAGTTTTTAGAGCATAATTATTTTATGTTCTTGATGTTAATTCCGGTTTTTAACGATTAGAAATTGTTCCTTGCTATGAGGACTTAAATTTTCATATATGGGTCTAAGTAATTTTCTTAGTGAAATCCATAAAGAAATGGAGGTGAAGTTAGTAGCTTGAAAAATGAGAATGTGTATTTGTCCCACATTGAAATAAATAAAGGGGGTTGTTGGCTTTATATAGAATCACACACATGGGTAGTGTACAACTACTAAGGTGTACGATGGTGCATGGTGTTACTGTGTGCTTCACGCGCACGCGCACACACAGGAATGTAAAGCTCAAATGACATGGAGTGATGAAGAATCTAATTCCAGTGAATACTCAAGTGAAGAGATGATCAATTATGCATTGGTTGGCATTGACAATGATATGGTTCGAGGAAATACAGAAGACATTCTTGTAGAAAGCGAAGATTCGGACTTGGATGTGGAATCTAGTTCGGTAAAGTCGTTTAAATTTAATACATCTTCTGAAAATAATATTTTGGAATCACTAACCATGCAGGAACATAGAAATGTATCTATTGTGGAGTTCATGGAGTTAAAGAATGGGAACAATGAACTTGAGAAGAAAAATGCTCAACTTAGAAAGATCATTTCTGATCTTATGGCCGAGAAGACTCCAACAAATAACCATGTTCAAATCATTGCTGATCTTAAGGCTAATATATCCCAGCTTGAAGGGTTCAACAAAGTGCTTATCAACAGAAATGATGCTCTCATGAAGGAACTCAGCGAGCTGAGTGTAGAGATAGATGCTCAAGATGCATGTTTAAAAGCATTTAGTCCAAGGGAATCATGCTCAATGGAAATATATCAACAAGCTGAAAGAATCAAAGAATTGGAAACTGAAATCAAGAATCTCCAGGAAGGAATGGGAAAGTTTGTTCAAGGAGAAGATTCACTTAAGACAATGATGAAATATGCAAAGGTTCCAATCGAAAGAGAAGGAGTTGGATTGGCTTCAACATCACGTCTAAAGTATGATGGCAAACATGGAATTCCTTATGACTATGCCATGCCATGGAGAATCTTCCACAAATGTGGAAATAAAGGTCATTTGGAAAATCATTGCAAAGTTCAGAATGCTAACCCAGCTAGCTGGAACGGACAGTCATCTCTCAGGCAGCTAGCTGACAGAACAGCTGGAACAAGAAAATCAACTTCAAAAGTGGTCCAAATGTGGATCAAGAAATCTGATTTAAATGTTCTTTATGTTCAATCAACTAACCAATCTGGACCCAAGCAAATATGGGTATCAAAACGTTGAGTTGGTTTTTTATTTGTTTTGTAGGTATGTCTTGTTGTCAAAGTAAGATCAAATCAATGGATTTTGGATAGTGGATGCAAGGCATATGAGTGGTGATAAATCACAATTCCTTACTCTCAGTAAGAAAAAGGGTGGAAGTGTCACCATTGGTGATAACAAAACACTCCAGATTCTTGGGAAAGGGAAAATTGGTAATAGTATCATCTCTATTGATAAAGTACAATATGTTCAAGGTCTTAAATATAATTTGCTTAGTATAAGTCAGTTGTATGATGATGGACATTCTGTTCTTTTTAATAAAGAGAAGTGTACTATTAATGTTGGCACTAACAAAGTCCCCTAGTTGCTAGAAGGGAAGGAAATATATATATTTTGGACTTTGAAATGCAGGATTCATCATGTTGTCTAGCTACAGTTGACACAAATCCAGAAATTTGGCATAGAAGACTTGGACATGCTCATATGGACTTACTCAGCAAGCTGTCTTCAAAGAAGCTAGTTAGAGGGCTGCCCAAATTGAAGTATGTTAAGAAGGAAACCTGTTCGGCTTGTCAATTAGGCAAACAAATCAGGACTCCACATAAGTCAAAGAATGTGGTATCAACTTCTAAACCTTTAGAACTACTTCACTTAGATTTATTTGGTCCGGAAGCATATAAAAGCATTGGAGGAAAACAATATGCATTTGTTATCGTAGATGATTATTCTAGATATACAAGGGTATTATTTCTTCGTACTAAAGATTGTGCTTTTAGTGAATTTGAGAAGCTAATTAAGTTACTTGAGAACAAGTTTAAGATTAGACTTGTAAGTATAAGGAGTAATCGAGGTGGTGAATTCCAAAAGGACTTTATTTCATATTGTGAAGATAGAGGCATTTCTCATGAATTCTCTGCTCCAAGAACCCCACAGCAAAATGGAGTTGGGGATAGAAAGAACAGGTCTTTACAAGAAACAGCTAGAACTTTGCTGCAAGAGAGCAAGCTGCCAAGGAGTTTTTGGGCAGAAGCTGTCAACACAGCTAGCTATGTTCTTAACAGAATACAAATCAGGCCTATTCTCAACAAGACTCCATATGAACTGCTGAAGAATAAGAAGCCAAACATAAGCTACTTCAAGGTCTTTGGATCCAAGTGCTTTGTACTCAAATCTATTGATAGAGATGGTAAATTTGATGTTAAATCTTATGAAGCAATATTTTTGGGTTATTCTTTAACAAGTCGTGCATATAGAGTTTATAATATCTCTAAACGTAATGTTGAAGAGTCAATTGATGTTTCATTTCAAGAATCTAATGTTGATCTGTCAAGAGATGAGGAAGAAATTGTAGGTTAAGACGATGTCAGCGAGCTGCCAAGGTTAGATACAGCAACTCAGCGAGCTGACAAAGAAGCAGGCTCAGAAAATAGAGTAACTCAGCGAGCTGCCAATGAAGCAGATTCAGAAAATGCAGCTACCCAGCGAGCTGCAGTAGAAACTGAATCAAGTTCATCTAATGATAATCAAGCTGAAATCTCTCCTCCAGTCGATGAAACATGTGATAAGATGTCAAAGCACACCTTAGAAGATTCTAGAAGTCAGATATCACAAGCAAAGATGTCAATCTATAATGGAGATGAAGTCCCCTCCACCATCTAAGAAAATTAGAGCCAATGAAGAAGTTATGGCTCATCATCAGTCAACAAGGACAGTAAATAATCATCCTCCAGAGTTGATTATTGGTGATAAATTAGAAGGAATCAAGACAAGGAGAAGTCAAGCTAATTATTGTGCTTTTGCCGCCTTCCTAGCTCAAGAAGAACCAAAAAATATAAATGAAGCACTAAAAGATGAAAATTGGATTATGGCAATGCAAGAAGAACTTAATCAATTTGAAAGATGTGATGTTTGGGAAGTTGTAGAGCCACCTAAAGATGCTTCAATCATTGGTACTAAATGGGTCTTCAAGAACAAAGTTGATGAAGAAGGCACTGTTACTAGGAACAAAGCAAGACTTGTTGCACAAGGATATAATCAACAAGAAGGAATCGATTTTGATGAAACTTATGCCCCGGTTGCAAGGCTAGAGTCAATAAGGATGTTACTATCATTTTCATGCTTCAAGAAGTTCAAGCTACATCAAATGGACATAAAACTTGCATTTCTTAATGGCTACTTGAAAGAAGAATTATATGTCAAGCAACCTCCTGGATTTAAGAGTGATCAATTTCCTAATTATGTTTTCAAGTTGAAGAAGGCATTATATGGATTACGGCAAGCTCCTAGATCTTGGTATGAAAGGCTAAGTAAGTTTTTGATAAAGAATGGATTCATTCGAGGTAAAATCGATCCTACATTGTTTACTAAACTTACTGGTAGTGATATTCTAGTTGTGTAAATATATGTGGATGATATTATCTTTGGATCAAATAATGATAATATCTGCAAGTAGTTTTCTAAGTGTATGCATAGTGAGTTTGACATAAATATGATGGGTGAGCTCAATTACTTCTTGGGGCTCCAAATCAAGCAAACTCGAGATGGAATATATGTACATCAGTCCAAGTATATCAAGAACTTGCTAAAGAAGTTTGGATGTGAGAATATCAAGGCAAAATCTACACCTATGAGTTCTGCCAGCTAGCTGGCTACAAATGAACGAGGTAAAGATGTAGATGTTCGAAAGTATAGAGGTATGATTGGTAGTTTATTATATCTTACAGCCTCTAGACCTGATATTATGTGTAGTGTATGTGTTTGTGCTAGGTTTCAAGCTCAACCTAAAGTGTCTCACTTGAATGCTATTAAAAGAATTTTTAAATATTTAAGTGGAACTACTACTCTTGGATTATTTTATCCCATCACAAATGCATTTGATCTTGTTGGGTATAGTGATGCAGATTATGCAGGTTGTCAAACTGATCGAAAGAGTACAAGTGGTGTTTGTGCATTTTTAGGACAGAGTTTAGTATCTTGGCAAAGCAAGAAGCAAACTTCTGTTGCATTATCCACAGCTGAAGGGGAGTATTTAGTAGCTGGAAGTTGTTGCTCTCAAATGCTATGGATGATACAAACACTTCGAGATTTTGGAATTAAATGTGGCAAAGTCCCCATTTATTGTGACAATACAAGCACTATCAACATATCAAAGAATTCAGTGAATCACTCAAGAACAAAGCATATCGACATTCGACATCATTTCTTGAGTTGCAAAGGGAAAAACTGATCTGATCTTTGTAAGTACAGAGTACCAGCTAGCTGACATCTTCACAAAGCCACTAGCCGAAGAGCGCTTTACTGTGCTGCGTCACGAATTAGGCATGTATAATGTCTAGCCAGCTAGCTGCCATGGATGCTTGGTACATTTTTCTGTGTTACGATTTTCTTTGCATATATTTGATATCTATATTTTGTTGGTGTATACAATTTAGTCCACTTACTTGTTTTACGTGCTAAATGTTGTTTTATTTTTTTTAAGTGGTTAATTTAATTCATTTTATGTGAAATTGATAATCCATGCTTACTTGAATTTTTATATTAAATGA
This sequence comes from Kitagawia praeruptora, assembly GCA_037693485.1. Classification (NCBI taxonomy): domain Eukaryota; kingdom Viridiplantae; phylum Streptophyta; class Magnoliopsida; order Apiales; family Apiaceae; genus Kitagawia; species Kitagawia praeruptora. Next base: position 7,525,886 of record CM075348.1, on the reverse strand, counting down.
TTGCATGTGGATATCCTTTTTGATGAATAAGGGGGAGAAAATTCAGGACTAAAAGTATGTGTGATTTAGGGGGAGTTGATATTTATTCTTATAACTCTTTATTTCATGTACTTTGCTGGGATCATATGGTTTAATGCTAAATGTTTATGTGATGCCATGCTTATTATGCTTAACTGCTTGTATAGATTGCTAATCTTTTTGCAGGGGAAGCATAAATTCAGGGGGAGTATTTAACTCCTGAATATTGGTGTGTAATCATCAAAAAGGGGGAGATTGAAACCCTATTGGTTTTGATGACGACACAATGCAGCAAGCTTGGTTTTGATGATGTTACAATTCATAGGAAGCTGACTGCTTGGTTTTGAAGATGACACAATGCAACAAGCTGATTGCTTGTTACTAAATATATATTGGCCTGCTATCAAATTTTATTTTGCAGGATGCTTTGATTGAGGGGGAGTTTTAGCTCAATCTTAAATTGGTGTATAATCATCAAAAAGGGGGAGATTGAAACTCTATAATTTTGATGATCATACATAGTAAGCAAGCTGGGTATTTGTTCTGGACTAATATTGTTTTGCAGGTTCATTATTCATATCAATTCATAGCAAAACACAGGGCATCTCAGCTAGCTGTCAGGGCAACTCAGCTAGCTGGCAGTTCAACACAGCAAGCTGGCAGTCTGTCCAGAATATAAAGGGGAGTACGTTTCTTATAGGAAACATTGTGGAAATCAGTTGTTAGATTGGTGTAATATATTTAAACTTGATATGATATATATTAAATCACCCATCACTTGCAGGAATCTTGATAAACAAATTCCACTCATTAAAGTAAACCTTTTAATTGTATAATACTTTACTAAAAGACAACCCATGTGCTTTCTTTTTGAGTATGCTCTTACTAATAATCAAATATTCCACACACTCATACTCTCCACCATCTGTTGTCATATAGAAAAAGGCTTACAAAGAAAGCATATTCATTTATCATCAAGTTCATGTTTTCTTTATATGTCTCTAACGGTTTTTCTTCAAGAACTAAAAGTTGTGGTATTCACATGCCATTACCTCTCCACTGAAAATATTCTCTGCATGAGAATCATTATCAAACCTGCAGGTAATCCTTAGAGTGCTGTGATTTTGAACAAGCTAAACGTGAGAAGATTCCTTCAAGACCGTTGCATATTGTTCATGGATTATAGCTACTGCACTTCACTATAAAGGCTGGTCTATTCTCTCTTTTGAAGACCGAACACATTCAAGCCATATTCAAGAGTACAAGATACAACTCTGCACTTCATTGCCAGATTCAACAAACAAACTCTAGCACTATATTTTATATAGAAATATTAGAGTTCATAGTTTTTGAGTTGTAACCTTTTTATCCATTGTATTGTTCAACTTGTAAAGTTGGTAGCTACTGGATTGTCAAGTTAGTGGAACTAGGGTTTGAGGAACAGTAGGCTAGAGAAGTTAATACTTGGTGTAGTATTGAACTTAGAGAGCTGTGTTCAGGAAACAGGTGTTCCAGCTAGCTGCAGTCAGTAACTGGGAGTTTAAGGGAGATATATTATTGTATCGTGTAGTTGGGTTCATTGTGATCAATAATATATTCTCTTACCAAGTTGGTAAGGGACTAGGACGTAGACCATAGAAGATTAGGGGTCGAACCTAGCTAAAATTCTTGGTGTTCTTTACTTACTGCAATTTTATCTTTCTGCATTGCATATCCTAGCTAGCTGCGTATTCATTAATCTGTTACATTTGGTTAACTCAGTTAGCAGCCTATCGTACCCAGCTAACTGCCAGACTAACTTTTCAGGCAGAATTTTTATTTGATCATTGTTAGTCATAACACCTATTCACCCCTCCCCTCTAGGTGTGTATTTTCATTTTCTACATAGATGATACTGTTGTATCTGAGTCTATCCCCTGTAAACCTAGAAGGTATTGACACTGCTAGTAAGCAAGAGTTATTATAACTCTGAATGGGGTCAAGTCATTCGACGAGATGGTAGCAGTACATCTCTGGAGATGCCCAGCTAAGCGAATGTAATTGTGTGGTCGCAATTAGAAGAAGGGGTTATTCCTTGAAGCATTCGACGAACAGGATCGAGACATGACCATTAATGTCTCAAAGCCGTAGATTGGCACCATAGCCTTTGACTTATCGTCGTCTATGGAACATGGTTACACCAAACGGATTAAGATTCAAGGTGAAACATTCCATATGAAACCAGTAGCCATCGAAGTAGGGGACTCAGGAGGGTTCAAACCCGGAAGGGTACCGACTCTGAAAAACAAGTCATGATGAAAAACCTGAAGCATTTCTGTATGGATTTGTGGGGGATTGTTAGAAAATGGAGTTTTTAGAGCATAATTATTTTATGTTCTTGATGTTAATTCCGGTTTTTAACGATTAGAAATTGTTCCTTGCTATGAGGACTTAAATTTTCATATATGGGTCTAAGTAATTTTCTTAGTGAAATCCATAAAGAAATGGAGGTGAAGTTAGTAGCTTGAAAGAGCTTGAAAAATGAGAATGTGTATTTGTCCCACATTGAAATAAATAAAGGGGGTTGTTGGCTTTATATAGAATCACACACATGGGTAGTGTACAACTACTAAGGTGTACGATGGTGCATGGTGTTACTGTGTGCTTCACGCGCATGCACGCACACACACACACGCCCCGCCACCGTCGCCCGCCATGTCACGTCACGTCTCGACTCGGGTCGGGTCGGCTCGGTCGAAGGGCGATTTGGGCGAATGTCTCGGCGTCTCGCGTACGCGAGGCGACCTGGACGAGGGATTTTATTTGTGATTATTTAATATTTTAATTAAAATATATTTATCTAGTAAAACTGAAATATATGTGGATAAATATATATATATCGTAATTGTTACGATTTCTTAAATCGACCATTTCGTTTTATTAAATCAGCCGTTACGTTTTATTTAATCGACCGTTTCATGTTATTAAATAAAATGGGAAGTTACGAAATTTAAAAGGGCACCAGTTAGAATAGAGAGCTAAGTTGCTGGTTTGGTTGTACCACACCATACATTCTCTCTTGTTCTCTCTACACTCTCTGCTCTCCCTCTATATATAGTTCTCTCCTCGTAGGGTTTTTCCGACGACTGAGGTACCAATCGAAGTTGAGCATACTGATTACTGTGATCATATTGCTCGGAGTTGTTTTATCCAGGAAGAATATCGCCAGCATCCTGACACAGTGTAAGTGGGGGCGATTATCTCTTCAAGAGCAGTCTGGCCTTGATCGAAGTCCTGACGACTCAGCTGCTTTACATATTTGTTTGATATACTGCTAAACTACGGTTGCTGGTATGTCTTCTGTTTTTCCTTTGTTTTTACAGTTACTGATATGCATGTGTTTTACCTTCGTGTTTTGTTTCGCCATTTGTGTGCTTGGCCTTGACATGTTAAATACGATATATAATTGTCTTTGTGTTGCTTTATTAGTGAATATTTACAACACTATATTGGTTGACTATATTTTAAAAATAGTATGTTATTATTATTATTTTAAATTGTTATAAATAGAATATATCTTTCGAATATGGTAAGAGATTATGTGGAATCTTCTTACATGTCTTTAGTGGTTCGACAAATATAGCCAACATCAGAGGTTGGCTAAAAATATAGACAAGGGAAATGTCCCATTGGAGTTGATTTTTTTTACATAATCTCTATATTTTTATTTATTTATAGTATGTTTTAATTATTTTTAGCTAAGAGTTTTACATGGTTGGAGATGCTCTAAGAATTTAGAAAGGGAACCAGTGAATGAGTTGTATATATGCATTGGTGTTAGTTTTGGCTACAAGTTACTTGCGACAGATTCTATAGGGATTAATGCATTGTCTGGGGCTTTCGTTGTTGGAATTGTAGTGCCAAAAGATGATCCTTTTGCAGGGGTTTTGATAGAAAAAATTGAGGATATTGTAGCGAGCCTTCTGCTTCCACTATACTTCGTGTCAAGTGAATTGAAAACAAATGTTGCTAAGTGGAGAAACGTCATGGGCAATGCTAGTCCTTGTTATATTCACTGTTTGTTTTGGCAAGATTGTTGGGACAATAGCGATGTCACTGGCCTTTAAGGTGCCATTTAAAGAGGCTCTTGCAGTTGGATTCCTCATGAATACAAAGGGATTGGTTGATACTGTATCCGATTTAGTCCCCATTTGTTTACTTCTTAATCTAGCTTAATGACACTTATTTTAGCGATTAAGACAATTCAGATCGTTTGTTGTACTTTTGCTACTTCTTAATCGTTAAAATGTGTCTTAATCGGTAAGATAGAAAAACCAAACTCAATCATTAAGAACTTTGCACCCCAGCCCGCCTTTCCATATTGTATCGTCCCTTATTACTTAAAAAATGTATACTGCTTGTGATAAAAAAAAAAAATGCATACTGCTTTGCAAAAAATGAATTCAAGTACTTTCTGAAAAATATATCTATTATTTTTTATTATGTTAATTTTATTATAGAATTATTATATTACTTACATATATTATTTGTATATAAAAATTCTTTATATATAATCTTCTTGTGTTACTAAATGAAAATTAATAAATATTTATATATTTTATTTATTCTAGTATTGAAGCATTTCATATTATTATTATAAAAAATTATATATTTTCTAAATGCTTAGCTTAAATAAAATATTATCTTATACTTCGTGCAATGCATTATTATTCTTTATATTATAGATATAAGTCCTGCCTATTTAATTTAAAATTTATTTTTTTAATCAATCATACTCAAAAAATGTTGTTGGGTAACATCGAATTCTTTAAATTTTTTATCTTATAACATCTGTAAATGTAATATTATGATATAATGTATTTTTAAATAATTTAATTTCATTAAGAGGAAAAAGTAGAAAATAATACCATTCAGAAATTTCGCTTATGTATGAACCAAATGATATTATTCATTCAGGATTCAGATATTTTAATCACTCAGATATTTTAATCATTCAGATATTTTTATTCAGATTTGTCAAATGACCCCTTAATCTTGTGTAACTAATAAAGGAGGATAATATTTCTTTTGCTAATGCGTAGTTAATGAATTAATCATGATTATACTAAAAAATGAGACATAGTCATAATTTGGGATATATTTATAATTACAAATAAATAAGGAACACAATTATAATTGACCACATAAAATAAATATATTAAAAAAAGATCTTTTAATTTTTAAGATGACCTAAGGCCCATTTAAATTTTAACTCTAAAAATTAATACAACGATTCGTCGTTGGGTTAAACGCAGCTAACAACCAACATTTGTTTTGTGTTCATAAATTATGTGAGAAAATATTAAATACAATCATACAAACCTAAATTTGATTCAATTTGTTTTAATATATATATATATATATATATATATATATATATATATATATATATGTCTTTACTCCATAAAGAACACTCTTATATAACACAACTGAAATCAGTAATATATACAGTTGAAAATCACCCCACCCCCCAACTGAAATCAGTAATATATACAGCTGAAAATCACTAATACCCACCCCACGTACCACCTAAAATCAGTAATATATACAGCTGAAAATCACCCTACCCCACTCCACCACCTGAAATCAGTAATATATACAACTGAAAATCACCCCACCCCATCCCATCCCACCGCACCCCCCAACTGAAATCAGTAACATATACAGCTGAAAATCACTAATACCCACCCCACCACACCCCACCCCCTCCCCTGAAATCAGTAATATATACAGCTGAAAATCACTAATACCCACCCCACCACACCACCTAAAATCAGTAATATATACAACTGAAAATCACCCCACCCCCACCCCCACCCCTTGAAATCAATAATATATACAACTGAAAATCACCCCACCCCACCCCACCCCACCCCACCCCACCCCACAACCCAACTGAAACCAGTAATATATATACAGTTGAAAATCACTAATACCCCCCACCCCACCACATGAAATCAGTAATATATATATAGCTGAAAATCACTAATATCCACCCCCACCGGAAATCACTAATATACACAGATAAAATTTACTAATTTCTCGAGAAATTTTTTCCCCGAGAAATTTTTTCGTGAAATTTGGTAAAATCACAAATTTACACAGCAAAAATCACTAATTTATACAGCTGGAATCACTAATATACACAACTAAAATCACTAATATCTGGAAAAAAAAATCCGGAAATTTTTTCAAAAAAGTTTTTCAGAAAAAATTACACAGCTAAAATCACTAATTTACACAACTAAAATCATTAATTACACATCTAAAGTCACTAATATACACAACTAAAATCACTAATATCTAATTTATCTCGGAAAAATTTTTCCGAGATATTTTATTCCGAGAAATTTTTTCCCGAAAATTTTTTGTCAAGCAAATTTTTTCCCGAGAAATTTTTTTTGGGAAATTTTTTTATGGAAAATATTTTTCAAAGAAAATATTTAGTGATCGAAATATGTAATTTAGTGATTGATGACGTCAGCAATGACGTCAAAAAAATAAAAAATGCATATAAATTAAAAAATATAAATAAATTAAAATAATAAAAAATAATAAAAATTAAAATAAATTAAAATAAATAATTGAATAATTAAATAAAAATAGTGATTGATGTCATGATGATGTCATATATGGGGTGGGTGATGGCATGATGATGTCATTTTGGGGATGGGTGATGTCATATAAGGGTGGAGATAGTAAAATATGGTGTAGAGATAGTAAAATAGGGTGTGGAGATAGGGGTTTGTAGTTTGTATTTAAGTCCTGGTTTGTATTTGAGCAAAAACCTATATATATATATATATATATATATATATAGGTCATTTTTGCATAACAAAGACCCTTATATAACAAACAATAAAGAACACCTTAGATCTAATAGATCCAATGGCCCCGCCAGGGGCACCCAATACAAAATGTTGTTATTTTTTTACTCTCTATCCATCCAGCAAAAAAAATACTGTTCATGATGACGTCATCATGGACAATAATTTTCTTTTTTTTCCTGGATGGATAGAGGGTAAAAAAAATAACAACTTTTTGTATTGGGTGCCATGACGAAACTCTTATATTAGATTAAATATGATGTGTTCTTTATTATTTGTTATATAAGGTGTTTGTTATGGAGTGCAACTATATATATATATATATATATATATATATATATATATATATATTGGCAAGTGATCAAATAGAAACCAAAATTTAAATTAGAAACGATAAAAATTAAATTATTAACACTTGAGATAATTTGTCAAGAAAATTATTCAAAATTTTATTTTCACTATTAATAAAATTATTAACACAATTTCGTAAACTGTTAATAAAATATAGAGTAAATTACATAGTGGTGGCTATATTTTACACAAATTTTCAAAATAATGGCCAAACTTTCAGATTCTCAAAAGAGTGGCCAACTTTTCTTTCCGCCTTTCAAAAGAGTGGCTACCGTCAACTTCCGTTAAATTTTCACCGTTCTAATATATTTAAATAGTAAATTACAGAATAGTGACCACACTTTACAATGATTTTCAAAATAGTTAACAGTGAAAATCATTAAATATCCACAATTTTGAAAATCATTGTAAAGCATGACCACCATTTTGTAACTTATTCTTTAAATATATTAGTTAACGGTGAAAATTTAACGGAAGTTGACGGCAGCCACTCTTTTGAAAATCGGAAAGAAAAGTTGGTCACTCTTTTGAGAATCTAAAAGTTTGGCCACTATTTTGAAAATTGATGTAAAATACAGCCACTACTATGTAATTTAATCTAAAATATAAGTCAATGTTTTCGTAAAAACCTTTTTATCAATATGATATTCGAGTACACTATAAAATATATATACTTCCCTTTTTTTCTTTTTTGTATAAGAAATAGCATTTCTATAAATATAAGTATGAAAGAATGCTAAAAATAACATTTTTTTTTGATAAAAATGATGAAAATAACTTTTTTTGAAGTAGGGTGTAAAAAATAACGTTTTGGATACACATTTTCAATTTGGGTATCCTAATATGCATTTTGAATTTGGGTATCAGTGGGTCCCGCAGGTGCAAAACAAAAAAAAATTGTGATACGCATGTTGTAAATATTTTATATTCTAAATGTGTGCTAGTGAAGGATTTACATAATTCCTTAAAATATCCTTAAAAATTTATCCTCTTAATACAACTTATGCCTATTTTCGTAATTTTCCCAATTATAAAATATTATGTCATCTTACATCATCATCCTTAATTGGTGAAGGATTTGCATATTTCCTTTGAATGTCCTTGAAAATTTATCCACTTAAGACAACTTATGCCTATTTCCGTAATTTCCCAATTATAAAATATTATGTCATTTTACATCAGCATCCTTAATTAGCAGTAGATAATATCTTATTACATCCCAAAATTATGTCATGTCACATCATCATCCTTAATTAGTAATAGATAATATCTTATTACATCCCCAAATATCATCCTTAATTAAAGATTTGCATAATCTATCTATATATTCTTAAAGCATGAACGTGAAGGATTCCAAAAATTACATATTATATCCCTTAATTTTTAACTATTACTTACCTTATTACTTATTTGCAAGGTCATTCTAGAAAATTAACTTATTTTTTGATCCAATGGATAAAACCCGTTTACCCATTAGAAATCATTCAATACAAAATAAACTTGGTTAGTACAAGACCCGGTTACCATATTAGAAAATGGGTATGACCCGTTAGTAGTAAATCAAATTTTATGCAATATTTTGTTATTGAAAGAAAATAATTAACACCATTTTCCATGATTTTAGCACACAAAATTTGTTGTTATTTTAGCATTTAAACTTCCTAAATTTTAGTTCGTATATGCAATCATCCAGTACAAATGTACTTGGATTACTACAAAATCGGGTTACCAAATTAAAAAATGGATATGACCCGTTAGTGTTAAATCAAATTCTAATATGTTATGGAAAGGCAATAACTAAGCATTATTCTCCTCCATGATTTTAACACACGAAATTATATACTTGGATTACTACATAACCCGGTTAGCATATTAGAAAATGAATATGACCCGTTAGTGTAATTAAAATTCTAAGCATTATTTCTGTTATGGAAAGGCAATAACTAAGCATTATTCTCCTCCATGATTTTAGCACACAAAATTAAATTTTAATTTCGTCATTTTAAAATTCCTAAATTTTAGTCTATATATGCAATCATCCAGTACAACATATACTTGGATTACTACAAAACTCGGTTACCATATTAGAAAATGGATATGACCCATTAGTGGTAATTCAAACATTATTCTGTAATGGAAAGGCAATAACTAAGCATTATTCTGCTCCATGATTTTAGCACACGAAATTAAATTTTGATTTCTTCATTTTCAACTTCCTAAATTTTAGCCTGTATATGCAATTCACACGGTTATCACTCTTCGATTTCTTCATTTTAAACTTCCTAAATTTTAGTCTATATATGCAATTCACACTATCATCACTCTTCATCGAATTAATCCATCATATCTTCCAATATACCATCTATAAATGGTCCTTTTTCCATCTACAATATTCTACACCTCAAACTCTGCATTGTAATGGATAAAACAGGTACGCAAATTTTTTGTTTATATGTTAGTTCTGTTATATTTTGAATCTAGACATTTGTTTAATCGTGAAATAGGTCGTAAGAGGATTCCGCTTGATCATGTTTTTCCTACTTTAGAACGAAACTGTAAGCGAAGCATTTGTACTTGGATTCTTTTGCTTTTTTATGTTTCAAAAACTTGCATTTCCTGATGCATTTTTTCTGGGATATCTTATTAATTGTTATACATCTCCAATCCATATATTGTATGGTCCTTTCACAAATTTGAATCTTTTGGTCAGTTTCCGATCATCTCTGAAACTGCATTGCATAATTTAAGGATTTGAAGCATTGAATAATTATTTCTTTGGTTTTTCTTGAACTTGCTTCTTGGCATTAAACCATTGTTATCTTCGGGATTGAGACGTTGGATTATTGCAATATGTTTCCTAAGACATGATATTCAAATATATTTTTGTGTTAAGTTTTCACAACCAAACATGGTTTATATGTTGGTTACGTTAAATTTTGAATCTAGACATTTACTTAATTGTAAAACAGGTCGTAAAAGAGTTCCGCTTGGTCCTATTTCTCCTACTTCAGAACAAAACTGTACGCGAATCATTTGTACTTGGATTCTTTGATTTTCCATGGACTATCCATAATATGACTTATTTTCAATTATTCGTGATTAACTCAAAACAATCTTTCTATTTAATTCATAATAAAATTTGAAATTCAAATTACTTATTTAATACACAATCTTTCCATTTAATTAAGAATTTTGCTTGATTTTCTCTTATATGTTTCCTCCCAAATATTTTTTAAATATTTTTGAATTCATAATTACTCATTTATGGGAATATGACTCATTCAAAATGTTGCCCAATGTTCTATATGTAATGTATTCCATTTTAATTCATAATATTCACGGATTATTCATATGATATATTTTCAGTTATTTATAATCAGGTCAACACAATATTTTCATTTAATACATAATAAGAATTTGAAATTCAAAGTACTTTTAATACGTAAACTTCCCAATTATTTCAAAATCGTGCTTGATTTTCTCTTATCATATTATGATCCATTTTCAATTATATATAATCAAGTCGACACAATCTTTTCATTTAATACGTAATAAGAATTTGAAATTTAAATTACATATTTAATGCACAATTTTCCCAATTAATTTAAAATCTTGCATGATTTTCTCTTATCATATTATGATCCATTTTCAATTATCAATAATCAAGTCAACACTATCTTTTCATTTAATACGTTTTTGAAATTCAAATTACTTATTTAATACACATTAATCTTCCCAATTAATTCGAAATCTTGCTTGATTTTCTCTTATCAGTTCTCTCCCATATATTTTACAAATAATTTTAAATTTATAATTACTCATTTATGGAAACTATAACCCATTCATATAGTATATATCAATTAGCATTAATTATTCATATATCTATCTTTCATTTTTTTTTAAATCTCCTTTTTGATAGTTTCAAAATCTTAAATTTAAACTTATTTTTAGGATCAAATAGATTTGTTGGCCCAATTTTCTAATTGGAATTTTATAATTTTCAAATATAAGGAATATAAATAACTAAATTTTGAAATTGAAATTCTAAAGAGAAACCTAGAGCTGAATTTGTACTTTTTTATATACATTTTTGGAGTTAGTGAAATATGAGATATAATAAATTTTCATAATTGATTGATATTTTTTAGTTAAAATTTTTAATATTACAATATTTAAATTGCAATAATTCGTTGTTAAGAGACGGGGGAGAAATCTTGAACTAAATTTATAATTTTTTTTATAAACATCTATGCAATTAGTGGAATAAGAGATATGATACCTTTTCATAATCAATGTTTATATTTTGTTGCAATTTTTTAATTTTACAATATCTAAATTGCGAGGCATCGCCGTTAGGCGATGGCGAGAAGCCTTGAACTGAATTTATAAATTTTTATTATAGACATCTGTAATAAAATAGAATATATTCTTGTTTATATTATAATAAAATAGAATATATTATAAAATAATCATGTATTTTATGGCTAATTTTATATCAAACAAATCATACAAAATAGAATATCATTATAACATTATAATTTCTAAAATCATCTAACAACAAAATCATGTGTATTCCTTATAATCTTTTTGTTTAAACTATTTCTAAATTTTTGTTAATCGATTGATTTCGTAACTTAGCAAGATAACTTTTGATAACATTTTAATTATTGTTTATATTGTGTGAGTATCAAATATAATAAATTAGCAAGATAATTGTATTGTATAAATCTTAGTGGTACATCTTAAATTTTATATCATGTTCTTTAAAAACTTGCTACCTACATGAACGAGAAATGATGAGATAAACAATAGAACGACAGGGAAAGACCTGGCCGACCCCAGCCAAGGGCTTGAGGGCGAGCTTTATTTCTTTAGATAGAATAGTATATCGATTTAGGTAAAATTTGATATAATTAATTATTATATATTATATCATTAAATATCTAATTCATACATATATACATAATAAATAATAAAGCTACCTATATACATATTTTTATTTTTATTCACTGATTTTTGTATATTTTTCCTTTATAAAACAAATTAAATCAAATTGAACATCATTATAATTCCTAAAATAATTTAAAAAACAAGATCCTCTATATTTCTTAGAATAATTTTGTTTAGATGTCCCTAATTTTTTTTGTTAATCCATTAATTTCATTTAGCATGAATATCAAATTTAATAATCAAACAAGATATGGTATCAAAATAATATTCCTTCTCCTCACATTACAAATAATAAATATGATCAATTATTGTTAGTGATCCAAATAAAATGGAGGATCAAACTTCGTGTGATAAAGAAATGGCCTTCTGGTTTTATCATAAGCTGATACTAGAGATGCGTTAAAAGGACACAATTTTTTTGAGATTCGAACTCATGACCCTGGGACGAGATAAACTCTTACCACTTGAATTATCTCATTGCGCTTGGATACAACTTAATTATACTGAACAATGATGTAAATATATGGTGTTAATAAGTATATGTTGATGTCGATGACTTATTCAATGTTGCAAGTTTTTTTGATAATCTTTTTCATATAACCGTCATACTTTTTTTAATCATTAATTAATTGGATAAATAAATTAAGTTTCCCGTATGCGAAGCACGGGCTTGATACGCATTTCCAAAATGCGTATCACCATTTTTTTATTTTAATTTTTTTGCTGCGGGTTCCATTGATACCCAAATTCGAAATGCGTATTAGGATACCAAAATTGAAAATGAGTATCCAAAACGTCATTTTTAACACACCACCTCAAAAAATATTATTTTCAGTTTTTGGATTAAATAAACCTTATTTTTCTGATTTACATTACACAATTACACACTTGTACATGGCAAATCTTTATAACATTTTCTCCATCAAGAACGCGATTCTCTTTTTGTAATATATAATTATAGAATTTTTAACACTCACTAAGGAGCTAGTGATGACCTATTGGAGGATTTTCAATGTGTTTTTTCCTTTATAGTAATTAGTACAGCCAAGTGAATTAGAGAATTACCAAAACATTTAAAACTTGATTAACAATATAACAATTTACATATATAGGTACAAGCTCGAATTCATTCGAGTGCATGTATTTATCTTTGTTCCAATAAAACAGATGAGTCAGAGACATTTACTGGGGTGTAATTTGGATCGGTTAGCTGGCTTGTACCTGCAGATGAGCTGAATTCAGTATTCTGATCAGAATTTGATGTCGAAGTATCAATACTCACGAAAGTTGTTAAATCCGTAAATTTCCAGTCAGAAAGGTAGCCAGGCTTTGTTGTGACTGTGGTTACTTCCATATCTCCAGATAACATTGCCACAACACGAGACATTGGAGGTCTTAGATTTGGTGATGTTTGCGTGCACAAGAGAGCCACGTCTATTAGCCTTTTAACTTCGATTTCGTTGAAAGCAGACAAACTCGGGTCAACAAGCTCAATTCCATGGTTACTCTCATACAACTGCCAAGCCTGAAAATAAGTGAACTGTTACAATTTGCTGCAAGAATCATAGTTTGAGAAAAGTCTGTTACTACACCTTAATATGTATTAAATACTTAATTTAGTAAATTTTAGTCTATACTAGGAAACTTGGAGGAATTATTATAATCATGGCTGTTAGGCATTCAAATACTTTGCAGTCGTTTTTGCTAGCAGAAAATTGATAGTACAGATGAAATGTTAAGGATCTCGAATAAAACTAATTCATTTCTGAACCACAAAAAGGTATACCACACATTTAGCGAATTAGCGATACCCTCTCAGCTCTCAAAGCTGAAGTTCAGAAGCACATGCATAATAACTAGCCTCAGTCAAAAAGCCCAATGGCTAAAACATAGTAAAAGTTAGTCCTCTGTCCTAAGAGCAAGAGAGGAGTGGAGAAATTGAATATACCCATTCAAGAAGATAAATTTTATCATCTTCCAAGGTTGTGTCGGAATTGGGCCTTCCACTTACAACTTCAAGAGCTACTACACCGAACGCAAACACATCAGCTTTTTCAGTAAGATATCCACGCATGGCATATTCTGGTGCAAGATATCCACTGCAGTAATAAGAAAAATCTTATGACTTACTACTTCATACAGAAAAAAGAACATCGAGATATAACATATGCTTTTAGACATGTACAACAGTTGAAAACATACAATGTTCCTGCAACAACAGTACTCATGTGAGTCATTTTATCATCATAAATTTTGGCCAAGCCGAAGTCCGAAATTTTGGGTTCAAGATTAGAATCAAGCAAAATATTGCTTGCTTTCACATCTCTGTGTACAATTCGTACTCGTGATTCCTCGTGAAGATATGCAAGGCCACGTGCCACCCCAAGGCATATTTCATAACGAGTTGACCAGTCAAGAAACAAAGTTCGGTTACCTGTTTCATCACACGAATATTTAATTATTTTTTTTTCTGGATTCATCCATTAATATTAGTAAGAGCTGTGAAGCATTACCAAATAACGCTTGATCAAGACTCTTGTTTTGAAGATACTCATAGACAAGCAGCCTATTTGCTCCCTCAATGCAGCATCCATATAATTTCACAAGGTTACGATGCTGCACAGCAGATATTGTTGCAATCTCTGCAACAAACTGACTCTTTCCTTGATGTGATGCAACAGAAAGTTGCTTAACAGCAACAACTCTACCATCATGAAGAGTACCCTGTTGAATGTTTATATATTTTGAAACTTTCTATTAATAAAAGGGGAAGATGAAATAACAGGCTTAAGAAAATTGCTCTTAAGCTTAACTTTTTTTTTTTTCTAAAGTACGCGTAGCTACACTAAATTACCAAAGAATAAAATTAGTAAAACAGAGAATACCAAAAAAAAAAAAAAAAAACCCATATTGGGACACATTTAGCTTTGTAAAAAAAAGCCCAATTTCAATTGATGGTCATACCAAATGCATGTTGCCCACAAGTTCCATATCAGATTGTCTTGATTCCTTTCCGTAAGGGAATAAAGGTACCAAATTAAAATCTTAATATGTAGAAGTTTTACAAGCGAGACGCTTTCTTTAGAAGGAAGAGAATAAAAAAAATGTTTGTATGTTCAGCTTGTATAGTGCAAAAGCTAGTGAAGCATACCATAAATGAGAAAACTGCATTTTGCATCACAGTTACACATATATTTGTTGGTTACTGTGTTTTCTTGGTCATAGAAGGGTTTTGGAATATATGCGTAGATATGAACTGGTTCACCAATTAAATTATGGTTTTCAACTACAAAATATGACTCACCTTGTAAACAGGTCCGAATCCCCCCTCCCCAAGCTTATTAGTGGGACTAAAGTCATCTGTTCCGACTTTTAGTTCTGCATGACTGAAAGTATATGGTCTGGCGTCCATCCCCAGAAACTCTGTTTTATCAGCACAGAAATGAACAATAATTAAATAAGACCTTGTGATTTCATATCAATAAAATTATCACTCAACCTGTATGTAAAAAATAATTATACAATGATGCAGGACACTGGACTGGAGAGCATTGGAAGACAGTAAAAATACGTAGTATGAGTTACTTAACTAGCTAGTACAAACCACAACAATACCTCCCTGCCTTGTGGCGACAAAAGGATGAAGTAGTAAAAACTTGTATAATTGAGTTGAACTGCTTTGATAAAAAATTTGCTGAACTCTGGTCAATCATGTCATGATCCCATGGAAAGGATTTCTCCATTTTCTCTCTAAAAACATATCCTTTTTTTTCATTTAATTCTGACCATATAAAATTTGGTTTTCCCATCTTAACCGTTTCTTCAATTGATGTAGTGAACCTATAGTGGGCTTCTAATTGAACGATTTTCTACCGGAAAGTAACACTTCTAGGTCAGAAAATTATATTAACTGAAAATTTCTCTAAAAGGTGAGAGGTGCACACAAACAATCCGAAGTAGAAGGATATTTTTGCAAGCACATTTGAAATTGTCAACCGCCCACAGAAATAAAAAAAATGCAATTAGAGCCTAATAGGCAATGTTTCTTGGATAAAAGATTAGATAAAAAGATAATAGAGCACTCATCCTGGGATACTAAGAAGTTAACAACAGATCATGTGATGCAAGTGCAGTGTATTCTTAAATCTGAAGTACATGTATCACGCAACATGTAGAAAATCTTATCATGTGTGAACACCTAATAAGAATGGACAATGGTTATTACCTATGAGTATGAAACATTCGTACGAGCATCCAAAAAGTAGTCCCAGTATTGCATTGTTTTCAAAATATTACAAAAACATATTTTGATCACTTACCTTCATCTTCATAGGCATTTCGTGCTCTTTTTCTTTGAATAAAGAAAAACACAACAAACACAGCTAGTAAGCTTACAGCAGCAACAGGAACAACAATCCCAACAATCAAACCAATGTTGTCTTTTTTGGTAGAAAGATCGGCCGGAGGATCGGCCGGAGGATCGGCCGGAGGATCGTCACTAACAGAAGGAATGAAATCTGCATGACGGGAGATCATACGTGAGATTCGAATAAAAGAAAATCAGGTACAAGCTACTAGGTTGAGTTTACTAGTGAATTACCTGGAGTGGCACTGATTGCTGAAATAGAGGGTCCATATGTACCAACAACTGGGATATCACGTGTCCCTTTTCCAGCCCAAAATAAATGGACTTCGAGGTAGTTTTCAGAAACCTGTACGTTATAATGCTTTGAAATTGCACTGAACGAAGATCCAGCTTCCTTGCGTATATCAAACTCTTTAAAACTTAGGTTCCCCTGACGCAACCAATTTAACATATCAGAGTAATACTGTAATAGTTTGATATATAGAAATGCAAAGATATAGGCCCTAGCAAAGCTGCTGCGGTGATCTAGAATAAATTCTATGCAAACCTGATTCTACCTGTCTTAGTAGATACTAAAACTTAGCAAATTATTAATATGACTGACAGTACAAGATGTATGCATACAGATTCTTTGCAGTAACGGTTGAGAGTGGCCATTTCATGCTTTGGACAACATTTTCAAACAATTTACTATATGAATAATACTGAAAATTTTAATTAAACCGAAAAATACGAGCAATTCTAATTACTAAATGTTATCGTGATACATTTCACCTAAAACGGCAAGGAAGGTTAGCTATCTCTCGTAATAACCTTAAACTAACACAATTCATAAAAATAACTTCTCACATCTACACAGTTCACAGCAAATGAATTCAGATAAACAATACATAAGAACCAAACTCTGGCACATTGTCAGAGGAGGGTAAGATGATCCAGACCTTAACTTCCTATTTTCATAGTAGAGGAAGTCTAACTACCAAGTGCACCAACAAATCATGAACTTATGGAGGCATTTGAATTACCTAAGTTGGTTACATTTGGGACAGTGGACTTCAGACTTATTCAACTTTCAAGTTCGGAAGACTCGGATTTGTCGACTGGGCTCAGGATTTGAGTACAATTATCATAAATAAAATAGGATCAGATCCTGACACAGCCATAAGTTCTGGTTATGTCGATTGGGCTCTGGATTTGAATATTAAGATGTAAGAATTTGAATTTTATACAGTTTAATACAATCTTCTCTAGATGACTATAAGTTCAGATCAAATTTAGTATTATATGACAGTTACGTTTTTAAAAACATTTTATTCGAAAACAACAACAAAAAAGGTAATCATTACTTAAACCCAACACAGTTAAATACTACGGAGTAAGTTTTAAGCACTGCTCAAGTACTTCAGACACCACAAACATGATGAATCTCGAAAAACCTATTTTAAAATTGTTGATAAAGGAAACGTACCCATGCATACCTGGATGTATATATCAAAAATCCGCTTTCCGAGACTCTTCCAAGTAGGAGGATTTAGGACAGCTATTTCAGCAAACTGAAGTTTCACAGTGTAGTTGCCATTCTGAAGGCCTAAGCCATAGTATCGCAGAGACCCAACAGATATTCGTGTTGTTTGGATTAGTTCCGGGTCCAACGTATTTGTAATTGGAGATGTTGACGGGACTTTGTAATTAGTACTACCTTCATACATGCCAGAATTACTCACAGCCCACCTTTTTGTTGCTGTAACATAGTATGTGGCAGGACCAAGGGTCTCATTATCTCTCTCATATACAATCCCGTCTGACGTCGTAATTTGTGGACCACCACAGTTAATTGAAAAATTAGAATCTGTAAGATGCAATAGAAAGAATGATCAGACCAATGTGTTAATTAATCAAAGCTAAAAATTTGTTGATAATCATCCCTCTACCATAACACAACCCCCCCCCCCAAACCCCCCCCCCCCCATGCAAACATTACAAATGCGACCTTTATATTAGTAAATCTCTTAGCCAAATGCCTTGGCTGGTTTCTACTTTTCAACTCTCCTGCTTCTCTGTTTATATTTGGTGCATTGCTGCAAAATTGTACCAGCTTTGGCCTTCTAAACAATAGATAAGTAATTAAACACTAGCTTACACACTTCTTATTATATTAGAGTTTTCATCCATAACCAAACTAAACATAACTAGTGAATCCTGCTCATGAAGCAGGTTTGGGGGAGAGTAAGATGCATACATGAGGAGGGTGAGATATGTACGGAACTCGATTTTGATAACAAAGTTCCATCTTGAAGCTATTTTTTAGAAAACATAGAAAAGGTTATCTAGTCAGATTCTTACAGGAAATTCAAGTCATCCGAGTTGGGATGAACAACTAATAGGGGTAATGTTAAAATAGTTAACTTGATTGACCAGCCAAAACTGGATAAATGAGCTGGTTGCAACTGTTGCTATAATCAGTTCATATTTGCAGGTCATCTAAGACTATAATGGTACACCTAGAGTACTAACAATTGACATTTGAATTTTTTTTTTCGTTTTCAGAAAGTATATTAAACTCTATTAAAATAAATTACATTGCACTTACATCTTGGAGAATCCCTATTGCAAGGAAAACCCCTCTGCAGACAGTCCAATCCTGAAGGCAAAAATCTGAGAGCAGAAAATGCAGGTCAACCAGAGACAACAATAATACAGGAAATACCATTTTGGAGAAAAATACGCCAAGGGCTTAGGCCAAGAAAAAAGTGCCACCGGATCGTCATAAATTTTAGCCACTAATATGTCAAAATAAACGTTAATTGTTATTGTCCAATTTCCAAACTTGTAGTTCTGTAGCCATACGAATCACAGATATTTAAGTCACAGGTTATATCTTTTCTTGAACTATATTTAATAATTTTGCTCATAAATATTTGTCTATGCTCCAAAAAAAAGGCTGATCAATGTGGATGTACAATTATGTATTGCTACTGCAATGGGAAATATTTGGTTTATAACTTGGGGTACCCAATCAATTATATTTATTCTATATCGTCATATGGTATGCTATTCTTATTAAGTACGAAACGGGTTTACACAGATTACTGTCAATCTTGTATCTGTGGCATGTTTTCCTCAGCATAGATAACACCTAAAAGATTCATTTCATTTACTTTCAGGAGCATCACCAAACATTCTGCCTACCAAGGAAACTTTGTAAGCTATCACAAAGGGAACTGCAAGTAATCACTCCATAGATGTGGCTTGTTTGTTATATATTAATGCCCCAATCATTCATAATAAGTTAGCAAAGTATTAACCCACTAAGAAGCATAATTATAATGCATTAAAAAATAGCCATAAAATAACTGTTAATATATCATTATAGTAGGAGAAACTAGTAGATTGAAAGAATTACCTGCTATTTGATCTTCCAGTGGTGAAGTTGTTGACAGCTAAATTACTGCATATTATCATAGTTAGTTACTAAATACAACAATGGTAACCATAGAGCAGCAAGGAAGCCAACATATACATATAAATGTGCATACATTTGTATGTTTGGTTCATTCAGCCATGAAGGAAATGTCCCAGATAGGTCATTGTATGACAAATCTCTGCAAAAATTTGAGGTCGTCAATTATACTTGTACTAATATACAACTAGCAATATTCATCTTGAGAGCTTGATGCTCCTTAGTACCGACGTAATGTCTACTGTCACAATTTAGAAAGTGTACTAACATATACACATTAGAGGTCAATGTGATCAGTTAGACAACTTTTTTAACAACCCAACATTTAAATAAGATTATTTAATTTTCTCTCTTTCGTTAATAGATTAAAAGGGCTTCACATACACTACAGAGTGTGTAACCTTCTAACGCACTTATAACTGAGTAATGATCAGAAGGGCCTTTAGTTGTCAAAGATTATACACCAATTTGGAAAACGAAAAATGCAAGCAGACTTTTAATACAACTTTAGAGTATATTGTATCCTCCATAACCACTCTCTAAGACACGAGTGCGTAATAAGATAAGTATTATTCAGTGTGATGATTTTACATTTTTCCACCCTTGAGATGATATTGCATATAAAAGTTAAATAACAAGAAAATGGGAAGCCTATTCTAAAGCAACAACACAAAAAGTACTGAAACGAAGATACTAGAATTACTCGGTAGTCAATTTGATATATATTTTTTTCTAAAATAGTCGAGTTTTCACACACAAGCTTACTCACATAGATTTGAGAGATGCACTCTTCTGCAAAGGTAGAGTGCCAGACAACTTATTGTTTCCAAGAAACCTGTCAACAAAAAAAGGAAAACATGCTTCGGTTCAACCTAAATTAGTGCACGCAAGAACTAAACAATTCAACATAGATCACGTGATTGCAAAAAACGAGCTGGATATGCATATTACAAGAGCCAAAGTGAACTCAAACTGAATAGCGAGCTTGGAATCTGTCCACCGAAGTTGTTGAAGCTCAAATCTCTGGGGGAAAATAAAATTAATAAAACGTCCATAATAAAATTGAACTATTGCGTAATATGTATGCGTACATGGTACATATGTGATGTATGTAGATTATCAATCTAATTTGCATTACTTGGGCAGATCTGGGTAATTCAAGGTAACTTATAGATAAAATTTTGTATACTCCTGAAGTTGCATTTAGAGGACAACATGTAAGGTCAATTTCCAGAAATTTAATACCCACGTAGACATTTGTCTCCATTGAGACTAGAACCCTCAACCTCTTGTTACCAAGGGTGAGAAATGTCGACAAGGCTACAATGGTAGGAGATTTAAAGTCATTTTTTAGCAGGAGATTCAAAGTCATTTTTTAGCACAAGTTAAGAGTCTAATGACTATGCAGAGTAGTCAGAACATGAAAGAGTTGCAGAAGAACAGAAAAAGTGCCGTGATCCAGAAATTTATAAAGTACAATGTTAAGAAATGGTTGAAAACAGGGAATAGAATCTATCTCTGCATAGAATCGATTTCAAGACAAATAAATCCTCAGTTCATATACTCATCAAATCATATTATTCAAATCCGGTTAAGGATGATTACATTTCCTTATATATGAGTAAAACCCTATTTAGGATAATAAGAAACTAATCCTAGTAATTCTTTAGATTCCTAATAGATAACTATTTCCATATATCTAAATTCTACACACACACACTTACATCGAAATGATAAACACTTTGAACAACAAAGTGAAATATTTTCATGATCCACGTCACAACCCCTGTCGCAAGTTGTGACAGCTACATAGAGTGTATAGTTTAAGTAGCGAGGGCAGAGATAGTCAACCTAGTCAGATAAGAAACAATAACTCATCTAAAGGAAGAGAGAGATATCAATTACTACAGATATTCCTTTTATAGGCATCTTCTTGAGAGATGTAGACATAAAACCTAGGTAGTAAATCATCGCTAGGACAAAACCAAGCTTCAACTCGAAATCACTGGGCCCAAAATTCCATACAGAGAACCATCCAACACGAATAACTTACATTTCAGTGAGATTTCGATATCTTCCGATGTCGGAAGGGATAGAACCAGACATATTGTTATTCCGCAAAATTCTGCAGAAGGGCAAGAAAGGAAAAAATCTGTCAGAATTCAGGGATAGCCTAGTAGCAAAGGTTGATCCCCCACTGCCACCCCTTCTCTCTCTGACCTCAAGGTCTTGAGTTCAACGATAAGGAAATATACAATAACAATCGTAAATTAGTAAAAGCATGTGGTACACACACATATTTCAGGGCCTATAACCAATTTTCTTACAACACAGTCAGAGACGTCATTTCCTTGATGAATTCAAGTGTAGAGCTCCCCTTAGATAAATCACTTATTCTCCTGCGCAACACAATGTATAAAGTTCATAGTGTCAGTAAGGGAAAGTAGACACTACAAACAAATATCCAGTTACTGAAACGAGATATATGTGCTATACACATGGGTGTGTGTAAAGACACATATATTTAACTAGCACTTACAACTTTGTCAGTGATGTCAAATTGGAAAGCATCATCGGTATGGGGCCTTCAAAAGAGTTCCCTTGAAACCACCTACACAAACACCAGAATATGGCTCAACACCGAGTATGCCGAAAAAATATAACAAATATAAGAAACAAATATCACATATTCGTATTGAGATGAATTTGTTATTTTCAATAGAGATGAATTTGTTAGTTTTCAGCTTGGTCTAAGTGAAGTGAGAAGAAATAAGTCTTACAGATCATTAAGCTTTGACCAGTTCCCAATGAAGTCAGGTATTCTACCCGTGAGTTCGATGTCAGTAGCCGACCTGCAATTGCAATAGTTCCCTCTCGTTAACTAGATAAAAAAAATCAATTGAGATAATAGTCAACCTGGTTTTGATTTCTCTATATGTAAAAAAAAATGAATGGAAGATCTTACACAGTAACCAGATTTCGTAGACTGGCATATGTTGAAGGTATTGGACCGCTCAATCCAGAACTATCAATGTAACTAACAAGATAAACAGTGCCAATGAGAGGAATGCTGCATTTCATTACTTTTACTTTATTCTTGTTACAATTCATATATTCTTTTTACAGTAACTGTGACGGCACCAAGATGTCATGGTGCTGACACCAGTGTAATTAGTTGTTCTCATCTTGATGTACAAATCATCAAATAGCTATTTGATGCATGTTGGTCTTTTCATATTTGTCATATTGTTCAAACTTTTCCCCAATTTCCAATATTCAAAATAGTATGAATACAGTTTTTGATAACCCCCCCCCCCCCCCCAAGAGCACAAGTAGTACAAGCTGCAAAGTTTGAACCTTTATCTCTGTTTGGTTGGGGAGAATGGAATTGAATGATAGATTGTGAACAAAAACAAAATGAGGGAAATGGGGAGAGGGAGAGAGAGAGAGAGAGAGAGAGAGAGAGAGAGAGAATGAGGAAGTGCAATTTTCTACCCAGAGATTTGTGAAGAACATGATACTCTCTAACTAACTCGATGTATATACAGTATATACTAACTTAATACAGTATATAACTAACTTGATACTCTCTAAAACACTAACTTAAATATTTCCTACTCCGCATATATATCATCCCACATATAGAAAATCTTATATCGTACAACATAACACCTCAACAAAACCATCTACATTCTCCACAAATAGTGAATAATTGATACAAGCTATTTATTTTACCGATGACACTAGTGTATGTTTTCTACAACTAAATCTACTTAATAATTATAATAATTATACCCTAAACTATCAGATTACGTTGTAGTATATATATTAGATCACTACCCAATTTATTTTTTCTAGTAGTTAGTGTAAGAACTTCATACAAAATGATGTTTTAGGGCTTGTCATACTGTTATAGCACACAATGTCAGCTCTTACAAATATTATTATTTCCAATGCCATAAAACATATATTAAGACACTCTTTCTCTAAATATTGGGACTGGGATAAGAACCTTAATGCCATGAGAACAGGGATTTTCATATAGATGGAAACAAAACACTTACATCTTCTGTAACTTTGTCAAACTGCCCAGCTCAGACGGCAAAGGGCCACTAAAACTGTTAAAGGCAATAGACCTGCAATATTAAGAGGAAAGACATACAAACCCTCAAAATTTATATAGATTGATAGTAAATAGATCATCAAATTAATATTTGATTTTTATTAATTGTCAAAATGAACTAAAACCATACAATGATATTAAATTAGTAAGATTCCCGATTTCCTTCGGAAGTTCTCCTGATAGTGAATTAAAGCCCAGAGCCCTATACACGTCATATAAGGCGTCAATCAGAGTTCAAAAAGAGATTATTAAATACGTAAAAATGTAAGGGATAAGGGACTAAGTTTACTCACAAGTACTCCATGCCGACTAAATTTCCAATAGATGCAGATAAGGGACCTGTCAAGTAATTATAGCGCAAATCCCTGCAATATAGGTAGAAGAAACTTTTCAATCATTTACTGCACTGTGCAAACAATTCTAAATTGTCATATCGATGTTTCGCCACATATGTGTGTGCAAGTGTGTATGCACACTGTAGCTTAAATGCAAAATTAGAAGAAAATTTTCAATCATTTACAGCGAACAGATGTCACTGTGCAAACAATTCTAAATTGTCATATCGATGTTTCGCCACATGTGTGTGTGCAAGTGTGTATGCACACTGTAGCTTAAATGCAAAATAGCTGTCTAGTAAACCAGAAAAGTGAAAGAGATATTCACTGTCCAGATTGAAAAACATACAGATTGGTGAGGAAAGTCAAATTCCATAGCTCATCAGGGATGACACCCTTTACATCCAATTTGTAAACCTTCCTGTTAAATAAATATAGAGAATATCATGCAGGCATCCATCGGCATTTTTGTTAAAAATTTTCAATTAAAGGGACAAGATAACAAGCAGAAGAGCTTCTTAGGCTTGAGGCTACCTTAGCTAGTCTATGGGCTAATGTGTTTCCAGACCTTCAGACATGACATAAGTTATCACGACTTCTACGAGCCCTTTTATATCATTAATGCTACTTCATATTCAAACATTGCATGCTTGGTAGATCTTATCGCTTTGAGCACTTTAAGACAGTAAGATTCCAAAAAAAATTACTAAGTTTAGTAGACGTGCCTACTTAAACCCCCCTAAATTTCAGATGCTGCTATATAAACATGTCTTGACAACATATCAAACAGTTAGAGTACATTTTTGTAGTCTTACAAAAACATTAGGTGTACTTGCTAAGCTTAAAATTTTATAAGTTCAGTAACGGAAAGGAAGAGGAGACTAAGCCTTGTAAATAAAGATGCGGAAGAGGAGACATACAGCTGGGTAATGTGGCAAAATGTTGAGGTGCAGTCATCACATTTAATGCCAGGGTTATAATCTGCATTGCCTTCCATGCCAGTTGAATCAATGGCAGCTCCACTACATAATTCTCCACTTATATTCCATTGCTTCGAGTTTGCCGCAATACCCCATTTGCGAAACACGGAATTCAAGATTCTTGCTGCAATCACATTTATACTATCATATAAAAGTTCATTGCCAAATGAAATGTGTCAACAAAAAAATTGTGAAAGTTTATTAATTTTCTAAAATTTTAAGATACACATTTGACATCTTTCCATTCAACAAGGGTTAGAATAGGATGGGTTAGGTTGGGAAGTGACGGGTGGGTTGTTGAACCCTTATCTTGTTTGGATATAAGGACTGAGTAACGATTGTTTGGATATAAGGGTTGAGTAACGAAGGGTTCAACCCTTATCTTATTTGAATGGAGGGTTAGGTTGGGAAGTGGTTATAATATAATTAATTATTTTTTTTTTTAGAAATATTTACTCGGAAATATATTTTTTTTCGAAATATTTTTTCAGAAATATTTTATTCAAAAATATTTTTTCTCGAAATATTTCTCCAGAAATATTTATTCGAAAATTTTTTTTCTAGAAATTTTTTTCTCAAAATATTTATTCGGAAATATTATTTTCCGAAAAACTGATCCAATATTTCGGGAAAAAATATTTCCGAAAACTTTTTTTTTTCGAAATACTGATCCGGAAATATTTTTTCAGAAATATTAGTTCGGAAATATTTTTTTCTGAAATATTGGTTCGAAAATATTTTTTCCCGAAATATTGGTTCGGAAATTTTATTTCCGAAATATTGGTTCGAAAATATTTTTTTCCGAAATACTGGTTCGGAAATATTTTTTTCCCGAAATATTGGTTAGGAAATATTTTTTTCCGAAATATTGGTTCGGAAATATTTTTTTCTGAAACACTGATCGGAAATATTTTTTCCCGAAATATTGGTTCGGGAATATTTTTTTCTGAAACACTGATCCGGAAATATTTTTTCCAGACTCGGAAATACTTTTTTCGGAAATATTTATTAGGAAATATTTTTTTTCGACAATATTTATTCAAAAATATTTTTTTCGAAATTATTTATTCGGAAATATTATTTTTCGAAATATTTATTCGAAAATATATTTCCCCGAAAAATTTTATTCGTAAATATTTTTTTCCCAAAAATATTTTCTCGAAAAATATTTCTTCAGAAAATATTTTCTCGGAAAATATTTTTTCCATTAATATTTTTTCCGGTAATTTTTTTCCAAAAGTATATCAATTAATTATGTAATATATATAATATACAAAATAATATTCAAAATAAATTATGTACTTATTACTGTTGTTTATACATGATTGAAAAAAAATAAAAATTAAAAAGACATTGGGCAACAATGTCCAACACCCCAAATCGGGGTGTTGAAACACACCCACATTTCCATTATACTAGAACCCTCTCCATTTTAAACTTCTATCCAAATAAGGGTTGTGAAATTTAAACTCCTCCCAACCCAACCCATCCCTCCCCAACCCCCAATCCAAACAAAGCCTAATTCTTTTGAATAACCCTGTCAATTTTTATTGTGTTACATGAAAAAATATATTTTAAAGAAATATTGCTTCCTCCGTCCCGTGTTTTTTACCTTTCAAAACGGGTTTTTGGCACGCATTTTAAGAGAATTTTATAAATTATTTTTCAAAAAAAAAAATTGTATAAAAATAAGATTGTTCTATTTTTATAAAAAAAAATTATAAAAATAAGTTATTAAATTATATTTTATGTGCACCTTAAAATGCGTGACAGAATATTTATTTGAACTAGCCTAATAACCCGTGCCAGGCACGGGTCATTTTCCAGAAATTTATAGAGAGATTTTTCAGAAATTGAAGTTATGTAAAAAAAGTTTTCACTTCTTACTAAAAAACATTAGTAGCACAATGGTTTGGAGGAATATTTATATAGAGGAGGTTGTTGGTTCAATTCCCCACAAACACAAAAATAATTTAATTTTTATCTTCAAAATAAAGGAGTGGCAATTGATGTAATTTTATAAAATACAAGGATAAAATAGTAATTTCACAGGGGGTTTATTGGCTCAAAATACCCCTAAAAAAACCTCTTATTCTCCTATTATATATAGAAGATGAAGGTAAAAAAATAGTTGGGACATACAGAATATATAATAGTGATACTCGGATGTCAAATGTGAATAAAAATCACTTCAACTTTAACGATATACATTATCAATTCCGAAAATGATAAATTTAATAACTACATTATAAGTAATATTACTTCCTATCTCCCAAATATAATGTTCCCTTGTTAAATTATACTCCTTAAGTCCCTCTCATTTCTTTACAGTTAGTATTTTAGGGTATACCTTTCATTTTTTTACATATCAAAAATAGTAAGTTTCTCCCACTATTACACCAACTATCTCATATATTTAATAATAAAAAACACTATTACACTCACTACTTTCCTCCACTATCTCAAATTTATAATTAAATATTAATAGGTCCCACCACTTTACCCACTTTTCATCTAACTTTACTCATTTTTTTACACATTTTCTTGGTATCCGTGTTCATTCCCATGTAAACAACCATGAGGGACGGAGGGAGTATGTCTTACAAACAAATATCTGTTCTGACATGTTCTAATGAGAGTGAGATTCGAATTTAGTACTTAAGATAAGAAGTACTCCCTCGGTCTCTCAAAACTTTTCTCGTTTGTTTAAAAATATGGATTTTAAGATAGTGAGTAATGAATATTGTTTTTGTATGGAGGAGTATGTATTGAATAGTTTTTAATAAGTAGTGGGTATTGAATATTGTTTTTAAGAAGTAGTGGATGGAGTAGTGGATATTGAATATTATTTGTAAGAAGTAGTGGGTGGAATAGTGGTTATTGAATATTGAGTAGTGGGTATGAAATATTGTTATTTTATGGCTTAAAATAGAAAGGGGAAAAGTTTTTTGAATGACCTGAAATAATAAACGGGAAAAGTTTTAAGAGACGGATGGAAGTATAAGCTTTTACGATATGTGGATACGTACCTTCATCACGATCAAGGCTAATATTAGGCTGTGATTGAGCTACGGCATGAAAACACAAGGACAAGAAGATGAAAGTGGCAAGTTTATAACTATCAAAAGCTGTTCTCATCATTGCTCTCATCACCTTGGCTCTTGGCTTTAGACTTTAGTTTACTCTACAAAAGAAGAGACTCCGTACTTCTTACAAACCTTATATAAGCAAAGATATTAATTACAAACCTTGGATCTTGTCTTCTTTAGTAAGGGTTTTGGCTAGTTCTAACTTTAAATTAATTTATGAAAATGTTGAATGTATGAAAATGCATATATACATGATTTTTCTATAATAATAGAGAGTTCCATGTAAACCAAAGACTGTCTACATGCATGACTCAATATTAGAAATTTTAAACTCTCTAGAAGATCCAATATATGGAAATATGGTACTGGCATGGAAATCTATATGATAGTCATCAATAACTTGTTATAGACTTATAGTCAAATACATGTGAAAATATATAGGAGGTGGTGGCACATACATGTGGAAGAAGGTAATGTGGCAACGTGCAAGATCAACAAACGCAGGTTGGTATAACTGTACGTGTCTGTTTGTGTATGTAACGGCGTGTATAACTGTGTACAATTATGGCATCAGCATTGAGAAATTTGACACGATCCGAGTTCCAACATGAATTGACACGGAAAAGTATGGAACACGCGATCTGTTATCGGAAATGGGAACACTACTTGAGAGTCCAATCCCTGACCGAAACCTGTTCGAGAGTCTCTGACAATCATGTAAACACATGATGGCAGAGAATAACAACATTGTTTGAATATGGACTAACATTCTTCAACAAAGAAAATGGAATACGAACTAACAGGGTCTAGATTTTCGACCAACACAAAAGAAAAAGAATACTTACATTTTTCTGATAAAGGGAGAGGGGATAATTTATTTTATTTTTTTAATAATATCATTGATAATATATTAAGAATAAAAAATAATAAAATTATTTTAATTTTTTCCCTTTATTTTACTTTTATTTTAATAAGACTTTGAAATTATGGACATGGCAAACGCAAAACACACTTTCAAAGTACTATAGGATATACATTTTCCTTTTTATATTATGAATTTTTGTACTGAACATACTTCTTTTTTTATCGAGACTCTAAATATCTTAATCTAAAAAAATAGACTGATACTGTAACTAATTAACCTGCCATGGCCCATGGTCAATAACTTTTATATAATTTGTATAAATCTTATTTGTGATATTATGGGCCTGTTTGTTTTCTCTGTTTAGTGTTGATTTATAGCTTATAAGGCCATAAGCATTTATGGGGGGTGTTTGTCAAAATAAGTTTTGGCTCAACTTATAACTTATAAGCTCATAAGTTGATGCTTATAACTTATTTCTCGATATACACAATATATAATATCCTTCAAATTTTCAAAATCATATATCTCTCGATCCATTCATTAGAAAATTGATATGTATATCTCAAATTTCTCTACTCATCGAGATCTATTCATTGACATCCATTGTTAAATATAAAAAACAAATATTTTGAAAATTATAGAAAAAAGTTAACTTATAAGTTCTGATTTACCCAAACAGTTTACTGATTATAAGTTCTGATTTACCAAACACTTTACTGACTTATAAGTTATGCTCTACTTATCACTTATATAACATAAGTGCTTATAAGTCATAAGCTACATTTTTTAAGGTACCCCAAACACCCACTATATATATGAACGGCCATGGTCACGTGTTCAAACAAGTGCATTATTGTTTTTTCTACCAAGTCAAGCACAAGCAGACGAGGCAGAGATATTTACTGGAGTCTCCGGTGCGCTCTAAAGAAGAACAAGAACAGATGTAGAAATATTGTGTGGTGCAGGATTCTTCAACTGAGCTTAATTTCCAAGCACCTTCGTTGGTCTATTATTTTCAAGGCAATGATGGAATTGATGTCAGTTTTGTTAGGCAAGACCACTTTAATAACTACTGATGACATGACAAAAGGTAGAGCAATGCTGGAGCCCAGAATGATGAACAAAAATGTGTTTACAAGAACTAAAATGTTGTCCAATTATAAAAACCATGAGAAGCCTTTAACAATACGCCAAGTTAAACACAAACTTTTTTAATTAAGGACACTATTTTTCTTTATTTAATATGAATATTAAAGTATTTTATAAATTATTTTATAGGCTTAAACGTATCCGTTTGAAAATAAATAGTGACACTAATCATAAGAAAAATCTTAATAACGTAGAGTGAAAATTTGTATTTTGTGCAATTTCATGCCATTTAAAAAATTTGTAATTTCATGCAATTTCATAACAAATATTATACAATTTTTTTTTAATAAGTAGGTTTAAATCCCTTATAAATGAGTATCTATTCATATAAATTTGGGGATGAACGAGAATCGAACCAGGAATTAGGACGACAAGATAATCTCTTACCACTTGAGCTATCTCATTAGTTACATAATCAAAAAACTACGTTCAGCTGTACCATAAACAAAAATTCAACTAGGAGCCTAATTAACCAAAGGCCTCTACATCAAGTTGAGGGCATGTTCCAGCTAATTAGAGTTCGAGGACACTTGGTGGCGAGTTTAAAGCCACATTGGGACTATGTGTGTGACACCGCAGTCTGCAGGTAACTACCTCGTGTCAGGAAAATGTTAAATTTCAATGTAATTAAATTTTGGGATTGGTGGCAAAAAAAAAAATATTGGGATTAGTGTTCTAAAAATCACCAATTTATTATTAAAAAATATTTGATCGATTTGATTTTTAAAATCTGATTTATTGTTTTGAATTATTTTTGAATGGTATTTATATTATAAAGTAGGTTAATACATTAAATATAATTAAAATATTAAAATATATCCGATTTTTGTTCTAATTTATTATTTCTTCTAATAAAAGGTTAAAATTCTTTATTGAAAGAATTCGAACCTTACATCTTTATATATAATAATTTTTAGTATTAAATATAAATTAATATGTTCTTGACGGAAATCGAACCTTGAATTTCTGTATATAACAACTTTTAGTTTTGTTATATCTAACGATCATGATCTATTTGAGTTGCTGATATAACGGTGATAAATGAGGGATAATCAAAAATGGGGGATAACCAAAAATGGGTTAACCAAACTACAAATTATACCTCATTTCGCTTATTATAATATAGTATAGATAGATAATATAGATTAGTTTGATATGTCCAATTTCTAAAGATCAATTAAGAATATGTCCGTCTTTATTGAAAAATTATAATTATGTCCTACAGTTAAAGTTAACTCATATAGATAGGGTCTTACTCTAATATAAACCACTCTTAGACCGGAAACTAGAAACTAAATAAAAAATTTCTAAAGTTAACTCATATACATAGGGTCTTACTCTAATAAAAACCACTCTTAGGCTAGAAACTAAATAAAAAAAAATTCTAAATCGCGTCGGAATATAGCACATATGGTATGCAAACTGATCGTTTGGAGATTGGAGAAAAATTTAGTAAAATCAGATTTAAAAAAAAAATCAATGATTGATGGAAAAAATCAAATTAAAAATGGAGGGATTAGTTGGGATTGTGTATGTGAGGGTGTATTGGATTTTTGTGTGGTGTCCTTGGGCATTAGATTAGATTGATCTAATAGTTAAGATTAGTTCCTAGTTTCTATTTGATCACTGGGCTACATATCAATTATATTACAATATAGTTATAGATATATTATGTGTATATTATGACTGATAGGTACCCGCTGTAAGCTTACAGCGGGCACCCGCTATGAGCAACCCGCCGTCCGCTATTGCGCATCCACCTGTAACAAATACTCATTAATTACACATGTGTCATTTCATATTATCTTTACTAAAAGCAATCCACTTGACAAACAAATATCTTCACACAAATATATTTGCAAAATATCTTGTTACCTTGCTCACTAAGGCAGGGGACCATAAAGGCAACTAAAGGGACACAAAAGCATTCAAGCTATGACAAAAGCGGCTGTGCTAGAATCGAGGTATGTGGGAAAGGGACACTAATCACTGTTCCAATAGTGGCTCACTGTAGCTTTAACGGCATAACAAGTGGGTCACCAAGTGGGTGAACAGTTATTAGAGGACCTAGCCTATAAATACCCCCATTCTACACACAAGGTGATATATACATTCTCAATAAGACAAAATTTACTACCCATTCTCTCCCTTTACACAGATATATTTTCACCCGTTTCGGTTATTATTATTTCGATTACTGATTCTCACACCGGAGGTGCTTGACGGCCACCACCCCCGGGCGAGCATTATTTTGCAGATACCCAAACTCAGGTGAAGTACCCCCGGAATAGTGATCGGAACAGTGATCGGAAGCCATTAATCGACCGTGAGGATTATCATTTGGCGCTAGAAGGAGGGGGATTTTTTCTTGAAGAAAAACCCACCACCTGCTCTACCTACACAGTAGCTATTCACACCCTCAAAACACAAATCAAAAAACACCTCAAAAACATTAAATGGAAATCCCAATACCACACCCAGATGAACAAGAGCACGAGGGAAATACAACTGGCATCCCGCCAGAAAATCCGCCAGAGAACCCGCCCAAAGTTGACGGGCGAGAGCAAATCCTTAGCCTTAATCTCACAGGCTGTAACCAACAACAAATTGACTTAATCATGCAAATAGCCGCAACCCTTCCTCAGGCCGTACCAAAATCCTTAACAAAACAAGCAAACCCACCCATCAACCCGCTTGACAATCATGATGAGGCAAACAGCCAACCCCGCGAGGCGAACTCTGCTTTCTCTCGCCTAGGCTCGTCTCAAAATACTAAGCACGACAGACACAACAAGAATCACCATCCCCCTGAAGTGTGGGAGCAGAACAGAAGGCATAGAGACCTCAGAAAAATAATCATTGACAAAAAAGCCGCCTACGACAAGGTAGTGGCTGAATACGAAGCACAAAAGAACCAACAGCAACCTCCTGTCCGCTCAAAGCAACCCGAAATAACACAACCATCAAACGCAGAAATGTTACAGACCATATTGGAACTCAAGAATAAAATAGAAGGAAATAGCGAACAAGATATGGGTGGAACACCATTCACAGCAAGGCTAGAGGCTGAGCCACGGCAAAAAGACATCAAACATCACAGCTTCAACTCTTTTCACGGGCTGGGAGACCCGGAGGAGCACCTTAGCTATTTCGACCAGCTGGCTCTCCACTACGAGTATAATGACCTGACACGATGTCGATTCTTCGCCGCAACTCTCCGCGGCAACGCCCAAAGATGGTTTTGCAGGATACCCACCAGGTCCATAGATACTTGGTTGGAATTTAAAAAATTATTTCTCAACAAATTCAAAGCAAACCAACAACACGAAGTTCATACCGTATTTCTTGAAACCGTTGCACAACGTAATGGTGAAACCTTACAAAACTACATTGACCGTTTCAAGTAAGCTGTCAACAAAGTTGTCTGTGTCAATGAAACAGAGGCTTTGGTCCATTTGAGGAGAGGCCTTAACCCTTACGAATGCGAGAAGTACGTATGCCGTCTCATGGAAATTAAACCCACTACTCTGGCAAAGGCGTATGACTTGGCATCTCAATCCATCAACGAAATCGAGTCTCTCAACGTACTCAAACAATCTAGGGCACCACCCGCTCCCACACCATATTTCCAAAGAGAAAGGTACACGCCTTACCAAAGGCAATCACCCACCTTGCATCAAGTACAAACCACTCACGGGCCGCCGCCCGCCCAAAGACCTCAACCATCAGCACCAGTCAGGGACCGCCAAGGGCCCTTAAACCCCCAAAGATCAGATAGGCGTCCGGAACCAAAATGGACCGAATTTACTCTCCCAAGAGCAACCATCTTACGAGAAATTAAAGGGAAACCTTTCTACTTTCCACCGGCCCCAATGCACTCTTCACCTGATGACAGGCCCAAAGACAAGCACTGCGATTATCACGAAACACATGGGCATTTTACAGATAACTGTCTTTCCCTCAAGTACTTTCTGGAAAAACAAGTCAAGGCAGGCAACTTATCTCAATACTTGCCTAGGCAAACACTTGGCCCGTCCTCCTCTCAAGGACACAACAAAAACATAGTACATACCGTGTTCGGCGGACAGGTCTCGCCACCTAGAGAGGAACAGACTGTCTATGCCATATCTGAGGGTCCGCCAAACGTCATTACTTTCACAGATGCAGACTATGAAGGCATCAATCCCAATCACACTGAGGCACTAGTCATATCTTTGGGCATTGCCCAGAATGAGGTCAAAAGGGTTCTGGTCGACAACGGGTCCTCGGTGGACATTTGTTTCCAACACACCTGGGACAGGCTAAAGCTAAGTGACGAAAAATTAGAAACATGTCCTGATGAAACTCCGCTTTACGGGTTCGGCCACAACGCTGTCCCGATAGCAGGCATCGCACGGCTCCCTGTCTATTTTGGGGAATCTCCCAGACAAGTTTGCAGGATCATCAAATTCTATGTCATTAACACAGCCTCCTCCTACAACATGATCTTGGGAAGACCCACATTGAACTTGTTAAAGGCAATTACTTCTACCCCTCATCTCAAAATCAAGTTCCCTACTTCAAATGGGATAGGAGAAATCAAAGGGGATTTTGAAACCTCTAAAAGGTGTTACGGCATTGCACTTACCTTGGGAAAATCCGAGCCCAGCAATGTCAACAGAGAGAAAGCTCAAAGCAGGAGACAGGCAAAAAGACAGAGGCACGATGCCCACCAACGTGCCAACAACAAAAAGAGAAAAGAGGTACAGTTTATTGACGGGCATGATCCGTTGACAGAAGACCCGCCAAGAATTGATGCCAATCTAATGAAATGTCTCAAAAGAGAAGAGAACCCGCCAATAACCCCGGCGGTACAGACAGAGAAAATAGAAATCATACCCGGAGACACAAACAAGACTGTCAGTATATGTGCGGGTTTGGACTCTATCTTTAAAAAGGGTCTCACCGACCTCTTAAGAAAGTACGCAGACGTTTTTGCATGGAGTCCAAAGGATATGCCGGGATTAGATGAGTCCGTGGCAATCCATAAGCTAAATGTGGATCCAGACAAAACACCAAAAATACAGAAACGAAGGAACTTTGCGCCAGAGCGACAGCGGACCATTGATATTGAAATTGACAAACTCTTGGACGCAGACCTGATTTGCGAGGTCACCTACCCTAAGTGGGTGGCAAATGTGGTATTGGTAAAGAAAGCTAATGGGAAGTGGAGGATATGCGTCGATTACACCGATTTGAACGCAGCATGCCCAAAGGACCCATATCCTCTCCCTTCGATAGACCAACTCATTGATGCCACAGCGGGTCATCTAATGCTAAGTTTCATGGACGCCTACTCAGGCTACAACCAAATCAAAATGACTCCAGAAGACAGAGAGAAAATGGCTTTCATCACGCATAGGGGGTATATTGTTACAAAGTGATGCCATTTGGATTGATCAATGCCGGAGCCACCTTCCAAAAAACCATGAATAGAATCTTTAGCGGACAGTTGGGCCGAAATATGGAGGTATATGTGGATGATCTCATAGTAAAATCTCTCCTAACGGATTCCCACCTCCAGGACTTGGAAGAATGTTTTTCCACCCTCAGGAAACACAATATGAAACTCAACCCGGATAAGTGTGCATTCGCACTTGATGCCGGCAAATTCCTGGGTTTCTTGGTTTCTCACAGAGGTATTGAGGCCAATCCTGAGAAAATAAAGGCCATAATCGACATGCAACCACCCAAAACCTTAAAGGAAATACAAAAACTAACGGGGAGGTTGGCCGCCCTCAGAAGGTTCATAGCAAAATTGGCAGACAGGTGCCTTCCATTCTTCGACACCTTGAAAGGGGCCACAAAAACCAATAAAATATCTTGGACAGCGGAGTGTCAAAAAGCCTTTGAGGATCTCAAAACTTATCTTTCCTCTACTCCGTTACTGGCGGTTGCAGCCCCCTCAGAACCGCTATCACTCTACTTATCCGCAACAGACAAAGCCGTGGGGGCGGTACTTATCAAAGAAGAAAATGGTGAGCAAAAACCAGTCTACTATGTCAGCCAAGTGCTCAAAGACGCGGAAACCCGCTATCCTAACGTTCAAAAATTTGCTCTAGCTTTGGTCATGGCAAGCAGAAAATTGCGACACTATTTTCAAGGAAGACAAATCAGAATCATCACAGATCAACCGCTAAGAAAAATACTTCACAAACCAGATTTATCAGGTAGGTTGATTAACTGGGCAGTAGAACTTGGTCAATTCGATCTCAAATACATACCAAGAACCGCCATCAAGGCACAAGCGTTGGCTGATTTTATGGTTGAATGTTCATTCGCCACAAATGAAAAAGAGGCACCCGCGAAGACAAACACAGCCGCGGACACCAATTGGCAGTTGTATGTCGATGGTTCCTCTACAAACACCCGTTGTGGGGCAGGGCTCATCTTGACTAGCCCTGACGGTTTTCAAGTCAAACAAGCCATACAGCTAAATTTCAAAGCCACAAACAATCAAGCGGAATATGAGGCACTTTTGGCCGGTTTGGCATTGGCAAAAAATTTACAGGCAAAAAAGATAACCATCTATAGCGACTCGCAGCTGGTTGTTCGACAAACAACAGGAGACTATTCAACAAAAGATAGCAATCTCAGCAAATATCAGGAAATAATTCAGGCAATGCTAACTCAGTTTGAAGAATACTCTCTTGAACAAATAGACAGAATGGATAACACAGTTGCTGACATGTTATCTAAATTAACACAAGGCGAGAAAGCGGAGGCGGACACGGTTTACTTTGAAGAGTTAACTGTCCCAAGTACAAACAAACTGGATATCATGGAAATAAGCCCGCCAAGGGATAGTTGGATGACCCCTTACATTTGTTACCTGGAAAATGGCACACTACCGGAGGACAGACTCAAGGCAAAAATAGTCAAATCACAAGCAACGAAATACTTTCTTCAGGAGGGTATTTTATACAAGAGAAGTTTTGACTCCCCTATACTTAAATGTGTCGACGAAGAAGAAGCCTTATATTGCATAAGAGAGGTCCACGAAGGCATTTGTGGTGATCACATGGCGGGCAAGGCATTAGCACACAAAATACTCAGACAAGGCTATTATTGGCCGAAAATGCACAAAGAATGCAAAAACTTCACTAAAAGATGCCGCCAATGTCAACTATTCAGCAATATGTCCAGAAAGTCGCCGGCACTCCCAGCGGCCATATTATCCCCAATACCTTTTGCAATCTGGGGCATTGACATCATGGGACCATTCCCTAAAGCCAAAGGTGACTTACAGTATGTTATGGTCGTCATTGATTACATGACGAAATGGGCGGAAGCAAAGGCTCTTAAACACATTACACAAGATGACGCCATTCGTTTTGTTGAAGAGCAAGTCATCACAAGATTTGGAATCCCAGTAATACTCATCTCTAACAACGGTACGCAGTTTGTAGGCTCAAAATTTACTAAATTCCTGTCTGACCACGGGATCAAACATAAGAAAGCATCCGTTTGCCATCCTCAAAGCAACGGCCAGGTTGAGGTCACTAACTGCATCATCGTTCGAGGTCTAGAGAAAAGACTGACTACTTCAAAGAGAAAATGGCCTTATGAATTACCAAATGTTCTTTGGGCTTATCGCACATCACCCAGGACGAGTACGGGGGAATCTCCTTTCAAACTAGCCTTTGGCACAGAAGCACTGGCACCCGTCGAAATTGGTTCACCATCCTACCGTGCCCTCAACTTTGAAGAGGAGGCAAATACTCAAGGACTTAAAACGAATCTTGACCTTCTAGATGAAGTCAGGGAAACCGCTGTTGAGAAAATGACCGCTTACAAAGAAAAAACTAAAGAATTCTTCGGCAAAAAGGCAAGAATCAAAGCCTATATAGAAGGCGATTTGGTTAACAGAGCAACTGAGGCATCCGACCCCAGACACACTGGCAAACTTATGCCAAAATGGGAAGGACCCTACAAAATCATCAAAGTACTCAGGCCGGGTTCTTACAAACTAGCCTATCTAAATGGCACTGAAGTCAACAACACTTGGCACGGCGACAAGCTGCGGAAATATTATCAATAGAGGGTTAGACGATCTCTTCTCTCTGCTTTCTTTCTAACAAAGGGAACTATATTTTCAATGAAATACTTTTACAAAAAAAATTGTCTACTTTACACAAGTTACAAATTGCAACCATTACACAGTCCCTCTGCGGACATTTACACAAGTTACAAATTACAACCATTACACAGTCCCTCTGCGGACATTTACACAAGTTACAAATTGCAACCATTACAAAGTCCCTCTGCGGACACTTACACAAGTTACAAATTGCAACCATTACACAGTCCCTCTGCGGACATTTACAGAAGTTACAAATTGCAACCATTACAAAGTCCCTCCGCGGACACTTACACAAGTTACAAATTGCAACCATTACACAGTCCCTCTGCGGACATTTACACAAGTTACAAATTGCAACCAATACACAGTCCCTCTGCGGACATTTACACAAGTTACAAATTACAAATATTACACAGTCCCTCTGCGGACATTTACACAAGTTACAAATTGCAACCATTACAAAGTCCCTCTGCGGACATTTACACAAGTTACACATTGCAAATATTACAAAGTCCCTCTGCGGACACTTACACAAGTTACAAATTGCAACCATTACAAAGTCCCTCTGCGGACCATTACACAATTACAAATCCCAAATCTACACAATTCGTCTACGGACAGTTCCCACAAACAATGTTTACAGACGTTACTAAGGGCGTCAACGGACAACTACAGACTTACAGTGAGAAATCTAGTAAAGATATCAACATCTTACAAGTCCTGCAAACAAAAGACGGTATCTTACAACAGAAGTTACAAAAAATGTTTGTTACGGCCAATTGACAAGAAAATATCAGGGCATAAGTACTCGATACTTCAAGAAAGAGTTAAGTCCCCTAAACGGGCATAAAGACAGCTGTGAATTTCAGTCTACAACTCTCGACAAGAAATAATAAAGCACCCTTGA
Source organism: Kitagawia praeruptora (assembly GCA_037693485.1). Classification (NCBI taxonomy): domain Eukaryota; kingdom Viridiplantae; phylum Streptophyta; class Magnoliopsida; order Apiales; family Apiaceae; genus Kitagawia; species Kitagawia praeruptora. Next base: position 7,486,305 of record CM075348.1, on the reverse strand, counting down.
CGGGCACTTATTACGGTGAAAAACCCGCCAAGAGACGGATACTACAAACAATCTACAATGGAATGCTTACATAAATATGAAGGCAATATGATTCAAAGCAGAACAAAAACGGAAAACAGTTGAATGCAAAGGAGGAATGAATATTTTATTCATAAAATAATTTTATTACAAGCATGTTATTACAAGGATTATAGACTCCTACATCTACAAATCCTTCATGCTTGGGGGGCTCCCTCTTTAGCATCTGCACCTTTCTTGGAGCTTTCACCCTGAGGAGGAGCTCGGAAACGGAAGTCAATTACATCCGTCTCTGGCTTATCTTTTGCCTCTTTAGCAGCACGGGCAGCAGCAGCTTTCCGAGCAGCCTTACGGCATTCCTCGGCATTATAAGCATCGCCCTCCTCTTCCCAAATGTTTGCCCAAGCTCTCCAGCTGGCTTCTGTATACTCTGATATAGCCAGTTCACGCCCCCATGGAAATGGGGTAAAGTCGTCATCCATATCAGAAATTGCAAGCTTCTTCGACATAACGAACAAGAGGTTTTCCAAGAAAATGTGGACAAGGAATGATCTACATATACAAGCAACCAACCTATTTATAGGGAGGTAAAAAGAAGAGAGCGGAGGGTGAAATCATCTCCAGTCAAAAATTTACAGTTCCCATGCAGACTGAAGTAAAAGCCCAGTCAAAATTCTTTTGACTCCAATGCAATATTAAATGCTGAGAACAAACTCCCACAGTCAAATTTTCAAAGTCAAGGTAAACATTTTCCCACACCTATTTACTACATACTTTGACACAAAAAAAACAAACACACATCCAGTTATGGTTCGCAACAAAATACCGAATTCACAAACACAAAAATTATCAACACGAAATGTTTCACAATCGCACAGCGGACAAACCCGCAGAGAGATTCCAAAACAAGTCCAACAAAGGTTCTTAGCTAGTTACAAAAAATAAACTACGCCCAACGGGATGCGCTCAAGGGACCCTCTATACCCCTTAGCGGTTCTGTATCTTCATCTTCACTGTCATACGCACTGGCTATGGCACTAAGGGGTTCTATCGCAACATCAGATTCTTCCGCCGTCCCAGGTCCAATAGTAATATCCACTTGCTCCCTTTCAGAATCAACAGGCTGCATAATGCTATCCACTTCAGAAGTAATCTCAGTATGCACGGCCGCTATTAGCGGCATTGGAGTTACACCTTCTATTGCTAAAAGGCTCTCAACGGGCTTAGCGCTATCCATGACAACCATCTCCACATTGGCGGTCTCTGCACCCGGTCCAACAACGGCCACATCAGCCTGGCACCTAACACTCTTTCTTTCGCTTCTCCCTAGGCGGGCTTTCAGGGCTCTGGCTTTACGCTTTGATTTCTTCACTTTGGCTTTCAATCTTGCGATCTCGGTTCGTAATAGCCCAATCTCAGGCACATTCTCAGCGGGCTCCTGCCGTTCTATAACAGCCTTGGCAGCCTCAGCCTTCACAATTTCCGCAAACTCGGCACTACTCCGAAACTTCAAAATAGCATTGGCCTCTGTTGGACGAGAATCAAGATGAGCCTCAGCCTCTTCAGCACGTTCTTTCTCAAATTTCAGTAAGGTGCTCAAATTCTTCACCTGTTCAGACAAGCTAGCATTGGCGGCCTTAAGTTCTATCTTATCTTCCGCTAAAAACCGCCGCAGATCAGCACTATACTCATAGCTGGCTTTAAGATCATTTCTCTCAATCTCGATTTCATGTAAAGCCCTGGCAGCATTATTCTTCAAGTACTTCTCAGCGGATAGCTCTTCCTCCAACCTTTTGATCCTCTCTTTCAAGGCAAGATTGCTACCACGATACATATTCCCACGACCCATCAACCCAGTGTACATACATTGATTCTGCAAACACACAAAAAACAGCCAACTTACAAACGAATGGATTCATACCAATTCTACAAAAATGTCTAAAGAACAAACACAAAGGAATTACCCGTGCAGCATATTTTTGGGACAAACGGCACATCCGCTCCCAACTCAATTCATTCATCCTCAAAAGATCATCATCGGTCATAGAATCAACGGAGAAGGTGTTGGGCCCAGATTTAAAAAGAAAACCATACCCTGGACGGGACCCAACTTCTAGGTCGTTTACCTCGTCGTCACTACTTGTGTAGAAAACGATCTTCTCTTCACCGTTATCACCTTCACCCTCGGAACCATCCTCGGACTCATTCTCAGAAGCATCTTCACTATCACCTTCACAATAATCTTCATCTTCATCCTCGCTATCACCATCAACGGGCTCATTCTCAACAGGCTCCTCAATCACAACTTTCTCCGCAACAGCGGGCTCGACCACCTTAGTAGGTTCAATACGCCTTCGTTTAGAGGTACTGGCCTCAGCCACAATTTTCCTCTTTGAGCGACGCAGGGGCATCTCAGGACTCTCGGTTGTGGTCACTTCGGTTGCTTTCAATACTGGCTCCTCATCTCTAACAGCGGGCGTTTTCTCGCCGCGCTCAATATTCACACTCACTTGGCCTGAGCCAGAAACAACCGTGACAGGTTTCACAACTACAGCAGGAATCTTTCTCTGATTAGCGGACTCTTCAACTGGCAACCGAACTCTAGAACCCTCACCAACAGCCCCACTTGTATGCGACACACTGGCCCGCCTAGCAACACCACCTTCACTTTCACTCTCAGAATCAATAGCAAAATCTCTGTCAACAAATTGCTCATCTTCACCCCTCTCAGCGGACCTCTCCACTTCATCTTCAACATCATACCCATCACCTTGGGCATCTTGCACACTTGACTCCAAAGGCACATTCCTTCTCCGTGCAGATATATCACCCAACAATTCGGAAAAAGAATCATCCTCAGAATATCTACCTTCTCCGGCTTCTTCTTGCTCAGACTCAGCATTACTACCAGGTACCTCTTCTTCTGCAACAACGGGCTCCTCATGCTCGCCTTGCTCCATCCGCCCTGCACCGGCACCTTGCCCTGAAAGGTCAAAGGCATCTATGATGTTTTCTGCCGCAAACATCCCACGAACCCGCCTAGGTCTGGGCGGTTGAAGAAACATAAAATCAGCATACATCTTAGCCTCTTGCTCTATAGACAAAGTGGGATGAGGCTCCAAATCCACTTTACGGGGATCCAACACTACAAAGAAAACCACGACAAAACATCACATATAGAACATTACAAGAAACCAAAAAACAAAGACAAAACAAGGACTTACAACAATGTCTTCTTAAATCAACCGGGTCAATCAAATTACCCTCGTTCCATACCTCACCCAATGCCTTTACCAATTTTACTAAATAGTTTATCTCAACCTGGCTAAGGCGATTACGGTCTGTCTTGTACGCACACTCCACTTTCTTCACAAAATTCTTGTGCCAAGCCAACTCCCCGCCACCAACTACCAGAAACTCTTCCTGCCAACCCGCCATGCCTTTGGGAAACACAAATGGGCGGAACCCATCCAGAGCTTTTCCAATATGAGTTTTCGACTTCACAAACTGTAGCTCATAAAAGGGTTTTGCACGGCTGGCTTTAACATCAAACAAACAGAAGAAAGCCCTAAATGTTGGCTGCTTGTTCAGCGCCTCGCAACTAGCTATAAACCAGTTAATGGACCTTATTGAATTGGGAGACATCTGAGCTAACGGACAGCGGAAATACAACCGAAAGAGATCCATCAAGAACTTATGAGGTGGAAACCTTAAACCCGCCCTGAAATGACTTAGGGGAATGCAGACAGAATCATCATCAAAACGATGATATAATTTCTCACCGGGTGCCGGCCGTCTCCAGAAATACCCATCTTCAATGCGCAACATCCTTTCAACATACTCACCCCAGTCATCGGCTCTAAATGTGCTGTCCTGTTGCAAATGAGCAAATTCGGCAAATTCAGCATCCATATCCGCCTTCGAATAAGGGGTTGGCACCACATTGGTCGCCCGCCATAGACTCTCGCAACTTTCAAAGAACTGATAGCGGTTCCTCGGCAACACGGTTGTATAACCCAGCTGACCAATGTCCGCCCAACGCCCATACATGTTTACTAGGGGCCTTTTCTCACCAGTAGCGGGATCAACAAATTCATCACCCATCTGCAGACAAAAGCACAATTTTTCGGCTATTACCACTACCAACAAAGATGGCCGTCACAAATATCTGGTACACACATATTTTTTCTACAATTTTCCATTCTAATCGAAACAAACATTTCATATTCTATTCCCTCCACAAACAACAAAATCCTAGAAATCTAAAACCCATATACACAACACTTATGAATATATACACATATATATACAAAAAACAAACACCTTATGAACAATACGAAATCATGCACCTATTTTCACACGATTCAGGAAACGGATTGAAACCACCAAAACACCAATAACAAATACACAACCAACAATCACATATTCCAAACCTTTACAGGTTACACAATCGACTCTCACTTACAAATATCCGAAACATGCAAACAAAGAACATGAACACAAAACCAATTATATATGAAGAGACAAATTGCATGATGAAAGGAAACAGAAATCACAAAAGAAAATTACAAAGAAATCTTACCTCAAATCAGGCGGTTATATATGGCTTCAATGCCAGGAATACTTGACAAATCCAGTACAAGGAGAGCAACGTACTCGAAGAAGACAAAGAAAAGGGAGAGAAAAAGGCAAAGAAAGACAGTAAAAACCTTAACAATTGATACACAAACCCATCTTTTATACGCGTGCGGCGCGTGTAATAAGGGTGAAAAGCTTGCAAAAATTTCGTGGATGGATAGGATTGGTCCACGTCACTCTTACAGCCGGTAGTAACTGCCTCGTTTCCAGCAAAACTGTCCACTATGCATTAACTTCCCACTCACTCATGACACATTACATCACAAAGGTACATTCTCTTTCCTCCCAAAGGTCATTTCTCATTAATACGAACTACAACTTATCATTTCACCTATTATTAACATTTAATATTATTCCCTCATTTATTTCAAAATTCTCATTTATTACCAATTATTACATTTATTCACAAGCCTTACAAAAACGTTTCAAATAACACACCCGTCAACCACATTAACCCGTTGTCAAAAATTCACAAAATTTCACAAATTTTTTCTAACTCCTAAGTGTTGTCCGCCAACACTTGGAGGGCATATTTTCACAAATTTTTTCTAAACTCCTAAGTGTTGTCCGCCAACACTTGGGGGGCATATTTTCACAAATTTTTTCTAACTCCTAAGTGTTGTCCGCCAACACTTTGGGGGCATATTTTCACAAATCTTTCCTAACTCCTAAGTGTTGTCCGCCAACACTTGGGGGGCATATTTTCACAAACTTTTTCTAACTCCTAAGTGTTGTCCGCCAACACTTGGGGGGCATATTTTCACAAATCTTTCCTAACTCCTAAGTGTTGTCCGCCAACACTTGGGGGGCATATTTTCACAAATTTTTTCTAACTCCTAAGTGTTGTCCGCCAACACTTGGGGGGCATATTTTCACAAATCTTTTCTAACTCTTAAGTGTTGACCGCCAACACTTGGGGGGCACACAAGGTATCATTTTCAAAAATTTTCTCAAAACAAAACGGCATCTTTACTTTCTCCTCCTCCTGTCCGCTAAACCGCACAGAAGGAGTGGGGGGCAATGATAGGTACCCGCTGTAAGCTTACAGCGGGCACCCGCTATGAGCAACCCGCCGTCCGCTATTGCGCATCCACCTGTAACAAATACTCATTAATTACACATGTGTCATTTCATATTATCTTTACTAAAAGCAATCCACTTGACAAACAAATATCTTCACACAAATATATTTGCAAAATATCTTGTTACCTTGCTCACTAAGGCAGGGGACCATAAAGGCAACTAAAGGGACACAAAAGCATTCAAGCTATGACAAAAGCGGCTGTGCTAGAATCGAGGTATGTGGGAAAGGGACACTAATCACTGTTCCAATAGTGGCTCACTGTAGCTTTAACGGCATAACAAGTGGGTCACCAAGTGGGTGAACAGTTATTAGAGGACCTAGCCTATAAATACCCCCATTCTACACACAAGGTGATATATACATTCTCAATAAGACAAAATTTACTACCCATTCTCTCCCTTTACACAGATATATTTTCACCCGTTTCGGTTATTATTATTTCGATTACTGATTCTCACACCGGAGGTGCTTGACGGCCACCACCCCCGGGCGAGCATTATTTTGCAGATACCCAAACTCAGGTGAAGTACCCCCGGAATAGTGATCGGAACAGTGATCGGAAGCCATTAATCGACCGTGAGGATTATCAATGACCATAATATCCACAATAATAAAACATCAATTCTTCTCCTTCTCTCTAACCCCCACCACCGTGGCCACCATCACTCTTCCTCCGACATCGGCCCCGCAGAGCCAGTGTTCTTCATCTCATCCATCATGTATTTGCTTTGTAGTGTTGGATTCATGATGACTAAGAGGGTGTTTGGGATTGCTTAAAATAAGTTACTTTTGACTTAATGGAGGTGTTTTTAACTTAAAGGAGAAAGTAAAGTTGTTTGCTTTAAGTTGAATGAAAGTGTTTGGGTAATTTTGCTTAAAGTTAAATGGAGGTTTAATAATTTTGACTTAAAATGAAAGTTGACTTAAAAAAATTTTAAATTCATAATATTTGAACTTTACAAGAATTGTAAAAAAAAAAAAACTCGATAAGTCATAAGTCAAAAGTACCTAAATGGAACTTCTGACTTAAAGCAGTTTTTTAACTTAAAGTCGGCTTAAAGTCATGGTTGCCAAACAGTCCAAAAACAACTTAAAGCTCATTTTTTGTTTAAGTTGATGTTGCCAAACATGCTGTAAATTTTTGGTATTAGCGCCTATATTTACATTCATGGGTCGTAAGAGCATCTCTAATGGGGTTGACTAAAATGATTGGGTAAAATGATAGAAAATATTGATTATGTAAAATTTAGTGAATCTGTAAGGCGTTGTGCTTCGATGGTACTGGCTATATTAGTTGACTATATTTTAAAAATAGTATGTTATTATTATTTTAAGTTGTTATAAATAGAATATATCTTTCGAATATGGTAAGAGATTATGTGGAATCTTCTTATAGGTATTTAGTGGTTCGACAAATATAGCCAATATCAGAGGTTGGCTAAAAATATAGACAAGGGAAATGTCTTGATTTTTTTTTTACATAATCTCTATATTTTTTTTATTTATAGTATGTTTTAATTATTTTTAGCTAAGGATTTTACATGGTTAGAGATGCTCTAAGAATTTAGAAAGGGAACCGGTGAATGAGTTGTATATATGCATAACATTGGTGTTAGTTTTGGCTGCAAGTTACTTGCGACAGATTCTATAGGGATTAATGCATTGTTTGGGGCTTTTGTTGTTGGAATTGTAGTGCCAAAAGATGATCCTTTTGCAAGGGTTTTGATAGAAAAAATTGAGGATATTGTAGCGAGCCTTCTGCTTCCACTATACTTCGTGTCAAGTGAATTGAAAACAAATGTTGCTAAGTGGACAAACGTCATGGGCAATGCTAGTCCTTGTTATATTCACGGTTTGTTTTGGCAAGATTGTTGGGACAATAGCGATGTCACTGGCCTTTAAGGTGCCATTTAAAGAGGCTCTTGGCCTCTTGCAGTTGGATTCCTCATGAATACAAAGGGATTGGTTGATACTTGTTGTGACCAAAATCTCGCATGGGTTAGATTTAGGCCCACTAGAGGATTAGGGTCCAGATCCATGAAGAGAATGAGTAATCTGTCAGGTTTCCGGAGGCCTACGGTAGCCCTAGGGGTTACCATGTACGCTGCAGCACGGGAACACATGGCTAAGGGTCTCAAGGCATCCCCTTGAGGATAACCTATAACTATTACCAGTCATCCAGTAGAGCTTCCAGAGTAGCTCCCGTGATAGGGGTTACCGGAGGGGGTACCGGAGCCAGGCTACCGGGCGGTACCCCCAGCTTCCGCCGGAAGCCTGATTAGGCTGCCAATACAGATAAGGCACGCCTCCTATTTTTTAGGAATACGTCTATATCATCTAAAAACACTCTCAAACAGATAAACATTCAGTTATTTGAGGATATATGTCATATATACTTGATAAATGATACAAAGTCATGATAAATACAAGAGATAATCATTTTATGTTACCTAAACTGCTTGGTAACCTGATTTTATACATCATACTCGATTATGATCAGAAATAACAGTCATTATCCCACTGGAGAGAGGATAACTCATCATGAACAAACAATCATATCATTCAAGAACTACATTCGGGCTTGATCCACTATAAATAGTGGTATGTAGGCAGTTTACGGGATCTTCTTCGACACTTTACACTCCTTGAGTAGCTAGAGCGCGTGCACTCTTGTGTGACACAGTCAAATTAGGGTTCTTGGCTGGCCAACATTTGGTCCTTGAGCTCTCATCCCGTAGATTCAGTCCGATCCTTCCGAGGAACCACATCCCGTGTTCTTCGGTAACCCTAGTCGTGTGCCTTCCCGGGCGGCTAGCCATTGATCATCAACCACGAGCCTTTCTGGGTGGTTGGACGATTCCTTGTTTATTGGCGCTATTCCAGCACGAGGCCTCATAATTTGTTGTGCTAAAATCCTCCCACAACAATTGGCGCCCGAAGGAGGGGCCTCAAAAATCGTCATTTGGAGGAGATATGGCGAGTGACAATTCTGAAAGTGATAAAACACCGTCTCAGGATGGTAATGGGCGAAACAAAGGTGGTGATGATGTTAGTAACAAGGACATCATGGACTATCTGAAGACGATGAATGAAAGAGTCAACAACTTGGAAAAAGGTTCCAAGAAAATGAAAAAATGGCAAAGGAAGTGCAAGTCGAAGTCAAAAAAGAAGAATGTGACTCCGACAAGGCTGAACTTCGAGTCTGAGGACAATATTGAGGACAACACTGATCATGTCCCATCTGAAGAAGACGCAGAAGAGCCTGTGGAAGAAGAATATGAGGGTGACCAATCTGATGTCCCGGAAACCCAGGGTGCCGAAGGTTCACCCACCAGAAGTCTGAGCGTTTTTGACCGAGTTGGCAAAAAACTGACTAACAAAGACCTTCGTCACAAACTGATTCACACTGGAAGCAAAGATCGGAGAGATGGCAATGGGGGTTCCACAACTCAGGGTTCCCGAGAACGCCGAGAGAGGTCCCAAACGGTACCCCCAAAAAGCATTTCCAGGAGATCCAGATCCGATGGCAGAAGGAATTATAGGCAAAGCAGTCACTCTTCTTGGCATAGAAACAGGAGATCCCGCTCTACCGGAGTCCCTACCGGTGGGGGTACCGATCAGGATTTCGGCTCCCATCAAAGTTCAGTCCCTAGAAGAAGCAAGACAGCCAATGAAGATGATGATTCTGAAAGTGATACGCTTTCAGATGGTGAAAATGGACAGTTCAGGATGTCTGACTGGAAAAAAGCCTTGGAAAAGATCAAGGAGGAGAAAAAGTTTAAGTCCGGTATCACCGCCGGTTCCCCCTTTTCTGTGAAAGTGAAAAAGGCAGCCTTGCCAAGGTTCTTTAAGATGAATACTGACTTGAAATTCAATGGAAACTCAGATCCAGTTGAATACTTGAGCCGTTTTAATACGGAAATTGATGTCTACCAGGTGGAGGACTTAGCAAGGTGTAGGCTATTGGCATCTACACTGACTGGAAATGCCCACCAATGGTTCAAAAGGCTAGCCGAAGGGTCTATCAAATCCTGGAGGAGGATGGGAGATCAGTTTATCTCTCAATTCAGGGCTACCGTGGCCTATGCCCCACCGGTGAATACTCTGGCTAATATCAAGCAAGAAACTCACGAGTCTTTAAGACAGTATTTCAAAAGATTTAATGAGCAAGTGCCAAAAGTGAAGAAGGCCTCTGATGAAACTCTGAAGAACTTCCTGATAGCCGGGGTAAGGCCTGGAACCGAGTTTTGGAAGGAATTGCAAACTGAGGAGCCCGGAACCCTGGAAGAATTTTACCAACAAGCAGAACGCCACAAAGTGATTGAGGAATCCATGGCAAAATTGTCCAAAGATTCCAGTTCCCGAGGTTGGAGCAGGAACAAAAGAAATCGTTCTTACAGCCCTAAAAGGGATTCGAACAAGAGGGCTTCCGGGAGTGGTACTGCCGGCTTAGGAGCCCCCCGATATGATGACAAGACTGCCCCTATTGCTGTTAATGCAACTAAGGATAGAGTTTCTGCCAAGGACAGACTCACTCCAAAGGCGAATTTTCAGAAATACTCAGAGTATACTCCTTTGACTGTCCCAATCAGTCATATTCTCGAAGTGAATGAGAAGAATGGGCTATTCCGGAGGCCCTACCGGGCAGGGCCCCCAGGAGTGAAAGATCAAGGAAAGTACTGTGCATTCCACGAAGTGAATGGACACGAGACTGCTGATTGCAGGCATTTGAAAGATCAAATTGAAGAATTGATTAGAGGTGGATACCTGACTGAATTTGTAGCCCAAGAGGCTAAGAAATATAAAGAAGGTAGAGATAACAAGGACAAGGCTCCTGGAAACCAAGAAAGGACTACCCGAGCTAATAGCATCCATACCATCTTTGGCGGCCCTTATTTGGGGGGTGCCGGTCGGAATGCCAGAGATAGGTATGCCCGGGAAGCCAGGGACAGACCCCTAACTAATGTGTTCCACCTTGCAGAAAGGCCCCCTAAGCTGTTTAAAGGGGAAACCGCTGATATTTCCTTTACCGAGGAGGATGCCAAGTGGGTTCACCACCCTCATAATGATGCTTTGGTGGTAACCGTGAGTATTGGTGGAATGAATGTGCACAGAGTGCTGGTTGATAATGGAAGCTCAGTAAATATCTTGGCATATACCACATTCCAGAAATTGGGACTTTTGGACAAAGAGTTACTGTCTACCAATAATGAGCTATATGGGTTTACTGGTAACCCAGTCCAAATCATGGGCAAGGTCAAATTACCCTTGACATTGGGTGTGGATCCCTGCAAGGCCACCCAAATGGCAGAATTCATGGTGGTAGATGAAGACATATCCCACAATGCAATTCTCGGTAGACCAGTATTGAAAGATATGAGGGTGGTAACCTCAATATACCACTTTTCAATGAAGTTTCCTACGCCAAATGGCATTGGGTGTGTGAAAGGATGTCAACATGAGTCAAGGGAATGCTATAACAGAGTTGTGCAGGCTGCCGAGAAGGCAGACAAACCTATTCAAGTTGAAGAAAAGGCTGATGGAGAAGCCTTAATGAGAAGCCATGGGCTTGAGCCACAGAAGTTTGAAAGAGCATCGTGTAATGCCATCATGATAGTGGAATTGCCAGATGAACCTACTGAAGAGGTTCCTAATTTTCGGGGGGTAGTACCACCACAAAGCTTGTTGTTGGAAGCTGCCGAAAAAAATGATGAAATTCATAACATTTCGCTGGAAGGCATAGTAAAAAGTGCCTCAGATGATGATCTAGACGGAGCAATGCTAGAGAATGAGAACCAGGGAGCGGAGAGAGGACTCCCGGTTGAGATTGACATTGATCCCAGGATGCCCGGTACCCTGGAAAAGGCAGGGGCTGCCGAGGATACTATCCCCATACTAGTGGATGCTGAAGATCCTAGTAAAATCTTGAAAATCGGGCAACAGCTAGATGAAAATACAAGAGAAAGGTTGACTGCTTTCCTTAAAAGCAACCTTGATGTGTTTGCATGGTGTCATTCTGACATGGTGGGGATTGACCCGAAAGTCATGTGCCACCACTTGAACATCGACCCTGAGAGAAGGGGTATCCGGCAGAAGAGAAGGCCTGTCAGTGGTGAAAGGGCTACCGCCCTCCAGGAAGAAGTAGACCGGTTATTGAAGGCTGGTTTGATCAAAGAATCCTTCTATCCAACATGGCTAGCAAACCCAGTACTGGTCCGGAAGCCTAATGGGAAATGGAGGACATGTGTCGACTTTACTGATCTAAATAAGGCATGCCCTAAGGATAGCTTCCCGCTACCCAGAATTGATCAACTGGTGGATGCCACGGCAGGCCATGCTTTGCTAAGTTTCATGGATGCCTACTCCGGATATAACCAGATACCGATGTTTTAACCGGACCAGGAGCATACCAGCTTCATAACTGATAGGGGACTGTACTGTTATGTGGGGATGCCGTTTGGGCTATTGAATGCCGGGGCTACCTATCAGAGGCTGGTAAACATGATGTTTAAGGAACAGATTGGTAAGACTATGGAAGTCTATATTGATGATATGTTGGTCAAATCAAAGGTGGCAGCCGACCATGTGTTGCACCTATCTGAGATGTTTGATATCCTGAGGAAGTACCGGATGAAGCTGAACCCCTAAAAGTGTGTTTTTGGGGTGGAGTCTGGAAAATTCCTTGGATTCATTGTGAACCACAGAGGGATTGAGGCAAACCCTGCCAAAATCAAAGCATTGCTGGAACTGAGGTCCCCAAGGAATGTAAAAGAAGTCCAAGGGCTTACCGGAAGGGTAGCAGCCCTAAATAGATTCGTGTCTCGGTCTTCCGACAAATGCAAGGAGTTTTTCAAGGCTATCAAGAAGGGTCAAAACTTTGAATGGACCCCGGAATGTGAGGAAGCCTTCAAGAAACTAAAAGAACAACTGGGAAGCCCACCATTGCTCTCCAAACCCTTGGAAGGTGAGGTACTCATTTTATATTTAGCTGTTTCTGAATACTCTATAAGTGCTGTGTTGATCCGGGAGGAAGAACAAGTATAATACCCGGTATACTATGTGAGCAAAAGGCTGCTGGATGCGGAAACCCGGTATCCCAGCATGGAAAAGCTAGCATATGCTCTAATATTGGCTTCCAGGAAGCTAAGGCCTTACTTTCAGGCCCATAAAATTGAAGTTAGAACATCCTTCCCGCTAAGGCAAGTGATGCACAAGCCGGAAGCCTCCGGTAGAATGATGAAATGGGCTGTCGAACTAGGACAGTTTGAAATAGATTACAAACCCCGAACTGCTATCAAAGGCCAAGCACTGGCCGATTTCTTACTGGAGTTTCCTCCTGATTTTGAGGTTACCGGAGAAGATTGTACCCCGGTATCCCCAGTTACCGAAGGGGATGCCGAAAGCCCCCAATTATGGTGGAACCTGTATGTTGATGGTGCAGTAAATAATAATGGGGGAGGTGCAGGAATAGAGTTGGTAAGCCCAGAGGGGCACCGAATTCAGAGTGCCATACACTTTGGCTTCAGGGCTACCAACAATGATGCAGAGTATGAGGCCCTGATTGCTGGCTTGAAACTGGCTCTGGAAATGAAGGTAGAATACCTAAATGTGTTTAGTGACTCCATGCTGATTGTGTGGCAAATTAAAGGAAGCTTCCAGAGTCGAGGCCCCCGCACTGAACTCTACATGAGGTATGCCCAAGAACTTATCAGTAGGTTCAAATTGCTAAATCTAAATCAAATCCCAAGGGTGGAAAATGCCAATGCTGATGCCCTTGCCAAGTTGGGATCCCAAAAAGAAGCTGTCCTGTTAGGGGTGATACCCCTTGAAGTGCAACTCCAACCAAGTATCCATCGAGAGGAGACTATGGAAATAGATTCTTCAATGGAAAGCCAATGGACAACCCCAATACGTGAATATATCACCAAGGGGACACTTCCGGAAGACAAAGATGAAGCTCGGAAACTCAAATATAAGGCTGCCCGTTATGTGATCTATGATGGCATCCTATATAAGAGGGGATTTAATCAACCTCTACTTAAGTGCATATCTGGAAATGAATGTGAATACATCCTAAGGGAAATTCATGAAGGCATTTGTGGCAACCACTCGGGGGGTACCTCCCTGGCCCACAAGATTCTCCGACAGGGCTATTACTGGCCTACCATGAAAACTGATGCTTATGACTTTGCTAAAGCTTGTGATCAATGCCAAAGGTTTGCTAACTTCAATAGCAACCCAGCTGTGGAACTAAGACCCATTGGAAGCCCCTGGCCCTTTGCAGTATGGGGGATTGACCTGATTGGGGAGCTTCCCAAAGGCAGAGGTGGTGTGAAATATGCCGTGGTAGCCGTTGACTACTTTACCAAGTGGGCAGAGGCGGAACCCCTAGCTACCATCACGGCTGGTAAGCTGAAGGAATTTGTTAAGCGAGCCATTATATGTAGATACGGGGTACCGTACAAGCTGATCTCAGACAATGGCAAGCAATTTGATAGTAGAGAAATGAGAAGTCTATGTGAGGACTTGGAAATAAAGAAAGATTTTTCAGCCGTTTGCCACCCCCAAAGCAATGGGCAGACGGAAGCTGTGAATAAAATCATCAAGCACACTCTGAAAGCCAAGTTGGAAGATATAAAGGGAAATTGGCCAGAGGAGCTTCCAATGGTCTTGTGGTCTTACAACACCACTCCTAGGTCCACAACCGGAGAGTCTCCCTTTGTTCTAACCTATGGCTGTGAAGCTATGGTCCCAGTGGAAGTAGGGACAGGTTCCTACCGGAGGGACAATTTCAGTCAAGAATCAAATGAAATAAATCAGAGGCTGGCCCTAGACATGGTAGAGGAGAACCGGGCTACCGCCCAGCTGAAACTTGCGGCTTACCAGCAGAGGACCCGCAAATACTATAACAACAAGGTACGCCCTCGACCCCTCAAGGTTGGCGACCTAGTATTGAGAAGAATGATGCCCAATATGCGGGTTCCCGGGCACGGAGCCTTTGGAGCAAACTGGGAAGGGCCTTACAAAATAAAGTCTATCTTTTGGGAAGGCACTTACCACCTTGAAGACATGGATGGGAACACTATTCCCGTGCTTGGAATGCCGAGCACCTAAAAAAGTACTATCAGTAAGACTCTTTTCAGAGCAAACGTAGGCCTCTTTCAGGCTTAGGATGAATAAAGGCAACCTACTAGTTGTGGTTGCACCATTTCCCTTTCAGTTCTTAGGATTTCATGATTTGCAATAGATGCCCGGGGGGTAGTGGATGCACACCCCGTCTGGATGAAATTTGATGTATTCGTACTCTTTGATTTTCAGTAAAAGTAGAAGTTGATTGTTTCCTTTTACATTTACCACTTATAAATATGTTCAGAAAGATATGTAAGACCTACAAGCATAGTTCTACATGGTAGCTAGGCTACCATCCAGAACTAGGGGGTAGTAGTGGATACACCTCTCAGCTTAACAGGTTGAAATTATCAGAATTTCAAATTTTTGCCATTTCCAGACATGTACGGAACCTTGAATGGTTCACATGGCTTACTTGGTTATCAGGGCATGTATGGAACCCCGTTCGGCATACATGGTTCCCTTCATTACTTGGGCTTGTGTGGTAACCTGATTGGCACACATGAATCCCTTCATTACCAGACATGTACAGAACCTTGAGTGGTTCACATGGCTTACTTGGTTATCAGGGCATGTATGGAACCCTGTTCGGCATACATGGTTCCCTTCATTATTTGGGCTTGTGTGGTAACCTGATTGGCACACATGAATCCCTTCATTACCAGACATGTACAGAACCTTGAGTGGTTCACATGGCTTACTTGGTTATCAGGGCATGTATGGAACCCTGTTCGGCATACATGGTTCCCTTCATTATTTGGGCTTGTGTGGTAACCTGATTGGCACACTTGGATCCCTTCATTACCAGACATGTACAGAACCTTGAGTGGTTCACATGGCTTACTTGGTTATCAGGGCATGTATGGAACCCTGTTCGGCATACATGGTTCCCTTCATCATTTGGGCTTGTGTGGTACCCTGATTGGCACACTTGGATCCCTTCAATACCAGACATGTATGGAACCTTGAGTGGTTCACATGGCTTACTTGGTTATCAAGGCATGTATGGAACCATGTTCGGCATACATGGTTCCCTTCATCATTTGGGCTTGTGTGGTACCCTGGTCTACCCACTTGGATCCCTTTATTGCAAGACATCTTTGCAGGATTGGCCTACATGGCATCACCACACATGATTTATTAAATGGCTGGGACTCCCGGAACAAAGGTTTCCAGGCTGAGCCTCCGGTACCCAGGCTACCGGATAGGGGCTACCGGCCACGGGGCTCCCGGAGTCAGGTTCCTGCCTTCGGGCTTCCAAATGCTATAGGGATACCGGACGGTACCCCCACACCCACAGTGACAACCAAGCAGACAAAGGTACAAGTAGTCTATCAGTTCTATGGCCACCTTTCCAGGTATGTGTTGCCATATTTACTCTTGTACTCTTCTACACTGCGATACCATTCTATCGTTCTTATCTTGATTCATGATCTAATATCTATTTAATCAACATATATATGACATATATCCTCTGAGAACTTGTACAAACTTGTTTTAGAATTAGTGAGGAGAGTCATTTTACCGGATAGAATTCGATGGTGGCGTTTAGTTATGCACTGTTTTAAGTTATCGTAGTACCTTTCTTACTTAGCATATTGGTACCCTAGAGAATGAGTACTGTGGGGGTTCGATGAGTAAGGATTATTAAGTCTAAGTTGGTTCTCGTGGCATAATCAGAAATGATGCGACAATTATACCTACTACATAAAAAACCAGATAATAAGATAAACATGCATTACGAATTCTATGCAAAAGTACCAGGCCCGAGGCCATACGACGAACAGAGTTAAAGAGCTAAATCCTTACATCTGTGGAGCGTTATAGGAGCCCACCCCCTAAGTTAAAACCAAAAGTTCACAAACAAACGAGAATAAAGTTTGAAATGGCTGGAGAGAAAGTCACTGAGGAGAGGAAAGGTCTTTGGTAGCCTCAGAACTAGGGGAATCCTCGACAGGGTCAACCTTTTTAATGGCATCACCTGGAGTAACCTCGACCGCACCTGCGGGAGCTTCCACCTTGGTATCTTGGACATTTTCGGTGGTATCCTTCAGAGTTATCGGTGACTTGGGTATCGCCTTGGAAGCCTCTGCTTTGAAGTTCTCCACCTGCTTTACGGCATCCTCACCTAGAAGCGCCCAATTCAGGTCAGGCATCACTTGCCAAGTAGACCTCATGTAATCGGTAGCCCCCTTAGCGAAACCAAAGTTATACCTTTCTGGAAGGGCCTCTTTGAGCCTTCTGACCGATGCTTGCAGGGAATCCACCTGTAACTTCAGTTCTTTAATCTCGGAGGCATGGACTACCATCCTTTCCTCCTTCTCTTCTTCCTGAGTGGCAACCAACTTGCCCAACTTATCCTTTTCCTTGGCTAACACAGATAACTCTCCCTTCAACCTCTTACAAGCCTCAGACAGCTTCTTCTTCTCACCTTCCGCAGCCTGCATATCTAACTTCAATTGCTTGATTTCCTCTCGGAGCCTCATATCGCCATGGGTAGCCAGGGCCATTTGATTGGAAAGCCTAAGTTGATGAAAGAAGCTCTCGCCCGCTGAAAACAGCATGGATCTCGCAGCATCAGAGGTTTTCTGTTTAACCCACCCAGCAATCGTCTCCATGGGAATCTGACCTCCAGACATCTGATAGAACTGCTCCACTTCACCTACAGGCGCATCTTGCTGAGATATCCTAACTCTCTTCGAGGATCGAGTTTCTGGGGTAGTCTTGAAACTCCCGGAAGCTTGAGATAATCTGCGTTTTTCAGTAGCTGAAAGCTCAACCTTGATGGGTGCAGGAGCTGGGACCCTGGAAATCGGAGTAGCGGCAATAGGGGTTTCCATCATGAGCAAATCGTCTTCAGGAAATAAATCTTCATATTTATCAGATGGTTTGATAAAGGATGGCACAGATCCTGACATACCTGAAATGATGGAACATTGGAGATGTTAGTAACCGTAACACATAACTATATGAGGAAATATCAGGTTACCGGTAGGGTTACCGGAGCCCGATCCCTGGATGCATATGATAACATGAGTAAGAGAAATGCAACAAGTACAACACAGTTTCGAAGCATATACATGAGAAAATCTATAGAAATGCTAATATCAGTAAGTATCTATGAACAAAGAGATATGGCGTATTGGGTGGCAATGTGTGTATAAATAGGAGGCATAAGGAACGGCAGCCCAGGGTACCGGAAGGGGAGCCAGTGGAAGCCCCATCTTTCCTCCCACGCTTCTTGGTACTTAGAGGCCTAGTCTCTCTTTCCAACTTATCCTCAACCTCCATCTCGTGAGCAGGAGATGGGGGAGCCACATGTCTCGAGAACCCCAATCTCATCAGAGTCTCTGGGATCAACAAACTTTCCCCGTCTCTCAACGAGCCTGCCAACTTCATGATTTCCCTAGCCCTTTCTTCTTCAATCCCCTGCAGAGATGTTTGTGCTGGGATTCCTAAACAATACAACGAGAAAAATGGAGGTTGAATCAAAAAGAAGAAGGTGTTTCGACTGGTGCTATCAGTAGTGTGAGGGGATACCGAATGCTTACCCGGAGTCAGGTTCCATTCCTTTCTTACCTCCTCACAATCGTAGCAATATAAAAACATTTCTAGCCAGTCATACATCCCCCGTTTGTTTCCCTTTATACACTTACCTTGTCTATTGTTCCAGGAAGTAAGATAGAAAATACCCACCTTCCTTCCCACATCTTTCAGTTGATAGAAATATCCCAGCTCCCTAGCAGTGAGGGGAACAGAGAAGGTTTGGTCGTAAAGAATATACATGCAAGCCACCACCCTAAAAGAGTTAGGAGACAACTGCATCGGAGCAATATCGTAGAAGTTTAATACATCAATGAAAATGGGTGCAGTGGCAGAGAAAACCCTAACTTGAAAAACGATGCAGATAACACTGCGTTTGGTATGGATTGATCAGGCTCAAAGTTGTTAAATCTATGACACCTCTCACCCCCACTGGGAATCACCAGATCGCATCCCGGATTGCATAGCTCCCGTAACCTTTCAAGTCTATCTGCATTCATGGAGGAATCCATGTCTTCGCAGGAGGGAACGAAGCTTACCGGAACGTGAAGCTTCCGTTCCACCTGTACTATCGTCCCCACTGCAATTTGTTCCTTATCACCTATCGAATCCTTATCGGCAGAGAACGTATCCGTTGATCCCTCTTCCTCATCAGTATTAGAGCTTAGAACAACTCTATCGGGATGCCCCTCAGCATGAATTGACGAACCAGCCTCCATAGAATGTTTGGGGTACCGGTTAACGATCTCAGCCTCGAGAGGGTCAATGACTTCCACCCGAGAGCGAGTTCTTGAACTAACAGACGGTCTAGACTGTAAAATGGGTTGAGAGATGAGCAAGTCATTTATGTGGGTGGACCAAGTGTCAGAGGGCTCCCCGGAGATGGGAGACACGTTTCCCGGTTGCAATGAGGAACCCCCAGATACAGATGAAGACGACATCTGCAACCACAGGATGCAGGTTAGGTGAAAGATTTGGAATTAGGAAGTTTAAGTTGAAGAAATTAAAGGCCTCAAATAGTTATCCTAGGAGTACCCTGTGAACGAAGGGGCTACCAGTTCGCATTAAAAGTAAGCCAAGGCTCGGGGGGTGGCCACTAATAGATCAACCCAACGAGATTATGCTAAGGTTACCCAATCAAGAAAAATAAAGGGAGCATGCCTAAAAGGCTATCCAAAACAACGAATTTGAAATATTTACTTGACAAGACAGATCAAAGTAAATAAATTTCATTAGAAGCAAATATCAAACATGTAATGAGCATCTAAAGAATAACCAAGGGGGAACCGGAGTACAAATCGCCTCAAACCCCTTCGATGTGCACGCAAAAGACAGGAATTTACACATGCAACCAGAAATCAAGATCTAGACGGACAGATCTATTCCAAAGAAGGGCCAACCGTTGAAAAATACAACAAGAATCAATGGATGAACATGAAAAGGTTCAAATGAATCGAAATAATTGACATGCAACATCTCCTAGAATACGGAACCCACTGTCGATTCAAGGACATGTAATGATGTGTCCGGAGTTCAGTGTGTGTGTAGCAGTCATACGCATAATCACCAAAAAATTGCATACAGGCAGGTTAAGAAATTCAGAAGTATACCTGGATAAAGTCGAAAGGAAGAGTGTAAAACCACTGTAGCCTTCGCCGGAAGCCTCATCGGGAAAATCTCGAAAACCTTTGCGTTCTCGGAAGAGAATATGATGAGTGGTAGAAAGAAAAGTGAAAGGTTAATAATATAGATATATGAGAATAGAGAATAAGAGGCGTGATCCCCTTGGTCAATGAATGTGGCACAGAAAACGAGGTGGAGTGGGAAACGTCCTTTGCTTGGAAAATGGCTGATTTTTTCAGTTTATCTGTGTAAAAGCGGTAGAGTCCTAGCCTATTTTTTCCTCCTCGATAGTTATCATTTTATTTCCAAGAAATTAAAATGATTAATCTATCCTTAAACGAGTAAAAATACGAAGCTTCCGCTTTTATTCTGATTCGAACTTCTGTAGCACAAATACGAGAGCTGCTAATTATAAACATCAGAATTAGTCCCAACTCTATGATTAAGAGTTTTCAGTATTGACATGTGGTGTTGATTTAGTAAGATAGCAAAAAGATGAATTTTCTTAGCAACCGGTACCCCGTGGATAATAAGGTTCCCCTTGCACACAGTACTTCAGGGAACCGGGGGTTAGTTGTTGTGACCAAAATCTCGCATGGGTTAGATTTAGGCCCACTAGAGGATTAGGGTCCAGATCCATGAAGAGAATGAGTAATCTGTCAGGTTTCCGGAGGCCTACGGTAGCCCTAGGGGTTACCATGTACGCTGCAGCACGGGAACACATGGCTAAGGGTCTCAAGGCATCCCCTTGAGGATAACCTATAACTATTACCAGTCATCCAGTAGAGCTTCCAGAGTAGCTCCCGTGATAGGGGTTACCGGAGGGGGTACCGGAGCCAGGCTACCGGGCGGTACCCCCAGCTTCCGCCGGAAGCCTGATTAGGCTGCCAATACAGATAAGGCACGCCTCCTATTTTTTAGGAATACGTCTATATCATCTAAAAACACTCTCAAACAGATAAACATTCAGTTATTTGAGGATATATGTCATATATACTTGATAAATGATACAAAGTCATGATAAATACAAGAGATAATCATTTTAGGTTACCTAAACTGCTTGGTAACCTGATTTTATACATCATACTCGATTATGATCAGAAATAACAGTCATTATCCCACTGGAGAGAGGATAACTCATCATGAACAAACAATCATATCATTCAAGAACTACATTCGGGCTTGATCCACTATAAATAGTGGTATGTAGGCAGTTTACGGGATCTTCTTCGACACTTTACACTCCTTGAGTAGCTAGAGCACGTGCACTCTTGTGTGACACAGTCAAATTAGGGTTCTTGGCTGGCCAACATTTGGTCCTTGAGCTCTCATCCCGTAGATTCAGTCCGATCCTTCCGAGGAACCACATCCCGTGTTCTTCGGTAACCCTAGTCGTGTGCCTTCCCGGGCGGCTAGCCATTGATCATCAACCACGAGCCTTTCTGGGTGGTTGGACGATTCCTTGTTTATTGGCGCTATTCCAGCACGAGGCCTCATAATTTGTTGTGCTAAAATCCTCCCACAACAATACTGTATCCGATTTAATCTTGTGTAACTAATAAAGGAGGATAAAAATATTTTTTGCTAATGCGTAGTTAATGAATTAATCATAATTATACTAAAAAATGGGACACAATCATAATTTGAGATATATTTATAATTACAAATAAATGAGGAACACAATTATAATTGACCTCATAAAATAAATATATTAAAAAAAGATGTTTTAGTTTCTAAGATGACCTAAGGCCCATTTAAATTTTAACTCTAAAAATTAATACAACGATTCGCCGTTAGGTAAAACGCAGCTAACAACCAACATTTGTTTTGTGTTCATAAATTATGTTAGAAAATATTAAATACAATCATACAAACCAAAATTTGATTCAATTTGTTTTAATAAATAATATATATAAATACAGGCTTTTGTTCAAATAGAAACCAATCGTAGTAAAAACTAGAAACCTATACTAAATAAATTATATTTAATTTATTTTAAAGGTCCTGTTAGGGGTACCTTCACAAAAAACGTATAAAATTCTGCCCTCGATTTAGTAAAAAAAAAAATTACTGTTCATCTGCCACATCATCAATGAACAGTGATTTTTTTTTTGCTTTTTAAATTTTTTTTTGATAGATAGAGTGCAGAATTTATACGTTTTTTGTATTTGGGTACTCCTAGTTTGACCTTTAGATTAGCTTGAAATGTGATAAATGTATTAGTTCTAGGTTTCTATTCTAAGGAGGTTTCTATTTGAATAGGACCCTATACAGGCTTTTGTATAGAGTATTATTCAACTACAAACCAAAATTAGATAAAAATTAAAAACAAGCCGGCCCCCGGCCCATAACATAAAATCCAAAAAAAAATCGGAAAAAATTACACAGCTAAAATCATTAATTTACACAACTAAAATCATTAATTTACACATCTAAAATCACTAATATACACAACTAAAATCACTAATATCTAATTTATCTCGGAAAAATTTTTCCGAGATATTTTTTCCCGAAAAAATTTTTTGTCGAGCAAATTTTTTTCCAAGAAATTTTTTTTGGGAAATTTTTCTATGGAAAATATTTTCCAGGAAAATATTTTTCAAAGAAAATATTTAGTGATCAAAATATGTAATTTAGTGATGGGGTTTTTTCAGAAATATACTAGAAAACTGAAATCTTTGCGTTTTTACTCTAAACTACCTAATGCGACAGTTATCCTACCTAATGCGTCCGTTGCGTGGCCTAATGCGACAGAAAAGTTAGTATTTTTGCAATTTAGAAACTTAGATAGAATTTTTGCAAAAAACCTTGATTTTTTTAGTATTTTTGCTAAAAAGCCTTTAGGGATTGATGACGTTAGCAATGACGTCCAAAAAAAAACATATAAATTAAAACCTTTTTTTAAAAATAAATTTAAAAATATAAAAAATTAAAAATATAAATAAAATAAAAAATAAAAATTAATTAAAAATTAAAAAATAATAATAAATTAAAATAATAATTGAATAATTAAATAAAAATAGTGATTGATGTCATGATGATGTCATATATGGGGTGGGTGAGGGTATGATGATGTCATTTTGGGGATGGATGATATCATATAGGGGTGGAGATAGTAAAATAGGGTGTGAAGATAGGGGTTTGTAGTTTGTATTTAAGTATTTAAGTCTTGGTTTATATTTGAGCAAAAACAAATTAAAGTTGAAAATAGAAACTAAACCCTAATCTAACATTTCAAGCTAATCTAATGACCAAACTAGGGGTACCCCAATATAAAAAGTGTCTAAAATTTTAGGCTCTATTCAGCAAAAAAAGTAATAATAATGTTCACTGTTGACGTGGCAGTGACGTCAGCGTGAACAATTTTTTTTTTTTTGCTGAATGGAGCCAAGAATTTTAAACACATTTTGTGAAGGTGCCCTTGGCGGGGCCATTAGAATGAATGAAATATAATTTATTTAGTGTTAGTTTATAGTTTCTATTTAAGAATTGGTTTCTATTTGATACTTTGCCTATAAATATATAGGTCATTGTTGCATAACAAACACCCTTATATAACAAACAATAAAGAACACCTTAGATCTAATAGATCCAATGGCCCCGCCAGGGGCACCCAATACAAAATGTTGTTATTTTTTTACCCTCTATCCATCCAGCAAAAAAATACTATTCATGATGACGTCACTGATGACGTCATCATGGACAATAATTTTCTTCTTTTTTTTCTGGATGGATAGAGGGTAAAAAAATAACAACTTTTTGTATTGGATGCCATAACGGAACTCTTAGATTAGATTAAATATGATGTGTTCTTTATTATTTGTTATATAAGATGTAACTATATATATATATATATATTAGCAAGTGATCAAATAGAAACCAAAATTTAAATAAGAAACGATAAAAATTAAATTATTAACACTTGAGATAATTTGTCAAGAAAATTATTCAAAATTTTATTTTCACTATTAATAAAATTATTAACACAATTTCGTAGACTGTTAATAAAATATAAGTCAATGTTTTCGTAAAAACATTTTTATTAATATGATATTCGAGTACACTATAAAATATATATACTTCCCTTTTTTTTCTTTTTTGTATAAGATATAGCATTTCTATAAATATAAGTATGAAAGAATGCTAAAAATAACATTTTTTGGATAAAAATGATGAAATTAACGTTTTTTGAAGTAGGGTGTAAAAAAAATGTGTTGGATATACATTTTCAATTTGGGTATCCTACTATGCATTTTGAATTTGGGTATCAGTGGATCCCGCAGGTGCAAAACCAAAAAAAATTAAAAAAATAGTGATACACATGTTGTAAATGTGTGTCAGTATTTTGGAAATGCGTATCAAGGGATACGCATTTCCAAAATGCGTATCACCATTTTTTATTTTTTTTATTTTAGTTTTTTTGTTGCGGGATCCACTGATACCCAAATTCGAAACGCGTATTAGGATAACCAAATTGAAAATGCGTATCCAAAACGTCATTTTTAACACACCATCTCAAAAAATATTATTTTCAGTTTTTGGATTAAATAAACCTTATTTTTCTGATTTACATTACACAATTACACACTTGTGCATGGCAAATCTTTATAACATTTTCTCCATCAAGAACGCGATTCTCTTTTGTAATATATAATTATAGAATTTTTAACACTCACTAAGAGTGATGACCTATTGGAGGATTTTCGATGTGTTTTTTCCTTTATAGTAATTAGTATAGCCAAGTGAATTAGAGAATTAGCAAAACATTTACAACTTTATTAACAACTAGCATAATAATCCGTGCGAGGCACGGGTCATTTTCTAGAACTATGAGTTAAGATTTTATAGTATGGCTCATCGAACATATTTATATTTTGTTAAGAGACTGAAATACATACATTGAGCCTCAATTTAAGAAATGTAAGTACAAGGTAAACATATGAGATCCTATGACTAATTCTTCCAATGCTCTAATCACACATAACCTATCAATGCATCTTGGTCGAGGTTAAAAATGAATATGACAGTTAGAACTATAACAATAGGCAAAAAAAACAACTTTATTGAAATGTCCAAGAATTACGAATTCTAAGCATTAGCTTTTATGACACTTTGAATATATACCATACACTATTGGGACGAGACTAAGTTATTTTAACAACATTGCCAATGTGAAGTAAGTCACTTCCAGGTCAACATTGCTTGTGTTAGATTGTTTTCTACTATCTAGGCGAAACTATCTAGGCAAAATCGTGCAACTTCCAAATTGATCAACCTTTGTATCATAGTCGTCCAGCGATTCGTGAAAAATTCCTGTAAAATTTAAATCATGACAAACATACATCAGATTCCCTCCTATAAAAAAACCTATACATTCATTACTAACAGAGAATATAAATAAATTCATACTTGAGCACCTATGGTACTATATAAATTTAAGAAATAGTTATTTAAATTGGGGGGACTCTTGGACCAAGGTACGATAGCTACTAAATATTAAGTCAACTAAAAAGGGAAATTCTAATATAAAATACATCTTTATTTTCTCTCACTCTTATAGAACTTCACACCCTTAAAGGTTTCATATGCTCGATTATCTACTCAAAGGGTTAGTAAATTTAAAACATCCTGTAGAAAACCTCCACTTGCCAGCTCATCTAGCATTTTTTTAGCTTCATTTACATATCGTTGAAAAGAGATTTATGAGTAGATGTAATCATATTTAAATTGTCAATTTAGTGGGGTTTTGAGCCATGTCGGGTGCCAATTGTAGGCACAATCACTTACTTAGGGTGGTAATAGACGTTTTAATTCCAATCCTAAACATCTTCCATAAAATACAAAAACCCTAAAAATCCTTCAATTCGCAATAATCTCCAAGTATAGCATAAGCATTTTTTGTCTTAACCAAAAAAAAATATGTGTTTTATGTCTACAGCTCTACATAACATTATAATAGTGACCTATTTAATTTAAAGAGTTTGTCTCCCTCAAAATGCACATTTTAGTTAAGCCATTTATTGATATAGTATATACAATTAGCTTGGTACTGATCCTATAGTTTTTCATTTCTATTAGTACCAAGCACATTTAAGATGGCCTATTTGCAATAACTCTGAATAGATAAGCTAGCTTGTCCAAAATAAAATTTTACATTTCTGAAGCATGCCTATCAATATCCTTGACCTGCTTTATTCTATGCAAAAAACAAATGAGTTTGTATATTATACATATTAATCTTTTAAATGGACTAAAGAAAATTATAATTATCTATAGCGTTTGAATTTGACTACTAACCTGAGCCGATCTTGTAGGTCTCAGCTTTATACAATGATTTGCCTTGTTCAGAAGTCGTCGAAATGCACGTTAAACATGGTGCCGACCTTTATTTTCTAGTGCAACATTCTCTTTTGTACTTAGTTTCAGTCACTGATAGTATCTATATTCTGCATAATAAATCAATGACAATTTTTCATTAACAAAAATGAAAAAAATGACCGCTTATAAGAAGATCGAAGAATGAGCAAATGTAACACCATGAGCCTAAGTTCTAACATATTCAGTTCCATAATCAAAAAAAGTGCAAGGAAAATGAATTACAGCCCACTCTGAATCTTTTGATAGCGCTAATAATAGCTGCTAGATTTAAAATGGTGCCACTGAAGGCCCTGGCATATATACCCCCTAGATTTGAGGTTACAGTTGACATAATGTGTGTGATACTAAATTAAGTTGTGATACTAAATTAGATGTACTGAAGCTTTATAATTTCATAATTCACAACATACAATCAAATTATTAAGTGATCCAAAAATTGTAAAAAAAAACACAGGTTTGCTTCACTAAATTCAGAAAACAATAAGGAAAGATATATCATATTGTGCGACAATTCACATACCAATCTTGATTACTCAAACTTTATTCAACAAAACTTTTAAATCAAATTCAGTGCAAGCTCTTACGCAATCACAATAATTATATAACATGTGAAGCATATAGGTGATGTTGTTGTGTATAAAGTGTGTATCGGTTTGGCAACAATTGTAATTATTCTTGTTCTAGGTACTGTTAAATCATTACTAATTATATTTGTGCCTTGGAATTTCTTGGCAGTGTGACCTCAAATGTGTAGGCTGCAGAGTAGTTTGCAAGCCTTCGCACAAAGAATTCTTTGCAATTATATTAGGAGCCTTCGCACATCGAATCTTTGCAAAAATTTAGGAATGGACCTCCCTTCTTAGGAGGACCCTCAACATTTTTTTTACCATCAAGTTAATACAAAAGTGCAAGTTGTTGCAAGATTGGAGTTAGTACTACCTGTGCTAAAATTAAAAACTCTCTTGACATGTAGCAAACTACATTACGTACTTAACATGTAACTTCTACCTCTGTTTAGTAACCCAAAGATAAACGTGATAAACATAGGTGGTTCTGCAAAAAAGTGGTACAAATAATTATATTAAAATGATAACCAAGTTTGATATGCACAAAAATATTTCACATACTAATTTCAGCCCATGATCGTTCATCCGAATAAGAATATAAGGGCAATATCGCGATTGGATTGAGTCATTTTCGTAGAAAAGGAAAATATAAATAACTAATACTTGGCTCTTAGAATTGATCACTCGTGTGGGTTTGTTTTGTTAATAAAAGATTGAAAAACAAACCATCAGGGTCTCAGTTGGGGCATCACTTGAGATGTGTTATTAAATTTGGAGACCAAAGACACAACGTGTTCTTCGTAAGTACCCATTAGGAATCATTCCCAAATCTAAAGAAAGACTTTTACACCTCTATCAAAAGAAAAAATGTAAATACAATACCTCTTACAGATTGTAGTGTAGTGTGTCCATAAGTGACTCCATCTCATGGGAACTTCTTTTCTAACATCCTGTAAAAAAAAGGATGATATGAATAAATTAGAAAGATAAACATTGATGAACAATAAAAAAAATTACTCTTCTCTATGTTAACTTACTTTTTACTTGCCCAACATTGAGCTTCCACCTAGATAACAAAATTATTTCTCAAACAGCTTCCTCTCAGTTGTACTTCTTTATAGCCGGACCACCTCATTCTCTCACTGTCTTGTAAATACATACACTGTAATTTTTAGACAATCAGTTATATGTAAAATGGATACATGAAAGATCATATAAATGTGATATAGATGTGATGTTGTAATCTACCTCATGACCTATAATGTGTTACGATACATTAAAAAAAATGTATTATTTTACTAAGTTTTAATTTTAAACCCATGCAAAGCATGGGTGACGGAATTTTTTTAATTAAATATTAATTTATATGGATTTAGGGGTAAAAGCAAAATAGTAATGAAATAAAATTTGGTATCGAAATATCATTAATATGAATTTTTACTTATTAGTAAAAATTATTTCATTTATTTATTTTATTTATTATTTATTACAAGTCTTATTAGTAATTAGTAAGATTATTTCATTTATTTATTTTATTTATTATTTATCAAAGGTTATTTTAAGATAATCAAGAAAACATAACATAATGATTCTTATAGAAGAAACTCGGTAGGGTTATATAGTACCATCGAAACAGGATTGCACTTAATAATGTTATTTAATTTATTATTTATTTAAAATTAATTTTTAATAAAATCAAGATAACATAAATACATGATTCGAATAAAGTCAATTTAGTATAATTATAACAAAAGAATTACAATTACAATTATAATCCAACAGTTTTATTAAAAAAGTAAAATACAATTATGGGGAAAATAGGAATATAGGGATGGAACCAAAATAAGAATGAAACCAAATTTGGTACCTAAATATCAATTAAAAGAGGGTTCCGCTTATTAATAAAGGTTATAGATATATACACTTAGAGTTACGCTCTATGGGGAACCACACTAAACTGAGAACCAGAGAACTCTAATAAGTTCAGTAGCTGAACTTTACGTTCAGCAGCGGAACTTTAAGTTCAGCAATAGAATATTTATTGAAAAAAGTAAGTTCAGTCGTAGAACTTTGTAGAAAAAGCAAGTTCGGTTGTAGAACTTTTAATGTCATGTGTAAAACTTTGAAAAAGAAGCAAGTTCAATTGTAGAAATTTTAATTTCATGTGCATAACTTTGAAATTCAACAGCAGGACACTATATTTTTATTACGAAACAAAATAGGTTCTACAGTAGGATCCAATTGTTCTCCGGTTCTCTTTTAGATAGTGGTTCTCATTTGAATCAACCCCTATACACTTATATATAAATGTATGTATGAAGGCATAAAATTATTTTGTAAAAAACGAGATACTTATACACATGAAACTGCATAAACACATTTAGAATTGTAAAAATGGACAGTTGCATCCTTGTAAAATAAGTGAAGCATCCATCTATAAGGTAAAAGTTCATCATATTCTATTTCCCAAATGATATATTACACTAACAAATAAGTTAATGTAACATTCCAAACTGACATTATAAAACATCTCATGTCTATATGCTTGCAACATATAACTGGTAGTTTCGAGAATATCCACAAAATCTTTGTTCGTTTTAGTCAACCAATCATCACGATATTAAGATTATTGTATGACCAAAGTAGAAACAGCACACGGATATACCTCTTGTTCTCAGTGCACGCTATTCCATTTTCCTTCCTTTGCACACCTGCTCGCCATCTGAAAATTGAGAAAATATTAATAAGAAACAATGTTCTAAACGAACTTTTTTCACGTTATTTAGGAAAAAAAAACTTTTTCCGCGTTGTTTTTTAAGTTTCAACCTGGTAATTTCTACGCTTTGGGTATGGGCCACATAGGATATATGGTCGTACATATAAATACCTTGTCATTCCTCAGTCTAGATAAGAGAATAAGTTGTTCCTCACAGTGAAAATGCAGGGCACCACATTGTTTTTGAGTGTAATAGAAATGAAATACGATAAATGTCTACACAAATAATAATATGAAGACCAAAGGTAGCAGTGGAGGGCCACACGCACTTCTTCCGACCAATATCGACTAACTGAGTAATGATCTTGCTTCCAGGTATATCTTTTATATAGTTTTTGTTGACATGTATATATTTTTAAATAAATCACCATTTCACCCGCGTGCATTTCTATTAATTCCGGAAATGATATCTAATAAGATATTTGGGAATGACTCAACTGGAAGCCGAGTGCACTTGACATTTTATATTTTGTAAGGCATTTAATGTCCACGAATAAGGGAGAAGGCACACCAAAAAAAAAAAAAAAACCATTAGCCTTAACCTGTTCCAATGCATGCCTCCCTCCTTTGCGAAACACCCAGCCAATTTGTTCTGATTTTCCTGGCACACATTAATCTCCAAATGAAACTTTGATTTTTTCTTCCAATGCTCAAGTTGTTGAATCACCTGTTACAATAGCAACCCCCTCCCCGGAGGAAGAGCCTCTAATTAACAATTTATGATGTAAAAAGCAATACCACTACAATTTAGCAAATTAACTAAGCAAAAACAATACACATTACCCAAACGAGAAGCTCTGAGTGCTAGCAAAGTCCTGAATCTGTTGCCTCACAACATCAATCCCTCAATCATCAGATGCATTAAGCTCCAACTCCATAATATGCATTTGCACACCAAAAATCTTCTGAGCCACCGCAAGAATGGTCGACATCTTCCCCTTACCAGGAGGTCCATATAGAAGCAAATGCGACAACTTCTTCTCACCCGTTAGCCTATCAATTATAACACAAATGTCACAAACTATAGATACATAACACTATCCAAATATAAAAATAATTACCCTAAATTTAACAGTAGCTTATCACGTGTTCGACAAAATGTCTAAATAAACACAACAATACACCAACAAAATCACAAACTATAGAGACGTGACATTAAAATACACAAAGATCTATAAGTAACTGCCCTATAAAAATGTAATTAGGGGAAGAAAGAAAAGGATTGCTAGTATCGACAATATCGCAATGAGCGGCTACATCAGCGAGTGATTGAGGGCGGTATTTCTCAACCCAGGGGTGGATTTGACGTGAACTGCTGGTGGTGATCACGACGTCGTCGATTTCCACGAGACACATTTCTCCGCCCATTTTGATTTTTAAGGTTGGCAAACGGTCTGGTGCAAACGTATGCACCAGACTGTTTATGGAACATACGGTTCCAGAGCCGTTGGATCGTTGATCCAACGGCTCTGATTTAAAAAAAAAATTTCATCGTACCGCAACAAGTTTCCGCGGTACGGGGCAATTACCAAAATGCCCCCCTGTTTTCACATAAAAAATCTACTGTTCACCGTACCGCAGAAAGTTTCTACGGTACGTGAACAGTAGGGGCATTTTGGTAATTGCTCGTACCGCGGAAACTTGTTGCGGTACGATGAATTTTTTTTTTTTAAATCAGAGCCGTTGGATCAACGATCCAACGGCTCTGGAACCGTATGTTCCATAAACAGTCTGGTGCATACGTTTGCACCAGACCGGACCCCTTTAAGGTTTTGGGTTTGCTGGACTCGGTCGAACGAGTTAATTGACTTGGAAGGGCAAGGGCAGGAAACAAACAACAATATATGACGTAACTTTGTAAAAGGATAAAACTGTCTTTATACGAGATTAAAATATCTCAGAATATTTTCCCCTTGTTGGCGTATTATATATCGAAAGATATAACAATTTACATATACTAGCCTATAACCCGTGCGATGCACGGTTGCTTGTAAACTGTTTAATTATATTTCATTAAAATTTTAAGTTGTATATATGTTTTTATTATTAAAATATTTTATAAATTTTATAAATTTCATGAAAACAAATGTTATTCTAATTACGTATTTTAAATAGTATAGTATAGATATATAAAAATATTATATAAAAGTAGTTTTTTTTAACATTTTAAATATTTTTATCTTAATATTTTTATTTGATTGTTTATAATTTTAATATTTGCTAATTAATTAGTAATAATATAAATTATAAAAGATAATAAAATATGATTATTGGTTTTTGATATAACTGATAGTCTTTTTTTTAATATAAAACAGACCATTATATCTTTCAAAACTCCAAAATTTCGAAACGATCTTTTCTAATAATTAATTATTTTTTGATTTTTTTTGTGACAAAATTAATTTTAATGCTGATTACAAAAATTGTGCACTGTAACAAACAAACTACTTGACGTCTTGACGACTTGTTTGCTGTCAGAAAGGACTCTCGTGGGCTTTGCCGTGTGCGTGTGTGTTTTTTTTTGAATTTTATTAATAATAGAGATTTAACCAAATCAAAAGAGTGACAAAAAAAAGAGTACCAAAAAAGAGTGACAAAAAAAAGAGTACCATAACCAAACCAAATATACCCTATTTCGTTTATAATAGTATAGTATAGAGTGACCAAAAAAAGAGTACCAAAAAAGAGTGACCAAAAAAAGAGTACCAAACCAAATATACCCTATTTCGCTTATAATAGTATAGTATAGATAATAAAATATGATTATTGGTTTTTGATATAACTGATAGTCTTTTTTTTAATATAAAACAGACCATTATATCTTTCAAAACTCCAAAATTTCGAAACGATCTTTTCTAATAATTAATTATTTTTTAATTTTTTTTGTGACAAAATTAATTTTAATGCTGATTACAAAAATTGTGCACTATAACAGACAAACTACTTGACGTCTTGACGACTTGCTTGCTGTAGAAAGGACTCTCGCGGGTTTTGCCGTGTGCGTGTGTGTTTTTTTTTTGAATTTTATTAATAATAGAGATTTAACCAAATCAAAAGAGTGACCAAAAAAAAAAGTACCAAAAAAGAGTGACCAAAAAAAGAGTATCAAACCAAATATACCCTATTTCACTTATAATAGTATAGTAGAGTGACCAAAAAAAGAGTACAAAAAAAGAGTGACCAAAAAAAGAGTACCAAACCAAATATATCCTATTTCGCTTATAATAGTATAGTATAAAATTAATTTTAATGCTGATTACAAAAATTGTGCACTGTAACAGACAAACTACTTGACGTCTTGACGACTTGTTTGCTGTAGAAAGGACTCTCGTGGGCTTTGCCTTGTGCGTGTGTGTTTTTTTTTTAAATTTTATTAATAATAGAGATTTAACCAAATCAAAAGAGTGATCAAAAAAAGAGTACCAAAAAAGAGTGACAAAAAAAAGAGTACCAAACCAAATATACCCTATTTCGCTTATAATAGTATAGTATAGAGTGACCAAAAAAAGAGTACAAAAAAATAGTGACAAAAAAAAGAGTATCAAACCAAATATACCCTATTTCGCTTATAATAGTATAGTATAGATAGTATAGATAGGTACAAGCTCGAATTCATTCAAGTGCATGTATTTATCTTTGTTCCAATAATGCAGAATAGGCAGAGACATTTAAGTACTGCATGTATTTATCTTTGTTCCAATAAAACAGATGAGGCAGAGACATTTACTGGGGTGTAATTTGGATCAGTTAGCTGGCTTGTACCTGCAGATGAGCTGAATTCAGTATTCTGATCAGTATTTGATGTCGAAGTATCAATACTCACGAAAGTTGTTAAATCCGTAAATTTCCAGTCAGAAAGGTAGCCAGGCTTTGTTGTGACTGTGGTTACTTCGATATCTCCAGATAACATTGCCACAACACGAGACATTGGAGGTCATAGATTTGGTGATGTTTGCGTGCACAAGAGAGCCACGTCTATTAGCCTTTTAACTTCGATTTCGTTGAATGCAGACAAACTCGGGTCAACAAGCTCAATTCCATGGTTACTCTCATGCAACTGCCAAGCCTGAAAATAAGTGAACTGTTACAATTTGCTGCAAGAATCATAGTTTGAGAAAAGTCTGTTACTACACCTTAATATGTATTAAATACTTAATTTAGTAAATTTTAGTCTATACTAGGAAACTTGGAGGAATTATTATAATCATGGCTGTTAGGCATTCAAATACTTTGCAGTCGTTTTTGCTAGCAGAAATTGATAGTACAGATGAAATGTTAAGGATCTCGAATAAAACTAATTCATTTCTGAACCAGAAAAAGGTATACCACACATTTAGCGAATTAGCGATACCCTCTCAGCTCTCAAAGCCGAAGTTCAGAAGCACAATGGCTAAAACATATTAAAAGTTAGTCCTCTGTTAGTCTGTACTACTCTGTCCTAAGAGCAAGAGAGGAGTGGAGAAATTGAATATACCCATTCAAGAAGATAAATTTTATCATCTTCTAAGGTTGTGTCAGAATTGGGCCTTCCACTTACAACTTCAAGAGCTACTACACCGAACGCAAACACATCAGCTTTTTCAGTAAGATATCCACGCATGGCATATTCTGGTGCAAGATATCCACTGCAGTAATAAGAAAAATCTTATGACTTACTACTTCATACAGAAAAAAGAACATCGAATAATATAACATATGCTTTTAGACATGTACAACAGTTGAAAACATACAATGTTCCAGCAACAACAGTACTCATGTGAGTCATTTTATCATCATAAATTTTGGCCAAGCCGAAGTCCGAAATTTTGGGTTCAAGATTAGAATCAAGCAAAATATTGCTTGCTTTCACATCTCTGTGTACAATTCGTACTCGTGATTCCTCGTGAAGATATGCAAGGCCACGTGCCACCCCAAGGCATATTTCATAACGAGTTGACCAGTCAAGAAACAAAGTTCGGTTACCTGTTTCATCACACGAATATTTAATATTTTTTTTACTGGATTCATCCATTAATATTAGTAAGAGCTGTGAAGCATTACCAAATAACGCTTGATCAAGACTCTTGTTTTGAAGATACTCATAGACAAGCAGCCTATTTGCTCCCTCAATGCAGCATCCATATAATTTCACAAGGTTACGATGCTGCACAGCAGATATTGTTGCAATCTCTGCAACAAACTGACTCTTTCCTTGATGTGATGCAACAGAAAGTTGTTTAACAGCAACAACTCTACCATCATGAAGAGTACCCTGTTGAATGTTTATATATTTTGAAACTTTCTATTTATAAAAGGGGAAGATGAAATAACAGGCTTAAGAAAATTGCTCTTAAGCTTAACTTTTTTTTTTCTAAAGTACGCGTAGCTACACTAAATTACCAAAGAATAAAATTAGTAAAACAGAGAATACCAAAAAAAAAAAAACCCCATATTGGGACACATTTAGCTTTGTAAAAAAAAGCCCAATTTCAATTGATGGTCATACCAAATGCATGTTGCCCACAAGTTCCATATCAGATTGTCTTGATTCCTTTCCGTAAGGGAATAAAGGTACCAAATTAAAATCTTAATATGTAGAAGTTTTACAAGCGAGACGCTTTCTTTAGAAGGAAGAGAATAAAAAAAATGTTTGTATGTTCAGCTTGTATAGTGCAAAAGCTAGTGAAGCATACCATAAATGAGAAAACTGCATTTTGCATCACAGTTACACATATATTTGTTGGTTACTGTGTTTTCTTGGTCATAGAAGGGTTTTGGAATATATGCGTAGATATGAACTGGTTCACCAATTAAATTATGGTTTTCAACTACAAAATATGACTCACCTTGTAAACAGGTCCGAATCCCCCCTCCCCAAGCTTATTAGTGGGACTAAAGTCATCTGTTCCGACTTTTAGTTCTGCATGACTGAAAGTATATGGTCCGGCGTCCATCCCCAGAAACTCTGTTTTATCAGCTCATAAATGAACAATAATTAAATAAGACCCTGTGATTTCATATCAATAAAAATATCACTCAACCTGTATGTAAAATATAATTATACAATGATGCAGGACACTGGAGTGGACAGCATTGGAAGACAGTAAAAATACATAGTATGAGCTACTTAACTAGCCAGTATAAACCACAACAATACCTCCCTGCCTTGTGGCGCAAAAGTATGTAGTAGTAAAAACTTGTATAATTGAGTTGAACTGCTTTGATAAAATTTTTGCTGAACTCTGGTCCATCATGGAAAGGATTTCTCCATTTTCTCTCTAAAAACATATCCTTTTTTTTAATTTAATTCTGACCATATAAAATTTGTTTTCCCATCTTAACAGTTTCTTCAATTGATGTAGTGAACCTGTAGTGGGCTTCTAATAGAACGATTTTCTACCGGAAAGTAACACTTCTAGGCCATAGAAAATTATATTAACTGAATATTTCTCTAAAAGGTGAGAGGTGCACACAAACAATCTGAAGTAGAAGGATATTTTGCAAGCAAATTTGAAATTGTCAACCACCCACAGAACTAAATAAAAAAAACTGCAATTAGAGCCTAATAGGCAATGTTTCTTTGATAAAAGATTAGATAAAAAGATAATAGAGCACTCATCCTGGGATACTAAGAAGTTTACGACAGATCATGTCATGTGATGTAAGAGCAGTGTATTCTTAAATCTGAAGTACTTCATGTTGTATCATGCAACATGTAGAAAATCTTATCATGTGTGAACACATAAAGAATGGACAATGGTTATTACCTATGAGTATGAAACATTCATACGAGCATCCAAAAAGTAGTCCCAGTATTGCATTGTTTTCAAAATATTACAAAAACATATTTTGATCACTTACCTTCATCTTCATAGGCATTTCGTGCTTTTCTTCTTTGAATAAAGAAAAACACAACAAACACAGCAAGTAAGCTTACAACAGCAACAGGAACAACAATCCCAACAATCAAACCAGTGTTGTCTTTGTTGGTAGAAAGATTGGCCGGAGGATCGTTACTAACAGAAGGAATGAAATCTGCATGACGGGAGATCATACGTGAGATTCGGATAAAAGAAAATCAGGTACAAGCTACAAGGTTGAGTTTACTAGTGAATTACCTGGAGTGGCACTGATTGCTGAAATAGAGGGTCCATATATACCTACATCTGGGATACAACATGTCCCTTTTCCAGCCCAAAATAAATGGACTTCGAGGTAGTTTTCAGAAACCTGTATCTTATAATCCTTTGAAATTGCACGGAACGAAGATCCAGCTTCCTTGCCTATATCAAACTCTTTAAAAATTAGGTTCCCCTGACGCAACCAATTTAACATATGAGAATAATAGTTTGATATAGAGAAATGCAAAGATATAAACCCTAGGAAAGCTGCTGCGATGATCTAGAATAAATTCTATGCAAACCTGATTCTAACCGTCTTAGTAGACAGTAGACACTAAAACTTAGCTAATTATTAATATCTGACAGTACAAGATGCATGCATACAGATTCTTTGCAGTAACGGTTGAGAGTGGCCATTTCATGCTTTGGACAACATTTTCAAACAATTTACTATATGAATAATACTGAAAATTTTGATTAAACCCAAAAATACGAGCAATTCTAATTACTAAATGTTATCGTGACCCATTTCACCTAAAACGGCAAGGAAGGTTAGTTATCTCTTGTAATAACCTTAAAATAAGAAACTTCTCACATCTACAAAGTTCACAGCAAATGAATTAAGATAAACAATACATAAGAACCAAACTCTGGCACATTGTCGGAGGAGGGTAGGATGATCCAGACCTTAACTTCCTATTTTCATAGTAGAGGAAGTCTAACTACCAAGTGCACCAACAAATCAGATCCTGACACAACCATAAGTTCTGGTTATGTCGATTGGGATCTGGATTTGAATATTAAGATGTAAGAATTTGAATTTTATACAGTTTAATACAATCTTCTCAAGATGACTATAAGTTCAGATCAAATTTTGTATTATTTGACAGTTACGTTCTTAAAATCATTTTATTCGAAAACAACAACAAAAAAGGTAATCATTACTTAAACCCAACACTTTTAAGCACTGCTCAAGTACTTCAGACACCACAAACATGATGAATCTCGAAAAACCTATTTTAAAATTGTTGATAAAGGAAATGGACCCATGCATACCTGGATGTATATATCAAAAATCCGTTTTCCGAGACTCCTCCAAGTAGGAGGATTTAGGACAGCTATTTCAGCAAACTGAAGTTTTACAGTGTAGTTGCCATTCTGAAGGCCTAAGCCATAGTATCGCAGAGACCCAGCAGATATTCGTGTTGTTTGGATTAGTTCTGGGTCCAAAGTATTTGTAATTGTAGATGTTGACGAGAATTTGTATTGTGGATTAGTACTCCCTGCATACCGGCCAACATTACTCACAGCCCACCTTTTTGTTGCTGTAACATAGTATTTGGCAGGACCAAGGGTCTCATTATCTCTCTCATATACAATCCCGTCTGACGTCGTAATTTGTGGACCACCACAGTTAATTGAAAATTTAGAATCTATAAAATGCAACAGAAAGAATGATCAGACCAATATCTTAATTAATCATCCCTCTGCCATAACACAATCCCCCCCCCCCACCCCCATGCAAACAATGCAATTGCGACCTTTAAAACCATATACGGTTTTTCATTAGTATATCTCTAAGCCAAATGCCTTGGCTGGTTTCTACTTTTCAACTCTCCTGGTTCTCTATTTATATTTGGTGCATTGCTGCAAAATTGTACGGGGTTTGGCCTTCTAAACAATAGATAAGTAATTAAACGCTAGCTTACACACTTCTTATTATATTAGTTTTAACTTTTCATCCATAACCAAACTAAACATAACTAGTGAATCCTGCTCATGAAGCAGGGTCGGGGGAGAATAAGATGCGTACATGAGGGTGAGATGTATACGGAACTCGATTTTGATAACAAAGTTCCAGCTTGAAGCTATTTTTTAGAAAACAAAGAAAAGGTTATCTAGTCAGATTCTTACAGGAAATTCAAGACATCCGAGTTGGGATGAACAACTAATAGATGTAATGTTAAAATAGTTAATAAACTTGATTGACCAACCAAAACTGGATAAATGAGCTGGTAGCAATTGTTGCTATAATCAGTTCATATTTGTAGGTGATCTAGACTATAATGGTACACCTAAGAGTACTAACAATTGACATTTGATTTTTTTTTTCGTTTTCAGCAAGTATAGTATACTCTATTAAAATAAATTACATTGCACTTACATCTTGGAGGATCCCTATTGCAAGGAAAACCCCTCTGCAGACAGTCCAATCCTGAAGGCATAAAACTTAGAGCAGAAAATGCAGGTCAACCAGAGACAACAATAATACAGGACATACCATTTTGAGAAAAATACGCCAAGGGCTTAGGCCAAGAAAAAAGTGCCACCTTATCGTCATAAATTTTAGCCACTAATATGTCAAAATAAACGTTAACTGGTCTACACAGATTACTGTCAATCTTGTATCTGTGGCATGTTTTCCTCAGCATAGATAACACCTAAAAGATTCATTTTATTTACTTTCAGGAGCATCACCAAAACATTCTGCCTACCCAAGGAACTTTGTAAGCTATAAAATTAAACTATTTAGAAACAAATACAAGGGGAACTGCAAGTAATCACTCCATAGATGTGGATTGTTTGTTATATGTTAATGCCACAATCATTCATAATAAGTTAACAAAGTATTAACCCACTAAGAATACTTATAATGCATTAAAAAATAGCCATAAAATAACTGTTAATATATCATTATAGTAGGAGAAACTAATAGATTGAAAGAATACCTGCTATTTGATCTTCCAATGGTGAAGTTGTTGACAGCTAAATTACTGCATATTATCATAGTTAGTTCGGACTACAGTTTCCAGAGTTACTAAATACAACAATGGTAACCATAGAGCAGCAAGGAAGCCAATATATACATATAAATGTGCATACAGTTGTATGTTTGGTTCACTCAGCCATGATGGAAATGTCCCAGATAGGTCATTGTATGACCAATCTCTGCAAAAATTTGAGGTTGTCAATTATACTTGTACTAATTTAGAACTAGCAATATTCATCTTGAGAGCTTGATGCTCCTTAGTACCGACGTAATGTCTATTGTCACAATTAAGAAAGTGTACTAACATATACACATTAGAGGTCAATGTGATCAGTTAGACAGCTTTTTTAACAACCCAACATTTAAATAAGATTATTTAAGTTTCTCTCTTTCGTTAATAGATTAAAAGGGCTTCAGATACATAACAGAGTGTGTAACCTTCTAACGTACTTATAACTGAGTAATGATAAGAAGGGCCTTTAGTTGTCAAAGATTACGCAACAATTTTGAAAACGAAGAATACAAGCAGACTTTTAATACAACAACTTTAGAGTATATTGTATCCTCCATACCCACTCTCTAAGACACGAGTGCGTAATAAGATAAGCATTATTCAGTGTGATGATTTTACATTTTTCCACCCTTGAGATGATAAAAATTCTGCACATAAAGGTTAAATAGCAAGAAAATGGGAAGCCTATTCTAAAGCAACAAAGCAAAAAGTACTGAAACGAAGATACTAGAATTACTCAGTAGTAAATTTGATATTTTTTTTTCTAAAATAGTCGAGTTTTCACACACAAGCTTACTCACATAAATTTGAGAGATGCACTCTTCTGCAAAGGTAGAGTGCCAGACAACTTATTGTTTCCAAGAAACCTGTCAACAGAAAAAGGAAAACATGCTTTGGTTCAACCTAAATTAGTACACGCAAGCACTAAACAATTCAACATAGATCATGTGATTGCAAAAAACGAGTTGGATATGCATATTACAAGAACTGAAGTGAACTCAAACTGAATAGTGAGCTTATAATCTGTCCACCGAAGTTGTTGAAGCTCAAATCTCTGGGGGAAATAAAATTAATAAAACGTCCATAATAAAATTGAACTATTGCGTAATATGTATGCGTACATATGTCATGTATGTAGATTATCAATCCATTTTGAATTACTTGGGCAGATCTGGGTAATTTCAGGTAACTTATAGACAAAATTTTGTATACTCCTGAAGTTGCATTTAGAGGACAACATGATCATCCTAAATAAAGAGAAGTCCTTTTTTTTTTCATGTAAGGTCAATTTCCAGAAATTCAATACCCATGTAGACATTTATCTCCATTGAGACTAGAACCCTCAACCTCTTGTTACCAAAGGTGAGAAATTTCGACAAGGCTACAATGGTAGGAGATTAAAGTCATTTTTTAGCACAAGTTAAGAGTCTAATGACTATGCATAGTCAGAACATGAAAGAGTTGCAGAAAAACAGAAAAAGTGCCATGATTCAGAAATTAATAAAATACAAGGTCTTAATGGTTGAAAACAGGGGATAGAATCTATCTCTGCATAGAATCGATATTAAGACATATAAATCCTCAGATCATATACTCATCAAATCATATTAGTCAAATCCGGTTAAGGATGATTACATTTCCTTATATATGAGTAAAACCCTATTAAGGATAATAAGAAACTAATCCTATAATTATTCAAAATCCTAATAGATAACTATTTCCATATATCTAAGTTCTACACACACACTCTTGCATCGAAATGATAAGCACTTTTAATAACAAATTGAGATATTTTCATGATCCACATCACAACCCCTGTCACAAGTGTGACAGCTACATAAAGTGTATAGTTTAAGTAGCGAGGGGAGAGACAGTCAACTCTAAGCCTTCTGGCAATGATGCGAAAAAAATATTAACCTTGTTTAAGTTGTCTTTCAAGATATTCTTTTTCAGATAAGAAACAATAAATAATCTAAAGGAAGAGAGAGATATCAATTACTATAGATATTCCTTTTATAGGCATCTGCTTGAGAGATGTAGAAATAAAACCTAGGTAGTAAAATATCGCTTGGACAAAACCAAGCTTCAACTCGAAATCACTGGGCCCAACATTCCATACAGAGAACCATCCAACACGAATGACTTACATTTCAGTGAGATTTTGATATCTCTTCCGATGTCGGAAGGGATAGAACCAGACATATTGTTATTCCGCAAAATTCTGCAGAAGGGCAAGAAAGGAACAAATCTGTCAGAACTCAGGGACAGCCAAGTAGCAAAGGTTGATCCCCCACTGGCCACCCCTTTCCTCTCTGACCTCAAGGTCTTGGGTTCAACGATTAGGAAATATACAATAACAATCGCAAATTAATAAAAGCATGTGGTACACACACAATTTTCTTACAACACAGTCAGAGACTTCATTTCCTTGATGAAATCAAGTGTAGAGCTCCCCTTAGATAAATCACTTATTCTCCTGCGCAACACAATGTATAAAGTTCATAGTACCAGTAAGGGAAAGCAGACACTACTAACAAATATCCGGTTACTGAAACAAGATATATGCGCTATACACATGGGTGTGTGTAAACTGTAAAGACACATATATTAATTTAGCTAGCACTTACAATTCTGTCAGTGATGTCAAATTGGAAAGCATCATCGGTATGGGGCCTTCAAAAGAGTTCCCTAGAAACCTCCTAAACAAACACCAGGATATGGCTCAACAGTCAACACCGAGTAGCCGAAAAAATATAACAAATGCAAAAAAACAAACATCACATATTCGTATTGAGATGAATTTGTTAGTTTCAATAGAGATGAATTTGTTAGTTTACAGCTTGGTCAAAATGAAGTGAGAAGAAATAAGTCTTACAGAACATTAAGCTTTGACCAGTTCCCAATAAAGTCAGGTATTCTACCCGTGAGTTCGATGTCAGTAGCCGACCTGCAGTTGCAATAGTTCCATCTCGTTAACTAGATAAAAAAAATCAATTGAGATAATAGTCAACCTGGTTTTGCTTTCTCTATATTTTAAAAAAAAATGAATGGAAGATCTTACACAGTAACCAGATTTCGTAGACTGGCATATGTTGAAGGTATTGGACCGCTCAATCCAGAACCATCAATGTAACTGACAAGATAAACAGTGCCAATGAGAGGAATGCTGCATTTCATTTTTTTACTTTATTCTTGTTATAATTCATAATATTCTTTTGACAGTAACTGTGACGGCACCAAGATGTCATGGTGCTGACACTAGTGTAATTAGTTGTTCTCATCTTGATGTACAAATCATCGAATTGCTATTTGATGCATCTTGGTCTTTTCATATTTGTCATATTGTTCAAACTTTTCCCCAATTTTTCTTATCTATGCAAAAATGGTCCAATATTCAAAATTGTATGAATACGGTTTTTGATACCCCCCAAGAGCACAAGTAGTACAAGCTGCAAAGTTTGAACCTTTATCTCTGTTTAATTGGGGAGAATGGAATTGAATGATAGATTGTGAACAAAAACAAAATGAGGGAGAGAGAGAGAGAGAGAGAGAGAGAGAGAGAGAGAGAATGAGGAAGTGCAATTTTCTAAGCTGAGATTTGTGAAGAACATGATACTCTCTAACTAACTTGATACATTATATACAGTATATACTAACTTGATACAGTATATACTAACTTGATACTCGGTAAAAAACTAACTTAAATATTTCCTACTCCGCATATATAGGCATACCACATATAGAAATTCTTATATCATACAACATAACACCTCAACAAAACCATCTACATTCTCCATAGATAATGAATAAATGATACAGGCTATTTATTTTACTGATGACACTAGTGTATGTTTTCTACAACTAAATCTACTTAATTATACCCTAAACTATCAGATTACATTGTAGTATATATATTAGATCACTAACCAATTTATTTTTTCAAGTAGTTAGTGTAAGAACTTCATACAAAATGATGTTTTGTGGCTTGTCATACTGTTATAGCACACAATGTCAGCTCTTACAAAAGTTATTATTTCCAATGCCATAACAGGAAAGACACTCTTTCTCTAAATATTGAGAACCTTGATGCCATGAGAACAGGGATTTTCATGTAGATTGAAACAAAACACTTACATCTGCTCTAACTTTGTCAAACTGCCCAGCTCAGATGGCAAAGGGCCACTAAAATTGTTAAAGACGATAGACCTGGAATATTAAGAGGAAAGCCATACAAACCCTCAAAATTTATATAATTTGATAGTAAATATATCATCAAACATTTGATTTTTATTAATTGTCAGAATGAACTAAAACCATACAATGATATTAAATTAGTAAGATTCCCAATTTCCTTCTGAAGTTCTCCTGATAGTGAATTAATGCCCAGAGTCCTATAAACGTCATATAAGGCGTCAATCAGAGTTCAAAAAGAGATTATTAAACGTAAAAATATAAGGGCTAAGGGACTAAATTTACTCACAAGTACTGCATGCTGACTAAATTTCCAATAGATGCAGATAAGGGACCTGTCAAGTAATTTTGGCGCAAATCCCTGCAATATAAGTAGAAGAAACTTTTCAATCATTTACAGCGAAGAGATGTCACTGTGCAAACAATTCTAAATTGTCATATCGATGTTTCGCCAC
Organism: Kitagawia praeruptora; assembly: GCA_037693485.1. Taxonomy (NCBI): domain Eukaryota; kingdom Viridiplantae; phylum Streptophyta; class Magnoliopsida; order Apiales; family Apiaceae; genus Kitagawia; species Kitagawia praeruptora. The sequence continues at coordinate 7,442,021 of CM075348.1, read as the reverse complement.
ATGTAGCAGCTAGTAAACCAGAAGATTGAAAGAGATATTCACTGTCCAGATTGAAAAACATACAGATTGGTGAGGAAAGTCAAATTCCATAGCTCATCAGGGATGACACCCATTACATTCAATGCGAAAACCTTCCTGTTAAATAAATATAGAGAATATCATGCAGCCGCCCATCGGCATTTTTTTAAAAAAATTAAAGGGACAAGATAACAAGCAGAAGAGCTTCTTAGACTTGAGGCTACCTTAGCTAGTCTATGGCCTATGGGCTAATGTGTTTCCAGACCTTCAGAGATGACATAAGTTATCACAACGACTTCTACGAGCCTTTTTATATCATTAATGCTACTTCGCATATTCAAACATTGCATGCTTGGTGGATCTTATCGCATTGATCACTTTAAGACAGTACGATTACAAAGAAAAATTACTAAGTTTAGTAGACGCACCTACTTCAGCTAGAGTACATATCAAACATATCAAACATATCAAACAGTTAGAGTACATTTTTGTCTTTTTACAAAAACAGTAGGTGTACTTGCTAAGCTTAACAAATGTAACAGATTAAATTACACCTAAAATAAAATTTTAATAAAGTTCAGTTACGGAAAGATCAGCGTCTCAAGGATATCCACTAGACTAAGCCTCGTTAATAAAGATGCGGAAGAGGAGACATACAGCTGGGTAATGTGGCAAAATGTGGAGGTGCAGTGATCACATTTAATGCCAGGGTTATAATCTGCATTGCCATCCATGCGAGTTGAATCAATGGCAGCTCCACTACATAATTCTCCACTTATATTCCATTGCTTCGAGTTTGCCGTACGAAACACGGAATTCAAGATTCTTGCTGCAATCACATTTATACTATCATATAAAAGTTCATTGCCAGGCAAACGTTTTTGGCGATTTTTTTTTGCGAAAATTTTGTTATTCTGTTCTGTCAGCTATCAAAATGAAATGTGTCAACAAAAAAATTGTGAAAGTCAAATTTTATTAATTTTTTAAAATTTTAAATAAAATTTTATTAATTTTAAAATTTTAAATTTTAAATTTTAAAAGATATTTTAAAGAAATATTATATATTAGTGATACTCGGATGTAAGTGTGAATAAAAATCACTTCAACGATGTACATTATCGATTCCCAAAGTGATAAATTTGTAACTACACGAACTATAAGTAATATTACTTCCCATCTCCCAGATATAATGTTCCCGGGTTAAATTACATGTCTTACAAACAAATATATGTTCTAACACACGATCATATGGTACAACATATATTATTTAATACTCCTCTCAATCGTACAATACTAAACCGAGCTCAGGTACTATCTTAAGTAACCAATCGTTCTAAAATCTTAAGGTGTCAGAGTAAGACTCAACATGATCTTATGCTACAACATTTATTATTTAACAATTCCGATAAGTGAGAATCGAATTCAGTATTTTGAGACAGAAGTATAAGCTTTTACGATATGAACTATCAAATCGCGCTCAGTTAATATTGCACATATATATATATATAACTATGCTAGGTGTATAAGTAAAGAATAAACAATATAAAGAAAATAAACAAGAAAGAAGAATTTGATATGTACAAGCTGGAGTACTCTAAAAGACTACATTGTATAATCTTTTTTCTTCTTAAAAAACTAACAATGAGTACATGACTATTGTTAGTAGTATTTTTGTGTGTTCGTTCTCAGGGAAGGACTGAATTGTAATATCAAGTTCAAGTTTTTATCTCTCACAATTTAGAAGTGTATAAGAATGTTTGGTGTGTTTATAAACTAAATTAAACTAAACAAAATTAAACTAATTATCAATCGAGAATAAAATATATGAGGAAAACAATCCAAGAACTGGGGTTCTTCACTTGGTTTCAATGCACATTCAATATCTATGTGATGTCTACGTTCTTACTCTGCTGAAAACAATTCTTCTAAGGTTATAATGTTCTCTCCCAAGATACAATATAGTGTCTACAACTACACCTTAATTGTCACTTCCGTGATACAATCAGAGTACAATCATAAACTATCACGCACCAAGAATTATAAGTCTCACAACTCTCCTATTAATCTTCCAATCAAATATTCGAGTTATGTCTGTTAAATCATGTACTAAAATTGCAACTCCTCTTCCAAGTTATTACAATCCCTAAAATCCAATCAAAGGTTCATGACTCCCCTAATTGTGTTAAGCCCTCAATAACAGATCAGCAAAGCAAGAAAATCACAGATAATTAAACACACATGAATACCAAGGAATACTACCCAATCCTCAGATTAAAGATTTAGTTACGCATAATTAAAGAAGAAAACAAAGTAATAATGATAATGAATGAAAACATAATATTGAAGAATTGAAGATCGAAAGTACCTTGATACGATTACAAGCTATGAATTGTTATCTATTACAATGGTATGATGTGTTTATATAGGCTCTACAAATCTTGCCCAGCAAGATATTGCCTTCTATTACAATTAGGATTTAAAGAAGGTACCCAAAAACTGCCCAGAATACAATTAGAATTAGAAAAAGGGCAAAATAGTAAATTCCCAGCCTTCTTTAATAAAGAGTACGTGCGCGCCTTTAATCAGTAAGTTTCTTGCACTTGTTTCCTTTTCCAAGTTGTAGAAAATCTCTCAAGCTTCGCGTGAGCAGTAAGATCACTGAAAACGGACTTCTAGAACTCCAGATATGGCCAAAACAGTATAAGCTGCGCAGCCTTCCCGGAAAATCCGAATTTTAATCAATTAAATCTCCAAAAACGACAAAAGCTTAGATATTCTTGGAAACCTGCACCACTACACAAAACACATCAAAACTACACAAACTTGAGTCCAAAACAATCAATTTAAGCCGATTTAGAATGTTCCAAGTGGACATAAAATCCACTTATCAAACACCCCCAAACTTAAACCGATGCTTGTCCTCAAGCATAAACAATTATAACTACCTAATTAGTACCACTTCCGTAGGTGATCACGGTTGCATTTGGCATATGCAACAAGCCCTTTAAACCCCTAGGTAGCCCTAGTGGACGAGTAAGGTCTCGTGAGGGCCTATAGCGAATGTACCCACAAAATCCATTTAACCTAATGCAATGCAATGCATGAATGCAACTAATATGAAAAATGCAATTAATCTAACCTACCATACCTTCAAATCCTCTCATGCCATATCAACTTAAGAATCAAAGTAAATACGCAATGTCTTGGTGTCGAAAGTGCAAGTATTCACATAGTCTACTCAATGAACATGTATAAGTTCTCACAAGTCCATGTCAAGTGTAAGAATAAGTTAGTAAACATGCTAAGCCTACAAGAGTACATCTTTGAGACAAAACTCGGGATCTCATACGCAAAAATAAGCAAACACTCACAATCCACTCACAAAAGAATATTCACTCAAGAACAAGGGTAAGTGTATCACTCAATTCCAACAAAATCATAAACATGCTTGACATTTGGTATCAATCTAACTCTTAACACAACATACATCAATGACGATAATCAAAAGGTCTTTAATTGGGTTGTAACGTGGGCTAGGGACAAGGTATGTCAAATAAGCCAAAACAGGTGAAGTGTCAAAAACTAGTAAGTACCATAATGATCCATTCACAACACCCTATTTTCCCCCCACATAAATTTTACTAAGAACACTCGACTCGTCGACTAAAGTAGGATCACAACAAACACAAACATGCTCTCATAATTTTTTTTCTTTTTCTCTTTTTTTTTCTTTTTTTTTTCTTCTTTTTTTTCTTTTTTTTTTCTTTTTTTTTCTTTTTTTTTCGAGAGCTAAATAAAACAATAATATAAACAATAACAAATGATCCCACAATTTATTACATATGCCGACTATCAAGTAAACAACCAAACCCAATCTCAATATTTTTCCCCAAAATTACGACCAACAATAAACCCCTCCATGCACACCTTATTACTCCCTTAAGCACTATACTAGCCTTTGACAATTGGGTTCAAGTTAATGTAAGGCCAATACAAGAAAAAGATATAGGCAAGTAATGTGGTGTGTCACCGAAAAAATAGGATTAAGCTCAACGGGTTAACTAATTGATCATGTAAACATGGTGTGGTAATATGGGAAAATATGTGGTTATTCCTAATTGCCTTTATCATTTTAATCGTCAAATAATGTCATGCGTTTCAAGAAAGACCTCAAACAACTGCTAGCAATGCAAACAATCCGTGGACACTCAAGCAAACGAATAAATTGCAAAAAATATGCAATATGGCTCAAAAACTCACTTGGTGGAAAAACATACTCAATCCCAAGCAAACATCTCTCTAACACACCAACTTGTATTCAAAGCATGCAAACTAAATCATCTTGCACATATTCATGTCCTTCTAATTACTTACAACATTCAATAAGTCTACTAGCTTCAACCTACTAGTGTATGTGTGTGCACAAGAACAAAGCATATCACTTCTCAATCAAAAGCGTCAACAACACAAAATTCCTATCAAGCATGGGTGCAAATGCAAACTATTATGAACTCACATGATATAAAAACATAAAAACAGAATGTCCTATATGAAACAAACGTAGATAACACAAACATAAATGCATAATTTACTACTAATAATATGCAAAGCATGAAATCCTACATGAACAAATAATACAACAACAACTACATATCCCTCAAACCACCCCCAAACTTAAAATATTCAATGTCCGCATTGAATGGAAGTAAATACAAGGGATAGCAGAAAACATACCTACTCGTCCTCCTCCTCGGAGGAATCAGAATCTGGAGGTGGATACTGCGTACGAGCTCCATAGACTGGCCACCTTGCCTGAATACCGGCATCTCTCAAAGCTGCAGCCATATCTTGAGCATACTCCCTGTTACAAGCATGAATAGCATCCATCCGCCTATACAAACGCCTAAAGTGGGCATCCAAAACTCTCGGTACTCTTGAAACACGTGGCTGAGCGCCCGCTCCATGACCACTAGCACCAACATCATCAACAATATAACCAAGCCCCCTCGGATGTGGAACCCCACCTTGCCAGTCAGGCATTCGATCAATAGTCACATCAGTAATGGTAGCCAAAGGTGACTGCAACTCCTCCTCTGCACCCCAGATAACACCACTATCCTTACACAAACCAGCTATAATAGAAGCATGGGGCATTGATGACAGCGCATTAGACTTTAAAAACCGCAGAATATTCTGATGAACAATATAAGCTACATCAATGTACTTCCCCTTTAGAATGCCCCAAAGAAGAATCGCTCTATCAGCTGTTACCTCACCCGTATGAGAAGTAGGCATAATATTCGCACAGATAAATAAATACCATGCTCGCGCAAACTTATTCATTGCAGAAGACAGAAAATTAATCGGCTCAGTGGTTCCCAATTTATACTTCCAAACTGTACCAGGAACACATAATTCACGAACAATTGCCTCCAAATCCACCTCCTTACTAGTCTTCCTTGCCCAATCTTCATTCCCCACAAGCCTAGGTGGTTGCCCCAAAATTGCACGAATAGCATCAATACTATAATCCACCTGTTTACCTCGAACCATACACATCTCATCCGGCTCACCTTTAGCATTAGCATAAAACTCCCTAACAATATTCACCGGAACCGGAGCAGGTGCCTTACAAATATCTCCCCAACGTAACTCACTAATCACATCAACCAACCCATAGTGACGAATTGGCAAAAATCCCTTTTCTTTCGCCACTGACCTTAACAACAATCTATTATACTCAACCTCCGCATCCGGAGAAGAAAATCTCTCCACCCTAATAGAACCACCCCTCATTCGCTTAGGCGCCATAATAATCAAATCCCACTCAACAATAGCACCACCAACAACCACCAAGAAATATCCCACCAAAAACCACCAAGAAAAATCACACCAAAAACCACCAAGAAAAATCACACCACAATACCCAAGTAACAAGAATAATATAAAAACCCCAATTTACAAGAACACAAATTCGTAATAAAATAAAATAGAGGAAAGAAATCCCACTACGAATCAAAGAGGTGAACTTGTAATAATTTTCCCCCAAACTTGAATTTTTAAGAGATGTAGAGGAGGAAGATAATGAATTGGGTGTGTATGGATGGGTATATATAGGCCATGGAGTGATAGGATGAATATAAGAATTTTAATGTGAAAAGGAAAAAATTTGGGTGGAATTTGGAATTTGATATAGGATAGAAAAAATATTTAATGAATAAAAGAAAAAGAATTAGAAAAGAAATAGGAATTTGAAATTTTTTAGGAGAGATGAGGGGTTTTGGATTTGAAATAGGAAAATATTTAGGGGGAATATGGGAGTATAAAAAGATTTGGGGTGAGAAGAAATTATATATATATATACAACAATACCACACGGCAAAACAGGGTGAAGAAAACAAAAAAAATAAAAAACTTACCTGGACAGACGCTTCTCCGCGCGTGGGGGGCAGTCTGCCTCAAGAGCAGATGCGCCAGGGCAGACTGCGTATCAGCCGTGCAGACTGCTTGAAGTGCAGTAACGCAGGAGCAGTCTGCGTTACACAGATGCAGACTGCGCCAAGACCAGAAACGCAGGTGCAGCCTGCGTTACAGGGCTGCAACCTGCTCAAAAATACGATTTTTTTTTTTTTTTTTTTTTTTTTTTTTAATAATAATAATCCTATGCTACATCAAGGTACAAAAAAAAAAATGCTTGGGTTGCCTCCCAAGAAGCGCTCGTTTAACGTCAATAGCTTGACGTTACTTCCTCAACTCATAGTAGGATCTTGGAGGTGAAGAATGCTCATTCCTCGCTCCACTGTTTCTCCAAGCAGGTATGGCTTAAGTCTCTGCCCATTCACCTTGAATACATCTGACCCTTCTCTAGTAATCTCACAAACCCCATTAGGATAGACCTTCACAATCTCAAAAGGTCCGGACCATCTTGATCTAAGCTTTCCAGGAAATAAACGGAGTCTTGAATTAAACAATAGAACATGTTGCCCAACCTCAAATTCCTTCTTCTGAATGTGCTTGTCATGCCACAATTTGGTCTTCTCCTTGTATATACTAGCATTTTCATAAGATTGAAGCCTAATCTCCTCAAGCTCTCCAAGTTGAAGTAAACGCTTCTCTCCCGCAGATTTAAGATTAAAATTCAACTCTCTTGTCGCCCAAAATGCCTTATGCTGAAGTTCCACCGGCAAATGACATGGCTTCCCAAAGATCAACCTATATGGAGACATTCCAATAGGTGTTTTAAACGCCGTCCTATATGCCCAAAGTGCATCATCAAGCTTTATTGACCAATCCTTTCTCGATATTGCCACTGTCTTCTCCAAAATTGACTTCAGCTCACGATTCGAAATCTCAACTTGTCCACTTGTTTGCGGATGATAAGGAGTTGCCACCTTTTGTGTCACACCATACTTTTTCAAGAGATCAGCCACCTGTTTATTGCAAAAGTGTGCACCTCCATCATTGATAATAACCCTTGGCACTCCAAATCTTGTGAACACATGCTTCTTTAGGAACTTCTTCACCACTCTAGCATCGTTAGTAGGAGATGCAATAGCTTCAACCCATTTAGAGACATAATCAACTCCCACCAAAATATACTGGTTCCCATAAGAAGATGGAAATGGACCCATGAAGTCCATCCCCCACACATCGAATATCTCCACCTCAAGAATAGACTGTAAAGGCATCTCGTTCCTCCTCGAAATATTTCCAACTCGTTGACATCTATCACACTTTGCCACAAAGTCTCTAGCATCCTGATGCATGGTTGGCCAATAGAATCCTGACTGCAAAACCTTCGCCACTGTCTTCATACTACTGTTATGACCTCCACACTCAAGAGAATGACAATGCCTGAAAATATTAGGAACTTCATCATGAGGCACACATCTACGAAACATTCCATCAGCACACTCCTTGTAAAGTAACGGTTCCTCCCAATAGTAGTGCTTCACATCATAAAAGAATTTCTTCTTTTGGTTATAAGATAGATCATCCGGCACAACTCCTCCCACAATGTAGTTCACAAAATCTGCATACCATGGTGTAGACAAGGACACACCTAGAAGCTGTTCTTCCGGAAATTTATCATTGATAGGTTTTTCACCTCCTACCTCTCCATCTCCTTGATCCAACCTAGATAAGTGATCAGCTACCAAATTCTCGGACCCCTTCTTATCTCGAATCTCAAGATCAAATTCCTGAAGTAAGAGAATCCAACGAACTAGACGAGGCTTAGCATCCTTCTTTGTCATCAAGAAACGAATCGCAGCATGATCTGAATAGACAATCACCTTAGACCCAACAAGATAGGATCTAAATTTATCAAGTGCAAACACCACTGCAAGTAGCTCTTTCTCCGTAGTTGAATAGTTGATTTGTGCATCATCAAGAGTCTTGCTTGCATAAGCTATCACATGCATACGCTTATCCTTCTTTTGCCCAAGAACAACACCCACAGCATAGTCACTAGCATCACACATGAGTTCAAATGGCAAGCTCCAATCGGGAGATGTAACTATAGGTGCAGAAGTAAGTTCCTTCTTCAGCTTGTTAAACGCAACAAGACAACTTTCATCAAAGTCAAAAACACGATCCTTTTCAAGAAGATTACAGAGAGGCCGAGCTAACTTGGAGAAATCCTTGATGAACCGTCGATAAAAACCAGCATGACCAAGAAAGCTTCGAATTCCTTTCACAGATGAAGGTGGTGGCAATTTTTCAATAACTTCAATTTTTGCTCTATCGACCTCAATGCCTTTATTAGAGATTTTATGCCCAAGCACAATGCCCTCCTTCACCATAAAGTGACACTTTTCCCAATTAAGAACAAGATTAGTTTCAGTACATCTCTGCAACACCTTCGACAAACTGGCTAAACATGATTCAAAGGAAGAACCATAAACTGTGAAGTCATCCATGAAGACCTCCATGTCTTTCCCTATAAAATCTGAGAATATGTGGTTCATGAGCCGTTGAAACGTCGAAGGACCATTACACAAACCAAAAGGAAGCCTCCGATAAGCAAAAGTACCATAAGGACAAGTAAAAGTGGTCTTCTCCTGATCTTCGGGTGCAATAGGAATCTGAAAGTAGCCCGAGAAACCATCCAGAAAGTTGTAATACTCATTACCCGCCAACCTTTCGAGCATTTGATCAATGAATGGGAGGGGAAAGTGATCTTTGCGAGTAGCGTTATTCAACTTCCTGTAATCAATGCAAACTCTCCAACCTGTTACTGTTCTTGTGGGAATTAATTCATTCTTCTCATTGTGAACAACAGGCATCCCACCTTTCTTAGGCACAACATGAATAGGACTAACCCACTTACTGTGTGGAACCGAATATATGATACCAGCATCAAGCAACTTAGTGATTTCTTTCTTCACCACCTCTTGCAAATTCGGATTCAATCTTCTTTGTCCCTCAATCACAGGCTTATGATCATCTTCTAAGGCAATTCTATGCATGCAAAGAGCAGGGCTAATTCCCTTGATATCTTGAATTGTCCAACCAATAGCTGATTTATGTTGCCGAAGAACATGTAATAATTTTTCCAGCTCATCATCACTAAGCAATGCAGAAACTACCACAGGATATGTATCATTAGGACCAAGAAAGGCATACCTCAAATTAGCAGGTAGAGGTTTAAGTTCCACCTGTGGTGCCTCTGAAAGCGTAAAAACCATCTCAACTTCTGTGTCTCGAACAACAAGTGCTTCTTCTTCTTCTACTACATCATCTAATACCCTTTCTGCTCCCATGAAGTGTTCATTTTCTAGCTGCACAATTTCATCAACAATGTCAACAGTAAAACAAGTTGCTCCAAAAGGAGGTAACTTCATTGCTTTGTTCAGATCAAATTCCACTTTGTCCTCGCCAACATTCAATGTCAATTTTCCAGCTTTAACATCAATTGTAGTGCCAGCAGTAGCCAAGAATGGCCTTCCCAAGATAATGGGCATCTCGACATCTTCATCCATCTCTAACACCACAAAATCACAAGGTATGACAAATTTATCAACTTTGACAACCACATCCTCAACGATCCCCAACGGATATTTAACAGAATGATCCGCTAACTGAAGTGAAATCCGTGTCTTTTTAAGCTCTCCAAGACCAAGTCGTTTGCAGATTGAATATGGCATCAAACTCACACTAGCCCCTAAATCACACAAGGCTTTCATGTTCTCCATCTTCCCAATAGTGCAAGGCAAAGAAAAGCTTCCCGGATCTTTCAATTTCTGAGGAATGGCCTTTTGGATGACTGCACTGCATTCAGCATTGAGAGTAATGGTTTCTGCATCCTCAAGTTTCCTCTTCTTTGTCAACATCTCCTTAAGAAATTTAGCATAGAGTGGCATTTGATTCAAAGCTTCAGCCAAAGGAATATTGACATGCAATTGCCGGAACATAGTCAAGAACTTCTCGTACTGCTTCTCTAACTGCCTGTTGTGAAGTCTCTGTGGAAAAGGAATTGGAGGAACATAAGGTGGTGGAGGAACATACGGCTTTTCTGGTTCTTCTTCCTTCTTCTCTTCATCTACTTTCTCTGACTTTTCTGCATCGATCTCTACTATCTCACTTTCTTTTTCAGCATCTTTCTCTTTAGGCTCAAGAACCTCAACCTCGGGCAACTCTTTCCCACTCCTCAAAGTAATTGCTTTGCATTGCTCTTTACCAGTCTGATCGGGTTGACTAGGAAGTGATCCTTGCTCACGAACACCCATCTTGGAGGCAATCTGTCCAATCTGTGTTTCTAGCATCTTTTGAGATGATGCCATCTGCTCTATTCTTGATTCCATATTAGCCAATGCCCCAGAAGTTCCTTGCATAATCTTATTCAGTGCAACCTCCCAATCAGCTGGTTCTTTCTTCGGAGGAGGTTGATACTGCTGCTGTGCTTGATATGGTGGTCGTGACTGAAAACCAGAAGGTTGATTCTGCCTTGGAAATGCATAAGAAGGATTAGCCGCATTATTATTACTGTAAGAAAGATTGTTGTTTGGCCTTTGATTTGGATTGTAGTAGGAGTTATTCTGAACCGGCCACGGCTGTCTTCCCTGAATGAAAGATGCTTCTTCTGGAAATTGTTGCACATAAGAATTCTGATTAGCACCATAATCATTATACCCCTCCATAGGTGAAGAAATAGCATTCACATTTGCTCTTTGTCCTCTCATCTCCTGAGTTAGAGTATCCAATTTTTGAGCCAGCATGTTGATCATCTCAGAGTCTTGTGCTGCTTTAGCTGAGCTCGTCCCACTAGGTGCCCATGAATAGTTATTAGATGCCAATTCCTCAAGGAGTGCTTTAGACTGTGTAGTTGGTGCCTTCTTGAAATTTCCACCAGCAGCCACATCCAAACTCAAACGAATATCTGCATTCATGGCCCCATAAAAAGTACTGATGATCTGCCAATCTTCCAAGCCGTGATGTGGACACTTCCTCAACAGTGCCTTGAATCTCTCCCATGCCTGATATAGACCTTCACCCGGTTGTGCTTTGAAACTCATAATCATAGTCCTCAGTTGTTGCGTCTTGTCAGAAGGATAATATTTGGACAAGAATGCAGTAGAAAGACTGTCCCATGTAGCAACTGCAGTGTTTGGAAGTTGCTGAAACCATTCCAAAGCTCTTCCCTTAATAGAGTAAGGAAACATATGGAGACGAATCTGATCACTTGTAACACCATTGATTCTGAATGAGCCACACATCTGCACGAAACGCTCTAGATGTCTGTGTGGGTCTTCTAATTCAATATCTCCTTCAAAAGCTTGATTGCTGATCATCTGAATTAAACTTGGGTTAATGTTGAATTGGGTTGCACCAATCTCTGGAGTTTTGTACATGCAATTGGCAGGATTAGGTGTCTCATGGTCCCAAATAGAAGTCTGATCAACATTAGCATTAACATTTGCATTAACATTCGCGTTAACATTCTCAGCGTCCGTCATCTTAGCTTTATCTTTTCTTATCTTTCTCAAAGTACGCTCGATTTCAGGGTCAAATTCCAACTTTCTAACGCAAGATGAACGTAGCATACACCTGAAAATCACCAACAAAACAACTTGTGGAACCAATTAAAATCTAAACAATAAGAAACAATTAACCTAAACTCACTATACTGCCTTCCCCGACAGCGGCGCCAATTTGTTAGTAGTATTTTTGTGTGTTCGTTCTCAGGGAAGGACTGAATTGTAATATCAAGTTCAAGTTTTTATCTCTCACAATTTAGAAGTGTATAAGAATGTTTGGTGTGTTTATAAACTAAATTAAACTAAACAAAATTAAACTAATTATCAATCGAGAATAAAATATATGAGGAAAACAATCCAAGAACTGGGGTTCTTCACTTGGTTTCAATGCACATTCAATATCTATGTGATGTCTACGTTCTTACTCTGCTGAAAACAATTCTTCTAAGGTTATAATGTTCTCTCCCAAGATACAATATAGTGTCTACAACTACACCTTAATTGTCACTTCCGTGATACAATCAGAGTACAATCATAAACTATCACGCACCAAGAATTATAAGTCTCACAACTCTCCTATTAATCTTCCAATCAAATATTCGAGTTATGTCTGTTAAATCATGTACTAAAATTGCAACTCCTCTTCCAAGTTATTACAATCCCTAAAATCCAATCAAAGGTTCATGACTCCCCTAATTGTGTTAAGCCCTCAATAACAGATCAGCAAAGCAAGAAAATCACAGATAATTAAACACACATGAATACCAAGGAATACTACCCAATCCTCAGATTAAAGATTTAGTTACGCATAATTAAAGAAGAAAACAAAGTAATAATGATAATGAATGAAAACATAATATTGAAGAATTGAAGATCGAAAGTACCTTGATACGATTACAAGCTATGAATTGTTATCTATTACAATGGTATGATGTGTTTATATAGGCTCTACAAATCTTGCCCAGCAAGATATTGCCTTCTATTACAATTAGGATTTAAAGAAGGTACCCAAAAACTGCCCAGAATACAATTAGAATTAGAAAAAGGGCAAAATAGTAAATTCCCAGCCTTCTTTAATAAAGAGTACGTGCGCGCCTTTAATCAGTAAGTTTCTTGCACTTGTTTCCTTTTCCAAGTTGTAGAAAATCTCTCAAGCTTCGCGTGAGCAGTAAGATCACTGAAAACGGACTTCTAGAACTCCAGATATGGCCAAAACAGTATAAGCTGCGCAGCCTTCCCGGAAAATCCGAATTTTAATCAATTAAATCTCCAAAAACGACAAAAGCTTAGATATTCTTGGAAACCTGCACCACTACACAAAACACATCAAAACTACACAAACTTGAGTCCAAAACAATCAATTTAAGCCGATTTAGAATGTTCCAAGTGGACATAAAATCCACTTATCAACTATATAGTTAGGGCTGTCAAACGGATATTTCGGATACGGATCTGCCAATATCCGAATCCGAATCCGAAATCCGAAATCACTATCCGAATCCGTATCCGAATCCGACGGATATTAGAAAATTATATTCGAATTCGAATCCGACGGATATTATCCGGATACGGATAATATCCGAATCCGAATATCCGAATTTTGAGATTTTTAAAAAAATCCGAACATATCCGAAAATCCGAAAATCTGAATATCCGAATATCCGAATCATTTAAAAAAAATTAAAAAATAACAATTTCTTTCCATTTAAGCATAGTAAAATAGAATAAACACTTGGATTAAGCATTTCACAAGCAAATGATAACGTACGTATGTGTAATTTACTTATTAATGTAAATATCTTTACTTATTAATGAATTAAATAATTAAATTTTAATACATAAATAATATATTATAAATATTAAATTATTAATTATATATTCTAAAAAGTATATATATATATATATATAAATAAATTTTCGGATATCGGATATTTCGAATACGGATGTGCCTATATCCGTATCCGCTATTTTCGGATACGAATTCGGATACGAATAATATCCGTTTTCTTTCGAATACGGATATTATCCGTTTTTTTCGGATTCGGTATCGGATTTTTCGGTCGGATATCGGATTTTTCGGATTTTTTTGACAGCCCTATATATAGTCTTCACAGAATCATTCAGATCCCTACAAACCAGGGATATCAAGACCTAATATTTCTCTAACTTATTTGATCTGATTTCCTAAACAAAAACTATTACAACGTTCACACTAGACGTTGATTTATTCATAAATAAAACAGATATGTTTAGATTAAATAATCCCAACATACTCCCCCTTAATCTAAACATACATCAACCCATTTGGTTTTAAACTTTGTGTACCCCTCTGGCACTTCACACGGGCAATTCACATTTGCTCGTATGGCACGTCGACACCTGTACCCGTCTGGCACGTCGACTCCTGCGCGCCCACTGGCACGACTTCCTGCGCGCCCACCGGCACGAAATTCTGTCACTCTTCTCGAGTAGACAACCTTTGCGCTACTAGTATCCGCGCTATCTGCGCAACTAGTATCCGCGCACCATTTGCGAATACACGCCCAAGTTATCGGGTGATTAAGTCCAATTTAATCACTACCCCGATATACTATCTAAGTTGCAAACATCACAAGTCGATTTAGGTAAAATGATAGGAAACCCAACAATTACCCCCCCAGCATTTACAGATGCCTTCAATGGAAACTCGAACTCGTGACTCTGCAAACTTCATCAGCCCGTATGGCTCTCATCCTGCCTGCACTCAGACAAGGTTCAACTCATTAGCCCGTATGGCTCTCTTCCTGCCTGCACTCAGACAAGGATCCAGACGTGTGCACACAGCAGTTAACACCGATATTGCTTTCATTTGCACTCAGCAGTCAACACCGATGTTGCTTTCGACGTCTATAGAAAGCATCTCAAACCCTTTAAACCACACAATCTTCCCAATAGTTATCAACACAATTAACCCGACTACAATCAACTGCACGTCTACTGCTTCTGCAGTTGTAACCACAGCTCAACATAGCTTCACACACACCTACATACATCACCCCAGCAATCTGAGCAGGTTACTATTTTCTTTTGACTCTTTTCCCTTTTGGTGCTTTCGGCCTTGAATTACAAGCCTCAACAGGTTTTCTTGTAACCTCTTGTAATCTCTGCCTCAGCAACTACTTCGATCTAAACACGTACTACCACTGCACCTGCACAACCCTCCGTACTTATATTACTGCTACAACACTATCCGACCAACAAAAACAACCCCGCATCTGTACCAACTGTAGGAGAACTGTATCATACTCTCGTAACTACGATCATATTCTGAATCTATGATATCCTTCTCCTTGCTACTCGTGATGAGTTACCACCGTCCCTGTTACTTAGTCTCTCCATATCCAGGACAACATTCTTTGAACCTTCATTTTCCTATCCCAGTAGTACATGCATTTTTTTTTTGGTACTTCAGAGACACCGTAACTTCTGATTCAGGAGAACTATAAGTGCTGAATATACGAGCTCGTGCGCTGTCATACTTGTCCTTTCTCTCCTCCACAGATTTAATAGAATTCTGTTTCCTCAACCCACTATTGTCATTTGAGGAGGCATTAGTCGGGCAGTTTAATTGGTACCTCTCACAAACAAACACAAGAAATTATTCTTTCAGCTACCTTTGTTAACCACTTCATCATCGCCACTAATCTCCTCGATACCTGAACCACTTATACCACTACTACTCATGAGGCTCTTCTGTACAGCTTATGCAAACTAGATATATTGGTCCTTTAACAAGAGAAACACCTGGTGTTTTTACCGCCCCAACCAACTTCACACGATCTCCCCCATTGTCCACGAAAGAAATGATGGCTTGCAAAGTTGCTGAAAATCCTGCTAGTCCGTGTTCATCTCCATATCTTGATTATATTGGTTTTCCGGAATGGCTTAAAAAAAATGCTTCTTCCTTTTCCTCCATGAAACAGAAGCATCATCTTCATTAACATGTCGATTCCCAAGGACCCACACTACCACAAAAAAAAAAACCACTCCAACCACTCCATTAAGCACCCATAAATTCAGAATTCTTGACTGAATTCCATCCATAAAAACAGAAACCAGAAGACATGAAACAATCCTCCAAGACTCTCACCAAACCCGATTTCTGTCCAGGTAAAGTATAACCCACACAAATAATCTGAATGCACGGCTAAACAAAAACGAGACAGCAATACACTAGTTAAGTACTCTTCACCAAAATTTTCTCCGCAACGATTACCAAACCTCCATTAAGCACCTGCCCATCACTTGCGTATACATTTCCTGCACATTCGCAGCTTGCACATAACCTGCTAGCATACTGCAACAGCAGTAAATTCGAACAATCGCCACTTCTCTACCTCATGAATTGCAAAATCATGTTCCCCATTTTCACTAATGATACGACTCTTCTCTGCCACTATGCTGAACAGCGGCTCAAAGACCATCGTCAACATTCCTTTTCACATTAGAAGTATCCAATTCTTTACCCTCTACCAGCTTTTGAGAGAACTTCTTGATTAACAGTAGCTGAATCACTCATACCCGTCTTTCCAGATGACAAGTCCCCAACTGGAGACTTCTCGAAAGCACCAGAGTCACTCCTTTCAGGCCTGCTTGCATTCCCATCGGTATGATTTTTACTTAACAAACCACTGTTTTCCTTTAAAGCCAAAGAACTCATATCACTGTCTTTCAAAAATCACATTCTTCATCTGTTCACCATACCCCCTCTTCCGTGATGACCCCGTATGTCCATTTGTGCCATCCACATCCATTTCATCAATTTGATTGCTTTCTGGAGATTCGCCATTGATGCTAATTGGATAAAATGGAGTAAACCCAGACGGAAATGGGCCCGAGGGGAAAGAACTAAACAACGGAGGTGCTTGTGCAGATGACCAAGACCTTTGAATTATCAACAAAAGTTGGTATAGATCCTTCTTCCATTTCTCAAAACCAACTAAAGAAAAACCTCAATCCTCTAAATTAGTACGAAAACGAAACCACACAATCAATTCCCAAATTCAAACCCTCAAGACCATAGCAGGTTCAATTCTACCCACTTTAATCAAACTGCCAACACTTCGAATACGATGTCTCGAAAGATCAGAAAGAAGAATCATACCTTCAATGTTTTTGTATTCAAGAAGAGAAACATGAGTACAAACATTAACTTGTCACCACAGCATTAGTAGACGAAACCGAACCCTCACTTGTTTGTTTCGCCTCAGCGGAAACCAGGAAACCACACGATTTCTGGAAACATTAATTGCATTGGGGAACCCTCTCATCCCTATATCGGTGCTCCATGTCATACCTTTCCCTGTCCTGATCCCTTTCGTCACGATGCCTCTTATCAGAGTTCCCAGACCAGTCACGCTACCTCGCACCTTTATCATTAACTGGGTTTCCATACCCATACTCAGAACCACCGTCTTCGCCACCGTAACTTGACTCTCTTGTCCCCTGTCCATGTTCACGGCTACCCAGCAGTTGTCTCGCCATCTCCTTCGCTGTTTTGTACTGCTGTTGCCACCGCAGCTACTGTACTGCCAGTGCCCCGGCGTCCGTGTCGCCAACACCCAGCGACAACCTAAGGATCGGAGGAAAGGCTGTTAAACCTTGATATATACTCACTCCCCCCTTGAAGCTCTGATACCACATATTGCACATATATATATATATATATATAACTATGCTAGGTGTATAAGTAAAGAATAAACAATATAAAGAAAATAAACAAGAAAGAAGAATTTGATATGTACAAGCTGGAGTACTCTAAAAGACTACATTGTATAATCTTTTTTCTTCTTAAAAAACTAACAATGAGTACATGACTATATAGTCTTCACAGAATCATTCAGATCCCTACAAACCAGGGATATCAAGACCTAATATTTCTCTAACTTATTTGATCTGATTTCCTAAACAAAAACTATTACAACGTTCACACTAGACGTTGATTTATTCATAAATAAAACAGATATGTTTAGATTAAATAATCCCAACAGTTAATATTTAATTGGAATTTGATTAATTTGAGCACAAAATGAGTCGAACACGAAGTAAGAGACGAGAAAAGGCCCCTTATATCACAATTTTAAGTTAAATTGCCCAAAATATCACTATTCAGAAAAATGGCCCTTCCTATCACAAATAAACGCAAGAAAACCATGCGTTTCTATTTTTTTTACAACCACACAACATAAATATTCGTTTATGACTATGCATGTGTTTCTTGATTTGTTAATGTGGGGCCCCATAGGGGCAAAGTTTATAAACGCAAATTATAAATGCGTTTCTTTAAAAAAAATATATTAACCAAGCTTAGCAACGCAAATTACCTATGCGTGCCTTTAAAAAAAAATTAAAAAAAAATTGATGAAACTCATAAACGCAAAGTAATATTGCGTTTCTTAAAAAAAAAAAAAACGCAAGAAAAACTTGCGTTTATGAGTGATACAAAGGGCCATTTCAGCGAGATGTGAGATTATGGGCCATTTCACTCCAAATTGTGATAGTAAGGGCCATCACCCGTAAGAGACAGATATACTCGAGGCAAACAAGCCTTTATCCTGGAAAGAGCCGTGACATGTTTACAAAGAGAGAGTGTGTGGATACGTACCTTCATCAGGATCAACGCTAATATTAGTCTGTGATTGAGCTACGGCATCAAAACACAAGGACAAGAAGATGAATATGACAAGTTTATACTCGTAACTATCAACAGCTGTTCTCATCACTGCTCTCATCACCTTGGCTTTAGACTTTAGTTTACAAAACAAGAGACTCCATGCATACTTCTTACAAACCTGTTATAAGCAAATATATGAATAATTAGCTTAGGAAATGTAGTTATGTCTTACGCGCGGATTTTATATTATATATTAT
The DNA here is from genome assembly GCA_037693485.1 of Kitagawia praeruptora. NCBI lineage: Eukaryota > Viridiplantae > Streptophyta > Magnoliopsida > Apiales > Apiaceae > Kitagawia > Kitagawia praeruptora. The sequence continues at coordinate 7,423,116 of CM075348.1, read as the reverse complement.
ATAAAAAAAACTTGTACTAATTGATTTTTCTTTCAAATTTTCAAGACAATCCCTGTACGAGTTTGACGAGCATAATGAGGGTCGCAAAATTTGACATAACCCAAAATCCAACACGAATCGACATGGAAATATATGAATTTGGGATGTATTTTGAGTTTAGGATCAGGTTCGCGATTAAGTAAAAATTTAGCCAAGATATTTGGATTGATTCTAAATATTTGAACTTGATCCAAAAAATTTATTTATATAATAAATTATATTAAATAAATTTATTTATATTACATAATTGAATATATATAAGTGATATGTCTTCATATTATTTAACTAATTTTAATTCATACTTCATATAAGAAAGTTATTTTATATATATATATATATATATATATATATATATATATATATATATATATAATTTATATAAATAGAAATCTATACTATTATATTAAAGCCGAAACATTGAAAGTTTCGGTTTTCTCCTAAGTTTTGGTTTTCACTCTAATTATTTAATTTTAAATTATTTATAATATAAAACAAATCAAATGAATTCCGTTAAACCAATACAGAGTAGTATTTTATATTTACACCATTACTAATATAGCTAAACTTAAAACCTCTGTTGTCTTACAGACATCGAAAGTTTTGGTTTTCACTCTAATTATTTAATTTTAAATTATTTATAATATAAAACAAATCAAATGAATTCCGTTAAACCAATACAGAGTAGTATTTTATATTTACACCATTACTAATACAGCTAAACTTAAAACCTCCGTTGCCTTACAGAACTCTATTCTTCTAAACCTCATCTGCGCAATCTTCATCAATTCAATACACAATCTTCTCGGCTTTTCTCTTCTTTTTCAACACCATATATCAAACATAAATACTTTTCACATAGCCGTTAGATCTAATAATAAGGAATATTCTTTATTTAAATCCCTCTTCCAAAGATCAAGGTTCAAATCCCATCAACAAAAAATTTACATTAAGATTTTATATTATTAATTCTAATCAATACATATCATTTATTAAACTATTATTATTACTAATAAATTCGTAATAAATTATCTCTATTTTATTTAATTATATAATTTTAAAAGTATTTAAAAGTAACCCGTGCTTCGCACGGGCTATAAGCTAGTACATTATATAAATGAAAATATTTATTTTTAATTATTTTAGGTTAAAATGAATCATTTTCGGATTGATCAAATATTAACAGATCGGATTTGGGTTGAAAATTTTCAATTCACTTCAGATTCGAATTAATCCAAACACATGACCATTACCCGAAATTACCAACATTGCTTCAGAGTCCAAATTCCTGATAGGAACCTGTTCGAGATTACTTGCAGGGAGTCTCTGACAAAACTCCTTTATAACCTTGAATAAAATATTGAAATATTTTGTATATAAAATCGGCAGCACACGAGAAATATTGATCATCAAATGACATAAAATAATCTGTTCAATCTTTGAATATGGCCTAACATTCTTGAACAAAGAAAATGGAATACGAAGTTACGAACTAACAGGGTCTAGATTTTCGACCAAGACATATTACATTTTCTCATAAAGGGAGAGTGAAGAAATTAATTCTTTTAATAATATTATTGATAATATATTAAGAATAAATATATTATTTTTTAAGTTTATCCCTTTATTTTAGTTTTTTCCATTCAAGTATCACGGCTGACCGGAATTCGTCACACAAAAACTTTGAAATTATGGACATGCCAAAACACACTTTTAAAGTACTAAAGGAGATACATTTTCCTTTTTATATTATTAATTTTTATATTAAACATACTTTTGGATAAGACCCTAAATATTTTTATCTAATAAAGTAAACTGATAACTAAACTGCTATGGTCAATAAAATATAATTATTTATTTTAGACAATCTGCCTTTTGACTAACAGGCCATGGTCAATACTCAATAGCGTGTTCAAGCATTATCGAGCTCCCGTTTGGAAAATTTTATTTTTCAAAAATAAGTTACTTATTCTGAGAAAAAATTAGAAAATGTGTACTTTTTTTTTAAATAGTAATTTATTTTTGCAAGATAATGAATATTAAACTCCCAATACACATTTTTCTCTAAAATAAAGTATATAAATACAAATTTTTTTCCAAAATAAATAATTAAGTTGTTCGGCAAATTTACCAAACACCCCAACTGTTATTTGGATAAGTTACAAAGATAACAAGATGAAGCTAATAAATATCCTGGATTATGTTCTAATCTTTGGTGTATTTGGCATTCATGTTGTAGTAACAATAGTTTTTTTCTAAAAAACAATCGAAAAAATGTTTGTTAATTTAAAAATGGGGTCCGTTCCCTGGCAAATATTTGCCAGGGAACTGTTTCCCAACATATGGCTCCAGGACCGTTGGATCGTTGATCCAACGGTCCTGATTTAAAAAAAAAATTACACCGTACCGCAGAAACTTTCCGCGGTACGGAGTAATTACAAAAATGTCCTCACTGTTCACGTACCGCAGAAAGTTTCTGCGGTACGGTGAACAGTAGATTTTTGATGTGAAAACAGGGGGCATTTTTGTAATTACCCCGTACCGCGGAAAGTTTCTGCGGTACGGTGTAAATTTTTTTTTTAAACCCCAGCCGTAGCCGTTGGATCAACGATCCAACGGCTGGGAAATCATATGTTGTGTAACAGTTCCCTGGCAAATGTTTGCCAGGGACCGTGCGCCTTTAAAAATTGCATTTTGAAAAATACTTTTAACCAAAAAATTGCTTTTAAAAGAAGCAGGTCCTTACTCTTTTGGGGGAAAAAAGTTGTTTTTCAAGCAGTTAGTTTCAACTTTTTATAATGACACATTTTTCACCGACACCTTTTATAACAACAAAGCCATTTTTAATAGCAATATCAAACTGAGGCATTAATCTTTCTTAGCTTTTAACGGATGCAATGAACGGTTTTTTTCTAAATATTTTTAAATAAATAAATTATCTTAATAGATATTTCTTTAAGATTTATATTTAGAACTATATATCTATATTAAATTTGATTTTTGTTCAGATAAATTTTAATATTTTATTTAAGAAATAAAAGATTCTTAAATTTAAAAGATTTAAAGAAGAAATAACCAAATTTCTGATAGTCTCTGATATAGTATTCTGTATCATTATCATTTAAATTAAAATATACATGACCACCAATTCTTGCATGTTGGAGTTTGACACATAAACCAATGTAATAACTTACTAAGAACCATTTATTTATATTATTTTGAAGAGTGAATTTAGGAGTCCAAGGATGCTCTAAATCAATGCTTTCTTTTCACCAAGCAGGAGGATTAATTTTATCGGTTTAATACCGGGGGATGTCCTTTGATTTTACAAGATAAAATTTCTTAATTACGACATTTAAATTTACATACAAAAAAATATAGATAGCCATCATTGTTTCCGAAATGCTATAGAACAACAGTATATTAATGTACAGAAAGTACAAGCTTGCGTCGAATCAAGTGCGTCATTATATTTGCGCAATGTTATTTCCAGAACTGTTTTTTTATTTTCAACAATATTTGTAGCATATGCCACTACATTCACAAATTATCAGTTAGCTGGCTTTTATCTGCAGATGACTAGATGAGCTGAATGGAGTATTCTGATCAGTATTTGATGTTGATGCTTCAACACTTTCGAAAGTTGTTAAATCTGTAAATGTCCTCCGTAAGGTAGCCAGGCTTAGTAGTGACTGCACTTACTTTGATGTCTCCTGATAACATTGCCATTTGCCACGACACGAGACATTGGAGGTCTTAAATTTGGTGGTGTTTGAGTGCATAAGAGTGCCACATTTATAAGCCTTTTAACTTCATCCTTGCTGAATGAAGACAAACTTGGATCAACAAGATCATTTCTATGGTTCTCCTCGTGTAGTTGCCAAACCTAAAAAAAGGTAAACTATTACAAGCTGCCTTAAGAATTATAGTCTGAAAAGTTCTGTTACTACACCTAATTGGCTACTATAAAAAGGTACCCTGAACTATCAATTTATTCTCCATAAGCTAGAGTTCAGAAGCATACGCATTCCAAGAGATATATGTAATCATCTTCTAATGTTGAGTCATACGAGTAAGAGAAAGGACATGTACCCATTCCAAGAGATATATGTAATCATCTTCTAATGTTGAGTCAGAATTGGACCTTCCGCTAACAACTTCAAGAGCTACCACACCAAACCCAAAGACATCAGCTTTCTCAGTAAGATGTCCACGCATGGCATATTCTGGTGCAAGATATCCACTGCAGTTACAAGAAATATATTACAATTAACTACTTCATACAAAAAAAAGGACAAAAACGACGGCTACATATACTGTTAGAAATGTATAACTGTCGAATCATACATTGTTCCTGCAACACGAGTACTTATATGAGTCTTCTTATCATCGTAAAGTTTGGCCAAACCGAAGTCCGAAATTTTGGGTGTAAGATCAGAATCAAGAAAAATGTTGCTTGCCTTCACATCTCTGTGTACAATTCGCACTCTTGATTCCTCGTGAAGATATGCAAGACCACGTGCCACTCCAAGGCATATTTCATAGCGAGCTGACCAGTTGAGGAATAAAGCTCTCTTACCTGTTTCGTTTGACACAACAACAAAATTAAATTTTTCTATATTTGTCCATTGCATGTGTAAGAGCTGCGAACCATTACCAAATAAAGCTTGATCAAGACTTTTGTTTTCCAGATACTCATATACAAGCAGTCTCTTATCTCCCTCGATGCAGAATCCATATAATTTCACAAGGTTCCGATGCTGGACAGCGGATATTGTTGCAATCTCTGCAACAAACTGACTTTTCCCATGGTGGGACGATACAGAAAGTTGTTTAACAGCAACAAATCTACCATCACTAAGAGTACCCTGTTTAATAAGATATTTGCACCACCTCATATTAGTCCTTATTACTACGCTCTATTTGTAAAATGGAAAAATGAAAAACACAGGCATAAGGATACTGCTCTTAAACATTAAGTTTTCTTCTAGAACAAGTATTGAGTCAGATCAGATCTCAGTATGGTACAGTACGGTAGGTATAGGCAACACATTTTTAGTCATTAGGATAAAAGAGAAAAAAATTCAATGTGTAACCCTCAAAGTCATGTCTAGAGACGATAGCAGCAATTTTACAACACAGGTTCTTATGCGAAGAAGGGATTTGGAATTTATGAACTCATATGAACTGTTTCATCAACTTAATTACGATTGTTAACTACAAGTTTGACTCACCTTGTAAACAGGTCCAAAACCTCCCTCCCCAAGCATATTAGTGGGACTAAAGTCATCTGTTCCGACTTTTAGCTCTGCATAACTGAAGGAATATGGTCTGACATCAATCCCCTGAAACTCTGTTATTTAAGCGCAAAATGAGCAATGATAAATTTAAGACCTTGTCTCTTCATATCGTAAGGAAGATTTTTGAACATACATATAAAACAATAGCATATTATCAGCATGTTCGACATTACATTTTATTGACACCAAGAGCAATTATGACATAGCCCGTTCCCCATTACCACCTATTTCTCCTCACCTCCTTCTCATGATCTTGAATTTCTGATACCTTCGCTTGCATATTGTTCTTTATCTTTTCTTTTTCCGCCTAAAATTAAGTTTAGTGTTAGAGCCTAGTGTCACGGCCTTAGAATTCCAGCGGGGCATAATACTAGGCTCTTTTTCTTGGATTAAGAATTAAATAAAAAGGTAATAGACCACTCAAAAAGTGATGTTACTGCAGTATTTTCTTAAGTGGTTCAAGTTGTACTATGAAACACAAAGAAAATCTTATTTTGTGTCAACATGTAATAAAAACGGTTAGACTATTGTGCGTTTTATGTTAGCATCCAAAGAGCAGTCCCGGTGAAAGAACAGAAACAGACAGAAAAAAAATAATAATATCAGACGTTAAATCAATGTCAGAAAAATACAAAAGCACATTTTGATCTCCATGTTTACCTTCATCTTCATAAGCACTTCGCTTTTTTCTTCTTCGAATGAAGAAAAACACAACAGATACAGCAGCCAGAAAGCTTATAACAAGAGGAATGGCAATGCCCAAAATAAAACCAGTGTTGTTATTCTTGCTGGAAGGATTGACAGGAGGTTCGTTACTAACACTTGGAGTAAAATCTGCATGATGTGAGATCATAAGTGGAATTCAATGAAAAGAAAGTCAGGGTTCAAGCTACTTTGTTGAGTCTATTGCATTGTGTAAATTACCTGGAGTGGCACTGATTGCTGAAATAGAAGGCCCATATGTACCTTGAGCTGGTATACAACATGTCCCTTTTCCTGCCCAAAATAAATGGATTTCGAGGTAGTTTTCAGAAACTTGTACTTTAAAATCCTTTGATAGTGCACGGAACGAAGATCCAGCTTCCTTGCGTATATCAAAATCCTTCCAAATCAAGTTCCCCTGAAACAAACAAACTGATAGTAAAGAAATCATTTAGCATAAAGAAAAGAAAATGAACCCTCACATACCTGGATGTATATATCAAAAATCCGTTTTCCAAGTAGGAAGATTTAGGAAAGCTATCTCTGCAAACTGAAGTTTAACACTGTAGTCACCATTCTCAAGCCCTAAGCCATAATACCGCAGAGAACCAGCAGAAATTCGTATTGTCTGGAACAGCTCTGGGTCCAAGGTATTTGTAAATGGAGATGAAGATGAGTATATATATGTTCGATTGTTATTCCCTGCATGCAAGCCAGCATTACTAACGGCCCACCTGTTTGCAGGGTTAACATAGTATGTAGCAGGACCAAGGGTTTCATCGTCTCTCCCATATAGAATTCTGTCTGAAGACATAACTTGTGTACCACCACACTTAATTGAAAAGTTATAATCTGTACGATTTTCAACAGAATGAATGATCAGACAAGAGTCGTTTGATGTCTTACTTATGAAAAGCTAGAATCCATTGATAATTCCCCTCCCCCGTCTCCCAAACCTCTGGGATATCAAAACCCATCTATTATATGCTCGATTACTGGTGTTAGTCAACACTGAATCAAGTTCAATGTTGCATCTTACATCTTGGAGAATCACGATTGCCACTAAAATCGATAAATACTTTATGTTTTTGCCACGTATATAATAATCTGTTAAAATATTATGTTGCATCTTACATCTTGGAGAATCACGATTGCAAGGAAAACCCCTCTGAAGACAGTTCAATCCTGAAGGAAGAAATCTGAGAGCAGAAAATGAAGGTCAGATAAAGAATGGATGCATGATGAGAGAGAGAGAATGGATGCATGATGAGTTTAGAAACGACGTGACTCGTACCCTAACCTATAAAATTTAATTTGTTTTTATTTCTATACAAAATATATCACTATTTTTAACTTCTTTTACAAAATTATTTTTAATATTTCATTTGAACATATATATGATTTTTTATTTTTAATATCTTAAAAATGTTTAAACGTCTTGTAATTTATTTGTAGTATATGATTGCAACAATATTCCTCAATTTCCTCATATACATTTTTTTTGTAAAACAATTTTTTTACATCAAACAAATTTTATTTTGGAATAATTTATTCATCAACATAGCAGCTCAATTTCAACTGAAATTAAAAATCATATCATGATAATCGAAAAAACACACAAATCGCAGTCACATACTCACATACATACATACATACATACATACATACATACATACATACATACATACATGATAATAATAATATCATACTCATAAATTACAAATCATATCATAATAATCGAAAAAACACACAAATCGCAATCACGTACTCATATACATACATACATACATGATATATTGGAGCCTGAATTATACTTACAAACTAGTACGATTTGCATCCAACGCGAATGTTGATTCGGAGAAGATCAAACATAGATGATGAAGATCAAGAGAAGAGTTGTTACTAGTTTTTTTCGTCTTTAAATCTATATATATAGATGTATGTATATTAAAACATTTTCCGTTTTTTTTTTTGCAAGGAAAGTTGAATTTTATTGAGTACTTAAATCGTTCAACAATACATGATGAAACTTGGAGTGGACATCTCCCACTCTCCAAACACGATCAGCAATTGAACAGTTGTATCTCACTAAGTAGTGAGCTACTCTATTCGCAGACCGTTTTACAAACCTAAACTTGATGTTTTACATTTATTAATACTTCATTATTTGTAATCTATTAATTGTTGTATAATTAATATGCATATTTATACATACATACACATGTACAAACATAAATACATACATATATAAATTTCTGTGCAATGCACAGGCCTGTGCTTATACGCTACGAATTTCATTATAAGGATTCCGAGAAATTGATTTTGAGCATCAAACCTTATTCAAAGAGAGTAGTAATCACCTAGGCAACAAAACAGTATATACACTTTGAACCATGAATGTAGGAGAATGAGGTATTGTGACTATAAAGGGATATTGTTGGTTACTAAGGGAACATGAGTAAATGGTTAAAAGTGTTGTAAATTTGAAAAATAACAAGTATAATGTCCATCGAGCTTCAACAGAATTGTTAGAGAACAATACTCCTAGATTTTCTAATGAACCTAGGATGTTCAGTTTGAAATTTATTAACACAGAATGACTTCATGTTTTTAAGCTTTTGTTGCATAAATTTTTAAGAGATTGTGCTGGCCTGGTAGTTGGCTAGGTCGGGGATACGCATTAGATACCCACCTAAGAATTCATTTGTGGCTCATTAAAATTAAAAAAACAAACAGTGACGAAGCACGTGAAATGTTATCATGGTTCAAAGTAAGATCCAACCAAACACTTTTAGATAAAAGAAAGTCAAGTCATCCCTTGAAAATATTAACAATCTGAAAGTAAAAACAACAAACAAAATTAAAATTTTAAAATGATTGACCATTAAAAAAAAGAATAATTCCAGGTAATAACAATTCCTGGAAATCTTAACATCAATAATTTACTTTCGGTATCTTACTGTGTTCGAGAACTCAAGAAGTCAACAAGTCAAAAGTGGTATTCGTGTTCTCAAAGAGTCAACAAGTCAAAGCTTCATTCGATAACTCAAAGACTCATGATGATATTCCATATCTCGGGGATTCGATATGTCAAAATGTTCTATTCGATAACTCAATGATTCCCAGAGAAAAGAGCTATTCGAGAAGTGATTCGATATGTCAATGTAACAGTATTCGAGAACTCAGAGTTATCGATCAAGTCAATTCTAGTTCTCGAATCAACCTCTTAGTCATTTCTTGAATACATTCTTGGAGACAAACTACTGAAGAAATTGTACAAGTTAAAAACCTGCAACAAGCTAAAGTGCTTTATGAACCACAATCTGCAATGCACTTTGGAAAGCCTACAAAGAAGCTTGGAGAGATGTACAAGATACAAAGAGCTAAAGAAGTGGATCTGAACAGGCTTTGCAAAGTCAAATCTGTAGCCGTTTGGACGCTTACTCAAATAGGATAGACAGACTAGAAAGCAATTTGTTTTAGCTACCTTATTTGTAGTAAGTAGGTTGTATCCATGTCTATAAGGATACATCCTCACTTCCTTAGAAGTTAAGTTTTTCATACACATTGTAAAGAGCACATCTCTCTGAGAAAAACGAAGCTGAGAATACTACCATTTGTAGCAAAATCTTTATCTAATAATATATTAGATTAAAGTGATATTGTGTTGTGTTTGTCAGTATTATCTGCACTTATATTTCTCACACACTCAGCACATATCTTGCTATACAGATTCAAGAACGTGAAAAGTTCAAGAATCCATTCACCCCCCTCTGTATTCTTTTACTGTATTCAACACTCAACAAGTGGTATCAGAGCAGGCTGTTGATCTAAACAGGAAACGATCATGAGTTCGAATACACCAAAGACAACAGGAACGGTGAAGGTCCCTAAGTTTGACAAAGAAAATTACAACCTCTGGAAGATAAAAATGACATTGTTCATCAAAGCCTCTCATCCTTTGCACCATGAGATTCTCAAGAATGGTCCCTTTGTTCCACAACAAGAGATACCTGAAAAGAATGTTGGAACCTTAACTGTTCCAAGATCTTATGTGGCCAAGGAACCATCCAAATGGACAGAATCAGAAAAGGTGATGGTTGCTCTTGATAGTCACCTCATGCTGCTATTTATAGATTCCATGGATATGTCAATGTTTGCAAACATTGCATTATGTACATCTACCTAAGAGATGTGGGATCACATTGAGGTGTTATATGAAAGTGTTAGACAATCTGTGAAAATTAGTACAAAACAATATATCGTGTGTGCGAATAATAGAATAAGAAAAACGAATAAAAGAGGAGACAAGAACGTAAAAACCCGAGTCCAGTGCGTGACTGTCTCCTTAAAGCGTATTTGCCCTCACCGTATGTGTAAGCAAAACACCTCCCAGGATAAAACGGATTGCAGTGAAGCTATAGGAGCGTCACTCTCAGCGAGCTTGAACCGAGCAAGAATATCACCGAAGAAGAAGAGGACGTATTCGAGAGAAGAGGATATGTTTTCGAATGAATAATCCTAGACCCTAAGGGGGGTATATATAGGATAGACAAGACTTGTTCGCTACACAACTGCCTAACTTAATTAAACGCGTTAATTAAGATAAGACTGTAACGAAAAGATAATGATAAAACTTGTGCGCTACTCAATTACCCCAGTTAAAAGTCGGTGGTAATTTTCCTTTATTAATTAACCGCGTTAATTAATTAAGGTAAGGCGGTGGCAAAAAATTCGTTATAAAACCGGAATTGATTTACCTCAATTAATTCCAAATTCGAATTAACTTATCCAGTAATTAATTCCAAAAACGAATTAACTTAACCAGAAATTAATTCCGAAATTGAATTAAACTAAGTCAGATTTTAAGCCCAAGCCCTGTGGAAATAATAATTAGCAAAACTAGTCCGGTTCAGATCGGCCCAATTTTCTGCTGCATTCGTGTCCGCAGGTCGCACACGCGAAAAGCCCGAAGGCTTGCGAAGCCACGAATTCTCCCTCGAAATCCCATGATTTGCACCCCCCCTGCGCGCACGTAGGAGATGGAGCAACACTTAGCCAACACAAGTGAACACTACTCATGTGTTGTACTATATAAAGCAAAGGAAACTCCTTTTCCATTTCAATGTGGGACTTCAAGTTCCAAACCATAATTTCCACTTCCAAGGGAGCAACTTTGGATAATCATAACTCATCCATCCCTTAGTCGTTTTGAGTGTTTAAACATGCTTTGGAAAGCTCTCACGGAGGAGAACATTCTCCAAGCACAACTTGTTGCAAACACGCACACAAGGCACACTCAAATTGGAGCTCAAAATGACTCGACAATGTGGGGCTAAAACCCACATTTTCTAACAATCCCCCACATGGATGAGATTGATATCATAGTAGCACACATCAGACAGACAGACACGGAATTTGATGTGGTGATAATTCTTCGATCAGATATAGCATACGATAGGTAGAGGTTTGCTCCTTGAACCTTCGCTTGAGTAAGCATACCGACCTTACTGGTAGACAGTGGAGGTTTGCTCTTTGAACTGTTCGACCGTTTGTGTAAGCGATGATATACTTATCACTATATCCTTTCTGACTCGTTCAGCTCTCATGATTATGTCCATTTTGGCCATGGAACATCGTCCTGGTTCTGCAGGAGTTTCTAAAGAATTGTGCCTCGCAATTCTCCTTTGAAGCGGCCCCACTTCTCTCCCACATAGGTGATCTTTATCTTATAGAGTAACCCGCGTTTACTCAACTGATTTCCATGCGTTCAAACCTTGAACTCCATGTAATCACCGAAAGATCATTAAAAGCTTAATAGCTTACCCTCGTACCTTACGGGTCTCACTGTTTCTCATCATAGGAATAGGCCAGGGGTTACCCCCACAGTGATTTGGTCATCATGATTTAGTTGGCCCATTGAACCAAGTTCTTGGGACCTCCAGTCAGCAATGGTTGGGTGTCCACCATGATGCCGTTAAGCAATAGGCTTAAGGCCCATCCCTCTCGATGATTTGTCAACCAATTCTCTTGATAACCCTTTGGTTAGCGGATCCGCGATATTATCCTTTGACGGTATAAAGTCAATAGTGATAATTCCGGTTGACATTAACTGTCTAATGGAACTATGTCGTCGTCGAATGTGACGGGACTTTCCATTATACATTGTGCTTTGTGCTCTGCCAATAGCAGACTGACTATCACAGTGCAGTCCTATTGCAGTCACAGGCTTTGGCCATCTCGGAATATCCTCCAAAAATTGGCGTAAGTATTCAGCCTCTTCGGCACATTTATCTAATGCCACAAACTCAGCTTCCATCGTGGAATGAGTTATTACCGTTTGTTTAGAGGATTTCCATGACACTGCTGCTCCAGCTAGTGTAAACACATAACCACTCGTAGACTTTAATGCCTTCTTGCTAGATATCCAGTTTGCGTCAGTATAGCCCTCTAGTACTGCTGGATAACTGCCATAATGCAAACCATAGTCTCGAGTTCCCCTCAAATACTTTAGTACTCGTATGATCGCTTTCCAGTGATCAGCTCCTGGATTACTCGTAAATCTACTCAACTTGCTAAATGAGTATGCAATGTCTGGTCTTGTACAACTCATTAAGTACATAAGACTTCCAATTATTCGTGAGTATTCCAGTTGCGAGACTCCTACACCTTTATTCTTGGATAGATGCAAGGTCAAATCCACAGGTGTTCTCGTTGTCTCGACATCATCCTTGAGAAATTTCTCAAGAATCTTGTCAACATAATGTGGTTGACTTAAGGCAAGACCCTCCGAGGTTCTAGAAATTTGAATTCCCAGAATTACATTTGCTAGACCCATGTCTTTCATGTCAAATCCCGCCCTTAACATGTCTTTAGTAGATTTGATCACCTTATCATTGCTACCAGCAATAAGTAGATCATCTACATACAATGTCATCATAACATATCCGTTTTCGTTATCCTTGTAGTAGGCACAACTATCACATTCATTGATCTTGAAACCACTGGCTAACACAACCTCATCAAATTTCTCATGCCATTTCATAGGCGCTTGCTTCAAGCCATACAATGATTTCACCAATCTACAGACTTTTCTTTCTTGTCCAGGGACAACAAACCCTTCAGGTTGTTCCATATAGATTTCCTCATCTATATCCCCATTTAGAAAAGCTGTCTTCACATCCATTTGATGTACAGTCAACTTTCGCATTGCAGCGATAGCAAACATCATCCTTATAGATGTTATTCTCGATACTGGAGAGTATGTATCAAAGTAATCAAGGCCATGTTGTTGCTTGTATCCTTTGATTACAAGTCTGGCCTTATACTTATCGATGGTGCCATCAGGTTTCAATTTCTTTTTGAAAACCCACTTGCTACCGAGTGTTTTACTACCGGCTGGTAAGTCCACTAACTCCCAAGTATGATTCTGTAAGATAGAATCTACTTCACTTTTGATGGCCTCTTTCCACATAGGTCCATCAGGTGATGTTACCGCTTCCCTATAGGTTTTCGGATCACCTTCTTCGAGCAAATAAGTCAGAAACTCTGACCCATAGGATTTCTCCTTCCCTTGTCTTTTGCTCCTTCTCACTACCCCCACATTTCCGTCTTCACTTTCATCATTCTCATTGTCATCTTCTAAAGATTCATGAGGTCGTTTAGACGTCGTAGGGCGTTCGATTCCAGGATTACAAGGAAATACATTCTCAAAGAATGACGCATTCCTTGACTCCATAATCGTATTCTTTTGAATGTCAGAAATCTTCGATTCATGAACAAGAAACCGATATGCAGTACTATGTGGTGGATATCCGATGAAAATACAATCCACAGTCTTTGGACCAATCTTCACCGTCTTAGGTGTAGGAATTAGTACCTTTGCAAGGCACCCCCACACTTTCAGATTTTGGTAACTTGGTTTCTTTTTCTTCCACATCTCATAAGGACTTTCATCCTTATTCTTGCGGATCATCATATTTAAAATATGAGTTGCACTTAAGATGGCTTCCCCCCACATCGACTGCGGAAGTCCAGAGCTTAATAGCATCGCATTCATCATCTCCTTGAGAGTGCGATTCTTCCTCTCAGCCACTCCATTAGACTGAGGGGAATATGGTGCAGTGACCTCATGGATTATACCATGTTGTGAACAGAATTCCCCAAAAGGTTCAACATATTCACCTCCACGATCACTTCGTATCGTTTTGATTTTCTCATTCTGTTGTGTCTCAACTTCTTCCTTATAGATTTTAAATTTATCTATAGCTTCGTCTTTGCTTTTAAGCAAATATACATAGCAGTATTTTGTACAATCATCTATGAATGTAATAAAATACTTGTTTCCTCCTCTAGTTGGAGCAAATTTCAAATCACATATATCACTATGTATTAGGTCTAGCACCTTGGTGTTTCTTTGCACGTGTTTAAACGATGCTCTTGTTAATTTTGCCTCAACACAAGTTTCACACTTATGTTTTGAATCAATATTCAATTTTGGTATGTAATCTTTTGCACTTAAACGTCGTAAAGTGTCAAAATTAACATGTCCTAATCTAGCATGCCATAAATTAGGAGACTCAAGCAAGTAAGCAAAAGAATTCTTTATTTCATTATTGTCCTTAACGGACATCACATTGAGCTTAAAAAGCCCATCGGTTACATAGCCCTTGCCTACAAACATACCATTCTTAGACAAAATAACTTTATCTGACTCTATTACAATACGAAAGCCATGCTTATTCAACAAGGAACCAGACACAAGGTTCTTGCGAATATCAGGCACATAAAGTACATTCTTCAAAGTCAGATCCTTTCCAGAAGTCATCTTCAGAATCACCGTGCCTTCCCCTTCAATGGTTGAAGTTGCTGAATTCCCCATGTAGAGCTTCTCACCAGCATCAGAAGATTTAAGGCTAGAGAAAATCACCTTGTCTGAACAAACATGCCTTGTAGCTCCCGTATCAATCCACCATTCCCTTGGATTAGAGCCAACCAGGTTCACCTCAGAGACCGTAGCACAGAGGTCTATGTCACCCATCTCCTTAGAGATATCATCGACCATGTTTGCTTCTTTCTTCTTGTTGGGCTTCTTAGGCTTCTTACACTCAGAAGACCTATGACCCACTTTGTCGCAGTTAAAGCACTTCCCTTGAAACTTCGTCTTCGAAATTCCTCCCTTGGGTGCCAACTTTGCCCCTTTACCAGAATTATTCTTCTTGGGCTTATGTTCCACCATGTTTGCCTTTTCAGTGGCAACATTCATCTTCTTCTCAGATCCCCTGTTGTCTTCTTCAATACGAAGTCTAACAATCAGATCCTCCATAGTCATCTTCTTTCGCTTATGCTTAAGGTAGTTCTTGAAATCTTTCCATCCAGGTGGCAGCTTCTCAATCACAGCAGCAACTTGGAAAGACTCACTTATGATCATCCCTTCAGCATGAATATCATGGATGATCACTTGCAGTTCTTTCACCTGACTGACCACAGTCTTAGAATCCGCAATCTTATAATCAAGAAAGCGGCCAACAATCCACTTCTTAGCCCCAGCATCCTTGGTTTTGTACTTATGGTCAAGTGACTCCCATAAGGCCTTAGATGTTGACTTTGTACAATACACGTTATATAACGAGTCTGCCAAACCATTCAGCACGTAATTCCGACAGATATAATCGGCGTGCTTCCAAGCATCAACAGCATAAACTGTTTGCGTGTTACTCTCAGCAGTGAGCAACGGTGGATCCTCCCTGAGGTAGCGATCCATATTCAACGTGGTCAGATAAAACAGCATCTTTTGCTGCCAGCGTTTGAAGTTCGTACCATTGAACTTCTCAGGTTTCTCAGCATGTGCAGCAGGCACTGTAGGAACCGTAGGCACAACAGGTGCAATATGTGTGCTAGGCACCACATGTCCGTTCGTAGGAACAAATCCTGACGTAGTCGATCCAATCGGAACATTAATCTGTCCCACAGGCACATGTCCCAGAGGCACATCTCCAACCGGTGTTGTACCCACATCAGATGTTACAATCTGTGCGATAGGGTTTAACGGAGGCTGGTGATCCCCATCAGATGTTACAATCTGTGCGTTGGGATCAACCACCATGTTTGTGTTATTCACGTTTTGGTTCTCCATTGATTCTGTCACTCAAACAAACAAGTAAATACGTAAGTACAGATCACAGATGTAAATTGAATTACGCTTTAAGATTGTTAGACAATCTGTGAAAATTAGTACAAAACAATATATCGTGTGTGCGAATAACAGAATATGAAAAACGAATAAAAGAGGAGACAAGAACGTAAAAACCTGAGTCCAGTGCGTGACTGTCTCCTTAAAGCGTATTTGCCCTCACCGTATGTGTAAGCAAAACACCTCCCAGGATAAAACGGATTGCAGTGAAGCTATAGGAGCGTCACTCTCAGCGAGCTTGAACCGAGCAAGAATATCACCGAAGAAGAAGAGGACGTATTCGAGAGAAGAGGATGTGTTTTCGAATGAATAATCCTAGACCCTAAGGGGGGTATATATAGGATAGACAAGACTTGTTCGCTACACAACTGCTTAACTTAATTAAACGCGTTAATTAAGATAAGACTATAACGAAAAGATAATGATAAAACTTGTGCGCTACTCAATTACCCCAGTTAAAAGTCGGTGGTAATTTTCCTTTATTAATTAACCGCGTTAATTAATTAAGGTAAGGCGGTGGCAAAAAATTCGTTATAAAACCGGAATTGATTTACCTCAATTAATTCCAAATTCGAATTAACTTATCCAGTAATTAATTCCAAAAACGAATTAACTTAACCAGAAATTAATTCCGAAATTGAATTAAACTAAGTCAGATTTTAAGCCCAAGCCCTGTGGAAATAATAATTAGCAAAACTAGTCTGGTTCAGATCGGCCCAATTTTCTGCTGCATTCGTGTCCGCAGGTCGCACACGCGGAAAGCCCGAAGTCTTGCGAAGCCACGAATTCTCCCTCGAAATCCCATGATTTGCACCCCCCCTGCGCGCACGTAGGAGATGGAGCAACACTTAGCCAACACAAGTGAACACTACTCATGTGTTGTACTATATAAAGCAAAGGAAACTCCTTTTCCATTTCAATGTGGGACTTCAAGTTCCAAACCATAATTTCCACTTCCAAGGGAGCAACGTTGGATAATCATAACTCATCCATCCCTTAGTCGTTTTGAGTGTTTAAACATGCATTGGAAAGCTCTCACGGAGGAGAACATTCTCCAAGCACAACTTGTTGCAAACACGCACACAAGGCACACTCAAATTGGAGCTCAAAATGACTCGACAATGTGGGGCTAAAACCCACATTTTCTAACAGAAAGAACTGATGAGGTCAAAGAAAACAAGAAACAGATACTGGTCACACAGTATGAAGCTTTCATGGCACAGTCCAAGGAAAGCATCACTGATATGTTTGAGAGATTTCACAAGTTGGTTACTGAGTTGCAGATGAATGGAAAGGTTTACAGCACTAAAGAACTGAATATGAAGTTTCCATTGTCTTCTCCAAACGACCTAGAGCAGAGGGTCATTTCTCTAAGGGAAAGAGATTTGAACAAAATCATATATGATGTGCTCTATGGGGTTTTAAAGACTCATGAACTTGAGTTGCTTCAGAAGAGGGCTATTCAAGCCAACCAAGGCAGGATGGTAAACACATCATGTGCCTTGATTGTCAGCAAATCTATGCAAGACCCGGAAGCCTCTACAAATCAGCTGAGAATAGAGGAGATAGTAGATGATGAAGAAACTAAAACTGAAGTGAGTGAACCTGTTGAAGAAAAGGAAGAAGAGGAAGAGTTCTACACTCTTGAAGAGCTAGATGGAATGGAAAACACTAATTACTACTAATTACTACTAATGGTTCAAAGTGTATATACTATTTTGTTGCCGATTACTACTCTCTTTGAATAAGTTCTGATGCTCAAAATCAATTTCTCGGAATCCTTATAACGAAATTCGTACCGTATAAGCACAGGCCTGTGCATTGCACAGAAATTTATATATGTATGTATTTATTTTTGTACATGTGTATGTATGTATAAATATGAATATTAATAATATAACAATTAATATATTACAAATAATGAAGTATTAATAAATGTAAAACATCCAGTTTAGGTTTGTAAAACGGTCTGCGAATAGAGTAGCTCACTACTTAGTGAGATACAACTGTTCAATTGCTGATCATGTTTGGAGAGTGGGAGATGTCCACTCAGAGTTTCATCATGTATTGTTTAACGATTTAAGTACTCAATTAAATTCAACTTTCCTTGCAAAAAAAAAGCGCAAAATGTTTTAATATACATACATCTATATATACAGATTTAAAGACGAAAAAAACTAGTAACAACTCTTCTCTTGATCTTCATCATCTATGTTTGATCTTCTCCGAATCAACATTCGCGTTGGATGCAAATCGTACTAGTTTGTAAGTATAATTCAGGCTCCAATATATCATGTATGTATGTATGTATATGAGTCCGTGATTGCGATTTGTGTGTTTTTCGATTATTATGATATGATTTGTAATTTATGAGTATGATATGATTATTATCATGTATGTATGTATGTATGTGAGTATGTGACTGCGATTTGTGTGTTTTTTCGATTATTATGATATGATTTGTAATTTTTGTTGAAATTGAGCTGCTATGTTGATGAATAAATTATTCCAAAATAAAATTTGTTTGATGCAAAAAAAATGTTTTACAAAAAAAAATGTATATGAGAAAATTGAGGAATATGGTTGCAATCACATATTAAAAATAAATTACAAGGCGTTTAAACATTTTTAAGATATCAAAAATAAAAAATCATATATATGTTCATATGAAATATTAAAAATAATTTTGTAAAAGAAGTTAAAATTAGTGATATATTTTGTATAGAAATAAAAACAAATTAAATTTTATAGGTTAGGGTACGGGTCACGTCGTTTCTAAGCTCATCATGCATCTATTCTCTATCTCTCTCAAATCAATTCAAGGTAAGGTATGTCCTCTCTCTCTCTCTCTCTATCATCTCTCTATTCTGTCTCTCTCTCATATCTTCCGGCCTAATCTCTCGTATATATGTTAAAGATTTATGGGCTTTGTTGATTTCTTTGAGAAGCAAACATGAAATAATTAGTAATATTAGATTGTAGCAAAATCTTTATCTAATAATATATTAGATTAAATTGATATTGTGTTGTGTTTGTCAGTATTATCCGCACTTATATTTCTCACACACTCAGCACATATCTTGCTACACAGATTCAAGAACGTGAAAAGTTCAAGAATCCATTCACCCACCTTTGTATTCTTTTACTGTATTCAATACTCAACAGATATGCTAAAAGAGAAAAAGAAAGTTGAGTTATTGTGTTTCTCATTTTTGTGCATCACTGTAATTTGAACTATACTTATAGCGGATGTAGTATGGTGTTAAATTGGTGTTTCTAAAGTCACTTTGCACAGGAAAAATCAAATCACAACACTCTTTATCTTCACAAAGAAAGCCTAACTATAATCTTCTAGTTGCCAATTTTTGCTGACTTGTCTGACAGGTTTTACAGGGGAAGACACTCCCTACGGATCCTCTGGTCAAAAAGGCACATATTACTTTGAATTTTCAAGACCTTTGAGAACAATGGATCGTTTACAGCAGGTTCTTAATCTCTCAACAATACCAAATTCTATATTTTATAAAATAACTATGTTGAATTACTTGTACTCCCTCCACAAATTATCTGTTCTGGAAGTTTTTTTGGGACATGAAATATATATCATGTACTGTATCACTTTACCTTTGACCTTTAGCAAGGAATCTCCTTCAAATGTATGAACAAACTCTATTTAACCATTGATCTGTATCCTAATTAAACACACACCTACGTAGGAAATGTCCCACACACCCAGGTAGCGAAATTCGTGACCAGATTGTGCGAAAATTCCTCAGCAGGAGTAACAATCAGGAGTAGAAATTAGCTACCGGGAGGAAAGGTGAAAGGCCCAAATTTATTTTAAACTGATATATGTTTTTGTATGTTTGCATATAGTTTGTGGTTGTGCAATACTAAATTACCAACCATGTCCTTGCATATACTCAAAGGAGGGTAAGGTCTGGTTGTGTTGTTACACCATGCATTGTTCAGGAAATGAGATCACCAACTTTAAGTAGTTTGTGACTTTGTGGTCAAGGCATTGGGAAAATATTATCTTTGATAGTGTCATTTTCCCGGAATAATAGTTGCTGTTACAGAACTGTTTGTATGAGCTCTAACTAATCAAATCCTTAAGTTTATTTATTATTGTTCGTGAGGAAATTTGGCTTGTTATTAGAAATCATTACTTCAATAAAATTCTCTCAGTTAAATGTAATTTTGCTGTGAGCCTAATTAATCTTTATTTGTGGTTTACTATATGTATCAATCTATCAGTTTGTGCTGCATTTCATAAGTTGGCTGAGTAAAACGATTAATATCATCTTTTCTATATATAGCCCGTGATGTGTTGATTCTCGGTATATGGAACTTCACCAGCTGTAATTATGCATCTGAAAGCTTAAAATTAATTATTTACTGATTTCAATGGGAGATGATATGCTAAACTTAATTTTTTTTGTTATTCCTTTCTTTGCAGCGGCGAAGGCAAGGCCAGGAAGGTGCTGAAAGTAGAATCCCTTCTAGATGTCTCTGGACACTTGTTTAATCTTCAGTAAGTCCTATGACTTTAATGGGTTCTTTTAAACCTTACATTCTAATGCAAATTTTTACCCCTTAATTTGACTTGCTAGAAATTTTAAAGGTGTTCAGAACAAGCTTGCAAACGTGGATGAGAGCATTTATATCCCAGTCACCAAGGCAGAGTACAATGTTCTTGTATCAGCATTCAATGTATGGTACAACCCTTCATCTCACTATTTTTACAGTGAATTATATTGGCCTGCATCTATAGAGTCTAGACCATATGTTGACGTTCTTATGTCATATGTAGAATGCTGAGACAACAATATGTTGACATTCTTATGTCATATGACAAACATAAATTATGTTTGACTTGTGTATGCCATTAGAAACTGTTAATTTAAGGTATAATCTTAATTGAAAAATAAAGGTGTTATTTTTTTCAGGTCTGGGAATGCGTAGCCTCTCTTCTTCAGGAGCTGCTCAATTTGGTCATGCTCAGAACTCAAGCAGCTCCATCGATGGTACGACTGATTTTTACTCAATTTCACAATTAGGAAATCAGAATAGAATACTTTATGGAATGCCAATGTCATTTGAATTACATCAGCTGCCACACAGCAATAGTGTAAATTGTGGAGTGCTCCTCCAACCATATCAGGGACAACATATCGATCTTTGAGTTTTTTATGGATACTGGTTATCTTTTAAAAATAACCATTTTATTTATTCTAGTACTTGCATGTTTTAAGTTGTATTCAATAGTTAGTGTTGGTGAATATTTATAGATTAGATGGTTGGTTTAGTAGTAGATGATGATATTGTAATGATGTTGGATGACATTTTTGGTGAATGAAAACATGAATTGAATTCAGTTTTTAATTTTTTTCTTGAAAAATGCAATATTTAAATGTTATATTTATATTTTGTCAATACAATTTAAAATGTGGAACACATGTGGCATTTCCCTTGTGGGGCCCACATGTAGGACCCACAATATAATTGATTAATTATTTTGCAAAATTATAACATCTAAGGTAACATAGATTTGGTGTTGCTATAGAGTGCTTAGTGTGTTGATGTAAAGGTCTATGGTAACGAATATGACTATGCTAGCTTAGGTATGTCGAAGTGTTGCCTTAAACTCCAAAGGTTACATAGAACAAAACTATCCCAGCTAAGATGTTACCTTAGTCTTTTTTGGGCATTTGGTAACAGAATTTAGGGTCTAAGATAACACAGTCGTGGTGTTACTGTATGTCATCTATGACGTAGTGATGGTTAAATTTGTTTGTGATTGAAATATCGCACCAAAACTTAAAGAAAAGAAGATGAAGATGAAGATCAAGGTGGCAAGCTTATGCATGCTGCTAGCTCCTGTCGTCGGCTTCTACTTATAGATAGAACCAAAGATATGTTTGATATAAATCATACAACTAATGTTATAAGTAGGCTGTATAAATTTGTGTTTGTATTGAGTTCCTAATATAATTATGACATTATGTACCAGAGGAACCAGGTTGTCGAATGATTTAGATTTATAAACAAGTTCACATTTTAGTTGAAAATACTCCCTCCGTCCTAAAATACATTTCCTTTTTCAAAAATGAATTTGTCCCATTTTACATATTTCTTTTCTTTTTTCAATGCAAATTAAGGATAATTTTCCAAAACTATCCCTACATTTATTGTATCTAAAATTTGACTTTTTTCAAACTTAACATTATTCTCATTTTTCAATGTATTAATTAAGGGTATTAGTTGAAAAATTTTATCCAACTAACTTTTCTCTTAATATGTGTGTTTTTAAGAAGGAAAATGTTAACCACAGACCTTAGGGCTATGGTTAAGATGTTATGTGGTAGTTTTTAATTGGCTCAAGGTTGTGCCCCACTTGCAAATAAGTATGTGGCCCCATGCATTCACATAAATCATCCAATAAAAATTCACCACATGGTAAAAATTAATCCTTAAACATAGCCCTAAGGATTGTGGTTAACAGGACCCTTTTAAGAAAAGGGACAAGTAAATTGGAACGAGGGAGTATTATGGTTAAGTATTAATGTAAGTGGATAAATGCATTTAAAATTTCAAATTTGCACTTAATACATTAAACTTGCACGAATTTCAATATAATTATTTATCAATTTGGAATTTTTTTATAAGTGAAAATTAATGTGAATGCAGGGGGTCCACTATTATTAATTGAAAAATTAAATTGATGTTGTAAAAGAGCATTGAAAAACTAAAAATCAATTAAATAAATAAAATCAATGTTGAAAATATGAGAATATTTAATGCTTAACCATAACCCTTAGGGCTATGGTTAGCATTTCCCTAATTTTTATAACCAATTAAAAGTAAACACATGATATTCGTGGAAATTTTTCGGAATGCTTTTTTGGTTCCCTAACATTTTTCTTCATTTATTTCATAAAAATTTGTATGATTTTATTTTCGACTAATTATTCCATCAATATGTACTACTCAACTACTGCATGTAAAGGTAATCAAATCGGGCCTTTTTGACGCTTTCAACTTACCCGAGCACATTAGAACAAAGACTTTTAAAAATTTATATGAAATGTCAATACACATGTTAATTCCACATCTTTTCATAGAATTACAACATAAAATACATAATTTCAAGGGAAAAAAACTGGAAATACATTTTCAGTTTATCACACAAATTTATACATCAAATTGGACTCGCTAATGTTGATAAATTTATTAAAAAGGTCGAACGCCTATTTTTATCTTTTTTACGAATATGATTATAGTGAAATTTACAACGAGAGTCAATTATCAAATATTTATTGAAAAGTTGTGACATCTTCTTCTTAAGAACTATGAACTTGGAGACTGTTTCATCAGTGGGAGTAGTATTTGAAAGGCAACCTGAATCATCATTAATTTCAGGATTGATTATAAAGCATTATGAGAAAGTTTCAAATATTTGCCAACAATTTGGGTAAATTTTACATTTTGTGTTGAAATGATCAACGTAATCATACTTCTTTTGACTTGTTTTTGTATTGAGATTATGGGTCATGTAAAAATTTCATATTTTAATATTTTTTTATATAGATATTTAATATATGTTTTAGATTTTATAAATTATTTTTAAAAAAAATATTTTGTTTTCAACTAGAAATATTTACTTATTTTTTTAAATAAGTCAATTTTTTTGAAAATTAACTTTACAAAAACATCCCTATATATGCTATCCAACAATTTACGGGTTTGACACAAACTTTAAAATTGATACTCCCTCTGTTTTTTTCAATAGTTTACATTTGCGGACCAATTTCCGGCACGGATTTTAAGGTGCATTTTAAGGATAGTTCCATAACTTATTTTTGATATTTTCTTTTTTTGTATGAAAATAGGATTGTTCTATTTTTATACAAAAAAAGAAAATATCAAAAATAAGTTATATAAATATCCTTAAAATGCACCTTAAAATGCGTGTCAAATACGCAGTTTTTTATGTAAAGAAATGGATTGGACGGAGGGAGTATAAAATATAGAAATGAGAATGAGGAAGAAAGTATCATTCGTAAATGACTATGAAAAATGACTTGGATAACAAAAGTGTTACTCACATATATCTACAAACCTGCAAATAAATCACCCTTTTACAAATTTTACTTGAAGAAAATATGATTTAGATGGAGAGCATTTATAATTTAACGAGTACTTTTAGCGGAAATTATTGCTCGTTTTGTATTTAATAATACTAGCCAGTAACCAGTGCGAAGCACGGGCCGGGTAGGCACGTGTAAATTATCGATAATAAATGAATATCATTTTAATATGTATTTGTAAAAAATTGAATGATAAAAACATATAATAAATAAATACTATTAAATTATGTAATTATAGGGAATTGAATACGGGTGAAATTAAAAAATTAAATAGATAAATGAATAAATATAATTAATAAGTTTTATTTAAATATAAACTTGTAAAGAATTGAATGATAAAAGTATATAACAAATAAACACTATTTAATTATGTGGTTATAGGGAATCGAATACGGGGTGAAATTAAAGAAATTAAATTGAATAAACAAATCTTGTATAATTATGTAGTTGGAAGGAATCGAACCCCGAGTTAAGTGATAACCGAATTTGGTATTTTGATACTTTGGTATTTTGGTACTACTAGCTTAAAACCCGTGCGATGCACGGAATTTTTTTAAGATTATATGAATATTTTTTATTAATTTGAATTGATTTTTTTAAAATATGAATGATTTAAATTTTTCAATGAGATGATTTCATCATAATTATATAAAGGTTATCCGTAATATTTCTAAAAAAGGGGATTGTAGTTAGAAAATATAGAAAAGATGATAGGTTTTAGTTGAAAAAGGTAATCGATTAATTATTAATATTATAAGACTATTATTTCATTTTATTAAATAGAATCACACGTGATATAATTGGAAAATGAGAGATTTTAGTTAGAGAAAATAGAAAATGTAAGGTGAAAATTCAAAAGGTGACATGTTTTAGGTGAAAAAGGTAATTAATTAATTTATAGTAATTATAATTTAATTAAATTATTTTACTAAATAAAATTGCTCGTAGTGTTTTTAGAAAATGAGAAATTAATGTTGCGCGTGATATATCTAGAGGCATTAAAAAAGATAAAAAAAGATTATACGTTTTAGCTAAAAAAAAGTAATCGATTAATTATTAGTATTATAATTTTATTATTTTATTTTATTGGATAGAACCGCCCGTGATATAATTGGAAAAGGAGAGATTTTAGTTACAGAAAATAGAAAAGGTAACGTGAAAATTAAAAAGGTGACATGTTTTAGGTGAAAAATGTAATTGATTAGTTTATGGTAATTATAATTTAATTATGTTACTTTACTAAATAAAATTGCTCATAGTTCTTTTAGAAAATGAGAAATTAATGTTACCCGTGATATTTCTAGAAAAAGAGGGATTTTAGTTAGAAAATATAGAAAAGATGATACGTTTTAACTGAAAAGAGAGATTTTAGTTAGAGAAAAGAAAAAAGGTAACATATTTTGGTTGAAAAGGGTAAGATCGATTAATTAATAGTAATAATATTAAACAAAATTTCTTGTAGTGTTTTTAAAAAATGAGAAATTTTAGTTAGATAAAATATCATGTGCATGTTTTAGGTGAAAAAGGTAATTGATTAGTTTATAGTAATTATAATTTAATTACGTTATTTTACTAAATAAAATTGTTCGTAGTTTTTTTTATAAAATGAGAAATTAATGTTGCCCGTGATATTTCTAGAAAAGAGGGATTTTAATTAGAAAATATAGAAAAAATGATACGTTTTAGCTGAAAAGATAGATTTTAATTTAAAAAAAGAAAAAAAAGTAACATATTTCAGTTGAAAAATGTAATTGATCGATTAATTAATAGTAATTATATTAAACAAAATTGCTCGTAGTATTTTTTAAAAAGGAGAAATTTAGATAGATTAAATATCATGGGTCGTCGTCTGATTTAATGAAATAAATTAATAATATCATAACTAACTAATTACTTTTTTTAGCTAAAAGGTAATATCTTTTCTATATTTATAACTAAAATATCTCATTTTCAAACTTGCTTTTTTTACTTCTTTTTCAGCTACCTTTACTTAGTTATTCTTTATTTATTTTATATTTCTTAATAAGTAACCAAATACCTTTTTCAGTTATTACCTTTTGTACATTTTCCAAGTAAAATATCTTATTTCCAAAAATAACATTAACATGGGTCGTTCTATTTAATGAAATAAACTAATAATATTATAATTAGTTATTACCTTTTGTACATTTTCCAACTAAAATATCTTCTTTCCAAAAATAACATGGGTCGTTCTATTTAATGAAATAAACTAATAATATTATAATTATTAATAACTAACTGATTACCTTTTTCAGCTAAAAGGTAATATCTTTTCTATAATTTTAAACTAAAATATCTCATTTTCAAACTTATCTTTTTTTACTTCTTTTTCGACTATTATATTTTCTAACTAAAATCTATTCTTTCCAAAACTTGGTTTTTTTACTTCTTTTTCAAGCTATTACCTTTTCAAGGGTATGGATTTTATCTTTCAAACTTATCTTTTTTTACTTCTTTTTCGACTATTATATTTTCTAACTAAAATCTATTCTTTCCGAAACTTGGCTTTTTTACTTCTTTTTCAAGCTATTACCTTTTCAAATATGGATTTTATCTATAATTAAGTAAGGGTAAATAAGTAAAATCAACAAGTACCGTACCTACCGACCGACCAACCAAACTTTTAATGTTTCGGCTTTTATATAATAGTATAGACTAGCTAGCTTTTAGACTGTAATTTTGCACGGGTAATTTTTAAAACTTTTTAAAATTATATCATTAAATAAAATAGAGTATAATAATTTATTATGGATATAATTTAATTTTGTAATATTACCTAATAAAATAAATAATAATAATAGTTATTTAATACATGTATTGTTTAGAACTAATGATATAAAATCGTAATGTAAATTTGTTGTTGACGGGATTCGAAACTTGAATATTTAGAAGAGGGATTTAAATATAGAATATTTCTTATTATTAGATATAACGATTATTATTTATTTACTAAATATCTAACCGGCACTATTGTTTTAAATGGTTGAACCATACAACCATTTACATACATATGATATAAATATTATTTAAAACAATTATACCCTAATTTGCTTATTATATATTATAGATTCATATACATATTGATTTACATATATAAATATTAAAAAATTTAAGAAAAACATGAATTAAAAATGATTAAATGTAAGACAAACAATGAAACAAATGATAAATGTGTAAACCTGCTCTGCAAACACTAGCTTAATTTCTTTTTGCATTTGGATAGGAAATAGTATATAGATGACTATGGACCTGTTTGGATGAAGTTAAGAAAATGACTTTATGACTTAAATTATTTAAAATCATAAACCAACAATGAAAATTTTATATTATTACAGTTAAGATATTTTTATTATTTTGCAAAATTTAAAATTATTGAAAATACTAATAAAAATAAAATGTATAAGTTAAATATGTGAAAGGTAATATCAATTTTTATCAACTAAAATTACCAAAATTACATCCTATCAACTAACGATTTTAAACTAATTCTTTAAATTAAAATAAAATTTAAAATATTACACCAACACACGTTTTATACTTTAATGTCAAAATTTGAAGCATGACGCGGTCACGCGGCTATGATTTTTTAAAAACAAAAGCCCAATCTTTTGTTATAAATAGAGATGGTTAGGGATCTGCATGATAACCTACGACAAAATCAAAAAAATTTAAACCTGCAAAGTAGAGCAAAAGACACGATGAACAACGTCGTTGGTAACACCAAGCAAGCAAATCTCGAATCGAGAAACCCATTTAGTACAGATTCAACAATTCTCTCGTGGCTCGAATCCGGAAAAAAACCTAGTATTGGCACTATAATTCTTTTGTGGACTGTCCTGCTGACGCTATTTAGTTTTGTTATTTGCTTTTGCCCCCTATGTTACGAAGTATATGTTATGATCAGATCCCAAGCCCAAGAGAACGCCTTTCTGTTTATATTGTTTCTTGTTGTTTTGATCATAACAACGAAATTGATCCGAAAAGAAAAGAATTTAAGTATTGTGAAAGTAGCGATATCATCCTCACTTTCTTTGAAAGAGGTTCGGAGTTGTTCAGTTATTGTTCAGAGCAACCAAGGTGCAAATCTAGTGATTACCAATCACTGTGATGGGACATCGGTTGTAGTTAGTCGTCCTTAATTTTATTGAAAGATATAATACTACGCATGGTTCTGATGAGGATGTGTTTTCTTTGTAATTAGATGATTAATGATTGGTGTTAGTTGAACTTTTATTTATACCTAGACAATGAAGGAAAAGATTTTAAATATTAGCGATATTGTCCTCACTTCCTTTCCACGAGTTTTGGAATTTATTGTGCAAATCTATCGATTACCAACCAATGGCAGGACGCGCGGATATAGTTGATTGTACTTAATTAATTTTATCGAAACAT
The DNA here is from genome assembly GCA_037693485.1 of Kitagawia praeruptora. Taxonomy (NCBI): domain Eukaryota; kingdom Viridiplantae; phylum Streptophyta; class Magnoliopsida; order Apiales; family Apiaceae; genus Kitagawia; species Kitagawia praeruptora. Next base: position 7,394,320 of record CM075348.1, on the reverse strand, counting down.
AATAGTGGTTTTGGTAAGGGTATATATTTTCTCTTTAATTTGCTGATCGATACATTATACATACATATACTACTATAGCCAGGCTTTGTAGTGAGTAGTGACCGTGGTCCGTGGATGTCTTTAAAAAACATTGCCACAACATCAGGTAATGGGTCCGTTTGATAAATTTTATTTTTTAAAAATAAGTTACTTATTTTGGAAAAAAAATTAGGAAATATGTATTTTTTTCTGAAATAAGTAACTTATTTTTGCAAGATAATGAATATTAAACTACCCATACACATTTTTTTTTGAAAAAAATTATGTAAATACGAATTTTTTTCCGAAATAAGTAACTTATAAGTTCTATAATAAATTTGCCAAACGGCACCAATATTGGAGGTATTGTTGTATTTTGTGATTACCAACTAATAGTTGATTGTACTTAATTAATTTTATCGAAACATAATAGTGGTTTTGGTAAGGGTATGTTTTCTCTTTAATTTGCTGATCGATACATACATATACTACTATAGCCGGGCTTTGTAGTGACCGTGGTTATATTGGATGTCTTTAAAAAAACATTGCCACAACACGAGATAATATTGGAGGTATTGTATTTTGTGATGTTCCAAGTGCAGAAGAAAGCCGCCTCTATCGGCCTTTTAACTTTGTTTTCGGGTAGGATACGATCATATTTAACTTATTATAAAAAAAATTAAGTGTTTTAGTAATTTGTTGATATTCATTACGATTTCATAATTTTTATAGAAATATGATGATATTTAAAAACTAGCTATTTTTTAACATAATAAAATGGGTGATTTTGATAAATTTTTCCTAATTCTTATACTATACGGTTAAAATTTATAAAATTATGGTAAAAGATCTGTGTGAGAAAATTAACCCAATATTTATGAGACTCTGCATCAATTCTACATAATTCAACTTCAAGTTAAAATCAATTACAATTTATATTCTAAAGAAATTATTATACGTCAAAGATAATAATAAATGTAATACAAATTATTTCAAAATAAATAAATGTAAAACAAATAAACGTACAATAAGTGTTTAATCGTCCACAAACACTAGCTTTCTTTATGCATTTGAATTGTGAAACACTATGCATTTGAATTGCTTTCTACTAGGTGATGGCCTAGTAGAAATAGGATAGGATATGCTGTTAGAAATACGATAGGAATCTGCATGATAACCTATGATAAATATATAATTTCTTTTCGTCGTATCTATTAGTAATAATTTTTTTAATTACATCCCATCAACTAACGATTTTAAACTAATTCTCTAAATTAAAAATAATTTTAACATATTACACCAACACCCGTTTCATACTTTAAAGTCAAAAATAATTTTAAACCAGACCCAGCTATGATTTTAAAAAACAAAATCCCAATCTTTCTAGGTGGGCCAAAGCATGTACTGTCCTGGACCGGACTGGAAGATGATGTTATAAATAGAGATGATGAGGGTTCTGCATGATAACCTATGATAAATATATAGTAATTTCTTTTAGCCTCTCGCATTTATTCATAATAATTTTCGGGATGAAGGAGGAGCAAAGCAGGGCAAGGAACAAGATGAACAGCGTTGATAACACCAATGAAGCAAAGCTTGAATCGGGAAGAGTACCTAGTCTGAGTGGAGTAATTTTGTTGTGGTTTTGCGCGCTGTCACTGTTGGGTTTCAGTGTAGACTTCCTTTATAAGCAAGTACTCCCTAATATCAAAAAAATTGACGAAGATGTGGAGGTGAGAGGCATTGCGGGTTTGATGTTTATTCTTTTTGTTGAGATGGCCGCCTTAATTGGTACAGGAACATTCTTAGTGACAAAGGAATACATTAAATTTAGAAAATCGATCCGAAAACAAAAGGGCAAAAATAATGTTGCAGAAACGTTGTCGTCCTCCCCACTTCCTTTACATGAGATTCGGAATTCAACAATTGTTCGAAACAACAACAAAAGTGCAAATCTACCGGTGACAAACGACAATGATGAGACATTAGAGGTTCTACTTAGTCATCATTAATTTGTTAAATTTTTTTGTCTGCTTAAATCTTGATATTGATTTTGTCTGCTTGATACTTATAACGACGATTTATGATCTAATTCATGATTATGATTTCGATTGCACTATTTTATAAGTATATTTTTTCATTCGACCATGTTTATCTAATAGTAACTTCAAACTTCAAGCAACCTTATTTAGGTTGCAGATCCGTACATGTAAAACCTTAAACTGAAAGTTGTCTTTACTGTCGAAGAAGCAAAACTCTTAAAACACCGAATACATTTGTCTAAAAAAGCTAATAGCACAACCTCCCAGTGGCCTATAGGAGGGTTTCAGATATACAAGCTTGTGCTCAGCACTCAGAAAAGTGGTTGAATCTGAATTTTCGGTCTGTAAGATAGCCAGGTTTTGTAGTGACTGCAGTTACTTATTCAATGTCTCCTGATAACATTTGCACCACACGACACATTGGAGGTCTTACATTTGGTGATGTTTGAGTGCACAAGAGTGCCTCCAGTAGCCTTTTAACTTCATTTTCGTTGAATGCAGACAAACTCGGATCAGCAAGATCAGTTGCATGGTTATCCTTGTGCAGTTGTTAAGCCCAGAGAATAATAGTAATCACTCGCCGCTATAAGAATTATATTGTGAAAATCTTTTACTACACCTAATTGGCTCATAAGTGTACTCGTAGAAAAAGCTCTAGTTTAAATTTTTTTTTAAAAATCCTAACCATGCCGTGTTCGTAAATAGGTACCCTGACCACTATCTATCTATATTATAGTGTCTGTTGCCCCTTTTGTACAGTTCTTACTCTATTTTATAACTTTGACATTGCCCTTCCAAGGTTTTGCAAAAATGCCACTGCCTTCTCACCTGTAAGGAATTCAAAATGCACACTTAAGATTCTCATCGAGACTAACCCCAATACACTCATCATTATCAAATTTTAAATTATATGCTTTCTACTTTGAATTACTAGATACCAGCTAGGAAATACAACAGTTCACTACAAATTACATCAAACATAAGCATTCTTACAGATCTGGAGGAGCTAATACATATCAAAATTCTCTTCAAAAGTTCAAGTTATTTCAACTCTACAACTACACATCCACTTCAGAGGTAAGTAAATGCTCTGTATGAGATTTAATACGCCTCTTTTCTACTTGGTGTTTACTACGAGTAGCTTTTCATTTCTTGATTTACTTGCTGACTCTCATCTATTTCCAACTCATAGTTTATGCATATGGAACTTAACAAACATGACCCCATTAAAAAACTCAGTGACACAACATATGAGTGGAACTGTAGGATGAGGCTACAAGCATTTTGGAAGGCATCTAACAAAGAAACAAACGAATTATGGGGAATTAATATGTTATTTATCGATGATTCAGTAAGTATATATTTCTCATCATGTTCTTTCAGTCGATTTCTCTTTGGTACTACATTTACAAGTTACTTATTCAGTTATATTGCATGTAGAACTCAAGAATTCATGCTTTCGCAAGTGCAAAATTCTGCCCGGATATTGTAAACGATTTAACAGAAGGGAGTGTTTACACAATTTCAAATTTAAAAGTAAAAGAGTACTTAGGAGATGAAACATATCGTCCTGTCCGAACGAGGAAACATATCTTCTTTACACCACACACTAAGCTAAACAAAGATGACTCACAAGGTTTACCAATCGAAATGTTCGCTTTTGACATGTCTGAAATTGAGAAGATCGCAAATGACAATCGTTTCTTAATAGGTACGTGTTCACTTTTCTGTCCATTCTAACAAAAAACTATCTCACGAAATAAATTGATAGTGCAGATATGGTTGGAAAGGTGCAAAACATTGAGACAAGGGTTCAAAGTTTGAAAAACAATGACGAAAAGTTGAGATTGAAGTTCCAACTGTTCAATGGAAGGTATGCAAGTTAATTTTCCCACCAAATTAGTAAAATTTTGATGAAATGTACTGCATTTTTCATTATATTCTACTTTTTAGAGAACGTGTTAATGTTACTTTGTTTGACCCTTTTGGATATACTATTGAACAAGAGTTTAAGAAGTTTGACGAAGAAAATCTTTTCGTAATTATCTCATCTGCAAAGGCTGGACGATATGAAGGTAATAACAAAGTCAATTATTTAGCTAATTTTCTCTTATTATGTTCCTTCCTACTAACCTATATATTTTGCTCTCGGATATGGAATAGGAGCACCAAACATCACCAACTATCCAGCTACAAAAGTGTGTTGTAATCCAAATAACTATAGTGTAAATGAGCTTAAATTAAGGTATAAAATTTCTTTTCTTAACCATTGTTATAGGATTAATAATAATAATAATAATAATAATAATAATAATAATAATAATAATAATAATAATAATAATAATAATAATAATAGCAGAAAACGGGGTTCACTAATACAATTGCATTTTAAAGATTGGCAACACAAATTTCTGTTAGTATCGTGAGGCCACCACCAATTCATGAAATGGAAGAGTTGACAAAATTGCTAACTGTTAAGGAGATCAAGAGCTTACCTGCAAATTCAAATCAAGTGAGTTAACCCAAATATTTAAACTACTATATTATTTTGTCTCTGAGATTAAATACTTATTAAATTACTATGTTCCATGTATTAGAAATTTGTGAGGTGTCAAGTTTTAGTCAAAAAGCTGGATGAGAAGCCAAGTTGTATTACTGCAAGTGTACTCAATGTGATCTAGAAATACATCGTGAAAATGGAGTCTTCAAATGTATTAAAGGATGTGGTAGAATCATTCCATACCCAGATAAAAGGTATTGAATTTAATATGTGCAGAAATTTACTAAGTCCAAATATATCTGATCAACTTGAAAACTTTTATATAACATTTTCATTCTACAGATTCCGTTTATGCACCATTTGTTCGGACAACACAGCATCAATTGCAGTGTTATTTCCTGATGCCGAAATTTCAAGAATTTTGGAGACAACCGTTGTGGATATTCATGCCGAATGCATTGAGGTATATAATCTTTTTTTACAAATTAGTGCATGTTTCTGCTTTACAATTGTATCAAACCTAATAAAAGGGATATATACCTAATAGGAAAAAGATGAGGAAAAGTTCCCAGAAATCTTGCGGACTTTTTTGAAACAAAAGTACTGTTAGAGGTCCAATCTCTTAATGGGCCGAACCACTAGCCCAACATTAAGCCCAAGGAATGAACAACCTGTTTTCCATTACAGTCACATGGTTGTCACTTTGTCAATGGCCGACCGTGGCCATGATAAAAGGTTTCTTTACCTTTAAACGGTCACATGGTCCATGATCCAAAAGAATGTTTAATATTCTGGAAAGCAGATCTACATCTCAACAAATGGCAAGGAGAATAAGTATAAAAGGAGGTAATATTGTTCATAAAAAGATATAACTACACACACAACAACACAAATTCTCTACGTTCAAATTACCTTACAAAAACCGACTAACTTATTCTCACACCGGAGGTGAATCGGGGGGCTCCACCCTCGCATTCTCTTTCTGCAGGTCCTACCGAACGAAGCCTGGGAGAAAACCGGTCGTAACATTTGGCGCCGTCTGTGGGAACGTAGAGATATATTCGTGTTAAGATCTACCAAGAGACTATGACGATCGAAGAAACGCCCATCAATGATAATAGCACCGTGGCTGGAAACAGTCGCTCCGTTCCTCCTGTGATGCCAAGAACAACCCCTCTCATTCCCCCAAGACTGCTAAATTTTGATGAAGAAGGAGATATGCCAACTCCTGAGGAACAACAAGAGATGCTTACGAAATGGAGAGAGCAACAAAAGGCGAAGGGGAAGCATAAGGTGACGGATAAGAACAAAGAAACCGAACGGATAGCAAAAAGAATGGAGGCCGATCGTTTGAGGCTAGAGGTCCTAAAGCTCCGAAGGGAGGAGATCGAGCTACAGGAAAGGACCCTCCGCGAGGCTCTAGAAGCCGAAGACACGGGGGCGGACGACCAAAGAGATAAGAGGCCAAGAACCAGAAATGATGAAGATGAGTCAGGGGACTCTGAATCATACTCGAGAAAAACCCGATCAAAAGTAGTTTATTCCTCCGACTCGGAGGAGGAGGGCCCCCATACGGACGATCGTATCCGAAGGATCGAGAAGGCCATGTTCGGAGAGAGAAAAGTCAGCCACGAGCCAGTGGTGACCGAGGACGTTGAACAGTTTCGACCGCCTCCTGGAAGGCAGTTCCCGAAGATGAACGAATTCAACGGAAAGGGTGACCCCGAAGATCACTGTGAGAAATATGAATCACTTATGACTGGGATGGGGCACTGTGATGTGATGCTCTGCAAGATGTTCAAGACCTACCTAAAGGGGAATGCATCCATGTGGTACAGGTCGTTGAGACCTAGGTCGATAGGCTCGTATGAACAAGTGAAGAAAAAGTTCTTGAGGCACTACTCACATTTGTGCCGAAGAGAGAAGGATACAGAAGCCTTGATCCACTGTAGGCAGGGACCGAACGAGGATTTGGGTGATTACCTGGCAAGGTTCAAAGAGGAAGCCGGTATGGTCACCAACTTGGACAAAGTTAAGGCGGCTGGATTCCTCGCCGCTGGTCTCGACCCTATTAAAGGCAAGAAGCTTCGGTCTTCTCTTTATGATATGCCTCCCAAATCTTTAAATGATATATATGTGAGAGGAGAGGCTATCAGAAGAAAATTGGAATCAATTGGGGGGTACAAGGAGAACAAGAAACATGATAGAAATGACAGGAGGGACGACCGAAGGGATGACAGGAAAGACGACCGAAGGGGTCGAGGAGATATCAGGAGCAGGTTGAATGACACGAGGCCCGACAAGGGGGCCGAACGAAGAAGAGATAGAGATAGTACTGTGTTCACACCATTGAACACACCTATCTCGAAGATTCTCCATGAGATAAAGGGTAAACCTGGGTTTGTCCGGCCACCCAAGTTAAAGACCCCTGAAAATAGAAGAAGCGACAGCAAATATTGTGAATATCATCAGGATAAAGGTCATAACACTGACGAGTGTTACCATTTGAAGAAATTAATTGAGAGAATGATAAAAGATGGAGAATTAACCAAGTTTGTCGAAGATCTGAGAAACAAATTAGGACCGAAAGAAAGAAAGAGAGAAGACAATAAAGCCGAAGGATCTGAAAAGTATAGAGGCGAGGTCCGAACGATCTCCGGAGGAACCATACTGGATCGGGACAGCAAGTCAGCCCGAAAGAGGTATGCCAGGCAAATCTACAACCTATACCAATCAACTACAGCCAAGCAACCACTTCCGATATCATTCACGGAAGACGATTTCGAAGACGTAATATGGCCACATGAAGATCCACTCGTTATAAATCCGGTGATAGGGGAGAACAAAATCTGGAAAGTATTGGTGGACGAAGGAAGTTCAGTCAACATCTTGTATCACCGGACCTATTGTAAAATGAATCTGGGGGGCGAACAGCTAGAGCCATGCCATGAAGCACCGCTATACGGTTTCGGTAATCAACCTGTACCGATCGAAGGAACTATAACACTGAACGTCTTATTAGGAAAAGCACCATTCACAACGATGAAAGGAGCGAAATTCTACGTTGTTAGAGTCGACAGCCCATATAATGGGATCCTAGGAAGACCGGCTTTATCCCTATTCCAAGCTGTGTCATCTATCCCTCACTTAAAATTGAAATTTCCAACCGAACACGGGGTCGGAGAAATGAGAGGCGATCAAAAAGCAGCACGAATCATTATGTTGGAAGACCTGGAGAAAGAAAAAGATGTCAAAATGACCGAAGCCGGGAAAAGAAGAAGAAATGAGACCGAACCAGGAGGCAGTCACCAACTACTGAATATCGAGTTGGAGAAATTTGGAGCCGACCTATCAAATCCGATAGCCGAACCGGCTGTCGAAACCGAAGAAGTTGAATTGTACGTAGGCCAAGCGGGGACGATGATTCAAATAGGAAAGAACATGGAGCCAGAACTAAAGGAGAAAGTCATAAAAGTCATTAGGGAATTCCACGATGTATTTGCATGGATTCCCGAAGACATGCCGGGTTTGGATCCATCGGTAGCCAAACATTGTCTTAACGTCAAAGCCGAAGCCCAGCCCGTGAAACAGAAAAAGAGAAATTTTGCAATGGAAAGACAGAAGGTCATTCAGGCTGAAGTCGAAAAATTGCTAGAAGCAAAATTCATTGAAGAGATAGACTACCCGGATTGGTTGGCGAATGTGGTCGTGGTCAAAAAGTCTAACGGCAAATGGAGGATGTGTGTAGACTACACCGATTTAAATAAACACTGTCCGAAGGATCACTACCCTCTTCCAAACATCGATCAACTGATAGATGCAACCTCAGGGCATCAAATACTCAGTTTTTTGGACGCCTTCTCAGGATATCACCAAATCGCCATGAACACCGAAGACATACCGAAGACGGCGTTCATCACACCTAACGGCACTTATGCTTACGTAAAAATGCCCTTCGGACTGAAGAACGCAGGGGCTACTTTCCAAAAGATGATCAACAAGATGTTCAAAGCCCAGATCGGTCGGAACATGGAGTGCTACGTGGACGATATGATTGTTAAATCCCTTTTCAGGAATCATGCCGAAGATCTAAGAGAATGTTTTGAAACGCTCAGAAGAAACAACATGAGGATCAATCCGAACAAGTGTACGTTTGGAGTAAATAGTGGGAAGTTTCTGGGATACATGGTTAGTGCCAGAGGAATTGAAGCCAACCCGGAGAAGATTAAAGCAGTCATTGACATGGAAGCACCGAAGACGATCAGGGACATTCAAAAGCTGACCGGACGGTTAGCAGCCCTGAGGAGGTTCATTTCCCGATCGGCCGAGAAAGCCTTGCCCTTCTTTGAAGCGCTTCGGGGGTCCAAGAATTTCGAGTGGGGGCCAAATTGCCAAAAAGCATTCGAAGATGTTAAAGAGTACTTAGTAAAAGCCCCACTCTTAATGAGACCCGACCCGAAAGAAACATTGCAGCTGTATTTGGCTGTGAACGACCGAACACTCGGAGCCGTGTTAGTCAAAGATCATGAAGGGAACCAGCATCCGGTGTTCTATGTCTCTCACATTCTGAAAGATGCAGAAACAAGATATCCGAATGCAGAAAAATTCGCCTATGGACTGGTAATGGCCGCAAGAAAGTTAAGGCACTATTTCCAGGGAAGGACGATCAAAGTTGTAACCGATCAGCCGTTAAAGAAAATATTGCAAAGGCCAGAGGCATCGAGCAGAGTGGTCGCCTGGGCGATCGAACTGGGGGAGCATGATTTGGAGTATGCACCAAGAACTTCGATCAAAGCCCAGGCACTTGCAGATTTTATGGTAGAATGCTCATTCACTGAACCGAAGGACTTGACCCCCGAAGAACAACTAATTCCGACGCCAGGAAAATGGAAATTATTCGTTGACGGGTCGGTCGCCAAAGAAAAGTGTGGGGCCGGTTTAATTTTAACAAGCCCAGAAGGATTCGAAATATGCCAAGCTATCAGGTTCACTTTTCTTTTAACGAACAATGAGGCCGAATATGAAGCACTTCTGGCAGGCCTAGATTTGGCCAGAAATTTGGAGGTTAAACACCTAAGAGCATTCAGCGACTCAATGTTGGTGGTAAAACATTTCACAGGAGAGTATGGACAAAAAGATCCCCGAACGAAGGCCTACGCCCTAAAGGTACGCGAGAAATCTTTGTTGTTTGAATCATTCGAATTAAATCAGGTAGCGAGAGAGAACAACAATCGGGCGGACGCTCTATCAAGGTTAGCCTCGGCAGAAACCCAAAACCTCAACGGGTCAATTTATCTGACCGAAGTAAAGACGCCTTCGATAGACAAAAAGCAATGCATGGAAATCCACCAAGGAACCGATTGGATGACCCCAATCAGAGCATTCCTAGAAAAAGGAACTTTGCCACTCGAACGAAAGGAGGCACAGAAGGTAAAACATCGGTCGGCCAGTTATACCGTGATTGGAGGCCGTTTGTTCCGAAGGTCGGTGACGCAACCCCTCCTTCGATGTTTAAACAAAGACGAACAGATTCTAGCCCTTGAAACGGTTCATGAGGGAATTTGCGGGGAACACCTAGCAGGAAGGTCTTTAGCCCTCAAAATTCTAAGGCAAGGGTTTTTCTGGCCAAAGATGAAAGAGGATGCCACCGAATACGCCAAAAGATGTGTACAATGCCAGCTATTCAGCACTGTACCGAAGCAGCCACCCGAAGAGATGTCTTCAGTCCTTAGCCCCATTCCATTCGCTATGTGGGCGGTCGATATTGTGGGTATTTTGCCCACCAGTACCAAACAAGCCAAGTATTGCATTGTGGCGATCGACTACATGACAAAGTGGATAGAAGCTCGACCACTTTCATCCATTACCGAAGAAGCAGCAAAAAAGTTCATGTTAGAACAAGTAATATTAAGATTCGGTATCCCTATGGTATGTGTATCGGACAACGGAACCCAATTCATCGGAAGCAAATTCAGAAAATTTTTAGCTCAATTCGGGATTCGGCAAAAATTCAGTTCGGTCGGACATCCTCAGGGAAACGGGGCGATCGAAGCTGCGAACAAAATTATTTTCGACGGAATAAAGAAAAGGCTAGGTGAAGCCAAAGGGCTTTGGGCCGAAGAACTACCATGGGTTCTGTGGGCATACCGAACGACACCAAGGTCATCAACAGGAGAAACACCTTTCAAATTAGCTTTCGGAACAGACGCTCTTTTGCCAGTCGAAGTTTGCCTAGAGTCTTATCGGACACAAGTTTTCAACATAGAGACGAACGAATGTGGTCTCCGAGCAAATGTAGACTTGCTTGAAGAAGAAAGGGAAACAGCTCACCAAAAGAACTTAAGGTACCAACTTCAAGCAGCACAACATTATGATTCGGGAGTGAAAAAAAGATCATTCCGAATCGGAGATTTAGTGCTTCGAGAATTGGCAACATCAATGCCAACAAAACAAGGCAAACTTATGCCCAACTGGGAAGGCCCTTATGTAGTAAGCGAAGTGGTTCGTCCGGGCACTTACAAGTTAGCTCATTCGGACGGCAGCTTGATTAAGAACACATGGCACGCTGCTCGCCTTCGCCGTTTTTACCAGTAAGCTTACTGGAAACATTTTATTATCCTTTTAAATTTGTGGTTTAAATGCAAGTTATCTTTTGAATTCCCTAAGTAAACATCGATCTGTAAAACCATGCGAAACCCACATGATCAATAACAGATTGTTCGCTACATTTTTTCTACATGCCATGATTAAGCAAAATGGACCCATGTTTGGGGCCGACCAAGTAAAACATGCGCCCCTCTAACTTATTTCTAGTGTTCAAATACATTCCACAATACTTGACATATCCAAAGTCGGGGCCGACCGAACGAATTTCGGACGTTCCCAAAAATGTCTTAGTATTTAAGTGGTTTTTTCACTCATTAAGTCCGGGAGGAAATATTTTAACCAACCGAACGGAACTTAAGTCCTTTACAAAAACCCCTTAAAAACTGGGGGCAGCTAGGTTACGACCGAAGACGCACAACATGCTAGGCTACGACCGAAGATGCATACAAATTGAAAAAGTTATGCTAAGGCAAATTTAAGGCCGAAGATGCATAAAAAATGAAAAATTATGCTAAGGCAAATTTAAGGCCGAAGATGCATAAAAAATGAAAAATTATGCTAAGGCAAATTTAAGGCCGAAGATGCATAAAAAATGAAAAATTATGATAAGGCAAATTTAAAGCCGAAGAGGCATACAAAATGAAAAATTATGCTAAGGCAAATTTAAAGCCGAAGAGGCATACAAAATGAAAAAATTATGCTAAGGCAATTGAAAATTATGCTAAGGCAAATTTAAAGCCGAAGAGGCATATAACAATGATGCTAAAGCAAAAACCAAAGATGCATAAGAATATGCTAAGGCAGAAAAAGCTAAAATGCATTAAAAAGCCCAAAGGCATCAATTCGAAGACTAATAAATGTTAAATTACAAAGTTTGAAGGTCACAAAAGCAAATACAAAACTACTCCACGGACGGCTCATCAAGCGGTTCATCTTCTCCCGAAGAAATGACTTCGGGGTCATCAGATTTTTCCCTACCCACTGGATCGGTCATACCCATTGCAGTATCAAGCAGTTGGGTATGATCAAAACCAAGTGAATGGGCCTTCACCACAGCATCGTCGTAACCCATTTGATAGCATCGTTCCTCCGTCAAAAGAAGCTGCTTATGCAATTTCCGAGCAGACTTCCTTGATTGCTTCAGCTGGGTGTTCCTCCATTCGATTCGCCTGGAGCTTGTGGTTTTCAGCTTCTCCAACTCATCCTTGAGGGCATCCCTTTCGGACATTAGAGCCTCAGCCTGGCCAGTGACCCTCTCCAATTCGGTAGAAGAGTTCCGATAGTTTTCCTCGGCTCTGACCGCCCTCACTTCGGTCTCTTCTAACCGTTCGGTCACCACAGCTGACCAGGCAGCGCCCTGAACACAAACATGGAAAATGTTAAAAAATTCTCTAAGGCAAGTATGTACATACGAAGGAAAAGAAGCTTACCATAGAGAGAAGGGTCATCATCTCAGTACAAGCTTCAACATTATTCAGCTTGGATATAGTTGGTCGATCGGCCGGGAGAACAAGGCCACAACACAGATCAGGACCCACGTTCTTTGATGAAGATGGAGCTGGGACAATGATGCGGTCGGTATCCAAGACACTCCACTGAGGAGAGTACACTTTCAATTCAGTGTTCTCCGACCGAGGCCTCTTCTTCGGCTCTACAGGAGTACCATCCGGGACTGATTCTCTAGGAGGCGAAGAAGTAGGAGGGGTGACAACCAAACTTTTTTCTCCTTGATCAATAGCCAAGGTTTCCACCCCTTCGACCTGCTTATTAGCATTTGCTTCGGCCGCCAGAGCAGCAGCAGCTAGGTCGGCCGCCTTTTTCCTCTTCCGTTCCAAGATGTCCAAACGAGTTGTCACTACACAAGACAAAGAAGAACATTATACACAGGTTAAAGGCTATAAATAAGAGTTATCATACTTTCAGAAAATTGCAGAAAAGAAGAACAAAATGAAGGAACGTTACCATTACCCCAAAGACCGACTAGCCAGTCTGGGTCCCTACTATCCGATAATGGTACCTTGTCCATATTAAGGTTACACAGTAATCGGTAGTCATGCTTATCTGCCTCCGTAAGTTCGGGATATACATACCTCGTGGGATCAACTATTTTCCAAACACCGAATTTCTCCAGCTTCGGTCCGGAGACATAAACCCACTTAATATGAGTCTCCTTATTATTTGAGTTCGTGAATGACCAGTCAGGCCTGCCCACTCGCCGAGCAATGGTGTAAAAACCCTTACTCTTCGGATTCCGGCGAAGCTCGTAATGATGCCAGAAGAGAGACGTCCTTGGAATCACTTTACTTGCCATGCATCTGGCTTGGAAAGTGTTTACGTGAATAAAGCTGTTCGGGTCCAGCTGACCGATGGCGATGCCCGACTGCTTCAACACGCTCTTTAATATACGCAACACGGGCAATCGGAAGCCACATTTGAACGCCGCTTCGGATATACCCGTAGCGAATCCACCCCCGCAAATAGCCGCGACTTGGGGATTTTGCCATATCTTGTCATTCTTCCTTGGAGCGAAGAAGTACCATACGTATTTCAATACGCAATAGGTCGAGCAGAAATGCTCTATATCGTCTTCAGTCAGCTGAGAAGGACGATTGGCGGCCGGATACTCTACGGCATCACTAAAAAGAGAGGATACCGAAGGATCTGTACCTTCGTTCGACCGGTCCATATCCCTGCATTCGGAAATGTAGAGATTAGCCATGTACTCGAACAAAAAGGAAAAGAAATCGGAAGGAAAAAGAAAAAGATCGAGTACAGAGGGCTAGGACCGGCCAAAAAATCCCTACCAACTAAAAAGTGATTCGAACCTACGATAGGCCGAAGAACACTCAACAGATTCAAACATTCCGAAGGATTCGACTCTCCTAAACAATCTATCAAATCCAGAAATCCTAAATATACAAAAGGACAAAGGGAAGTTAACGCTCCTATTTCTTATGCGAAGACTACAGGTAAAATCTAGCATATATCCACATATGTGTGTATACAGATACTTACATACAAATGCCTACATATATACCCGAGAACACATATTCAAGAAGGTACAAGAACAATGCCCAATCTATCGATATGAAAAGTATAGAGACTTACTGTTTTGAAGATTGCTGACAAGATCTAATTCCCGGGGATAAAACGCTTGGATGTGGACGTCAACCGGAACAGGAGAGTCGAAAGAAATCGGCGACGAAGCGACGGCTCCAATGGTTGCTAAAGCTTTTTCTCTAAAAAGACTCTTTTTTCTCTGAAAATATGAGAACGTACGCGTAAAGGGGAAAAGAAAAGAGATGAGGGGTTAATAGAGAGAGTGTGACGGTTGGATGATGGACGTTTCAAATTCAACGGTTGAGATTGAGGCGTGAATCTTGAGAAAAAAACAGCTGTCAAGTCATAAAGGGACACGACTTCCCAAGAAAGGACTCGACCTTGTCCTTCGATCTAAAAAGTTATTTTTGGAAAGGGCGACCGAACGAATGATCCAAAGAAGACAGGTCAAGCCATTAACTTTTCTTTTTAAAAAGTAATTTTAGGCGACCCGAAGGGAATATTCCAAAGAAAGACGTAGGCTTTAGCCTTCGTCCTGAGGATTACTCCGAACGAAGCCTAGGGACATGTTAGAGGTCCAATCTCTTAATGGGCCGAACCACTAGCCCAACATTAAGCCCAAGGAATGAACAACCTGTTTTCCATTACAGTCACATGGTTGTCACTTTGTCAATGGCCGACCGTGGCCATGATAAAAGGTTTCTTTACCTTTAAACGGTCACATGGTCCATGATCCAAAAGAATGTTTAATATTCTGGAAAGCAGATCTACATCTCAACAAATGGCAAGGAGAATAAGTATAAAAGGAGGTAATATTGTTCATAAAAAGATATAACTACACACACAACAACACAAATTCTCTACGTTCAAATTACCTTACAAAAACCGACTAACTTATTCTCACACCGGAGGTGAATCGGGGGGCTCCACCCTCGCATTCTCTTTCTGCAGGTCCTACCGAACGAAGCCTGGGAGAAAACCGGTCGTAACAAGTACATTCTCAAAATTGAGATTCAAGAAGAAAATATCAAGAATGGGTCAATGGTGTATCATGCAAGCGAAATTGGAGAAGCTACGGAAATATCTGATAGTTTTGATCCTACTAAACAGCTAAGTATGGAAGTGGAGGATGCAGGTATAATAAAGGTAATAATTAAAGAACTTTTAATCATTACTTACATTGGATTCTTTGATAACAAATCATTTCTCCTTACTTTTATTTAGGATACTCAAGAAAAGGAACAGATACTTAGCACTCCACAAACAGGGAACTCAACCAATGTGAAAACTCGATCTCGGAAATTTGACGATATTGTCACCTTTGATCAAAACGAATCTCCTATGCTTACACGTTTGAAAGAAATTAAAAAAGAAAATGTGACAACTTCTGTTCTACCAATATTAGCCACTATAATATTATGAATATAGTTGGAATACCTAATATCTTCATAATTTCTATTGAAGATGAGATGTGAAGAAGCTGGAACAAGAGCAATTTTCCTGTTGTCGCCCCAGAAGTTGTCCTCAAAGTTTTGCATTTGCACTACTATGTTACTACTGTAATAACCTTTACTTAATATGTTAACTTTTGCATTTGTGCTATTCGAAGGACAACTGCCAATCAATTCTTAGTGAAAGTGCAAATGAGATTATTGACCATTTTTACTATTCTTATACTATTCAGGACATTTTAAATTTCAATATTGTACACAAAAACAATAAGCTTCTACGATCAATAAATTTACAGAATCAAGGGTCAGATTACAGTCTTAATACAAAGGCTAGAAGAAATTATTTGTCCAACTTTTAATATTAAAAAAAATTTACTTGCACAAATAAAAAAAATAGTGGGTAATTTGTTTTTCACTTTTTAAATACTTTCCATTGCACTAAACAATTTTTTTATTTATACATAAGGCCAATTATAATTTTACTATTTCTCAATTTCTAAATATGGTCAATTGTGATTGTACACAAATTTACATGGGTAATTACAAACAAAAAATCCCACAAATTAAAATAATTTTGGGTTAAATTTGAATGACTTTGCTTAGGAAAAAAAACTAAATTTGAATGACTTTTTAAAAATTTTCCATTGCACTATACAATTTTCTTTCTTATAATTAATGCCAATTTTAATTATAATATTTGTAAATTTTTATATATGCCCAATTATGATTGTACTCAAATTTACATTAATAACTTTGTGACTGTACACAAAGTTACATTCAAAGTTTAATATGGAATATATGAGAATTGTAACTTCTATCCTTCAAAATGACCACTCTAATCCGTGAAACAAGGCCTTGCCAAAGCAAAGAAAAACTTTTGTTAACTATGAGCTATGAACTTCCACTTTCCAAACTTTGTCCTTAAATAGCCTATATATTCAAATTTTTAAACAATTTATTTCCTAACTTTCGCCAAACTTTTGGAAAAATAAATCAACTTTTTTCTGTGCAAAATATAGTGTATTTTTTATTTAAATTATAGTCTATATTTCTTTAGAACAATTACACATGCACACAAAAAATTAAAACTGGGTCATTTTATTTTCACTTTTATAACACTTTCCATTGCGGCACTATACACATTTCTTAAAAACAGATAAGGCCAATTGTAATTATACTATTTTTAAATTTTTAAATTTAAATATATGCCCAAGGGTGAGTGTACATAAAATTACTTGGTTAATTACATAAAGAATATCTCTACTTTTTATCACTTTTTAAAGACTTTCCATTTCTCTATACCATTTTCTTTTTTATACATAAGCCCAGTTCTAATTATACTTTTCTTACTTTTTTAAATATGCCCAATTGTGATTGTACACAAATTTACATGGGTAATTACATAAATAATATCCCAAAACTGCAAATGAGATTACTGATCATTTTTACATTTCTATTACTATTCGGGACATATTTTGAATTTCAATATTATACACAAATACAATAAGCTTCTACCATCAATAAATTTACACAATCAAGGTCAGATTACAGCCTTAATACAAAGCCTAGAAGAAATTATTAGTCCAACTTTTCCAATTAAATTAGTATACTTTATAATGACTACACACCAAATCAAAAGGTAATACTGGGTGGGTAACATCAAATAGCTAATATAATTGTTACTATCATTGCACCTAACCTATCTCAAAACTAGAAAGCAACCAATCACAGTCCACGAAACCAATGGCAAACACACATTTTGATCCGATAGCTACACTAGAAACAGGTCGATATGACTACAAGATCAAAGTTCGAATAATCCGGAAATGGAGAGCTTCTAATCCGAAAGGTGAAGAGTTCAAAGAATTCAACGTGATTCTTCTAGATAAGAAGGTAATGAATACTTCTGTTGAATCTAAGTTGATGGTTGGTAATTAATTCTTCTGAATCACACAATATAAATTTTCAGAGCAATGTGATTCATGGTTTTTCTCCTTGGTCATCTGTTGAAGAACTTGAATCTAAGTTGATGGTTGGAAAATTATGTAGCATTAAAAACTTCACGGTTCAACTCTACAAAAACACTGATATCTATAGATGCCTACATAAGGATAGACAGTTAGTATTTACAAAGGACACTATCGTGCAAGATCTAGAGGATAACGGAAAGGAAATCCAGCAAGAACACTTTGATTCTGGAACTATTAAAGTCATTATGGAAGATAGAGAAGTGAGAACAATGGTCGGGATAAGATCAAGAGAACTTTATGATGAGGTAACTTTCCATACTTCGCTTCTACTTAAGCGTGCTTCCAACCACATTGCTTATTAATACCAGTGCATATGTAAATGTAGAATGAAGGGCAATCCAACTTACCAAATAAATTGCTTAATTTGGCAAACAAAGATTACACAATGTTGATCCTCATACAAGAAATGAATGTGGTTGATGGCATAAATGTTTACAAGGCTACAAATGTATGCAATGATTTTCAATGCCCAAATTATAAGACAACCCGGAGAGCATCCAACATTCTCAAACAACTTCACAGGTAAACATATATATTATACAATTATACAACTTTTCTACATATAAATACTAAGGTAATTAAGTGCATATATTTCATGCAGGCAACATCATCCTACCGGATCCAACAGCTCTCTTCACAAGGAAAGTTCACCGTTCCAGTTAGAGAAAACAGAACAATCAAATTACCTCTTCTGTTTTACTTTTGAAGATGACGCTGTGTAATATGAACTATAAAACAATTATTTATGTAATCGAATAACTATCCTAAGCAGGTTACTTGATCATTCTATAATATTTTCTAATCGTTATTTACATTAATATGAACTTATAACGCCCAGCATGGCGGGCTCCCATACTAGTCAATATATTCTCCCTTAGCTAGAGTTCAGACTTCAGAAGCATATCCACTATTAAGAAATGGGTTAAATGGCGTTTTGGTCACTCAACTGACTACAAACTTTCAATTGGGTCACTCAACTGAAAAAGCTTTCAATCAGGTCACTAAACACATTAAAACTTTCAACTGAAGAACCCTAATTTTGCAGAATTGAAAGAAAATTCATATAAATTCGAAATTTTACCATCCATAAAAACTGATTGCAGATTATGAAAGATGATGTTGAGAGCTTCGATTCGACTACTAGAACTCCAAATTCCGACATCGAAATCACCTCCAAATATGCGTTCGATCTCAAGAACGATATTTAAAAACATATAATTTGATGAAAATTTTAATGTGTTTAGTGATTCGATTGAAAGTTTTAATGTGTTTAGTGATTCGATTGAAAGTTTTAATGTGTTTAGTGATTCGATTGAAAGTTTTTATGTGTTTAGTGACCTGATTGAAAGCTTTTTCAGTTGAGTGACCCAATTGAAAGTTTAGGGTCAGTTGAGTGACCAAAACGCCATTTAACTCATTAAGAAATCCTCTGTTGAGCCATACGAGTAAAAGATTACATATCTCCTTCGTTGATCAGTCTTCTATAACATGTGGTTGTAAAAAATGCATTCTTCTAGTTGATCAGTCTTCACTATCTCCTTCATTGTCTGAAAGTGTTTGTTCAAGTTCCATCACCGATTCATCTTCACTATCTCCTTCGTTGTGTGCGAGTGCCTGCTCAAGTTCCATTGCTAAGTCATCATCAATACCATCTTCCTCCAGTAGACAGTTATATATGGTCATCCCTTTGATTGGGGGAGTGATCCAATTCACGACATATAGTGTCTTGCTGTTGTCGGAGGTTACAAGACTCTCGATATTTACAATGTTCATCAACAGGACATTGGCCATATCTAGTGCGTTGATAAAACAGTTCTTTCACATTGCTCCACTCTTCACTAGTATCTCCCAACACATCTCCAATCAATCTATGATTTTCCGTTAGGTGTTTCATGTCATGAATATCTATCGTATCACCCACCTGTTTTACAGCTAACTTCTTGGCTATTTCATAATCTGTTGACATTTTCTTAAGGTGATAAACGTCGAGTTCCATACCTAGCTAAGTCCATGTGAATAAAATGTTGACCTTCCGCTAACAACTTCAACAGCTACCACACCAAACCCAAAGACATCAGCTTTTTCAGTAACAAGATATTCACTGCAGTAACAAGAAATATATTACAACCAACTACTACATACAGAAAAAAAAAACAATGGCCACATATACTGCTAATAAAGAGGGCTACAAGTTAAAAATGCATAACCTCCAATTACACATTGTTCCTAAAAATGCACAACTGTTGAATCATACATTGTTCCTGAAACACGAGTACTGTATTTATACTTATGTTGAACCAAAAATGCTCTAAAGGCACCGCCTCCTGATCAAATATAAATATTTTGGTTGTGCTTTCTATGCACTGGAATCACAACCTGGAGAAATCCCCGAACCCGAATCTGTCCCTGCATCAGAGTCTTAATCAGTATCTGCATCAGAGTCACTTTCTGAAGTAGAAGTCCCTGAATCTGTCCAAGAGAGGCATGCAAAAAATTTCTCAAGTTGATCACATTCATATCAAGTCAATATACAAAGTTGTAGCAGATATAGAAGAAGATCTGTTTATAGAAGTTGCTGCATGCACAGCTGCTTCGAATCAGATTCATTACCTGAAGAAGTCCATGAATCTGAATTTGGCTCTGCATCGGATTCACTTCCGGAAGTCCCTGAACTTGAATCCGAATCTGAACCTGAATCTGTCCAACAGAGGCATACAAAGTAAGTTTCCTAACTACCATGACAAGCACATCAAGTACTTCAATATGCGAACATTTAGCTGACATACCCGAATAAGAAGATGAATCACTCATAGGAATGCCAGAGCTTTCAACCAAATTACTGAATTCTTTAGCCAAGTTCTTTAACTCCATTTCTTGAAAAGGAAGCACCATCATTGACTCCATTCCCTCGACAGAAACCAAACTAGGCGTGTAACTATAACAGCTCCTTAAGACATGTTGGCTGCTCCGAATAAACTTAATTTCTGTTGTTTCGGGATCATAGAAACACAAATGGCCCTTGTCGACGATCAAAATTTCACCACCCCAAATAAAACACTTTGACAACCTGCTATATTTGTTACGTAAATTTAAGGGTCCAATAGCATACATCTTACTCCAAACACCACTATCAGATTCCGTGTCAAAAGAATACATATCTACTAAACTATCTCGACAATTACCCTTGTACACCATCCCAACAAGACCGTCCTTGATATTGACAAGATCGAATTTGCAATGACTGAAATTATCGAAATCTAAAATCGGTAACAACCTCAACTCATCGTTTGCAAATACGTAGATATATGCATGCATGCGGTTTCCTAAATAGCTTGTAATACCACTCCAGTACGGGAGTCCTTTCACAATAGTAGATGGAGCCATTTCTAAACTGGATTCCATCCAACCTCCATCCCGCGCCACTATTTTAGGGACAACCAGTCGAGTCCAACAATCAGAGCTACACGATGATAATTGCGCCAAAAATAAAGATATATTAGAGGTGGATAATTGCGATTTAAACTTCCGAAACAATGAGGAAGCAAAGTAATCAACAAATAATAAGGAATGAGGGTAAGACTAACTATGATTTATGTCAAACCAATCTTAGGTACTTTAATTCTGTCGAAGTTTTTAAAATTCTTGACTAACTATAAAATGATGCCTTGGGCTCAGTTACTGTTAATTTTAAAACAGTTAATATTGAATAAAAAATCAAGGACAGGTGCCCCCTGCCCCCTTTCTGCATCCACGAATGCTCTGAAGGCATTGCCTCCTGATCAAATATAAATATTCTGGTTGTGCTTTCTATGCATTGGAATTACCACCTGGAGAAGTCCCCGAACCAGAATCTATCCCTGCATCAGAGTCCTTAATCTGTCCCTGCATCAGAGTCACTTTCTGAAGTAGAAGTCCCTGAATCTGTTCAATAAAGGCATGCAAAAAAATTCCTAAGTTGATCACATTCATATCAAGTCAAAATACAAAGTTGTAGCAAATATACAAGAAGATCTGTTTATAGAAGTTGCTGCATGCACAGCTGCTTCGAATCAGATTCATTACCTGAAGAAGTCTCTGAATCTGAATTTGGCTCTGCATCGGAGTCACTTCCGGAAGTCCCTGAACTTGAATCCGAATCTGAACCTGAATCTGTCCAACAGAGGCATACCAAGTAAGTTTCCTAACTACCATGACAAGCACATCAAGTACTTCAATATGCGAACATTTAGCTGACATACCCGAAGAAGAAGATGAATCACTCATAGGAATGCCAGAGCTTTCAACCAAATTACTGAATTCTTTAGCCAAGTTCTTTAACTCCATTTCTTGAAAAGGAAGCACCATCATTGACTCCATTCCCTCCACAGAAACCATACTAGGCGTGTAACTATAACAGCTCCTTAAGACATGTTGGCTGCTCCGAATAAACTTAATTTCTGTTGTTTCGGGATCATAGAAACACAAATGGCCCTTGTCCACAATCAAAATTTCACCACCCCAATTAAAACACTTTGACAACGTGCTATATTTGTTGCGTAAATTTAAGGGTCCAATAGCGTACATCTTACTCCAAACACCACTATCAGATTCCGTGTCAAAAGAATACATATCTACTAAACTATCTGGACAATTACTTTTGTACACCATCCCAACAAGACCGTCCTTGATATTGACAAGATCGAATTTGCAATGACTGAAATTATCAAAATCTAAAATAGGTAACAACCTCAACTCATCTTTTGCAAATACATAGATATATGCATGCATGCGGTTTCCTAAATAGCTTGTAATACCACTCCAGTACGGGAGTCCTTTCACAATAGTAGATGGAGCCATTTCTAAACTGGATTCCATCCAACCTCCATTCCGCACCATTATTTTAGGGACAACCAGTCGAGTCCAACAATCAGAGCTACACGAGTATGTAACAGAATGGAACTCTACTTAAACAATCAACCACGAATATAAAGGAAAACACCACAGATCTTACGAATTAATCAATGCTAATAAGGCTTCAGTACAGCAAATTATGAGAATAAACATGAACACAGATAATCTAGCTTTCGAGAGGCTAGTCTCTCCCACAAGAAAAGAAAAGAAAACAGATCTATATTCTTCGATGCCTCTCTTTTCCCCTGTGCCCTATTTCTCTACCTCTTGCCTTCAACCTGAAATTACGACCTTATCCTCCACTCTTTACTGCTTTCTCATTTCTGCCCTTTGGTCCACGTCTTGCATACACGTGCTTTACTGGCCCCCTAAGTGAGTCTGTTACATTACCTCCCTCCCAAAGATTCACCTTGTCCTCAAGGTGGAACCAAGGAAAACGACCATGAATCAAGCCCACATCTTCCCAAGTGGCCTCGCTTTGCGGTAACTCCTTCCACTTGATCAAAGCCTCCCTCTTTTCCTCTCCCCCTACCCTCCTGACTCCCATCAACGTCTCAGGTTCCACTTGTAACTCTAGCTCTGCAGTCAGTTGTGGTGGTATGGTCGGAGCAGCTGGTGTAGTACCAATGTGTTGTTTCAGTTGTGAAATGTGAAACACTGGGTGAATTCTGCTAGAGGGGGCAGGGCCAGTTTGTACGCCACTTCTCCTATTCTCTGTATGATTTCGAAAGGTCCATAGTACCTAGCCGAGAGTTTCTCATTGGGACGTCGTGCCAAGGACTTTTGGCGATATGGTTGGAGTTTAATGTAGACCCAATTTCCCACTTCCAAAACTTCATCTCTTCTCTTAGTATCCGCTGCCATTTTCATTCTTTGCTGAGCCTTCACCAGGTTAAATTTCAATTCGTCCAAGATTATGTCCCGTTCCTGCAACCACTCATCCAAGCTATCAACTTGAGTTTGCCCTGAAGCCACCTTGTTAATGAGTGGTGGATCACGTCCATACAACACTCGAAATGGGCTCATTTTTGTAGAGGTGTGTGGGGCTGTATTATATGACAACTCCGCCCATGGCAACCATTGATACCAGGTTTTGGGCTTCCCAGCAATGAAGCATCGTAGGTAAGATTCCAGCCCCTTGTTCACGATTTCTGACTGGCCATCGGTTTGGGGGTGGTACGATGTGCTCCTTTTCAGCTCCGTTCCTTGTAGCTTGAATAATTCTGTCCAGAAGTGACTCATAAAGACCTTATCACGATCCGAAATGATTGAGGACGGGAATCCGTGTAAACGGACTATCTCCCTGGTGAACACCTCTGCTACTGTGATGGCTGTATATGGGTGTCGTAACCCCACAAAATGTGCATATTTGGAGAGTCTATCAACCACTACTAAGATGGAATTAATACCTCTGGACACCGGTAAGCCCTCCACAAAGTCCATTGTGACATCTTCCCACACTTGTGATGGAATTGGTAGGGGTTGGAGCAGCCCAGCTGGGGTTAGCTGTGAGTTCTTTTGCTGCTGACAAACGGAACAACACTTGACGTGTTGACTTACTGACCTCCGCATTCCGGCCCAAAACCATTCCGCGGCCAACCGTAGATAAGTTTTTAATTCCCCAGCATGCCCTCCCACCAAGGAATTATGGTATTGATGCAACAAGATTGGAATAAATTTTGACTTACTGGGAATGACTATGCGTCCTTTGTAATACAACTTGTCTTCTCGCACACTGAAACCCGTATAGCCCTCCTTCTGCCCCTTCAATCCGTCCTTGATATGCTGTATTTCTGAACTGTTCTGTATCTCCTTTTCTAGCAATTCCCAGTCTACCAGGTGTGTAGTCAGCAGGGATCCCAACTCTGTCTCAACCCCAGGTTTTCTGGATAAGGCGTCTGTTACGCGATTAGACACACCCGGTTTAAACTGCACTTCGAAATCAAACCCCAACAATTTCCTCACCCATTTCTGATACTCTGGATTGATTTCCCTCTGCTGTAGCAAGTAACGCAAACTCTGCTGATCGCTTCTCACCACGAAATGCCTCCCGAGAAGGTAATGCTTCCACTTCGTAACAGATAAACATATGGCCATAAGTTCCTTCTCATACACCGATTTTTGCTGTGCTTGCTTCCCCAATAACTTACTATAAAATGCCACAGGTCGATTTTGCTGCATTAGAACCGCACCTAGTCCATACCCGGAGGCATCAGCCTCTACCACGAAGTTTTCTTGAAAATTAGGAAGGATCAGTACCGGGGGGCTGACCATGGCTGATTTCAGATTTTCAAATGCTCGAGTTGCTTCGTCTGACCACCCAAAGCAATCTTTCTTCAACTGATTTGTCAAGGGTTGGGCAATCTGGGCATAATGGGCGATAAATTTCCGGTAGTAACCGGTCAGTCCCAAAAATCCCCTAAGTTCCCTCAAGTTACTAGGTAGAGGCCAGTTCACCATTGCCTCAATTTTCTCCATATCCACAGCTACCCCCTCCCCTGTAATCATATGACCCAAATAAGATATGGTGGACTGTCCAAACGCGCACTTCTTCATGTTTGCATACAGGCTGTGCTGTTCTAGTGTGCTCAAAACCGTGTGGAGGTGCGAAACGTGCTCTTCAACTGTTTTACTATACACCAAGATGTCGTCGAAGAACACCAACACAAATCTCCTCAAAAAAGGCCTAAAAACATCGTTCATCAATGATTGAAAAGTGGCGGGGGCGTTCATAAGCCCAAACAGCATCACAAGAAATTCGTAATGACCGTCATGAGTCCTAAAAGCGGTTCTGTGCACGTCTTCTGCCCTTACACGAATCTGGTGGTAACCCGCTTTTAAATCCAACTTTGAAAATTTTTTTGCTCCATGTAGTTCATCCATCAACTCTTCAATGACGGGTATGGGATATTTATCCGGTACTGTCTCCTTGTTGAGAGCCCTATAGTCCACGCAGAATCGCCAAGACCCGTCTTTCTTTTTCACTAGTAGCACCGGGCTCGAAAATGCACTCTTCGAAGGCTGAATAATTCCCGCATCCAACATGTCCCGAACCAACCGTTCTATCTCATCTTTTTGACATTGAGGGTACCGATACGGTCTCACTCCTACGGGATCACTTCCGGTTTTCAGATTAATGTTGTGCTCGTGGCCTCTTAAAGGCGGTAACCCACTCGGCTCGGTGAATACCCCTGCATAATTGTTGACAACCATTCTCACAGACTCAGCTACAACATCCCCTTGTTTCCTACCTGTATTTTCTGCCTCCTTACTCGCAGCCATGTGGTTAAACTCCACCCAATACCCCTTTCCTTCTTTACGCAGGCTCCTTAGCTTGGCCTTTAGAGAAATTTTCGACTTAATCAATGACGGGTCCCCTTTTAGTGTTACTTTACTGCCCCCTAATTCAAAGCACATCACCTGCGTCTTCCAGTTTGTAGTAACCGGTCCCAAGGTTTCCAGCCACTTAATACCCAAGATTACATCCGAAGTGCCTAATTCCAATGGCAAAAAATCCTCACAAACTACCAGCCTTCCATCTAGCTGCACACTCACCTCACGACAGATCCCATTCCCTTTTATCATCTCTCCGTTACCCAACGAGACCCCAAAACCCCCAGATTCCTCAATAGCTAATCCCAATAGTTTCACAACAGCCAATGATATAAAATTATGCGTGGCTCCGGGGTCAACCATTACAATGATCTCTTTGTCCTCAATTTTTCCCCGGAGCTTCATGGTCTTTGGGTTTGAAATGCCTACAACAGAGTTTAGAGATACCTCAGTGATCAGTTCGTCTGTTGGAGATGGCGGTGGTTCTGTACTTCCCCCGTCCGTATCCTCGTCCTCTTCTTCGTCAATCAGAATCACGCTCAGTTCCTTCCTCCTACAGCGGTGCCCCAAGGTCCATTTGTCATCACACCTAAAACATATCCCCTTGGCCTTCTTCTCTTGGAGTTCCTTTTCAGTGAGCCTACGGAATTCTGGTGGTGATTTACTTGCTCCACTCTGATTGGTATTTCTTGGTGATGCCACTGACCCTTGTGATTCGGATGGAGTGGCATTCCAACTGCGGTTACTAAGTGGACCTGTTTGTGAAGCATTGTACCCAGCTGAACTCACTACACTTCCCCGATTAAATGAACTCATCACCGACCCAGAAGTGGTTTTGATCGAACTCAACAACGGCCTACGATTGTTGGTTACTTTGTTCCTCTCCTCAACCCTTGAAGCTAACTCCATAGCTTGCTCCACGTTGACTGGGTTGAGTAAACGGACCTCTACTCTTATCTCATCTTTCAACCCGTTTATAAATTGCCCCATCAAGATATTCTCAGCAATTCGATCCAAGGGGGCAGCCGTTTCAATGAACCTTCTCTTGTAATCACCCACCGTGGTCAACTGTACAGTAGCTAGCCATTGTTCGTAGAGTGACCCACCAGCTATGGGACGAAACTGCCTTAACATGAATTTCTTCAAATCACTCCACAACCGTATAGGATGTCGGTTTTGCTCCCATTGGTACCATCGTAAGGCATCTCCCTCCAAAGCTACGGCCACAGATTCCAGCATCTCATTCTCTGTCAAACGATAGAACTCAAAGTACCTCTCCACTCTCAAGATCCATCCATCCGGATCGGTTCCATCAAAGATTGGCATGTCCAATTTCCGGTACCTCCAGTTTCCGGGTCCTTGTCCGGATCCCCCACTACCACAACCACCAAATCCTGCGTTTCCCCCGCTACTTCCCCTCACCACTGTGTCATCCCCTACATTCTTCTCTGTTTGAACGGTACCCACTCCATTTCCCCCAACAACTGAGTTCACCATGGCCGACCCAGCCTGACTGTGTTCCCCTTTTTCCCAAACTTGACTACCCTTTACATATAGCTCAGCCACCGTGGATCGTATTTCTGAACAAAACTTGAGCTGTTCAGCCCTCATCAGACTTAACACTTGTTCTTGCTGTTCTCTGGATCGATTAATACGGCCCTCCATTCTTGCCATCATCTCATCCAACTCTTCCTTGTTCTTTCGAGCCGCCGCTGTCTGATTCTCCATCAACAGCTCCGTAAGAGAATGTTTCATCGAATTAATCCCTGTCTCCACCGCCTTAGCTACCATGATTGCCATCGTTTCATCGATGTTGGCTGCCTTCTCTTCTAGCTGATCCACCCTCTGTGCGACTGTTGGCGGCCCCATGAATCAAACGCTCTGATACCACTTGTAACAGAATGGAACTCTACTTAAACAATCAACCACGAATATAAAGGAAAACACCACAGATCTTACGAATTAATCAATGCTAATAAGGCTTCAGTACAGCAAATTATGAGAATAAACATGAACACAGATAATCTAGCTTTCGAGAGGCTAGTCTCTCCCACAAGAAAAGAAAAGAAAGCAGATCTATATTCTTCGATGCCTCTCTTTTCCCCTGTGCCCTATTTCTCTACCTCTTGCCTTCAACCTGAAATTACGACCTTATCCTCCACTCTTTGCTGCTTTCTCATTTCTGCCCTTTGGTCCACGTCTTGCATACACGTGCTTTACTGGCCCCCTAAGTGAGTCTGTTACAGAGTAAATATAAAGATGCTTTGAAGAATTCGAAGAATATCCCAAAACATAGCACACTATCACCACCTTATATTCGTCTCCCAGAGGATCCCAACTAAATCCAAGAAGGTGTTTACATTTCTTACAATCATGATTCGGAAAATTAATTTCCTTTGCTTGACCAGTAGCAGGGTTCCACAATGAAAACTCTGTTCCAGAGGCCATGCAAACTAAACCATTAATAGAACCAAGCAAGGTTTCAGAACGTAAAGGTCCTACAGGAACTGCAATTTCATGGGAGCGAGTAATAATGACTGCTCCATGACATGACCAAGAATTGTGACCTATAAGAAAATCTTGGTCCTTGTAGGAGTGTTGAAGAGTAAAGTGAGCTTTTACGAATTCTGGGTTGGACAAATTATATTTCCACAATTTGCAAACCAATCGATATCTCACTAAAAATTTTGGTGGCAGTCGAATCAGTATGTTATAGTAGAATATCTCATCCGGCAGCATGAGGGTATTTTTTGTTTTCATCACTCTCATATTAAAATTACTTGACGATACACTCTGGTGTATTAGCTGCTGCTGCTCCTCCTCGGCCTCCTCCATTGTTGTCATCTGAGATTAGGGTTGGATATATATTTTTTATTCTTAGTATAACTTGTAAGCTAATTAGTGAGCGAGAAAACCGACGACTAGGATATCCGGCGCTCAGATTATATGGGCCGGGCAGGTGGAGGGCAAGACGTTTCCACGTTCGAAAGTTTTTTGCTTTCGGTTTGATTTTCACTTATTTTTATTTAATAAAAAAATAGAAAGTAATTAATTACCTTTTTTAATTAATGCATATTAACTTTTAATTTAAACATATTACCATCTACCATCACACCTAAAAAATACAAATTATAATACATTCTATTGCGTTTTTGATTAATGCATATTACCTTCTATAATCACACCTAAAAAATACAAGTTATATTATATCTTCCCTATTGCCTTATTTCTTTTTCTTAATTAATGTATATTATCTTTTAATTAAAAATATTAACTTCTATAATCATACCTTCTATACATCTTCCCATCAAACCTATTTCCTATAATAATGTTAAAATCAAGTATTGAAAAGTTTATTTGATTTATGGTAGTATTCTATTTAAATATCAAAATTAAATTTAATAATCTAAACCAAATATAAGTAGGTCTTCTAACTTGAATAAAATTAGATATAATATAAGAAAGTAAATTACCCGTGCTACATTAATTAATTAATATAAACATATAATTTTAATCATTATTTAGGAAAAAAGATAATTTTATGAGAATTTAATTAATTTTAAGTATAAAATTACTTATTTCATATCAACTTTGTAGCTTCAATGTATTCGTTTGTTTTTGAATAACAGCAACCGTGAGTATACAGATAAAAAAAAACCCTCTACGTTGGTGGGATTGGTGAAAGAATCATTGAGCAAGACCTAACGGATAGCTTCCTTCTGGTGAAGTTGAGACTGTAATGTTGGTCCTCACTCCTCACAAGCTTGTGCTTTTGTTACGTACACGACCAGAGAAGGTGCAGAAAAGGCAGCTAATTAAGAACTTTCAAACAAGCTCTGATGCTTGCTGATTCAGTTTAACCAAGCAGGGGCGGAGCCACATGGAACCGAGAGGTTCGGCCCGCATACCCTGAAATTTTAGATATCTTAGTCATATCTAACTCCTAGTGATCATGTAGTATCTTGCCTAGCTGGTACAGAGTGTGCCATTAAGGTTGTGTTTACAATGTGGTCACTGGTTTAAGTCCATTGTCCACCATTTTTTTTTGCTTTTTTGCTTTTTTAGAGTCCCAACATAAATTTCAGTATAATTTATGACATAGTGATCAACTCCTGGCCTGGGCTTAAACAAAAACCTAGATAACTTTTTCCCCTGGAGTACCCCTGGAATCAAAAGCTGCCTCCGCCACTGTAACCAAGTATATATGCTATCCTTGATTAAGAAAAAAACATAAGAATAATCTTTAGCAAAAGATAAAAAGGACGTAAAAGCAACACAAATTAAGCTGATATTACGTGAAGAACAATTAAAGCCTTACTTCGTAGGTGAAGATTAAAAGTTACAAAGCAAAGGTGAGAAACAAAGTAGAGAACAATTAGTTGAAGAAAGTGACAGACAACTTATGACAAGTCATTCTGTATCATTCACCGTATTTAATTCTGTAAACATAACATTACTCTTTAATGTAACACATCCTGATTTTGAAAACAGGATCAAAAAGCTTCTGTTCATCTTCTTTCACTTCTATTACTAAAATTTGTTTCTAATACTGTCGAAGATGGCTGATGCAATAGTCTCTTTTGCTGTGGAAAGACTTGGAGATTTGTTAATCTATGAATCCAAACTTTTATATGGAGTGAGAGGTCAAATCAGAGATATTCAAGAAGAACTGAAACAAATGCAGAATTTCTTGAAAGAAGCTGATAAGAGACAAATTAGAGATGAAAGAGTACGTGGATGGGTGGACAGTATTAAAGTGCTTGCTTTCAGAACTGAAGATGTTATAGAGATTTTTGCACTACAAGTTACACCGAATTCCGGCTTCAAAAAGGCGCTACGAAGATTTGCTTGCATCTCATGTCATTTGATAAGCCGCCACAATGTTGCTATGGAGATCAATGATATAAAAGCTAAGCTCGCTACTATCCAACAAAGTCTATCAACATATGGCATCACAAAAGGTCTAGAAGAAGGAGAAACCTCAAGTTCACGAGTCAATTTGAAAACGCAGAGGATTTCATTTCCTCATGAAGTTGAAAAAGATTTTATTGGGATGGAGAAGGAAATAGAGCAACTAATATCTTTTCTAAAGAAGGAAGATAAGGGTTGTGAATTGATTTCAATTTGGGGAATGGGAGGTCAAGGAAAAACTACCCTCGCTCAGAAACTTTATAATCATGCTGTAATTAGAGATCATTTCAAAGCTTTTGCGTGGGTTTGTATTAGCCAGCAATTCGATTGGGAGAAAGTTCTTAAAGGAATCCTTAAACAACTTCTCCCTGATAGGCAGGGAGAAGTTTCAAGCATGGATGATGGGAAATTGGTCGATGAACTCCGCAAAGTTCAACAAGAAAAAAAGTGTTTTATAGTTATTGACGACATCTGGACTGTTGATTCTTGGAGATTGATAAAGCCTGCCTTTCCACTTGGAGAGACCACTAGTGGTTGCAAAATCTTACTCACAACTCGTGAAAAAAAGGTGGCCAAAATAGGTTCAGTTTGTGAAATTCCGTGTTTGACGGAAGATGAGGGCTGGCATCTACTTTCCAAGAAATCTAGGATAAATGACCATCCAGGTTAATTTTACTAAACTCTCATTTTTGTGTTCGATACTAATATTTTGACAGCGGGTTCTGTATGACTGTATAAGGGCATGCAAAAATGTAATATTTCGAACATAGTTGCCAGGTGATTACAACAAAAACACATCTCTCATACGTAGTTATTCGATACTTTAGAAAATGTATACAAGTGCTAACTACTTTCTTATGACAAGCATATGTAGTGTTATGCAACTTTTGAGTTGAAATACAATGAAAGAAAATTTAAAATTATGAGTACAACACATGAAAGACAGTACATTAAAATTACTACTACAAGAAAGAAAATATTAACTTGATATTTATAATGTAATTTGATTGTCTTATTTAGTTATTCTACATGTTATATATGTTGAGTCCCACCCTAGGGAGAACCATCTTACGTGGAGAACTGTGGAGAACCACTTAAAATGCATTAAAATAGTTCTTTATATAAGGCCCCCTGGCGGGGCCCCTTCATATAAAAGTCTTATAATTCTACCCTCTATCCATTCATCAAAAAAAAATTTTAAAAATGTTGTCACGTCATCATTTTTTGAATTTTTTTTTTTTTTTTTTTATAAATAGATAGAGTATAAAATTATAAGACTTTTATGTGAAGATGCCCCTGCGGGGCCCTTATATATAAAGCAATTATAATGTATTTTAAGTGGTTCTCCACGGTTCTCCACGTAAGATGGTTCTCCATGGAACAATGGCCTATATATGTTTATATCAGTAAAATGTTCTCTGCAGATATAAAAGTAGACTCAGAAATAGAAAAAATCGGAAGGAAAATGGTTAAAAGTTGCAAAGGTTTACCACTAGTAATATCAACACTAGGAGGGATTCTTAAAGGCAAACATTTGTTGAGAGAGTGGGAGAAAATATACACAGATATTTCTTTTTACCTGGCCAAGGGTGAGGGACTAACTAATGATGATGATGAATATCACACGGTGAGACAGGTTTTAGGCTTGAGTTATGATAATCTACCATCTCGTTTGCGACATTGTTTTCTTTGTTTTGCCAATTACAAAGAGGATGAAATAATCGAGACCGAGAAACTGTACATGTTTTGGATGGGAGAAGGTCTGATATCGGTGGAAGATAAAGCACAAGGGGAGATGATGTTGGATGTAGCAGAACGTTATCTGGATGAATTAGTAGATCGAAGTCTTGTTAGAATTGAAACACATAGTGATGAAGGAGAATCCTGGTCAAAGTACAGGACATGTGTTGTTCATGACCTTATACAAGACTTATGCTTTTCTAAAGTTAAAGAGGAAGGGGTCATCAATGTTATTGATTTAGAACGCAAACGTGACATTAAATCCAAAGCAAGTACAGTTCGCAGATTGTGTGTTCGTTCATATTATGCTAATTACAGAGATGTGTTGGAACCTTATGATCGACGTGTGATTTTGCATGTTCGATCTCTTTTCTTTTGGAATGAATGGGGATGGGGCAAGTACTCTAAGGTAGTCTGGCCGGGCAAAATATTTGATCTCGAGAAATTTAAATTGCTCCGGGTGTTGACAGCCCGTTACATTATATTCAATGAGCATAAGAAGCATATCAGAGCTAGTTTACCTGAAGTATTTGTGTTTGAGTGGGTGTTGGTTGAATTATTTGCCATCATCAATTGGGAAGTTGAGAAATTTGGAAACCCTTGATGTAAGATTAACGGATGGTTATTCCTTGAGCATACCGAATGTTGTGTGGAAGCTGAAGAAGTTAAAGCACTTGTACCTTCCGGTTGATTTCTTTGTAAGAGGAAGAGCTAAGAAGTTGAGATTGGAAGGTTTGAATGAGTTAGAAGTGATTTACAAATTTAACTCAGAATACTGTGATGCACATGATCTCTTTGGATTACCCAATCTCAAAGTTTTTCAAGGCAAGATAATCTTTGAGGAAAACCTCACAGCAGAGAATACAATTGATTTCTTCAAATCCAGGGAATTGCGGTGGACACATGTTTCATTAATTTCAGGCGAAGAAGTTAGTATGGATTTACTGTTAGAGTGTTTCAATATTGATGTTTTATCAATAGATAATAATGGTCCATTATTTCCTAAGGTGGGTGTATTATTTCCAAAGGTGGACGACTATACTCGCTTCTCGGGGCGTCTCACCCAGCTATTGTTGGTGGATATTGAAACCGAGGAAGACCCGATGAAATTACTAGGGGAACTTGGCAACCTACGCATTCTACATTTTGATGGTGCCAATTTTTTGGAGGGAGAGATAGTGTGTTTGGCTATGAGTTTCCCAAAACTTGAAAAATTGGAATTCGGGAAAGTTAAAGGTTTAAGAGGGTGGAGGGTGGAACAAGGAGCCATGCCAAATCTCTCTGAATTATTAATTTCATATTCCTCACAATTGGAGATGCTTCCGGAAGGACTGACACACTTGACTTCCTTAAAAACCCTGTATATATATCATATGCCAACTACATTTACAGATAAAATTAAGGCGGAAGATGGTACAGAAGGCCCAGATTTCTACAAAGTTCGTCACATTCCAAATTTAAATATACACTATTGGTAGTGTATATTTTAAATTTAAAATTTAAATTTAAATTTTCATGGATGGCTGGATGCATCATGTGAAGTGAAAATATTGGCCTTTTCACCATCAAATAATATGCATGGTTTGTTTGTCCATGCATGACCGGTTTCATGTATGTCTCCACAATTATTATAAATCTAATTTTTGATTTCTTTTTGCTTTTTTAGTATTGTTTCTGTAACAACTATAGTCATCTATTTTTTATTTTTTTTTACGAAACTACAGTCATCTATTTAATATCACTTTTTTTTTTTTTGGAATGCAAGTGGATCTCTAAATAAATTACCCAATTTAATTTTTCTCTCCTCTCTCTGAGTGTGTGAGTCTTGTTTTTCTCTCCTCCCTCTGAGTGTGTGAGTTTTAGTTTTGCTGTCATGGCAAGGATTGATGATATTGATGAGCGTATGGCTACTCAGGATATTGAAGATGAAGAGAACGAAGGTTTATGCTTTGGAGAACATGTGGAGGAAGCCACCAACAAGTTTGAGCTATGCTTGGTGGGGCGTTTTTTGACTGAGAAGAATCTGAATGTTAGAGTTATGAAGTCGAAACTTGCAGATATCTGGCGTCCAGTACGAGGTATAAACATCAAGGACCTTAAGCCTGGTATCTTTTTATTCCAGTTCTACCATGTCGATGATATGCAATGGGTTTTGTCTGGTGGCCCGTGGTCTTTTGATGGGGCGATGCTTGTCATTAACACTATTGATAAGGGGATGGATCCATTAGAGGTTCCATTGTTTGAGTTACCCATTTGGATTCAACTGCATGGTTTACCTAATAGTTTCATGACAGAAGCAGCTGGTAAACAACTAGGTGATTTCTTTGGGTCTTTTCTGGTCTATGACCCAAACAACAACTCTAGTATATGGCGTGAGTGCATGAGAATTAGAATTAGCATTGATGTAAGAAGCCTCTTAAGAGGAAGAAGAAGATTTGCAGGAGAAATGGAGCAGAAAGCATCGTGCAGTGCAAGTATGAGAGATTGGGTGACTTCTGTTTTACGTGTGGAATGGTAACTCACATAGAGAGGTTCTGCAACAAAAGATTGAGTATGGGAGCAAATGATTCTCTCAGAGAATGGGGGGTCTGGCTACGAGCACCGCCGCGGCGCATGGCGGGTCAAGAACGTAGTAAGTGGCTGCGTGGGGAGAAAGAAGATGATTGGGGCGTAAATTAAGGGAGTGCCAGCAATTTTCAAAATTTTTCAAATGATAATACAGTTGGAGACGGAGTCAAAGGTCAATCAAGGAGTGAAACAAGGGATATGGTTAACAACAGAGCTTTTGTTGCGGGATCAGCTG
The DNA here is from genome assembly GCA_037693485.1 of Kitagawia praeruptora. NCBI lineage: Eukaryota > Viridiplantae > Streptophyta > Magnoliopsida > Apiales > Apiaceae > Kitagawia > Kitagawia praeruptora. Next base: position 7,358,936 of record CM075348.1, on the reverse strand, counting down.
TTCAGTTGGATTTTTCAAAATCATTGGAGGGAAATGTTATTTCAAAAATAATTACTGGGCCGTCAGATCAGGAATTAACTGGGCTCAACTTAGAGGAACGTAAAAGAAGACGTGGGCCTGCTGTGCATGAGTATATGGAAGTAGAAGATGGTAATGTTGTGGTTACTTCTGAAACTGCTCTTTCTCACAGGGATTGTGCAGATTCATCGTCTGATTTTTTGGCTAAGCTTGCTCAACAAGCTAGCCAGTCGAAATGAATGTCTTAGGGTGGAACTGTCGGGGGTTGGGGAACCCTCGAACAGTTCATGTTCTTGGTGATTTGATTAAATCACATAACCATGATGTTCACTTTCTTTCTGAAACTATTTCACGTGCAGATAAAATTGAGCAGCTTCGTATTAAGTTTGGTTTCGTTCAGTGCTTTGCAGTAGATTGTATTGGGCGTAGTGGTGGTCTTGGAGTGTTTTGGCGTAATAATGCGGCTTGTGAAATAACTGGATACTCTCAGAATCATGTAGATTTAAATTTCTTGCATAATAATATTGTTGTGTGGCGACTCTCTTGTTTTTATTGTTTTCCTGAACGTACAAGGAGACCTAGTTCTTGGAATCTTATTCGAACACTGGCAAATAATTCTAATATTCCATGGTGCATTATGGGAGATTTCAACGATCTCTTGCATGCCTCAGATAAGTGGGGTAAAGTGCCTCACCCTAGAAGTTTGATGGAGGGTTTTAGGAAAGCTATTGATGATAGTATGTTAACAGAGGTGGATTTACAAGGTGGTAAATACACATGGGAAAAATGGCGAGGCAAACCAGAATGGGTGAAAGAAAGACTTGAAAGGAGTTTTGCAAATCAGGCTTGGTGGGATCTCTTCCCTCTCTATAAGCTTTCTGTTTTACAAGCTTCTACCTCTGATCATGATCCAATTTTTTTGGATCTTGTTAATGTTTCGTTTTTGAAGAAAATTTTTCGCTTTAGGTTTGAGAATACCTGGCTGAGAGAACCTAGTTTTCGTAAGGATGTTACTGATTTCTGGCTTGATATGCCTGCTATTAATATTCTGCCAAAGCTTATTTCAGTGTCAGGATTCATGGCTCGTTGGGGTAGGAATTTCTTCCACAAATTCTGAGATAAAGTGAAGAAACAAAAGGAGGTGTTAGCAAGTTTGTCTAATCGCACTGACTTGGCAGGTGTGGAATAGTACTTTAGTGAAAAAGAAAAATTAAACACGATGTTACTTCATGAGGAAACGTATTGGAAGAAAAGAGCAAAAAATTACTGGCTTGCAGAGGGTGATGCAAATACTAAGTTCTTTCATGCAACCGCTTCTGCTAGGAAGAAAAAGAACCACTTAGCTTATCTGGAAAATGACCATGGTGAACAAATACATGAGCATGAGGCGATGTCTCTGATGGTAAAAGAATATTTCACAGAAGTTTTTTCAAGTGATCGGGATGACAACAGGGATCTCAACTTGACATCTGAAAGAAGGGTATCAAGGAATCAAAATGAAGATTTAATAGCTGAGTTAACGTTCGAAGAGTTCACTGTAGCAGTCAAGCAGATGCATCCCGACAAGGCTTCTGGGCCGGATGGTCTGAATCCAGCTTTTTCCAGCAATTCTGGTCTATCTTATGTGGTGAAGTTTTTCTTTGTTGCAAGGAATGGCTGTCTAGTTGTTCGTTTCCAGCAAATATAAACGAAACGAATGTGGTGCTTATTCCCAAGAAGGAGAATGCCTGTTGTATGAAAGATCTACGTCCAATAGCTCTATGCAATGTTCTGTACAAAATAATGGCGAAGGTCTTAGCAAATCGTTTAAAGCTAGTTCTTCCTTCGTTGATTTCTGAAAATCAATTTGCTTTTGTTCCTGGAAGAAGTATTACTGACAACATCTTGGTTGCATTCGAAATAATTCACCATATGCAAAGGAAAAAGGCGAGAGAGGAAGGGGAAATTGCTCTTAAACTGGACATTAGCAAGGCGTATGATAGGGTTGATTGGGGTTTTTTGAAGGAAAAAATGAGAGGTATGTGATTCAGTCAGAAGTGGATAGCATGGATGATGATGTGTGTTACCACTGTGTCTTACGAATTCTGTTTTAATGGCTCCTCTATTGGTCCAGTTCAACCTAGAAGGGGGTTACGACAAGGGGACCCTTTGTCCCTGTTGATGAGTGGATTTCGTAATCAACTTATGTGAGGTTCACGGGTAGTTGTATAGGCTAGCGATCAACTGTTCTACGAAAAAAAGGTTTGGGTTGTGTTTGTGGGGATTGAGCTGAGCTCGAGGGTATCTCCAATAATCTCAGGTGCCTTTAGAGAAAATTAGAGAACTTAATGCGTCGTACCCTGAGGTGCGTACCCTTGTATTTATAGGGATCAAGCTCACGTAGTTCTAGTATGATTCTGTCTCTTACTGGAATAGCTGCATTCGGTCATCTAATTCGTGTTGGACTCAGGTTCCTTTAGAGCCTTTCACGAACTAGTTTGGCTAAGTGGAGTAGAACTCGAGTTCGTACCCCACTTATGATTCTCTCATTGGTTAGAGTTATTCTAGGATCATCTGCGCCCTAGAATTATACTCAGATACCAATTCGTTTATCTGTTCTAGATGGCTTCTAGAACTTTCTGTTGGCAACTCGTAGGAACCTGGTGCTCAGGAACCTACATCTCAGGAACCTGTTTCTCAGGAACCTCCTTATTTCGGGACTTATCGTTTAGGGACCTCCCTTTTGGCGTCAATACCTGCACAAATAACAAACTAATTAGACTGGATAACTCTTCACATGCTTTTATCATCTCTATGGCTGTTGCTATGCTAACTCGAACTCTCCTGCTTGGAGGAACCTGGTCTTCTAGTGCTCAACTCAGCTTCCTAACCATTGGGAACCTCATGATATTCGTATTTCTTTAGTCATTTCTTCTATTTGATCTTCCTGGCTTGTATTGGATCAATCTTCTAACTTGTAGGGATCGGACCCTACTGATTAATGGGCCTAAATCTAGTCCATGTAGATTTTGGGCACAACAAGTACCCCCCGGTTCCTTGAAATCATGTAATGTGAAAGGAACCTATTCTAATTCTACGATCAGAGGTTTAATGTTAACCCATCCTGGTAACTATATCTTGCTTCAGCATTGTATATCCAAGCCTATATGAGCTAACTCGGTATAGGAAACAGGACATAAAATATTTTCAGCTTGATATAATTTTGAGTAAGCTTCCTTTGTATTAAGGAACCTGTTATCTCGCTATTTTCTTCTTCTTGCTCCAGCTCTCGAAATCTACTTTATGCTTGCATTCAACTTCTCAAGGAATCCAACTTGTCACTCAACTTCATGCCTCTTTAAATTTAATAAGTTAAAAGAGGATAATGGTTGGTTGTAGAAGATAATTCAAAATTTGAATTAAACTTATCACTTACCAAAGCTGTAGTTAATGTGTGAGTTCCCAAGGTTCACACGCTTCTCACGCGTGTACCTCTTCATTTTACCGCTCCAGTAATGTGCTGCCACGTGTACAGAGCTGTCTTGATTATATAAACACATGAATGACTTCATCTTCATTTTTACCTTTACCAAATATTTTCTAAAACCCTTGGAGAGAAAAATAGGAGGAGTCCGACGGTCATCTGCTTAATCCAAATTTTCTGTCGCCGCTTTCTTCAATCCAAGGTATAATTCTGAATCTTTTCTTTCTGTTTTCCCATAATCTTGATTGCATTTTTAACTCTCTGATTACTTCGATCTTGCATGCTGTCTTTTATCTGATAAGTGTTTGTATATGGTTTTCATATTTCACACACACAACCATCCATAATACCTTCTCTACTGGTAGTTCCGTCACCGATTTGTGGTTCCATCATTATGATTTTACTGAAAGCTTTTGACTGTTTGTTTGTCTTCTATCTTAATTTGTTTCGTATTCATGTTGTTGATGAGTGGATTTCGTAACAACTTTTGAGAGGTTTATGGTGAGTTGTAAAGGCTAACGATCAACTAATCTATGGAGAATGGAGGTTTTTGTGGGGGTTGAACTGAGCTCGAGAGCGCTTACAAGAATCTCGCGAGTTCCCTTGAGGCTTGTGTCGTGTGTTCTCAAGAATCTCGTAGGTGTATTGCGAGGCTTGTAAAACATGTTCTCAAGATGCCTACGTACCCTTGTATATATAGGGATCAAGTTCACGTAGTTCTTTTTAGACTAGAAGTCTGGTTAGGCAGCAATATTCTAGGTTCCTAATTCGTGGGGACCTCCTTTTCTCCAGATTTCAGCCACGAATAGGCGACCTAAGTCGAATAGAACTCGAGTTCTAGTCCGACTAGGAGTATGTTTACAAGTTCTCGTCCTATTAGATGTATTCAAGGATCATATGCGCCCAAGGAATACATTCCAATAAGGAGTTGATGTTCATGACTTGCTCCTAAAGAATAGGAGGCTTTATCGTACTAGAATTCTGCTGGAATAAATCTGTTCTCGTACAGGAAGCTGTCTCTCAGGAACCTGTCTGCAGGAACCTGTTTCTCGGGAAGCTGTCTACAGGAAGCTGTCTTTCGGGAACCTGTCTCTTCGGGAACCTGAACCTGTTTAGATCCATTTCACATGCTATTTAGCCCCAGTTAACTTAAGGGACCTCAATCATAACCCATATTACTCATACGGATTGGATCCTTAAGCCTAATGGGCCTAAATCTAGCCCATGGATATTTTGGGCACAACAAGTACCCCCCGGTTCCTCGAAGTCATAGGATGCGAGAGGAACCTAAATAGCTTGATATTTTAAGGTCCAATCCCTTCAGTGCTCCCATGTTTCTTCTGAGGGAACCATGCGGGTCTTTGTCTTCTTGTTTGAATCGTGACAAGGGCACAAAATGAATCCAATTAGGCGCTGAGTGAATCCTTTAACAAGGGCACAAAGCGAATCTAATTGGGCACTGAGTGAACCTCAAGATTGTTAAGGGAACCAAGTGAATCCAAATAAGGGCATAAAGTGAACCTAATTGGGCGTTATGTGAACCTATGCTGAGGGCACAAAACGAATCCAATAGGGCACTAGATGAATCCTTAAAAGGGATAAGGTGAATCTTAATATTGTCAAAGGAACCATGTGAATCCAAATAAGGGCATAAAGTGAACCTAATTGGGCGTTATGTGAACCTATGCTGAGGGCACAAAACGCATCCAATAGGGCACTGGATGAATCCTTAAAAAGGGCACGAGGTTAACCTGGAAAATCATAACTTGATTGCTCGAGAGGCTACTTCATCTGATAAGCTTCTTTTCATTTGACTATCTAATGTCTGTCTATCAGAGGTACTCTAGGATCAGCTGCGTCCTAGGAGTACTTTCCAATGATGATTATGCGTCTCTCTAGCTTGCTTCTTGATCTCTCTGATGTCTATGCTCAGAAACCTGGTTCTCACAAACCTCTATCTCGGAACCTGGTTCTCAGGAACCTCTCTACAGGAAACTGTACCTGCACAAATAACAAATTTGTTAGTCTCGGGAGCGTTTCTGTAGTTCCCATGTACTTCTTGTTGTTCTCATTGCTGTTGCTAGGCTAATCCGGGCTCTTCTGCGGGGAGGAAACTGGTTTATTCGTAATCTGCTCAGCTACTGGTTCATCAGGAACGTCTTGATACTCATAATCTCTTGACTGTCTTCTCAACTAATGCTCATTTCTCCACGTTAGGTCTTCATATCTCGTACTAGATCTATCTCCTCGCTCATACAATACTTGTTGATTGGAACCTACGACTTAATAGGTCTTAAATCTAGCCCATGGTGATTTTGGGTACAACACCAAGAAAACTAAAAAAATAGGTTAGTAATACGAGCTGAAGAGCTCACATACAAGTGATGCATGTATGCATGTATGAATGATTATTTACGTTATATATGTTGCTATCTTCTCAAGTGGCATATCAATTATCTACTTGACTGATTCAACTAACACGTTCGAGATCATAAATTAAGCATATATGTTACGTAAACTGCAAACCTATAGGGCATGACAACATCCTAAGTACAAGTTCACATAAATTTCATTTCTAAAGATCATGCAATATGTGCGTTAAAAGCTTTATGCATCTAAGCATGACAGAATATAAGATCTCGTTGACATAAAATGTGCATGATAGTTAAGGATATAAAGGCATGAAAGTGAAACTTATCTGTGTTTCATTGTGCCGGTTCGGATTGAGGTTCCGTTACTGAAACTGGAAGATGGAAGCTCTTCTCTGTGCAAACGTGGGGGAATTGAGCTACCCCCCGAGCCGTCATGACACATAAACCTCCTATAGTTTGTTGAAGCGATTGACTGAAGACTGCTTGTTTCGGCTGAATATCACTGAATCTGGAAGCTGTAGCTATAAACTGTGGGTTGAAAACCGGAAGCTGGAAGCTACTAACTAGAAGCTTCTGATGATCATCAAGGATGCTGCAAGCTGCTTTATCAAAAACCTGTTAGTAGTATGGTACTTGCTTCAAGCTTTATAAAATGAGAGTATTCATCTTTGTATCGCTTTGATGAGGGCACAAGGCGAATCCAATTGAGCTCTAGGTGAATCCTGGGAAGGGCACTTAGAGAATTCAATTGGGCTCTAAGTGAATCCTTGACAGGGCATAAGACGAATCCAGTTGAGCTTTAAGTGAATCCTGAGAAGGGTACTTAAAGAATTCGACTGGGCGTCAAATGAATCCTTTGGCTTTAGGGAGCACAAAGTGAATCCATCCGGGCTCTAGGTGAATCATGGCAAGAGCACGAAGAGAATCCGGTTGGGCACTAAGTGAATTCCTTTATGGCACCAAGTGAATCCTTATAGGCTCTAAGTGAATCCTGTAGAGGGCACAAAGAGAATCTATAGGGCACATGATGAATCATTTCAAACTCTAGGGGCACCAAGTGAATCCGTAAGGGCACAAGGTGAATCCCTTCAAATGCTAGGGGCACCAAATGAATCCGTATGGGCATAAGGTGAATCCCTTTCAAGGCTTTTCAAGTACAATCAAACTCTAGGTTAGGTTACCCATGATTAGGTTCCCAAAACCGTTAACTAGGTGCCCACATGCTTATAGGACTTTTGAATTGTGCCTACGATTCATAGGGCTTTTCTATGTGAATCTTTCATGCTTGCAAGTCTTTTCTAGCTATCGAGTGCCTGTAGCTGAGAGGGCTTTCAAAGTGAACCTTTCTGGGCTCTATGCAAATCCTTGTAAGGGCATAAGGTGAATCCAACTGGTTGTTTATGTGAACCTCTGCTTAGGACAAAAACCGTAACCAATCGGGCACCAAATGAATCCCTAAAAGGGTACAAAGAGAATCCATTAAGATACCAAACAAATACGCGTGGATGCATGTAGCACCAAGTGAATCCTTTTGGGCTCTAAGTGAACCCTTGAATGGAGCACAAAGAGAATCCATAAGGGCACTGGGTGAATACATGGATATGCTTAGGGAGCCTGGTGAGTCCTTCTGGGCTCTAAGTGAATCCTTGAATGGAGCACAAAGAGAATCCAGAAAGGGTACTAGATTAATCCTCTAAAGGCATGGAGCTCTTGCTGCGAGTACACTTTCCTCTATTCAGGTATCAGCTAGTTGGGAACTTCAAGTAGGAAGCTGCTAATTAGAAACTGTCAACAATTGGCTTCTAACAAATGTCAATGAACTTGGAAGCTATTACATACAAGCTTCAGGTATATATGAATGAACCTGCAAGATGTCAGTTACAGGAAAATAACGAGTAATCTACTAGACACATATAAATGCAACTAGACCTGGAAGCTGTTACCTACGAGCTTCAGGTGAGTAACACAAAACCTGTTAACTAAAGGTAAATACATGGAACCTGTAAGCTACAGGTAAATATCAAGGAACCTGCGAGGTGCAGGTAAATATCAAGGAACCTACGAGATGCAGGTAAATATAAGGAACCTGTAATATGTTAGGTACATGTGCATTCTAACATCTAGAAACATAATCAATACATAATCATAACTTTATCGCATATACGACCACAATATCATAGATGTTTAAGCATGCTTTAGGTATAGTAAGAGTTTGCTGAGCGTACCTGGGAGGTTTTCTACGAATATGTTAGCATAAAAGGAGAGGTATCACCTGGATCTTTCTGTAGACTAAATCAGATGTGAAGTGGAAGCATCCGTTAAGATTTGGAAACTTACTGACGTGTTCATGATGCAAGCATGCTGCTCTTCAAGATACTAGACCAAATCAATCCTCAAGGTTCCTGAACCAAATATGAGCTATGAGGTTTCCAAACTGCATCCTAGTCGTGAGGTTCCTGAATCAAATCGCGAGCTTCCTGGACCTGGTGGTGAGGTTCCTGGTCTGAATTCTCAAAACTTTGAAATCCTCAACTTTCAAGGTACCATGTGCTATAGCATGTGAATTCTTCAAGGTACCATGTGCTATAGCATGTGAATTCCATTATTCCTTTTCAAGGTACCATGTGCTATAGTAATTGTACTACCCCCCAGTTCTTCAGGGAAGCTTGTCTTTGATGAAGAACTAACTCTAAGAAGCTTCACAATTCTTCGATAATCTCATGAAGTTGAGTACTGCGTGTTTGCTTCAAGATGCTCATATCAAATTCTTGTAGCTACTCTTCATCAAAATCTTCAACTATGTCGAATTTTCCTTAACACTCGAATAGATACTATAATTACATCATTCCTGCTTGTAGCTTTAACACGTCTTCTCCTTTCTTCTTTATCTTCTTACGAAACATGCTGAGAATGAACCTCTATACAAATATCCCAATACAGTACCTCTAAGCTTACGCGAGCTAACTCATTGTAAGAAACAAGAGATACTTAAAGAAATTACTTGTGAGGTATTTCTCGCAGGTCACTGAATTGAATGAGGTATGTTCCTTGTTTTACAAGCTAAATATAAGCTCATGTATGACGTAATACAAGGAAAAGAACTACTCATAATTTCGTTGAAAACTACTCGAAAGAAATAGGTTTACTTGCTAGGAAGGTATACATGCACTACCCCTAGTTCTAAGAAGGAAATACATATATAAATAAAGGTCTCTCAACTATACTTTAAGGAAGCTCTCAAACTTTCAACTACTGGTCACCTCGAGCTATCCATTCCGCGAGCTTCCCGGCTTTAATCAATTCCTCAATTTGGTCTTTCAGTGCTCTGCATTCAGAAGTATCATGGCAATTATCCTCATGGAAGTCACAATATTTCTTCAGATCTTTCCTTGCTCCTACAGGTAAAGGTGTAGGCCTCACAAATATTCCTTCTTTCCCATAAACCATGAAGATGTGGTCTACTGGAGCGACCAAAGAGGTATAATTGTCGCACTTTGTCTTCAATTTTGCTTTACTTCTTTTGGAGGAAGCTCGATCCCCAATAACATATGCTTGCGGGCTTGGAGACCTCTCTCGCTTGATTCCTTTATGACTAGCTTCGTCTCCAAGATCTTCTGTTTCTCTCAACTTCAACAAGGATTCTTCCACACATTTATATAGTTCAGCTTGTTTGTAGAACTCAACTAGTGTACCGGGTTCACGTACTTGTAACTCCTTCCAGAAGTCTGAACCAGCTCTAACTCCAGCAATCAGGAAGCTCATAATGACCTCGTCAGGAGCTTTCTTAACTTTGGGAACCTCTGCATTAAAACGTTTGAGGTACTCTGTCAAGGTCTCATCTGCTCTCTGCTTGATGTTGGCCAAGGTATTGGTTGGGGGTGCAAAAGTCACGGAAGCTCTAAATTGAGTAACGAAGAGCTTCCCCATATTCTCCCAAGAATCTATAGAATCTGATGGTAACCTCTTGAACCATTGATGGGCTCCACCATGAAGGGTTGCAGCCAGTAATCTACACCGTGTTGGCTCCTTAACTTGATAAACATCCATCTCGGTATTGAAACGACCCAAATACTCCACAGGATCCGTAGTGCCATCAAATTTAAACTCGTTTGACATACGATAGGATTTAGGTAACGAGGATTTTCTAACCTTCTTGGTGAATGGAGATGAGGTTATTACACCTATTGTTGATTGCTTTTCTTCCTTGAGTTTTACCAGAATCTTCTTGATGTCTTCAGCATTCAAATCACCAGCTCCACCGTCCTTTGCTTCCTTATCTTTATCATCGGCTTCCTGTGAATCTGCTATACACGAGTCGTTCGCGATCTCGTCTGAACTTGAATCATCTTTAATTATCTCGATGGAAGGTTCCTTAACAGGAGGTTGTTTATCCTTCGGTTCACCATCTTCTTCACCTTCAGTACCTTTCTTTGGGTCTTCGATCTCTTCCTCAGCCTTTTCTTCACGTTCTTCTATGCCAATGTCCAACTTCTTTGAAGAACTCTTAGCTTTCTTACCCTTCTTTCTTGATGCCAACTTCGACTTCCTCTTCTTCTTCGGTGTTATTTGTTCGAGGGTTGTAAGCCTTTCTTCAATCGACTTTAGATGCTCTAGGACGTCAGCAGGAGTAATCTTCTTCGTTTTCGGGGTTTGATTTTTCTCTACAGATTGTGTTGCTTCGCTATTAGAACTGCCTGCCATCTTTCCACTCTTAAGATGATAACTCTGCCCTCCTTCTAGCGCCAATGTTGATGAGTGGATTTCGTAACAACTTTTGAGAGGTTTATGGTGAGTTGTAAAGGCTAACGATCAACTAATCTATGGAGAATGGAGGTTTTTGTGGGGGTTGAACTGAGCTCGAGAGCGCTTACAAGAATCTCGCGAGTTCCCTTGAGGCTTGTGTCGTGTGTTCTCAAGAATCTCGTAGGTGTATTGCGAGGCTTGTAAAACATGTTCTCAAGATGCCTACGTACCCTGTATATATAGGGATCAAGTTCACGTAGTTCTTTTTAGACTAGAAGTCTGGTTAGGCAGCAATATTCTAGGTTCCTAATTCGTGGGGACCTCCTTTTCTCCAGATTTCAGCCACGAATAGGCGACCTAAGTCGAATAGAACTCGAGTTCTAGTCCGACTAGGAGTATGTTTACAAGTTCTCGTCCTATTAGATGTATTCAAGGATCATATGCGCCCAAGGAATACATTCCAATAAGGAGTTGATGTTCATGACTTGCTCCTAAAGAATAGGAGGCTTTATCGTACTAGAATTCTGCTGGAATAAATCTGTTCTCGTACAGGAAGCTGTCTCTCAGGAACCTGTCTGCAGGAACCTGTTTCTCGGGAAGCTGTCTACAGGAAGCTGTCTTTCGGGAACCTGTCTCTTCGGGAACCTGAACCTGTTTAGATCCATTTCACATGCTATTTAGCCCCATTTAACTTAAGGGACCTCAATCATAACCCATATTACTCATACGGATTGGATCCTTAAGCCTAATGGGCCTAAATCTAGCCCATGGATATTTTGGGCACAACACATGTCATATTTCATACTTATCTCTGTGAATGTACACCCTCCATATAACTCTTAAAAAGAAACTTACTTGACATAATCAAAGTAGTTCAATCGTCTTTAGACCACAGGTCTCCCTTTAAGAATTCCAAAGTCTGACCTTTCTTCGTCTGTTTCTTGCAGATGTCTTCTGATTCAACACATTCTGACCACCTCTCTTCCGTAAAACCTGTTTTTGTCGCATCTGTAGGTAATAGAACTAGGTCTAGGGTCTTGATTCCCGACACTAGTGATCCTCAATATATTCTGATGAAACCTCCAAATGTTATTGATCCCTTAAAGCCTTTAAGCTTAATTGATTTAGGGGATGACTGGTCTGATAATGAAGAGGTATCAAAACCTGAATTTGAATCTGAGTCCTTCCTAGAACCCGACTTTCAAAGTGAGATATCTGTAGAAAGAGAACCATTCAAACAAGAGATTGTCCCTTTCTGTGAAAAATCTGACTCTATCATGACCTCAGTTAAACTGGAAAGACTATTCGAGGAATGTCACCGCCCTGTCTGTAAGATAACAGTCCCAAAACCTGGTGAGAGAGCTCACAGGTTTGATTTGAAAATCCCAAAACAAGGTATCCCCCATGCTGTCATATCTGCCGCCTTCCTGAGGGTAGGTGTTTCCATGCCTCTTCATCCTTTCTTACGAGAGGTTCTTGACTTTTATCAATTAGCACCAATGCAACTCACCCCTAATTCTTATCGGTTAGCCATCAGCACTTTTATACTATATTCCAGCAAGTTTACAGTTCCTTTGACAGCCCCTGAATTGGGCTATTTCTTCAGACTGAAAGACACTGGAAGAAATTCTGGTTGTTTCTACCTTTCAGCCTGGCCTTGTCACCAGGGTCAGTGCATAAAAAATGTTAAGCAAAACTTTGAACAATGGTCGGAACAGTTTCTTTATTGCTATGACTGCCCCTACGTTAGGTATGAGTTTAATTGTCGTCCCAACATCCCTAAGCAAACCGTTCTTACGGGAGTCTGCTTGGAAAGAGCAACTAAGATTTTGAAACTATCAGCCTCCACTAGAGATTGTCTGGTCTTGATGACCCCTGATAACTTGATGACTTTAGGCTTTATTCCTTCAACTTCTGGTAGGAGTTTCTTTATATTTGTGCAATTTCATTTGCTCACTTCATATATATACCTCTAACCTTAACCTTCTGACTTATGCAGATATGGCTCCAAAAGTTCCTTCATTTGTAAAGAGATCTAAAAACGTGGAAGAAATTTTCAAGGTTGAAGACAATGTAAAGGAGGTTCCGCTTGATGCAACTCCAATTAACCAAGTTCCAACCCCTGTATCCGTCCAGACTCAACCATCGGGTTTCTCAAAACGCAAATTGGCTCAGACCACACTTGACTTATCAGGGAGCTCTCAAACTAGATCCATGAGGAAGAACAAAGCTGTGAAGACTGAACCTACCGCTGCTCAGAACCAGTTTAAGGACTTGATTGACACTCATGTTCCTGCTGAGACTATTACTGGCTGGTCGAAAATGGACTCTACTGAAGCTTTGGAAGCTATGAGGTTCTCTGCGGCCCAGAACGCCTTTTTTACTCTTAGGTTCTGTGATGACTTTGCCTTGAAGATCCAATATGACCTCAGGCTACAAGGGGAGATCTCGAAGCTCAAAGAGGAGCTGGCTGCTAAAGAGGAGAGTGTGAATGTTGCCACTGCTGCGGTAAGAAGGGCTAAAGCTGTTGAAACCTCATTGAAGAATAGCAAGGATGAACTTCAAGAACAGGTGAAGAGTTTGCAGGATGAGAAATTATCCATGCTAGAGAAAGCCAAGGAACTGAAAGCTCAAGTTGATGCTCTAAATGCTGCAGCCGTGATTGTCAAATCATCTTTGCTCATCCAGGAAAAAGCTAGGTACGATGAAGGTTACGATGAAGGCGTTCGTGACTATATGAAATCCATGTGGGAAAAAATGCCCGAATTGAACTGGTCTCTCCTAGGCGAGGATGTAGTAGGGATGATTAAGGATTTTGAGAATGAAGCTGCTGTTGCAATCTCTGTACCTCCCGTGAAAACGGTTGAGAGGTCTCCGGGTGCCACCCTTGAGACTGCAGAGATTCCTGTTCCTAACGTTACTTCAACCACTCTTCCACCTTCCTCAGCCATCGAAGAATCTAGTAAAGTATCTCCTGCCTAAAGTTTCATAAATTTTCTGAACTTTTCATAACTTTTCTTGAGGTTGCGGGCCCCTCGTAGTGCCTCGCGGGATGTAATTTAACTTGGTTTCAATGGCCTTCGTGCCTTTAACTTTGGTTTACCTAGGGTCCTTGTACCCTATAACTCTTTATGTTTCTGATGACTATTATCTATTTCTGCTATATCTCTTGCTCTTGCTTGTTCATGCCTAGTTTCTTAACTTGCGTCTGTACTTAATACTGCACACCTTTTTTCCAAAACCTCGTAGAATATTTTATCAATTAATTAGTGTCCATACTTATACACCCAAGCTTACGTGGGATAACCCGTTGTAAGAAACAGGATGCATCCATATTTTCACTTATAATTTTCTCAAAATAACATGTAACTAAATACAGCTTACTTGCAGACTTGGAACCCTTTTTTATTTATACTTCGAGGCATGTATTCACCACCGTAATCTGAACTATAATTTTCCTTAGAGATTCCTCCCAAATCCAAACCAGGTTCCCTACAAAATATCTGATCAACTTTGTAAGCTTAAACACATCTTTTCTCATGCTTCACTCAACATTATCAGAGTCGCCTTTTGAACTAAAAACCCTTTCTGATAACCTTAGATCCTAAATAATTTGACCAGGTTCCTCGACCATTAAACCTGCAAAATAAACATAAAACAAAAACTAGTTAAGGTTAGTAAAATTTCTTTTGTTTAATTCGGGTCATCTCTTGGAAAGGTTGCCTGCTTGGCTCCCAATCCTAATCTCTAGGTCCCAACATGCCTCGAGGCATATTGGTTCCTTTTTGTACCTCGGGACGATTCTAGGAACCTGTGTGCCGTTCTGGGAGTCCACACAGATTCCTCTTCTCCATGTGTCAGGCTAGACATCTTATGAAGGTAAATGCTAAGGATTTTATCCCTTCTTCCCATGTGCCAAAGGCGGTTCCACATGAGGGAGAGCTTGTTAGGCTTCTCTTTAAGGTGCCTTTTGTCAGGACTTTAGATGCCTTTTGTCAGGACTTTAATTCACATGCTCAAGAAACTTGAGGCTTTTGGCAACAATGTCGTGCTCAGTCAACTGAGGTTTTTCAATCACATTTGCTCAGGAAGCTACCTGAAGCTTTTCTCGTGCCCAGGAAGCTACCTGGGACTTTTTCTCGATGCCCAGGAAGCTACCTGGGACTTTTTCTCGATGCCCAGGAAGCTACCTGGGACTTTGCTCAATGCCCAGGAAGCTACCTGGGACTTTGCTCGATGCCCAGGAAGCTACCTGGGACTTTGCTCAATGCCCAGGAAGCTACCTGGGACTTTTCTCAATGCAATCTGTCTACAAGTTAATTCTGATCAATCAATCGTAGTCTACACATTCTGTCAATTCATATTCATACTTCACACATACTGTCAATGCTACAGGAACCTGTCAGCTTAGGTAACCTGCAAAATGCAACACAATGCTACAGGGACCTGTTAATCTAGGTAACCTGTTTCAAAAATTTCAAATTGGCATATGAAATATCAAATCATAGCATGTGCAATACTGTCTAAGTAGGAATACTACCCCCCAGTTCTTTTGGGTAATGATTATTACGTAAAAGAACTATTAAGGAGCTATAGCCGCAAACAATGCACTCAAAATATTCAACGTAGAGCTATACATCGCTCAATACTTGAAAAAAAATTGTCTTGCAAGTAGGGAGGTTCACATCAAATACCCCCCAAGTACATGCATAATTAAATACTGAAATCAAAATGCTGGTCAGCTATAACTAATAAGCTGCCTTTATTCTTGGGCTGAAAGAGCCTTAATTTTCCTAAGAAAAAACACATAAAAGAGTTACTGATAATACTTCTTGAGATGTTCTGCATTCCAAGCTCTCGGAATGAGGTTCCCCTCCATATCCATCAAGTGGTAGGTTCCTTCCCAAATGGCTGACTTTATCTGGTAAGGCCCTTCCCAATTTGCTCCAAAAGCTCCATGTGCCAGAACCCTGGTATTTGGCATGACTTTTCTCAGAACTAGGTCTCCAACTTTAAAAGGTCCTGCCTTCACCTTTTTGTCGTAATACCTTCGAACTCTCTGTTGATATGCTGCTAACTTCACTTGTGAATCTGCTCTCAACTCTTCGACCATGTCTAAATACAATCTATGATTGACCTCATTGCTCTCGGGATCAAAATACTTTCTTCTCAAGGAACCTGTTCCAACTTCCACAGGTACCATAGCTTCACAACCATAAGTGAGGGTAAAAGGAGACTCACCAGTTGTAGTTCTAGGCGTGGTATTGTACGACCACAAGACTCCAGGAAGCTCCTCTGGCCAGCTTCCCTTCTTATCTTCAAGCCTTGTCTTCAAAGTGTGCTTGATAATCTTATTCACTGCTTCAGTCTGTCCATTACTCTGCGGATAATACACTGCTGAAAATGCTTTTTGGATTCCAAACTGTTCACACAATCCTCTAAGCTCTCTACTATCGAACTGCTTCCCATTGTCAGAAATCAGCTTCTGTGGAATGCCAAACCTGCATACAATAGCTCGAAACACAAATTCAGTCAATTTTGACGCTGTAATCTTAGCAAGTGGTTCTGCTTCCGCCCACTTTGAAAAGTAATCGACTGCGACCACTGCGTATTTCACTCCTCCTTTTCCTTTCGGGAGCTCACCAATGAGGTCTATTCCCCAAACAGCGAATGGCCAAGGGCTAACAATCGGTTTGATAGGTGCTACCGGACGACTATCAAAATTGGCAAACCTCTGACAATTACTGCATGCCTGCACGAACTTTGTAGCATCTACTTTGATGGTTGGCCAATAATATCCTTGTCGAAGGACTTTCATGGCTAAAGAATTACCCCCCGAGTGATTTCCACATACTCCTTCGTGAATTTCCTCGAGGATATACTTGCATTGTTCTCCAGCTACACACTTGAGCAAAGGCTGATTGAATCCTCGTTTATACAGAACTCCATCATAAATTACATACCTGGCTGCTCGATACCTCAGCTTCCTGATATCACTTTGATTGGGAGGTAGCTCCCCTTTGTCCAGGTAACGATATATCGGGGTCATCCAGGAATCTTCAACTGGAAATTCAATGTCCATTACCTCTTCCTTGAAAACACTTGGTTGCTCCTGGATTTGAAGTGGAATTACCCCCAATAATGTGGATTCTCTCTGTGACCCTAGCTTGGCCAATGCATCCGCTTTGGTATTCTTTCCTCGAGGTACTTGATCCAGCTTCACCTCTCTGAACCTTGCGATCAACTCCTGGGAATATCTCAAATATAAGTCTGTTCTTGGCCCTCTCGCCTGAAAACCACCACGAATCTGCCAAACTACTAACATCGAATCACTAAACACTCTGATATTCTCTACTTTCATCTCCAAAGCCAACTTGAGGCCTGCAATCAATGCCTCATATTCCGCATCATTGTTCGTGGCTTTAAAAGCAAAATGAATTGAGCTATAGAGTTGGTGCCCTTCTGGGCTAACTAGTTCTATGCCTGCACCTGCTCCACCACTGTTAGCAGCTCCATCTACATACAGTGTCCACCAAGGTGCGCAGTTGTCATTGTCTGCCTGTCTTTCCTCCACCTCTTTTGGCCCCTCTTGGCCGGTAACCTCTACATGAGGTGGAAACTCGATTAAGAAATCTGCTAAAGCTTGAGCTTTGATTGCTGTCTTTGGCTTATATTCTATGTCGAACTGTCCTAGCTCCACAGCCCACTTTAACATTCTTCCAGAAGTTTCTGGCCTATGCATCACTTGCTTAAGCGGATATGAGGTTCTTACTTCAATCTTGTGAGCTTGGAAATAAGGTCGCAGCTTCCTGGAAGCCAGAATCAATGCGAAAACCAGCTTCTCCATTCCTGTATACCTCGTTTCTGCATCAAGTAACCTTTTACTAACATAGTAAACTGGGCTCTGCTGTCCATTCTCTTCTCGAACCAGAACTGCACTAATGGAATACTCTGACACAGCCAAATAAAGTATCAATGTTTCTCCATCCACAGGTTTGGCTAACAGTGGGGGGCTCCCCAAATGCTCCTTTAGCTTTCCAAACGCTATCTCACATTCTGCGGTCCACTCGAATTTGTTTCCATTCTTTATAGCTTTAAAGAACTCCTGACACTTATCAGTGGACCTCGAAATGAATCTATTCAAAGCTGCAACTCTTCCTGTAAGAGACTGAACCTCTCTCACAGTTCTCGGAGACCTCATATCAATCAATGCTTTAATCTTGGCTGGGTTGGCCTCAATACCTCTGTGGTTTACCATGAAACCCAGAAACTTTCCTGATTCTACCCCAAACACACATTTTTGAGGGTTCAGCTTCATTCTGTACTTCCGCAAGATTCCAAACATTTCTTCTAAGTGCTTTACATGGTCAACAGCTTCCTTAGACTTAACTAACATATCATCCACATATACCTCCATAGTATGGCCAATTTGTTCTTTAAACATCATATTCACTAACCGTTGATATGTAGCTCCAGCATTAATCAACCCAAATGGCATGCATACATAGCAATAAAGACCTCTATCTGTAATAAAAGAAGTATGCTCTTGGTCAGGTTCATACATAGGGATTTGATTGTAACCTGAATATGCATCCATGAAGCTGAGGAGGGCATGTCCAGCTGTTGCATCCACTAACTGATCAATCCGTGGCAGTGGGAAGCTGTCCTTCGGACATGCTTTGTTGAGATCTGTGAAGTCCACACAGGTTCTCCATTTTCCATTTGGTTTCTTTACCAAAACAGGATTTGCCAACCATACTGGGTAAAAAGATTCTTTAACTAATCCTGCATCCAATAATCTGTCGACCTCTTCTTTCAATGCCTGGGCTCTTTCTCCACTAACTGGTCTTCGCTTCTGTCTCACTCCTTTCTTTTCTGGATCAATATTCAACTTATGACACATGACCCTTGGATCTATCCCTTCCATATCTGCATGACACCATGCAAACACATCCAGATTCCTGCCCAAAAAAGTAATGAGAGATTCTTTTAAGGCTGGATCGAGTTGAGCTCCAATCTTCAACACCTTTATACCATCTTTGTCATTGATCTTCACATCCAGAGTTTCACCAGCTGGTCCAGCCTTTACCATGGTTTCTGGCATCCGAGGATCTAAGTCTACCTCCATCTCTGCGGTTGAGTCCTCTTGAGGTTCCTGGACGGTAGACGGTTCTTGCACTTCGTGCATGACATTCCTTCTCTTTGATGCTGGCTGACTGTCTTCATTGCATCCATTACATTTCAGTTTTCGGGATTTTTCTTCATCCAACCCTTCTACCATACACACGTCACCATCCTTGTCCGTAGGGGGTGCACTTTCTATCAGTAAGTATGGGGTATCTGGTCCCCGTAAAACTGGAATCTCAGCATGAGGTTCCTCTTCTATGATCTCTTCAATTCTTATAGCTCTACAGGATGCTGACACAAAACCTTCCAAAGGCGAATTGCGCAGGTCGACCGTTATCTTGTCTGGGTTCTTTCCTGGAAAACTATCAGGAACCTCGTCCATAGGTTCAGGCAATTTAGCTGCTCTAGCAGCATGTTGCAAAGCTTTGGTGTAACACTCTCTAGACTCATACTGACATCCTCGAACTATGCCAACTCCATTTGGCGTCGGGAACTTCATAGTGAGGTGGTAAATGGAGGTTATTACCCTCATCTCCTTCAAAATGGGTCTTCCCAAAATAGCATTGTAATTCATATTCTCTTCTATAACAATGAATTCTGCCAACTGTGTAATGCAACATGGTTTATCACCTAAGGTTACTGGTAAACGAATCTTACCTTTGATAGGAACCTGATTATTGGTGAATCCGTACAAGGTATCGTTTGTTGGAGTTAAGTCTTTATCCAGAAAATGCATCTTCTTGAAAGCTGAGTAAGATAGCAAGTTTACAGAGCTTCCATTATCAACTAACACTCGATGAACCTCATAAGATCCAATTCCTGCCTCAACAACCAAAGCGTCAGTATGGGGATGATGTACCCAGGAAGCATCTTCTTCAGTGAAAGTGATATCTGCATCCACTCCTTCGAACAACTTTGGGGACCTCTGGGATAGATTGTAAATGCTGGTCAAAGGACGTTCTTTAGCCTCACGAGTATACCTCTCCATGGCATTCCTGCCGCTTCCTCCAATATGGGGACCTCCTATAATTGTGCGTATGCACCCAGCCTTAGGTGGTCCCTCCATCACGACAGGTTCCTGTGTCTGTGTCTTCTGAGTCTTCTCATCTCTATACTTTTTTCCTTCCTGAGCCACCCATTCACTCAATTGCCCTTGTCTGATTAGAGTTTAAATTAGATCTCTGAGGTGACGACAATCTGCAGTATTATGCCCATTATTATCATGGAAGTCACAGTAGGGGCGCTCATTCTTATTCCCTGGGGGACCGGTTCTGAAAGGCTTCTTAAACCATGAGGACTTCTCATTCACTGCGTAAATATGATCAATCGGAGCTACCAAAGGGGTGAAAGTTTCATAGACAGGTCTCTCATGTTTATTGTTGTTATAGGAAGCTGGTGGCGGTACCTGACTCATGACAGGTTTAGTAGGATTCACAGCTTCAGGCTTCACCTGGGATGTGCGACTAACCACCTTTTTATTGTCACGACCATTGGGGCTTCTTTGTCTCGACCTCTTGCTTCCACTTTGCCTTACAAAATCTGGATCCTTCCTTAATTCAGCTAGAGACTCCTCCACCAGTCGAAAGGGTTCTGCCTGAGCATAAAAATCTGCCAACGTCTCTGGTTCTTTTCCTTGCAGTGCTTTCCAAAAATCTGAGCCTCCTTTGACTCCAGCAATTAAGAAATTCTTTATTGTTTCCTCAGATGCCTTCCTAACTTTAGGAACCTCCGCATTAAACCTCTTGAAATATTCTGTCAACGTCTCACTAGGTCTCTGCTTGATATTGGCTAAGGTATTGGTTGGTGGTGCGAATGCAACAGATGCTCTAAATTGAGTGACAAAGAGCTTCCCCATACTTGCCCAAGAACCAATCGAATCTGCAGGTAACCTTTTGAACCATTGATGGGCTCCGCCCTGTAGAGTTGCAGCCAGTAACCTGCACCTGGTGGCTTCCTTCACTTGATAAACATCCATCTCGGTGTCAAAACGACTAAGATACTCAATGGGGTCAGTAGTCCCGTCGAATTTCAACTCATTCGAAGGCCTGTAAGACCTAGGCAAAGCCGACTTTCGAACCTTCTTGGTGAAAGGAGAAGCTGTTATAGGGTTTACAGCAAGATTCTTCTCGTCCTTGAGTTGAGCCAAAATTTTCTTGACATCCTCTGCTGTCACCTCCCCAGTAGCTTCCGCCTTTGTCTTCTTACTCGTTCCTTCTTCCTCTTGCGACTCTGCAGCGCTTGATTCTTCAGTATCCTCATCTGAATCCGTGCTGTCTTGTTCGATTACCTCGACAGACGGGTCTTTATCTTTCTTCTTTTTCTTTGAGGAACCTCCAGTCTTGGTTTTCTTCTTTTTCTTGGACCCTGTACGGTCCTTGCTACCAGTTTTACTCTTCTCAGGATTCTCCATATCTTCCTCACCATTATCTTCCTTCGGTTCTTCACCATCGTCTGGAACCTCCTCTCCATTCTCAGATTCTTCAAAATTCAACTGTTTCGGAGTAACCTTCGACTTCTTGCTCTTCTTTGCCTTCTTTTTCTTCTTTTTGCTTGAAGCCTGCTCCAAAGTCGATAAACGTTCTCCCACAGTCTTTAGGATTTCCATCATGGCTGCTTTAGTGACCTTCGGTGCTCTGGGAGGAGATGTGTTCTCCTCATGAACCTGTCGTTCAGAACCGGTTGCTTCGCTATCCGTGTTGCCTGACATCTTTTCCACTCTTAAGATATTAACTATCCCCTCCTTCTAGCGCCAATGTTGATGAGTGGATTTCGTAATCAACTTATGTGAGGTTCACGGGTAGTTGTATAGGCTAGCGATCAACTGTTCTACGAAAAAAAGGTTTGGGTTGTGTTTGTGGGGATTGAGCTGAGCTCGAGGGTATCTCCAATAATCTCAGGTGCCTTTAGAAAAAATTAGAGAACTTAATGCGTCGTACCCTGAGGTGCCTACGTACCCTTGTATTTATAGGGATCAAGCTCACGTAGTTCTAGTATGATTCTGTCTCTTACTGGAATAGCTGCATTCGGTCATCTAATTCGTGTTGGACTCAGGTTCCTTTAGAGCCTTTCACGAACTAGTTTGGCTAAGTGGAGTAGAACTCGAGTTCGTACCCCACTTATGATTCTCTCATTGGTTAGAGTTATTCTAGGATCATCTGCGCCCTAGAATTATACTCAGATACCAATTCGTTTATCTGTTCTAGATGGCTTCTAGAACTTTCTGTTGGCAACTCGTAGGAACCTGGTGCTCAGGAACCTACATCTCAGGAACCTGTTTCTCAGGAACCTCCTTATTTCGGGACTTATCGTTTAGGGACCTCCCTTTTGGCGTCAATACCTGCACAAATAACAAACTAATTAGACTGGATAACTCTTCACATGCTTTTATCATCTCTATGGCTGTTGCTATGCTAACTCGAACTCTCCTGCTTGGAGGAACCTGGTCTTCTAGTGCTCAACTCAGCTTCCTAACCATTGGGAACCTCATGATATTCGTATTTCTTTAGTCATTTCTTCTATTTGATCTTCCTGGCTTGTATTGGATCAATCTTCTAACTTGTAGGGATCGGACCCTACTGATTAATGGGCCTAAATCTAGTCCATGTAGATTTTGGGCACAACAGTCCCCATATCTGTTTCTTCTCTGTGTGGAGGGTTTGTCGGATAGTTTGAGTAAAGCTGCTAGTGAAGGCCTCATTCATGGTTCACAGATCTGTTCATCAGCCCCAACTGTTACTCATCTTCTTTTCGCAGACGACAGTTTTTTGTTCTTTCGTACTAACCAAGCAGAAACTGAAACTGTTAAGGAGTTACTCAGTAATTACGAGAGACTGTCAGGGCAATCTGTCAACTTTCAAAAATCTGGGATACATTTTAGCTCAAATGTGAATCAACAGCTAAGAACGGAGCTTTCTACTATGCTAGGGGTGACTAATAATTTGCAGGATAGTAAATACCTTGGGCTGCCATCGTTGGTTGGGAGGTCTAAAAAGAAAGTGTTTTGTTTCATCAAGGATAAGGTTTGGAAGAGAGTCCAGGGGTGGCGATCAAAGCATGTTTCGCAAGCTGGGAAGAATATCTTAATTAAAAATGGGGCTCAATCTATCCCTTCTTACTGTATGTCCTATTTCTTGTAACCAAAATCACTCTGTCAATAGATAGAAATAATCATGAACAAGTACTGGTGGAATTCGAGTTCTCGACAAAACAAAGGCATTAACAGGCTTGGTTGGAGTGATATGTGTAGTTCTAAGGAACGAGGTGGTCTTGGTTTCCGAAGTCTTTATGGGTTTAACATTGCCTTGATTGGTAAACAATGCTGGAAATTTATTAAGGAACCTCAGTCTTTGGTGGCACGCATCTACAAGGCTAGATACTTCCCAAATTGTCACTTGTTACAGGCTGGAATGGTGACAGTGGCTAGTTTCATCTTGGCTGGCTTAATGACTGCAAAAGAACATTTGGCAGATGGTTTTAGATGGGTCTTGGGTGATGGTGTAGATATTAATGCAGTAAAGGATCCATGGCTTAGAAACAAAGAAGGTTACTATGTTGATCAGACGGTGGAGTATGGGATTGACAATATCCCTGTGGCTGACTTTATCTTGTCTGAATCCAAGAAATGGGATGTGCCAAAAGTACTTGAGTTTTTTTCAGAGACTGATGCTCGTTTAATTATGGACACTAGGATACCTCATGGGTCTGCTAAAGATAGAATTGCATGGACTGGATCTCCAGATGGGCATTATGCTGTTAAGTCTGGGTACCACCATTGGAGTAATAGTAATTTGACTAATGTGGGAGTAGTACAGAGCAGTGGTTGGAGTAAGCTCTGGCAGTTGGATGTCCCTCACAAGGTGAAGACTTTCTTATGGAGATTCTGTCGCAATATCATTCCTGTTCGAAACAAATTGAAACATAGAGGTGTGCCCCTCCCAATAACATGTCCTATGTGTTTATCAAACATGTTTATCAAACATCGAACACTTGTTGCATGTGTTTTTCGACTGCCCGTTTGCTGCTAGCTGCTGGCAATATGTTGGAGTGGTCTATGATATGAGTGAAGTGGAATTTGCTCCAGACTGGTTGCTTCAGAAGTTGAATATGGCAGGTCATGACGAGAGAATTGTTATAGCTAAAGTTTTGTACGAAATATGGTTTTTTCGTAACAAAAAGGTTTGGGAGAATAAGACGGTTGATAGCAGGGTAGCAATGGAGTGGAGTGCCAAGTTTTTTGCAGACTGGAGAGTTGCGAAGAAGAGCAGGTCTAAAATGACACCGAACAACAGGAGTCGTGGACAAGCTTTTATTCACAGGTGGAAACCTCCTGATGTTGGAATGCTTAAACTGAACACAGATGCTGCATTTAAGGTTGGTGACGATACTTTTTCTATTGACCTTATTATTCGTGATCATCATGGAGAGTTTATAATTGGACGAGTGAAGAATATGGCCATGGTGAATTCGATTTTGGAGGCTGAAGTGGTTGCTATCAGAGAAGGACTTCTATGGCTAGGTGAGCTATCATACTGTAACGTGGAGATAGAATCTGACTCTCTTTTGTCAGTTCGAGCTCTCAATGGTGTACATGGTAATGAGCTAGAGGTTGGTTTTCTTTTAGATGAGTGTCGTACTATGCTTCAGTCTAAACTGGGCTTGTCGGTTTCTTTTGCTAAAAGGCAGGCAAATAAAGCAGCCCATTTGATGGCTAGATTAGTTTGTTTGCCAAATTGCCAAAGCACTTATACGTTTCTTCCTAGTATGTTGGTAGAGACTTTGTTGGATGATGTCTTGATTGAATGAAATTCTTATTTGTTTCAAAAAAAAAATATAATATTCGATCTAAGAGTGAAAAAACACAATTATGTAGTACAAATATAATAATATTTTTTTAAAAAAATGTGTACTACCAAGGTACGTCATTTATATTCTTTATTTGTTAGTAAGAGGTAGTACAATATTAGGGATGTTTCACTCTTTTTTTTTCTGTCAGAAGAAAAAAAAAAAGAAAAACAAAACATCTTTTCAATACTTTTACCTTTATATATAGTACCAAATTTAATTTTACCTTCCTAATTTTATCTAATTGCAGGTTGATTTCTCGTACCTACGTATAAATATTACTAGCTTAGAGGGACGCACACGTTCTTTTCTAATATCAATTATTATATTAACTTTTTAATACTTATTTGTTATTATTCTTGTAACGAAAAGTCTTCGCATTTAAAAAAATTGATGTGTTAACATAACATAAAAAATTTCTATGCGGAAGCTATAAATTAATACTTATAATATACAGAAAATATAAAATGTATTATCATCTTTTAAAACTCAATAAATATTAGAAATTTTAAAAAATATAAAAAATGGAATTTACTCTCTTCAAGATTTTAATTTTTAAGAAAAAAAGTTATTTTACAAGATAAGTGTCATCAATAATATGTAGTGAAGTTAGAATTTCGATTCCAAATAATAACGGCTCAAAACATGTTTTAACGGGAAGACGACTCACTAGAAAATATTGTATTAGCTATTAGAATTTGAAACTGATGTCACAATTTTTTTTATAAAAAAAATTATTTCATAAGATAAGTGTCATCAATAATATATAATGAAGTTAGAATTTCGGTTTCAAATAAAAATGGCTCGAAACATATTTTAACGGGAAAACGGTTCACTAGAAAAGATTGTATTAGCTATTAAAATTTGATACTGATGTCATATTTTTTTTATTTTTAGGGTTCGATTTTTATAGATAAAAATTATTAAATAAGTCTTTATAATATATGTTAAAGTTGGGATTTCGGTTTTAACGAGAAAGTGACTCAATCGAAAGAATCATGTTTAACAAGAAATTAGTTCATCAGAAAAGATTATGTAACTATTAAAATTTGATATTGATATTATAATATAAAGTAAATATATATTGAATTTTTTTAGAAAAATTATAATTCCGCCGCGAAGCGCGACTTTATCGACTAGTTTATAATATAAGAGTACAAAAATAGGATTAAAATTAGATAATAAATAGGGTCTAAAATTGAATTAGAATTCTTAGGATTTTTTTATACAAAAATCATCTATCTTTTAAAATTAATAGAAAATTCATCGTAATTTAGATTCTATGATTCGATACGCAACTAAAACTGTTTGTATCACCCCCAGTTCCACATTGAGAAGATTTGGGACTTTAATTCGGTTTATAAGACAAAGTAATATTACTAAGGGGTCATTTGTTAAATCTGAACAATTATTCTGAATAGTTAATATTTTTGAACGAGTAAAAAAATCTGAATATGAACAAGTGACGTTATTTGATAGGAAAGAATTTCTGAATGATGTTTTTTTTATATTTCGTAAAAAATCAATGAAACTTGATGAAAACATTTGTAACATATGCCCAAATGATATTAAACAATTTTATTTACAAATTTAATAATATAATTTTCAATATCTTTTAAGCAGAAACATTGATATAATATAACAATAGAAAATTTAAAATGAAATTTTAAATCCTCAAATAATAAAGTTGGTGTATTTAGATTAATTAATTTATCAAATTAGATTTATAAATTTTTGGGTACCACATACTTGAAAAATTATTATAGAATTTACCTTTAAAATAGAGACATATATAAATACTAGGACAAAAAGTTGTTTTATGAAAATTATATCCTTATATATAATAAGCGTAAGAAGTATCTTATCCATAATTTTGGTTTGGTCACTGTACTACCAAAATAATCTCAACCGTCGAATTTAATATTTTTAAAAATAGACGATCAAGATTTTATCATATTAAAAAGAAAATTATAATCTAAATAGGATATAAATCATATTAAAAAGAAAATTATAATCTAAATAGGAAATATTTTAAAAAAAGATTATATTGGAATTGAATTAAAAAAATTATAATATGAAAAGGATATAATCAAAATATGATACAATTGAATTTTACTTAATTTTTTTTATTAATATTAAAAAAAGTTTATTTTACTATTTGGGCTCTATCCCTGGATCTAAAAATCATCATGATTTTATAGCCCACACGAATCTCATAAAATTATCTTTAATTTAGTGATGATTTCACAAGTATTATCGAAATAGAAACACTAGAATCTCAAAAAAAAATATAATTATAAATTTTTACATTAATCCATATTGATAATCATATTCAATGTAGATAACTAAATTATATATGATTTATATCATTGACATACAAGTTTTCGTATTTCAATATAAATACACTTTTTAGTTTACATGTTAAAAAATAAAATATTTTTTATGCTAGATTCATCGTTTTTCATCTATTTATTTTATGATCTAACGGTTCTTATTTATTTTTAAAACTGTATTTGGTTGTTAGTAGAACTATCTTCAAATAATAAGATGGGTATTTTGATAATCAAAACGAAATATAAGTAGATTTCATTAATCGAATAGAATATTTAACGTAAAAAATGGTCAATTTTTTCTTTCTTTTGTTTCTACGTAGTTTTAATTGGAAAATAATTGTTAAACCATCACTAAATTAAAGTTATTTTGCTAATTTCATGTGGGCTGTAAAATTGTCCAAATAAAAATTTAAAAATTCAAGATAGAGCACAAATATTAAATCAAACGTGTAAAATCTTTTATATGTTAATTTTTTAATAAAAATTTGATATGTAAATTAATAACATATATATATATATATATATATTAAAAAATTAATAATATAATTATAGATATTAGAAAAGGAGTCGTGCGTTGCATGGGTTATAAGCTAGTATATAAAATTCTCTTATAGGTTCAAGGTTCGAATCTCGTCAACAACATATTATTACTAAACATTTATATCATACTATAAACTACTCCTAGAAGTTTAAGGTTCGATTCCCCTCGATAACATATTTAATTAAAAATTTATATAATCAATTTTCACCATATTATTATTAAACATTTATATTATAATATAAACTACTCCAAGAATTTCAAATACTAGCTTAAAACCGTGCGATGCACGGATTTTTTTAATATTATATGAATTTTTTTATTAATTTAAATTATTATTTTTAAAACATGAATTTTGGAGTCTTAAATTTTTTTATGAGATGATTTGATAATATATATATATATATATATATATATATATATATATATATATATGTTATCCGTGATATTTATAGTAAATGAGGGATTTTAGTTAGAAAATATAAAAAAGATTAAATGTTTTAGTTGAAAAAGGTAATCGGTTAATTGTTAGTAATTATAAAATTATTATTTTATTTTATTAAATTGAATGTACGTGATATGATTGGAAAAAGAGAGGATTTAGTTAGAAAAAATTAAAAAGGTAACATGTTCTAGGTGAAAAAGGTAATTGATTAGTTTATAGGAATTATATTTTACTAAATACAATTACTCGTAATTTTTTAGAAAAGGAGAAAATAATATTGTCCGTGATATTTCCATTAGAAGAGGGATTTTAGTTAGAAAATATAAAAAATGATACGTTTTAGCTGAAAAAGGTAATCGGTTAATTATTAATATTATAATATTATTAGTTTATTGTATTAAATAAAACCGCTTATGATATAATTGAAAAAATAGAGATTTTAGTTAGAGAAAATACAAAGGTAACATGAAAATTAAAAAAAGTGACATTATTTATGTGAAAATTTTAATTGAATAGTTTATAGTAATTATAATTTAGTTATGTTATTTTATTAAATAAAATGACTCATAGTGTTTTTATAAAATGAGATATTAATGTTGCCCGTGATATTTCAAGAAAAAATGGAATTTAATTTGGAAAAAATAGAAAAGATGATGCGTTTTAGCTGGAAAGGTAATCGGTTAATAATTAGTATTATGATATTATTATTTTATTTTTATTAAATAGAAACGTCCGTGATATAATTGGAAAAAGAGAGGTTTTAGTAAGAAAAAATAAAAAGGTAACGTGTTTTGACTGAAAAAGGTAATCGTCCATGATATAATTGGAAAAAGAGATATTTTAGTTAGAGAAAAGAGAAAAGGTAACGTGGTTGAAAAGGGTAATTGATTAGTTAATATAGTTATAATATAATTACGTTATTTGATTAAACAAAATTGCTGGTAGTGTTTTTGAAAAAAGGAATGTAAAAGATATTCTATTTTACCTGAAAAAGGAAATTATTTTGTTTTTGAAAAATAGAAAAGGTAATATGTTTAACCTGAAAAAGAAAATTGATTAATAGAGGAGAAATTTTAGTTAGATAAAATATATAAGATATTATAGTTTACCTGAAAAACGAAATTATTTCTAGAAAAGGAGGGATTTTATTTAGAAAATATAGAAAAGATGATAGGTTTTAGTTAAAAAGAATACATTTTATTAAATAGAATGCCCGTGATATGATTAGAAAAATAGAGAATTTAGTTAGAGAAAGCTAAAAAGGTAATATGTTATAGGTGAAAAAGGTAATTGATTAGTTTATAGGGTTAATAATCAAGTGAGTCACTCGAGTGGGCCAAATGTATCAAGTTGGTCACTGATTTCAAACCGGTATCAAGCAGGTCACTTTAATCACATAAGAGTACATTTCGTTAGTTTTTCAATTACTTAAAGATAGAAAACTAATTTTTCATCGAGGTCTACACATTTTTCTTAAATGCTACTGTAATCAAATGAAAGGTTATGAACTTTAGTATGTTTGATAATATATTTAGAATTTAAAAAGTTTATTTATTATTT
The DNA here is from genome assembly GCA_037693485.1 of Kitagawia praeruptora. Classification (NCBI taxonomy): domain Eukaryota; kingdom Viridiplantae; phylum Streptophyta; class Magnoliopsida; order Apiales; family Apiaceae; genus Kitagawia; species Kitagawia praeruptora. Next base: position 7,329,496 of record CM075348.1, on the reverse strand, counting down.
ATTTTTAATTAAAACAAGGAAAATGACAATAAAATTAAAAATAAATAGTAAATGAATTTTTAAAAATCTAAATATATTATCAGAAATACTAGAATTATTAACCTTTCGTTTGTATATATGCCACATCAGATATTTCTTAACACGTCAGCATTTTCTGTCTTTTAAGTAATTGAAAAACTAACGGAGTGTACTCTTATGTGATTAAAGTGACCTGAGTGTATTCTTATGTGATTAAAGTGACCTGCTTGATACCAGTTTGAAATCAGTGACCAACTTGATACATTTGGCTCACTCGAGTGACTCACTTGATACTTAACCCTTAGTTTATAGTAATTATAATTTAATTACGTACTAAATATAATTGCTCGTAATGTTTTTAGAAAAGGAGAAATTAATATTGTCTGTGATGTTTCTATTAAAAGAGAGATTTTAGTTACAAAATATAGAAAAGATGATACGTTTTAGCTGAAAAAGGTAATCGGTTAATTAATAATGTTATAATATTATTAGTTTATTTTATTAAATAAAATCGTCCGTGATATAATTGGAAAAAGAGAGATTTTAGTTAGAGAAAATAGAAAGGTAATGTGAAGATGACATGATTTATGTGAAAAAGGTAATTGATTAATTTATAATAATTATAATTTAATTATGTTATTTTACTAAATAAAATTGTTCATAGCTTTTAGAAAATGAGAAATTAATGTTGCCCGTTTTATTTTTAGAAAAAAAGGTATTTTAATTAGAAAAAAATAGAAAAGATGATATATTTTAGCTGAAAAGGTAATCGGTTAATTATTAGTATTATAATATTATTATTTTATTTTTATTAAATAGAAACGCCCGTGATATAATTGAAAAAGGGGAGGTTTTAGTAAGAGAAAAGAAAAAAGGTAACGTATTTTGGCTGAAAAAGGTAACCGTCCATGATATAATTGGAAAAAGAGAGATTCTAGTTGAGAAAAGAGAAAAGATAACGTGTTTTGACTGAAAAAGGTAATTGATTAGTTAATAGTAATTATAATATAATTATGTTATTTTATTAAACAAAATTGCTCGTAGTGCTTTTAAAAATGAGAAATTTTAGTTAGATAAAATGTAAAAGATATTCTATTTTACCTGAAAAATGAAATTATTTAGTTTTTGAAAAATAGAAAAGGTAATATGCTTAACCTGAAAAAGGAAATTGATTAATAAAGGAGAAATTTTAGATAGATAAAATGTAAAAGATATTGTATTTTACCTGAAAAAAGAAATTATTTAGTTATATGTTTAACCTGAAAAAGGAAATTGATTAATAAATGAGAAATTTTAGTTAGATAAACTGTAAAAGATATTGTATTTTACGTGGAAAAAAAATTATTTAGTTGAAAAATAGAAAAGATAATATGTGTAACCTGAAAAAGGAAATTTATTAGTTTTTATTAGCTAGTAGATCTGTAATTAAGTATGGGTAAATAATTAAAATCAACAGGTACTGTACCGACCGACCGACCGACCAACCAAACTTTTAATGCGGCTTTTATATAATAATAGTATAGACTATCAACTACGTATTATTAAATTTTATTATCTTTTATAATTTATTTTCTTATAAATTAAAAGGCAAATGTTAAAATTATGAATAATAAGATAAAAATATTTAAAATTTTCCGTGCATCGCACCGAAGCTAGTATAAGTAAAACGTTATATGTCCCATCATCAACCATTCAGGGAAGAATATTTGTGGGTTTCGTCGAGGAATTTTGTATTCATCCAGATGATAAAGTGCTCGTCAAATGATCTGAACAACAATTACAGGAACGATCCATTCCAAATTATATGATTCAGTTATTAACAAATAATCCCTAAGTATATCAACAAATCATGATTTTCTGGAGACATGTGATGAGTTTGTGAATTACCGAAATTGACTGTATTTTAGCTAGTTTACTTTGACTTTTTTTTTTTTTTTGCCAAGAATGATAAATTTCATTCATGAAAAGATGATACATCAAAAAGATAATGTTAGGTCCGTTAAGATTGTAGAAGGGGGGGTTGAATACAATCTATATCTTTTTATCGAAATTTGTCCGTTAAATAAAATTTAGTTTAGACAAATTTGAGCGGAATTAATTGAAACAAAATTCAAGTTAAATATAACGATATATTAAATTTGATGGTTGTTACAAAATCAGTACAGAGTATTATCACGTTAATAAAAACTAATTAGAAAATTCGACATGAACTTTTCTAATTTAGTTAATAAAAATCGAGATACGAACTAGGAAACTTAATTCGCTAGTAATACAAGAGTCACAAATAATTAAGTTCCATCGGATCAAATATTACAAATGAGTTGAACTTGATTTTCTGTGATTTAATTGAGATAGTCAGTGGCTTTTAAAGATGAGAGAGATGTAATGTTTATGGCTTCTGTCTTTAAAACTCTTGTCTCGTGTCTGTGACCACTGGCTTCTGTCTCTTTTGTAGTAATCATGTGTAAAATATCTCCTGCCTCTTTTTAACACTTCAACAGACTATCAATAGACTGTCTAATGGCTTGCAGACTATCAGGGGGACACATAGACTACCGGTGTGACTATCTGATTTGTTGCAGACTACCGGTGTGACTATCCTTTCTCTTGCAGACTACCGGTGTGACTATCCATTCTCTTGCAGACTACCGGTGTGACTATCTGACTTGGCAGACTACCCAATTCTTTCTCCAGACTATCAGAATGACTATCCTGATAGTCTTTAATACATGATTTTTCTGGCAGACTACCATGCAGACTTCCTGGTAGACAATTCCTTAGCAGACTATCAAACTGGACAGAGTATGCTGAGCAGACTATCTCCTAGACTATCTCAGATAGTCTTTTAATAATAAAACCATAGTCTAAAAACACTTCTAATAGTCTTTTAGCAATCTATATTAATTCTAAATTAATTAATTCAATAATTAACTTAATAAATAAATTAATTCTTGAAGAATTAATTTATTAATTAAGTTAACTAAATACTTTAAATTAATTAATAGAGAATTAACATAATTCATTTGATAATCTAACCTTCACTTTTAAACCACTGAAATAAACAAAGAACCTCCACTGAATATTTGTTGACGCTCGATGCACGGTCTGGTTCATGAACGACTAACTTCAACTTCTGTTCTTCATTTTGACTTTAAGCTGTGGTCTATTTCTTCTCTCAACTTTCTTTAAATATTCTGTACTGATACTGTCTCTTGTCACTTGTAGAAATCTCTGTCCTTTAGAATTAAATCCATGACTTTGAATACCACACTGAGGCTTGATCAGTAGACTGAACTTCTTCCAGTGTAAAATATCAAAACTATAGATTGACTTGTAGATTTGTTCCTTCTGATAGATAGCATCTTCTGAGATTCCTGTGACAGTTAATGTTATTTACTTATTACAATCTACTTTAAGTTGAGTTGGATCCTCGAACTACAAATAGGCTGAGTCATATGCCTTTCAGATAATAAAAGCTTCATCATCTAACCGAAAGGTATGCTTAACCAATCCATGAGTCTAACAACCCATAGGAAAGAGATTCCTCCGGAAGTTTAGATAATTACACCTTTATATCCACCAAAAAAGGCCTCGTTAAAAACCCCATAAGAGCAAAACCCTATGGGGAAAAAAACTCAAGCAGGGAAAAAAGAGTGCCTTACAAAAATAAATGAGTACATCATTTAACAAAATAAAATCAAATGACTAGAAAATTCTTAAATCTTCAGCTTGATTCAACCACTCTAGTAATGCATAATCCCGCCTTCATCCATCTTCTCACCCTAAACCTCAAAATTATGTCGTCATCCATCTTCTCTTTACACTTCTACCCATCCACGAAACCTGAATAAATCAATACAAACAAATAATATTATGTCAAAAAACCAAAATCGAATATACATTAAATAATTATTTTATTCGGTGAAAATAATAACATTGAACAATTTTATATATCTAACCAAAGGGATCCCCTATGGTTAGACATATAAAATCAATTTCTCATAATAGATCTATTATAAAGTCATCTAAAATGACAACATATTCCAAATCAATAAATGACCCAAATCGTCAAAAATGACATCAACAGTAACCCAAAATTGGTCCACAAAACCACAAATAAATGGCACACCCTCAAAGGTACAAAACCAAAACCATATAAAATCAAATAAATGGCACACCCTCAAAGGTACAAAACCAAAACCATATAAAATGGTACAAGAAAGACATTTAAAAAATATATATTTCATCTACCCAGAAATATATTTCTTTTTTTTTTCTCGCTAAATCCCAGAAAAATATTTCATTTTTACACTAGTAGAAAAATAATAATACATTACAAGATATAAAAATAATTAATATTATGAGATAACTACATACCATTTTTACCATTAAAAATCAATATTACATAAAATGACATAACTTCATCATTTAACGATACACAAATACCCACATAAATAAATTAATTCGTTAAACAATTAATTAGGGAATAAAATTAATCAGATAAACAAGAAAAACAATTAACAATTAATACGGAAATCAATTAACAATTAATAAGGGAGACAATTACTCAACTAACATTTAATCAAGACATCAAATAATTAGAAAATCAGAGAATCAATTAAAAGGAGTTACAATAATTTAAATACAAAATTAACTACAATTAAGACAAATAATTGATGCAAACACTAAAATTTAGGATACGGATATGAACATCAATCCCACCACCGCTTCTCCGGCAACCATGCCGCCCCTACACCACCGTACCGGACTCATCGCGAGAGGAAAATCACGAAACCACGAAACTTAACTTTCTCCACGAACCAAAATCCAATGAGACTGAGATCTCATTGCAGTAATAGTAAAATCCAAACAGGGGACAATCGAACACACAGCCACACTCTCGAACCCAATTACACAACACACACACATAGATGGCGGTAGACACACACCCATATGCTCAGTATACACACACGCATAGACACCTCTGTACTCAACACACACAACTATTATACACACATCTCTACAGCCCTTCCCGCAGCACCCACGGCAACAGCACACGCAGACACACGATATACATACGTAGCTACGCACGCACACACACACACTGGTTCGGGATTTGCAGGGGAAAACAGAGAAATTTTATGAAACAGAATTGAAGACTATGTTTTAGAGCGATACAAATCGAAAGAGGACATTCAATCCAAAACAATAGCAGTCCAGTCGAAGGAGAAGAAGAAATAGGGTTTGTGCATGTACTATATACAGAAGGCCCGAGGATTATACATATACACACAGAACAGAAGAATTATGATAATAAAAACCGACCAATATTATCCCACAATAGGAACGATCCGGATTTATGGGCTATCAGTTCAGGCGTGATGAGTACGTCAAGAGTTAAGTGGGGAGTTTGTAACACCCTGAAAATTTGGGAATTCATAATCTTTTGTAAGAAATTTCTATATTTTCAAAAAATAGGATATTTTTCGGTGATTATTTAAAGTCCGTTCATTTTTCATCAGAAAATGACTAGGAATTTGTAGAAGCAAAATTTCTAGAATTCATTAGTCATATGCTGAATTATTCACAAGAATTAATCTTTGAAGAAAACAATGGGGCACTGATAAATTCATCAGGAGAACGGACAACTTCTGCTGGCAAAAACAAAAAGAAGAAGATTACACATATGTGATACTTTCGGAAACGACACAACCTTCCTCAAATTTATTACATTTTGTTGGGAATCAAAAGAAACTTGGATCATTAATCAACCTGTGAGTGTCATACAGGGCTGCCACAAAATAAGGGTGTTTGGGGGAATTTTTTTCAGAATAAGTCAACTTATTTTAAGACAAAGTTGGAAATTCCTAATTTTCCAACTTATTTTCCAACTTATTTTTGTAACTTATTGAATCTCAAACATACATTCAATACTTATATAAAAAAAATATCAAAATATAAAATTTTTATCCGAAAATAAGTCCATAAGACCAAAATTAAAGTTGTGCCAAACGGGCAATAGTTGCACATGACAATAGTTGCAGGGAGCTCGGAGTGGAGAAGAAAGACATGGGCAAATTTCAGAAATCACCAGTATCCATTCTGGAGAGTACGTAAAAGAAAGCAAGAACTGTGCTCGGGTTTCCTGAAAATAACAACTTGAAGAATGCAGAACAGATCTGCTGCTTGAATACAGAACAAACTTGGAGGTAGCACCACACCAAGATGGAATGTGCAAGTCCATCAAGGTGCAGAAGTGCTACAATCTATGTCGTCGTGGATAACTTCAGCTCTTATTTAGGAGGAGCTGGCGTGTAACTCATCATTTGCAAGAATGTCGCAGATGAACTCACAGCTGCCTGCAGTACATAGGACGAGAAAAACCAATCGTGATCAGAGCAGTGGCGTGGCCAAAAGCGGAGTCTGCAGAAAACAAAGCATGGGTCAACAACTTAGAAAAAAATTCAAAGAAGCAGATGTGAGCTTTTATTAATATACAAGAGTTCCGTGACAACAACGACTAAGCAAAAAGGAAGCATGTGGTTCTCACAACAGCATCCGCATACTACACCAATCTTAGCTTAGAAAAAACAGAAGGCAAGGATCTGCGAAGAGGAATTTTACAAAAACGAAGATATGGAGAACAACGAAGGGATGCACAAACACTTAAATAAAAGAACAAACACCATGAGGAAATCCTGTTAATTAGTATTAATTGTCGGGGTTGCTGTTAACAGAAAAGGAGAGGTAGAAGAATTTACAGAATAACATGCATGGCATGATCAGGGATGACGATATATGGAACACCAAGTTTCAGATAGGTTTTTACTAAATTTTTGTTTTTAATCTCCGTGCACATGAATCACTACAACAAATCTGGGCTTTTACGACGGAAAATTTACTCTAGATCCGTCGTAAATGCCTCATTTACGACGGAAACATTCTGTCGTTTTTGCTCCAGTTTTGAAAGTTTAAAAATACGGTCACAAGTTCCTAATTTGGTCACAAGTTCCGCGTTTTGTCAGAAGTTCCGAGTTTTGTCACAAATTCGTAATTTTGTCAAAAGTTCCGAGTTTTGTCACAAGTTCTAAATTTTGTCACAAATTGTAGTTTTCGTCGCAAATTTTGAATTTATTTAATTTGGAAATAAAAATCAAATATTAAATAAAATTACAACTTATGATGGGATTTAATGAAGAACATTCGTCATAAGTTCTTTGAATCCAGTACTTACGACAGAAGTTTCTGTCGCAAGAACTTCTGTCGCAAGGTTTGCAAATGAACCTTGCAAATGAGAGCCCGCTTTTTGCTACATTTCTTGCTTCCAAGCCTTTTATTGGCTTTAAAATCAATTTATCAAAACCTGCTCTTACACACCACAATTTAATAAGCGTTCAAATTCAAAATAAAATTCAGAATATTTACACCATTAAAACCATTAACATCCGAGGATCCAATTCCATCCATAAACAAAAGCTTACACCATAATACATAAACCACTACAAGAAAAACCTTTCTACAAAATAAATGATTATCTGACTATTTAAGGGAAAGTACCATTAGGAAAATGGGGTATAAAAAATTAGAAACCTTTCTTAAAAAAAAAAATTATCTAGTTGGGACATACTTCTGGTTTCATGTCACGATGCACCAGACCATGCAAGTGATACTTACCGGCAACTTTTAGCATATGTCTTACATGCTAGTAATTGTCTATCAATACTGGTAATATTATATGTGTTTTAGACATTCCAGCAGATGTGTTCCATAACTCTGTTAAGAAAAAAATACAACATCGTTCCCGATGGGTCCAGAACTCAACGCCTTACTTGACAAACACATGTTTTTGTTTCAAGCATGCATGCATTATATTAAGGCAATGAGAACTTTCAAAATTTCAGTTTCCATATGCATGGTATGTTGGGTTATTTAATCTAAATTTGTATTTATTTATTTGTTTTATTTTGCTTGTCTAGCTGGTCGAGTAAACAGATGACTTGGTCGTGTATCAGGTGGAGAGTTTATCGGGTTTTAGCTGAATAACGTTAGTGGTAGAAGTGGTCTAGGAGAGTTGGTTAGTGGTTCCTTATTTTTAGTTGTTTGTTTTGGTTTGCATTTCCTATTTGTATTGCAAGTACTTTCTAAATGAAATAACGATTGCTTTTTTGAGCGCACCTGGTTTACTTTTCTCATTATAAACACAAAGTCTGTATACGTATTATACACTTTAGTTGGTATCAGAGCCTGGTGTATGCCTAAGTACATGCCCAGGAAGATGGACACGAGTAAAGTAAAAGATGGTGCAATCGGATTAAATTACCCGATGTTGGCTAGAAGCAATTATACGGCTTGGGCTTTGAAAATGAAGGTTTTCATGCAAGCTCATGGGGTGTGGCAAGCTGTGGAGCCAAAGGACCCAAAAGCGACAGTTGAAGAAAAATGTGATAAGGTTGCCATGGCTGCAATCTACCAAGGGATACCGGAGGACATATTGATGTCCATTGCTGAGAAGGCGACTGCGAAGGAGGCATGGGAGGCCATAAAGACTATGTGCTTGGGTGCTGATAAAGTGAAGAAGGCGAGAGTTCAAACTCTAAAGGCAGATTTTGAATCCCTTATGATGAAAGAGACGGAACAGCTGGACGACTTTTGCATAAAACTCAGTAGTCTAGTGACGAATATTCGAGCACTAGGTGAAACAGTTGAAGAATCATATGTTGTCAAAAAATTGCTCCGCTCAGTAACTCCTAAGTTCTTACAGATAACGTCTACAATTGAGCAGTTCGGAGACCTTGAAGTGATGACGCTAGAAGAGGCTATTGGATCGCTTAAAGCACATGATGAAAGAATGAAGAGGCAGAGTGAAAGCCACCAAGGAGGTCAGCTGTTGCTTACTGAAGATGATTGGGAAAAAAAGAAGAGCTGTGAGGGCAAGCTGCTACTCACGAGGGATGAATGGATTAAGAGAAGAGAGGGATCAAGGTCAAGATCTGGGAGTGACAATCGAGGGAAAACTGGTGGTCGAGGCATAAGGGACAAGAGTCGAGTGAAGTGTTGGAATTGTTTTGGATATGGTCACTTTGCAGTTGAATGTAAGAAGCCCAAACGAGAGAAAGAACAGAACCAAGAAGAAGCAAATTTGACGCAAATTAAAGATGATGAGCCTGCACTCTTATTTACTGAGTGTGAGAAAACAGAGGACATGATGCTGTTGAATGAAGAAGGGTTGTCTCCAAAACTGAAGTTGAATAATAAAGATGATCAGATGGAATCAAATGTCTGGTATCTAGATAACGGTGCCAGCAATCACATGACAGGTCAAAGGATGAAATTCATTGAGTTGGATGAAAACATAACAGGACAAGTTCGTTTTGGTGACGGATCGACTGTAAAGATTGAGGGAAAAGGATCAGTTACGTTTAAGTGCAAGAATGGTGAGGAACGCATGCTGAAAGAGGTATACTATACTCCTAGCCTTTGTAATAACATTATCAGTATCGGGCAGTTGTCTGAAGAAGGAAACAAGACTGTGTTTGATGGAGACTGTGTATGGGTGTACGATAAACAAGGACGGCTGCTCATGAAGGTAAAGCGTTCTGTGAACCGCTTGTACAAAGTTATTCTTGAATGTAGTAAACCCCTCTGTTTGTTGTCAAAATTTGAGGATGCAGCATGGTTATGGCACTCGAGACTGGGGCACGTAAATTTTCAGGCGATGTCTTTGATGATTGCAAATAAAATGGTGATTGGATTACCCAGATTCACTCAACCAAAAGAAGTCTGTGCAGGATGCCTCATGTCGAAGCAAACTAGGAAGCCTTTTCCATCAAAGTCAAGTTACAGTGCTAGGAAGGTGTTGGAGCTAATACATGGAGATTTATGCGGGCCAATCACACCTGCAACACCTGCTGGAAACAAATACTTCATGTTGTTGGTAGATGATTATAGTAAGATGATGTGGGTGTATATGCTCAAATCGAAAGATGAGGCCATAAATGCTTTCAAAAAATTTCGAGTTCAAGTTGAGAAAGAAACGGAAGAGAAGGTAAAAATATTCCGCACAGACAGAGGCGGAGAATTTCTGTCAAAGGAGTTCGAAATGTACTGTGATGAAACTGGCATCACAAGACACCTTACTGCCCCTTACTCCCCACAACAAAATGGTGTGGTGGAGCGAAGGAACAGGACGGTTGTTGCAATGGCCAGGAGCATTCTCAAGGAGAAACAGATGCCGTCTTTTTTGTGGGGCGAAGCTGTTCGCCACTCCATATACATTCTTAACAGGCTACCCACGCGTGCTTTATCAAATGTCACACCTTATGAAGCTTGGAAGGGATATAAACCAAATTTGGATCATGTTCGTGTGTTTGGATGTTTGGCCTATATGAAGGTGCCTAGTATTCATACAAAAAAACTTGATGATCGAAGTAAATGTGTGGTTCATCTAGGGAGAGAACCAGGCACGAAGGCCTACAGATTGTACGATCCAGAAACAAACACTGTTCATATCAGTAGAGATGTCATTTTTGAAGAAGGAAAGATGTGGACTTGGAAGGTTGAGGAAGCACCAAGAGTAGTGCAGCAATCGGGCACATTTACTGTGAACGAAGTGTTTACAGTTGATACAGGTGAAGACAACTGTGACGGTGAAGGTAGTAACAGTAGTGAAGGCAATTACAGTGGTGGAGATGCAGGGACTTCAGACACGGATACATCAAAAAATTCAGGAAGTAGCAGTGAGCCTACTCGGTACCGAGACCTAGCAGATATCTATAGCAGCACTGAACCAATCGAGGTTGACGAAGAATTACTGTTTGTAGGTGTTGACGAGCCCAGAAATTTCAAGGAGGCAGTAAAGGAGAGTGAGTGGAAACAAGCCATGGATAAAGAGATTGAAGCCATAGAAAGGAACAAGACGTGGAAACTTACAGAACTTCCTGAGGGACATAAAGCCATCAAGTTGAAATGGATATACAAATTAAAGAAGGATACTAATGGAGAAATAGTAAAGCATAAAGCTCGATTGGTGGCTAAGGGATACGTGCAAGAACATGGGGTTGATTTTGAAGAAATTTTTGCGCCTGTTTCAAGGCTCGAGACAGTGAGGTTGCTGCTAGCTTTGTCAGCCAAAAATGGTTGGCGAGTTCATCACTTGGATGTCAAAACGGCGTTTCTAAATGGCGAAATTCAGGAAGAGGTGTACGTGGCCCAACCGGAAGGGTATGAAAAGGAAGGTCAGAAACATATGGTTTATAAATTAGCTAAAGCTCTCTATGGTTTGAGGCAGGCGCCTCGAGCATGGTACGCAAAGTTGAACAAGTGTCTTACTAATTTGGGTTTTGCAAGATGCCCATATGAGCACGCAGTCTACACGAAGAAAGTGGATGGAGAGATCTTGATTGTCAGTGTGTATGTGGACGACTTATTAGTAACCGGCACAAGTGTTGAAGCTACAAAACAGTTTAAGAGGCAGATGGGCAATATCTTTGAAATGACAGACCTGGGGGAGCTTTCTTATTATCTGGGCATTGAAGTAAAACAAAGGACTGATTGTATTGAGATTAAACAATCTGCATATGCCAAGAAACTACTCGTGAAAGCAGGCTTGAGAGATTGCAATGCTACGACGTATCCTATGGACCCCAAGGAGGTTCTCAACAAAGATGAAGGAGGGAAGATGGTGAATTCTACAGAATATAAAAGTGCAGTTGGAGGATTGCGTTATCTGGTTCACACAAGGCCAGATATAGCGTTCTCGGTTGGCATTGTTAGTAGATACATGGAGAAACCGACTGTAAAGCACATGAATGCTGTGAAACGTATTTTGAGATACGTTAAAGGAACTTTAGAGTATGGTCTGGTATATTCAAGAGGTAGTGGAAATAGCATACTAACGGGTTACTCTGACAGTGATCTAGCAGGGCATATTGATGACAGAAAGAGCACCGGTGGAATGGTTTTTTATCTGAACGAGAGCTTAATCACTTGGGTCTCCCAGAAACAGAAATGCGTGGCTTTGTCGTCGTGCGAAGCAGAGTTTATGGCTGCCACCGCAGCGGCTTGTCAAGCTATCTGGTTACGAAAACTACTGGGTCAAGTCACAGATGAGTTAGTTGGTCCTGTGATATTATACATAGATAACAAGTCAGCCATCGATCTTGCGAAAAATCCAGTGTTTCACGGACGAAGCAAACATATTGATATACGTTATCACTTCATCCGTGAGTGCGTTGAACGAGGAGAAATCGTTATAAAACATGTGAGCACTGATATGCAGCGGGCGGACACTCTCACTAAGGCACTGTCAGTTGCAAGGTTCGAAAAGATGAGGATGCTGCTGGGTGTTACTGATTTATTTGGACAAATTTAGATTACGGGGGAATCTGTTGGGTTATTTAATCTAAATTTGTATTTATTTATTTGTTTTATTTTGCTTGTCTAGCTGGTCGAGTAAACAGATGACTTGGTCGTGTATCAGGTGGAGAGTTTATCGGGTTTTAGCTGAATAACGTTAGTGGTAGAAGTGGTCTAGGAGAGTTGGTTAGTGGTTCCTTATTTTTAGTTGTTTGTTTTGGTTTGCATTTCCTATTTGTATTGCAAGTACTTTCTGTAAGAAAAATGTGGGTTTTAGCCCCACATTGTCGAGTCATTTTGAGCTCCAATTTGAGTGTGCCTTGTGTGCGTGTTTTCAACAAGTTGTGCTTAGAGAATGTTCTCCTCCGTGAGAGTTTTCCAATGCATGTTTAAACACTCAAAACGACTAAGGGATGGATGAGTTATGATTATCCAAAGTTGCTCCCTTGGAAGTGGAAATTATGGTTTAGAACTTGAAGTCCCACATTGATAAGGAAAAGGGGTGTCTTTTGCTTTATATAGTATAACACAAGTGGAGTGTTCACTTGTGTTGGTTGAGTGTTGCTCCATCTCCTACGTGCGCGCAGGGGGGGGTGCAAATCATGGGATTTCGAGGGAAATTCGTGGCTTCGCAAGCCTTCGGGCTTTCCGCGTGTGCGACCTGCGGACACGAATGCAGCAGAAAATTGGGCCGATTAAATCCGGACTAGTTTTGCTAATTTTATTATTTCCACTGGGCTTGGACTTAAAAATTTGACTTAATTAATTCGAATTTGGAATTAATTGTGGTAAAATCAATTCCGTTTTTATAACGAATTTTTTGCCACCGCCTTACCTTAATTAATTAACGCGGTTAATTAATAAAGGAATATTACCACCGACTTTTTAATTGGGGTAATAAAGTAGCGCACAAGTTTTATCATTATCTTTTCGTTACAGTCTTATCTTAATTAACGCGTTTAATTAAGTTAGGCAGTTGTGTAGCGAACAAGTCTTGTCTATCCTATAAATACCCCCCTTAGGGTCTAGGATTATTCATTCGAAATCGCATCCTCTTCTCATACGTCTCTTCTTCTCTTCGGTGATATTCTTGCTCGGTTTCAAGCTTGCTGAGAGTGACGCTGTTTAGCTTCGCTGCAATCCGTTTTATCCTGGGAGGTGTTTTGCTTACACATACGGTGAGGGCAAATACGCTTTAAGGAGACAGTCACGCACTGGACTCGGGTTTTTCTGTTCCTGCCTCCTTCTTATTTGTTTTGTTTGTTCTGTTATTCACACACACGATTGCTATTGTTTTGTACTATTTTCACAGATTGTCTAACAATCTTAAAGCGTATTAAATTTACATCTGTGATCTGTACTTACGTATTTACTTGTTTGTTTGAGTGACAGAATCAATGGAGAACCAAAACGTGAATAACACAAACATGGTGGCTGATCCCAACGCACGGATTGTAACATCTGATGGGGATCACCAGCCTCCGTTAAACCCTATCGCACAGATTGTAACATCTGATGTGGGTGCAACGCCGGTTGGACATGTGCCTCCGGGACATGTGCCTGTGGGACAGATTAATGTTCCGATTGGATCGACTACGTCAGGATTTGTTCCTACGAACGGACATGTGGTGCCTACCACACATATTGCACCTGTTGTGCCTACGGTTCCTACTGTGCCTGCTGCACATGCTGAGAAACCTGAGAAGTTCAATGGTACGAACTTCAAACGATGGCAGCAAAAGATGCTGTTTTATCTGACCACGTTGAATATGGATCGCTACCTTAGGGAGGATCCACCGTTGCTCACTGCTGAGAGTAACACGCAAACAGTTTATGCTGTTGATGCTTGGAAGCACGCCGATTATATCTGTCGGAATTACGTGCTGAATGGTTTGGCTGACTCGTTATATAACGTGTACAGTACAAAGCCAACATCTAAGGTCTTATGGGAGTCACTTGACCATAAGTACAAAACCGAGGATGCTGGGGCTAAGAAGTGGATTGTTGGCCGCTTTCTTGATTATAAGATGGCGGATTCTAAGACTGTGGTCAGTCAGGTGCAAGAACTGCAAGTGATCATCCATGATATTCATGCTGAAGGGATGATCATAAGTGAGTCTTTCCAAGTTGCTGCTGTGATTGAGAAGCTGCCACCTGGATGGAAAGATTTCAAGAACTACCTTAAGCATAAGCGAAAGGAGATGACTATGGAGGATCTGATTGTTAGACTTCGTATTGAAGAAGACAACAGGGGATCTGAGAAGAAGATGAATGTTGCCACTGAAAAAGCAAACATGGTGGAACATAAGCCCAAGAAGAATAATTCTGGTAAAGGGGCAAAGCTGGCACCCAAGGGAGGAATTTCGAAGACGAAGTTTCAAGGGAAGTGCTTTAATTGCGACAAAGTGGGTCATAGGTCTTCTGAGTGTAAGAAGCCTAAGAAGCCCAACAAGAAGAAAGAAGCAAACATGGTCGATGATATCTCTAAGGAGATGGGTGACATAGACCTCTGTGCTACGGTCTCTGAGGTGAACCTGGTTGGCTCTAATCCAAGGGAATGGTGGATTGATACGGGAGCTACGAGGCATGTTTGTTCGGACAAGACGATTTTCTCTAGCCTTAAAGCTTCTGATGCTGGTGAGAAGCTATACATGGGGAATTCAGCAACTTCAACCATTGAAGGTGAAGGCACGGTGATTCTGAAGATGACTTCTGGAAAGGATCTGACTTTGAAGAATGTACTTTATGTGCCTGATATTCGCAAGAACCTTGTGTCTGGTTCCTTGTTGAATAAGCATGGCTTTCGTATTGTAATAGAGTCAGATAAAGTTATTTTGTCTAAGAATGGTATGTTTGTAGGCAAGGGCTATGTAACCGATGGGCTTTTTAAGCTCAATGTGATGTCCGTTAAGGACAATAATGAAATAAAGAATTCTTCTGCTTACTTGCTTGAGTCTCCTAATTTATGGCATGCTAGATTAGGACATGTTAATTTTGACACTTTACGACGTTTAAGTGCAAAAGATTACATACCAAAATTGAATATAGATTCAAAACATAAGTGTGAGACTTGTGTTGAGGCAAAATTAACAAGAGCATCGTTTAAACACGTGCAAAGAAACACCAAGGTGCTAGACCTTATACATAGCGACATATGTGATTTAAAATTCGCTCCAACTAGAGGAGGGAATAAGTATTTTATAACATTCATAGATGATTGTACAAAATACTGCTATGTATATTTGCTGAAAAGCAAAGACGAAGCTATAGATAAATTTAAAATCTATAAGGAAGAAGTTGAGACACAACAAGACGAGAAAATCAAAACGATACGGAGTGATCGTGGAGGTGAATATGTTGAACCTTTTGGGGAATTCTGTTCACAACATGGTATAATCCATGAGGTCACTGCACCATATTCCCCTCAGTCTAATGGAGTGGCTGAGAGGAAGAATCGCACTCTCAAGGAAATGATGAATGCGATGCTATTAAGCTCTGGGCTTCCGCAGTCGATGTGGGGGGAAGCCATTTTAAGTGCGACACATATTTTAAATATGATGATCCGCAAGAATAAGGATGAAAGTCCTTATGAGATGTGGAAGAAAAAGAAACCAAGTTATCAAAATCTGAAAGTGTGGGGGTGCCTTGCAAAGGTACTAATACCTACACCTAAGACGGTGAAGATTGGTCCAAAGACTGTGGATTGTATTTTCATCGGATATCCACCACATAGTACTGCATATCGGTTTCTTGTTCATGAATCGAAGATTTCTGATATTCAGAAGAATACGATTATGGAGTCAAGGAATGCGTCATTCTTTGAGAATGTATTTCCTTGTAATCCTGGAATTGAACGCCCTACGACGTCTAAACGACCTCATGAGTCTATTGGAGACGACAATGAGAATAATGAAAGTGAAGACGAAAATGTGGGGGTAGTGAGAAGGAGCAAAAGACAAAGGAAAGAGAAATCCTATGGGTCAGAGTTTCTGACTTATTTGCTCGAAGAAGGTGATCCGAAAACCTATAGGGAAGCGGTAACATCACCTGATGGACCTATGTGGAAAGAGGCCATCAAAAGTGAAGTAGATTCTATCTTACAGAATCATACTTGGGAGTTAGTGGACTTACCAGCCGGTAGTAAAACACTTGGTAGCAAGTGGGTTTTCAAAAAGAAATTGAAACCTGATGGCACCATCGATAAGTACAAGGCCAGACTTGTAATCAAAGGATACAAGCAACAACATGGTCTTGATTACTTTGATACATACTCTCCAGTATCGAGAATAACATCTATAAGGATGATGTTTGCTATCGCTGCAATGCGAAAGTTGACTGTACATCAAATGGATGTGAAGACAGCTTTTCTAAATGGGGATATAGATGAAGAAATCTATATGGAACAACCTGAAGGGTTTGTTGTCCCTGGACAAGAAAGAAAAGTCTGTAGATTGGTGAAATCATTGTATGGCTTGAAGCAAGCGCCTATGAAATGGCATGAGAAATTTGATGAGGTTGTGTTAGCCAGTGGTTTCAAGATCAATGAATGTGATAGTTGCGCCTACTACAAGGATAACGAAAACGGATATGTTATGATGACATTGTATGTAGATGATCTACTTATTGCCGGTAGCAATGATAAAGTGATCAAATCTACTAAGGACATGTTAAGGGCAAGATTTGACATGAAAGACATGGGTCTAGCAAATGTAATTCTGGGAATTCAAATTTCTAGAACCTCGGAGGGTCTTGCCTTAAGTCAACCACATTATGTTGACAAGATTCTTGAGAAATTTCTCAAGGATGATGTCGAGACAGCGAGAACACCTGTGGATTTGACCTTGCATCTATCCAAGAATAAAGGTGTAGGAGTCTCGCAGCTGGAATACTCACGGATAATTGGAAGTCTGATGTACCTTATGAGTTGTACAAGACCAGACATTGCATACTCAATTAGTAAGTTGAGTAGATTTACGAGTAATCCAGGAGCTGATCATTGGAAAGCGATCATACGAGTACTAAAGTACTTGAGGGGAACTCGAGACTATGGTTTGCATTATGGCAGTTATCCAGCAGTACTAGAGGGCTATACTGACGCAAACTGGATATCTAGTAAGAAGGCATTAAAGTCTACGAGTGGTTATGTGTTTACACTAGCTGGAGCAGCAGTGTCATGGAAATCCTCTAAACAAACGGTAATAACTCATTCCACGATGGAAGCTGAGTTTGTGGCATTAGATAAATGTGCCGAAGAGGCTGAATACTTACGCCAATTTCTGGAGGATATTCCGAGATGGCCAAAGCCTGTGACTGCAATAGGACTGCACTGTGATAGTCAGTCTGCTATTGGCAGAGCACAGAGCACAATGTATAATGGAAAGTCCCGTCACATACGACGACGACATAGTTCCATTAGACAGTTAATGTCAACCGGAATTATCACTATTGACTTTATACCGTCAAAGGATAATATCGCGGATCCGCTAACCAAAGGGTTATCAAGAGAATTGGTTGACAAATCATCGAGAGGGATGGGCCTTAAGCCTATTGCTTAACGGCGTCATGGTGGACACCCAACCATTGCTGACTGGAGGTCCCAAGAACTTGGTTCAATGGGCCAACTAAATCATGATGACCAAATCACTGTGGGGGTAACCCCTGGCCTGTTCCTATGATGAGAAACAGTGAGACCCGTAAGGTACGAGGGTAAGCTTCCGAGCTTTTAATGATCTTTCGGTGAATACATGGAGTTCAAGGCTTGAACGCATGGAATTCAGTTGAGTAAACGCGGGTTACTCTATAAGATAAAGATCACCTATGTGGGAGAGAAGTGGGGCCGCTTCAAAGGAGAATTGCGAGGCACAATTCTTTAGAAACTCCTGCAGAACCAGGACGATGTTCCATGGCCAAAATGGACATAATCATGAGAGCTGAACGAGTCAGAAAGGATATAGTGATAAGTATATCATCGCTTACACAAACGGTCGAACAGTTCAAAGAGCAAACCTCCACTGTCTACCAGTAAGGTCGGTATGCTTACTCAAGCGAAGGTTCAAGGAGCAAACCTCTACCTATCGTATGCTATATCTGATCGAAGAATTATCACCACATCAAATTCCGTGTCTGTCTGTCTGATGTGTGCTACTATGATATCAATCTCATCCATGTGGGGGATTGTAAGAAAAATGTGGGTTTTAGCCCCACATTGTCGAGTCATTTTGAGCTCCAATTTGAGTGTGCCTTGTGTGCGTGTTTTCAACAAGTTGTGCTTAGAGAATGTTCTCCTCCGTGAGAGTTTTCCAATGCATGTTTAAACACTCAAAACGACTAAGGGATGGATGAGTTATGATTATCCAAAGTTGCTCCCTTGGAAGTGGAAATTATGGTTTAGAACTTGAAGTCCCACATTGATAAGGAAAAGGGGTGTCTTTTGCTTTATATAGTATAACACAAGTGGAGTGTTCACTTGTGTTGGTTGAGTGTTGCTCCATCTCCTACGTGCGCGCAGGGGGGGGTGCAAATCATGGGATTTCGAGGGAAATTCGTGGCTTCGCAAGCCTTCGGGCTTTCCGCGTGTGCGACCTGCGGACACGAATGCAGCAGAAAATTGGGCCGATTAAATCCGGACTAGTTTTGCTAATTTTATTATTTCCACTGGGCTTGGACTTAAAAATTTGACTTAATTAATTCGAATTTGGAATTAATTGTGGTAAAATCAATTCCGTTTTTATAACGAATTTTTTGCCACCGCCTTACCTTAATTAATTAACGCGGTTAATTAATAAAGGAATATTACCACCGACTTTTTAATTGGGGTAATAAAGTAGCGCACAAGTTTTATCATTATCTTTTCGTTACAGTCTTATCTTAATTAACGCGTTTAATTAAGTTAGGCAGTTGTGTAGCGAACAAGTCTTGTCTATCCTATAAATACCCCCCTTAGGGTCTAGGATTATTCATTCGAAATCGCATCCTCTTCTCATACGTCTCTTCTTCTCTTCGGTGATATTCTTGCTCGGTTTCAAGCTCGCTGAGAGTGACGCTGTTTAGCTTCGCTGCAATCCGTTTTATCCTGGGAGGTGTTTTGCTTACACATACGGTGAGGGCAAATACGCTTTAAGGAGACAGTCACGCACTGGACTCGGGTTTTTCTGTTCCTGCCTCCTTCTTATTTGTTTTGTTTGTTCTGTTATTCACACACACGATTGCTATTGTTTTGTACTATTTTCACAGATTGTCTAACACTTTCTAAATGAAATAACGATTGCTTTTTTGAGCGCACCTGGTTTACTTTTCTCATTATAAACACAAAGTCTGTATACGTATTATACACTTTATGGTATACTATGTCCAATGTACATTAACTACATGGTTATTGTACTTTTGATTTGTTTGAGTTAATGCTGTTGGAGTACTGCTTTTTAGATGGATGAATGGAATGAGCTTAAACCATAATCTTCCCAGGAGGCTCATTGTCAAAGTATGTAGCAACAGAAAGAGCCTGGGGTGGAGAACTACAGCCTACATTCAAACTATCTACTTGAATGGGTATGTTCAACTTATGCACCCTCTTCTCTCGCTCTTAAGACTAACTTAGAAAATGTTTTAATCATTAGTTTTTGTTTTTAACCGTGTTATACCTATATATGGTTTAGAGCAGGGTTAGTTTTATTAGAGATTCTTAGCATATTGTCAATAGCTAGAGTAATAGATCACATTAAATTTAGCGGGCCCAAACATCTGTAGAAGTTGTGATGTTCTACAGAGACACACCACACAGAGCATGCTCAGAGCCTTGAACTAGAGAACTGATATAGACATGTAAACCTGTCTGTAAGTTTCAACTAAATCCACTGACGTGGATATTTATGGAAATTCATGTATTTACTTGTAGTTTCTGATTAACGGATTATTTGCCGAAAAATGCTAGAGGTACCAAATTGGGTACCAAAAATTGTTACCAAATGAATGTGATTGGTTATAATTATAATGGGCCCGCCAGGGCCATCCAATTAAAACAATACAATTTGCCAAATCACTCATGCCATGTCATTTGGGTACTTTTTTGGGGACTAAATTTGGGGTCCCTAGCACTACTCTTTGTTTGCCACACTGAGATTCTTGCGCAGCGTGTAATAGTTCACCTCCACCTCTTTTTAGGCCTGGCAATTACATGAGGATAACCGTGGAATTGAGCTCGTTCATCCAAGTTGTCTACATTCAATGAGAACGAAGTCAAAAGGCTAATAGATGTGTACGTATTCAAACTTCACCAAATTTAAGACCTCCAATGTCTCGTGTGGTGGCAATGTTAGACATCGAAGTTACTGCAGTCACGACAAAGCCCGGCTACCTTAGGGACTGGAAATTTTCAGATATTATAACTGAATTTTATAAAGAAATAAATTCCTAGTTATCAATGTTTATATCACACCTGTTGCGGTATAAACAAAATATGTGGCAGGACCACCACACTTGATTGAAAAGTTATAATCTGTAAGATAATGTGCCCGTTTGGGAAATCTTATTTTTCAGAAATAAGTTACTTATTCTGGAAAAAAGTTAGGAAATATGTACTTTTTTCTGAAATAAGTAACTTATTTTTGTAAGATTACGAATATTAAACTACCCATACACATATTTTTATAAAAAAATATGTGTAAATATGAAATTTTTTCCGAAATAAGTAACTTATAAGTTAGTGCACAGAATTGCCAAACAGGCCCAATATTGCAACCGCAAGTATGATTAGACGAGAGTCTTTTATTGCCCTAATCATTAAAGAAAAGATCGTGTAATTGTGAAGAAAAGTAAAGTACTTCATTAATTTAGGGAAAACACCCCTAAAAATCACATAAACCTTTTCCAAAATTCTTTACTCCATTACAAAATAAGAGAAGTATGATTAATTAATAGAAGCCTGCAAGTTTTTTTTTTCCTTCAGAATATCTCCGTTTTCACCATGCCAGAAACGATACTCAAAAATTTAACAAATCATAATATTTGTAATTCGAAATCTCGAGTACTCTTTACATGATTCGGGACCATCAATTAGCAGCCACAATCTGTATCAGTACTCATGTTTGTAGCATCATGATGATCACTTAAGTTGTCGGTTTTTCGTATCAACTTTGTAGCATCCGTGAGTACACAGATTAAAAGACCAACAAAAGCGTAAATAAGCAACATCATAAACCCAAAAACTGCGATCTCAGCCTGCATTGACATGGATAATTGTACGGCCTGTATGAACGCCATGGAATATATAAAAACAGCAATCATCAATGCAAACCAGTCCGTAATAATTATCGCCAACGATAATTGGAGCTTAAGTTGCTCCACCACAGGTGCAGCCAGTACTGTTGCTGTAGCATCATCATCTCTTAAGTTGTCGGTTTCTGGTATCAACTTTGTAGCTTGATTGTAGTCCATTGTTTTATCAATAAGAGTAACCGTGAGTACTAAGATACAAAGACCAACAAAAACGTAAATAAGCCACATCAACACAATGCAGGCTACTAAGATCGCACCCTGTCTTGACTTGGATACTTGTACTGCCTGTATGAACGCCATGCAATGTATAAAAACAGCAATCATCAATGCAAGCCAGCCCTCAATAATTAATAGGTCGCGAGATGGGAGCTTTTCATCCACCACGGGTGCAGACCGCGATAATATTGTTGCTCTGTTCATTATCGACATTGGTGTTAATTAAACTTTTTTTGTATAATAAATTGTAGGTTATGGTACAGAAACCGTTCCTTGTCTCTATTTATAATAACTGATGGCAACGGATGGGTTTAAGGGCTTTTATAAAACCCGAATTCTAATATAAGATTTCAAACATAAATACAAATTCAGATATAAATTTAAATGAGTAATTAGCATTTTGCACCCTTTATCTTTGGGCATTTTTTCAATTTGGTCTCAAACTATGTTTTTTGGCAAATTGCACCTCTATGGTTTCAAATCTCTTCAATTTGCACCCTTTTGATCAAATTTTGTCCACTTTGACCGCTACTATTAGGCTAATCAAGGGTAAATTGACTGTTTCTTGAATAATTCTTTGTATTTTTACCCTCGCTTATCCTAATAGTAGCGGTCAAAGTGGACGAAATTTGATCAAAAAGGTGCAAACTGAAGCGAGTTTGAAATCATAGAGGTGCAATCTGCCAAGAAACATAGTTTGAGACCAAATTGAAAAAGCGCCCAAAGATAAGGGGTGCAAAGTGCTGATTACTCAATTTAAATTTGATTTTTGATAATCTATCTATCTATATATCTATATATATCTATATAAAGTAAAATCTCGGGCGCTGCACGTGGCTTCCCCAAAACAGTCTAATCTCATTTTCCTCTTTTCTAAAGCATTCAAATGTTTACCTCTCTCTCTCTTAATTCCACTCCTGAAATGTCAAGAGACACTCATCTATATTCAGTTTTAGTCCTTTCATCTCCTAAACCTGATCCAATCGAATCTATATAAACCCTCTGGGATAATTCTTGTATCCAAATCAAGCAATGAAACGCCGTGGTTCCAATCCTATTTTTTGATTGGTGTGTTCATGTTCTGATTGGGTGTATTCTTCATGTTTCTACTTTGTAAAATTGCTTTTGATGATTATTATATTTACTTTTTCTTTTTCCTCTCCTCTATAAATATTTCATCGCTTTTGTAGTCTATATAGCAAAGAGAAGGTTCAGTCAGAATCATGGGGAGACGTAAGATTGAGATGAAGAGGATTGAGGATCCAATCCGAAGACGGGTGACTTTTCAAAGAGAAAACAATGTCTCTTCCGGAGGGCTAAAGAGATCAATGTTCTTTGTGATGCTAAAGTGTCTGTTGTTATTGTTCGTAGTCCTACAAAGATGATTGAGTTCTGCAGTCCTAATACCACGTATGTGTAAAAGTATGTGAATATATCGTATCATACGTGTGTATGCATTTGTACATTTATCTTACTATTGTGGTGTTCTTTACTTTAAAACAGAATTCTAGATGTCTTAGATCATGTTCTTTAGTTAAAAAAAAGTCAAAAGTTTATGGGTTTTAGGTATTTTTGGGTTGTATTTATAAATTAAATATTTGATCTTTTCTAGTTTAGCTACTCAGGTGCAGAACTACCAGGACATATGTGGAGCAAAGCTTTGGGATGCAAAGCATGAGGTTAGTTGGTTCTGTATCTTTCTCTTATTATCTCCTGTCAGTTTCGTTCCTTGGTTTAAGCATATGATATTTTGGGCTTCTTCTTGTGTAAAGTGATAACAATATTTATGAAAGTACTATTGTTTTAAATATATATATTTGATCAAATTGGGAACAAAGTACATTTTACGGATCTGAGTCGCAAATAGCTATCTTAAACAGCCTTGATAAAATTATTACTGAAGATATAGAAAAAATTGTGTGTTGGTAATAATTGAGGGTCTTGTGTGTGTGTGTACATCTGTTGTTAATCTCTTTATGATCTATATACATGATAATTAATTCTTTGTTGTTTATCGGGAACAAATCAGGACCTGTCCAAAGAAATTGAAAGAATCAACAATGCAAATAGGAGCATGCAGATTAGATTGAGGTAGTTAAAGTTCCAATTGATGATTATTTGTTAGATCTTTCATATTTCATATTTTTCCTTTTACTTGCTCAACATTCATATTTATGTGTGTTATATATGTGCTCGGGTTACTTGAATGTCTAGGCACTTGAATGGGAAAGATTTTACGTCTCTGCACTTGCCTGAACTCGAGTATCTGGAAGATACTATTGAGACTGGCCTTGAGAGAGTTAAAAGTCGAAAGGCAAGTCTTCTAAAACATGTCATGTCAAAGTACTAGCAAGCTAATAACTGTGTGCATGATTTTTTTTCATGACATATTCAGATGGAGGTATTCGACAAGATTGTTCAACATGTATGTACATGATAAAAAAACTTATACTATTGCAAGTTCAATTTAAGCTTCTCGTGTTTATATTAGTTATCTGTGTTAAAATGACCAAACTATTCAATCAGAATCGAGACCTAGAGGATGATAATAAGCGCCTCATGTACCTGGTAATGAACTATGAATGTCAAACAGCAGATACCCCTTCCCCTTGTGCAGCCCAATCAACCAGATCAATCAGACAATATATTTTTTCATCAACATTTAACATGTCTATTCAATATTGTAAATGTGCATTCATAACGGTGCAGGGAGGTGACAGAAAGGATGTGTTTTTCTATCAAGCTGATGATCAACACTACATACCAAGAGCTTTGTTAATGGATTTGGAGCCTAGGGTGATTAATGGTATTCAAACTGGTGATTATCGCAATCTGTTTAATCACGAGAATTTATTTATGTCAAAAGAGGGAGGTGGTGCGGCAACAATTGGGCTAGCGGATATTCTCAGGTTTATACTTCTTGTTTTAAATTTAATATAAGCAATGTTTGGAGGTTATCTGACTTGAAATTTAGGCTGCAAATATTTGGCTGTTCACAGTGATCATGTGCCTACGAGCTTATTATAAATATGCATATTTTTTCATGTAGTAATTGTCTTTGTAGGAAAAAAGTGTTGAAGAGGATTTAATGGACATGATCGACAGAGAAGATGGAAGTGACAGTCTTGAATGTTTTGTTTTATGCCATTATATATTGCTGGGGGAACAGGCTCAGGTGTTGACAACTTACATCTTTCTTTCATATCAAATTATTTGAGATTCGGGCTCATGGATCATAGGTCTCTTCATTCATTTGCGCAGTAGTAATGCTAGCAACTTTATATTTTCTTCACCTTCACCATACATACTTGAAATGAAGAGGTTGTGGTTATCTGTAACAGTCTTAAAAAGTGATTCTCAACAACAGTAATACAGCCAAACTCCGTCTCTTATATTTAGGTCAATATATCTAAATGAAATGCTTGCCTGATAACCTTTGTGCATGTCCGAGGGATTTTTAAATTGGAATTGTTATCGATAATAGTTCATCTAATTCAGGTACAACTAACGAGCTGCTATTACATATTTAAGGTGGTGCTTTATTGATTTGATTCGGTGTAGAACAAGTTCCATTATCTGTCATCTATGTAGCATTACAATTTCTTTTTCTGTTCTATCAAGCCTAAACTCCTAGAACCTTTCATGTTTAAGTTGTACGAATATTGTTGCTTTTCTATTTCGAAATTCTACCAATTGTGGATATTGTCACAGTTTCAAGCTTAAGTTTTAGTTTCATTTAAGTTTTGTGAGTTGTACCCCAATTTCTTTACTACTAAATATTTATACGAACCACTTGCAGAGAACATCATGTGAGAAAAAGAAAACAACAAGGAACAAGTATCCGTCATTGATTGTAGAATATGATAAAATTGGGACTACATAAATCTAAGCAGCGAAAACATATTAAACAAACTATTTTCTCAAAACCAATTGTGGATATTGCCAGAGTTTCAAGCTTAAGTTTTAGTTTCATTCAAGTTTTGTCGGTTGTACCTCAGTTTCTTTACTACTAAAGATTTATATGAACCAATTGGAGAGAACATCATGTGAGAAAGTAACAAGGAACAAGTATCCGTCATTGATTATAGAATGCGCTACAATTGGAACTACATAAATCTAAGTAGCGAAAACATACTACACAAAAATTATTTTCACAAAAAAATTTATGTACATAGGATACTTTTTATTTTTCACAAAAATTATTTTCGTTCGCGCGTTTTCAACTAGTTTATTTAATAAATAATAAAATAATATAAATAATTAATGATAATCCGTGCTCAAACCTTTTTTATTGAAACATTTTTTACTACTTAAAACATATTTAAATTTTTGGGTATTAAAAAATAGGAAGATAATTTTTAACATACTTTAACCTACTTATTATGCATATCTAAATTTATATTAATGTAAACACATTTTATTAATTTAATTATTGAATATTATTTCCCAAACCTATTTTACATAAAAACATGTTTAAAAAAATTTACAAAACTGTTTTAATACAAATATCAATAATTATTACAGTTTTTATTTCGAAAAATTATTCTAGTTTAAAAAAAAATAATTTTTTTTCATAAATACCCAAGTCGCAAAATTTTGTGCAATCTTAAATAAGCAAACTATAATGCAACAAGCTACTGCGTAACTACATGCAACATGCATTGATATTTTTATTGACTTTCACTATGTGAACATTGAAAGTTTTGGTACCTGTTTTTTGGTATTAAGTGAATTTACTTATTTACCCTTCATTATAAAAAATATATATATATAATATCTATAATATTAAAACTTCTAAAATAAATAATAACATAATATAAATTAATGGTAAGTAGTCAATTGCCTTTTTTCGCATTTACTTTTAATTGAAGTTGTTACCTTTTATTAACTCCTAAAAACATCAATCGTATCATATCTTCCAATCATTAATATTTTCTTTCAAATTAAAACATGTTACCCTTTTAATTTAAAACTAATCTTATAATCATTAATATATTAAAAGTCTGACTTCTAGTGGCTTTTTTATGGTTTTGATTACATATATGCATATGATTACATATATGCATAGATTGGTGCATATAAAGATGTTGTGTATATGTATAGATTAATATAATATCATACTTTTCAATTATTAATAAATATATTAAAAACATGTATACGCTGTTTATAATCAGAAAACATTAGCCGAAACATTAAAATTTTTTAAACTTATTTTTTGGTATATGTTTCTTAGTATATCGTGAATTTACTTATTTAACCTTTATTATAAAGAAAAATCTATACAATATCTATACTATTAAAATACCTAAAATAAATAATAACATAATATAATTACGTTAATTAGTCGATCGTGTTTTTCACACCTTTAAGTTGAAAATATTACCTTTTATAAACACCTAAAAACATCAATCATATCATATCATATCTAGCAATAATTAATATATACCAAAAAAGTTTACCTCATATCTTCTAATCACTAACAAAATTTATACTATTATATAAAAGCCGAAACATTAAAAGTTTTGGTACCTGTTTTTTGGTACTAAGTGAATTTACTTATTTACCCTTCATTAAAAAGAAAAATATATATTATATATATATATACTATTAAAACACCTAAAATAAATAATAACATAAATAATTAACGGTAAATAGTCGATTGCCTTTTTCACATTTACTTTTAGCGGAAGATATTACCTTTTATAAACAATTGAAAACATCAATCGTACCATATCTTTCCATCATTAATATTTGCTTTCGAATTAAAACACGTTACC
Source organism: Kitagawia praeruptora (assembly GCA_037693485.1). Lineage (NCBI taxonomy): Eukaryota > Viridiplantae > Streptophyta > Magnoliopsida > Apiales > Apiaceae > Kitagawia > Kitagawia praeruptora. The sequence continues at coordinate 7,301,858 of CM075348.1, read as the reverse complement.
TTTTTAATTTATAAGAAAACATTAGTATAATTCTTCATTAAAACCTTCATTAAAAAGAAAAATATATTCTATATCTATACTATTAAAACACCTAAAATAAATAATAACATAAAATAAATAATAACATAAAATAATTAATGGTAATTAGTCAATTGCCTTTTTCACATTTACTTTTAGTTGAAGATATTACCTTTTATAAACAACTAAAAACATCAATCGTATCCTATCTTTCCATCATTAATATTTCCTTTCGAATTAAAACACGTTACCTTTTTAATTTATAAGGAAACATTAGTATAATTCTTCATTAAAAAGAAAAATATATTAAATATCTATACTATTAGAACACCTAAAGTAAATAATAAAATAAAACAATTAATGGTAGTTAGTCGATTGCATTTTTCACATTTACGTTTAGTTGAATATATTACCTTTTACAAACACCTTAAAACATCAATCGTATCATATCTTCCCATCATTAATATTTTCTTTTGAATTAAAACATGTTACTTTTTTCTTTTTGATTTAAAACTAATCTTATCACACCATATTTTTCAATTATCTAATAAAATATATTAAAATTTCATATACGTTATTTATATTAAGAAAACATTAGTTTAATTTGTAAACATGAGTATATTAAATTGTATTAAATTAAAATAAAAAAATTATTAAACTAATGATTATATGAAAACATAATTATAATATAAAATAAAATTTTAACATAATAAAAGAAAACACCATATCAATAAATTTTATTTATAACATAATAAAATTTTATTATAATTTTATAAACTTATATCTTCCAATCAATAATATTTTTTCTTAATTTAAACACGTTAACTTTTAATTTAAAACATAATCTTGCAATAATTAATATATACCCAAAAATATCACACCATATCTTCTAATCACTAACAAAATATAACAGAAATTCGTGTACTGCGAATAATGACCGTTAGATTTTCATGCATATCATTAATTAAATTTTTATTAAATAATTCAAGTTAAAATTAAAATAAAATATTGTAAATAATAATTATATAAAAATGTAATTGTAACATAAAAAAATTATTACATATAAAAAAAATATCTGTACATCGTACGGGTTATAAGCTAGTATTTATAAAGTTTATTTGTATGGTAATTATTATATATAACTTTAGTGATATTCGGTTGTAAAAATAAATTATAGATTAAGTAAAATATTGAGTGTAAATATAAACTTACAATTTTGATGATTTTTTATCTATGGGTCACGCATTTTGAACATGCGTATAGGGTATACGTATTTTAAAATTGCACAGTCTTGGACCACTCATGTCACCACTACGTAGACTTTGTTAATTAAATTCAGTATCTACACTCGTTAATAGTACCCTCAGATACGCACATATATTAAGCATAGATCAGAGTGCATTGGCTTCTGTTTTCTGGTTGTTCAATTGCAGGGAAATTATCGCTGTGCGAGGAGTCATCCTAGATCAGAGTGCATTCCCCGCGTAGGTAAGTCCCATGTGATCAAAATCATGGGCTCAGGTATGGCTGCGACCTTTTCCAAAAATTTGTGAAGTCGTTGTAAATATCACACACCATTTTGCTATTGTGCACTAAGCTGGGGGTCTTCACGGAAACAGCCTCCTTACCGTAAAAGGTAGGGGCATGGTCTGCGTACATCTCACCCTCCCCAGACCCTGCTCTGTGCGGGATATACTGGGTATGTTTGGTTTGGTTTGGTTTTATTAAGCATGTGTGATTGAACATACGCATGCCAACATGCGTATGTTGGAGCACTATTCATCTTCTTCTTGGTCGTCGTCGGAGATGAAATTTGGTCAAAACTTCGACAAGTTCGTTCACCCATTTCCACCAATTGTTCACTATATACCCTACATCAAATTGTTCGCCTTCTCACCCTCTACAATCCTGTACCATTCACTTCCCATTTCGTTTGCCAGATTTAAAAGCCCCAATTCGAAGCTCGTTTTTCTGATTTACTTTCCAGGTGGTCTGTGCACGCCCCTGCGGGGTCGAAATTCAACAAATGAACAGGACAAAATGGAGAGGAAGGTGTGGGATTTGTTTTGATGCCCTCAGAAGTAGTGGAGGTTGCCGGAGTATGGAGAACGAAGAGAGGGCGATCGGGGTGGACGATTTCGAGAGAGAGCCAGAGTCGTTGTGAAAAAATGACGTCACACGCATCTAGGAGATATGTTGCCTCTGTTGCGCATGTGAGAAATGTGTATTCTTGACTACGTAGCTGAGGAATGCGTGTTCCGTGATAAAAAAGGGTGGACAACATATCAATATTTTAGACAGATTTTAAGAAAAAATAGGGTAGTTTGGGCATTCTTTTTTTAATTTATGGGATTGTTTCAGTTTTTATATTTAATTTGAAAATAATGTTGACAAATTCAAATCTTACAAAGTTTAATATGTTGTTTAGGTTTCATTGTTTCCTCTGAAGTTTTGAATCTCCTTTTCAACAATTAATATTGATGACTAGGATTTGTATGTTTTTTTAGAAAATTTTGCCATAATAAATTTGTAAATTATTTTGCTTTCTTAAAATCTCCATTCTTAAATATTAATGGGGTAGAATATGTATGTTTTTTTTTAAAATTTATCCATAATAAATTTATAGTTTATTTTATATTTCTTATAGGTGGGTAGTTCTCTATGATCTTAGCCCGATGTGTAACTTTAAGATTTGATTGATGATATCTAATTTTGTCATTTGGGATTTGCTTCAAGTTAGTATAGTTTTTATTTCTCGAAATATAGTTAGTGTTGTTTACTCATTAAATTATTGTAATATAATTTTCTCAGAATGGGAAAATTGTTTCACGATTAAAAATAGACAACCGTTTCATCATTACGAAAAAAGTTTTGGCGTCTATGTTCCTTATAATATAATAAAATAAAAATTCCTAGTTAGTGATTTACGGCTCTTAATTTATATGACAATTTCAACAATTATACCTATATTCAATTTTTAATATTATTATAAAATAAATTTAAATCTAAAAGAAAAACAAAGGAGTGCAAAAGAGAAGGGAAATGATTTTTTTTTATAAATTAATAAAAATGAAGTTAGAAATGATCAAAGCTTCCTCATATATAGAAAATGGTTAGAGGTTCATAATATTTTAGGAGCAATATTTTATACCAAATATCCTAAATTTCAATGTAGGAACTTAAATAGTAAGGTGTTGGACTTGTTCTTAGTCCAACAAAACCTACCAACCGAGTACTTTACACCAATTTGACTTGCAAATTGGTTGCAAATTTTCATTCTGCAGTATGGAAACTTAATACAAATGCTACAAACGAGTGCCTGATTCAACCAAAAATTTTTAAAAATAAAGATCTTTAAATAAATGAGCCCCGTAGGGACACTTTTTTTATAATTAGAAAAATGAGGGAACATGAAGGAAGGGGATAGAAGATGCCGATCCCAAAATTTGATTGAGGCTTATCCGAATTGTCTAGCTTAGCCTAATAACAATATAACATCAAATTCAAGCAAATAAAACGTAGAGAACAGATTTAAGCTATCGATATTGCTATAATTCTTCCAATCCCATTATTAACTCTTCCCAAATTCAATTTCTAAACTTTTTTCCGGCTAATACACAGATTGGTAGATTTTTTATAGATCCAGTATCTTTACATATAATAGAAGTTACAGAATGCTCAATTATTTCTAAATTACTTGACTGAAATGAGTTTCCGTTGGCCAATATTTGAAACAGATAGCCTGAATAAATATTAGAGAAGTTGAAGCATGAAAACTACCATTGCCTAAACACTTTATTAGTTTGAGATGAAAAGGCACGAGTTTCCCACTATATGTTTTATATTAAGCACACATTATATGTTTCTCAAAACTTCGTAACTAATGTAAAATTACAAAGAAAACATTAAATTATCCTTATTATGTTTTTTCTATAGAGAAATCTATATATGTAAAAATGAAAAATTCATGTTTTTATTTAAGATAAAGTTGTAGTAGACTATACTCAAGAGAATGAATACAGCTCCTTAGTGTTTCCATTTTTTTAACAAAAGGGTTAATTACTTTCGAATGGGGTTGTATTTCACTATAAGCTCAAAGAAGAAATTCAAAATTTCTCGCTGAATAAATAGTTTAATGAAATTATTGACTAGACGCTAGCATTAAAGTACAAAACTCACCAGGATGGTGAAAGTTGTATTCCTGAACATTTGTAAGTTCCTCAGGAATCAGATTATGATAAAACGAATCCTGCAAATTTATTGATATTATTGTTTGCTATTAAAATTGATATGTCGTAAATCCAAAAGACAGAATGAACTTAATGTAATAAAAGTGATTGATGCAGGAAAGCTTTAAGAAAAATGGATATATGAACTAAAATTGAACAAAACATAAATTTGGGTGGATTACCAGCAGAAAACCCACTAACCAAGGGTTTCAAATTGCAGAAAGGAAAAAAGTTAAGGATCAAAATCCATGCCAATTCAATATTCAAAGACATTCCAATAATCAAGTCTAATATAGATGCGGGGATTACAATGCTCATCATATAGGGAATATATAGAAACCCTGATGAAATAACCTAACAGACTAAAATCCATAGACAATTGCTTTTTTAAAATTATCTTCATAATATATAGACAACTAGCCCCAAATAATATGAAACATATAAATAAATAACTCTGATTTTCTTTAAAATATTACAAAAGTTCTCCACACCCGCTCCTTATTAGTGATAAAATAAAATTGAAGTTGAAGTTTTGCTCAAAGAATTGTTAGAAGATATAGAAAAGAGAACAATGTACATATTATTAGAGGAAATATTTGTCGAAATGAAATTATTAACTACTATTCATCTAATGAAGTCCAAAATTGTAATATAGCGTGCTTCCCGTACAGAAAATTCCCATTAGTAAATATTCTGAATGCTTTGAACAGTATAAATACCATTGTTCGTCAACATCTAGCAAGTGATTCATCAATAAACTGATAAACATGATCACAAGATGCATAAGTAAACTGATAAACATCAGTTTAACTGAGGCATCAATAAACTGATAAACATCTAGCAAGTTATTCATCAGTAAACTAATAAACAAGTGATTTACATTTAATGTTCCTGACGCGTCTTTGGTCCCAGTTAAATGTCCTCAAGATGTTCTTGATTTAATGGAAATTGGCCTTAAGAATCGTGCTGTTTAAATGTGAGGAGTAGTCGTTCTCACAGGTACATATTATACTTCTTCAGAAAACCGCCTTCTACACAATCAAGTTCTAGACTTGAAAGGTGACTGATTAGTCCCTGCTACAACACCATAATGAAAGATATATTGATTGATTTCATCTCATAGAAATTCATGATAATTGATTGTCACTCGTATTTTGTCAGTTAATCATACCAAGAGCCTTGAAGTGGTTGCTTCTTCATACCATAAGGTTCTGGAAGAAAACCGCCTTCTACACAATCAAGTTCTGGACTTGAAATGAGTGATTAGTCCCTACTACAACATCATAATGAAAGATATATTGATTGATTTCATCTTATAGAAATCCATGATAATTCTCCCTAATATTCGCTTCTTATTCAGGAACAATCAAAGTTTATTGTAGGGTGAAGCCTGTAGCCTCCGGGCGGGATGATGCAAAATCCACAGTGGAATACATAGAAGAAAATGGAGACATTATGATTGTGAATCCACATAAACAAAGAAAAGATTCAAGAAGGATTTACTCTTTCACCAAGGTCTTTGGAGCAAATACAACACAACGTTAGTTAACATTTTCCCATTTAGTCTTCTATTGAACAACTGCATGGCAACATGTGATCTCTAGCATCTCAATTTTTAACTTTATCATGTTTGACACGGTTAATAATGGAAAAGATGCAATGATATTGGAAGAAAGTGATAAATCTCTAGTTTATTATTGTTTTTCCTGACGAAATTTCTGTTTGTTGTTTGTACAATCTTATGTACATAAGAGTGGTTGATTTTTTCTCTTGGTGGCCAAAAATGCCTTGTAAAGTTTTCTTATTATTGGCCATTGTATGCAGAACAAATATATGTAGATACTCAACCGCTGATAAGATCTGTTCTTGATGGTTATAATGTTTGTATATTTGCTTATGAACAAACTGGCTCATGCAAGACATACACAATGGTAAGCTCAAACCTTAATTCTTTTCATTGGTTGCACTGTCTTGATAATGCATATTCAGTGTTCACTAAGAAGAAAGATGCTTTGATAATTCATAATTATCATCTGTGTCTCTTGCATTTAGTCACCAATCAATTTTTACACTCGCAAAAAGAGTGAAGTAAAAAATTATATTGAGATGCTATATTGAAGAATATGTATATTTTTCATTTTATGTATTTGACTTAGTAATTTATCATTTTATGTCTACAGAGTGGCCCTGACTTGACAACAAAGGAAACATGGGGTGTCAACTATCGATCTTTACGAGATTTATTTGAAATTTCAAAAGAAAGGGCAAATGCTATAGAATATGAAGTTGGTGTGCAAATGATTGAAATTTATAATGAACAAGTGAGAGATCTCCTGGTCACAAATAGCTCTAACAGAATATATCCTTTCACAAAACTTGATATTCTAAATAATTGAGGAGTTTTGCTTTGTGTATATATATAGTTCATTCAATTATATCTTTACTTACAATTTTTCAGCACCAACAGAATCATTCAGTGTTAATAAACCTTAACTATTTATACGCTCAAAATACGGAATAATTCTCAGTTGAACGGTCTCAATGTTCCTGACACGTCTTTGGTCCCAGTTAAATGCCCTCACGATGTTCTTGATTTATTGGAAATCGACCTTAAGAATTGTGTTGTTGGAGCAACTACTTTAAATGTGAGGAGTAGTCGTTCTCACAGGTACATATTATACTTTTTTTAAAAAAAAGAGTTCATAATTTGATTAAATGAAAATTAGTTGCTGGAGTGAAAATAGTGACAAAAATACATAATGTTATAGTTATTAATGTTATCAATTCTTACCCCTTATTTTTTTCCCTACAGTATAACTATTCATGTTCGAGGAAAGGACCTAGTTTCCGGGTCCATATTAAAGGGTTGCCTTCATCTTGTTGATCTAGCTGGAAGCGAAAGAGTGGATAAACCTGAGACAGTAGGTGAAAGATTGAAGGAAGCTCAACATACTAACAGATCTCTATCTGCATTTGGAGATGTCATCGCTGCTTTTGCACAAAAAAGTACACATTCCCTACAAAAATAGCAAGCTAACCCAAGTACTCCAAGAATCATTGGGTATTACATTTTTTAAATTATTGAATTTTTTTTTGGGATATTCCAAATGGTACCAAATGAAAAAAATCAATTGTACAACAGTTGCATTTGGAATATCCCATTTTTTTATTAGTGGAACATACATTTGCGTGGCTAATTTACTTTATTAATATCTAATCCTTTTTCATCTTCTTCTGTAGGTGGACACGCAAAAACATTACAATAATGTTTGTGCATATAACTCCTGAGGTTAATGCCATAAGAGAAACTATTAGTACCTTAAAGTTCGCTTAAAGGGTTGATTCAATTGAACTTGATGCATCTAGACCTAATAAAGAAATGAAAGAAATCCCAGATATCAAGGAGGAGGTATAATTGATGATTTTCTTAAGAAAGAATGACATCAATACCCCATTTTTTAATAAAACTGACGAGAATAACACAAATCACGGATGGTGGCCATAAATACCCCTCTATTACGCATTTGGGAGAGGAGTAATATATTTTATACATATTACGCATTTGAAAGAGGGGTAATAGCCCTGCCAGGGGAGCCTATTACGCATTTGGAAAATGGGTAACCCCTATTACCCATTCTCCAAATGCGTAATAGAAGAAAAATATATACTAGTTACCCCAATATAAAATGCGTAACCCTATTATTCTCATATGAAATGCGTAATAGACGGGTATTTATGGCCATCATCAGTGCTTTGGGGTATTCTTGTTATGTTCTCAATTAATTAAGGCTTGTTTGATTAAAAATTAATTTGCCATAATTTTCTTGCTTTTCAAAAATTAGATTTCGCATCTGGAGCTAGCCCTAGAGAAAAAGGAGATTGAACTTGAACAACTGAGAAAGACAAATCTTCGAGGGGCGTCACCGCTTCGAGTGCCAAGGCAAAACATTACTACTTCCAGCTTGAAGCCTGATCTTTTTCAACAGACTGTCGACAACATCAAAAACTCTGAGGCAAGTTTTAGAGTTTATTAAAATGAAAATCACAAACTGTAATGAAGTTTAATTAATCTGAAATTAAGTTACATCGTTTACTTTAAATTTAATATACTAATAATGCTTGTTGTTTGCTATAAATTTGTTCTTGTGGTTTAAACTCTATTTTCAAAGTAGAAGCTGTTCATCGGGTAAACAGAGAAAATATCGCCTCTCCTCTAAATTTACGGACAAGGATGTACTGCCAAAATTGTCTTTCCTACTAGATGAGAGATTAACATGTTCCGGAAAACCAAGGTCACATTCACCTCCTGTTAAGGAGATATCAACAGACAGGGGAGCTCTCATGAGAAGTAGGGAAAAACTTGATACAACTGACAATCGATTGATGAAATTACAGTTGCCCCCAAAAGCTTCTATAAATAAATATTTTGCCACTATATTGGAAATTCAAGCTGAGACAAACAAAAAAGGATGTTCAAGTTTACAAGACAATATCAATAATGCAGCTTCCAGACTGTAAAAGGTAAAGCCCAGAAAATGAAGAAGATCAGTTTAAGTAGGCACTTAATGTAAGACAAAGTGGTGTTGTTTTACACAAAATCACGCAAGCGTACGCGGTCACAAGTAATATATGAATAAGTCGAGTTCGTTCCCACAGAGATCTGGTTATGGTTTTAATTCAGTTTTGTACCTATGCAGCAATGTATGGTTATTATGCACTGCTAAGACAATTAACAATATTGGATTTGATTAACTAAAATTAACTAAAAAGCAAATTAACAAAACTAAGAATTACTTAACTAATGAGAATTAAAATAAAATTACTTATTGATATGTTAAATTATACCTAACCGCAAGCGCACGGTGTCTATTGCTAGTACAGATGGCAAGCGGGTCGAATCCACAAGGAGACAGGTTCTACTAATTCCTTTTCAGTTATCGCTAATTGTTTCAGGGACAAACGATTATTGGAGAATATTAACTAACTAGCAAATTAAACTAAATTAACACTAAGTAAATAGATGATTAACAAATTATTTAAAACCTAGGGCAATCAGGTCCACCATGCTTACACAATTGGCTCTTAAGCTAAAGCAATCAATGTGATCCTATAACTAGAGTATGTTAATCTCTTTCAAGCATTAACACTCTCGAAACATTCAACACAATTAACCACTTTTAGTAATTCAATCAATCAGGTAATTAGAGTCAAGTTAATCTCTTTCAAGAATTAACGCTCTCAGAAATCCAATGATGCTTTCGCACTCAAATTCAATTCTGCTAATCGTATGTGTGCCTCTAGTAAGTAAATCTCTCGATCCATACCCCTATTTGCATATAATTAATCCATGATATCGGCCGATTACACAAATTAATGATTAAAACATATCAATCAGAATTAACCATAACCAATCAAACCACTATGAAAATCATGCCAATATTAGTGCAAACATGGCTTCCCTTTAAGCCCTAGAAATAACTACTCGCTAATAATTAAACAAGTAAAACAACTAGTAAAACAAGAAAACATAATTAAACTAATAAGAATTGAGAAGAAATTCAGATAAGAAAACCTGCAATCATCAATCCTGTCACAAGAATGAAATTCATGGTCTCCTCTCCAAAATCCTAGCTCCTAAGAGTAGGAGCACGTATGTCTCTCCTCTCCAAAATCCTAGCTCCTAAGAGTAGGAGCACGTATGTATCTCCTCTCTAAAATAATACCCTAGATGTGTTTATATAGGCTCTAAAAGTCTTGCCCAATAAAAGTATTTTAATACTCTAAATCAATTACAAGTAGGATTCCATAACTGAATAGGATTCCTTAATTAAAATTCGTCACTTATTTTTCTCCTCTGTTTCTGGGCTCTTCCAGTCGTATTTTGCTTATTGGACCACCTCTGAATTAAAGAAAATTCCACAAGCTTCGCGTGGGCAGTAAGATCGTCAAATTCTGACTTCTGGAACTCAAGATATGGCCAAAACAGTGTAGAACAGCCCGTGTAGCCCAATAATACGAATTTTCTCCTATTTTATCTCCAAAATAGCTCTTTTTGCTCCAAATCCTTCCAAGTTATGAATTCTTTATTTCCTACAATAAAACAATAAAATCTATTAAATAAAAATCCAAATCAATGCAAAACACAATAAATATGAGAATAAAATCATCTAAAATATATATAAAAATATAATCTATCAAACATCCCCACACTTAGCATTTGCACGTCCTCGGGCAAATAAGTGAAATAAAAACTAAGTCCTAACAAACATCACTTTCGTAGATGACACGATTGCATTGAGCATATGCAACAAGCCGTTAAACCCCTAGGCAGCCCTAGTAGGACGAGTGTTGTCTCGTGAGGGTTTATAGTGAATGTACCCACAAAATTCATCCAACCATGCAAAAGATCAATGCTAACACAACACCACACACACAAGTCCTCTCATGCCACATCAACTTAAGAATCAAAGCAAACATACGATGTCTTGGTGTCGAAAGTGCAAGTATTCACGTAGTCTACTCAACCAACATGCAGAAGGTCATAAAAATTCATGTCAAGTGTAAAAATCGTTGGTAATCATGCTAAGCCCACAAGAAATACATCTTTAAGTCTAAACCTGGGATCTCCTATGCCAAAACAAGTAATAACTCACCTTTCACTCAAAAACGAATATTCACTCAAGAACAAGGTTAAGTGTATCACTCAATTCCAACAAAATCATAAACACAACTTGACACTCGCAATCAATCTCACTCTCAACACAACATACATCACTGACGACAATCAAAAGGTCTTTATTCGGGTTGTAGCGTGGGCTAGGGACCAGGTATGTCAAGTAAAGCTAAAACAGGTTAATGTCAAAAGCTAGTACCCGACAATAATCATTATTCAATTCCCTTTCTATTAAAACAAATACTTCCCCACACTTGGATTTTTCAATAACTCTTACATAATAACTTGACTAGTCGAATGAAGGAGGATCATACAAACATAAAAATGCTCTCAAATTTATTCATTTTTTTTTTTCTTTTTTTTTCTTTTTTTTCTGTTTTTTTTTCTTTTTTTTTTCTTGAGAGCTAAAGAATAAACACAATGATCCATAGATATTTTTATGAATTTTCGACTAGCAAGCATCAACCCAAAATTAATATTCCCCAAAAGTATGATCATCAATAACCCCCCTTTTTATGAACACCTTATTACTCCCTTAAGCACGATACTAGCCTTTGACAATTTAGGTTCAAATTCAATGTAAGGCCAATAGAATAAAAAGGATAATGGCAAGTAATGTGGTGTGTCACCGAAAGAATAGGATTAAGCTCAACGGGTTAACTAATTGATCATGTTTAAAAAGGTGTGGAAATATGGGAAATACGAGGTTAAACCTAAGTGCCTTTATCATCTCATCATCAAGTAATATCATGCATTTCAAGAAAGATCTCAAGTAAGTGCTAGCAATGTAAACAACATGTGGACACTCAAGCAAACGAAAAATCATGCAAAAGATATGCATATAGGCTCAAAACTCACTTGGTGTGACAAAACATAATCAATCCCAGGTAACAAGACTCTCTAACGCACCTACTTGTACTCAAAGCATGAAAACCAAGTCATCTTGCACATATTCATGTCATTCTAATCACTTACTACATCCAATTAAGTCTACCAGCTTCAACTTGCTAGTGTAAGTGTGTACAAGAACAAAGCACGTCACTTCTCATACAAAAGCGTCAATAAACACAAGAATTCTACGCATGCATGGGTGTATCAAGCAAAATACAACAACTAATCAAATTGCATGGCTAGAATTATTTTTGGTATTTTTAATTTTTTTAATTTTTTTGGATTTTTTTTTTTTTAAACAAGTAATACACTACGTTGAGAACACCTCCCCACACTTAAGCGGTTCATTGTCCTCAATGAACTAATGAACAAGATACAAAACTACAACTAAAAACAAAATAAAACTACACTAAAAAGAAAAGAAAGAAAACTCCCCTGGAATCAAAGTGTCGAGTGTAAAAACCATCCCTCCTTTGCTTAGGAGCCATAATAACCAAAACTGCATTCAACAATAGCTTCACCAACAACCACCAAGAAATATCCCGTGTCTGGACAGAAAATACCTCGCGCTGCAGCCGCAAAAACTCGCGCCGCAGCCTCAAACATAATCTGTTGATCACACTTTTTTTCATTTTTGGCCAAGAAACTTTACCTGGTCGTGGAAGTCACGCACCTGGAATGAATTGAAGATGGCATGAGAGTTGATGACACATCTCCTGTAATCTGTCGGCAGGATTTTATTTGTTTTATGTTTACTTTTTTTTTTTTTTTTTTTTAAACAACATACTCGCCAAATACACTCTTGGACAGAGGCAATTCGGCGCTGTGGCCTCAACATGGACGCTGCAGCCTGGGACAGTTTCTGTTCACAGTTGAAAATTTGGTTTTTTTTTTTAGATTAAGAGAACACACAACAACAAATTATTATTTTTTTTTTTTTACACAACAAGGCTTAGGTTGAACAAATAACTAAGCAATTCTACTATATATGAAAGAGAAGGAAAGAAAATACTCCCCTATGCAAAAGCATGAAGTGCACCGATCCTCCAATGAAATCTTGGGTTGCCTCCCAAGCAGCGCTTATTTAGAGTCATTAGCTTGACCTCCTCAAAAATACTCCGGTAAAGGCGTAATATCCACTTTCTCGATCATAAACTCGCCACCACAAAAAGTATCAAGAATGTTAGTGATTGTCTTTATCCTGCAGAAAGTCTCCAAACAAGCATCAGTAAAATAAAATATTTCATTAATAAGCAATAGAGAGAGTGCTTGTGCAGTTTTGGAAAACTTTGTGATAAAACAGCGATAAAATTCAACACCACGAAAATATTGAACTCCCTTGACATATGGTGGAGGTTCTGGTGGTAGCTTTTCTTCACTCCTCACTTTCACTGGAGTCATTCGGACATCTTGGCTTATCACATCATTGGCTAATAAGACACTTCCATCTTCTCCCTCTTCTCGAGCTTCAAACGTATGAGCCACTTTGTATGGATCCTCAACCAGAATTTGAGAAATATCATCTTGGACAATATTTGTTATCACATCAACCTTGAAATAAGTGTTCTTGAGCAAAGAAGCCTTGTAAGTAGAGGCTAGATCGAGAGCAAATTTATCAATACATGGTAGCTGAGGCACAGGTTGTGGAAGAGAAACAACAACCATCTCTGTATTGCTTTCCTTTGTAGCCTCATCATCAGTCACATTGTTCTCAGTAGCAGCAACATCATTGATCTCGTCATCGGTGGCATGCTCCTTCTCTTTATCAATGGCCTCATCATCAACATACATGGAAAAACTATCATATTCCTGATCGCTTGTGAGATTGATAGCAATCAGGTCCTCTTCGGATCGGATAGATGATGATGGTAAATAGTCGAGCTGCACTGTAGTAGAAGAGTTAGCCAACTTTGCAATTTGAGATTCAATCGCCAAACTTTGAGTTTCTAATTCTTTGATCGCCTCGACTTGTTCTTCAGAACTCTTTAGCAATTTATTCAAGATATCCCACATCTCATTTGTCTGATCAGCTTGCACATCTACACTGAGTTGAGAAACATGTAGATCTTCTTGTAGAGGAGGATATTGATATTCTTGCTGTGGCGGCTGCTCATATGACTGATAATATTGTTGCTCAAACTGTTGCTGATTATGACATGAAAAATTTTGAGTACCATTGTCCTGGTAGTAGAAATCTGGTTGATTCACGCATTCTTGATCAAAAGTGTTTGAATACTGATTGTACCCATATCCTTCTTCAAAAGAATTCATTTGTCCCAACTGAGCACTCTGAGAATTATAGACATTGTAATAGCATTCCAAACCATAATGACCCTGGACACCACAAATTGGACAGAAGTTGTAAGTTTTAGGGGCCACTTGTGACATCTCATTAATACTCATTGGACGCATAATGGGCTCTGTAGGGTTGAATGAGGCAATTTCTTGAGTGCGTGCCTCCAACATGGAAGAGAGTAGTGCAAAAGTATCAACTTCACCCATTGCAAACCTGTAGACACTCAACAAAGCCAAGAAACGTAGTAAAATTCTGCCTCAATTGGAACAAAGGTTCCAATGAGACAATGGAAACAATCTAAACAACTAAATTAAAATCAATAGAAACTCGCTGTCTCCCCGGCAGCGGCGCCAAAAACTTGATATGTTAAATTATACCTAACCGCAAGCGCACGGTGTCTATTGCTAGTACAGATGGCAAGCGGGTCGAATCCACAAGGAGACAGGTTCTACTAATTCCTTTTCAGTTATCGCTAATTGTTTCAGGGACAAACGATTATTGGAGAATATTAACTAACTAGCAAATTAAACTAAATTAACACTAAGTAAATAGATGATTAACAAATTATTTAAAACCTAGGGCAATCAGGTCCACCATGCTTACACAATTGGCTCTTAAGCTAAAGCAATCAATGTGATCCTATAACTAGAGTATGTTAATCTCTTTCAAGCATTAACACTCTCGAAACATTCAACACAATTAACCACTTTTAGTAATTCAATCAATCAGGTAATTAGAGTCAAGTTAATCTCTTTCAAGAATTAACGCTCTCAGAAATCCAATGATGCTTTCGCACTCAAATTCAATTCTGCTAATCGTATGTGTGCCTCTAGTAAGTAAATCTCTCGATCCATACCCCTATTTGCATATAATTAATCCATGATATCGGCCGATTACACAAATTAATGATTAAAACATATCAATCAGAATTAACCATAACCAATTGTTGAGTATTGAACACGATAAAAGAATACAGAGGGGGGGGGGTGAATGGATTCTTGAACTTTTCTTGATTGAGTCTGTGTAGCTGATAAGTGTGTATGTGTGCAGAAATTAAGGTGCGGATAAGTAAACAACACAAGACACAATATCACTTTAATCTAATGTATATTAGATAAAGGTTGCTACAATCTGTGAATACAAATGGTAGTATTCTCAGCTTCGTTTTTCTCAGAGAGATATAGCTTACAGTGTATGAAAAACTTGACTCATGAAAGTTACTAAGTTATGAAGTGAGGCTGTGTCCTTATAGAACATGGATACAGCCTGCTTACTACAAATAAGGTAGCTAAACAAATTACTTTCTAGTCTGTCTATCCTTTTTGAGTAAGCGTCCAAACGGTTACAGATTTGACTTTGCAAAGCCTGTTTAGATCCACTTCTTTAGCTCCTTGTCTCTTCTATATCTCTCCAAGCTTCCTTGTAGGCTTTCCAGAGCACGTTACAGATTGTGGTCCATAAAGTGCATTGGCTTGTTGCAGGTTTCTGACTTGTACAATTTCTTCAGTATTTTGTCTCCAAGAATGTATTCGAGAAGTGACTAAGTAAGTGATTCGAGAACTAGAATTGACTTGATCGATAACTCTGAGTTCTCGAATACTGTTATAAAGACATATCGAACCACTTCTCGAATAGCTCTTTTCCATCAGGATTCCTTGAGTTGTCGAATAGAACATTTGACTTATCGAATCCTCGAGTTGTCGAATAGCTTTCTGAGTCCTTGAGATATCGAATGGAACTTTGACTTGTTGACTCTTTGAGAACTCGAATACCATCTTGACTTGTTGACTTCTTGAGTTCTCGAATAGAGTAGTAGACATATCGAATCCCTGAGATATCGAATGAGATATCGAACAGTGTATTCAGAGATATCGAATAGTGTCTTGAGATATCGAATCTCTGACTTCTCGAATGCTGGACTTCTCGAATAGACAAATATACTTCTCGAATTGGTACTTAGGCAAATTCTTCATTTCTTCAAATCCCAACTGTGATTATTTGGCAGTCTTTAACTCCTTGCTTGAGGCATGAACCATGGAACTTCTTTCAAGCATTATTCTAGACTCTATTTGTACAGTCACACAACTAGGATTTGATGCCTATTACAAGTACAATACAAACAGAAACTCTACAACTAGAGGTTCCCTCAGTTAAGAGGTCATGTAAGTAATGCAAAGCATTACAAACAATTAGGCTTGTTATTAGATGTGTACAGGCATGCCTCTGTAACTAACAATCTCCCCCAAATTGTGAGTGAGACCCTTAGTCACAATTTCATGTCTGATAACAAGCCTAACATACATAAAGATAAAACTTTTAAAAGAACAGGTATGTATTTTGATTGAACACATAAATGAAATTACAAGATAAATACTCTTACAGTATGATGAGGTACTAGCCATTTTCTTTTGATTGCATCTCCATTGCTTTGGCTTGTAGATCATCATATGCTTTCTGTTTCCTTTCTTTCTCCTTCCTTGCATTCTCATTTATTGCTCTCATGATTTCTGTCATAGCATCCAATTCTTCAATCATAATAGAGTTTTTGAAATCTTCAAGCACTGGCTTCAGAATGTTGGCAGGATAGTGACTGAGTAGGTTCATTCTTATATTGACATTGTCTCCATTTCTCCTCCTATACTTCACCACATAGGGATCAAACTGAACTCTACACAATCCCTTTGCCCTTAGCTTTTCTGCTTCAATCTCCAGTCTATCAATTTCTTTCTCCCTTTCTAACCATTTCTCATAGCAGCCCTTTCTTATCTTCTCAGCATATTCTTTCTTCATTTTCACAAAATCAATCAATTCCAGCTTCCATACTTTCTCCACCTTGTCCTTAGAGTCCAGCAATGCAATGATTCTTTCTATTTCATACAATTTACCCCAATGTTGACAACCCCCTTGACTGAATTTCATTTCTTTCCCATCAGTGTACTTGATTACAAGGTGATCATCCACAATTGCAGCATAGCATATCTTTTGAGCTCTTAGAAATAGCAGTTGCTCTTCATCAAAGTCTTCATCAAGTGGCTGGAGCTTTAATCCTGGAATGATTGTTAGGGCTCTAGATTTGGATAGCTTCACTCTCCTTGCAGCATGTTTAAATTTTGTCCTCTTGACATGGTTGCTGGGCAGAAATCTTTGACCTTGGTTGGTAGACCATAGTAGTATTCCATTAGCAGATTGCTTTCTGAAACATACACATGGTTTCTTGACTTGAATCTTCTTCTTTTCTTGAGATGGTAAGACAGTTGCAGAAGCCATAGATGTAGATTTTGTTAGGTCACTACTAACAGTATTCACCCTAGACTTAGAGTCTTGTGTTGTGGTGAGGTTACTGCTAGCAATGCCTAAGGCTTGCTGTCTTCCACTCTTTCTCACATATGTCTTACCCTGGTCATCATCTTTTTCATCCTTGTCCCCCTTTTTCTTCTTATCTTCATCACCCTTATCTCTCCTTTGATGTCTTCTCCTCCCATCACCTTTGTCTTCAGAATCATCATCCTTATTTCTCCTAGGTTGAGCCATCTCTGGAATTCCACCAGTTGCAATATAAGTTCTGAGGATATGCAGTGCCTCAATTTCTTCAGCATTTCTGGCTCCAACCTTCTTCTGAAGTTGATCAATAATAGCAATGATCAGTCTGTGATTTCTGGGGGTGAGATCATGAGGAATGACCAGTTGCTTGATATCTTCAATTCTGGTACCAGACTGATAGATAATTGTCCATGGCTTCTTGATCACTTCTGGTAGCCTTGTAGGTTGACCATTCCTCAAGTCATCAAACAGACTCTTGCTGTTGTCATTTTTCTTCTCAATGAGCTCTAGTATGGCATCTATCTCTGAGTGCTTTAAGTCTTGTAGAATCTGGTATGTTAGATGCCATATCTTTAGTTTGGACACCATCACTATCTCCTTGACCCATAAATTGTTGACTTGCTTGGGGATGACAGTGATGTAGTCTATCTGCTTCTTCACCTCCCTCAGATAAAACTGAGTGTCACCAACCTGTTCCCTTATGGCTTTCAGAAACTCCAAGAAGGCTTTATCATGATAGACATTGGAGTTAGCAACTTCTTGTAGCTTGGCCTCAGTAACAACTTTGACTTCTACAGGCTTGGCACTCTCAGCTATAGAAATTTGAGGTTTGTCAGATGGCATACTCCCTGCAACCACTGTGGTAGTTATTGATTGCTTTTGTCCTCCAGGAGTAGTGATGTGCACAGTTGGTAAGGTGACAACTGGCAAGATAGATGGAGGCTCATCTACTTTGGCTTTTCCCTTGCCAGGCACATTTTCTAGAGACTTAGTAGCCCTTTGTTGTCCACCTTCTTTGAATACTATGCCTTTCTCCCTCTTTGGCTCCCCCTTTGAATTTGAGTTCCTAGCCTTCTTCTCCCCCTTAGGCTTGTTGTCAGGCACAGAGGCTGTAGAGATGTCCTTTGGGATTGAAGATTCATCAGGTAGAGGGAGCCCCATATGCTTCATCATTGCAGCTAACATGGATTGTTGATGCAGAAGGACATCAGCTGTGGTGGATGCTTGAGTGTCCAACTGATCATTTAGCAATGCAACCTTTTCTGTGAGATGAGCATTGGTCTTGGTGAGAGTAGCTACCTCTTGCTCAAGAGTGTTGACCTTAGTGAAGAGTTCATTGGCCTTGAAACCAGATAGAGATTGTTCCTGCAGTCTCTTCACTTCATATTTAGACATTTCATGCACAGGAACATCAGTCACCAGCCTATCTCCATAGAGATTCTTGAACATTATTTTCAGCATGGCATTGGCATCTGTAGTCTGGCCAGATAGATTCTGAAATTGATGACCCAGACCTGAGACAGCATCTTTTAGCACAGCCAACCCATTGTCCACCTTAATGCATGTAGAGTTGCAGTGTTTGATGTCCTTGAGCACACTGTCCAAGTGGGGAAATTTAGCATCAAAGGCCCTCTTGACTTCTGCTACTGAAGTGGCTGTCTTATCACATACCCTGTTGACTTCAGTTTTTACTCCTTTGCCAAGATAGTGTGCAGCCTTGAGGAAACCCTTGTAGGAGTCATTGACAGCTTCATACACTTCACCAGGTGACAGGGATTTAGCATTGGAGCCCAGTGAAGTGATGTATTCCTCCCTGAGATACTGAAGTGCTTCATCGAGAGTAATATCATATTTTCCTTGCAACCAGGCATCTATGTTGCCATCTCTCTCAGCATCATCAATGATCTTTGATTTCTGCACCTCCACATCATCCCTATGGCATAACAGAATAGCCTCATAGTCTGGATTGGGCATGTCTGCAGTGAGAAGGTGCTGAGCAATCTTTGTGAACTCAGGAATCTGATCCACAATTAAGCTTTGAAGTGCTTCAACCGTCAATTGTTGTGGAACAGACCCTGATCCTGAAGCACTGTCATGTTGCACAGGCTTCAGCCATTTTGACATAAAGTCAGAGCTAGAGCTAGGCAAGCTAGTCTCCTCAGTTACAGATGCAACTTCTGTAGCCGGATGGATGGACTCTACTACTGGTGTCTCCACAGAAGTGGGATGAATTACACCAGCAGTTGACACAAGCACAGAGTCTCTAGTAAAAACTAGGGGAACCTCTGTGTTTGTGATGGTGTCATTAGGATATGCCTCAGCATGCATTCCCTCACCATCTAAATGTGGGTTCTGAGTGGTGAACAAAGTGTCATGCACTGAGTCACTTGAAATTATTGGCTCATCAAGAGAAAAGAATTCTTGATGATCAATACCTTGCATCTCAGTTGCCTGAGTTGCAGGTTCCAAAGAAATTTCAGAGTTAGATTCTGGAAGAGAAGTGTGTTCTAGAGTAGATTTTGGCAACTCCCCCTGAGAGATAGAGGGAGTTTCAAAAGTGATGTGCTCTCCACTCAGTGTTGTGCCAGCCTTATCACTCCCATGTGCAGACTCTATACAAGAAGGTGCATTGGGGAGAATGCTTGATTCTATAGGTGCACCCTGTTGAGAGGATACACCTAGTGAGCTGTGTGCCCCTGATTTTACAACTTCAGCCATTTGTGTGACTGAAGAGGTGGTCTTAGTTTTCCTCTTCTTTGGCCTTTGTAAGGGTGACTCAGGTTCCTCACTTTCTAGCCCTAATTCAACAGCTAATGCTGCTTCAGATAAGATATTTAATGGTGCAGACATTACTTCCTTTCTCTTCTTTTTACTAACATCACCCTTTTGAGAGGATGATGCAGTTGGCTCAGTATGTGGGAGAGTGTTTGGTTGAGAGGGTTGGTTAGCAGGCCCTGGGTTAGCAGTTTGTTCTACTTGCTTGGGCTGTGCTAACTTAGATTTAGCATCAAATGTTGGCATGTTGTGGGGGTAAGTCTTAAACAAACTCTCCATATGGGGAGTTATGTTCAGTCTTACATCCACATCATTCCTAGTTTCCAAGTTACCAAAAATGAGTTTGGTCATGGACTTAGGATAGCCTATTTTATTTTTATCAATCCCAGGCAATTCAATCAACGAAGCATTTTTATAATTAAGTACAGATTGAATAAAGCGAGGGAAGAAAATATCAGTACCTCTCTTGGTTGTGTTCTTACCAAGTCTCCCATATAATTCTTGAAGTATGATTTGGCCAACATCTATCTTCTTTCCATAGGCCAAAGCATATCCAATTTGCTGCACAGGTGCACTGATTTGATCAAAGCTTGATTTCCTGGCAGTGAAGACTTGAAGAAGAGTTGCAAACACATAGCTCCACTCCTTTCTCAGATTCTTTCTGTTTAGCTTTCCAAGGTTAATCCCATCTGAGTAGTTTATGAATTCGAAGAATTCCTCCAACTCTGCAGTAGTAGCCATTCTATCAAATGATTCCTGTTGTAGTCCTAGTGCTTGGTTCATGTCTGCAGTAGTGATAGTGATATCCTTATCTTGAACCTTGCAGTAGATGACATAGGATGTGATTGCATTTTCCAGGGCTACAACCTCCACAATAGCAGTATTCCAGAATTGTTCCAGAATATCGAGATATAGAGTTGGATTGGCAGAGAGTGCTTCTTTGATGTATGATTCAGCCATCCATTTCACAAAGCACTTAAAGTTTGCATTGGGTGCTTCAACATCACTAGTTAGAGCGATGAAGTTGGTGTTGAACTTTACTGTTGCCATTTGTATAAAAGAGAGAAAAGAAATTGAAGGTTGAAGAAGAAATTTGGCTTTTCGCAGTTAGGGTTTCAGGGGTTTAGAGAGTGTAGATGCTTGAGAAATCGAATGAAATGAATCGAATAGATGTGAGATTGTATAAGTATGAAGTACTTGAATTGTCGATTAGCAAACTGTTTTGTATCGACAAGTCAGGCATTCGAGAAGTAGAAAACAACTATTCGAGAAGTCAAGAATGGCTTAATCGATAACTCAAGCAGATAGAAACTCACAGCTGGCAGTTATCTAACTTAGAAATAATTCTAAATTAAATAAAATGTGTTTTTATGAGTGAATTAAATTTTTAGATAAAAATCCAAAATCGGTTAAAATTCAGCGAGAATTCAGCCTTTTCAAATGATTCGAGAACTCAAATATGGTGTTCGAGAACTCAGTCATTCGAGAACTCGGTTACTATATTCGAGAAGTCAATCATTCCTCTATTCGATATCTCAGAAAGACTCTATTCGAGAACTCAAGAGTACTCTAATGAGACTTATTAGAGATGTCGAATAGTGAATCATTCGAGAAGTCTGACTTATCGAACTATACCCATCACTCATAAAAATTTGATTTTCACTATCCTTTTAAAATCTACCAGACATATTCATTGAAAAATATTCTAGCAAATCAAATAGTGATTTTCTCAAAATTTCATAGAAATTTTAAGTTAATAAAAATATGATTTTCAACATATGCAACAGATTTGAAATATTTATAAATCATATTTCAGCCAACACTTACTTCAAAAATATTGAGGATTTAGATAAAGTAAGTGTTTACTGCTGCAACAATCTAGATGATGTATTCACTTAGCCAGAATCTGAAGAATTCAGCATTCCAATCTCACTTACCAACCTTGTGAAGGTGGCTTCATCTAATGGCTTAGTGAATATATCAGCTAGTTGTTTATCTGTAGAGACATAATGCAACTCAATGGTTCCATTAGTTGCATGTTCTCTTATGAAATGATATCTGATGTCAATGTGCTTTGTTCTAGAATGATTGACAGGATTGGCAACTATAGAGATTGCACTTGTGTTGTCACACATGATTGGAATTCTTTCCAACACAAGTCCATAATCTCTAAGTTGATTTCTAATCCAAAGCACTTGAGCACAGCAACTTCCAGCAGCTATATATTCAGCCTCAGCTGTAGAAGTTGACACAGATTGTTGCTTCTTGCTATACCAAGAAACTAACCTTTGTCCAAGAAACTGGCAGCTTCCTGAGGTGCTTTTCCTATCCACTCTGCATCCAGCATAATCAGCATCAGAGTAGCCAACCAGATTGAACCCTGTGTCCTTAGGGTACCATAATCCCAAGTTAGGAGTGCCCTTCAGATATCTAAAGATCCTCTTTATTGCAATCAAATGTGATTCCTTTGGATTTGATTGAAACCTTGCACACAAGCATGTAGCAAACATGATGTCTGGCCTACTTGCAGTGAGGTAGAGTAGAGAACCAACCATGCCTCTGTAGACTGAGATATCTACTCTCTTGCCTTTAGCATCTTCATCCAACTTAGTGGCAGTGGCCATGGGTGTCTTGGCAGGTGAACAATCTTCCAAGTCAAACTTTTTCAATAAATCCTTGATGTACTTGGTTTGACTGATAAAGATACCATCCTTCCTTTGACTGACTTGCAACCCTAGAAAGAATGTCAACTCTCCCATCATACTCATCTCATATCTGCTCTGCATGAGTTTAGAGAATTTCTCACACAGTTTCTCATTTGTAGAACCAAAAATGATATCATCCACATAGATTTGAACTAGGATCATATCATCACCATGCTTCTTGTAAAACAGTGTCTTGTCCAATGTGCCTCGAGTGAATTGATTTTCAAGAAGAAATTGTGATAGAGTATCATACCATGCTCTTGGAGCTTGCTTAAGTCCATACAGTGCCTTAAGCAATCTGTAGACAAATTCTGGGAAATGTGGATCCTCAAAGCCAGGTGGTTGTTGCACATAAACCTCTTCTTCCAACTCTCCATTTAGAAATGCACTCTTGACATCCATTTGATAAACTTTAAAGTTTGAATGAGCAGCAAATGCCAAGAATATTCTAATGGCTTCCAATCTAGCAACAGGGGCAAATGTCTCATCATAATCAATGCCTTCCTGTTGAGAGTATCCTTTTGCAACCAGCCTTGCTTTGTTTCTTATTATTACACCATCTTCATCCATCTTATTCTTCAGAACCCATTTCGTTCCAACAATGGTTCTATTCTTTGGTGCAGGCACAAGTTCCCATACTTTGTTCCTTTCAAATTGATTCAGCTCCTCTTGCATGGCAATAATCCAATCTGGATCCAACAATGCATCATCAAGTTTCTTAGGCTCAACTTGTGATAGAAAACATCCATAGAGGCACTCATTTTGAGTTGCTCTCCTAGTCCTTACTCCTGCATTAGGATCTCCAATGATTTGCTCTGCAGTGTGTGATCTATCCCATTTCCTTGAGTGTTCAGCCTGATTCCTCATCCTTGATGTTGCTTCATCATCCTCATCATGATCATCCTCATTTCCTCCCCCTGTGAAGTTGCCATTACTCACAGGTGTGTCTTGGATGCTTGTTTCTTCACTATTGATTGGCACAAATTCTTCTCTTGTATCATTATTCACTTGAGTTTGTTGAACTTGAGTTTCAACTCTAGTTTCAGTCTCTTCATCAGAATCATCTAAATTATCAAACTTCAATGGATCTTTGTCTTCATCATTGGCTTCTTCTAGTCCAGGTAGCTTGCTGTCATCAAATGTTACATCTGTGCTTTCCATAACTTTCTTTTGACTGATGACATAAACCTTGTATGCAATTCTTTCCATAGAATAGCCAAGAAAAATTCCTTCAAATGCTTTTGCATCAAACTTTCCAACATATTCAGAATTATCCTTAAGTACAAAGCATTTGCTTCCAAAAGTATGAATATACTTCAGTGTAGGCTTCTTTCCAGTCATCAAGTTGTAAGGAGTCTTTCCAGTGTTTTTGTTGATGAGGGTTCTGTTCTGAATATAGCATGCAGTGCTCACAGCCTCAGCCCAAAAACATGTGGGCATCCTTGCATCAAGTAACATTGTTCTAGCAGCCTCAATTAGAGTTCTATTCTTTCTCTCAACAACTCCATTTTGTTGTGGAGTCCTTGGAGCTGAGAATTGCTGAGAAATGCCATTCTCTTTGCAGAATGCTTCAAGTGTGGCATTTCTGAACTCTGTTCCATTATCACTCCTCAATGCAATCACACTTGCATTGTTTGCCTTTGCTTCCTTGTCAACTTTCTTTATATGCTCAATGATTACTTGTGGAGCCTCATCTTTTGATGCCAGAAATTCTACCCATGTATACCTTGAAAAATCATCAACCATTACCAGGGCATACTTCTTTCTTCCAAGTGACATTATGTTGACAGGCCCAAACAAATCCATATGGATAAGTTGTAGTGGCTTGGTTACTGATGTCACTGTCTTTGACTTGTGGCTTGATCTCTTCATTTTTCCTTTTAGACAAGCCTCACACACTCCTTCTTGGCAGAATTCAAGTGTGGGCATGCCTCTCACTAACTCTCTTTTGACTAGAGAATTAATGGCCTTAAAGTTCAGGTGTGATAGTCTCTTGTGCCACAGCCAACAATCTTCATTTGATGCTTTTGAGTAAAAGCAACAAATTTTGTCCTTGTTTGCAGAGTCCATGTTGGCTACAAACAGGCTTCCCTTCCTTACTCCAGATAGAGCAAAATCACCAGTCTTCTTGTGGGTGATCAAACATTCATCTTTGTCAAAATTCACCTTGAATCCTCTATCAGTAAACTGACCAACACTTAACAGATTATGCTTGAGTCCCTTGACTAGTGCTACATCTTCAATGATGACATTTCCAACTTTCAGCTTGCCATATCCCAATGTGTTACCCATGCTGTCATCTCCAAAAGCAACCATTGGGCCAGCCTTTTCCTCATACTGTGATAGCAGGGCCATATCACCAGTCATATGATTTGAGCATCCACTGTCCAAAATCCACATGACCTTCTTTTCACTTTCTTTGCCCTGCAAACACAAAGGTATTACTTTTCCTTTGGTACCCAAACTAGTTTGGGTCCATGTGACTTAGAGACAGTTTTATCATAAACAACATGCTTGTTAACTTTCTTAGTGTCAGTCTTCTTGTCACTGTTGGAAGTCTTAGAACCTGAGGTCTCAGACTTAGGTGACAAAGGTACCTTCCTAGCTTTAGGAGGACTTGAAGACTTTGACCTTGTGTAGTGTGTGTGTGAATTGTGACTGATACAACCATCAATGAACTGCCTTCTCAAATTAAAACAACTAGTCATGACATTCATATTGCATGGCATACAGTCAAATTTATCACAGAAAGGTGCATCTCTATGTCTTAGAGGCACAGAACAATCATAGAAAGGCTTAGACACACTACCAACAGGTTTCTTGCATGCATGAGTTAGATGATTGGTACTGAAACAGTTCTGACAAGTTTTCCTAGGGGCATTAGGCATATAAGCATAGTTGTTATCCTTGTTAATCCCTAACTTGCCATTTCTGTTCTGTTTCTTTTTAGTCACTTCCTTTTCTGATTCACTCTTCCCAGCTGGTACAAACTTAACAAACTTCTTAGGTCTTGGCCTATCAACTACTGGTTTCTTGGTCTTTGACTTGACACTCTCACCCTTAGAGGATGCTAGCTGTTCACTAGATTGTGCCTCATCCTCATCATTCAACATTTGTTTGATGAGTAAGGCATCCTCATCAATTTCAAATGTTGATTCCTTAAAAATTGGATTTTCAGTTTTTCTCAAAATGTGAGGCACTTTCTCATGAACAGCTGTGTCCTCTTCAATGACAGCATAGCCTTTCCTTTGCTTGAGAGAGTCATAGTCAAGTCCAATAGCTGCTTTGGGTTTAGCTTCAATTTTCTCACAGTAGGATTGCACTAAACCAGATGATTTCTTGAAAGTTTTAAGTTTGAATTCATTCTCAGCTAATTCATCCCTAAGAGCCTTCTCTACTTGGCTAGCACACAAAACCTTGTTCTCTAAATATTCAACTTCTTTCTTAAGGTTTTCTACTTGCATAGCAGTTAGCTCAAGTTCCTCATTCTTTTTGGTTAATACTTCATTTCTAGTTGACAATTTAGCAATCTCCTCATTAGCAGCAGTCATACTAGTATGAATATTAAACATTTCAACAGATAATTGTTCAATCATGGATTTGTATTCAGAAACAGACATGTCTATTGTAGTGAGAGATGGTACCTGAGAATCAGATGAAGATGAGTCATCCTTGGAGTTGGCCATCAAGGCATAATTGCAGAATTCTTGTTCTTCTTCATCACTCTCAGAATCATCCCAACACTTTCCTTCAGCTATGTAGGCCTTACCATGTGTCTGCTTTTTCAGAAGGGCCTCATACTTAGCTTCTAGCTCAAGAAAATCTCTATCCTTCTTTTTAGGCTTCTTGCATTCACTGGCAAAATGCCCTAGGTCATTGCATCTATAACACCTTACAGATGACCTGTCCACATAACCGGTTTTGAATTTATTTCTGTTTGGTTTCACAGGTGCCTTGTTCTTGTAAGCTGAATGGTTTTGGGTTTTGGGTTTGAAGGGTTGATTTCTTTTAAATCTGATGTTTGGAAATTTTCTGGCCATGAAAGCATATGAAGTATTTTCCATCCCATCAAGTTCTTCCAGAGTGTAAAACTCCTCTTCTTCTTCCACCTTTTCCTCAACAGGTTCACTTACCCCAGCTTCAGTTTCTTCATCATCTGCCACCTCCTCTATCCTCAGTTGACTTGTAGATGCTTCTAGGTCCAGAATGGATTTGTTGACAATCAAGGCACATGATGTGTTTATCATCCTACCTTGGTTGGCTTGGATAGCCCTCTTCTGAAGCAACTCAAGTTCATGAGTCTTTAGGACTCCATAGAGTACATCATAGGTGACTTTGTTCAAATCTCTCTCTCTTAGAGAAATGACTCTTTGCTCCAGATGATTTGGTGAAGACAACAGAAATTTCATATTTAACTCCTTGGTGCTGTAAACCTTTCCATTCATCTGCAACTCAGTAACTAGCTTGTGAAACCTTTCAAACATCTCAGTAATGCTTTCCTTGGGCTGTGCCATGAAAGCTTCATACTGTGTGACCAGTATCTGTTTCCTGTTTTCTTTAACCTCATCAGTCCCTTCACACAACACCTCAATGTGATCCCACATCTCTTTAGCAGATGTGCATGATGCAATGTTTGCAAACATTGACATATCCATGGAATCAATGATGAGCAACATGAGGTGACTGTCAAGAGCAACCTTCTCCCTTTCTGACTCTGTCCACTTTGATGGATCCTTGGCCTCATAAGTTCTAGGGATTGTTAGGGTTCCAACAGTCTTCTCTGGTATCTCTTGTTGTGGAACAAAAGGACCATTCTTGAGAATCTCAGGATACAAGGGATGAGAGGCTTTGATGAACAACATCATCTTTATCTTCCAGAGGTTGAAGTTTTCTTTATCAAACTTAGGGACCTTCACTGTTCCTGTAGTCTTTGGTGTATTCGAACTCATGATCGTTTCTCTGTTTTTGAATAAACAGCCCGCTCTGATACCACTTGTTGAGTATTGAACACGATAAAAGAATACAGAGGGGGGGGGTGAATGGATTCTTGAACTTTTCTTGATTGAGTCTGTGTAGCTGATAAGTGTGTATGTGTGCAGAAATTAAGGTGCGGATAAGTAAACAACACAAGACACAATATCACTTTAATCTAATGTATATTAGATAAAGGTTGCTACAATCTGTGAATACAAATGGTAGTATTCTCAGCTTCGTTTTTCTCAGAGAGATATAGCTTACAGTGTATGAAAAACTTGACTCATGAAAGTTACTAAGTTATGAAGTGAGGCTGTGTCCTTATAGAACATGGATACAGCCTGCTTACTACAAATAAGGTAGCTAAACAAATTACTTTCTAGTCTGTCTATCCTTTTTGAGTAAGCGTCCAAACGGTTACAGATTTGACTTTGCAAAGCCTGTTTAGATCCACTTCTTTAGCTCCTTGTCTCTTCTATATCTCTCCAAGCTTCCTTGTAGGCTTTCCAGAGCACGTTACAGATTGTGGTCCATAAAGTGCATTGGCTTGTTGCAGGTTTCTGACTTGTACAATTTCTTCAGTATTTTGTCTCCAAGAATGTATTCGAGAAGTGACTAAGTAAGTGATTCGAGAACTAGAATTGACTTGATCGATAACTCTGAGTTCTCGAATACTGTTATAAAGACATATCGAACCACTTCTCGAATAGCTCTTTTCCATCAGGATTCCTTGAGTTGTCGAATAGAACATTTGACTTATCGAATCCTCGAGTTGTCGAATAGCTTTCTGAGTCCTTGAGATATCGAATGGAACTTTGACTTGTTGACTCTTTGAGAACTCGAATACCATCTTGACTTGTTGACTTCTTGAGTTCTCGAATAGAGTAGTAGACATATCGAATCCCTGAAATATCGAATGAGATATCGAACAGTGTATTCAGAGATATCGAATAGTGTCTTGAGATATCGAATCTCTGACTTCTCGAATGCTGGACTTCTCGAATAGACAAATATACTTCTCGAATTGGTACTTAGGCAAATTCTTCATTTCTTCAAATCCCAACTGTGATTATTTGGCAGTCTTTAACTCCTTGCTTGAGGCATGAACCATGGAACTTCTTTCAAGCATTATTCTAGACTCTATTTGTACAGTCACACAACTAGGATTTGATGCCTATTACAAGTACAATACAAACAGAAACTCTACAACTAGAGGTTCCCTCAGTTAAGAGGTCATGTAAGTAATGCAAAGCATTACAAACAATTAGGCTTGTTATTAGATGTGTACAGGCATGCCTCTGTAACTAACACCAATCAAACCACTATGAAAATCATGCCAATATTAGTGCAAACATGGCTTCCCTTTAAGCCCTAGAAATAACTACTCGCTAATAATTAAACAAGTAAAACAACTAGTAAAACAAGAAAACATAATTAAACTAATAAGAATTGAGAAGAAATTCAGATAAGAAAACCTGCAATCATCAATCCTGTCACAAGAATGAAATTCATGGTCTCCTCTCCAAAATCCTAGCTCCTAAGAGTAGGAGCACGTATGTCTCTCCTCTCCAAAATCCTAGCTCCTAAGAGTAGGAGCACGTATGTATCTCCTCTCTAAAATAATACCCTAGATGTGTTTATATAGGCTCTAAAAGTCTTGCCCAATAAAAGTATTTTAATACTCTAAATCAATTACAAGTAGGATTCCATAACTGAATAGGATTCCTTAATTAAAATTCGTCACTTATTTTTCTCCTCTGTTTCTGGGCTCTTCCAGTCGTATTTTGCTTATTGGACCACCTCTGAATTAAAGAAAATTCCACAAGCTTCGCGTGGGCAGTAAGATCGTCAAATTCTGACTTCTGGAACTCAAGATATGGCCAAAACAGTGTAGAACAGCCCGTGTAGCCCAATAATACGAATTTTCTCCTATTTTATCTCCAAAATAGCTCTTTTTGCTCCAAATCCTTCCAAGTTATGAATTCTTTATTTCCTACAATAAAACAATAAAATCTATTAAATAAAAATCCAAATCAATGCAAAACACAATAAATATGAGAATAAAATCATCTAAAATATATATAAAAATATAATCTATCACTTATATGAGAATAAACATGGGATCCTAACTTCATTAACTACTTCGCTTGGAGTTGATGCCTTTAATCAATGCATGTGATGGTTATGATATCTGATCAGACAACACGAAACAAGTATAGGTTACCTCTCGGTATACAAACACCAAACTAATCATACATCCACAAAAGAGATAGAAGATGAATAGACACCAATTATATTTAGACCCTATATCTCTATAAGATTTGAAAACATAACGGTTGAAGAACAAGTTGTCTATTAAGATCACATAGGGCAGCATAATATCTCTATTCACGCCACTAATCATGATGTTAAAACATCAACCTATCCTATGCTAGCATGACAAGTTCTAAATCTCAAGATCCACTCTCGCTTCACAAGAGATTAACAAATTAGATGTTCATGACGCATCTAAACACATTAATCACAACCATACGAGGATATCAAGAATTCACCACACATAAATTTTTAAAGCAATCAAACTACTAAGCTACATAGATAAATCCGTTAGAATCTCATGACAACGATTAGTTCAAAATTGAACCTCTCGTCATCATGGGATCAAGTGAAACCATGATAATAAAACAAAATCTGAATAAATAATAATAATGCTAGTGTTTCTAAGTAATTCTATGTAATGATACAATTTACATAGGTAGGATGTGTTTATATAGGCTCTAGAAGTCTTGTCCACCAAGCAATTGCCGTTTTAGAGTTGGAATAGAAGATTGGCAATTTCCGTTCTTGAATGAGAATAGAATTGCAAATTCCATGTGTAGATCTGATTCTGGAATGTTCTGGCCGCTCCAAGCAATTACCATAATGATTAGAAGTAGAATTTGTAGCAATTTCCTTGTCAAATTTGAATTCTGGCAGTTTCTGACGGCTCCAGGCGCGGCCGCGCTCCAATTCAGTTCATTTCAGGCGCGCCCGCGCTGCTAACAAATTCTGACATTTATCCAAGCGCGCCCGCGCTTCATTTTAGTGTATTTCAGGCGCGCCCGCGCTTCTTCAAAATATGACCATTCTGCCAACTTCAAGAAAATTCTCCAAGCTTCGCGTGGACTGCTTACGGGCCTCAAACGGACTTGTAGAACTCCAGATATGGCCAAAACAGTGGAGACTGCCAACCTACCCGATAATCCGAATTTTTCACAATTTGCTCATTTCTCCTCCGTTTTCTCTTCCGATTCTTTCGCCACTTCCCACTCTTCAATTCTTGAGCGTTATGATCTTCATGGTAGCCTAGGAAAATACGCCATCCTTCATTCACTGCTCAATTTCAATTCCAAGACCAATGAAAACCACCAATCCTAGCCTATAATTGCAATCCTGCACAACTACACAAAACACATCAAAATTACAACAAACTTGAGTCCAAGATAATCAATTTAAGCCGATGTGGAACGCTCCAAGTGGATATAAAATCCACTTATCAGGTGTTAGGAAAAGCAAGGCTGATAGCATGGTAAAGGCCAAGCATCAACTGTAAGCTAAGGTTTAGAAATCTGATTTTGCAATTAAATTTCTTTATGATGTAAATCCTGTGGAGCAAGGGAGGAGCTTCAGAAGAATGATTTCTTAGAGCTTGAAAACAGTGACGGACGCAGGATGTCGGAAAAAAGTAATGAATAATAAATTATTTTTTATAATTTTTTAATTATAATTGGGAAGTAAATATTATATAAATAATTTTTTTTTCACAATTAAATCACTAAATAAAATAAAAAATGTAAATTATTTGAAATTTGGAGTTGAATTTCTTGTATGTATAATTTTATAATCAATTTTCAGGAATTTAAGATACTATTGTGATAAAATATTAATAAAAATCGGCGGGGGCGGGGGCGGGGGCGGGGGCGGGGGCGGGAAGAACAATGAAATACACTAGGAGGGGATCGAATCCTGGCCATTGGTATGTAACACATTGCCATTAACAATCTAAGGACTAATCTACACAAACAATACATACAAAATAGAGTAAATTACGGAGTGGTGACTATATTTTACATCAATTTTCAAAATAGTGGATAAATTTTTAGATTCTCAAAAGAATGGCCAACTTTTCTGTCCGCCATTCGAAAGAATGGTTGTCGTCAACTTCCGTTAAATTTTCACCGTTAACTAATATATTTAAAGAATAAATTACATAATTGTGGCCATACTTTATAATGATTTTCAAAATAGTGGCCAAAATTTTATACTCAAAATGTAGACGGAGACTACAGTCAGGTAGATCTTAATTCTTAGTTGTTTTCTTAATTGTATATTTGCTTTCTTCATAATTAATTTATATTGTTCGAATGATCACTTTGAGTACTTATGTCAAACACCTAATATAATAATATACAATTAAGAAATCAACTAAGAATTAAGATCTATCTTATTGCATTTATATGAATCACATATAAATTAATTATGAAGAAAGTAAATATATAATTAAGAAAGCAGCTTATAAGAATTAAGATCTACATGACTGCATTTATATGAATCACATATAAATTAATTATGAAGAAAACAAATATATACAATTAAGAATGCAACTAAGAATTAAGATATACTAGACTGCAGTCTCCTTCTACATTTTGAAAATATAAAATTTTGGTCACTATTTTGAACATCATTATAAAGTATGACCACCATTATGTAATTTACTCTTTAAATATATTAGTTAACGGTGAAAATTTAACGAAAGTTGACGACATCAACTCTTTTTGAAAGACGGAAAAAAAGTTTGTCACTTTTTTGAAAATCTAAAAGATTGGTTACTATTTTGAAAATTGATGTAAAATATATATATACTACCTATCCATGGATCCCTCACGCCCCCTAAATCCGCCACGGCCTGAAAATGAACCAAAATTTGCTAAGCCACTAACACGTGCTAACTTTAAGGCTAAGAAGTTCCACCAAGACTTCTTAAGGATTTCTCATTATGTGGAATCAAGGTAGGGTGAGAATTCAATCTCTATAATTGCACCGAATCAAATCTCAATTTTGTTTTGTTGATTTATCTTTGCAGAGACCCTGCACAGGAATTGACTAGGAGTGGACTTCCCGGTGATTAAAGTCAGTTCATTTTTTTCATCAGAAATTGACTAGGAATTTCTTGAAGCAAAATTTCTTGAACACATTAGTCATAGAGCACAATGGATTCCCTGATCGAATGTCCAGCTTTTTCGATAATCTGTTGCAGGATTCATAACAATATTTTTTTCTGTTGGAATCACCATAACTTCTTGAAATTTATTAATGAAAAATGCTAGGGAACCAAACAAATAGTACCATGTTATGTTTAATCAAAGTGCATTAGCGTATATCCTACATAATAAAATAAAAAAATGGAGTCCACAATCTATCTGCCCTCTCCAACAATATCATGAAGCATAGAACCATACACATTCACCGGGGTATAATTTGGATCAGTCAGCTGGCTTGTATCTGCAGATGAGCTGAGTGGGGTACTCCCAGTATTTGATGTTGAAGCATCGGCACTCAGAAACGTTGTTGTATCTGAAAATTTCCAGTCCGTAAGGTAGCCGGGCTTTGTAGTGACTGCAGTAACTTCGATGTCTCCTGATAACATTGCCACCACACGAGACATTGGAGGTCTTAAATTTGGTGAAGTTTGAGTGCACAATAGTGCCACATCTATTAGCCTTTTGACTTCGTTCTCATTGAATGTAGACAGACTTGGATCAACGAGCTCAATTCCACGGTTATCCTCATGTAATTGCCAGGCCTAAAAAGAGGTGAACTATTACACGCTGCGCAAGAATCTCAGTGTGGCAAATAATCCGTTAATCAGCAACTACAAGTAAATGAATGAATTTCCATAAATATCCACGTCAGTGGATTCTAGTTGATACTTACAGACAGGGCTACATAACTATATCAGTTCTTTAGTTCAAAGCTCTGAGCATGCTCTGTGTGGTGTGTCTCTGTAGATCATCACAACTTCTACAGATGTTTGGGCTAGCTAAATTTAATGTAATCTATTACTCTATTGGCAATATGTTAAGAATCTCTAATAAAACTAACCCTGCTCTAAACCATATATAGGTATAACACAGTTAAAAACAAAAACTAATGCGTAAAACATTTTACTATGAGTTAGTCTGAAGAGCGAGAGAGGAGAGTGCATAAGTTAAACATACCCATTCAAGTAGATAGACTTTATCATCTTCTAAGTTTGAGTCGGAATTGGACCTTCCACTAACAACTTCAAGAGTTACTACCCCAAACCCAAACACATCAGCTTTTTCAGTAAGATGTCCACGCATGGCATATTCTGGTGCAAGATATCCACTGAAGTCACAAGAAATATATTACAACCAACTACTTCATACAGAAACACACAGAAACAATAACTATGTGTGCTGCTAGACATGTATAATGAAAGTCATACATTGTTCCAGCTACGCGAGTACTTATGTGAGTCTTCTTATCATCATAAAGTTTGGCCAAGCCGAAGTCCGAAATTTTAGGTACAAGCTCAGAATCGAGTAAAATATTGCTTGCTTTCACATCTCTGTGTACAATTCGTACTCGAGATTCCTCGTGAAGATATGTTAGACCACGTGCCACTCCAAGGCATATTTCAAAACGAGTTGACCAGTCAAGGAACAAAGTTCTGTTTCCTGTTTCATTAACACACAAAATTTAACATTTTCGGAATTCATTCATATAATATCCTACATACAGGAAGCGTAAGAGAGATCTTAATTTAAGTACAAAATAAAGATAAAGGGAACGATTCTTGAAGACTACAAAAAATATCATAATATTTAAATTTTAGTGTTTGTTTGTCATCCATTACTAAAAAAAAGAGTATGTGGTTCAATACTTTGACAACCACAAAGAATTAACAAATATTTACTCGTAAACATACAAAAACATTTACAAAGAACATATATTTTACAAATTTTAAGCACATTTATTCTGTTCAAGTACGTATACTTTAATAGAATATTAAAAATTAATAAAATCCTAATGGATGAAAAAAAATTATTTTGAAACATAATACTCTAATCAAAAACGTTCATCGCACAGTTTATAAGCTTGTTATATGTTAGAGCTAAGAACAATTACCAAATAATGCTTGATCAAGACTGTTGTTTTCAAGATACTCGTAAACCAGCAGCCTCTTATCTCCCTCGATGCAGCATCCATACAATTTCACAAGGTTACGGTGCTGCACAGCGGATATAGTTGCAATTTCTGCCACAAACTGACTCTTTCCTTGATGGGATGCTACAGAAAGTTGTTTAACAGCAACAACTCTACCATCATTAAGAGTACCCTGTTGATTAAGACATTTTCAATAGCACTGCATGACTTGTTGTCCACATTCCGATGAAAGGCATAAAAAATATTGCTGCCAAGCATAAAATTTCCTTCTCGAATATGCATTGAGTCATATTTCAGAATTTTAATAACAATGGTAACAATATAGTAACAACAATATCGCGGTTGACATAATAATTTGTTTTGGAAGGGGAAAAAAGATTTATTTTTGAAAAAAGGAACGCAGTTTCAGTTGATGGTAAATACAATAGGACTGTTGCCCACAAGTTTAAAACCAATTGAACCGTTAGTATGTACAAGTTTGGCAGGGTAATCTTTCTCCAGATGGGAGAGAGTAATGATTACAATTTGTATTTTCAGTCATAAAAAAAAGTACGTGTAAACCTCAAAATCGTACCACAGAAGTGACAGAAGCAATTTACAAAAGAGATAACATATGTGCTTGTTTTCATTTATTTTATTTTAATTAGATGAACTGTTTCACCTGTTTAATAGTAGTTATTAACTCTTGTCAAAAAAATTACAGCTATTAACTACAAATATGACTCACCTTGTAAACAGGCCCGAATCCCCCCTCCCCAAGCTTATTAATGGGACTAAAGTCATCAGTTCCAGCTTTCAGTTCTGCATAACTAAAAGTATATGGTCTGGCATCCAGCCCCAGAAACTCTGTTATTTTGGCGCAAAAAAGAACAATAATTAATCAAAACAGAAGTATATCCATAGGAATATATTTCAACTTGTATAATAAAACATAAACATATAAATTATATGACACCAATTTCTACATTAACATTCATTTAACACCAAACTACTATGATGTAGAACATTGGAAAGCACTGAATGACAGAAGAAAACATGATAAGAATAATATGAACTACACTAGCCAGTGCAGACTACAAAAATACCTCCATGACATGTGGTGACAAAAGGATGTATTAGGAGTCTACTGATATCATTTGGTTATAGTAATTTATAGAATTTTCCCTGAAGCCCCAAACACTTAATCAGGTCATGACCATGACAATTCTTCTGCCTTCTGCCTCTACAATCATACCCTTTCGCGATAATTTCAGCCATCATAAAGTTTAGTTTTTCTACAATTGATGTAGAGAATCATTCGTCTTCTGGGGCATATGTAGGTCCACATTATCATTCCCTTAACCGCTTATTTCCCCTTACCTCCTGCTCAATATTTTAATTCACTTGCATAGAGTTTTCCACATTACTTTTCCATCCTTTCTTTTGCAGCCTCGTCATCTATTTAACCATATTAGTGTAGTTATCTATATTTATTTTATGCATAAGTTGGTTCCTGACAACCGCAAATCGTTTTTACCCTCTGAAAGAGTCTAGAATTCACCAATTAGAATCACAAAGCAAAAATAGCCACTTAAGGATCTTCCAGAAATTTGTTTTAAAATTAGTGACAACTTGCATATACACACAAACAACCACTTCACTTTAGTCACAAGGATAATGACAATATCAACCTCTGAAAGTCTATTAATAATATAAGATAAAAACATATAAACAATGGCGTTATTTAAGTCCATATAAAAACATTGCTGATTTTTTTGTCGAAAGGTCAGAGGTGCAAACAAGCAATCCTAATTAAACGGATTTTCCACCAAGTA
Organism: Kitagawia praeruptora; assembly: GCA_037693485.1. Taxonomy (NCBI): domain Eukaryota; kingdom Viridiplantae; phylum Streptophyta; class Magnoliopsida; order Apiales; family Apiaceae; genus Kitagawia; species Kitagawia praeruptora. The sequence goes on along the minus strand of CM075348.1, from coordinate 7,264,935 downwards.
TATTGAGAAATTGTCAACCACTCACAGATACAATCAAACTTACTCATGCAGATTAGAGCCTAGTCAGGGTTCTTAACTAAAGATATTAGTACACGCATCCTGGATAACAAACAGTAGATAATTAGACGGTACTTCCGTGTTTCATAAATTATTCGTGTTGTATAATGCAACAAGTAAAAACTTTTCTTTGTGTCAACACATAATATGAACAACTATGAGTACGGTGCATCCATGCTAGCACTTGAAAAATAGTCCAAGTAAAAATAAAGACAAATATAGGCAAATAAAATTATTAGATGTCGAATCAATGTTAAAATATTATGAAAAAACGTTTTCCTTCTTTACCTTCGTCTTCCAAGGCATTTCGCTTTTTCCTTCTTCGAACAAAGAAAAACACAACGAATACAGCCAGAAAGCCTACGACAACAACCGGAACGACTATCCCCACAATTAGACCAGTGTTGTTCTTTTTGGTGGAAGGATCGACAGGAGAATTGTTGCTAACAGTAGGAGTGAAATCTGCATGAAGTGAAATCATTAGAGGAATTCGGAGAAAAGAAGAGCAGGGTTCAAGCTAATATTTTAGTCTACTACATTTTGAAATTGTGTTAATTACCTGGAGTGGCACTGATTGCTGAAATAGAAGGCCCGTATGTACCTTGATCTGGTATACAACATGTCCCTTTTCCAGCCCAAAATAAATGGATTTCAAGGTAATTTTCAGAAACGTGTACTTTAAAATCTTTTGAAAGTCCACGGAACGAAGATCCAGCTTCCTTGCGTATATCGAAATCTTTCCAGATTAGGTTCCCCTGAAATAAGCATATTATTATCAGAGAAATAACATAACATTAAGAAAAGAAAACGAATTCTCACATTCCTGGATGTCGAATGACAATAAAGAAGAGGAAACCACTCATGCCTGGATGTATATATCAAATATCCGCTTTCCAAGACTCTTCCAAGTAGGAGGATTTAGGACAGCTATCTCTGCAAACTGAAGTTTCACGGTATAGTTACCATTTTCAAGCCCTAGGCCATAATACCGCAAAGACCCAGCAGAAATTCGTGTAGTCTGGAACAGCTCTGAGTCCAAAGTATTTGTAAATTGAGATGAAGATGCATATATATATTGTGGATTATTACTCCCTGCATGCAAGCCAGCATTACTGACGGCCCACCTGTTTGCGGTGTTAACAAAATATGTGGCAGGACCAAGGGTCTCATTGTCTCTCTCATAAACAATCCTGTCCGAAGAAGTAATTTGCGGACCACCGCACTTAATTGAAAAGTTATAATCTGTAAGATAATGCAACCACAAGTATGATTAGAAAAGAGTCGTTTAATGTCTTAATTGTCAAAAAGCTAAAATCCATTAACCTGTTCTCTACGCATTGCATTTTACATTCATGAGCAGTTTCAATAGGACACAACTGGAAAAGTTTAACTTCAAAGGGTTTATTCGTTAAACACATAAAATGTATTTCTATCTTATTAAGATTTGTTTTACTGAATGACGGACAATACCATATAACTGATGCACATCTTCAGGTATTTTAAGCATAACATATTGCATTCGGTTTTTTAAGCATAAGATATTGCTTTGCCATCAATTATTAATTCAATATTATTTCATTAATTTACATATACAAAATTTGCATTCTGGATGCAATACTTCAATCTTATACATGTATGTAAACTTATTGGGTTCGTCAATCAACAATGGGACAGAAGATTTTATCCCCTTGGCCCCCACTACGCAAATATCTTTGATCTGTCAATGGTTTTGTAGTTGAAAGTATAAATAGATATCCCAATTTAATTGGCTCAATGTGTCCAATATCTTTTTTCCTGATCAAAGTAGTAGGTGCTTTTTCTGCAAAACAGCAGTGGGTTGTCTTCTAAAACATTTTAGGAACCTAATTTTCCAATATTGGACGCTGCAGTGGGTTGATGAACCGCTAGATTTCATCCTTCTCATACTCTAGATCATATGCTGAATTATAGACATACTCTTAACTGCTAATACATGAGATTGACCATTTTTCTTAACAAAAAGAAAATGTCGAAACAGTAATAAACTAGGAAAAAATGAGATGGTACAAGCCGCTACATCAATTCATATTTGCAGGTGTTCAATGACTATTAGGGTACATACACCTCGATCACCAAAACTTATGATAATATGTTAAAAAAAATTATGTTGCACTTACATCTTGGAGAATCACGATTGCAAGGAAAACCCCTCTGCAAACAGTTCAATCCTGCAGGGAGAATGCTGAGAGCAGAAAATGCAGGTCAACTAAGATAACATAAATACAAAAACTAACTTTCGAAGATATACGCCAAGAAAAGAAGTACCACTAAAGCATTTGTATACTGTGGCTACTAATTTTAAGAAATACATGTTTAAAGATGTGCTTCTTCAGCCATAAAAATCACTTATACCTAATCCACGAGCTATATACTTTTAAATTACAGACACTGAATTTGCACAAGACATCTTTGCCAACTCCAAACATGTGACTAGTCTCTAATCTATATGCACCGGCACTTAAAATGCTACTGCAGCGAGAATATATTTGATTTGTAATTTTTAATAGCTAATTAGATAAATGTGGATTACTTGGGCGATGAGTGAACAAATTATTAGCAAATTTAGAAGCATAATTATCATGCATCAGAAATTGCAATATTAATATAGCATTAATTAGATTAGGAAAAACTAGATGATTGAGAATCACCTGCTATTTGATCCTTCAATTCTGAAGTTGTTGACAGCTAAATTACTGCATATTACACCATAAAGCTCTTATTGTTAGTTTGGAATATTACAGTTGCCACTGCAATATAATATGATAATGGAAAGAAGCAAGGAAACCGCTGTATTATATATACATATATATGTACATACATTTGTATGCTTGGTTCGCTGATCCACGTGGGAAATGTCCCAGAAAGGTCATTGTATGATAAATCTCTGCACAAATTTGAGGATGTCAATTACATTTTCTACCCACTTACAGCTAGCGATGCTATTCTTTATTATGATGCAAGTCTGTTTCACTAGTTAGAAATTGTACAAGCAATCATAATTTTGCACATTATAGGTCAACAAGATCAAGTAGAACCATTATAACAACACAAACTTTTTTTCGGTAACCAACTACTCAACCTTTTTTCGTGTTTTTGCCAAGTAACAAGTCAACCATAAGAAGGTATAACTTAAGTTTCTTCCTTCCCTTTCAATATTAAAAGTATCCACTTATATGACAGAGTGTGCAACCTTCTAATGTATTAATGATCCAGTCAAATATTACATTAAAACCCTGGTTGATCAGAAAAGCATTTTATCTTCAAATACTATACACCAATGGAGGAGAATAAGAACACAAGCAGGCCTTAATTTAACCAGTTAAGAGGCAAAACTACTTGGTTGAGGTTAAGAGTTGATCTATGATCTTCGACCATATTACAAATGAAGCAAGGCCTGAAAATTTGACATAATATTGCTTCTAAATGGATAGAAGCTACATAAAATAGAATGATGCAAACTGGAGTTCAAAGGTGAAGGAATTATGTATTTCTTCTAGATCTGGCGGGTGGGAAAATGTGATGAAATAAAAAAATTCAATTGCTAACTTTTCTATCAGGAGGCACCAATTTTGTTTTAAATCAAGTGATTTTAAGTTTGGGAAGAAAAAGACTTTGAGTCTGGATCTCACTTTACAATGTCGACCCTTTTCTGGAATTTGAGACTTATATGTGCACTTCCCGCAATAAGGTTTTAATGGTGTGCATGGACAGTGGACAGTGATCGGTAGATTTTACTTGTCCAAACCAAGATAATTCAAACTTCACCTATTTCTTATTTTTTTTTTCCTCAAAAATATTATGCAAAAACGTTACTCGGAACACTCCTACTGCTCCCTGACAGAACAGAAACCATCCCCCTTATCAATCTGTTATCCCACATTTTCGCAACAGAAATTAACATACAACTGTATAAGTGATTCTCTAAAGTGTAGAGCATCCTTCACACCCACTCCCTAAAACATGTTTGTGTAATACGATAAGGCATTATGAAGTGAGATGTTATTATGTTTTGCCACCCTTGTGAGATAAATAAAATTCTTTACCCTAAAGTAGACTACTGAAAGAAATGAGAAGCCTATCTAAAGCAACAACACAAGGAGTTACTGATGTAATGATACTAGAGTTAATAATCAACCTTGCCATTTCAATTCTTTTGATTAATTCACATTCCAAAGACAAACTTACTCACATATTCCTGAGAGATGGACTCTTTTGCGAAGGTAGTGTCCCAGTTAACTTATTGTTTCCAAGAAACCTGACAACAGAAGTACCAAAACATGTTTAAGTTTAACTTGAAGTAAGGCAAAAGAAGAACCAAACAATTTATCATAGAACACATGACCGAAATGTGCAGAAGACCAGATCACGTGACTGAAAAAGAACAAGTTGGAGATGTGTATTACAAGAATGAAAGTGAACTCAAATTGAATAGTGAATTTGGAATCCTTCCACTGAAGTTGTTGAAGCTCAAATCTCTGGTAAAAAAAATATATTAGTAAACATCAATCGAAAAATAAAGCTGCTGCATGAGTTTATCATTTATGCGTACAAATTTATTTAGATTAATGACAAGTTTCCCATTTGAACGAATTTAAGAATTTTCAGATTATTTACAGAGAAAATATGGTACATGCTTGAAGTTGATGTGTTTAGAAGTCAACACGGCATCCTAAGGAGTGACCAGTCAGGTTTCATCAAAAGTAAAAAGTCTCATTGCTATGAGGAGGTAGTCAGAGAACATAACAGAGATGCAGAAGAACCAGAAAATATAAAGTACAAGGATCAGGACCGTGACAAAAAGAAGGCATGGCCATGACCGACCTCTTTAAATTAGCGGCATGCCATGACAATCCCTGTCACGGCTGTGATATCTACACAGAGCCTACTATTGAAGTAGCCAGGGTGTGAAAGTGAACTGTCAGGGCAGTGACGCAAAACAAAATCTGAATATAACTTGGTTTAGTCTATCTTGAAGGACTTTCTTGTTCAAAAAGGATACAAGTAGTTAATGTAAGGAAGAGAGTACACATATTGAAAACTACTACAGATGTTCCTGCCTTTTATAGTCATCTGCTTAAGATATATAAATTCCAGAGGAAAGGAAGTTTCATGAACTCCATCAAAATACTATAGTGGTTTTCTATATAAGTTGCAATCTTCTAACATTTACCTTCTACCCTGTTAGCATGGCCGCATTACAAGACAAGTGTTTTTCTTCTTCTTAAATGTAGGTAGTCTAATTCCTTTTTTTAAGAATTAAAATGTATTTTTTTTGTTCTACAAAATAATAAATTTTGATGGTTCAATCTCATCTATATACTTGGTGAGTCTACACCTTTTTGCTCAATTCAATATGACTTTTAATAGTTATTCGATATATAATAGACATACTTTTTTAGCTTAATAGAGATATGAATACAATCGCATGAGATTTGCAACATAAAGTATTATGGATCTTTTGCATGTTTATCTTCATTCGGTTTACTTTCAGATTTATGATTGTCAGCTAGAAAAAATTGTCAGAACAAAACCAAGCTTCAGCTAAAATTTACTGGGCCCGATCATCCAACATGAATAACTTACAATTGAGTCAAATTTCGATATCCACCAATGTCAGAAGGGATAGAACCAGACATATTGTTATTCCGCAAAACTCTGCAGAAGGGAAAGAAAAGGACAAATCAATCATAGCATTCATCTTTTAGCAAATCGATTCAGAAATTTGGAATAATTTTGCAATTAAATAAATACATACAACGCACACATATTAGGACCTAAAAGCAATTTCCTTACAAGACAGTAAGAGACTTCATTTCCTTAATGAATTCCAGTGTAGAGCTCCCATTAGACAAATCACTTATTCTCCTGAGCAATGTAATTTCCAAAGGTCATTATACAAAGTGAATGGAAAGCAGACAGTGCCAGACACTACAAACAAAGATGGATCTAATTAAAATACACATGCACTATAAATGTCTGTGTGTGACTCTGCATATATGTAAACACACATATTTGAAGTAGCACTCACAACTCTGTCAGTGATGTCAAATTGGAAAGCATCATTGGTATGGGACCTTGAAAAGAGTTCCCTTGTAACCTCCTAAACAAACAAACACCAGGATAAGTATAAACACCAAGTTTTCCATAATATATCTTAAAAACAAGTATCACATCTTCATTAACTTCGTGTCGAGAAAGATTTGTTAGTTTCTAGTATGGTTTGAATGGAAAGAGAAGAAATAAGTCTTACAGGACATTAAGCTTTGACCAGTTTCCAATGAAGTCGGGTATTCTGCCTGTGAGATCATTGTCAGAAGCCCACCTGCAATCGCAATGGTCCCCTCATGTGAAATAGACCAAAATCACTTAACATAATAGTCATCTCGAGTTTGCTGTAATTGCATCTAAAAAATGACTGGAAGTTCTTACACAGTAGCCAGGTCTTGTAGACTAGCAAAGGTTGATGGTATGGGACCGCTCAATCCAGAACTATCAAAGTAACTGACAGAATGAACAAGGTTAATGTGAGAAATGCTGCCTTTCGATGTAATTCTAGTTATAATACATAATATGTTTAAAGTAAGTTTTAAAATGACCACATCAACCAAAAAATGGTTATGAACTGAAGAAAATCAAAGAACTCATTATCATCACATAAGCACAGCAAGAGAGTAATATATCTCTCACATGGATTACTCGATATTAACCCTAAACTATCAGATAAGGCCAACAAAGATGTGAAGGTATGCAAAGAGACGGATTATCAATGTACAATGTTTCATTAGATCAAATAAATAATCAATAGTATTTTTTTCCAGTAAATGGTTTAAAAAGTTCATACAACGTGATGCTCTTAGGATTATCATGCATTCCAACGTTATAACAGAACGAGACTCAACCTTAATGTGAAGATTTAGACTTGTATTGGAACATCAATATTCATAGAGTTAAAAACAAAAAACTTACATTTGGGTCAACTTTGTCAAACTCCCCAGCTCCGATGGCAAAGGGCCACTGAAATTGTTTGAGCTAAAAGATCTGCAATAATTTCACAAACCAGCTAAAATCATTAGCTTTAAGGTTAATAGATCATCAATATCTCGTATTTGAAATTGTTAAAGTGAACAAAAATATACAATGATCTCAAATCAGTAAGCTTTCCAAGTTCCTCTGGAAGTTCCCCTGATAGTGAATTAATTCCCAAACTCCTAAAGACATCATAAGGTATCAGAGTTCTACAAAACTGTCAAAAACACGAAAGTATATATCAATATGGAATCTCCTTACAAGTACTGCATGCTAACTAAGTTTCCAATGGATGCCGATAAAGGACCGGTCAAGTAATTTTGGGCCAAATTCCTGCAATATACACAGGATAAAAACTTTACAATCATTCACAGGAAAGAGATGTCACTGTGCAAACAGTTATAACTTCTAGATTGTCATGCTGCTGTTGTCTGACATGTTTATGTGTGTGCGCGCGCATTATAGCTTCATAGCTGTGTAATAAACCAGAAAAGTGTAAAGAATCATCACTGCCTCGGATAGAAAACATACAAATTGACGAGGGAAGTCAAATTCCATAGCTCGTCAGGGATGGCACCTACAACATCCAAGGCATAAACCTTGCTGCCAAAAATACGTGAATAAGTTTACAGCGCCAGAAACAAGCACAACTCTGACACATTTTCATATGATAAGTAATCAAAAGCTTGTGTCTACAAATGCGTGTAATATAAATGTACCACTGTTGATCCAGTGACTATTTTATAACAGGTCTATATCTATGACAGGTTCTTTTTTTTTTGTTGCTTTCGATTTTTCAGCTGCACAACCCCTATCAATAATTGGTAAAGTCAAAATTCCAAATTAGTAAGCAAAAAAATAAGTGTGGTGCAATTCATTTGCGGACCAAGGCATTTTACGGCACTGCTAGAATGAGAGAAATATTTTCTTGTAGACCATATATCGAACAGTTCGAAAACATAAGGATCTTAAAAATATAATAGATTGTATATTAATATGATGGTTGTCCAGTTATCATCAAGTGTAAGAGCTCAATATGCATTTCATCATGCTTATAACAGGATCCCTCCGCCAAAAGAGCTCTAATACTTATCGAAAACCTTAAAGCGCTAGGAATTATGTTAAGTTACCAATATTTCTGGGTTCCAAGTTCTAACAACTATCATGCTAATAATAAAAAAAATGTGATGATAAAACTTAACAAAAATGTAACAGACTCTATAAGATGATTGCAACTCTCCCGTAACCTTATTAAAGTATTATGGTAAGCACTTTTTATAAAATGTATACTAATATGTCACCTTACTCGAAAAAGTACGATGTTAAGTTATCAATTCTCCTAACGCATATGTATAACATGTTAATAATAATGAAGCTGTGATGAGATAGACATACAGCTGAGTAATGTGGCAAGGATTGGAGCTGCAGTCGCATTTGATACCAGGGTTAAATGCTCCGTTATTATCCATAGTTGTCGAATCAATAGCAGCTCCACTACATAATTCTCCACTAATATTCCAGTTACTAGATGCTGATATTCTCCATTTACGAAATATTGAATTTAATAGTCTCCCTGCGTGACAAAAATCTCAAAATTAATTTCGTAATCCATAATTTCATTACTAATAATTAGAACGTAATTAGTAATATTAATAAGTCTTTAATTAAAGCAAATGATATATGCAAAAATACAAATAAACGTTTAATGGACAGGAGGAGAGTAGGACTAATTTAAACCAGACAAAGCTATTTGCTCCACTACTAATCCAGCCCATAAGAACACTTACTCTACGGCCCACTACATAATGTCATGATATGTGGGCTCCATTTTACAGATTTTAATATAATTTAATCTAATATTTTTAGTTAAAAATTTATACGATGAACTAAATTAGTAAATTCCAACACCAAAAGAATAAGATGATCTGTCTCGTGTCTCTTTTTTGAAAGGTCAGCTAAAAAAATTAGGAGCCATCTAGTTGATATTTTATTTAAATAAACCACTTGAAAAAATTATAAAAAAGGGAAAACCGAACTATTTCTGATAATTAAAATATGATTCACAGTTCAATCATTTTCTAAAATTAGTGCCAAATTATTTAAGTTTTTTTCGAAGTTTGACTACGAGTTTATTTAATTAATTTTGACCATATTAAACAACTAGGTTAGTTTTTTTTTTTTTTTTTTTTTTTTTGAAAATTTAGAACTTCCATTACTGAAACGACATATCCGAAAAAAGAGTCTCCAACAACATCTCTGGAGGAGACATGAACATATTAGAGACATCAACTATCTAGGTTAGTTGATAACACCAATCTCAACTTGATAATTAAACTATTGTATACTACTGTAGCTTAACTTTAGCTTAATTAAATACCATTAATTTACCAAACACTTGCTGCCCTGGTGTTTTACTAGCTGTCAAAAATCAAAATATTTTATTTTAGATCTGACATTTAGGTGTGTAAGTTATTATTATCTAATGACAAGTCTATTTTATTACGGAGTATTACATCAAACAAATCATACAATATCATTAAAATATCATATAATCATATTAAAAATTAAAATTTAATACATGAGATTGATTAGGAAAATATCACTCATTCACAATTGATAATATATCTATCAAAAAATATGATGAATAATACAAACAAAGTTATCAAATAATATATATTTCGCCACCATGTATCAAAAACAGTATAAATAAATAATTTTCTTAACGTGATGTATAATAATTATTGACGTTCAAACTAACATAAAGTCATATGCGCAATGCAGTTGGGATAATATAGTGAAATTTACAAAATGCATTTTATTTTAATGTTTAAGTAGGTTTTATTAAGGGGGATTCGAGTTGCTAGAGAGGCTCCTATTGTATCTCACATGTTTTTTGCGGACGATTGTTACATTTTTGGCAAAGCTGATAAGGAAGAGGCAACTCGTATCACTCACCTGTTGAATGTGTTCGAGAGAGCCTCAGGACAAAAAATAAATGTGGACAAGTCAAGTGCGTTTTTCAGTAGAAATGTTGATGATGAGATAAAACAGGAGGTGTGTCAAGTGCTACGGTTCCGTGAGGCAGATAATAACAGCCATTATTTGGGTTTGCCAAATATTATTGGGAGGAATAAATCGGTAATGCTGGGATATTTGAAAGATCGTATTCAGGATCGAGTGAGAAGCTGGGATGGTAAAATTCTCACAAAGGGAGGCAAGGAGATCCTAATAAAATCAGTAGCTCAGTCTATTCCTAATTATGCAATGAATGTTTTCCTTCTACCACTAGAGCTATGCCGAGATATGGAGAATGTGATGTGCAGATTTTGGTGGCGTAAATCCTGAAAGGCATATGACTCAGCCTATTTGTAGTTCGAGGATCCAACTCAACTTAAAGTGGATTGTAATAAGTAAATAACATTAACTGTCACAGGAATCTCAGAAGATGCTATCTATCAGAAGGAACAAATCTACAAGTCAATCTATAGTTTTGATATTTTACACTGGAAGAAGTTCAGTCTACTGATCAAGCCTCAGTGTGGTATTCAAAGTCATGGATTTAATTCAGAAGGACAGAGATTTCTACAAGTGACAAAAGACAGTATCAGTACAGAATATTTAAAGAAAGGTGTCAGAAGAAATTGACCACAACTTAAAGTCAAAATGAAGAACAGAAGTTGAAGTTAGTCGTTCATGAACCAGACCGTGCATTGAGCGTCAACAAATATTCAGTGGAGGTTCTTTATTTATTTCAGTGGTTTAAAAGTGAAGATTAGACTATCAAATGAATTATGTTAATTCTCTATTAATTAATTTAAAGTATTTAGTTAACTTAATTAATAAATTAATTCTTCAAGAATTAATTTATTTATTAAGTTAATTATTGAATTAATTAATTTAGAATTAATATAGATTGCTGAAAGACTATCAGAAGTGTTTTAAGACTATGGTTTTATTGTTAAAAGACTATTTGAGATAGTCTAGGTGATAGTCTGCTAAAGAATTCGGTAGTCTGCCAAGAAGAATAGTCACACCGGTAGTCTGTAAAGAATTGATAGTCACACCGGTTGTCTGTAGAGTGTTGATAGTCACACCCGTAGTCTGATGAAGAAGGAAAGTCACACCGGTAGTCTGAAGCAAGACAGATAGTCACACCGGTAGTCTATGTGTCCCCTGGATAGTCTGCAAGCCTTTAAAAACAGTCTGTGGATAGTCTGTTGGAGTAAAAAAAAGAGACAGGAGATATTTTGAAGATGTTAACTACAAAAGAGACAGTAGCCCACATTCACAGACAGACACACACGAGACAAGCTGAAAAAGACAGGAGCAAAAATATAACATCTCTCTCATCTTTAAGAGCTACTGACCATCTCATTTAATTCACAGAAAATTAAGTTCAACTCATTTGTAATATTTGATCCGATAGAACTTAATTATTTGTGACTCTTGTATTACTAGCGAATTAAGTTTCCTAGTTCTTATCTCGATTTTTATTAACTAAATTAGAAAAGTTCATGTCGAATTTTCTAATTAGTTTTTATTAACGTGATAATACTCTGTACTGATTTTGTAACAACCATCAAGTTTAATATATCGTTATATTTAACTTGAATTTTGTTTCAATTAATTCCGCTCAAATTTGTCTAAACTAAATTTTATTTAACGGACAAATTTCGATAAAAAGATATAGATTGTATTCAACCCCCCCCCCTTCTACAATCTTAACGGACCTAACAATTGGTATCAGAGCCGTTTGATTGATATACAAATCAAGATCCTATTCTTATTCAATTAAAAATCAAGCTCGAATTTTTAACTCTCTTAAAAATTCATCATGACTTCTAAAGCCATTGTTAAGATACCTATCTTTGACAAAAATAATTATGATATGTGGAAGAATAAGATGGAGTTGTTTCTGGAATGTACAAATGTTAAATATTTGGTTGTTTTGAAAACCGGACCTAAAACTCCTATGGTCTATGAAGATGAAGTTGAAGCTGAGGGAAAAATTGTGATTCCTGCTAAGTCTTATGAAAAAGACCCTGCTACCTATACACCTGAGGAAAAGGAGGATGCAGGGCTTGATAAAAACCTCAGACTCATTCTAATAGATTCCCTGGATGCTGTGATGTACAGCCATGTGATGAATTGTAAAACTGCCAAACACATGTGGGAAACTATTGAAACCATTAATGAAGGAACTGATGAAGTCAGGGAGAACAGACTTCAAATCTTAACCTCTGAGTATGAACACTTCAGAGCTGGCCCTAATGAAGGCATTCAAGAAGTGTTTGAAAGGTATAATAAAATAATCAACAACTTGCAAATCCATGGCAAGAACTATACACAGAAGGAGATTAATCTGAAGTTCTTACTGACTATGCCGACTCACCTGGAACACAGGATAACAGCCATAAGAGAATCTCGTGACTTGAATAAAGTTAGTCTTGAAAAACTCTTCGGTGTTTTAAAAACCTATGAGTTGGAACAAGTCCAACAGAAAGAGATTCATGGTAAAGGTAGAGTTGCAAGTTCATCTACAGCATTAGTGGTTGAGGCTCCTAAGGAAGTGGAAGCTAAGGTTGTTCGACCTTACAGCTCAGACAAGGAGCAGACTGAAGTGGAACATGGTCAGACACCAGCTACTCAGGATGGAAGTGAGTTTTACTCATTAGAAGAATTGGATCAGTTGGAGGATGAATCCATGGCACTCATGGTTAGACAGTTTGGCAACTTTAGATTCAGGAGAAATCCTAAGTTCAAGTTCAAGTCTAATAACAGATTCCAGAGAGGAGGTTCCTCATCCTCCAGTAGCAGAGGTGGCTACAAAACTGGAACTGTTGATAGAAGCAAAATTCGTTGTTATAATTGCAATGAACTTGGACACTTTGCCACTGAGTGTCAGAAACCTAAACAAGCCCAGAAGAGAGATTATGTTCCTGAAAAGAAGAAACCTGGAAAAGCCTATGTGGCTGCTGGTAAAAGCTGGGATGACACAGATAGTGAAGATGAAGAATTTGGAAATCTTGCACTAATGGCAAATGGCGACATGCTCACTGATCCTAAACCACAGGTAAAACTTACTGACTCTGAGTTGGTTCGTCAGTTAGGTGGTTCCTTGGCTAATGCACAAAAACACATTGCTAGATTAAATCTGTTAAACACTGAACTTGAAAATGAAGTGTTAGAACTAAAAAAAGTGCATGTTAATCAAGATCAACAAAAAGAGGAAATAGTACGACTTAATAGAAGAGAGAAATCCATTCTAGAAGTAGTGACTAAACAACTTTCTAAAATTGCTGAACTTGAAACCAAGGTTAGTGCTTGCTTTAATTCTGTTAAACTTTCTAAAGAGCATTTCAATAAACAAGCTATAGAACGAACTGTAGGAATAGGGTTTGGTTATAACGAAGCTGTTGGTTTGTTAGGCATAAATACCCCTAACCTTGTTAGTGCTAAAGAGAGGGGTATACCACATGTGCTTAAGAAAGTTGAAGATCCGCTCTTTAAGAAGTCGATTGCAGAACCTCCAAACTTCACTTCTATCATTATTCAAGAAGAGATGCGTAATGAGGACAGTGCAAATGGCATAGTCCTTGATAATGTTAAATCTGTTAAGAAACCAGTTAAGGTTGTTTATCCAACGAGTTCATCTAAAACTGAGTTAAGTGGTGATAAGTTGAAAAAGAACAATAACATGTCTAACATGTATACCATGCCTACCATTGATATTTATCATAAAGCATGTGGTGTTGTCAATTGTATGTCTTGTGCTTTTAATGTAATGTCTGCTTACTTTAGTGGTAATCAAGCATGTGCTAGTAAGACTGCTCCTCGACAACACATGAATAAGAATAAAAATGTTAGATCAAAGACTGCTAGTCCTCCTCAAGATAGGAGAGAGACATTTGTATCAAAGCCTAAACAGACTTTTGGTAAGGCTGTTTACAAGGTCAAATGTCCAGTCAGTGAAACAAATGTCATTGCTGCTAAAGAAACATGGATACCCAAGATAAAACAGAAGATTGTCAAATCTGTTTATAGAGTTAAATGTTTGTTGGTTAGTGGTGTAAATGGTATCAATGTTAAAAATGTTGTTTTGCCTGACAAAGGCCAATTCTTTAAGTATTCTGGACCCAATCAGGTTTGGGTTCCGAAGAAGGTTTAATCTATTTGTCATTGCAGGGTGTGAAACAGGTTGATCGAGTGACCTGGATCTTGGACAGTGGATGTTCAAGGCATATGACTGGAGACAGAACCCTGCTGACAAATGTGGTTGAGAAAGCCGGCCCAGTGGTTACCTTTGGAGATAACAGCATAGGTACAACTGATGGATATGGCAGATTGGAAGCTGGAAATGTTATCATTGATGAAGTGTCTTTTGTGAAAGGACTTGAGCACAATTTGTTAAGTGTCAGTCAATTTTGTGACAAGGGATTCGAGGCTTACTTCAACAAGAAGAATTGTCTAATCTCTCACAAGAGACATGAACAACCATCTCTTACAGGAGTCAGAAAAGGCAATCTGTACGTGGCCAATATGAACACTGGAAGCACTGAAGAAATCAACTGCTTTTATTCTAAAGCATCTACAGATGAAAGTTGGCTATGGCATAAGAAACTCTCCCATCTTAATTTCAAAACAATGAATTCTCTAGTTAAAAGAGAACTGGTGAGAGGATTGCCTTCAATGGAATTCACTCAAGAAGGACTCTGTGATGCCTGTCAAAAAGGCAAATTGAAAACAGCAACTCACAGGAGCACTGACACATCATCAATAACTGAACCTCTACAACTGTTGCACATGGATCTGTTCGGTCCAGTTAATGTGATGTCTATGTCAAAGAAAAGATATGCTCTCGTGATTGTTGATGACTACTCAAAGTACACATGGGTTTTATTTCTGAATTCCAAAGATGAAACTCCACAGTTAGTGATTGATCACATCAAGTTGATTGAAATGGAGTACAAGAAACCAGTTAGAGCAATAAGGTCAGACAATGGAACCGAATTTAAGAATGCAGTTCTAAATGATTTTTGTACTGAAAAGGGAATAACAAGGCAGTACTCAGCCCCAAGAACTCCTCAGCAGAATGGGGTAGTAGAAAGAAAGAATAGAACTTTGATTGAAGCTGCACGTACTATGTTAAGTGAATCAAAGCTTCCTTTGTACTTTTGGGCTGAAGCTGTTAACACTGCATGTTATACCCAGAATCGAACTTTAATCAACAAAGACTTGATGAAGACCCCCTATGAAATTATGTATGAAAAGAGACCAACACTCAAGTACTTTCATGTATTTGGAGCAAAATGCTTTGTGCTTAAAGATGGAGATGATCGTGGTGGAAAATTTGAGGCCAAAGCACATGAAGCAATTTTCATTGGTTATTCAAGAAGAGCTTACAAGGTGTATGTGATTGATCATCAGACAATGCTTGAAAGTGTCAATGTATCATTTGATGACACTAAACTTCCTAGTATCCAAACGGAGGATTCATCTGAAAAGTTATCTTTCGATGATATGACAGACTCTGATTCAGATGGTGACAACCAACCTGATGTTGCTGCTAATGATAACAGTAATAATGATGATAATGATCAGGGTGGTGGTGGTGGAAACAATGATCAGACTGGAGATACCACTGACACTCCTGAACATTCATCTAGTCAAACTGGCAACAACTCAGGGGGAGGTGATGAAGGATCAGCTGGTCATACTCAACATCATAATGAAGATCAAGGCGAATCATCAAGGTCAAATCTTCCCAGACAGACTGTGTGGAATAGAGCTCATCCTTTTGAGTTAATCGTTGGTGATCCAGATGTTGGTGTAAAAACTAGAAGGAGCTATCAAAATCAATGCAATTATTCTGGGTTTCTGTCTGCAATAGAACCTAAGAAAACAGAAGAAGCTCTCTCTGATCCTGATTGGGTGATTGCTATGCAAGATGAACTCAATCAATTCAAACAACAAGAAGTATGGAAGCTGGTACCCAGACCTAAAGACAGGAAAGTAGTTGATACCAGGTGGGTATTCAGAAACAAACTTGATGAAGATGGCATTGTAACTAGAAACAAAGCAAGACTGGTTGCTAAAGGTTATTCCCAAGCTGAAGGAATAGATTATGATGAAACCTATGCACCAGTGGCTAGACTTGAGGCTATAAGGATATTCTTGGCATTCGCAGCACATTCAAACTTCAAAGTTTATCAAATGGATGTCAAGAGTGCCTTCCTGAATGGCAAGCTGGATGAAGAGGTATATGTAGAACAACCCCCTGGCTTTGAAGATCCAGAATTCTTGGATTTTGTCTACTTTCTCTTCAAGGCAATTTATGGTCTTAAGCAAGCTCCAAGGAAATGGTATGACACTCTTTCTGAATTTTTACTTGAAAATGGATTTGTTAGAGGTGTCATAGACAAAACTCTCTTTACTAAGAAACATAAGAATGATACTATATTAGTCCAAGTCTATGTGGACGATATAATATTTGGGTCTACTAATGATCTTCTGTGCAAGAAATTTGCTAAGCTAATGCAGGGTAAATTTGAGATGAGCCTGATGGGTGAGCTGAAGTTCTTTCTTGGATTACAAGTAAGTCAAAGGACAGATGGAATTTTTATTTGTCAATCCAAGTATGTCAGAGAGCTCCTCAAGAAATATCAAATGGAGGACTCATCTTCAGCAAGAACACCATCATCAACAGCTGTGAAATTTGGAGCTTGTGAAAATTCTGCTAAGGTAGATATCACAAGTTACAGAGGTATGATAGGTTCATTACTTTACCTTACTGCAAGTAGACCTGATATTATGTATGCTACATGCTTGTGTGCAAGGTTCCAAGCGGATCCTAGAGATGTGCATCTCATTGCTGTTAAACGAATCTTGAGATATCTTAAGGGTACACCTAACTTAGGTATTTGGTACCCTAAAGAATCTGGTTTTAACCTTGTTGGATATACAGATTCAGATTATGCAGGTAGTGTTGTAGATAGAAAAAGCACCTCTGGGAGTTGTCAATTCCTAGGTGGTAGGTTGGTCTCCTGGTACAGCAAGAAACAACAAACAGTTTCCAACTCAACAGCTGAAGCAGAATATATAGCTGCTGGAAGCTGTTGTGCTCAAATCTTGTGGATTAGGAATCAGCTATGTGACTATGGCTTTGTACTCGACAATATTCCAATTCTGTGTGACAATACAAGTGCCATAGCAATCTCCAACAATCCTGTGCAGCATACGAGGACCAAGCACATTGACATCAGGTATCATTTTATCCGAGAGCATGTCATGAATGGTACCGTGGAGTTACATTTTGTACCCACGGAAGAACAAACAGCAGATATTTTTACTAAGTCTCTTGACGAATCCACATTCACCAGAATTGTTGGTGAATTGGGTATGTTAAATAGTCCTAGTAATTAAACTAGTTAATATCTGAGGTTTGATCTTGAATAATTTGCAAGTGATTATCTTGTTAATATTTGTTGATTAAAATCACTTGTATAATTATTTTATCAACTTACCTTGTTACTTGTGAATGTTCAAATCATTGCCATTATCATTTTAATATATCCCTACTTACTTCCTTTCAATGTTAAAATAATTCTTTTTCCTTAAAAATATTTTTCTCAAATTTTACAAGTTGTAATTTATGAAAAACTTATTTTTCTTGAAAAATTATATTTATGATGGTTAAATAAATCATATTTTCTTTTTAAATAATTTTCTATTAGAAAGTTATTTTATTAGAAAATATATAGATTTATTAATTTACCATGAATATTTATGTAAATTATTAATACTTAATATTTTGTAGTGTTTGTCTTTCTATTATTAATGTTTTGTTTTCATGTAAATAATCTGGTACATATTCTGTTAATATTGATTGTTAGAATAGTTATATTGGTCCTCATCTCGAACTTCGAGATAAAGTTCGAGATAGATGTTATCTCGAAAATTTTGAAGATCACTGGTAACTCGAATCCCAAGTCGAACTTCGAGATAGTCAATTTCGAGATGCAGTTCGAGATGGTGATTTTCGAGTTGAAGTTCGAGTTAGTCACTAACTCGAAAAACTAAGTCGAATTTCGAGTTGAAGTTCGAGTTAGTCACTAACTCGAAAATCTTCCCTGACTTAGAGTTTTCAACTTCACTCTGGTAGATCAAATCGATATAGGACCTAATATTTGTGTGTTGTTGTTATTATTATTGTAAATTAATAGTCTATACTTATAGTCTATAGTCTACATAGTCTCTAATTGTCTCTTAGTCTATTTTGTCTTTAATTAATAGTCTGTAGTTGTTTAATTAGCTCTTTTAGACTATCTGTCAGACTATCCAACAATAGTCTGTTGTAGTTAATTTTCTTTTATTTATTTTAGACTATCGGTATTATTAGTCTAACTTATTTAGTCTATATTCGATAGTCTATGTTCTCTATATTATAGTCTAAATTGATTAGTCTATATTCTGTTTTTTTAAAATAGTCTAAATAGTTAAATAGTCTAAGTCTTTTATTAATTCTATTTTAGACTACCGTTAGTATATATATACAGAATTGTCTTGAGACTATTGTTAGTCTTCTTGTTAGTCTAAACTCTCGTGTTAAGTCACAGAGTACAGTCGATACACACAAATACATACACTGTCGAACTGTTGAACCCATGCAAATTTTTTTTTATCGATTAATCGCTTAATTCTTATCATCTCTGAAAACGAAGGACGTCCAACGATTCTCTATTCGATTATCTTTGTTTTGGTGGTTTAATTTCACGATTTGGTCGAGTTCTTGATAGTTTTGTTTTCCTAAAATCGAAAATACGATCTGAAATTCAAGGATTTTGGTGTTGATTTTTCGAAAACTAAAATTATCTGAGTGTTCATGTGTGTATCTAGATCATTGTGTGAATTCTTCAGAATTTTTAAAGAACTTTGAAATTTTTCGAATTTTTAATTAATTATTAATTCGAAATAATTCAGTTTAATTCATTAATTTGTTAAAATCTGAAATTTTCAAGGTGTTTAAATTTAATTAAAATGGCTGGTAATATGGTGATAATAAATCATAATTTTGTTGGTCATTTTAATCCCGATAATTGTACTCTCGAGAGGGTTAAACCGTGGATTCGATTTTTAAATGAGCATTCTCTTATTCGTCATGCCTTGATTCACGATGCTCCTTTAAAAGTTGATTCACTGTCGGCAATGTGTTCTACATTTGTTCTCTCCTCGGACTCAACATCTTTTACTTTTACTGTGGGAGACACACCTTATGTTGTGAATGACTCAACTGTTAACACCGTTCTACGACTTCCAACAAATGACTTTGTTGATCTTCCATCTGAAGCAGTACTGACACAATTTTTCAATGACATCCATTATCAAGGAGAAGTTGATCTTTCTAAGTTATCTAAAAGTAACTTTATGGCTGAGTGGGATTATTTCTTTGACACAATTGCTAAGGTGTTTGCTAACACTAAAAAGAATAATTTTCACAATATTTCTACTTTGCTTCAGAGAATTGGTTATGCAGTTGCTAATAATCAAAGGGTTAATTTTGGTAAATTAATTTTTGATGCCATAGTAAATCGTCTCACAACTGCAAAGAACGATCATGATTTGGGTAGTAAAGTTGATTGTTACTATCCAAGGTTTTTGACTCTCATATTTAATCATGTTGTTTCTGATGTTCATCAAAGATTGTTTGCTAACTCTCGTACTGAAGCTTCAGGAAAAACACATAAAAAATTTTTCACCAGGTTAGCAACAATGAAGAAGTACACAAATGTTCCTGTGGTCATTACTCAGTATATGTCCAACTTCATAGAACTGCCAATTATACAAGATCAACCACCACAACAGCAACCTGAGCATGTTCCTGAGCAACCACAACAAGAAGCAGCAATTGCTCCTGTACCTGAACATCAACTTCAAGTGGCTCAACTCACTATTGCTGGGATTTCTGCATCTGCTACTGAACAGGTATTATCTTTCCCTGAAACTACTTCTGGAGCCCAAGTGGCTGATAGGTTAGACCAAGAGGTTGTAGAACCACAACTTCTATCCCAGGTCTTAGAGCCAAACACAGTGTCATCTAAAATCTCTAAACCCAAAGCCAGAAGTAAATTAACAGTGCAAAGACGTAAAGTAAGAAGTAGTGATATGAGTGATCCCACAGCTCTGCCTCCACTAAAGAAGCGAAGAAACTTTCTAATTGAGGCAACTGTCAGCCCATCCATATCCTCCCAAAAGGATACGGACATTGAAATGGCACATGAACAGTTACTGGAACCATTCTCTCAACAGGATGAGTCCATTGAAATTCGCCAGTCAGCCATGGCACCTTGTACAGAGTCAAGCACACCCCTATTACTCACAATGGGGGAAAACATAACTGTAGAATCTGATGTGGCTAGGGACAATGAGCAAGGAGAGCACAATAGGGTTGTTACTGAAACAGTGCCTACCATAGTCACGGTAGAAGAGCCTTCACAGGTTAATGAGGGAAATCTTGACTCTCAGCCACAAATAATAGAGTCATCATCTCCCCTCCCAGGAGGAACATTCCTGGCTCCCTCAAGGGATTTTCCACTCGCAGTTTCAACTGGAGAAAGTGGAAGGCAACTCGATCTTTCTGTCACTGAAGAAATTCAGACATCAATTCCAAATGAGATGACAGAAATGACTGAGGAAAGGGATTTGCGAACTCCCATTGCACCACCACTGACCTTCCAAGAGGAGGCTAGGGTGATTTTATCTGCAGGTACACTTTCTGGAGCAGCTAAGGAATTAGTGAGGAGTGATGTGAGGAACACCACTAAACTGAGTGAAACACATGCACGTCAGATGAGTGAAACTCAGAGTGATATTCAGGTGAGTGCACATACTGACACATACACTCGTTCATTGGAAGAAAAGATTAAAGCTCTAGAAAAGGAACTTGAGGCCAGTAAAGCTGAAGCAAAATTACTTCGAGCACAAGTGGATGAACGGTCTTCTTCATCTACCTCTGTCAAAAATCAGCTTGCTGTGATAAAGAATGACATCACCAAGATGAAGACAACTTACACAAACAAGTTCAACACTCTTGAATTATCTTTTGAACGGGCACTTGATGATGCTGGAGAGGTTACTGTGACTCAAGATAAACTTATTTCTGTAATCTCCGACAAAGTTGAAAATCTTCAAACAGCATTAATTAAGAGTCAACTGTCTACTGAACGTCGTCTTGATGTGATTGAAAGGCAGAATGCACAACAAGGTAAGGGGATCAAACATTTGTTCAACATGATCAGCAGAACTCACACACCCACAGCAGAAGAAAGGGAATTCTTTGTAGAAAAAGGTGGAGATGGTGATGAGCGAGACCCTGGAGATGGTGCATTTCACACTTCGGTAGAGGATTCCTCAACTAAGGGGGAGAAGTCAAGAGAGGGAACTAGTGAACAAGGGAGAGATAAGGGGAAGAAAATAGCAGATTCTCAGAAGAGTGCAGAAGACACTGAAGGGTATTACTACTCAGGAGAACCAGACAACTTTGATGTGTTTGCTGATCTAAAGTTCTCTGATGAGGGTGAAAAAATACCAGAACCAGATTTTAGCAGCTGGGAAGATGAAGTGCCAGTTGACCATGAATATGAAGCTGAGCAAGCAAAACTGGATTTTGAAGCTGAATTAGAAGTTGAAAGGCAAGAAGCAAATCTCAAATTGCGAGATGAAAAGCTTCAGAGAACACTAGATATGCTTGCACACAAAGAAAGACTTCAAAAAGAGGAAGCATAAGCAAGGCAACGAGAACATGTACTTAAAACTCAAGAGAGAAAGTTATACGTCAAGTTTAAGAGTGGTGAGAAATGGGATCGTGCTCAACGAATGATAGACTCACATCAATCTCTTGATAATGATGATAGACGACTTCTTTCTATTTTTGAAAGACTCAAAGAGCTTAACCCAACACACGACATGTACATGAGAGCTCTAAGAACAGAAGTTGTGAGAATAACAACTGCAGGTGAAACGAAAACAGATGAGCTTTTAATATTTGTTGATTGTCATGAGTTTGGAACACAAAGAGTTTCAATTCAGTTCTTCTATGACAAATCATTGACAGAAATCTGGGTTCTTAGGCCAAAGGTAAGAACTTCTTCTGAGTTGGGTGTACTACTTCATGAGAAATTCAAAGAGTTTGCTGAAAGAGCTGGTCCTGAAATAGTTGAATTGCCTAGACAATTGAAATTCCTTAAAGGTGAGGTGCTTCATACAATCAATCTTGAGAATGAGGAATTGTTCACACACTCTGCCAAGCAGCTGGTCTATATTGAACATGTTCTGAGAAATCAAGGATTTTCTACTAAAGAGAAGTTAGAAATTGCTGATCGTATTAAATCCTATGCAGAAGTCAATTTTTTCAAGGATTATGAGAAGTTCAAAGGTCAGTTGAGAAAGGCACTTGGAATTCCTCTTGTTCGTCCTACAGGATTCTCATCAAGAAGAGAGTTGCTAGTTGATGCAGAACTGCACAAAAATCTGCCAGAAATGGATGATCCAGAAGATGGAGAAATAAGGAAGGAAGACAGTCAGAAATGAAGAACAACTCTACATGTAATATCTTTAGAGTTAGATAGATCAAGATAGGATAATGTTTAATATGATCAGGCTAGAGGATCATCTATCTTGTATTTATCATTATGTTTGAATCTGGAAATTGTTATAAAAACCAGAACTTTATCATTATTTACTTGCTATTGATGTTTTATCATTTACTAGTTTAAGTTGAGTTAGTTGAGTTATCCTCTAGGAATTTGCTTGTTAGTTTATAACAAACAAATAGGGGGAGATTGAAAGGCATATGACTCAGCCTATTTGTAGTTCGAGGATCCAACTCAACTTAAAGTGGATTGTAATAAGTAAATAACATTAACTGTCACAGGAATCTCAGAAGATGCTATCTATCAGAAGGAACAAATCTACAAGTCAATCTATAGTTTTGATATTTTACACTGGAAGAAGTTCAGTCTACTGATCAAGCCTCAGTGTGGTATTCAAAGTCATGGATTTAATTCAGAAGGACAGAGATTTCTACAAGTGACAAAAGACAGTATCAGTACAGAATATTTAAAGAAAGGTGTCAGAAGAAATTGACCACAACTTAAAGTCAAAATGAAGAACAGAAGTTGAAGTTAGTCGTTCATGAACCAGACCGTGCATTGAGCGTCAACAAATATTCAGTGGAGGTTCTTTATTTATTTCAGTGGTTTAAAAGTGAAGATTAGACTATCAAATGAATTATGTTAATTCTCTATTAATTAATTTAAAGTATTTAGTTAACTTAATTAATAAATTAATTCTTCAAGAATTAATTTATTTATTAAGTTAATTATTGAATTAATTAATTTAGAATTAATATAGATTGCTGAAAGACTATCAGAAGTGTTTTAAGACTATGGTTTTATTGTTAAAAGACTATTTGAGATAGTCTAGGTGATAGTCTGCTAAAGAATTCGGTAGTCTGCCAAGAAGAATAGTCACACCGGTAGTCTGTAAAGAATTGATAGTCACACCGGTTGTCTGTAGAGTGTTGATAGTCACACCCGTAGTCTGATGAAGAAGGAAAGTCACACCGGTAGTCTGAAGCAAGACAGATAGTCACACCGGTAGTCTATGTGTCCCCTGGATAGTCTGCAAGCCTTTAAAAACAGTCTGTGGATAGTCTGTTGGAGTAAAAAAAAGAGACAGGAGATATTTTGAAGATGTTAACTACAAAAGAGACAGTAGCCCACATTCACAGACAGACACACACGAGACAAGCTGAAAAAGACAGGAGCAAAAATATAACATCTCTCTCATCTTTAAGAGCTACTGACCATCTCATTTAATTCACAGAAAATTAAGTTCAACTCATTTGTAATATTTGATCCGATAGAACTTAATTATTTGTGACTCTTGTATTACTAGCGAATTAAGTTTCCTAGTTCTTATCTCGATTTTTATTAACTAAATTAGAAAAGTTCATGTCGAATTTTCTAATTAGTTTTTATTAACGTGATAATACTCTGTACTGATTTTGTAACAACCATCAAGTTTAATATATCGTTATATTTAACTTGAATTTTGTTTCAATTAATTCCGCTCAAATTTGTCTAAACTAAATTTTATTTAACGGACAAATTTCGATAAAAAGATATAGATTGTATTCAACCCCCCCCTTCTACAATCTTAACGGACCTAACAAATCCACGAAAGATAAAGGGATACACTGGATGTGTTGGGACAGGATGTGCGTCTCAAAGTCGAAGGGTGGATTAGGATTCAGACATATCCATGATTTTAACATCGCATTACTGGGAAAGCAAGGATGGCGTCTTATGTGTAATCCAGAAAGTTTGGTTGCTAGAGTCTATAAGGCAAGGTATTATCCTCAGTCTTCCTTTCTTGCAGCTAAAATGGGTTGTAATCCTAGTTTTATCTGGAGAAGCTTAATGGCAGCTCAGGATATGTTGAAGCAAGGTACGGGGTGCAGAGTTGGGTCTGGGAATACTATAAACATCACGTCTGATCCATGGCTTCCAAATATAGATAATCCTTTCATTGTGACGGTGAATGCTGCGTTAGAGAATAAAACAGTGGATTCGCTCATGGTTAATGGATTGAATCAGTGGGATGTAGACTTGATATACGATATGTTCGATGTTAGGGATGTTAACCTTATCCTCTCTATTCCGTTAAATAACATTGAGGCTGATCGTAGATACTGGAAAAAGGAAAAGCTTGGATTTTATTCGGTGAAATCAGCTTATGCAGCAATTCAAGAGGGTAAAGCAGCGCAAAACATTAATGTGAGTCATAGGGCTTGGAGGAGAATGTGGAATCTTAAAGTTCCCCCCAAGGTGAAGCATTTGGTTTGGAGAGCAGCAACCGAGTGTTTGCCAACGAAGGTACAACTGCAGAAAAAGCAAGTGAACGTAAACTCATTATGCCCCATGTGCAATAATGAGTATGAGTCCATCCACCATGTTCTGTTACAGTGCTCTTTTGCTGTGTTATGTTGGCAGCAGGTGGGGGTTATTGATAGTACTGAACAGTATGAGTCCTTTATGTCATGGATGTCTAATGAGTTTGATAGTTGGGAAACGGAGAAAAGAAGTATGGGAGCCATGATTTGTTGGGCAATTTGGAAATGCAGAAACGAACTAGTCTGGAACCAGCGGGGTATGGAGGTTAAAGATGTCGTAGAATCAGCGAAGGTGGTCCTTAATCAGTGGAGATGTGCTCAAGATAATTCTTTTGACCACAGCTTGGGTTTGATGAACTCAACAGATGGTGATGAGCACTGGGTCTGTCCAACAGGTGATATGATTAAGGTTAATTCAGATGCTGCGATTTTTGAAACCTCTAATTGCTTTAGCTTTGCTTTCGTGGTTCGTGATGCTGAGGGGAGATTGATAGAAGCTAGATCGAGGTGCTGTCCAGGGCAAGTGAATTCGGCGGATGCAGAAGCAATGGGCATCAGAGAGGCCTTAAGCTGGATTAAGGATCATGGGAAAGAGGCTGTGACAGTCGAAACAGATTGCGTTGTTGCTGTTCAAGCAATTCGTAGTGACTGTCCTTTGCTGTCATACTTTGGCAGAATAATTCAGGAATGCAAGCAGTTGGTGGCAGAATTGAGGGAAAGGAGAGTGACAATTAAGTTTGTAAAACGGTCTGCGAACCACGTAGCTCACTATTTAGCGAGGTATAGTAGTTCTATTGCTGATCGTATCTGGAGGGTGAGTGATGTTCACCCGGAGTTCAGTCACGTATTGGCGAACGATTTGATTTAATGAATATTTTTCATTTGGCAAAAAAAAAAAAAAAAAAAAGTAGGTTGATTTAATTTAATGAGAAAACTGGCAATTTTAGGGATGTCTCCTAAAGTTATAAGGGATTTCTACTTGTAAAGTAAGGGATCTCGACATTTTTGTAAATATAAACTTTTTTCAGATTTTACATAAATATCCTTAAATTTATAGAACATGAGATCATTCTCAAACACATGAAACCCTAATTTAATTATAAAATCAACTGTATTCTGTGATTTCTACTACGAAAAAGATGATGCTATAAATATATTATGGCAAATAGTTTATGTTCAAATAACACTTTGTAGGTTTAGGGGAACTTTTTTCCAGAATAACCCAACTTATAACTTATTTTAAGATAAAGTTAGAGATTCCAAATTTTTTCCTGAATTTTTTTTCTTTTTTTTGCAATTTATAGAATATCAAACATATATTAAATACTTATATATAAAAAATTATCAAAATATAAAATTTTTACCAAAAATAAGTTATAACCAAACAGGTATTCAGGTATATTTTTGACAGCAACTTGTTCAACTATATGACTCGTACAAAAAGTAAATAAAGTCAAACACTCAAATTATATACAACGTAGGAGTTTCACACAGCAGGAGCCGCACACTAACCAATGCATGATGTAAATTTTATATTTTATTCATTCATTAGAAATTAAAAATTTTAGCAACAAAATCATCATGGAACCAATAATACTGATGTTTTATTTTTAACGTTCAGCGGTAAATAAAATCGTTATTCTATATAAACATAAAATTAAACAAATTGCTGGATGGTTATAAATATGCTAACAATGCGAAAGTTGATCCAAATATCCAATTATAAAAAAAAATATCAAACAAATTATCAAGATTCATTGTAGACATACCGACCCGACTACCTATACATGGCCACGGTTCGTGAACCGCCGGTTCCGGTTCGTGAACCGCCGGTTCCGGTTTGTGAAAATCTTGAACCGGAACCTGAACCTTAACAGGATATAAACCGTCGGTTCCGGTTCAGACGGTTCAGGTTCCGGTTTTGACCCGGTTTTAACCCGGTTCAAGACCCGGTTCCGGTTCAGGTTCGAACCTTATAAATAAAAAAATAATTTATATAAGAAAATAAAATAAAATAAAATAAGAAAAAACCATAAACATGTGGCACATTCTCGCATACCAATCAGTAATATATATACTAGTATAGTATATAGTAAGATAAAGAAAGTGCAACTTGCATAGTTAACAAGGCAAGCAATTTTGTAATCTCAATCAAAGGTTCACCTCCGAAGAAAGGGAAGAAAAAGGAATCATTAGAAATTACTTTATCAACTTAATAATAATAAACATCACATTTAGTAACGGTTAACCGGCGGTTTAAACCGGCGGGTTGGAACCGGCGGTTAACCGCCGGTTCAACGGTTTTTAATGTATATAAACCGGAACCTGAACCTTAGAAATGCATAAACCGGCGGTTCCGGGCCGGTTCCGGTCCGGGCCGGTTTTGACCCGGTCCGGTTCCGGTCCGGTTTGGCCATGTATACGACTACCGATACACAATGGCACAACTCCACAAGCATACACAGTTACACACACTAGCACACAGTAATACATGTATTACTCGTATCATCTATGGATTACCTTATATATTGAACTCGATCTACCCATTTCAATTATCCTTATCCAGACCTTGTATGGAAATGAAGGACCATAACTAACACATAAGTACGTACAGTTCGAGATATAATTGACATGATATATGCGAAACAAACTAATATTTTCGAAAACTAATTCTCATTTGAGTCTTCGAACCCGACCACGTATACGTATATTTACGCTTAAAAATTCGTCACAATAAGCAGATTTTCTTGTAACCGAGGATGATGAGTAATTAGTACGTACCTTCGAAAGGATCCACGGTTAAATTTGTTTGTGATTGAGCTACCACACCAAAACTCGAAAAGAAGAAGATGAAGACGAAGATGGCAAGCTTGTGCATATCAAATGCTCGTGTTGTCATCACTGCTCTCATCGCATTGGCTTTTAGTTAGAAAGACAGGAGAGACTAGTACATATCTTACAATATAAATAGATAAAAAAAGGCGGCTGTAATTGTGTGTGTTTATTGAATTTTGTTTACGTTTATAGGAGAAGAGTTTGTAATTGAATTATTTACAAGTTGTTGGAATTGTACACGAGTTCACACTAAAAAAATAAGGGCAAAAGGTCACTTTGCCTACTGTACAATTTAAAATTTTCCACTTTGCCTACTGTACTAATGAGGTGGTCATTGCACTTTCCTTTTTTTCCATTTAACCCATCGCCGTCTGTTGAAAAAGAAAAACGTTAGTTTGACTAACGGGCTGCTGAGTTGGCTCACACAGTCACCATCCACATCAGCATTAAAAAAACCCCCAAATAAAACCCCTAAATTAAACCCCAAATAAACCCTAACATCATCTATATATATTCAACCCCTCCCCATCTTTGCCCGCCAATCTTCCCGCCACACTAAACACCATGGCATCCAGTTCTGATGCACAATCCCGAATGTCTATGGAGACCAGAATGTCTGTCGAGACCTACTGCACCAGCCCGTTAGTCAAACTAACGTTTAATTCTGGGGTTTAATTCTGGTTTTATTTGGGGTTTAATTTAGGGGTTTTATTTGGGGTTTTTTTTAATGCTGATGTGGATGGTGACTGTGTGAGCCAACTCAGCAGCCCGTTAGTCAAACTAACGTTTTTCTTTTTCAACAGACGGCGATGGGTTAAATGGAAAAAAAGGAAAGTGCAATGACCACCTCATTAGTACAGTAGGCAAAGTGGAAAATTTTAAATTGTACAGTAGGCAAAGTGACCTTTTGCCCAAAAAAATAAGCAACTTTAGTTATTTTATTTATCACTTACATTCATATTTGAATTATACTAGTCATAACTCATAAGATCACGACTTTAATTACTAAAAAAATAATTATGATAACTCCATTATGATAACTCCAAATCTTGATCGGGTACTTCCTCGCCAACTCCTGCCTCGGAAGGGGTGTAGCTGTAGTGGGGTGTCTGCAAAACAACACCGGAGGGGGGGTTTGGCCCCGAGGTGCCTCCGGCGTGAGAATGAGAGTTGGCTTTGGAAGATAATAATCAAGTAGAGTATCACAATAGTAATAAATGTGTGTGGGTGTGTAATAATGTCCAACCCCTAAACCCTATTTCTTAGGGGTATTTATAGTCCTAGGCCTAGGGTTTAGGGGTGGGTTACCTTTACTTCCGACCGTTGGATCCGGGGGACAAGGGGCTGAATTCCCGGGATGTAGGACACGTGTCCCTATTCGTGGGGACCGTTGACTTGGGTGTGGCAGTGTTGTGGAAGACATGGTTTGACACATGCTGTCTCTTGAACTTTAGTGCTGGTCGGCACTATGTGCGAAAATGTCGGCTGAGCTGGAGTACCACGTGCACCAGGTGTCATCGGTCTGGGGTCCCATGCTCCGGGGTAGGGGGTCCGGGCCCGGGGCCCACTGGCTTGGGCTGGGCTGCTCTTATTCTCATGAGTTGGATTGTTTGTTGTTTTTGGGCCTGAGGCTGGGCCTAGTTGGATCTGGGCTATTTCTAACCTATCATTTGCCCCCCACTCCCTCATGCGGATTTTCCGGATGGGGGAGTAGCAAATGTATTTGAGCTTCTCTTTGTCTTAAAGGAGAAATTTTGTCTTTGGTTGCCCCCCGGCCCGGGGTGTGTGCTGAAAAGAGCATCTCCGGGGCTAGGGGTGAAATGTTATCTTCACAAGTCCAAAGTTTCGTGACTTTGGGTGACTTAGAAGAAATATCCGTTTTTTGTTGCCCCCCAGGCCCGGGGTGTGGGCTGAGGTGCACACCTCCGGGGCTAGGGTTATTGTAGCTCGAAGGCTTGGTTGTCTTGAAGAGGAATTTTCTGTTGGTTGCCCCTAGACCCGGGGCGCGTTCTAAGGTTTGCGTCCCCGGGGCTAGTGGTGTTGTAGCAGGGTGCGTATGCGTGTATGTATATTTGCATGTACACGTATTTTTTAGGTTTGGGTTTTTTTTTTTTTTGGAAAACAGCTGTCATCCACTATCTCCGGGTTTTGGAGATAGTGGGCCGACTTTTTGGGCCACCACGTGTCTCTGGCGTTTGGGATTCAGGGTTTGCCTATAAATAGTGGTTGTCTTCCTCACTTTTGTCTTTTACAAGTTTCTGATTTGCTGCCGTTACTCTGCTTCTCTGAGGGCTTGATCTCCGGGCTATTGACGCTTCAGTTTTTCGTGCTTCCTTCGTTTTAGCTTCTTCGCTCTTTGTAAGTCTTCACCTCCGGCCTTTTGTCAATTTTATCGCTTTTATTCTCCGGGTTCTGGTACTCTTGTAGGTAGTTTGCCCTTTGATAACTTCAAATCTTGATCGGGTACTTCCTCGCCAACTCCTGCCTCGGAAGGAGTGTAGCTGTAGTGGGGTGTCTGCAAAACAACACCGGAGGGGGGGGTTTGGCCCCGAGGTGCCTCCGGCGTGAGAATGAGAGTTGCCTTTGGAAGATAATAATCAAGTAGAGTATCACAATAGTAATAAATGTGTGTGGGTGTGTAATAATGTCCAACCCCTAAACCCTATTTCTTAGTGGTATTTATAGTCCTAGGCCTAGGGTTTAGGGGTGGGTTACCTTTACTTCCGACCGTTGGATCCGGGGGACAAGGGGCTGAATTCCCGGGATGTAGGACACGTGTCCCTATTCGTGGGGACCGTTGACTTGGGTGTGGCAGTGTTGTGGAATACATGGTTTGACACATGCTGTCTCTTGGACTTTAGTGCTGGTCGGCACTATGTGCGAAAATGTCGGCTGAGCTGGAGTACCACGTGCACCAGGTGTCATCAGTCTGGGGTCCCATGCTCCGGGGTAGGGGGTCCGGGCCCGGGGCCCACTGGCTTGGGCTGGGCTGCTCTTATTCTCATGAGTTGGATTGTTTGTTGTTTTTGGGCCTGAGGCTGGGCCTAGTTGGATCTGGGCTATTTCTAACCTATCATTTGCCCCCCACTCCCTCATGCGGATTTTCCGGATGGGGGAGTAGCAAATGTATTTGAGCTTCTCTTTGTCTTAAAGGAGAAATTTTGTTTTTGGTTGCCCCCCGGCCCGGGGTGTGTGCTGAAAAGAGCATCTCCGGGGCTAGGGGTGAAATGTTATCTTCACAAGTCCAAAGTTTCGTGACTTTGGGTGACTTAGAAGAAATATCCATTTTTTGTTGCCCCCCAGGCCCGGGGTGTGGGCTGAGGTGCACACCTCCGGGGCTAGGGTTATTGTAGCTCGAAGGCTTGGTTGTCTTGAAGAGGAATTTTCTGTTGGTTGCCCCCTAGACCCGGGGCGCGTTCTAAGGTTTGCGTCCCCGGGGCTAGTGGTGTTGTAGCAGGGTGCGTATGCGTGTATGTATATTTGCATGTACACGTATTTTTGAGGTTTGGGTTTTTTTTTTTTTTTTTTGGAAAACAGCTGTCATCCACTATCTCCGGGTTTTGGAGATAGTGGGCCGACTTTTTGGGCCACCACGTGTCTCTGGCGTTTGGGATTCAGGGTGCCTATAAATAGTGGTTGTCTTCCTCACTTTTGTCTTTTACAAGTTTCTGATTTGCTGCCGTTACTCTGCTTCTTTGAGGGCTTGATCTCCGGGCTATTGACGCTTCAGTTTTTCGTGCTTCCTTCGTTTTAGCTTCTTCGCTCTTTGTAAGTCTTCACCTCCGGCCTTTTGTCAATTTTATCGCTTTTATTCTCCGGGTTCTGGTACTCTTGTAGGTAGTTTGCCCTTTGATAACTTCAAATCTTGATCGGGTACTTCCTCGCCAACTCCTGCCTCGGAAGGAGTGTAGCTGTAGTGGGGTGTCTGCAAAACAACACCGGAGGGGGGGGTTTGGCCCAGAGGTGCCTCCGGCGTGAGAATGAGAGTTGCCTTTGGAAGATAATAATCAAGTAGAGTATCACAATAGTAATAAATGTGTGTGGGTGTGTAATAATGTCCAACCCCTAAACCCTATTTCTTAGGGGTATTTATAGTCCTAGGCCTAGGGTTTAGGGGTGGGTTACCTTTACTTCCGACCGTTGGATCCGGGGGACAAGGGGCTGAATTCCCGGGATGTAGGACACGTGTCCCTATTCGTGGGGACCGTTGACTTGGGTGTGGCAGTGTTGTGGAAGACATGGTTTGACACATGCTGTCTCTTGGACTTTAGTGCTGGTCGGCACTATGTGCGAAAATGTCGGCTGAGCTGGAGTACCACGTGCACCAGGTGTCATCAGTCTGGGGTCCCATGCTCCGGGGTAGGGGGTCCGGGCCCGGGGCCCACTGGCTTGGGCTGGGCTGCTCTTATTCTCATGAGTTGGATTGTTTGTTGTTTTTGGGCCTGAGGCTGGGCCTAGTTGGATCTGGGCTATTTCTAACCTATCATTTGCCCCCCACTCCCTCATGCGGATTTTCCGGATGGGGGAGTAGCAAATGTATTTGAGCTTCTCTTTGTCTTAAAGGAGAAATTTTGTCTTTGATTGCCCCCCGGCCCGGGGTGTGTGCTGAAAAGAGCATCTCCGGGGCTAGGGGTGAAATGTTATCTTCACAAGTCCAAAGTTTCGTGACTTTGGGTGACTTAGAAGAAATATCCGTTTTTTGTTGCCCCCCAGGCCCGGGGTGTGGGCTGAGGTGCACACCTCCGGGGCTAGGGTTATTGTAGCTCGAAGGCTTGGTTGTCTTGAAGAGGAATTTTCTGTTGGTTGCCCCCTAGACCCGGGGCGCGTTCTAAGGTTTGCGTCCCCGGGGCTAGTGGTGTTGTAGCAGGGTGCGTATGCGTGTATGTATATTTGCATGTACACGTATTTTTGAGGTTTGGGTTTTTTTTTTTTTTTTGGAAAACAGCTGTCATCCACTATCTCCGGGTTTTGGAGATAGTGGGCCGACTTTTTGGGCCACCACGTGTCTCTGCGTTTGGGATTCAGGGTTTGCCTATAAATAGTGGTTGTCTTTCTCACTTTTGTCTTTTACAAGTTTCTGATTTGTTGCCGTTACTCTGCTTCTCTGAGGGCTTGATCTCCGGGCTATTGACGCTTCAGTTTTTCGTGCTTCCTTCGTTTTAGCTTCTTCGCTCTTTGTAAGTCTTCACCTCCGGCCTTTTGTCAATTTTATCGCTTTTATTCTCCGGGTTCTGGTACTCTTGTAGGTTGTTTGCCCTTTGATAACTTCAAATCTTGATCGGGTACTTCCTCGCCAACTCCTGCCTCGGAAGGAGTGTAGCTGTAGTGGGGTGTCTGCAAAACAACACCGGAGGGGGGGTTTGGCCCCGAGGTGCCTCCGGCGTGAGAATGAGAGTTGCCTTTGGAAGATAATAATCAAGTAGAGTATCACAATAGTAATAAATGTGTGTGGGTGTGTAATAATGTCCAACCCCTAAACCCTATTTCTTAGGGGTATTTATAGTCCTAGGCCTAGGGTTTAGGGGTGGGTTACCTTTACTTCCGACCGTTGAATCCGGGGGACAAGGGGCCGAATTCCCGGGATGTAGGACACGTGTCCCTATTTGTGGGGACCGTTGACTTGGGTGTGGCAGTGTTGTGGAAGACATGGTTTGACACATGCTGTCTCTTGGACTTTAGTGCTGGTCGGCACTATGTGCGGAAATGTCGGCTGAGCTGGAGTACCACGTGCACCAGGTATCATCAGTCTGGGATCCCATGCTCCGGGGTAGGGGGTCCGGGCCCGGGGCCCACTGGCTTGGGCTGGGCTGCTCTTATTCTCATGAGTTGGATTGTTTGATGTTTTTGGGCCTGAGGCTGGGCCTAGTTGGATCTGGGCTATTTCTAGCCTATCAAATTATATATATAAATAATATTAAATTATTATAAGTAAATATATTTTATATATTTTTAGTGTTTAAAATTTTAATTCATTTCAAAGATTCAAAGTTTCAATATTAAAATTTCATTTAATTATAATAAATTAGTAATATCTTTTAATATAATTAAAAATTAATACGAAATATTTTTTAGAATAGGTTATTGAATTAAAAAAATATATTTATATCATGATTTAAAAAATTAATTTCATTATAAAATTGTAAAGAGAATATATAAAATTAATTTATTTTTAAAATAAAAATCCTTGATTTTTCGCGTAGAAACGTTCTAATTCGGAACGGGGATTGGGGAGCAAAATCTTCCCCATCCAAGGATTGGAAGCGGATATGGATTCGGAAATCGGGAGCATGGATAACATTCCGAAATGACCTGACACCCATTCCCTATATATTATATTATTAATTTAATTCTATGTTCGGTTAATTTTTGCTCTAGGTTGGAATAGTACTAGTACGTAATTGTATTTAAATTGTTTGCTTACTGCTTGTTTATTAATAATAATAAAGGAGCAAAATCTGTGACCATGAATATCAAAATTTTAAGTTTCAAATTGACTATCTATTTTTGTTTTCGTTTTTGAGAAAATTAGTTTCCATTATTTGTGAACGTAAAAGAAGTTAATCTAGTCATTTTTTTAAGATGGGAACATTAAAACAATTTTGTGAATTTTAGAATTTTCAACTCTTAAGTTTGATATTAAACACGGTTATCATTCCGTAGTTTGATCTTAACAAAATGTATATTTTTAGAAAAAAAAAACTGATAAAATTTAATGGGACGTCGCTTTTGTTAACAATGAAATGTGA
Organism: Kitagawia praeruptora; assembly: GCA_037693485.1. NCBI lineage: Eukaryota > Viridiplantae > Streptophyta > Magnoliopsida > Apiales > Apiaceae > Kitagawia > Kitagawia praeruptora. The sequence continues at coordinate 7,230,282 of CM075348.1, read as the reverse complement.
CCTTTATCAAGCAATCATATTCTTTGTTTTCGTTGAGCAAAAAAAAATATTCTTTGTTTTCGTAATTTATTAATGATCTTTTTTGAAGAGTAAATTACAAACAGGATGACTAAACTTTATTTAGTGTACATTTTTAGCATTTGAATTCCGAAATTCTCTAATCTTCTAAACAATTTTTAAATATTAATTTAGATGAGAATGGAACTAAACTACTCTTATTCCATATCAAATAGACAAATTTTAATTGTACATCAAAAACAATCGATAACCAAAAATGTGAGGTGCATTGTTCTTTTTAATAACTGAACACAACCGTACCATGCTCTTCTCTTTGGAATCTATTATTTTTTTCATGCTCTTTTTTTTATCCAATTATCAATATTTGGGTAAAACACGAAGATTAATAAAAATAAAAATAAAAGAAGAAAGAATATGGGTAAATTAGTGAATTGTACATTTTTCTAAGGGTCCCGGTCCCTGACAATCGTTTGTCAGGGACCGGTTATTTAACAATCGGTTCCACAGCCGTTGGATCGATCCAACGGTTGAGATTAAAAAAAAAATTACGTTCCTCGGAAATTTTCCGCGGATCGGTCCACGGAAAATCTGAGATTAAAAAAAAAAATTACGTTCCTCAGAAATTTTCTGCGGATCGGTCCGCGAAAATTTTCCGCGGATCGATCCGCGGAAATTTTCCGCGGATAGGAAATTTTTTTTGTAATCCAGGGGGCCGTTGGATCATTGATCCAACGATTTAAAAACTGATTGTTAGTTAACCGGTTTGTCAGGACCACTGCCTTTTTCTAAATAACTTTTTTAAAAGAATTATTTTAGTAACTAAATACATTCGTACGGTCCTCTTCTCTTTGGAATTGTTTTTACTAAATATGAATGTTCTAAAACTTGTTTGATTTATTAAAAATCATCGATAAATCGTTAAAAAATATTTGATTGATATATTATATTATATATTAAAAATTATCGATAAATCGCTACTAATTATTTTTAAATGGTATATTATATTCTAAATTAGATTGATATATTAAATATTATTAAAAATATTAAAATTTATTCGATTTTTGTTTGGATTAAACATTTCGATAAATCCAATTTACAGATAAATTATAATTAAATATTTAAATTAATTTGTTCGAATTTCCAAAATCTATCCATCTTAAATATTCATAAAAAATTTAGTATTACAATCGTACTCTACTAATCGATTTCATCTGTCACATTCTTATAGGCAGGTCCTAGTTCCATTAATTTTTTTCAATTGTCAACTTCAACTGCGCACATTCTCCCACTTATTCTCAAGTCTCAACACAGAAATTAAGGGCCTATTTGGATTGGGGTTGGGGAGGGATGTGTTGGGTTAAGAGGGGTTCAAATTTGACGACCCTTTGTTTGGATAGAAATTTAAAATAGAGGGTTGGGTTTATAGAGGTTGGATAGGGGTTGGAGGAGGGTTTTAATATAATAGAAATAGAGGAGTTTTTCAACACCCCGATTTGGGGTGTTGGAATGTTGGAACTTATTGCCCCTTTTTCATCTTTTTGTTTTTTGTATTTTCTTTTCAATCATAAATATATAACAAAATAAAAGTAGTAAGCATATAATTTATTTTGATTATTGTTTTGTATATTATATATATTACACAATTAATTGATAAATGAATTTTACATTACATAATAAATATTTCCGAAAAAATATTTTTGAGAAAAATATTTTTCAATATTTCGGAAAACAATATTTATGAATCAGTATTTTGGAAAAAAATATTTCGGAAACAATATTTCTGAAAAAAAATTCCGAACCAATATTTTGGAAAAAAATATTTCCGAACCAATATTTCGGAAAACATTATTTTCCGGATCAGTATTTCGGAAAAAATATTTTCGAACCAATATTTCGGTAAAAAATATTTCCGAACCAATATTTCGGGAAAAAATATTTTCGAACCAATATTTCGGAAAAAAATATTTTCGAACCAATATTTCGGTAAAAAATATTTTCGAACCAATATTTCGGAAAAAAATATTTTCGAACCAATATTTCCGAAAAAAATATTTCCGAACCAATATTTCCGAAAAAAATATTTTCGAACCAATATTTCCGGAAAAAAAATTCTCAACCAAAATTTCGGAAAAAAATATTTCCGAACCAATATTTCCGAACCAATATTTCGTAAAAAAATATTTCCGAACCAATATTTCGGAAAAAAATATTTTCGAACCACTATTTCTGAAAAAAATATTTCGGGATTAGTATTTCGGAAAAAAAATATTTCCGAACCAATATTTTGGGAAAAATTTTTCCGAACCAATATTTCTGAAAAAAATATTTCGGAACCAATATTTGGAAAAAAATATTTCCGAAATACTGATCCGGAAATATTTATTTCCCGAAATATTGGTTCAGAATTATTTTTTCCCGAAATATTGGTTCTGAAATATTTTTTCGAATATATTTTTTTCAAAAATATTGGTTCGGAAATATTTTTTCCGAAATATTGGTTCAGGAATATTTTTTTTCCGAAATATTGGTTCAGAAATATTTTTTTCAGAAATATTGGTTCGGAAATATTTTTTTCCGAAATACTGATTCGGAAATATTGTTTTCTGAAATATTGTAAAATATTTTTCAAAAAATATTTCAAGAAAAAATATTTCGAAAAAAAATATTTCCGAATAAATATTTCTAAAAAAAATAATAATTAATTATATTATAACCCTTCCCAACCTAACCCTCCATCCAAATAAGATAAGGGTTGAACCCTTCATTACTCAACCCTAACATCCAAACAAGGTAAGGGTTCAACCCAACCCATCTCATCCCTTCCCAACCTAACCCATCTCATTCTAACCCAACCCAACCCAACCTCTTGTAACCCCCTATCCAAATAGGCATGTAGAATTTTTTTGAATTTCAAAATTTGAGGGTGATAAATGGATTTTATATCCATTTAAAGCATTCCAATTTGGCTTAAATTGATTCACTTGGCCTCAAGTTTGTCGCAGTTTTGAAGTGTTTTATTTAAATGTGCAGGTTTGAAGAAATGTCGATTAGGGGTGAATTTTCCGTCGTTTTGTAGTTGATTTATGATATGGAATGAAGAACGAAGTCTTAATATCAACTACCGAGAAGATTACAAGTCAAGGAAATTGAAGACGGGAAGTTCGTGCAAAAGAACGGGAAGAAAAGACTGAAAAACGAAGAAAATGTGCAGAAAATCAGCAACTGCCAGCAACTCAAGCGCAGGCAACGCCCACAGAGCTCTGGCAGCGCCCAAACAGTGTCAGGACAATAAGCCAAGCGCTGGCAGCGCGCGCCGGAGGAAATTTTTTGCTAATTTTTGACAGTTTTGTTGCCCCTATTCGAATTCTTATTGTATTTTTGGTATCAAAATCTATTTCTAGTTGTATTTTAGGTTAATTTTATTGCTGGGCAAGATATCTAGGCCTATAAAAACACATCTTAGCTTTGTAAATCGTATCGTTTTATTATTGTAATCTAGAATAGCAAGGAAGAAAAGTGGAGAAAGGTTCAACGCTCGGTGACAAGCACGGATCTAGATCTACTTCATCTTTTGTATCCGTTGGATCATAGATTTGTTTTCTCAACTCTTAGTTTTAATAATATTATTGCTTCTTTCTTTCATACCTTGTTTTATATCATGTTTTCATCAAATTCCATGGTGACGAACGGTTCAATTATGAACTAATAGTTGTCATGGGATTCTAACGAATTTATTTATGGAACTTAGTATCTTGATGCTTTAAAGATCTGTGTGTGGTGTATAATTGATATCCTCGTATGGTTATGCTTAATTGATAGATGCTTCGCGAACATCTAATTTGTTAATCTCTTGTGAGGTGAAAGTGGATCTTGAGAGTTAGAACTTGTCATGCTAGCATAGGTTCATAATTGTTTATCAATATGAATCGTGGTGTGAGATGAAAATACTTATACCGCCCTTTGTGATCTTAATGGATAACTTGTTCTTCAACCAATATGTTTTCCAAATTCTATAGACATATAGGGTCTAAGCATAATTGGTGTATATTCATTTTCTATCTCTTTTGTGGATGTATGTTTAGTTTGATATACGTATGCTGACAGGTAACGTATACTTGCTTCGTGTTATTCGATCAGATATCATAACCATTGCATATAGTTATTAAAGGCGTTAGATCTAAGTGAAGTATTTAATGAAGTTAGGATCCCATGTTTATTCTCATGTAAGTAATTCGATTTCAAATCTCATTAGTTAATTTAATTCTTAGTTTAATATTTTGCACCTTAGTATAATTTAGATAATCAAAAACCTAAATTGTTATTTGTCTTAGCAATGAATTAAAATCATACATTGTTGCATAGGTACATCTACTGATTGAAACTTAACCAGATCTCTGCGGAACGAACTTAATTTATATTACTTGTGACCACGTGCACTTGCGTGATTTTGTGTTAACAGAGGGTATTTAATTAAAATTTTAAAATATTCATTAAAATTTGGGTTGTTAGGTCCGGAATAACGTAGAAGGGGGGTTTAATACGTTATTTAAAAAATATTTCGATTTTTGAGATGAAAAATGAGGTCAACAACTGAATCGAAATAACAAAATCAGTTCGGGAAAATATCTTTGAATTGATAAAAACCCAAGGGGTGTTACAACTTCTAATCCAACGGATTAGCTTCAAAAACTCGAACACTCCTAAGGATAGTTTAGGCACGAGGACCTTCTATCCGACACTTCCTGAAAGCAGGCTAAGCCGACTTTCCTACTAGATGGACTGTCTAGCAGCTTACACAGAGAAGATGTTTAAGAGAGAGAGAAAGTTGTGTGTTGAGGTGTGTTTTGAAATGAAATACAAGCAGCCTATTTATAGATTTCTTAAAGTTACTATGCTGCATAGTAACCAAATATTTACGTAAGGGATGATGTATATTTTTTTCTTTTGTCTGCTCCCTGCTGCTGCAATTCTCTTTTTCAAACATCTGCCGAACTTTGATTTTTCAAAGTTTCCAAAATCAAACATGTGGGCCCCACATGTTTCTTACTTTATGAATAGTACTTTTGGGTACTATTCATGAATAGTAATTTCGGTTACTATTCATATGAATAGTGATTTCGGTTACTATTCATGTGAATAGTGATTTCGGTTACTATTCATATGAATAGTGATTTTGGATACTATTCATTTTCTCTCTTCTGTTTATTCTGCTGTTTTAATTCACCTCAGAAAATAATTCAAGTACCAGATTAATTTAATTATTTTGTTATAAATAATTAATTAATCTGTTACTTATTTAATTTTCAGAGTAAATTAACTTTTGACAATACCTTGAGATATTATGTCTGTCCTTGATCGTCAATAGGCTTTGGCAATTCTTTCTATGAATTAATGTGTTGATCCTTCCCGTATGTGTTGACACTTGGTTCACTGGTCTGGTTCACAAGTGACTATCACTGATTTTGATCTTCACACCTTCGTTACATTCCAATTTATTAGCCTGCAGCAATATCTTCAAATACATGAAATCTTTTGGCCCTTCAACTAAATCATCTGTACATCTTATTATGTCACTTGAGGCTTGATCATGTTAATGAACTTCTTTCAGCGACTTGATCCTTGTTGGTGCCTGTTCTTCAAATTTCACGATCCCTGTATAGAGTTAATATTATTTATCTTGTATCCTAGTTGAGTTATATATGTCCTCCATTACATATTACATTTCATTATACTTTACAATCTCCCCCTATTTGATTGTTAGGGTTTGACAAGCAAATACCTAGAGGATAACTCAACTGATACAAATAAAATACAAAGATAAATAATATTAAAGTGCATTCTGAATCATATATATACATTTTCCAGATTTCTAAAAATTAACCAAGTGCAAGACAATTGTTCATGTAGACTGAACATATCTTCAAGTTTGCCTTTGCTTTCTTTCCACATTGCACTAAGACTCCCATTAGTTTTTCCTTTCCCAAAATAAAGTTAATTCCGTGTCAACAACCTTTTCCTTGCCTTTACGCTTAGTAGATTTTTCTTGTTCATCCATCTTCTCCCCCTCAGTTGGGTTATCCTCCAGATTAGTAGGATGTGGAGTTGGTAAATTAGACGAAGATGGCTTTACAAAGGAGTTGATTGCATGACTAAACTGGGAAGCCATGGAACTTAATTGAACCTGGAATGCATCATGTTTAATAAGTTGCAAATTTTTGATTTCTGCAATGGACTTACAGATATTTTGCAACTCTTTCTCCATTGTTTGGACCCGTGTAAGGAGTCTGCTATATTCCTTTCTGGTTACAGGTGCATGTGGTTGAGTAAGTTGCTCACTCGTATGTTCTGCAGGTGTTTCACTCAACACTCTATATTCACTCGGTTTAGTGGTTTGGGTTACACTTACATGTTCTGTTGGTGTTTCCCTCAACTTTCCTCTAGAGCTTCCACCGATATGTGTACCTGCAAATGAAATCATCCTAGCCCCTTTTTCAGAGGTCACGGATGGTGCAATGAAAGTTCGTGAGCTTCCGTCCTCGCGTGAAGCGAGTTGCCGATCACTGGTAAAAAGTGGTAAATCTCGAAAGAGATCCAGAGATTTTCCCTCTGGGAGGTTAAACTTGAATCGATTAAATGGCACAAAACCCAAGTTTCCCTCGTACTTCTGTGAAGACACTTGGTTCATAAAAGAACCACCCACCAATGGATCATTCTGAAAAATGGAAGATTCACCAGCAGTTATTGAGGTAGGTAATTCCACCTCGGATGCCTGTGAAGGCATTTGATCTTTTGAAAGATCATCAACCACTCGTATGTTCCGTGAAATGGAACTCAAGATAGTTGCTCCCGTCAATTCAATCTCATTTACATTTGCACTCATTGGATAAGAAAGAATTGTTTCACTAACAGTTGCAGTTACCTCAAGTTCATTTGGTTTACTTCTTGTAGAATGAGGTAGAGCTGCTGATGTTACTAACTCCTTATGTGGTGCTGCTGAGGCACTATCTCCCTCAATAATGTGGATGATTGGTCGTTTAAGTGACAATTGAGGTGTAGGAGTTTGTTGTGTTTGTGTTTGCATTTGTAGAATGGGCTCTTCGACCTGTGTTAGAGTCGGTGGGATTTCCTGCTCTTGGTCGGGTAAGATGGCCACTGGGGGCTGTAGAAACTGTATTTCCTGTGACACAATAGGGAATACAGAGGTTGGAATAGCAGGGATTGAAATATTACCTTGTCGTATACCTGCTCTCACTGGTCGTGGTAACAACGGAAGTGGGACAGTCTTTAGAAATTCAGTTAGGACTGTAGGCACATCCGTATATTTCTTTTTGCTTATGTAATTAATTACATTCGTCTTCATAGAAGAACATTCCACCATTTGACCATTTTCCAAGCGTACCCTGTCTTCATCATTCAAAAAATCATTTAGTATTAACTGTAGAAACCTTGGATATAAACATTTGACATTTTGAGTCTGAACATCTCTTGTTCCCAAGCGTTTCATTTTTAAAATGATTTGACCAAGCACTATTTTTCCAAAATTAATCCTCAAATTATTGGCGACCGCATACCCTATTATTTGAATAAATTCAGGTATTCGATCTTGATTTGTTTTATCTGAGGAAAAAACATGGTTAAGAGTGTGAAAGAAGAAATTCCAGTACTGGGTTAGAAATGTTCTAGAAAGATTACCAGTATTGAAATTGTCATCTTGGTACCTTATAAAACGAAAGAACATTTCAATCTGTTCAGGTGTAGGATCAGAAACGAGATTTTCCATAGGAAAATGAAGAATTCGATTAACATCTCGTTCAGTGACCCTAATCGACCTACCAAATAGTCGATATGTGAATGCACACCCGTCCTGTCCAGAAGTGTTAACCGCACTGCAATATAGTTCACGCAATGCATCATGGACAAGCTGCACTTGTGTAACTAAAGCATAGCGAATTAATGAATGTTCATTCAGAAATTGTGTCCAAGCCCGAAATTGCTCATCCTGAATGGTTTCGATTTACTGAATGGAAACAGGATTAACTTTAGCAATTAAAAAGCTTCCCTGCAATGCCATTTTCAAAACTTTGAGGAAACTCAAAAACAAGGGTTAATACGTATAACAAGAATATGAAATCCGCCCTAAAACCACCAGGTAGATTGTGAGATCTTTCCGATCAAAGCTCGAAATATTCAGCAATTGTGTGTATATACTCTGTATATCTGAAAAATGATGATGTTAAACACAAACAAAAACTCATCATTTATAATGTTTCAAGGATTAGAGGGTTAGGTGTAATAGTGACAGGTTATGTTTGAAAAATAACACCGCTCAATAATTTCTCACCTAACTACATAATTAGCCGAAAAAACATCTTATCACCGAAACTGTCGGCCGAAAAAACATCTTATCGCCGAAACCTATCAGTCTATACACATACACATATAATACTTCTAATTATTATGGATTTAAAAATAATCACACAGTAAATCAAGAATTAATCCACAATAATCAGATAAACTCACAATTAAATAGACATAAAATTAACAAAATATCATTAATTGATATATGTCAATAAAATATTTATTTAATTATGCTACAATTAACTCAATTATTTACTAACTAATTACCATAAAATATAGCATTTATAAGCATGGCAATTAATATAGAGATAACTGTAAGATGAGGACTGGATGCAAAGTAAATTCACAAGTCCTAAAATATGGACATTTAAAATACCTGTGAATTTATAACAAATTTATTAATTATCCAAAATTAATTAGACAGATTTAACATCCCAAGTTCACCAACTAACCTGGAGAAAGTGGATTCATCCAGTGGTTTAGTAAAGATGTCTGCAATTTGTTGATCTATGGGAACAAAATATAATACCACAGTTCCATTCATGACATGCTCTCGTAAGAAATGATACCTGATATCAATGTGCTTAGTCCTGGTGTGTTGAACTGGATTGTTGGCAATGGCAATGGCACTCGTGTTGTCGCATAGAATTGGAATTTTGTCCAACATGAGTCCATAGTCCTGAAGTTGATTCCTCATCCACAGGATCTGAGCACAACAACTACCTGCCGCAATGTATTCTGCTTCGGCTGTCGAGGTAGATACTGAGTGTTGCTTCTTGCTGTACCAAGATACCAACCTTCTTCCTAGAAACTGACAGCTTCCAGAAGTACTTTTCCGATCAATCTTACAACCTGCGAAGTCAGAATCTGTATAGCCAATTAGGTCAAAACCTGTTCCTTTAGGGTACCAAATCCCAAGATTGGGGGTTCCCTTAAGGTATCTGAAAATATGCTTAACAGCTATAAGATGTGACTCTTTAGGGTTAGCCTGGAATCTAGCACATAGACAAGTTGCGAACATAATATCTGGTCTACTAGCAGTTAAGTACAAGAGAGAGCCGATAATACCTCGATACTTCGTGATGTCAACTGACTTACCAGATTTATCTTCATCAAGCTTGACTGCAGTTGGCATCGGGGTCTTGGCAGTAGCTGCTTCTTCCATCCCATACTTCTTCAGAAGATCCTTTATGTATTTTGATTGGCAGATGAAAATACCATCAGGCTTCTGAACAACTTGAAGTCCAAGGAAGAAGGACAACTCACCCATCATGCTCATCTCGTACCTACTCTGCATTAGCTTAGCAAATCTCTTGCATAGCAAATCATTAGTAGAACCAAATGTTATATCATCCACATATACTTGCACCAGAATTATATCATTTTTATGCTTTTTATGAAAGAGAGTTTTGTCGATGATACCTCTTGTAAAACCATTTTCAAGTAAGAACTTGGAGAGAGTATCATACCATGTTCGAGGGGCTTGCTTGAGACCATAGACAGCTTTGAAGAGAAAGTACACAAAACCTTCAAATTCCTTGTCTTCGAACCCAGGGGGTTGTTCAACATAGACTTCTTCCTCTAGATCTCCGTTCAAAAATGCACTCTTCACATCCATCTGAAAAACCTTAAAGTTGGAGTGTGCAGCAAATGCTAAGAACATCCTGATTGCTTCAAGCCTTGCAACTGGAGCATAGGTTTCATCATAATCAATTCCTTCTTCTTGAGAGTAACCCTTTGCTACCAATCGAGCCTTGTTCCTCGTAACAATACCATTTTCATCCAGTTTATTCCTAAACACCCATCTAGTGCCAATTACAGATTTATCTTTTGGTCTTGGCACCAGCTTCCATACTTTCTGCCTTTCGAACTGATTGAGTTCTTCCTGCATTGCAGTTTCCCAATCTGGATCATCAAGAGCTTCATCAACCTTTTTAGGTTCAATTTGAGATAAAAATCCTGCGAAATTGCATTCATTCTGTGTTGCTCTTCTAGTCTGTACACCCGTGTCCGGTTCACCAATGATCTGTTCAAAGGGATGCACTCTACTCCATACCCTTTGTCTTGACAGATTTGATCTTGATGATTCTCCAAGTTCATGATTGTGTTGAGTGTGATGACTAGTAGATCCAAAATCATTGTTTGCTCCCCCTGAGCTGTTGCTTTCAGAGTTTGATGAATCAGAGTTTAATGAACCAGCAGATGCATTCTTTGATGTTTCTTCACTTGATTGGGGTTCATTTTCATTGTTCACTTGCTCCCCCTCAACATGTGCTGCTGTCTGATCTACTGGTATAGATTGAACAATAGAGTCTGAAAGAGTATCAGAATTTTGTTCATTCTCAAATCTCAGCTGGTCATGTTCATCAAAATCTTCAAGTCCTGTTATCTTTTTATCATCAAAAGACACATGGATAGATTCCATGACCACTTTTGTTCTCAGATTGTAGACTCTGAATGCTTTTGTGGATAGTGGGTATCCAACAAAGATTCCTTCATCAGCTTTTAAATCAAATTTGGAAAGCTGTCCTGGATGAGTCTTAAGAACCAAACATTTACATCCAAACACATGAAAGTACTTCAGGTTCGGCTTCTTCTTTTTCACCATCTCATATGGTGTTTTACCATGCTTGTTTATGAGTGTAGCATTCTGTGTGAAACAAGCAACTTGCACAGCTTCAGCCCAGAAGTAAGTTGGCAGCTTTGCTTCATCAAGCATGGTCCTTGCAGCTTCTATGAGAGTCCTGTTCTTTCTCTCTACTACTCCATTTTGTTGTGGAGTTCCAGGTGTAGAGAATTCTTGCTTTATTCCATTTTCTTTACAAAACTCTTCCATGACTGCATTCTTGAACTCAGTGCCAGTATCACTCCTTATGATTTTCATTGTATGCTTAGATCCTTTGTCCAGTTGTCTGACATGCTCTGTTAAGATTGATGCAGTTTCTTCTTTCTTGTGCATGAAATATACCCATGTATATCTGGTGTATTCATCAACAATAACCAAAGCATATCTTTTCTTTCCAATAGACATTATATTTACTGGACCAAATAAATCAACATGCAATAAGTGATATGGCTCAAGAATTGAGGATTCAGTCTTACTTTTGAATGAAGTTTTCCTTTGTTTTGCCTTTTGACATGAGTCACATAGGCCATCTGGAGTAAAAACTGATTTGGGCAATCCTCTCACAATATCTTTCTTTACAAGCTCATTAATGCTGTTGAAATTCAGATGAGAAAGTCTCTTGTGCCAATCCCAGCTTTCTTCAATTGATGCTCTACTCAGTAGACAGATTGCAGAGCCATCAGAGTTTGTTGAAAGCTTGGCTTCATAAATGTTACCATGCCTGTATCCCTTCAGAACAACTTTTCCTGTAGATTTGCTTACAACTTCACCGTGTTCTTCAAGGAAATCCACATGATAACCTCTGTCACAGATTTGACTCACACTTAGTAGATTATGTTTGAGTCCTGAAACTAGAGCTACAGCTTCAATGATGACATTCCCAAGTTTGATATTGCCATATCCCAGAGTCCTTCCTATGTTGCCATCTCCATAAAAAACACTTGGGCCAGCCTTCTCCACAAATTCTGATAGCAGGGCTTTATTTCCAGTCATGTGTCCTGAGCATCCACTGTCCAGAACAAGGATATTTTTCCTGTTACCCTGCAATCACAAAAACCACTAATGATTAGTTTTAAGGACCCAGACTTGCTTGGATCCTTTGGTCTTATTAAGTTTGTTAGCTTTTGCAGCAGAAGTCTTATCAGAGTTTGTGCTAACATTTTTTTTATCAGAATTTATACATGTAGAATCAATCTTGAATTTATTCAAAGAGGGTTTAAGTTCATAATAATCATAATACAATTTATGATACTCTTTGCATGTATAAATAGAATGCCAAATACTGCCACAGTGAAAACAAGGATTTTTTGGCTTAAACCTAACTGAACCACTCTTAACTCCCGACTTAGGAGGTATAGAGTTTATATTTTTATTCTTCCTGCAAAAAGCAGCAAGATGGTTAGGACTTCCACAGTTATAACATTTCTTCCTAGGAGCATTGGGAATAGGCATATAGTTATTGCTTTTACTGATGCCTACCTTTCCATTTCTGTTTTTCCTAGGTTCTTTTACCTTGTTTATTCTTTTTAACTCCTTCAGCTTGTGTTTAAGCTGTTTCTGAGACATTGAACTAATATCTACTAATTTGGCTTTATCATGTTTTGGTTTGTCAGATTTTGGTACAAACCTCACATGATTAATTTTGGGTTTTGCAGCCTTTTCAGTAAATACAGGTTTAGAGGTCTCAGCTTCTAGGTTGACAGTTTTCTTTTTATTAGTGTAACCTAGACCTTCTTTCCAACAATCATTGTCTATGATATCCTGAGTTTTCTTACCAGAGTTAGTCAAAATTTTAAGAATGTTTTTTTCTTTAGCAAGTTCAGATTCAAGATAAGCATGCTTTTTCAATAATTCAGTTTTAACAAAAATAGCATAATCTCTCTCTTTCTGAATTTCTAACATCTGGACTAATTCTGATTCTAGATAATCATTTCTCTTTCTAAGGTCTAGACTTTCAGATTTTATTCTTTCATTTTCTAAAGTCTGATCTCTATAGCTAACATGCAAGTTTTTAAGAAAGAGTCTTAACTCAGATATATCAGTAATATCAAAAGCTAGAATAGAGTGAGGTACCTTGGTCTCAGTAGCTTCAGAGATACTATCAACATTTGCCATCAAGGCGTAGTTCACCTCATCTTCAGAGTCTGAAGTGTCAGCCCAGTCCTTCTTCTTTGTGATGTAAGCTTGACTTTTATCAGCTTTGGCTCTCTTGCACTCAGGTGCAAAATGTCCTTTCTCACCACAATTATAGCATGTGATCTTGGACTTGTCGACTTTCCCAGACCTGCTTTCCTTTCCCTCAGCTTTTCTGAAATTCTTCTTGTCAAAATTTGAATCTCTTCGTGTGAACTTCTTTCCCTTCCTGAAGTTCTTGTAAGCCATCTTCTTGAAGCCTTTCACCATTAGGGCTGCAAGTTGTATCATCTCAGCATCACTACCATCATCATCAGAGTCTGTGAGATTGTCAAAGTTTGAGTCATCATCAGAATTTGATGACTCAGTATCAGACTTTGTAATAAGAGCCTTTCCTTTGGATTGACTCTTTTTCACAGCAATCTCTTTAGAAGCTTTCTCCTCAGTTTTAAGAGCAATTGACTTGGTCTTGCTTCCATGCCTCTTGCTTCTTTGTTCCATCTCAAGCTCATGAGTCTTAAGCATTCCATAGATTTCATCATGGGACATGTCTTCTAGATCATGATTGTCTCTGATGGTAGTGGCCTTTAAGTCCCATTTCTCAGGAAGAGCCAACAAGAATTTCATATTGGAGTCTTCAAGATTATACTCCTTATCTACCAGTGATAGATCATTCAACAATTTCAGGAATCTGTCATATATGTCTGTTAATGACTCATCAACATTTGAGTCAAAGTGCTCGTACTCCTGTGTGAGTATTGTTCTCCTGTTCTTTTTGATGGCTTTGGTTCCTTGACATCTGACTTCCAAAGCATCCCAAATCTCCTTAGCAGTTTTGCATCCAATGACCCTGTTAGACATAACATTGTCAAGGGCGTTATGTAATAAATGCCTTACTTTAGCATCTTTGCTAATAGAGGAGATATCTTCAGGAGTGTAGTCTTTCTTCTCTTTTGGAATCATTTTCTGTTCTTCTCCAGCAACTGCAACAGACAATTTTGTAGGCTTATGTGGACCATCATGGATTCTGTCTAAGTACTCTGGATCTGTAGCCTCCAGAAACATTTCCATCTTCACCTTCCATATGGGATATTCTGATGCCCTGAGTATTGGAACTCTAATTGATTCATATCTACTTGTTGCTGGAGTTTGTGTTTTCTCTGTCATGATTGTATGGCTTTTTGTATAGTAACAGAGTGGCTCAAAATGAACAGTACGGTATTTATGAACAGTACCGTATATGTAAATAGTACCGTATATGTGAACAGTACCATATTTGTGAACAATACCGTATCTGTGAATAGTACCGTATTTGTGAATAGTGACGTACAACACCGGATCTGATCTGTATATCGATCAACCTGCTCTGATGCCAATTGTTAGGTCCGGAATAACGTAGAAGGGGGGTTGAATACGTTATTTAAAAAATATTTCGATTTTTGAGATGAAAAATGAGGTCAACAACTGAATCGAAATAACAAAATCAGTTCGGGAAAATATCTTTGAATTGATAAAAACTCAAGGGGTGTTACAACTTCTAATCCAACGGATTAGCTTCAAAAACTCGAACACTCCTAAGGATAGTTTAGGCACGAGGAACTTCTATCCGACACTTCCTGAAAGCAGGCTAAGCCGACTTTCCTACTAGATGGACTGTCTAGCAGCTTACACAGAGAAGATTTTTAAGAGAGAGAGAAAGTTGTGTGTTGAGGTGTGTTTTGAAATGAAATACAAGCAGCCTATTTATAGATTTCTTAAAGTTACTATGCTGCATAGTAACCAAATATTTACGTAAGGGATGATGTATATTTTTTTCTTTTGTCTGCTCCCTGCTGCTGCAATTCTCTTTTTCAAACATCTGCCGAACTTTGATTTTTCAAAGTTTCCAAAATCAAACATGTGGGCCCCACATGTTTCTTACTTTATGAATAGTAATTTCGGTTACTATTCATATGAATAGTGATTTCGGTTACTATTCATGTGAATAGTGATTTCGGTTACTATTCATATGAATAGTGATTTTGGATACTATTCATTTTCTCTCTTCTGTTTATTCTGCTGTTTTAATTCACCTCAGAAAATAATTCAAGTACCAGATTAATTTAATTATTTTGTTATAAATAATTAATTAATCTGTTACTTATTTAATTTTCAGAGTAAATTAACTTTTGACAATACCTTGAGATATTATGTCTGTCCTTGATCGTCAATAGGCTTTGGCAATTCTTTCTATGAATTAATGTGTTGATCCTTCCCGTATGTGTTGACACTTGGTTCACTGGTCTGGTTCACAAGTGACTATCACTGATTTTGATCTTCACACCTTCGTTACATTCCAATTTATTAGCCTGCAGCAATATCTTCAAATACATGAAATCTTTTGGCCCTTCAACTAAATCATCTGTACATCTTATTATGTCACTTGAGGCTTGATCATGTTAATGAACTTCTTTCAGCGACTTGATCCTTGTTGGTGCCTGTTCTTCAAATTTCACGATCCCTGTATAGAATTAATATTATTTATCTTTTATCCTAGTTGAGTTATATATGTCCTCCATTACATATTACATTTCATTATACTTTACATGGGTGTATTCAATAAATAATTTAAATAATCCTTTAAAATTTGATGGTACCAATTTAGATTTTAAAAAGTTTTGGGGGTATTCAATCTGGATTTCAAATAATCTTTTAAAATCTAAAAATATTCAATATGAATTATAAACAATCTATTAAACTCTGATGTTATTAAAAAACTTATTGATTTTGAAGAATTTTAAAAGTTAGTGGATTTTGTTGAATTTCATAATGTATTTTTAATTTTTTGAAATCTCACCAAAATTCAAGAGAGTTTTGTGGATTTAAACTCAATTCTACGTAGACTCAACGAACTCTATGTACACGGATTCTACCAATTTTGTATGGATTCTACGTAGAATATTAAATCAGCAATAATCTATCAAAATTCATGGATTATTAATAATCCGTTAAAATTTGAATTAAATACACCATCCTAAAATTTTTATTTGATAAGAATTTTTTATGAAAAAAAAACTGTTACTATAATTTATTTATTTTAAACTGATAACTGCCCTATAAATGTTTTTTATCCCCGGTCAGAGACCAAGAGCACGGACGGGTAGACAAAATACTACAATTTTTTTTATGAGTACAAATTATTCGAAAGACTAAATAAATCATAATTCATTTATACTATGGGGATGTTTGGGGAACTTTTTTCAGAATAAGTCAACTTATTTTAAGACAAAGTTAGACATTTCTAACTTTCCAACTTATTTTCCAACTTAATTTTACAACTTATTG
This sequence comes from Kitagawia praeruptora, assembly GCA_037693485.1. Classification (NCBI taxonomy): domain Eukaryota; kingdom Viridiplantae; phylum Streptophyta; class Magnoliopsida; order Apiales; family Apiaceae; genus Kitagawia; species Kitagawia praeruptora. The sequence goes on along the minus strand of CM075348.1, from coordinate 7,213,823 downwards.
AATCTCAAAATACATTAAATACTTATATAAAAAAAATTATCAAAATATAAAATTTTTATCCAAATATAAGTCTATAAGTCCTTAAGTTAAGTTATATCAAACAGACACTATCACTGGCGGAGCCACGTTAAGGCCAGGAGAGGTCTAGGCCCTCCCTAAAAAAAAATATTTTGGCCAATTTTTTTTTTTTTTTTTGTAAACATAGCCCATACCAAAGTTTTTAAGGTCCAGGCCCTTCCTCACAGTCTCTTGGTAAATTTTTACTTGTTTTCATTTGAAATTTCTCCCCTAATGAGTTAATTATTTTGTGTTCTTAGATGATTTATGATTTTGTTACTCATTATTCAATTGCCTTGTGTCTTTGTTTAAGTATATAATCTGAATATATCTGTTAGAATTGTTAATTTGTGATATTAATGATCTCCGCTCCCCAAAAAAATGTCCCTTTGATTTAGTGGGAAAAAAATTCGCGCGCGGGATAAAAGTTCCCGCGCTTCGCGGCTAGCTCCGACACTGACCATTTTGGTCCTCTCTCACTCCGTGGGCTGGCTCCGCCACTTGACACTATATTATAATAAGTGAAATGAGATGTAATTTGTAATTTGATTAATTTCTATTTTTGGTTATCAATTTTTGTTATTCCTCGTTCACAACTCAAATAGTCTATAATTTAGTTAAGACTAAATTGCACTGTAGTGGCCAAAATATTTTCAATTTTGCACGGAGGTGGCTAAATTTTAATTCATGCCAACGTAATGGCTAAATTTTAATTTTTGACGCAAAAAAGGTGCTCAGACTCCATTCCGTTAAATCAACATTGACAGCGTTAGTTAATAATAATCCGGCGAGATTTTGCAGTTTCCGGTGACCCACAACAGCTCCGGTGAGCTTCCTTAACACACTAAATCGACAATAACATGTTCTACAGTCAGTGGGCAAAACAAACGAATTAAAAACAATCATAAACGATCGAATCCGAGCAAAACCCGGCGAGCTCGACATGGATTCCGGCCAACTACGGTTTCAATCATTTCTAAATCAAACTCAGAGTTTTTAATGTCAAAACGAAGCTGATAACATGTACAATCCAACCATGTTACCAGTTTATACAGACAAGCAACAAAATTCATGAACGAATTGATTTTATGATCGGTTAAAACTCAAAGATCGAATTACACAATCCTCTAAAACAACGATGCAATTAAACACATACACATGCTCCTTAGAACCCCTAGAAGCTATATGAATCATCAAATCAATTGGAAAATTTCACAATAAAAAAGTCCTAATTTGACTCATGAACCCTAGAATTCGAATTAACAAAACTAACAATAGAACGGTGAAATTGAACATGGAATTGAACTCCTGGCATCAATATGAAGCTATACAAACAATCAATTCAACCGGAAAATCAATGAATCAAAAAGCCCCAAATTTCATGAAGAACCCTAACTAACGCCGTCAATGTTGATTTAACGGAATGGAGTCTGAGCACCTTTTTTGCGTCAAAAATTAAATTTAGCCATTACGTTGGCATGAATTAAAATTTAGCCACCTCCGTGCAAAATTGAAAATATTATGGCCACTACAGTGCAATTTAGTCTTTAGTTAATTTAAATTAATAACTGCCCTATAAATGTTATTTATCCCCGGTCAGAGACCGTGAGCACGGACGGGTAGACAAAATACTACTCCGTACAATTTTTTTTGAGTACAAATTATTCGAAAAGACGAAACAAATCACAACTCATGTATACTTACTATAATAAGCAAAATGAGATATAATTTATAATTTGATTAATTCCTATTTTTATTTATAATTTTGTATTATCTCTCATTCACAACTTAAATAGGTATAACCGTTAGATACAACAATACTAATAATTGTTATATATAGAGGTCTAAGGTTTGATTCCCGCTAATAACATATTAATTTACATTTAATGCTAAAATTATCATATAAAAAATTTAAAATTCGAATTTTTCCAAGAACATATTAAAATTAATATTTATAATATCATATTATAAATAAATTTTGAAAAATTAAAAATAACACGTACTTTACACATATTTTAAGCTAGTATTCATAATTCTTTTTGTAGTGAATTTCATCCCACATAAATTAGAAAAAATTCAATTTTTAGATTTGTACCATTCCTTATAACGAATCATTAATTCCACCAAACATATTGATAGCCTTGCACATACCTATATAGTCAACACCAAACAATAAATTTTAGTATAATAATATTTGACAGTTGACTAAAATAATTTGAAAATATTTTATTACTTTTTCCGTCTTAAAATACATGGCTTTTTATTTTTTACATGTATTTTAAAATAAATAAAAAGTATAATCATATATGATATTTTTTGAATTTTTTTTGTGAATTAAAATTTAATATTTAAAATTTAATTCACAAAAGAAATTTAAAATAACATGTGAAATTATCATTTTTAAGCATATTAAAATATACGTAAAAAATAAGAAAAAACGTGTATAGTAGGACGAAGTATCTTTTCAACCTGTTTGGCAACGGAAGCTTAAAGCAAAATGTTGTTTTAAGTTGTTTTCGGCTTGTTTGGGTAAATTGCTTAAAGCCCGGTTTTAAGTTAAAAAAATGCTTTAAGTCATAAGTTTCATTTAGGTACTTTTGACTTATGACTTATGACTTATGGAGTTTTTTTTTTTTTTTTTTTTCACGATTCTTGTAAAGTTCAAATATTATGAATTTAAAATTTTTTAAGTCAAATTTCACTTTAAGTCAAAATTTATAAAACCCCCATTTAACTTTAAATAAAATTACTCAAACACATTCATTCAACTTAAAATAGACAACTTTACTTTCTCCTTTAAGTTAAAAACACATCCATTATGTCGTTTGGTCCCTATCTTTTGATATATCCCTTTCTTCCCTTTAATGTTCTTGCATTAAATGTGGCAACCGATAAAGAGGATGTTTTGTATTACTTAAAATAAGTTAATTTTGATTTAGAGGGTGTTTGGGATTGCTTAAAATAAGTTACTTTTGACTTAATGGAGGTATTTTTAACTTAAAGGAAAAAGTGAAGTTGTTTACTTTAAGTTGAATGAAAGTGTTTGGGTAATTTTACTTAAAGTTAAATGGGGGTTTAATAATTTTGACTTAAAATGAAATTTGACTTAAAAAAATTTTCTATTCATAATATTTAAACTTTACAATAATTGTGAAAAAATATAAAAAATAAAAAATTTCATAAATCATAAGTCATAAGTCAAAAGTACCTAAATGGAACTTATGACTTAAAGCAGTTTTTTAACTTAAAACCGGCTTAAAGCCGGGCTAGGCAAACGGTGCATTTCCTCCTTAAAGCTTGTTTCTCCTTAAAGTCAGGTTGCCCAAACGGGCTGTTAATGGATGTGTTTTTAACTTAAAGGAGAAAGTAAAGTTGTCTATTTTAAGTTGAATGAATGTGTTTGAGTAATTTTATTTAAAGTTAAATGGGGGTTTTATAAATTTTGACTTAAAGTGAAATTTGACTTAAAAAATTTTAAATTCATAATATTTGAACTTTACAAGAATCGTGAAAAAAAAAAAAAAAAAAAACTCCATAAGTCATAAGTCATAAGTCAAAAGTACCTAAATGAAACTTATGACTTAAAGCATTTTTTTAACTTAAAACCGGGCTTTAAGCAATTTACCCAAACAAGCCGAAAACAACTTAAAACAACATTTTGCTTTAAGCTTCCGTTGCCAAACAGGTTGCTAATCATCTATCATTAACCTTGTGAATATTTTGGTGGGCGTTTGAGATGTTTTGACAAGGACTACTACAACGCTTTTGAAAATTCACTACTCCGTATAACATTTTCCCAAATTATTATACCAAAATATAATTTGACTAATATTTTAACATCAAATATTACAATTAAATGAAAGGTAAAAAAGGATTACGCTAACATGGTCCTTCAGTCCTTCACTAGTATTAAAAATATCTATTTTATATATTTATTTTATCAATACAAGTTATTTTAATTTTATCATCAAATTTGAATTACAAATTTTACAGGTATTACCTTTTTATTATTCTTAATGATTTACCAAAATATACGTATATTTGTATTGCATCTTGTTACATCATGATGCTATCTGACGTAACCCTTAGGCAATGAATCTCATTTCAAAAAATCAAAAGGAATTATAAATATTTTTTAGAGAACGTTGCAATGCTTAGAGCATTTCAAATAAAAATTACGGATAGGTTGACGTGGTAAGATATTTTTAATTGTCAATCTACTGGAATTACAAAGTTGATAAGAGATTAATGATTACCTAACAACATTATCAATTTTTAGAATTTCTTGTCAACTTTCTGAAATAACTAATACTTATGTAAGTATAAAATATGTATAAAATCTATACTTATTATAATTTGGATTTACATAGGCAATTTTAAAAAAATGCTAATTATTAAGGTGATTTTTGAATAATTATTATCAAAATTGACATGGAAGAAAGAAAAAATAAAAATTTATTTATACAAGAATTTATCAAAAAATGGTAACTTTCTTAGAGCATCTCCAACCATGTTGAACCCTTAGCTAAAAATAATCAAAACATACTATAAATAAAAATTATAGAGATTATATATAAAAAAAAATCAATTCCAATGGATCATTTTCCCTTGTCTATATTTTTAGTCAACCTGTGATATTGCTATATTTGTCGAACCCCTAGAGATTTGTAAGAAGATTCCACGTCATCTCTTACAATATTCAAATGATATATTCTATTTATAATAACTTAAAATAATAATAACATACTATTTTTAAAATATAGCCAATCAATATAGCCAGTACCATCAAAAGCACAACACCTTACATGTTCAATAAATTTTACATAATCAATATTTTCTATTATTTTAGCCAATTGAAAATACTTTTAGCAACTCCCATTGCCAACTCTCATTAAAATTACCCCTTAGCTAAAATCACAAATATATTACCATAAATAAATTTTATAGAAATTATGTAAAAAAAACATCACTCCAATAGAACATTACTGTTAGCAAAAAATTTAGATAATCACTTTTCGTTGGCTATATTTGGCCAACCTCTAGAGACATGTAAGGAAGATTTTACATGATCTATTACCTTAAAAAAAATAGATTCTATTAATAACAACCTGAAATAATAATAACATACTATATTTATAATATATACAACATTATAGCCAATATACCATTGGAGCACAACTTCTTACAGATTCGACAAATTTTACATAATCGATATTTTATCTGATTTAACCAAACATTTTTAACTAATATCATTGGAGCTCTAACAACGGCCGAAGTCATGATAGACAAATCCTTCATGCGGATAAAGTTAGTGATCCTTCCGACCCTTATAATCTTATATAAAAACGAATTTATTTTCTCAAAAAAAAAAAAACGAATTTATTTGGGCTTATCGGATGTTGAATTAAAGTCCTAACAAAATATAACAAAATATTCATTGAGCCCAACCAACAGCCTCCCTTCATTAAGCCCATAATAAGTGTATCCAAAAGAGATAATGCGAACATGGACCTAAAAGAAATCTTTAGTGTCATGTAAGAGCCCATTCCAGTTATAACTGATGGTAAGCTAAAATCAATGTGTAAAAATCACCGAGTATTCGAATTTTGTAAAGATGAAATCGAGTCGAATCAATTTACGATTTTTATTATCTTGGATAAAATTGTAGAATGTGAGATTTTGTTACATACTTACATGTACCTTGCGATTGTTAAACTAAGGAATTGGGATGTTTATTCAAAATAATGAAGGAAAACTCCTTGAAAGATATCACGAGTGTCGTTGGAAGGAAAGTATTAAATTTAAATTTTGTTCTTTTTCAGGTGATTGAAATTTCATTCGTGAATTAGAAGAGGGGCTGATAAGAAGACCGAAACAGGTTGATTTTGTCAAGCACGTGTAAAAAATATTTCTTTTTCGCCCTTGTTAATTTTAAGAATTTGAATAATAAATTTCATCAATTTTCATTCGATAAAATCTCTAAAAAGATTTATATCTTAATTCTTACGACATATATAATTCTAAATTCTAATCTCGCCACTGCTGAACCGGATCATCCGATATCATTATAAAAAATGACTATTTTCCGGTATGTTTTGTTGAAAGAAAGTAAAAAATAACGTGTAAGTAAGAAATGTAAAGGTAAAACCACCAATTAACTAGGAGGTTTCCTAGTTCTTTCAAAATAAGAGTCCAATACATGCAATATCGAGTATAAAATTATCAGTCTTCGTTGATTTCTTGCCGTGTGTTCAAACTTCAAACACTAATATTATGCTCCATCCTAGTCCTATTTATAAAATGAAAAGAAAAATCGTTAAATAATATAAAGAGAATAATGTTCCTCAGATTAGCTCATAAAATTTACCTAAGTTTATTCTACTTTTTAATACAATTTTTTAATGATAATTTTGTAATAATTGATGTATTTACAAAAGTAATTCTATATTTATATTATTTTTCTGACAAACTCAGAATTCTTATCTAAGGTAAATTAAGAAAAGTAAACCCATAATATAAATATAATGTAAAATAAGATACCAGTAAAATTTTCTTTTATAAAGAATAACTACAGAGCTTCCGCGTATATTTAGAAAGACTTTGATATTTATATACGTACTTTATGTACTCCTACCTCTTAATTATCTACCACGGTCACAGCGCAAATGGTATCATAAATTTTTTTTGCAATATATATAAAGATGAATTTCCTATTTTCACATTCTACTATGCACATATTGTAAAAAAAATTTACTTATACATATTTTCATCATTTATTATGGTAAAAGTTTGTCCCCCTAATTAGACATCTTAAGAGCATCTCCAAGGATGAAATCTAAATTTGTTAGCTATAGTGGTTATCTAAATGGATTATACAATTTTCTTTTTGCTAACAGTGCAGATATACACTCCAATGGTGTTATGTATAATTATGTTAAGCTAAAATTATACCTAAAAGTTTTTCTAGTTCAACATATATATTGAATCATACATGGTTATCTATATTCTTTTTCCTAAGGGATTATGGTTGGAGTGCAATATTTTTTACATATCATTTAAAAGAGCCACCTAGATAACACATGAGATGACACATATATATATTTTAGCTAACAGTTTTCTACCTTTGGTCCTTTGGAGATGGTCTAAGTCTTACCCATCTCTCTTCTACACATGCAAGATAATGGTATATTCTTCTTCTGCATTATAAAATGAATTGAGTCGAGTCAATTTTTTTTTTTTTAAACAATTCAATTGGAATGTTATTTACAATTTATTAACTAGTTAATCTAACTTATTTTTAGGACATTAAATAATCTGATCGACTTAAATATTGCACGTTTTTTATGATAAGATTTCTGAAGTACTACTAATTGAAATAAAAAGTAAGAAAACCATTATTCTTAAGAATATTTATAACTTCAATAACTTATCAGTTCCATAATAATCTTACTTATATTAATCTATCTATACTATACTATTATAAGCAAAATAGGGTATATTTGGTTTGGTACTCTTTTAGTCTTTTTTTGGTCACTTTTTTGGTACTCTTTTTTAATTTGGTCACTCTTTGGTTTGGTTAAATCTCTATTTTTAATAAAATTCAAAAAAAACTATACTATTATAAGCAAAACATGATATATTTGGTTTTGTACTCTTTTTTTGGTCAAACATTTATATCATTTTAAAGTAATATTTATATCTATACTATACTATTATATTAAAAACAGGGTTTATTTGGTTTGGTACTCTTTTTTGGTCACTCTTTGGTTTGGTTAAATCTCTATTATTAATAAAATTAAAAAAAAACTATACTATTATAAGCAAAACATGGTATATTTGGTTTGATACTCTTTTTTTGGTCAAACATTAATATCATCTTAAAGTAATATTCATATACGTATTAATACGATAATATTTATATACATGAGATTTCTAAAGTAATATTTTAATAATAATAAATATATACAACTTAAAATTTTAATAATAAAATATAATTAAAAAATTTACACGCAACCGTGCATAACACGGGTTATAGGCTAGTATATATTAAAAACAATTTAACTCCGAATAAATGTTAGTAGTCATTCTTTAAGCAACTTTTGCAAAATCACAAAACCAATCCTGGCAAAAGTATAATACTCGGAGCATTCTTGTCTAAAATTCAAAAAATATGGCGCAAGATTCATGATTGCATCCCATATTCCCATGAAATTTACGAAGAATAAACCTTGATTATTGCGGCCGGCACATGTTAATCCACATTATAATGGATTGAGTTAGCATCACAAACAAAAGCAATTAACAATGAATTGTGATGGCAATTTTTAAGAATCCAAAGATAATCTGCATCTGTTCCGTACTTTAGATATAAAGTTTTAGAAGATCCAAGAATGAAGGATTAGGTTTCGTCGAGATTAACGAAATACACATGTGAAAGTTAGACTTCATACCATGCACATGCATGCCATCCTCTTTTTCCTTGGTACAAAATCGCTTTTCATGTGCATGCTCACGCAACTTATTTTTCAAGATTAATCCATGGCTAAAGCCTAAAGGTAACACTTGCAACAACTCAATAATAAACCTTTTCTGATTTAATCCGGATTTCAGTCTAGGTAAGTCGTCAAACTAATGTGGATTTGTTAATTTTGATGCAGATGGGTAAAAAATTTCCCTTATTTCTTGTTTATTTAAATATAATTTTAAAGTGACGTGTGAGTAAATTTATAAAAGTAAAACCACAAACAAACTAGAAGGTTTACCTTTTCTTCCAAAATAAAAGTCCAAATATTTAACATCAAATATAAATTTATTAGTCCTACGTTCATACACTAACCATGCTTAATACTCCGTACTAGTTTAAAATGTAAAGAACGATAGGGTCATTTTCTTTTTAACATAGATTTATAATATTATAAACATGCATGTACCTTCCTAGTACGCTTATTTAGTTATTTGTACCTTTCACCAATCTCTCTTCTTCTTCTAGATTGCATGCAAGAAACTATTATTCTACACTCTCATTTATTTGTATATATATACACACAAGTTATGTACTAGCATATTAACACCTTCTTCACTCCTACCACGCTCTTAACAGTTAACTCTCCCTCTCTCTCTCTCTCTCTCTCTCTCTCTCTCTCTCTCTCTCTCTCTCTCTCTCTCTCTCTCTCATATTGTCAGTCATGAAGAAGTTGATTCAGCGTCTCTCTCGCGTAGCCGATTCAACTCAGTACTCTCTTCTCCGATCAGAGTCCCGAGTTTCTACTCGTAGTACTCGTCGGTCTAGAGGAGTGCCGGAGGGTCATTTACCAGTGTATGTGGGAGATGAGTCAGCGAGGTTTATTGTGAGTGCCGAGTTATTAAACCATCCCATATTTGTAATGTTGTTGAATAAATCGGCCCAGGAGTATGGTTATGAGCAGAAAGGTGTGTTACGTATACCGTGTCGTGTTTTCGTGTTCGAGAGAGTTCTAGAAGCTTTGAGGATTGATGAGGTGTCACCGGATGTTATGGAGCTTCTTGGTTTCTCAGATGAATTTATGACCAATATTGAGTAGTTACTATTTATGATCAGTTAATTTATTAATTTTAAGATTTTTGTTTGGGAGGAGCTTGTATGTTAGATATATATACCTAAGAGATCAGCTTGTGATGAGGTTGTATTCTTGTGTACATATTAATGGAGATAACGATCAGTTCTTCTATTCTTTATTTTCTTAAAAAAATTATTTCTACTTAAACACATGCATATTTTCATGTTATCATTTTCGACATATTTTCATGTTATCATTTTCGACATTTCGTAAAGCAAGCGACAATATTAAATATACTTATAGATAAAATGAAAGGTTCATACGGATAGATGTTTCATGTTTGGGGAGACATGGAATTGGAACTGCGTATATATATATATGGAGTTGGTAAAGCTTGTCGAAAGAAATAGAACGGTACAAGTTTTAGTTTTCTGCTAAATGGGATCAAACTTGATTGGTATTACGTAACGCTAGGTTTCCCTTTGCGCCCATTAATCTTGACTGAAATTGGTTTTTAGTAGATCGACGATGGTGATTTCTTTTTTAATCTTTTATCTTGCCACATATAAGGGGTGACATTGAATGTATATTTTAATTTTCAACCATTAGAATGGTTGATTAGTATCCCCAAATAATGATAGCATATTCTATGAATCCAAAGATATATACAGTAAAACCTCTATAAATTAATATAGTTGGGACCTGAGAATTCTATTAATTTAGAGAGGTATTAATTAATCGATAAATTAATAATTATTAATTTATAGATAATTTTTGACATCGAAGAAAATTAATTTCCAATTATATACATTTAAATAGAATGAATTGTATAATTTATGTTTTATATATATTGTTTACAAATTTAATGAGTATTTGGGAGATTCAAAGTAAATATTCATGTATATTTAGATGATATCAAAAATAAAATAACATATTTTGAACTTTTTTCACGTAAAGAAGCACCCAAGACATAAAAAACATTGATTAATAACTTTTTAATGCTCTACGAAAACACCACATTCGAACTTTTGGATGCAACAAAGATGGTTAAAGATGAGTTTCATATAGATTCAAATTTTAAGAATCTTAGAATCATATTTTACAAAAAGTTAATACATATATTTTTATGGTTATAAAGGAATTATTAATTTATAATATTATTGGGACCATATATCTATATAGGGTTTCAAAAAAAATTATTATCTTATTATTTTATCGAAATTGATCATTTTTTGAACTGGCTCAAGTTGGGACCGGAACAAATTATTAACTTAGAGAGATTATTAATTTATCGAGTATTAATTTATCGAGTATTAATTTAAGGAGGTTTTACTGTAATCGGCATTGATGTTCGATACTTCTATTATAAAGTGGTAGATGATGCGGGTTAGATTCTGACGTTTTGTCAAGATTAACGATAAACAGTGTGAAACTGAAAATTATACTCTTTTTTCATACCATGAGAACTTTTTCTTATTGAATTAAAATAATAGTTCTATGTGTTATCCTTATTTATCATTTAATAAATTATTTAGATAAAAGATGAAGATGAAATTTGTATATTCTTCGATCTATATATACCAATATATAATAAGAAAATTAGGGTATAATTTGGTTATTTGGTTTAATAATTTAAAAGAATAGCGATCGTTAAATATTTAGTAAATAGATGATAATAGTTAGATCTAATAATAAGGAATATTCTATATTTAATTTCTTCTTCTAAAAATTCAAGGTTTGAATCTCGCAACAACAAATTTACATTAAGATTTTATATTATTAGTTTTAAACAATACATATCATTAATTAAATAACTATTATTATTACTAATAATTTAATCATATCCATAATAAATTATATCTATAATAAATTATTATACTCTATTTTGTTTAATCATATAATTTTAAAAGTATTTAAAGGTAACTCGTGCTTTGCACAGATTATAAACTAGTATGAAAAATTCTAGATGATATCTTTATTTGTTGTTATGAAAAAAAATTAACTGATTTTCAAAAAATAAAAAATTATTTTATTTAAAAAAATGAACAATTGATTATTAACTAGATGTTAGGTCCGATAAGATTGTAGAAGGGGGGTTGAATACAATCTATACCAATTTAACGAAATTTGTCCTTTAAATAAAATTTAGTTTAGACAAATTTGTGCGGAATAAATTGAAACAATTTTCAAGTTGAATATAATAATATATTAACTTGATGGGTGTTACAATTTCAGTACAGATTAATTATCAAGTTGATAAAAACTAATTAGAAAATTCGACATGAACTTTTCTAATTTAGTTAATAAAAATCAAGATAAGAACTAGGAAACTTAATTCGCTAGTAGTACAAGAATCACAAATAATCAAGTTCCACCGGATAAAATATTACAAAGGAGATGAACTTGATTTTACAGAAATTAATTTGTTCTTGGTGTGTTCTTGAGCTTTTTGAGAGAGAAGAAGGCTGCTGGGTTTGTTTTTTCTTGTCCGTATTTGTTGTGTCTATGATGCTCCTGGTTATATCAACAAAACAAAGCTATTGTCTTTGTTTTACACTTGTTTAGACTATCCAGAGACTATCAAATGACTTGCAGACTATCCACAAACTACCGGTATGACTATCAGCTCTCTGCAGACTACCGGTGTGACTATCAGCTCTCTTGTAAACTACCGGTGTGACTATCTGGCTTGGCAGACTACCCAACTCTTTCTCCAGACTATCAGAATGACTATCCTGATAGTCTTTAATACATGATTTTTCTGGCAGACTATCATGCAGACTTTCTGGTAGACTATTTCCTTAGCAGACTATCAACCTGTGTAGACTATGCTTTGTAGACTATCTCACAGACTATCACAGATAGACTTTTAACAATAAAACCATAGTCTAAAAACATTTCTGATAGTCTTTAGCAATTTATATTAATTCTAAATTAATTAATTCAATAATTAACTTAATAAATAAATTAATTCTTGAAGAATTAATTTGTTAATTAAGTTAACTAAATAATTTAAATTAATTAATAAAGAATTAATATAATTCTTTTTCTTGGCCATTTTCATTGAACACTCGCCTGTTTCTTTCTTTTATAAATCATACGACTTGTTTATTGTTTAACAACAAGAAGTTATATGTTCACTGTTCAGTAAACAAATACATAACCTGATTGACAATTGAATCAAACCGGGCCTATTTTGTTTTACATGAAATGGGCTCCGTAGAAATGCTTTTTAACCCGCACAGCTTATAATCTTTAATTAATAAATAATTATTTTAATCCAGAAATTATAAAAATAAATATCTAATATTATTAGATATTTATAAATATAATTTTCCAAATAAATAAAATATTTATTAATATAAATAAATCCTTAAGCTCTAAGCTGCGGTTACCTGAGCGTCTGGAACCGGACTCCTTTTGCTTAACAAAAAATATAACAATTCCAACCGGAGTTCCAGCTTTAAGAATATATCACTTAGAATTTCTTTATGATAATTCTTTTTCCTCGTAGCCAGTTGTTTGCACTAAATCACGCAAGCGTACGTGGTCACAAATAATACAGATATAAGTCGAGTTCGTTCCCACAGAGATCTGGTTATGGTTTTAATTCGGTAGATGCACCTATGCAACAATGTATGGTTATTATGCACTGCTAAGAAAAATAACAAATATGGGTTTTAACTATCTAAATTAACTAAAAAGCAAATTAACAAAACTACAAATTAACTAACTAACAAGAATTGAAATCTAATTACTTCTGCAAGAAAAACCATGGAATCCTAACTTCATTAAATACTTTGCTTAGATCTGACGCCTTTAATCACTATATGCAATGGTTATGATATCTGATCGGACAACACGAAACAAGTACACGCTACCTCTCAGTATACGTATACCAAACTAAACATACATCCACAAAAGAGATAGAAGATGAATAGACACCAATTATGCTTAGACCCTAAATGTCTATAGAATTTGAAAACATAACGGTTGAAGAGCAAGTTATCCATAAAGATCACACAGGGCAGTATAAGTATTTTCATCTCACACCACGAATCATATTGATAAACAATTATGAACCTATGCTAGCATGGCAAGTTCTAAATCTCAAGATCCACTTTCACTTCACAAGAGATTAACAAATTAGATGTTCATGACGCATCTATCAATTAAGCATAACCATACGAGGATATCAGATATACATCACATACAGATCTTTAAAGCAATCAAGATACTAAAGCTCCATAAATAAATCCGTTAGAATTCCATGACAACAATTAGTTCATAATTGAACCTCTCGTCATCATGGGATCTGATGAAACCATGATAAAAACAAAGTATGAAAAGATACAAATAAAACTAAGTAATTGATATGTAATTGTTCTACTCCTAAAGATGATCCTAATGATCTAATTTACAAGGGTTGGATGTGTTTATATAGGCTCTAGAAGTCTTGCCCAGCAAGAAAATACCCAAAATAGAGTTAAAATAGAATTTCTGCAAAATACGTTTCATAAACTGATTCTGTTTTTTAAGGAAAATTCGTAGTTGACTTTTCTTCAGTTTTTAGGACCGTTACAGTAGTAATTGGACATCTGGACCACTTTAGAATGATAGAGAATTCCGTTATCTTCGCGTGGACTACTTACGGGCCCCAAACGGAGTTGTAGAACTCAAGATATGGCCAAAATAGTAAAAATTGTAATTTTTCAGGGGCAACTTGCGCCCAGCAGTCTGTTCTTCGCGGAAATTGCTCCTACCCGGCGCAATTTGCTCCTGGGAATCCTATCCCACGTTGTAGAAAATCTCCCAGGCTTCGCGTGGACAGTAAGATCGCTGAAAACAGACTTCTAGAACTCCAGATATGTCCAAAACAGTGTAGACTGCGCAACCGTCTCAGAAATCCGAATTTTAACTAATTTATTCTCCAAAAACGATAGAAGCATCAACCTTAATCAACATCCTTGTAAATCTTCACAACTAAGCAAAACACATCAAAACTACAAGAAACTTGAGTCCAAGACAATCAATTTAAGCCGATTTAGAATGCTCCAAGTGGATATAAAATCCACTTATCACACCCCCAAACTTAAACCGATGCTTGTCCTCAAGCATAAACAATTACAACTAACTAACTAACTAGTACCACTTCCGTAGGTGATCACCGTTGCATTTGGCATATGCAACAAGCCCTTTAAACCCCTAGGCAGCCCTAGTGGACGAGTAAGGTCTCGTGAGGGCCTATAGCGAATGTACCCACAAAATCCATTTAACCTAATGCAATGCAATGCATGAATGCAACTAATATGAAAAATGCAATTAATCTAATACTAAAATCCTACCATACCTTCAAATCCTCTCATGCCATATCAACTTAAGAATCAAAGCAAATACGCAATGTCTTGGTGTCGAAAGTGCAAGCATTCACATAGTCTACTCAATGAACATGCATAAGTTCTCACAAGCCCATGTCAAGTGTAAGAATAAGTTAGTAAACATGCTAAGCCTACAAGAGTACATTTTTGAGACAAAACTCGGGATCTCATACGCAAAAACAAGTAAACACTCACAATCCACTCACAAAAGAATATTCACTCAAGAACAAGGGTAAGTGTATCACTCAATTCCAACAAAATCATAAGCATGCTTGACATTTGGTATCAATCTAACTCTTAACACAACATACATCAATGACGATAATCAAAAGGTCTTTAATTGGGTTGTAACGGGGCTAGGGACAAGGTATGTCAAATAAGCCAAACAGGTGAAGTGCCAAAAGCTAGTAAGTACCATAATAAATCATAAACACCCTATTTCCCCCCCACATAATTTTTATTGAAACAAACACTAGACTAGTCGACTGAAATAGGATCACCACAAACACAAATACAAATATGCTCTCATAATATTTTTTTTTTCTTTTTTTTTTCGAGAGCTAAATAGAACACAAACAATACTATAAACAATAACAATGATCCCACAATTTTATTACACATGCCGACTATAAAGTAAACAACCAAACCCAATTTTCAATAATTTCCCCAAAAGTATGACCAACAATAAATCCCTCCTTGCACACCTTATTACTCCCTTAAGCACTCTACTAGCCTTTGACAATGCGGGTTCAAATTAATGTACGGCCAATACAAGAAAAAGGTCTAGGCAAGTAATTTGGTATGTCACCGAAAAAATAGGATTAAGTTCAACGGGTTAACTAATTGATCATGTAAACATGGTGTGGTAATATGGGAAAATATGCTGTTATTCCTAATTGCCTTTATCATTTTAATCGTCAAATAATGTCATGCATTTCAAGAAAGACCTCAAACAACTGCTAGCAATGCAAACAATCTGTGGACACTCAAGCAAACGAATAAATTGCAAATATGCATTAAGGCTCAAAATCTCACTTGGTGGAAAAACATACTCAATCCCAAGCAAAAATCTCTCTAATGCACCTACTTGTATTCAACGCATGCAAACTAAATCATCTTGCACATATTCATGTCCTTCTAATCACTTACAACATTCAATAAGTCTACTAGCTTCAACTTACTAGTGTATGTGTGTGCACAAGAACAAAGCATATCACTTCTCAATCAAAAGCGTCAACAACACAAAATTCCTATCAAGCATGGGTGCAAATGCAAACTACTATGAACTCACATGATATACGAACATAAAAACAGAATGTCCTATATGAAACAAACGTAGATAACACAAACATAAATGCATAATTTACTACTACTAAGATGCAAAACATGAAATCGTACATGAACACAATGACTAACAATCACATATATATACACTACTTATCCCTCAAACCACCCCCAAACTTAGAATATTCAATGTCCTCATTGAATGGAAGTAAATACGAGGGAAAGTAGAAAACATACCTTGGGTTGCCTCCCAAGAAGCGCTTCTTTAACGTCAATAGCTTGACGTTACTTCCAAGCCTCTATTAAGGATGATAATAGTTTGCCTGGTCATCTCTTCGCGAGACTTCATCGTCATCACGGCGACACACTTTCTGCCCCTTCTCCTCGCTTGGCCTATTCGTATAACAACTCTGTCCTATTCCAATGCCTTCATCTGTTGACCCAAAATCTTTCAATTTGTAGAACAACACACACTCCCGAGCTTCGCTTGAATATAATGGAGGAGGGTAAATGTAAGTTGTTGAAGACTTTGGTTCCTCAAAGAGAACTTCCTCCATTGGCTCTAATGCGCTACCTCCATCTTTAAACTCTGAGACAAGTAGAAGACCTGCATCTTTCCCATATTCTTCAGCCTCTTGGTTCGCACATACCAATTCTTGAAATTTGTGTAGCTCAGCAGTGTCTGTCCCAAATAGTGCCCTTTCCAAATCATCCACCATCCTAACATGATCAAATTCCTCACATGGCTTGTGAACACTCACCTCACCTTGGAATTTGTCTTCCTCAAGAGAAGACGCAATTGCACTTTCCTCAATATTTGACCATGAAACAACCTCATCAATCAGCACCTTAGAATCCCAAAGATCAGCCAAGCTGAGCGACTTACACTCTTCCTCCTCAGCACTATCCACCACAGGTTCTGACAAAACAGCATGTTCTTCTTTTTCTATAGGATCCTGATCTTGAATTTCTTCTTCATCCTCAATTGCTGAATTCTGATCGTTCGTGACTTGTCCAGATCTGAGTGTTATGGCATTAACCTGCTCCATGCCATCTTGTTTTCCTGGATTTACCTCTTTGGCATTAGGAAGAACTCCTTGTGGTCCGTTGAGAAAGGCACTTGCAATTTGCCCAAACTGATTCTCCAATGTCTTGAGAGATTCCGCCTGACTATCAATCATCAACCTCAATTTATCCAATTCAGATTTTTCATTCGAAGATTGACCATCATCCCCATGAAATTGTTGCTGCTGAAAATCTTGATTGTCGCTCAAGCCAAAATTGGGATGATAGGTGGCTGGAGCTGGTTGCGAAGGTTGCTGGAAGTTGCTCACAAACTGTGCCGCTTCAGAAGATATGGCGCATTGACTTGTCTCATGTGCGCCCTCACATAGCTCACAAACACTAGCAACTTGAGGCACCCCATGTTTTGACATAAAATCCAATTTCTTATTAAGTGCCTCTAGCTGAGCTGCTAGAGCTGTGACTGTATTAACTTCCAGAATTCCTGCTAATTTGCCTTGTGATAATCTATGAATTGGATTCTGGTATTCATTCGCAGCCATCATCTCAATCAACTCATAAGCTTCCGCATAGCTCTTAGCCCATAGAGCTCCACCTGATGCTGCATCTAGCATGGTTTTTGACTGTGCACCCAAGCCATTATAAAAACAGGTAATCACCATCCAATCAGGGATCCCATGATGTGGACACTTCCTTAGCATCTCCTTATATCACTCCCAAGCCTCGCACAAAGATTCATCAAACTGCTGTGAAAACTGAGTTATAGCATTCCTGATTGCTGCGGTCTTTGCCATGGGGAAAAATTTAGTGAGAAATTTCTGAGCAAGATCTTCCCATGTCAAAATAGAACCTGCTGGTAGAGAGTACAACCAGCCCTTAGCTTTATCCCGTAAAGAAAATGGGAAAAGTCTCAATTTGATAGCATCTTCCGACACCCCGTTGATCTTGAAAGTGTCACAGATCTCAATGAAATTCCGAATATGCATGTTAGGATCCTCCATAGGAGCACCCCCAAACTGAACCGAATTCTGCACCATCTGAATTATGCTAGGCTTGATTTCGAAAGTATTAGCTGCAATAGCTGGCCTGACAATGCTAAATTGGATGTCATTGATCTTTGGTTGAGAATAATACATCAATGCTTTCGCTGCTGCTGCTGGTTCTCCCATTGCTACCTGCAACACATAAAACTAAGAAAACTATGTAAGAAACAATCCGAGTCAGTGAACTCTAACGACCAATATTGACAAGCACATAAACCAAAAATAAAACACCAATGATCCCCGGCAGCGGCGCCAAAAACTTGTTTGCACTAAATCACGCAAGCGTACGTGGTCACAAATAATACAGATATAAGTCGAGTTCGTTCCCACAGAGATCTGGTTATGGTTTTAATTCGGTAGATGCACCTATGCAACAATGTATGATTATTATGCACTGCTAAGAAAAATAACAAATATGGGTTTTAACTATCTAAATTAACTAAAA
Organism: Kitagawia praeruptora; assembly: GCA_037693485.1. NCBI lineage: Eukaryota > Viridiplantae > Streptophyta > Magnoliopsida > Apiales > Apiaceae > Kitagawia > Kitagawia praeruptora. Next base: position 7,195,057 of record CM075348.1, on the reverse strand, counting down.
AGCAAATTAACAAAACTACAAATTAACTAACTAACAAGAATTGAAATCTAATTACTTCTGCAAGAAAAACCATGGAATCCTAACTTCATTAAATACTTTGCTTAGATCTGACGCCTTTAATCACTATATGCAATGGTTATGATATCTGATCGGACAACACGAAACAAGTACACGCTACCTCTCAGTATACGTATACCAAACTAAACATACATCCACAAAAGAGATAGAAGATGAATAGACACCAATTATGCTTAGACCCTATATGTCTATAGAATTTGAAAACATAACGGTTGAAGAGCAAGTTATCCATAAAGATCACACAGGGCAGTATAAGTATTTTCATCTCACACCACGAATCATATTGATAAACAATTATGAACCTATGCTAGCATGGCAAGTTCTAAATCTCAAGATCCACTATCACTTCACAAGAGATTAACAAATTAGATGTTCATGACGCATCTATCAATTAAGCATAACCATACGAGGATATCAGATATACATCACATACAGATCTTTAAAGCAATCAAGATACTAAAGCTCCATAAATAAATCCGTTAGAATCCCATGACAACAATTAGTTCATAATTGAACCTCTCGTCATCATGAGATCTGATGAAACCATGATAAAAACAAAGTATGAAAAGATACAAATAAAACTAAGTAATTGATATGTAATTGTTCTACTCCTAATGATGATCCTAATGATATAATTTACAAGGGTTGGATGTGTTTATATAGGCTCTAGAAGTCTTGCCCAGCAAGAAAATACCCAAAATAGAGTTAAAATAGAATTTCTGCAAGATACGTTTCATAAACTGATTCTGTTTTTTAAGGAAAATTCGTAGTTGACTTTTCTTCAGTTTTTTAGGACCGTTCCAATAGTAATTGGACATCTGGACCACTTTATAATGATAGAGAATTCCGTTATCTTCGCGTGGACTGCTTACGGGCCCCAAACGGAGTTGTAGAACTCAAGATATGGCCAAAATAGTAAAAATTGTAATTTTTCAGGGGCAACTTGCGCCCAGCAGTCTGTTCTTCGCGCAAATTGCTCCTACCCGGCGCAATTTGCTCCTGGGAATCCTATCCCACATTGTAGAAAATATCCCAGGCTTCGCGTGGGCAGTAAGATCGCTGAAAACAGACTTCTAGAACTCCAGATATGTCCAAAACAGTGTAGACTGCGCAACCGTCTCAGAAATCCGAATTTTAACTAATTTATTCTCCAAAAACGATAGAAGCATCAACCTTAATCAACATCCTTGTAAATCTGCACAACTAAGCAAAACACATCAAAACTACAAGAAACTTGAGTCCAAGACAATCAATTTAAGCCGATTTAGAATGCTCCAAGTGGATATAAAATCCACTTATCACCAGTCCACTTGATAGTAAAATCCTTGTGGTTAATTAATTTATGATTTTCTCACATACCAGTCTTGATAGCTTGAACCACTGAAGTTAATGATGAACAACCACTGTTAAATGTGACACTCAATGTATTGTCTGGTTCATGAGTGACTAACCGCAATGACTGTTCTTCATATATTGACTTTAAAATCTGGTTCCTTTTCTTTTCTCCTCTCTCTATTTAATCTTCTGTACTGTCTCTGTCACCTTGAAATCTCTGTCACTTTAAATGAATCCACTTCTTAACGAATACTCCACTGAGGCTTGATCAGATGTCTGAGCTTCTTTCAATGTAGTAATTCTTCAAGTCTGTAGATTGACCTTGATCTTTTTCTTTTGACAGATAATACAATCTGAGATTCCTTGTGACAGTCTATATACTATTAACTATTACAATCTTGTTTAAGTTGAGTTGTATCCTCGAAATACAAATAGGCTACATCATATGCCTTTCAATCTCCCCCTATTTGTTTGTTAGACAATAACAAGCAAATACCTAGAGGATAACTCAACTAACTCACTTAAACAAGAAAAAGATTAAGCATTTAAGAGCTTAGCAAATAGTACATTAAAAAAATTTCTCTGGTTTAGATTTAACAATTCCAGAATCCTCAGTTTATGAAATGATAGATGATTGTTCCTCTAGCACTGAACTGACCTTCAATAGATAACTCATCTTCATTTCTGATTTTTTATATCTCTGCCTTATAATCCTTCACATCTTACATTGGTGATTATCAGCAGTTCTTGATTTACAATCACTTCCCTTTTCTGACACAGCTTTTCTCACTTAAGAAAAACAACTGTTCCTACTATGTAGACAATGGTGAATCAATACCATTTCTATAATTTCTGGGAAATATACTACTCCTCCACTTAGCCTTTATACATAGTACATTGAAAGACTAATATAATAGTATTGTGATGTACTCCTCCTTATATCTCCACTTTCAACACAACAACTGAAAGTCCCCTTACTTCTCCATCTAAATCTCCCCCTTAGTAACTTGACTTGCTTATCCTCCTAAGCACAGTCTGTAAATGCTCCCCCTTTCTAACCTACTCTCCTTTTTCTTGTACCCCTTTACTTCTCCCCCTTAGTTGAGGAATCCTCCAATCAACTAGTTGACAAAGTAGTTGTACCAATTATAGAGTTCTTTGTTAGAAAGGAAGTTTTACTTTCTTCCTCACTGTGAGTGTGTGATAGTGTTTAGTGTACCTCACAAGTGTTTCACTCTTCTCTCCACTCATTTGTGTTGAGTGTCTCATTTCCCTCTGTGTTTGCACTCTTGCTCACTGGTGTATCACTCGTATCACTCATAGCTCCAACATCCATTAGTGTACCTGCAAGGAAAAATCACCCTAGCCCCTTCAAGAGAGGTCAGTGGTGGTGCAATGAGAGTTCGCAAATCCCAAATCCTTGTTGGACTCGTCAGACGAATCTGAGTCATAATCTACAAGTTGCTAATTTTCCCTTTTTAAGGTTTTCAGATTTGAATTCTGAGAAGGTAAACAATGATCTAGAAATTTAGCATTGAGATCAATATTTCCTTCTTATGTCTGTGAAGACACTTAGTTCATTAAAGAACCTTTAACTTATAATCCTAACCGTAAAATGGTTGGATTACAGGTTTCCGTCAATTCATCCTTAGTGTATGCAATCTCACTTTGTGCATATGAAATATTTTGGTTAGTGTATAAGGTAGTGACTCTCCAACTGAATATCCCACACATCCTTATTTGCTGCATCATGTGCAGTTACTCCCTGGTGACCTTTAGTCTGATAGGTTACTTCCTTTTAGAGTGTAAGATAGAATGTGTTTGAGTTTGACTGTAGTCTGGGATAAAAGTTGTTGGGTTTACAACCTCATGACTAATCATGTGAGAAAACAAAACTCCATTTAGATGAACCTGCATCACAGAATATGAGCAATAGAGATAGAATGATATACAATTGTGATTTCAAAAGATTTACAATGTAAGCAATCACATCTGTAGAAAGAAATTTTGAGTTATGGGAAAGATATAGATCTTGAGCCGGTTTTACTAAACGAAAACATAAACAAAAATCCAATTAACAATAAATATTAATCAAATTAATGAATGTTAACACTACGCCAAATAAGTCAATAGACATCGGTTCTGGACCGATGTTAAAAATTTCCAAAACCGATGTCTAGCTATGTGAGGTTAAAAGTCTATGTGTTTTACATCGGTTCAGGGCCGATGTTAAAAACTACTTATTACATCAGTTCCTAACCGATGTTGTAAAGTGTATACGACATCGGTGTTGAATAGGAAACCGATGTTGTAAAGTACTTATTACATCAGTTCCTAACCGATGTTGTAAAGTGTATACGACATCGGTGTTGAATAGGAAACCGATGTTGTAAAGTATATACCACATCGTTTTTTAACCGATGTAAAATAAATCCATGAAATTTCCATATTAGACATCAGTTTATAGGTGATGTGGTATAGGCTCAAATTGATGTCAGTTCTGGGTTTTAACATCGTTTTTCAATAACAATGTGATGTGTTATAATTGTATAATTATGTGCCCAAAAATTACCAAAAAAATATCAAAATCCGCATGCACGTTCATAATTAGAACGGCAGCAACCTTGTAATTCAGTATACAAAACATTCACCAAAGTTAGCAATTTGACATTACCCAAAAGCAATACAAAACATTCACATAATTCATTAACATCTACTAGGTACACCAACCAAAACCATCCAAACATTACACCATCCACAGTCAAGTACATAAAACAGCTGCTTAACTAAAATAACAGTACTAGCTAGCTAGAAAACTTAACAAAATAGTAGCAGCAGACTAAGGCTTGAAAGCCATTCAGTTTGTCGTCGATAATTACACAAATCCCTGGATATAATCAAGTGCCTCACAACGGACGACGTCAAGATCCTCCTCTGTATAAATACTCTTCCGATTCTTCGCAGCCCACTGTGAATATTAAACAGATCAGTAGAACATCTTAAAAATTGTGCATGCACCCAAAACCAAGAAACTTAAATATATTCTGTTAAATCACAGAAATTAAACCACACACCTTGGTCATACATTCCATTTCCTTGTCTTCAATTATGTCCTTCATGTAGCGCATGACTACATACCCACATTCAGTCCCACCGGGTTGTTTAGGGGATCCCTAATCCAATAATAACCAAAGTATCGATCTGTGTAACCAAATATATTGAAATAAACTATAAATAACCTAAGTTAAAGTGAGCAGAATACTGACCAGAAGATTTTTAACTTTAGGATTTTTGTTTACACGTCCGGTTTGAGCATTGTAAGATCGGACAGCTCTGTAGAAGAGTATTAATTAAGAAATAGCATAAAACCCGAGAAATCCACGACTTATATGTATATATATATATATCAAAATCAGAGGGTAAAAAAGTATTACCGTACTAACGCTGCTTCTAGCACATCAAACTTGTTGGAATGCAATGGATTGAGAATGAAAATTTCTGAATCCCAAATCAATATCAAAATCCAATGATAGCTGTTTTATGATAAAAATAATCAGTCGTTAGATTATAAATTAATTATATGAAGTTACAACTACCACACATATTAGTCTTAACTGTAAATACTATTACAAACTAACAGTAGAGTATTTTTTTCTGGCTAAATACTATTAAGTATAAACACTAGATAGGCTTACTATTCATTATGAGGCAAGAATAATATCCGCGAAGGTGCAGCCATCAGCCTATTAACAATGTAAGCTTGAAAATCATCATTCAATTTGAATGTGGCTCTAGGATCAGCAAACACAAACATATCCAAATTCCTCGCAGCAACCACAGTAGACAAATACCTACAGATTAAATATAAACATTTTTCCATAAATATTCGTATTAAATTAAGAAAAAGTTGAGACAAAATTTTGAAGAGAAGGGGAAAAAATTACGCCATGTAAGTTGATATAACGGCCCCGCCAATCATTCCAAACTTCAACAAATCAATTACATTCTCATGCACCACGTATAAAGTTTTTGCAACTCCAAACACATCTTCATCACATCCAATCTGAATGGAATCTCCTTTTTCTGCCATATAGGTAACAACATGTTTGTACAACAACTTAAAGCGATGAGGAAATTTTTTATCGGGATTCACATTTGCAAACATCTCATGCAGCCTGTCTAATTCATTTTTTGGCTTCTTTGTTGACTGAACTTCATTTTTCCTTTTCTGCACATAAACAATAAAATGATATCTAAATACAATTCTCATTATGCAAGTTCATATATCTACATATTATTCAAGTGATTAACTGTAAAATATCCTTAATTAACTCTACGTGCCTTAGCTAGTGTGGGGGTGAAGGAGACCATGTCCCGAGGCCACGCTAAATAAGACCCAACAGCTTGGCGGACGGTCTCAATTTCACCAACTATGGGCACCGGAACCAAGGCATCTCCCTTGATGACTCCATCCACCGAGACACGAACATGTCCCGGTTGCAGAGGCACTCCATGTACCGACTTACCCGCGTCAGCTTCAGGTACAACCCTACCAAAAGCTACCTTATTGTCTATGTTATCAACTGCCAGCTCACATTTTCTTGGACCCTAGATATATGCGTTAAATTGTAAGTATCCATCATCACAAATCATATCCCATTAAAACCTTGACTTGTATTTATATATCTGTGTGTGTGTGTGCGCGTAACTGTTTTACCTTGTTTCCAGGTGGAGAAGAGGGGCGTACGGGAACAGGTACAATAAACATATCATCATCCTCATTGTTGGCCATCAATTCATCAGGTTGTTCTAGTGGACAACTTGCTTTGTCAGATAAATTTGGTGATTGAAAACTGGCCATCATGGCCTTGAGCTCGTCAATCTGCGATGAAAATTCGGCCTTAGTTCTTTCAAGCTCAGCCTTTGTTTTTTCAAGCTCATCCTTCGTCTCTTTTTCAGCTTTGGAACTTTGGTTTTTTCTCTTTTTTGGCATGTTGAAGTATTTTGATGGACTGATGAAGCTTCCAACTCCCCTTACCCTACCTGAATGCTCAGGTGTTTGCAATGCAGTACTCAGCACATCACTCATTCCGCTAGGAACAAATTCACCCGTACGCTTCTTTTCGAGCAAATCATCCTGTTAATGCATGACTCAAATTATGGACTGCTCTTAAATTCGACGTGAAATAATAAAGTATAAAAGGAAAAAAATCTTACAATTCTGCCATATATCTCAGCCAGTTCTTCATCATTTTCACTATCTTTCATACGACCAAGTTTCCATAAAATTGCCCGATCAGGATCTTCCTCGGGATCCATCCGTCCCGCCGCCTCTTGCCAAAAATAAATAAACAAAAAAAATTGTCACCAGGCACTTAAAAAATGAAAATGCTTGAAAAAAAATTATTAATTTTTTCTATAAATGCATACTTCTTCCTCTTGCACATCAACATATCCTTTCCTTGACATCTTGTGGGGATATTTTCGCTCACTCACTCTCTCACTTTGCTCTTTATTAAGTTCCTGCATAAAATTAATTCTTTTAATCAGTATGCATGCTTATAGAGAATTATTCAAGGTTCCCGCATCATACTTCAAATATTACTGCCCTATACCGCATACCTTCCAATCATCGGTGTTCCTGGTTGCAACAAATCTTTTCCATGCCTCCTTACCAACAAAAGCATACTTCCTCGGGGGCTTCGCTAACTTTTTCTTTTGACCAATAAAAGGCATCACATAATCACATGTTAACTTGGACTTGAACTGTCTCCACTTTGCACCAGCAGACATCAAAATAAAATGCTCACTTTCCGGTTCCACTTTGAACGTACCCTGAAGGAAAAACAGAGGAAAATCAATTATTCTACCATTTCTAACATTTTTAAATGGTTATATGTTATAATTCAAAAATTAAAACAAATTTTATTCTACCTGAACATCACTCCATATTTTTGCTTTTAAATCATCATCCACTTTTGGCCATGATGGTATATCGATCGGTGCCATTGTCCTGGCTAGCATGCCTACATAGGACTGCAACGTGCATCTAGTTTCTCCGATAGGAACACCACTACGATTGTACCTGATTTTAATCTTCTTCCCTTGTGCTTTCTTCATGGCAACTTTGTGCATGCCAGAAACACCTCGCACTGCTCTTTTTTTTGCAGATTCAGTACTAGTAACTGTGCCCATGTTTGAGTCTACGGGGGTGGGGGAGGCAGCTTTTGTAGAGTTTTCTCCTTGACCTTTCAATGCTTTCACATCCACATGTTTTCCATCATCCTCCACCTGCTGCTTTTCTTTATTGTTTATGATGGGAGGGTCTGCACCATCTGCATGACTCTTAATTCCCTTTCCCGATTGTTTTTCGCATTTCTTCTGTTTCTTTGCCATTCCTTGTAACTCCTTTTACTTTCTGCAAATTCCTGAAATATAAGTGCTTCAGTAAAATATTCAAAGTAAATAATTGCAGAAAAAAAACAGTCAATTAAAATATAAATGCATAATTAAAACACACAGTAAATCTGTAGTATAATGTTGCAGATGACAGATCAAAATTCACAGTAAATTAAAATATAAATACATAATTAAAATTCACCGTATACTATTGCATATCATAATTCACAGTAAAATAATTGCATTAAGAAATGAAATTAAATTACACAGTAGAAAAAGAGTGGGACAACATAAAATATAATGCTACATAGAACGAATCACTTTTTAATCCAAATTCCCTCAACATTCGATCTTTGATTTCCAAGACTAGGATCATCATCTCCATCAGGAGAAACATCGACTGTTGGGATTTTAGAGCAGAATGGAGGATTTTCCATTATAGTGTCTCCTAAATCATCGTCGTTGTAAATCTCGTGATAGTCTCGACATGTTGAAGTTAGTACGACTGACCAGGTAGGATCAACCGGATCTTCAACAAAGAAAACTTGCTTGACTTGTTCAACAGAGACGTATTTATCATTCTTGTGGCCTTGTCGACTAAGGTCGACAAGTGTGAAGCCAATATCATCGACCTTTACACCTCTATCACTGTCAGCCCATTTACACAAGAACAATGGGGCTTTGAACGCATAGTAATCCAACTCCCATATTTCTTCAATTATGCCATAAAATGTCATTTCCGTTTCCACGGGATTTAAATCCTTTGAACTAGAGACTTGGACCGTCCTTGCAAGTAAAGAGACGCCACTATTTTGGACAACCCTTACATCATCTCTGTGCTTTGTGAAGTAGCGGACGCCATTAACCAGAAAACCTTCATAAGTGAAAACAGAAAACGACGGTTTGCCTGCCAACCATCTTACTGTTTCTGAAACCTCTTCTTGATCCTCGATCATTTTACTAACTTTATTTCTAAACCAATCAGCAAATAGCCGATTGTGTTCTCCAATCAGCCACTGTGCCGATTTTTTTTCCCTCGATACATTCCTTCAAGATATTCCTTATGCATCCTTGCAAAATTAATATATAACTAAATTATTGACTAAAAGAAAATCTTACTGAAAACAATATATAGGAAAAAAATCTAACTTACATAATATACGGATACACTTCAGCGTTGTTTTGTAGAACATGTAGATGCGCCTCATCACGTTCTTTTTCTTCCACCGACTTCATTATTGCAACGGATAAGGGACCAGAGAGCCTGTCCTTCTCCTTTGGAAGGCCGGCAGTTGTACAACTCTTCTTTATAAACTCCGTACAAAATTCCACAGATTCTTCTCCTAAATAACTCTCAGCTATACAACCTTCCGGATAACAGCGGTTCCGTACGTAACTTTTCAACACTTTATTGAAGCGTTCAAATGGATACATCCATCTATAAAAAACAGGTCCACACAAACGCAATTCTCTAACCAAATGGACCGTCAGATGTATCATTACATCGAAAAACGATGGAGGAAATATCTTTTCCAGCTCACACAAGGTCAACACCACATCTGCTTGCATTTTATCCAACTTTGATACATCGACGACTTTGTTGCACAAAGAGTTGAAAAAGAAACACAATCTGATTATGCTAACCCTCACATGTCTTGGAAGAATAGATCGAATTGAAACTGGAAGTAGTTGTTGAAGAAGTATGTGACAGTCATGGGACTTGAGCCCAAACAACTTCGAATCTGGCAAAGATACACAATTTTTTATGTTCGATGAATGACCATATGGAAGTTTCATCGAAGCGAGTGATGACAACATTTTTCTTTTTTCTGCCTTTGAAAGAGTGTAAGCTGCAGGGGGCAAGTAAGTTCTTTTTCCTACTTTTTGTGGAGCCAAATCTGTCCTAACACCCATTGCAATCATATCATTACAGGAAGCCTCACTATCTTTGGACTTATATTTTATATTTAGTAAAGTCCCGATCAGATTATCGCACACGTTTTTCTCAACATGCATCACATCGAGACAATGACGAACATGATGATATTTCCAATATTCTAACTCAAAAAATATTGACTTTTTCTTCCAAGGACAGTCCACCTTCTTTTACTTCTTTGCTTCATTTCCAAAAGAAAAATCAATGCGCTCCTGCCACCTTAACACCTCTTCTCCAGAAAGGGGTTCTTGTTTCTCTCCGAACTCTTGTTCACCATTAAAAGCTGCCTTTTTCTTTCTATAAGGGTGATGTCGAGGTAAATAACGACGATGACCTTGAAAGCACATTTTTCTGCTATGAGGTAAATATTTAGCCACCGTATCCTCACCACATAAAGGACAAGCCATATAACCTTGATTTACACAACCTGATAGATTTCCGTATGCTGGAAAGTCGTTTATGGTCCACATCAATATTGCCCTTAGAGTAAAAAAAGACTTAGTGTAGGCATCGTAAACATTTGGTTCACCTTCTTGCCAAAGTTTTTCAAATCTTCAATCAACGGTTGTAAGAACACGTCAATGTTATTACCCAGTTCATGTGGACCAGAGACTAAAATTGTTAACATCATAAACTTCCTCTTCATGCATAACTATGGAGGAAGATTATAGGTAGTTAGTACTACTGGCCAGCAAGAATACCTATTGTTTAGGCCATTGTTATGCGGGTTTATACCATCCGCCGCCAAAGCTAAGCGTATGTTTCTTGGCTCACTACCAAAGTCTGGCCAAAGGTAATCAACATTCCGCCATGAAGGGGAGTCGGCTGGATGGCGCATTAGTCCATCTTCAACTCTTTGCTCAGCATGCCAAGTCATCAGTTTCGCGGTAGAGGCAGATTTAAACAGTCGTTTAAATCTGGGAATGATTGGGAAATACCACATAACTTTGGCCGGAATGTTAATCCTCGGTTTACCATCCTTCCCTTTCTTCCATCGAGATACACGACACTTGGGGCACTCGGTAGCATCGACATTTACACCCCAATACAGAATGCATTCGTTGGGGCAAGCATGGATTTTGGTATATTCGAGGCCCAAGTTAGATAAGGTTTTCTTTGCTTCGTAAGAAGTAACCGGCAAGACATTATCTTTAGGAAGTAAGGACCCGACTGAACTAAGTAATTCGGTAAAAGCATTATCGCTAATACCAAATCTCGCTTTCCAGTTATGCAGTTTTAGCATTGAATCTAGTTTACTGGAATCACTACCCTCATACAGTGGTTGTTCAGCATCCTCCATGAACCTCTTGAAGTCATATGTTTCTTTGTCTAAATCGTCAAAGGTTGCTTCACAAACATTCGGCATTTCCGATTCAGCATCAGGAATACGCTCTTCTGAAGAAGAGGCGGAAGCAGAAGAAATGGAAGCAGCAGATAAGGAAGTCGGTAATTTACTATCCCCTCTACTAGTCTTCTCCCCATGCCAAATCCAATTGGTGTACCCCAAACTAAAACCTTTTTCATACAAATGTCCTCTAATTATTTTTACTGAAAATTTCTTGAAATTAACGCATCGTGCACAAGGACAAGGTATTTTCTTTGGATCTTTGCAATTTTGTTCGGCATACATCAAGAACTTCTCAACACCAACTTCATATTCTAATGTGTCTCTTTTCGCTGAAATCCACGACTTATCCATATTTTGCAACAGCTATAGCCTACCTACAATTTCCGATATCAAATGGCAGAAAAATTTATAAGTGTACACCCGAGTTCCCTAAATGTCTCTCACATTATGTTCATTTCTGTCGCATATTATGTTCTTCAGGAATTTATATAACTAGACGACTTAGTAATAAATATATCCATTTAAATTGAAATAGTACGATAAATTATTCTAATTAAGGCTTATTTTGTATACTTTGATATTACAACTGTTGTATAACTATAGTTCATTGCATATTTTGACAAAGAAACTTTTATTGTATTTATATTTATTTAATTGATATTATTCACTACTTATAGATCTTATATAAATTATGTAATTATGTTCCATTTAATTAGGAACCGTGTCTTTCAGAAAACCCTAAAGCCTAAGTGAACATACACGGAATGAGTTAAATTAAGCTTGAAAAACAGAGGTATAAACAGAGCACCTCTTTATATATGTGTTCAAAAGCAGAACCAGAAAATGAGATTAATAAAACAATGTCACTTAAAATAAACTCCATATAAATTGCATTTAATTATCAGTTATCAAACAAGTATGCAAAATCCCAAACATTCACAATTATCATTTATAAAACAATATTAATACACAAATTGCAAAGACTAGCTAGACACACCGCAACCACTAATAGGAATCGGAAAGCAATGTTTAATATATATGTGGATAACCAGAACACAAAAAAACTACCTATATATATTCAAGTATAAGCAGGTACACTACTAATATATATTCAAAAACACTAAGCAAATTATCAAACAACCAAACTAAGCAAAAGAAGTTCACAAATAAGTTATCAAACAACAAAATCTGTTAATAAGTTCAGAAAGATTCACATGCAAAGTAACAGAATTAGAGACTTACTTTGGATAATAAGAAGCAGCAGCCAACCAAACAGAGATGACCCAAATATACAGACCTACAAACAACAATAGAGACCTACACAACAAGAAGCAGCGCAAACATCAATCACTATACAAAAATTCCAAGAAAAATAGACATGCATACATCTATAACAATAGATATGAAAAATCACTTACTTTGGAGATGACCCAAGCTTAAGAATCAATCAATCTGCTAAAAAAAACATAAATTAAAAACATTTTTCAAACAAAAATCGAAATCGAAAAATACTTACTAATCGAAATCGAAAATACTTACTTACTAATTAAGATTCGACCTAATTAATAGCCTCCAAGAGCACCAATTAACAGAAATCGAAAGGTAGGGTTCGACATAATTGGGATTCGAAATTGGGGTTTTGAAATCTAGGATTTTAATTTGGGGGTTTGTAATCTAGGGTTTTAATCTAGGGTTCTTCACATTTGGGGGTTTGTGAGTGAGATTTGAGTGAGTGAGATTGGATTGAGTGAGTGAGCAGCGTATGTTTGAAGTGAGGTAGTGAGAAGGGGGAAGTGCGTCTGAAGGGGGAAAATGGTTCTAAGGGGAAATGTTTAGAAGCGGGCTCAATATTTGCATTATTAGATGGAAAGTACACTGAAAAGGAACCGCGCTTGGTTTTTTAATTTTTTTAAAAAGTAGTTAAGACATCGGTTTAAAGTTCAACTGATGTCTGAAACATACTTTAACATCAGTTTTAGTAAAACCGATGTAAAAGACACCTTTAACATCGGTCAGAAATGCAACCGATGTTAAAGGGGTGATGTCTTTTAATAGTTTTGGCGTAGTGTAATGTTTAAACCAATACAAACAAAACTATATTATCATGTTTTAGATCCTGTATGTTAGATACCAACAATGTTCCTTAATAAGAAATTCTGTTAATAACAACAACACAACAAAGATTAGAAATTAAAACAGCATGATATGTGTGTGTTAAACAGAAGAAGTACAAAAGAACCAAGTACATGGACATGTTTGTAAGTTTTGAAAGTATAGTGACTAAACTTAAAAACTATACAAACTATTTATATACACATGACAAATAATATACAAAAATAAAAAAATAATATACATAATAATTAGATAAAATAAAAACTAAAAAGAAAAGAAAAATACGTTTATTTTTTTATTTATTATTATTTATTATTATTTTTTTAATTTTCTTTTTACTAAAAAAAATAAATGTATTAATAATATTTACAGAATATTAGAAATAAAAGAAAATAATTTATAAAAATATTTACAACAATATAACTACTTAAAAAATGGCTAAATAGAAAATAAGAAAATACTAAAAATACCATAGGTTATCCTTTTTACGAAATCAAACATTAATAACAAAAGGACAAACACTACAAACCAATTAATAAACTATTACCTATTTACATAAATATTTGTAGTAAATTAATAAATCTATATATTTTCTTAATAAAGTAACTTTCTTATAGAAAATTATTTAAGGAGAAAATATGACTTATTAAATCAACATAAATATTCAAAAGTAATCTTCAACAAAAATAGATTTCTCACTAATTTCAACTTGTAAAATTTGAGAAAAATATTTTTAGAGAAAATTAAAATATTCTAAAATTAAAAGAAGTAAGTAGGAATATATTAAGAAGATAATAACAACGATTTGAGAATTATCAAGCAAGATTTTAAGTTGATAAAATAATTACACAAGTGATTTTAATAACAAATATTTACAAAGATAATCACTTGAAAATTATTAAAGAGCAAACCTCAGATATTAACTAGTTTAATTACTAGGACTATTTAACATACCCAATTCACCAACAATTCTGGTGAATGTGGATTCATCAAGAGACTTAGTAAAAATATCTGCTGTTTGTTCTTCCGTGGGTACAAAATGTAACTCCACGGTACCATTCATGACATGCTCTCTAATGAAATGATACCTGATATCAATGTGCTTTGTCCTCGTATGCTGCACAGGATTGTTGGAGATTGCTATGGCACTTGTATTGTCACACAAGATAGGAATTTTGTCAAGTACAAAGCCATAGTCCCTTAGCTGATTCCTAATCCACAAAATCTGTGCACAACAGCTTCCAGCAGCTATGTATTCAGCTTCAGCTGTTGAGTTGGAAACTGTTTGCTGTTTCTTGCTGTACCAGGAAACCAACCTGCCACCTAGGAATTGACAACTCCTAGAGGTGCTTTTCCTATCTACAACACTTCCTGCATAATCTGAATCTGAATATCCAACAAGATTAAAACCAGAATCTTTAGGGTACCAGATGCCTAAGTTAGGCGTACCCTTAAGATATCTCAAGATTCGTTTTACAGCAATGAGATGAACATCTCTAGGATCCGATTGGAACCTTGCACACAAACATGTAGCATGCATAATATCTGGTCTACTTGCAGTAAGGTAAAGTAATGGGCCTATCATACCTCTGTAGCTTGTGATATCTACCTTAGCAGAATTTTCACATGCTCCAAATTTGACAGCTGTAGATGATGGTGTTCTTGCTGAAGATGAGTCCTCCATTTGATATTTCTTGAGGAGCTCTCTGACATACTTGGATTGACAGATAAATATTCCATCTGTCCTTTGACTTACTTGCAATCCAAGAAAGAACTTCAGCTCACCCATCATGCTCATTTCAAACTTACCCTGCATTAACTTAGCAAATTTCTTGCAAAGAAGATCATTAGTAGACCCGAATATTATATCATCTACATATATTTGGACTAGTATTGTATCATTCTTATGTTTCTTTGTGAAGAGAGTTTTGTCTATGACACCTCTAACAAAACCATTTTCAAGTAAAAATTCAGAGAGAGTGTCATACCATTTCCTTGGTGCTTGCTTAAGACCATAGATAGCCTTGAAGAGAAAGTAGACATAATCCATGAATTCTGGATCTTCAAAGCCAGGGGGCTGTTCTACATATACCTCTTCATCTAGCTTACCATTAAGAAAGGCACTCTTGACATCCATTTGATAAACCTTAAAGTTTGAGAATGCTGCGAATGCCAAGAATATTCTGATAGCCTCAAGTCTTGCCACTGGAGCGTAGGTTTCATCATAATCAATGCCTTCAGCTTGTGAATAACCCTTTGCTACCAGCCTTGCTTTATTTCTTGTCACTGTCCCATCTTCATCTAGCTTGTTTCTGAATACCCACCTTGTGTCAACCACTTTCCTGTCTTTGGGTCTGGGTACCAGCTTCCATACTTCTTGTTGTTTGAATTGATTGAGTTCATCTTGCATAGCAATCACCCAATCAGGATCAGAAAGAGCCTCCTCAGTTTTCTTAGGTTCCATTTCAGATAGAAACCCTGAATAGTTACATTGATTTTGAATAGCACTTCTAGTTTTAACTCCAACATCTGGATCACCAATAATAAGCTCAAAAGGATGAGCTCTATTCCAAACAGTCTGTCTGGGAAGATTTAATCTTGATGATTCGCCTTGTTCTTCATTGTGATGTTGAGTATGACTAGTTGATCCTTCATTATCTCCCCCTGAGTTGTTACCAGGTTGACTAGATGAATGTTCAGGGGTGTCAGGTGTATCTTCATTATTCTCATTGTTTTCATCACCATTACCCTGATCATCATCATCACCATTTTCATTGTTGTCATTAGCATTAGCAAAAACATCAGGTGGATTGTCATCATCTGAATCTGTATCTGTCATGTCATCGAAAGATAGCTTTTCAGATGGATCCTTAGTTTGGATACTAGGGAGTTTAGTGTCATCAAATGTTACATTGACACTTTCCATCATCTTCTGTTCATCAATCACATACACCCTGTATGCCCTCATTGAATAACCAATAAAAATTGCTTCAAATGCTTTGGTATCAATTTACCACCTTGATCATCACCTTCTTTAAGCACAAAGCATTTTGCCCCAAATACATGAAAGTATTTGAGTGATGGTTTCTTATCAGCCATAATTTCATAGGGTGTCTTCATATGGTCTTTATTGATTAGAGTTCGATTCTGGGTATAGCATGCAGTGTTGACAGCTTCAGCCCAAAAGTACAATGGAAGCCTTGATTCACTTAACATAGTACGTGCAGCTTCAATCAAGGTTCTATTCTTTCTTTCCACTACCCCATTTTGCTGAGGAGTTCTTGGAGCTGAGTAATGTCTAGTTATACCCTTCTCAGTGCAGAAGTCATTTAGAACTGTATTCTTAAATTCAATTCCATTGTCTGATCTTATAGCTCTCACTGGATACGTAGAATCTCGCTCAATTAATTTGATGTGATCAATCACCAGTTGTGGAGTCTCATCTTTAGAATTCAAAAATATGACCCATGTGTATTTTGAAAAATCATCAACGATCACTAGAGCATATCTTTTCTTTGATATTGACATCACATTAACTGGACCAAACAAATCCATATGAAGTAATTGTAATGGTTCAGTTATTGAAGATGTGTCAGTGCTCCTGTGAGTTGCCCTTTTTAGCTTGCCTTTTTAACATGCATCACACAGTCCTTCTTGAGTGAATTCCATTGAAGGCAAACCTCTCACCAACTCTCTTTTAACTAGAGAATTCATTGTTTTGAAATTAAGATGAGAAAGTTTCTTGTGCCATAGCCAACTCTCGTCATTAGATGCTTTAGTGTAGAAGCAAGTAATTTCTGCAGTGCTTCCTGAGTTCATATTGGCTACGTACAGATTGCCTTTTCTAACTCCTGTCAGTTGTGGCTTTTCATGTCTCTTGTGTGAAATTAGACAATTCTTCTTGTTGAAATAAACTTCATATCCTTTGTCACAGAATTGACTAACACTGAGCAAATTGTGCTCAAGTCCTTTCACAAAAGAGACTTCATCAATGATAACATTTCCAGCTTCAAGTCTGCCATATCCATCAGTTCTACCTTTGCTGTTATCTCCAAAGGTAACTACTGGGCCGGCCTTCTCCACCACATTTGTCAGCAGGGTTCTGTCACCAGTCATATGCCTTGAACATCCACTGTCCAAGATCCAGGTTACTCGTTCAACCTGTTCAACACCCTGTAATGACAAACGGATTAAACTTTCTTCGGAACCCAAGCTTGGTTGGGTCCAGAGTACTTAAAGAATTGACCTTTGTCAGGAAAAACAACATTTTTAACCTTAACACCAATTTTACCATTATTCAACAAGCATTTTACCCTATAAACAGATTTTACAATCTTTTATTTAATTTTGGGTATCCATGTTTGTTTAGCAGCAATAACATTTTTTTCATTGACTGGACATTTGACCTTGTAGACAGCCTTAGTAAAACTTTGTTTAGGCTTAAGTACAAATGTCTCTCTCTTAACATGAGGAGGACTAGCAGTCTTTGATCTAACATTATTATTCCTGTTCATATGTAGTCGAGGAGTAGTCTTATTATCACATGCATGATTACCATTAAAGTAAGCAGACATAACATTAAAAGCACAAGATATACAATTGACAACACCACATGCTTTATGATTAGAATCAATGATAGGCATGGTATACATGTTAGATATGTTATTATTCTGCTCCAACTTGTTATCACCTAACTCAATTTTAGATGAACTGGGAACAAACTTCACTGGTTTCATAGAAACAACCTTATTAGATTTAACATTTTTGGTTGTAGGTGCCTTAACAGATTTTTCATTATCAATGACTATACCATTAGCACTGTCCTCATTTCTCATTTCTTCTTGAATCACAATAGAATACATGTTTGGTGGTTCAGAAACAGATTCTTTAAACATGGGTTTTTCAACATTCTTGAGTACGTGTGGTATACCTCTTTCTTTAGCAGGAATAGGATTAGCAGAATGATTGCTCAAAGAACCAACAGCTTCTTTGTAACCAAACCCTATTCCTACAATTTGTTCTCTAGCTTGTTTATTGAAGTGCTCTTTGGAAACTTTAACAGAATTATAACAAGCTCTAATCTGTGTTTCAAGTTCTCTAATCCTGATGTCTTGTTCAGCAATCCTATCAACTTGTTTTACCATGTATTCTCCTAATGACTTATCTCTGCGGTTAAGTCGAGCTATTTCTTCTATATTCTTATCTTGATTAGTATGCACCTTTTTTAATTCTAACATTTCATTTTCAAGTTTAGTGTTTACAAGACTTATTCTCTCGTATCCTTTTTGTGCATTAGACAAGCAATTACGTAAGCTACGAATTAACTCTTCATCAGTAAGAATTACCGGTGTGGTGTAATAAGTTGATGACTCAGCATTTGCCACCAGCGCAAAGTTTCCATATTCTTCATCTTCGCTATCTGTGTCATCCCAGCTTTTACCGGCAGCTACCACTACGCCATAAACGCACATACGCAACCCTCATTTTCAGTTGCGTAAGGCCTGAAAAGCGTTGCGTAAGACCTTACGCAACGCTTTTGGGGCGTTACCAATACTGGCGTTGCGTAAGACCCCTAACGCAACGCTTTTCGAAGCTATTGCAACACTTCGAAAAGCATTGCAAAAGAGGCCTTATGCAACACCAAAAGCATGCAAACGCAACACTTCATGGGGTTGCATAAGATGTTTCAGCCACGTCACCATGCTGACATGGAAGCAAGGTGCCACATCAGCATGCTGACATGTAAGCAAGGTGCCACGTCAGTATGCTGACATGTCACTAGTGGGGCCCACAAGTGCCATGTCACAAATGGGGGGGGGGGATGCCACGTCATCAGTGGGGCCCACCAAGGTGCCACGTCAGCACTGGACCCACATGCCACATCAACAGTGGGGCCCACATGCCACGTCATCAGTGGGGCCCACCAAGGTGCCACATCAGCACTGAGGCCCACATGCCACGTCAGCAATATGGCCCACATGCCACGTCAGCAGTAGGGCCCACATGCCACGTCAACAGTGGGTACCACTATCTAACGCAACGCTATTTGAGTCTAATGCAACGCTAATTTTTTTTTAGGCAACACTAAATATACCATAATGCAACATCATATATAGTCAAATGCAACACTTTTTTACAAAAAAATTGAAATGGCTGAGCTGTTAATACATAAAATAATCTGGTCCAAACCAAGCCAACTACTGGTCCAAACCAACCACAAGGCAATGATGCGGCCAACAAAAATACTTGACAGTTTACAAAAATACCAAGTTCTAATACTAGCTAGTTAAAGCTACAAAAATTACTAAGTGGAGCCATAAAAATCCTTCAATTCTATTATTAATTTGCTCCATTGTATCTCCCATGGTCGGCTATGTCGCAAGCTCTCGCCAACCTCTTTCTCCACGCATCATCTCATCATTTGACAACCCTGCAAACATCAAATATCAACACTAGGAAACCATGTTTATAAATCAGCAACTCAAGCATGTTATACATGATTCTAGTTAAAATTACGTCTCACCCCCTTTATCACGATTAAAATTCAAGTGCTTTAAGAGAAATGGAACCTTAACGAGTCGACTACTCTAATATTTAATTTTGGTCTTTTTGCACTGGCATAAATATATGATCCTCCTGATGTATATTAAGTGATGCATCAAAATTAATTGGCAACATTTGAATATCTGTCAATATATAAATCAATGCTACAGATAATTATATTATATATTGACTGAACACGTGGAAGCCTGTTACGGAAGATAAGATATCACATAGGCACCTAAATATGACATCTGCATGAGTTACATTCAAACAATGATTTCCTAGGTCATCTGAGCATTTTACGTCTTCTTGTTTAGAACAACAATCAGGAATATTCCCCTTACAATACACACCAGATTAATGACATACCATCATACAGAAAAGGCCACTGAATATGCATATACTATTATTACAAAAAACAGTACAACTTACAAATAAAAACGCCAGAACTCTGCACCACAAAAGAACTGTGTAGATTTTCTTGTTCTTGAAAATAAAAGGATGGAAAGTCCACTGCAACAAAAGATACTGAAGGTCAGAAACATATTCACACTCTTACTGTTTAGCATTAAGGGACAAACTTGAAATCGACATCTGCTACTTGAAATGAACACTTGATCCTATAGACTTGATCACCTTATTATTTATTCCATGAGATTAAAAACCAAGGGAGAGGGTGTGAGTGATATTACTTCCAAGATTAACTAGAACGTGATCTAGACTAGAACATGGGTCATGGGATCATTGCAAGGATTAAGTATGATAAAATGAGTATAATTTCAATCTGTAAAAGTATGTGAACTATAGTACTTGCAAACAGATATAGCCCTAGTTCTCCGTATCTATCAAATTTAAATATGAAACATATATCCAATATAACTTGATTATTTGAGCCACACATAACAATATCTGTCTCATATTGCACTTAAATGGACCCTAAAGAAATACATTTGACAGTTTCTTTTTCTTCTCTGGTGAAGAAGGCATCTCTACAGCCAGTTAAAAAAATAATGATTCTCTAGTGAACTGAAAACAGGTAAAATAATCTCACCAACACAAAAGACGCGAAGATGAAGGTAAATACAGTTTCACTGATGTACGCTCTTTCTATCCCAAAGCTCCTGAAATACCAAAGTGAAAGAATGGAAAATATCGGTAACAATCAGAATCATCATCAGTAGTGCATAACAAAAAAAAAACAAAGTAAGGAATCAAGTATACATACCGGAAGAAGATAATAGCCAACATCCTGTAGAATGGGACCTGGTCGATGGAAATAATGTACTCCGTGAGCAGCCAGTCCATGTATATACTGAATAAGCATAAAAACACAACCTTTTCACAATCTTGACCAACATTCATGAAAAAGAAAAATCACACAATGGATCAAATGACACTGGTAAAATTAAAGGTTTACAGCAGTACCCACCTTAATGGATCCGACACGATCAAATACTTTTTGAGAACGTAAAGATAACTCTTCAGCAAATACATTCTTTACAGACAGGTGGTTCTATTCTGCAGAAATAAAATTACATCAGATGCATATAAGAAATTTCTAAACCTATTATATAAAATAGTATATGGGAAGCAATAGGAAAAAAGATACATAAATTTATAAAGTCCTCATACTGATAGCTGACTTGGTGTCTTTAATAAAATCTGGATGGCTACTTAAATTTTTGAAAAGATTGTTCTTAAGGTATTCTGCAGTTCTAGAGCCACCATGACCTGAATTGCATATAAATAACATGTTAGTCAAAACGACCCAGGTTACCATCTGTTTTTAAATAATCACCAAGGGCAAAAAAACGGAAGCCTAAAAACAAAGCAGAATGAATAATGTGATAAACTAGTGCTTTGTTACGGATTATTGTTTCTATTATTTTCACTACTATTTTCAATATGACTCGTAACTAGTGCTTTGTTACGGATTATTGTTTCTATTTTTTAAAAAATATTTTTGAACGATCCAACCGTACGGATGTCAATATATATCTAATATAATGATATTCCCCAAGTTTCAGAAAATAAAAAATTAATTTGATTGGAGATCTTAGTAGATCACTACTATTTTCAATATGACTCGTAACTAGTGCTTTGTTACGGATTATTGTTTCTATTTTTTAAAAAATATTTTTGAACGATCCAACCGTACGGATGTCAATATATATCTAATATAATGATATTCCCCAAGTTTCAGAAAATAAAAAATTATTTTAATTGGAGATCTTAGTAGATCACTACTATTTTCAATATGACTCGTAACTAGTGCTTTGTTACAGATTATTGTTTCTATTTTTTAAAAAATATTTTTGAACGATCCAACCGTACGGATGTCAATATATATCTAATATAATGATATTCCCCAAGTTTCAGAAAATAAAAAATTAATTTAATTGGAGATCTTAGTAGATCACTACTATTTTCAATATGACTCGTAACTAGTGCTTTGTTACGGATTATTGTTTCTATTTTTTAAAAATATTTTTGAACGATCCAACCGTACGGATGTCAATATATATATAATATAATGATATTCCCCAAGTTTCAGAAAATAAAAAATTAATTTGATTGGAGATCTTAGTAGATCACTACTATTTTCAATATGACTCGTAACTAGTGCTTTGTTACGGATTATTGTTTCTATTTTTTAAAAATATTTTTGAACGATCCAACCGTACGGATGTCAATATATATATAATATAATGATATTCCCCAAGTTTCAGAAAATAAAAAATTAATTTGATTGGAGATCTTAGTAGATCACTACTATTTTCAATATGACTTGTAACTAGTGCTTTGTTACGGATTATTGTTTCTATTTTTTAAAAAATAAATAAATATCTAATGCAACACTTCAAACAGCAAATGCAACACTACCGATACCTAATGCAACACTTCTGCCACGTCAGCAAATGCCACGTCAGCATTAGTGGGTCCCACTTCTGCCACGTCAGCAATTGTGGGTCCCACAATTGCCACGTCAGCATGATGGGCCTCCGCCACGTCACCCTTGTGGGTCCCACACTGCCACGTCAGCAGTGGTGGGTCCCACATCTGCCACGTCATATTTTTTTAAAAAAATATAAATTTATCTAATGCAACACTTCAAACAGCAAATGCAACACTACAGGTATCTAATGCAACGCTTTCTGCCACGTCAGCAAATGCCACGTCAGCAAAGGTGGGCCCCACTTCTGCCACGTCAGCAAATGTGGGTCCCACATGTGCCACGTCAGCATGATGGGCCTCCTGCCACGTCACCCTTGTGGGTCTCACACTGCCACGTCAGCATTTGTGGGGCCCACATCTGCCACGTCATTTTTTTTAAAAAAAAATGAATATATCTAATGCAACACTTCAAAGAGCAAACGCAACACTACTGGTATCTAATGCAACGTTTTTTGCCACGTCAGCAAATTCCACGTCAGCAAAGGTGGGCCCCACTTCTGCCACGTCAGCAAATGTGGGTCCCACATTTGCCACGTCAGCAAATGCCACGTCAGCACATGTGGGTCCCACTCCTGCCACGTCATCATTTATAAAAATTAAAAATTATCTAACGCAACGCCATCAGTTAGTGTTGCATAATGTGAAACACTGTGGGTAATACGCAACGCTAATCTATATCTAACGCAACACCAATTCAGCTCAGTTGCAAAAGACCCAAAACTTCTATCTAATGAAACGCTTTCTGTGCAACGCTTTGTAAAAAGGGTTGCGTATGCTCACTTATGGCGTAGTGTACATAAGCTCTTCCAATTTTCTTCTTTTCAGAAGCATAGTCCTTTTTCTGTGCTTGCTTGGGTTTTTGACACTCAATAGCAAAGTGTCCCAACTCATTACAGTTGAAGCAACAGATTTTGCTTCTGTCAACTGTACCAGTTTTGTAACCTCCCCTGTTACTAGAGGATGAAGAACCTCCTCTCTGAAATCTGCTATTAGACTTAAACCTGAACTTTGGATTTCGCCTGAATCTGAAATTACTGAATTGCCTCACCATCATTGCCATGGATTCATCTTCCAATTGATCTAGCTCTTCCAGTGAATAGAATTCTCCACCATCCTGAGTGACTGGTGTCTGTCCATGTTCCACTTCAATTTGTTCCTTGTTGGAGCTGTTAGGTTGAACAAATTTAGCTTCCACTTCCTTAGGAACCTCAACTACTAGAGCTGTAGAAGAACTTGCCACTCTGCCTTTGCCAGAAATCTCTTTCTGCTGTTCTTGTTCCAACTCATAGGTCTTCAGAACACCAAACAGCCTGTCAAGAGCAATCTTATTTAAATCTCTGGATTCTCTGATGGCAGTTATTCTATGCTCCAGGTGAGTAGGCATAGTCAGTAAAAACTTCATGTTGATCTCCTTCTGGGTATATTGCTTGCCATGAACTTGCAAGTTGTTGATTATTTTGTTATACCTTTCGAACACTTCCTGAATGCCTTCGTTAGGGCCAGCTCTAAAGTGTTCATATTCAGAGGTCAAAATTTGAAGTCTATTTTCCTTGACTTCATCAGTCCCTTCATTAATAGTCTTAATAGTTTCCCAGATGTGCTTAGCAGTTTTACAATTCATTACATGACTATACATTACAGCATCTAGGGAATCTAATAGAATGAGTCTCAAATTTTTATCCAGTCCAGCTTCCTCTTTATCTTCAGCAGTAAAGTTCTTAGGGTCCTTTGGATAGAATTTTGCAGGTGTTGTTACTACTCCATTTGTAAGGATTTCATCATCATGTTGCATAGGAGTTTTTGGTCCATTTTTCAAAACCCACAAATAATTTGGATTTGTAACATCAAGAAACAATTCCATTTTATTTTTCCACATGTCATAATTATCTTTATTAAAGATAGGAATTATAACAATGCCTTTGGAAGACATGATGAATTTTTAAGTGAGTTAAAAATTCGAGATAAATTTTTGATTGAATAAAAATAGGATCTTGATTTGTGTATCAATCAATAGGCTCTGATACCAATTGTTAGGTCCGATAAGATTGTAGAAGGGGGGGTTGAATACAATCTATACCAATTTAACAAAATTTGTCCTTTAAATAAAATTTAGTTTAGACAAATTTGTGCGGAATAAATTGAAACAATTTTTAAGTTGAATATAATAATATATTAACTTGATGGGTGTTACAATTTCAGTACAGATTAATTATCAAGTTGATAAAAACTAATTAGAAAATTCGACATGAACTTTTCTAATTTAGTTAATAAAAATCAAGATAAGAACTAGGAAACTTAATTCGCTAGTAGTACAAGAATCACAAATAATCAAGTTCCACCGGATAAAATATTACAAAGGAGATGAACTTGATTTTACAGAAATTAATTTGTTCTTGGTGTGTTCTTGAGCTTTTTGAGAGAGAAGAAGGCTGCTGGGTTTGTTTTTTCTTGTCCGTATTTGTTGTGTCTATGATGCTCCTGGTTATATCAACAAAACAAAGCTTCTGTCTTTGTTTTACACTTGTTTAGACTATCCAGAGACTATCAAATGACTTGCAGACTATCCACAGACTACCAGTATGACTATCAGCTCTCTGCAGACTACCGGTGTGACTATCAGCTCTCTTGTAGTCTACCGGTGTGACTATCTGGCTTGTCAGACTACCCAACTCTTTCTCCAGACTATCAGAATGACTATCCTGATAGTCTTTAATACATGATTTTTCTGGGAGACTATCATGCAGACTTTCTGGTAGACTATTTCCTTAGCAGATTATCAACCTGTGTAGACTATGCTTTGCAGACTATCTCACAGACTATCAGAGATAAACTTTTAACAATAAAACCATAGTCTAAAAACATTTCTGATAGTCTTTAGCAATTTATATTAATTCTAAATTAATTAATTCAATAATTAACTTAATAAATAAATTAATTCTTGAAGAATTTATTTGTTAATTAAGTTAACTAAATAATTTAAATTAATTAATAAAGAATTAATATAATTCTTTTTCTTGGCCATTTTCATTGAACACTCGCCTGTTTCTTTCTTTTATAAATCATACGACTTGTTTATTGTTTAACAACAACAAGTTATATGTTCACTATTCAGTAAACAAATACATAACCTGATTGACAATTGAATCAAACCGGGCCTATTTTGTTTTACATGAAATGGGCTCCGTAGAAATGCTTTTTAACCCGCACAGCTTATAATCTTTAATTAATAAATAATTATTTTAATCCAGAAATTATAAAAATAAATATCTAATATTATTAGATATTTATAAATATAATTTTCCAAATAAATAAAATATTTATTAATATAAATAAATCCTTAAGCTCTAAGCTGCGGTTACCTGAGCGTCTGGAACCGGACTCCTTTTGCTTAACAAAAAATATAACAATTCCAACCGGAGTTCCAGCTTTAAGAATATATCACTTAGAATTTCTTTATGATAATTCTTTTTCCTCGTAGCTAGTCCACTTGATAGTAAAATCCTTGTGGTTAATTAATTTATGATTTTCTCACATACCAGTCTTGATAGCTTGAACCACTGAAGTTAATGATGAACAACCACTGTTAAATGTGACACTCGATGTACTGTCTGGTTCATGAGTGACTAACCGCAATGACTGTTCTTCATATATTGACTTTAAAATCTGGTTCCTTTTCTTTTCTCCTCTCTCTCTTTAATCTTCTGTACTGTCTCTGTCACCTTGAAATCTCTGTCACTTTAAATGAATCCACTTCTTAACGAATACTCCACTGAGGCTTGATCAGATGTCTGAGCTTCTTTCAATGTAGTAATTCTTCAAGTCTGTAGATTGACCTTGATCTTTTTCTTTTGATAGATAATACAATCTGAGATTCCTTGTGACAGTCTATATACTATTAACTATTACAATCTTGTTTAAGTTGAGTTGTATCCTCGAAATACAAATAGGCTACATCATATGCCTTTCACTAGAAGTAAATATAATCAGGATTGAGAAAAAAGTAGAAAATAATTTCATAATGTGAAATAACTAAACTACAATAATGATCAACACTTTAATATTTTAATTAATTACAAAAATATATTAATATATATATGTATATATATATATATATTAACATTTTGATTCAATTATTTTGATCGATTTGAAAGTACGTAAAAACCAAACCCAAACCAAAAATTTCTAAAACAATCTCTGTTTAATTGTAAAGCAACACAATGCAAAATAAAACTCTAACAAACAATCACTAAAAATAATCAAGGAGTATAAAACCCAAGCAAATGTTACAATTTTTATGCATTGACATGTGCCTTCTTGGATGTTCGGGAAACTTATTTTTCAGAATAAGTCAACTTAATTTAAGTTGAAAGTTAAGATTCCTAACTTTTCAACTTATTTTCCAACTTATTTTTACAACTTATTGAATTTCAAATATACATTAAATACTTATACAATTTTTTTTATCAAATTACAAAAATTTTATCTACAAATAAATCTATAAATCCTTAAAAAAAACTAAGCCAAACAGGCACACTATTTTACATTTTTTCCGACTTTCACGTTTTATATGTCATGTGCAATATCAAATAACACCATCAAAATTTACCAAAACCTAAATTCTTAATCAACCAACATCAACCTTAATCTTAATAAATCAAATGACACACACACACACACACATATTATATTTCATTAAATACAAACTACAAACTAAGACTAAATTAATTATATTTCATCTATTCTAAGATTCCCGCCAAGGGTACCTTCACAAAAAATGTTTAAAATAATTGGCTCTATCTAAAAAAAAAATCACTGCCGTGGAAATGCGAAGCATTTAAGACAGTAAACGGATGAGTTAGGTAGTATTGAGTATTGTAAATATATTTAATAGCACATTCTTTCTATTAGTCTAAGGCGGGAAAGTTAGTTACATCTCAGTCAATACTTTAACTTGTATATAAACACAAAACTTGTACAGTTTATGCTTGAGTGAACATTTTACATTTTCAGATCAGAACAAACTTTTATACATACAGTTTCTGTACGTATCTTCATCTTCTTCTTTTGATCCCATGGCTCCAGATTGAATCTTAATTCAGATTCTTCATGGTAACAGAGCTTTACGGTGAAGTTTTGATAGTCGATCTGTTGTTTCTGCTTGTAGATTGTTAAAATCCCCAAATTTTAGTATAAGAACCCTAATTCTTGATTGCGATACTGATTTAGATAATCGCATACTAACGATTGTGATCTTCTTCTTGAATCGAACATCTTGTTTGTGCATTTCTTCTTATTTTCAATCTTCTGATTAAAAAACTCTGATTTCTCTTTAGATCTTTGATAAACCCTAATTTTCTGAGAATTTCTGATTGAAATCTTGTTCTCTTCTTCTTGCGATGGCTGAAAATCAATCAACAAACAATAATCTTCAAAACATTGCGATCAATTACAATGATCCTTATTTTCTTTCTTCCGGTGATAATCCGCGACAACAGTTGGGAAATATGTTACTCAATGGAGATAATTTCATCAATTGGAGTCGTGGAGTTAAGATGGCTTTAGGAGCGAAGAACAAGCTTGGATTCATTGATGGATCTCTGCCTATGCCTGAATCTACATCTCCAGATTTTAACAAATGGACTCGAAATGATTACATGGTACTTTCCTGGCTTACTTTCTCAATGGAACCAGTAATTGCAGATAGTTTTATATTTGCATCTTCAGCTAGAGATTTATGGAATGATGTATCTGATATATTTGGTAAATCTAATGCTCCTTTACTCTATGAACTTCATACTAGTCTTAATCGGATTGAGCAACAAAATTTGTCTATTGCTGAATATTATGGGAAGCTTAAAGTTGTGTGGGATAAACTACAAGTTCTTAAAGGACAATTTGATTGTAGTTGTGGAGCATTAGTTAAATGTTCTTGTGATTTGTTTAAAAAGGTTGCTGAAGCTGCAGAAACTAAGAAGCTTATTCAGTTCATATGTGGTCTTAATAAGAGCTATGACACAGTGAAAACTAATCTCTTAAGCATGGATCCTTTACCTACTGTCTTGAAGGCCTATCACATTCTTCAACAGATTGAGAAACAACACCACATCAACTTACCTTTGCCTAAAACTTCTGATGTTAGTGCTTTATATAGTACTAAAAATGCTCCTACACATAGAGTTTTAGCACAGAAGAAAGATTTTAAGAAGAACAAAATGGATTTGGTCTGTGATCATTGCAAAAGGAAAGGTC
The DNA here is from genome assembly GCA_037693485.1 of Kitagawia praeruptora. Lineage (NCBI taxonomy): Eukaryota > Viridiplantae > Streptophyta > Magnoliopsida > Apiales > Apiaceae > Kitagawia > Kitagawia praeruptora. Next base: position 7,166,102 of record CM075348.1, on the reverse strand, counting down.
ATTCTGTGGATCAATGTTTTAAGTTGGTTGGGATACCTGATTGGTATGTTAATCTCAAAGGCAAACAGTCTTCTACTCCTCAAGCTGGAAATAGGTTTGCAGCTCAGGTTACTGAAAGTTCTGGGATACTTGGTTCATCTTCTTTGGATGATGTTTCTGTTGGATCATCTAGTTCATCTGGTTTACCACCTATGGATAATCAAATGATCACTGCTGTCTATAAAGAGGTCATGAAAATGATGCAGCAAAATGCAGGATTATCTGAGCATTACACTTCTTGCAATTTTGCAGGTATTGTTTCTGCTTTTCATGTTCATTCTGCAGTTAATTCTCCTACTTGGATTATAGATACAGGGGCCAGTGATCATATGGTTTGTTTGTCAGATTTATTTCATGACATGGTTCACCTTTCTTCTCATATTCAAATCTCTTTTCCTGATGGTTCTTGTCAATTAGTTCATTATACTGGCACGGTCTTTTTAACTCCTCACATCAAGTTACAATATGTTTTATATGTGCCAAAATTCAAACACAATCTTTTATCTGTTGGTAAATTATTCGAACAACACAATTTATTTGCTAAACTTGATAGAGATACATGTGTTTTTCAGGACCTTGCAACTGATTCTATTCAAGCTACTGGTCACAGAACACATGGATTATACAGAATTAGTTGTTCTCCTGTATTTTCTTGTAATTTGTCTTTTCAGAATTGTTTGAATTCACATGTTGTTCCTTCGAATACTTTAGGCATTTTTCATGCCAGATTGGGTCATGCTTCTTTAAGCAAACTCAAACATTTGCCAAATTCAGTCTCTTGTACTAAATCTCATGATTTGTTTTGTGAATCTTGTATTCTTGCAAAACATCATAAACTTTCTTTTTCTGAATCTGTTTCTCGAGCTCCTAGTCCTTTTCATTTGTTACATATTGATTTGTGGGGGCCCTATAATACTCCTAATCTTACTGGTGGTAGATATTTCCTCACTATTTTAGATGATTTTACTAGAGTTACTTGGACACATTTACTGCATACTAAGGATCAAGTTTTTGGAATAATTCAAGATTTTTTAGATCATATTGAAAATCAATTTTCTCATTCAGTCAAGATCATAAGGTCGGACAATGGTACTGAGATTGTTCAGTCTAGTTGTGCTAGTTTGTTTTCTGCTAAAGGTATTATTCATCAAAAGAGTATTCCTGGAAATCCTCAACAAAATGGTAGAGTCGAACGTAAACATAGACATCTACTAGATACTGCTAGAGCTATTCGTATTCATGCAAATCTGCCAATCAAGTTCTGGGGTGATTGTATTTTGGCTGCAACATATTTGATTAATTTGATGCCTAGCTCTGTTCTAGACTGGAAAATTCCTTATGAATTGCTTCTGAATAAGCCAGCTTCTTATGATAATTTGAGAATTATTGGGTGTCTTTGTTTTGCTGCAATAAAACCTCATGACAAATTAGCTCCAAGGGCTAGAAAATGCATTTTGTTAGGTTATCCTTATGCTCAAAAAGGATATAAGTTGTACGATCTTGATTCTCATCAAGTTTTCTTAAGCAGAGATGTCATTTTTAAAGAAAATTGCTTCCCATTTTGATTGACATCTACTGATTCATCTTCAACCACTTTGCTTCCAGTAGTTAATCCAATACTTTCTGAAGATGATTTAACTTCTTCTCTATCTCCTGAAGTTGATCATTCTTCTGACAATAATCCTATTGATCCTGGTTCTAGTACTTCTGTTCCTCATGACAGTGTTTCACATGAGATTGTTCCTATTAGAAGATCTTCCAGAATTACTCAAATTCCAAAGAAGTTTGATAGTTTTTTGTTGTCCAACCCTGCTAAAACTGCCACTGCTTCTTCTTGTCAAGTCTTCAATGCTTTTTCTGAACCTAGTCTTTCACATTTGAACAATGACTATCTTGTCAGTCTTAATGCTGTTCTTAATACAGTTGAACCCAATTCTTATAATCAGGCTAAGAATGATCCTAAATGGGTTGCTGCTATGCAGAAAGAGCTTGATGCTCTTGAAGCAAATCATACATGGGAATTAACAATTCTTCCTCCCAATGCTCATGTAATTGATTCAAAATGGGTTTTTAAGACTAAATTTAACCCTGATGGGTCAGTTGAGAGGTGTAAGGCCAAACTAGTGGCTAGAGGTGATAAACAGATCAAGGGTAAGGATTTTAAACATACTTTTAATCCTGTAGCAAAATTTACTACTGTAAGGGTGCTGATTGCCATGGCTGCTGCTCATAATTGGCATTTGCAACAATTGGACATTAATAATGCCTTCCTTCAAGGTTTTATTGATGAGGATATTTACATGCTTCCACCACCTGGTTATACTAAAGCTACTCCTGGTCTTGTATGCGAACTTAAGAGGTCAATCTATGGTCTACGACAGGCTTCTAGGCAATGGAATTTTGAATTGTCAAAATTCTTAATTTCTAAGGGCTATAAACAATCTGCTCAAGATTATTCTCTATTTGTCAAGACTTCTGGTGCTTCTTTTACTGCCATTGTTTGCTATGTTGATGATTTGCTTCTCACAGGCAATGATTTCTCTGAAATTTCTTTTATAAAATCTGAGTTACACAAAGAATTTACTATCAAAGATTTGGGAGATCTTAAATATTTTCTTGGTATTGAAGTCACCAGAGATTCTTCTGGTATTCGTTTGAATCAAAGAAAATACATACTTGATCTACTTACTGATACTAAAATGCAGAATTGTAATTCTGCTGGTTCTCCGATGACTAAAGGTTTACAGCTAAGTCTTGATGATACACCAAAACTTTCTGATCCTGAAGTTTATAGAAGGATTGTTGGTAAACTCTTATATTTGAATCTTACTAGGCTAGATATCTCTTATTCCGTTCAACAATTATCTCAGTTTCTTTCTGCTCCTGCTCAGACTCATCTTGATGCAGCTTTTCATATTTTGAGATATTTGAAAGGAACTTTAAATGTTGGTTTATTTTATAAATCAAATGTTTCAATGGAATTATCTGCATATTGTGATGCTGATTGGGGTACTTGTTCATTCTCTGCACGTTCTCTTTCTGGCTATGCTATATTTTTGGGCTCTTCTTTGGTTTCTTGGAAAACAAAGAAATAGAAAACTGTATCGAAAAGTACTGCAGAAGCTGAATATCGTAGTATGAGTTATACTACTAGTGAGGTCATTTGGTTAGAAGGTCTTCTCCAGGATTTGCAAGTTCAAGTTCCAACTCCTATCAATGTCTATTGTTATAATACAGTAGCTAAACACATTGCTGAGAATCAGATCTTTCAAGAACGTACTAAGCATCTAAAGATTGATTGTCATTTCATTCGTGATTATATAACTTCTGGTTTTCTCAAGATTTTTCATATACGCACTTTCTTGCAATTAGCTGATATTCTAACAAAGCCTCTCACTGCTGTTCAACACAAGGAGTTTTGTCTCAAGCCGGGTCTTCAGTTTGAACCACCTTGACATCCAGCTTGAGGAGGGGGTATTGAGTATTGTAAATATATTTAATAGCACATTCTTTCTATTAGTCTAAGGCGGGAAAGTTAGTTACATCTCAGTCAATACTATGACTTGTATATAAACACAAAGCTTGTACAGTTTATGCTTGAGTGAACATTTTACATTTTCAGATCATAACAAACTTTTATACATACAGTTTCTGTACGTATCTTCATCTTCTTCTTTTGATCCCATGGCTCCAGATTGAATCTTAATTCAGATTCTTCAGGTAGTCATGAGGGCCGAAGGCTCTCGACACACCCGTCAATCGTCTATTGCCTTTATCATTGATTGCCATTCCTTACAACTTTAGAATGATAAAGGCGCGAAGCGCCGTACAAGAAGGTGCGAAGCACCGTTAACCAGTGAAATCCACTGCCACGTCATCACGTGAACAATGAATTTTTTTTTGTTGGATAGAGCCAAGTATTTTAAGCATTTTTTGTATTGGGGTACCCCTAGTTTGATCATTAGATTAACATGAAATGTTGGATTAGTGTTTAGTTTTTAGTTTGTAGTGGAGTAGGACTCTCTCTCTATATATATATATATATATATATATATATATATATATATATATATATATATGTATAGGCTAGCGTTCAAATAAAAACCAACCTTAGAATAGAAACTAGAAACCTACACTAAATAAATTATATATTATTTATTTTAATGGCCCCGCTAGGGGCACCTTCACAAAAAACTTATAAAATTCTTGGCTCTATTTAAAAAAAATAAAAAAAATAAAAAAAAAGTTACTGTTCACGTGCCACGTCATCACGTGAACAGTAACCTTTTTTTATTTTTTTGATGAATAGAGCCAATAATTTTAAACTTTTTTTTGTATTGGGGTACACCTAATTTGGTCATTGGATTAGCTTGAAATATTTAATTTAAGTTTAGTTTCTAGTTTTTATTCTAAGTTAGTTTCCATTAGAACAAGACCATATATATATATATAGGCTAGCGTTCAAATAGAAACCAACCTTAGAATAGAAACTAGAAACCTACACTAAATAAATTATATTTCATTTATTTTAATGGCCCCGCTAGGGCACCTTCACAAAAAACTTATAAAATTCTTGGCTATATTAAACAAAAATATAAAAAAAAGTTACTCTTCATGTGCCACGTCATCACTTGAACAATAACTTTTTTTTAATTTTTTATATATTTTTTTAAAATTTTTGTTGAATAGAGCCGATAATTTTAAACGTTTTTTGTATTGGGATACCCCTAATTTGGTCATTAGATTAGCTTGAAATATTTAATTTAGGTTTAGTTTCTAGTTTATATTCCAAGTTAGTTTCTATTAGAACAAGACCCTATATATATATATAGGGTCATACTCCACTAGAAACCAATCTTAGAATAGAAACTAGAAACCAAATTCGAGCCCAACAGAAATCACTAATATGTACAATAAAAATCACTAATTTAAAAGTATAATAAAATGTATAATAATTCCAGTCCCCACCCCACCTGAAATCACTAATACCCACCCCCACCCCTAGCCCGACCCCACCCCACCCCACCTAAAAATCACTAATATATACAGCTAAAATCATTAATACCTACCCCACCCCCCCCACCACCACCTACCATCGCCACCACTACCTACCATCGCTGTCATCGACCACCCCACCACCTGTCAACGCCACCACCACCTACCATCGCTACCATCGACCACCACCACCATGATTGTTTACATACAAACACACATACATCATTACATACACGTAATACATAAACTTAGATTTGTTGGAAAGTCATCACCGGAACGATTTCACCGGATTCAGACCACCGATGACGATCTGAAGTTAGAAATCACTAAATTATATTTGTAGTAGCAGAATTAATGATCGGGAAGAAGCAGATCTGGAATCGAAATCGAAAATTGGTGGTGGAATCGAAGCCCCTACGGGGCCAGGGGCCGGAAAGGAAGATGGTGGTGTGTCGGTACGGTGGAGGTGGTGCGTCGGTGGAGGTGGTGCGTCGGTGGAGGTGGTGCGTTGGTGGTGGTACGTCGGTGGGGGTGTCGTGGTCGTGGGGGTGCGGGTGCGGGTGGTATGATGATGTCATATTGGGGGTGGGTGATGTCATATAGGAGTAGAAATAGTAAATATGGTGTGGAGATAGTAAAATAGGGTGTGGAGATAGTGGTTTCTAGTTTCTATTTTAAAAGTGGTTTCTATTTGATCATTACCATATATATATATATATATATATTTGAAATCGTATTTTTATTATAATATAAGAGTATTTTTAAGGGCTTTTTTCATAAATATCCCAACATATAAATTTTTTTACAAAAATACTATTATTTTAAAATTCTATTTGCAAAATTACCATCTTTTGTCAAGCCATTGTATTACCTAACAATCCTCATCTTTACATATATGAACTTGAACCAAGGGACCAAGTTGTACTATCTTTTTCCCAGATAAAATCAGTGTTCCAGAAATTGCTAGCGGCCTAGGGCGATCGGTCGGGGTACCGCGTAGCATATAATCAGGTAGGTGAGGATTAATCGGAGAATTAATGGGTTGTATATTTAAATATAATTTTTAATATTTTTATCAAAAAATAGATAAAGTAATCACCATATTTTTCAGTCAATCTCTTTAAAACCCTTGATCAAAATTATATCAGTAGATCTACCAAGACTTTCCATAACCAAATCATTCTCAATAGATTTTATTTTTAGGTTTTCTGCATGAATACTCTCATAACATGATAATAAATTTCAGAATAAGGAAACGGGATACCTCATTGTTTATAACTATGTAGCATGCAAGAAGTCATCGCCGAACTAGTAGCTATATATAAACTGGACAGCAGGAATATCATAATGGAAAACAGCTTCAGGTGGCCATGTGGACGCATAAAATCATATATAAGCAAGTCCAGGTGGCCATATGGACGCATAAAATCATATATAAGCAAGTCTGGTTTAACAGTTTGGAAAATGTCACAAAATTTAATTTTGCATTGTCAAAAGCACTTTTGTGAGTGTCCATAAGATTGAGTGGAAGATCGTTAGTAGTATGATAATGTGAAGGGAGATTTGGCAAATCTTGGAGCTCAATTCTACTAGTTGAATCGATGAATCTTCTCCAATCTTTTTCCGGACTCACATGAGATTTGTTGGAGTAGAACACAACTAACTTTGAAATTTAACATGGTATCAGAGTTCTGGTCAGTCGGGTCTCAAGTTCGACTCTCTTCCCCCCAAAATTCTCACAGATTATTATGGACACGAAGGCAAAAATTGCCCCAAAAATGGGCGTCCGTGATCTACTCTTCGACCCAAAAATGGGTTTTCGAGTTGGACTCCAAAATTCTCACAAATTATTATGGACATGAAGGCAAAAATTTGCGTCCGTAATCCACTCTTCGACCCAAAAGGCTTTTGAATGAATAGCAGTGTTATAATATAATATAAGATTACTCAACAAGAGATACCTACTTTCCTTTGTAGATGGCATGAAATAAATTATTGGGGAAAAAAATGCTTACAAGGAAATAAAAAGTTTTACTTTTATAACAAGAGTTTTAGAGTTAATAACATAATATCCATATATTAATATATGATTAATACAAAACGGGAAACAGAAATTACTTAAAATATGAAATATAAATTAGAATTATATATACAGGGTTTTGCTCAGTTGAGAACCCCTTATTATTGTGAGAACTGAGATCTAATCTCAACCCCACAATTTTTAATCAACTTTAAATCTCATCCACACATTAAACATACACCCACCACATACACAACCACACACACACACGCCACACACACGCTGCACACACATTACACAAACAAACTCACGCACACCCCCCCCCCCCCCCCGGCACACACACAAACCCCCACCCACCCTCTGCCGGATTCCGACTACCACTACTATTTTCCGTTGAGGGTCATTACACCCCATTATGCATCAAAAAATTAATCTAAAAATGTCTATAAACTCGCCGTTCATCATCCCCCACATCACCACCGGAAATCTGTTTCGTCTTCATCACCTTCATCAATCGTCTTCCGGCCAATCGTCACCACCGGAACTCTAAATCCGTTCCTTTCGTTCCTCCGGCGCCGCCAGGCGCGCTCGGCTTTGTGTTAAACAACAACAATTGATTCGGCTAGTCAAAAAATAGCTCATTTCTTTGATTCATGTTAACAGATCTGATTCATCACAAATAATATATAAAATTTTAGTAATTTTTGGTGATTTTCTTTCATGTTTTTGGTAATTTTGTGTTGAATGTATGGTGATTTGGCGATTGAATGAGTTAGTATAATGCAAATCTTTTTCGAGGTGCTGTTGTGGATTTGAGTTTTTATTTTGGTGATTGTGTTTTTGGTAGTGTTTTTTTTGGAGGTGATGATTTTTGTGGTGAGGCTGTGGTGGTTGGAGGTGGCCGGAGGTGATTGATGTTTTACAATGGTGATTTTATTCAATTTTTGTTGATTTTTTGTCGATTTTATGGTGGTTTCGGTGGTGATTTTTCGTTTTCCGGTGGTGATTTTTTGTTTACAGGTGGTCGGAGTGGTGATTTTTTGTGTTTCTGGTGGTGATTTCTGGTTTGGCGGTGGTGATTTTATGTTTGTCGGTGGTGATTTTCTGGTGATCGCCGGAGGTGGTGGTGGTCGCCGGTGGTGATGGGTGGTTAAATTAGACAGAAGATGGTGAAATCCCAAATATAAAATATTAAAATATTAAATATTAAATGAATGGTAAGAGATGAATATAATGCATTTAAATGGGTGGATAGGATTAGATCTCATATCTCACCATAAGTGATGGTTCTCACCTGAGCAAAACCCTATAATATAGTAATACAACATGTTGCAGACGCCTTAAAAAATTTCATGCTAAATTTTATAAGGTATTTATTCTATTATAAAATGCAAGTTTTTATATTTTTGTGCGGCAAGATGACTTTCCCAATTTTATATATATATATATATATATATATATATATATATAAAGTAGGATACGCGGGCGCTTAGGTGGCGATCCAAGATCGTCTCAATCTATTTTTCTAATTTTTTAAAATTTTAGAATTTTAAACACTAATAAATGTAAAAGTATCATTTAACATATTAGAATAAAAATAGGTGTTCGAATTTATAGAGGAGAAGAGTTCGAATTTATAGTGAAGACATATGATTAGAAGTTCTATTTGAAGTGGAATAAGTATTTATAATACATATGATTAAAAGTTCTATTGGAAGTAGAATAGAAATTCAAATTTATAGAGAATAAAAGTTCGAATTTATAGAAAAAACATATAAATAAAAGTTCTATTAAAAGTATAAAAATATCATTTAACATATTAGAGGTAGAATAGGTATTCGAATTTATAAATGAGAAGAGTTCGAATTTATAGGGAAGACATATGATTAAAAGTTATATTGGAAGTAGAATAGGAGTTCGAATTTATAGAGAAAAAAAGTTCGAATTTATAGAAAAAAAATATAAATAAAAGTTCTATTAGAAGTAGAAGTTTTATTGGAAGTAGAATAAGTATTTATAACACATATGATTAAAAGTTCTATCGGAATTAGAATAGGAATTTGAATTTATAGAGAATAAGAGTTCGAATTTATAGAAAAAACATATAAATAAAAGTTTTATTAGAAGTAGAATAGATGTTTGAATATATAGAGCACACGTATGATTAAATATTTTATAGAAAGTATGATCTTCTTAAATTAAACTTTTTTATATAAGTTAATTATATTTCTATTAGGAAAATTTATTCATAAATCCAATATTATTGTCATAAAAAATTCTTCATTTTTAAAAAGAAAATAATTGATGTATTAACATAATAAAAGAACATTATCATGTAGGAATCCTAAATAAATAAAGGAGTATCTATACTATAAAGAGAAAATAAGATGTTTTTTCATTTTTTAAAACTCCATAATTTTTAGAAAGTCTAGAATAAGTATAAATTGGAATTCGCTCTAGTTTTTAGATTTTGATTTTAAGGAATAAGTTGTTGTTTAAGATAAGTATCATCAATAATATGTAATGAAGTTGGAATTTCGATCCAAATGAGAGGGGCTCGAAACGTGTTTAACGGGAAAACAACTCACTATAAAAGATATCCTTTATACAAGTTAATTATACAAGTTAATTATACTTGCATTAGAAAAATATATCCATAAATTTAATATTCTTTTCGTAACAAAAATTCTTCGTATTTTTTTTGATATGTTAACATAACAGAAAGACATTCCCATGCGGAAACTGTAAAAAAGTACAAGAATATCTATAATATACAGAAAATATAATATGTATATTCATTTTTCAAAACTCCATAAATATTAGAAAGTTTAAAGAATATAAAAATTGGAATTTACTCTCTTTATATAATGAAGTTAAAATTTCGGTTCCAAATAAGAGCGGCTCGAAACGCATTTAACGGGAAGACGGCTCACTAGAAAAGATTGTATTAGCTATTAGAATTTGATACTGATGTCATAATTTTTTTTTATTTTTACGATTCGATTTTATGGATAAAAATTATTGTATATGTCTTAATAATATATGTTAAAGTTGGGATTTTGGTTTTAATGAGAGCGCGGCTCAATCGAAAGAATCGTGTTTAACAAGAAATCGATTCAATAGAGAAGATTATTTAATTATTAAAATTTAATATTATAAGAGTATAACGTAAATGTATTGAATCTGTTTTAAAAATATTGTAACGCCGCCGCGAAGCGCGGCTTTATCGACTAGTTTTTAAATAATATTCAATTATTATTCAAAACACACGAAAAATTGCAGGCTGATTAAATTACAAACTAGTTAGAGCAACTCCAAGAAGCTCTCTACACAAGCTCTTAAATTAAATTTTGAGGAGATTGAATTAAAAACGCTCTCCAACATACTCCTAACTCATCTTCAAATTTTTAAGAGTTTCAAATCTTTCCTCAATTTTAAGATTCTCTCTCTTCTCCCTATCTCATTTTTTATTACAATTTGCCTACACATGCTCTATAAGTTTCCATAAGTTTTTTTTTTATCCAAAACTTATGGCATTGCTCCATAAGTGTCTATAAGTGTTCTATCCAAAACTTATGGTAGTGCTCCATAAGTTTCCATAAGTTTTCTTTTTATCCAAAACTTATGGTGTTGCTCCATAAGTTTCCATAAGTGTTTTATCCAAAACTTATGGTAGTGTTCCATAAGTTTCCATAAGTTTTTTTTTTAATCCAAAACTTATGGTATTGCTCCATAAGTTTCCTTAAGTATTTTATCCAAAACTTATGGAAACTACTTTAGAATGGAACTCCAAGTTTGAGAATCTCTTTGATCAATTACTAATGCAAGAACATCAACATCTTCTGTGACAAATTCTGCAAATTTTTTAACTTCATCTTCCACACAAATGCACATCTCAGAACATCTAAAATAGCTTCTGTGTCCAAATTAAACTAAAAAATAATATAGGTTTGGGCACGCCCTCTAAAGCAAAGGCCTACAAAAAGATATAAATAGATTAAAAATAAATGAAGATGAATTTTGAGGAGGATTGTTGGAGATGGTTTGTAAATTTTTATCATAAATGACTTAAGAGGCAATTAATTATATTATTTTTAACAAAAAAATTAAGAGTCTCTTGGAGTTGCTCTTAGTCACTTTTCGTCAAAAAAAAAAACTAGTTATTCACTCAAAATCATCCTTCTTTCCATGCCTTTTGCACAATTAATGAAGCCAACCAATTCCGGCCTTCAAGACCTTGGAAGATTTAACAAGATTAAGCTTTCTGATCCCCAAGTTCATCTTCCCAGCAGAAAACTTGAAGGCTTGTAAGCAACAAATTAAGCTGCACCTTTTTAATCTCCAACAATTAATGGACTTTGTTAATGAGCAAGGAAGCAAGTCATGGCCTCAGTCAATCTATCTTTTGTGCACCTTCTTTATTTCAGTGAACATTTTAATGTGTTACATTATCATGTCATGTAGTGCTAAATAAGACAGCTATGGGTACTACTCTAGTCAGTTGTTGTTTAGCCCTTTCAGTTAGTAGTGGTAGTACTATCCTTTAGCATATAAGTGCACCATGACAAGAATGTATGCTGAGCTTTTAATCTTATCAAGTAAGACTGTTTTAATCAAGTAGTTCTCTGTGTGTTCTATTCTCAATTCATTGTGTTGTATGCTTCATTTAGCTAGCAAATCCATAAAGTATCATGGTATCAGAGCTGCTAATGAAGCAACAGTTGTAAAGAGAATAGAGTAGAGATAGTGGTGAGTCAGTGTTTAGTTGTCTTGTGGTTCAAAGCTCCTTCGTATACACAGTGTGTAAAGTAAAGTGTGAGCAGTGCTCTTTGTGTTAAGTCCAGACATGGCAAGTGGAAGCAAGTTTTCGTTTTCAGATATGCAGAACCCGTTGTTCTTGCATCCATCTGATACTCCGCTTTCAATCAGTGTTCCCAAGTTGCAGGGAGATGGTGACTATCGTTCTTGGAAGAGGTCAATGGAGATACAACTCACCTCCAAACGAAAGATGGGTTTTGTAGATGGAACCGAGGTACGGAATACTACAGATAAAGTGGAGGGACTACAATGGGACACCTGCAATAGCATGGTAACGTCATGGATTCATAACAATGTCTGTGATTCTATTAAACAATCTGTACTTTTTATAACCTCTGCATCTGAAGTGTGGAAGCAACTTGAGAATCGTTTCCAGTTAACTCACGGTTCTAGAAAATATAAACTAAGCAAAGAGTTGTTTGGTCTGAAACAAAATGGAGCCAAAATTGTTGAATATTACACAGCCTTGAGTAGTATCTGGGCTGAGCTGGACTCTATGAATCTTCTACCTACTGTGAGCACTGTGGGTACAGATGTGACTGAATTGTTAAAAGCTATTCAAACTCAAAAGGAGGAGTCAAGGCTTTTCCAGTTTCTGAATGGATTGGATGACTGCTATGGGCCTCAACGTAGCCAACTGTTGATGGTGACACCTTTGCCAAGTGTGGAAATGGCATGTGCCTCTATTCAACAAGAGGAATCTCAACGAACTATTCTCAAAAGTCCACTCTCCTTGGACAATGAAATGTCTGCTCTATTTAGCAAAGCAACAGTAAATTCTGGAAATCCACCTGTGTGTGGAACATGTGGAAGAAAAGGTCACACTAGTGATAAATGTTATCCCAAGTGGCCCTATAAACCGAAACCTCCTTTTAACACACATTCAACTCGAAACATACGACCTTCTAATCCTCATTGGTCGAATACTAAACCTTCTTTCAGCCCCAGGGGTCCCTCTCCCTCAGCTGCAAATGTGATTTCAGACTCTAATTCTCAACCTATTGTCTTTTCACCACAACAGTTCCAACAACTACTGCAACTTATACCTACTCAGCCTCTGTCAATGCAAAATGAATGTGGTGAGATGCAAGAGGAGCAAATGGATAGTCCATTTTCTGGAATGATATCATGTCATACTGTTAGCACAAATGGGCACACCTGGATAGTGGATACAGGGGCCACAGATCATATGACCTCAAATCTCGGTATACTTGCCAATGTGAGACAAGCAACGTCACAGATGAGTGTCAATCTTCCTACAGGAGCTCGTGCAGTTGTATCACATATTGGAGATGTGAACTTGCAGAACGGTTTGAGGCTGTTGAATGTTCTGTATGTACCTACGTTCACACATAATTTGCTCTCAATTCACAAACTATCTCGAGACAATGGGTGTTTTGCTGTTTTCTCACCAACTGGATGTAACATTGTTGACTCAAAAACTTACGAAGAAAAAGGAAAAGGGACAGTGTCTAATGGATTGTATCACATGTCTAACTCTACATCAAACACTGACGAGGGCCGTTCTCAATGCATGACTGTGACAACTCAGTCACTTGCAATGCAGTTCACTCTTTGGCACAATAGATTGGGACATGCCCCAGCATCGAAATTAAAGTTTATAGACTGTGTAAAGCATTGCACCCATGTAGCTGATAAAGTATGTCTAACGTGTCCCATGGCTAAATTCACAAAGCTGCCATTTCCAACCAGTGAGTCACGAGCTGCAAAGGCATTTGAACTGATTCATACAGACATATGGGGCCCGTATAAGGTAAGCACGAGGCAAAAGTTTAAGTCCTTTTTGACATTTGTGGACGATCACACTAGAATGACATGGATCTATCTTATACAACACAAATCAGAATATTTGAAGACACTAGAAGCGTTCTGCAACTATGTGCAAACGCAGTTTAAAGGAGTAATTCAAGTGGTCAGATCTGATAATGCATTGGAGTTCAATGATGAAGGTTGCAAGGTGTTCTTTCAGTCTCGTGGTATAGTGCATCAAACTTCGTGTGTCTACAGACCACAACAGAACGCTCGGGTAGAGAGAAAACACAGACACTTGCTGGAAATTGCTCGTGCACTTATGTTCCAATCTGGATTAGATGTGACACATTGGGGAGAAGCTGTGCTTACTGCTGCCTACATCATCAACAGGTTACCTTCTTCTGTCTTGAATAATAAGTGTCCTTATGAATTGTTGTGTGAAAAACCCATTGATTATAATGCCATGAAGTCCTTTGGTTGCTTAGCCTTTGCTGTCAATAGTGTCCATACATCTGATAAACTTGCACCCAGAGGTGTACCTTGTGTATTTGTAGGCTATCCACCCACTCAAAAGGGCTATAGACTACTTGACTTGAAATCAAAAAAAATCTTTACATCTAGAGACGTGTCTTTCAATGAAACCGTGTTTCCCTTAAATACTACCACACCCAAACCATATATGCTTCCTTTGCCTATCGACATGCCTTCCACTAAATCCAATCTGTATGTTGATGATGATTTTCTTGCTCCTGTAGAGCATGTTGAAACCCCTGTAGAACATGTCGAACCCACTGTTGAAACTACAACACAACCACACTCACCACCTCACACCAGTAGTGATGTGTCGTCGAGTGCCACTGGTCAGGGTCAAATAGTGTCACCTCGTAGGTCGACCAGATTACACAAACCACCAACATGGATGCAGTCATATGTCACCAAACCATTCCCACAACCCACAACCCTCAGCCAATCTAGTCACTATAACTCCACAAATCGTTGAGGCAAACTTTGAGTGTTTTCTGTCTTCTCTCACGACACGAAGTGACCCAGTGAAATTCAGCCAAGCAGTCACTACTGATCATTGGGTGAAAGCAATGAACCTCGAGTTGGAGGCTCTTGAAAACAATGATACGTGGGAAATCGTTCCTTTGCCTCCAACGAAGAAAGCTATAGGAAGCAGGTGGGTGTATAAGACCAAGTACAAGCCAGATGGTACCATAGAACGTTACAAAGCAAGGCTGGTTGTCTTGGGTAACAGGCAGACCTATGGTGTTGATTATGAGCACACATTTGCTCCGGTTGCAAAAATGACAACCGTCAGGGCACTGTTGGCAGTGGCTGCTCTCCAAAAGTGGGATGTAATGCAGATGGACGTGACAAACGCTTTCTTGCACGGTGAACTCTATGAAACAGTGTACATGAAAATGCCACCAGGGTATAGTGGTATTGGGAGTCGCATAATACTGAATCAGGGGGAGTGTCAAGACCCTCAGTCAAAATGGGTGTGTCGATTGAAGAAATCCCTATATGGGCTTCGTCAAGCACCAAGAAATTGGTTCAGTAAGTTGTCCAACACGTTGAAAGAACATCAATTTCGACAATCCCTGTCTGATTACAGCTTATTCACACTCACGACTTCAACAACAATAACTTTGGTGTTGGTATACGTTGATGACTTACTTATAGCTGGTAATGATCGTAAGCAGATTGATTGTCTAAAGCTCATGTTGTCTAATACGTTCAAAATGAAAGATTTGGGAGATGTACGATATTTTTTGGGCCTTGAAATAAGCAGGTCCAATGCTGGTTTCTTTATCTCTCAGCAAAAATACACTCTTGATCTTATTGAAGAGTTTGGTCTTACCAATGTGTCTCCTCTCAAGCTTCCTATGGATATTCACTTGAGACTCAATGATGATACTGGCGAGCATCTTACTGATCCACATCCTTATCAACGTTTACTTGGTAAACTAATTTATCTCACCATATCTCGTCCAGATATCACCTTCTCAGTTCATGTGCTTACTCAATTCATGCAACATCCAACAACTACACATATGGAAGCAGCGTTAAAATTGTTACGATATCTCAAATTGAATCCTGGTCAAGGTATACTGCTTGCATCGTCTTCAGCTGCTGAACTCAAAGGCTACTGTGATAGTGACTGGGCAACGTGTCCAATGACAAGACGGTCTACAACTGGGTATTGTGTGCTATTAGGAGATTCACCTGTCTCATGGAAAACGAAGAAACAGTTTGTGGTCGCTCGATCCACTGCTGAGGCCGAATATAGGTCAATGGCGTTTGCTGCGTGTGAAATTACTTGGTTATCAGCTTTGCTCAAAGACATGGGACTCCAAAATCTTCCACCTGCCTTGCTGCTGTGTGACAATCAAGCTGCCTTGGCATTGGCTGCCAACCCTGTTCTCCATGAACGTACTAAACATGTGGAAGTGGACTGTCATTTTGTTAGGGACAAGATCAACTCAGGCACCATAGTTACGAAGCATGTTCCAACTCACTCCCAAGTTGCTGACATATTCACTAAGGCTCTTTCTACCAAGCAACATTACTATCTGTTGGGCAAGCTAGGAGCTGCAGCTTCACTTCCCTCCAAGCTTGAGGGGGAGTAATGAGCAAGGAAGCAAGTCATGGCCTCAGTCAATCTATCTTTTGTGCACCTTCTTTATTTCAGTGAACATTTTAATGTGTTACATTATCATGTCATGTAGTGCTAAATAAGACAGCTATGGGTACTACTCTAGTCAGTTGTTGTTTAGCCCTTTCAGTTAGTAGTGGTAGTACTATCCTTTAGCATATAAGTGCACCATGACAAGAATGTATGCTGAGCTTTTAATCTTATCAAGTAAGACTGTTTTAATCAAGTAGTTCTCTGTGTGTTCTATTCTCAATTCATTGTGTTGTATGCTTCATTTAGCTAGCAAATCCATAAAGTATCATTTGTGCTTATTGGATCAACATTTTTCTCAACCACATTATCATCAAAGTCTTTCAATACTTGAAACAAGTCCTGCAATATTTTTTCCTCCATAAATCGTGAATCGCTAGCTATGTCGGGTTTATTATAATCTAAACATATTAAAAATAAAGTAGCTGTCATTGTGGAATCAGTCGTTTGCATTAGCGTAGTTTCAGGAGCTAAATAATAGTAGTTTGATTGTGTTAGGATTTGATTGTGTTAGGAGATTGTTCGGGAGTCTGTTTTGGGTGATTGCTAATTATTTGTAGCTATCACTTGTTATTTTCCCTTTATATTCTCTGTACCTTGCATTTTGAATAATAAGCCAGTTTATCCTTCCAGTCACATACTACAATATACTAGTGTGCGTGCGTGTGTATTGTGTTTAGTTCTAATAAGCTACTCCTAGTTAATTTGATGAACCTCACTAGCTGGTGTAATTCTACAATTGCAGAATTAATATTGACAACTGCTTCTTCATTATCAAAAGATTGTAGTAAATATTCTTGTACGCTTGGATGCTCAACCATATCAGGATGTTGGAGTGTCAAATACAAATACAGTTTATATATATGCCTTGACATTAATCCTCCAAGTTAGGACAGAATTGTTGGAGAGGAGGAAATGTTGTCGGGGTTCAAATAATGTAGGAGCAAGACCAAGGAGTAGGAGTAGAAAAGAGGGTGGTGATGAAGAGAGGAGAGATGAATGACAGAAATTTGAGAAGGCATGGTGAGAAGAAGATGAAGTATGACAAGTAAAGAGGGTGGGTGAGAATGAAACAAGTAAAGTGAGTGACGTAGTTGTAAATGAGACTGACCTTGAGGCTTAAAGGTGGAATGAAGAGGGCATGCACAACTTAGCCATTTGCTTCTGTATTTGAAAATTCTATAACAAAGAAATTGGATGATAATTGTGAAGATGGTGATGGAGTGGGGAAGGAAAAAACAATGTAAAAAGATTGTCTGATTGAAATGAAACCGCGCCGTGAATAAAGGACAAGATAATTGTGTCTATAATTTGTATTATACTCGATGATGTATGATAATTAATAGTGACCAAATGGCCAAATGTGTGCAATTTCTTTCTTGGTCACATTTTAGCATCCACAAAAAATAATGCTAGCTAGTAGCAAGTAGGATTTTAACAAGTTCAAGGTTTAACAAGTACTAGGATTTTACTCTCAAAGTATGATTTTAACAAGTAGGATTTTACTCTCAAAGTATGATTTGTTTAATGTATCTTTAGTATTTTAAAGAATCGTTTGGTGTTGGTATCTAAATTTTTATAGTCCATCGTTACAACAGAAATTGATGAATATTCGATAAATAAATTATAAAAGTTCAAGTCTATTTACTCAAAAAAAAAAAAGTTCAAATCTAGAGGCAAGACAATATTGTTGTTATTTTATTTAAAAAATAATTGCAAATTTTATGATTGCTGTACTTGCAATTTTCTTGAATTGTAAGTAAGGCGGTCGTGGTGTCAAAACTGTATATCACGTAAATATATAATTCTTTTTAGGTCAAATAAACCAGACAGTTGCATTTGGAGAACGGAAAAGTAATGCTAAACGGGCACTAGTTTCATCTCAAATTCTCAATTTATAGAGGCGAAGATTAATGTTTTTGAAAACCTGTGCAGGATTTCAAGTCCAACGACACTGCATATATACTTGGTATACAATACCATGTGGAGCAAAAGCATGGGAAACTAACAAAGAGAAACTTTGTAAAGCAATAACCAAAGAGCAAATGGAGTGGAAAGTAGGGGCTTTCTTTTACTTATAATCCTCTTTGCCTTAGACTACTCACCATGGGCACATAACAATATTCCTATACAAACTGCATGAACCAAACAGTCGGTTCCATGTCCATTTTTCTGGTCTTGACAAAGGTAGTGCTACATGTATGTATGACTGGGACGAGCACTCCCTTAGAGAAGTGTAATTATAGTTGCTAAATGTCGGAAGAAGACCAAAACCTGGAGTCATATTTCTATGGACATTAATGCTTTGCGATAATCACAATTGGGTTGGCATGCCTTGTCCAGGAGACAAATGTGCAAATATATAGCAGTTTGAAATCCTAAGCTTAACCCTCAGCGTTGAAGGCTCAAGACCATATTAGATTGTACAGTAACAGATCGAAAGGTTCAATATATTTTCACCCTTGTCGCTTCAAGATATTTCATTGAGCCAGACCAGTTTTTTCTTCTTTTTATTTTTTTTCAAGTAAATCTTAGATTCAACATGCCATTCAGATTAAATGTAAGAAGCATAACTCCATCTATTTCTGTGATTAAGAAGATAATAGAATTCGAGTTCTAGAGACCACTTTTTTTTTTTTTTTTTTGATAAAGGAAAATTCATTAAAATGCAAATTCAGAAGGGACCATTTCCACCAACAAGTCTGGAGGAGATGAGAAACAGTTAAAACTGTTTAACAAACATGGAATACGAGCCATATAGTGCGCCGCCCTGTTTCCTTGTTTTTTAACATGACATAGAGATAAATCACCTCTACTTGTCAATTTCTCACTACAAACATCCAGGATATGCCCTATTTCTAACTGATACGGATCCTTAGACTTCACTGCATGGACTACCACCTGCGAGTCACTTTCAATAACCACATTGCGAACCTCGTTTTGTTCTATCCATTTGATTCCCTCATACACCCCCCTTGCTTCTGCTTCCATGACTGAGACTTCACCTGCGATCTTCATATTCTTCCCCATAATAAACTTACCTGCATCATTACGAAGGAGCAGTCCCAGAGAGAACATAGCTTCTCCCCTCACCACTGAAGCATCAACATTTAATTTGAAAAAGCCTTCGTCCGGGGGTTGCCAAAGCACATCTTCGTTACGTACATGCTCACACTGTCCGTTCGTGCCCTGATATTTACTTCTATTTGCAGCTTTCCAGTTTTGCACCTGCTTGTTGCTTAGGTCCATGGCGACTGTTGAAGGCACCCTCAAGTCCTCCCAAACTTTTTTGTTTCTCGCAAACCAGATACCAGACAGAACGATTGCCATTTTCTGGATTGTATCTGCATCTTCTTTACTGATCATCTCCAACAACCAGCTTGAGGCTGATTCAACTTCCTGAAAATTCAGCATAAGACCTGATTGCTGCCAACACTCCGTAGCATAAGAGCATTCACAAAACAGGTGTCTTAAATGTTCTACATCGATACCACACATAGGGCACATAATTGTGATCTCCACACCTTTGCTTCTTAGCCGTTTCCTTACAGGGATGTTGTTTCTGCAGAATCTCCAGAGGAACGTTCTAACTTTATGGGGGAGTTCCATTTTCCACAATTTGATCCAGCCTTCTGATTCGACATTGAGCTCGGTGCTTATGTTTTGATCCGTCCAGTACCTATATCCTGACTTTACAGTGTAAACACCTTTACTCGAGCCGGTCCAAGCTATTCGATCCTTAACCTCGTTTTGAGGAATTCTCAATTGAAGAATGAGTCTGCTGTCATCAACATGGAAGTTTTGTTCTACCTTATGCACATCCCAGTTTAAACTATTAGGATGGAAGTAAGAGCAAACCTTTTCATCTCTGGTAGCATTCAAATGACTATCTTCAACGTGAAAATCCATCTTACCCTTCAACCAAGGATCTTTAAAAGCTCTAATTTCTTGGCCATCTCCCAGCACCCATCGAAACCCTCCCTTAAGTTTCTCTTTTGCCTCCCAGATTCCTGACCAAATAAAACTTGCATCATTCCCTTTACCCGCTTGCAATATGTGCTTATCCGGAAAATAGCGAGCTTTGAAGATGCGAGTCACCAGTAAGTTTGGGTTTTTGCTAAAGTTCCATATATGTTTGCCTAGCAGGGCCAGGTTGAAGCCGTGCAAGTCCCGAAATCCTAACCCCCCTTTGCTTTTTGTAATCGCCAATTTGTTCCAGGCCATCCATCTTAACCCTCTACTATTGTTACCACTCGACTTCCACCAATAGCCATTCATTAATCTTTCCATTTCAGAGCAGAGCGATTTCGGAAGGAGGAAGCATGACATGCTATACGAGGGGATCGTTTGAGCAACGTTCTTCACCATGATTATTTTGCCGGCTTTAGACAGCGTCTTGTGACTCCAGTCTTGCACCTTCCTCCAAATTCTTTCTTTAACAAAGCTAAATACCGCTTTTTTTGACCTTCCAACAAGAGAGGGCAGACCCAGGTACTTGCTATCTCCCAGGTCTTTATGCACTCCCAGAATGTTTTTAATCTCCTGCTGCTTGTCCCTCCTTACATTGGCACTAAAAAAGATGCCCGATTTTTGATAGTTTACCACCTGGCCTGACTTACTCCCATACTCATCCAGCAGAGTCTTAACAGTTCTTGTTTCATCTCCCGTGGCTTTAAAGAAGAGAAAGCTATCATCTGCGAACAGCAGGTGAGTAACTTCGGGGGCATTCGAGCAAATTCTACAACCACTAATGGACCCTTCGATCGCTGCTTTTGAGAGTAACTTAGAGAGCCCATCCACACAAAATAAAAAAAGATAAGGAGACAGTGGATCTCCTTGTCTCAAGCCGCGACTAGGAACAATAGAACCCGCTGTGTCACCATTGAAAGCTATAGAATAACTCACGGTAGTCACACAGAGCATGATCCAGTTAACCCACACCCTATTAAATCCCATCATTTGCATTCTCTTTTTTAGGTACATCCAGTCGACTCGATCATACGCTTTCGAAATATCCAATTTCAAGGCCACCTCACCCTCTTGACCTCTGTTCTTCTTTTTCATAAAATGCAGAACTTCAAATGCCACTAACACATTGTCTGATATATTTCTTCCAGGCACGAACGCTGACTGGTTTTCAGAGATAACAACAGGAAGGATGACCTTTAGTCTATTTGCTAGGACTTTCGCTACAATTTTGTATAGGACGTTACACAAGGCTATGGGCCGAAGGTCTGTCATACGGTCCGCATTTTCTTTCTTTGGGATAAGAATCAGGGTCGTGTCATTCAAGCTTGCAGGGAAAGAACAATCAGCCAGCCACGTTTTACAGCAATTAAAAACCTCCTCACCTAGTAATTCCCAAAAATTCTGGAAGAAGGCTGGATTGAGACCATCGGGGCCAGCACTTTTGTCTGGGTGCATCTGCTTTACGGCTAAAGTGAATTCTGCAAAGTTGATATCGGCTGTGAGTTTTGCATTTTGCTCATCAGAAATAATTCGATCCACTTCCATATCATTAGTTGTGGTACTGATATTATCTCCTGTAAACACCTTCTTGAAGTACTCCATTACCTCTCTGCACATGTCCTCCTGGTTGTTTATGGTCTCATTATCGTTGTTGATGAGGTAGGATATATGATTGAGCTTCTTCCTCTTCGAAGCGGTTGCATGGAAGAACCTCGAATTAGTGTCTCCTTCAGTCATCCAGAAAGCCTTAGCTCTTTGCTTCCAGTACTGTTCTTCATGAAGTAATAATTCCTCCAGTTTTCTCCTTTCCTCAAAATAGCGTTTAACACCTTCTTCGTCTCTTCTATTAACCAACTCATCAAGCAAAGATTTCTGCTTTTTGATTTTGTCTCGGAATTTATGGAAAAAATTCCTGCCCCATTTAGCCATGAAAGATGAAATAGATAGAAGCTTCGGAAGTAAATGCATCCTAGGAATATCCTTCCACTGATTAGAAACCTCCTCTCTGAAGGTTGGCTCGTGGAGCCACGTGTTTTCAAATCTAAATCTAAATTGCTTCCTAGATAACTCTACGCTAGTTGGCTCAAGAAAAATAGGGTCATGATCAGATTTAATAGAATGAGACACAGATAACTTACAAATGGGAAATTTTCTCCACCAAAGGTCATCCGCAAAAGCTCTGTCCAGCCTTTCCCTCACCCAACTTTCAGTACCCCTACTTTTTTCCCAAGTGAAGTCACCTCCCATTAAATCTAACTCCGAAAGCCCACTATCTTCAATAGCTGATTTAAACCCTTCTAATAAAGATTGAGGGTGCAAATGAGACCCAGATTTGTCTGACACATACAGCATATCGTTGAAGTCCCCAAAAATGCACCAAGGAATGTTGTCATGCTTTACCAAGTTTCGGATGAGGTTCCAAGACTCCCTTCTTCTGTTTCTTTCTGGAAGACCATAGAAGCAAGTCAACCTCCAGTCAACAACCAACCCGTTCATTATATGAACATCAATATGATTGTTCGAGTGATCAACCACCATGCACCCTACAGACCTTTTCCACATGATAGCCAAGCCACCACCTCTCCCTACTCTATCTACAGCAAAGTAACCAAAAAACCCAAATTTATCTGATAACTCCTTAATACTCTCTGACTCAACTAAAGTCTCCGATAAAAATACAAAATCAGGGTTATGAGAACGTATGACGTCTCCGAGAGCACGAACTGCACGGAGGCTCCCCAAACCTCTGCAGTTCCAGCCTAGACAATTCATAATGGCTGGCTAGCTTGCACCGCAAGCTTAGCCATAATGTCATCGTTAGGTACTGTATTATCAATAATAGAAGATACAGCTTCCTTAAACTGGTCCATAGTAGTACTTCGATCCCCCTCTGGCAATCTGTCGTCTGTGTCCATTGTGGTTTTTGATGGTGGCCCAATACGTTTTCTTTTTCTTTCTTCCAGGTCCGGCCCATCATTCTCTTCTATCTGTAGCCCATTAGACTTTTGGTCTATAAATCTAGGCCCACTTAAAATTAACTCCCTCCCTTGCGTTAACCTTAAAGTTTCATTTTTTGAATTCCCCGCCTCTTTGTTCCTGTATTCCTGTCTCGAGCCTGACCCCCTGACAAAATCTCCTGAATTGCCGCCCTCAATATTAGGACATATATTCCCCACTTTTATGGGGAAATATTCGGTTCCACT
The DNA here is from genome assembly GCA_037693485.1 of Kitagawia praeruptora. Lineage (NCBI taxonomy): Eukaryota > Viridiplantae > Streptophyta > Magnoliopsida > Apiales > Apiaceae > Kitagawia > Kitagawia praeruptora. Next base: position 7,142,596 of record CM075348.1, on the reverse strand, counting down.
TTGTTGCCACCCTGGCCTTGAGTTGCTCCCCTGATTTCCCGGATTGTCATGTTGGTTTCCCTCTGGATTCGTGTTAACGTTGACCCTTCCCTGTCGCTCTTCCCAACACGTATCTCCGTCCTCCCGTAGCCATTTGCTCTTCGCCGCCCCCGTATTTTTCCGAGGTTGAGCTTTTAACCAGTTCCCCCACTCCTTGTCTGCTCCGTCTTTTTCTCCGTTCAAGAATTTTGCACAGTATCTTTCCGTATGTGACATGATGCCACAAGTAAAGCAAAAATCTCCCAACCGCTCATACTTACATGATACCAACACCTCTGATCCATCCTTTTTTGTTATCTTCTTTTTACGCTTCAATGGCTTCCTTACGTCCAACCTCACTTTGATCCTCATGTATTCGCGCCATATGCTTGTGTTGTTCTTATGATCATACTCAAGGAAATCTCCGAAAAAATTCCCTAGCTGCTTCCCTGCTCCCTCAGTCATATACCCAGATGGTAGGCCAAAGATCTGCATCCATATATTGACATGCCATAGAGGCACACTCAGAGGTTCTTGTCCCCCAAGGACTTCAGCTAACACCAGCATCGCGTTATCGAATGACCATGGACCTCCTCGCAGAACCCAATTCATGTCTTCTCTGTGATAGAATTGGAATAAGAAAATGCCTTGAGTGATCTCCTTAATGTTGATTCCCATAGCAGGACGCCACACATCAGCTAGCTTCGTTTTCATGGCTGAAACATTGATGTTTCTTTCTGTTAGAAACCTTCCTACCACACATAGCTCGAACTTGTTAATCTCCTCCTCCTCTTCTCCCTCGAACACAAACGCTTCATTCTCTTCATCTTCGATATCCAGATTAGACAGTTGCTCATTTAAATCATTAGGATGTGACATGGCCACTGAATAAGACTCACACAACTCAGATTCAAAATGAAAATGAGTGGAGAGAAAACCAAACCCTCTCACATACTATGAATGGAGAGAAAATTGTTCTAGAGACCACTTAACATATAAAATCATAGACAGTAGCAAGTTCACGTCCATTTGTATAGGAATTGCAATGTTAAAACATCTCTAGCTAAGTTTGAATACCCACATCCATTACATACTTGGAAAATTAAATTCCAATAACATACCACATTTTAGTTTGAACTCGGTACAAAATAGACATTCAAGTTTCTACATATCCATTTTGACTTGACATAGAACTCTTAGAAACACTTGTGAAAGAGCTAAGAGACGTAATATTTTGGCGCCTACACCCCTACACCAAATACTGGCTTATTATGACATCACAGGCTTATTCTCATTTGCTTTTGGCATCTGTGCTTTTTTGGCTTCTGCTGCTGCATTTTCCTGAATTAAAACGTACGAATCAAATTAAGATATTTATCACTAAAGAACAATGTCAAGGGGAGTCCAGCCCAATGATTTATAATATTTATCATCAGGGACGTTATTCATAATTCCAATCATGTATCAGATTGTATCAGAAGACGAAGGCAGTGGCATATTGCCAGTCAACTAAGAAACAGATAAATACAAAACAGTATATCAATCAATCACATTGACATAATAGATTTTATATTCTCTTTCCGGTTTTGAAAATTTCAGTATATAAACCATAAGCATGAATGACACCCGCTTTTCATATTGGATAGGTTAAAGTAACAGTACTTCCCTTTCATCTAAGCAAATTATACCCAAAAGGAAACATGGTTACCCAAAATTATGTAGTCATATAGCAGGAATAGACAATGTTGCACGACTTGAGACAGTTTTACGTACATAGATTCTCAAAGTTGTTTCTTACACTCCCAGACTACAGTGTAATTAAAGCACCAATGCAAACACAACAACTACATTATAGCTAGCTACATCTTGGAAGGGACTGGAATGTAACATTTCTGTCTCAATCTATATATATATACCAAGTAAAAATAGAAAATATAACTACACCGTAAATGCCATCACAACAAGTCTCTTACTATCATAACAATTCATTTCCTGACTACACAACAAAAATTGCAAGTAAACACATCAAATATTTTTATAACATATTTCATCAATAAAAAATTGAAAACAAGATATTAAATGTTAAAACAAACAAATATAACATAATTATTCCAAAACATCAATTCCACTATATATGTACACACACATATGGAGAGAGAGAGAGAGAGAGAGAGAGAGATAGGAGAGGACGAGGGAGGAGAAGACAGAGGGGGAGAGAGACAGACCTCCTATCAGAAGAGCCACCTCCCTTCTGGCTAAGGAATGATCGGAAAAGAGGTGAATATAATTCACGTCGTAAAATAATAATTATAATAATAATAATAATTAAAAGGAAGACCCAAAATAATAATACTCCGTAGCAATTAAGAAATACACAAATACACTACATAATTAAAAAATAGACACACCCAAGTAGGGTACAATATTTAACAAGTTAATTATGATACACCAATTTGGCCTCTGCCACTACAAGTGATAAGTGATAAGAATGCGGAAAAGAGATTTTTGAAAAAAAAAACATTTTATAAACTACTAATTTTGGAAAGACTAGAAATCACATTAATAGAAACTAAAAGTGATCAAAAGACTATTTTTACTCAATTAAAAGAGTTCTCACAAAATGTGTACAAATAAACTAGTTCAAACATGAAAAGTCTTAGTACTCCAAATAAATCTCAATAGTTTGTAGGTTTTCAAAAATGCTCAGAAGACTATGACCAAAAAATTTGATGAGATGTGTAAGAAATCAGGGGGCATAACTTAACAAAATTTGAAACTTGTTTGAACTTGAAAAGTTGTAATAGGATTTCAAGATTATCGAACACCAATAATCATAAATTTTATCAAGTATCTTAACGGAAAGGTTTTATCAAATTTATCCTATTAATAAAAAATTTAAGAGGTCAGATATACATATACAAACTCCCATTCTTCACCACTTAAACAAGCTAGACACATAAGCTCCGCACCTATAACATTATGTTGAAACTAAGATTTAGACTTTGACACCTTCTAGTACCTAATAATAGCCTCTAATTTAAATTTAAGAAATAATAACCACAATAAAAACCTGTCAGCATGCAAACTCCTCAAAATTGTTCACTTAGACATATAATCAGACACCTTATTCATTATTTTACCTCTACTTCATCAGTATTAAACAGCGAGCAAGTAGGGTACAATATTTAACAAGTTAATTATGATGAAATAGAAGCAAATGCAAATAACACAAAAAAATCAAGAAAATCAAGATAATTACCGTAGTGACAAACACCCAATTACCGAAGCAACCTCCCAAGAAAAACAAAATGGCGATCGTTCGCAACGGATGCGCCTTCTCTGATGCTTTAAAACGCTAACATAAAAAATAATAAAAAGAAAAAAGGCGATTAGAAGATACAAAAACATATATATATATATATATATATATATGTGTGTGTGTGTGTGTGTGATTACCTTCGCCAAATCAGTAGATTTCGCCAACAATCCCCTCATGTTTGCTTCTTGAAGAAATTCAAAGCCCACAAATTTTTAACATATATAACGAGAGATTAGGCGGGGAGATGTGAGAGAGAGATAGAATAGAGAGATGATAGGTGAGAGAGTTGCGTAATAGCAGATTCGTAGGTAAATAAATCGTTGGATTTGAAATTGCCTTAGAGACAGAATAGAGAGATGATAGGTGAGAGAGATACCTTGAATTGATTTGAGAGAGAGAGGATAGATGAATGCACCACCGCAGGAGAGGGATGAGCTTAAAATTTCAACACTCAGATATGAGACGCGACCCTATAATAAAAACCCTAAAAATTTTAAAAATGTAAACACGATATAATTTATATGTATGTAATCTTAAAAATGTCAAAAATTATATGTGATCCAAAAAATGTTTAAATGTCATGTAATTTATTTGTACTAGCTTAAAATCCGTAATATTATATGAATTTTTTTCATTAATTTAAATTAATTTTTTTAAAACATGAATTTTGGAGACTTAAATTTTTATATGAGATGATTTGATAATAATTATATAAATGTTATTCGTGATATTTCTAGAAAATGAGGGATTTTAGTTAGAAAATATAGAAAAGATGATAGATTTTAGTTGAAAAATGTAATCGGTTAATTATTAATAATTATAAATTATAATTTTATTTTATTAAATAGAATGCTTGTGATATGATTAGAAAAAGAGATGATTTAGTTAGAGAAAATTAAAAAGGTAACATGTCGTTGATCAAAAAGGTAATTGATTAGTTTATAGTAATTACAATTTAGTTACGTTATTTTATTAAATACAGTTGCTCGTAATATTTTTAGAAAATGAGAAATTAATATTATCCGTGATATTTCTATATATTAAAAGAGGGATTTTAGTTAGAAAATAAAGGTGATACATTTTAGCTGAAAAAGTTAATCGGTTAATTATTAATATTATAATATTATTAGTTTATTGTATTAAATAGAACTGCCCGTGATATAATTGGAAAAAGAGAGATTTTAGTTAGAGAAAATAGAAAGATAACATGAAAATTAAAAAGATGACCTTATTTATGTGAAAAAGGCAATTGATTAGTTTATAATAATTATAATTATAATTATGTTATTATTACTAAATCAAATTGCTCATAACTTTTAGAAAATGAGAAATTAATGTTGCATGTGATATTTCTAGAAAAAAGGAATTAGAAAAAATAGAAAAGATGATACGTTTTAGCTGAAAAGGTAATCGGTTAATTATTAGTATAATTATTTTATTTTTATTAAATAGAAACGCCTATGATATAATTGGAAAACGTGAAGTTTTAGTAAGAGAAAACAAAAAAGGTAACGTGTTTTGGCTGAAAAAGGTAACCTATGATATAATTGGAAAAAGAGAGACTTTAGTTTGAGAAAAGAGAAAAGGTAACGTGTTTTGATTGAAAAAGGTAATTGATTAGTTAATAGTAATTATAATATAATTATGTTATTTTATTAAACAAAATTGTTCGTAATATTTTTCAAAAAGGAGAATTTTTTTTTTGACGAAATGCATTTTTCATTAATAACATAATTCAGTTAGAACAAATCTCCAACTGCCATTACAACTAGATTGAGAAACAAATAACAAACTAAACATAATTAGTTGATTTGTTTTCTGATCATTTAACACATAGAAATTAAAATTTCTTGAAATTAAAAACGAAATCAAAGACATCCCGAGCAATCCATATTGCACCAACATCCCGAAAAGTAGCAGCATCACAAATGACCATATCACATAAAAATAATTGTTAGCCCAGTGTTCAAAAACCCCAAGTGTAGGCGCGACACCCCATCTATCTACATGCCGGATACCAGCTATAGACATGCCAAAAATGGATTCTTCACCCCAGCTATCTACATGCCGGTTACCAGATATAAACATGCCGAAAGTGAAAACCGATAACGAATGAACAATCTTTAATTGTGAAAGGTGAGCTCTTACAATAATAATCACCACCAATCCAGTTTCAATGCGGGTTTTCCAGATTCTCCAAAACATCAACAAAATCATTTTCAACAAAACCCCGCTCACAATTAAGAAGCGAAAACCAAAACTCTCACATAGGAGAGACATAAAACCACCCAAAAAGATGGACGAAAATAATCAAAATCTCACCCAGAGATGAAGATTAATGAACTTATTAACAAGAAAAAAGAGAGAAGATGGGGCAGATCTGGAAGAGGGGAAGGAAAAGTGAGGCTGAAGAGGGGGACAGATGAAGAAGATGAGGAAGAAGGGAGGGGCGGGATGAAGAAGGGAGGAAGGGGATTAGATGGTTGAATGGAGGATTGGAGGATGGATGATGGAAGAAAATGGAGAAAAGGGGTGGGGCGGCGGCAGATAGGTTAGAGGGAGAGGAGAGAGTCGACTCTCATAGGACTTTTTTATAAATGAGAAATTGATTTATATACTACAAGAAATTTGATGTTTACCTACCAATAACATACCTACCAATATATATTGGTAGCTAAAAATTACCTTTAGTTACAAATAATCAATTATAAAAGAGATTGGTAAGTAAATGATTGCTTTTTTTATTTTTATAATTTAATAATAATAACAAAGTTGGATAATGGAGTTGTACGTGCTTTACATAAAGGAGGGAAACTTTAAGTGCCCAAAATTTTCAAATTCCATGCGTGTTTTGAGATTTTTATTCAAAGTTTTATGCGTGTATGCTGACATGTCAACCCATCTAGAAATTTGCAAGGTATGGTACATCTAAATGTTAACTGATTGTTCCGTGACAACTTAATAATAATCTTCTTCTACTACATTTGCTATAATTCATTTTCCAAAAAAAGTTGGCGGGCCGGTTCAACGTGCCGGGCCGGTTCCGGGATGGTTAACATACGCATGACCATAATGCGTATCACATCCGTGCCGGGCGGGCCGGTCCGTGCCGTGCCGGGTTAAGACTTTTTTTTTTTTTTTTTTGCAATTCAGATGTTTTCATTTTACTATTATCAAAAACGGGGGTCAAAATAATTAATAAATGAAATAATTTTAAATCTATGTTCCAAATTATATTTACAATACATGCATTATTATTCAAAAGTTGATATTTTAAATTTTGTATAATACAAATTTTATTTTAATATTAATAAAATGGAGTGAGTAAATCTTTTGTGTCGTTAGTGCTTAAATTTTAAATCCGTATCATCCTTTTTTTATGATAATCCCCGCATCATCCTAAAATTAAATGTAATTTGCATACAAAATGAATTCAAAGAATATTATAACCACTTTTTTATTATATTTAATTTTCCAAAAAGCCGAACAATGCTCTTATAGATTTTATAATCAACTTTCTTTCTAAATTTCAACTTTAGTTTTAGTGTACATAAATATTTTACAAATTAATAAATTAATACTTTAAATTAAATTATAAATTCATTTTATATATTAGAAAAAAGGTAGAAACTATATATGTCAATCATTATGTCTTGTTTTTTTGAAGAACAATCATTATGTCTTGTTTTATTACTTTAGTTGATAGCACAGTCTAATATTTGTAAGCCTGAAGGTAGTTAGCATTTCCATCTCGTTGTGCAGCATATTGAACACTTTACAGTACATCAAATACCCAGATTTCTTTCCATCCAACCAATGGCTACTAAAGAATGAATGAAGAGATGATATTTAATTAAGATTAAAAGTATTACAATCAAATCTTTTGGACTACAATATCTATTACAACTAATAGAAATCAGTCAATATCTTCATAACCATCGGTCTCATCATCATCTTCTTCTTCTTCATTTTCTTCACCTTCTTCTTCTTAAACAGTTAGCATCATCATAATACACCAGACACTTATCCAAATCATCATCTTATACAAGAAGTTCTAAACCCATTGTTGATTTTGAGGCAGTAAACCACAACGATAACTATAAAAAATTCGAAATACAAAACCATGGATCCATAAAGAATAGGGAGATGGCGGTGAAGAGAGAGATAGAAGAAAAGGGAGAGAGGGGAGAGATAAAAGAGAGACCGAGTAGAGAGAGACAGGGTAGTTGGATTTGTGTTTCTTTGTTTTAATCGACGGTGTAGATTGATTAAAGAAACACAATCCGTGTGACGTGCTATGAAGCGAATAACACATTGACACGTGTCATCGAGTCAACAAGTCAAAGTCCCATTCGGTATCATATATAAAATATTTTACTTATTTTTTGTTTTTTTTTTCTTTTGGTTTCTCTCAATTTTTTTTGTCATCAACACATAAATTATACAAATTATAATAAAAATAGATTTGCAATATTTTGAACACAAATTATACAAATGTTTTTGGATTAAAAGAGGACGGTACCTCATATAAATTTTATTAAATATTTTTTTTTACAAATGGTGTGAGAGGACTCCTCTCTAAAAAAACGGAACAAACCGCATCAAACATATTTAAAAAATTACAAAGCAAACAAATTCTAAAACATATGTAAAAAATCCCAAATATAAAATATTAAAATATTAAATATTAAAATATTAAATATTAAAATATTAAATATTAAAATATTAAATATTAAATATTAAATGAATGGTAAGAGATGAATATAATGCATTTAAATGGGTGGATATGATTAGATCTCATATCTCACCATAAGTGATGGTTCTCACCTGAGCAAAACCCTATAATATATTAATACAACATGTTGCAGACGGCTTAAAAATTTTCATGCTAAATTTTATAAGGTATTTATTCTATTATAAAATGCAGGTTTTTATATTTTTGTGCGGCAAGATGACTTTCTCAATTTTATATTTTTACCCATCAATATATATATATATATATATATATATATATATATATATATATATATATATATATATAAAGTAGGATACGCGGGCGCTTAGGTGGCGATCCAAGATCGTCTCAATCTATTTTTCTAATTTTCTAAAATTTTAGAATTTTAAACACTAATAAATGTAAAAGTATCATTTAACATATTAGAATTAAAATAGGTGTTCGAATTTATAGAGGAGAAGAGTTCGAATTTATAGTGAAGACATATGATTAGAAGTTCTATTTGAAGTGGAATAAGTATTTATAATACATATGATTAAAAGTTCTATTGGAAGTAGAATAGAAATTCGAATTTATAGAGAATAAAAGTTTAAATTTATAGAAAAAACATATAAATAAAAGTTCTATTAAAAGTATAAAAATATCATTTAACATATTATAATTAGAAGTAGAAAAGGTGTTCTAATTTATAAATGAGAAGAGTTCGAATTTATAGGGAAGACATATGATTAAAAGTTATATTGGAAGTAGAATAGGAGTTCGAATTTATAGAGAAAAAAAGTTCGAATTTATAGAAAAAAAATATAAATAAAAGTTCTATTAGAAGTAGAAGTTTTATTGGAAGTAGAATAAGTATTTATAACACATATGATTAAAAGTTCTATCGGAAGTAGAATAGGAATTTGAATTTATAGAGAATAAGAGTTCGAATTTATAGAAAAAACATATAAATAAAAGTTTTATTAGAAGTAGAATAGATGTTTGAATATATAGAGCACACATATGATTAAATATTTTATAGAAAGTATGATCTTCCTAAATTAAACTTTTTTATATAAGTTAATTATATTTCTATTAGGAAAATTTATTCATAAATCCAATATTATTGTCATAAAAAATTCTTCGTTTTTAAAAAGAAAATAATTGATGTATTAACATATTAAAAGAACATTATCATGTAGGAATCCTAAATAAATAAAGGAGTATCTATAATATAAAGAGAAAATAAGATGTATTTTCATTTTTTAAAACTCCATAATTTTTAGAAAGTCTAGAATAAGTATAAATTGGAATTCGATCTATTTTTTAAATTTTGATTTTAAGGAATAAGTTGTTGTGTAAGATAAGTATCATCAATAATATGTAATGAAGTTGGAATTTCGATCCAAATGAGAGGGGCTCGAAACGTGTTTAACGGGAAAACAACTCACTATAAAAGATATCCTTTATACAAGTTAATTATACTTGCATTAGAAAAATATATCCATAAATATAATATTATTTCCGTAACGAAAATTCTTCGTATTTTTTTTTATATGTTAACATAACAGAAAGACATTCCCATGCGGAAACTGTAAAAAAGTACAAGAATATCTATAATATACAGAAAATATAATATGTATATTCATTTTTCAAAACTCCATAAATATTAGAAAGTTTAAAGAATATAAAAATTGGAATTTGCTCTCTTTATGTAATGAAGTTAAAATTTCGGTTCCAAATAAGAGCGGCTCGAAACGCATTTAACGGGAAGACGGCTCTCTAGAAAAGATTGTATTAGCTATTAGAATTTGATACTGATGTCATAATATTTTTTTATTTTTACGGTTCGATTTTATGGATAAAAATTACTGTATATGTCTTTATAATATATGTTAAAGTTGGGATTTTGGTTTTTGTTGAAGAGTATAAGATCCTGTTGGGGCCTTCCTCTAACACCTTAAGGTTTTAGATGAGCTGGTTACTTAACATGGTATCAGAGCTCCGTTTATGAGGGGTCTCAGGTTCGAGTCCCTCCACCCCCATTTATTTAATTTAAATATTTGTTGTTGATGTTGGTATTGGTATTGGTTATATATGTTGTCGTCAATCGGTACGAGACGTATCGTACGATTGAGGGGGAGTGTTGAAGAGTATAAGATCCTGTTGGGGCCTTCCTCTAATAGTTTTAATGAGAGCGCGGCTCAATCGAAAGAATCGTGTTTAACAAGAAATCGATTCAATAGAGAAGATTATTTAATTATTAAAATTTAATATTATAGGAGTATAACGTAAATGTATAGAATTTTTTTAAAAAATATTGTAACGCCGCCGCGAAGCGCGACTTTATCGACTAGTTTTTAAATAATATCCAATTATTATTCAAAACACACGAAAAATTGCAGGCTGATTAAATTACAAACTAGTTAGAGCAACTCCAAAAAGCTCTCTACATAAGCTTCTAAATTAAATTTTGAGGAGATTGAATTAAAAACGCTCTCCAACAGACTCCTAACTCATCTTCAAATTTTTAAGAGTTTCAAATCTTTCCTCAATTTTAAGATTCTCTCTCCTCTGATCTCTATCTCATTTTATTACAATTTTTTTTTGCTAAATTAATAATTTTATAAAAGAAAAAAAAAGAGTACATGATTTCCCCTTGCTCTAAACACGGCAAAGAGGGAACTATCTAGGACCAATCTAAAAAAGATTGGAAATAGAAAGATCATAATAATGAATAACATGCCACAATTCGGCCTGTTAAATGATAAGCCACCTATACAAATCTAAGGTGGCATGCTTGAGGAACCATTCGGTGTTGCACAATTTCGATTTAAGGTCGATCATGATACCCTTGATAAGATTAGTAGGACCCAATGAGCCTTTGCCATGTAAACTTGCATTTCTATTTCTCCACATATGATAAGAATAAATCTGAGCCGCAAGAAGAGAAACATTTCTAAGGATATGATCAGAGATGCCACCTAGGGACTGCAGAACCGCCACCCAATTTGTTCCAGCAAATTATGCTTTAAGCAAGCCAAACAGCTTCGATAGGATGAAGCTGCTGTAAGCACATGTAACGAACAGATGAGAATCTGTCTCAACGCCACCTACACAAAAGAGACAGATCTGAGAGACGTCCAAGCCAAAATACGCAAGTCTGTGGAATGTTGGCAGACATCCATGACAAAGAATCCAAGCATGATAGGCATACCGAAGTATCTTTAGTCTGTGCCAGATAAATTTGGACCAGCCAATCTGCAGAGAAGGCGTACGAAGAGAGTTCCAAATGTTCCAAGTTTTGACCTTATGAATTGGCAACCCATCCCAAAGTATAACATCTGTGGTAGTAAGATCAAACCCCGGGAAATCGAAATGTTGGGTCCAATAAACCAAATTAGGATCCAGATGATGGATTCTACTAGATGGTCTTGGAAGAATCCATGCACCCGTATTGATAAGAGAATTTATGGTAGCCTCACTAGAAAGACCCGACTGGGCAATAATATGAGCGTGCTTGTTATCAGCTAGACATGTAGACCTCCACCAAGGTTCAAACCAAAGTGAAGTACTAAGGCCATTCCCAAATTTGTAGGAAATAAATCTGCGAGCAACCAGATGTAGTTTGAGAATACTTCGAAGAATCCATGAGCAATCGTTTGGCATTGGTAATGACCAGAAGTTATGCTTCTTCAGCACAATATAATTAACCCAAGAAGGCCACAATGTCTTGCTCTTGTACACCACTTTACAGAGGTGGTTCAACATTTGAGCTTGGTTCCAATCTTTTGAGTTTTTAAAACCTAATCCACCTTCATCATATGGCAAACAAATAGTTTCCCAGCTAATCCTTGCCCCTCCTTTCGTTGTGGTATTCCCTTTCCACAGAAACCGAGTAAAGATTGATTGAAGGCTACAATGAACCGATGCCGGCAGCATGAAATGGTTCATCCAGTAAGCTTGCACTGAGAAAAGAACAGCTCTTATTAGTTGGACACGGCCAGCCAAGGATAGCATCAAATTAGTCCAGCAACCAATCGAAGCAGTGATCTTGTCAAGGAGGGGAATACAATTATTGTGGCTTAATTTAGTCGAAGTTAAAGGAACCCCTAAGAACTTGACAGGAAGTTCCCCATGAGAAAGACCAAAACTTGCATCGAACCAAGCAATGAATGTTGGATCACAGTTTCCAAAAAACACATTGCTTTTGACAGTACTTGGACGTAACCCACTAGCATCCGAGAAACGGGAGACACATTCCATCAAATGCGCGGTAGAAGCAATGTCGCCATTAGAGAATAGCAGGACATCGTCTGCGTAAAAGAGATGAGTAAGCTTCATGTCTTTACAATTCCAGTGGTACCTGAAGTTTTGTGGAGTTTGAGCTAGCATAGATAATAAAACGTTCATAGCAATTGCAAAGAGATATGGGGAGATAGGGTCTCCTTGACGCAACCCCTTCCTTCCTTCGAAAAACCCACATAAAGACCCATTAATCTTAACAGAAAACGAAGTAGTAGATATACATGAATAAAATCCACCTCATAAACTTTACTGGAAAGTTTAGTTTTTGAAGAGCACCTATTATGAAGTCCCAATTTACCGAATCAAAAGCTTTGTGAAGATCAAGTTTTAAAGCACACTTGGGCACCCCTGAGTCCCGATGATAGCCTCTAAAGATTTCTTGAGCCATTAGAATATTATCCGAAATATTACGGCCCAGAATAAAAGCTGACTGTGAAGTGTCAATAATACCAGGCATGACAAGCTTTAGACGAGAAGCAAGGATCTTAGCAATACATTTGTAAGGTATTGAGCACAAGGAGATAGGACGGAAATCAGACATGGTGGTAGGATTAGTCACCTTAGGAATTAGAGCAATACTTGTTGCATTAACCGATTTATACAGAGAATTTGATGAAAAGAAACTTTTAATAGCCTCGCAGAAAATGTTACCTACAATGTCCCATGATGCCAAGTAGAACTCCATTATGAAACCGTCAGGTCCCGGGGCCTTGTTCCTTTTCATGGCCTTCAAGGTTGCCAAAATCAGGTCATTAGAGACTGTCGCTTCAAGGGAAATAACCTGGGCAGGTGTAATTGTAGCAGACTCAAAATTATCGAAATTGCAAGGTTCCATATCAACGTTTGTGCCCAAAGTTTTCGAGAAATCAACTGCCACCTTTGAGACGTTCTTATGGCCAGAAACCAAGACCCCCTCTTCGTTTTCAATTGCTAAAATCTTGTTAGCATTCCAATTTTCTTTTGTTTTATTAAAGAAAAAACTGTTATTTCCATCACCCAGATTTAGCCACTTTACCCTCGGTTTTTGAAGAAGAAACCTCTCCTCCTCTAATAAAGCATTCTGAAGCTTATTAGATTCTTGCATTTCTAACTGAAGCAAGCTGGTATTTTCACAATCAGTTAACAGTTGATCTTGAATAACAGACAAAGCATTGCGGGCCAAGGAGACATTGTTGTGCACGTTGCCACGGTTCTTGTTGAAAGCTACCAAAGCACTCTTAACCTCTTTCAACTTACGGACCAAAATCGCCATGGGATCCCCGAACCATTGGTTTTCCCAAGCTTTAGAGACAGTTTCCATGAAACCATCCACTTCTGTCATATAATTATGAAATTGAAACGGTTTGGAAACCCTCTCAAGATTCAGTGGAACGGAGCATATAAGGGGGCAATGATCCATGATACCCTTATTTTTAACCATAACTAATGCTTCAGTGAAGAGATTGAACCATTCACTGTTTGCCAACATACGGTCTAGCCATTTCTGAATAAGAGAAGATTGTTTATTGGTCCAAGTGTACAGAGACCCTACAGTTTTAATGTGCCCCAAGGCAGAGTTAGAAACACAATCCAGAAATGATTGCATCCCAGTCGTCCAGTGTTCACGGCCTCCTTTCACCTCGTTCAAAGCTAGAATACAATTGAAATCACCGTTTATGCACCAAGGAATAGAAATATTCTGACTCAAGTTCTCAAGGTCCCTCCAAAGAGACTCCCTCTGATGAGGCTGGTTCATAGCATACACAAATGTAACGCAAGAGGAAATTTGCTTCTCCAGGAAGGACACAAAACAGGTGACATGCTGAGAAGATTTCATATGAACATTAACAGACCATATCGAAGGATCCCATCCAACCCACACACGACCAAATTCATGCTCGTCGTAGTTAAAAAGCCACTTCCATTTTTTTAATAAGTCGTGAGATATCACTTGAATTTTCCAAGCTAACTTTCGTTTCAACTAAACCCATAAGAGAAATATTGTTGACAGAAATGAAGTTAATCACTTCTTGTTGATGAGGGCTCCTGTTAATGCCCCTCACATTCCAGACTGCGAAGTTCATCATAAACGTTTTAAAATCGTTGGCGTGCCTGCCAACCTGGAGCTTTTCCTGTTAGAGACTTTAGTAAAACCATCCTCATCTGTAACTGCTTTCCCTTGGTTTACAGGACCACTTGAATTTGGACTTAAATCCACAACGAGAGATAAAGACTCCCTATCTCTAGTAAGAGCTAAAGATTTACTCTTATTCCGTTTCTTTGCTGGGGAGGTTGCAATTGGCAAAAATGAATTTTCTTCTGGAATATCAATCAGAGCTTCAAATCCATTCTGAGTAACAAGAGATTCAACAGTGTCAACCATAAGGCCATCTACTGATACTTCTGGCAATCTGTCAAATTCCTCTAGGTTATCTTCATTTCCTGGATGTTGCTGACATTCACCCTCCTCCAAGTTTAGATCTCCTTTGTTGATTTCATTAATTATTTCATCTTCATCCATAACCACATCACATCCATAAAACTTTCCAGTAACATAAGCAACCAATTCCATGTTTTGTAGATATTCTGTCTTATGCGTAGCAGTTTGCTCTTCTTTATTATCAGCATCAATCGTTTTCCGTTTCTTGGTTACTCGGTCTGGGTTATTAAAACATCTAGCAAGAGAGTGACCAAACGCTTTACAAATACTGCAGGAGTAGGTAGTTGCGGATATTGAATCTCGACCTTTTCTTGTTCTTCAACCCCATTTATATTTAGGACATTAACCCACACAAAATCTGGTCGTGGAGCTGAGTAAGATAATTCCACCTGGATATTAGCATATTTCAAGGGTTGAAATTTAGTCGTGGCATCATCGAATTTCAATGGTCTACCTACTGAACGAGCAATTGTAGATAGACTATTTTTGGACCAAAGAGAGTAAGGAACATCCACCAATCGAGTCCAGCAAGGAACCTTCTCAACAACATTTCTCTTGAATGTCGAACCCTCCATCCAAGGCATTAGATAGAGAGTTTTTCCACCCATTTGAACTGTGTTTAGATTCAACGCCACATTTCTTTCCTCTATTGTGCCAAAACGGAATGTATAATATCCTTTAGAACTATAGAACACCCCAGTCAATCCCTTATTCCTCCATATTCGATTAGCTTGTTCACGAACAAATTTAAAAGCAAAACCTCCTGCAATGAAATGACCAATAATACTAGTTTCCCTTTTTTTTAGCATTAACCATACACTCTCTAGAGAATTTGACTACCGTAGTGCCATCTTCATTATATGTAATCACTGTATTATCGGTATCCAAACAAGGGTTTGTATCTACAATAGATTTGGTGACAATCGCACTCCAAGTGGCCGAATTTTTTGGTACTTTTGAAGTTTCAGCATGAGAATTTTTTATGTCTTGTAGATGCTGTAAAGAAACAGAGGATTGAGTGACCTTACCCTCTTGTGTGCTTTCCTTTTTGCCATTAGTTAGAACCTGAGTAACCGGGTTTGAGTTGACTTCTAATGGAGAATTAGCTGAACCTCCACGAGAAGCAGCAGAAGACCCTGCAACTAGAGGCCCTGAATCATTGTGCTCTGTCCCATCAATCAGAATGAGATTAATTTGATCCCTCATACGTATTTGAGCCGCCGGAGACAGAGGTTATCCCATAACCAAGTCTGTATTAATAGACTCATTATCCACTTCAAAGTGCAGTAGAGGCATCAAATTGGAGGCATGTACCGCATAGTTGTGTCCATTAAGAACTGCAAACTCATCAGAATTCATAGATCCCGAATTTTCCGAATTACGTGACCCCATCTGAAAAGGCAAGCTTAACAGATCGAGGAAAAAAATAGAATGAATGAAAAGGTAAAAGAAAGGAGAAAAAGAATCTTAGGTGCGTGACAAATGTGAGCTGAGAATTGAAGGTGAAGATGGATGGTCAACGGAGATGAAGATTTCCGTTGAGCGAAAGGTTTAGCTGTTTAGAGAGCATTTTTAGTTGTACAGGATTTCCCTTGTTGAATCGGGCTGATCAGGTTTTTATTACAATTTGCCTGCACATGCTCTATAAGTTTCCATAAGTTTTTTTTTATCCAAAACTTATGGTATTGTTCCATAAGTTTCCATAAGTGTTTTATCCAAAACTTATGGTAGTGCTCCATAAGTTTTCTTTTTATCCAAAACTTATGGTATTGCTCCATAAGTTTCCATAAGTGTTTTATCCAAAACTTATGGTAGTGCTCCATAAGTTTCCATAAGTTTTTTTAATCCAAAACTTATGGTATTGCTCCATAAGTTTCCATAAGTATTTTATCCAAAACTTATGGAAACTACTCTAGAATGGAACTCCAAGTTTGGGAATCTCTTTGATGAATTACTAATGCAAGAACATCAACCATCTTCTGTGACAAATTCTGCAAATTTTTTTAACTTCATCTTCCACACAAATGCACATCTCAGAACATCTAAAATAGCTTCTGTGTCCAAAACTAAAAGATAATATAGGTTTGGGCACGCCCCTCTAAAGCAAAGGCCTACAAAAAGATATTAATAGATTAAAAATAAATGAAGATGAATTTTGAGGAGGATTGTTGGAGATGGTTTGTAAATTTTTATCATAAATGACTTAAGAGGCAATTAATTATATTATTTTTAACAAAAAAATTAAGAATCTCTTGAAGTTGCTCTTAGTCACTTTTCGTAAAAAAAAACTAGTTAGTCACTCAACATCATCCTTCTTTCCATGCCTCTTGCACAATTAATGAAGCCAACCAATTCCAGCCTTCAAGACCTTGGAAGATTTAACAAGATTAAGCTTTCTGATCCCCAAGTTCATCTTCCCAGCAGAAAACTTGAAGGCTTGTAAGCAACAAATTAAGCTGCACCTTTTTAATCTCCAAACTCCTCATTATCATTATCATCTTCTTTCTCTACATCCCCATAAAAGTTCAGTATTCATTCTTAGATCAGTGGATCAACTGCATGTTTTCCTCATTTTTTTGACTCAACTTCATGTTCTTCAACAATTAATGGACTTTGTGCTTATTGGATCAACATTTTTCTCAACCACATTATCATCAAAGTCTTTCAATACTTGAAACAAGTCCTGCAATATTTTTTCCTCCATAAATCGTGAATCGCTAGCTATGTTGGGTTTATTATAATCTAAACATATTAAAAATAAAGTAGCTGTCATTGTGGAATCAGTCGTTTGCATTAGCGTAGTTTCAGGAGCTAAATAATAGTAGTTTGATTGTGTTAAGATTTGATTGTGTTAGGATTAGGAGATTGTTCGGGAGTCTGTTTTGGGTGATTGCTAATTATTTGTAGCTATCACTTGTTATTTTCCCTTTATATTCTCTGTACCTTGCATTTTGAATAATAAGCCAGTTTATCCTTCCAGTCACATACATACTAGTGTGCGTGCGTGTGTATTGTGTTTAGTTCTAATAAGCTACTCCTAGTTTGATGAACCTCACTAGCTGGTGTAATTCTACAATTGCAGAATTAATATTGACAACTGCTTCTTCATTATCAAAAGATTGTAGTAAATATTCTTGTACGCTTGGATGCTCAACCATATCAGGATGTTGGAGTGTCAAATACAAATACAATTTATATATATGCCTTGACATTAATCCTCCAAGTTAGGACAGAATTGTTGGCTTTCGAAACCTAACTTCTCACGTAAACTTTGTTGAATGACATGGATTAATGTGGAGAGGAGGAAATGTTGTCGGGGTTCAAATAATGTAGGAGCAAGACCAAGGAGTAGGAGTAGAAAAGAGGGTGGTGATGAAGAGAGGAGAGATGAATGACAGAAATTTGAGAAGGCATGGTGAGAAGAAGATGAAGTATGACAAGTAAAGAGGGTGGGTGAGAATGAAACAAGTAAAGTGAGTGATGTAGTTGTAAATGAGACTGACCATGAGGCTTAAAGGTGGAATGAAGAGGGCATGCACAGCTCAGCCATTTGATTCTGTATATAGAAAATTCTATAACAAAGAAATTGGATGATAATTGTGAAGATGGTGATGGAGTGGGGAAGGAAAAAACAATGTAAAAAGATTGTCTGATTGAAATGAAACCGCCGTGAATAAAAGACAAGATAATTGTGTCTATAATTTGTATTATACTCGATGATGTATGATAATTAATAGTGACCAAATGGCCAAATGTGTGCCACGTTCTTTCTTGGTCACATTTTAGCATCCACAAAAAATAATGCTAGCTAGTAGCAAGTAGGATTTTAACAAGTAGGATTTTACTCTCAAAGTATGATTTGTTTAATGTATCTTTAGTATTTTAAAGAATCGTTTTGTGTTGGTATCTAAATTTTTATAGTCCATCGTTACAACAGAAATTGATGAATATTCGATAAATAAATTATAAAAGTTCAAGTCTATTTACTCAAAAAAAAAAGATCAAGTCTAGAGGCAAGACAATATTGTTGTTATTTTATTTAAAAAATAATTGCAAATTTTATGATTGATGTACTTGCAATTTTCTTGAATTGTAAGTAAGGCGGTTGTGGTGTCAAAACTGTACATCACGTAAATATATAATTCTTTTTAGGTCAAATAAACTAGACAGTTGCATTTGGAGAACGGAAAAGTAATGCTAAACGGACACTAGTTTTATCTCAAATTCTCAATTTATAGAGGTGAAGATTAATGTTTTTGAAAACCTTCAGGATTTCAAGTCCAACGACACTGCATATTGATAATTCTCACGGCCGATTAATGGCTTCCGATCACTGTTCCAAGCACTGTTCCGGGGATACTTCGCCTGAGTTTGGGTATCTGCAAAATAATGCTTGCCCGGGGGTGGTGGACGTCAAGCACCTCCGGTGTGAGAATCAGTAATCGAAATAATAATAATCGAAACGGGTGAAAATGTATCTGTGTGAAGGGAGAGAATGAGTAATAATTTTGTGCTATTGAAATTGTATATGCTACCTTGTGTGTAGAATGGGGGTATTTATAGGTTGGGTCTTCTAATCACTGTTCACCCACTTGGTGACCCACTTGTTATGCTGTTAAAACTACAGTGAGCCACTATTGGAATAGTGATTAGTGTCCCTTTCCCACATACCTCGATTCTAACATTGCCGCTTTTGCTATAGTTGAATGCTTTTGTGTTCCCTTAAACACCTTTATGGTCCCCTGCCTTAGTGAGCAAGATAACAAGATATTTTTGCACAAGTATTTATGTAAAGATATTTGTTTGTCAAGTGGAGCAATTTAGTAAGGATAATATGAAATGACACATGTGTAATTAGTGAGTATTTGTTACAGGTAGAGGTGTTACAACGGGCAGGGATTGGTACTGTTGCAGGGGTGCCCGCTGTCAGCTTACAGCGGGTACCTATCATTGCCCCCCACTCCTCTTGTGCGGTTTATCGGACAGGAGGAGGAGAAACTAAAGATGCCGTAATGTTTGAGAGAAATTTTTTGAAAATGATACTATGTGTGCCCCCCAAG
The DNA here is from genome assembly GCA_037693485.1 of Kitagawia praeruptora. Classification (NCBI taxonomy): domain Eukaryota; kingdom Viridiplantae; phylum Streptophyta; class Magnoliopsida; order Apiales; family Apiaceae; genus Kitagawia; species Kitagawia praeruptora. Next base: position 7,122,758 of record CM075348.1, on the reverse strand, counting down.
TGTTGGCGGACATTACTTGGGGGATGTAAAAATTTGTGAAAATATGTCGAAAAAATTTGAAAATATGCCCCCCAAGTGTTGGCGGACAACACTTAGGAGTTAGAAAAAATTTGTGAAAATATGCCCCCCAAGTGTTGGCGGATAACACTTAGGAGGTAGAAAAAATTTGTGAAAATACGAGAATGTTTGACAACGGGTTGCGATGCTTGGCGGGTGCGCAATTGAAACGTTTTTGTAACCGCTTGATAATAAATGCAATAATTGGTAATAAATGATAAATTCGAAATAAATGATGGAATAATATTAAATGTCAATAATAAGAGAAATGATAAGTGGTAGTTCGTATTAATGAGAAGTGACCTTTGGGTGGAAAGAGAATGTACCTTTGTGATGTAATGTGTCAGGAGTAAGTGGGAAGTTAAGACTTAGTGGGCAGTTTTGCTGGAAACGAGGCGGTTACTGCGTGCTGTAATAATGACGTGGACCAATCAGAGCTATCCACGAAATGGTTGTAAGTTTTTCACCCCCATTTCACTCGCCGCACGCGTATAAAAGATGGGGTTGTGGATCAAACATTTTTTACTGCCTTTTTCTACTTTTTTCTCTCCAATTTCTTTGTCTTGTTCAAGTGTGTTGCGACGCTTTTACTGGATTTACCGAGTATTTCTGCCATTGAAGCCACATATAACCTCCTGATTCGAGGTATGCTTTCTTTATCTTTTTCTTTTGTGATTTCTGTTTCCTCTTTTCATTGTTTAATTTGTCCCTTCGTTCGCTCTTATTGTGGTATGTGTGAGTGGGTTTTGTGTTTATGTCCTGGTTTTGCATGTTCGAGTATTTGTAAACTGGATTCGATTGTGTAATCTGTAAAGGTTAGTAATCTGTGAGTTTTTGTTTGTTGTTTGTGGATTTGGTACTGAGATTGTGATAGTTTTTGAACCATTTTTCGATTCGTTTGAACTCAGTGTTTAGATTTCGTAGTGTTTATGGGATGTTTGTAAGTTGTATATGTGTGTATATTCTGTATATGGTGTGTGTTTTGCCTTTTGATTCTAGGGTTTTGTTGTTTGTGGAGGGAATGGAATATGAATCGTTTGTTTTGATTTGTTTGATAATTTAGAATAAAAAATTGCTATAAAATATATGTGTGTACCAGTCATTGTCGATGGCGTGTTTGCTGTTAGCGGTAGTAATAGATGAATTGTGCCCATGTCTGCAGATGGGTGATGAATTCGTAGATCCCGCTACTGGCGAGAGAAGACCACTAGTGAACATGTACGGCCGTTGGGCGGACATAGGTCCGTTGAGTTATACGGCCGTATTGCGGAGAAACCGCTATCAGTACTTTGAATCTTCTGAGAGCTTGTGGCGGGCGAGCAACGTGTTGCCAACGTCGTATTCGAAGGCAGATATGGATGCTAGATTTGCCGAATTTGCTCCTTTGCAACAGGACAACACGTTTAGAGGGGATGACTGGGGGGATTATGTCGAAAGGATGTTTCGAATTGAAGATGGTTATTTCTGGAGACGGGCAGGACCCGGTGAGAAGTTGTACCATCGTTTTAATGATGACTCCGTTTGTATTCCCGTAAGTCATTTTAGGGCGGGTTTACGGTTGCCGCCGCACAAGTTTCTGATGGATTTATTTCGATTGTACTTCCGCTGTCCGTTGGCTCAAATGTCTCCCAACTCAATAAGGGCAATTAACTGGTTTATAGCTAGTAACGAGGCCTTGAATAAACAGCCTACATTTAGGGCTTTTTTCTGTCTCTTTGATGTTAAAGCCAGCTGTGCGAAACCCTTCTATGAGCTCCAATTCGTAAAGTCTCAAACGCGTATTGGGAAAGCTCTGGATGGATACCGCCCTTTTGCGTTCCCCAAGGGTATGGCAGGTTGGCAAGAGGAATTTTTGGTAGTTGGTGGCGGGGAGTTTGCCTGGCATAAGAATTTTGTGAAGAAGGTTGAGTGTGCCTATAGAACGGATCGTAACCGTCTTAGCCAGGTGGAGATTGATTTTTTAGTTAAGCTGGTAAAGGCGTTGGGTGAGGTGTGGACCGAGTCGAATTTGATTGACCCAGCCGATTTGAGAAGACATTGCTGTAAGTTTTTGTTTTTACTTGAGTCTTTGGGTTTTGCTATTTCTGTTTATTTAAATCCTTCTGTTTATTTTTGTAGTGTTGGATCCTCGTAAAGCTGAGTTGGATCCCCATCCCACATTGTCTATTGAGCAGGAGGCTAAGATGTATGCTGATTTCATGCTTCTCCAACCACCCAGGCCAAAGCGGGTTCGTGGGATGTTTGCTGCGGAAAACATCATAGATGCCTTTGATCTTTCAGGGCAAGGTGCTGTTGTGGAGATCGCTGAGCGGGTTGATTATGAGGAACCCGTTGTTGCAGAGGAAGAAGTGCCCGGGAGTAACGCTCAATCTGAGGAGGAAGAAACTGGGGGTGGTATAAATTCTGAGGACGATTCTTTGTCCGAGTTGTTGGGTGATGTGTCCGCAAGGAAAAGGGATACTCTTCTGGAGTCAAATTTGCAAGATGCCCAAGGTGATGAGTATCCTGTTGAAGACGAATTTGTGGTTGAGACAGAGAGGTCCGCTGATAGGGACGTTGGTACGGAAGATGAGCCATCTGTTGATAGAGGTTTTGCTGTTGATTCTGAAAGTGAAAGTGATGGTGCTGTAGCTAGGGGAACACTTGCGTCTCATACGGTCGGAGACAGTGATGATGATTTTGACATTCGCTCGCCAAGTGTAAGGGCCGCTATTCGAAGGGAGGAGCGTGGCTCTGTTGTTAAGCCTGTCCAGGTGGTTTCCACCGTAGGCCAAGGAGTTATGGATATTAACAGCGGAGAGAAAGTATCCGCCGTGAGAGAGCAAGAGCCACCCGTGAAAGTAACAGAGGTGACTGTTGATGAAAGTCCTGAAATTCCTCTGCGTCGTTCAAAGAGGAAGTCTGTTGTTGAGGCTGGTACTTCTAAGCGTAGACGCGTAGAGCCTACTAAAGTGAGTGAGGTTGCTGTTGATGATACTTTTGTTATGGAGGAACCCGTTGATTAAGGTTTTGACGATGTTGATAGTGAGGATGGTGGTGATGATTATCGTGAACAAAATACTGAGGATGATTCTGAGGATGGTACTGAGGATGGTACTGAGGATGGTGATGATGGTGAGGAAAAGATAGTGTTTTATACAAGTAGCGATGATGAGGTGAATGATGCAGAAATTGGGTCCAGGCCAGGCTATGGGTTTCTTTTTAAATCAGGGCCCAATACCTTCACCGTCGATACCATGACTGATGATGATCTTGTGAGGCTAAATGAGTTGAGTTGGGAGCGGATGTGCCGCTTATCCCAGAAATATGCTGCCAGGGTATGTAGTTTTTTGTTTTGATATTTTCGTATAATTCCTCTAGTTATGTCCGTTGTTGAAGTGTAAGTTTTTGTGTTTTGTGTTGTTTATAGAACCAATGTATGTATACAGGACTGATGGCCCGTGGAAACATGTACCGTGGTAGCAATCTTGCTTTGAAAAAGAGGATAAATACGCTAGAGGCAGAGCTGGCCGCGGAGAGGATACTGAAAGATAACGCTGCTAGAGCCTTGTATGAGATAGAAACTGAGAAAGTGGACATCCAGGCCAGTTATGACTATAGTCGTGACTTGCGTCGGTTCTTGGCTGAAGATAAGATAGAACTTGAGGCTGCCAATGCTACTTTGTGTAATACCCCATCCTAAATTAATATATACATATCATTCGTGACTTAGAAAATATTTATTAAACATAGTTATTGGCTGAAAGTATGATTATCGGATGATAGTACAATTATGGGTGGTCAAGTTCTATTATTCTAGCACGAATAGAACAAAAAAGGAAAAAAAGAAAAAAAAATCTTATTTATATTTATACATTAGGTTTTACTAGTCTGCCGAGGAAAGTGTGGAGTTTATGACTAATTTTTGTTATAAACGCAAAAGTTTAGATTGATAAATTTCGGATGCATGTATAACCCAAAATGCGGTTATTTGAGGACATTTTGATTATTTATAAAATGAAATAGTTTAATAAAATACATTTTTCCGATAAAAGAGGAAGAGAAAGATGGAATTTTTAAAGAAAAATTTAAGTTAGTGGCAAGACTTGTTATCACTAAGAAAAGTGTGAGCACATTATTATTAAGTTTTTTTATATAAAGGAAATTGGTGCCTAATTTACACAGGCTTGTATAAAATGAGCTAATGGTCTTTAATGTTGGGTCATTTTTGTATAGTGGGTTGAAAATGAAAGAGTTAAAATTGGGTTAGTAAATTAGAGGGATTATAGTGGACCCAACCAACCTAATTGATGATAGAAAATGGGTTAAGGATCTAAGTATAATGGGTTAGTCATTTACACAAATGGGCCATTAAAATTATTAAGCTATTCATTCGTGTTTGTGAACTAAAAGAATGAGCTTTATTAATTAATAATTAGTAGTGTAGCATATTAATAAATGTCATGGAAGATGATTTATAAAGGAGGATTAAATAAGATACTAAATAAGAGGAGTGATAGCTAGGTAATTATTTGTAAAGAAACGTGAATTGGCTCTATATGAGTTTGTAATAATTAAAAGGAAGTGAAATTGGGCCAATATATTTTATATATAAATTGGGCTCGTTGTGTAGGACTTAATGGTGAATGAAGCCTATAATTAAATTAAGTTGAGACAAACAAAGATGAATTGGACCAAATGTGTCCATTTACTGTTCCTTTAAATAACATATAGTATAATTTGGTTTTATGTTCTACAAGAAAGAATAGAAATTAGTGCACGTGAAGTGAAGAACAAGTACTAGACTTCTCTAGTAAGTTTACTGAAAGAAATAACTAAAATATATTAAAAGCATATAGCACTTGTGTTGTAAAGTTATACATGGGCCAACTAGAGTAAACAAAAGGGATAAGACCGACTTAGAAAAAGAAAAGGTGTTGAGCCGACTTAAATATTTTATTATTTAAAGGCGGTTTCGGAAGCCTATGAATACAGAGGGTATGAAATCACTTAGAACGAATTTCATTTGCTCTTTGTACTGTAGGGAGAGCTCGTCTAGTAAATATGAAGAAGAGTCCACGAAAGAGAGAGAGACGTTAATTATATTGAGGAGTCGAGAAAAATTTAAGGATTGGAAGCGACGCGAGGTAAGTATATTCTGTACTGATTTACTGTTGTGAATGATTAAACTGATTTTGAAATATCGATGATTTGTTGATGAAAATTGAGTATTTTTACATTGATATTGTGAATTGATGATGATGCTTCCAAATTGGAAGTAAAGCTAAACCAATTGTTTAGCTGGCCGGGATCCCCACTAGTAGAAATTGTGAACCTATCGTGTTTGAATGCTCAGTTTTCAATGTGATTAATGATTTTGTGAATAAACTTCTATTATTGTACAGTGTATATTTACTGAGCTGTGTAGCTCATCCTTTTATTTCCTAAATATTACAGGAAATAATTTTTGGAAGAATTGTGGAGAAATATTAAAATTTGGGTCGAATCGAGAATAATTGCTTCGGGTGAAGATGTGTAGAGATCTGTAAAGTTGATATTACAACGTGTTCGAGGTTTGTATCATGAATTTTAGAGATACATAAACGGAAGAAATTGTAAATATATTATTAAATTTAAATATTGTGAGCATATGTGGAGATTAAAGGTTTGGATTTGACGGACCCCAGGCCGGGTCCAGTTGGGACTTCCGGGACCGGGGGCGTCACAGGTGGTATGAGAGCTAATGGTAGAATGTGGGACGAGAGCTAAGATTTAGAGTGAGTTTAAGCGGATAGACAGAAAAAAAGGGAGCGATATTAAGATTTGAAGTTTCTGGCAAATGAGGTTGTGCAATAGCAAAAGGTTAAAATATGGGATGATGATTAAGATCGAAATCTCTTATGGATGAGGTTTGAGTTAGTATGACCAGAACGCTAGTTAGACTTGAGTATTAAATCTATATAAAAAGTGATATTTGATGATTATTTTTTATTTGATCGCATTAAAAAGACGATATCCCCTTAAATCTTTTATAAGGAATTGAGGATACCTATTGTGGATGTTAGTGAACACATTGTGTATACTAGAAAGTGTGGTAGTTTTAGGATACAGAAATTTGATTTGTAATAAAGGATATAGAAGGCTATTGCAGTAAAGAAAACTTTTAGGAATATAGACATTTGTTACATAACAAATTTTGAAGTTAGATATGATTATTTATATAAGGTGAGTGATAGAGTTTATTTTTGAAATACAAAAAGATTTTTGGGAGATGAGAATTTGATCCATACTAGTGTAATTGAACAAAGAAATGTTTGAGGATTTGGTTGTTTCCTGAAGATAATATTGGCAAACTTTGGTATCGAAATCTTGTAATCTAGATTTGTGGTTTAGTGAAACACTATATATATCCAGAAGTTTGGCTGAGCGGATCCGAGTTTGAATTTTATACGATTTATGTGAATATTATAAAATGAAATCAAGAGTTGGGGAGCAAGAGATTGAGTTATTGATAATGATAGAATTTTGGAGATCACTAAGGCTTAGAAACTGTGAAGATCAAAGAAGGATGTCATTTGTTTGAAGGCTCACTTGTAATTCCGAAGCAAAGATTTTGAAAATAAGGTCATGCTCTATAAAGTAGAATGTGATCGAGGCTTTGTAAATTTTGGATAATATTTTTTTTCAGGTTTTTAGATGATATATGATATGTATTAACCTGAAAAGATTTTAAGGTTTAAAAGTATCGGATGTTTAATAAGTATGTATAATTGAATTTCTGGTAATTAATCATGATACGAGGCCGATAATGTGTTTGAGGATGCGATCTTTTTGTCAAATATATGATCTGTTATGGGAAAAAAAATACAGAAGCTAATCATTTTTTGAGGAATTAGATTGCTTTGAATGTTCTAGACTTTTCAGTATTTTCCATTAGGATTGGTGACAGAAGAATTTAGTTCAATTTTTTTAAAAAAAAATTAGGTGGTAAACGATTCTGAGATTTAAAATGATATATTGAATATATGATATTAGATATTACTGTTACAAAGGACTTGGTGGTTTAGACCCTGTAATGAAAGAAAGAAATTTTGGATTTAATTGAAGGAGTCCTTTAAGATTGAAATTAAATAGAATCAGAGTTGTAATTTCATATAATTGTGTAAGGATATCACTTTAGGGATTGATACTAGAAGGAATATTGAGATTTCTTGTATATAATTTGAGGATGTTTTTTTTGCTTGGTATAGGAAAATATAAAAAAATATATATATATATATATATATATATATATATATATATATATATATATATATATATATATATATATATATATATATATATATATATATATATATACAATGATTGTGTATAAATTGGTCTAGAGATTTTGAGATTTAGAATGAAATTTAGATTGAATATAATATAAAAGTTTCGGGTTGTAGATGAAACAATTTGAGATTTATTATTTAAGTAGAAATACTATTTGTGAGTTAAATAAATGAATATTTGGGCTATTTGATGATATATATTAAAGTTTTGAGGGAACCACATATTGTTTGTAGTGGTCAAGAAACAAATTTTGAAAATGTTGATGATAAAGACTTGGTAGAGCTAGCCTACAGTTATTACGTTAATTGAGCCTAGCAATATCAGTTGGCTAATTTGGTACGCAATAGTATTGATATGTTTTGTTGAAATATCAAATGTTACATGACTAAAATTTGAAATGATAGATTAGTAGTTTAGTACAGTTGCACGAGAATATGGATTACAGGTTTTAAGGATACACCATATTAGAATATTGATATGAAATTTTGGATTTTGAATAATGTTGCCTGAGGATTTAAAATTTAAGAATTAAAAAAATATTAGTAATTTAATCAAATTAGTGCTGCATTGAAGTTTTGGGGATACGTGCTATTTATTTAGGATGGAATATATTTAGAACATGGAAAAAAAAAGATTTTCTTGAGGGTTTGTATCTGCTTGAAGATACGAGTTGTATAATGAGAATTTAGTAGATAATAATAAATAAATAAATAAAAGACAACGGTGACATCAAATTTCGAGGATTTAACCGTCACATTATATAGGCCAAGTGATGGAGCAAGAGGATCTGATAATTAATTCAATAAAATTGGAAAGTGAGAGAAAGCAATATATCAAAATTATCTATTAGTCAATTCAAATTTCGAGCACGAAATTTTTTAAGGAGGGAAGAATGTAATACCCCATCCTAAATTAATATATACATATCATTCGTGACTTAGAAAATATTTATTAAACATAGTTATTGGCTGAAAGTATGATTATCGGATGATAGTACAATTATGGGTGGTCAAGTTCTATTATTCTAACACGAATAGAACCAAAAAGGAAAAAAAGAAAAAAAAAATCTTATTTATATTTATACATTAGGTTTTGATAGTCTGCCGAGGAAAGTGTGGAGTTTATGACTAATTTTTGTTATAAACGCAAAAGTTTAGATTGATAAATTTCGGATGCATGTATAACCCAAAATGCGGTTATTTGAGGACATTTTGATTATTTATAAAATGAAATAGTTTAATAAAATACATTTTTCCGATAAAAGAGGAAGAGAAAGATGGAATTTTTAAAGAAAAATTTAAGTTAGTGGCAAGACTTGTTATCACTAAGAAAAGTGTGAGCACATTATTATTAAGTTTTTTTATATAAAGGAAATTGGTGCCTAATTTACACAGGCTTGTATAAAATGAGCTAATGGTCTTTAATGTTGGGTCATTTTTGTATAGTGGGTTGAAAATGAAAGAGTTAAAATTGGGTTAGTAAATTAGAGGGATTATAGTGGACCCAACCAACCTAATTGATGATAGAAAATGGGTTAAGGATCTAAGTATAATGGGTTAGTCATTTACACAAATGGGCCATTAAAATTATTAAGCTATTCATTCGTGTTTGTGAACTAAAAGAATGAGCTTTATTAATTAATAATTAGTAGTGTAGCATATTAATAAATGTCATGGAAGATGATTTATAAAGGAGGATTAAATAAGATACTAAATAAGAGGAGTGATAGCTAGGTAATTATTTGTAAAGAAACGTGAATTGGCTCTATATGAGTTTGTAATAATTAAAAGGAAGTGAAATTGGGCCAATATATTTTATATATAAATTGGGCTCGTTGTGTAGGACTTAATGGTGAATGAAGCCTATAATTAAATTAAGTTGAGACAAACAAAGATGAATTGGACCAAATGTGTCCATTTACTGTTCCTTTAAATAACATATAGTATAATTTGGTTTTATGTTCTACAAGAAAGAATAGAAATTAGTGCACGTGAAGTGAAGAACAAGTACTAGACTTCTCTAGTAAGTTTACTGAAAGAAATAACTAAAATATATTAAAAGCATATAGCACTTGTGTTGTAAAGTTATACATGGGCCAACTAGAGTAAACAAAAGGGATAAGACCGACTTAGAAAAAGAAAAGGTGTTGAGCCGACTTAAATATTTTATTATTTAAAGGCGGTTTCGGAAGCCTATGAATACAGAGGGTATGAAATCACTTAGAACGAATTTCATTTGCTCTTTGTACTGTAGGGAGAGCTCGTCTAGTAAATATGAAGAAGAGTCCACGAAAGAGAGAGAGACGTTAATTATATTGAGGAGTCGAGAAAAATTTAAGGATTGGAAGCGACGCGAGGTAAGTATATTCTGTACTGATTTACTGTTGTGAATGATTAAACTGATTTTGAAATATCGATGATTTGTTGATGAAAATTGAGTATTTTTACATTGATATTGTGAATTGATGATGATGCTTCCAAATTGGAAGTAAAGCTAAACCAATTGTTTAGCTGGCCGGGATCCCCACTAGTAGAAATTGTGAACCTATCGTGTTTGAATGCTCAGTTTTCAATGTGATTAATGATTTTGTGAATAAACTTCTATTATTGTACAGTGTATATTTACTGAGCTGTGTAGCTCATCCTTTTATTTCCTAAATATTACAGGAAATAATTTTTGGAAGAATTGTGGAGAAATATTAAAATTTGGGTCGAATCGAGAATAATTGCTTCGGGTGAAAATGTGTAGAGATCTGTAAAGTTGATATTACAACGTGTTCGAGGTTTGTATCATGAATTTTAGAGATACATAAACGGAAGAAATTGTAAATATATTATTAAATTTAAGTATTGTGAGCATATGTGGAGATTAAAGGTTTGGATTTGACGGACCCCGGGCCGGGTCCAGTTGGGACTTCCGGGACCGGGGGCGTCACACTTTGTCTGAGCAAGTAAAAAATTTGACCACTTCACTTAAATTTGAGAAAGAATGTGCTGAGGAGGCTGAGGCTCATCTTGATTCTCGTCCAACTGAGGCCGCTGCCATATTAAAGTTCAGAAATAGTGGTGAATTTGCTGAAATTGTGAAGGCTGAAGCTGCCAAGGTTGCTACAGTGGTGGCGGGCGGTGTCGTAATGCAGCAACGGCAGGATCCCGCTGAGAATGTTCCTGAGATTGCCCGGCTACAAACTGAGATAGCTAGGCTGAAGGCAAAAGTGAAGAAATCCAAACGTAAAGCCAGAGCCCTGAAGGCCCGCCTTGGGAAAACATAGAGAAAGAGTGTTGGTTGTCAGTCTGATATTGCTATTGGTGAAGTGGGCACATAAACCGCAGAGAGTGAGATGATTCCTACTGAGAGACTTGAGCCCGTTGAGAACCCTTTGGTTATAGAGGGTGCAATTCCATTATCAACGATTGCGGGTGTTCACAGTGAAAGTAATATTGAAGCGGATGCCGCTGTGAAGCCTGTTAAGGCTGAGAAGGAGCAAGTGGATGTTGCTATTGTTGATACCGATCTGACAGAGGCTAGCGGAACGGCCGCTGAGTCTGATATTGTTGTCGAGCCCCTTAGTGCCATCGCTACTGCGTATAACAGTGAAGATGAAGATTCTGAGCCACTAAGGGGTATGGAAGGTCCCTTGAGCGGGTCTCGTTGGGCTTAAGTTAATTTTTCTAACTGTAGCTATGAATTTTTGTCTGACTTGTTTTGAAGTCACTCAACGGGTATGTCCGCTGTGTGGTTTGGAAACATCTTGGTTTGATTTCGAACTTTGGAAATTCCACATTCTAAGATACTTTTGTGTTTGACATTTTGGTAATTTTGGTAATTTTGGTAATTTTGTTTCAAGCTATAACTGAATTTGTGTTTGTATTTTTGTGTCAAAGTTTGTAGTAAATATGTATGGGAAAATGGTTACCTTGATTTTGTGATTTTGACTGTGGGAGTTTGTCTTCAGCATTTAATACTGCATGGGAGTCAAAAACTTTTGTCTGTGTCTTTACTTCTTTCTGCATGGGGATTGTAATTTTTTGACCGGTGATGACTTTAACCTTCGTTTACCCGCCCTATAAATAGGATAATTTGCTTATTGATTTCGATCATCCCCTCCTGTATGTGTTAGAGAATCCCTCTTGTTATACAATCACATGGATCTTTCTAAGATGGACGAATTTTTCAGTCCGTTCACTGGGGCACGGGAGCGTTCTCTTTCGAAGGAGAGCGAAAATCTTTGGCTAGCCCTTGCCAATCATCATGAGGAAGAGGGCGATCTGTACATGGCCGAGGAATTCTGGAAGCATGCTCAAAAAATCGCCCGTACTCGCACTGCCGGAGAGAGCAAAGGTGCATCGGAGACGGATACAATCAATTTCCGTTTTCGCGCACCTCCTCAGGGTGAAAGCTTTGAAAAGAAGGGCACGGAAGCTAAGAGTGAAGCTCCCCAGGCATGAAGGATTTTTAGATGTAGGAATCTTCAATCCTTGTAATAACATGCTTGTAAGAAAATATTTTTATGAATAAAAAATTTATTTCTCCCTTGCATCCATATTGCCTTTGTATTTGTGCAGTGTGTAGATATTTTGTTGCAGATTGCTTGTAGTATTCATCCCTTGTAACTTTAAAGTTATTGGCTCGTTGTTGTAGTAAGTTCCCGTCAAGGGGACTTTGCTGTGCCTTGATGAACTGTAGCTTAGAATCCATAGTTGTCTTTATGCCCGTTTAGGGGACTTAGTTCTTTCTTTTTCTTCCTTGTTGTATTGAATATTTATGCCTTGATATTTTGTTGTCGATTGGCCGCAAGAAACATCTTTCGTAACTTTTGTCTTAAGATTCCGTCTTTTGTCGCAAGACTTGTAATATGTTGAAAGCCGTGGTTGTGAGAGTGTTCTTCAAAGGAAAAGGAAGCCATCAAATTATCCGGTGATAACTTTGTGCAATTTCCAACCGTAAATCTGTAGTTGTCCGCTGATGTGCCTTGTAAAGTTTGTAAATAGTGCTGTAGTAACTGTCCGCTGAGGGAGTGTGTAAAATTTGGGGATTTGTTATTGTGTAATGGTCCTCAAAGGGACTATGTAAAAGTTGGGATTTGTAATTGTGTAATTCTGTAAGTGTTCACAGAGGGACTTTGTAATATTTGCAATGTGTAATTGTGTAAGTGTCCACAGAGGGACTTTGTAATATTTGCAATGTGTAATTGTGTAAGTGTCCACAGAGGGACTTTGTAATATTTGCAATGTGTAATTGTGTAAGTGTCCACAGAGGGACTTTGTAATATTTGCAATGTGTAATTGTGTAAGTGTCCGCAGAGGGACTTTGTAATATTTGCAATGTGTAATTGTGTAAGTGTCCACAGAGGGACTTTGTAATATTTGCAATGTGTAATTATGTAAGTGTCCGCAGAGGGACTTTGTAATATTTGCAATGTGTAATTGTGTAAGTGTCCACAGAGGGACTTTGTAATATTTGCAATGTGTAATTGTGTAAGTGTCCACAGAGGGACTTTGTAATATTTGCAATGTGTAATTGTGTAAGTGTCCACAGAGGGACTTTGTAATATTTGCAATGTGTAATTGTGTAAGTGCCCGCTGAGGGACTTTGTAATATTTGCAATGTGTAATTGTGTAAGTGTCCACTGAGGGACTTTGTAATATTTGTAATGTGTAATTGTGTAATGGTTGCTGTCCCACTGGGACTTCTGTGATTTTGTTAGCGTTGTGATAAACTTGTAAATGTAGACCGCTTTTCTGCAAAGGCATTCCATTGAAAACGTAGTTCCCATTTACAAAGAAGATAAAGGGAAATGACTGTTGTAGCCATCTATTGATAGTATTTGCGTAGCTTGTCACCATGCCAAGTGTTGTTAACTTCAGTACCATTGAGGTAAGCTAGTTTGTAGGAACCCGGCCTGAGTACTTTGATGATTTTGTAGGGTCCTTCCCACTTTGGCATAAGTTTGCTAGTGTGTCTGGGGTCGGATGCCTCAGTTGCTCTGTTAACCAAATCGCCTTCCACATAGGCTTTGATTCTGGCTTTTTTCCCAAAGAATTCCTTAGTTTTTTCTTTGTAAGCGGTCATTTTTTCAACAGCGGCCTCTCTGGTTTCATCCAGAAGGTCAAGATTTGTTTTGAGTCCTTGAGTATTTGCCTCTTCTTCAAAATTGATGGCACGGTAAGACGGCGAGCCAATTTCGATAGGTGCAAGCGCTTCTGTGCCAAAAGCCAATTTGAAAGGGGATTCCCCAGTACTTGTCCTGGGTGATGTGCGATAAGCCCAAAGAACGTTGGGTAACTCATAAGGCCATTTCTTCTTTGAAGTAGTTAGTCTTTTCTCTAGACCTCGGACAATGATGCGATTAGTTACTTCAACCTGTCCGTTGCTTTGAGGATGGCAAACAGACGCTTTCTTGTGTTTGATTCCGTGGTCGGATAGGAATTTAGTAAATTTTGACCCCACAAACTGCGTACCGTTGTCAGATATGAGTATTACTGGGATTCCAAATCTTGTGATGACTTGTTCTTCAACAAAGCGAATGGCATCATCTTGTGTAATGTTCTTAAGGGCTTTTGCTTCTGCCCACTTTGTCATGTAATCAATGGCGACCATGACGTATTGCAAATCACCTTTGGCTTTTGGGAATGGATCCATGATGTCAATACCCCAAATTGCAAAAGGTATAGGGGATAGGATGGCCGCGGGAAGTGCTGGTGATTTCCTGGACATATTGCTAAATAGTTGACATTGGCGGCACCTTTTGGTGAAGTTTTTGCATTCCTCGTGCATTTTTGGCCAGTAATAGCCTTGTCTAAGTATTTTGTGTGCCAATGCCTTGCCAGCCATGTGGTCGCCACAAATGCCTTCATGGACTTCTCTTATGCAATATAGGGCTTCTTCCTCGTCGACACATTTAAGTATAGGGGAGTCAAAACTTCTCTTGTATAGGGTGCCTTCCTGAAGAAAGTATTTTGTTGCTTGTGATTTGACTATTTTTGCTTTGAGTCTGTCATCTGGTAGTGTGCCATTTTCCAGATAACGGATATAAGGGGTCATCCAACTATCCCTTGGCGGGTTTATTTCCATGATATCCAGTTTTCTTGTACTTGGGACGGTTAATTCTTCAAAGTAAACCGTGTCTGCTTCTACTTTCTCCCCTTGAGTTAATTTAGATAGCATATCTGCAACTGTGTTATCCGTCCTATCTATTTGTTCAAGGGAGTATTCTTCAAACTGAGTTAGCATTGTCTGAATCAATTCCTGATATTTGCTGAGATTGCTATCTTTTGTTGAATAATCCCCCGTTGTTTATCGAACGACCAGCTGTGAGTCGCTGTAGATGGTTATCTTTTTTACTTGTAAGTTTTTTGCCAATGCTAAACCAGCCAAAAGTGCCTCATATTCTGCTTGATTGTTTGTGGCTCTGAATTTCAGCTGTATGGCTTGTTTGATTTGAAAACCGTCGGGGCTAGTCAGAATGAGCTCTGCTCCACAACGGGTGTTTGTAGAGGAACCATCCACATACAACTGCCAACTGCTATCCGCCGTTGTGGTGCTATTTGCGGGTGTTTCTTTATCAGTTGTCGAGAATGAACATTCAACCATAAAGTCAGCCAAAGCTTGTGCCTTGATGGTGGTTCTTGGTATGTACTTTAGATCAAATTGACCAAGTTCTACAGCCCAATTGATCAATCTACCTGATAAATCTGGTTTGTGAAGTATTTTTCTTAGCGGTTGGTCTGTGATGATCCTGATTTGTCTTCCTTGAAAGTAGTGTCGCAATTTTCTGCTTGCCATGACCAAAGCTAGAGCAAACTTTTGGACGTTGGGATAGCGGGTTTCCGCATCTTTGAGCACTTGGCTGACATTGTACACTGGTTTTTGCTCACCATTTTCTTCTTTGATAAGTACCGCCCCCATGGCTTTGTCTGTTGCGGATAAGTAAAGTGATAGTGGCTCTGAGGGGGCCGCGACCGCAAGTAGTGGAGCGGAAGAGAGATAAGTTTTTAGATCTTCAAAGGCTTTTTGGCATTCTGCCGTCCAAGATATTGTGTTAGTTTTTGTTGCCCCTTTCAAGGTGTCAAAGAATGGAAGGCATCTGTCTGCTAATTTTGCTATGAACCTTCTAAGGGCGGCCAACCTCCCCGTTAGTTTTTGTATCTCCTTTAAAGTTTTGGGTGGTTGCATGTCGATTATGGCCTTTATCTTCTCCGGGTTTGATAAGTGGATTTATATCCACTTGGAACATTCTAAATCGGCTTAAATTGATTGTCTTGGGCTCAAGTTTCTTGTAGTTTTGATGTATTTTGTTTAGTTGTGCAGATTTACAAGGATGATGATTATGGTGGATGTTTTTTGTTGTTTTTGGGGAATTAATTGATTAAAATTCGGATTTCTGAGAAGGGCTTGTGCAGTCTACACTGTTTGGGCCATATCTTGAGTTCTATAAGTCTGTTTTCAGCCCGTAAGCAGTCCACGCGAAGATAATGAGATTCTCTATCATTCTAAGGTGGTTCAGAGGCCCAATTACTGTTAGCCTATTCGATTTTGATGATTCGATGATTACATATATTTTGGAATGTTATTTATTATTCTAACATGCTATTGATTTTGATGATAATATGTTCACATACATTTGGCTTTTTTAGAGATATAAAACAGCATGCCATATGTATCTGTTCTAACTTGGTTTTGCAGAGAAATCAGTTTACTAATTATATTATCAGTTTGGAACAAATAGCAAGCCATCCTTACAAGCAGCATGCCAGTTTCGCAAAACAGCATGCTGATTTCATCCTGGCAGTTTTACCGAATCAAAGAGCATTGTTTTAGGGGGAGCAACATAGTCTCTCCGATGTATTCAAGTATGTCATCATCAAAAAGGGGGAGATTGTTGGCGTGATGTTTTGATGATGAATACAAATGGTACATTGTAATACTTCATGTGTATTTATCTAATCTTGTTTTGCAGGAAGTATTAATCAATGATTAAGGGGGAGCTTTTAGCTCAATCACACATTGGTATATAATCATCAAAAAGGGGGAGATTGTTACCCTAGTGTGTTTTGATGTTATATATAGCAAGCTGATTGCTTATCTTGTATTAGGTTCACTATATCTAGATCACAATTATATGATTGAATCACTTGATATATCATTTGCATATATATGTGTTTGCTATGTATAAGTATACTCTCAGGTAACTTGGTTGGTGATATGGAAATGCAAAGGTATAAAGCCATCTATCTATTCAGCTCACCAGAACCAAAACAGCAAGCTGATTCGGACTTGACGGAACCAAAACAGCAAGCTGATTCGGACTTGACGGAACCAAACAGCAAGCTGACATGAACTTGCTATGTTAATTCTATATGTACTAACTTGGTTTTGCAGGGTTGTCTAACTTACTGATTGTATAATCAGTCTATCTAACAGCAAACCAAAGTTGAGATACAGTGACAATTTGGCATGCCAGTTGCACACGGTCAATACGCAAACAGCAAGCTGTTTGATATAAAACATCATGTTATTTCTGTATTGTGCTAACTTGGTTGTGCAGTGTATTGTGATAGCTTGGTCTTGCAGGGAAAAATTTATTACTGATGAGAATACTCATTCAGCAAGCCAGTTTCAGTAACAGCAAGCTAGTTTCACAAAACAGCATGCTGATTTCAGTCTGGACAGTTTTGCCGATTATAAAGAATTCAAGGAACATCAAGTGGAATCTTTGTTAGGGTTAATTGTATGGGTCCTCTGATTATATATGAATATATAAACTCCCATACCTCAATCATGCATGAAGACAAAACAATATTCCTTATGTTTATTATGGAAAAGTAAAGTTCTACTTTTCATTAATTTAAACACCCACTTCACTTCCACTCAAATACTCACATGATAATATCTTCTTTGTCATACATATTCTCTACACCACCTGCTACTCACGTTGATATCACTCTTCTTCATTTGCTTCCTTCACGTGATTCTCTTATCAAATAATCCTCACCATTCCTCCACTTAAACACATCACATGGGACACATCTTATCAAATATTCCCTGCATGTTTTTAACTCCTTAAACGCTCCAGACCTCCGGCTTTGCAGAGAATCAATCATCCCATTGCTCAAAAGAAGCTCTCCATTACTAACGGCTTGAATTCTATCCGTTGGAGCCATTTCAAGCCTTCATTCAAACACTCTTGTTTACCTATTTAAGAACTGTTCTTCTTCAGTTCTTATTAACAATATAGTGCAGAAAAACAAAGAGAGTTACACAACTACAAAGCTTTCATTGCAAAATCTTTATAAACCTTTCAAACCCTATACACGTATATATCATATATATTCAGAGGGTCATTAGGTTGAGTTGTAATCGATTCAAATCATTGTATTGTTCAAGTTGTATTGAATAGTTGCTGTACAAGGTTGGCTTTAGGTTTTGGGTGGGTTGAACTAGACTAGAGAAGTGTACTTGGGAAGTATTGCTTAGAGAGTTAGTTTCAGCACAGCAAACAGCAAGCCATTTGTAAGCAGCTGGGTATTTTAGTTGCTGGGCAGATTGGTTAGGGAACAAGGGTTGGTGAACGTTGCTAGAGAAGTATACTTGGGAAGTATAGCTTAGAGAGCAGGTTCAGAACAGGTGTTCAGCAAGCCATTTGTCAGTAGCTAAGAAAAGGGGAGATATATTGTTGTATCTTGTAATTGGATTATCTTTGATCAATAATATATTCTCTTACCAAGTTGGTAAGGGACCAGGACGTAGACCATAGGGGATTAGGGGTCGAACCTGGCTAAAAGATTGTGTGTCTTTTTTACTTACTGTTTATATTCTTTCTGCATTGCATTTCAGGTACAATCAGCGTGCTGTTTGTGAACTGTGTTATTACAAACAGCAAGCTGTTTTCAGTAAATTTCAAAACAGTTCATAAATTCACTATTAACCAAAAACACCTATTCACCCCCCCTCTAGGTGTTGTTTTCAATTACGTCTGGAACGGCTCTGGAAAACTGAAGAAAAGTCAGTCACGAATTTTCCTTAAAAACAGAATCAGTTTAGGAAACGTCTTTTGCAGAAATTCTGTTTTAACTCTATTTTGGGTATTTTCTTGCTGGGCAAGACTTTTAGAGCCTATTTAAACACATCCTACCATTGTAATAGAGATATACAGATTATCATATCATTATTATTGTAACCTAGCTTAGATCTGCAAGGGAGAAAAGGAGAGAAGGGTTCAACGCTCGTGACAAGCAACGGATCTAGATCTACTTCATCCTTTGTGTTACTTTGGATTATAGATTTGTTTTCTCAACTCTTTAGTTTTATTAATATTATTGCTTCTTTTATTCATATCTTGTTATTTATCATGTTTTCATCAAATCCCACGATGATGAACGGTTCAATTATGGGCTAATCGTTGTCGTGGGATCCTAGTGAATTTATCTATGTAGCTTAGTAGTTTGCATGCCTTAAAGATTTATATGTGGTGAATACTGATATCCTCGTATGGTTAATCTTAATGCTTTTAGATGCGTAGCTAACATCTAAATTGAATTGTTAATCTCTTGTGAAGCGAGAGTGGATCTTGAGGTTTAGAACTTGCCATGCTAGCATAGGTTCATAATTGTTTATCAATATGATTCGTGGTGTGAGATGAAAATACTTATACCGCCCTGTGTGATCTTTATGGATAACTTGTGCTTCAACCTTTATGTTTTCAAATTCTATAGAGATATAGGGTCTAAACATAATAGGTGCCTATTCATCTTCTATCTTTTTTGTGGATGTATGTGTAGATTGGTACTAGTATACCGAGAGGTAACTTTTACTCTTTTCGTGTTATCCGATCAGATATCAAAACCATCGCATGTTTTAATTAAAGGCTGCAACTCTAAGTGAAGTAGATGATGAAACTAGGGTTCCATGTTTTATTCTCATATTAGTAATTCGAATTTAATCTCTTTAATTAGTTAATCTTAGTTTGATAATTAATTTAGTAGTTAGTAAAAATCCAATTTGTTATTTGTCTTAGCAGTGGATAAAAACCATACATCGGTGCATAGGTACATTAATTGAATTGAACACCATTCTAGATCTCTGTGGGAACGAACTTGATTTAATCATATATTACTTGTGACAACGTGCGATTGCGTGATTTTGCATAACAAGTTTTTGGCACCGCTGCCGGGGATCATCGGTGTTTTTATTTTAGTTTATGTGCTTGTCATGAGTGGTCGTTAGCGTTCACTGACTTGGATTCTTACTTAGTTTGTTTGTTTCGTGGTGTTTCAGGTACTTAGGTTTGTATGCAAACACGTTCGCAAGCTCGTTTGCAAAGACTGGCAAAAGACGGTCGTGTAGAGAATTTAGAAAATAAGGAAGAGGAATCTGAAACTACAGTAGCAATGGCAGATGCAGCAGCAGCTAAGGCTTTGAGGGGGTATTCTCAGCCGAAACTCAATGACATTCAGTCTAGCATTGTTAGGCCAGCTATTGCAGCGAACAACTTTGAAATCAAGCCGGGCACAATTCAGATGATGCAGAATTCAGTCCAGTTTGGGGGAGCTCCTACGGAGGATCCTAACATGCATGTTCGGGACTTTATTTAAATCTGCGACACTTTCAAGTGTAATGGTGTGACGGATGATGCTATCAGGTTGAGGCTTTTCCCATTCTCTCTAAGGGATAAGGCTAAGAGCTGGCTACATTCTTTGCCACCTGGTTCCATTACTACATGGGAAGATCTTGCTCAGAAGTTCCTTACTAAATTCTTCCCTATGGCGAAAACTGCAGCAATAAGGAACCAGTTGACTCAATTTCAACAGCAATCTGGTGAGTCATTATGTGAGGCTTGGGAACGCTACAAGGAGATGCTAAGGAAGTGTCCTCATCATGGCATGCCTGATTGGATGGTTATTAATGGATTCTACAATGGGTTGGGAGCACAATCTAGGCCTTTGCTAGATGCAGCATCAGGTGGAGCTCTGTGGGCGAAGAGTTATGATGAAGCTTATGATCTTATAGAGATGATGGCTGCTAATGAATATCAAAATCCAACCCAGAGGCTTTCTCAAGGCAAGGCAGCAGGAATTTTTGAAGTAGATACAGCTGCAATGATTACGGCTCAGTTGAAAGCTCTTGCTATGAAAGTGGATTCTCTTGCTAATTATGGAGTTCAGCAGGTGGCTAGTGTTTGTGAGTTATGTGCGGGCGCACATGAGACGAATCAGTGTGCTATCTCTCCTGAATCAGTACAGTTCGTGAGTAATTTTCAGAGACCTGCTGCACCAGTTCCAGCCACTTATCAGCCTAATAATCGGAATCATCCCAATTTCAGCTGGAGCAACAATCAGAATGTTCAACAACCTTATCAGCAAGCAAGGCCATTCAATCAAGGTTATCGGCAGCCTTATGCTTCAAGGGCACCATATCAACCTCCGGGATTTCAGCAGCAATAGCCCCAGGCTCATATGGGACAATCATCTAATGATAAATCTGATGAGATGTGGATAATGGTAAAGAACCTACAAGCTGGTCAGAAAGTTTTGGAAACCCAGTTGGGGCAGATTACAAGTGCCTTGGTAAATATGCAACAAGGAACTCTTTCAGGTGATACAATGGGTAATCCAGGCAAGAGGGAGGTTCATGAGCAGGTGAATGCTGTGACTTTGAGATCTGGAAAAGTCACGAGTGATCCTAAATCAGCAACTGAAGAAGATGCAGATGTTCAGAATCAGCAGGTTGAAAAATCTGCAGTGCCAGAAATTGAGAAATCTGATTTAGTGGCTGATCAGCTTGATGGTGAGAAGAGCAAGGAACCTATTGAAAAGTCTACTCCGGAGCAATCTTCAATGAATAATCAGATCTATCCACCTCCGCCATATCCTGGACGTTTGAAGAAAAGTCAAGAGAAACAGTTTCAGAAATTTATGGATGTCTTCAAGAAACTGTCCATTAACATTCCTTTTGTTGAAGCGTTGGAGCAGATGCCAAGATATGCAAAGTTCATGAAGGATATTTTGTCGCGGAAGAGAAGGTTGGAAGATTTTGAAACAGTGGCATTGACAGAGGAGTGTAGTGCCGTTCTGCAGCAGAAGTTGCCTCCTAAACTTAAAGATCCGGGAAGTTTCACTATTCCATGCACTATTGGCAACCTTTCATTCAACAAGTGTTTATGTGATTTGGGAGCTAGTATTAATCTCATGCCCTTGTTTGTTTTCAAGCAACTTGGTCTACCGGAGCCAAAGCCAACTAACATCTCTTTGCAGTTGGCTGATCGATCTATCACGTATCCGAGGGGTATAGTGGAGGATGTTTTGGTGAAAGTTGATAAGCTCATCTTCCCTGCTGATTTTGTTATCTTGGATTTCGAAGAAGATAAGAAGATTCCCATAATCTTGGGAAGACCGTTCTTGGCTACAGGAAAGACTTTAATTGATGTGCAAAAAGGAGAGCTTACAATGAGGGTGCAAGATCAGAGTGTCACCTTCAATGTGTTCAAGGCCATGAAATTTCCGACAGAGGATGAAGAGTGTTGCAGTGTGGAAATAGTTGATACGGGTCAGAGACAGAAGTTTGATCAGTTGCTGAGCGAGAAATCGGACAGTTCTTCGGTTCGTGATCTTTCGAAAGTAAAGCTTGGGAAACTTCCACCACATTTGAGGTATGTCCTTTTGAATAATGAGCTAGTGATTTTTGAAGAAGGGCATGATAACGTGTTGCGAAGGTGGAAAGCAGATAATAAGGAAGAAGAAATTTTTGTTCAGTCGGTTGAGTCGGAGAAGCACTTTAGAGGTGTGAAGAAGAAAAAGAAGAAGATTTGGCCGTTGGGAAGTAAAATTAGGTTGAAGTCTGAAGGAAAAGATTTGTGGAAAGCAAGCAATCAAGATGGCAACGTTCGTATGAATGGTTTGTCTGTTGAGAACGGTTCAGTTGTTCTTTTGAAACCGCCATGAGTTGAGGAAGTAATGTCAAGCTATTGACGTTAAAGAAGCGCTTCGTGGGAGGCAACCCATGCATTAGTGTAGGAAAAAAAAAAAAAATTGAGTGTTGTGTGAAAAAAAAAAAAAAAAAATCGAATTTTGGGTCTGTAACGCAGGTTGCGCCTGCGTTTCTGCAATTGGGGCAGGTTGCAGGGGTGTAACGCAGGCTGCGCCTGCGTTACTGGAAAAGAGGCAGTCTGCATCCCTGACGCGCAGGCTGCGCCTGCGTGTCTGGTCTTGGGGCAGTGTGCGCCACGCGCGCGCAAGTTGCTCTTCCTTCAGTTGTTGTCCGAGAGCTGTGTTGTGACTATTATATATAAAAAAAAACTTTTCAACACCCAATTCTTTTTATACCCCCATTCTAAACCTATTCTTTTCCTATTTCAATTCCAAAACCTCCCATCTTTTTCTCAAAAATTCTAACCCTATTTCTATTCTAATTTATATTATTATTATTATTATTATTATTATTTTATTTTTTTACTTATTATTATTATTATTATTATTATTATTATTATTTATTATTATTATTATTATTATTATTATTATTATTATTATTATTATTATTATTTTATATACACACCTATACATACAAATCCAATTCCTCTTCTATTTTTTTTTAATCTCTAATATTCAATTCTAAAGAGGAATTAATTGCAAGTTCACCTCTTTGATTCGTATTGGGTAAATCTTTTTCTCTAATCTTATTTTTATTACGAATTTGTGTTCTTGTCAATTGTGGGTTTTGTAGTATTCAGGCAAGGTGGCCAGTCTATGGAGCTCGTGCGCAATATCCTCCACCAGATTCATTCGAGGAGGGTGACTGCTTCGATATTCAGGTATGTTTTCTGCTATCTCTTGTATTTACTTCCATTCAATGAGGACATTGAATATTTTAAGTTGGGGGTGGTTTGAGGGATTAGTAGTTGTATATATTGTTGTATTTTGTGTTCATATAGGATATCATGTTTGCATAGTAGTGATAATTCATGCATGATTGTTATGTTCGTATTATCTACGTGTGTTCATATAGGACATTTTGTTTTATTTTCGTATACCATGTGAGTTTTCATTTAGTTGCATTTTCATGGCATGCATATTTCATGATCCCTTAGGACGAGCTGATTCTGATTGATAGGTGGATGTTGATTTGGGTGTGATGATGATGAGTAGAGGGCTGATTTATAGTTTCTATGAAATTGACTTGCATGTTACGGGAACAAAATTTATTACACAGTCTCATTGGGGTGCTTTTGGGCTAGGTTAGGGTCATGCCTGTGGGATGTTTTGAGATTTAATCACTTGTTTATATTTAGAATTTTCGTTATTCCCTTTATAGCGTAGGAACATTAAAATCTAAGTTTGGGGGAAAACAGGAATTTCATGCTAGTTGTTAATATTTGTCAATAAAGGCTAGGTGTCAAATGGCTAGTAGCCGGCTCATATTTATATGAGTAGTCTAGGGTTGGAAATGAGAAAGGTTCATTCCAGATTGCAGAAAAAAAAAAAGAAAAAAAAAAGTCAATAAGTTATTTGTTTATATGCAAAATTAACCAGAGTGAGCTCTTTAATACTCGAGTAATTAAGTCTGAGGGGACTTAGTCCTAGTAACCTAAAGCCCTTGTGGTTTGGGATTGCTGACCTAACACTCGCTACATGGGTATTATTGTATAAGCCTTTTGGGGTCTCATTCATTGCACGGTTAAATAAGCATGCGTATTGTATATGTAGTGTCGTAGTATAGTAATAAAGCATGAGTTTCTGTCTACCTTGGATAAGGGTGGAGGTGTTCCTAGGTTATGGAGTGTCTACAGTCTATTCTAGTTATAAACCTGTGATTGTCTTGACGGAAAGCATGTATGATTTTTGACCTAGTTCTGGGGGTATTTCTGATGAGCATTGCACACACGCACGTTTCTGTTCATGTTTTGTTAGTATACGGGGACTTAGTCGAGCTCTGCTTGGATTTGTTGCATTTGTTGAGATATTTGCTTGTTAGTTGGTTTTGGTAAGTTTGAAGGGGGTCTTTGCATTTTTCATATTAGTTGCATTCATGCATTGCATTACATTAGGTTAAATGGATTTTGTGGGTACATTCACTATAGGCCCTCACGAGACCTTACTCGTCCACTAGGGCTGCCTAGGGGTTTAAAGGGCTTGTTGCATATGCCAAATGCAACCGTGATTACCTACGGAAGTGGTACTAGTTAGTTAGTTAGTTGTAATTGTTTATGCTTGAGGACAAGCATCGGTTTAAGTTTGGGGGTGTGATAAGTGGATTTATATCCACTTGGAACATTCTAAATCGGCTTAAATTGATTGTCTTGGGCTCAAGTTTCTTGTAGTTTTGATGTATTTTGTTTAGTTGTGCAGATTTACAAGGATGATGATTATGGTGGATGTTTTTTGTTGTTTTTGGGGAATTAATTGATTAAAATTCGGATTTCTGAGAAGGGCTTGTCCAGTCTACACTGTTTGGGCCATATCTTGAGTTCTATAAGTCTGTTTTCAGCCCGTAAGCAGTCCACGCGAAGATAACGAGATTCTCTATCATTCTAAGGTGGTTCAGAGGCCCAATTACGTCTGGAACGGCTCTGGAAAACTGAAGAAAAGTCAGCCACGAATTTTCCTTAAAAACAGAATCAGTTTAGGAAACGTCTTTTGCAGAAATTCTGTTTTAACTCTATTTTTGGTATTTTCTTGCTGAGCAAGACTTTTAGAGCCTATTTAAACACATCCTACCATTGTAATAGAGATATACAGATTATCATATCATTATTATTGTAACCTAGCTTAGATCTGCAAGGGAGAAAATGAGAGAAGGGTTCAACGCTCGTGACAAGCAACGGATCTAGATCTACTTCATCCTTTGTGTTACTTTGGATTATAGATTTGTTTTCTCAACTCTTTAGTTTTATTAATATTATTGCTTCTTTTATTCATATCTTGTTATTTATCATGTTTTCATCAAATCCCACGATGATGAACGGTTCAATTATGGGCTAATCGTTGTCGTGGGATCCTAGTGAATTTATCTATGTAGCTTAGTAGTTTGCATGCCTTAAAGATTTATATGTGGTGAATACTGATATCCTCGTATGGTTAATCTTAATGCTTTTAGATGCGTAGCTAACATCTAAATTGAATTGTTAATCTCTTGTGAAGCGAGAGTGGATCTTGAGATTTAGAACTTGCCATGCTAGCATAGGTTCATAATTGTTTATCAATATGATTCGTGGTGTGAGATGAAAATACTTATACCGCCCTGTGTGATCTTTATGGATAACTTGTGCTTCAACCTTTATGTTTTCAAATTCTATAGAGATATAGGGTCTAAACATAATAGGTGCCTATTCATCTTCTATCTCTTTTGTGGATGTATGTGTAGATTGGTACTAGTATACCGAGAGGTAACTTTTACTCTTTTCGTGTTATCCGATCAGATATCAAAACCATCGCATGTTTTAATTAAAGGCTGCAAATCTAAGTGAAGTAGATGATGAAACTAGGGTTCCATGTTTTATTCTCATATTAGTAATTCGAATTTAATCTCTTTAATTAGTTAATCTTAGTTTGATAATTAATTTAGTAGTTAGTAAAAATCCAATTTGTTATTTGTCTTAGCAGTGGATAAAAACCATACATCGGTGCATAGGTACATTAATTGAATTGAACACCATTCTAGATCTCTGTGGGACCGAACTTGATTTAATCATATATTACTTGTGACAACGTGCGCTTGCGTGATTTTGCATAACATTGGCCTCAATGCCTCTGTGAGAAACCAGGAAGCCAAGGAATTTGCCAGCGTCAAGTGCGAATGCACATTTATCTGGATTGAGTTTCATGTTGTGTTTTCTGAGGGTGGTGAAACATTCTTCCAAGTCTTGGAGATGAGAAGCCGTCAAGAGGGATTTTACAATGAGATCATCCACATACACTTCCATATTTCGGCCCAACTGTCCGCTGAAGATTTTATTCATGGTTTTCTGGAAGGTTGCACCGGCATTGATCAATCCAAAAGGCATCACCTTGTAGCAATATACTCCCCTATGCGTAATGAAAGCTGTTTTTCCCTGTCTTCTGGGGTCATTTTGATTTGGTTGTAGCCTGAGTAGGCGTCCATGAAACTTAGCAATAGATGACCCGCTGTAGCATCAATGAGTTGGTCTATTGAAGGAAGTGGATATGGGTCCTTTGGGCATGCTGCGTTTAAGTCTGTGTAATCAACGCAAATCCTCCATTTTCCATTAGCTTTCTTTACTAGCACTACATTTGCAACCCACTTAGGGTAAGTGACCTCGCAGATCAAGTCTGCATCCAATAGTTTGTCAATTTCAACATCGATGGCCCGCTGTCGCTCCGGTGCAAAGTTCCTTCTTTTTTGTATTTTTGGTGCTTTGTCCGGGTCTACATTTAACTTGTGGATTGCCACAGACTCATCTAATCCTGGCATATCCTTTGGACTCCATGCGAAAATGTCCGCGTAATTTCTCAGGAGATCTGTGAGACCCTCTCTAAAGATTGAATCCAAACCTGCTCCTATATTGACAGTCTTGTTTGTGTCTCCATGTATGATTTCTATTTTTTCTAACTCCTAAGTGTTGTCCGCCAACATTGGGGGGGCATATTTTCACAAATTTTTTCTAACTCCTAAGTGTTGTCCGCCAACACTTGGGGGGCATATTTTCAATTTTTTTCGACATATTTTCACAAATTTTTACATCCCCCAAGTAATGTCCGCCAACACTTGGGGGGCACACATAGTATCATTTTCAAAAAATTTCTCTCAAACATTACGACATCTTTAGTTTCTCCTCCTCCTGTCCGATAAACCGCACAAGTGGAGTGGGGGGCAATGATAGGTACCCGCTGTAAGCTGACAGCGGGCACCCCTACAACAGTACCAATCCCTGCCCGCTGTAACACCTCCACCTGTAACAAATACTCATTAATTACACATGTGTCATTTCATATTATCCTTACTAAATTGCTCCACTTGACAAACAAATATCTTTACATAAATACTTGTGCAAAAATATCTTGTTATCTTGCTCACTAAGGCAGGGGACCATAAAGGTGTTTAAGGGAACACAAAAGCATTCAACTATAGCAAAAGCGGCGATGTTAGAATCGAGGTATGTGGGAAAGGGACACTAATCACTATTCCAATAGTGGCTCACTGTAGCTTTAACAGCATAACAAGTGGGTCACCAAGTGGGTGAACAGTGATTAGAAGACCCAACCTATAAATACCGCCATTCTACGTACAAGGTAGCATATACAATTTCAATAGCATAAACTTATTACTCATTCTCTCCCTTCACACAGATACATTTTCACCCGTTTCGATTATTATTATTTCGATTACTGATTCTCACACCGGAGGTGCTTGACGGCCACCACCCCCGGGCAAGCATTGTTTTGCAGATACCCAAACTCAGACGAAGTATCTCCGAAACAGTGTTCGGAACAGTGATCGGAAGCCATTAATCGGCCGTGAGAATTATCACATATCACTACTAGAAAAACGTCAATAGACATCGGTTTAAAAACCGATGTCTATGTAAATCCTGAACCGATGTCTTGGCATGTGTAGAGAAAGGTAGGGGTCTTAGACATCGGTTTTTAACCGATGTCTGAAATACTTTTAGACATCGTTTCTGAGCAAAGAACTGATGTCTGTAATAGTTTTAGACATCATTTCTGCAGTAATATGTCATGCCTATCATGTGAATTTTACGTTAATACAAGATTTATATCATCTTAAACATATGACATGTAATATAAATCAAGACATAAACATCGAAAAAAATACAGAACTGATGTCCATGTCAACAATTAACATCAGAGACAAACATGAAACTGATGTCAATGTTTATGTTTAACATCGTTTTCTTAATTAACAACCGATGTCTATGATTCCAATATACATCAGTTTCTTAGTTTACAACCGATGTCTATTGTACATTATTACATCGGTTTCGTATTCACAACTGATGTCTATTGTGCATTATTACATCAGTTTGCAATTTGGAACCAATGTCTATTGTACGTTATTACACCAGTTTCTTAATATGAAGCTGATGTCTTTCTATTCTTTTTACATCGTTGCAAAACCAAAACCAAGACCAAAATCAAAATTGCAAACCAAAACTAATATAACGAAATAAAAATGCCAATATATGCCAAAGCCAAATATCGGCAACTACATTTCAATTCACATTAAAACTAACTACATAATCCAAACCATCCAAAATATCCAAACTACGTACATCCAATTCATCCAAAAACTAATTCATCCAAAATCTAATTCATCAAATATGAAAGTACCGCCAAAGTTAGAACTACTACACAAAAACTTGTTATTCCTAGGCCCTGCTTATACAAATTTTTTAATAAGGCTAAGAGTCTCAACTCGGACCTCATCAAGCTCGGCCCTGAACAAGTTACCTTGCGAGTCTTGGCATTCCACTTACTATCTCTAAAACTATTACACCGAAGCTATAAACATCAGGGCAGATCAGTGAATCACACAAAGGTTTGATGCAGTTCTGGTTTACCAGGTACCTAAAAAAAACATCACCAGTTGAATAACAGTTCAATTTACGATGATAACAGAAATACGTCAGGTAAAAAAGAATGGCTACCACCAGAGGTGGCCTTCGAAATTGCCCATGCCGCATCTTCCTTTATATAAAATGCACCATTTCGAAGAAGATCAATTAGGGGAACGAACAACCCAGCCATAATAACTACATGTTATGCCAAGCTACTATTGTTTAGTCATTACACATGGATACCAAAAATATTTCGAGAGACAGAGTTATGTATTATAGAATTGCTAACAAATCTTCAAGTTTATTTTAGTATGGATTACCCATCACACGTGCAAAACATCAAGAGAAATCATGTAATGCTAACATGTCACATATGTTCATAATCTACAGCTAATAGGAGAGCATGCTGACTAGCATTGCTATATATAGATTGGTAACCATTTGCAATGGTGTAAATGGAATGGCAATACACACCTGCTTTGATTATAGCTTGAATACTGTCAATAGTACCATCAGAAAGATATGATAGTGCCTAGCGTCTTTCAGCACCTCCTCATTATCAAAATTAAGAAGTCGCTGGAGGACGAGAAGTGCTGGGCTAGTCTGCTGTAACACATGGTTTAACTGACTAAGCTTCTAATCAGTTTCAACCAACTAAAACAAGATATTGCAAGACAATTCTTTTTGAGCTGCAAATCAATACCTGCTATTACATTCCAAACCTTCTTTAGGTTTGCTCAATATTTACATAGTTGAGACAGTTCCGACAGCAAATGGAGCACCATTTCTATGTTGAGACTGCACCACCAAAGGCTGTGAATGACTGTTAGTAAGATTTCTACATGGCTCCGAGGTGTTGGTGGCACCGAGGAAGGTTTCGATGTAGCTCCTGTATATATGAACAATTGTGTCACTTTCTAATAAATTTCATACAACAAGCATGTAATTCCACAGATTACAAATTTAACTCCCAGTCCACATATTCATTTATGTTGAATATGTCAGCTGGGAAAATCATTTATGTTGAATGGAGCACCATCATTGGTGTTCACATCATTCAACATTCCCATCGAGTTCATATTGTTAACTGACTGAACATGATTCTGAGATAACTGGCCACCACTAGGATAGGAGTTTCCTAACATAGAAATTACCTGTGGAGAAGCTGAATCTGAAATGGGTCATGAATAAAGATCAAATATATACCAATCCCTAAATCAAATGCGAGGACCTGCATTCCCTAACATAGGAGAAACTCTAAGCCCCGCAACAGCACTACGGTTTCCAATCGCTACAGATGTTGGGAGAATCCCAGGAATAGAACCCCCAATGCCATTTACGTTACTACCATAACCAGGGTTTCCAAAAACACCCATGGCACTCCTATTTGTCATCCCAGAATGACCACTGCTATGTGATATCTGAAATATTTAAACCAGTAGCAAATATCAATATGCAACTAGATTTACGTTCACAGTTCACACACATTCACATGTGCAATGTCCTAAGAATGTTAGTATGCTGTATTATATGACAATCAAATGTTTTCGCCTTTTCGGCCCAGTCCAAATCTGCTGATTTTGCAACTGAATTAACCTAATATGGTCAAAATTAATTACAAATGAATGGCTTCAATGTGAAACTTGTGTCCTTCATTGTTCAAAGAAACTTTTAAAAATACCTGAGAAAGAGCAACTGGTAAATTGTTTGATGCAAATCTTCCACTGGAAAGGTTTCCACTTGCTTGTTGAACATTACTTGATAGAACATTGTTTATGGTTGTGTTCCTTGACCCCAGTGTTCCCTGCATGTTGGGAACGTTGAAACTACCATGCATGTTCTGCAAGCCTTGAAGATTTCCTGTAAGGAACCAAAGTAGTGTAAGGAACCAAAGTAGGGAAAGTTTACAACTATATAAGTATAGGAAACGAACAAAATAATTGAACCTGCAATCCCACTGACCAGTGTGATGATATACAGGAGAAGCTGCACCAGATTGAGAAGAAAATGAATTTGCAAATGATCGACCAGTATTCTCCTGAAGATTTAAAGCTGAACCGTTGAAAGATGACTGCAAGTATCATCAATTAATATTAATAAAAGAAACATGCATCTCCTAAATGATATCTACAACTAATCATGAAGAATTGTCACCAACTTCTGGTATACATAAGCAATGTTAGGATCCAAGTATCGAAATAATGAATATTATTTAACATAGCAGTTGTACTGAACTGAATCACAAACATTAAATGGTCCGAAATTCTGTAATGCCTGGCTAGATCCCTAGGATACTCCATCATCTTCCCAACATAAAAAGCATAGATCTTTTTGTACCAAAATTGCATACATAGGACACATAAATTTATAGTGTTGGAATACTGTAAGAAAAAACTTTAACAACACACACACACACACACACGTCTTACACATAAATGTGTATACACGCACACTTACTGTTGACATACACCCACATCAAGCTCGACCCACGCGGCCACACACACAATCCGACACACAATGGCGAGCATAGGGAGAGGAAGGATATACCATGAGAGAGACCAGGGAGAGGTATTGAGCGAGAGTGAGAAATTTGAGCGGGGGATAGGATTAATTTGAGCTAATTTGAGCTAATCGACCAAATCGAGCAAAAAACGATTACTCCAAGCTTCTTCTTGAACAGGCTCCAAGCTACTTCTTCAACAGCCTCCAAAGCCTCCAAGCTCCAAGATCTGTTAACAAATCGAACATTAGTTGACCTAATATTGAAAGGGGTTTAACGGAGTAAAAAAAAATTGAATTAATCGACCTAATATTGAAAAGGGGTTTAACGATTGGAGCAACGATTACAAGAATCACCTACAATTTGAGCTGGGAGGGTTAATTTGACCTAATTGAAGAAAAGAGGGGCTAGGGTTCTTCGGTTCTTCAGTCGCCAGAGGGGGGTGGGGTGTCTTCGACTTTTTTGTCTGAGGGGGGTTGTGTTGTGTTTTGTTTTGTTTTTTTGTTTTTCACTTTTATTTTTTATTTTTTTAAGTAGAAAGTGCCGGTGAGCGGGAGTTTTATTTTGGTTAAGGGGGAATATTTTGCTAAGGGGAAAGGAAAAGGGGAAGCGCGTTTTTTTAAAAAAATAAATTATAGACATCGGTTTTACATTGAAGTGATGTATTTACTACTATTAAACATTGGTTTAAATTTTACTGATGTTATAGAGACTTTTAACATCAGTGGTTTTTCTAATCGATGTCTAATGTGTGATGTCTATTCCAGTTTTTCTAGTAGTGTATATACTTGGTATACAATACCATGTGGAGCAAAAGCATGGGAAACTAACAAGAGAAACTTGGTAAAGCAACAACCAAAGAGCAAATGGAGTGGAAAGTAGGGGCTTTCTTCTACTTTTAATCCTCTTTGCCTTGGACTAACCCCTTCCCTCCTCAAGGTGAAAATCATCCCCCACCGTAAAGGACCAATTCCTCAAGAGTGGTCTTTTTACCTTGTTTTCTTAGAGTAAAAAGATTAACCGGAGGAAACTCAAGAGATACTACGTATGAACCCCACCCCCACTTTGTTGTATCATAGCACTTTACCCTTCAACTGTGACCCAATTTGTCTGTTGTTACTCTGTAATAATAAAAATTGACCACATCCACAATCATATAATTAGCTGGACCAGTCACTCCATTTCCAACTAGCATGAGTACCATTTTTCCCTCTTTTTCTCTCCCGTCAAAAAGTTTTCCCCGGTATCTTTACCCACAGCTACCAAAGTATAAGTACACCAGACAGTCGGTTCCTAGCTCACCATGGCGAAAACTGAAAAGGCCAAAAATGCTCTCATGCACATAACAATATTCCTATACAAACTGCATGAACCAAACAGTCGGTTCCATGACCATTGTTCTGGTCTTGACAACGATTATTAACCTACTGACCAGGTACGTAGTGCTACATGTATGACTGGGACGAGCACTCCCTTAGGGAAGTGTAATTATAGTTGCTAAATGTCGGGAGAAGACCAAATCCTGGAGTCATATTTCTATAGACATTAATGCTTTGCGATAATCACAAATGGGTTGGTATGCCTTGTCCAGGAGACAAATGTGCAAATATATAGCAGTTTGAAATCCTAAACTTAACCCGCAGCGTTGAAGGCTCAAGACCATATTAGATTGTACAGTAACAGAGAAAGGTTCAATATATTTTCACCCTTGTCGCTTCAAGATATTTTACTGAGCCAGACCAGTTTTTTTTTCTTTTTTTTTTCCAAGTAAATCTTAGATTCAACATGCCATTCAGATTGAAATGTAAGAAGCATAACTCCATCTATTTCTGTGATTAAGAAGATAATAGAATTCGAGTTCTAGAGACGACTGAACATATAAAATCATAGACAGTAGCAATTAAGTTCACATCCATTTGTATAGGAATTGCAATGTTAAAACATCTCTAGCTAAGTTTGAATACCCACATCCATTACATACTTGGAAAATTAAATTCCAATAACATACCACATTTTAGTTTGAACTCGGTACAAAATAGACATTCAAGTTTCTACACCATTTTGACTTGACATAGAACTCTTAGAAACACTTGTGAAAGAGCTAAGATATTTATCACAGGCTTATTCTGACATCAAATACTGGCTTATTCTGACATCACAGGCTTATTCTCATTTGCTTTTGCTTTGGCTTCTGCTGCTGCATTTTCCTGAATTAAAAAGTACGAATCAAATTAAGATATTTATCACTAAAGAACAATGTCAAGGGGTGTCCAGCCCAATGACATCAGGAACCAAATCTTAACCGATAAACTGTAGCTAACAATAGCCACCTCATTCATACAATACACAAAACAAAATCAAGAAACAAAATTTATAATATTTATCATCAGGGACGTTATTCATAATTCCAATCCTGTATCAGATTGTATCAGAAGACGAAGGCAGTAGCATATTGCCAGTCAACTAAGAAACAGATAAATACAAAACAGTATATCAATCAATCACATTGACATAATAGATTTTATATTCTCTTTCCGGTTTTGAAAATTTCAGTATATAAACCATAAGCATGAATGACACCCGCTTTTAATATTGGATAGGTTAAAGTAACAGTTCCCGTTTCATCTAAGCAAATTATACCCAAAAGGAAACATGGTTACCCAAAATTATGTAGTCATATAGCAGGAATAGACAATGTTGCACGACTTGAGACAGTTTTACGTGTATAGATTCTCAAAGTTGTTTCTTACACTCCCAGACTACAGTGTAATTAAAGCACCAATGCAAACACAACAACTACATTATAGCTAGCTACATCTTGGAAGGGACTGGAATGTAACATTTCTGTCTCAATCTATATATATATATATATACCAAGTAAAAATAGAAAATATAACTACACCGTAAATGCCATCACAACAAGTCTCTTACTATCATAACAATTCATTTCCTGACTACACAACAAAAATTGCAAGTAAACACATCAAATATTTTTATAACATATTTCATCAATAAAAAATTGAAAACAAGATATTAAATGTTAAAACAAAACAAATATAACATAATTATTCCAAAAACATCAATTCCACTATATATGTACACACACACATATGGAGAGAGAAAGAGAGATGGGAGAGGACGAGGGAGGAGAAGACAGAGGGGGAGAGAGACAGACCTCCTATCAGAAGAGCCACCTCCCTTCTGGCTCAGGAATGATGGGAAAAGAGGTGAATTCACGTCGTAAAATAATAATAATAATAGTAATTAAAAGGAAGATCCCAAAATAATAATACTCCGTAGCAATTAAGAAATACACAAATACACTACATAATTAAAAAATAGACACATCCAAGTAGGGTACAATATTTAACAAGTTAATTATGATACACCAATTTGGCCTCTGCCACTACAAGTGATAAGAATGCGGAAAAGAGATTTTTGATTTTTTTTTTTTATAAACTACTAATTTTGGAAAGACTAGAAATCACATTAATAGAAAATAAAAGTGATCATGTTAGAAAAGACTATTTTTTCTCAATTAAAAGAGTTCTCACAAAATGTGTACAAATAAACTAGTTAAAACATGAAAAGTCTTTGTACTCCAAATAAATCTCAATAATTTGTAGGTTTTCAAAAATGCTCAGAAGACTATGACCAGAAAATTTGATGAGATGTGTAAGAAATCAGGGGGCATAACTTAACAAAATTTGAAACTTGTTTGAACTTGAAAAGTTGTAATAGGATCTCAAGATTATCGAACACCAATAATCATAAATTCCTGCTAAGATTTAGACTTTGACACCTTCTAGTACCTAATTATAATAGCCTCTAATTTAAATTTAAGAAATAATAACCACAATAAAAACCTGTCAGCATGCAAACTCCTCAAAATTGTTCACTTAGACATATAATCAGACACCTTATTCATTAAAAATAAAGACATGTACTTCATCAGTATTAAACAGCGAGCAAGTAGGGTACAATATTTAACAAGTTAATTATGATGAAATAGAAGCAAATGCAAATAACGACAAGAAAATCAAGATAATTACCGTACTGTTGTACACCCAATCACCGAAGCAACATCCCAAGCAAAACGAAACGACAGGCATTAGTTGCGCCACCTCTGATTTCTTAAAACGCTAACATAAAAAATAAAAAATAAAAAGGCGATTACAAGATACAAAACCAAATATATATATATATATGTGTGTGTGTGTGTGATTACCTTCGCCAAATCAGTAGATTTCGCCAACAATCCCCTCATGTTTGCTTCTTGAAGAAATTAACAAAGCCCACAAATCTTTAACATATATAACGAGAGATTAGGCGGGAGATGTGAGAGAGAGACAGAATAGAGAGATGATAGGTTAGAGAGATACCTTGAATTGATTTGAGAGAGAGAGGATAGATGAATGCACCACCGCAGGAGAGGGATGAGCTTAAAATTTCAACACTCTATATGAGACGCGACCCTATGGTAAAAACCCTAAAAATTTTAAAAATGTAAACACGATATAATTTATATGTATGTAATCTTAAAAATGTCAAAAATTATATGTGATCTTACAAATGTTTAAATGTCATGTAATTTATTTGTACTAGCTTAAAACTCGTGCCATGCACGGTTTTTTTTTAATTTTATATGAACTTTTTTCATTAATATAAATAATTTTTTTTAAAACATTAATTTTGGAGACTTAAATTTTTATATGAGATGATTTGATAATAATTATATAAATGTTATCCGTGATATTTCTAGAAAAGGAGGGATTTTAGTTAGAAAATATAGAAAAGATGATAGATTTTAGTTGAAAAATGTAATCGGTTAATTATTAGTAATTATAAATTATAATTTTATTTTATTAAATAGAATGCTTGTGATATGATTAGAAAAAGAGATGATTTAGTTAGAGAAAATTAAAAAGGTAACATATCCTTGATCAAAAAGGTAATTGATTAGTTTATAGTAATTACAATTTAATTACGTTATTTTATTAAATATAGTTGCTCGTAATATTTTTAGAAAAGGAGAAATTAATATTGTCCGTGATATTTCTATATATTAAAAAAGGGATTTTAGTTAGAAAATAAATTAGGTGATACATTTTAGCTGAAAAAGTTAATCGGTTAATTATTAATATTATAATATTATTAGTTTATTGTATTAAATAAAACTGCCCGTGATATAATTGGAAAAAGAGAGATTTTAGTTAGAGAAAATAGAAAGATAACATGAAAATTAAAAAGATGACATGATTTATGTGAAAAAGGCAATTGATTAGTTTATAATAATTATAATTTTAATTATGTTATTTTTAATAAATAAAATTGCTCATAACTTTTAGAAAATGAGGAATTAATGTTGCATGTGATATTTCTAGAAAAAAAGAATTAGAAAAAATAGAAAAGATGATACGTTTTAGCTGAAAAGGTAATCGGTTAATTATTAGTATAATTATTTTATTTTTATTTAATATAAACGCCTATGATTTAATTGGAAAACGTGAAGTTTTAGTAAGAGAAAACAAAAAAGGTAACGTGTTTTGGCTGAAAAAGGTAACCTATGATATAATTGGAAAAAGAGAGACTTTAGTTTGAGAAAAGAGAAAAGAGAAAAGGTAACGTGTTTTGATTGAAAAAGGTAATTGATTAGTTAATAGTAATTATAATATAATTATGTTATTTTATTAAACAAAATTGTTCGTAATATTTTTAAAAAAGGAGAATTTTTTTTTTTGACGAAATGCATTTTTCATTAATAACATGATAATTCAGTCAGAACAAATCTCCAACTGCCATTACAACTAGATTGAGAAACAAATAACAAACTAAACATAATTAGTTGATTTGTTTTCTGATCGTTTAACACATAGAAATTAAAATTTCTGGAAATTAAAAACGAAATCAAAGACATCCCGAGCAATCCATATTGCACCAACATCCCAAAAAGTAGCAGCATCACAAATGACCATATCACATAAAAATAATTGTTAGCCCAGTGTTCAAAAACCCCAAGTGTAGGAGCGACACCCCAGCTATCTACATGTCGGATACCAGCTATAGACATGCCGAAAATGGATTCTTCACCCCAGCTATCTACATGATTACCAGCTATAAACATGCCGAAAGTGAAAACCGATAACGAATGAACAATCTTTAATTGTGAAAGGTGAGCTCTTGCAATAATCACCACCAATCCAGTTTCAATGCGGGTTTTCCAGATTCTCCAAAACATCAACAAAATCATTTTCAACAAAACTCCGCTCACAATTAAGAAGCGAAAACCAAAACTCTCACATAGGAGAGACATAAAACCACCCAAAAAGATGGACGAAAATAATCAAAATCTCACCCAGAGATGAAGATTAATGAACTTATTAACAAGAAAAAAAAGAGAAGATCGGGCAGATCTGGAAGAGGGAAAGGAAAAGTGAGGCTGAAGAGGGGGACAAATGAAGAAGATGAGGAAGAAGGGAGGGGCGGGATGAAGAAGTGAGGAAGGGGATTAGATGGTTGAATGGAGGATTGGAGGATGGATGATGGAAGAAAATGGAGAAAAGGGGTGGGGCGGCGGCAGATAGGTTAGAGGGAGAGGAGAGAGTCGACTCTCATAGGACTTTTTTATAAATGAGAAATTGATTTACATACTACAAGAAATTTGATGTTTACCTACCAATATATATTTATAGCTAAAAATTACCTTTAGTTACAAATAATCAATTGTAAAAGAGATTGGTAAGTAAATGATTACTTTTTTTATTTTTATAATTTAATAATAATAACAAAGTTGGATAATGGAGTTGTACGTGCTTTACATAAAGGAGGGAAACTTTAAGTGCCCAAAATTTTCAAATTCCATGCGTGTTTTGAGATTTTTATTCAAAGTTTTATGCGTGTATGCTGACATGTCAACCCACCTAGAAATTTGCAAGGTATGGTACATCTAAATGTTAACTGATTGTTCCGCGACAACTCAATAATAATCTTCTTCTACTATATTTGCTATAATTCATTTTCCAAAAAAAGTTGGCGGGTCGGTTCAACGTGCCGGGCCGGTTCCGGGCTGGTTAACATACGCATAACCATAATGCATGCGTATCACATCCGTGACGGGCGGGCCGGTCCGTGCCATGCCGGGTTAAGACATTTTTTTTTGCAATTCAGATGTTTTCATTTTACTATTATCAAAAACGGGGGTCAAAATAATTAATAAATGAAATAATTTTAAATCTGTGTTCCAAATTATATTTACAATACATGCATTATTATTCAAAAGTTGATATTTTAAATTTTGTATAATACAAATTTTATTTTAAGATTAATAAAATGGAGTGAGTAAATCTTTTGTGCCATTAGTGCTTAAATTTTAAATCTGTGTCATCCTTTTTTTTATGATAATCCCCGCATCATCCTAAAATTAAATGTAATTTGCATACAAAATGAATTCAAAGAATATTATAACCACTTTTTTATTATATTTAATTTTTCTAAAAGCCGAACAATGCTCTTATAGATTTTATAATCAACTTTCTTTCTAAATTTCAACTTTACTTTTAGTGTACATAAATATTTTACAAATTAATAAATTAATACTTTAAATTAAATTATAAATTCATTTTATATATTAGAAAAAAGGTAGAAACTATATATGTCAATCATTATGTCTTGTTTTTTTTTGAAGAACAATCATTATGTCTTGTTTTATTACTTTAGTTGATAGCACAGTCTAATATTTGTAAGCCTGATGGTAGTTAGCATTTCCATCTCGTTGTGCAGCATATTGAACACTTTACACTACATCAAATACCCAGATTTCTTTCCATCCAACCAATGGCTACTAAAGAATGAATGAAGAGATGATATTTAATTAAGATTAAAAGTATTACAATCAAATCTTTTGGACTACAATATCTATTACAACTAATAGAAATCAGTCAATATCTTCATAACCATCGGTCTCATCATCATCATCTTCTTCTTCTTCATTTTCTTCACCTTCTTCTTCTTAAACAGTTAGCATCATCATAATACACCAGACACATATCCAAATCATCTTCTTATACAAGAAGTTCTGAACCCATTGTTTGATTTCGAGGCAGTAAACCACAACGATAACAATGATAACTATAAAAAATTCGAAATACAAAACCATGGATCCATAAAGAAGAGGGAGATGGCATGAAGAGAGAGAGATAGAAGAAAAGGGAGAGAGGGGAGAGATAAAAGAGAGATCGAGTAGAGAGAGACATGGTAGTTGGATTTGTGTTTCTTTGTTTTAATCGACGGTGTAGATTGATTAAAGAAACACAATCCGTGTGCCGTGCTATGAAGCGAATAACACATTGACACGTGTCATCGAGTCAACAAGTCAAAGTCCCATTCGGTATCATATATAAAATATTTTACTTATTTTTTGTTTTTTTTCTTTTGGCTGCTCTCAAATTTTTTTGTCATCAACACATAAATTATACAAATTATAATAAAAATAGATTTGCAATATTTTGAACACAAATTATACAAATGTTTTTGGATTAAAAGAGGACAGTACCTCATATAAATTTTATTAAATAATTTTTTTTACAAATGGTGTGAGAGGACTCCTCTCTAAAAAAACGGAACAAACCGCATCAAACATATTTAAAAAATTACAAAGCAAACAAATTCTAAAACATATGTAAAAAATAACAAAGCAAACAAATCCTAAAATACAAAATACAAATTCTACACACTATTTAATTTATCATTCTTCTTGACCCGATTCCGATGAAGTATCCATTGTCATCCATGGATCGTTTTCTTCATCCGAGTCATCTTCTTTTTTTCCTTGTTGTCTTTTTGTGGCTTGATCCCAATCCTTTTTGCAAACACAAATTTTTATCACATCGGGTGGAAGACGTGATCTCTTCTCATCTAACACTCTTCTACCTGCATTAAAAACGGACTCGGACGCAACGGTAGAAGCGGGGACTACTAAAATGTCCTTTGCAATTTTTGCTAAAACCGGAAATTGTATCTCATGATTCTTCCACCATGTTATTATTTCAAAATCCTCATTTAATTCATAACTATAAGAAAAAAATTCCCTAATTATAGTAAAAGAAGAAGGAGGGACACTTCTAGAATCTTGTTCGACAATTCCACATTTTTTTTTTTGGTTAATATAGATGTAATGGTACTATTAAACCTACTAACACTACTAGTACTCTTTTTAGGTGGGTTTTGAGTTCTAGGAGTATACATATTTACAAGACCATGCAAAAAGCCTAAACAATTAATTACATATAATTTATAATTATATGAAATTCCTAACGTACTATAATAATGATCTAAAATGTTTTCTAAACCATCTTGTCTAACACCCGGATCAAGAAGACATGCAACACCATAAATATAAGGAATTGAAATTCTTTCAAATAATCGATCCACTTAACTTTCATATCATGAATAATACTACTAAATTGGGGGTTTTCTTCATAATTACGTAAAGTATTAACAATAATAACACATTCAATAATAACTTGATGTACATTTGGTTCATAAACATAAGAAAAAACGTTAGTAGCATGTGAAAAACAATCAAGAATATCACGTACCATAGATGCCATCTCCCACTCGAATTCGATAATAACTGATTCTTGGTGATTTGGATCGGCATTATACAATTCAGTGATAATATCCTTATATTTAATTGCATCATTTAATAATTTATGAGTCGAACCCCATCTAGTAGGACAATCGATAACCCATTTTCTCGGCCTTAATCCATTACCTCTACACAATTTCTTGTACCTAGACCTATATGTATCCGCTAGACTTAGATATTTAATTACTTTCCTAATTGGTTCTAATAATGTAGTTAGATGTTTAATTCCCACTTCGGCCGTCAAGTTAATAACGTGAGCACAACATCTAATGTGTAAAAATGCTCCTTGTAAAATTAAAGGAATTTCGGTCCTAATGTAATCGATGCATTTGTTATTAGCAACAGCATTATCTACAGATATTGAAAATACATTATGATACAAATTAAATTCATTTATCGTGTCTAAAATTCTTTGTTTTGTATTATAACCGGAGTATGACTCGTCCATAATATCAAAAGCAATAATTCATTTTTGTAACAAATAATCAACATCAATCCAATGAACCGTAACACAAATATAAGGCTCACCTTAACTCGAACTCCAACAATCACTAGTTAACGAAACCATACCATCAAATTTTTCGAAATACTCAATTAATTGTGCTCGTTGACTTTTATATTGTTTTTGTGTGTGACGTTTAAGTGTGTTTCTAGGAATTTTCGTAAATGCCGAGTTTAGTGAATTCTTAATCACGTGTTCTAAATTCGGACTCTCACCGTGGGAGAAACACTACAAGAAAAAGTTAAATAGACATCACACATTAGACATCGGTTACTAATGCCGCTGATGTTAAAAGATGTAATAACATCACCCCGCTTAAAGCTGATGTCTTTGTTTTTTTACAACATCACTTATTTTAAAACTGATGTCTAAAGTTCGACTTAAAAATTTCAACGCGCGCCCCATTTCATTTGTTTCCCCCTTAATCAAAATTTCCCTCCTTTACATCAAATATTCTCCCCCCTTAATCAAAATTTCCCCCATTACCAATTATTTCCCCCAACTATTTTTCCCCCTTCACACAAAGCTAATTAAAGTAAAATAAAAAACTAACAATCTCATGTAGGGGTGAGCAAAAAACCGAACTGAAACCGAAACCGAACCGAAACCGGGCAAAACCGAACCGAAAATACCGAAACCGAAACCGAACCGGCGGTTGCGGTTTTTGATTTTTAAAAACCGAGACTTTCGGTTTCGGTTCCGGTTATAGGTTAAAACCGAACCGGCTAAAACCGAACCGAACCGATTATTAAAATAAAAATATAATTTATATAATATATTTGTATTCTTAAAATTAATAAATATATTATATTTTAAATTATAACTAAGTTTCAAAACAATGTCGGATGAGGAAAGGAAATATATATAATAAATTTTTTATCTTAAATTCAAATGCATACTTAAGCATTATTGCACCTGTTAACCAGTCTATCTGATAGTTGCTAATACCAATGGTGTTTCTTGATCATGATATTCATCTGTATACTGTCCATACTGCCTGAACTTGTTTATGAATCGTATTATTAAGTGGTAATTAAGAATCATTAACTTTGTCACTTTATTTAAAAGTCGAAAATGTTTTAATTTATAAATTTAAAATCTTATAATATATTTATGATTTTTTCATTCGGTTTTAAAACCGAAACCGAACCGTTAAAAACCGAACCGTACTTTTTAAAACCGAAACCGAAACCGATGGTTCGGTTGCGGTTGCGGTTTTCAATTTTTAAAACCGAAGACATGCGGTTTCGGGTTCGATTTCGAGGCAAAACCGACCCGAACCGAACCGTGCTCTCCCCTAATCTCATGACTCTCGCCTCGACTGAAAACCCCCCTCTCTCTCTCTCTCTCTATATGAACCCCTCTCTCTATCTCGACTAAAACTCTCTCTCTTGACTGAAATTTTTCCCTCGTTTCTCACTACCATAACTCACCTCCACCCTCTACTCACCTCCGTCCGGCCTCACCTCTGCTCTACTCACCTCCGTCCACCCTCACATCTGCTCGCGCGTCTCTACCCAAATTGGTAAGCTTTAAATTGTTCTTCACTACACGAATAGGGTTTTCTCTGCTATGTCTAGGGTTTTCTCTACTGAAATTGTATGGATATATAACCTTTAATTTGGGGGGGTTTTTTAAAATCAAAACTCTAATTTCTTAAATTGGGGGTTTTTAAATCAAAACCCTAATTTCTTAAATTGGGTGTTTCTATTTACTTGGATGTATTTGTTATACCCTAATTATTTTGAATTTATTTTTACAGGAGCTCTGTCACTTGGTTTTGATCTTGGCTGTTATTTAAGGTAATTTATCATTTTTGAATTTCTTATATGAATTTCTGAAATTAGGGTTTTGGTGCAGCTTTCTGAAGAATTGTTGGTGTAGATAGTCATAGAGAAGATGTTGGTGCAGCTTTTATTCTTGAATCTAAAGGTTCCTAAAATTCTTGAATCTTTGTCCCTTATTTTTTCCTTTAATTGTTTGGAAACTCATTTTTTTCCAACTCTTTTAACGTCAATTTCAAGTAACTGATACAGGCATGTTTGTGTTTCCTTTATAATTTGGCAATTTTTTAAGATATCGTTATTGAGAAGAAATATCACTGCCATTATCTTTGGTGGCATTTCCCAATTCCCCATTAAATGTATTAAGGGTGCTATACTGTAATACCATCAAACTGTTTAGAGGACGTAAAATGCCTAAATAATAATTTCAAACAGAAGAAAGGGCTACAACTTCCAGCATTGGCATAACATGAACTTCTTACATCTATGTTGCTAGTAAATTGATAATATTATGAGTTTGGTTCTTCTGCATTTATGAAAGGTCTAGTATAAACATATACATTTTACATAAAATCTGTAGAATGTGAAGTGCTCTATTTTTTGTATTTCCTTCTGAATATGGATAACCAAAATATTCAAATATGATATTACGTAATGAGCTGTTAAATATATGACTTGATATTTTAACTTATTACCGTTTACCTTTCTTGGTTCGAGATGCCTTACAATATCTGGTGTGGTGGATGCAATTCTATGATTGCCAAGGGTGTAAGGTTCAATGCAGAGAAAAAGCAAGTCAGAATTATTATTCCACGAAGGTTAGCTAAAATTTACTGTAGATGCTTTAGACATTACTGATTAGTCATCGTCGTTGTTTCCCTAAACATTAGTGGTGACTTCTTCTATTTGCTTTTTACAAATATGGAGCTTCACGATGAAGGCTGCATGCTGCAGGCACGAGATTGTTATCCAGACCGATCCAAAGAATTTCCAATATGTGATTATTAGTGGTGCACAACAAAAGATTGAAGAGTATGACAACGGAGATGCTGAAACCTTGGCACTTCCAGTAGATGAAGGTGATGTTTATTGGTCATTACTTACTTACTGATGGTTACCTTATTGTTCATGGTAAAAGTACAAGAATCTCTGTAAAATTTCCTAGTATTGCTGCTTTTTTTACAAATATTTAAGTCTAAGCATTTGTGAGCAAATCTGATTTTTGCGAAAAGAGGGGTTGGGGAATGATGATTAGACTTATATACTTCAGTATGGATGCTGCAAAGGTTCTGAAATCGTTCATATTTGCCTGATACCCCCCCCCCCCCCCCTTACATACACACACTCCACCCAAGTTGCAGATAGCTCATGTTATCTTAAAACAGCATCTGATATCCAGTTTAGAGAGATTAGTATTGCAGGTGGGTTAACTAGGTTTGAGCCAGTAC
Organism: Kitagawia praeruptora; assembly: GCA_037693485.1. Taxonomy (NCBI): domain Eukaryota; kingdom Viridiplantae; phylum Streptophyta; class Magnoliopsida; order Apiales; family Apiaceae; genus Kitagawia; species Kitagawia praeruptora. Next base: position 7,077,984 of record CM075348.1, on the reverse strand, counting down.
CCCCCTCTCTCTCTCTTCCTACCAATTGATATCATATCCATTATCCGAAACCTGTACTCTTGTAGTAGCTTTAAAAGATATATAATGAGTGGTATCTTTAATTAAATGTTACCATATCTAGAGCTAGATCCTTTAATTGATTATCAGGCTCCAGCATTTGCTGAATGTTCTTCATTTGGTAATTTTTTTTATAGAATTTACATGTATCAGCTACTTCTCTTTTTTTTAATGTTTATTTTTCATGTTTGTGATGAATCTTTCACTTGCAGTTGGTGGATAAGGATCCACATAGAACAGTTTATATGTTCTGGGCTGCGTTAAATGCTGGTGATCGAGTTGATAGCGCTCTGAAAGACATGGCATTAGTAATGAAACAGGTGAACGGACCAGACGAGGCCATTGAGGTGATTAAATCTTTTCGTTATTTATGCTCTCTTGAATCGCAGGATCCCCTGGACAACATACTACTCGAGCTCTACAAGGTAAACCTACATCTTCCTTTCTACAGCATTATACACTATTCTTGTGCTTTCTTTAGATTTCTTTTTTATTGTGTAAATGCCTAATTGTATTGAGATGCATAACAAAAAAAGTATTCAGATTTCAGATTATTTTGGATGTAGTAATGGTGTGCGAAACTTTTCCTTTACCATTTTTTTCTTTTTTGAATTATAGTTAAATGGGTTTATCACAATATGCATGAAAAGTGGGTTTAGTGTTTGGTTATTTATTTTCTTATCATAGGTTAATGGATCATTTGTTATTCTCATAAATCAGTTCCAGGACCTTTTTTTTTGCATTGGAACATCGTACAAACTGATACATAATATGGAATGAACTAGCTCTAGTGTAAATGATAATGTAGAACCATCAATTTTGCAGACCTTTATTTGATCTTATAATCTTAACATCTTACACATAACAATCTTGCACTCTAAAAGTATCTGCATTTGTGGAATACATACAGGTGCCAAATCCTCTGTTTGACCTTGCTGGTATCATGTGTGGGCAATTTGGTATTCCCTTCTGGAAGTTCTTTGCAGCAACAGTGGTTGGCAAGGCGATAGTTAAGACTCACATACAGGTTCGTGATGCTATCAAGCAAATGATCTGCATTTCCAAACAAGTCACTACTGTTCAATACTTGCTTGTTGCTCATTTCACACTCATGTGGTAGTGATTTAATTTTTGAAATAAGAATGCTTGTCTATGAACTCAAGAATCCATTGAGTTGAGCATCACGCGAATAGTGAACAACCCTGTTGCTTGTTTCTAAATGTCTTACCGATAGATTATCAACTACTGGTTATGTCACACTTCACCAGGCTAATTGAAACAATAGTTTTTAAGGGTAACATAATCACACAGCATACTTAATTTGCATCATGCCAATATCTTACATAAAGATATCAAGCAACAATAATCAAAGTATCTTTCAGTTAGCCCTTATTGATAATCGTGAATTCTCAATTGTCAAATACTTTTTTTTTGGTCACTAGCGCTACTAAAGATTTCTCTTATTTTTTGCAGACAGCTTTCATTATATCAGTTTGCAACAATCAGCTTTTTGAACTGATGGAAAATGAGTTCATTTGGATGCTCAGCTTTATCCCGGGGATTGCTTCTATCCTCCCCAACTATATTAATGTTATTGGAGAACCTATTGATCACAGGGGTGAAATAAGTAAGATTTAATTGTTGTTCTAATGTTACTTATTGAGGCAGCGTATTTAGTTCATCTACTCTACTCTACTCATCCTGGTTCATCTTTTGTAGTTGGTATTGAGTGTATATAACTTAGTATTTTGTTTTGAACTGCAGAAACTGATCACTTTCTTCCCTTTCATCGCAGGTTGTAGATTTACTTGCTCCGTATCAGAAAGGAGGAAAGATTAGCCTGTTTGGTGGTGTTGGTGTGGGAAAGACGGTGCTTATTATGGAACTAATTAACAATGTTGCCAAGGCTCATGGTTTGTATTGACCCCATACTTGATGCTCATGTTCCGGTGCTGGGATTCAAGTTTAAAAGGGTTTATATAGATCTTTTATATGCTAGACTCTCGCTTTGTTTTTTGGATGGGTACTTTGCTTTGTGTAGTTGATTTTGCGGATATGTAGTCATGTTTACTTGTAACATAACCTATAGTTAAATTGTAATTGTAACACTGTATCATCAAGAAAAATTGCTAGAGTTGAAATTATAGAGTTGTATTTGATATATTAATGACGATATAGCTTTGATTACTTATTGACATCCACAAATAGAAATCAATTTTTATTAATAAAAGCTGATGTCTAAAACCAAAACAGACATCGGAACAAGTGATGTCTTAGAGATGAATATAAATCAGTTCTTTTCTGTAAAAACTAATGTTTAAAAGTTCATTAGACATCAGTACAGGTTGATGTCTAAGATAGTTATACACATCGCTTTTTTTAAAAAGAAACTGATGTTTATCAGAACATTAGACATCAGTCTACGGTGATGTCTAAACTAACTATAGACATCACTTTATCTGCTAAAATTATGATGTCTAATATCCAAATAGACATCTTTTTCAAAGAAAGAAAGTGATGTGTATTTGAAAAATAACTTAGTTTATTATATGTTTTCTAGAATATAAGGCATGCAAGTTATTTATAAAATTAATTATATCTAACCTATTTTGTAGAACAACTGATGTGTATTGAATGAAATATCGATGTCTATGTTGGCACAGACATCAGTTTCTGACTGATGTCTAGAATAGACATCTCCCACCTAGACATCACATCCAAAATAACAGAGACATCGGCCAGAAACTGATGTCTATTGACCCTTTTCTTGTAGTGAAAGGTAACTCATCTAATGTAACATAACTAGCAAAATCTTCGATCATTCTATTTCTATTATAGGCGAAAGGCATACCTCCACCAGGAGACGAAGTCATGAAACCCCCGATTTGTGTTTGTTGTGAACCTTCTTGTGCCGCTCCACTTTCGTGATTTTGCTTCGTAATTCCATGATGTTTAACCAAGTGTCGATCAAGTGTACCCGTACCACCCCCCCTTCGCGTGAATAAAAGGAGTTTGTTCTCGACCATTTTGAATACAAAGCAAACAAAACGCCTTAAATTTGTTCGGCTCGTCCGTTGCTTGTCTCGAATAATAAGTCCAACCGTGTGAATTATGTCGAGAAGAAGCACCTATAAAATAAAATATAATTCGATTAAATTCAAAACGAGTACATTTAAAATGAGTTAATTTAGAACGAGTTAATTTAAAAAGCGAATACTTTTAAAACTAGGAAACTACATTTTTTTTTAAAAACGAAGTTTATTTCAATCAAATACTATAAAAAAAACGAAATTAAAATGAGTAAATTACCGGCTTCCATTGGTGGTGGCATCGAGGAGGAAGGTGCTTGGCTTGAACCTTGAGATGATATAGTGCCCCTTCCTTCCATTTTATTTTTTCGATCTGCAATTAAAAAAACCAAAAAATTAACCATCAAATTTGATAAAATTACATATGTTTTAATAAACAACATAAAATAATTTAGTCTTATCTTAAAGACACAGAAAACTACATGAGATTTAAGAATGCAGCGCCTGCCAACAGAGTCGAGACTTGGTTTTTTTTTTGCCAGAAGTCGAGACTTGCTTTAACAAATTGTCGAGACTTGCCAACATAAAATTGTAGACTTGCTTTAACAAAGTCGAGACTTGAGAATTACAAAACTAGAGGAGAGAGAGAGGAAAGTCGAGAGAGAGTAGAGAGGTGTGAAAAAGGAGAGGAGCGAGGGGTGATATTTATAGGAGGGTTCGGTTATTTGAGAGCCGTTGGAAAAATTAACGTTAAGCTTCCATGATTTTGCTGGAGAACAGAGCAGGAACAGAGTAGTAGCCGTTGGCGCGTGTCAGAAACGCGCTAGCCGTTGGCGGGCCGGTTCAACGTACCGGGCCGGTCCGTGCCGGGCTGGTTAACATACGCATGACAATAATGCGTATCACACCCGTGCCGGGCGGGCCGGTCCGTGCCGTGCCGGGTTAAGACCTTTTTTTTTTTACATTTTTGTATGCAATTCAGATGTTTTCATTTAACTATTATAAAAAACGGGGGTCAAAATAATTAATAAATGAAATAATTTCATATATATGTTCCAAATTATATTTACAAAACATGCATTATTATTCAAAAGTTAATTGATGATTTTTTTTTTTCCGAAATAGTAAGCAATAATGAGGGTCAAAGATTTTTTTTCTGAAAAAATGATAGAAAATTTCAAAAAAATTATTCAAAAATAAGATTCCATATAAAAAGTTTAAAATATTGGAAAATTTTGCTTTTAGAAATTGATTGAACCCAAAACGACATCGTATTGTGAAGAATGGGGTTTTTATTTTTACGAAAATAAATATCAATTCTAGAAAAGTGGAAGTGCGCACTTCTTAATTCCTATTTCAATTTAATTTTTTAATTTATTTTACTTCTTCCTATTTCAATTTAAGTTTTTAATTTATTTTACTTGTAAAAATATTGTTTATACAAGTAAAAATACAAATGTCTTTAAAAATACAAATTAAAAAAAAAATTATACATACTATTTAATTTAAAAAATTGCTTGTTTATTGTTCAATTATATATAATTTTCTATAAGGTTGTGTTTATCGGGGGAGTTACCATACGCATGACAACAATGCGTATCACTGCCGTGCCAGGCGGGCCGGGCCGTGCCGGGCTAAGGTTTTTTTTTTTTTTTTTTTAACATATTTGTATGCAATTGTTTTGTGTTTACAAATATATATTTTATTCTACAACTACTTAATAGAATATTCATTTAACTATTATCAATTTTTTTTTAATATACTATTTTTTGGGATGAGTTTAATCCAAAAATCGAATATCATTTTAAATATTTATAAAAATCAATGAACATATTTTGTTTTACTTTTTTTTTATAATCATTTTTGTAAATGAACAAACCGCATCAAAAATATTTTTAAAAATTTAAAAACAAATAGTTCTAAAAATTCAAAATAAATAAAAAATTATACACACTATTTAATTTCAAAAATTGCTTGTTTAATGTCATGCAAGACCCTTAATATTTAACCCAAAGAACTTTTAATTAAAGGTGAAAATCATTTTCATTTTCATTTTCTTCCTTAAACATATATATTTGGCGCTTTGTAAAAATTCAAGTGCATGAAATATAAGGTGTATATGAGCGGGTAACGCGTAATGATAACTCGTGTTGGATTTCTGCTTTTGTTTTTACTTTTGTTTTTTGCTTTTCCTTTTGTCGGGTTTGATTGATAGTTTTTTAATGCTATTGAACAATGGTAACTGGACTTTTTATTAGTTTAAGTATATTATTTGATTAAAATGAAAATTGGGAGGCAATTTTTTTGGTTTGGCGCTCGATCTTTCCCCCAGCTTTTTATTTTTTTAGAAAAGGTGTGAATACTTATATCACTTAAAACCTCAGCCCCTCTTCATCAAATACATATTTCACTGCTAATTGCATCAAGTTATCAAAAACTTATTGATAATTGTCCCATTTTGTATGTGTAATTTGCTGATAATCTTATTCGTAAACAAGATTAAATAGGGAAAGTTCCTAATTCAATATATGTTAATACTCTTTTTTTTGCAGGTTTGTGCATCATGGCACCTGGACGGCGAAGAAAAGAAGGCGTCACTAGTTCTGGTCCTAAAGTTCCCCAAGTTGTTCAAAGCACCACTATTATTCAGGGTCATCAAGTTGAATCCACCACACAATTTGTTATACAAGGTGAAAAGAATAGTCCCAGCATACCTTTTGGTGAACAGAATGTTACCTACAAACCACGTAAAGCCACTCGTGGCATAGCTACTTCTAAGATCGCCAGAGCAGCTTCAACAGGAAAATTGTCTGTAACTTTTGATGCGGATTGTCGTCAACCGATATGTATTAATGCTGAGAGATTTAATAATGAGATCAGATTTATCGTTCGTAATCATGGTACATTTTGTTATAAGGACTGGAGACTTGTTCCTGAGGAGGTCAGAGCACCACTACGAATTTATCTTTTGGTAAAATTTCATATTTTATTAATTTTAATTGTTTTTTGAGTTGCCTGGATTAGCAGTAGTGCATTTTATGTTTAAGTGTTTCTTGTTTTAACATTCTTAGGAAAATTTTGACATTGACTTGCGAGATAAAACAACTATACTGTGTATTGATGATCAAATGAAAAAAACATGGAAAACGCACAAGTACAAGTTACACTCGTACTTTAAACGCATTGGAGGTATAAAAGATGTTGAGATGGCGAAGAAAAAATGATATCCAGACTTGATAGATGACCAACAAAAAGATTGGGAGTTCTTATGTGATCATTGGTGTTCAAACTAGTTTAAGGTAACCTAGTTTTTATAATCACTTTTGTTATTTTCTTGATATTTATGATCCACCCTATCTGTTTAGGAAAGAGCCGCTAAAAATACCATTAATCGGTCCAAAAGACCTTGGGAGTCCAAAAATGGATCAGTGTCAACAGTACGACATCATATTCGACGTGGAATGGAATTAACTTCTTCAACGGGACAAATTGAAACTTGGCGTTTAAAGCATTTTGATGAAAATGGATGGACTGGGCCAAGCCTTCAAGATTTATATGTGAGTAATAAATATCTCTCTATTTTTCACTCAAAATATATTATAGTTACTTTCATTCATTCGAGAAACTTATTATTAATATTGTGTAACTAGGACAAATGATGAATATAAGAGAAGTTTATTCTCCAGAAGAAATGTCAGATAAAGAAATCTTGGAAGCAGTGCTAGGTCGTCATTCAGTATACTTGCGAGGATGGGGACGATCTAGTGGCACAACTAAAAATAATAAAGCTCATGGTACTACTATCGAGTCTAATCAATCGACTTATCAAGAGTTAGTTCAACGACTTAATGAAGCCAATAATCGTCTTGATGAAGTTGTTAACATCCCGTGCCAAAACAAACTTATGCCACAACCAAAGATTTCTCCAACAAATGAAGATTTAGATGCAAATTTAGATAATTTAGAATGATTTATTTTATGCTTTTTTTGTAATTGTTGGAACTTTAAATTCTATGTAATTCATTTGACACTTTAGTTTCTACGTTATTAGAAAGTATGTGATTTACGAATTGTTTTTAAATAAACTAAATTTATTTACGGGAAAGTATATATGTTCTCTGATAAATTTCAACCATTGAGAAATTGCCACATGTCAATTATATAGGCCTCCATGTGCCATCCTTTGGAGGTGCCACATGTCACATTTTTGAAGCACCACATGGCACGATTTGTAATGTGCCATGTGGCACAACATTAATGTTCCAAGTGGCATGACAATGAGGCGCCACATATCCATGCAATCAGATGACACGTCGACATGCCACGTAAGCCAATGACATGTCATCTGATGACTTTTATTATTGTGGGGTCCACAAATTTTATTACCTACCAATATATAGATGTGTAGGTAATGAGTCATTCTCCACCAACTTTTACCTACCAATCTTGATCAATGCTGTATTGGTAGGAAATTCTCTTTACTTACCAATAGCAAAGTTTTACCTACATTTACAATTGGTAGGTAAAAACCAAATTTCTTGTAGTGTTATGTGAAAGGCAATTGGTTAGTTTATAGTAACAACAATTTAAATATGTTATTTTACTAAATAAAATTGCTCATAATTTTTAGAAAATGAGAAAATAAATAGTTTTTAGTTATTTAAAAATAGAAAAGATAACATGTTTAACCTAAAATGGAAATTGGATTAGTTAGTAGGATGGATTTTATCTGTAATTGAGTATGGGTAAATAAGTAAAATCAATAGGTACCATTCGACCCAAACTTTTAATGTTTTGGCTTTTATATAATAGTATAGATGTGATTGCAAACCTATTATTCAATTTTCTCATATATATTTTTTGTAAAACAATTTTTTTGCAAAATTAAATTAACTTCATAATTTTTTTTCACAAAATCATTTGTTTACATGACACAAATTTTATTTTGGAATAATTATATCATTATGAAACATATATGTTTCTTTATTTTTTATTCAAATAATTTAAAAATCATTATTTCTTAATTTTGTTAGTATAATTTTAATTCTCAATTTGAAAACATAATTTTCTATAAAGAGCATAACTTATTTTGATTAATATTTCCGTTTAATCATTGAACATATGATTATTTTTTATTCAATAACTTAGTTGTTTATGAAATGTAATTATACATTGATGGGCTTTGTATTTGAACGGACTAGGTCTAATTATTGCATCATTCACTGTGTTTTTAGAGCTTATTCTACATTTTATTTTCCTTACAATTTAAAATGAGAAACACAAATATCTCGTACCTATTCATTACATAAATATTTATTTTTTAAAAATAATTTACAATAATTATAGTAAATATATTAATATATACTAGCATTTTACCCGTGCTACGCACCGAAAACACAATTTTAAAATTTTAAAATAGTTACAAAAATATATAGTATATTAAAAAATAAATTATTTTGTTTTGAGTGTAGCGAACCCAATATGCATCTCTAAGTAACTTTTCTCAAATTATGTATAATTGTATGGATGCGTTTTAAAAAAATTGAAAAATTTTTTATATAAAAAAAGATTAATATCAAAACACATTCATTTGATATATGATAAAAACTTTAAATTATGCTATTTTTACGGAAAGTTCGGTTCAATATAATCATGTTTGAGAATCAGGCGTTGAAACAGTAAAAACTTAATTAGTACTAATAGAAAAAATAAATCAAATACATATTTTTCATTCTATAAATGAAAATAAAATAGGAAATGAACAATTTTCTGGAGTAATTCTAGAGGTCCCTAAAAAAATCTCAAAAAGTTAGTTATCATATTTTGATTGGTTAGTGTTCTACCCGTGCTACGCACCGAATGATAAAATTTATTAATTAATTAATATAAACATAATATTATTCATTATTTATATAAAAAAAGATAATTTCATTAAAATTTAAGTATAAATTATTGTCAATTTATACCAATTGCATTAATATCAGTATTATCAAACAATTATCATACCATTCACATCCCACCTCAAACATTCCAAACCTCTCTTTATTGTTTTTTCTTAATTTTATTTTACATTTGATTTCTCTCATTTTTTAGAATATTTCAACCAAGTTCATAAGTTTTTTATCCATATTTTAAGTTTCCTATGTGTTTGTTCCATATCTTTTTTACAAATTTTATTTTATTTTATTAGTTATTTGATTTAGTACTATAGCAAAATAAACATTATCAATTAACCAAATAAAACCAATACATCCCGTTATTTGAGTAAGATATATCTGTTAGAGTTTATGTTCAGTTTGTTTTTAATGACAACTTTAAATGTGCATATTTAGTTTGGGAATTTGTATGTTGAATTTTTTTTTATTCTTTTCTATCAGAATATGGTATATTAAATATTAGTTTTCTTTTACGCATTAATAAGGAAGGGAAATTAATTCGATATGATGGTACCCCATTCGAACCCAAGCCCGAATTTTTGGATTCAGGTTTGGATATAAATTTTAAAATCGAAATAGTTTCGATTTGCATTTGGATTTAAGTTGTACTGAACCGATAGCCTATCCAAAATCTGAAACCCAATACACTATCGAAATCCTATACATATGTAATATAATACATTAATTTGAAATTATTTCATGTAATATTTTAGATGTAAGACATATTATTTTGTTTATTTTTTTTTCAAATATTTCATTAGAAATAGTCAATACTAATTTAGTAATTAGAACTTATATTTCTCAATATCTAATTTTATTGATATATTCAAGATGTAATTTTGTTTACATTAATTTTTCATTTCTATGTATAAAAAGAATTATTTTTTTAACATATTTTAAATTTTACTTAGTATATTAATTCGTAAAATATGTTATATTTTGACTACTTAAGTTAATCATTTTACTTTTTAATTTTTGTATAAATATACTTAATATTGTTTGCGTGTAACAATTATTTTAATTTTGACTACATTATTACTAATTTTGGATACACAAAAAAAGTCAAATCTAATCCGAAATCCGACGAATTTGGTTTTAGATATTGAATTTTAGATTTGGATTTATTTTTAAAACCCAAAAATATTTGGATGTGGGTTTGAATTTTACAAAATTCGGATCAAATCCAACCCGTTGTCATCCAAACGCGTAAAATAAAATATTTGAAAATGAGTATCACCTATCTTTTTTCTATTTGATTAACATGTTAAAATAGAAAACTGTACATGAAACTAAAATCAAATGTGTAATATATAAACACATAATCACATTATTATATATTTGTCCTTGTAATTTAATTGTCGAGTTCAAAAACATTAAATTAATTTTTATTTAACAATGAGTATATTTGACCGACATATATTAAAAGAAAGAGTTTACGTAGATCTGGAAAATCGTTCGTGTTATATACATTCATACCATGTGTATTTTGGGTTTTGCATGAAAATGACATGAAATTATTTTGTATACCCATAATTTGAACAAAAAATGCTACTAAACTACGCATTTTTTATTTTTTTACACGAAACGAAAATAATTCACAAAATGAAAAAAAATATGACAATTACATGTAATGTTACTCTCTGCCCAAGTTATATGTTACTATATAATTGAAAATAACATTGAATTACTACAAAATAAAACTAAAAGTGGAGTACATAAAAATGAAGCCCTTTTCTTTAATTTTGTTTATTGTTAATAAATACCTCTGTTTGATTAGAATCTATCTACCAAGTTATTAATTTTTTTTTACCTATTTTTAAGATTTTGTTGATATTAAAAATAAATATTATTAACCAACCAAGCAAAATTCGATATGTCTGTTCTTAGATTAGGATATGAGAATTAAATATTATTACTTGAATTGAAGAATACAAAATTAAAATGAGCACCTTTTATTAGAAATTATATATAATTTTATATGTATCGACCTATCTAGTTATCAATAATATTGATTTTTAAACGATTGTTGTAGCCGTCATTCTATCTCATCCTCTCCTAAAAAATAGTAAACCCAAAGTTTATGGGTTGATATCTGCATATTGGTTGATGATAAGCCCATTTTTATTGTTTTCCATGATTTTGCTTTGTTTTTCAATAAATATCTCTCTTTATTGAGAGTCTATTACCACGTTGGTGGGTTTTATCAACTGATATATTGGATTTTGCACCTTCTCCTTGTGAATGATAACTCCTGTTTATTTTCCTTGATTTTACTTCGTTTTTCAATAAATATATCTCTTTATTGAGAGTCTAGTATCCCGTTAGTGGATTTTGTCTATCAATATATTGAGTTTTGTTCTTTATATTTTGAGAATTGGTTACTTTATTTTGGCATCTGGAATTTTAGATTTACAGGATTTTGTTTTATTGATTCATTGATTTGGATAGTATAGAATCGCAGTTTTGGTCAGTTGTTCGAATACATTCTCATATATCACATATGTATTTCCCTCACGATTAGAATAAATTGTTGGATTATTTCGCCAAAGAGTATATATAATTCAAGCGAGTGATGTACCACAATTTAAGATCTGATCAACGATTGTAGTTTGGATTAAGGAAACCTTGTTACCTTGATATGATCTATTTTATTTTAATATGTGTTGTCCAATCTTGATTATTTTTGTAGATGTATGACATTTTATTGATAAATCATTTACCTAAAAAAATTAGTGATTTAAAAGAAAATTTGAATGATTATTTGTGTGGATGATAATATATGCCCTTTTGTTGATAAATAATTAACCATAGCAAATATAGTGATTTATTAGAATTTTTGCGCTGAGTTGACCAATTTGCTATGAAATAAAAAAAATGATATTTTAGAATTTTTGCGCTCAGTTAACCAATTTGCTATATAAATAATCACTAACAATATTTTTATTGATTCTTTAATGATTTTTTTTTGGATTGATAATTTATAAACCAAATAATGTCTAATACTATTTGAGAGTATATTTAGTATCTTGAAAAATTCAAAAATATCGTCAAGCCAATTTATTTGTCCCATTAATTCTTGAAAAATAACTATAAGTAAAATTTTAATGATAACTGGTTTAAATTTCATTTTTAATATTTAAATTGGTTGAATTTAGCCTTTTTTAATAATTGATTAATTTAAAAGTTTATATAACTTAAAATTTGAAGGTTAAGTAACCACGATAAGTAAATTAGGATGATAATGCTATGATTAATTTAATTTTAGTGGTTAATTTTGACTGGCTCTTATATATATTTATGAAAATTAATCCGTAATATATAATAATGTTATTATGATTAACTATAAATCAAAGTGTGAAAAATTAATATTGCGAAAATTGCTTCATATTATATATTTATATAATCCTGATTGGTTTTGATTTAAAATATTAATTTATTATAATTATTTTTTTATATTAAAAAAATAAAATATACGGATATGTTAAATCAAGTAAGTTACTCTATTTAAATTTGAATTGTTAACTAACCATAGTTAGTATAATAGAATGAGAATGGTAAATAAAAAAATTTAATATAATATGATTGGTCTAAAATTTAGGAATGACCTTTGATTGGTACTAAAATAATTCAAAGTTTTGCATATTTAAATTTGTATAATCCTGATTGATTTTGATTTAAAATATTAATTTATTATAATTATTTTTTGACATTAACAAAATAAAATATATGGATATGTTAAATCAAGTAAGTTACTCTATTTAAATTAGAATTGTTAACTAACCATAGTTAGTATAATAGAATGAGAATGGTAAATAAGGAAAATTTTTAATATAATATTATTGGTGTGGTAGACTCAGGTTTGATTTCTATTTTAATAACGGATTTGTTTTAATTTGATTGGTCCATGATTTAAATTTTAAATATATTTAGAATGATTGATGGGTTTAACCTTGGTTAAAAGATAGCAAGTTAAATTATATAAGGAAACAAATTTGTTTTAATTTGATTGGTCCATGATTTAGAAGTGATCTATGATTGGTTCTAAAATAATTCATAGTTTTCTGATTGGTTAACTCGGTACGTGATTAATTAACTGGATGGTGTGGTAGACTCAAGTTTGATAATAAAGGATTTAATAATTTTAATAATATTATGATACTATTTGTAATTCTATTTAGGATTATAATTCAATTTTAAATATATTTAGAATGATTGATGGGTTTAACCTTGGTTAGAAGATAGCAAGTTAAATTATATAAGGAAACGGATTTGTTTTAATTTGATTGGTCCATGATTTAAATTTTAAATATATTTAGAATGATTGATGGGTTTAACCTTGGTTAAAAGATAGCAAGTTAAATTATATAAGGAAACAAATTTGTTTTAATTTGATTGGTCCATGATTTAGAAGTGATCTATGATTGGTTCTAAAATAATTCATAGTTTTCTGATTGGTTAACTCGGTACGTGATTAATTAACTGGATGGTGTGGTAGAAAGTTTGATAATAAAGGATTTCTCCGCGCGCAAGCAGTACTTCTTCTATTCTTTTTGAACTTTTTTTTATATATAATTTTTTAAGTGGACCCCGCGATTGTACAATCAAGCCATAAATATTTTTACTTGGCATCTTCCTAGTAATTGAACTGCTTAGCCTTTGTCCATGCATGCAAGCTAATCATTCCACCTAAATCAAATAACTTTTTTTTTTTGGGTGCATGCTCATCGCATTTTATTTACTGAGAGAACATGCTTCTTCGTAGTTAACATCTTATTGCTTAGTACCACCAACATGAGATTCGGAATTCAACAATTGTTCAAAACAACAAAAATGCAAATGTACCGGGGACAAACGACAATGATGAGACATTAGAAGTTCTAGTTACTAGTTATCATTAATTTATTAACTTTTTTGTCTGCTTAAATCTTGATATTGAGATTTTGTCTGGTTGATACTTATAATGACGATTTATGATATAATTCATGATTATAATTTCGATTACACTATTTTATTTCTTCATTCGGCCATGTTTATCTAATAACTTTAAACTTCAAGCGTCTTATTTAGTTTGCCGTACATGTAAAACCTTAAACTGAAAGTTATCTTTTAGAACTGTGAAGAAGCAAAACTCTTAAAACGCCGAATACATTTGTCTAAAAAATTAAACCTCCCAATGGCCTATAGGAGGGTTTGAGATATACAAGCTTGTGCTCAGCACTCAGAAAAGTGGTTGAATCTGAATTTTCCTGTCCGTAAGATCTCCAGGTTTTGTAGTGACTCCAGATACTTATTCGATGTCTCCTGATAACATTGCCAACACAGGACACATTGGAGGTCTTACATTTGGTGATGTTCGAGTACAAGAGGGCCTCCAGTAGCCTTTTAATTAACTTTATTTTCATTGAAAGCACACACAACTCAGATCAACAAGATCAGTTCCATGGTTATCCTTGTGCAGTTGTTAAGCCCAAACGGAGAAGCATATCCATAATTAATAACCACCATTAAGAAATCCTCTGTTCAGTCATACTAGTAAAATAAGAGATCGGTGAAGTAGAATATGCCCATTCTAACAGATATAGTCATCTTCTAATGTCGATTCAGAATTGGACCTTCCGCTAACAACTTCAACAGCTACCACACCAAACCCAAAGGAATCAGCTTTTTCAGTAACAAGATATTCACTGGAATAACAAGAAATATATTACAACCAACTACTTCATACAGAAAAAAAAAACAATGGCCACATATACTGCTAATAAACGATGGCTAGCTACAAGTTAAAAATGCATAACTTCCAATTACACATTGTTCCTTAAAAAGCACAACTGTTGAATCATACATTGTTCCTGAAACACGAGTAATTACAGGAGTCCTTTTATCATCGTAAAGTTTGGCTAGCCAAACCGAAATCCGAAATTTTGGGTGTAAGATCAGAATCAAGCAAGATATTGCTTAATATACATTTGATAACTTATAACTATTTTTTAACAACAACGCGGGGTGAGTAGGTACAATAGTTTTCGACAAGAGGCTTCTCCTACTGATACCCCTCACCTTTAGGTTTAGTAACAGGAGGTGGAATTAAGGTCGAGTCTTTTCTGCAGAGAGGTGTGTGCATGACTGTCTATTTTTCTAGCTTGTAATTGAGTTTAACCCACAAGTAAAGATAAATTAGAGGATAATTGCGATTCAAACTTCCGAAACAATGAGGAAGCAAAGTAATCAACAAATAATAAGGAATGAGGGTAAGACTAACTATGATTTATGTCAAACCAATCTTAGCTACTTTAATTCTGTCGAAGTTTTCAAAATTCTTGACTAACTATAAAATGATGCGTTGGGCTCAGTTACTGTTAATGTTTAAAACAGTTAAGTATTTGGGGGAACTTTTTTCCAGAATAAGTCAACTTATTTTAAGACAAAGTTAGAGATTCCTAACTTTCCAACTTATTTTCCAACTTATTTTTGCAATTTATTGAATATCAAACATACATTAAATACTTTAAATACTTGTATAATTTTTTTTTATCAAAATATGAAATTTTTACCCGAAAATAAGTCAACTTATTTTAAGTTTAAGGTGTGCCAAACAGGCCAATATTAAAATAAAAAATAAGGACAGGTGCCCCCTGCCCCCTTTCTGCATCCACGAATGCTCTAATGGCACTGCCTCCTGATCAAATATAAATATTCTGGTTGTGCTTTCTATGCATTGGATTCACTACCTGGAGAAGTCCCCGAACCAGAATCTATCCCTGCATCAGAGTCTTTAATCTATCTCTGCAAACTGATGTTTCACAGTATAATAACCATTTTCAAGCCCCAAGCCATAATACCGCAAAGACCCAGCAGAAATTCGTGTAGTCTGGAAGCTCCGAGTCCAAGGTATATATATTGTGGATTATTACTCCCTGCATGCAGGTCAGGGACGGAGAAATGAGAGAGACGGGGAGTAGTCCAAGTAAAAATATAGACAAATATAGGCAAATAAAATTATTAGATGTCGAATCAATGTTAAATAGGTACAATTGTCATGCAGGCCAGCATTACTGACGGCCCACCTGTTTGTATAAACAAGTATGTGGCAGGACCATCACACTTGATTGAAAAGTTATAATCCGTAAAATAATGCAACCGCTAGTATGATTTAGACGAGAGTCTTTTATTGTCCTAATCAAAAAAGAAAAGAGCGGGTTCTCAAAAAAAAAAAAAAAAGAAAGAAAAGAGCGTGTAATTGTGATTGGAAAAATCGAAATATTGAAAATTTTATTGTTTGGTAAGTAGAATTACTTTATTTTAAATATATATTTAATTATTGAAACATGCTAGTTCACTATTTTATAAATAAATTGTTATTTTTTTATTTTATTTTTTTTGAAAGTATAAATATATTATTATTGATTAATGCTTAAAAAATAATATTAAATTATAATTTAAAATTTTTTAAAGTGTAAAATTAATGACATGTTTAAATTTTAAAATTCATATAATCACTACAACAATTTTATATCACATTTATCAATATATTTGTTAAAAACGATTATTTTTGATAGAAAATGTATAAGGGTTGTGATTCAACCAATGATTTAAAGTTAGGGAATATAAAATGCAATTTATGAAATTATGTATACATGATTGAATTTGGAGTAAAGATAGAGGATGTAAAGTGTAATTAATTCAAAAAAAAGGCACAAAACATAAGAAAAGTAAAGTATTTCATTAATTTAGGAAAAAACCCCCGAAAAATCGCATAAACCTTTTCCAAAATTCTTTAAATTACAAAATAAGAGAAGTATGATTAATAGAAGCCTGCAAGTTTTTTTTCCCTTCAGAATATATCCGTTTTCATGACCATGTCAGGAACGATACTCTAAAATTTAACAAATCATATTATTTGTAATTCGAAATCTCGAGTACTCTTTACATGATTCGGGACCATCAATTAGCAGCCACATTCTGTATCAGTACTCATGTTTGTAGCATCATGATGATCACTTAAGTTGTCGGTTTTCCATATCAACTACTTTGTAGCTTCAATGTATTCCTTTGTTTGTTGAATAACAGCAACCGTGAGTATACAGATAAAAAGACCAACAAAAGCGTAATGCAACCACATCATCAACACAAAGGCTGCGATCTCAGCCTGCATTGACATGGATAATTGTACTGCCTGTATGAACGCCATGGAATATATAAAAACGACAATCGCCAACGCAAACCAGGCCGTAATAATTATCGCCAACGATAATTGGAGCTTTTCATCCACCACAGGTGCAGCCAGTACTGTTGCTGTAGCATCATCATCTCTTAAGTTGTCGGTTTCTGGTATCAACTTTGTAGCTTGATTGTAGTCCATTGTTTTATCAATAAGAGCAACCGTGAGTCCAAAGATAAAAAGACCAACAAAAACGTAAATAAGCCACATCAACACAATGATCGCACCCTGTCTTGACTTGGATACTTGTATTGCCTGTACGAGCGCCATGCAATATATAAAAACAACAATCATCAATGCATACCAGCCCATAAAATATAGGGGGTTAGATTGGAGCTTTTCATCATCACGGCCACAGGTGCAGACAACTCTGTTGAATATCATCGTTGGTGTTAATTAAACTTTACGTTTTTATAATAAATTGTAGGCAATATATTGCGTGTCTGTAGGTTATGATACGGAACCGTTCTTTGTCTCTATTTATAATACTGATGGCAACGGATGGGTTTAAGGGATTTTATAAAACCCTAATTCTAATATGTGATCTTAAACATAAATACAAATTCAAATATAAATTTAAATTTGATATTTGGTTTTTGATCATTTTATTTAATAAATAATAAAATAATATAAATAATGATACCTTTTTACAAAATCTGAAAAATACATATTAAAATAAATTAGATGTACTTTCTAATGATATAATTTTAACATAATTTTCATACTAGTGTTCTACACTACCAGAATCTCGGCTAAATTCGACTGCCAATTTGCGGTCGAATTTAGCTAAATTCGACCGGATCCAGTCGAATTTAGCTAAATTCGACCGCAAATTGGCGGTCGATTCTAACTTAGTGGAATTTAGCAAAAAGCAGTCGAATTTATTAAATTCGACTGGCTAAATTCGACTGCTCAAATTCGACTGGTCTAAATTCGACCGCAATTTTGAAAATTTTGAATTTGGCGCCTAAGTTACCTTCCGGTCGAATTTATAAATTCGACGGAATCCGGTCGAATTTATAAATTCGACTGATTGCAGTCAAATTTATAAATTTGACTGGATACTGTCGAATTTAAATTTGACCGCAAGTTTGAAAAAATTCGAAAATTTAAAAATTTTGAATTTACCGCCTAAAAAAATTGAAAATTTAAAAATTTTGAATTTGCCGCCTATGCACCTTAAATTTGACTGCAATCGGTCGAATTTATAAATTTGACTGCAATCAGTCGAATTTATAAATTTGACTGCAACCAGTCGAATTTATAAATTTGACTGATTGCAGTCAAATTTATAAATTCGACCGATTGCAGTCAATTTTATTGTACCATATCTTGAAAATTCAGCAGCTTTCTGCTGCTTTCAACTGCATTTTTTGAATGTTCTGAATATATTTGTTGTCTTTGAAGATAGTTTGCAATAAACTAATCAACACAAATATAACATAATTCATATATAAAACTAATTCAAGAACAATAATAACTTCATATCAAAAATTAAAATATTTTTAAAATATATCTTTATTACAAATTCAACTCAAACTCAAGTTTCCTAATCAAATTTAAAAATATACGAATTTGCTCCTAATTTAGTTGCATGGAAACATTCAAAATTATTTTTTTTTGCCGAATTTGCTTCAATTGCCGGAATTGTTTGGGTTGCCGGAATTTCCATGGTTGCCGGAGTTGTAGGAGTGGCCGGAGTTATTTTTGTCACCGAAATTGACATTCCACGAGTTGATTTTCTAGGTGTTAGTATGTATATATGAAATATATATATATATATATATATATATATATATATATATATATGTATATATATATATGTATATATATATATATATATATATATATATTAAAGAAATATAGAGATTGGGTATATATATATTTGTATTTGTTTGTGTATATGTGTATATAGATGAGGGAGAGAAAGGGGAAGAAGATGAAGGGGAGGAAGATGAAGGGGAGGAAGATGAGGGAGAGATATATAAATGTGTGGGATGTGTTGGGATGAATAATGACCATTGGATTATTATGTTGATATGTTAATCTGGACTGTTGGATGAGTTTCACGCGGATCGCTGACATGGCACTAAATTCGACTGGTTGCAGTCAAATTTATAAATTCGACTGGTTGCAGTCGAATTTATAAATTCGACTGATAGTAGTCAAATTTATAAATTCGACTGATTACAGTCAAATTTATAAATTCGACTGCGTTCGGTCAAGTTTATAAATAGTTTTGATCTATTAAGATTTCCAATCAAATTAATTTTTTATTTTCTGAAACTTCGGGAATATCATTATATTAGATATATATTGACATCCGTACGGTTGGATCGTTCAAAAATAATTTTAAAAAAATAGAAACAATAATCGGTGACAAAGCACTAGTTACGAGTCATATTGAAAATAGTAGTGATCTACTAAGATTTCCAATCAAAATAATTTTTTATTTTTTGAAACTTTGGGAATATCATTATATTAGATATATATTGACATCCGTACGGTTGGATCGTTCAAAAATATTTTAAAAAAAATAGAAACAATAATCGGTGACAAAGCACAAGTTACGAGTCATATTGAAAATAGTAGTGATCTACTAAGATTTCCAATCAAAATAATTTTTTATTTTTTGAAACTTTGGGAATATCATTATATTAGATATATATTGACATCCGTACGGTTGGATCGTTCAAAAATATTTTTAAAAAAATAGAAACAATAATCGGTGACAAAGCACAAGTTACGAGTCATATTGAAAATAGTAGTGATCTACTAAGATTTCCAATCAAAATAATTTTTTATTTTTTGAAACTTTGGGAATATCATTATATTAGATATATATTGACATCCGTACGGCTGGATCGTTCAAAAATATTTTTAAAAAAATAGAAACAATAATCGGTGACAAAGCACTAGTTACGAGTCATATTGAAAATAATAGTGATCTACTAAGATTTCCAATCAAAATAATTTTTTATTTTTTGAAACTTTGGGAATATCATTATATTAGATATATATTGACATCCGTACGGCTGGATCGTTCAAAAATATTTTTAAAAAAATAGAAACAATAATCGGTGACAAAGCACTAGTTACGAGTCATATTGAAAATATAGGTGATCTACTAAGATTTTCAAGCAAATTAATTTTTTATTTTCTGAAACTTTGGGAATATCGTTATATTAGATATATATTGACATCCGTACGGCTGGATCGTTCCAAAATATTTTTAAAAAAATAGAAACAATAATCGGTGACAAAGCACTAGTTACGAGTCATATTGAAAATATAGGTGATCTACTAAGATTTCCAATCAAATTAATTTTTTATTTTCTGAAACTTTGGGAATATCGTTATATTAGATATATATTGACATCCGTACGGCTGGATCATTCAAAAATATTTTTAAAAAAATAGAAACAATAATCGGTGACAAAGCACTAGTTACGAGTCATATTGAAAATATAGGTGATCTACTAAGATTTCCAATCAAATTAATTTTTTATTTTCTGAAACTTCGGGAATATCGTTATATTAGATATATATTGACATCCGTATGGCTGGATCGTTCAAAAATATTTTTAAAAAAATAGAAACAATAATCGGTGACAAAGCACTATTTACGAGTCTTATTGAAAATATAGGTGATCTACTAAGATTTCCAATCAAATTAATTTTTTATTTTCTGAAACTTTGGGAATATCGTTCTATTAGATATATATTGACATCCGTACGGCTGGATCGTTCAAAAATATTTTTAAAAAAATAGAAACAATAATCGGTGACAAAGCACTAGTTACGAGTCATATTGAAAATAGTAGTGATCTACTAAGATTTCCAATCAAATTAATTTTTTATTTTCCGAAACTTTGGGAATATCGTTATATTAGATATATATTGACATCCGTACGGCTGGATCGTTCAAAAATATTTTTAAAAAAATAGAAACAATAATCGGTGACAAAGCACTAACTAGTTACGAGTCATATTGAAAGTAGTAGTGATCTACTAAGATTTCCAATCAAATTAATTTTTTATTTTCTGAAACTTTGGGAATATCAATATATATCTAATTTAGTCATATTCCCAAAATTTTAAAAAATAAAAAATTAATTTGGATAGTAAAATTAGTAGTCAACTATTGATTTGACTTGTACTACTAGCTATTACTTTGTCCCAGATTATTGCTTCTATTTTTTAAAAAATGTTTATCGATGTTCCAACCTTACGAATGTCAATATATATCTAATTTAGTCATATTCCCAAAATTTTAAAAAATAAAAAATTAATTTGGATATTAAAATTAGTAGTCAACTATTGATATGACTTGTACTACTAACTAATACTTTGTCCAAGATTATTGTTTCTATTTTTTAAAAAATGTTTATCGACGATCCAACAATTCGAATGTCAATATATATCTAATTTAGTCATATTCCCAAAATTTATAATTTAAGGATTAAATTTATATTTTTTAAATAATTTTTGAATTTAATTCTCTAATTAAAATGACTGATTGCAGTCGAATTTATAAATATGACTGTTTTCGGTCGAATTCAAGTTTAAATATTTTGGCAAAATTTAGGCGGGAATTTTCCCGCTTAAACTTAGTTTCACGCGGATTGCTGACCTGGCCCTAAATTCGACTGGTTGCAGTCAAATTTATAAATTTGACTGAAGTCGGTCGAATTTATAAATTTGACTGCTTCCGGTCGAATTTATAAATTTGACTGGTTTTAGTCAAATTTATAAATTTGACTGAAGTCGGTCAAATTTATAATTCCGGTCGAATTTATAAATTTGACTGCTTCCAGTCGAATTTATAAATTTGACTGGTTTTAGTCAAATTTATAAATTTGACTGAAGTCGGTCAAATTTATAAAGGCAGTCGAATTTATAAATTTGACTGCTTCCAGTCGAGTTTATAAATTCGACTGTCTTCGGTCGAGTTTATAAACTTACTAAAATAAGTTTAGGCAGTAATTTAGGAGGGAAATAAATTCGACTGGTTAAATTCGACCGCGCATCTAAATTTGACTGCTTAAATTCGACTGCTCTTAAAATCGACTGGAAGCAGTCGAATGTAAGTTTGACCAATAATTTATTGGAATTGACCCTAAATTCGACTGGATCCGGTCGAATTTAGAGCAGTCGAATTTGTGCAGTCGATTTTACCCGAGTTTTCTTGTAGTGCTACCCGTGCTACACACCGAATAATAAAATTTATTTGAAGTACCAAATTACCTATTCGTCAATTTATACCAATATGCATTAGTATTAAATATTATAGAAAAATTATCTTCACATTTACATGGGTAAACACAAAACCAACACTAAATCTCGATCGTGTATTGTGTTCATGTATCCAAAATGCAAACAAAAAACACTAAATTTTCATGTTGTTTCATGTCGTGTGGTAAATTGTCGGGTCTAGTGTTGTATACGAAGAATTATTTTTAATATATTTTAAATTTTACTTAATATTTCAATTCATTTTGTAAATATTACATTTAACTACTTACTTAATTTAATCATTTTAATCTTTAAATATTTTATAAATATAATAAAATTGTTTACGTATAGCAATTTTAATTTTGACTACATTATTACTAATTTTGGATACATGAAAAAATCTGATCAAATCCGAAACCCGTTAGATTTTGTTTTGGATATTGAGTTTTGTATTTGGATTTGAATTTATTTTTAAAAACCCAAAAATATTTGGATATGAGTTTGTATTTTACAAAACTCGAATTGAACCCAAACCGTTGTCATCCCTACACGTAAAATAAGATATTTGGAAATGAGTATTACCTATTTTTTTTTTCTATTTGACTATCATGTTAAAATAGAAAACTATACATCAAATGTGTAATATATAAAATATAATCACGCTATTTTATATGTGTCCTTATAATTTAATTATTGGATTCGATTACATGAAATTCATTTTTCTTTAAAATGTTACACAGTAGGTTTTGAAGACTAGCAAATGTTGAAGGTATTGGACCGCTCAATCCAGAACTACTGAAGTAGCTGACAAAATGAACAGTACCAATGTTAGGGTATAGGCTGCAATTGAAATTTTACATAATATTTCGTATTTAAAATTAAGTGCAAACATTTATCTGACAAATCAACCCACATGCAAAATGGTTACGAACAACTCAAGATCAGCGGATAAAAGTAGATAACAAATCTTTCATAAGGATTTATCTTTTCAGTACTTAAAAATGACGATTGTTACCATCAGTATGTTTCAAGTATCTGACAGAAGATGGCTATCAGTTTAGTATATCAGGAGAAGGACTCCAGAAATCAAACAATTCACATTTTTGAAAGTATCCGGATCATACCATTGCAGCATAAAATGTCAACTTTTTCAAGGCCATAAGAAGACAAACACGACCGTCATTTGAAGATTTGGACTGATTTTAGATTCCTTGAGAACTTGGATTTCCATACAGAAAAGAAAAGAAAGCACTTACATTTGTTCTAACTTTGTTAATCTCCCGAGCTCCGACGGCAGAAGGCCGGGCCACTAAAATTGTTTGAGCTAAAAGACCTGCAATATTGACAGGCAAGACAGATTCTACAAACGTGCGAAGTTTAAATAGCTTAAGAGATCACTAAACATTTGATGATTTTAAATAATTAAAATGAAGAAAACCATACAATGATCTCAAATCAGTAAGCTTCCCAAGTTCCTTTAGAAGCTTCCCTGATAATAAATTAGTGCCAAAACTCCTTTAGCATATAAGGTGTCAGCGTTCTATAAGTTAATCAAAACACAAAAACATAAATCAGAAGGGAAAAAAACATGCAGGCCTTAATGAAGAATATATCTTCGAATAAAAGAAAATATAACGCATGCTCTGTATTTGACCATGTATCAAACAGTTGTATAAATTGACGAATGCTGAGCTTAACATGACTAAGAGATTATACGTAATTATAAAGTTGTTCAAGAAAAGACATACAGCTCAGTAATGTCGCAAGTAGAAGGCGCTGCAGTCGCATTTAATGCCGGGGTTGAAAGCTCTGTTGCCATCCAAGCGGGTTGAATCAATGGCAGCTCCACTACATAACTCTCCACTTATATTCCAGTTACTCGATGCCTTTATCCTCCATTTCTGAAAAATGGAGTTCAAGATTCTCCCTGCAATCACATTACAATCAAAAGGGCTCCATTTTTCGCCATCAAAAAATGTTTTCCAATTCTCATTTCAAACAAATCAAAACCTATATAATCGGCTCGACTAAACTATTATATTTTGTGCATAACATGCTTGTGTTATGTAAATATTTTTTTCACTAATTTTTCTCGATAATGTACACGATTTTTTGTCTTGATTCAACTTTTATTTATCAAACATATGCATATTGATGAAAAATGTGACAACTTGTGAGCAATAAGTGGAAAACAAGCTAGTAAGTTGGGTACATGAATGTATACCGTAAATAAATTTACTGTAATTTCTATTCGAACGCATATATTTTCTCATCATAATATTTTCTCGTAATTAAATTTTTATTTACCGATCGAATACATATATTTTCGATAAAGAAATTGTTAGATATTATGTTTCAAATATTAGTTATTTAATTATTAGATATTTAGTGATAGATTGATTATTAAAAAAAGTAGTATTTTAGAATTATTTAGAAGTTATATGTAGTGGGATTGTGGAGTAAATCATGGGACATGTATTTATCCACTAATTAGTAATTGTTTTTAGTTTGTGTGTGTAAAGCCTATATATTGGCTAGTTTGTTTTGAATTAACATATGAATTAAAATGCTTAGGTGTTTTTTTATTTTTCCAACATGGTATCGGAGCCGTATGATCTAGGGCTTGTGAGGCTTTTATACAAATACATACACACACACACACACACACAGATATATATATATATATATATATATATATATATATATATATATATATATATATATATATATATATATATATATATATATAAAGGAGACAACTATCATCCATGGGCCATCAAGATGAAATCGTACATGAAAGCTTTAAGTTTGTGAGAAGCTATTGAGAGTGATATTGAGCCTACCCCTCTTCTACAAGATCCAACACTAATGCAAATCAAGAAACATGAAGAAGTGGCTCGAAAGCCAAAGGCACTTTCATGTATACATTCGGCTGTGCCGGAAGAGATTTTCACAACAATTATGGATTGTGAATCACCTAAAAAGCATGGAAAAAAATCAAGGAAGAATTTGAAGGCAACCAACAAACCAAACTCATGCAAATTTTGAACCTCAAGAGGGAGTTTGAGATGATGGGGATGAAAACTAATGAAGGTGTCAAAGAATATGGGAGTAAATTGATGTCCATTGTCAATCAAATCAAATTATTTGGTGGAGAATTTTCAAGTCAAAGAGTTGTGGACAAGCTTTTAGCAACTCTTTCCGACAAGTATGAAACTAAATTTTTTTCACTTGAAGATACTAAAAATCTCTCGAAATTAACCGTTTTAGAATTGAACAATTCCCTACATGCCGTGGATCAAAGGAGGAACATGAGAAATGAAGATGATGCAAAGATTGAAAGTGCTTTATTAGCCAAATCTTTTCACCAAAAGGGGAAGGGGAAAACTCTCCATTGCAACAATTGTCAAAAGCTTGGCCATGAAGAAAACAACTGTTGGCACAATGGAGGGGAAACCAAAATGTTTTAAATGTCTCGAAATTAACCGTTTCAGAATTGAACAATTCCCTACATGCCGTGGATCAAAGGAGGAACATGAGAAATAAAGATGATGTAAAGATTGAAAGTGCTTTATTAGCCAAATATTTTCACCAAAAGGGGAGGGGAAACCAAAAAGTTTTAAATGTCAAAAGTTTGGGTATATTGCTAAAATTACAAGTTTGAAGATAATGAGGAAGTAACCATGGCACAAGTGGCTGTGGAAGAGACTTTATTTTAGAAGTGTAGGTGATTATGTGCACCATGGTGAGAAGTGCTCCAAAGAATTTGGTGTTGATGAGATGTGCATCAGCAAATTAATGTGTTGGTGATGAGAAGGGCATCACAAAATTGAAGAGATGTATTTCAAAAATCGTATTTCTTAAATATTTGAAGCAAGGGGGTGTGTTAGATATTATGCTTCAAATATTAGTTATTTATTTTTTAGATATTTAGTGATATATTAATTATTAAAAAAAGAGTTATATGTAGTGGGGTTGTAGAGTAAATCATGGGACATGTATTTACCCACTAATTAATAGTTGTTTTTAGTTTGTGTGTGTAAAGCCTATATATTGGCTAGTTTGTATTGAATTAACATATGAATGAAAATGCAGTACATGTTCTTTGCAAGTAGGTGTCTTTTATTTTTCCAACAGAAATGAGATGATTGTTGCATAACAGAAAGTGTTATCCAAGTTTTTGAGTTAAGAAGTTATCGTGTAGAATCCATTGGAATCCAACCCAACATATAAACATAAAACATATGTAACAATATATAGCATGAAGTACATGTGCACGCTTATTTATGCACGAATAAAAACATTGGCAAATGGCATGATCGGATAGAAGGATTTGGAATCATAGAAAGAGAACAGAATATATAGTCCAAGCGAGAGTAGTACTAGTAGGATTGACGGTTAAATTTGTTTGTGATTGAGCTAACGCACCAAAATTATATACATTACACACTTTAGTATAAATTTGTTTTGGTTGGCGTAATGATTTATAAACAAGTACACACTTCAGTTGAAATTATCAAATTCGGGTCATTTTAATATTATTAGATTATGGTTAGATTTATATTAAATTAGATTTTAAATTATATGATTCTAGATGAGATCAAAATGTGTTTAAAATTAGATTAAGAATAAATATGTACTTGTACTTGTTCTATATATCACCAAATAAATGAAAATGGACCATGTCATTAGTAGGGTACGCTAGGCTGTATTAATTCAAGTACAACTATGTCCATAATCTCTAAGTGAAAAAGAAATCATTTTTTTATTTTATATAATAGAGAGTATTCAATTCTTATTTGTAGATAAAAAGTAACTTATTAAAATATGTACTTGTTAGAATTTTAATTAGTAATAAATCTATAGTAACATGAATGTTAGTAATTTAAAAATGGAATAACTCTTGAGAGTGACTTGAGACAAGATATTATGAAAATAGTTATTATACATTTTCAGAATTATTATGGATTAAAATTTGAATAGAATGAAACTAGAATAAAATTTAGATTGTTCAATAATAATACAATATTGCCACAAAAACGAGAGTAAATGCGTGAATGTGTAAAAATATAAAAACTTGCATTAATGTAACCAACGGGAACATGGTTTCCTAACGATTTAGTTCAGAAAGTACCAATTAAATCACACGAAAGGAAGCTTGAAACATAATTCTATCATATTTAGGCAAAGAATCATATTTAACCAAACATATTGATCAATATTTGAGACATATTTAGCCAAAGAAAATCCATATTTCTAGCATTTAGAAACGAAAATCCGATTACATAACCCTTAATCAAACTTAGAAAAGATGCATGCATCATCTTTCCCGATAAATATTCACATCGCTCTTTCTTTGAGTGATGGGCATGATATAGCACAAGAATTCGGGCATGATATAGCACAAGAATTGAGTGAAGGGCTTAAGGGATGTATCCACGGAACAATTGACCCCCTACCCTTGAGGAGTCGGGCCCTTTCCTAGAGCAAAAAGAGCGATGTTATAAGTGAGCAGAATGGTTTGTAGGTTGTGCCAAAAAGTCGGGGGCCGAGGCGGACAAAGCAAAGAAGGCAGCAGATGATGCTAGAGAGACCGAGCAGCGCGTGAAGGAGATGGTGGTGGCTGTCGGTGCCATTGGATGCAAAAAATGGTAATGCACTTGCATTTTCTTAATTTGAATTGTTTTGTTTTTGCATGTGTTCTATATGATCTAAAATGGTTATATCATATCTGGATATTTGAGTTGCTTGAATCTGTTTATTATATATGCTTAGGAATTGATGGAAATCTCATATTTATTTTCCAAGGGGCTAAATTAGAATCATATACATCCCTCCTATTGGATACCACTTTTCATAATCCCCGCAGCTATCAAAATTGCTAACGAAATCATCACAAGCTTCAAGGATTACGAAGGAGCGGTACCATATTTAATCACTGCTGCAAAGTTCATTATTCTCAGTGCTAAAAATTAAGGTACTGTGTGTTTGTATGACCACGAAACCAAACCCCGAAACCAAACCCTAATTGAAAAATATTTTAATACCCCTACATTACAGGTTTCGCAGCAAAGCTCAAGCTCATCATCCATAAATATGGAGCTAGGGGGTTGATTTGCCTCCTCATTGCAACCGCAATCTTCCTCATGCTGAAAAAAGCACCACCACCAGCCACCCCTGTTGTTGAACAAGATAAACCAACCAATTAAGAAAATGCAAGTGCTTTACCATTTTTTGCATCCAATGGCATCGACAATCACCACCATCTCCTTCACGCGCTGCTCGGTCTCTCTAGCATCATCTACTGCATTCTTTGCTTTGTCCGCCTCGATCGGCCCCCGACTTTTTGGCACAACCTTCAAATCATTCTGCTGACTTAGAACATCGCTCCTTTTGCTTTAGGAAAGGGTCCGACTCCTCAAGGGTAGGGGGTCAATTGTTCTGCGGATAAACCCCTTAAGCCCATCACTCAATTCTTGTGCTATATCATGCCCGAATTCTTGTGCTATATCATGCCCATCACTTAAGGAAAGAGCGATGTGAATATTTACCGGGAAAGATGATGCATGCATCTTTTCTAAGTTTGATTAAGGGCTATGTATGTAATCGGATTTTCGTTTCTAAATGCTAGAAATATGGATTTTCTTTGGCTAAATATGTTTCAAATATGGATCAATATGTTTGGTTAAATATGTTTCTTTGCTTGTCAAAAAAAAATATGTTTCTTTGCCTAAATATGATAGAATTATGTTTCAAGCTTCCCTCATGTGATTTAATTGGTACTTTCCGAATTAAATCAGATGTTAGGAAACCATAAGTTAGGAAACCATGTTCCCGTTGATTACAATGCAAAAGTTTTTATATTTTTACACATTCACATATTTACTCTCTTTTTTGTGACAATATTGTATTATTATTGAACAATCTAATTTTTAATTAAAATTCTAACAAGTATATATTTTAATAAGTTACTTTTTATCTACAAATAAGAATTGAATACTCTGTATTATATAAAATAAAAAATTGATTTCTTTTCCACTTAGAGATTATGGACATAGTTGTACTTGAATTAATACAGCCTAGCGTACCCTACTAATGACATGCTTCATTTTCATTTATTTGGTAATAGAACAAGTACTAGTACACATTTATTCTTAATCTAATATTAAACACATTTTGATCTCATCTAGAATCTTATAATTTAAAATCTAATTTAATATAAATCTAATCATAATCTAATAATATTAAAATGACCTGATCGAATTTGATAATTTCAACTGAAGTGTGTACTTGTTTATAAATCATTACGCCAACCAAAACAAATTTAAACAGGCTACTTAAATCATTAACTTATAATTTAAAATCTAATTTAATATAAATCTAATCATAATCTAATAATATTAAAATGACCTGATCGAATTTGATAATTTCAACTGAAGTGTGTACTTGTTTATTAATCATTACGCCAACCAAAACAAATTTATACAGACTACTTAAATCATTAGCTGTATGGTTTGTATCAAACAACTTCAGTTCTATCTATAACTATATACATTACGTAGAAGCCGATCGACGAGAGGAGCTAGTATGTGTAATGTCCTTGCTACCTTGATCTTCGTTTTCATCTTCTTCTTTTTAAGTTTTGGTGCGTTAGCTTAATCACAAACAAATTTAAACGTCAATCCTACTCAAGGTACGTACTATTAGTACTACTCTCGCTTGGCCTATATATTCTGTTCTCTTTCTAGGATTCCAAATTTTTCCGTCCGATCATGCCATTTTCCAATGTTTTTTTTACGTGCATAAATAAGCATGCATATGTACTTCATGTTATATCTTGTTACATATGTTTTATGTTTATATATTGGGTTGGATTCCAATGGATTCTACACGACAACTTCTTAACTGAAAAACTTGGATAACACTTCATGTACTTGCCCCAATAACATTATGTTGGTTTCAAACTAATTCTAAAATCTCCTGCTAAGATTTAGAGTTTGACACACATGAGGATCCAAGAAAAAGGCTCTTCGCTGAAACCGAGAGGTCCTGCCCCCCTTTCCCATTTCTGATCACCCATACATACAAAATTCAGCATAAAAATGATTACCCACTACATTACACTATATATCATATCCATTACTACCCTTAAATCATATCATCATTCAAAATAAATCATAATCAAGCAAAATAACAATTACAAATTACTACCCATTCAATGTTAACATTAAAATCATGTAAAATTAATCAACAAACAATAATTTCATCAAACCAAATTAATTATGATGATGAAACAGAAGCAAATGCATGCTAATAACGACAAAAAAATCAAGAAAATCAAGATAATTACCGAAAAGAATTCCTTCCAAAATCCGTAACAACTACCAGAAATACGTCCAAGGAAAGCCAAAATGGTTGTAAGTCGCACCAACTGATGCGCCTCGTCTGATGACTTGTAGCTTTTAAACGCTAACATAAAAAATAATATAAAGAAAAAAGGCGATTAGTAGATACAAAAACATATATATATATATATAGGGTGCCCTTCCACAGCCCCCGTTGGTTGGAAAAAGGCTCACAACCACCAACTCGTACACTGCCGCAATGAACCCTTGCGGCAGGAAAACTTAAAAAAAATTTAGGGATGCCGCAATGAAAACTTGCGGCAGGAATGGGCCGCATTGAACGTTGGCGGCAGGTGTCGCTCTCAGGTCCTTAAATATTATTTTACGTTTTTATACCTTTATTTTTATTATTATTTATTAAAATTAAAAAAATTGGTAAATTAATACATTATAAAATATAAAAATGTTTATAAAATTTGAATTATTACATAAAATTTTAAATAAATTATTATAGTTTTATATTTATTAAAAGTAATAAAAATAATAAATTAATAAAACCTGTTAATTTGAAATATTGAAACAAGTAAATATATGAAATTACGTTTTCACCCTCCAATTTGATGCCGCAAGGAGACATAGCGGATAAATGAAAATTTAAAATTACTTGTTTGCCCTTATATCACTGCCGCAATGATACAATGCGGATACATAAAAATATGGAATTACTTTTTTACCCTTAAATCATTACCGCAATGATACAATGCGGATAGGAGACTTATACAACCACCCATTGCGGCTGCCGCGACCCGAACTGAACCTAATTAATCACAGAGCTCGATTTCCAGGCGACTCTCAGGCGAATTCAGGCGATTCCGGGCGATTTACACACACAGTTGAGAATGTCAGGCGATCTTCCTCCTCAAGGTATCTTCTAATTGACACTTACACACACGCACGTAGTTATACATACACACACGCACTACTATATACATTGCTACTGACGATTATATGTACATGGTTTGATTCGTTTTTAACTGTGGGTGGTGTTTATTTGCTTCATTTTAGTTAAAATCATGAATTAAATCGAATTATTAGGGTTCATAGTTCGAATTTTACCCATTTTTGGTTTGCATTAGTTTGAAATTAGGGCTTTTACCCTCAATTGAGTTGAAATTAGGGTTTCTCATCTTTAATTAGGTTGAATTAGCTCGAAATGCCCAATTTAGAATTAGGTTTCGAATTATTATTCGAATTTTTATTAAAACTATGAATTAATTCGAATTATTAGGGTTTATAATTATGAAATTATAATTATAATTTTTTTTATGAGTTGTGGAAATTTTAATTCGAATTTTTCTGAATTATTAATTTGAATTTTTGAGTTTAAAATTCGAATTTATGAATTAATATGATTTATTAATTTGAATTTTGATTAATTAACATATTAGTACTGCATTTTATTTGATAAATTATATTCGGTGTTAATTTATTAATGTTTTAAATATGTCTTAATGGAATGATAATTTTAGCCAATTTTGGTACATGTTTATGAAATGTGCCTTATTTCTTTGATCTTGCACATTGCAGATGCTATGGATATGCAGTGCGGGCCTCTCGATAGGTCCCTCTTGACCATGCAGGATGATCATATTAGCAGTCACATATGGCAGGGGGGTGAGCGGGAGAAGTTGGATGTCTACCAGTTGACAGCCAACCTCGACGATTGGGTATTTGATGACACCCAGGTTAGTTTGCTGTCAGACTGGGGTTTCCGAGCGTTTACTAACCCACGCTCGATTCCCCAGAACGACATCCGATTGATCACGGCGTTGGTGGAGAGGTTTAGGCCAGAGACCAACACCTTTCATTTCCCATTTGGTGAGATCACCATCACTCTAGAGGATGTTTACATGATATTGGGATTGCCTGTTCGTGGTCGTGCTGTTACTCATACGGAGCTTTCCGCACCGCTTCCATATTGGCTAAGACAGTGGCATGATTTGAGGTTGACTGAGGCCGAACGCAAAGCTATGTATAAAAAAGGTTTGAATTTTAGTCCATAAATTCTAATTTCTTGCATTTTAGTCCTTAACATGTTTAATTCTTGCATGTTATACATTAAATTTTCATTTCTTTGCAATTTAGGAAGATAATTATCTACTTATTGCATTTTAGTCCATAAATTCTAATTTCTTGTATTTTAGTCCTTAATTTGTTTAATTCTTGCATGTTATACATTAAATTATCATTTCTTTGCAATTTTGGAAGATAATTATCTAGTTATTACATTTTAGTCCATAAATTCTAATTTCTTGCATTTTAGTCCTTAATTTGTTTAATTCTTGCATGTTATACATTCAATTATCATTTCTTTGCAATTTAGGAAGATAATTATCTACTTATTGCATTTTAACCCATAAATTCTAATTTCTTGCATTTTAGTCCTTAATTTGTTTAATTCTTGCATGTTATACATTAAATTATCATTTCTTTGCAATTTTGGAAGATAATTATCTAGTTATTACATTTTAGTCCATAAATTCTAATTTCTTGCATTTTAGTCCTTAATTTGTTTAATTCTTGCATGTTATACATTAAATTATCATTTCTTTGCAATTTAGGAAGATAATTATCTACTTATTGCATTTTAACCCATAAATTCTAATTCTCTTGTTGTAACTTTCGTAACAAGACCAAGCCACACTCCGCATCACCGGAATCAAACACTCGGTGCCGGATATCCCGTATGACATTACGTACATCTTGATTAGAAAACCCTAAATTTTCAATGCCTCCACATGTCTCACCAAGATATTTCATCACTTTACTCGTCTCGATCCCCGATTTGTTAAACAACTCAATCAATGATCGGGTGATCGGATCGATGTTGCGTGATGTTTGAAAAAATTGTCGCTTATCCGGTGTTACCATGGAATGATTATGTTTCAAATCAACCAAAGTTACCTTCCATTTGTTTACATTAACTAGGTGACATACGTACATTCGAGCACGACAATTCGTTCGTGGATCTACATCCCTAATGCGTCGTTTTCCTTTATCAAGATAATCCGATTCCGGTGCTACTCTTCCACCCTTCTTACAAATAAACAAACGGGATGATGGATCATGACTCCGTTGATGTTTATGAGTATTCCTAATTATTATCTCGAATCCGACATTTCGACCATAATTTCTATAAAAACTTTCCGCCTCATCTAATGTATCGAAAATCATTCCAACACAAGGCACAACCTTATTAACATCCGCAAATGTAAAATCAAAATTTTGGTTTCCAATATCCTCATCATCATCATTTTTTCTCATCCTAACATCCTCATCATCAACATTTTTTCTCATCCTAACATCCTCATCATCAACATTTTTTCCCATCCTAACATCCTCCTCACCATCAATTTTTTCCATCCTAATATCCTCATCTCCTTCATCATCATTTTTTCTCATCCCAAATTTCTCATCTTTTTCATCATCACCATCAATAATAATTATCTTGTTTTTATCCTTTCCACCATCATTTTTTTCCCCACCAACATCATCAACATTCATTTTATTTTTATGAACATTGTATTTCACTCTACGTTTATGAACACTACTATAATAATTATCAATATCTACATCATCAACGAATAATTTACGAGAAACATGATTTTTTTTAACGGGCGGCGTAACATAATCATCACCATTACGTTCACTAGATGAACTAGAAGAGCTAAATAAAAATGAAGCCATTGAATAGAGCACTAACCTTAATTTTGGATGAATTTTTGAGCTCCAAACCCTTGAAATTTTTGAGCACTTGGTTGAGTTTTCTGCTGTTTGGAAAAAAAGAAATTGGGAAAAAAGACAAATTCTGTAACCTTAAAGGAAACAGATTTCACGCCTACCGCAATGTTTCATTGCGGCAGGAAGCCTTAATTGCCAGCTGCCGCATTGAAACATTGCAGCGGATGGTTCATTTATTACCAGCCACCAACCATATTTAATGACTTTTAATTTTTCTGAGCCACAACCAAACATTGCGGCAGGAAAATTTACCGCAATCGCTCATTGCGGCAGCAATTTAAGATTTTTTATTTTTTTTTGTTTAATTTTTAAATCTTCAAATATGCATCAAAATAATAAAATATGTTAATTTTAACTTTAAGGTATCTTTAATAATGTAATATGGATATTTTTTACATGTTATGTAGTTTAAATAATGATGGAATGACATGTACATCTCAATCTTAGATAACTGTTGAAAAATAAATCAGGATGGTAACATTTACCTTCCAAATTAATTTATTATTTTTTGAAATATTGGGAATATCACTAAATTAGACATATATTGATTTACGTGCGGTTGTATCGTCGATAAGTATTTTATAAAAAATATAAACAACAATCCGGGACAAAGCACTAGTTAGATATACTGGTCAAATCGATAGTTCACTACCACTTTTACCACCCAAATAAACTTATTATTTTTTCAAAACTTGGGAATATCACTAGATTAGACATATATTGACTTACGTGTGGTTGGATCGTCGATAAGTATTTTTTAAAAAATAGAAACAACAATCCCGGAAAGCACCGTCCCCAAATACAGCTATAAATTGTGGGGATCCCACCCCTAATGATCATGGGCTTTCCGTATTTAGTGTTGGACTGCCAGTGCCTTTGGGCCCCCATGAACTCCTTGAAATGCTTTAGGTAGTGTGGATCTATATGCGTGATGAAACGTGTTGGACAAGTTTCATACCCTCAGAATATAAATTGTAAGATGGGAATCTGGTGGTTGTGATCCACACTATAAGGTGTGTGTCTCATCATTAATTTTAATCCCATAAAAGTTTACTCCAATACGAGGGGACCGTTGGATTAAAATTAATCTTTCCGGGATTGTTGTTTCTATTTTTTAAAAAATACTTATCGACGATCCAACCACACGTAAGTCAATATATGTCTAATCTAGTGATATTCCCAAGTTTTGA
Organism: Kitagawia praeruptora; assembly: GCA_037693485.1. NCBI lineage: Eukaryota > Viridiplantae > Streptophyta > Magnoliopsida > Apiales > Apiaceae > Kitagawia > Kitagawia praeruptora. The sequence goes on along the minus strand of CM075348.1, from coordinate 7,042,173 downwards.
AAAAATAATAAGTTTATTTGGGTGGTAAAAGTGGTAGTGAACTATCGATTTGACCAGTATATCTAACTAGTGCTTTGTCCCGGATTGTTGTTTATATTTTTTATAAAATACTTATCGACGATACAACCGCACGTAAATCAATATATGTCTAATTTAGTGATATTCCCAATATTTCAAAAAATAATAAATTAATTTGGAAAGTAAAAGTCGTGGTCAACTATCGATTTGACCCGTACTCCTAAATTAGTTAATCTAATGTAAAAATCTCAAAAAATAGAAAATTAGTGAATCTAATGTAAAATTAATCGTATAATTAATGAGTATTAATACTTTAAATTTTATGAATTTAAATTCGAATTTTATCTTATTTTTCTATTTTTAATTTAACTTTCACAAGAATACTGCCGCATTGAAAGGATGCGGACCGTCCTGCCGCATTGAAAGGTTGCGGACCCTTCTGCCGCATTGAAAGGTTGCGGACCTACTGCCGCATTGAAATGTTGCGGCTATCCTGGTGGCTGGTCCAACCCACGGTGGTTGTGGACCTGAACGCATATATATATACATATATATATATATATATATATATATATATATATATATATATATATATATATATATATATATATATATATATATTTGTGTGTGTGTGTGCGCGCGCGATTAGCTTCTCCAAATCAGTAGTCTCACCCACAATCCCCTCATGTTTGCTTCTTCAAGAAATTAACAAAGCCCACAAATCTTTAACATATATAAATTGATTAGGCGGGGAGATGTGAAAGAGTGACAAGATAGAGATATGATAGGTGAGAGTGATAGAGAGTGAGAGAGAGAGAGAGAGGATATACCGTGTGATAACTCTAGAACTCAACCGGGTTCTTCCTCGCCAACTCTTGCCTCGGAAGTGGTGTAATTGCTGATGTGGGTTGTCTGCAAAACAACATCGGGGGGGGTTTGGCCCCGAGGTGCCTCTGGCGTGAGAATAAGAGTTGGTTTTGGAATATAATAGTCAAGTAGAGTATCTCAAGAGTAATACATGTGTGTAGGTGTGTAATAATGTCCAACCCCTAAACCCCATTCTCTAGGGGTATTTATAGCCCTAGGTCTAGGGTTTAGGGGTATGTTACCTCTGCTCCTGATCGTCGAATCTGGGGGACAAGCCGTTGAATTGTTGGGATATAGGACACATGTCCCAAGTTGGATGTCGGCCGAGCTGGATTGCCACGTGTGCTGAGTGTTGTTAGTCTAGGTCCTCTAGTCTGGGGTACAGGCCACGTGTTCGCTGGGTCAGGCCCACCAGTCTGGGCTCCTCTTATTCTCATAAATTGGATTTGTTGTTTATTGTTTGGACCCAAAGTTGGTCTTGGACTATTTCTAGCCTATCACCTTGAATTGATTTTACAGAAAGAGAAAGGATAGTGCATCGCCGTATGAGAGGGATGAGCCGTGAACGAGCTTAGAATTCGAACACGACGCTAATAACAACCCTAACCCATAATATATAATTATTTATATCAATACTTTATTTTTGCATTACATATTTTATTATTTTTTATTGAACAAATATATGATTTTTTATATGGAACTCAAAGTTGTATTTTACTTTTTTAAATGATTTTTTAATTTCTATACAAAATATATAACTAATGTTAACTTCTTTTACAAATTTATTTTTGATATTTCATATGAAATATTTAAAAAAACAATAAATTTTTACTAACCACAATTCTTTTTTTTTTGAAAAAACTAACCACAATTCTATTTAAATAAAATAGTTAAGAGAATATAATATTTTATTCATAGAAAATATTTATTGTTATTGTAAAATTATACATTTTTTATTCTTCTATATTATTTTAATTTTATATAATGAATATTTTTATTAAATGATATTAATTATTAAAACAATAAAAAATAATTTTAACAAACTTATGATTTTTGTTTGAAAAGCAAAAATTAAAATAATATATAAAAGAAATTATTTTTTAAGAAGCTAGTGTTGTGATGTCACCGAACACGAACATAAAAATTTAATTTTAAAAAACAGATGTAATCACTTACACCCCTGCATCATTTTGCTTTACTGAACTTGTATATAAATTTTTTTTATGAAATGGTTTCCGAATTTATTCCCATCAAGTGACAGTGACGTAATTTAATTCGTGCTATTTATGTGCAGCATTAGGGTTCCTCTTCATCTTTAATATACACATCCAATAACATTTCGACAACTAAGCTTTCCGGAACAAATTTGGGAACAATTTTGGGAATGTTTTTATAGAACCCTTTTTTATTTGTAGAACGAATGTTTTGAGTTTTTAAACATTGCCACCACACGAGACATTAGAGGTCTTAAATTTGGTGAAGTTTGAGTGCACAATAGTGCCACATCTATTAGCCTTTTGACTTCGTTCTCATTGAATGTAGACAGACTTGGATCAACGAGCTCAATTCCACGGTTATCCTCATGCAATTGCCAGGCCTAAAAAGAGGTGAACTATTACAAGCTGCGCAAGAATCTCAGTGTGCCAAATAATCCGTTAATCAGCAACTACAAGTAAATATATGAATTTCCATAAATATCCAAGTCAGGGATTCTGGTTGATACTTACAGACAGGGCTACATAACTATATCAGTTCTCTAGTTCAAGGCTCTGAGCATGCTCTGTGTGGTGTGTCTCTGTACACCATCACAACTTCTACAGATGTTAGGGCTAGCTAAATTTAATGAAATCTATTACTCTATTGACAATATGTCAAGAATCTCTAATAAAACTAACCCTGCTCTAAACCATATATAGGTATAACACAGTTAAAAACAAAAACTAATGCGTAGAACATTTTACTATGAGTTAGTCTAAAGAGCGAGAGAGGAGAATGCATAAGTTAAACATACCCATTCAAGTAGATAGACTTTATCATCTTCTAAGTTTGAGTCGGAATTGGACCTTCCACTAACAACTTCAAGAGAGCTACTACCCCAAACCCAAACACTGTTGTGTATTTTGTTGGTTATATGTTTACAATGACTTAATACATCTTTATATAGCATCCTAACTAGCATCTATTGGAGTGTTAACATGGACAAGCTAGGTATAGCTTCATGTTCTTACATGGGCAAGCATAATGGGTAAGGAGGCAAGGTATTGTCTTCATGTGCACATATTCTCCAATTTAATTTAATTCACAAATTCCTCCCTTAAGATTCAATTGGCGTTTATCTCTGAGTCCGAGCTCAAACTTGCCGTGCTCGAACAAGTTGCTTGGTAATGCCTTTGTGAAAATATCCGCCTTCTGCTCCTTGGTTGGGATATAACTGAGCTCCACCTCTCCTTTCTTCACTTGCTCTCTGATGAAATGAAAACGCACGTCTATGTGCTTGCTCCGCTCGTGATGCACCGGATTCTTGGCGAGTTCGATCGCTGATTTGTTGTCAACATTGATCACGGTCGGCTCGTCCTGGCCGAGCTCCAGCTCGGTCATCATTCTCCTTAGCCACACTGCATGTCTAACTCCGTAGCATGCAGCCACGTACTCTGCCTCGCAGGTTGAGAGTGTCACGATCGGCTGCTTCTTGCTCATCCATGTGAACGCCGAGCTTCCAAGTGTAAACACATATCCAGTAGTGCTCTTCCGGTCATCAACGTCTCCACACCAGTCACTGTCCGAATAGCCCACCAAGCTCGGCTCGGCTGACCTCTCATAGAATAAGCCGACCGACTTGGTGCCTTGGACATATCTGAGGATCCTCTTGATTGCCTTCCAATGCGTTTGTCGGGGATTTTCCTTGTACCTGCTCACCACTCCTACACTGTAGGTGATGTCTGGTCTTGTGCAAGTCAGGTACCTCAAACAACCGACCAAACTCCTGTAGAGCTCTGCGTCTACCTTTTCGCCTTCGTCAAATCTGGGGAGCTTCGAACCTGTCTCCATCGGGATTGCAACCGGATTGCAATCCTCCATCTTGAACCTTTTCAAGATCTCCTTCGCGTATGCCTCCTGACATACAAATGAGCCCTGCTCGTCCTGTGTGACTTCCAAACCTAGGAAGTATTTCATGACTCCCAGGTCGGTCATCTCGAATTCTGCTTTCATGGCCTTCTTGAACTCCTGCACAAGTCGACCACTACTCCCCATGAAGATGAGGTTGTCGACGTACAATGCCACAAATAGTATGCCGACCTCACTTTTCTGCACGTATAGTGCATGCTCGAACGGGCATTGCACGAACCCCTTTTGTTTGAGGTAATTGTCTATGCGGTTGTTCCACGCCCTCGGCGCCTGCTTAAGTCCATACAAAGCTTTCCTTAGTCTGAGCACCAGGTGCTCCTTTCCGGCCTTAGCATAGCCGGGCGGCTGCTCCACGTAAACCTCTTCCTCTAGGGTCCCATTCAGAAATGCTGACTTCACATCCATCTGGTGGATTGGCCATCTTTGCTGAGCGCCTTGCGCAATCAGAAGTCGGATTGTGTCCATCCGAGCAACTGGTGCGAAGACTTCATCGTAGTCGATCCCGGCCTTCTGCCTGTATCCCTTTGCAACGAGCCGAGCTTTGTATCGCTCGACTTCACCCTCTACGTTGCATTTCTTCTTGTATACCCATTTGACTCCGATGGGTTTATGATTCTTTGGGAGGTCGACCAACTCCCAGGTCTGATTTCTCTCGATGGCATTGATCTCGTCATCCATCGCAGACCTCCACTGTTCGTCGTGGATGGCTTCTTCAAAACTAATGGTTTCTCCTTCTGCAAGGAGGCACACCAAGTGCATCTCTGGAGCCTCATCATAGATCTCATTCAAACTTCTGTATTTTGTCACTCTGCGTTCATCTCCTAAGTTATCGTAAGTGGTGCTTGGCCTAGTAGGTCGCCCGGATGTTTCTTCCGACCTTGAGGTTGAGGTGATTGGAAGGGACACTGCGTGCTCGGCATTCATTTGTTCGGGCTGATTTTGTTCGGCCAGTTCATGCTCGGCCTCTTTCCAGTCCCAGCTCCTTCCCTCGTCGATCTCTACGTCTCGACTCACAATAATCTGCTTTGCACTTGGATCGTAGAGTCGATAGCCTTTCGTATTCTCATCATAGCCGACCAGCACCATCTTTTTGCTTTTATCCTCAAGCTTCGTTCTCCTCTGGTCGGGAACGTGGGCATAAGCAAGACTTCCAAAGATCCTCATGTGTGACACGGTCGGCTTCTGACCTGTCCATGCCTCTTGAGGTGTTTTCTCCTCCAACGCCGCATGTGGACACCTGTTCTGCACATACACGGCACATCGAGCCGCTTCAGCCCAGAATTCTTTCGGCACCCCTTTGCTGACGAGCATGGACCTCACCATGTCCATAATGCTTCGGTTTTTTCGCTCCGCAACCCCATTCTGTTGCGGTGAATAGGGGGCAGTCATGAACCTTCTTACTCCTTCGTTCGTGCAAAAGAGTTTAAACAGTTGTGAGGTGTACTCACCACCTCTGTCAGACCTTAACGCCTTCACCTTGTGTTCGGTCCTCTTCTCCACTTCTGCCTTCCATGCTCGGAATGTGCTCAGCGCTTCCGATTTCTCCTTCAAAAAATATATCCAGGTCTTTCTCGTGTAGTCGTCAACGAATGTCATGAAGTAACGCCGACCACTGAAGGACCCTGGTGTGACCGGTCCACAGATATCTGTGTGAACTGTCTCTAGCGGTGCCTTCGCTCGGTACTTGGCTTTCTTGGGAAAGCTTTGCCTTGCGTGCTTTTCCAGCACACATCCTTCACAAAACTTCTTCGGGTAGTCCATTTCAGGCAACCCGTGCACCATCCCCTTCTTGCTCAGCTCGGTCAATCCTCCGTAGTGCAAGTGGCCGAACCGTTGGTGCCACAGATCGGACTTGTTTGTCAGGTCGATTTTCAAACATTTGTGGTTTACCGTCCTTAGGTCGAGTTTGAACATGCGGTTGCTTGCCATTTGTACTCGTGCAACTGTTCGGCCTGCTTTATCCTTCAAGCTCATCACCTTCTCTCGCATGTCAATTGTGTAGTCCTTCTCCATTAGTTGACCCATGCTGATTATGTTTGTCTTTATGTTTGGAACATAATAAACATCTTCGATCACGCCTTCTTGTCCGTTCTTCTGTAAGAACCGAACTTTGCCTTTTCCCTTCACGTCGATCTTCGATCCGTCTCCGAATGCAATGCTTCCTCCCTGGAACTCAGTCATTTCTGTGAATAGATGCTTGTAACCAGTTATGTGGTTGCTTGCACCCGTGTCCATGTACCACGTGGCATCCGATGTTGGACTACCATCGTTGTTTACCAATAATAGAACACCCTCTTCGTGTCTGTCGACCACGTGCTCGGCAACATTGACTTGCTCGTCCGTCCTTCTAGGAGACCAGCAATCACGCGCAAAGTGACCATGCTTTCCACAATTAAAGCACTCATCAGCCCGGTCTCCACGACCGCCTCGACCTCGTCCTCGTCCTCGGCCCCGACCTCTGTTGGTCAGCCGTTGTTGATCAGCTCCATCATTATACCATTGTTCTACTTGGACACGACCTCTGCCTCGGCCTCGTCCTCGACCACGACCTCGGCCTCGTGATTGCTGAGCCATCAACACAGTGTCATCCTTGATGACTACTTGTTTCTGCATAGCTTCCTCGAGCGCCTCCTGTCGTTTCATCTTTCGCTTTTCGTGGGCTTCCAACGAACCTGTGAGCTCGTCCAATGTGAGTTCATCGATGGTTTTGTTTTCCTCGATCGCACACACCACGTTCTCAAACCTGTCCGTCAATGACCGAAGTATCTTCTCGCATACTCGGCTCTCGGTGAGTATCTCACCGTTCCTCTTTATTTGATTTGTAACAAATGTCACCCGACCGATGTAGTCGGTGACGGTCTCTGTCTCCTTCATTCGCATACCTTCAAGCTCGCCTCTGAGCGTCTGTAGCCGCACCTGTTTTACACGGTTGGCGCCTTTATATGTGTTCTCCAAAGTTGCCCAGGCCTCCTTTGCGGACTTGCTGTCGGCGATTTTTTCAAACCCAGCACTGTCCAGGCCTTGGAACATCCATAGCAGCGCCATCTTGTCACGCTGCTTCGTCTCCTTCAACTCTTTGCGTTGTGCGATGGTCTGCACTGCTCCTTCGGCGGGTTCCTCGAACCCTTCTTGAACGACGTCCCAGACGCCTTGTGCACCAAGGAGCGTCCGCATCTGAATGCTCCATCGCTCGTACTCTCCTTTTTGTAACTTCAGTACGGGCAGCTGTCCGAGAAGGTTTCCGGCCATTTGTGCGAATGAACACGACACCTGCTCTGATACCAACTTGTTGTGTATTTTGTTGGTTATATGTTTACAATGACTTAATACATCTTTATATAGCATCCTAACTAGCATCTATTGGAGTGTTAACATGGACAAGCTAGGTATAGCTTCATGTTCTTACATGGGCAAGCATAATGGGTAAGGAGGCAAGGTATTGTCTTCATGTGCACATATTCTCCAATTTAATTTAATTCACAAACACATCAGCTTTTTCAGTAAGATGTCCACGCATGGCATATTCTGGTGCAAGATATCCACTGACGTCACAAGAAATATATTACAACCAACTACTTCATACAGAAACACACAGAAACAATAACTATGTATGCTGCTAGACATGTATAATGAAAGTCATACATTGTTCCAGTTACGCGAGTACTTTTTTTTTTGCTAAGCTGAATATATTAACGAAACCAAAAAAACAAGGGATTTACCCGAGCTCTATGACAGGCCATAGAGATTTCTGCAGGAATAAAGAAGCAAGGGAACAGAATCAGGGAAAGCAACCTAATACATCAATTAGAAAGCCAATAAGAGAATTTAACAATGCAGGCATTTTTAAGAAACCACGGGGAGGTAGACAACCGAGTTTTTAAGTCTGAGATGATTCCAATAAGCAATTTTTCCGGCGGGTGAATTCCTGATTATGAGCTCTGCGGTTTCTTTCCCTCCATAAGTGGTAAGCAGTAATCTGGAGGGAGAGTAAAGCCAAATGACGAAGAACCGGGTCATGAACAAGGAGCCAAGACTGCAACAGATGCATCCAGGTTGAGGCTTGACAAGACAACCGCAATATGGTTCCTAAATGGGAGATAATGTGGTTACTATAGGGACATTGCAGAAGTAGGTGGTCAAGATTTTCCCGGCCTCCGGCACAGAAATAGCAATGATCTAGCACGTCTAAACCAAACGAGATGAGCCTTTGCAGGGTGTTGATCCTCCCGTGGCAGACCAACCAAAAGAGATGGGCATACCTAAGGATATAGAGCTTGTTCCAGACCCCTTTATGCCAAGAAACAACCGGCATTTTGTGTCTGATAGACTCCCAAATGTTCCATATTTTGATCTTTGAGATTGGACGACCATCCCAACTGATGAGGTCAGGTTTGCTGAGATCAAAAGGAGGATAGGTAAAATGATCTACCCAATGAGTGAGTGCCTGGCTAAAGTGGTGGAGTCTGTGATTAGGTCTTGGAAGAATCCAAACCCCCGTGGCAATCAGGTCGTGAATGACAGCAGAATGCACTGAAGCCACTTGAGAGATGACTAAATCAGTCTTAGAAGAGGCCAGGCATCTCGAATTCCACCAGGGGTCAAACCAAATGGAAATATTCTGGCCATTTCCAATTTCGTAGGATAAAAATTGGCGAGCTAGAGGCCGAAGCTGCAGAATTCTTCTCCAAATCCAAGAACAGTCATTTGGAATCTCCATAGTCCAGAATTTATGGTGTTTCAGTGCAGTGGTGACAATCCAACGCGGCCATAAAGAGTCAGCCTTATTGATGATTTTACAAAGATGGAACAAGAGTTGCGCCTTGTTCCAGTCCTTCATATTTTTTAAACCAATACCACCTTCATCTTTGGGAAGACATAAGGTTGCCCAACTAACTTTACTCCCACATTTTGAAAGAGATGAACCCTTCCATAAAAATCTGGTAAACAACTTCTGCAGGTTGTTATGCACCGTCACAGGAAGCATAAAATGATTTGTCCAGAAAGATTGCATTGAAAACAGGACATACCTAATAAGCTGAGCTCTACCAGCAAGAGATAAGAAATGATTAGTCCAGGCCAGGATACGAGTACTGATCTTGTCAACTAGAGGCATACAATCGTTCACACTCAACTGAGAAGAGATGAGGGGAACGCCTAGAAATCTGACCGGGATAGAACCGTGAGGAATGCCATAAGTCGAATCGAACCAAGTGACCAGATTATCTTCACAATTGCATAGAAAAACCGTACTTTTAGAGGTACTCGCCGAAAGCCCGCTCAAAGAGGAGAATCTAGCCAAAGAATCCAGGTTATGCTTGATAGAAATCTGGTCTCCATTTGAGAACAATAAGACATCATCTGCAAATAGAAGATGACTAAGGCCAAGATCTTTGCACTTCCAGTGGTGCTTGTAACTTGGAGGCTTTGCGTCAAGGATACAAGATAACACGTTCATAGCAATAGAGAATATATAAGGAGACATAGGACAGCCTTGCCGAATACCTCTAGCACCTCGAAAGTAACCTTGCAACGACCCATTAATTTTAACAGAATACCGATGGGTGGAAATGCACACAAAAATCCATTTGATGAATCTGAAAGGTAACCTCATTTTATGCATAACAGCCACCAAGAAATGCCAATCAAGCGAATCGAAAGCTTTATGCAAATCAATTTTTAGAGCGCATTTAGGAATACCAGTTTCTCTTTTATAACCACGGAATAGCTCTTGAGCCATAAGGATATTGTCGGAGATGTTCCACCCTTTAATAAAAGCAGATTGAGAAGGATTGATAACATTAGGAAGCACCTTTTTCAGCCTATTTGCAAGAATTTTAGAAATACACTTGTAAACAATAGTGCATAATGAGATGGGGCGAAAGTCCTTGATGTTCGAAGGAGTGGCAATTTTAGGAATCAAAGCAATTGACGTTGAGTTGATTCCTGGATTCATGTCACATGAAGCAAAGAAATGCTTTACTGTCGCGCAGAAATCAATACCAATAATATCCCAAGTATTCAAGAAAAATTCTTGAGTAAAGCCATCGGGCCCCTGGGCTTTGTTACCCTTCAATGACTTGAGAGTGGTGAGAATTAGCCCGTTAGAGATTGGAGCTAGCAGAGAATCCCAGGAATTAATGTTCACTGAGGGATAATTGATGTCCACCATTTGGTTCAGAAAAAATTGCGCCTCCGGAGTAACCAGAGGTTCAGAGAGAAACTGGGGCGATTGTTGAACCTGATGCGAAACTGGAGTGCCCAGGGTATTCATGAAATAATTGACAGCAAGAGAAGAGACCTGAGCAGTACCATAATGGAGTTCACCATCATCGTTAGATAAAGCTAAAATCTTGTTATGGTTCCAGTTCGATTTTACCTGATTAAAGAAGAAACGGGTATTACCATCACCTTGCGATAGCCACTTGACTCTTGATTTTTGAAGGAGCAGGGCTTCTTCTTCTAAAATGCAGCGCTCGAGATGTTTAATGGCGTCTGTCTCTTCTTTCAAAAGAGAAGCATTCACAGGGTCATTGCTGAGATTGGCCTGGATAGTGCATAGAGAATTACGAGCAGTTGTAACATTAGAATGGACATTGCCATGATTCTTGTTTAACGAAATTAAAGCTTTCTTGACTCCTTTCATCTTCTTGCAGAAAATAGTCATAGGATCACCCAAATAACATTCTGACCAAGCACTTTTGACCATCTCAGTAAAACCAGGAATTTCAATCATGTAATTGAAGAATTGGAAAGCTTTAGAAGGCCTATCCAATTGCATTGGAGACTCAAAAAGAAGAGGGTTATGATCCATGAGACCACGCTCTTTGACAAAGACTTGGCCTTCCGGAAAGGTGGAAAACCAGGCTGCATTAGCTAACATGCGATCCAACCGCTTCAAGATCAAAATTTCTGGGCTTTTCCTTTTGTTGGTCCAAGTAAAGAAATCCCCATGAGTCCTAATGTTGCCAAGAGAAGAGTCATTAACACAATCCCTGAAAGCCTGCATGTCAGGAGTCCAATGCTCGCGGCCCCCAGAGACTTCATTGATAGAAAGGATTGAATTGAAATCTCCCAACACACACCAAGGATTAGTCATATTCATGCTCAGATTGGTTAAGTCAGACCAAAGTTCGAGCCTTTCCAGGGGAGTATTAAAAGCATAGACAAAGGTGACAAAAAATGCATTTGCTTTTCAAGAAAACAAACACTGCAAGTGATTTGCTGGGCAGACTTAGAAATTAAAGTAACTGACCACATAGTAGGGTCCCAACCAACCCATAAACGACCATTGAAATGATGCTCATAGTTATCAAACCACGACCATTTTCTGCTAATCTTAGAAGTGACAGAACGAGCATTATGCTCTTTAACTTTAGTTTCCATAAAACACATGAAAGAGATGTTATTCCTTGCAATAAAATGCAACACTTCCTTTTGGTGAGAGCTTTTATTTAAGCCTCGAACATTCCAGGAGGCAAAAAACATTAATACTTGGGAGAGTTGATTGGCTTACCTGCCAGACGAAGGCTTTTTTAGTTGATAACAGGTATGAATCCATCCGCATCTGCACTTTTCTTTTTCATAGCAGTCCTAGTCATTGCTGATGTAGATTTGGCCTTGTCTTGTTCAATGACTATAGAGCTTGATGTTTGGTTAAGGGTGCCAAGATCGATTACAAAAGATTGGTTTTGTTCCACAATGTGTTTCTGATTTCGTTTCCTTTTTATGGCTGAATTGGATTCCATCAACATTTCTTCATCGCAAGTAGCGAATTCAATTCCCTCCTCACAGTCGGTTAAGGACTGGAATGTATTGCCCAATACAATAGGAAGAACAAATTCCCCTGGTTCAGGTTGTTCAATGTCCCTTGCATCGCCAATGTCATCCACCTGATCTTGCTCGGTATCCATGTTGTCTTTTCCATCAGGGCCTGTGTAAAGAACTAATGCTTGTTCACTTTCCCCTGCAACATTGGTTGATTTTGGAGGAGTATCTTGCTTGGATGGCCTACCACCATGTGTTTTATCACCTTGTGTTGTTCTAGGTTTTTTCACAACTCGTTCTGGATTATTTAAACATCGAGAGAGGGAATGCCCGAAAGCATTACAAAGGCTACATGAATAAGGTAGTTCGCCATACTGGATTTCTATTTTTGCTTCCTCATTCGAGTTGGGAAAGGGAACACGAACAAAATCAGGTCTTGATGCTGAGTAAGCCAATTCGACTTGGACTCCAGCATATTTTAGTGGCTCTAATTTAGCAGTAACCGCATCAAATTTTAACGGCTTACCAACGCTGCTAGCAATTGAGCTCAGCCCCTCTTTGAACCAAAAAATCTCTGGGACATCAACTAGACGAATCCAGCATGGAACTGTATCAATAATGTTTCGTTTAAATTTGCTGCCTTCGATCCATGGTTTAAGAAACATGGTTTTCCATCCGATTTGGATTGTATTAAGATTCAAGGCTTTGTTTTTTTTCTTCCATAGTGCCAAATCTAAATGTGTAATAGCCCTTGGAGTTGTAGTACACACCTTTCAGGCTTTCAAGCCCCTGTTTTTCCAAAATCTTTGTGTTTGTTCCCGAATATACTTGAAAGCAAATGAGCCTCCAATGAAGTACCCTATTATACTTGTTTCCCACTGTTTTTGAGCTTTAGAGAAGAACTCATTTGAAAAACGTACCGTCGCTGAACCGTCTTCATTGTAGGAGATGTTAGCAGGCTCGACCATGGGTTCAGTACTGGTTACATTCATTGTAACAATGTTGCTCCATGTAGCTCCTCCAGGGTTCGTGGCGATAGTCGCAGGTGTGGCTTTGTCTGTTGATTTTCCCTCAATAGGTGAAGTATGTGAGCCATGACTAGAGTTGTCCATTGCAGGTCCAGAAGCCGGTTGTACGGAGCCATCGTTTAGAATTAGATCTATTTGTTCCCTCATCCGCTCTTGAGCGGCAGGTGACAATGGTTCCCCCACAACTTCTAGTGAGTTCAAAGATTCGTTTTCCACCTCGAAACGAATTAGATTTTGCACAATCTGAGTTGGGGCTACATAGTTATTACCTATAAAAGCCGAGAACTCATCAGAGTCCATAGAGCCTGAGTGCTCTGAGTTGCGAGATCCCATCACGAAGCGTAGATCGGAGCTAAGCAAGATGTGATATGATGAAAGAGGGTATGGAGATTTAGAAAATAAGAGGCGTGAAGCAAGTGGAAAAGGGGATGGAGAAGAGATTGATGGTCAATGGTAGAGAACAGGTGTTTTCCGAGAAGTGTTTAGGGAGGATGAGTTTCTCTCATTATTCTTCTCTTTTCAGCTACGCGAGTACTTATGTGAGTCTTCTTATCATCATAAAGTTTGGCCAAGCCGAAGTCCGAAATTTTAGGTACAAGCTCAGAATCGAGTAAAATATTGCTTGCTTTCACATCTCTGTGTACAATTCGTACTCGAGATTCCTCATGAAGATATGTTAGACCACGTGCCACTCCAGGGCATATTTCAAAATGATTTGACCAGTCAAGGAACAAAGTTCTGTTTCCTGTTTCATTAACACACAAAATTTAACATTTTCGGAATTCATTCAAATTATATCCTAAATACAGTAAGCGTAAGAGAGATCTTAATTTAAGTACAAAATAAAGATAAAGGGAACGATTCTTGAAGACTACAAAAAATATTAAAATATCATAATATTTAAATTTTAGTGTTTGTTTGTCATCCTTTACTAAAAAAAAGAGTATGTGGTTCAATACTTGACAACCACAAAGAATTAACAAATATTTACTCGTAAACATACAAAAACATTTACAAAGAACATATATTTTACAAATTTTAAGCACATTTATTCTGTTCAAGTACGTATACTTTAATAGAATATTAAAAATTAATAAAATCCTAATGGATGAAAAAAAAATATTTTTGAAACATAATAATCAAAAACGTTCATCTCACAGTTTATCGCTTGTTATATGTTAGAGCTAAGAACAATTACCAAATAATGCTTGATCAAGACTGTTGTTTTCAAGATACTCGTAAACCAGCAGCCTCTTATCTCCCTCGATGCAGCATCCATACAATTTCACAAGGTTACGGTGCTGCACAGCAGATATAGTTGCAATTTCTGCCACAAACTGACTCTTTCCTTGATGGGATGCTACAGAAAGTTGTTTAACACCAACAACTCTACCATCATTAAGAATACCTTGTTGATTAAGACATTTTCAATAGCACTGCATGACTTGTTGTCCACATTCCGATAAAAGGCATAAAAAATATTGTTGCCAAGCATAAAATTTCCTTCTAGAATATGAATTGAGTCATATTTAAGAATTTGAAAAACAATGGTAACAATATAGTAACAACAAATTCGTGGTTGACATAAGAATTCGTTTTGGAAGGGGAAAAAGATTTAGTATTGCAAAAAGGAACCCAATTTCAGTTGATGGTACATACAATAGGACTGTTGCCCACAAGTTTTAACCAAACTTCCTTGATCCCTTTCCATAAGGGTACTAAGGCATCAATTGAACCGTTAGTGTTATAGGGAGAATATTGTATAACAATATTTATGGAGGTTGCTGGATTTACGGAGCAAAATACGGATATTTTGCTATAAGAAGAATTGGGATTAGGGTTTTGTGTTTAGTGATGTGGCTGCTCTTGTATATTGATAATCAGTGGTGAACTGTTTCTCATCCTTTACAAGATGCCTACGTACCCTATTTATAGGGATCAAGCCATACGTAGTTCTCTTGGAGAAGAAGTTATCTAGATGGGCTAGGGTTTTTATGGGCTCGGCTTGGCCCAAATCCACTAGTCATCTCCTTGGGTTATTTTTCTACCCATTTACTCGGTCCATGACCCATGAAGGGGAAACCTGCTGCTTGTATAATGTTATAATTTTATCTTTACTGGCGAACCTGACTGGATGACCTCGCATGCGACCTCGCTGGGTCTGGCCATGCGAGGCGATCCTCGCTATATGGAGATATCCTACTTATGCGACCTCACTGGGCCTGACCATAAGCCTTCATAGTAACATACTAGGCCACGCTGGACCTCTAGGCCTCGCTAGACCTTGCGAACTGCGACCCTGCTACTAGGGATCGCTGGCGACCCGCTGTATAAAAATGATATGATGAATCCTCTCATGATGGCGAACTTTAATGACCCATTCCTTATTCTTAGGCCCATTATGTGAGATGTACTGATATTCTTAGCCCATTAGGCCTGTTTAGGACTTATGCCAAAATCAGGCATAACAACTACCCCCCGAGTCCATATTGCCATTAGAAATGCGATGTGGACTCAGAGAATGTCTTCCAGAGAATGAAATGCGAGGCCAAGGCCCATTAGCAATTACTCCTTTATGGGCTCTCATCATAGGCCCAATGATTTTGAAAAAATGCTAACAGCTGGCGCGTCTCTTGATCTGGTCACACCCACTGAGATGATGACACGTGTAGCTTGTTCACCTCTCTCCTCCCTACTATATAAACCTCAATCTTCAAATCATTTGTCACTTTCCTTATTAACAACATACCGAAGTGCTGCCAATTTGCTCCCGGATCAAACAGAGACCCAGCTCGCTATTAATCAAGAACGAGGCCACCCTTTTCCAAGATCTTCAACCTTTCTTCATCAAAAAGTAAGTTTCTCTCTCTTGTTCTTCATTTAAATGCATGCGTAGCTCATAATTTTGTAAATATTTGCTTTATAATTGCATGCGATGCGAGCCTGATTACTTGCGATCCCACACACTTAATTTCACGATGCGATCCCTGCCTCGCTAGACTAAAGAGCGCGATCCCTTATTCTTTATGCACAAAGTAGGAACACTTAGAGCCTTCTCTTTTCCTCTTCTTTTATCTTCTTTGATGTTCTGTAAGCGCACACACTAATATTCCACCATCTTTTCAGATGTCTAGCGATAGCTCAAGGACTCCTTCACCTCTCCCTCACATTTCAATCAGCGCGCGAGCGGCTGCAAATATTGCTAGGGCCACAAGTGCAAGCACCTCATCCTTCAAACTATACATGGATCCTCAATGGTCTCAGGAGGAATTTACCCGAGAGACCCCTCTGACGACATGGAGATCACGACGACCCCCCGCCTCGCAGAGCCGCTCTATTGACCTCCCCTCAAGCTCAATAAACCCAGAATCTTTAACCGTTCCTCCCTCCTCGGTTCAAGGCGAAGTCGAGGAACTGCTAAAGAAAGGTCAAAAATTCTTTTCCAACTTCCCCAAACCTCTTTCTCCTCTTAACAAGAACCTTCTCAATATTAGTCCCATATTACTGACTAGCTCCTCATCAATAGACTCCCTCGGCCACGCTTATTACGAGATGGAGGGTGGCGGTGACAACGAGGCGAACTCTGATGATTCAGACTATGAAGAGCCTAGCTCTGATGATGGTGGTTTGGACGAAGTAGCCAAAATGGTTAACTTTGAAGATTATAGCTATGTTCCCGAAGCCTCTCCTCAACCTTACATCCCGACCCCTCAACCCGAACTGGAGGGCACTGTGTATGTTGGAGGACCTCGCCCCGAAAATATCGAAGAGGGCTCGAAGGTGAAACCAGGTCAGCCTCGCACTCTAGGCTGCAGGGACTTATCTACTTCTCTCGATGCCGAATCTTTAAGAAAGGCAGTTGATACATATAGACCGGAAGGTAAGGTCATTCTACCCACATCTCCAATGCGATGCTACCGCTTCAACTACACTGAAAACGGAGGAAGAGTGCCTCGCATGGTGTTGTCGTCTGCCATGATGAAAATAGGCGTCTCTTCACCTCTTCATCCATTCATCAGGGACGTGTGCGAGACTTACCACCTTGCTCCTATCCAGATCAATCCAAATGGGTATAGAGCCATGATAGCTCTTTATATTATTTATCACAAGTTGGGATATCCGCCACTCGACGCGAGGACCATGGGATACTTCTTGCAATTGAAGAGATGCGGGCCGTCTGATTTTGGCTACGTATACTTCTCAGTTTGGCCAGAGTTTAACAAGAAAGACTTGTACCACAGCGCTCCGAGCAACGCGGGCTCATGGAAGGGACCCTACTTCTACATCCACGAGGTGCCCAGAGTAAAAACATCTTTTAACTATCTTCCAATCGGTCAAGTGCGAACCGTCTTGAAGGGTGAAGAAAAAACCCGAGCTGATGACGTATTGAAGATGCCCCGCGAGGATAGGAATGTGCGAACCCTCCTTTCCTTAGAAAATCTGATTGAATGCGGATTTTTGAAAGACGGGATTCAGCTTCCCTCTGAGGTGGGGCCTTCAAGTGCGAGGAAGGCCTCGCAAAAAAGGAAAGTGCGAGAGGAAGCCTCGTCCTCTAAAATGGCAATGGAAGAGAGTAAGAACACTTTATGTTGTAGTTCAATAATTTCTTCATATTAATTGTCCTTCATTGTCTTCGCATTTTTACTTTTCTCGATAATTATTCTTTAACTGCTTTTTCTTCTCCTTTTTGTAGATATGTCAGGCAAAGGTGGTCGCAGGCCTCCCTTCTGCACAAGAAACAAAGAGATCCCTACCAAACCTTCAACGACCTCTCCACCAAAGAAGACGAACGATCTCCCTCCTCCATCAACAAATGCTAAGGTCGCTCCTCAACCGTCGAAGGCCAATGTTAGCCCTGAGAAACACATCCACAAGAAACACAAAACCGGTCCCCTGCCCCAGGTCTCAAAGCCTGCGGACACGACGCCAGTACATCATTTATACGCAAAGCATGGGTATCTTCATGCTACTGAAGCGGAGTGTACCGAGTGGGTGGGTGCCGAGTTAATTGAAAATTCTGAGGCAGTCTCCAAATGCCTTGCTGAGGGCTTCATCCGCCAGGCCTCGCATCTTCGAGAGCTAAGGCAAGTTGTCCTTGCCAATGAAATGTTGGACAAGGAATTGAAGTCCTTGAAGGCTAAAACTGAAGAGGAAAAGAAGCTTATGCTGGAGAGCTACAAGCGAGCCTTGCAGGCTGATACAGCGACCCTTCGCTCCGAGCTTAAAAAAGTTAGTGATGAAAAGGCAGCCCTTCATAAAGGTTTGAACGAGGCGGAGCAGCATGAGGAGGAGCTGAAGAAAACTCATATGGAGGAGCTCGCGAAGCTGAAGGAGGAGGTCGCTGCTGCTCAGGCTAACAGAGAAGACATCGAAGTGGCCGCCCAGGCTGACTTTATGAAGAGCTTTATTAGAAAAATCCCCAACTTTGATTGGTCACAGCTCGGTCCCGGCAATGCTGAATATGCAGCTGACCTCCGCAAGGAGATAGATGAGGAAGATGCCAAGATCGCCAGCGAAGCTGCTAAGGCCAATGTTACCAACCAAGAAAAACCCAAGGAGGCTGCAGTGTAATCTGTTTTATTCCAACATTTCGAACTGGGGATGCGGACACCCTTTGAATGTCTCGCCAATTGTAATATTTTGTTGATAACTTTTGATAACTTTTGAAGTATATTGGGCTCGTGTAGCGACCCTATAACTGCTTTGCCAACTACTATCGATTTATATTAACTGTCTTCATTTCTTCATGTCTGGTATTTGCTTTATAGCTTGCCTTTATATTTCTGAAATATTATCATGTAGATTGGCCTCGCATCTGCGAAACTTCCCCTGTAAAATTTGTAGCTTTTTCTCTTAATTTTACTTTAATCTTCAAGGTGGACCTTGTCTCTTCAAAATCAAAACTTGCGATGCCTTCCTTGTGAGGTCGCAGACACGATCCAGAGATTGAGGTCGCACCTTGACTTTTCTTTTAAACTTTGAACTTCTTTGAGGAGATACTTTTTAACTAAACTTTGAAGACATTCCCTCAGGTCGCAGTAAATGCACACTCGTGACCTCGTTGACCTGAGGGGTGTTCGGCCTCGCATACGCTGTGCTGGCCTAGTCCTGAAAATTTTTAACACTGACAAAAGAATAAAATTGCATAACTTTTTTGGAGAATAAATTTCATAAATATAAATACTAGGGACAAAGCCCAACTAGGGACAAAGCCCAAATTTCATTACATCATAACGAGGAGGTGTCTATATGATCACTACCCCCCGAGTACTTTGTATGAATTTATTCATGCTAAGTAGTAGTAGATGGAGACCACCAGGAGCGAAGCTTCTACTGGTAGTATTTTCTCAAATGTTCTGCATTCCAGGCTCGTGGCATGACCTTATCATCCATATCAGTTAGATAATAAGTCCCTTCATTGATGACACCGTAAACTTTATAGGGCCCTTCCCAATTAGCTCCAAACACCCCATGAGACGAGACCTTAGTGTTAGGCATCACTCTCCTAAGCACCAAGTCCCCCACGCGAAGATGTGGCACGCGAACCTTTCCATTATAATACCTTGCGGCCCGCCTTTGATACGCAGCGAGCCTAAGCTGAGCCTCTTCTCTTGACTCTTGAATCATGTCTAAGTAGAGCCTGTGATTGACTTCGTTTGCCTTGGGGTCGTAATGTTCCCTTCTGAACGAACCTGACCCTACTTCCACGGGTACCATGGCCTCGCACCCGTATGTCAAAGAAAATGGAGTCTCACCTGTGGTAGACCTTGGGGTCGTATTGTATGACCACAAGACCTTTGGTAGCTCCTCGGGCCAATTACCCTTACTTTCCTCCAACCTAGCTTTTAAGGTATGCTTGATGATTTTGTTGATGGCCTCGGTTTGTCCATTCGTCTGGGGGTGACTCACAGCAGAAAAACTTTTCTTGATTCCCAAACTCTCACAAAATTCTTTCATCTCCTTGCTATCGAATTGCTTCCCATTATCTGAAATGAGCTGATACGGAATCCCATAGCGACAAACAATTGCTCTGTAAACGAAGTCCTTCAACTTTTTAGCTGTAATTGTAGCAAGAGGCTCGGCCTCGGCCCACTTAGTGAAATAGTCCACAGCCACGACTGCATATTTTACTCCTCCCTTAGCTTTAGGGAGTTCGCCAATAAGATCTATTCCCCACATAGCAAAAGGCCAAGGGCTCATCAACGAGGTGAGATGAGCTACTGGGGCATTACTAAAATTTGCATATCTTTGACACTTGTCACATCGCCTAGCGAACTCAAAAGCATCCCTTTTTAATGTGGGCCAAAAATACCCTTGTCGCAGAATTTTTTGAGCCAGGGAACTACCCCCCGAGTGATTGCCACATATTCCTTCATGGACTTCTCTCAAAATATAGGTACATTCTTCACCATCTACACACCTCAAAAGTGGAGTGTTGAACCCTCTTCGATACAAGACCTCGTCATAAATAACATAGCGAGCCGCCTGATATTTGACCCTCCTCGCTTCTTTTTTATCCTGAGGCAGCATCCCATTCTTTACATACCCCCAAATAGGGGCCATCCATGTTGACTCCTGGCTCGCTAGTTCCATAACAAATTCTTCTGGAACACTAGGTTTACTTTGAATTTCCAAGGGGATAATCCCAAATAAAGTAGCCTCGCGCCGCGAACCCATTTTTGCGAGGGCATCTGCTCCCTGATTTTTTGCCCTCCTGATAAACTCCACCTTTACTTGCTTGAATGACTTCATAAGCCTTTGCACACATCTTAAATATAGCTCGATCTGGGGTCCCCTGGCTTGCCATCCACATCCAACATGACCCGTGACTAACATCGAATCGCTATATGCATTGAGGTTCTCTACTTTCATTTCTATTGCGAGCTTGAGGCCGATTATGAGAGCCTCGTATTCTGCTGCATTATTAGAAGCTTCGAAGGCGAAGTGAACAGCACTACTCAACTTGCGACCCTCAGGTGTAACAAGCTCGATCCCAGCTCCGGCCCCTTCTTTGTTAGAGGCCCCATCAACATACAACTCCCACCATGAGGCTGAATTCTCATTTTTGACTTTAGGTTCAACCACTTCTGGGATCGCTATGAGAGCCCAGGCATCTTCCTCAGATTGGGAAGGAAACTCCAATATGAAATCTGCCAAAGCTTGGCCCTTTATTGCACCTCGAGGCTTGTACTCAATGTCAAATTGACTTAGCTCAATGGTCCACTTTAAAAGTCTACCCGAGGCTTCGGGTTTATGCATTACTTGTCTGAGTGGATATGCAGTGCGAACTTGGATACTATGAGCCTGAAAATATGGCCTCAGCTTTCGCGAAGCCAAAACTAAAGCATAGGCGAGCTTCTCCATATTGGTGTAGCGAGTCTCGGCATCTTGCAGCCTCTTACTGACATAATACACGGGGAGCTGAAGTTTTCCCTCCTCGCGAACGAGGACAGCACTGATGGCATATTCTGAAACTGCCAAGTATACAATAAGAACCTCACCTTCATTGGGCTTAGAAAGTAGTGGAGGCGAGCCCAAATGCTCTTTTATTCTCTGAAAGGCTTCCTCGCACTCAGGGGTCCATTCAAAATTCCTTCCCACCTTCTTGATCGCTTTAAAGAATTCATGGCACTTATCTGATGATTTAGAAACAAATCGATTCAATGCTGCGATCCTCCCAGTTAAACTTTGTACCTCCTTTACACTTCTTGGCGACCTCATCTCCAACAATGCCTTTATTTTAGCTGGATTAGCCTCAATTCCTCTGTGGTTAACAATGAACCCCAAAAACTTTCCAGATTCGACCCCAAAAACACACTTCTGGGGGTTGAGCTTCATTCTAAATTTTCTCAATATATCGAACATTTCCGCGAGGTGGGCTACATGATCCCCAGCCTCCTTGGACTTTACAAGCATGTCATCTACATAGACCTCCATTGTCTTTCCAATTTGCCTTTCAAACATCATGTTAACGAGCCGCTGATAAGTAGCACCTGCATTGAGGAGACCAAAGGGCATCCCAATATAGCAATAGAGTCCCCTGTCTGTGATAAACGAAGTGTGCTCCTGGTCGGGACCATACATGGGTATCTGATTGTACCCAGAATAGGCATCCATGAAACTTAAGAGTGCGTGGCCCGCTGTTGCATCTACCAATTGATCAATTCTTGGAAGAGGGAAACTATCCTTCGGGCAATGCTTATTCAGATCAGTAAAATCCACACATGTCCTCCACTTGCCATTTGGCTTCTTGACTAGGACAGGGTTTGCGAGCCAGTCAGGGTAAAATGATTCCATAACGAGCCCGACCTCGAGTAGCCTGTCAACTTCTTCTTTTAGAGCCTCGGCTCGCTCTCCACTAATTGGTCTTCGTTTCTGCCTCACTCCCTTCTTGCTTGGATCAAGATTAAGTCTATGACACATCACATTGGGATCGATCCCTACCATATCTTCATGAGACCATGCAAACACATCCAAATTAGCTTTAAGAAACTCCACGAGCCTTCCCCTAAGATCAGGATTCAACTGCGACCCTATCTTCAATACTTTTGTAGAATCCTTGGGATCAACAAGGATAGATATAGTATCCTCTGCGGCCCCGACTTGCTCCACATGCTCAGGGATGCGAGGGTCCAAATCAATTTCAACATTTCGAGCCCGACTAGACTCTGCTTCATCTTGCATCACTACTCCCGCATGCCCGTACTCATTCACAATTGTTGTTTCTCTTGTGATACCATTAGGTAGGTCTACCAATGTTGACATTTCCTGGCGAACCCATTTCCCCTTTCGGGCTCGCACAGCGGCCTGCTCTGGACTTTCCTCTTCATCGCTAGCTTCTTCAACAATTCCTTCCTGTAAAACCAACACAGGTTGCGAGGCTTCCATCATAATTGCCCCTGGTACTGGTTCCACCTGCATGCCCAAGCTGTCAAAATAATCATCAGGCAATTCCTCGATTGAAATTATGTTACAACCATTTGAAGGTTGCGATGCCTCGACACCCATAGAACCTCTTCCCTTTTCTGCTGACTTCAGGGCCTGATTATAGCACTCTCGTGACTCGTGCTGAATTCCTCTAACACAACCCACACCATGCGGGGTTGGAAATTTCATTGAGAGGTGGTAGATAGAAGTCACCACCCTCATTTCTTTCAAGATGGGACGTCCCACAATAGCATTGTAAGCAGATGGTTGATCCACGACCATGAAATCAGCGACCTGCGTAGTGATGCAGGGCTCGTCCCCCAAGGTGATGGGGAGCCTGATTAGCCCTTTAACACTAACAGACGCTCCAGTGAATCCATAGAGGTGGCCTACTGTTGGAATTAAATCTTTGTCTACAAAACCCATTTTCTTGTAAACATCATACATCAAAACATTCACAGCACTTCCATTATCCACTAGCACCCTGTAGATATTCTGTGAGCCAATACGAACTCGAACCACCAGAGCATCAGAGTGAGGATGATGTACCCACTTCGCATCCTCTTCAGTAAACATGATATTTGTGTCTTCCCCCTTGAAAAGCTTTGGGGGTCGCTCTTGCAGATGATGCACATTGGTTAAGGGTCGCTCTTTGGCCTCGCGTGCATACCTTTCTCTAGCCTTGTTGCTGTCTCCTCCAATATGCGGCCCTCCAATGATCACATGGATGCTATTACCTCGCTCTTCTCTATCCTTGCGAGGCTCTGTATTTTGGCCCTCATGAGGCACAGCATGATACCCTATGCCTGATTTTCCTGAGCTATCTTGATGCTTTTTCACTTCGCGGACCGCCCATTCTGTTAACTTTCCTTCTCGAATCAAACGATCAATTTGTTCTTTAAGTTGCCAACAGTCCGCTGTATCATGCCCCTTCTGCTCATGAAAATCACAATACTTTGCATTGTTCCATGTCCCTTGTGGACCCATAGCACGGGGTTTCGTGAACATTCCTTTATTTGCGTTGACAGCATAAATATGATCAACTGAAGCCACTAAGGGAACAAATTTGTCTTCATCCCTAGCCGGACGAGCACGAGGTGGGGATCGCCTTGAGGAATCGCGATCCCTTCTCTTTGGGCTCGGGCTACGATCCTGTCTTCGCCTGGGGCTTCGAGAATCCCTTCTTTTTACCCCTTTGCCCTTACTTCCATTGCTACTGGTCCCAACATTCTTCTTGAGATCTGCCAATGATTTCTCAACTCGCTTAAAAGGCTCAGCGACCCGATGCAACTCCGAAAGTGTAACAGGGGTTTGCTCCTGTAATTTCTCCCAGAATTTGGTTCCTTCCCTTACCCCTGCGATAAGAAAATTTTTTACGGCCTCGTCATTTGCACCTCGAACCCGGGGCACTTCAGCATTGAACCTTTTGAAATAATCATGCAGAGTCTCTCCTTCTTTCTGTTTTATATTTGCCAGCGTGGACACAGGAGGTGCATAGAGCATCGAAGATTGGAATTGTTTAATGAAGATATCCACGAGTTGTTCCCAAGAGTCAATGACAACTAGGGACCCTAGCTTTGAAAACCATTGTTGGGCACTCCCTCTTAACGAGGCCGCAAACAGCCTGCACCTCGCTAGCAGTGATACCTGATATACATCCATCTCATTGTTGAATCGAATAACGAACTCAGCTGGATCAGTCTCCCCATTATAGGTCATATCAGAGTGATGACCTCGAAACACAGCAGGCAATGGGGCAGTGCGAATTTCATGAGTGAAGGGCGAGGAGGAACCCATATTGCCGAAGATCCCCTTCTCGCCATTCATCGCATCCAATGCCTTTTTTAAATCTTCTAACTTGTAATCCCCAATTCTCGCCTCTTTGTCTCCATCCTTTTTTTCTCCAGTGCTTGCATGATGAGATTGAGTCTTTTTTGGAGCACTAGATTCTTCCTGGTCATTCCTGCGATCCTTGTTCTTAGGGTCTTCTTCGCGATGTTGGGATCGCTCCCGCTCTCGATTGAAAGGGGGTCTGTCTTCGCGATGATGGGACCGCTCACGCTCTCTACGAGGAGAGGGGGGTCTGTCATTGCGACGATATGACCGCTCACGATCTTTTCGAGGAGATTTGGGTTGATGAGAGCCCTTACTCTTATCCTTGGGTCCTCCATCTCTGTTAGTTTTGAGTTTTTCCAACTTGAGACGAAGATCGTGCTCACTGAGTTTCTTTCCAACACGGTCAAAGACACTAACGGACCGTCCTTCTGACGAGGCGGGCTTCGCTTTCGATACCTCTTTATCAATCGTAGCTACTTCCTCCTCCCAATCAGGGTTCGTTCGATCGGTTACTACATCATCAAAGTCCCCGACTAGATTCTTGGTGGGACCTTTGCTACTTTCTGGTTGATGAGTTCGATCCCCTATCCTTGTATTCCTTTTGAAGCCTCTGGAATTATGTCGCTTCTCCATCTTGGCCACCGAAGCCCTTACCTCAATCATTTGATCGCCAAGGCCTTTCAAGAAAGACATGACGTCGCCAGGCAAGGCTGTCTGTTGGACAACAGGGGGGGTCTGCTCCTTTTCAAATTCATCCTCGAATTCTCCCTCGATTCCTTCTCTGTGCACTTCGCTCTCTGATGGGTTCTTCTTACGGGGATCATCCTTATTCCTCCTATGTGACCCCGGGGTTTCCCCCTCTCCGTTCCTCTTCTTGTGAGATTTAGTCATCGTTCTCCCAATCAATGACTAGGCCCCTCCTTCTAGCGCCAAATGTTGTAGGGAGAATATTGTATAACAATATTTATGGAGGTTGCTGGATTTACGGAGCAAAATACGGATATTTTGCTATAAGAAGAATTGGGATTAGGGTTTTGTGTTTAGTGATGTGGCTGCTCTTGTATATTGATAATCAGTGGTGAACTGTTTCTCATCCTTTACAAGATGCCTACGTACCCTATTTATAGGGATCAAGCCATACGTAGTTCTCTTGGAGAAGAAGTTATCTAGATGGGCTAGGGTTTTTATGGGCTCGGCTTGGCCCAAATCCACTAGTCATCTCCTTGGGTTATTTTTCTACCCATTTACTCGGTCCATGACCCATGAAGGGGAAACCTGCTGCTTGTATAATGTTATAATTTTATCTTTACTGGCGAACCTGACTGGATGACCTCGCATGCGACCTCGCTGGGTCTGGCCATGCGAGGCGATCCTCGCTATATGGAGATATCCTACTTATGCGACCTCACTGGGCCTGACCATAAGCCTTCATAGTAACATACTAGGCCACGCTGGACCTCTAGGCCTCGCTAGACCTTGCGAACTGCGACCCTGCTACTAGGGATCGCTGGCGACCCGCTGTATAAAAATGATATGATGAATCCTCTCATGATGGCGAACTTTAATGACCCATTCCTTATTCTTAGGCCCATTATGTGAGATGTACTGATATTCTTAGCCCATTAGGCCTGTTTAGGACTTATGCCAAAATCAGGCATAACAGTTAGTATGTACAAATTTGACAGGGTACTCTTTCTCCAGAAGGGAGACAGTAATGATTACAATTTGTATTTCAGTCATAAAAAAAACCCTGCAAACCTCTAATTTGTACCATAGAAGTGACAGAAGCGATTCACAACAGAGATCACATATATATTTATTTTCACTTATTTTATTTTAATTATATGAACTGTAAAAAAAAATACAGTTATTAACTACAAATATGACTCACCTTGTAAACAGGCCCGAATCCCCCCTCCCCAAGCTTATTAATGGGACTAAAGTCATTAGTTCCAGCTTTCAGTTCTGCATAACTAAAAGTATATGGTCTGGCATCCAGCCCCAGAAACTCTGTTATTTTGGCGCAAAAAAGAACAACAATTAATCAAAACAGAAGTATATCCATAGGAATATATTTCAACTTGTATAATAAAACATAAACATATAAATTATATGACACCAATTTCTACATTAACATTCATTTAACACCAAACTACTATGATGCAGAAGATTGGAAAGCACCGAATGACAGAAGAAAACATGATAAGAATAATATGAACTAGACTAGCCACCATTACATGTGGTGACAAAAGGATGCATTAGGAGTATACTGATATCATTTGGTTATAGTAATTTATAGAATTTTCCCTGAAGCCCCAAACACTTAATTATAATCAGGTCATGACCATGACAATTATTCTGCCTTTTGCCTCTACAATCATACCCTTTCTCGATAAATTCAGCCATCATAAAGTTTAGTTTTTCTACAATTGATGTAGAGAATCATTCGTCTTCTGGGGCATATGTAGGTCCACACTATCATTATTCCCTTAACCGCCTATTTCCCCTTACGTCCTGCTCAATATTTTAATTCACTTGCATAGTTGCATGGAGTTTTCCATAATCTTTTGCGGCCTCGTCATCTATTTAACCATATTAGTGTAATTATTTTTTGCATAAGTTGGTTCCTGACAACCGCAAATCGTTTTTACCCTCCGAAAGAGTCTAGAATTCACCAATTAGAATCACAAAGCAAAAATAGCCACTTAAGGATCTTCCAGAAATTTGTTTTAAAATTAGTGACAACTTGCATATATACACAAACAACCACTTCACTTTAGTCACAAGGATAATGACAATATCAACCTCTGAAAGTCTATTTTTTTGAAAGTCTATTAATAATATAAGATAAAAACATATAAACAATGGCTTAATTTAAGGCCATATAAAAGCATTGCTGAATTTTTTGTCAAAAGGTCAGAGGTGCAAAGAAGCAATCCTAATTAAATGGATTTTCCACCAAGTATATTGAGAAATTGTCAACCACGTACTCACAGATACAATCAAACTTACTCATCCAGATTAGAGCCTCGTCAGGGTTCTTAACTAAAGATTTACATATAAAGAAATTAGTACACGCATCCTGGGATACCAAACAGTAGATAGTTAGACGTTACTGCCGTGTTTCATAAATTATCCGTGCTGTATAATGCAACAAGTAAAAACCTTTCTTTGTGTCAACACATAATATGAATAACTATGAGTACGGTGCATCCATACTAGCACTTGAAAAATAGTCCAAGTAAAAATATAGACAAATATAGACAAATAAAATTATTAGATGTCGAATCAATGTTAAAATATTATGAAAAATCGGTTTCCTTCTTTACCTTCATCTTCCAAGGCATTTCGCTTTTTCCTTCTTCGAACAAAGAAAAACACAATGAACACAGCCAGAAAGCCTACAATAACAACCGGAACGACTATCCCCACAATTAGACCAGTAGAATCATTGCTTAGAGTAGGAGTGAAATCTGCATGTAGTGAGTTCATTAGAGGAATTTAGAGAAAAGAAGAGCAGGGTTCAAGCTACTAATTTTAGTCTACTACATTTTGAAATTGTGTTAATTACCTGGAGTGGCACTGATTGCTGAAATAGAAGGCCCATATGTACCTTGACCTGGTATACAACATGTCCCTTTTCCAGCCCAAAATAAATGGATTTCAAGGTAATTTTCAGAAACGTGTACTTTAAAATCTTTTGAAAGTGCACGGAATGAAGATCCAGCGTCCTTGCGTATATCGAAATCTTTCCAGATTAGGTTCCCCTGAGATAAACATATTAATATATCAGAGAAATATTATAACATAAAGAAAAGAAAATGAATTCTCACATTCCTGGATGTCGAATGACAATGAAGAAGAGGAAACCACACATACCTGGATGTATATATCAAATATCCACTTTCCAAGACTCTTCCAAGTAGGAGAATTTAGGACAGCTATATCTGTAAACTGAAGTTTCACAGTATAGTTACCATTTTCAAGCCCTAGGCCATATTACCGCAAAGACCCAGCAGAAATTCGTGTAGTCTGGAACAGTTCTGAGTCCAAGGTATTTGTAAATTGAGATGAAGATGCATATATATATATATATATATATATATATATATATATATATATATATTGTGGATTATTACTCCCTGCATGCAAGCCAGCATTACTGACGGCCCACCTGTTGGCATTCCAGCAAGGTATGTGTTTGACGGACCAAGGGTCTCATTGTCTCTCTCATATACAATCCTGTTTGAAGACGTAACTTGCGGACCACCACACTTAATTGAAAAGTTATAATCTGTAAGATAATGCAACCACAAGTATGATTAGACAAGAGTCGTTTAATGTCTTAATTGTCAAAAAGCTAAAATTCATTAACCTGTTCTTTACACATAGCATTTTATATTCATGAGCGGTTTAAATAGGATACTGTTACTCTATGTAACAGTAATAACAAAGTTACTGAAGCACCTACTGAGTACAAACATAACTGAAGCAGCTACTGAGTGCTAACTTAAGACAAATTCTATTAATGTTCACTCAATGCCAAAAGTAATGTCCAGTGCTAGCTGTCTGTCCTAATAGATTAGTTTGTTAGGATGTTTGTCTTTACTCTTTGTAGCTCTCTTTAAATGTTTCCTTTTCTTTATTCCTGTTGTAATCAAGAATCAATGATTATCAAGACAATGTTCTTGTTACTTTATCTTATTTATCTTCCAACAGTTTGAAGGTTCTATCTTCTATATATTTGTCATGGTATCAGAGCGTTGGTTCATACCTGTGCTCACCAAACTCTGTTAAACACCTACTTAATTTCTTCTATTAGAGTTCTTGATTCCTTAATCATAATGACCTCATATGCCGCTGCTGTTGTTGGAGCTGGATCTTCGCCAAACTCAGCATCAACCAATTCTACTACTATTACCAGTACCATTGACTCAAACCATCCTTATTTCATTCAAAACTCTGACAACCCAGGTATCCCCCTAGTAACTCAACTCCTTACTGAGCAAAACTACCACCAATGGAGCAGATCTGTCTCTATAGCTTTATCTGCTAAAATGAAGCTAGGACTGATTGATGGCTCACTTGCTAAGCCTGGTAGTGATGCACCTCATTACGCTTTGTGGGTTAGATGTAATGATATGGTTGTGTCATGGCTGTTAAATTCCATATCTACTGAAATCAGAAACAGTGTGGCTTATTTTTCAACTGCTAAACAAATCTGGGATGACCTAGAAATTAGGTTTTCTCAGTCCAACCTGCCCAGAATTTTTCAGCTAAGAAAGGAATTAGCCTCTATGCATCAAGGCAGTATGTCTGTTACCTCCTATTTTACTAAATATAGGACCCTAATGGCTGAAATTGATACTCTGTCTCCTATTCCCAAATGTGTGTGCATTAACAATACTTGCTCCTGTGAAAATACCAAGAAATTAGAACAGTATGAAGATACGGTGAAACTGAGTCAGTTCCTGATGGGACTTGGAGATCAATACACTGCAGTCAGGGGTCAACTATTAATGATGAAACCTACACCGACCCTCAATCATGCTTTCTCTCTCTTACTTCAAGAAGAGTCTCAAAGGGAATTTGCAAACAACCAGCCTCCAGTCACTGACAATATGGCCATGAATGTGAGATTCAACAATAGGGCCAAAGTAACTACTTCTACTGGAAACTTGCAAAAAAGGGTCTCCAATGATTCTAATCAGCTTTGTGAGTTCTGTCAAGGTACAGGACATCAGAGAGATAAGTGCTTCTATTTACATGGTTATCCGGAGTGGCACAAACTCTATGGAAAACCAAAACCAAAGTTGAAAAGGCCTATGAACACCAGCTTCAAGACTGCAGCTCAGATCTCTGTTAAAGGTGCAATTCCAGAATGCTCAAACTCTGTAGACAATGTCAAGGATAACAACCTTACTCTCTCAGATGCTCAATGCCAGCAGATTGTGAAGATGCTTCAAGAAAGAATGACTCCTCCCAACTGGAACTCAACTTCTGCAAATCAGCTATCTGGTAAATCTGAACTCAATCATTTTTCAAACAAATACTCTAGTTCAGCTGTTATTGTTAATACAACACACTTTCTAGATAAAGCTAACTCAAATTTGTGGATACTTGATTCTGGTGCGACAAATCATATTACCTTTCAACCCCATCTCCTATATGACACTAAACCTCTAAATTCTGTTCTCCATTTACCTAATGGGGAAACTGAAATCATCACTCATGTTGGTAATGTCAAGCTATCTGCACATTTAACCTTATATGAAGTTCTCTGTGTTCCCACATTTCATTGCAATCTTATCTCTATTGCTAAACTGACTACTCATTCTCCATGTGTTGTTTCCTTTTCAAACTCAAAATGTATGATACAGGACCTTACCCTGATGAAGGAGAGAGAGATTGGTGACTGTGATGAGGGTCTCTATAAGCTTCACACAACCTGTTTCAAGCCAAGCTCTGCAACTGCATCAATTCCTAGTTCTTTTGTTCAACCAAAACCTGTAACAGCTTTTGTTTACCCTGTTATCAGTAATGCTTCTTGTAATAAATCAGATTCTACTTGTTTGTGGCACCTTAGAATGGGCCATCCTTCTGTAGCTATCTTGCAAAAACTACAATTTATCAAAGGATCTTTTGAGTCTCATCAAAATTGTGATATTTGTCATTTCTCTAAGCAACATAGGATTACTTTTCCTGATAGTAGCTCCTATAGTTCTAATAATTTTGATCTTATTCATATAGATGTGTGGGGGCCTTATAAACAAACCACTCACAACAAATGCTCATATTTTTTAACAATAGTTGATGATCATTCAAGAGCCACTTGGGTGTTCCTCTTTGCTCACAAAACTCAAGTCCCAAATCTAATCAAACACTTTGTTACCTATGTTCAAAACCAATTCAAAACAACAATAAAAATTATCAGAACTGACAATGGCTCTGAATTCACCAACTGTGATATCACTTCTTATCTATCTTCTGTTGGGATAGTTCATCAAACCAGCTGCCCTCACACTCCCCAACAAAATGGGAGAGTTGAGAGGAAACACAAACACTTGCTTAACATTGCCAGATCCCTGAAATTTCAGTCCCATATGCCAAATAGTTTTTGGGGGGACTTTATTCTTGCAGCTGCTCATATTGTCAATTTGCTGCCTGTCAAGTTCCTTAAATATAAAACCCCTTATGAACTCTTGTTCCAAAAACATCCCAAATATCAACACCTCAAAGTGTTTGGTTGCTTGTGCTATGCAACTCTCACTGCTCCTAATCATGATAAGTTCAGTCCTAGATGTATTAAAGGAGTATTTCTTGGGTACCCATTTGCAAAGAAGGGTTACAAAATTCTTGACCTACATACCAGAAAATGCATAGTGTCTAGAGATGTTCACTTTGTTGAAACAGTTTTTCCCTTCAAAACAGAATCTTCAAACCCCTTTGATAAATCATTCTTGTATCCAGTTGATAACCCTACTCATCATACCCCTGAAGAAATCCCCAGTCAACCTATTCAACCTGAAGGTGCTCCTGATCCACCTCACCCTCCTTCAGACAACACTGAAATTCCTGTTTCTACTGAAGTTGACATTTCTCAAGACAACGTACCTACCAGACCAGTTAGAACCAAACAGCTCCCAAATAGGTACAAAGACTTTGTAGGCTTACCTAACCATCTATCTCATCACAGCTCACATCTCTCTCAATTCATCCAAGATCAAGGTAAGTGCTCTACAGTTACATGTACTTATCCTCTTCAAAATTACTTGACTTATGATAAATTTAACATTTCTTATAAAGCCTACCTCAATGCTACTTCTCAAGTATCTGTCCCTCACACTTTTTCTCAAGCTGTCACAAATCCAAATTGGTGCAAGGCTATGCAATCTGAAATTGCAGCTTTAGAGAAAAACAACACATGGATCATTGTTCCTCAGATGCCTGACCAACATATTGTTGATTGCAAATGGATTTTCAAAGTGAAATACAATCCAGATGGTTCAGTGGAAAGATACAAGGCAAGGTTAGTTGCCAAGGGATTTACCCAAACTGCTGGTCTTGATTACTTTGAGACTTTTGCCCCAGTAGCCAAGATGGTTACTGTTAGACTTCTTCTGGCAATGGCAGCATACAAACAATGGCCATTGACTCAAATGGATGTTGCAAATGCTTTTCTGAATGGTGATCTCAAGGAGACTGTTTATATGAGGCTCCCTCCTGGCTTTAAGGTTCTGACCTCTCAATCTCAGTTCAACAATTCTGTTCCCATGGTATGCCTATTAAAGAAATCTATATATGGCCTTAAACAGGCTCCAAGAGATTGGTACACTAAACTGTCATCAGCCTTACTGTCTTTTGGGTTCCAAAAATCCCACAGTGACAATAGCTTGTTCACTCTAAACAACAAAACTGGCTTTGTTGCTATTGTTGTCTATGTAGATGATATGCTAATTACTGGTTCCTCAGACCAGTTAATTACCTCTGTCAAAAACTACTTGCATTCTCAATTTCAGATCAAAGATCTAGGTCCCTTAAAATACTTCTTGGGCATTGAAGTTGCCAGGTCAACTCAAGGTTTCTATCTCAACCAGAGAAAATATGTCCTAGATCTTCTAAGTGATACAGGCCTCACTGCAGCAAAGCCATCTGTTGTCCCCATTGAACAAAATCACCAGCTTTTGAAAAACTCATCTCCTCTTCTCCCTCAGTCTGGTATCAATACTTATAGAAGACTTGTGGGGAGATTGATCTACCTCACTATCACTAGACCAGATTTGTCATACTCAGTACATGTCTTGTCTCAGTTCCTATCATGCCCCAGAATTGATCATCTTCAAGCTGTCT
Organism: Kitagawia praeruptora; assembly: GCA_037693485.1. Taxonomy (NCBI): domain Eukaryota; kingdom Viridiplantae; phylum Streptophyta; class Magnoliopsida; order Apiales; family Apiaceae; genus Kitagawia; species Kitagawia praeruptora. Next base: position 7,008,757 of record CM075348.1, on the reverse strand, counting down.
ATAAGGTACTCAGATATTTAAAGCAATCTCCAGGTCAAGGCATCCTAATTCCTGCTTCTGGCCCTCTGCAATTGACAGCTTTCAGTGACTCTGATTGGGGAGGCTGTCCAAACACCAGACACTCTCTAACAGGTTTTTGCATTATGCTCGGGTCATCTCTAATCTCATGGAGGTGCAAAAAGCAACATACAACCTCAAGATCTTCTGCAGAAGCAGAATATAGAGCCATGGCTGACACTTGTTGTGAAGTCACATGGTTACTAGCCCTTCTCAAGGACCTTCATCTCCCTCAAATGCTACCTGTTCCCTTTTACTGTGACAGCAAATCTGCCCTATACATTGCAGACAATCCAGTCTTTCATGAGAGGACAAAACACATCGAAATCGATTGTCATCTTGTTAGAGAAAAACTTCAGCAAGGGATTATTTCTACCTTCCATCTTCCCTCTTCTGACCAACCTGCAGATATGTTCACAAAGGCTGTTGGTGCATCTCAGTTAAATTTCTTTAAATCCAAGTTAAATGTCTGTGATCTCTTCCAGCCATCCAACTTGAGGGGGGATGTTACTCTATGTAACAGTAATAACAAAGTTACTGAAGCACCTACTGAGTACAAACATAACTGAAGCAGCTACTGAGTGCTAACTTAAGACAAATTCTATTAATGTTCACTCAATGCCAAAAGTAATGTCCAGTGCTAGCTGTCTGTCCTAATAGATTAGTTTGTTAGGATGTTTGTCTTTACTCTTTGTAGCTCTCTTTAAATGTTTCCTTTTCTTTATTCCTGTTGTAATCAAGAATCAATGATTATCAAGACAATGTTCTTGTTACTTTATCTTATTTATCTTCCAACAGTTTGAAGGTTCTATCTTCTATATATTTGTCAGATACAACTGGAAAAATTTAACTTCAAAGGGTTAATTCGTTAAACACATAAAATTTGTTACTGAATGACGGACAATACCATATAACTGATGCACATCTTCAGGTTTTTTAAGCATAACATATTGCATTCGGTTTTTTAAGCATAAGATATTGTTTTGCCGTCAATTATTAATACAATATTATTTCATTAATTTATATACACAATATTTGCATTCTGGATGCAATACTTCAATCTTATACAATAAACTTATTGGGTTCGTCAATCAACAATGGGACAAAATATTTTATCCCCTTGGCTCCCGTTAGGCAATTATTTTTGATCTTTCAATGGTTTTGGAGTTGAAAAAATAGATATCCCAAATTTAATTGGCTCAATGTGTCCAATGTCTTTTATCCTGATCAAAGTAGTAGGTGCTTTTCTGCAAAACAGCAATGGGTTGTCTTCTACAACATTTTAGAAACCTAATTTTCCAATATTGGACGCTGCAGTGGGTTGATGAACCTCTAGATTTCATCCTTCTCATACTCTAGATCATATGCTGAATTATAGACATACTCTTAACTGCTAATACATGAGATTGACCATTTTTCTTAACAATAAAAAAAATGTCGACACGGTAATAAGCAAGGAAAAAATGAGATGGTACAAGCCGCTACATCAATTCATATTTGCAGGTGTTCAATGACTATTAGGGTACACCTCAATCACCAAAATTACATCTTGGAGAATCACGATTGCAAGGAAAACCCCTCTGCAAACAGTTCAATCTGCTAAGAATTAACTGGATCTAAGAAGAATAATTCACTCAAACAAAAGGACACGCTTTGATTGATAAATAATAAGTAACGAAATAAGTGTTTTTCAGCTCACTTTCGAGAGGTGAGAGTCTCTCCCAAACCAGACCAATATCAATTACAATATGAATGAGTCACCCTAATTTCCCTCACCCCCTTTTACAACAATTATTCAGTTTTCCCAAAATACCCTTATAAACATTTCCTTATGCCTAGCGTGCCCTTTGTTTATATGTGATCAATCTTGGCTCCCCTGTTTCTTCTGTAGCATTACCCGCCGCCAGTAATGACACCTTGTCCTCAAGGTGGAAGTCTGCAAACCGTGCTGATATGTCTGTGAAATGCTCCCATGTGGCTTCTGTTTCTGGCAACCCTGCCCACTTAATGAGTACCTCAGATTCAACCTCTACTCCTGCTGTTTTATTACGAATGCCTAGCACCTTCTCAGGTCTGCTTTCCATAATTAACGATTTAGTAAGATCTGGTGGTAGCTGCAGGATGGTCGTGGGTTGTCCTATGACTTGTTTTAACTGCGACACGTGGAACACTGGGTGGATTTTGGCCTGGGAAGGTAATTCCAGCTTGTAGGCCACCTTGCCCACCCTTTGCACTACACGGTATGGCCCGTAAAATCTGGAGCTCAGTTTATCAAAGGCTCGGCGGGCTAGAGACTGCTGTCTATACGGTTGGAGCTTGAGTAGGACCTGGTCCCCAACTTGAAACTCAGCTTCTCTACGGTGTAAATCCTCTTGGGTATTCATTCGATGTTGTGCAGGAAGGAGGTTGGCTTTTAGATCATCGAGCATGGCATCTCTTTCCACCAGTTTGTCCTCCAAAGTAGACACCCCTGTACTCCCTGGTGGAAATTTCACAAGTTGGGGTGGATCCCTCCCATACAGAGCCTTGAAAGACGAGATGCCAGAGGAGGAATGTGTGGCTGTGTTGTAGCAGTACTCAGCCCACGGCAGCCAAGAGGCCCAAGTACGGGGCTGCCCTGTAATGAAACATCGTAGATAGGATTCTACACATTTGTTAACCACCTCGGTTTGCCCGTCCGATTGGGGATGATAGGCTGTGCTAGGGCAAAGTTTAGTTCCATGGAGGCGAAACAGCTCGCGCCAAAACAGTGACATAAAGACCTTGTCCCGATCTGATACAATGGTGGATGGAAAACCGTGCAAGCGAACCACTTCCTTTATAAATATTTCTGCAACAGACACGGCCGTGAAAGGGTGTTTGAGTGAAATGAAATGACTGTATTTGGTGAGGCGATCCACCAGGATTGAGTTAACTCCCTTTGACTGGGGCAGGCCCTCGATAAAGTCCATGGACACGTCTTCCCACACTTCATTTGGCACCGATAATGGTTGCAAGAGCCCTGCAGGGCTCAAGGTGGAAGTCTTCTGTTGTTGGCAGATTTGACAAGCACGCACATAGGCTGAGATCTGCTTACGCATGTTAGGCCAATACCAATTAGTGGCTAGACGTTGGTAAGTCTTTAAATCGCCCGAATGCCCCCCAGGGGTGAGTCATGGTAGTCATGAAGTAGAGTGGCCACGAGAGGGGAATTGGTTGGTATGACCACACGTCCCTTGTATTTCAACACCTCATGGTCGAGATGGTACCCTTTAGGCACTTGGGTGCCTGCCTTCAAATCTGCGGTGAGCTGCTTAACAAAAGGGTCCCGCTGAACAAGATTTTGTAGGTCAGCCCAGTTATGCCCCCCTGACGACATGAGCGTACTAAGCTCGACTGATCCCTGATATTCCCGTGACAAGGCGTCGGCCACTCTATTCGAGGCCCCTGTTTTGTACTGAATTTTGAAGTGAAAGCCCATCAATTTACTAACCCAACCTTGGTATTCCGCCCCCACTTCGCGTTGTTCCAACAAAAACTTGAGGCTGCGTTGGTCCGTCCGTATCACAAACTCCCTCCCTAACAAGTAATGCCGCCACTTAAGCACTGCCAACACTATCGCCATCAGTTCTTTCTCGTAGATGGACTTCAAAAGAGCCCGTTGCCCTAACACCTTGCTGAAATACGCTATGGGGTGCCCTTCTTGGAGTAACACCGCCCCCACCCCATATCCAGATGCATCCGTTTCGAGGATGAATTCCTTGGTGAAATCAGGCAGTGCCAAGATTGGCGCCCGAACCATTGCCTCTTTGAGGTTATCAAAAGCTGTTGTGGCCTCTTCTGTCCAACCGAATTGATCCTTCCTTGTTTGTTCCGTTAGTGGTCTTGCAATGGTTGCAAACCCGGAGATAAACTTCCGGTAATAACCCGTCAAACCAAGAAACCCCCTAAGTTCTTTCAAGTTTCGAGGAAGAGGCCATTCTGTCATGGCCTTGATTTTATCCACATCTGCAGAAACCCCTGAGGCCGATATCACGTGCCCCAAGTACACTATTTTTTGTTGTCCAAACTCGCACTTTGTCTGGTTAGCATACAGCTAGTGCTGAGCTAGTGTTTGCAGAACGGTGGCCAGGTGCTCCTGGTGCTGCTCCTCAGTTGGGCTATATATTAGAATATCGTCAAAAAAGACGAGAACAAACCTCCGGAGAAATGGCTTGAAGATGGAGTTCATGAGGGCCTGGAAAGTGGCCGGAGCATTCGTTAGCCCAAACGGCATTACGAGAAACTCGTAATGCCCCATATGAGACTGAAAGGCTGTTTTTGCAATATCTTCGCTGCGAATCCGGATCTGATGATACCCCGATTTTAAATCCAACTTTGAAAATACCCTAGCTCCATGCAACTCATCCAATAGCTCGTCAATGGTCGGTATAGGGAACTTGTCGGGAATAGTGGCCTTGTTTAGTGCCCTATAATCGACACAAAACCGCCAAGAGCCGTCTTTCTTCTTGACTAAGAGAATGGGGCTTGAGAATGGACTGTTAGACTCTCGAATGATTCCAGCTTTCAACATATCCAGCACCAGGTTTTCGATCTCATTTTTCTGTGACTGGGCATAGCGGTAAGGCCTTACACTGATTGGGTCAGTGCCTTCCTTAAGTGTTATGGAGTGGTCGTGGCTCCGTTTTGGAGGAAGCCCAGGTGGCATGTTAAACATCGTTGCAAATTGTCGTAACACCGGTTGCAACGAGATTGGGACCCTTGTCTTATCCTCCTCCCTGAATTGCTGCTGCTCCGTAACTCCTAAATGGTTACATTCAACTATATATCCTTCTCCTCCTTTTCGTAATGTTTTGATCATGGCCTTTAAGGTGATCATAGACCTTCCCAGAGAGGGGTCTCCCTTTAACGTCACCGTGTCCTCCCCCAGTTTGAACTTTAATGTCTGAGTCTTCCAATTGGTCGATACCGTTCCCGATTTTTCAAGCCACTGTACTCCTAGTATCAAATCTGAATTACCCAGTGGTAGGGGCAGGTAGTCCTCGATCATTGTCACCCCAGGCAAGTGCAGGACCACCGATTTACATTCCCCCTCCCCTCGTACATCATCTCCTGTTCCCAGGGACACTCCAAACCCTTTCGAATGCACCATTGGTATTGCCAATTTCTTCACTGTCTCTACCGATACGAAGTTGTGTGTCGCTCCTGGGTCAATCATGACCACCACCTTGTGACCAGCTATGTCTCCCAACAATTTCATGGTCTTAGGGCTAGTGATGCCCACAACAGAATTCAAAGAGATCTCCGGCTGGAGTGATATTGACCCCAAGTTATCCTCTATAGGCAGCCCTTCTTCCACCAACTCATCGTCTTTGTCCTCCGTATCCCCTTCCTGCATTAAAACCACACTTAATTCCATACGTTTGCACCTATGCCCCGCCGACCACTTCTCCTCACACCGAAAACACTCCCCCTTTTCCCTCTTCTGCTGTAACTCTTTTTCCGATAACCGCTTCACATTACCAAGGGGTTTAACTACCGGAATTCCAGAAATGCTCCGTGCAGGAGATGATGAGGCCTGTGAATAAACGGAAGCAGAACGTGTTGATGGGCTAACAGAAAAAAAACTCGAGTTACCTGAGTATGATGAGAAGGATCCCGTGCGCTTGGTGTCTCCCTTGAAACTGGTGTGGGAAACACTCATAAGCTTGTCCTCTACTTTTACGGACAAATCCATAGCATGGTCCAGGCTGCGAGGCCCTAGGAGACGCACCTCTGCCCGTATATCCGCATTAAGACCAGATATATACTGTGCCTTCGCTATCTCTTCGGGAACCCCTACCAACGGCGCCATTAGTTCAATGAATTTTCTTCGATACTCCACAACCCCCGTAGTCTGCTGGTGATTCAACCATTGTTCATATAAACTACCGGTCGACACAGGACGGAATTGATGTAAGAGCATCCCCTTCAATTCCTCCCACCTGCGTATCGGTCGTCGTCCATGCTCCCACTGGTACCACAAAAGAGCATCGCCATCTAACGACACGACCGCCGCCTCCAATTGCTCCCCCTCACTCAGCCGATAGAAACTAAAATATCGTTCAGCTCTAAGGATCCAGCCATCCGGGTTGGTACCTTCGAAGACTGGTAAATCCAACTTCTTAAACCGCCAATTCGTACCATCATTCAACCCTTGAGTCACCGTTCCCCCGTTGTCTGGGAAAAATTGACCCGACCCATATTCTCCAACCCTACCTGACCCGTACCCGGATCCACCGGGTCGCCCCGAATCCACCACGCCGTCCCCATTTTGACCTACCACCCCTTTCCCGGATCTTTTCCCAACCGACCCTATCTCCTCTTCCCCTTGTAACATTTCATTCGATTTGAGAGACGAAAGCGATGACCGTACCTCTGCTTGGAACCGATCTTGTTCTGCCTTCATCATGTTCATCGATCTAGTGATCTGCTCTATGCCCGTATTCACAGCGGTGGCGATCTGTTCCACCATGGCCGTCTGTAGATCTACCAACCCTTTTTCTAAAACCTCAATCCGATGTTGATTGGACGGCGGCGCCTCTATTTCTACCTCCGATCGTACGTGCTCTAATACCACTTGCTAAGAATTAACTGGATCTAAGAAGAATAATTCACTCAAACAAAAGGACACGCTTTGATTGATAAATAATAAGTAACGAAATAAGTGTTTTTCAGCTCACTTTCGAGAGGTGAGAGTCTCTCCCAAACCAGACCAATATCAATTACAATATAAATGAGTCACTCTAATTTCCCTCACCCCTTTTACATCAATTATTCAGTTTTCCCAAAATACCCTTAAAAACATTTCCTTATGCCTAGCGTGCCCTTCGTTTATATGTGATCAATCTTGGCTCCCCTGTTTCTTCTGTAGCACAATCCTGCAGGGAGAATGCTGAGAGCAGAAAATGCAGGTCAACTAAAATAACAAAAATACAAGAACTAACTTTCGAAGATATATGCCAAGAAAAAAAGTGCCACTAGAGAATTTGTATATTGTGGCTACTAATTTTAAGAAATACATGATTGAATATGTGCTTCTCCAGCCATGAAAATTAAGCACTTATACCTAATCCACTAGCCATGTACTTTAAAAATTACAGACACTGATTTTGCACAAAACATCTTTGCCCAACTCCAAACATGTGACTAGTCTCTAATCTATATGCACCGGCACTTATGAATGCTACTGCAGCGAGAATATTTTTGATTTAAAATTTTGAAAAGCTAATTAGATAGATGTGGATTACTTGGGCGATGAGTGAACAAATTATTAACACACTTAGAAGCATAATTATCATGCATCAGAAATTGCAATATTAAAATTGTTATATTAGGAAAAACTAGATGATTGAGAATCACCTGCTATTTGATCCTTCAATTGTGAAGTTGTTGACAGCTAAATTACTGCATATTATACCATAAAGCTCTCATTGTTAGTTTGGAATTGTTATAGGGAGAATATTGTATAACAATATTTATGGAGGTTGCTGGATTTACGGAGCAAAATACGGATATTTTGCTATAAGAAGAATTGGGATTAGGGTTTGGGTATTTTGATATGGCTGCTCTTGTGTATTGATAATCAGTGGTGAACTGTTTCTCATGCTTTACAAGATGCCTACGTACCCTATTTATAGGGATCAAGCCATACGTAGTTCTCTTAGAGAAGAAGTTATCTAGATGGGCTAGGGTTTCTATGGGCTCGACTAGGCCCAAATCCACTAGTCATCTCCTTGGGTTATTTTTCTACCCATTTATTCTATTCATGACCCATAAAGGGGAACCCGCAGCTGACATAATCATCTTTAATGGCGGTACTGACTAGATGGCCTCGCATGCGACCTCGCTGGGTCTGGCCATGCGAGGCGATCCTCACTGTATGGAGATAACCTACTTATGCGACCTCGCTGGGTCTGTCCATAAGCTTTCATAGTAACATACTAGGCCACGCTGGACCTCGCCATCTGCGACCCCGCCACTAGGGCTCGCTGGCGATCCTGATGTACAAAAACAATATGATGAATCCTCTCATGATGGCGAACTTTAATGACCCATTCCTCACTCTTTGGCCCATTATGTGAGATGTGCTGATATTCCAGCCCATTAGGCCTGTTTAGGACTTATGCCAAATTCGGGCATAACAACTACCCCCCGAGTCCATATTGCCATTAGAAATGCGATGTGGACTCAGAGAATGTCTCCCAGAAAATTGAATGCGAGGCCAAGGCCCATTATCAATTACTCCTTTATGGGCTCTCATCGTAGGCCCAATGATTTTGAATAAATGCTAACAGCTGGCGCGTCTCTAGATCTGGTCACACCTGCTGAGATGATGACACGTGTAGTTTGTTCGTCTCTCTCCTCCCTACTATATAAACCTCAAGTTTCAAATCATTTGTCACCTTCCTTATTAACAACATACCGAAGTGCTGCCAATTTGCTCCCGGATCAAACAGAGACCCAGCTCGCTATCAATTAAGAACGAGGCCATCCTTTCTCAAGATCTTCAATCATTCTTCATCAAAAAGTAAGTTTCTCTCTCTTGTTCTTCATTTGAATGCATGTGTAGCTCATAATCTTGTAAATATTTGCTGAAAATTATATGCGATGCGAGCCTTACTAATTGCGACCCCACATACTCAATTTTACACTGCGAGCCCTACTTCGCTAGACCGAAGAGTGCGACCCCCCTTATTCTTTATATACGAAGTAGGAACACTTAGAGCCTTCTCTTTAAACATTTCTTCTTCTTTGATATTCTGTAAGCACACACACTAATATTCCACCATCTTTTCAGATGTCTAGCGATAGCTCAAGGACTCCTTCACCTCTCCCTCACATTTCCATCAGCGAGCGAGCGGCCGCAAACATTGCTAAGGCCACAAGTGCAAGCACCCAGTCATTCAAACTATACATGGATCCTCAATGGTCCCAAGAGGAGTTTACCCGAGAGACCCCTTTAACAACATGGAGATCACGACGACCTTCCACCTCGCAGAGCCGCTCCATCGATCTTCCCTCAAGCTCAATAAACCCAGCATCTCTAACTGTTCCTCCCTCTACTGTCCAAGGCGAGGTCGACAAACTGCTAAGGAGAGGACAGAAATTCTTTTCCAACTTCCCCAAACCCCTTTCTCCTCTCAACAAGAATCTCCTCAACATAAGTCCCATAGTATTGACCAGCACCTCATCAATAGACTCCCTCGGCCACGCTTACTACGAGATCGAGGGTGGTGGTGACAACGAGGCGAACTCTGATGACTCGGATTATGAAGAGCCTAGCTCGGATGATGGCGGTCTAGACGAAGTGGCCAGAGTGGTTAACTTTGAAGATTACAGCTATATTCCTGAAGCTTCTCCTCAACCTTACATTCCGACCCCTCAACCTGAACTGGAGGGCACTGTTTATGTGGGAGGACCTCGCCCTGAAAATATTGAAGAGGGCTCGAAGGTGAAACCAGGTCAGCCTCGCACTCTAGGCTGCAGAGACTTATCCACCTCTCTCGATGCTGAATCTTTAAGAAAGGCAGTCGACACGTATAGACCGGAAGGCAAGGTCATTCTACCCACAGCCTCAATGCGATGCTACCGCTTCAACCACACCGAAAACGGAGGAAGAGTGCCTCGCATGGTGTTATCGTCTGCCATGATGAAAATAGGCGTTTCTTCACCTCTTCATCCGTTCATTAGAGACGTGTGCGAGACTTACCACCTTGCTCCTATCCAAATCAATCCCAATGGGTATAGAGCCATGATAGCCCTCTACATTATTTATCACAAGTTGGGATATCCCCCACTCGATGCGAGGACTATGGGATACTTCTTGCAATTGAAGAGATGCGGGCCATCTGACTTTGGCTATGTATATTTCTCAGTCTGGCCAGAATTTAATAAGAAAGACTTATACCATAGTGCCCCAAGCAACGCGGGCTCATGGAAGGGACCTTACTTTTATATCCACGAGGTGCCCAGAATAAAAACATCCTTTAATCATCTTCCAATCGGTCAAGTGCGAACCGTCTTGAAGGGTGAAGAGAAAACCCGAGCTGACGATGTATTGAAGATGCCTCGCGAGGACAGGAATGTGCGAACCCTCCTTTCCTTAGAAAATCTGATTGAATGCGGATTTTTGAAAGACGGGATTCTGCTTCCTTCTGAGGCGGGGCCTTTAAGTGCGAGGAAGGCCTCGCAAAGACCAAAGCTAACCCCGAAGACCATGTCTCCAAAAGACACAAAACCGGTCCCCTGCCCCAAGTCTCAAAGCCTGCGGATACGACGCCAGTGCATCATTTATATGCAAAGCATGGGTATACTCATGCTACTGAAGCAGAGTGCACTGAGTGGGTGGGAGCCGAGTTAATTGAGAATTCTGAGGCAGTCTCCAAATGCCTGGCTGAGGGCTTCATTCGCCAAGCCTCGCATCTTCGAGAGCTAAAGCAAGTTGTCTTCGCCAATGATAGATTGGAAAAAGAGTTGAAGTCCTTGAAGGCCAAAGTTGAGCAGGAGAAGAAGCTAATGGCTGAAAATTATCAACGAGTGCTACAAACTGAAACAGCATCCCTTCGCTCCGAACTCAAGAAAATCAATGATGAAAAAGCAGCCCTCCATAAGGGTTTAAACGAGGCGGAGCAACATGAGGAGGAGCTGAAGAAGACTCATATGGAGGAGCTAGCGAAGCTGAAGGAGGAGATCGCTACAGCCCAAGCAAATCGGGAAGACATCGAGGTGGCAGCCCAAGCTGATTTTATGAAGAGCTTCATCAGAAAAAACCCTAACTTCGATTGGTCGCAGCTCGGCCCTGGTAACGCTGAGTACGCAGCTGACCTTTGCAAGGAAATCGAAGAAGAAGACGCCAAGGAAGCGGCTAGACTTGCTACTGAAGCTGCCAAGGTTAATGCTGCTAACCAGGAGAAACCCAGCGAGGCTGCTACATAATTTTCTCATCTTTTTGCTCTGATACTTTAAACTGGGGATGCGGACACCCCTTGAATGTCTCGCGAGTTGTAATATTTTGTGATAACTTTTTGATAACTTTGTTGGGCTCGCGTAGCGACCCAGTAACTGTTGTGTTTATATAACTGTCTTCATTTCTTCATGTCTTGTATTTGTTTTGTAGCTTGCCTTCTTTGTATTTCTGAAATATTATCATGTAGAGTGGCCTCGCATCTGCGAAGCTTCCCTTGTAGAATTTGTAACTTTTTCTCTTAATTTTACTTTAATCTTCAAGGTGGACCTTGTCTCTTTAAAATCAAAACTTGCGATGCCTTCCTTGTGAGGTCGCAGACACGATCCGGAGATTGAGGTCGCACCTTGACTTTTCTTTTAAACTTTGAACTTCTTTGAGGAGATACTTTTTAACTAAACTTTGAAGACATTCCCTCAGGTCGCAGTAAGTGCACACTCATGACCTTGTTGACCTGAGGGGTGTTCGGCCTCGCATGCGCTGTGCTGGCCTAGTCCTGAAAATTTTTAATACTGACAAAAGAATAAAATTGCACAACTTTTTTTTTGAGAACAAATTTCATAAATATAAATACTAGGGACAAAGCCCAACTAGGGACAAAGCCCAACTTTCATTACATCATAACGAGGAGGTGTCTATATGATCACTACCCCCCGAGTACTTTGTATGAATTTATTCATGCTAAGTAGTAGTAGATGGAGACTACCAGGAGCGAAGCTTCTACTGGTAGTATTTTCTCAAATGTTCTGCATTCCAGGCTCGTGGCATGACCCTATCATCCATATCAGTTAGATAATAAGTCCCTTCATTGATGACACCATAAACCTTATAGGGCCCTTCCCAATTAGCTCCAAAGACCCCATGGGACGAGACCTTAGTGTTAGGCATTACTCTCCTAAGTACCAAGTCCCCTACGCGAAGATGAGGCACGCGAACCTTTCCATTATAATACCTTGCGGCCCGCCTTTGATAAGCCGCGAGCCTTAACTGAGCCTCTTCTCTTGACTCTTGAATCATGTCTAAGTAGAGCCTGTGATTGACCTCATTTGACTTGGGGTCGTAATGTTCCCTTCTGAACGAGCCTGACCCTACTTCCACGGGCACCATGGCTTCGCACCCATATGTCAAAGAAAATGGAGTTTCACCTGTGGTAGATCTTGGGGTCGTGTTGTATGACCACAAGACTTTTGGTAGCTCCTCAGGCCAATTACCCTTACTTTCCTCCAACCTAGCTTTCAGGGTATGCTTGATGATCTTGTTGATGGCCTCGGTTTGTCCATTTGTCTGAGGGTGACTCACCGCAGAAAAACTTTTCTTGATTCCCAAATTCTCACAAAATTCTTTCATCTCCTTGCTATCAAATTGCTTCCCATTATCTGAAATGAGCTGATATGGAATTCCATAGTGACAAACAATTGCTCTGTAAACGAAGTCCTTCAATTTTTTAGCTGTGATGGTAGCAAGAGGCTCGGCCTCGGCCCACTTAGTGAAATAATCCACAGCCACGACTGCATATTTTACTCCTCCCTTAGCTTTAGGGAGTTCACCAATGAGATCTATTCCCCACATAGCAAAGGGCCAAGGGCTCATCAACGAGGTGAGATGAGCTACTGGGGCATTACTGAAATTTGCATATCTTTGACACTTGTCACATCACCTAGCGAACTCAAAAGCATCCCTTTTCAATGTGGGCCAAAAATATCCTTGTCGTAAAATTTTCTGGGCTAGGGAACTACCCCCCGAGTGATTACCACATATTCCTTCATGGACCTCTCTCAAAATATAGTTACATTCTTCACCATCGGCACACCTCAAAAGTGGAGTGTTGAACCCTCTTCGATACAAGACCTCGTCATAAATAACATAGCGAGCCGCCTGATATTTGACCCTCCTCGCTTCTTTTTTATCCTGAGGCAGCATCCCATTCTTTACATACCCCCAAATAGGGGCCATCCATGTTGACTCCTGGCTCGCTAGTTCCATAACAAATTCTTCTGGAACACTAGGTTTACTTTGAATTTCCAAGGGAATAATCCCAAGTAAAGTAGCCTCGCGCCGCGAACCCATTTTTGCGAGGGCATCTGCTCCCTGATTTTTTGCCCTCCTGATAAACTCCACCTTTACTTGCTTGAATGACTTCATAAGCCTTTGCACACATCTTAAATATAGCTCGATCTGGGGTCCCCTGGCTTGCCATCCACATCCAACATGACCCGTGACTAACATAGAATCGCTATATGCATTGAGGTTCTCTACTTTCATTTCTATTGCGAGCTTGAGGCCGATTATGAGAGCCTCGTATTCTGCTGCGTTATTAGAAGCTTCGAAGGCGAAGTGAACAGCACTACTCAACTTGCGACCCTCAGGTGTGACAAGCTCGATCCCAGCTCCGGCCCCTTCTTTGTTAGAGGCCCCATCAACATACAATTCCCACCACGAGGCTGAATTTTCATTTTTGAGTTTGGGGTCAACCACTTCTGGGATCGCTATGAGAGCCCAGGCATCTTCCTCAGATTGGGAAGGAAACTCCAATATGAAATCTGCCAAAGCTTGCCCCTTTATTGCACCTCGAGGCTTGTACTCAATGTCAAATTGACTCAGCTCTATGGTCCACTTTAAAAGTCTACCCGAAGCCTCGGGTTTATGCATTACTTGCCTGAGTGGATACGCAGTGCGAACCTGGATACTATGAGCCTGAAAATATGGCCTCAGTTTTCGCGAAGCCAAAACTAAAGCATAGGCGAGCTTCTCCATGTTGGTGTAGCGAGTCTCGGCATCTTGCAATCTCTTACTGACATAGTACACGGGAAGCTGAAGCTTTTCCTCCTCGCGAACGAGGACAGCACTGATGGCGTATTCTGAAACTGCCAAGTATACAATAAGAACCTCACCTTCACTGGGCTTAGAAAGTAGTGGAGGCGAGCCCAAATGCTCTTTTATCATTTGAAAAGCTTCCTCGCATTCAGGGGTCCATTCAAAATTTTTTCCCACCTTTTTGATCGCTTTGAAGAACTCATGGCACTTATCGGATGACTTAGAAACGAACCGATTAAGTGCCGCGATCCTTCCAGTTAGACTTTGTGCCTCCTTGACACTTCTTGGCGACCTCATTTCCACTAATGCCTTTATTTTAGCTGGATTAGCCTCAATGCCTCTATGGTTAACAATGAACCCCAAAAACTTTCCAGATTCGACCCCAAAGACACATTTCTGGGGGTTGAGTTTCATTCTGAATTTCCTCAATATATCAAACATTTCTGCGAGGTGGGCTATATGATCCCCAGCCTCCTTGGACTTCACAAGCATGTCATCTACATACACCTCCATTGTCTTTCCAATTTTTTTCTCAAACATCATGTTAACGAGCCGCTGATAAGTAGCACCTGCATTGAGGAGACCAAAGGGAATCCCAATATAGCAATAAAGACCTCTGTCTGTGATAAACGAAGTGTGCTCCTGGTCGGGGCCATACATGGGTATCTGATTGTACCCGGAGTAGGCATCCATGAAACTTAAGAGTGCGTGGCCCGCTGTTGCATCTACCAGTTGATCAATTCTTGGAAGAGGGAAACTATCCTTCGGGCAATGCTTATTCAGATCAGTAAAGTCCACACATGTCCTCCACTTGCCATTTGGCTTCTTGACCAGAACAGGGTTTGCGAGCCAGTCATGGTAAAATGATTCCCTAACGAGCCCGACCTCGAGTAATCTGTCAACCTCTTCTTTTAGAGCCTCGGCTCGCTCTCCACTTATTGGTCTTCTTTTCTGCCGCACTCCCTTCTTACTTGGATCAAGATTAAGTCTATGACACATCACATTGGGATCGATTCCTACCATATCTTCATGAGACCATGCAAATATGTCTAAATTAGCTTTAAGAAACTCCACGAGCCTTCCCCTAAGATCGGGATTCAACTGCGATCCGATTTTTAAAACCTTCGTAGAATCCTTAGCTTCAACAAGAACAGATATGGTATCCTCTGCGGCCCCGGCTCGCTCCACATGCTCAGGGATGCGAGGGTCCAGGTCAATTTCAACGTCTCGAGCTCGACTAGATTCTGCTTCCTCTTGCCTCATACCTCCTGCCCCCGAGTCAGGGGTCGCTCCAACATGTCCATACTCATTCACAATTGTTGTTTTTCTTGTGATACCATTAGGGAGGTCTACCAATGTTGATGTTTCCTTGCGAACCCATTTCCCCTTTCGGGCTCGCACAGCGGCCTGCTCAGGACTTTCCTCTTCATCGCTAGCTTCTTCAACAATTCCTTCCTGTAGAATCAACACAGGTTGCGAGGCCTCCATCATAATTACCCCTGGTACTGGTTCTACTTGTATACCTAAGCTGTCAAAGTAATCCTCAGGCAACTCCTCGATAGAAATTATATTACAACCGTTTGAAGGTTGCAAGGCCTCGACATCCATAGAACTTCTTCCCTTTTCTGCTGACTTCAGGGCTTGATTATAGCACTCTCGTGACTCGTGCTGAATTCCTCTAACACAACCCATACCATGCGGAGTGGGAAATTTCATTGAGAGGTGGTAGATAGAAGTCACCACCCTCATTTCTTTCAGGATGGGACGTCCCACAATAGCATTGTAAGCAGATGGTTGGTCCACGACCATGAAATCAGCGACCTGCGTAGTGATGCAGGGCTCGTCCCCCAAGGTGATGGGGAGCCTGATTAGCCCTTTAACACTAACAGACGCTCCAGTGAATCCATAGAGGTGGCCTACTGTTGGAATTAAATCTTTGTCTACAAACCCCATTTTTTTGTAGACATCATACATCAAAACATTCACAGCACTTCCATTATCCACTAGCACCCTGTAGATATTCTGTGAGCCAATGCGAACTCGAACCACTAGAGCATCAGAATGAGGATGATGTACCCACTTCGCATCCTCTTCAGTGAACATGATATTTGTATCTTCCCCCTTAAAAAGCTTTGGGGGTCGCTCTTGCAGATGATGCACATTGGTTAAGGGTCGCTCCCTGGCCTCGCGAGCATATCTTTCCCTTGCCTTGTTGCTATCTCCTCCAATATGTTGCCCACCAATGATCACATGGATGCTATTGCCTCGCTCTTCTCTTTCCTTGCGAGGCTCTGTGTTTTGGCCCTCATGAGGTACAGCATGATATCCTATTCCTGACTTCCCTGAGCTCTCTTGATGCTTTTTCACTTCGCGGACCGCCCATTCTGTTAACTTCCCTTCACGAATCAAACGATCAATTTGTTCTTTGAGTTGCCAACAGTCTGCTGTATCATGCCCCTTCTGCTCATGAAAATCACAATATTTTGCTGTGTTCCATGTTCCTTGTGGACCCATGGCACGAGGTTTCGTGAACATCCCTTTATTAGCGTTGACAGCATAGATATGATCAACTGAAGCCACTAAGGGAACAAACTTGTCCTCGTCTCTAGCCGGACGAGCATGAGGTGGGGATCGTCTTGAGGAATCGCGATCCCTTCTCTTCGGGCTCGGGCTACGATCCTGTCTTCGCCTGGGGCTTCGAGAATCCTTTCTTTTTACTCCTTTGCCCTTACTTCCATTGCTACTGGTCCCAACATTCTTCTTAAGATCTGCCAATGATTTCTCAACACGCTTAAAGGGCTCAGCGACCTGATGCAATTCTGAAAGTGTAACAGGGGTTTGTTCCTGTAATTTCTCCCAAAATTTAGTTCCCTCTCTAACCCCTGCGATAAGAAAATTTTTTACAGCCTCATCATTCGCGCCTCGAACACGAGGGACCTCAACGTTGAACCTTTTGAAATAATCATGCAAAGTCTCTCCTTCCTTCTGTTTTATGTTCGCAAATGTAGACACAGGAGGTGCATAAAGCATTGAAGATTGGAACTGTTTGATGAAGATATCTACGAGCTGCTCCCAAGAATCTATAACAACCAGGGACCCTAGCTTCGAAAACCATTGTTGGGCACTCCCTCTTAGCGAGGCCGCGAACAGCCTGCACCTCGCTAATAATGACACCTGGTATACATCCATCTCATTATTGAAGCGAATGACGAACTTGGCTGGATCCGTCTCCCCATTATAGGTCATGTCAGAATGATGACCACGGAACACTACGGGTAGTGGGGCTGTACGAATTTCATGAGTGAAGGGCGAGGAGGAACCCATATTGCTGAAGATCCCCTTCTCGCTGTTCATCGCATCCAATGCCTTTTTTAAGTCTTCTAACTTATAATCCCCAATTCTTGCCTCTTTGTCTCCATCCTTTTTTCCTCCAGTGCTTGCATGATGAGATTGAGTCTTTTTTGGAGCACTAGATTCTTCCTGGTCATTCCTGTGGTCCTTGTTCTTAGGGTCTTCTTCGCGATGTTGGGATCGCTCCCGCTCTCGATTGAAAGGGGGTCTGTCCTCGCGATGATGGGACCGCTCACGCTCTCTGCGAGGAGAGGGGGGTCTGTCATTGCGACGATATGACCGCTCACGATATTTTCGAGGAGATTCGGGTTGATGAGAGCCCTTACTCTTATCCTTGGGACCTCCATCTCTGTTAGTTTTGAGTTTTTCCAACTTGAGACGAAGATCGTGCTCACTGAGTTTCTTTCCAACACGGTCAAAGACACTAACGGACCGTCCTTCTGACGAGGCGGGCTTCGCTTTCGATCCCTCTTTATCAATCGTAGCTACTTCCTCCTCCCAATCAGGGTTCGTTCGATCTGTTACTACGTCATCAAAGTCCCCAACTAGATTCTTGGTGGGACCCTTGCTACTTTCTGGTTGATGAGTTCGATCCCCTGTCCTTGTATTCCTCTTGAAGCCTCTGGAATTATGTCGCTTCTCCATCTTGGCCACCGAAGCCCTTACCTCAATCATTTGATCGCCAAGGCCTTTCAAGAAAGACATGACGTCGCCAGGCAAGGCTGTCTGTTGGACAACAGGGGGGGTCTGTTCCTTTTCAAATTCGTCCTCGAACTCTCCCTCGATTCCTTCTTTGTGCACTTCGCTCTCCGATGGGTTCTTCTTACGGGGGTCATCCTTATTCCTCCTATGTGACCCCGGGGTCTCCCCCTCTCCGTTCCTCTTCTTGTGAGATTTAGTCATCGTTCTCCCAATCAATGACTAGAGATACCCTCCTTCTAGCGCCAAATGTTATAGGGAGAATATTGTATAACAATATTTATGGAGGTTGCTGGATTTACGGAGCAAAATACGGATATTTTGCTATAAGAAGAATTGGGATTAGGGTTTGGGTATTTTGATATGGCTGCTCTTGTGTATTGATAATCAGTGGTGAACTGTTTCTCATGCTTTACAAGATGCCTACGTACCCTACTTATAGGGATCAAGCCATACGTAGTTCTCTTAGAGAAGAAGTTATCTAGATGGACTAGGGTTTCTATGGGCTCGACTAGGCCCAAATCCACTAGTCATCTCCTTGGGTTATTTTTCTACCCATTTATTCTGTTCATGACCCATAAAGGGGAACCCGCAGCTGACATAATCATCTTTAATGGCGGTACTGACTAGATGGCCTCGCATGCGACCTCGCTGGGTCTGGCCATGCGAGGCGATCCTCGCTGTATGGAGATAACCTACTTATGCGACCTCGCTGGGTCTGTCCATAAGCTTTCATAGTAACATACTAGGCCACGCTGGACCTCGCGATCTGCGACCCCGCCACTAGGGCTCGCTGGCGATCCTGATGTACAAAAATAATATGATGAATCCTCTCATGATGGCGAACTTTAATGACCCATTCCTCACTCTTTGGCCCATTATGTGAGATGTGCTGATATTCCAGCCCATTAGGTCTGTTTAGGACTTATGCCAAATTCGGGCATAACAGGAATATTACTACGTAACAGGTGCCACTACAATATAATATGACAATGGTAAGAAGCAAGGAAAACACTGGGTCGTTTGGGAAATTTTAAAATAAGTTACTTAACTTATATGAAGTAAGTAACTTATATGAAGTAAGTAATAAGTTACTTACAACTTATATTTTCGTGTTTGGGTGTTTAACTTATAAGTTGGTAAAATATTTATTTAATTAAATTAAAAAATATTAATTATTTAATATAATAATCCCAGTACATGCATATGACATTTATATAAATATAAATGTAAAAATATAAAATATTAAACAAGTTAAAAAATCAAATAATACGAAATAAGTTGGAAAAAAGTACGTCATTACTAACTTATCACTTATCAACTTATTTGACAAAATAAGTTCATTTTACTTGTACAGCTAAACGGTCCGAAATAAGTTGAAACGGACTTAAGTTCAGATAAGTCCATTTTTCGGGAATGCCAAACACGCACACTATATTATATATACATATATGTACATACATTTGTATGTTTGGTTCGCTGATCCACGTGGGGAAATGTCCCAGAAAGGTCATTGTATGATAAATCTCTGCACAAATTTGAGGGATGTCAATTACATTTTCTACCCACTTACAGCTAGTGATGCTATTCTTTATTATGAAGCACGTCTATTTCACTAGTTAGAAATTGTACAAACAATCATAATTTTACACATTATAGGTCAACAAGATCAAAAAGAACCAACCTTTTTTCTCGTTTATAACACTTATATTATAATAACAACTCAACTTAATTTTTTGGCAACTAACAACTCAACCTTTTTTCTCGTTTTTGCCAAGTAAGAAGTCAACCATAAAATGGTAGAACTTAAGTTTCTCCCTTTCCTTTCAATATTAAAAGTATCCACTTATATAACAGAGTGTGCAACCTTCTAATGTATTAATTAATGATCCAATCAAATATTACATTTACAACCCTGGGTTGATCAAAAAAGAATTTTATCTTCAAATACTCTATACACCAACGGATGAGAATAAGACTACAAGCAGACCTTAATTTAACCAGTTAAGAGGCAAAACTACTTGGTTGAGGTTAAGAGTTGATCTACGAAGCAGGACCCGAAAGTTTGACATAATATTGCTTCTAAATGGATAGAAGCTACATAAAGTATAATGCTGCACTTTATAATGATGCAAACTGGAGTTCAAAGGTGAAGGAATTATGTATTTCTTCTAGATCTGGCAGGTGGGAAAATGTGATGAAATAACAAAATTTAATTGCTAACTTTTCTATCAGGAGGCACCAATTTTGTTTTAAATCAAGTGATTTTAAGTTTGGGAAGAAAAAGACTTTGAGTCTGGATCTCACTTTACAATGTCGACCCTTTTATGGAATTTGAGACTTATATGTGCACTTCCCCGCAATAAGGTTTTAATGGTGTGCATGGACACTGGACAGTGATCGGTAGATTTTAATGGTGTCCAACAATGTCCTAAATATTGTCCTAAATCAATATTTAGGACATTTAGTCACTTTTTGTGCTCCAACAATGTCCTAGTGGTGCCTTTAAATACTAGGACATCCATCTCATGCCCTTTTTTTAAGGCACCTCTATACTTGTCCTAAATCATTTTTAACAATCAAAAATTAACTTCCCTCCTTTTGTACACTTCTCTCTCCTCTCTTTTTTCATTCCCTCCAATTCAAATTCAAATATATTATTATTTTAATTTATAAGGCATAAGTATAAGGCATGTTGTTGGAATTGATACACAAAAATCATGACTTAAATCACTAGGACACTATATTTTATTATATTTATAGGGCACCAACTAGGACATTGTTGGACTTGCTCTTATTATGTTTTTCCACCATTGTGAGATAAATAAAATTCTTTATCCTAAAGTAGACTACTGAAAGAAATGAGAAGCCTGTCTAAAGCAACAACACATGGAGTTACTGATGTAATGATACTAGAGTTAATAATCAACCTTGCCATTTCAATTCTTTTAACTAATTCACATTACAAAGACAAGCTTACTCACATATTCCTAAGAGATGGACTCTTTTGCGAAGGTAGTGTCCCAGTTAACTTATTGTTTCCAAGAAACCGGACAACAGAAGTACAAAAACATGTTTAAGTATAACTTAAACATGTTTAAGTACAAGGATCAATACCATGACAAAAAGAAGGCATGGCCATGACTGACCTCTTTAAATTAGCGGCATGCCATGACAATCCCTGTCACGGCTGTGATATCTACACAGAGCCTACTATTGAAGTAGCCAGGGTGTGACAGTGAACTGTCAGGGCAGTGACGCAAAACAAAATCTGACTATAACTTGGTTTAGTCTATCTTGAAGGACTTTCTTGTTCAAAAAGGATACAAGTAGTTAATGTAAGGAAGAGAGTATACATATTGAAAATTACTACATATGTTCCTGCTTTTTATAGTCATATGCTTAAGATATATAAATTCCAGAGGAAAGGAAGTTTCTTGAACTCCATCAAAATACTATAGTGGTTTTCTATACAAGTTGCATTCTTCTATCATTTACCTTCTACCCTGTAAGCATGGCCGCATTATAAGACAAGTTTTTCTTCTTCTTAAATGTAGGTAGTCTAATTCTTTTTTTAAGAATTAAAATGTTTTTTTTGTCTACGAAATAATAAATTTTGATGGTTCAATCTCATCTACATACTTGGTGAGCCGCCACCTTTTTGCTTAATTCAATATGACTTAATAGTTATTCGATATATAATAGACATACTTTTTTAGCTTAACAGCGATGAATATAATCGCATGAGATTTGCAACATAAAGTATTATGGATCTTTTGCATGTTTATCTGCATTCGGCTTACTTTCAGATTTAAGATTGTCAGCTAGAACCAAGCTTCAGCTAAAATTTACTGGGCCCGATCATCCAACATGAATAACTTACAATTGAGTCAAATTTTGATATCCACCAATGTCAGAAGGGATAGAACCAGACATATTGTTATTCCGCAAAACTCTGCAGAAGGGAAAGAAAAGGGCAAATCAATCATAGCATTCATCTTTTAGCGATTCAGAAATTTGGAATAATTTCGCAATTAAGTAAAGGCGCACGGTCCCTGGCAAACATTTGCCAGGGAACTGTTACACAACATATGATTTCCCAGCCGTTGGATCGTTGATCCAACGGCCGGGGTTTAAAAAAAAAATTTACACCGTACCGCAGAAACTTTCCGCGGTACGGGGTAAACACACATATTGAAGTAGCACTCACAACTCTGTCAGTGATGTCAAATTGGAAAGCATCATTGGTATGGGACCTTGAAAAGAGTTCCCTTGTAACCTCCTAAACAAACAAACACCAGGATAAGTATAAACACCAAGTTTTCCATAATATATCTTAAAAACAAGTATCACATCTTCATTAACTTCGTGTCGAGAAAGATTTGTTAGTTTCTAGTATGGTTTGAATGGAAAGAGAAGAAATAAGTCTTACAGGACATTAAGCTTTGACCAGTTTCCAATGAAGTCGGGTATTCTGCCTGTGAGATCATTGTCAGAAGCCCACCTGCAATCGCAATGGTCCCCTCATGTGAAATAGACCAAAATCACTTAACATAATAGTCATATCGAGTTTGCTGTAATTAATTGCATCTACAAATGACTGGAAGTTCTTACACAGTAGCCAGGTCTTGTAGACTAGCAAAGGTTGATGGTATGGGACAGCTCAATCCAGAACTATCAAAGTAACTGACAAAATGAACAAGGCTAATGTGAGAAATGCTGCCTTTCATTTTCGATGTAATTCTAGTTATAATACATAATATGTTTAAAAGTATGTTTAATAATGACCACATCAACCAAAAAATGGTTATGAACTGAAGAAAAGCAAAGAACTCATGATCAGCATATAGGCACAGCAAGAGAATAACATATCTTTCACATGGATTACTCGATATTAACCCTAAACTATCAGATAAGGCCAACAAAGATGTGAAGGTATGCAAAGAGACGGATTATCAATGTTCAATTTTTCATTAGATCAAATAATCAATAGGTATTTTTTTCCAGTAAATGGTTTAAAAAGTTCATACAACCTGATGTTCTTAGGATTATCATGCATTTCCAACGTAATAACAGAACGAGACTCAACCTTAATGTGAAGATTTAGACTTGTATTGGAACATCAATTTTCATAGAGTTAAAAACAAAAAACTTACATTTGGGTCAACTTTGTCAAACTCCCCAGCTCTGATGGCAAAGGGCCACTGAAATTGTTTGAGCTAAAAGATCTGCAATAATTTCACAAACCAGCTAAAATCATTAGCTTTAAGGTTAATAGATCATCAATATCTCGTATTTGAATTTGTTAAAGTGAACAAAAACATACAATGATCTCAAATCAGTAAGCTTTCCAAGTTCCTTTGGAAGTTCCCCTGATAGTGAATTATTTCCCAAACTCCTGAAGACATCATAAGGTATCAGAGTTCTACAAAACTATCAAAAACACAAAAGTATAAATCAATATGGAATTTCCTTACAAGTACTGCATGCTAACTAAGTTTCCAATGGATGCCGATAAAGGACCAGTCAAGTAATTTTGGGCCAAATTCCTGCAATATACACAGGATAAAAACTTTACAATCATTCACAGCAAAGAGATGTCACTGTGCAAACAGTTATAACATCTAAATTGTCATGCTGCTGTTGTCTGACATGTTTGTGTGTGTCCGCGATAGAAAACGCGATAGAAAACATACAAATTGACAAGGGAAGTCAAATTCCATAGCTCGTCAGGGATGGCACCTACAACATCCAATGCATAAACCTTCCTGCCAAAAATACGTAAATAAGTTTACAGCGCCAGAAACAAGCACAACTCTGACACATGTTAGCATACAAACGTAAGACTGATTTACATGCAGTACCCAAGTCTAACTAATGTTCATATGATAAGTAATCAAAAGCTTGCGTCTACAAATGCATGTAATATGAATGTACCACTGTTGATCCAGTGACTATTTCATAACAGATTTATATCATAAACAACATGTAACAGCCTCATTTTTTTCAGTTCACTTTCGATTTTTCAGCTGCACAGCCCTATTAAAAAATAGTAATTTCGATATTCCAAATTAGTAAGCAAAAATATAAGTGTGGTGCAATTCATTTGTGGAACCAAGGCATTTTACGGCACTGCTTGAATGAAAGAAATATTATCTTGTAGACCATATATCGAACAGTTCGCATGCAGGATATCAACTCTCTCTGCAAAGTTTTACGGAATGGGCTTAAGCAGTGTTCCAGAAATCGCCGCCTAATCGGGTAGGCGGGGATTAATCGGACGGATTAATCGAATATTATAATAATATTTAATATATTAGTCTAATTTACAATTAAGCATATCATTTTAAATAGATTAACAGGATTAATTGGATTTCAAAATCGAAGGCGGCTGCAATTGTGTGTATAAATTGAAGTTGGCCCGTTTGGGATATGTCAAAATAAGTTACTTAACACTTAAATGTAATAAGTAACTTATAATTTATAACTTATATTTTCGTGTTTAGATGTTTAACTTATAAGTTAAAGGTGTTTGGCAATTATGACTTATAAGTTATTAATATTTTTTTAACACTATTTTTAATTTAATGCATAAAGGATTTTTTTTTTTATTACATGAATATTTTGATCTTTAAAAATTAAATAGAAATTAATAAAAGCAAACAAAAATTAATAAAAGCAAACAAAAAACTTGAAAAATTACAAAATATTTGTAATTAAAATTATAAAGTGTTTGTATAAACTATGAATATATAAGTCTCAAAAATAAAAAAGTAAATTAAAATTACTAAAAGTAAATTAAAAAATTTGAGAAATTCCAATAAAGAAACTTACTCAATGAAAAGACAGCATGAACGGGGAAAAGAGATTTATACGTGAGAAGAAGATAAGTTACACTGAAAAAGTACCCATTTCTCTACTTTTTACTTGTCAACTTATCTACCTTAGATAAGGTCATTTTAATAATTGCCCAAACAGTTTTAAGTAGAAACGGCCTTAAGCTCAAAAAAATTCATCTTTCTAATCCGCCAAACAGGCACTTTGTATGTGGTTTATAGGAGAAGAGTTTGTAATTGAATTATTTACAAGTTGTCGGAACAATTTGTACATGAGTTCACCCCAAAAATATAAGCAACTTTGGTTATTTTTTTATATATATATAGGCTTTTGCTCAAATACAAATCAATCCTTAAATACAAACTACAAACTAACACTAAATTAATTATATTTCATCTATTCTAAGTTTCCCGCCAAGGGTACCTTCACGAAAGATGCTTAAAATAATTGGCTCTATCCAACAAAAAAATCAAAAAAAATCAAAAAAAAAAAAAAAAATCCCTGCCGTGGAAATGCGAAGCATTTAAGACAGTAAACGGATGAGTTAGGTAGTCATGAGGGCCGAAGGTCCTCGACACACCCGTCAATCGTCTATTGCCTTTACCATTGATTGCCATTCCTTACAACTTTAGAATGATAAAGGCGCGAAGCGCCGTACAAGAAGGTGCGAAGCACCGTTAACCAGTGAAATCCACTGCCACGTCATCACGTGAACAGTGATTTTTTTTTTTTTTTTTGTTGGATAGAGCCAATTATTTTAAGCATTTTTTGTATTGGGGTACCCCTAGTTTGATCGTTAGATTAGCTTGAAATATTAGATTAGTGTTTAGTTTTTAGTTTGTAGTTAATTTTAGTTTGTAGTGGAGTAGGACCCTATATATATATATCAGCCGCTTTTATATTTGAATTATGCTAGTCATATCATAATTTTTTATTTTCTTAACTGTTTTTAAATGAGATGGGTTATGGCGTATAAGAACTCAAGAGGTTTAAGTCAACTTATCTTATACGGAGTATGTTCGTAAATTGAATATTTTTTCCCAACTTATTTTTTGTTGTTTTGTTTTTTTGCATGTTTAATGATTTAAAATTAAAAATATCATTTTACTATAAAATGCATGCATTGAGGTTATTGTATTAAATAATAAATTATTTAATTTAATTTAACAAAATACTTCACTAACTTATAAATAAATTTATCCAAACGCTCATATAATTTATAGGCATTCTTCTACTTATCACTTGTATATATGTTTATTCATTTTAATTTAAAAACTATTCTATTTAAGATTTCTCAAACACGCGGATTATATTATTCGTTTATCCACTATGTTTGGTTATTTTTTGCTCTAGGTTGGAGTAGTACGTAACTGTAGTTAAATTGTTATGGTTACTGTTTGATTTATGAATAAAGGATTAAATTGGTGACCGTGAATTTTAAAAAGGTTTTCAAAGTTTCAAGTTCCGAATTAATTAACAATTTTTTCGGCTTTAAAATATGGTTTCCGTCAATTTATGAACGTAAAATAAAATCAATTTCACCATTTTTTTTAAGGTGCAAAAGATAAAACACAAATTTGTGAATTTGAAAATTAAAACAATTTTTTTAAGTTTTACCCGAAAATAAGTTCATAAAAATTTATTTTAAATTTTCCCAAACATGCCCTAAATGTATGCATGAAAAAATATGCATATAGTTCATAATTTCATAGGTAAATGATGATGGTTGAAAAAATAGCAACATATATCTTTAAAAATAATTGACAAAATTTAATGGGACCATGCTTTTGTTAACTGTTAATTTATGTATCATATTCTTTGTTTTCGTATGGATACATTATTTTTTTAAAATAACTGAACACACTCGTACGGTCCTCTTCTCTTTGGAATCTACTCTTTCTTTTACTCTTTTTTATTACTTAAGTCCTAAATGGGTTTGAGTAAAAAAAAAAAAAAAAAAGTCCTAAATGGGTTCATTTCTTGAGAACAGATATTCAAATATACGTATAAATTTATTTATTATAAAAATCATAAAAAAAATTACCATTGCAATCGTGCTATACTACTCGATTTCATCTGTCACATTCTTATAGGCAAGGTCCTAGTTCCATTTTTTTTTTCCCAATTGTCAACTTCAACTCCATCAATGGGCGCACTCTCTCCCACTTATCCACAAGACAAGTGAGATTAAGATTTTAATTTGATAAATTTTTCCTTCAGAAAAACTATTACTATAATTTATTTATTTTGAATTAATAACTGACCTATAAATGTTTTTTAACCCCCGTCAGAGCATCTCCAAGGTGATAGTCATAATTGTTAGTTAAAATTATAAAAATAGATGATTATGTAAAATTTGTTGAACCTGTAGGCTAAGCTTGTGTGCTCCAGCGGTATTAGTTATAATGGTTAGTTATATTTAAAAATATGTTATTTTACTATTTTTCAAATTCTAACGATTATATTTTTAGATATGATTTATTTATTGTGGATAAAACTCATAACTAAACTTTTTCTAAATTCAATAAAATATAATTTTGTATAAATATGTATATTAAATAATTAATTTAAATAACTTTATTATTTAAAAATATGTTATTTTATTATTTTTAAATTCAATAAAATAAAATTTTTATACAAGGATATATGTTATTTGATCAAACAAAATAGTTTTAATAAATGTATAGATGTACTAGCATGAAGGAAAGACAGTGATTGATGACGTGGAAAATTATAGATGAGATCAACAAATATAGAAGACATGTAGCCTGTTATCTAAAATTATACCTAATAGCTGGATCCGTTGAAGAATCCATTTTTTACAAATTAGGTATAAATATCAGCATGTTATCTAAAATTATACCTAATAGCTGGATCCGTTGAAGAACCCATTTGCACGTAGAATTTTTTGCTAACAGGTGTTAAGGATTGGAGATGCGCTCACAGACCGAGAACACGGGGTAGACCGAATAATGCAAAAAACTTTTGGAGCACAAATTATTAAGAGGACAAAGCAAATCGCACATAATTCGAATCATATGCATAATTCTCTTAAAAGTTAATTGCATGTGGATCCCCAAACTTTACTCTAATTTTAATTATGTATATATAATTTCATAAATTGCATTTTGCATCCCCAAATTTTAATTCTCACAATCCCTTTATACGTATTCTATCAAAAATAATATTACTTTTAACGAATATATTAACAAATGCGATAATAAATTATCGTAGTAATGATATAAATTTTAGATTTTAAACATGTAACTAATTTTACACTTTTAAATTATAATTTAATATTATTTTTTGACAATTAATCAATTATAATATATTTATAAAAAATTGAACTAATATGTTTCCATTAAATAAAGTTGTGACTACTATGATATATTATACGTATAAAATCATTAAATATATTTGTACCATCTTAAAATATAAATTATATAATTACTACACAATTTTTTATCGCATTTGTCAATACATTCGTTAAAAGTAATATTATTTATGATAGAAAACGTATAAAAGGTTGTGATTCGAACTATGATTTAAAGTTTGGAAATGCAAAATGCAATTTATGAAACTACATATATACATGATTGAAATTGAAATAAAGTTGAAGGATACAAATTGCAACTAACTCTTCTCTCAACGAGGAATTTCATGCTACATAAATTAGATAAAAATTAATTTTTAGATTTATATCGTTCTTTGTAACGAACCATCAACTTGTCTGATGATTAAGATCACGACCTTTAGTCTTTAGGTGTTGGATAAAATTACACTAAACGCAACAATGAGGCAGTGATATATATATATATATATATATATTAAAACAAGAACAGGCAATTAACCAATTAACAAAACAAATCACGAAGGCAAAACAAGAATATAATTAGAGACTGTAATTAACGAGAAAAGTAAGAACAAACTTATCTCTCACAGAAGCTACTGATCAGAGAGAGAAGAACAGCTGAGTCACCAAGCCCTTCGAGAAGACTTGGCTGTTCTTGAAGAGATTATTGCCCCACTTACGCTGTGTTGGGTTGCTGCAATAACACTTCCAGGATAAAACAGCTCCGATCAATGTGTTCACAGATACACCAGAGATCAACGACGACTAGCACCTCAGTTCGCCTAAGAATTATGTATATTATCTGTATGTGTCGAGAGAGAACAGAGAAGAAGAACGAATACTGTATGTGTCGAGAGAGAACAGAGAAGAAGAACGAACAAGGGTTTTCCTCAACGTATATATTTCTCTTAATGTTATATCTTCGATATATATAATACCCAAAAATAAAACGTAAGAGATATGCCTTAAAAGGAAAGTAAATATTCTGATTTAATTACATTAACTACAGCATCAGGATTTATCGTCAGTTACAGAAGTATCAGGATCTGGCCATCAGTAGCATCAGGATTTGATGTCCGTCAGGATCAGGATTCAGTGCTCGTCAGGAACTGATATCCATCAGGATTTAGTCCATCAGTATCTGATGTCTGACCAAGTTCATCAGGATTTGTTCCAAGTACTGATCGAGTCCAGGATTTAATCCAATACTGATCCATTCATTTCCAGTACTGCTATAACAAATAAATCTGAAACCTGTTAAAATAAATCAATATTCCAGGTAATAAAATTCCTTGCCTAGGTCGCCTCGCGTACGCGAGATGCCGAGACATTCGCCCAAATCGCCCTTCGACCCGACCCGAGTCGAGTCGTGTCGTGGCGTGGCGTAGACCTGGCAATTTGGTACACGACACGTGAACACGACACGAAATGACACGAAAAAATACGGATATGGGTTTTGATTTTTAGTACACGAAACACGAAAGTACACGAACACGAAATTACACGATAGATTTAGTGTCGGATATGTGTTTTCATTTTGGGTACACGAAAGTACACGAAATAAAGATGTAAATAATTTACTACTTATAGATTTTATGTATATATTAATATTTTTTTATAAGGACACTACGCCATAAGTGAGCATACGCAACCCTTTTTACAAAGCGTTGCACAGAAAGCGTTTCATTAGATAGAAGTTTTGGGTCTTTTGCAACTGAGCTGAATTGGTGTTGCGTTAGATATAGATTAGCGTTGCGTATTACCCACAGTGTTTCACATTATGCAACACTAACTGATGGCGTTGCGTTAGATAATTTTTAATTTTTATAAATGATGACGTGGCAGGAGTGGGACCCACATGTGCTGACGTGGCATTTGATGACGTGGCAAATGTGGGACCCACATTTGCTGACGTGGCAGAAGTGGGGCCCACCTTTGCTGACGTGGAATTTGCTGACGTGGCAAAAAACGTTGCATTAGATACCAGTAGTGTTGCGTTTGCTCTTTGAAGTGTTGCATTAGATATATTCATTTTTTTTTTAAAAATGACGTGGCAGATGTGGGCCCCACAAATGCTGACGTGGCAGTGTGAGACCCACAAGGGTGACGTGGCAGGAGGCCCATCATGCTGACGTGGCAATTGTGGGACCCACAATTGCTGACGTGTCAGAAGTGGGGCCCACCTTTGTTGACATGGCATTTGCTGACGTGGCAGAAAGCGTTGCATTAGATACCTGTAGTGTTGCATTTGCTGTTTGAAGTGTTGCATTAAATAAATTTATATTTTTTTAAAAAAATATGACGTGGCAGATGTGGGACCCACAACTGCTGACGTGGCAGTGTGGGACCCACAAGGGTGACGTGGTAGGAGGCCCATCATGCTGACGTGGCAATTGTGGGACCCACAATTGCTGACGTGGCAGAAGTTGGACCCACTAATGCTGACGTGGCAGAAGCGTTGCATTAGGTACCGGTAGTGTTGCATTTGCTGTTTGAAGTGTTGCATTAGATATTTATTTTCTTTTATTAACTAGCTAGTCTTGTCCCGAATGATGAATCTATTTTTTTAAATTATTTTTTCGACGTTCCAATCGCACGGATGTCAAGATATAACAATTTTAGTGACGCGGCAATTTTTCAAAAAAATTCCTACATGTACTTGGTTTGGTTTTATAACGGTCAAATCGGTCAAAGTGGACGTTCCTTTTAACTAGTCTTGTCCCGAATGATGAATCTATTTTTTTAAATTATTTTTTCGACGTTCCAATCGCACGGATGTCAAGATATAACGATTTTAGTGACGCGGTAATTTTTCAAAAAAATTCCTACATGTACTTGGTTTGGTTTTATAACGGTCTAACCGGTCAAAGTGGACGTTCCTTTTAACTAGTTTTGTCCCGAATGATGAATCTATTTTTTTTAATTATTTTTTCGACGTTCCAATCGTACCGATGTCAAGATATAACGATTTTAGTGACGCGGTAATTTTTCAAAAAAATTCCTACATGTACTTGGTTTGGTTTTCTAACGGTCTAACCGGTCAAAGTGGACGTTTCTTTTAACTAGTCTTGTCCCGAATGATGAATCTATTTTTTAAAATTATTTTTACGACGTTCCAATCACACGGATGTCAAGATATAACGATTTTAGTGACGTGGTAATTTTCAAAAAAATTCCTACATGTACTTGGTTTGGTTTTATAACGGTCAAACCGGTCAAAGTGGACGTTCCTTTTAACTAGACTTGTCACGAATAATGAATCAATTTTTTTAAATTATTTTTTCGACGTTCCAATCGCACGGGTGTCAAAATATTTAAATTATTTTTAAATATTTATTTATTAAATTTAAAATATATAATTTTTTAATAATTAAAATAAAAAAACATAAATATATTAGACAATTAGACAATGTGAATTAAACTTCACTACTAGAAAATGTGAATTAGACATCACACCTTTTACATCGATTTGAAAAGCCACCGTTGTTAAAAATGTTTTTAACATCAATTTTTTTAAAAGCGATGTTAAACTGATTTCTGGACATCGCTTGCTAAAATAACCGATGTCTAAATGATTGTTGAAAAAATAAAAAAACACGCACCTCAGATTTCCCCCCCAATTTCTATTAAACATTTCCCCCCTTACAAAATTTTCATTCCCCCGCCTAAGTAACATTCCCCCTAATTACATTTGCCCTATCATTTCCCCCTTCTCATATCACACAGCCGTCTCTCATCTCTCTCTCTCTCTCTCTCTCTCTCTCTCTCTCTCTCACACTCTCATCACTACTCGACCCTCTCTCTCTGTCTCTCTCACCCGCATCCCTCAATTTTCTGTCTCAAACCCTAATTACGATTTCTCTAAATCTCTCTCACGCTCATCTGTCTCACACTCGAATCCGCTCTCTCTCACTGCTCAAAGCTCAAATCCGCTCGAAATCGATTTGTTCAAAGCTTGAATTAGTTCGATTTGTAAGTGGGTAATCCTGATTTTGTAATAAAAGTTGGATTAGTTCGATTTCATTATAAATTGGGGCTTTTAAATCGAAACCCTAAGTTTTTAATTAGTTTCTTTTTGTTTTTAATACAGGAGCATTAGTTACAAGAAACATTTGTTTGGGTAAGCATTAATTATTTTGATTCACTAATTTTTATTTTGTTTTTTATACAGGAGCATTGTTTGAAGGAGCTCTACGGCCATTTCTATACAGGAGATTTGTAAGTGAAGATTGTTGCCGGTTTACTTTATAAGTCGAAGGCGTTATTGGCGATTTTGACATATCTTCAAGGTCAGTTGCCATTTCTATTGCTATTTTCTATTGTTAGCCTGTTTCCAGTTAACTAGTTGGGTGTTTATTGTTTATCTATGTACAACAAAAACTAGAGGTTAATTGATTGAGGTAAAAAGAAATGTCCTGTGTCTCTTGTAATTAGGACAAATAAAATTATTTATTTAATCAAGTTTATTAACCAGTTTAGGTGAGTTTATTGTTAATCTTAGTGTTGTTGCCTACTTGTGAGGATATTAAGATCTTTAAACTGATTCTTTTAATGCAGGTGGGTAGATAGAAGCATTTTCTATCTGTCGTTACAAGACAATGCAAGCCCATGTAATTTTACTAGTAACTTGATCTGTCTAATCTTAATAAATGCGAGAAGCTGTATGCCTTGCATTTGTTGTATGGTGCATTTGTCTAATCTTAATAAATGCGAGTCTATTTTAACTTTCGTTAGAAGTTCTTGATATTGAATACTCGCTCCTTTGTACACATGATATCTTAATTGGCCCTTGCAAATTGCCAATGGGAGTATAAGTACAGGAGAAGTATGTATTTATCATTTGCTACCCCACAATCAGAGCTGTAAAATATTGTTTTATTAACATACTCTAATTACTGGGAAGATCCCAGATCATAACATTTACTCGATATCATAGATTGACCACATTGAGAAAATTATAAATAGGATATTTACTTCTTCTTAACAGTACACTAGACGACCGACTACTCTTGAGAATTTGGCTTTGTAGGTTCTTTTAATCTGGGATAGAGTCCGCAGGAACATTTAATTAAGGTCTGATGGGAGATGGACAGATGGTAATATAGTAGTAAGTTAGTAACTTCTTTTTTGCATGTTGAAGTGCCAGCTTATCCAGAACTGCTCTTTACCAGTTCCTTATGTCATTGAGGAAGACAGAAAGCTTGAGTTAGGGAAAATTTGCTAGAATACCACATTTAGTCCTTTGATCTGTTATAGATAGCAATTCGCTATTATTTTAAACAGCATTTAGCTTGAATACGAAGCATTAACCTCCGGGCTGCACTTTCGAATTGCTCGCATATCTATGTAGTTTTGTTAAGTAATACGGACTGTTCATCTAGATGACACCTAAAATATGAAATTCTAGATGTACCAGTGGACTAAGTTTGAGTTTCTATATTATGCCAATGTGTCAGGTGGAAAATCAATTGAACTTGCTCAAGGATGGAACTCAGGAGCACATTTCTAGATGCATGATGGAAGCTAGAAAGATGGTGGAGGATATTGAAGCTGAGGAACAAAACATGGATGTAGTCGAAAAGGAAGCCACTGAACTTCTGAGGGTAATGCTCAACTTTTTTAATTAGCTTTCTGGATTATGTTGTAAACAGTAGGGTAGTACTTTTTGTAGCTATTCTATCTTAAGTGGATTATACCAGGCAACATCAGTTGTCGACCAAGATTCCTTCTTGTTACCAGAATCAGTTGATATAAGCAAAGAGTAATGTATAATGTCCTCTTTTGTAGACTTCCCAAATGAAGTGTCAAGAAGTAACGGCTGAATAGTAAGGGATGACAAGGTGCCTACAAGCTTGCTACAAGCTGCCTACAGGCCCTGCACTACCTCTTCCTTTATTGTAGTAATTATTCTTATTACTGATATTTGACATAATCTAATGAAGTGATACACTTGAACTTGAGTTTGCTTAGACGTAAATTTTTGCATAGAAACTAGTATAAATACTTAAATAGTATAACTAATGAAGTGTACAAACTAGTATAACTTATGGTATGTTATAGGACTGTTGTTTTGGACTGATGAATATTCTTACTAGATAAAGATTGAAATTGGTGTTAATCTTGTGGTACTTTTTCTTTAGTGTACTCTGTAATTTATTGATCGGTTATTAATCTCTTGTTGTTTGGTTGCAATCACCAGACATACTTTGATGCTCCTGGTTGTAATTTTAACTTTCATTCATCAGGTCTATTTCATTGTCATGTCATTGTCTACTCGCGAGTCTATTTTCACTTTCGTTAGAAGTTCTTGATATTGAATACTCGCTCCTTTGTAGAAAGCTATGAATGCAGAAATTTTCGATAATTCTGAGATTGAGATTGAAATGTCGCGAGAACATACCATGGTTTGGTTGGGATGAATGAGACATTGAGTGAGAATTGAAACTATTTTCTGTGAATGTATTCGTAATATCATTATATGCATATTTATGTTTTCTTATGGCACACAGCGGGCTACATTGTTCTGCGAGGATGGTGTGAGAATCCAAATACCTTAAGTAGTACAAGGAAGTGTTCCCTCAATCAGAAGGATCCAAGATCTACACCTGCAACAAAGTTTAAGCTACAAAGGAGCCATGACAAAAGATTCTGCAGAAAAGACAACAAAATGATCCTTTATTTTAAAGTTGAGGACACTGGCTGTGGTACAAATTCAAATTTCCTTAAATACTACAGAATAACTTCATGACAAGTATTTGGATTCTTTATTCAGCCTTTTGTTTTCTTAGGAATCGATCCACGAAAATGGGACTCGGTTTTTGAGCAAGCTGACCCCTCAACAACTCGACTGTAAGCTATCCATGTGAACTTAACAACCTTATTTTGTGAACTATGCAGTAAGAGCTAAGCTTTCATGTTTATGTTTGATGCTATGATTCCGAATTTCTCCAAGGGTCCAAAATCTTCTTACTATAGCGCGTGTTCAAGCAAATGATCTTGGTGGTTCTGTTTTTCTACCAGGATCAACTATAATATGAGATATTTTTATGCCAAGTGCTTGTAATTTGACAGTTGTAAGTTGGGGTTATGTTAACTTTGTCCCTTTTTTCTTTGTAGTGTCTTTTACAGAATCACTTCCCATCAATCCATTTTCTAATACCCATGTGGATTTGACAGTTGGATTGATGCCACATTTTCAAGGAGGCCACATTTTCTAATACTATCAAGGAGGCCACATTTTCAAGCGATTAAGATGATAATTATATTCCAATGACTCAAGGCGGCTCCACTTAGTAATTTTTTTGTAGCTTTAACTAGCTAGTATTAGAACTTTGTAATTTAGTACTTCTAAAGTTAGAATTTGCGTACTTTCAAAGTTAGGATGGTTTTATGTATAAAAAGCTCGGCCATTTCAATTTTTTTGTAAAAAAGTGTTGCATTTGACTATATATGATGTTGCATTATGGTATATTTAGTGTTGCTTAAAAAAAAATTTAGTGTTGCATTAGACTCAAATAGCGTTGCGTTAGATAGTGGACTGACTGCTGACGTGGCATGTGGGCCCCATTGCTAATGTGGCATGTGGGCTCTAATGCTGACGTGGCCCCTTGGTGGGCCCCACTGCTGACGTGGCATGTCCCCCCAAATTTGTGACATGGCATTTGTGGGTCCCACTAATGACACGTCAGCATGCTGACGTGGCATATTCCTTACATGTCAGCATGCTGACGTGGCATATTCCTTACATGTCAGCATGCTGATATGGCTGAAACATCTTATGCAACCCCTTTTAGCGTTGCGTTTGCATGCTTTTGGTGTTACATAAGGCCTCTAATGCAATGCTTTTCGAAGTGTTGCAATAGCTTGGAAAAGCGTTGCGTTAGGGGTCTTACGCAACGCCAGTATTGGTAACGCCCCAAAAGCGTTGCGTAAGACCTTACGCAACGCTTTTCAGGCCTTACGCAACTGAAAATGGGGGTTGCGTATGTGCGTTTATGGCGTAGTGGGATATATATTTTACACAAAAATATACATATTAACAAGTTTTTATAGAGTTGTATTTATATTTATATATGGAAATGTAAAATATTTAATGTATATTTCATATGAATATAATATTTACTAATAAATTTTAACTAAATTTTATTTTTATTTTAATATAATATATACACGAAACACGACACGAAAGTACACGAATTCATTTCGGGTGGATACGGGTTTCATATTCAAGTACACGAATCCTGTTTCGGGTGGATACGGGTTTCACCTTCAAGTACACGAAACACGAAAGTACACGACACGAAAATACACGACACGATCCGATTGCCCGCTCTAGCGTGGCGTGACGAGGCGAGGCGAGGCGGGCGGTGGCGCGCGTGTGTGTGTGCGAGGCTCACACTACAACCATGCACACCCACATGCCTTAGTAGTTATACACTACACTTGCACATGGAGCTATATAAAGCCACCAATCTCTCATTACCAATTCTATGTGGGACTCAAGTTATTCCAACTAACCCACATAACCCATTTTAAGCAAGCAACTTCAACTCAATTTATTTATGGATTCCTCTTAGAAAATGTCTTAGATCCAAACATGAAAGTTTAAGTCCTCAGCTACAATCTCCACTTGTTAGATTTCGGAAATTACATCAAGAACATATTATGATTATGCCTCAAACTTTCCATTTTCTAACATTAGCACGTACAATTTCGAGATTCCAAATTCGATTCGATTTCAATTAAGCTTGTGATTATAAACAGAACACCCAAATCGAGGTACATGCAAGATGGTTAGATGGCTCTGATACATGGTAAAAATAGATGCTTTAAAAAAGGAGTGAAACCCCATCAACTTTACCAAAAAGAGTAATCGACTAAGATCAGCAAATTTGTCTAAGTTTAAAATTATTTCTTATCACTTAATGTTACTTAAAATTATTTTTGTTATTGAAATCGGTCGATTTCTGAAAAATCACCGATAAATCGGTCAAAAATCGGTCAAAATTTTGGAACTGATTCGGCCGATTTTGCAAAAATCACCGATAAATCGCCGATTTTTCAACCGAATCACTCGATAAATCGTAAATCGGTAACTCAACCGAATAGTTCCGATTTCCGAAATCTGCAACATTGAAAATTTTAAGTAAAAAGTGAAAATTTTAAGATAATATTGGGTAATTTTACATTATATATAAGTGACTTATGAATTATTAAAAATATAAACATAAAAATAAAATTATCTATTTGAATGATGATATTAATTTTTATCAAATAAAATCCTCAAAACAAAACAAATTATTCAAAAAAGTAGTTCCTACCAACTTTTGACTTTAAGCTATTTTTTAACTTTAAATCAATTTTTAACTTATTACACAAACAATCATTAAAGTATAAAAAATGACTTTAAATCCATCTTTTAAATCCTAACCAAACAGTCTCTAACTTAGTACTCCCTCCGTCCCGTATTGTTTCTCTTATTTCATATGTCGGGACTGTTCATAACATTCGACAAATTACTAATTTACGTCTAATCTATAAGACCAAATATAGTCATGAGTGATCTTGTTGGATTCGTATTTATGAGTACTTTAATACAGTGAAGTTTTTATATTTAATACTAATACGAAATTCAAGATATAAACGTTCAAAAGTGTGCGTTGGCAAACGTGTCCAGTTAAAACAGGAAAAACATTAAGGGACGGAGGGAGTACAACTTATGAGTACCTACATAATCAACACCACCAACCTTTTTCAATAGCATATTAATTTAATATATTTTATTTGACATATATTGACAAATAATTCGAAGGTATTCCATTATCTTTTGTCAGTTGGCACATTTAATGCAAGAATTTTTTTAAAAAAAAAAACCATGGATACATTAAAAGATAGGGACAACGTCTATCATTAACCTTTAATCTTATGAATATTAATTTTTTTGTATCAAAATACTTTGTCGATTTTGATTTTGAACACTATTTGTTGTAAACAATTGATTACTAATTTATGTATAATTTATAAGATAAAATATAATTATGATTGATTTTGTTTGATTCGTATTTATGAATACTTTAATACAATGAAGTTTTTATATTTAGTAATAATACGAAATTAAAAATATAAATGATTAAAAGTATGCATTGGCAAATGTGTCCAAAATAAAGAGGAAAAGTTTTTTGAGACGGAGGAGTATTATCAAGGCAGTTTGAGATGTTTTGACAAGGACTCGAACGCTTTTGAAAATTTATCAACGTATTAATTTCAATAATATAATAGTATTGAAAATCAAATCAAATTGATAAAATTTTAATATTTCAATTTTAATGTAATAGCATAGATTTCTAAATTAATTTTTTTGAAATAAAATTTTGACTAAAATTTTGACATCAAATATTGCATAAAATAAAAAGTAAAACAATTACGCTAATGAGGTCCTTCATTAGTTTTAAAATTTTCTATTTGATTTATTTTATTTTCATCGATATAATAAGTTATTTTAGTTCTATCATAAAATTTGAATTATAAATTTTATGTATATTATCTTTGAGATTCATGTGCTAAGGAAGTAAAGATGATCTCAGATAATACCTAAAATTAAAAGATTTTGCAATTTAAATATAAGATATTTGTGTAAATCATCAAGGAAGAATGTAATATTTAAAAAAAAGTCATTCATGTTAAGTAACCAACTCATCTAAAATCATAAGGTGTTAGAGGAAGGCCTTATATGGATCTTATATTATATTCTAACACTCTCCCTCACTCGAAAGCCCATTTATGGGTCGAAGAGTGGTTCACGGGCGTTCATTTTTGGAACATAACTTGTCTTCGTGTCCATATTAAATATTGAGAATATGAGAATCGAACCTAGGACATCTGCGTGACTGAGCTCTGATACCATGTTAAGTAACCAACTCATCTATAACCTTAAGTGTTAGAGGGAGACCTTATATGGATCTTATATTATATTCTAACAATTCAGAATTTATATTAAAAGCACATCTTAGAGTTACTTAGAGATTCGTGTTGCTTTTATTTTTTTGCATGAAATACTTTTTTTTATACAAGATACAAATATATTTAAGAAAGTCAAAAAGAAATATAAATATCTTTTCGAGGACGTTGCACTGCTTATATAAACACCGAAAATAAAAACGAATTTGATCCTAGTAGAGATTTGGGCTTATCGGATGTTAAATTAAAGTCCTGAAAAAATGTTACAAAATATTCATTGAGCCCAACAGCCTCCCTTCACTAAGCCCATAATAAGAGTGTACAAATGAGATAATGCGAACGTGGACCTAACAGTAATCGTTAATGTCATGTAACAGCCCATTTATGTATTGTACCCATGGATATAGTCAATTAGTCATACATGATACATACTCGTATACATGTGAAATAGACTAGGTCGGCACTGAGTTTTTGGAGCCTTAGCCAAAACCAGTTTTTGGGATGATTTATCCTACAAATTTATATACGGGGGAGTTTGAAAATTCGGGACCTAAGCGCATGTCTTGCTCGCTTATAATGCATGTCTTGCTCACCTATAATCAGGACTATCCCATAATAGATTCATGTTTTTATTAAAATATGTACGTTAACAAGAAAAGAAATTATGTAGTATAGGAATAAAACTCAAGAATGTTAGGATTAGGGGTCAGTTGTGCAAGTAGTGTATTTTTTTTTCCAAAGAAAGAATGATTTCATTCATAAATCAAATTGTTCATAATTCCGGGTGATTGTCACACACCCGCCAAATACAATCAACTACAAAATAGATAGATTTTGCTAAGAAATGTACTACCTTAATTGCAGATCATTTAATAAATTTATCGGTTACATTCCTACCTCCTAATTTAGATAAAAGAGTTTGATTACATTCCTACCTCCTAATTTAGATAAGAGCAATGTTAGGGGTCCCAAAATTATTCTCAAATGTCAAATGACATCTTTTAATTAATATTAATACATGGAGGGTTTCTTTATTTATTAAATATTTATCCAATCAGAACTTGCCAATTAAGTTTTTGGGAACCGTTTTGAGAATTTTTTTGGGAATTCTAACATTTCTCTTTAGATAAAAGAATTTTGCACTCTCCAAAGTAGGAAAGAGGGATACCAGAGCTGTTCAAGTATGTACATGTAAATAAAATGTAAGATTTTGTTACAGGTACCTTGCGATTGTCAAACTACTTACACGTTAAAATATAATTGGGTTGTTTATTCAAAATGACGAAGGAAAACTGCTTAAAAGACATGACAAAGGTCATCGAAAGAAAAGTATTAAATTTAAATTTTAATATTTTTCAGGTGATTGAAATTTCATTCGTGACTTAGAAGAGGGACTAAAAAGAAGACCGAAACAGGTTGATTTTGTTAAGGACGTATAAAAAATATTTCTTTTTTGCCCTTGATAATTTTAAGAATTTATCTAATAAATTACATCAATTTTCTTTCGATACTAAACTCTAAAAAGATTTGAATCTTACGACATATATAATTCTAAATTCTAATTTCGCCACTGATGAATCGGATCATCGGATATTATTATTATCAAAAAGATTAGTGTTAGGTATTCCGAATTTGGTCCCAAAAAAAATCCCGAATAATGTGGCATGAATGAGTTGGCAGTATGAACGATTTTAATTGAGATTAATGTGCCCCTAATGGATCTATTAAAGTTATAACTAATCAGGGAATGACACATGTAATAATTTGAGATCAATTTTGGGATCAAATTCTGAGAACCTAGTATTTCATATCAAAAATGATTAATTATTTTCCGGATGCGGGTAACTAAAAAACTTTTCTTAATTAACTCTTGTTTGTTAAAAGAAAGTAAAAAAATAACGTGCAAGGTAGAAATGTATAGTAGAAGTAAAACCACCAATTAACTAGAAGGTTTCCTAGTTCTTTCAAAATACGAGTCCAATACATGCAATATCGTATAAAATTATCAGTCTTCGTTGATTTCTTGCCGTGTGTTCAAACTTCAAACACTAATACATATTTGCTCCATCCTAGATAAAAATGAAAAGAATAACAAGGTACGAAAGAAAGAAAATGAGTTGCCATATTCAAATGCTTGCAATTTTTCGAATTAATTTACGAACATGAATCCAAACACTAAATAACAAAAAAAAAAAAAAAAAAAAAAAAAACAAGGCAGTGACCATTTTCTTTTAGGAAAATGCTTGAGAATCTAAAAGTTCTCTCAAAATTTTTCCCAAAATCTTACATATTTGGTAACTTTTCTAATAAAATGATGAGATCTCGCGTGTATTCATATAAATCAACGGATTAAAACGTGTCAACTATACATGTACAGGGATGCCTGGGTCCAGGAGTCCCTGGTCCCTCCTAGGTTGGGGGAAATTTTTAAAATAAAAAAATTTTAAAAATCTATATATATCCTATTATTTACTTGTCCTGATCCCTCCTAGATGGTTTATTTGTCTTCTTTTATATCCAGTTTTGTATGATTTAGTGGAAAATATCCATTTTTTTTCATAATTTAGTGAAAAAATTTCATTTTTTGCTTGATTTAGTGTGAAAAAATTCGCGTTTCGCGCGATTCAAAATTTTTAATAATTTTTGGACCCCTCGCATTATTTTCTAGATCCGTCATTGTACATGTACATGCAAACCCAATTATGCCACATTATTTTGAAAAAAAAATTAAAATCTTTTTTGGGGTCTCAATGTATTTCCTTGTATTTAGAAAGACTTTGATATTATATACCTATACAATGTACCTTTCTAGTACGTTTTTCTCGTACCTTTCAATCCTATCGCTCTTCGTCTTTTGGTATTGGTACACATGGAAGATATTAGGTCCCGTTTGAAAATTTTTATTTTTTAGAAATAAGTTATTTATTCTCGAAAAAAATACATGAATATGTACTTTTTTCAGAAATAAGTAATTTTTGCAAAATAACGAATGTTAAGCTCTACATAAATATTTTTCTAAAAAAAATGTAAATATAATTTTTTTTCGAAATAAATAATTTATAAGTTTGATTTAAGATTTGGTAAACATGCCATAGTATCTTCTTCTTCTGTCCTTACCATCCAGAAGATAGCATCCTAAAATGAATCAAGTCGAGCGAAATTTTATTTAACGATTTAGTCTGATTGCTATCATTCAGTTCGATTGTTATTATTTACAATTTATTAACTAAATAATCTAACTTGAGTATTGCACATTTTTTATGATAAGATTTCTCAACTAATTGAAATAAAAATTAAGAAAACACTAATTTTTAAAAATATTAATAACTTCAATAACTTATATACCATTTCCATAATAATCTTACTTATATATATTAAAAACAATTTAACTCAAAATAAATGTTAGTAGTCATTGTTTAAGCAACTTTTGCAAAGTCACAAAACCAATCCTGGCAAAAGTATAATATTCGGAGCATTCTTATCTAAAAATCAATACAGTTAAATCTCTTTAAAGTAATACGTTTGAAAAAAAAATATTACTTTAATTTATCAAGTTTATTACTTTATCGAGAATAAAATACACTATATCCATTCTATTCGGACCGGAAAAAATATACTCCGTATTAATATAACAAGATTTTTATTTTATTGATTATTATTTAATCGAGGTTCAATTGAATGGCGCAAGATTCATGATTGCATCCCATATTCTCATGAAATTTACTAAGAATAAACTTTGATTATTGCAGCCAACACATGTTAATCCACATTATAATGGATTGATTAGCATCCCAAAAGCAATTAACAATTAATGAATTGTGATGGCAATTTTTAAGAATCTAAAGATAATCTACAATTAATTGATTATTGCTGTTCTGTATTTTTTATATAAAGTTTTAGAAGATACAAGAATGAAGGATTAGGTTTCGTCAAGATTAACGAAATACACATGTGAAAGTTAGACTCCATACCATGCACATGCCATCGATCCTCTTTTTCCTTGGTACAATCGTTTTTCATGTGCATGTTCAAACAGCTTATTTTTCAAGTTTAACCCATGGCTAAATCAACAATATACTTGTTAACGGAGGAATTTGGGAAAACAAATTCGGGGAGGGTTGCTGGAATTATGGTGATGATTGAGTGTGATGATTGGTGTAGGACAACTAGGGTTAGGGTTTATGCTTTAGGAATGGCTGAGATTGTATGATGTGATTACTGCAATTTAGATCGAATATTGAATTCTCTTTTTTTCGCAAGGGTTTGCATCGTACCATACAATGTGCCTACGTACCCTATTTATAGGGATCAAGCCAAACGTAGTTCTTGGAGAACAAGTAATCGTAATGGGCTAGGTTTCCTAATTTTTAGGAAGCCCATTAGATTGAGGCCACCGCCTTTGACAATTATTACAGACCCTAAAGCCCAGCTATTTTCTCGGAACGTAATGGCTAAGCTGCTGACCCGACATTATCGAGGTCAACGCTCACCTTGGGCCACGTAGATAATATAGCTTGTTGGGCGGCCTTGAAGTTGCCTAATGGGCGAGATCCCCAATTTATATTTAGGGCGAGGTCTCAAAATGACCTCTTCTTAATTGTTTGTAACCAAGGACCTAGATTATAGTCCATAACTCATACTACTTCAGCATAATTAAGGAGAATCTCCATGAGTGGGCGAGATTCTAATTGGGGGCGAGATTCCCATCCTGACTGTCTTTCGAGTTCGAGGGCGATTTCCTCTGTCTATGGGCGTGGTCTCTTGAAAAAACTGTAATGTTATCCTTAATTGGGCCATGCCCAATTAGCTCATGCCACGGCCCACGACA
The DNA here is from genome assembly GCA_037693485.1 of Kitagawia praeruptora. Lineage (NCBI taxonomy): Eukaryota > Viridiplantae > Streptophyta > Magnoliopsida > Apiales > Apiaceae > Kitagawia > Kitagawia praeruptora. The sequence goes on along the minus strand of CM075348.1, from coordinate 6,964,879 downwards.
CAAGTCATTTCTTTTCCTCGGCCCAGTTGAGGACAAAACTTCCTACTTAAGGCGAGGATATTTCTGGGTATAACAACTACCCCCCAGTTTCTTGCAATATCCTTGTATAAAAGAAACTAACTTCTTAGAATGTCCTTTAGAATATAGACGAGCTTTCTATAAAAAATAAAATTATTTAAAAACCCTACTGAAATTGTCACGCCTCGATTTCAGTTATCAATCCAATTAGAACATGCCACGTGTCCTTACCTGGCTATCATCCATCCTTCTCCATAACCCTATAAAAAGGCTCAGTATTTTCCTTCATTCTCATCCTACTCTAAAAAACCTCCTCGAAGCGCTGTTAGATTTGCGGGCGAGATCTTCTGTATTGTGGACGAGGCTTTTATTTTCTTCAGGCGATCTCTCTATCTTTAAGGCGATCTTTCCCTTCAAAAAGGTACTAATTCTTACTTCTCGTCCCTACTGTTGATTTGCTTATTATTATTTTTATTTTTTATTTTTAAAATAATTGTTAGAAATGAATATGTCTCGCCTAGGATAGATAATGCGTTCGCGTTAGTCTTTCACTTAGGACCGCTTCTGAATAAGAGGGCGAGGACTCTTATTATACTTTTCTCTTTATTCCTCTCTTCAGAAATCATTTTTAACATAGTCCTCGCCCTCTCTTACAGATGTCAAGAGAGGACTTTTCTTCCGACACTGGGTCAATGTCGTCCTCGTCCTCGAACTCCCTTAATAATCAGGATGATGTTATCTCTATTTCTGATAGTCTTCACGTGGGTGATGTTGCTGATGACTTAGCCAGCGTCTATCATGCCCAGGATTTGGGCGACACGGGCGAAGGGGAGGATGATTTGCATGACCTTTTTGCTGGTTTAGATCCTCACGAGCCTGGCCCCTCTAGATTAGGAAAAGGTCATGGAAAAGATTTAGCAAGGTTTAGAAAATTACTTGACGAAGCAAAGGATAAAGAGAATAGTGAAGAGGGCGAGGACTCAAAAGAGGACGAGGACTTCAATCAGGATGAAGAGAATATTGATTACGATGATGCTGAGATTGAGAATGCAGACGAAGTATTATCCATCTCGCCTGTTCGTTATGCGATGGAATTACCTTCTCCTCCAAATAATCCATATAAGCAACCCGTCCGCACATGCGATCTCGACCTTGATTTTGAAGATGACGTTAGCGAACCACTTAGAATGCGACACAGATTCGATCAAGACAGAATATCTTGTGCAGGACTCGCCTCAAAAATATCTTCAGAAGAAATCATGTTCTTAATTGAGTACTATAACCTAGAGGGAAAATGGCTTCGACCTCGCTCTTTCATGAGAATGCACATCTTCAATATTGACGGGTTACCTACGCCGAGGATGGTTCTCACTAACAAATTAATAGAACTTGGTTTTGGAACGCCAATGCACCCCTATCTTCACCAAATCATCACTTATTATAATATCGCCCCTGTACAACTGTCACCCAACAGCTATAGGGCGGCTATCGGTCTGTACATGATGTACAGAAATGAAGGATATGATGCTCCAACTATGGCCGAGCTGAGTTATTTTCTTTCCTTAAGACGATGCGGAAAAGATGTTGGATTCTACTACCTCGCCTATTGGTCGAGCCATAACAAGAAAGGCTTTATCACTGGTAACCCCAGCAACATGAAAATATGGAAAGAAGATTTCCTTTATATGTATGATGTTCCAAGAATTAGAACCCAATTCAATCTACGTCCCTGTAAGTATCTCGCCCTCATATGTTAAATCTCGCTCCTCTACATTCAAATCTTTATCTTTGAAGCATATCCTTATATTTATTTTCTCATTTTCGTAGACAAACCCGCCCAAACAAAACTATCAGGCGACGCTGCAGCTAGAGCCTTAGTTATCTCTGAACTTCCTAGAGTGAAGAAGGATCTCGATATTTTAGTGACACCTGACAATCTCCGTACCCACGGTTTTTATAACGAGGGTTATGGAAAAATTCCACACATCAAATTTAAAAGGGGAATTAAAAGGAATACTCGTAGAAAACTAATTGAAGATCAACTTACTGGTAAAGGTAATCTCGCCCAGTTGAAGTAATATCGCCCTTCTATTATAATCTTGCCTTGTGTTAACTTACTTTTCCAAATAAACATATTTGTCTTTACTATGTTCTTAACTCCCTTGTATTCTCGTCTTCAGGTCAAATGTCGAGGCTCCCATTCAGACGAAACCCCTTCGCTGATGTACCCACAGCTTCAGCCATGGCTAATCAATCTCGCCCTGCTCCTTCGGTCATTTTGAACATACCTCGCCCTACTCCATCAACCATCAATGCTGGCGAGAAACAAGATAAGAACAGGAAGCGGGATGATGTAACTAAAAACCAGCCACACAAAAAACACAAAGGAATTGTGGTTGAAGACTCGCCCTCTGACTCGGTTGTTTCAACCTTTGGCTCTGTTGCTACGGAAAATTTTACTGATAATGATGTTAAGCTTCTAAAGAATCGCTCTGATGAGGAGGCTGAGTTCAGCTTTAGGGCGGGACTTGGAGATGCTTTTTATCATGGCTTAAAGGTTCTCGCCATGAAGAACTCGACCATTAAAGATCAAGAGAGATCTCTTCAAAAGCTAAAAGGCGAGGCTTCTTCCCACAGCACCAAGATGGGCGAGGTTCAGAGAAAACTCGACAACGAGACAAAAGCTAGAAAAGATGATGTTGACAGGCTCCAGCTGGCGTTAGACAAGGCAAATTTCGACCTTGACAGCATAAAGAAATCTCATGAAGACGAGGTTGCCAAGTTGAAAGGCGAGAATGACTTGCTTTCTGCTAGTTCGAGGAAAGGACAAAGCGAGGCTTATAATGCCGGATTCTTGGATTATCTCCGCAACTTCTTAGCAGCCGATCCCAACTACAACTGGTCTACCCACTTCGCTCCTTCCACCCCTGGCTATATGCTCAAATTCCAGGACGACAATGCTGACCTTATTGCTGCCGCTAAAGAAGAACTTCGACTGAAAATCGAGGCTGAGAAAAAAGCTATGGCTGAGGCAGAGGTAAGCAAGAAAGAGATGGCTGGAGGAGAAGCAACCTCGCCTTCTCAAACCATTGGAACATGACTGCAGGAACTTATAATTATTGCCAAGACAATAGGAGTGCGGGCCCTCCTATAATGGCCTCGTCCTTTGTAGTTTGTTCTTCAATCAAGCTAACTTATTTCCAACTAATTGGAGTGCGCGTCCTCCATTTAAAGACGTCGCCCTTGTATTGACTTATTCCAATTTATATCTCCTTGCTTGCATTCCAACTACTTTTAATATATCTTGCTAAACTCTCGCTCTTTCCAGGCAACCTCGCCCTTTCCAAGGAACCTCGCCCTTTCGGAATTTTAACTCAACTTGTGAGCCTTAATAAATAATTAAAAAGGTATCTATGATGTCCTCCAAAGGATATCTCCCCCTAACGAAGTACTTTACCTTGGAATGATTAGATGTAATTATTCCACAAAGTTATCCAAAATATTTTTAGAAACATTATCATTCAGTCAAAGGTTATATCTACCATATCTTTTAGAGGATATCCCCCTCAAAGGGGTCATTTTCCTCAGAATCTTATAAATTTTATGATACTCTCCTCAAAGGAGATCATTTTTCGTTCAGAAATACCCTCCTCACAGGAGGTGGATTTTCCGAAGCTTGAACCCTGATGAGGCGCCGGAAGTACGGACATCCCCCCCGGAAGTACGGTTTTTGCAAGGATTTGGTAATTTGGGATACCCTCCTCAAAGGAGGCCGTTCCCCATTCCAGAAATATCCCTCCTCACAGGAGGTGGATTTCCCGAAGTTCGTGCCTTGATGAGGCGCCGGAAGTACGGACATCCCCCCCGGAAGTACGGTTTTTGCAAGGACTTTGATAATTTGAGATACCCTCCTCAAAGGAGGTCGTTCTCCATTCCAGAAATACCCTCCTCACAGGAGGTGGATTTTCTGAAGTTAATTTTTTTAACTCTCCTCAAAGGAGACCATCGTTTCATACATCTATGAAAATCCTCCTTAAAGGAGGTCATCTATCACAGAATTTAAACGAAAAACAATCAAGAAAAACAAGCATGTTTTATTCATAAATATATAAATCCTGGCTAAGGAAGAGTACATGCACTACCCCCCTAGACTTTCATGAAAATAATAATTAAAGGAAAGTATAACAAAAGTAGAACATACATTACTGATAGTATTTCTTCAAGTGTTCCATGTTCCAAGCTCTCGGAATATGCTTCCCCTCCATATCGGCCAGATAATAAGTTCCTTCCCATAAGACTGCTCTCACTCTATAGGGACCTTCCCAATTAGCGCCAAATACTCCATGATTCTGAATTTTTGTGTTAGGCATCACCCGTCGGAGAACATAATCGCCCACCTTTAAAGGCCTCGCCCTAACTTTTGAATTGTAAAACCTTGCCACTCTTTGCTGGTAAGACATCAACCTAGCTTGAGAGGTTGTTCTGAATTCCTCTGCCAAATCCAAGTAAAGACGATGATTAACCTCATTCACTTCCGGCTGGTAATTATCTCTTCTAAAAGATCCTGCGCCCAACTCCACCGGAACCATGGCCTCACATCCATATGTCAAAGAAAAAGGAGTTTCTCCTGTGGTAGATCTAGGTGTCGTGTTATAACTCCATAAGACATTAGGCAATTCTTCGGGCCAACTCCCCTTACTGTCATCTAACTTTGCCTTGAGCGTGTGCTTGATTATCTTATTCACTGCCTCCGTTTGGCCGTTTGTCTGAGGATGGCTAACGGCAGCAAAACTTTTCTTAATTCCCAAATTATCACACAGCTACCTCATTTCTTTACTGTCAAATTGCTTCCCATTGTCGGATATCAACTTGTAAGGTATCCCGAAGCGACAAATGATGGACCGATACACAAAGTCCACCAACTTTTTTGCAGTAATTGAAGCTAGAGGCTCTGCTTCCGCCCACTTGGTAAAATAATCAACTGCCACGACAGCATACTTCACCCCTCCTTTCCCCTTAGGGAGCTCTCCTATCAAATCAATCCCCCACATAGCAAAGGGCCAAGGACTCGTCAAAGAAGTGAGAGGGGCTGCAGGACTGTTCACGTAATTGGCATACCTCTGACATTTATCACAGGATCTAGCAAAAACCATCGAATCCTCCCGAAGAGTAGGCCAGAAATATCCTTGACGTAATATCTTTTGCGCAAGAGAACTTCCCCCCGAGTGATTTCCACAGATTCCCTCATGAACCTCCCGTAGGACATAATTGCATTCCTCCCCATCTATGCATTTCAATAGTGGCTGATTAAAACCTCGTCTGTAAAGAGAACCTCCAAAATCCACATAACGAGCTGCTTTATATCTAAGTCTTCTAGCTTCAATTCTATCATCTGGTAGAATTCCTTCCTTCAGATATTTCCAGATTGGGGTCATCCAAGTATCATGCACAGTTACATCGACCTGCATTAATTCAACCTCCGGGACACTGGGCTGCTTCTGGACTTCCAAGGGGATAACCCCTAAAAGAGTGGCTTCCTTTTGAGAACCTAACTTAGCCAGAGCATCTGCCTCTTCATTACCATTTCTAGGAAGTTGCTCCAATCTCGCCTCCCGAAACAAACTCATCAATCTCTGGGTACACTTCATGTATAGCTCGGTACGGGGTCCCCTAGCCTGAAACCCCCCATTAACCTGATAAACAACCAGCATTGAGTCGCTCATGATGTTTATATTTTCCACCTTCATCTCGAGGGCGAGCTTCAAGCCCGAGATCAAAGCTTCATACTCGGCATCGTTATTTGTTGCATGAAAAGCAAAATGAATCGCACTCCTCAGATGATGTCCCTCTGGACTGATCAAGACAATCCCCGCACCTGCACCTTCATTATTTGATGCACCATCCACATACAAAGTCCACCATGGTGCTGAAGTAGGCCTTTCCTGAATCAACTCGGGCGAAGGGCTAGGTATCATGGCCAAGGCATCGCCCTCGTTTGCCAGAGGAAATTCCAAAATAAAATCAGCAAGAGCCTGTCCCTTTATAGCACTTCTCGGCTTATACTCTACATCAAATTGCCCCAATTCCACAGCCCATTTCAACATTCGACCGGAAGTCTCCGGTTTATGCAATATCTGCCTCAAAGGATACGCTGTTCGGACCTCTATTCTGTGTGCTTGAAAATAAGGTCGCAACTTCCTGGAAGCCAAAATCAGAGCATACACCAACTTCTCCATATTCGAATACCTTGTTTCTGCCTCCAACAACCTCTTACTAACGTAATAAATAGGATATTGGACTTCATTTTCCTCTCGTACGAGAACCCCGCTAACGGAGTATTCTGAAACAGCCAAGTACAAAATAAGGATCTCGCCCTCGAGAGGTTTTGACAGCAGTGGAGGTGACCCCAAATGACTTTTCAATGCCTGAAAAGCTTCCTCACACTCAGGAGTCCATTCGAAATTCTTACCAACACCTTTGATAGCTTTGAAAAATTCTCTGCACTTATCAGAAGACTTGGACACAAAACGATTCAAGGCGGCAATTCTCCCAGTCAAACTTTGAACCTCCTTCACTGTTCGTGGAGATCTCATATCAAGAAGAGCTTGTATCTTTGCAGGATTCGCTTCTATCCCCCTGTGATTCACCATAAATCCCAAAAACTTCCCAGATTCCACCCCAAACACACACTTCTGTGGATTAAGCTTCATACGAAATTTCCTAAGGATTTGAAACATCTCTCCCAAATGCCGGATATGATCTTCAGCTTCCTTTGACTTTACCAACATGTCATCCACGTAAACCTCCATTGTTTTCCCGATCTGATCTTTGAACATCCTGTTTACTAACCTCTGGTAAGTCGTCCCTGCGTTGAGTAACCCGAAAGGCATCCCAATATAGCAATACAACCCCCTATCTGTGATGAAGGAAGTATTTTCCTGATCAGGTGCATACATTGGTATCTGATTGTATCCTGAATAGGCGTCCATAAAACTGAGCAAAGCATGCCCCGCAGTAGCATCCACCAACTGGTCGATCCTAGGTAAAGGAAAGCTATCCTTCTTACATGCTTTATTCAAGTCAGTGAAGTCAACGCAGACTCTCCACTTTCCATTGGATTTCTTTACCAAAACTGGATTCGCCAACCAATCCGGGTAAAAGGACTCTTTAACTAACCCGACATTTAGCAGCCGATCAACCTCCTCCTTCAAGGCAGTAGCCCGTTCACCACTGACCGCCCTTCGCTTCTGCCGAACACCCTTCCTAGAAGGGTCAATGTTGAGATGATGGCACATTACCTCAGGATCAATTCCTACCATGTCAGCATGACTCCAAGCGAAAACATCCAGATTTTCCTTTAAAAAGCTAACAAGCCTCTCCCTTAAGCCTGATTCTAACCTCGCCCCAATGTACAATACTTTGGACGAGTCTCTCTCGTCCACCAGAATCGGCACAGTGTCTTCCGCTGGACCCATATTCTCCTTGGGCTCAGGTAACCGAGGATCCAAGTCAAACTCCACCTCCTTTGTTCCACTGGACTCACCCACTTCTCGAACAGAAACAATCACATCCCCTGGCGATTTAAGTCCTTCTCTCCCAATTGTTGGATCATCTGGAAATTCAACCACCGGAGTGTCTCCATACTCCATAACGAATTTTCCCTTTTTTGCCCTGAGACTTCTTTGTTCCTCTTCTTCGTCAGTGACATCCTCAACAACCCCTTCCTGAAACTGATTTTGACTGACTAGAGGAGGAGCCCAAATCATCAACACCCTATGCCTTGTTCTGTTAACTGTGACTTCTTCCCCAAATGCAGTCTCCGCTTCTGAATTTTCCATAGTAACTTCCACAGTCTCCCCCAGAGTAGGCGGCGCCTCTAACAGAAAGAGCGGGGTACTCTGCCTGACTAATGTCTCATAACTAGCCAAGTCATCGTCGCCGGGAAACTCTACTGTATAAACCATATTAGTGACTGGCCTAGGTTCGAATGATTTTAAGGTTTCCTGAGCACTTTCCTCTTTGAAGTCCAGCATCTCCTCTCGTTGTTTACCTTTTGAAGAAGACTTCATCATCTTGTTATAACACTCCCTGGAGTCGTATTGACATCCCTTCACACATCCGATCCCCGCCGGAGTAGGAAACTTCATTGCTAAATGATATATTGATGTCACGACCCTCATTTCTTTCAATACCGGTCTTCCAAGCAATGCATTATAGCATGTAGGTTGATCAACTACCAGAAACTCGAACATTTGAGTAGCCGAATAAGGGTCTTCCCCTAAGGTGAGCGACAACCTCACAGTCCCCTTGACTCGTACAGAATCTCCTGTAAAGCCGTAAATGTGGGTCGTTCCATGAGTCATTTCTTTATCAAGAATCCCCATCTTCTTATAAGTTCCGTAGTAAAGAATATTCACTGAACTCCCGTTATCAATAAACACCCGATGAACACTCCTTGCACCGATTCTTACATTTACCACCAAAGCATCGCTGTGTGGGTGATGAACCCATTTAGCATCTTCCTCTGAAAAAATTATCTATGTATCCTCCCCCTTAAACAGCTTAGGAGGTCTTTCTGATAAGTGATTTACATTTGTTAGAGGAGGGTCCCTTGCCTCGCGGGCATATCTCTCCATAGCATTTCTTCCATTTCCGCCAACATGAGGTCCGCCAAAAATAGTGTGAATGCTCACCTCTTTCACGAACGTTGTCTTCTTCTGATTATCCGGCCTATCTTTGTCTTCAGGACCATCCCTCTTAGTCTCCTCCCGAGGAGGGACGTCCGCTTTTATTTTCCTAACCCATTCGGTCAACTTCCCATTCCTAATAAGCAACTCAATCTCCTCCCTCAATTGTCGACATTGATGAGTGTCATGGCCATGAGATTCATGATAAGTACAGTATCTCTTTTTATCTCTTTGAGCATTCTTCGAAAGGGGGAGGGGTGTCTTATACAATCCCTCCTTTTTTGTTACCTCAAAAATATGTCCAATAGACGCCACCAGAGGTGTGAAGATACTGTTCTGGGGATGACCCTGATCCTTCAGAGAATATAGGGGTGGTGGAGGATACCGTGGCATTGGGCTAGGTGACCTTGATCGGTCTGACTCCCAAGTATCAACAACATTGACATCAACTCTGCCATTCCTCCTCGCATCACCTTTTGGGCTTGGAGACCTATCCTTGCGTTTGCCCCTACGACTAGTTTCAGGATAATCACTTCTCTTCAAGGCTTCCTCCTCCCTCTTAAAGGGTTCAGCTTGCGCGTAAAGATCTGCAAGAGTCAATGGCTCTTTTCGTTGAAGCTCTTTCCAAAAATCCGAGTTTACTCTCACCCCAGCTATGAGAAAGTTCTTGATGGTCTCATCTGAAGCTCCTCGAACAGTGGGGACCTCAGCATTGAACCGTCTGAAATAGGATTGAAGAGTCTCCCCTTCTCTCTGCTTTATATTGGCTAGAGTCGTGACAGGGGGAGCATAGACAATAGAAGATTGAAACTGAATTAAAAACATTCTCCGCATTTGATCCCAAGATGTGATTGAGCCCGGTCCCAACTTTTGAAACCACTGATGAGCATTCCCCCGTAGTGTTGAGGCTAGCAACCTACACTTTGTCAGGTCCTCCACCTGGTAAAGCTCCATCTCCGTATTAAACCTCGCAATATACTCAGCCGGGTCAGAACTTCCCGTGAACCTTAGATCTCCCACCCCCCTGAAAGATGGTGGAAGGGGTGCTTCCCGTACCGCCAAAGAGAAGGGAGACGGGGCCGGCTCAAACATAGCCCCTGCATGTCCCTCCGATTGTGCCAACAACCTACGCAAAGCATTTAAGTCCAAATCTTCAAACCCAGGAATTCCACGGGGGACCTCCTCGCGTCGCTGTTGATTCATTATCTCTTCGAATCGATACCGATCTCCAACAGTAGAATTCTCCGGACGGGAAAAATTATAACCGCGAGAGGCCATCAGATCTCTCTCCAAGTTAGATTCTATGGGTCCTCTCCGGTTCCCCTCTGCTTGATTGAAGAGATTGGCATAGGACCTTCTCTCCCCATACCCTAAGCTGTAATGGTTCTGGGTTCCCATTTGGGGATTATGGTTCCTGGTTCGAGCCATTGTGAATGCCGCAGGATCAGGGTCTCCCGTAGTTTCGTTCTCATGATGAGAACGGCGCCTTTCTTGTTCCAAGATCCTCTGACCGCCAGCTCGAACTCCTTCTACTTGGCTTGACTGTCTGGGGTCCTCTCTATCTGGAGGGAGTTCAACATATGGATCACCAAAAGTTAAAGCTCTGGGAGTGACAGCCCGGAACCTTTGATTTCCTCCAATCTCCCCAACAACTCGAACATCCCCTTCGAAAGGAATCTCCCTGTATAGGTTACGCTGGTAATTCATGTCAAATTCTCTCCCAATGCGTCGATCTCCGACTGGTGTTCGATAACTCGCCTCCCAACCATGGTTTGGGCGTCGCCCCTCCTGATTCAGGCGAGTTTCTTCGAGAAACTGCCTTTCCCTTTCCATTGCATCCATTCTTGCCCCCATTCAATTGATCGTATTGCCCATATAAGTGATCTGGTCAAAAAGCTCAGTATTACTCATCAGAACGGGAGGATCTCCACCTATCCGCGGACTCGGTCGTCTATTAGGAATCCTAGGCGTTACCGACCTCCGGTGCGAACCCCCTGAATGATTGGGATTCCCCATCCCAGAACTCCTTGCGACAGAATTATTCCTTGGCGGCGGCGGAGGCACATTTTCTCTGGTCCTAACCTCTTCCATACGTCGATTATCCACACGCTCACGGTTTGATTGGGACATCCTTCCTCCTAAGATGTCAAAAAGCCCCTCCTTCTAGCGCCACTTGTTAACGGAGGAATTTGGGAAAACAAATTCGGGGAGGGTTGCTGGAATTACGGTGATGATTGAGTGTGATGATTGGTGTAGGACAACTAGGGTTAGGGTTTATGCTTTAGGAATGGCTGAGATTGTATGATGTGATTACTGCAATTTAGATCGAATATTGAATTCTCTCTTTTTCGCAAGGGTTTGCATCGTACCATACAATGTGCCTACGTACCCTATTTATAGGGATCAAGCCAAACGTAGTTCTTGGAGAACAAGTAATCATAATGGGCTAGGTTTCCTAATTTTTAGGAAGCCCATTAGATTGAGGCCACCGCCTTTGACAATTATTACAGACCCTAAAGCCCAGCTATTTTCTCGGAACGTAATGGCTAAGCTGTTGACCCGACATTATCGAGGTCAACGCTCACCTTGGGCCACGGAGATAATATAGCTTGTTGGGCGGCCTTGAAGTTGCCTAATGGGCGAGATCCCCAATTTATATTTAGGGCGAGGTCTCAAAATGACCTCTTCTTAATTGTTTGTAACCAAGGACCTAGATTATAGTCCATAACTCATACTACTTCAGCATAATTAAGGAGAATCTCCATGAGTGGGCGAGATTCTAATTGGGGGCGAGATTCCCATCCTGACTGTCTTTCGAGTTCGAGGGCGATTTCCTCTGTCTATGGGCGTGGTCTCTTGAAAAAAGTGTAATGTTATCCTTAATTGGGCCATGCCCAATTAGCTCATGCCACGGCCCACGACACAAGTCATTTCTTTTCCTCGGCCCAGTTGAGGACAAAACTTCCTACTTAAGGCGAGGATATTTCTGGGTATAACAATACTTTTTCTGATTTAGTCGAAATTTCAGCCTAGGTAACAAAGTTCGTCAAATAAGATGGGTAAAAATTTTCCTAATTACTTCTTGTTTATTTAAATATAATTTTAAAGTGACATGCAACTAAATTTGCATGTAAAAGTAAAACCACAAACAAACTAGAAGATTTACCGGTTTTTCTTCCAAATTAGAAGTCCAAAATATTTAACATAGAACATAAAATTATTAGTCGTACGTTCATACACTAATCATGCTTAATACTCCGTACTAGTTTAAAATGTAAAGAACGAGAGGGTCATTTTCTTTTTAACTATAGAACTATAATATTACGTACATACTACATTGTACCTTCCTAGTACGCTTATTTGTACCTTTCACCTATCTCTTTTCTTCTTCTTCTTCTAGATTGCATGCAAGAAACTATTATTCTACACTCATTTCTTTGTATATATATATATATATATACACACAAGTTATGTACTGGCATATTAACACCTTCTTCACTCCTACCACGCTCTTAACTCTCTCTCTCTCTCTCTCGCTCCCTCTCTCTCTATCTCTCCCTCTCTCTCTCTCATATCATGAAGAAGTTGATACAGCGTCTCTCTCGTGTAGCCGATTCAACTCACTACTCTCTTCTCCGATCAGAGTCCCGACATTCTACCCGTAGTTCTCGTCGGTCTAGTGAAGTGCCGGAGGGTCATTTGCCTGTGTACGTGGGAGATGAGTCAGCGAGGTTTATTGTGAGTGCCGAGTTATTAAACCATCCCATATTTGTAATGTTGTTAAATAAATCGGCCCAGGAGTATGGTTATGAGCAGAAAGGTGTGTTACGTATACCGTGTCGTGTTTTCGTGTTCGAGAGAGTTCTAGAAGCTTTGAGGATTGATGAGGTGTCACCGGATGTTATGGAGCTTCTTGGTTTCTCAGATGAATTCATGACTAATGTAGAGTAGTTATTATTATGATCAGTTAATTTATTAATTTTAAGATTTTTGTTTGGGAGGAGCTTGTATATATGTTAGATATATCATATATATACCTAAGAGATCAGATTGATGAGATTGTATTTTTGTGTACATATTAATGGAGATGACGATCAGTTCTTCTATTCTTTTTCTTTTTCTTAAAAAAATTATTTCTACTTGAACACACGCATTTAATTTCCATGTTATTATTTTCGACATTTCATAAAGCAAGCGACCATATTGAACATACTTATATATAAAATGAAAGGTTCATACGGATGTTTCATGTTTGGGGAGACATGGACTTGGAAATGCGTATATATATGGAGTTGGTAAAGCTTGTCGAAAGAAACAGAACGGTACAAGTTTTAGTTTTCTACTTAATGGGATCAAACTTGATTGGTATTACGTAACGTTAGGTTTCCCTTCGCCCATTAATCTTGACTGAAATTGGTTTATAGTAAGTAGATCGACGATGGTGATTACTTTTTTAATCTTTAAGCATGCCTCATGGTGACATTGAATGTATATTTTTAATTTCAACCATTAATAGAATGGTTGGTTAGTATCCCAAAGAAATTCACAACAAATAATGATAGCATATTCATTCCAATTTTATCAAATGTCCCAGAACTAATGATAGCGCTATTTTCTTATATATAATAAGTGTAAGAGTGATATATATAATGGTTTCGTCACTATACCGCCAAAATAATATCAATCATCGAATATAATATTTTTAAAAATAAATGATCAAAATTATATCAAATTAAAATATCAACAAATTTTGGTGGAAATAAAAAGAAATGTATTTCATCAATAAAAATTATAATACATAAAGAGTATTGATATTTACCTATAACATGAATATTGTTTGAGGAACAAGCCATACCGAGGAAAGAGAAATGCACTTACACAAATTAATTTTAGCTAAACAATAAAAGACTGTGTATTTATAAACTGTAAATGTTGTTGGCAATAGGGGTGTAACTGTTGGGTTTGTGGAGTCTATCAGGTTTCAGAATTGAAATTGGATTCTTACTTGAGTTAGGAATTCCTGAATTGGACTCTAATTAGAGTTAGGATTAATGTTAGGAATTTCAGAATTAGACTCTGATATGTTTTGACCTAGTTTCTGTTGGAATTCGGGCATGATAACGCAACGGAAATGACGTAAATAACAGTTAAAAACGAATTCCAAAGCCCGGATCCATGTATAAAATGATGATCATGGTATAAAAATTCTCAAGAACAAGATTGTACCTTGTTAAAGCTTTCCAATGGATGACAAATGGAGGTCCTATCTTGTTGATCTTGAGAGCTAAAATTGTAACTCCTCCACCGGTATCCACACTTGAATGCTTGCTTGAATCGTCGAACGATTACGCCACGGAATTTGGTACTAGCCAAAATAAATAAAACCGGATGTCTTCTTCACTTATGCTTGATTTTCTCCCTTGTATAGCAACTGAGATTTCAGTTTTGTGTAGCCCAAAAGACTTGCCAACTCTTGGCTTATAAAGAGAAATAAAGCAAAATGGAGCCTTAAACAATTAGGCCATTTTTATTTAAACAAATCTTATTTATTTAAATCAATTAATTAAGTCATACTTAATTAATCAAATAAGTCAAGAAAACACATCTTCAAATTTTATCTTTAACTAATCAAGTCTCACTTAATTAATTTTATAAAATTCGAATTATTATTTATTATTAATTTAAAATCATAATTTAAATTATTATTAATTTAAATTCATGAAATAAATTAATTTCCCTTTTAAACATTCTTTGTGTGTGACCCTGTAGGTTATTATTTAATTGGCAATAATTTTATTCTCTAATAAAATTATAAACAATAAGCGGCGTCTAGTAATACATTATTGCTACCCAATAAAACAATAATTAAATCAACGATTCAATCAACCTTTTATGACTAATGTTCCATGTAATATAATCCCTTTAAATCATGATATTATAGATTAAACTCGAGGCATGTAATGTGTCATCCTCTTCATAATTTAATCTTCATTTTCTTGATCGATGAGTAGACTATTAATCAAATCAACATTTGAGCATGGCCATGCATTTCATAGTCTCACTCAAACAAGAGGCCGATAATATCACTCCTTTATCAGGAGATTTAAATCCCATCTAGATCGTTCATATTTCTCACATGATTCATAATATATCCGATATTCACCTTTATCATTATCCGGCTAAAGATAACTTTTGACGAATTCAAAATATATTAATTCTCATGTAGAATTATAACGACTTCAGGTCTAAGGATCATTACACCATTATCACTGAAAGGCAGAGTGTATTAACTTGTAACACTATAACTAATGTAACTCAATTAAACGAAAAGATACTTAACCAGAAGACAATCAAGAACAAGAAGTCACAAGGAATCAACACTAAATGAAGACAAGGTAATTGATACAATTGAACATGTTAACTATGATCAAGCCAAGAAGAAATCATTGAGAGAAGTTCAAGTCAAAGTTGTTCAGGCCTCAGTGATTTGAGAATTCGAGAATCAAGATCATAACTATCAGTATCAACAAGACCAATTGATTTCAAGTGAACAAGAAGGAAAGCAAATATTGGAAAACCAAGTTACTAAGTGAATATGGTAATTTATTCAAGAAGCAGAAACACTATCAAGACTAGTCACTTATGAACCAGACCAGTGCATCAAGTGTCAGGACATTGATAGCAAGTTTATGTCAGTAATAAAGATCCATGTTCAAGAGCTTGTAGAAGAACAAAGAAGATATGAAGATATCACAAGCTCAAGATGTGCATTGAAGTTTCAAGTTGAAGACCAGAATATTTTCTAAGTAAGAAATGTTCTAGATGGCTAAGTCGAAATTCTCAAGTAGAAGTTCTACTTAGAATTTCGAGATGGCTAAGTAGAAATTCTCAAGTAGAAGTTCTACTTAGAGTGCAGCTTCAACATGACACATGGCATCTTCTGATTGGCAGATTTCCAAGCTTTCAAGATAAGACAAGATTTATGTGGACATCATTGGGCCACGTACATCTTAGTCTTTGAAGACTACAGGTCATAGATTACATGTAGTATAAATAGAAGCACTTGTGTAATGTTTTAGTTAGTGAGCAATATTGAGAAAAACACAAGAAAAAGAGAGAGAGTATTCACAGAGCTTAGAATCATTCACTTCTCTCTCAACTTCTGTTATACTTTGTAATGAATGTTGTAGCAACCTTTTCAAGTTATATATAAAAGAAATATATTCCTTGAATCTGTGTGTTCATTTATTGCATCGTATTTATTGCTACTCATAATCGAAAAGTTGTATTCACCCCCCCTCTACAACACATTTGGACCTAACAATTGGTATCAGAGCGGTTGTTTGACATACAAAACATAGATCCTTGTGTTTAGAAGAAGAATCGTGAGTTTTCATTTTCTAGATCTACTTTTCATTTTTCGAAAAGTGAGCTTTAATTCGTTACCAGTGAAAACTCATCCGGGAAAAATTATTTAAATACTCCAGGTGTGATTATTTGGCTTGGGTGTATTTTAATTAATTTTTGTGAATTAATCTGGGTTCATTAATATTTGGTGTTCTTGAGTGTTCATCATTTGTTCTTATCAAGAATATAACCCAGCAACTTTTCAATTTCCTTTTCAAAGAAATTATAGTCAAAAAGGTGTTTTTGGTACTTTTGATTTGATTATTATTTCTTAGCCGAAAGCAAAAGAAAGTGTACTCAGTGCTTAGCAGGTGGGTTAGTCACTTTCGGCGTGTAAAGCAATCAAAAGTCAAAAAGGTGTTTTAGTGGTGATATTGTTTATTCAATATTAAAGTAATCTGCAGAAGAAAATTATTCTAAGGACAAAAGTTCTACATAGAATTTCTACTTGAGATTTTCTACATAGAATTTCGACTTGGACAATTTCTACTTGGTGAATTTCGACTTGGACAATTTCTACTTAAGAGAAATTTCGACTTGAGCAAAAATTTCTACTTAGAGAAATTTCGACTTGGCAGAAGTTCTACATAGATATTCTACATAGCCTAGTCTTGGGTACTTAGAAATTTTTAGTGACAAGATTTGAAATGGCTCCTAAAAATTCTTTCAAGATCCCAATGTTCAACCGAGATCACTATGAAGAATGGGTTTTCAGAATGAGACTCTACTTAGAGAGTATTAACCCTGAGTATCTGGAAGTCCTTGAAAAGGGTAAATTCGTTCCAATGAAAGCTATTCCTGAGCGTACGGAAGGAGAGGAGGTTATACCTGCTCGGTCTGAGCCCAAAAAGGCAGCGGACTTTACGGATGCTGACAAGGAGCAAATAGCTTATGATACTGCAGTAAGACAAACCTTGATGGAATCTCTCGATCATGAAATGTTCAACATAGTCAAGGGTTTGAATACAGCAAAGAAGATTTGGGACAAAATAGAAGTTGTCATGGAAGGATCTGCAGAGGTCAGAAGCAACAAGACACTTATACTCAAGATGGAGTATGACACCTTTAGAATACGAAAGGGAGAAAGCATAACAGATGTCTACCTACGATTCAGTCAGTTGGTATTGGATTTGAATCTGAGAGGTGTTACTCTCCCCATGGTTGAAACCAATACAAGATATTTGAGGAACCAGCCAAAGAGCATTGAACATAGAGTCTACGCAATCAGAGAAACCAGAGATTTGCATACAACTTCTCTGGAAGAATATTATGGAATTCTGAAGACCTATGAGCTGGAAACTCTTCAAGATCAAGCATGGGACAATGATTCAAAGGGAAAAGAAACTGCATCAGGATTAGTTGCTGATGAGGAAGAGTCTAAGAAGGCAATGGTTGCAGCAAAGCCTAAATCATCACCTGCACCACATCAAGTTGATAATGATGACGAGTGCGCATCCAACAGTGATGATGACTACTTCACCCAAGAAGAGCTGGACAACATGGACGATAGTGTCGTGGCATACATGGCAAGGAAGTTCAGCAACATGAGATTCAGAAAGAGCAACCGACCACAGAGAAATTCTTCATCTTATTATCGGGCTGCTAAGGGTGGAGGTAGTTCGTCAGGCTACCAAGGTAAAGGCAAGAGTACCAGCTACAAATCTCCTTTGGATTTCAAAATGAAGTTCAAATGCTATAACTGTGGAGAACCTGGACACTTTGCCTCGGACTGCAAAAAGCCTAAACAGACTTATCCAAAAGAGACATTTGAAGCCCTCAAAAGCAAGTATGAATCGCTGATGAAAGAAAAACATGGTAAAAGAGCTTTAGTAGTAACAGAAGGAAGAGCTTGGGATGATTCAGATGAGGAAGAGGTTACTCATGTAGCAAACTTTGCGCTCATGGCTGAGACATCAGAGGAACCAGAGGTACCAGTTCTAACCCTTAAAGTAGAAATGTCTATTGATGATTATAAGGAACAGAACGGGGCTCTTAGCGAAGAGATCTACATGTTGTGCAAAAGCCTAGACACTTCTCAAAAGGAACAGAAAACACTTGTCGCCAAAAGCAGAATGCTTGAGGCAAAAGTGGAAGAGTTAGAGGCTGCTTGCACTGTAGATACTTCTCTAAGAGATTTTATTAAATCTTTGGAACACAAGCTCGTCCTTAAGGAGGAAATAGAATCATGTTTAAGGAACAAACTAGCTGAGTTAGAAACTAAATGTGAAGCTTACAAACTAGCTGCTAGTAAAGTGTATGTAGATAATGATGTGTTTAAAAAGATAACTGGAGTAGGTGTAGGACTTGATTATTCTAATCTTTCTAAGAAAGATGGGAAGAGACCTATAGACACTAGTTCCAGTGACCTTAAAAATGATATTCCTAGCATTTTTAAACCTTCTGTCAAACCCATCTACAAACACCTTGTTCCTAGAATAGAAGAAGAAGAGACTGAATTGATAGCTAGATATGAGATTGAGATGGAAGATCGTCAGATCGCACAACCTATAACTCCTATTAAACAAGTTAAAATCAATTTTCCTAGTGATGAATCTAGACTAGGAATAGGAGCTAAGGCTGTTAAACAACAAAGGAAGAAAGGCATAAAAGAGGTTAAGGCTGAACGAATAAAGAAAGCATGTTATCACTGCAAATCTACTGAACATCTTTCTTATGCATGCACTGCTACACATGCCATGCCTGTCACACATACAATGAATAATCTGCATCAGAATCATGCACAGTGTGGTCAACCTAATTGTATGCCATGCACTTTTAACGTCATGCAAACTTTTGTGAATTTAATGAATGCATCTAGCCAGTCATGCTCAAATACTGCTGCTAGTTCAAACATCAAAAAGAAGTTTGGGAGAGCTAAGACTGTCAGTCCTCCTAAAGTTAGGAGTGACAAACCTTCTCCTAGGACTGATAAACATGTCAAGTCTGAGAAAGGAAAGGAGGAAGTCGAAAGCTCTAGTTATGTTAAGAAAAGTGCATCTCCTGTTGTTAAATCTGTTGATTATCAATCTTATCGAAAAGCCGGGCCCAATCAAAGTTGGGTTCCGAAGAAAGTCTAACCAATCTGTCATTGCAGGGCATTAAGCAAAAGAGAAATAAAGTTATATGGGTGCTAGACAGTGGAGCATCGAGGCATATGACTGGAGACAAGTCCCTGCTTACAGAGTTGGTTATGAAAGCTGGCCCTTATGTTACCTTTGGAGATGACAGCAGAGGTGTGACAAAGGGATATGGCAAACTGAAAACTGGCAATGTCATCATTGAAGATATTTCCTATGTTGAGGGATTAAAGCATAATTTGTTGAGTATTAGTCAATTCTGTGACAAAGGTTACGAAATTGTATTCAACAAGAAAGGTGTATCAATCACTCACATCAAGGAAGGTTCACTGGCTTTGAGAGGAGTTCGAAAGGCAGATCTTTTTGTTGCAGACATGGATTCAGCAAATCAGAATCAAGTTACCTGTTTCTACAGCAAAGCTTCGGATGATGAAAGCTGGTTATGGCACAAAAAGTTATCTCACTTAAACTTCAAAACGATGAATGCTCTCGCGAGGCGAGAATTGGTGAGAGATCTACCTCAAATGGAGTTCGCTCCGAAAGGACTCTGTGAAGCCTGTGAAATGGGAAAGTCGAAGCGAGCATCGCATAAAAGCAAAGAAATTTCAAGTATCACTGAGCCTCTGCAACTTCTTCATATGGATTTGTTTGGCCCAGTGAATGTCCTATCTTTGTCTAGGAAAAGATATGCATTGGTAATCGTGGATGACTTCTCCAAGTATACATGGGTATTGTTCGCAATGACGAAAGATGAAGTACCTTTCTTAATCATTGATCACATCACTCAAATTGAGAATGTTTCAACACTTACTGTGAAGACGATTAGATCAGACAATGGCACTGAATTCAAAAATGCAGTGCTAAATGACTTCTGTGTATCTAAAGGAATACGTCGTCAGTACTCAGCCCCGAGAACTCCACAACAAAATGGAGTGGTTGAAAGGAAGAATAGAACATTGGTTGAAGCAGCAAGAACTTTGTTGTGTGATTCGAAACTTCCTCTGTACTTCTGGGCAGAAGCAGTGAGTACCGTGTGTTACACTCAAAATCGATCCTTGATCATAAAAGATAAAGAAAAGACACCATGTGAGCTAATGAATGGCAGAAGACCAACAATCAAATATTTTCATGTATTCGGAGCAAAATGCTATGTACTTATAGATGATGAAAATCTAGGTAAGTTTGCAGCAAAAGCTCGTGAAGGAATCTTTGTTGGTTACTCCACAGATGTGGTAGCAGCTTATAGGGTGTTCTTAGTGAATGATCGAAAAGTGACTGAAAGCTACAACGTCAGATTCGACGATACCAAACTCTCATCAATTTCAAGAGATACTAGTGAACCTGAGTCCCTAAGATTTCAGAATCTGGACTTAGAAGATCTTGAAGATGAACCTGAGTTGGTTGTCCCATTAAATGTTCCAAGTGTACGTGAAGAACCTGAGTCTAGTGAACAAGCTAATTCTACAAGATCAGGAGAGACTTCTTCAGCACGAACCGGCAACAACTCAGGGGGAGTAAATAGCAGCTCAAGGACTACTGTTCAAGGCTCGAATCGAGTTGACTCTAGTTCTGTAGGAGCTGGCACTAACTCAGGGGGAGTTAGTGAAAGTATTCAAAGTAGTCAGCACCACAATTCAGAAAGTCATGCTGAATCATCAAGACAATTTCCAAGAGAACGAGTATGGAATAGAGCCCATCCGTTTGAATTGATTATTGGTGATCCAGATGCTGGTGTGTCTACTAGAAGAAATGCAAGAGCTGACCTAGCTAATATTTGCTTATTTTCTGGGTTCTTATCCAAGCTTGAACCTAAAGAAATAGAAGAAGCTCTTGGTGATGCTGATTGGGTGATTGCAATGCAAGAGGAACTCAATCAGTTTGAAAGGCAGAAAGTTTGGAAGCTGGTACCCCGACCAAAGAACAAATCAGTAATTGGAGCAAGGTGGGTATTCAGAAATAAAATGGATGAAAACGGACTTGTAACACGAAACAAGGCTCGTTTGGTTGCAAAAGGTTATTCTCAGCGTGAAGGAATTGATTATGATGAGACCTATGCACCAGTTGCAAGACTTGAGGCAGTCAGGATGTTTTTGGCATTTGCAGCACATAAGAACTTCAAAGTTTTTCAGATGGATGTGAAAAGTGCCTTCCTGAACGGAGAGTTAGAAGAAGAAGTGTATCTGGAACAGCCGCCTGGCTTCATTGATCCAGAACTTGAAGATTTTGTGTACCTTCTCTTCAAATCAGTCTATGGCCTCAGGCAATCCCCAAGATGTTGGTATGAAACCCTATCTGTATTCTTAATTGAAAGTGGTTTTACTAGGGGAGTAATTGACAAAACATTGTTCTATAAGAATGTGAAGAATGATCTAATACTTGTTCAAGTATATGTGGACGATATTATCTTTGGGTCATCGAATGAGCGCTTGTGCGAGAAATTTGCTAAGCTAATGCAAGACAAATACGAGATGAGCATGATGGGAGAGCTGTCCTTCTTCCTTGGGTTACAGATCAGTCAGAGAAAAGATGGTATCTTTATCTGTCAATCCAAGTACGTCAGAGATTTACTCAAGAAGTATAATCTAGAAGATGCATCAGCAGCCAAGACTCCCATGGCAACAGCCACGAAGCTTGATGAAGACAAATCAGGTAAATCAGTTGACATCACAAGCTATCGAGGTATGATTGGCTCACTTCTCTATTTAACTGCAAGTAGACCCGATATAATGTTCGCGACTTGTTTATGTGCAAGGTTCCAAGCGGATCCTAGAGAATCACATCTCATAGCCGTCAAAAGAATTTTTAGGTATCTCAAGGGCACACCAAATCTAGGAATTTGGTACCCAAGAGATACAGGTTTTAATCTAATTGGCTATACGGATTCAGATTATGCAGGTTGCAGGATTGATAGGAAAAGCACATCTGGTGCTTGTCAATTTCTTGGCAGAAGATTGGTGTCCTGGCAAAGTAAAAAGCAACATACAGTATTTAGCAAAAAAAAAAAAAAAAAAGCAACATACAGTATCTACTTCTACTGCTGAAGCTGAGTACATTGCTGCTGGAAGCTGTGTATCTCAAATACTGTGGATGAGGAACCAATTGAAAGATTATGGCATGGAGCACAAGAAAATTCCAATTATGTGTGACAACACAAGTGCTATTGCCATAACCAACAATCCTGTAGATCACTCAAGAACAAAGCACATCGACATCAGGTATCACTTCATAAGAGAACATGTCGAGGAGGGGACTGTGGAGCTACATTTTGTGCCCACAATGCAACAAATTGCAGATATATTCACCAAACCTCTTGATGAAGTAACATTCAATAGGTTGGTTGGTGAATTGGGAATGCTTAACACAAGTTAGTAAAGTCTTCTCTCTGTAAAATCCATGGTTATGTTGGTATATGCAGACTATTTAATCATTATGTGTTTAGACTTTAAAATGCCTAATTAATGATTATTATAGGATGCATATAGTGTGATTTTGCATGAATTCAGTGTGTTTTAAGTGTCTTTTATAGCACAAATCTGTGAATTTATGCTTGTTAGATTGCATGAACATAGGGGGAGTTAAATTCATAATGTTCTAAATTTTGCATGATTTTTAGATGAATTTACCTGTGTTTTTCATGTAATTAGAGGTCTTAGAATTGTCAAGGAATGTTTTAATTATGTCATATATTAAAATCCTTGAATTGATATTTATATTAATTTGACAAAATTAATTGTTGAGTTTTTCAAAGAAAAATTGTCAAATTATTCTAAGTATCTTCAAAATTTCGAGTTAGTCACTATCTCGAAACTCATCTTGAAATTCTAGTTGAATTTCGATTTGAGCTTTCTGAGGGAAGTTTTGAAAATTCTAAGTCTGGGAAGAATTTCGAGTTAGACTCTATCTCGAAATTCAACTCGAAGTTCGACTTAGAGTTCGACTTAGAGTTACCAGTGTGCCTATCTTTATTTTCTTCAAAATATTCGAGATAATTTCTATCTCGAACTTTATCTCGAAGGTTGAGATAAGTTTCCATTTTTGGAGATATTTTTGAAAAGAACTGAGAAAATTTCGAGTTACTGAATAATTTCGAGTTAGACTCTATCTCGAAAATCAACTCGAATTTCGAGTTAACTCCTAACTCGAAGTCTATCTCGAATTTCTACTTGAATTTCGAGATAGATTTCCCTAGTAATGTTGGTAGTGTGCTGTTTACATGATCGTTGATAGATTAATGGTTCAAGTGGTTTAAGTTTTTCGAGTTAACTGCTAACTCGAACTTTATCTCGAATTTCGAGTTAATTGCTAAAATTTCGAGTTACAGCTATCTCGAACTCTATCTCGAAGTTCGACTTAAGAAAGTTCGAGATAGATTTCGAGATAGACTTCGAGATAGAGTTCTCCCTGTGTGTACTTAGAGTTTTCATGATTTTTAACAGGGACAAGTTAGTCATTTCACAGTCATGTCTATATATACATCCTTAACTCGATGTTTTCTTTCACTTTTACCTAATTTGAGTTTTACAGCCGCACCATATATACAGGCGATTTCATACATTCAATCACTGATTCGTGATTTTTGTGACAAATCTCTTACGGACAACGAATTGATGCCCATTTTTTTGACTGATATCACTTGTGTGTCATCATTACTTTCTGTGATTGTGTATCTGTTCATCTTCATCGATATATACACACGTATATACACACAAAAGTACACAGATCTGTTCATACACGTTTTCACACAAGTATTTCACTGTTAGTGGAGAGTTAATCATTGGCTTGAAATTTGCCTTCCATCAACTGTTAATTGCATCCCGTAGTTTGATTTCTCAAAGAGGAACTTTTGTGTTCTTGATTAATTAAAAGGGATTTAACGGTTTCTTCTAAAATTCATTGTTTTAATCCCGTAGTTTAATTTTTCTGAAAAAGGGACTATTGCTGTTCTTGTTAAATTAAAAGGGATAAAACTGTTTATTATAAATTAATTGTTTTTCAGAAATTAAAATTGAAATTTCACATCTTTTTCAAGAAAAACTTTTAATTAAAATGGCTCACCAATTTTCACTTGCCAAAAACAATTTTTATAATATTTCTACGGAAATTGGTGATCAACTCCCGCGCTTTAAGTCTTGGATACGATTTCTAAATTTGTATTCCAAAGCTAGCACTGCTTTTACGGCTAAACCTACACTAGTGCATGATGCTTTACAGCAATTATGGACTAGTGCGGTTTCTTTTGGGAGCAAATCAACCCCCTTTGGTTTCAGGTTTACCTTAGCGGGTCAGGAATATGTGGTGACTGAACAAATTATCAACAAGGTTCTTGGATTCCCTGTTAAAGATGCTTATGATCCAGAACCTACAGCTGCAGATCGCCTCAAATTCTTTGAAGAAATAGGGTGTTATCCTCCGACTGGCCGGATCACTGGAAACATCCAAAAACAATTTCTTCATGTGGAATGGAATTACTTTTTCGAGGCCATAACAAGATGTTTTCGGGCACGAGAAAGCGATTACCATCAGATTTCCATTCCCATGCAAAACCTCGGAATTGCCCTAGCAAGAGAGCTGGATATCAATTATGGACGAATAGTTCTCTCTGAGATAGTGGCTGTGATGGGATCTCCTGCAAGCAGAGACCTCAACACCACAGATGTTGTCTGCTGGTTTCCTCGGTTCCTACAGATGCTGATAAATGGTTTAGTACCGAAGGATGCTCTTGCAGTTAGACGGAGCTTTGCCAGTGGTTCATCATCTGCACCGCTAGGGATGGGCACTAAGTCACTTTCAACAGTTGAAAATCAGGATAAACATCATGGAAAACCGATGTCTGTTCCTGAAACCTTACAAATGTGGCTTACATATGATGAGGGAGTTACCACCTTGATGGACTTCTCACAAGCTTCATCACATGCACCGAATCGGTCTGCTCATGCTGAGGCATTTGAAGCGATTCCTGATGAGCAAAGCGGTGATGAACAAGGTAATGAATCAGGTAATCTCTCTCCACATTCTACTCATTCCTCTTCCCATGTTTCTGATTCCATGACCCAAGAGACTGCTAGCCCGCAGGATCTATCCCAGGGTGAGAGCCATATTTCTAATTCCTTGTCATCCAAGTCACCGGAATCCAAACAGCCAGCACATATAGATGTAGGAAATGATGATGAGAGTGAACCCGAAGAGCAGCAACTTATTCGCAAGAAAGCCAAAATTTCCCATGCTGCTACTTCTAAATCTCAGTCAAACCCTAGAGTGTCACACGCAACCACTCCACCTCACGAGAGTGGTTCACCCCTTGAACAATCTGCACATAGGGATTTTGATTTTGATGATGATTTTGTACCTCTTAAAGATACTGTTGCTTCAAGAGGACATGAAGCTTTAAAAACTTCAGCCGTACCTTCACCGGTACGTACTGATGCTACAAAGAGGATCGGTTCTGATGTTGTACAAGAACACTTTGTAGCCTCTCAGCCTGAGATTCCAACTCAGGAACAAACAGTATTTGATCCCGTAACTGCAAATTATATTTCTTATCAAGTTTCTGCAGGTACTGCTTCATGTTTTGGATCAATTATTGAAGACATACACGAGCGTGAGACAGGGAGTGTGTGTGAGAGGTTAGGGAGAGAGGGACCTTCATTTTTAAGGCCCGAAACCGAGCGCCAAATACCAACAGAACGAGAATTAGAGCGAGGTCACCTAAACCAAACACCGTCCCTTAATTCTGAAAATCTTGAATCTCGTTTGTCTTTTATGGAAAATCAAATGAAGGAGTTTGGGCAGTCAATGGGGCAGTTAGGGATGAATGTTGGAGATAATCAAAGGGCACTTGACGACTACGCAGCACGAATGGCACTTCAAGCTTCAGCTTTTACTGAATTGAAAAATCAAGTAAATGACATGGGCCATGCTGCTGGTGTCTTGGGAAACACCCTGAATGACAGGATGGGAGCAATGGAGTTTACAATGGATAATCTGGCTGTGGAAATAAGCAGAGTTATGTACGCAATCAGAAGTTTTGTGCCCCCGGAATGTTTCGCGCCGCAACAACCTCCCCCCGATGCTGGTACAGGTGGTGCTAGTGGAGCAGGAGCCTATGGTTCCGGGTTTGAAGATTTTGATACAGCTGGTGGATCTGGAGACCAGGGTGGAGTTCAGGATAACTCACCTAAGGGGGAGAATATAAAGGAGACGAGACAGCAGGGAGTTCAAATCGAAGAAATTCAAGAACATGCTGATCTTGTAAAAGAAATGGAAGTTGAGCCGTCCATTGATGAAGAGGCTCTAAGAAGGAAAAAGGGTAAGGCAATAGCGATTGAGCCAGATGAGCCATTCGTTGATCTGAGTCATCAAGAAAAAGTACAGGAGGTACTTGACTCAGATTCCGATATGGAAGACGCACCGTTGAAACATGCTATAAAAAGATCATTGAAGGATCAGGGTGGAGGTGCTGGAATGTCTTTCGGATTGCCTGAAGAAATTACTGTCGATAAGGAAACCCTTGAAGCTCAACAGTTAGCCTTGGATCAAGCTGAGTTCTTTAAAATGAAGCAAATGCAAGGTCGTGCTGCGTTTCAGGAAAAGAAAGCGGAGCTACAAGGAAAGCAGTACGACTATGAGCTTGCAAGGCTAGCTGATCCTCAAATCGATCTGGACAATAGAAGGATAGGGAAGAAGTGGGATGACGCAAGAAAGATTTTGATGGGACCATGTACAAAAGGAGAGCATAACAAGGAAGCAGATGATCTGTTCTACCAACTAAATTTGCAGAATCCAATGGCGGCTGACTACATAAATGCTTTAAAGAGATTAATCTCTAAAGTCAGGGTTGGATACAATTCATCGCAAAAGGAGTGGCAGGTTATTTTGTCTTTCACAGAAGGGGTCCCGATGTCTTTCATGTATGTGGATGATCAATTCATGACGAGAAGATCTGCATCAGAGTTGTTCTTGCTAGCAACAAAAATTCAATACTCTCATTCTGAGAATCTAAGCATTCTGTATAGGGATCAGTTAATGCGGCTAGCAGAGGACAAGGGTCCAGAATTCTCAGCATATCCAAATGTTGTCCGGATGGTGGTTGACAGTAAGTTGAAGAGGGTGAGTCTGGAGGAAAAGGAATTAATGGAACTTTCAGTGGAATCTCTTAAGGCCGTCTGTAGGCAGATGATGGGTAAGGGATTCGCTTCTGTGCTTAAAGATAATGCAGTAAAAACCATTGAAAGTGTCATACTAAAGAAGAGCAATGAGGTGTGGAAGTGTGATGTCATTGCTCCGAACCCTCTTGATAATGTGAAGATTGAACCAGAGCTGATAGAGAGGAATTGGAATATTCTTCAAGCAAGGAAGAACGTTGATGAAGCTCTGAATCTTCCTACTGGAGAACTGGAACAAGGAGAGATAAGGGAGGCAGTTGGTGTTCCAGGAAGAGACAGCGTATACTGGATACATTCTTTTGCTGATAATGCAGCTGATGCCTTGGTATTCATAGATGCAGACCAGAAGCAAACACTCTTGCATATGAGTAGAGACTGGCTGAAGCAGACTCAAGATGCTGCATTTCTAGAGAAAGTGTTATATGTGTTCAAATGGGAAGATGTGGAAGTTAAGTATGTGACGGAAAAGCAGAGACTCGTGAGTTACCTATCTGATGTAGTAGTGGAAATGAAGCGATTGGAGCGAGATGCGGCTAGTGTCCACAATACTAACCGTGTCATAGGCTATCCCAAAATGATCTACTGTCAGTTTAAATCTGATAAAACTCATAGGAAACCTCGGCTTATCATGAAGAAATTTGAGGACATTCCAGAGATCAGAACTACTCAGGAGGTGGACAAACTCAGAAGGCTTTTCAAACATCCTTACCCAGAACCCAGGAACCCTCTAGAGATGGAAGCAGTAAGTTTGTTGAATACTAGGTGGACGCAACTTCGTGATCCAGTATATAAGAAACAAAAGCAGCAGGAGGAGAAGCGCAGAAGGCAGAAAGAAGAAAAAGATCAAGCTGCTGAAGCTAGGAAAAGGAAACGGAATTAGGGTTAAAGGTCAGAGTGGTGTGAACCTGAAGTTGGAAAAACTTCATGTCTTTCGGTTGCTTTAACTCACTTGAGGAAAATTCATCTTAGAATGAATCCAATAAGGTGATATAAGTTTGACTAAAAGATATGAAATAATCCAGGTGATAGGAATCATTCAAATGATCTTTAATTCGAGGTTCGAATTCTGTTTCTAGTTTAAGTTCTTTGTATTGTTTTCATGTACTTGTAATTGTATACTTTTCAAGACTGTAATGTTAATTATCTTTTCTCGTCTCATTGTTTAGTTGAGTTATCCTTCATTAATTTGAATGTCATTGTTAGACAATCAAATTGGGGGAGATTGAAAGGCAGAGTGTATTAACTTGTAACACTATAACTAATGTAACTCAATTAAACGAAAAGATACTTAACCAGAAGACAATCAAGAACAAGAAGTCACAAGGAATCAACACTAAATGAAGACAAGGTAATTGATACAATTGAACATGTTAACTATGATCAAGCCAAGAAGAAATCATTGAGAGAAGTTCAAGTCAAAGTTGTTCAGGCCTCAGTGATTTGAGAATTCGAGAATCAAGATCATAACTATCAGTATCAACAAGACCAATTGATTTCAAGTGAACAAGAAGGAAAGCAAATATTGGAAAACCAAGTTACTAAGTGAATATGGTAATTTATTCAAGAAGCAGAAACACTATCAAGACTAGTCACTTATGAACCAGACCAGTGCATCAAGTGTCAGGACATTGATAGCAAGTTTATGTCAGTAATAAAGATCCATGTTCAAGAGCTTGTAGAAGAACAAAGAAGATATGAAGATATCACAAGCTCAAGATGTGCATTGAAGTTTCAAGTTGAAGACCAGAATATTTTCTAAGTAAGAAATGTTCTAGATGGCTAAGTCGAAATTCTCAAGTAGAAGTTCTACTTAGAATTTCGAGATGGCTAAGTAGAAATTCTCAAGTAGAAGTTCTACTTAGAGTGCAGCTTCAACATGACACATGGCATCTTCTGATTGGCAGATTTCCAAGCTTTCAAGATAAGACAAGATTTATGTGGACATCATTGGGCCACGTACATCTTAGTCTTTGAAGACTACAGGTCATAGATTACATGTAGTATAAATAGAAGCACTTGTGTAATGTTTTAGTTAGTGAGCAATATTGAGAAAAACACAAGAAAAAGAGAGAGAGTATTCACAGAGCTTAGAATCATTCACTTCTCTCTCAACTTCTGTTATACTTTGTAATGAATGTTGTAGCAACCTTTTCAAGTTATATATAAAAGAAATATATTCCTTGAATCTGTGTGTTCATTTATTGCATCGTATTTATTGCTACTCATAATCGAAAAGTTGTATTCACCCCCCCTCTACAACACATTTGGACCTAACAATCACTGTGAGAATACATATGACACATTTATTATTTACCATGATGTATCTCACTGTGGGTCTGTCCAGTATCATGTACTCGTACAGTTACCTATGCATTGCTTTTAGTATCTTCATACTTATGACCAATGAGATGTGGTCATAAGTCAATTATCATACTAGCCTCAGTGTATTATTATTGTCCTAAGTAATAATAATACTCGGCTAGGGACATTTAAGAATATGATACAATCATTATATAATCTCATGTTCAAGTCACATACTTGCAACTATATAATTTGTATCAAGGTTCTAAGGACATTTATTATACTTTATTTATTTCGCAGTAAATAAAGCCAACATATATATATCGAATATATAATATCACTCAAACATAAATATAATGTATACATTGCCTCTAGGGCACCAATACTAACAATCTCCCACTTGCACTAGAGCCAATCACCCATGTATCGAATACCCATGCTACTAGTGTGACATTCATGCTTCTGCTGCGACAGAGCCTTAGTCAGCGGGTCTGCAATATTATCATCAGTATGCACTTTACATATGTGAATATCCCCTCTATCATTTATCTCTCGAATAAGGTGATATCTCCGAAGTATATGCTTTGTTCTGCTATGAGCTCTCGGCTCCTTGGCTTGTGCTATAGCTCCATTATTATCGCAGTAAAGATCTATGGGATCTGCGATCGATGGAACTACACCAAGTACTGTAATGAACTTTCGTATCCATACAGCCTCCTTGGCTGCTTCACATGCCGCAATATACTCGGATTCCATTGTAGAATCAGCTACTGTCTCTTGCTTCGAACTTTTCCAGCTTACAGCACCTCCATTTAGGCAAAACACAAATCCAGACTGAGAAACAGAGTCATCTCTGTCAGTTTGAAAACTAGAATCCGTGTAACCCTTTACCGTTAGCTTCTCTTCTCCTCCATACACAAAGAATGAATCTTTAGTCCTTTTCAAGTACTTAAGAATATTCTTGACCGCCGTCCAGTGACCTTCACCTGGATTAGACTGGTATCTGCTCGTCATGCTCAAAGCATACGAGACATCCGGACGAGTACATATCATTGCATACATGATAGATCCAATTGCTGAAGCATATGGTATCTTACTCATGCGGTCTTTATCATCCAATGATTTAGGACCATTCTCTTTTGAGATCGTTATCCCATGAGATATGGGGACATATCCCCTTTTTGCATCTTGCATTCCAAAACGATGCAAAATTTTGTCAATATATGTACTCTGGCTTAAGCCAATTAATCTTCTTAATCTATCTCTATAGATCCTGATCCCTAATATATAGGTAGCCTCGCCCAAGTCTTTCATAGAAAAACTTTGTCCTAACCAAGTCTTTACAGCCTGTAGAGAAGGAATGTCATTCCCCATTATTAATATATCATCGACATATAATACTAAGAATGCCACATGGATCCCACTAAACTTTTTGTAAACACATGGTTCATCCATGTTCTGAATAAAGCCAAAACCTTTGACTATTTCATCAAACCGGATGTTCCATCTCCGAGAGGCCTGATTCAATCCATAAATGGATCTACGCAGCTTACATACCTTTCCAGCATCCTTTGGATTTCCAAAACCTTCAGGTTGTGTCATGTACACATCCTCTTCAAGGCTTCCGTTAAGGAAGGCTGTTTTGACATCCATCTGCCATATTTCGTAATCATAGTAAGCCGCTATTGCAAGCATAATTCTGATGGATTTTATCATTGCTACTGGTGAGAAAGTTTCATCATAGTCAATACCATGAATTTGTTTGAAACCTTTTGCAACCAGTCGAGCTTTATAGGTCTGTATTTTACCTTCCATGTCGATTTTCTTCTTGAAAATCCACTTGCACCCTATAGGTTTTACCCCTTTGATAGAGTATATTTTTATATATATTTTAGATGATTTTATTCTCATATTTATTGTGTTTTGCATTGATTTGGATTTTTATTTAATAGATTTTATTGTTTTATTGTAGGAAATAAAGAATTCATAACTTGGAAGGATTTGGAGCAAAAAGAGCTATTTTGGAGATAAAATAGGAGAAAATTCGTAATATTGGGCTATACAGGCTGCCTGCACTGTTTGGGCCATATCTTGAGTTCCAGAAGTCAGAATTTGACGAAATTACTGTCCACGCGAAGCTTAGGGAATTATCTTTAATTCAGAGGTGGTCCAGTAAGCAAAATCCAACTGGAAGAGCCCAGAAATAGAGGAGCAAAATTAGTGACGAATTTTACAAGAAAATCCTATTCAATTATGGATATCTTTTTGTAAATTGATTAGGATATTAAAAATACTTTTATTAGGAGATAGATATCAGATTTTATTAAGGGGTTTTATTATAAAAGGAAGAGAAAACGTGAGAGAGAGGGAGATACATTTTTTTACTTTTTACAGAAAACTAGGGTTTTGGTTTCTCTCTTCATCTCTTCCTTTGTAAGCACTTGGTTTAATTTGGATCTTCACTGTTCTTTGTTAATACAAAGTTTGAGGTATTCTTTATTCTCTTGTTTTTGTTATTATATGTTTTACATGGCTTCTTTCATTATTCTTATTGTTTTTA
This sequence comes from Kitagawia praeruptora, assembly GCA_037693485.1. Taxonomy (NCBI): domain Eukaryota; kingdom Viridiplantae; phylum Streptophyta; class Magnoliopsida; order Apiales; family Apiaceae; genus Kitagawia; species Kitagawia praeruptora. The sequence continues at coordinate 6,932,667 of CM075348.1, read as the reverse complement.
CTTCTACCATGAGTGAGTAGTTTAATTCTAGGGTATTAAGGGGAGCCATGTTTGCACCATGATTTGGGCTTAATTTGATTAGTAGATTGATGGGTAAAGAGTAATTCTGATTGATATGTTATAATTCTTAATTTGTGTAATTGCGCAATATCACGGATTAATTGATTGCAATAGGAGTAATAGATCGAGAGATTTTACTACTAGAGGCTTACATACAATTAGCAGAATTGAAGGTGAGTGTGAGAACATCATTAGATATTCTGAGAGCGTTAATGCTTGAGAAAGATTAAATGTTAATGCTTGAGAAAGATTAACCATTGCTTTAATTACTTAATCCCATTGAAAAGCTATACCTTTGTGATTTGTTTGGTGTAAGCATGGTGAACCTGAATTGCCCTAGATCCTTTAATTAATTGATTTAAAACCTTTGTTAAATTTGTTTTAGTAGTTAATACAATTCTCAAACAATCGTTGTGACTAGAAACAATTGATAGCAATTGAATTGAAATTGAAACTGTCTCCTTGAGGATTCGACCCGTATTTGCTAATATCTACTACAATAGATACCGTGCGCTTGCGGTTAGACATAATTTGACATATCAAGTTTTTGGCACCGCTGCCGGGGAGACGCCTAGTTTCTATAATTTTAGTTTGATTGTTTTATATTGTTTCTCTTGTCTCTTTGGAACTTTTGTTCCAACTGAGACCGATCTTACTGCTTTTCCTTGTTTAGTTGTTGATGCCCAAGACCAGGTCTCAAACGAAAGTAGATCAAGCGAAAAAGGATACAACTCCTCTTAGTCAACAAAGGAAAGAGAAGCAGCAAAGGATATCTGAACCAAAGATTAAAATGGCGGATCTTCCTCCCAAATCTTTGAAGAATTACTCACAGCCCTCTCCGAGTGGGGTACCTACTGGCCTTGCTATGCCAGCGATTCAAGAAGCAAATTTCGAGATCAAGCCTACTTTGCTCACTATGATCCAACAGAATCAATTTGCTGGACTTGCCTCTGAAGACCCTACACTTCATCTGCAACGGTTTCAACAGCTCTGTTCTACAATTAAACATCAGGGAGTCACTCCAGACCAGTTGAAAGTCATGTTGTTCGGTTTCTCTCTTCGTGATAAAGCTCAAAAGTGGTTGAACGATATTGAATTGACCAAGTGGGATGAGATTGCTCAAGCCTTCTTAACTGAGTTCTTCCCTCCTAACAGAACCGACGATTTGATCGACAAGATGATGGGTTTTAAGCAAGATTATGGTGAATCTCTACGGGATGCTTGGGACAGATTCAAGGATTATCAACGTGCATGCCCTCACCATGGTCTTGAGAAGTGGTTTCTACTTAAACGCTTCTACAATGGTCTAGATCCTGAGACAAAAGGTATGGTTGATAACGCTGCAGGTGGTGTATTTCTGGATAAGGGAGTTGATGATGCACATGCTTTTCTTTCAAATTTGGCTGCCAATCACTTCAGTAATCCGAGAGCAACCAAGAAAGGGGGTAAACTTGAAGTGGATGCTTATTCTTTATTATCATCTCAACTAGCTGCATTAACTCAGGAGATCCACTCTTTGAAGACATCTCAGCCCTCTACTCAACCTATGAGTATCAATGCATTGTCATCCATGGCTCCTATGAATAATCCTGTTTGTGAAGTCTGTGGCATCCAAGGCCACTATGGTAATGATTGCCAATACAATGCTCAAAATTCACAACATTTTCAGATGGAGCAAGTAAATGTTTTCCAACAGAGGCAGCAGTACAATCCGTACTCCAACACTTACAATCCTGGTTGGAAAGATCATCCGAACTTCTCATATAGGAACAATAATGCTCAGAATTCAAATGTTCCTAATCAGCAGCAATATCAGCAGTCGTACCAGCCTCCTCCACAGCAGCAGTATAGGCCTCCTCAAGGACCTATGAATCCCCCTGGATTCCAGAAGCCCTATCAGAATTATGCTCCTCAAGCAAATCAAGCTGCACAGGCTGATAATCAAGGTGACATGATGAAGATATTGTTACAAATGCAAAAGAGTATGGATGATACCAACAGAAAGATGAACCAGATAGAGATTCATAACAAGATGTTGGAAACTCAGATTGCTCAAATGGCTAGTTCTTCATCTACAAGGCAACAAGGCTCTCTACCAGCACAATCAACTCAGCCAAAGGAAAATATGAATGCCATTGCTCTTAGGAGTGGTCGTACATATGATGCTCCTCCAATGCCTACTGACGATGTTTCTACTGAGAAAGAAGAAGAGAATTCTGAGGAAGACAAGGTAGAGAAAGTTGTGGAAGATACAAACGAAGATGGAACTGAGGAAAGCAAGGAAAATGACAAAGAGAAGACTGCAGTTACTCCTCCACCATTTGTGCCAAAGCTCCCATTCCCTAGCAGGATGAATAGAACTAAGGTGGACCAGCAGTTTGGTAAGTTCATGACACTTGTCAAGAATCTTGAGGTAACAGTTCCTTTCACTGATTTAATTTCTCAAATTCCATCATATGCAAAGTTTCTTAAGGATATTCTCACTAAGAAAAGGTCTTTTGGTGAGGTAGAGACAGTAGCTTTTACTGAAGAGTGTAGTGCTGTTTTGCAGAATAAGTCTCCACCTAAGCTTAAAGATCCTGGTAGTTTTTCGATCCCGTGTCATTTAGGTGCATTGTTCATTGATAAAGCTTTATGTGATTTAGGCGCTAGTGTCTCAGTCATGCCTCTCTCGGTTTTTCAAAAACTAAATATGGGAGAATTAAAATGTACACAGATGACTTTGCAAATGGCAGACCGTTCGATAAAATATCCCCTTGGAATTTTAGAGGATGTGCCTGTTAGGGTTGGAAAATTCTATATTCCTGTAGACTTTGTAGTTCTAGACATGGAAGAGGACAGCCAGATACCTATTATTTTAGGTAGACCATTTCTTTGTACTGCAGGTGCTATTATTGATGTTAAAAGTGGGACTCTCACGTTGAGCGTTGGTGATGATAAAATTGCTTTTACTCTAACCTCTGCTCTTAAATCCCCTTTGCTTGAGAATACTTGTTGCAGTATTGATGTTGTAGATGAAATTGTCCAAGATTATACTCCTCAGATTCTATTGAATGATACATTGGAAGCAGTGCTCATGCTTGAAGCCTCAGAAGGAGAAGGACATGCTGAAGTCGATTCATTGATTCTTGAGTTGAATGATCACAACATTGATTCCATTGACAGTTCTTCAGTTCGAGATCTCTCGAGTATTAAGCTTGGGAAACTTCCACCACATTTGAGGTATGTCCTTTTCAATAATGAGCTAGTGATTTTTGAAGAGGGGCATGATAACATGTTGCGAAGGTGGAAAACCAATGATAAGGAAGAAGAAAGTTTTGTTCAGCCGGTTGAGTTGAAGAAGCACTCTAGGGGTGTGAAGAAGAAAAAGAAGAAGATTTGGCCGTTGGGTAGTAAAATCAAGTTGAAGTCTGATGGAAGAGCTTTGTGGAAAGCAAGCAACCAAGATGTCAACGTTCGTATGAATGGTTTGTCTGTTGAAGATGGTTCAGTTATTCTTTTGAAACCACCATGATTTGAGGAAGTAACGTCAAGCTATTGACGTTAAAGAAGCGCTTGGTGGGAGGCAACCCACGCATTAGTGTAGGAAAAAAAAAATGTTGTATCCTAAATGAAAAAAAAAAAAAGAATGAGTGTAGTGAAAGAAAAAAAAAATAAATAAAAAATGAACAGTGTTTTTTTCGCAGGCAGCAACCCTGTAACGCAGGCTGCGCCTGCGTTACTGCCTTTTCCGCAGTCTGCCACTCTGTAACGCAGGTTGCTCCTGCGTTACTGGTCTCAGCGCAGTCTGCCCCCTTGTTGCGCTGTCTGCTCCTGCGCATCTGCTCCTCCATCTGCGGTCCACGCGCCCAACCTGCTGTCATGTGTGTGCTGTTACATAAAAAGAGAATATGATGTTGCAAGGATTTGAACCCCTGACCATGGGGGAAGAGCAACACACTGATTCTATTTCCCACCTCCAACCACTTGGGCTACTTCAACTGTTGTGTTTATCTTGGAGCTTCTTTCATATAAGCCCATATGGTAACATGAATTCTAATTAAATGGGAGCTACACTTCTACATGTTTTTCAAGGGCCACTTCAAGCTTGTACTAGGGGAGTATTCTACACCTTTCTTTGTATATTTGTTGTAATTATTATTATTATTATTATTATTATTATTATTATTATTACTATTATTTTATTTTATTATTTTATTTTTTTTATCCCTAAATCCTTTTCTATCCTATATTAAATTCCAAATTCCACCCAAATTTTTTTTTCTTTTCGCATTAAAATTTTTAAATCCATCCTATCATTCCATTATCTATTTATACCCATACATACACACCCAATTTATTATTTTCTTCCTCTACATCTCTAAAAAATTCAAGTTTGGGGGAAAATTAGTACAAGTTCACCTCTTCGATTCGTAGTTGGGATTTTTCTTCTCTAATTTTTTATTACGAATTTGTGTTCTTGTAAATTGGGGATTTTTTTTATTATTCTTGTTAATTGGGTATTTTTGGTGTGATATTGCTTGGTGGTTTTTGGTAGGATATTTCTTGGTGGTTGTTGGTGAAGCTATTGTTGAATGCAGTTTTGGTTATTATGGCTCCTAAGCAAATGAGGGATGGTTTTCACACCCGACACCTTGATTCCAGGGGAGTTTTCTTTCTTTTCTTTTTAGTGTAGTTTTATTTTGTTTTTAGTTGTAGTTTTGTAACTTGTTCATTAGTTCATTGGGGACAATGAACCGCTTAAGTGTGGGGAGGTGTTCTCGGTGTTCTCAACGTAGTGTATTACTTGTTTAAAAAAAAATTAAAAAATTAAAAATACCAAAAATAATTCTAGCCATGCAATTTGATTAGTTGTTGTATTTTGCTTGATACACCCATGCATGCGTAGAATTCTTGTGTTTATGGACGCTTTTGTATGAGAAGTGACGTGCTTTGTTCTTGTGCACACACTTACACTAGCAAGTTGAAGCTGGTAGACTTAATTGGATGTTGTAAGTGATTAGAATGACATGAATATGTGCAAGATGACTTGGTTTTCATGCTTTGAGTACAAGTAGATGCGTTAGAGAGTCTTGTTACCTGGGATTGATTATGTTTTGTCACACCAAGTGAGTTTTGAGCCTATATGCATATCTTTTGCATGATTTTTCGTTTGCTTGAGTGTCCACATGTTGTTTACATTGCTAGCACTTACTTGAGATCTTTCTTGAAATGCATGATATTACTTGATGATGAGATGATAAAGGCACTTAGGTTTAACCTCATATTTCCTATATATCCAAACCTTTTATACATGATCAATTAGTTAACCCGTTGAGCCTAATCCTATTCTTTCGGTGACACACCACATTACTTGCCATTATCCTTTTTATTCTATTGGCCTTACATTAAATTTGAACCTAAATTGTCAAAGGCTAGTATCGTGCTTAAGGGAGTAATAAGGTGTTCATAAAAGGGGGGTTATTGATGATCATACTTTTGGGGAATATTAATTTTGGGTTGATGCTTGCTAGTCGAAATTCATAAAAATATCTATGGATCATTGTGTTTATTCTTTAGCTCTCAAGAAAAAAAAAACAGAAAAAAGAAAAAGAAAAAAATGAATAAATTTGAGAGCATTCTTACGTTTGTATGATCCTTCTTCATTCGACTAGTCAAGTTATTATGTAAGAGTTATTGAAAAATCCAAGTGTGGGGAAGTATTTGTTTTAATAGAAAGGGAATTGAATAATGATTATTGTTGGGTACTAGCTTTTGACATTAACCTGTTTTAGCTTTACTTGACATACCTAGTCCCTAGCCCACGCTACAACCCGAATAAAGACCTTTTGATTATCATCAGTGATGTATGTTGTGTTGAGAGTGAGATTGATTGCGAGTGTCAAGTTGTGTTTATGATTTTGTTGGAATTGAGTGATACACTTAACCTTGTTCTTGAGTGAATATTCGTTTTTGAGTGAAAGGTGAGTTATTACTTATTTTGGCATAGGAGATCCCGGGTTTAGACTTAAATATGTATTTCTTGTGGGCTTAGCATGATTACCAACGATTTTTACACTTGACATGAATTTTTATGACCTTCTGCATGTTGGTTGAGTAGACTACGTGAATACTTGCACTTTCGACACCAAGACATCGTATGTTTGCTTTGATTCTTAAGTTGATGTGGCATGAGAGGACTTGTGTGTGTGGTGTTGTGTTAGCATTGATCTTTTGCATGGTTGGATGAATTTTGTGGGTACATTCACGAGACAACACTCGTCCTACTAGGGCTGCCTAGGGGTTTAACGGCTTGTTGCATATGCTCAATGCAATCGTGTCATCTACGAAAGTGATGTTTGTTAGGACTTAGTTTTTATTTCACTTATTTGCCCGAGGACGTGCAAATGCTAAGTGTGGGGATGTTTGATAGAGTATATTTTTATATATATTTTAGATGATTTTATTCTCATATTTATTGTGTTTTGCATTGATTTGGATTTTTATTTAATAGATTTTATTGTTTTATTGTAGGAAATAAAGAATTCATAACTTGGAAGGATTTGGAGCAAAAAGAGCTATTTTTGAGATAAAATAGGAGAAAATTCGTAATATTGGGCTATACAGGCTGCCTGCACTGTTTGGGCCATATCTTGAGTTCCAGAAGTCAGAATTTGACGAAATTACTGTCCACGCGAAGCTTAGGGAATTATCTTTAATTCAGAGGTGGTCCAGTAAGCAAAATCCAACTGGAAGAGCCCAGAAACAGAGGAGCAAAATTAGTAACGAATTTTACAAGAAAATCCATTTCAATTATGGATATCTTTTTGTAAATTGATTAGGATATTAAAAATACTTTTATTAGGAGATAGATATCAGATTTTATTAAGGGGTTTTATTATAAAAGGAAGAGAAAACGTGAGAGAGAGGGAGATACGTTTTTTTACTTTTTACAGAAAACTAGGGTTTTGGTTTCTCTCTTCATCTCTTCCTTTGTAAGCACTTGGTTTAATTTGGATCTTCACTGTTCTTTGTTAATACAAAGTTTGAGGTATTCTTTATTCTCTTGTTTTTGTTATTATATGTTTTACATGGCTTCTTTCATTATTCTTATTGTTTTTACTTCTACCATGAGTGAGTAGTTTAATTCTAGGGTATTAAGGGGAGCCATGTTTGCACCATGATTTGGGCTTAATTTGATTAGTAGATTGATGGGTAAAGAGTAATTCTGATTGATATGTTATAATTTTTAATTTGTGTAATTGCGCAATATCACGGATTAATTGATTGCAATATGAGTAATAGATCGAGAGATTTTACTACTAGAGGCTTACATACAATTAGCAGAATTGAAGGTGAGTGTGAGAACATCATTAGATATTCTGAGAGCGTTAATGCTTGAGAAAGATTAAATGTTAATGCTTGAGAAAGATTAACCATTGCTTTAATTACTTAATCCCATTGAAAAGCTATACCTTTGTGATTTGTTTGGTGTAAGCATGGTGAACCTGAATTGCCCTAGATCCTTTAATTAATTGATTTAAAACCTTTGTTAAATTTGTTTTAGTAGTTAATACAATTCTCAAACAATCGTTGTGACTAGAAACAATTGATAGCAATTGAATTGAAATTGAAACTGTCTCCTTGAGGATTCGACCCGTATTTGCTAATATCTACTACAATAGATACCGTGCGCTTGCGGTTAGACAAAATTTGACATATCACCCTTCAGGTGGATCAACCAAAGTCTATACTTGGTTTTCATACATGGAATCCATCTCAGAAATCATGGCTTCTTGCCATCTCTTAGAATCTTGTGTGTTCATAGCATCTTGGTAGGTGAGAGGCTCATCTTGATCGATGAGCATCACATCGCCATAAAGGACATGCTTTGACGTTTTTCTGTCCATATCTCATATGGAGTTTGTTGAACCGTTTTAGTAGGAACACGGTTTAGTGTATATGCAGCCGTTTCCAGGGCATAACCCCAGAAACTAATTGGAAGATCTTCTTGACTCATCATTGATCGCACCATGTCCAACAAGGTACGATTCCTCCTTTCAGAAACCCCATTCCATTGTGGTGTTCCAGGAGGAGTGAGTTGTGATACAATACCACACTCCCTCAAATAGTTCTTAAACTCATGGCTTAAGTATTCACCTCCTCGATCAGATCTTAGAGTTTTTATGCTTTCGCCAGTTTGCTTTTCTGCTTCTGCCTTATACTCTTTGAACTTTTCAAATGCTTCGGATTTGTTCTTCAAAAGATACACATATCCGTATCTACTGAAATCATCAGTAAACGTAATGAAGTAGAAATAGCCACCCCTTGCCATCGATTTCATAGGACCACATACATCACTATGTATTAGTTCTAGTCGTACAGTGGCCCTCTTACCCTGTCCGTTAAAAGGAGCTTTAGTCATCTTGCCTAGTAAACAAGCCTCACATTCATCATATGATTCAAAATCAAACTGATCTAAGAAACCATCTTGATGTAACTTGGAAATGCGTTTCTCGTTTATATGGCCTAGACGACAGTGCCAAAGGTATGTTTGATTTGAGTCATTAGTCTTAAGTCGTTTGTTATTTACATTCAAGATAGGAGTATCTAAACTAAGAACATACAAACCGTTAAATAACTGTACAACACCATAGGTAATGTCATTCAAACCAAAAGAGCAACCATTGTCCTTAAAAGTAAATGAAAAACCTTTCTTGTCCAAACAAGAAACAGAAATAATGTTTCTGCAAATAGAAGGCACATACAAACAGTTTTCAAGTTCTAATATAAGCCCAGTGGGCAATGATAAATGGTAAGTCCCTACAGCCAAAGCAGCAACATTTGCTCCATTTCCAACTCGTAGGTCTACCTCTCCCTTAGCCAGTGTCCTACTCCTTTGCAGTTCCTGCACATTTATACAAATGTGAGAACCACATCCAGTATCCAATACCCAAGATGTAGAAGTAGACAAATTGACTTCTATAACATAAATACCTGAAGTAGAAGTCTGCCCAGCAGCCTTCTTCTTCTTCAGCTCTTCCAAATAAGCATGACAGTTTCTCCTCAAGTGTCCTGGTTTACCACAGTGGTGACAATCACCCTTTTCGACACCTCCTTTAGGCTTGGTAGCCTTCTTGGGAGCGGAATTAGGATTGGCAGCAGATTTGGATGCAATCCTCTTCTTATTGCCTTTCCACTTTCTTTTCCCTTTGGCACCCCCTTTGTTCACCATCAGCATGGGAGCAGGGGATTCCTTCTGAATATTGGTTTCAGCAGTTCTTAACATGCCCAACAATTCAGTGGGTGTCTTATCAATCTCATTCATATTGTAATTCATAACGAATTGAGAGAAGTTCTTGTTGAGTGATTGTAAGATCAGATCTATTTGAGCCTCCGGACCAATCGGGAAACCCAAGGTATCTAGTTGCTCAATATACCCAATCATCTTAAGAACGTGTGGTCCTACCGGGTCTCGCTCTCCCTGTTTGCAAGCATACAATGCCTTGCTCGTATCATATCTTTCCTGACGAGCTTGTCCCTCAAACATGCTTTTTAGGTGCTCAATTATTTCATAAGCATTCATCAATTCATGTTGCTTTTGAATCTCAGGAGCCATGCATGCAAGCATAAGGCATGACACATCAGTTGAGTCATCCAAATGCTTCTGATAAGCATTTTGCTCAGCACGTGTGGCTCCAGCAGGAAGAGGATTTGGGTGAGGAACTTCAATGGCATACAGCTTTCGCTCCTGCCTGAGGACAATCCTCAAGTTCCTAAACCAATCCAGGAAGTTTGTCCCTGTCAGCTTTTCCTTTTCTAGGACTGATCGTTGATAAGTGGATTTTATATCCACTTGGAGCATTCTAAATCGGCTTAAATGGATTGTCTTGGACTCAAGTTTCTTGTAGTTTTGATGTGTTTTGCTTAGTTGTGCAGATTTACGAGAATGTTGATTAAGGTGGATGCTTCTATCATTTTTGGAGATTTAATTGATTAAAATTTGGATTTTCTGGGAAGGCTGCGCAGCTTACACTGTTTTGGCCATATCTGGAGTTCTGTAAGTCCGTTTTCAGCGATCTTACTGCCCACGCGAAGCTTGAGAGATTTTCTACAACCTGGGATAGGAAGCACGTGCAAGTAATGTGCTGAATTAATTCGCGCACGTATTCTTTGTGGAGCATGGCTGTGAAATTACTGTTTTGCCCTTTTCAAGTTCTAATTATATTCCGGGCAGTTTTTAGCACCTTAATTAAATTCTAATTGTAATAGAAGATAAATTCTTGCTGGGCAAGAAATCTAGAGCCTATAAAAACACATCTAAGCATTGTAATTTAAAAAAGATAGTTTTATTATTGTAACCAGCTTAGATCTGCAAGGGAGAAAAGGAGAGAAGGATTCAACGCTCGTGACAAGCAACGGATCTAGATCTACTTCATCCTTTGTGTTACTTTGGATTATAGATTTGTTTTTTCAACTCTTTATTTTTATATTATTATTACTTCTGTCTTTCATATCTTGTTTAGTATCATGTTTTCATCAAATCCCATGATGATGAACGACTCAATTATGGGCTAATCGTTGTCGTGGGATCCTAGTGGAATTATCTATGTAGCTTAGTAGTTTGTATGCCTGAAAGATTTATGTGTGGTGAATTCTTGATATCCTTGTATGGTTGTGCTTATTGAATTTAGGTGTGTCGCGAACATCTAATTTGTTAATCTCTTGTTAAATGAGAGTGGATCTTGAGATTTAGAACTTGCCATGCTAGCATAGGATAGGTTGATGTTTTGACATCATGATTTGTGGCATCAATAGAGATATTATGCTACCCTATGTGATCTAAGTGAATAACTTGTGCTTCAACCTTTATGTTTTCAAATTCTATAGAGATATAGGGTCTAAACATAATAGGTGCCTACTCGTCTTCTATCTCTTTTGTGGATGTATGCGTAGATTGGTACTAGTATACCGAGAGGTAACTTTTACTCTTTTCGTGTTATTCGATCAGATATCAAAACCATCGCATGTTTTAATTAAAGGCTGCAACTCTAAGTGAAGTAGATAATGAAACTAGGATTCCATGTTATTCTCATATAAGTAATTCGATTTTAATTCTTGTCAATTAGTTAATTCTTAGATTTATAATTTGCATCTTAGTATAATTTAGATAATCAACCCCAAATTTGTTACTTTTCTTAGCAGTGAGTTAAAACCATACATTGTTGCATAGGCATATTTACTGATTAAAACTTAACCAAATCTCTGCGGAACGAACTTAATTTATATTACTTGTGACTACGTGCGCTTGCGTAATTTTGTGCTAACAAGTTTTTGGCGCCGCTGCCGGTGATCATCGGTGTTTTTATTTTAGTTTATGTGCTTGTCATCAGTGGTCGTTAGCGTTCACTGACTCGGATTTCTTACCTAGTTTGTTTGATTCGTGGTGTTTCAGGTACTTAGGTTTGTATGCAAACACGCTTACAAGCTCGTTTACAAAAACTGGCGGAAGACGATCTTGTAGAGAACTTAGAGAATAAGAACGAGGAAACTGAAACTACTGTAGAGATGGGTGACGCAGCAGCAGTAGTAAAGGCTTTGAAGGATTATTCTCAGCCGAAACTTAATGACATCCATTCTAGTATTGTCAGGCCAGCTATTGCAGCAAACAACTTTGAGATCAAGTCGGGCACAATTCAGATGGTGCAGAATTCAGTCCAGTTTGGGGGAGCTTCTACGGAGGATCCTAACATGCATGTTCGGGACTTTATTGAAATCTGCGACACTTTCAAATGTAATGGTGTGACGGATGATGCTATCAGGTTGAGGCTTTTCCCATTCTCTCTGAGGGATAAGGCTAAGAGCTGGCTACACTCTTTGCCACCTGGTTCCATTACTACATGGGAAGATCTTGCTCAAAAGTTCCTTACTAAATTCTTCCATATGGCGAAAACTGCAGCATTAAGGAACCAGTTGGCTCAATTCCAACAGCAATCTGGCGAGACCTTGTGTGAGGCTTGGGAACGCTACAAGGAGATGCTACGGAAGTGTCCTCATCATGGCATGCCTGATTGGATGGTTATTAATGGGTTCTACAATGGGTTGGGAGCACAATCTAGGCCCTTGCTAGATGCAGCGTCAGGTGGAGCTCTGTGGGCAAAGAGCTATGATGAAGCTTATGAACTTATAGAGATGATGGCTGCTAATGAATATCAAAATCCAACCCAAAGGCTATCTCAAGGCAGGGCAGTAGGAATTTTGGAAGTAGATACAGCTTCAATGATTATAGCTCAGTTGAAAGCTCTTGCTATGAAGGTGGATTCTCTTGCTAATTATGGAGTTCAGCAGGTGGCTAGTGTTTGTGAGTTATGTACGGGCGCACATGAGACGAATCAGTGTGCTATCTCTTCTGAATCAGCACAGTTCGTGAGTAATTTTCAGAGACCTGCTGCACCAGTTCCAACCACTTATCATCCTAATAATCGGAATCATCCTAATTTCAGCTGGAGCAACAATCAAAATACTCAACAATCTTATCAGCAAGCGAAGCCATTCAATCAAGGCTATCAACAGCCTTATGCTCCAAGGGAACCATATCAACCTCCTGGATTTCAACAGCAACAGCCCCAGGCTCATACGGGGCAATCATCTAATGATAAATCAGATGAGGTGTGGATAGCTGTAAAGAACCTACAAGCTGGCCAGAAAGTCTTGGAAACCCAGTTAGGACAGATTGTAAGTGCCTTATTTAGTAGGCCTCAAGGAACTCTTCCTAGTAGTACAGAGACTAATCCAGGCAGGAGGGAAGTTGTCCATGAACAGGTGAAAGCAGTCACTTTGCGATTTGGAAAGGTTATAACCGATCAAAAATCAGCAGTTGAGGAAGAAGAAGAAGTTCAAAATCAGCAAGTTGAAAAGTCTACAGTTGAAAAATCTGGCTTGGTGGCTGATCAGCTAGATGGTGAAGTGGAAAAGAGCAAGAAGTCTGTTGAAAAGTCTATTTCGAAGCAGTCTACAAAAGATACTCAGATATATCCTCCTCCTCCCTTTCCTCGACGCGTGCAGCAAAGTAAAGAAAAGCAACTTCAGAAATTTTTGGACGTCTTCAAGAAATTGTCCATTAATATTCCTTTTGCTGACGCATTAGCACAGATGCCGAGCTATTCAAGGTTTATGAAGGATATCCTTTCGAAAAAGAGAAGGTTGGAAGAATTTGAAACAGTGGCATTGACAGAGGAGTGCATTGCGGTGTTGCAACAGAAATTGCCTCCTAAACTTAAGGATCCAGGAAGCTTTACAATTCCATGCACCATTGGGAAGTTGTCTTTTGGCAAATGCTTATGTGATTTGGGAGCTAGTATTAATCTCATGCCGTTGTCTATTTTCAAGCAACTTGGTCTACCGGAGCCAAAGCCAACTAACATCTCTTTGCAGCTGGCTGATAGGACGATCACTTATCCGAGGGGTATAGTAGAAGATGTTTTGGTAAAAGTTGATAAGTTTATCTTTCCTGCTGATTTCGTTATCTTGGATTTTGAAGAAGACAAGAAGATTCCCATAATCTTGGGAAGGCCTTTTCTAACTACGGGTCGTACTTTGATTGATGTGCAGAAAGGAGAGCTTACAATGAGGGTGCAAGATCAGAGTGTTATCTTTAATGTGTTCAAGGCCATGAAATTTCCAACAGAGGATGAAGAGTGTTGCAGTGTGGAAATAGTTGATACGGGTCAGAAATAGAAGTTTGATCAGTTGTTGAACAAGAAATCGAACAGTTCTTCAATTCGAGATCTTTCGAATGTCAAGCTTGGGAAACTTCCACCACATTTGAGGTATGTCCTTTTGAATAATGAGTTAGTGATTTTTGAAGAAGGGCATGATAACGTGTTGCGAAGGTGGAAAGCCGATGATAAGGAAGAAGAGAGTTTTGTTCAGCCATTCGAGTCGAAAAAGCACCTTAGAGGAGTGAAGAAGAAAAAGAAGAAGATTAGGCCGTTGGGTAGAAAAATCAAGTTGAAGTCTGAAGGAAGAGATTTGTGGAAAGCAAGCAACCAAGATGTCAACGTTCGCATGAATGGTTTTTCTGTTGAGAACGGTTCGGTTATTCTTTTGAAACCACCTTGAGTTGAGGAAGTAACGTCAAGCTATTGACGTTAAAGAAGCGCTTCTTGGGAGGCAACCCAAGCATTATTGTCCTTTGTTGTAGTATAGGTATTCAAAAAAAAAAAAGAGAATTCAAGATGCGCCAGCCAGCGCGCAGGAGCGCCATAGAGACGAAGAAGGGAACCACGCATCAGGCGCCCAGCCCGCGCAGGAGCGCCAACATGTATCTGTCCAGGAGTTTTTTGTTGTACAGGTGTTGTGTTGTAAAAAAAAAGAATTCACAAAATCAAAAAAACAAAAAAACTGCCGACAGTGATGTTATGGCCAAGAATTGTGAAGTGTGATGTGCTCCACTCAGTCTCCAGGTGACGCGCGTGTCTCCACCGCACGGGCCAGGTAAGTTTTTAATTTGAGGCCACGAATTAATAAGATTGTTGGCAAGTGGCGAGTACAATAATAGAAATCAGCAGAAAGGGTTGAGGACGCGGCGCGAATTTTTCATGCTGCAGCGCGAGATAGTGTCTGTTCGGAGTAATATTTTACACGAGTAATTGTGTTTTAATAACACAAATTTTTCACACCATCTTCTATTATTTTAACCCCAATCCCTAAATCCTAATTCTGACCCAATATCAATTTTAAACCTCTCCAAAATCCATCTCCTATTCTAAATCTCTACCATAAATCCTTACATATTACCCTTTATATTTACACCTATACACATAAACCCAATCCCTAAATTTAAATCTCTAAAATTCAATTCTAAAGAGGAATTAATTGCAAGTTCACCTCTTTGATTCGTATTGGGTAAATCTTTTTCTCTAATCTTATTTTTATTACGAATTTGTGTTCTTGTAAAGTGGGGTTTTGTAGTATTCAGGCACGGTGGCCAGTCTATGGAGATCATGCGCAATATCCTCCACCAGATTCGCCCGAGGATTGTATTTTTTTGTTCATATAGGATTTCATGTTTTGCATATTAGTAGTAGTAAAATATGCATTTATGTTCGTGTTATCTACGTTTGTTTCATATAGGACATTCTGTTTTTTTTATGTTTGTATATTATGTGAGTTCATAATAGTGTGCATGTGCACCCATGCTTGATAAGAATTTTGTGTTGTTGACGCTTTTGTTTGAGAAGTGATATGCTTTGTTCTTGTGCACACACATACATTAGTAAGTTGAAGCTAGTAGACTTATTGAATGTTGTAAGTAACTAGAAGGACATGAATATGTGCAAGATGATTTAGTTTGCATGCTTTGAATACAAGTTGGTGCGTTAGAGAGATGTTGCTTGGGATTAAGTATGTTTTTCCACCAAGTGAGATTTTGAGCCTTATTGCATATTTGTTGCAATTTATTCATTTGCTTGAGTGTCCACGGATTGTTTGCATTGCTAACAGTTGTTTGAGGACTTTCTTGAAACGCATGACATTATTTGACGATTAAAATGATAAAGGCATTTAGGAATAACCGCATATTTTCCCATATTACCACACCATGTTTACATGATCAATTAGTTAACCCGTTGAGCTTAATCCTATTTTTTCGGTGACAGACCACATTACTTGCCTAGACCTTTTTCTTGTATTGGCCTTACATTAATTTGAACCCACATTGTCAAAGGCTAGTAGAGTGCTTAAGGGAGTAATAAGGTGTGCAAGGAGGGGTTATTGTTGGTCGTACTTTTGGGGGAAATATTGAAATTGGGGTTGTTTACTTGATAGTCGACATATGTAATAAAATTATGGGATCATTGTTATTGTTTATATTATTGTTTGTGTTCTATTTAGCTCTCGGAAAGAAAAAAAAGAAAAAAAAATACAAAAAAAATAGAAAAAAAAAAAAGAAAAAAAAAAGAGAAAAAAAAGAAGAATGAAAAATATTATGAGAGCATGTTTGTGTTTGTTGCGATCCTATTTCAGTCGACTAGTCGAGTGTTTGTTTTAGTAAAAATTATGTGGGGGGAAATATGGTGTTGTGTATGATTTATTATGGTACTTACTAGCTTTTGACACTTCACCTGTTTTGGCTTATTTGACATACCTTGTCCCTAGCCCCGTTACAACCCAATTAAAGACCTTTTGATTATCGTCATTGATGTATGTTGTGTTAAGAGTTAGATTGATACCAAATGTCAAGCATGTTTATGATTTTGTTGGAATTGAGTGATACACTTACCCTTGTTCTTGAGTGAATATTCTTTTGTGAGTGGATTGTGAGTGTTTGCTTGTTGAGATTCCGAGTGTTGTTTCAAAGATGTACTCTTGTAGGCTTAGCATGTTTACTAACTTATTCTTACACTTGACATGGACTTGTGAGAACTTATGCATGTTCATTGAGTAGACTATGTGAATACTTGCACTTTCGACACCAAGACATTGCGTATTTACTTTGATTCTTAAGTTGATATGGCATGAGAGGATTTGAAGGTATGGTAGACTAGATTAATTGCATTTGCATATTAGTTGCATTCATGCATTGCATTGCATTAGGTTAAATGGATTTTGTGGGTACATTCGCTATAGGCCCTCACGAGACCTTACTCGTCCACTAGGGCTGCCTAGGGGTTTAAAGGGCTTGTTGCATATGCCAAATGCAACCGTGATCACCTACGGAAGTGGTACTAGTTAGTTAGTTAGTTGTAATTGTTTATGCTTGAGGACAAGCATCGGTTTAAGTTTGGGGGTGTGATAAGTGGATTTTAAAGTAATAAAATATTTACTAACTTATCAATCTTTTAATTTTAAGTCAATCAAAATTATGCTATTATATATTACGAGCTAATTTTCATAAATATTAACTATAATCATATTTATAATATATAGTTGTATATTACGGATTAATTTTCATAAATACTTATTAACTAATTAATTACAAATTTTAATTTAAAATCAATCACAATTATAATATTATATGCTGATACATTTGTTCTTTGTGTCCCTCTCTATGTATAGAACCATTTTACATAATTGCGTAATTTATTAATTGATTTTAATACAAATTTATTATAATAATACACATGTTGATTTCATCTATATTATATAATATAATATTTAATATCAAACTCTCGATATACGATTTTAAGCTGCAATCAAATTTGAGTAAATCAATTATTATTGAATTAAAAATATTTATCACACTATTCTAAATCCACATTCAAAATTTAAGATACATAAACATTTAAATTAATCAAGTATAAAAAAGGCTAGATTCAACCCATTTAAATTTTAAACCAATTACCTTAAACAATTTACTTAACAATATTTTTTAATGGGACAAATTAATTGACCTGGCAATATATTTGAATTTTTCCAAATATTAAATATACTATAAAATAGTATTAGACATTATTTGATGTATAAATTATCAATCAAAAAATGAAATTCATTACAAAGTTAATGAAAACATTGTTAGTGAATATTTTCATAACAAATTGGTCAACTCAGCGCAAAATTTTTTAAAAAAAACTTTTTTAAAAAATAATTAATTCATCAATAAAAGGTCATATAACATCTACAAAAAAATTTTTTTGGACAGACATGTATTAAAATAGATCATATCAAGGTTTCCTTCATCCAAACTACCATCGTTGATCAGATCCTAAAATGTGGCAAATCCCTCGACCTTGCTTATAACTAATATATATTATCTTTTGGTGAGATAATTCAACAATTTATTTTATTGTAATCGTGGGGAAACATATATCTGATTTGTCATAACGTATTTGAATAACCGACCATGCATGACTACAATTCTATACTATCTAAATCAATAAACCAAATAAGAAAATCATGCAGATCTAAGATCCCGGATAACAAAATAAAAGAACCTACTCTCACAAAGAGAAAGAACAAAACCCAATATAAGGGTAGACAAAATCCACAAATGAGTTACCAGAATCTCAATAAAGATATAATTATTGAAAAACAAATTAAAATCAAGTAATAGAAAGAGGATCATTCACAAGGATAAAGTACAAAATCCAGTATATCAGTAGATGAAACCCACCAACAAGGTAATAGACTCTCAATAAAGAGAGATATTTATCAAAAAACAAAATAAAATCAAGGAAAACAATAAAAGGGGGCTACAGCTAGCCTTTTTGGGAGAGGAGGAGGGAGGGTAACGGCTACAGCCTTTGTTATAAAAGTCACTATTATTGATAACTAGATAGTTCGATACATATAAAATCATATATTGTTTATAATAAACGGTGCCTTTTTTAATTTTGTATTCTTGAATTAAATAATAGTATTCAATTCCCATATCCTAATCTAAGAGCAAGAGTATCAAATTTGCTTGATTGGTTGATAATATTTATTTTTTAATATCAAGAAAACCTTAAATAAAGGTTAAAAAACCTTTATAACTTGGTAGATAGATTCTTAATAAACAGAGATATCTATTAACATCAAACAAAATAAAAAAAACAGGATGGCTTCATTTTATATACTTAAATCTTTGTTTCATTTTGTAGTCTCAATGTAGTTTTTTGTTATATAATAACATACTTAGAGAACTTGGGCAGAGAGTAACATTACATGTAATTGTCAATTTTTTTGTTCACGTATTATTTTTGTTTCCTGTACAAAAAAAAAATCGTGTAGTTTAATAGCCTTTGGTGTTCGAATTTTGGGTACACAAAAAATTTTCATGTCAATTTTATTATGCAAGACCCCAAAGGCACACTGACACGAATGTACACAACACAAACGATTTGTCAAGTCTACGTAAGTGCTAATATATGTTAGAAAAAATATACTCATTGTTAATGGAAAATGAATTACATGTTTTTTAACACGATAATTAAATTACAAGGATACATATATAGTATTGTGATTACATGATTATATATTATTATACATTTGATTTTTGTTTTATGTACAGTTTCTATTTTAACATGTTTGTTAAATAGAAAAAGATGATACTCATTTTCAAATTTCTTATTCTGCGTGTAGGGATGACACCGGGTTGGATTAGGTCCAAATTTTGTAAAATCCAAACCCATATCCAAATATTTGCAGGTTTTAAAAATAAATCCAAATCTAAAACTCAATATTCAAAACCAAATTCGTCGGGTTCGGATTAGATCTGGTTTTTTCGGGGATCCAAAATCAGTAATAATGTAGTCAAATTTAAAATAATTGCTACACACAAATAATGATAAGTATATTTATACAATAATTAAATACTAAAATGATTAAATTAAGTAAGTAGTCAAATGTAACATACAATACGAATTGACATACTAAGTAAAATTTAAAATATGTTAAAAATATTATTTTTCGTATACATAACATATGAAAATTATATGTAAAATAAAGAAAATTACATCGTATATATTGCAGTAAAATTTGAGATTGAGAAATAAAAGTTCTAATTACTAAGTTAGTATAGACTATTTCTAATGAAATATTTGAATAAAAATAAATAAATTGTATGTCTTACATCCAAAATATTACATATAATAATTTCAAATTATGATGTTATATTATTTATGTATTAGGTTTTGATATTGGATCGGGTTTCGAATTTCAGATCGTATAGCGGTTCGGTACAACTGAAATCCAAATCCAAATCGAAACTATTTCGGATTTAAAAATCCAAACCTAAATCCAAAAATTTGGGTTCGGTTTATCCAAAATTTCAAATTTCAGGTCAGGTACAATTAGATCGAATTAATTTGTCATCCCTATTTATGGCTAAAAGAAATCTAATATTTAATATACCATATTCTAAAAGAAAATAAAAAAAATTAACATACAAACTCCCACATTGAATATACATAATTTAAGTTGTCATTTAAAATAAGCTGTTGGCAATCAAAATAAACTCTAACAGTCATATCTTACTCTAAAACGGGATATATTGTATTTGTTTGTTTGATTTATAATGTTTATTTTTCTAAAGTAAATCAACTCACTAATAAAAAAGAACATAAAATTTGTAAAAATGATATTGAACAAACACATATGAAACTAGATTAGATGAAAGTTTCCTTTATCATAACTACGTTTGTTTAACGGATTTTGCATAGCAGAAATTTTTTCTTTTATCGCTGAAACATGCAATCCTTTCCTTTAATAATTTTTTTGAATGAATTAATATAACTACGTTCGTTGGATTTTTTGAGTGGGGAAGTGAATATTATGATAATTGTTTGATAATATTAATAATAATGCAATTGGTATAAATTAACAAATAAGTACTTTCATACTTAAATCAATTACATATTAATGAAATTATATATTTTTTCCTAAATAATGATTAAAATTATATGTTTATATTAAATAATTAATAAATTTAACCGTTCGGTGCGTAGCACGGGTAGAACGCTAGTTAAATTATAATATTTTTATGTAAAATCAATTATATATTTGATGTAAAATGAATATATTTATTACCTCATTTAGATGAAACAATGAAAATCTTCGGTTTTTTCGAGATGGAAGGCTGCCAACAAGAAATGAAATTAAGGTAGCTATCTTCGGCTTTTTTCGAGATGCAAGGATGCCAACAAATGAAATTAAGGTAGCTAAGGGGTTTGCAAGTGGAGGGATTTTGACTGCAGTAACTGTGGTGGGTTTGAAAGTCGGGCATGATTTTGCCCAAGGAGTGAGTAACGCTTCTCCGTTTCCCTAGCTTCCTCTGCTGACTTCTTTGCATTAGCCTCCATCTCCTTGACTCTCACCTCTGCCTCCCTAACCTCCTCTGCTGACTTCTTGGCATTGGCCGCCTCTGACTCCGCCATTTTGGCACAACGATCGTGCCATTCGTTTGACTGATCAGATCGCTCATCCTGCTCACGGAGAGGGCCCGACTCATTAGGGTTAGGGACGGGGTAAATTATTTTGTCCAAAACCCAATTAACCCGATTTCGCAAGAAGAAATGGTAGTTTCTTTATTTTTTTAGTCATTTTATTTGAGTCTTGTATTTTAACAAATTGATGACTTGAAATATGTGTGTATATATATGTACATTTTACCATATTAGCGAACATTAACAACGAATATTGTGTAGTTGCTCAATGCTGATAGATCAATGCTCTGATCAATGATCTGAGCTATTAAATAGTCTCTAATTTTGTTACATTTTGTGCAGGGGATGTGGATGACTTTTGTAGAGTTACATTTTGTGCAGGGGATGGGGATGACTTTTGCAAAGAAATTTATGTGGTGGTTAGGGCTGTAAATGAACGGATACACTCACGAACGGCTCGACGTTCGGTTCAGAAAAAGCTCGATTTGGGTTCGGTTCGATTCACAAACGAGTCGATCTTGAACATGATTTTAAGGTTCGAGTTATAAACGAGCTAAACTTGATCACGGTAAAGTTCGACTCGATAGCTCGCGAATAAGATTGATTAAAGTGCTCGTGAACATAGTTCGTGAATAGACTCGTGAACATAGCTCATGAACATGTTCGTGAATAAGTTCGACAATTGAATGGTATACGAGTTCATTACCGGTGCATAAACAAATTCGATAAGTAATCTCGTATATATTATATATGTTTGATTATTAGAATATGCTCTCGAAACTCTTATAAATTGTACACCGTTATTAGAATATCTTATATAAATAATATAATTATTTATTTAATAATTTCGATTAATTTAACAACAACAACAACAACAATTTTAACAATTTTACAACAACAACAACAACAACAACAACAATTTTAACAATTTAACAACAACAACAATTTTAACAATTTAACAACAACAACAATTTTAACAATTTAACAACAACAACAACAACAATTTTAACAATTTAACAACAACAACAACAACAACAACAAAATCGATATTTTTTTACGATTTACAATAAAATTAGTGAACTTTTAAGTATATTACAAGTTTCTCGTAAAATATTAATAAGAATATGTTTCTCAAATATTTAAGATTTATTCGTTAGTACAATTTTGTGAACGAGCTCATGAACAAGATTAATGAGTTGTTTGAAGTAAAAGTTTGTGAGCAAGCTCATGAGACATGTTCATGAGTTGTTCGTGAACCGTTCGCGAACAACAATTTTTCTTAACGAACCGAGCTCAAACACATTTTTTGGCTCGATTCAAGTTCGAGCTCGAGTTCGAATTCGATAATTTCTTAACAAACGATACATGAACATTCTAAAGTTCGGCTCGGCTCATTTACACCCCTGGTGGTGGTAGGATGACTTTTGACAAACTTTGGACATTATATTTTGTGCAGAAGAACATATATTGATGAGTTTAATTCTGGACTACTAACATAGTTGTAGTTGATTCAGGAAGACTTCAGTACTTGTTATTTTGAAGAAAATTCAACTAACAAATGTTGTTTCAATGGATTTTAAATTGTGCGCTTCTTTTGTGATGACATTCAAGAACAGATGTAATGAACCGTGTTGTTACTATTATTGTCTCTATTATCTCGTTCATCTTGTCCGCTCTATTTTCTCGTTCATCTTCTAGGAATCAAAAATTGCTTATATGATTTTCATTTGTTAATATCTGTAGTTATTCTCTGACCAGTTTTATTGGGGGCTCAGTTGATTTCATTTTTTTGTAACTTATTTTCCATGGTAGCTTTAATGTTGTAATTATCTATGGCCATATGTTGAAATATGTTGCTTCATTGGATTTTAAGCTAATCTTGTAATTATTCGTGGCCATATTTTGATATATGTTAGTTGATTACATTTTGAGTTTGCGAGTGTGTTTAATTATTAGAAAGAACTAGCATGAAAGCCCGTGCAAAGCACGAGCATCATTTAAATTCATAAAATGTTGTTGTTTTGATTTTTTTAAATTGATTATTTCTAATTTTTGAAACACTATACATCATTAGTGTGGTATTTTTTATGGATACTAATAATAACTCAAATTTCTTACCTAAAGTTCATATATGATTATAACATTACAATCACATTTAACAATTTAAAAAACATAACTTGGTATGATTAAACACTACGTAATTTAAAAATTTAATCACGAGTCAGTAGACTCACGTGTTTATACATAACTAAGTGCTAAATAAGATTTTTATAGATATGAGAATCAAAAACTAATCAAAACCACACATTCAAATCTAATTTACATCTCAACCTTCACCAACATCCACTCCTATGCCCCTTCCATTTTCGGCGGCCTTAGACACCATCACTTGCTTTACACCGCCTTTTGAAACACTATACATCATTAGTGTGGTATTTTTTATGCATATATGATTATAACAATACAATCACATCTAACAATTTAAAACACATAACTTGGTATAATTAAACACTACGTAATTTAAAAATCTAATCACGAGTCAGTAGACGTGCACGTGTTTATATATAGCTAAGTGTTAAATAAGATTTTTATAGATATGAGAATCAAAAACTAATCATAACCACACATGTAAATCTAATTTACATCTCAACCTTCACCAACATCTCTTGCCTTATCTCTTTCTCTCGAGTTTGTGTCTGTGTGTATGTCTTTGTGTCTGAAAATACTTGGTCAATTGTTTTATTTCAGTCAACAACCCTCTTTATAAAGCCCGGGCAAAAAATTTGGCAAGCCCGCTAAGAAGCCCGCCAATTTTTTCCCAAAATTTTCGAAGTCAATTGCAACGTTTATTTATATTCGTTGCAATTTAACTCTGCTTTTGCAAAAAAATTATTCAATTGTAACGATTTTTAAAAACATTGCAATACTTCTAAATTTGTTAAAACTTGTCAATCAATAACAACATTTTTTAAGCAATTTTTTCAGTGGGTGTTGCAATAGCCATTCTATGATGTAGTGTATGCCCCTTCCATTTTCGGCGACCTTAGACACCATCACTTGCTTTACACCGTCGTTATCATGACCACCTCATTCCATTTGTCATCATCGTTCATGATATACACATACATATGTATAATGTGTGAATGGGTGAGAGAGAGGGAGTGTGTGTATATACCATCATCACTCTGTGATCTTTTGTTGTCACCAAATCGACCATCACTCCGAAAGTAACTGATGAACATGTCTGTCACGAATTCCAGTCACATTCTTGACCACACATGTAATATACGTGATTTTTAAATAATAATAGTACTAATAGAATTGGAATAATAATAATAATAATAATAATAATAATAATAATAATAATAATAATAGAACTAGAATAAATGGTTAAAAATATTGATTAATTAGAAAAGAAAAAGGATTGATATTAGGTATTTATTTAATTCTAAAAGTTGTAGAATACTTACATGAGTATATAAATAACACATGTATGCCTTATTATTAAACCCTAAAAAGGATGCGGAGAGAGACATGGACGAGAGAAGAAAAATAAAAGCAGAGCAAACAGAGGGAGTGTATGTTGAATACCAGAAAACCAGGGTACTCCCTCATCTTTTACAACAACAAAAACCCGTATTGAGTTGATTAAATTTAGTTATAATCCTTGTACACTAGAATAATGTTAATTTGTTATATTTTGATGAGCATGAGTAGCATAGTCCAGGAATCATGTTTTGGTTATTTAATTTTATATATATATATATATATATATATATATATATATATATATATATATATAGGTCTATGCTAAAGGGAGAACCAGGCTTAGGGGGAGAACCTGAAGACCTATGTAACAACCATTGATTAGACATATATCTAACGGTCCAAAAAATCTTCAGATTTATTAATTTAATAAATCAACAATTCTTTATATAAGCAACAAGGGTAAAGTAGGGATATAAAATACATTTGTAAATCTGGATATAGTCTTAAATCAAATCAATTATTTATTTGAATCTTTCTATTTTTATTGTTGTACATTCTTAATTAATTGTCACGATATTCCAAAAATAAATCTTTTCTTTCTCTACGTATGAAATTTTGGAAAGTGAATATTTTTAAATTCAAATCGATCTATACTCAGATTAGGAAACTCATGAACAAAAAAATAAATACACAACTGTGACATTCCTTATATTTAGTCTATAAGTTTCTTTCCATTTCTTTTTTTTAACCGCTGCCATGATTAGCTATTCAATGATATACGGAATAATAGATATTAAGAATCAATCAAGAGATTTGAAATATTGAGAATACCAAAAATTTAAAAAAAAACATGATTTTTATTACAATATCAAAGATTTCTATTACCATAAATAAAGATTCTGTAAAAGATTTAATTTATAGTGAGTGAATTTTTTTAACTTATATACGATTAGCTGTAGTTTGAAACAGGCTCATGTACTCTACAACTATAGTAGGACTACTTTATAAAACCTTTAAAAAAATATGAACTACTTTATAGAACCTTTAAAAGAATATGGACTACTTTATAGAACCGTTAAAAGAATCTTGTAAAAATAGTTTATTTATGCAAGTAAGTTACTTCATAATTAATATATTTTATTTTAGAGAATTTTGTAAAAATGATTTGTTCATACGAATAATATATTTAAATAATCATTGTATTTTTACTAAAATAATTAAAAGAATCTATTAATTTTTTAAATATATTTTATTTTATTTTTTTAGAGATTTTTTTAATTATTTTATAGAATGTAAAGTGTCCATTTATCACAGACCATTTTGAGATTCTCTCACACGTGTATTAAAGATTTTCCTTCTAAAATGGTAGTTAATGTTATTAATATCTTACTTAAAAATGCTGCCCTGTAAAACACATAAAAATTTAAATAGAAAACACAAAATTTTGTATATTGTATTTATTTTTGAAAAACGCAAAATTGTGTTTTTTTTTAAAACACAAAATATTATTTTTGAAAATAATACCGAGATTCTCTTAGGTATTTTGGTAATTATTTAAAATCATAATATTACTTTATTAAATATTTATATTAAGATTCTTTTAAATATTTTAATGATCTAAAATAAGTTTCGAATATAGTTATGTACAAGTACAACGTTATAAATAATTCATGGAACATTTAAAAATATTTTTTTGAATTATAATTCAACATTTTTTATAGCTTGCCATTTTTAACAATTCTCGAAAAAATCTCAAAAGGATAATAAAATGAAATAAATTGATACATTTAAATGATAATTTTATATGTAACTTAATTTTCAAATAAATGTTTGATTTTTTAAAAAGAAATATATAAATAGATTATGTAATACACCAAGATTCTCTTAGGTGTTTTGTTCAATATTTTAAAATTATAATATAATTTTATTAGATATTTACATTTAAATTCTACTAATTATTTTATTGCTACAAAATAATTTTCGGCATAGTTATGTACAAGTAGAGCCCTGTAAATTTTATTCAACATTAAAGAAAATTTTAAAATAATTCAATTTTTATAGCTTTTTTAAAACAACCAAACCTAAATCTCAAAAAGATAATAAAAGTAAATATATTGATATATTGATTTGAAACACGTAAGAGAATCTTGGTGCATTTTATAATATTTCTACATGTAGCTTAATTTTAAAAGAAATGTATTTTTTTTTTGAAAAAATAAGTATGTAAAAATGTTATTTAATACACCAAGATTCTCTTAGGTGTTTTTAGTTTTTATTTAGTTTTTAGTGATTGGAACACGTAAAAGAATTTTGGTGTACTAAATAATATTTTTATATGTAACTTAAATTGAAAAGGTTACGTAATTATTTAAAAAAATTATATAGAACTATTATATAATACCGAGATTTTCTTAGGTATTTTGTTAATTATTATTTGAAATCATACTATTATTTTATCAAATATTTATTTTAAGATTAGTTTAAATATTTTATTGATCTAAAATAAGTTTCGAATATAGTTGTGTACAAGTACAACATTATAAATAAATCATGGAACATTTAAAAATATTTTTTCGAATTATAATTTAAAATTTTTTATAGCTTGCATTTTAAAAAAATTCTCAAAGGAATCTCATAAAGATAATAAAAGGAAATAAACTCATACATTGAAACACGCAACAAGATCTTGGTATATTAGTTGATACTTTTATATGTACTTAATTTTAAAAGAAAAGTTTATTTATTTTAAGAAAAGAAATATGTAAAAATATTATATAATATACCAAAATTCTATGGGTGAAAAATCAAAATACCCACATTTTATTATCTCCTGCCCAAAATACCCACATGCGGAACTGTCCGCCCTTTTTACCCACGAACCGCGCATTACACACAGGCGTACAGGCAATACGCATTTTGGAAATGCGTGGAGGTTGACCACGCATGTGTATAATGCGTGGAGTGTGTAAATCAGAGATGTGAAGCTGTGAACAGAGACCTGAGATACGCATTCAACGAATGCGTTTTGCAAGACACGCAAGTGACAAATGCGTATGCTAAATACTGTTCATCTCCTTCGAGCTGCCCGCCGGTGAATTTTTTTGATCAAAATTTCAATCGATTCGTTCACTCTTTACAGAGAACGAGCACTCACGTTGTACATACCAAAACAATCATCTTCCAAACCTCTACATGCCTATACCAATTAATTTGTGTTTGGTTCGCCGGATTTGAAAATCCCAAACCAAATATATTTACCGAGCTCATTTTCCGGTACGCCTGTATTGCCCCTGCGGGGCCAAAATTCAACAAACGGATGGGGGGAAAGGGAAGAGCAAGGTCTGGGCTTTGTTTTGTTGCCATTAGGAGGAGTGGAAGTTGCCTGAGTGTGATGAACGAACGAGGTGATGAAAGAGGCGATTTTGAGCTCCGTTGAGACGCCGGAGCGTGTTGTCAAATAAAGACGTCATCCGACGTCAATACGCATTCTACGAATGCGTATCTCCATATACGCATATTACTAATGCGTATCTCGCTATGCGCATTTCCAAAATGCGCAGTCTGTGGGTAAAAAGGACGGCCGCTCGCGCATACGGGTATTTTGGGCAGTTGGTCTCCAAAAGTGGTGTAGTTTGGGCAATTTCTCAAATTCTATTAGGTATTTTGTTAATTATTTTAAAATTGTAATATAATTTTATTAGATATTTGCATTTAGATTCTGCTAAATATTTTATTAGAGCACTATAAATAATTTATCCAACATTTAAGAAAATTTAAATAATAATTTTCAAAATTAAAATTCAGTTTTTATAACATACCTTTTAAAACAATTTTTGAAGGAATTTTATAAAGATAATAAAAGTAAATAAACTGATATATTGATTTGAAACACAACACGTAAGAAAATCTTGGTGCTTTTTATAATATTTCTACATGTAACTTAATTTTAAAAACCATGTATATTTTTTCTTTTAAAAAAATAAATATATAAAAGTATTATGTAATATTCTCTTAGGTGTACACAATAACACTTGAGCTAATATAAATAACACACCGAAAAAAAATTTATTAAAGTTGTGTGAAACACTTAGGGTCCGTTTGGATTGGGGGTTGAGAAGGGTTAGATTGGGTCGGGTTCAAATTTAAAATTTTATTTTTGAGAAAATTTTAAAAATAAAGTGTTGGATTTTGGTAGATTACGAAAGAATTAAAATAATATTACATAATAAATCCAAAATCCAACATTTTACTTTTAAAATTTACTCAAAAACAAATTTTTAAATTTGAACCTAACCCAACCTAACCCTTCCCTTAATAGAATCTTTTCTAGTCTTACAAGTAACATAAGTATATTATTTTAAATTATTTATATTTTTAAATGAAAACACTTAAGAGAATATTGTCTAGTCGTAACAAAAAAAATTCTTTACACAAATGAGTTATTTTAAATAGTTTATATATTTTTCAATGAAACACTTAACAGAATCCATGTAAAATATATATAAAAAACTCTAAAAAATATATTTTATATTACTTTCTTTAGGAATATATATCAACCTAAACAAAACTTTTAAAATTACATCAATATAATTTAAATTTAAAAATAATAGAATATCGTCTTGTAAAAATAATTTGGAATTCAGTTTATGATTACATATATCTAATTGTAGCATGTTGTGGCTTTTTACAGAAATAATTGCCGAGTTCCATTCATAAGATGTAGCTTTTGATCTGTGTAGCTAGCTTCTATTGATTCATTTTCTGCATTGTGGTATTTGTTATCATCATCTAAAAACATATATGACTTAACATATGTTTTTAAAGATCTCACTTTATCAAAGTGCTTTTAAAGTTTTTAATTTATTAAATATTCCGTTAGATGTTTTTGTTAAATTATTAAAGATTTCGTTAAGTATTTTTTATTATTTTATTAAAAATTCTGTTAAGTATTTTCATTTAATTTATTAAAGATTCTGTTAAGTGTTTTTGTTAATTTATTAAAGATTTCATTAAATATTTTTATTAACTTATTAAAAATTACGTTAAATGGTTTTATAAATTTATTAAAGATTCTTTTAAGTGTTTTTGTTATTTTATTAAAGATTTCGTTAAGTGTTAACAATTAAATTACCATACTAGTATTTTGCTAATGGATGCAATCTTCATAAAAATAAAAAAATTCTATTCAACTCAGCTGCCATCCATTAACCATCTCCTTGTAAAAGTTGTAGAGTTAAAAAACCAACTAAAGTCCCCAATGAACTCACCACACTTGACTATTGCTGTTATAGTAGCAATAATCCTGAAATTCATGAAGTTTTTAACAAGCAAATCCTACTAAAATCAACACAAATGAAGTGCCAAGTACAAAAATTTTAAAAATTTACGAAATAATAAATATTTAAAATCTAAGAAATAATAAATATTTTCTGGACTTTTTTAAATTCAAATTGCATCCGACAAAATCAAAATATTCATTTTGGGTGAATGTGGAATTTTTTTACATTATTCAATTTTGTATTTTACATATAGTATTCAGATTTTTTTAAATGTTCTTTTACAAAGGTTTTTTTCTAAATTTATTTTTACATTTATGAGATTCTTTAAAGTGTTCTAATGGCAAAATGTATAAATCACCAAAATATGTAGAAAAGATAATACATTTTTCGAAGGAATATCTCTAAAAAACAAGCTTCAAGGAAACAAAGGGGAGTAGACAACTACACTACAGAACCTCTCCAAAGCCCCTACACACCTGCAGCTCCAACCCATACCCCTTCACACCACCTCAAGGCAAATAAAATATCTGTTATAGCAGCAATAGTCCTATAATTAACTTGTGAAATGTACATAAAATTCTAAAATTAAGAAGAATGCAAACAAAACACCAAATGAATCACTAGTTGTTGTGCACGTCCAAATGAAGGAGACCTGGATTCATTAAAGTCCTCAATTGATACTTTGTATCTCAAACAAGCAGCACACTCTAAGTACGAGATAGTTGCATTAGGGAAAAGACAAAAGCAGGGTTATGCACCCACAAGATTGCACACCAAGAGAGTTTTATAAACTCAAACTCCCTTCACAAGCAAAACCCTCTAATATACATACCACAAAGTTTTTAATGTGCTTTGTTTAATTATGTAAAACTTGTAAATGGAGTAAAAGCTCCTTGCCGCTCTATATAGTCATGCTCTTGATCATCACTACCGATAATCCAATAACCAACCGCACTAGATGTGTTATAAGGGATGTACTCCAAATCTTTAAACAAAAAAAGCACAAAGCTCCATTAGGTAGTAAAATCTTCGATCATTTTATAACACCCAATCCCATTTTATGAAAAAAACAGAGACGAGGATTAGCAAGCCAAAACAAACATAACACCCACATAAACATAGTTGCAAGAAAACCTCCAAGAATACGACATTAATAAATATTGGTTATCACCAGTCCAGGTCCGTGTAGACAACTCATAACAAAATTAACGGAGCATGAAACATTTTCAGAAAATGTTCCATGATCTATACAAAAGATACACCCTATTGATCACAGGGAATAAGGTTAAGAACGATCTCATAAACATCTCATAAAAAAAGCTAGCTTAAGAAAATATCCACTTAATTCATTGCAAAGATATTTACAGAACACCTTAGAGAATTGTAGAAGATTGTAAAAACATGGATAAATACAGAAACCTTACAGAATCGTTAATGTAAATTCCTCAGTCTACAGAATTGAACATCATCATCAGTTTACAGAATTATTTATAAAAACATAGAACACTTAAAAGAATCCTTTGTTATTAGGGGTAAATTATGAATTTGTTAGAAAACATATAAGAATTTGTTTTAGAACACAATGAATTATACATCTGAACTATTATAAGAAATTACATCTTCTTACTCATTCATGATTGCAGTGTTATTCTCCATTTTTTCTTTCTGATGTTTCTTCAAGCTGTTAGAATATACAGGTTTATAACGTGTAAAATATATTAAAATTGGGTTTCCATGATGAATGCTGATTTGAAGAATCATTTCCTTATGGGAACATATAAAAAATTGTGTCAATCAGAAATAGATGAATACGTTTCCATGATTACAAGATTCTGTAAATTATTTTGTCTAATTAAAGCAGATGACTTGTCCTCAAATTTCATTACAATCACAAAATTGCCATTGGAATTTCTGATTTATAATTATTAATATTTGATAATAATCTATGGTGTTAGATTGGGTCTCCTGGTTCTCTAGATAGTGAGGTTCTCCCTTGAACCCTATATATATATATATATATATATATATATATATATATATATATATATATATGTATCGCATATGATTAATCATAAGGCCATTAATGATTGTTTTATTTATTAGTTTAGAATTAGTTTAGAGTCATTAATACAACATGTGTTTTAACCAGCATACTTTATAGGTATATTTTAATACATATTATAGGTATATTGGTGGCCATTTTTGTTAACCAGCATGTAAACAAAGTTTGGAAGTCTGGAGCTTTACTATAGTATTAACTGTTGATGTTGGTTTCGTATTTTTATTAATATAAAACCAAAACCGTTGCTTAGGTTAGGCCACCTATTGGTAAATTGTGTTGATAGATAAATGGAATAGTTAAAAAAACGAATGTATGCGGGAAAATTAGCAGATCGTTTGTGAATTTTGTGAGTGTTTGAGATCATTATTTTCGAGGTACGGATTCTCTCTCCTTTTTATTCAGCGCTACTCATTTTAAGATTAGTTATATTAAAATCTATTTTGTTCTCAACTCTATTCACTTGGTTTTGACTGTTATGATTTTGAAAAAAAAATGTTTTGACTCGTTGACTTTGGAAAGTGATTTTTATATTTGTTTTGAAAATATTTAAATATCTATTTATGCGACTTTCTGAAATTTTGTAAACTATATATTTGTTGGAAATGTTCAAATATTGTTTATTGTGATTTAAGGATTTTGCGAAATACTTTATTTGAACCCTTAGTGATATAGGGTATACTGAGTTAACCAGCTGTAGGGGTACTACAGCCATGTCATTGCGGCACCAATGACATGACACTTCCGTGACAATGTGATTGGTCACGGCGTATCCTTCTGATAGCTCAGGTGGTGAGCTTTTGCGCATTTTGATATTTGTTTCAGGATACGTGGGTGCACCCAGATTTGATTTGATTTGTGATTTGATTTGACGGTGACGTGTATATGCCGTACACGTTATCCGATTTGTTGCACACATTAGGTACCCTATGATGTGTGTATTTGTATCTGTTCTGTTCTGATCTCGGTATGAAATATCCTAACCCCTCGTTGCTTCGGCCATGCATATTTTTATAATAAATATTTTATTATAACTGTCAAATATACATATCTGTTTTTCTGTTTTATAAACTGTATTTCAAATCCGTACTGGGCGTTTGACTCATGCCGTATTCTTTTTCTGGCAGGTGCTTAGGGGGATCTGGGATTGTGTGATGGAGAGCTACCCTTATTCCATTGATTAGGACTTATGGACTTCCAACATTATTTAGACTCAATCATTTATTTAGAGATTATTTTAGTGCTCTGTTGTAGGTTATGGATTTTAAGTAATATCTCCTCCCATTTTAGGAAGGGGGTGTTACAAAGATGGTATCAGAGCTTAGGTTCTTTCTTGTAGAAAACCTATTTAGGTTGACCTGTGAGTTTGGGTAGATGTTTGGATGGGTTCAATGTTTAAAAAAAAAATCTTTCAATTTTGTTCATTTAAGAACTATTCTACTTTTATGATATTTTTCAACTACTTCTGCCTATCTCTTTATTCTGAACTTTATTCAAATATGTTAATTAACAATTTTTTTTTATAAAAGTGAATCTTTTTTATTTGTTTTGTTATTCAATTATGGTTCTACTCGGTCTACCATTTCTTTATCATCAATTATATAGTACATTCAGTATCTTCAGTTTAGTCCTTGTTAGTGAGTCGTTTAACATCTTTAAAGGTCTTAAAATAAGTGTTACTTTTTTTTAAGTATCCAGAGTGTTAGATAATTTTAAGAATATGTTGCTTTTGATTATAATGTATTATTTATCAATCCTTTAAGTGTAGTTTGGTTGAGTATAATTTATGTAACAATTGGCTTGTAAGGAAAACAAATGATATTTGAAGGAAGAAACATATTAGAATCTATTTAATAATTGCCTTAATATATTGGAGTCTTGAAAATGTTGTTAGTTTTACTAGAGATAAAAGTTTTAGATAGGAATTGTGTTAACTTTTAATTTTACTCGAGGATAAGATGATATTAGTTTAGATTGTAATTCTGTAAACCATTTGTAGGTGTGTGAGGTGCGAGTTTACTTTCATGTAGTTTGTTAGTATATGTGATAATTAAAATCTTTTTAGTATTACCTTTATCTTCTTATTAATTTTTTTTTCTAAATCATTCTTACATTTTGAATTATCGATAGAAAAAGGTCTATTGTGCACTTTTGTTTGCTTATTCTAATGAAGTAAATTTACCGTCTTCTAGAATACAAATCTTTGGTAATTTTTTTTATTTATCTATTTGTAATATTTCTGAATTTTCTTATTATTATTATTTCTCGTACTCATATATGTTTTAGTAGTTAACTTGTAAGATTATAGTATATTCACATTATTTTGATACTGGTGCCTTCATTTCTTTTTACTAATAGAAATGTTTTTTCTCAATTTTATTCAAATTATGCCTAAAACACTCATTCTAATTTTTTAATTTAATTATTTTTTTTTGGGGACGCTCAAAATAAATAATTAAATGAAATGGTATTATTAATTTTAGGGACGCCTGAAATTAATAATTCAGTAAAGGAATGTAAGTGTTATGTATTCTAATTTATTTTTATTTTTTTTAAATATGTATCAAGACATTTGGAATTATCTGTCATGTATGTTATCTAGCAGCGTCATTTGGTATCCAAATAGGTTTTAAAAGCATATATATCTTTTTAAGTTTCAATTTTAATTTTAATTTTTTTTCCTTCCTAGTATCAAGAATTATTCAAAGATCAGTAACTTTAGTTTAATAAGTCTTAAGAGTCGAATACTTTTCTTACTATGCGAATGGACAATGATTTTCTTTAATGTTCTAATTGTATGTATCTAATAAAATGTTGAAGTGTTATAATTTAACAAGTTCACTAGGACTTGGATGAGATTAAGTTATTTATTATAATATCTGTTGTATGCAAGTTATTTTATATTCAATGTTTTGCTTTAGAATATAATTTTGTTTGGAACTACTAATTTTTGTTTTCTTGTATAATTATTTCATATTAGATACTTATGCATCTGATCCATATTTTACATGTAGTGATTGTTTTAAATTGAGTTAAATATTATTTATATTTTATTTACAATATATGATAATATAATTTATTTTAGTCTGGTTATATTTTGTTATGACCGCGTCTCATAATCTGGACACAGGGATAGTGAACATGTAGAGACACAAATGTTGTTAATTTTGTTAATTAAAATAAATTAATATCACGAGTGAACCTTAAATTAGGAGTTGTATTGTGTATTTCGTCGCGCTAACCACTAGGAGAGAACCATGAGAGACGAGAAAAAAAGAGAGTATATATTCTACAATTTTTGTGAAGTACGAACAAAGTTATATATTTCATAATTATGTGCTATGCTTAATTATATCGACGTACTTAATTAATTATTTTCTAGCCTATTGTCTTTTAGTGTTTATTATACTTACGTTGATGGTTATGTGTTTCTACAATAGGTCAAGTTATTTGATATTTCATACTGTCATACAAAAATTTATATCATTGATGTGTGCTCAGATTAATTTAAACGGTGCGAGACTAGATTGTTGCTAATTTAATTAAGGTATTATATTTGTTGCATGGGATTGTTTTATAAAATTATTTGATTATAATTATATGTCAAATTTCTAATACGTACTGAAGATGTTAATTTAAATAATTTGTTAATTGTTTATAGTTAATATAAAGGCCTGCTTAGATTTATGGTATCTAGACAATAAGTTACAACTTACAACCCAATTTATTAATTAATTAAAAATAAATTTGAGAGACTTTATTTAGACTCTTTTCCTTATTTTGATATATATTTACATGCATGTGTGTGGATGGATGGTTGTGGCCTATTTGGAATGTATATTTTATTTATATTTGTTATTAGATTGCATGTTATATATGTTGACTTAATTATGCTAATTTTATTAGTGTCATTAATTATACTAAAAGAATGTTTTAATTAACTATTTAATATCATATAAGCAATGATTAACGATGTGTTGTATACAATGGATTCAAGATAGTTATAAAAAAATGTGACTACTTAATATGCAAATTGATATGTATGATTTTTTTTTCTTTCGTTACGTGTGTATTAATTGTCATGTTCAATTTGGATGTGAATTTGTCAACATGTATTTCACGGTTACTAGTAGCAAAGGATTAGGAGATTTAATAATTTATCTTGAAGACATGACTCGTGTAAAATTCTTTTTACTAACTGTATTTATATGCAATAGCAGTCTAGCATGCAAGAAATAGGGAACGAGTGAATTGCTTATAGATTAAAATCACAACTAAAGTTATCACAAATACATAAATATTTTGTATCGGTTATATGGCATTGCTCGTTAGACACTTTATAAATTAACATGTGAGGAGGAAATCGAAGTTATCATAGTTTGAAATGAGTGAGTTATTAGATAGTAAATCGTTATTTTTTGTCAAAGTTTTGTGGAAGAATATATCTTTAAAAAAAATGATTGTACTTAAATATTTGATTCAGGTACGAGTTTTAGTTTCGTTTGATTCCAGAGACGGAATCCTTTTTAAGGGGGTATATATGTAATATACGTGATTTTTAAATAATAATAGTACTAATAGAATTGGAATAATAATAATAATAATAATAATAATAATAATAATAATAATAGAACTAGAATAAATGGTTAAAAATATTGATTAATTAAAAAAGAAAAAGGATTAATATTAGGTATTTATTTAATTCTAAAAGTTGTAGAATACTTACATGAGTATATAAATAACACATGTATGTATGCCTTATTATTAAACCCTAAAAAGGCTGCAGAGAGAGACATGGCCGAGAGAAGAAAAATAAAAGCAGAGCAAATAGAGGGAGTGTATGTTGAATACTAGAAAACCAGGGTACTCCCTCATCTTTTACAACAACAAAAACCCGTATTGAGTTGATTAAATTTAGTTATAATCCTTGTACACTAGAATAATGTTAATTTATTATATTTTGATGAGTATGAGTAGCATAGTCCAGG
Organism: Kitagawia praeruptora; assembly: GCA_037693485.1. Taxonomy (NCBI): domain Eukaryota; kingdom Viridiplantae; phylum Streptophyta; class Magnoliopsida; order Apiales; family Apiaceae; genus Kitagawia; species Kitagawia praeruptora. The sequence goes on along the minus strand of CM075348.1, from coordinate 6,895,949 downwards.
AATCATGTTTTGGTTATTTAATTATATATATATATATATATATATATATATATATATATATATATATATATATATATATATATATATATGTATCGCATATGATTAATCATAAGGCCATTAATGATTGTTTTATTTATTATTTTAGAATTAGTTTAGAGTCATTAATACAACATGTGTTTTAACCAGCATACTTTATAGGTATATTTTAATACATATTATAGGTATATTGGTGGCCATTTTTGTTAACCAACATGTAAACAAAGTTTGGAAGTCTGGAGCTTTACTATAGTATTAACTGTTGATGTTGGTTTCGTATTTTTATTAATATAAAACCAAAACCGTTGCTTAGGTTAGGCCACCTATTGGTAAATTGTGTTGATAGATAAATGGAATAGTAAAAAAAACGAATGTATGTTAATAAATAAATTGTCTTTTTGTAATTTAGATCGGGAGCGGGAAAATTAGCAGATCGTTTGTGAATTTTGTGAGTGTTTGATATCATTATTTTCGAGGTACGGATTCTCTCTCCTTTTTATTCAGCGCCACTCATTTTAAGATTAGTTATATTAAAATCTATTTTGTTCTCAACTCTATTCACTTGGTTTTGACTGTTCTGATTTTGAAAAAAAAAATGTTTTGACTCGTTGACTTTGGAAAATGATTTTTATATTTGTTTTGAAAATATTTAAATATCTATTTATGCGACTTTCTGAAATTTTGTAAACTATATATTTGTTGGAAATGTTCAAATATTGTTTATTGTGATTTAAGGATTTTGCGAAATACTTTATTTGAACCCTTAGTGATATATTAAACCAGCTGTAGGGGTACTACATCCATGTCATTACGGCACCAATGACATGACACTTCCGTGACAGTGTGATTGGTCACGGCGTATCCTTCTGATAGCTCAGGTGGCGAGCTTTTGCGCATTTTGATATTTGTTTCAGGATACGTGGGTGCACCCAGATTTGATTTGATTTGTGATTTGATTTAACGGTGACGTGTATATGCCGTACACGTTATCCGATTTGTTGCACACATTAGGTACCCTATGATGTGTGTATTTGTTTCTGTTCTGTTCTGATGTCGGTATGAAATATCCTAACCCCTCGTTGCTTCGGCCATGCATATTTTTATGATAAATATTTTATTATAACTGTCAAATATACATATCTGTTTTTCTGTTTTATAAACTGTATTTCAAATCCGTACTGGGCGCTTGGCTCATGCCGTATTCTTTTTCTGGCAGGTGCTTAGGGGGATCTTGGATTGTGTGATGGAGAGCTACCCTTATTCCATTGATTAGGACTTATGGACTTCCAGCATTATTTAGACTCAATCATTTATTTAGAGATTATTTTAGTGCTCTGTTGTAGGTTATGGATTTTAAGTAATATCTCCTCCCATTTTAGGAAGGGGGTGTTACAACACCTCCACTAATTCATTCATCCCTCTCTCAATACATCTAAGTTTGTAACGTCGATCGATGACATTTTTACTCAATTTACTACCATCAACACCATTACCAACTGCTTCGAATATTTACACAATTCTAAATTTGGAATATTCTTGTAATTTGCGTTTAAACACTACAAGAAAAACTGCCTTAGACATCGCTTATTAGCTGATGTCTTTTGAAAATGCAAGCGATGTCTTTGCATGCGATGTAAAAAGTAGGTGCCTTAGACATCGCTTTTTAGCCGATGTCTATAATCCATTAAGACATCACTTTCTTAGACAATCTGATGTAATTTCCTTCAATTTATATCTTGACTCTGATTTCAGTTCTGCTATAATATGACATCTATATAACTTTGAACATATCATATATACAATAAAATGAGACATTAACATCGAGTACTTCTTCAAACTGATGTGTATCTTAACATTTTACATCAGTCGTGTAATAGAAGCGATGTGGTACATATATTTTAACATCGGTTTCTATTAGCTTCTGATGTTTATTAGCAACTTTAACATCGGTTCCATTATCTACCGATGTCTATTATATACTTCAACATCAGTTCTTTATTAGGTGACTGATATGTTTGTTTGCTTTTGACATCAGTCCAATAATTTTTGTCTAAAAACGTTTTCTTTGTTTATATTTTTACATCAGTTCTTTTGTTTGTAAAGTGATGTTAGTTTTGTTTTTGTAATTCATGAATCCCATGTTTCAATGAAATGCCCAAAAACTAAACATTCATGCATCCAAAAACTAAATTACCATACAAAAATTAAAGAACCAAACGAATGTCGCAAAACCAAACATTCATTAATTTACCAAGCATTCCAACTACATTATCCACCAAACAAACATAAATCAAAACCAAAGGTTCCAACTACGTACATCATCCGGCCACCATATATTTACGTACTTCAAACAAACTACATAAATCAAAACCAACTACTACCATATTTCCCCATCATAGTTTACCAAAATTCGCATCAACATCAACCACAAGTCTTACTACTTAAGTCAAATTAAAGCAAAAGAAAAGAGCACATGATATGGCCAGGCCTTTTTTACAAGAAGTAGTGCTCAATATGGCCAACAGCCTCACATCGAACCTCATCAAGGTCATCCCTGGAATAAGTCAGCTTTCGATTCTTGGCAGCCCACTGAAAATTGTAAAACACGAGAATAATTACAATGAATCCTAGGACAATATATATATATACCAGTTATATATACATTGAAGCAAAGAAAAATACCGTTTTAATAAACGTCATTTCACTATCCATGACAATTTCTTTCATGTAGCGCATAACTACATAGCCACATTCAATCCCACCAGGTTGTTTAGGACATCCCTATTTAACAAAAAAAAAACTCATATCAATAAGTAAATTAATGTCCTGGTTCTAATGAGCAGTAGCGCAAAGTCTTAGACACCAACCAGAAAAAGAAAAAAGAAAACTTACGGGAAGATATCTGATAGTCGGGGCTTTATTTCCCCTTCCAGCCTGAATATTGAAAGCAATCACCGCCCTGTCACAATTGGTAGTGTCAATAATGCAAATTTATCGACATTTCAATAGTGAAAATAATCGATAAAAAATAAATGTAAATACCTTGATATTGCTTTTTCCAACTGGGTATAACCACTTGTACGAGGCAGGGGATTGAGTATGAAAATCTCGTCAGCCCATATCACAACCAATATCCAATGGAAACTGTTTTTAATGAAAAACACAATTACTATAAAAATCATAAAATTATTATTTTGAGGCATATAAATAAATAAAGCGACTTATAATAAATGTGGAAACACTTAATGTACTTACTTGCTATTATGCGGCATTAGAAAAAGACGATCAGGATTACCCTCTTTCAAGCGATTAATCAAATTAGCTTCAAAATCACTGTTAAGGGTAAATGTGGCTCCAGGATCAAAAAAAGCAAACTGCTCCAAATTGCCATTTTTACTAAGCACAGAATGCAAGTACCTGCATTGCAAATCAAATGAAAATGTAGTAAACAAGAATACATAAGATCGATAAAACAAGAGTCATGACAAGACAAGAATTAAAAAATAAAAAAACTCACACAATGTATGCAGATATTGCTCCTTGGCCAATCATTTTAAACTCGAGCAAATCGATTATGTTATCATGCAATATGAATATTGTTTTCACAGTACCAAACACCTCAGCATCACATGGAATTTGAATAGTAGTGTTCACGAATGTTGTTGCATGTTTATACAACAACCGAAAGCGGCTCGGAACATTTTTATTGATCTCCATGTTCTTGAACAGGGACTGTAATTTCTGCAAGTCATTTATAGGATCCTTTCCTTTCCTTTTACTTTTCTGCAAATATTACCAAATATAGTTAAAAGATAACATAACTCACATAAGATGTAAAAAGAACTAAGATTTAATAAGGACTACAACATATATGTAAAATCCATACCGCGGTAAATGGGGCATCTGGGAATATGATCAAGTCACGGGGCCATGAGACGTAAGATCCAACAGCTTGGTTGACTGTCTCAATTTCACCCACTAGGAATCTTGGCTTCTCCTTGAATTGGCCCATCCACTGACACACGAGCACAACCAGACTGCATCACTACTCCATGTATAGATTTATTCATGTCATCATCATCAAACAACATGCCAAATGCCACCTTGTTTTCTATGGTGCCTACTGCCAACTCACATTTTCTCGGACCCTACTCACATTTATATTAAACAAATAATTATGTATTAAAGAACTATTCACTAAGTGGAATAAAGAAATAATAGCTGAATTGAAGAAATAAACTAGTTATTTTACCTTGGTCTCTGGTGGAAAAGGTTTAATAGGAACCACTTCATCATCACCAACCATAAGTGGTTCCAGGTGTTTAGCAACCCCTATCTTAGCAGCTTCCTGCACATTTTTTGCTTCACAATTACTTGATTTATCAGAAACCGGAGGAGGAGATGAAATATTCGCTTTATCAAGCAACGACATGAGTTCTGCCATCTTCTGCCTTGTCTTCTCCATTTCCAAGGCCATCTCCTGCTTGGATTTCTCCAACTCTGCGTCCCTCTCCCGATCACGGGCCAATAACTCAGCTTTTGTTATTCTACTTCTTTTCCCGTTTGGTAAGTTGAAGAAAATTGATGGGCTCACAAAACCGCCTACTCCTCGAACCCTTCCTGAATGTTCGGGAGTTTGCAAGGCCGTAGTCAACACATCGTCACTTCCAGAAGGAATGAATTCCCCCTTACTTTGCTGCTCCAGTAAGGTTTCCTGTCACGAAAATATTAACGTTAGAATCAGAATTGAATGAGCAATATGTGTGTATTATTTGCTTGTTAAATACTCACAATTCTTTCAAATTTTTCGGCAAGCTCTGGATCAACCTCCTCATCATTTTTTCCCTTACGAGCCTTGTGCCACATAACAGCCCGATCAGGTTCTTCATCGGCGGCCAAGTTTCCTTTCTTTTGCTGATTAAAATCAAGAACTTTCAAAATTACTGAGATAGGTAGAATTAAACTATTTAAGTTCAATGTTAAATTGGTACTTACTTCTTCTTCCAGTAATCCAACATAACCCTTTCTAGACGTGCGGTGAGGATATTTTCGATTCCCCACTCTCTCGCTTTGTTTTTCGCTAAGTGACTGCAACAAACATTATAAATAATATTTCCAATTAATATCAATTAATATTTCCAATTAATTCCCAAATATTATCCTAATTAATATTTCCAATTAATCCCCAAATATGTGTACTAAACATAATATTTCTCCAAATATTATCCCAATTAATCTACAAGTTTTACGAGTATACCTTCCACGTTGAGGTAGTCCTCTCAGCAACAAATTTCTTCCAAGCCTCTTTACCGATAAAAGCATATTGCTTTGGAGGCTTTCGTAATTTCTTCTTTTGTCCGAGATACGGCTGCACATGCTTCTTGTTTAAAGTCGCTTTAAAGTTTCTCCACTTTGCTCCTGCAGACCTGAGCAGCCCCTTCTGAAGTTTCTTGTTCATTTTGAATGTCTCCTGAAACCAATAATATACTCTGAATGAGTACAAGAAAATGTAAACTTAACAAAATGCAGAGAAATGCAGTAACTATGCAGAGAAAATAACTGGAAAATACCAATAGATCAAGCCATAATTTCTCTTTCAATTCAACAGGTACACTTGTCCAGTTCGGATAATTGATCGGAATCATCGTCCTAGCTAACATTCCAGTGTAGGACTGTAATATACACCTCGTTGTCCCGATAGGCACTCCATGTGCATTGCATCTAATCTTTGCTCTCTTTCCCTGCGCCTTCTTCACCACCACTTTGTACATAGCGGAAACACCTCGTGCAGCTCCAACCCTTTTTTTGGTAGATTCAGATGTAGTAACTGTTTCTTGTGTTTCTTCCACAGAATCCTGATTTTCATCTTGTGGTTCTGTTGCCTTATCCGATACTTTATCTAATGCCTCATCTGCCTTCTTGGGGTTTTCTTTCAATTGTTTTTTGGATTTTTGCTTTTTAGGTGCCATTTATCTTCTTCAATCTGAAAATAAAACATAAAACTATCAGTCACATGCATATATACAATAAGATAGTAACATCATATAACACATGCATCTAGACAATAAAATTAATCTAATAATTGTGCACATGCATATATACAAGAAAATTAATTCAAACTCATGTAAAAAGTGAATTGAAATTAATGTAAACAGTGAAGTGCAGAATTGGGGGATTTTCCATTACAACTAATACACTACAACTAATACATGACTAAACATATATATCACTTCTTAACCCAAGTGCCCTTAATATTTTCTCTGATGTTTTTATCAACATCATCGCCGACATCACATGTAGGAATTTGGGAGCAGAATGGGGGATTTTCCATGGTTGTGTCTCCTAGATCATCCTCGTTATACACCTCTTGGTAGTCTCGAGTCGTAGAGGTTAATACAACAGACCATCTGGCATCGACCGGATCTTCAATATAATAAACTTGCTTTACTTGGTCTACAGATACATATTTATCTCTCTTGTGGCCTTGTCGACTTAGATCGACAAGTGTGAACCCAAGATCATCCACCTTTATTCCTTTGTCACTGTCTGCCCAATTACACAAAAACAAAGGGGCTTTGAATGCATGATAATCCAATTCCCATATTTCTAGAATAACACCGTAAAAGGTCATCTCACTCTCCACGGGATTTAAATCTTTGGCACTAGACACTTGGACCGTATTAGCAACTAAAGACACGCCACTGTTTTGAACAACCCTCACATCATCTCGCTCTTTTGTAAAGTATCGGACCCCGTCTACTAGATAACCTTCATAAGTCAAAATGGAAAATGATGGTTTTCCAGCTAGCCATCTTATTGTCTCTGAAACCCCTCCAGGATTCTCCACCATTTCACTACTAACCTACACATTTTCACAAAAAAAAAATATAAGTAAATTTCAGGTTACTAGAGCCAATAAAGTATGCACAAAGGAAACTATAATTACACTAACTTTTTCTAGAAACCAATCAGCAAAAAGCCGGTTCTTCTCTCTCAAGAGCCAATGAACACTTTTCTTTTTCCCTTGGTGGATTCCCTCTAGATACTCCTTATGCATTCTGACAAAAAATAAATATTAATTAAACAGCCACTAAATACAGAATTTATATTTGAATTAAACAGCCACAAAAATAATAAATTCTTACAAAATATATGGCTGTACTTCAGGGTTGTTTAGAAGGACATGTAAATGAGCCTCATCTCGCTCTTTTTCTTCGATTGATTTCATTGTCACAACAGATAATGGACCACTCAACTTCCCTGCATCTTTACGAAGACCGGCAGTAGAGCCACTTTGCTTGACAAACTCTTGGCAGAATTCTACTGATTCTTCTCCAAGATAACTTTCTGCTATACAACCTTCGGGGTAATAACGGTTTCGTACGTAACTCTTCAACACCTTATTAAACCTCTCAAATGCATACATCCATCTATAGAACACCGGCCCACATAACCGTAATTCACGAACCAAGTGGACTATGAGATGTACCATTACATCAAAAAATGATGCAGGAAAGATTTTTTCCAGCTCACACAAAGTTATTATCACATCTGCCTGCAATTTATCTAGTTTTGACACGTCCACAATTTTGCTGCACAAAGCATTAAAAAAGAAACACAATCTAATTATTGTGACCCTGACTTTTCTTGGAAGTACCGCGCGAATTGCAACAGGAAGTAGTTGTTGGAGTAGGATGTGGCAGTCATGGGACTTCATCCCAAACATCTTTAATTCTTCCATGGATACACAGTTTTTAATGTTCGACGCATGTCCATAGGGAAGTTTCATGTGCATTAATGATGACAACATTTTCTTCTTTTCTGCCCTTGACAAATTAAAAACCGAAGGGGGTAAGTAGGTTTTCTTTCCTCCTTTTTGTGGAGCTAGATCAGTCCTAACCCCCATGTCAATCATGTCAAGACGAGAAGCCTCACTATCTTTAGACTTATGTTTCATATTTAATAATGTACCTATCAAGCTATCACACACGTTCTTCTCGACGTGCATAACATCAAGACAATGACGAACATGGTGAAACTTCCAATATTCTAACTCGAAAAAAACTGACTTCTTTTTCCACGGACATTCCACCTTCTTTGACTTCCTTAATTCCTTCCCAAATTGAAATTCAATTTGTTCTTGCCGCGATAACACCTCTTCTCCCGAAAGAGGTTGACGTGTCTGCCCTAATTCTTGTTGTCCATTAAAAGCTGCCTTCTGCTTCCTATATGGATGATTTCTAGCCAAGTAACGTCGATGACCTTGGTAACACATCTTCTTACTATGGCTTAAATACTTGGCAACAGTATCATCACCGCATATTGGACAACACATATAACCCTTATTGACGCAACCGGACAGATTTCCATATGCAGGGAAGTCATTTATTGTCCACAATAAAATTGCTCTTAAAGTGAAATATGATTTAGTATAGGCATCATACACATTTCGTTCACCTTCTTCCCATAACTTCTTTAAATCATCAATTAACGGCTGTAAATATACGTCAAGGTCGTTACCAGGCTCATGCGGACCGGAAACTAAAATTGTTAACATCATAAACTTCCTCTTCATGCATAACCACGGAGGAAGATTAAAAGTTACTAATACTACCGGCCAACAAGAGTATCTATTGGTTAGACCATTATTATGCGGGTTTATACCATCGGCAGACAAAGCCAATCGAATATTTCTTGCCTCATTACCGAAGTCAGGCCACCTATAATCAATATTTCTCCAAGAAGGAGAGTCGGCTGGATGCCGCATCTTTCCATCTTGTATTCGTTGCTTTGCATGCCAAGTCATTAGTTCAGCGGTAGAAGGAGACTTATACATCCGTTTAAATCTAGGAATAATTGGAAAATACCACATTACTTTTGCAGGAATATTAACCCTTATTTTACCATCCTTTCCCAATTTCCAGCGAGATACATGGCACTTAGGACACTCGGAAGAATCAACATTTACACCCCGATATAGAATGCAATTGTTTGGACATGAGTGATATTTTACATACTCTAGGCCTAAATCGGACAATGTTTTCTTGGCTTCATATGCGTTAGGTGGCAACACATTATCCTTAGGAAGGAGAGACCCAACGGAAGAGAGCAAGTCTGTAAAGGCACTATCACTAATTCCAAACCTAGCTTTCCAATTATGCAATTTTAGCATCGAGTCTAACTTGGTACAGTCACTACCCTCATACAAAGGTTGTTCAGCATCAGCCACAAACCTCCTAAACTGATATGACTCGTTATCGTAGTCACCCGATTTATATGCAGCATCACAAACATTGACTGTTTCTGATGCATCACAAACATTGACTGTTTCTGATGCTTTGTCAGGGACTGGTGTAGGTGCTGCAGGGGCTGGATCGTTGCAATTATTATTAACTGATGACCTAGTCCCAGACACAGACCCTTCTGTATGCCAAATCCAATCCCGGTACCCTAAACTGAAACCATTTTCATATAAATGACCCCTGATAATTTTTACCGAGAATTTTTTGAAGTTAACACATCGTTTACAAGGGCAGGGAATTCTTTTAGGATCACGAGAATTTTCCTCGGCAAATATCAGAAATTGTTCGACCCCGATTTCATATTCTAGTGTATCCCTATCTTTGAAAATCCACGACTTGTCCATGTTAAGAAGAAACAATCCTGATTGTGAAAAACAAATGTCAACTAACATAGTTAAAGACTATAAACTAGTATTCTACAATTGTAATAGACCGCCTAATTAAGATTTATATATACAATTTAGACTATACCGAATATATTTAAGTTCTGATTTCATTATTATCTATAACAATAATATTATGATTTCATTATTTATACCATTAACATTATTATTATTGAATTATGACTATCTTTTTAATGTTGTTAATCATGATATTGTCTACAAATTATATTTACTAACAGTGAGATATTCACTTTAATTAGGTTATAATATTCACTTATACAACAGCCTACATACAACGATCAAGCCCCAAACATCTACTTCGACTTGAGACACGTACCACTGATTTCATAATTAAGATAGCAAGAGATAGTTTGAAAAGAAATAAGCATACAACACTTACATATACATAATTTAGACATAAATCAAATTTTAAACAAGCACCTTTACATATAATTAAGCATGCACACACTTTATACTAACAGTCTCACATATTTACGTACTAACTTCACGTTCACAGGGGACCTTAAACAAAAAAACATACAACAAATTGAATAAATAAACACAGATTTTAAGAGGACTATATACAAACAGTTTCATATATTTACAAACTAACTTCATGTTCACAGGGGACCTTAAACATAAAAACATACAACTAATTAATTGAATATACAAACACAAACTTTTAAGAGGACTATATACAAACAGTTTTAAGGCCCAATAAGAAAACTATACAAAGAAATAACATGCAGACATACAACTACACACAGACTTACATGCAGCAAATAAAATATAGATGAACATCTAAATCAAGCAAATACATGACCAAGCAAACCCAAAATCAAACCCTAAAATTGAACCCCAAAATCGAAATAAAACTAAGAACAATACCTAATTAAGCTCAAACTCTACGCTCCAAGCTCCAAATCGTCAAGATCCAAGCTCGAACAAGCTTCAAGCTCCAAGCTCGAACTGAATAAAAAAACACCAATTCAGTAAATCCATCAATTAAAACAAACAATGAAAGAAAGTAAATGAAGATATTGAAAGATGTAATCCGAGATTGAAGGTGTAATTGAACAAAACGGACTTCTACGGTTTGGTTCCAGCAGCAACGTTTTCTAGGGTTTGAAAAAGGGGAAGAAACGGGGTATAGAGTTTTGGGGAAGAAATGTGAGAGAGTGATGTTTTGATATTTTGTTTTGTTTTTGTTTTGTTTTTGTTTTTATCTTTTATTATTTTTAATTTGGGAAAGGATAGAGCGGGAGTGGAAATTATGTTAAGGGGGGAAAAATGAACTAAAACTGAAAATTTTGGCTAAGGGCGGGGAGAAAATGGAGGGGTCGGTGGTTTCATTTTTTTAAAAAAAGGATTAGACATCACTTTATATATGAACTGATGCACAGCTATTAAAAATACAAAGGATAGTGAGTTTCAGTTTTTTTTACAAAGAGCTTAGACATCGCTTTACCAATGGACTGATGTACAGGTAATCAAAAGACATCGCTTTTTAATTCGGTGATGTCTAAAACGTTTTTAACATCAGTGACTTTTCTAACCGATGTCGAATGTGTGATGTCTATTAACAGATTTCTAGTAGTGAAACTTTTTAGTGATTTACGTTTAAGTTTTAGTAACTTTAGTTGAATTCCTAGTGATTTTGCTTTGATATTGGTGATTTTGGTGGTGTAAGTGGTGGTGTTCATGTTGTTATAGACAAAATTCTGGTAATTTTGGTAGTGGTGCATGTCGTGGTCGTGGTAGTGGTGGCGTGGAAATGGTCATGTGACAGTGATTTAATATTATTGTAATTTATATTAAAATTAACTAAAATTTTGGTTTGTATTCATGTATATTGTGATATATTATCTACTAAGTATCATATTTCAATAATACGGTTAGACATTTTAAATCTATTATTTTTAAAAGAGTATCTATAATCTATTTTTTAATAAATATTTTTGACCTAACTATGTGTTTTATCTAAATGTTTATCTAATATATAATATGAAGTTCAAATCTCATCTGCAATAATTTTTGTTTTGTTTTCCTTCATTTTTTTTTTCTAGTCTATCAAAATATTTTGCCCAGTGCTATGAGAGTGGGGTTATAATCGAGTCGAGTCGAACATTACCACACTCGAGCTCAAGCTCGGCTAAAAAGTTCTGTCGAGCTTGAACTCGAGCTCAAGGTCAATTGGTCCTTTAATTTTAATCTGGAAACTTGACTCATAAAGCTTGAAATCTCGAATCGATTTAACCTATTGTGAAAAAAGTTTGAATATAAACGATTCGACTTATGTTCGACACGGGTTTAACTTGATAAAATATATGAATTTTATAAAATATTGAATATTTACATTGAAAGATATTTATAATATTTATAAATTTGAAATATTAAAAGTCCGATTAGTCTCGCGAACCTTAAGAATCAAGTAATTTAAAACTTGAACTTTGCTAGGTAAAGCTCCGATTAGTCCAATGAACAATTCGGCAAATATTGAACATTATAATAAATGAGTTCTTGGAGTATGTATTTAATGAGTTATTAAAAAGTTTTAAAAACTTCTTTGGTGTAGTGGTTGGAGATGTGAAAATAATCCTTTATTTACATGAAGGTCATGGGTTCAATTCCTAGGGAAAAAGGCCTTGTTGGTATATATATATATATATATATATATATATATATATATATATACAGTAAAACCTCCATAAATTAATAGTTTCGGGACAGGCAAATTTTATTAATTTAGCAAGATTATTAATTAATCGAGGTTAAATTTACACTATTACTATTATGTTGGGACCAAAAAAATATTTTGAAAATATTAATTTATAGTGGGTTATTAATTTATCGAGTATTAATTTATAGAGGTTTTACTGTATATAAAGGATGTATTATAAATATTCCTGTTGGTTTCTCTGGTTTTTTTTATTCAAATTTGTGAAAAAGTAAACTATGTTCTCGTATGCTGCAATTTGGGTTTGACAATATATAGGTGTTGCATCTCTTATAAACTTACATTAATGGGTGTTGATACAAAATATGGACCCGATCTTGAATTGATATTCGACTAAACCCAATATAATTGGGAATATAATAAACGAGGAAACTTAACATCTATAGGTGACTTGCTCCTAAAGAATAGGAGTTTGGGCCTAAACTTACCGAAAAGAACTACGTGGGCTTGATTCCTTATAAAAGGATACGTAGGCACCTTGAGAAGGGGGCTCCGAAATTCTATTCTCTCTTAGAATTAACTCTCTCAAGCGCAGCCCAAAACACATAAACCTTAATTCTTCCCCTAAATCGCCATGGATATCAAATCCCTAATTTTATAGCTCTATGATTATAAATCTAATTTTGAAGCTTAGTCCGTGACGAAAATTGGTTTCAACATTTGGCGCCGTCTGTGGGAATCGTATAGAAAATTTAAATTTTTTAATTCTCCATGGAAAAAAGAAACGCAAAGGGGAACTTTTTACAGAAATTTAAAGAACATTCGCGGAGGAGAAATAATCATCAACAAACAAGAAGGCTTGTTATATTGGTTGCTGCAGAGAGTCAAATAATCTACCTGTGCGGCTTCAACAGATCAGATCAAAAAGAAAAGAAAACAATATTAAAGATCGATGATCATGATAAACACATAAACAAATCAAGGCATGAGGCATCTCTAGATGGGGCTACCTTAAAGAAAAATACAAGAACAATTGTAGTAAATTTGAAGGTAACTTTCTGACAAATTAAGTTCTTTGATCAAGAGTGCAAACAAGTTGGTTGACGCAAGAGTTCGGGTAAGAGGTGCAAGTCAAAACACTCTGTAAATTGAGTTGACACGCATGTCTCTACCAAGTTCCAGTACATAAATCAAGCGGATCAACATTCTTCATTCAGAAGGCAACCAACATGAAACAAATGTTTAGCTCTGAAGGAACTAGATTCAAGCTAGCGATCTTCAGCCATTGTCTCTGAGGGAGAAATCTACGAAAATAATTTATTTTCTCGCTTCACAGTAAAGTCTCAAAATAGATGAATGGAATCATATCAATGAATCGGACACGATGTCAACATATTCAGTTCTTTTACCAATCCTTGTGCAGTGCCTCGGCTCCTGCTCTCAGGTGCAACAGAAATCTACTGCATTCCTTACATCTAGCATGAATCCTAGATCATGACTTGAAGTGGCAGATTAATTAATCTATGTGACAGATTATGGGGTATAAAGCATAAAAGCGGATAAAGAAGTATACAAGAATGGTGTTAGAACTTCATGAAAATTCTGGAATTTATACTTGATATGCAAAGGCTGAAAAAATATCAGCAAAGCAAAACCTGATCTACAATTTCCAGGGAATGAGAAAAAATTATTTCTGAAGTGGAGACGATTTCCATGAGAAAAGCTTTCATGTTGATCAAAGCTAAAAAAAATGAAGAAAAACAAGCGGTGCTAGATAGAAAAGATCTATAAAGCAAAAAGATATGAAGAGAAGACACAACAAAGGGAAAATAAGTGCAGAACGCAATAATACTTCTTGCATGATTAATAAGTGCAGAACGCAGCAATACTTCAAGGCAATACCAGCGTATCACATGCAGAAAAACACGAAAGAAAAATCAGGTGAGGCTGATTAAAAAAAATCTTCAGGAGAAGAATATATGATTACTTTCAACCTCTCTCGTTGTGTCATAGTTTCAAGACTACAACAACTGCAAAAACAAGGCTTCTGGACCTACTACAAACTTTACAGCAGCTTCAGATCCAAATTGACTACAAACTTATGCAGACAAGAGTAGCTAGAAATGGCACATCAACACCGGCTATTCATATGACATGCTACATTGGATCGTATCATGGACATTGCATAGGATCATTTATCTCGGAAAGCTTGTTTGATAAAGACATTGCCATCAAGTCACATTGCGAGATATATCGAGAGTTGCAAAAATCGAATCTGTCCGGAAATATCAAGATAAGTGCGATTTATCTTTAACTTTTACATATTTCAAGTCAATACATAAAGAAACCCAGAACGAGAAAGAAAGAACATCAGAGAACAACGTATCATGAGAATGAGATGGGTTGAATTTGTTATAAGGGAGCAGCCCCACATGAATTGTTACTTCACCTCAACTGCATCTTTATCAATTTGAATAATCAAGACATGGCGAACAGAATGGTAGTGAAAGAAAAAGAAAACTCGACATTCAAAAGGGAATATTCGTACAACACTTGGTTGAAAAATGCTTCAAAGGAATTTCACTTGCGAGAAGGCAAAGTCTTACAATCGAATGAAACACCAGTAAATTACATATAGAGAAAGTTATTGAGACTGCAGAAAAGAAAAAGGTTGCAGATAATAAGATGTCCAACTGAAAATAACAGGGCCGCACAAACGAATTTTATAAATGACAATGCAATAGCCTGTGAGTCATATAATGATGCGCGTTTGTTTCTGCACATCATCTTGATCGAGCAACACTATAATCGACAAGGCAGGTTTGATATCTACGAGAAATAAAATTGCTTCAAAAAATGGAGACAAGCAGCTGAAGCAACAGCACAAGCTATCCAGATGTGTGATATGTTAACCTCCAATTTTCTTCTGACGCTCTTGTTGCCCAGGAATCAGAAGTACATGGACACAAGTACTGATTGAGGAAAACAGACAACAAAGGTTGTGATAAAATAATGTAAATACACAAGAGTCTCAGAGGCAGTGATGAGAATCGAAGCAATACAAGCTGAAATCGGCAAAGCTTTTACAGAGCCCTACCGTGTTTTTTATAAGAGCTATACATCTTAAATCAAAATCAGCTCGTCAAAATCAAGATAAGTGCTATTTTTCTTTAGCATTCACATATTTCATGTCGGACAAATATCAATTTTTTTCTGAACTTTATGCAGATTTATTATGCAATAAAAATTAATCCAACCCAAACAAGTGTTCACCGAGGGTCACTTGGGGGCAAAAATTTATTTCAGTCCTGGACTAGTGACCCATCGTCAAACACTTGGGGGGATCAAACTGCTCTAATCCTACACTTGTGACCAATCGATAATCAATTGGGGGAAAAATTTAGACCAAGTCCCGACTTATGATTTATCGACACTCACAAGACTCGTGACCTACCGACAGTCAATTGGGGATAAATATCAAATTTAATTCCGAATTATGATTTGTCGACACTCACTTGGGGACAAGAGAATCTTCCTCCCTACACTAGTGATATATCCCTTCAAAATTGAAGCAATAAATCACTAGGGGGCCGAGGATAGATCTGGCCGGATATACGCTTCAGTGCGAAGCTATGATGGTCAACCCGCCAACTTTTAAAGTTGGGAGATTAGAAAGTGGTGATCTACAGTTTTTTAGATTTAACATTTTATAGATCACAGAATATATCTCATCACTGCACAATATGAACCAAAGGTGATTAAAGTGACTTTTGAGGATTGGAAGCAGAAGCTGAACCGAAAAACTGCCATTTATGCTATGATGGTTCGACCAAACAATAATCCAACCCAAACGAGTGTTCAAGAAAGGTCACTTGGGGGCAACGAATTTGTTATGTCCTAAACTAGTGAACCATCGTCAAATACTTGGGGGGAATAAAAATTCTAAACCTAGACTTGTGACCTATCGACGATCATTTGGTGACAACAAATTGATCAAATCCTAGACTTATGATCCGTCGACACTCACATGAGGGTTAGAAGCACAAAAATGAACCGAAAAACTGCGTTTAATGCTATGATGGTTCATATACCGGGGACTTTGTACCGGGAGATGAGAATTGGTAAGCAGAGTATTTTGACAATTTTGTGGCTTACGGACGACCTCTCATCAAACGGACAACCTCTCATCAAAAGCAAGCAAAGTCAAGTAAGATTTTGTTTTATATAAATCAAATTACTTGACGCATGGAAACAAATTCTATGCAAGTAAAATCTAGCAATGATTTGGGCCCGAATCAAATTGCTTGATGCTTGGAACCACATAGACAAAAACAAAGTGTCAAACACACAAAAGTTAACATCATGGCAGATAAAAAATATAGCTAATATTTAAGCTATATCATTATTAATGCTCCAAGACAGAAATATATTGGTGACTGATCACAACTTAAGCGGTTTGCTCCAAACACTAAACAAAGAAAGTGTTCACCGAAGGAAAAACCTCCGATAAACACTGGGGACTTGTTGATACAAAATATGGACCCGATCCTGAATTGATATTCGACTAAACCCAATATAATTGGGAATATAATAAACGAGGAAACTTAACATCTATAGGTGACTTGCTCCTAAAGAATAGGAGTTTGGGCCTAAACTTACGGAAAAGAACTACTTGGGCTTGATTCCTTATAAAAGGATACGTAGGCACCTTGAGAAGGGGGCTCCGAAATTCTATTCTCTCTTAGAATTAACTCTCTCAAGCGCAGCCCAAAACACATAAACCCTAATTCTTCCCCTAAATCGCCATGGATATCAAATCCCTAATTTTATAGCTCTATACGAATACCTGATTATAAATCTAATTTTGAAGCTTAGTCCGTGACGAAAATTGGTTTCAACAATGGGGACTTAGGATTTGTTAATTGGTGTATTGTTCTTTTCCCTACTTGTAAAGTTATATGATCTGCTACATTCATTTATCTGCCTAAATGCATTAATGAAATTCGTCAAATATTCGATTTTAGCTCTTAAGGTAAGCTGTCAATTGTCATTTACGTACTGAGCTGGGCGGTTTAGCTTGCTCATAATTTACAGACATTTGTTGAACAACTCATATACGAAATTATGTTGTCCGTCTTATGTTTAAATTACTGGACTGTTAGAAAATGAAGTTTTTAGGGCATAATTATTTTATGTTCTTGATGTTAATTCCGGATTTTAACGATTGGAAATTGTTCCTTGATATGGGAACTTAAATTTTCATATATGGGTCTAAGTAATTTTCTTAGTGAAACCCATAGAGAAATGGAGTTGAAGTTAGTAGCTTGAATAAGCTTGAAATGAGAATGTGTATTTATCCCACATTGAAATAAATAAGGGGGGTTGTTGGCTTTATATAGAATCACACACATGGGTAGTGTACAACTACTAAGGTGTATGATGGTGCATGGTGTTACTGTGTGCTCCACGCGCACACACACACACACGCGCGCTCCGCCGCCGCCCGCCCCGCCACGTCACGTCTCGACTCGACTCGGCTCGGTCGAAGGGCGATTTGGGCGAATGTCTCGGCGTCTCGCGTACGCGAGGCGACCTGGGCGAGGAATTTTATTGCATGGATTATTGATTTATTTTAATATTATAAACATGCTGTCAAGAGTTGGACTATACTACTAGTTAAGTCATGTAAACTCTCGAGAGTAAACTTGCTGTCAGGAAGGTAAAACTTGCTGTCATGAACAAGGTTGCTGTCAGGAAGGTAAAACTTACTGTCAGGAACAAGGTTGGTGTCAGAAAGTAAACTTACTGTCAAGCTCAAACTGATGACAGTTACTTTAAAGGTGCTGTCGGGTCTTGTCGACAGTAACTTCTGCGTTGTTTTGACAGTAGAGTCTGAGCGTTTATTCTATTAATTGGAAGTCATAATGTGGATAAATATATAACGTAACTGTTACGATTTATTTAATATAAAATCAGCTGTTACAGCCGTTTTGATTATATTAAATCGACCATTTCATTCTAATTAATTAGAATGTGAGTTACAATATTAATTGGGTGATATCAGTTACGTTTGGCCTCTCCTATAAATAGAGACCTAAGCTACTGATTGTAAACATACTGTCCACACCATACATTCTCTGTTCTCTCTATACACTCTGTTCTCCCTTTATATTCTGTACTCCACCAGTAGGTTTTTCTGGCGACTGAGGTGCTAGTCGAAGTCGAGTTTTCTGGTGACTGTGACCATCTAACTCGGAGCTGTTTTATCCTGGAAGAATATTGCCAAGTCCTGACACAGTGTAAGTGGGGGCAATTATCTCTTCAAGAACAGTCAGGTTTTCGAGCAAATCCTGACGACTCAGCTGTTCTCTTATTTGTTTGATATACTGTTATAGCTATGGCTACTGGTATGTCTTCTATACTTCCTTCGTTTTTACAGTTACTAATTTGCATGTGTTTTACCTTCGTGTTTTGTTTCGTTAATTGTTTGCTTGGCTTTTGATTGTTAAATACGATATATAACTGCCTCTATGTTGCTGTAGTAGTCAATTTTTCCAACATTCTTGAAGAGATAATCTGTTATATAGTATTTAGCATAATGGTTAACGAGAGTGAGATTCCTGCTAGTGGTAGTTCGGTTGCATCTGTTGGGGTCATTGATTGGACCACTTACAGTTTTCCACAACCTGTTGAATTAACTGGCTTGCCAGAGAAATTCAATGGGGGCGTTGGCTTTTCTCGTTGGCAGAAAAGGATGAAGTTGTGGTTGACTATAAAGGGTTTGTGGTCTGTTGTGGAATATGAGAAGCCGGTTGTGGATCAAGAGAAGGCTGAATCAGTTAAGAGTTATGCGAAGTGGGCTGAGAAGGATGGGGTTGCTAGGGCAGCAATTCTGGCTGCTCTAACCAACACATTGTTTGATGTGTACTCCTCTGATGCCTACACCGCAAAACTCTTATGGGAGAAGCTGGACCAGACACATAATACTGACTCACAAGGTCTGGAAAAGTATTCTGTGGCAAGGTTCCTTGATTTCAAGCTGGTGGACAATAAGTCCATGACTGAGCAAGTGCATGAATTCGAGATGATAGTGCATGCTTTGAAGGAGTCTGGAATGGACCTCCCCGAAAAGTTTAAGGTGATGAGTGTGATTGAAAAGCTCCCAAAGTCTTGGGAAGAGTTCTCTCTCTCCCTGAAAAGACAGAAATGAGAGATCACCTGGACCAACCTTATGCTGGACATCTCGGTGCAAGAACAACACAAGTCCAAACAGGGACATGTGATGCCAACTGAGCATGGAAGTTCGAAGGTAAATGTAGCTACTGTAGGACAGAAAAGGAAGGCTGTCTCTAAGAAGGGTAATAGTAATAAACCTAAGAGTGACAAGGATAAGGCCAAGAAACCAAAGGCAAACAAACCATGTTGGTCTTGTGGGCAGGTTGGGCACTGGAGTAATGACTGCCCTACAAAGAAAGCGAAGAAAGCCGAGGGGGTAGCTCAAGCGAATGCTGTGCTTGGAACCTCAAGTGGGCCTGTAGCGAACATGGTTGTTGGTGAAGCTTTGGCTTCTGAAACCAACGAAGACCGGTATGTTACCTACAAACCTGTATTATTTTCCACTTATCTGTCAAATGAATGGTTGATTGATACTGGAGCTAATGTGCATATTTGTGCTGACATTAGTTTATTTGTATCTTATCAACAGAGTCATAGCTTGACAGTGACGATGGGGAACGCAAGTGCTGCTCAAGTACATGGAGTAGGAAACGTGGACCTGAAGTTTCCTTCGGGACGTATTCTATCCCTGACGAGAGTGCATCATGTTCCCGACATGCGTAGAAATATAATAAGTGGTAGTTGTTTAGTAGCTAATGGCTTTGAAGTTTCTCTCAAATGTAATAAAGTAGTTCTTATTCATACTGGTACATTTTTTGGCAAGGGTTACTTGTCGAATGGTTTATTTGTGATTAATGCTGAACCCGTTTTGGGTGGATTGATTATTATGGCATGCTAGACTTGGTCACTTAAATTTTGGTGCTCTTAAAAATATGATGAACTTAGAGTTGATTCCAAAACACACTATAGAAAAGAATTCTAAATGTCAAGTATGTGTGTCTGCTAAACAAATAAGGAAACCTTTTCATAATATTGTTAGGGATTCAGACTTGTTAGATTTAGTACACACTGATATTTGTGAATTTGGTGGTGTGTTGACTAAGGACCAGTTTAGATACTTTATTACCTTTATAGATGATAGTAGTAGATACTGTTATGTTTATTTACTTAGACATAAGGATGAAGCACTTAGTAAATTCATTATATATAAAACTGAAGTAGAAAAACAAACTAGTAAGGTACTTAAACGGTTGAGATCTGATAGAGGTGGTGAGTATACGAGTAACGCTTTTAATGAATTTTGTGCAAACAATGGTATAGTTCATGAAGTTACCCCACCATACACACCTGAGTCTAATGGGGTTGCTGAGCGAAAGAACAGAACATTTAAAGATATGATTAATAGTATGCTTATTAATTCTGGGTTGCCTAAATACATGTGGGGAGAAGCTCTGAATACGGCTTGCCATATTCTGAATAGAGTTCCTCTGAAAAACATGGATAAGACACCCTATGAGTTATGGAAGAGCAAGAAAACTAGTCTTAAGTATCTTCGTGTGTGGGGGTGCCTTGCTAAGGTACTTGTCCCTGAACACAAGTGAAAGAAACTAGGTCCGAAGACTGTTGATTGTATCTTTCTATGCTATCTTGAGACCACTACAGCTATGAGATTTTTAGTATTAAAATCTGACATAGATGGTATAGTGGCAAACACGATAGTTGAGTTTCGTGATGCTACATTCTTTGAGGATGTTTACCCTATGAAGATTGGTATGCCTCAAGATACTTCTACTGAAGATCCTACTCACACATCAAGTTCTATTCCTGATCATGTGGAAAAGATGACAAATGTGGGGGTGGAACCTAGTAGTAGCTCTACTCCTAAGGAGATAGAGGAACCACGAAGGAGTAAGCGTGCAAAGGTAGTCAAGGATTTTGGAAGTGATTTTATCACTTACAATGTCGAGGACGAACCTTTAACTTTCCGACAAGCTATGGATTCTTCAGAGTCTAGGCACTGGAAGGGCGCTGTAAAGAGTGAAATTGACTCTATTGTTTCTAACGGAACATGGGAGTTAGTTGATCTCCCTCCTGGGTGTTCTACTATCGGGTGTAGATGGATTTTTAAAAGGAAGTTGAACCCTGACGGATCAATAGATAAGTACAAAGCTAGA
Organism: Kitagawia praeruptora; assembly: GCA_037693485.1. Taxonomy (NCBI): domain Eukaryota; kingdom Viridiplantae; phylum Streptophyta; class Magnoliopsida; order Apiales; family Apiaceae; genus Kitagawia; species Kitagawia praeruptora. The sequence goes on along the minus strand of CM075348.1, from coordinate 6,874,261 downwards.
CTGGTAGCTAAGGGTTTTAAGCAAAAAGAGGGCATTGATTACTTTGGCACATACTCTCCTGTAGCTAGGATGACAACAATCCGAATGCTTGTAGCATTGGCTTCCGTACATGGTCTTATCATCCATCAAATGGATGTAAAGACAGCTTTTCTTCATGGTGAACTTGAAGAAGAGATTTATATGGATCAGCCTGAGGGATTTGTTGCATCTGGTAATGAAAGGAAAGTATGTAAGTTGATCAAATCCATCTATGGCTTGAAACAAGCTCCTAGGGACTGCCACTGGCATAAAAAGTTTGATGAAACTATAGTGCCGTTCAGTTATGATATTAATGATAGTGACAAGTGTGTCTACACCAAAGTTAAAGGTAGTGAGTGTGTCATCTTGTGCCTATATGTAGATGACATATTACTGTTTGGAACCAATATTGAGATTATTAATGAGACAAAAGCTTTCTTGAAAAGGCATTTTGAAATGAAGGATATGGGTGAGGCTAGTGTGATTCTTGGTCTCAAGCTGACTCAGTCAGCTGAGGGAATAACTTTATCGCAGTCTCATTATATAGAGAAATCTATACTTGAGAAATATGGTTATTCACAGTGTAGAATCGCTAGTACACCCTATGATCCTAAAGTTGCCCTTGTCAAGAATACTTCAGGAGTATCTGTGTCTCAGTTAAGGTATTCTCAAATTATAGGGAGTTTGCAGTATCTTGCTAACTGTACTAGACCAGATATTTCATATTCTGTGTCTAAGTTTGCTAGATATACAAGCTGTCCAAACAGACACTAGTACAGAATTGTCTTTTAGCGTCGCACTTTTAGCGTCGGTTATATAGAGAGCCGTGGCCTATACATACTTTTGGCGTCGGTTGCTTGCTTAACCGACGCTTAATGTCATATGTGTTGGACCTTTTGCGTCGGTCGTGAAACAACCGATGCCTAAAACTGACACTTTAGCGTCGGTTTTCACTCAACCGACGCTTAAAATCATCCTTTAGCATCGGTCATAAATAACCGACGCCTAAAACTGGACTTTTAGCATCGGTTTTTACTTAACCGACGCCTAAAACTGACTTTTAGCGTCGGTCTTTACTCAACCGACACTATAAACTTGTTTTAAGCGTCGGTTCTTATAATGCCGACACTATGTAGTCTGATTTTTTTTTGTCAATAAAAAAAAGTAGAAACATATAATAATTAAAATAAAAACATCAGTCCCCTTCCTCACCCTCTTACACTCGTCGTCGCGACCCCAACTCATACAAATCACAAAATTCTCCTTCCGCTTTCTTTCTCCCGAGTCATACAAATCAGCTAATTCTCTGTATTCATACTAATTGATGTCATATTGGGTTCAATTTTTCGGACTTTAATTCACAAGTAATTGATTCATTGTGCTCGATTTCTTTGTCTCTTCTCAACCAAACAAAAGGGGATTCTCTATATCGATAGAAAGAGGGATTTCTTGGTGGTTATATATCTATCCCTTTCTTCTGTAGAGATGTGTATATCTAAAACCCCCAATTTCTCGCCTAAAACCCCAATTCTTTTTATAAAAAACTTATCTAAAAATTCAATCTTATCGATGTTCATTTCTTGATTTGTTGATTTGTATTGGTGTATATAGTGGATTGATTTTCTTTCGTTGATATTTTGCAGGTAGGTTCTTCTTCGTTACTCAGTACTACAATATTGTTCTTCGTCAGCAACCCGATTTAATTTATCAGTTTTGTAACGAGTCAAGTTCTGTTATTCAGGTTGATGGGGATTCTGTAGAGGAGGCTTTGGAGATCAGGGTAAGTACCATTTTAATTTTTCTAAGATATTTTTTTGGTTTGTTGTTAACTTGTTAATTACTACAGGTGTTTGTATGTGGATTAGTAATAGTTGTCACTTACCAGATTAAATTTGTGTACAACATGTCTTAACTTTTGTTGGCTGATTTTAAAGGTACCCGTAATGTTACAAGATTCATATATATAGATAATACATCCAGCTATCTGTCATGTATGTATTCTTGTTTTAGGATTACCAAGGCTACATTGTAACAGAGGCATATTTTTGTTTCATCAGCTGTATTGACTTTTATACTTTACTTGTTAAGCTATACTGTATTAAGAAACAAAGATGGTTTGTGTTTTTAGAGAAAACTATCATATTTAACTAAAAACATTCTCCCTTTTAGTTCCAAAATGTTGAACATTTTTTACACTAAAAGCAGTTTGACTTGCCTTTGCATTTTTGTTTGGAGTTCAAGTCTTTAATTGATGATAGTCAGTACTACGTATTGTTATGTCTAATATTTCAAATGCTATTAATTGCACATAATTTGTTATTGTTGAATTTTCCATATGAAAGAGTATCTTTGCAGAAATTGTGGAAGGAAGCTGTAATATACTTGCTTCACTCTGTTCAATACACATTGACCGTACTCCTATTCTAATTCTCACAATATAACTGAAAAACAGAACCTTCTATTCTCTCATTCAAAACCATAACCAGTTAGTTTGCATGTTCAAAATGTAACTGGTATCCTCCGAAATGTCCAAAAGATATTAAATTGTCCAACTTCTATATTCCGCCAAACATTCTGTCTGCACTTTGTTGATTGTGATAATATCTAGTTCCAAATAAATTCTCACTGTCTAATTATATCATTTCAGATAATGGTTTGTCACTGCAAAGCGACTCTAGGAGGCTGGGTGGGCTGTGGGAATGAATGCCTGAATCAGATGCTTAACATTGAATGTGTAAAAGGGACATGTCCATGTGGAGAACTTTGTTAAAAAAACCAAGTATTTTTAATACAGAATTTTGATTATGTTATGTGTTATTGGACAGAAGTCGGATGTGGCCCCTGGTGTGATTTGCAGTTCCAGAAAAGGAATTATGCAAAATTGAAGTGCTTTCGAAGCGGAAAGAAAGGCCATGGGCTTCAGTTACTAGAAGACATCCGTAAGTGGCAGTTTCTTATTGAATACGTGGGAGAGGTATATTGCACAGAGTTATATATATTGGAGTCTAGTTTGAATTTTTGACGAATAAACTACTTAAATACCAAGGATGACTTCTTCCTTTTAAGTTTGCTAGACCTATGTCTTTATTATAAAAATATGAAGTGTACTAGAAATTATATATTTGTTTTATTTTCTTAGTTCGGAGACAGTGTAGGAGTGGGAGGTTTTCTACTCATTTATGTTTATGTTTAAATAAAGTAAAGTTGAAGCTTACCTGATTATAGGTGTACTTGTAAATTATAGGTGTTTGTATGTAGATTATTATTAGTTATTAATTTGTGCAATTATTGGTGAATGGAGTACTCGACACAATCCAGTGCCAAACATTCTGGAGCAAGTAGGTCGAAAGCTGAGGCCCTGGTTTCAAATGGAACAGCTAAATCAGTTTATCAGCAAGCATCTGTTGGAGTGAGTACAAATAAAGAAAGCAAAGGTGCTGCTTCAGCATCCATCAGGCTAGCGTCTGTGCCAAGTGTGCATCAATCAAAGGTATATATTACATTCTGTAGCATTATTTTAGTTAATTCCTTTGAAAGGGAAACTCCTTTTTTGTTTGTTATGCCAGTTTCAACTGTTTAATTTCAGTCTGTGAAGCCCGTTGTCAAAAATGGAACCGCAACATCCCCTCCACCTGATGGCTTCGCGTAAGTGGCATCATGTGACTACATATATCGGTCAAATATGACTTGGCGAATATGATTGCAGATTTGCAGTAGGTACATGCTGAGTGCTTCCTATCTTATATATTAAGTTTTATTTGTTATTATTGTTGTGCAGATCTGCTGATCAACCTATGAAATCTGATAAAATGACACTGACATCTACTGGGGAAGATGCCCATTCTCTGAACTCATCGTACACTCTCTCTCTTACTCTATTGGTTTTATCATATTATGATAAGACCCCACTTTGTTTTCGTACAAACGAAGTAAATTATCTGATTCAACTTGTAAGTCAATTCTGGCTTCTAATTGAGGTCTCAAAATGGCCCTATAATCACGCAAAGGTCGTAGACTGTTTGCCAACACTACTAGCTCTGCTTCACCCCTATCTTTTATTCTATCTAGGTAGCTCCCATAAGTTGGTGCCACTCCTGTAATTTCTTTTCAATCTCAAGATAGCTAGGACATGCTAACTTAAATTCGAGCAGGTGATGGAAAACTCGATAAACTCTTCATAGTATCAAAGATAATATAGACCCATGTAAACAATTTAGTTAACTAGGTTAGTTTGGACAACAATTTCCAAACCTGACGCACAAAATCTTAGCAGGTATATTAGATTGTGAAAGAGAGTAGAATGTAAAGAGTTTCAAATTTTCATATTTAGAGGATTTACAATTCAATTTTTATAGATTGGAAAAACCTAAGACACACGGTTCGCCAACCTTTGTATTTGACTCGTCAATTTCTTAACAATTTGACTTGAATTCTTTACTGCAAAGGTTCCCATTATTTGATTCTATCCCCTTCCTGGTGCAAGTCATATTCTGACTAAATAAATTCTCTTTGGTGGAGTTGAATTTTAATTTGACTAATTATAATAATTTTATTCCCGTGATGGTACTCTAGCTTTAATTGAAAGTTACACAAGGAAATCCAATGAATGGCCATGTAAAGTTTAAGTTGCGTTGTGTATTTACTTTGCTATTTAAATCTATGACCAAGGTCAGTATCAAGGCTGAGCCATTAAATCATGTTAAGGTTTACCACTTTAGGACAACACTAAACATTTAGACACAAAAATCTTCATTGAACCAAGTAATCAAGCACATCATATTGTATTTGCATGGCCTCGGCCAAAAAAATTAGTTCACGTTAGATGAAGATGAAGATCAAATTTATAAGATATATATTCACTTCATCAATAAGGATAAAATCAGTAGTAAGTACTAAGTATCTAAATTAAACTGTATATTATATGCCACTTTTACTACACTGATACAGGATTTCTTGAATTTTAATTAAAAACGTCGGTGGAGGTCATAGTAAAAGCAGTGCACCTGTATTTTCCTCTAGGCTGGAAGAACGTGCTGAAAAGCGAAGAGAGGTATATTATGCCCTTCAAAATTATTCAAATTAACTTTTCCTACCGATCGACTACAAAAGCAGATCCGTGATTCGACTTCTTGTTCAATTTTTTTCAAAGCTAGAAGAGAAGATACATGCAGGATTAGTTTTTATATCAATAAAACAGATCCATGATTTGGCTTCTTGTTAAGTGATCTTGCAATGTACTGATTAGTTTTCATATCAATAAAATTTACAGGAATTCTATGCCGACTTTGTTGCAGGTGACCCTTTCCATTTCACTCTGAATATTCTAGCAAACTACATGTATATGCTTCCGGTAGTTATCGATCATTCAAATCTGCACCACTTTTGTGATTGAGTAGTTGATGGACTTGTTGCTATTTTCTTGGCGTTAAAACATCGACCTGTTATCCGATACTCGCGAACATCTGATGTTGCTAAAAGTGTTATTCCCAGATTACACACTTGTATAATTGTAGAAGGGGGGGTTGAATACAATTCTTGATTATTATAAATTTCTGATAAAAACCACAGAAATCTATAAGGAAATAATTGCTGAATAAGAAATGGTTCACAAACACATAAAAAATCAGGTGGTTAAATGTACCACCTGAGACTTTTATTCGAAGAAAACCCTGTGATACAAATGTACACAGCTTCTGTGTTTACAACTCTTTGCTTCTAAAGATATTCAAGAAACCCTAAGCAAATGTGTATGTTTTTCTTACTTTCTAAAGAGTTGCTACACTTGGTTATATATTCCAAGTTTACAAGTGCTACAGGAATAAGATAATATTAATCTAATTCAAGTTGACTTGCTACTCCACTCCAAATCCACATGTAGCCGAAAGGTTGTCCTTGTGAACAGATATGTCCCCTGCACCTTTCTTGTATGTACTGTGTAAATGGAATGCTTCTTTCTTCTGTGTTTCCAAAGTATGGCTGCCATATTGCTTTTTATACCTACTATCAACCCATGTGATCTGTCAGTCAAACCTGTCCTTATCAACTGCTAATTCCTAGCATAGGATAAAGTGACAATGATTATCCGTTGATGTTGTGTCTACTTATCCGTTGATGGTAGTTTGAGCTGTATCCGTTGATCGAGTAGATTTGAGTTGTATCCGTTGATAGAGCCCTGTTCTCATCCGTTGATACATTTTCACTTAGACAGAATTACATAGCATAGCTTATTTACAATTGGCTACCCTATTCTGCCTATCCATTGATGGTCAACATGACTCTGAATAAAGACACTATCAACTGATAAATAGAGATATTGCAGTATGCTACAAAACCTCATCCGTTGATGAGCTACCTGTCAACGGATAGAGTTATAAGGTCTTATCCGTTGACAGTTACAAAACTTGACTTATACAATTTTGCTTGAATGTTAAGTTATCATCAACTACAACATATTCCTAACAATCTCCCCCAATTTATACTTGATGGCTATAAAGCATAAATTCATAACCTTGATGATAACAAAACATTCCTAACGATATATACTCACTTTAGTATGCAAACATTGTATTAAGCTACAAAAATTAAAAACAGAAAGCTTTAAGAAACTTATCAGAGATGTGCTCCTTTAGATTGAGCAGATTAATGAGGTTTCCTCTCTCTGGTTGGCTGCACCCTTGACTTTCCTTCCTTGGTAGAGTTGGACTCAATTTGCACTTGAAGTTGCCTATAGAAGGTATCTTCTTCAACAACCTTTGGATTTAGCTTTAGTTGTAACCATCTCAGGTAGTCAGAACTAGCCTTTGACAGTTGGTCTTCTAACCTGAAGAATCTCCTAGTGCCCTCATTATCCCTGAACTCCATCATCCAAAAGGGTTGAATGTGGATTTTCTGTCCATTATAAGGGATCTTCATTTTCTTTGGTAGACTTGAGGGTGAGTTCCATTCTCTCCTTATTTCTTCTATTCTGCTAATTATCTCCCTTCTGGCTATCTCAGAGAACCCTGTGTGTCTCTTGAAAGCTGAGAACACTCTGGTCAATGTATGATAATTTTCTCCAAGAACCTTCTTTAGTGGCCATGTCCTCTGACTTCCTCCCTTGTAGACAAACACTAATCTCTCAGGCTGATTCTTGTACTTGTCAATTCCTCTTACTTCTGACAATTCATCCAAAAATAGATTCATGTCAGAGTATTCTTCAATTTCTGCCTGATAGATAAAGTCTTCTTTGTTTTCCAAGATTGGTTGTTTGACAATGGCAGGTACCCTAGCAACTTGAACTGGTCCCTTTGAAAGTTGCTTCTTTGGAGCCCTTTTCTTCTGTTTTGGATTTAGCAAGAATGAAGGAACTTCAATTGAATCAAAATTCACTGGTTCCTCTTTAGGCCTTATGGGGTCACCATGAAAGTTTACAGTTGGGTCGATTACTATTGCAGACATAGGTACTGGTGAACCAATTGTTTCTTTTTCTGGAGAGGGTTCTGGAGAAAGAACCCTCTTGGTTTTAGCTTTCCTTCTTCTAGGTTTGATTTTGGGAACTTCCTCAGGTTCCTTCATTTCAACCTCTACCTCATCCATTAACTCTTGAGCTAGCCTGGCTTGCTTCTCTTCTGAGTTTTCATGTTGATTTTCTGTACTTGGATGGGCTTCCCTTTGGATTCTGGAGACTTCTTCTCTTTTAGCTTCCACAAATCTAGGATGACTGTTGGATATATTTAATACTTTTCCATTCCTCATGATTACAGCCATCCAATCTCTTACACTCTTATTTGTCTGAACTTTGAACTCCATAATTGTTTTTCCCATTAGCTTTACTTCATCATTCTTGGGAAATGGGTAGTCCAATTGAAGCTTGTTCTTCCCATTTTCCTTTGGTGGTGAGTAGGCTCTGGTTTTGATAGCTGGTTCAAATTCTTTGACAAATGATGGCTCAGCATCATAGAATGTAGGAGCCACAACCCTTGGAGTGAGCACCTTCATGATTGTGGTTGATATTGTTGGAGCAGAAGATTGAGCATTAAGGAACAGAGTTGATGCAATTGATTCATTGATCATCCTCTCTGTCCTTAGAATTCTGTCATTAGCCTCCTTGTTTATCTTTTCCAAAGCTTCTATCCTGGCTTCCCTTTCACCATCTGAGATGTCTTCTAATCTTTGAATCTCAGGCAAAGCCACTTGTTTCTTCACAGGGGAAGCCTTTATCTCAAACTCTGTTGGATTGACCACTACAATTGGCTGTTGCTCCCCCTCAATATGTGCTATCTCACTACTGGTAGCTTGAAATTGGCCAGTAGATGTTGCAGCCTCTTCTGTGCTTGTTCCCATTTTCTCCCCCTTTTTGTTAGCATCAAGGGTTGGGGTTGAAGCTGCAAGTAGCATTTCCAGTAGTTGAGTTTGTTTTGTTTGATTGGCAATGATGGTGTGCAATTGAGATTCCATACTATCCACCCTTGAGGAAAGAAGCTGAACAGACTTAGCCAGGCTATCTTCTTTGAGAAGTTTGCTAGAAAGCACCTTCTGAGTGGTAGTAGGAGCTAGTGCCTCAATCCTGGCATCTAGTGCTATTTTCATATCTCTAATTGCAGACTGGACCTCCTCTTGCTGTGTTCTTTGAATAACAGATTGCATCTTTTGTAATTTCAGGGAGGCCATTACTTGCTCAAGAACAGTCTTTCTCTGTGGTTCTGCAGTTTGGTGCTCAGCCTTAGCAGATTGGTATTGCTTCATGATTTCCACATTGAGATGCCCAAGTTCAGTGGCATTGGAAAACATCCATCCTGGAGTTTCATCTTCATTTATGTCTTCACCATCTGAACTTTGACTGTCATAACTGCCAAACTCTTCACTTCCAGCATTTGGAGACAAGGTTTGTAAAGCTTCTTTTGCTCTTTGAAGAGATTCTGAGGTGTGCACTAGGTGCATTGCCTCCTCTGCCTCGACATTGCCCTGCTGTGCCATGACTTGATAGGCAGAAACAGGATGAGTAAAGGTTTCAGGATCCAAAGAGATGGAGTCAATAACTGACTGATATTCCTGTCTAAATTCCATCTCTTTGGAAGCTTCATTAACCTCCATTAACTCACTTGCAATGACTGATTCTTCCTGCCTTATTTCTCCTGTAGTCCCTTCTCTCCTCTCATCTCTCTTTTCTTGCATCAGGGGCTCCCCCTGGCTCACACCTCTCACACCCTCACCTTCACCTACTAAGGTGGAACTCTCTAGCTCTCCTTTTGCCTGACCGGAAGAAATGGTCAGCCTCTCATTGATTTTCTCTCCTTTTGCCTGCTCACAAGGCAGCCTCTCACTCCCTTCCCTCATTCCTAAAAGTGTTTCAATTACTACAAACTCCTCCACAGTTGACATAGGAATGTCACATTTTGCAGTGGTAGAGAGAGTTGTCAACGGATAAGGAGTATCCGTTGATGTAGTAGTTATTGCTGTCAACGGATAGTTAGTTGAAGACATATCCGTTGATGAAGAAACACTTGTCAACGGATGAAGGATATCCGTTGATGAAGGTAAACGAGTATCCGTTGAAGTGAAAACCAACACGGAATCTGTGGTGATTGATTTTAAGGAAGAGGCCACAGATAGTGTTGTGAATTCAGGAATGGAAGATTGATGGCCCAACAAATCATCTAAAAGAGGATGACCACCAATTGTTGAGTGGGGCTTCTCCATGAATTTTAAAGATGGAGAATCAGGAATTGATGTAGAGATCATATCCACATCCAGAGATGGAGTTGGTGATGGTGGATCAAAATGTGTATCGATTTGAAGGTTAAGATCAAGGGGCTGTGACTCCACATTTATTGAAGTCACATCAAACTGAATTTGAGAAGGTACAGTTTGCTGTACAGTGTGTGCACCCTGTGATTCCCCAATGGTTGTTGGATTTTACCCTTCTACCATAGGTTTTTGAGGGAGAGCTATCTGTGTCCCTTACCCTTTTGTGTTGTGTTCCTGAAATGGAACTCAAATTAATAGTCACACCCTGTTGAGAGGATGTAACTAGAAATTGGCTTGTAGGTTCATTAACAGTCTTTTGAGAGACTGAAATGTTGTGTGCACTTGCCTTACCTTCCTTATCCTTAGGGCTTCTTTGATGTTCACCCTGTCCCTCACCACTCACTACCACCTTCACACTCCCCTCAAGAGCTTTGGTAGTTTTTGCAACAGATGCCTTTTGAGAGACACCTGAGGTTTGTCTTTTAGATTGTGGTTTAGGAACTTTGGATTTGGTCACTTTGGTAGGAGCCTGTTTGGTCACAGTCACAGACTCCATTGTGACACTAGAAGGCAAAGAAATTTGGGGGTTGGAGATAGGAAGTTCAGGGTTGGAAACAGTTACCTGAATAATTGGTAGATATACCAATTGTACTTCTGCATTTAGGTTCATTCGAAGCAAATCACTTAAGACTCTCTTCTCCTGAACAAAACAATTGAACTTGCTATCCGGGTTAGCAATGGATAGCTCATTCTCAGATACATGCAGTGCTAGGAGCATTAAAAATCTAGCAAAATAAACATTCTTGCCCCTAGTTTCCTTTTTACCTAATTTAGCTGCTATCTCATACATGACTAGTGTGCCAAAATTATAAAATTTATCAGTTAAAAGCATACAAAGCATAATTAGCATGGAGTTGGTAACAGCATCAAAGTTACTAATCTTGCCAGAAAAAGTTTTAATGAAGGCATCACAAAGATAACTCCATTCCTTAACCATACCTTTCCTAACAATTTTCCCTAAGTTCTCAGTACTAAGGGTATAATTTATGGAATTAAGCATGGTAACAATTTCAGCATTACTGGGTTCCTTCAGACAGTTATTCTCAGGCAATTTTAAACAAGCAGTTAACACATCAGAATTAACTACATAATTTTTACCCTTTAAAGAAAAAGCAAGTGTACCGTCTGTGCCATTGTACTCAGCAGATGCCCACATCTCTTCGATAACCTCATGGATTAGAGGAGTGGTGGCAGTCATAGCATGTGACAGTTTGCATTTCTTCACGAAATTCATCATGGTGTGATATGCTTCTGGAGCGTTCACAGTATCAACAAAGGCCGCGAAATTGTTCTTCTCATAGGTAAACCCGGTGGAAGACATCATCTTAACAATAGGCGCCATTGGAGTGTTTGAGCTTTTGTTGCAGAGAGAGATTTAGTGAAGAAGATGCAGTTAACTAATGAGACTCTTGAAAATGAATAAAGGTGAAATGTGAGAATACAAAACAGCCTTTTATATATTCCAAGAATTAAAAATGAAATAATTAAGAGTAATTACCCCATTGGTCAAAAGTAACTGTCAGACAATAAATAAAAAGAAAAGAAGTACAGCCGTGACTAATTATACACGTTTATCAACGGCTATATAAAAAGTATATGTATATCAACGGATAAAGATTGGACGGTTGAGAAAACAGTTTATCCATCGATGACGTGGACAACCTGTTATCCGTTGACATACGAAAATCTAGTAATGTGTTTACACTACCAACGGATAAAAGGATATCCGTTGATAAGCAAATTTTGCCTTAGACAAAATTTCTGCTAAGAGTTATTCTGAGAGTTTTTAATTCTCAAGTAAATCAAAACACATTTCTAGCTGCAATACAGTATTATTAGATACCACTAGGAATTATGAAAAATTAAGCATACCTAGTTCACCTACCAATCTTGTGAATGAGGATTCATCAAGAGGCTTGGTGAAGATATCTGCAAGCTGCATTTCACTTGGCACAAAGTGCATTTCTACTGTACCATTCATCACATGCTCTCTGATGAAATGGTATTTGATGTCAATATGCTTGGTTCTCGAATGTTACACTGGATTTTCTGTGATGGCAATAGCACTAGTGTTGTCACAGAAAATTGGAATCTTCTCAACTTTTAGACCATAGTCAATAAGTTGATTCCTCATCCAAAGAATCTGTGCACAACAACTTCCAGCTGCAATGTACTCAGCTTCGGCTGTAGAAGTGGAGACTGAGTTCTGTTTCTTACTGAACCATGACACAAGCCTATTCCCTAGAAACTGACAGGAGCCTGTAGTACTTTTCCTATCAATTCTGCAACCTGCATAGTCTGCATCTGAATAGCCAATTAGATCAAAGCCAGAATCTCTTGGGTACCAAATGCCAAGGTTTGGTGTTCCCTTGAGATACCTGAAAATTCTCTTAATAGCAATCAAGTGAGACTCTCTAGGGTCAGCTTGAAATCTAGCACAAAGACATGTGGAGAACATTATATCAGGTCTACTAGCTGTTAGATATAGAAGTGAGCCTACCATGCCTCTATAGCTTGAGATGTCCACAGATTTTTCCTTAGTATTCAACTCAAGCTTAGTTGCAGTGGCCATAGGTGTTTTTGCAGAGGCACAATCCATTAAGTCAAATTTCTTTAAGAGATCATAAATATATTTTGTTTGACTTATGAAAATTCCCTCATTAACTTGCTTTACTTGTAAGCCAAGAAAGTAAGTTAATTCACCCATCATGCTCATTTCATACCTACTTTGCATAAGTTTGGCAAACCTTTTACAAAGCTTCTCATCTGTAGACCCAAAAATAATATCATCTACATAGATTTGAACAAGTATTGAAGAACCATTGACATTTCTATGAAATAAAGTTTTATCTACTGTACCTCTAGTGAAGTGATTCTCCAGAAGAAATTGAGATAAAGTGTCATACCAGGCTCTTGGTGCTTGCTTCAAACCATAAAGTGCTTTCAAGAGAAGATATACATAATCTGGAAATTCTGGATCTTCAAAGCCAGGAGGTTGATGGACATATACCTCTTCTTCCAGTTCCCCATTTAGAAAGGCACTTTTAACATCCATCTGATAGACTTTGAAGTTGGCATGTGCTGCATAGGCTAGGAAAATTCTGATGGCCTCAAGTCTTGCCACTGGTGCAAAAGTTTCATCAAAATCTATTCCTTCTTCTTGAGAATAGCCCTTTGCCACTAATCTAGCTTTATTCCTCACAATTATGCCATTTTCATTAGTCTTATTCTTGAGAACCCATTTGGTACCTATGATACCTCTATCATCAGGTTTGGGCACAAGCATCCATACTTTATTTCTCTCAAATTGGTTTAGCTCTTCTTGCATTGCTAAGACCCAATCTGGATCTAGAAGAGCATCCTCCACTTTCTTAGGTTCCTCTTGAGACAGGAAACTACTGTATAGGCACTCTTCTTGTGTGGCTCTCCTAGTTTGGACTCTTGAGTTTGAGTCACCAATGATTAACTCAAAAGGATGATCTCTGGTCCATTTTCTTGAAGGTGGAAGGTTTGATCTAGATGAGGTTGCTTCATCTATGTGAGTATGATATTGTTGATTGGATATTGAGTTTTGACTTTGAGAAACTCCCCCTGAGTTTGTTGTCCTTGAGGAATTATGAAGTTGACTGTCAACAGAAGCATCATTTTGTCTATCAACGGATGCTCCATTTTGCCTGTCGACGGATACATGAGAATGTCTGTCAACGGATGCATCTGATGATCTAGTATGACTGTCAACGGATGCTTCATTTCCAGTGTTAGCATCACTTCTAGTTGGACCAACAGCTCTAGGTGAATTTCCAAGGTCATGATCTTCATTTTCCTCATCATCATCAATGTACATTCTTCCTTCTACCTCATTTTCAAATCTCAACTTTTCATGGAAGCCTTCATCATTCAGACCTAGAATCTTCTGATCATCAAACACAACATGTACAGATTCCATGACAATGTTGGTTCTTAAATTGTAGACTCTATAGGCTTTCCCTGCTGCATACCCAACAAAGATAGCTTCATCTGCCTTTGCTTCAAATTTGCCCAAGTTATCTCCATGATTCCTTAGCACAAAACACTTACATCCAAAGACATGGAGAAAAGCTAATGTTGGTTTCTTGTTGGTGAATAAGTGGTAGGGAGTCATTCCTCTAGCTTGATTGATCAAGGAAATATTCTGAGTGAAGCAGGCAGTGCTGACAGCTTCAGCCCAGAAATATGTTGGCAATCTTGATTCACTTAACATTGTTCTAGCTGCTTCAATGAGAGTTCTGTTTTTCCTTTCAACAACCCCATTTTGTTGAGGTGTTCTAGCAGCAGAAAACTCATGGACAATTCCATTCTCTTCACATAAAATATTCATTGTGGAATTTTTGAATTCAGTGCCATTGTCACTCCTGATTCTTTGTACTTTTACTTCAGAACCATTGTTTACTTGTCTGAGATGATTGATGATGATTTCACTTGCACAATCTTTGGAGTGCAGGAAGAAAGTCCATGTAAACTTAGAGAAATCATCCACAATCACCAGACAGTATTTCTTCTTTGAGATGGACATGACATTTACTGGACCAAATAAGTCCATATGCAGCAATTGAAGGGGCTTAACAATAGATGACTCTGTCTTGCTCTTGAAGGATGATTTCTTTTGCTTTCCTAATTGGCAGGCATCACACAGTCCATCTTTGATGAACTCCAATTGAGGGATTCCTCTAGCAAGATCCTTTCTTACCAAATCATTCATTACTTTAAAATTCAAATGAGACAGCTTTTTATGCCATAGCCAACTCTCATCCTTGCTTGCTTTGCTGAAGAGACAAGTAATGGATTCTGAGCATACTGAGTTGAAGTCAGCTATGTAAACATTTCCTTTTCTAAAGCCTGTCAGAACCACATTGTTGTTTTTCTTGGTAGAAACAACACAGGCTTCTTTAGTGAACTTTACTTCATAGTCTTTGTCACAAATCTGACTGACACTCAGCAAATTGTGCTTCAAACCTTCAACTAAAGCCACTTCTTCAATGATGACATTGTCCTTTGTAATCAAGCCATATCCCTTAGTATAACCTTTGTTGTCATCTCCAAAGGTAATCCTAGGGCCAGCTTCCTCCTTGAACTCTGTGAGCAGGGTTGAATCTCCTGTCATATGCCTAGAACATCCACTGTCTAGGTACCATAGATTCCTCTTATTTCCCTGCACACAATCCAAAATACAAATCAAGTTGATTTTGGTACCCAAGTTTCCTTGGGTCCTTTCTTGTTAGCCTTTGGTTTTACACTCTTGGCAATCTTCACTTTGGGTGTAGATGCTTGAGTGATAGGTTTAGACAGATGCTCATTTGCATAAATATTTGATGCATGCATTTGTGAAAAATTGGCATACATATTATCCATGCTGGGGATGCTCCATGACATTTGTGGCATATTCACAGATTGAAAATAAGGATTAGGCACATATGGCATGTTCACATATGGATTTGAAAAACTAGCATTCTGATACAAACCAGGCATAACAGGCATTGCAGGCATACTTGGCATAGATTGAGGTACATGAACAGGAGTCCTTTTAACAGACTTGCAATTAGAAGATAGATGATTGACACTATTGCAATTACCACAAGTTTTCCTAGGAGCAAACTTGTCAGGAGAATAATTGTTTTTCTTGTTAATGCCTATCTTACCATTTCTGTTCTTTTTCTTTTTACCCTCAGTCTCTACCTTTTCATTAACTGACTTACCAACAGCCTTTTTGTTGGGTAAATCACCTGCCTTAGCCTTCTCACTTGATTTGGCTTGGCTACTTTCACCAGAAACAAAGTTCTTGGCTACTGGACCATACTGATTGTTCAGTCTCTTGAGTTCCTTCTTACTAACAGACTTTTTGTTAGTCGACGGATACCTCTCATCCGTTGATGGTTCATCTGTCAACGGATGATCACTATCCGTTGATTCACAAATAGTCTCTAGATCCTCAAGGCAAGGTTCTAGCTCCTTTTTCTTCTGAGTCCAGGTATCCCTTACAAATGATTCTATTCCCTGGACTTCTATTATGTTTTGAGAAATATTCCTACAACTTTGAAATTTAGCAATTATTCCTTGTTCTTTTTCAAGCTGGTTTCTTAAGATTAATTCTCTTTTTAACACAGCTTCAAGTTCATTTTTAGCATCATTGCAATCAACTCTCATTTTCTCAAATTCTAGAAATTGAACTTCCAGAACTGCATTTCTATCACTTAAGAACTGATTAGTTTCTTTAATCCTATTGTTCTCTTTAGTAAGTGATTTAAGAGTAACACTCAAGTGATATAGTTCAGTAGACATATCATCTATAACACTATTGCATTCCTCTTTGGTGAGCTCAGAGAGATTAGTAGAAAATACCTGATTGCTAGCTAAACTTGCTTCCTGCTCAGAATCAGCCATTAATGCAAGGTTGACAAACTCAGCATCATCATCAGAATGATTTCCATCAGCAGCCCAGTCATACTCTTGGGTCATGAATGCCTTTCCTTTCTGTCTGAGAAGATCAAAGTATTTCTTCTTGTAGTCAATAGTTTCAGTTGACTTTCCCTTGTTCTCAGATCTAGGCTTCCTGCATTCACTTATCATGTGACCAGCAATACCACAATTATAGCATTTAATTTTGGATTTATCCACATAATTGCTTGTAGAAAAATCCTTGTTAAATGGCTTGGCCACCCCAGAGTTTCTTCTGAATTTTAGCTTAGAGAATCTCCTAGATAGAAAGGCTAAATTCTCATCTATCTCATCCAATTCATCCTGCTGTAGGACACTCATTTCTTCAGACACCTTTTCCTTGCTTTTGCTTGATTCTGTTCTACCTTCACAAACCTCCCTGTTTGGTGTAGATTTAGCAGCTTCAGTCCTCTTTTCCTCCTTCTGCTCCAAGTTGGCAACAAGTGCAACTGACCCACTTTTCTTTTGGACCTTCTCAATTTCTTCATCCTGCTCCATTTCTAGTTCATATGTCTTTAAAGTTCCATAGAGTCTTTCAAGAGTAAATGACTTGTACTCTTGAGTGTTTCTTAGAGAAACAGTCATAGGCTTCCACTCTTTGGGCAGTGATCTCAGAAATTTGAGATTAGAATCTTTCACTTGGTAGATTCTTCCATACAGTTTCAAGCCATTCAGTAGCTTTTGAAATCTACTAAATGTATCATTCAATGTCTCTCCATTCTTGAAATGGAAGTGCTCATACTGTTGGATCAGTAGTTGCATCTTGTTTTCCCTTACCTGTTCTGTACCTTCACAAAGGGTCTGAACAATGTCCCATACTTCCTTGGCGGTAGTACAGTTGATAACATTGTCAACCATGTCTGTTTCTAAGCCATTAAACAGAATATTCATGGTCTTTTTGTCCTTGTGAACTTCTGCAATATCCTCAGCGCTCCATTCAGAAACAGGTTTTGGGATGTACGTGTCTGGTGCATCTGCAGCAAGACCAACTCTTGAAGCAGCCTTCATTGGAACATGAGGACCCTTCTCAATGCAATCTACAAAACCTACATCAATAGACATGAGATGTAGACGCATTTTTACTTTCCAGTGAAAGTAATTTTCCCTATCAAGAACCGGTATCTTCACTCCATAATCCTTCTTAGACATGTTGAAAGTGTGTTGATCTTTAAACTTCAAATATATTAGAAGCTTGCTCTGATACCAATTGTTATTCCCAGATTACACACTTGTATAATTGTAGAAGGGGGGGTTGAATACAATTCTTGATTATTATAAATTTCTGATAAAAACCACAGAAATCTATAAGGAAATAATTGCTGAATAAGAAATGGTTCACAAACACATAAAAAATCAGGTGGTTAAATGTACCACCTGAGACTTTTATTCGAAGAAAACCCTGTGATACAAATGTACACAGCTTCTGTGTTTACAACTCTTTGCTTCTAAAGATATTCAAGAAACCCTAAGCAAATGTGTATGTTTTTCTTACTTTCTAAAGAGTTGCTACACTTGGTTATATATTCCAAGTTTACAAGTGCTACAGGAATAAGATAATATTAATCTAATTCAAGTTGACTTGCTACTCCACTCTAAATCCACATGTAGCCGAAAGGTTGTCCTTGTGAACAGATATGTCCCCTGCACCTTTCTTGTATGTACTGTGTAAATGGAATGCTTCTTTCTTCTGTGTTTCCAAAGTATGGCTGCCATATTGCTTTTTATACCTACTATCAACCCATGTGATCTGTCAGTCAAACCTGTCCTTATCAACTGCTAATTCCTAGCATAGGATAAAGTGACAATGATTATCCGTTGATGTTGTGTCTACTTATCCGTTGATGGTAGTTTGAGCTGTATCCGTTGATCGAGTAGATTTGAGTTGTATCCGTTGATAGAGCCCTGTTCTCATCCGTTGATACATTTTCACTTAGACAGAATTACATAGCATAGCTTATTTACAATTGGCTACCCTATTCTGCCTATCCATTGATGGTCAACATGACTCTGAATAAAGACACTATCAACTGATAAATAGAGATATTGCAGTATGCTACAAAACCTCATCCGTTGATGAGCTACCTGTCAACGGATAGAGTTATAAGGTCTTATCCGTTGACAGTTACAAAACTTGACTTATACAATTTTGCTTGAATGTTAAGTTATCATCAACTACAACATATTCCTAACAAAAAGGATTGCTCAGGATGCAGGGGTGAGAGAAGAAATACGATTAAAATAGATGATTCAGGGTGCCATTAATAATTTTTTTTTGATATTTCCATAACTATGATTCTAGTGCAGGTTCTGTATTCATATGTAAATGTAGAGTAGTCTGATATATTGTTATTAATTATATCTCATTCGTGATTATGTATCATGTATAGATTGATTTTATATATAATTTGGTGTTCTGGCATGGCCTCAATTTTTTCTGAAATTATATTGTTTCATGCAATTTTTATTTTTTTTTAAAAAAAATTGACTTTGAGCGTCGGTTGTTTAAATGACCGACGCTTATGATCAGACTTTAAGCGTCGGTTGTTTAAATGACCGACACCTATAACAAACTTTAAGCGTCGGTTGTTTAAATGACCGACGCCTAAAACCTAACTTTATGTGTCGGTTATTAATTGACCGACGCTAATAGTAAGACCATATGCGTCGGTTCTTTAGGTAACCGACGCTATTAGCAACTTTTAGGCGTCGGTTGTTTAAATAACCGACGCTATTAGTACATTATATGCGTCGCCCAATTAACCGACGCTATAGACCTATATCTATAGTGTCGCCTTCATATACTACGCCCAATAACCGACGCCTAAAGCCTATTTTGACCGACGCTAAAAGCCTATTCTGTAGTAGACTCATTGGGATGCTCTTGATAGAGTACTAAGATATCTGAAAGGCACAATGTACCTAAGTTTACACTATAGGAGATTTCCTGGTGTACTTGAGGGGTACAGTGATGCAAGTTGGATAACTAAGAAGTCTGGTTCCAATGGAGTGACTGGATACGTGTTCACTTTAGCAGGTGGAGCAATATCCTGGAAGTCGACCAAACAGACTATAGTAACTCGGTCTACTTTTGAGGCTGAGTTGTGTGCACTTGATGCCACTGGGACGGAGGCTGAATGGTTACATGGACTTATGTCCGCGATACCTGTAGTAAGCAGACCGCTTCCTGCGTTTGCTATTCATTGTGATAGTAAAACAACTATCGACAAGATTAGCAGTAAGAAGTATAATGCTAAAACAAAGAGGCACATCCAAGTTAGACTAAAGTCTATTAGGGGTTTAGTGTCTGATAGGATTATTGCTGTAGAGTTCATAGGAACTCAGAATAATATAGCTGATCCTTTAACTAAAGGACTGGAACTTGCAGTGGTCCTTAAGTCGAGGTTGGGGATGGGGCTGTCAACCCATCATAGTTCATTATCAGTGGGAACCCAATACACATGAGAGGAGATCCCTTGAAGTGTATTCAATGTGGTAATAACAAGCTGTAAGGATGAATTGATAGTACCTTTGCTACATATATATAGCTGATACTGTTGTATCTGAGTCTATCCCCTGTAAACCTAGAAGGTACTGACACTGGTAGTAAGCAAGAGTTATTATAACTCTGAATGGGGTCAAGTCATTTGACGAGATGGTAGCAGTACATCTCTGGAGATGCCCAGCTAAGCGAATGTAATTGTGTGGTCGCAATTAGAGGAAAAGGTTATTCCTTGAAACATTCGACGAACAGGATCGAGACAAGACCATTAATGTCTCAAAGCCGTAGATTGGCACCATAGCCTTTGACTTGTCGTCGTCTATGGAACATGATTACATCAAACGGATTAAGATTCAAGGTGAAATATTCCATCTGAATCTGGTAGTCATCGAAGTAGGGGACTTAGGAGGGTTCAAACCCGGAAGGGTACCAACTCTGAAAAACAAGTCATGATGGAAAACCTGGAGCATTTCTGTATGGATTTGTGGGGGATTGTTAGAAAATGGAGTTTTTAGGGCATAATTATTTTATGTTCTTGATGTTAATTCCGGATTTTAACGATTGGAAATTGTTCCTTGATATGGGAACTTAAATTTTCATATATGGGTCTAAGTAATTTTCTTAGTGAAACCCATAGAGAAATGGAGTTGAAGTTAGTAGCTTGAATAAGCTTGAAATGAGAATGTGTATTTATCCCACATTGAAATAAATAAGGGGAGTTGTTGGCTTTATATAGAATCACACACATGGGTAGTGTACAACTACTAAGGTGTATGATGGTACATGGTGTTACTGTGTGCTCTACGCGCGCACACACACACGCGCGCGCGCCGCCGCCGCCCGCCACGTCACGTCTCGACTCGACTCGGCTCGGTCGAAGGGCGATTTGGGCGAATGTCTCGGCGTCTCGCGTACGCGAGGCGACCTGGGCGAGGAATTTTATTGCATGGATTATTGATTTATTTTAATATTATAAACATGCTGTCAAGAGTTGGACTATACTACTAGTTAAGTCCTGTAAACTCTCGAGAGTAAACTTGCTGTCATGAAACAAAGTTGCTGTCAGGAAGGTAAAACTTGATGTCATCAACAAGGTTACTGTCAGGAAGGATAAACTTGCTGTCATGAATAAGGTTGCTGTCAGGAAGGTAAAACTTACTGTCAGGAACAAGGTTGCTGTCAGAAAGTAAACTTACTATCAAGCTCAAACTGATGACAGTTACTTTAAAGGTGCTGTCGGGTCTTGTCGACAGTAACTTCTGCGTTGTTTTGACAGTAGAGTCTGAGCGTTTATTCTATTAATTGGAAGTCATAATGTGGATAAATATATAACGTAACTGTTACGATTTATTTAATATAAAATCAGCTGTTACAGCCGTTTTGATTATATTAAATCGACCGTTTCATTCTAATTAATTAGAATGTGAGTTACAATATTAATTGGGTGATATCAGTTACGTTTGGCCTCTCCTATAAATAGAGACCTAAGCTACTGATTGTAAACATACTGTCCACACCATACATTCTCTGTTCTCTCTATACACTCTGTTCTCCCTTTATATTCTGTACTCCACCAGTAGGTTTTTCTGGCGACTGAGGTGCTAGTCGAAGTCGAGTTTTCTGGTGACTGTGACCATCTAACTCGGAGCTGTTTTATCCTGGAAGAATATTGCCAAGTCCTGACACAGTGTAAGTGGGGGCAATTATCTCTTCAAGAACAGTCAGGTTTTCGAGCAAATCCTGACGACTCAGCTGTTCTCTTATTTGTTTGATATACTGTTATAGCTATGGCTACTGGTATGTCTTCTATACTTCCTTCGTTTTTACAGTTACTAATTTGCATGTGTTTTACCTTCGTGTTTTGTTTCGTTAATTGTTTGCTTGGCCTTGGCTTGTAAAATACGATATATAACTGCCTCTATGTTGCTGTAGTAGTCAATTTTTCCAACATGGTTGGATTCATATGCTGCTGCTTCTTGTCATGAGAAATTTTCCCTTCCCCCATATTTTAGTGGATAAACTCAATGATGCACTTAGTGGTCGCGGCATTAGTCTGTTTTATACCTTATTGCAACTCATAGTGATTACTCTGTTTTTGCCTCACCTTTTATATAAGCAATATGTAGTTTTTCAAATGACATGTGGCTTTGCTGATGTTAGTATTGAGATGTTACTTTTTGTTAATTGTAAGGCTGGTCTGCATGCTTTCTTTGCATCATTTTGATTATTGACAAATGATTTACTCTGTTAGATACCTTATCACTTTACTTGGTTACCTTATGTTATAATTGTTACATTTTAAATGGGTTAAATATCAAGTAAGTCACTGGTTGGGTTAAAATATATCAATATAGTCCTTAATTGCCATTTTGACTCAATGTAGTCACTAATTTCTTAGTTTTGTATCAATCAAACTGATTTCTTATTTTCATATCACAAACCTATAATCAAACTGATTTTTCAAAAATTCTTTATTGTTCTTGAAATGAAAGTTCTCGAAATCTATTTATGATTATGTATATAGGTAGAGCTCGTCGAGCAGAGTGATTTAAGTGGATGGAAGGTATGGTTTTGATACCAAAATCATGTTGAAAAATCAGTTTGATTATAGGTTTGTGATATGAAAATAAGAAATCAGTTTAATTGATACAAAAATAAGAAATCAGTGACTACATTGAGTCAAAATGGCAATTAAGGATTATACTGATATATTTTAAGCCAACCAGTGGCTTACTTTATATTTAACCCCATTTTAAATTACTGGAAATGGTTGGATTAATGGATTCATATGCCGCTTCTTTTTGTCAAATGGTAATCTTCCATCCTCCATATTTCAGTGGAATACTCAGTGGGTGTTTGGGGTATCTTAAAATAAGTAACTTATGACTTATAAGCACTTATGTCATATAAGTGATAAGTGGAGCAGAGATTATAAATCAGTAGAGTGTTTGGTAAATCAGAACTTATAATCAGTAGACTGTTTGGGTAAATCAGAACTTATAAGTTAACTTTTTTTAATAATTTTCAAAATATTTGTTTTTTATATATAACAATGGATATCAATGGATAGATCTCGATGAATAGAGAAATTTGATATATACATATCAATTTTCTAATGAATGGATCGAGAGATATATGACTTTGAAGATTCGAAGGATATTATATATAATATTGCGTATATCGAGAAATAAGTTATAAGCATAAGTTGAATGTTAGGATTTCCTAACATTCAACTTATGGCCTTATAAGTTATAAGTTGAGCTAAAACTTATTTTGGCAAACACCCCTCATAAGTGCTTACGGCCTTATAAGCCATAAGTTGACCACGATAAGCGGAAACAAATAGCCCCTGAATAATGCACTTAATGGTCACACTATTAGATTGTTGTCTTCTACCTTATTGCAACTCATTATTCATAGTTAGTTTTTGCCTCACCTTTGTTTAAGCAATAAGTAGTTTTGCTAACGTAATATAGCTTTGCTAATGTAATAAGTACTTTTTCTTTCTAATGGAATTTAATTGATAAGAGGACTGAATTAATATAGTAAACTATAGGTCGATCATATCATACTGCAGTTCCTTAGAAGCTAGACAACATACACCATCCCAACCTTGACAACTACATCTGGCCCTCGACAGTTCCTTCTCAGAAAATTGTACCCGTAATTAATTGCCAACTTCTTAAACAGAGATGACCCTTGTTTAGCTTTTACATGCGAGTACCCTAGCATGAATGCAATCCCTGCTTGTTGATCTGCAAACAAATCTTCTACCTCTTCACGCAACTGTACATCCACGTCGGACAACCGTGCATCAGATTCAGATTCATTCTCAACGGCAAACCTCACCCTCCTCTCAGCTGCACCAACTGCTTCCAGCTCAGTTAAAACAAAATTAACTGAAGAAATTAATATACAAAATTAAAGTAGTCAGTGGAAGAGAGGAGGGCTAGCAATAGAATATGGAAAAAGAACAAAGTTACATGATTGAATAAAATATAATCAAGCTTGCATAAAGTTCTATAAAATATGAAACTATGGAACGCGCCCTTAATATTTTGTACGGACATCTAGTTGAAATTTTGGAGCAAAGTCACGTCAAAGCATATATAGCACATGGTGACAAAAAAGTATTTGGAGATTTGTATGCATGCATACATGATTGGGCCCTGTCGAAAGGTAATGTAACACAAGGAAAAATAAAGTAAAACAAAGAGGATAAATATAGGGTCTGTTTGGCTACAGCCATATAAGCCAACTTATGGCTTATAAGCCTATTTCAACTTATGAAGAATGTTTGTGTACCAAACTTATTAACTCAATTTATAATTTGAGTAGTGCTAGAGTTACCAAATTGGGTACCAAAATTTGTCACCAAATGACATGGCATTAAATATTTGGCATATTGGGATGTTTTAATTGGTTGGCCCTGGCGGGCCCATTATAATGATAACCAATCACAATAATGACAAGTCATTTGGTAACAATTTTTGGTACCTAATTTGGTACCTCTAGCATTTTTCATATAATTTATACTCCCTCCGTCCCATATTATCATTCTTGTTTCATATGTCGGGACTGTTCATAACATGAGATAAATTACTAATTTACGTCTAATCTATAAGACCAAATATAGTCATGAGTGATCTTGTTGAATTCGTATTTATAAGTACTTTAATACAGTGAAGTTTTTATATTTAATACTAATACAAAATTCAAGATATTAACGATCAAAAGTGTGCATTGGCAAACGTGTCCAATCAAAATAGGAAAAACATTAAGGGACGGAGGGAGTATGTTGATAAGTTGAAAGTTAGTAAGAACGTATTTTTTCCCAACTTATCTCTTATTACTTAATTTTTTACTTGTTCAATATTTTATATTTTTATATTTGTATTTATAAATGTCATATGTATGTATTGAGATTATTATATTAAATATTTAATAGTTTTAAATTTAATTTAATAAATATTTCAGTAATTTATAAGTAAATTTATCCAAACACTTGTATAACTTATAAAAAAGAAATTTACTTAGTATCACTTATATGATACTTATTCATTTAAGTCATAAATTACATATTTTAAGATATCTCAAACGTCCACATAGTTTTCTCGTACTTATTTCTTTTAACAGACTTTTGACGTGAAATAAAACAAGTTAATCATTATAAATCTAACAAAATACAAAACACAGATGTACACAGAAAAACAAGGTTAAGGTATACTAGTATAATATTATAGCTCATAGGTGTGTTAGGTGTGTTGAAGAAACAACCGTAGGAACAATACAATATTTATATGTATATGTATATTGAGTCTTACTCAACTACAAATCAAAATTAACTATAAACTACAAATCAAACCTCAATTCAAAATTTCAAACTAATCTAATAACCAAATTAGGGGTACCTCATTTATTTTTAGTTTTTTACTGTATATTGGTCAGTTAATTTATGACATTTTTTGTGAAGGTGCCCCTGACGGGGCCCTTAGAATAAATAAAATACAATATATTTAGTGTTGGTTTGTAGTTTGTATTTAAAAATTGGTTTGTATTTGAGCAAAAGGCTATGTATATTTATACGATTGATCTTAGTGCTCATGTTAGTTTTATCAGATGGACAAACTAGTAAAACTTAACCCAAACCTTGTTCTTTATGTAATTATAGATACTAGTTTATAATCCATGCAATGCAGGGCTCCTTTTTTAACATCTATGATCATATTTTTTTTATTTTATATGTTATTATTACATATCAAATTGTTGTTAAATATTTGATATATAAAAAATTTTACACATTCGATTTAATATTTGTACTCTATCTTGAATTTTTAAAGTTTGATTTGGACAATTTTAACGTCCACGTGAAATTAACAAAATAATCTTTAATTTAGTGATTGTTTAATAATTAATTTCCAATTAAACCTACGTAGAAATAAAAGGAGAGAAAAAATTGATGAATTTTTACGTTGAAAATTCTATTCGATTTATGAATTTTTTTTTTTTAACCGGGAACTACCCCACACACTTGTATGTGGGATTTCAAACCCGGGGAGATATATCGCTGAGCCCTACCACCCAGTACTCCCACGTAAATCCGAAGCTTTCGCTCCGAGGTAGGTTCGAACCCCTGACCTTGGCTGAACCAGGGAAAGGGGGTGTCCACTCAGCCAAAGCTTTGTAGACCGATTTATGAATTTTACTTATAATTCGTTTTGATTATCAAAATATCCTTGTTATTATTTGAATATAGTTTTACTAACAATCAAATACAATTTTAATAATAAGTACAGAACAGATTTTGTCCAAAATTTTGATAATCGGTACTTTAATCCTCTGTAGACAAAATAAATAAGAACTGTTAGATCTTAAAATAAATAGATGAAAACCGTTGGATATAGCGTAAAAAAATATTTTATATTTTAACATGTTACAAACTAAAAGTGCATTTATATTGAAATGTGAAAAGTTGTATGTCAATAAATTAAATCGTATATAATTAGAATAAGATCCCTATTACGTTTATTATATATAAGATATAATTAAAAAACCACATGAAGAATACAATATTTATATGTATATGTAGTGCCTGTTTGGCATACATTATTTTATTGACTTTTTTTCGGATAAAAATTTGAGAAAATTACCAAAATAATCATTTCTGAGACTTAGTGGCCCAAAATACTGAAAAACGGAATTATGATCCTATTTACCGACCTAACACGTTGAGTCGTGTTACGTGGACGGTGCTCCGTATCGAGGGATATCACGTTGGACGGTGCTCCGTATCGAGGAATATCACGTTGGACGGTGCTCCGTATATGTGGATATCACGTTGGACGGTGCTCCGTATTGAGGAAAAACTTATGGAGCACTACCATAAGTTTTGGATGAAAACTTATGGAAACTAACTTATGCAGTAAAACTTATGGACTATAAAACTTATGTAGTGAAACTTATGGACCATAAGTTTTGAATAAAACTATCCAAAACTTATGGACCATAAAACTTATGGAGTGAAACTTATGGACCATAAGTTTTGAATAAAACTTATGGAAGGAGATTTTTTTCTCCTGGAAGTAGAGTGACCAGCATGGACTGCGTCTTCATTCATTTGTGGTGCCGCCCATCCTTGCATATGAAAGCCCAAGTTCCGAGCATTCATCTCATTGGTTATTTACTTGTGAAGGAAACACGATACTTCCGTTATTCTCCGTTATTCTGTGACGACCCCGCAGGGGCACAAATCAAACAATCAGCTCATCTCCGTCATCGTCAACGGAGTAAAGAACACAACCGGAAAACATTACGTTAGACGGTGCCGCGTATATGTGTATATCACGTTAGACGGTGCTCCGTATCTGTGTATATCACGTTTCACGGAGAAGCGTATCCTTGCAATGCGGAGCACGGAATAACGTATCCTTGCAATACGGAACACAAAACAACGTGTCCCGTCGGTATTTAAGGCCAAATATTTGGAGTTTAGTATTTTGGGCAAACAATATTTATTTTTGATTATTTAGGGTCTTCACCCTAAAAATTTTATATTTTGATAATTTTTTTTATACAAGTAATTAACGTATGTTTGAGATTCAATAAGTTGCAAAAATAAGTTGGAAAGTTAGGAATCTTAACTTTGTCTTAAAATAAGTTGACTTATTCTGGAAAAAAGTTCTCCCAATACCCCATACTACTCTGTGCATGCAATTATATATACGTGTGGATGTGTATGCTAAAATTTGCCAAGCATTAAAGGATACTTGCTTTAATGAGAATAAATGACAAGTTGTGAGCCATTTACTCCAAGAGTAGTAGGAGTATTACATAACTTAAATTGGGTACCAAAAAAGGTACAAAATGATATGACATGAAACCCAATTAATTATAATCAATCAAATTAAGACATATGCCATTTTGTAAATCTTTTTGTATCCAATTTGGGATCTCTAGTATTTTTCATCCAAAAATTACTTGGCTTATTTGTGGGAATTGTTTATGGGAATTAAAGTGTACGGAGTACTAAATTGCATGACCCGTCTAGCTAGCAAGACGGAAGAAAAACAAATACTCCCTCTGTCCCATGTGATTCTTTACATGGGGCTGGGGCACGGAGATTAAGGATAGTGGATGTAATATTGTTAAAATAAATGAAGTAGTGGGTGTAATATTAATTTTATTATTAAAGTAAGTAAAGTAGTGGGTGTAATAGTATAAAGTGTTGAAAAAGTGGAATGAAGTAGTGGATGTAATAATGTATTTTATTGTTAAAAGTTACTATTTTTAGTAATGTAAAGAATTGGTGGGACGTCCCAAAAAGGAAATTGTAAAGAAATGGATGGGACAGAGGGAGTATTTCTACATGGAGGCCAGGCCAAGTAAAATAGTAAATAGATATAGTACATCGGCACACGAAGGCTGCTTGAAGACACGTATATCGGCACACGTATGTAGGGGTGAACAAAAAACCGAATTGAAACCAAAATTGAACCGAAACCGATGAAAATCAAACCGAAAAAACCGAAACCGAAATCGAATCGGCGGTTGTGATTTTTGATTTTTAAAAACCGAGACTTTCGGTTCCGATTTCGGTTATAGGTTAAAACCGAACCGAATAAAACCGAACCGATTATTAAAATAAATAAATATATATATATATATATATATATATATTTATATAATTTATATAAAATTTAAAATTTATATGAGTTTTTAAAAATAATAAATGTATACATTTTGTAATATGCTACTCCTCATTAGTTTACACATTATAATTGGACCTCATCCTCGTCCAATTAGCAAATTCCTAATACAAGTGCAACTGTTCTCCAGTGTATTAACTAAAGCAATGGTTGAACTAAAATTTAAATAAATATAGATGGTGCAACAACATCTATCCTTTTGGCTATTTTTGTTTTAAATATCGAAATAATAATTTATGGAGACAATGTCAACAAAATACAACTGTATTTTTGAAGTTGTGTTGTGAAAATTATTATATTATTCTCATTTTTATTTTCATTCGATTTTAAAACCGAAACCGAACCGTTACAAACCGAATCGGGATTTTAAAACCGAGACCAAATCCAAACCGGTGGTTATGGTTTTCGATTTTAAAAACCGGGACATATGGTTCCGGTTCCGGTTCCGGTTTTACCCTAAAACCGGACCGAACCGGCCCATGCTCTACCCTACACGTATGTCAACGAAGGTAAAAACAACAAATTTAAAGTTGTGCGAACTGCGGTAGGATGTTTCATCGATCGAGTATATTTGTGTTGTGAAAGTAAGGTTTATAAGTATTAAAAGGATAAAAAGAGAGAACAATTGGATCTTCATTGTGAAGTTGTAGTAAGAATATTGTATTGTTT
Organism: Kitagawia praeruptora; assembly: GCA_037693485.1. Classification (NCBI taxonomy): domain Eukaryota; kingdom Viridiplantae; phylum Streptophyta; class Magnoliopsida; order Apiales; family Apiaceae; genus Kitagawia; species Kitagawia praeruptora. The sequence goes on along the minus strand of CM075348.1, from coordinate 6,845,113 downwards.
GTTTTCTTCTATTTATAAGGATATTACAGTGAAACTTCGTTAAATGAATACTCGTTACAATATAAAAATGATAGTATAAATTTAATTTTGATTAATTAATAATTTCTATAAATTAATAGAATATATCGATTCCAATAATATTAATTTATAAAAGTTTTATCGTAGCTAGAATTAGATGGGGGTTAACTGCCCGTGTTGCACTTTCTACAATTATTGGTGTGGCAAGAATTTGATGCCATCACTACAATTAAACAAGAAACCACGTAGACGTTTTCTCTCCATTTTCATGTGAGAGTTTTGTTTTCTCTTCATATTCAATAGCAATATTGAGTACTATGAGAGCTTTTCTGTTTACGTATTATGGCACACGAGGAAGATATTGAGGGTCGTATGGCAGGGTTGGAGATCGATGAAGAAGAAAATGAGGCTTTTGTATTGGAGGGGGATATAGATGAGAACGCAAACAGATATGAACTCTGTCTTGTAGGGAGGCTGTTAACAGAGAAGAGCGTCAACACAAGAGTCATGAAATCAAAAATAGCAGATATTTGGAGGCCAGCAATGGGTTTAAATATTAAGGATCTTGAACATGGTCTCTTTCTGTTTCAGTTCTACAGGAAAGAAGACATGCAATGGGTGCTTAAGGGAGGGCCATGGTCCTTTGATAACGCGATGTTGGCTTTGGAGACGGTGTCAGCAGGGGAGAATCCTGCAAATGTGAAGCCCTGTTTTCTGAATATATGGATTCAATTGCACAATCTCCCGATGGGTTACATGTTGGAAACGGTAGGAAAGCAGCTTAGGAATTTTTTTGGAGATTTTTTGGAGTATGATGCAAAGAATAATGATTCAATCTGGAGAGACTGTATGAGAGTGAGAATTAGGCTGGATACAAGAAAACCACTTAAAAGGAAGAAGAAAATAGTAAAGAAGGATGGACAAGAGATTGTTGTCACCTGCAAATATGAACGATTAGGAGAATTTTGCTTCTCGTGTGGCATGGTCAGTCATACAGATAGGTTTTGCAGAAGTCTGTTGGCGAGGGGAGAAGAGGAGGTGGTGAAAGATTGGGGGAGTTGGCTGAGAGCACCGCCACGTAGGGCGGCGGGGCAAGTGCAAAGCAAATGGTTGAGGGAGGAGAACGATGACACGTGGGAGTCTAGGATTGGAGGGGATAGTAACTACCAGCATTTTTCGGGGGGAATGGATTATTCAAAAAAAGGAAAGGAGGTAAAGGTGGCGAGTGATTATAGGGGGAGAGTTGAAACTGAATTCCGAAATGAGAGCAACAGATCATTGGCAATAATTGGCACTAAATTTAAGGGATATTCTACTACATCAAATATTCTATATGATGTAAACACGGAGGAAAGTGATAGCATTCAGTTAGAAAACCACAAAAGAAGGAGGTCTACAGTGGATGGGGTGGGCCTCATGGAAATTGAATTGGGCCATCAAACAAATGTTTCTTCTTCAGTCCAGAACAGTGGTGAGATTGTTAAACATAACGATAACAACCTTAATGGAAGTACAAAGGAGAGGGAGTCAAAAAATGATCAAATGGCGGGCGTTGCAATGCAGCCCCGCCAGACATTATGAATACTTTAAGTTGGAACTGCCGGGGAATGGGGCTACCCCGGAAAGTTCAGTTCCTAGTGGACGTCATACGTCAAGAACAGCCTATGATTTTATTTTTGTGCGAAACAAAGGTAAAGAGATCAAGGATGGAATGGGTGAAACAAAAGTTGGGGTTTGAAGGTCTAATTACGGTGGATCCTATAGGTAGAAGTGGAGGGTTAGCCCTTATGTGGAAGGATAAAGAGCAAGTGGAGGTTCGTAGTTTTTCAAAGAATCACATTGATGTTAAAATCACTTCAGAAGACATGTCTGTTTGGAGGCTGATAGGTTTTTATGGAGAACCGGATAGGGCTCAAAGGAGGAGAACCTGGAATTTGCTGCGGACGTTGGCTAGGGATGCAAATTTGCCATGGTGTGTTATAGGGGATATGAACAATGTTATGTCTCTAAATGATAAAAAAGGAGGTGATGCGTATCCTGATTGGTTAGTGGAAGGTTTTAATGAGGTTGTGCATGAAGCTGGTTTGATTGATATGGTTCTTACGGGACATCAATTTACTTGGGAAAGGAATAGAGGTAAACAAGACTGGACAGAAGTAAGGCTAGATAGAGCTCTCACAACAGAAGGTTGGCTCGATAAATTTCCAATGGCGAAGTTGTTTAACTTGGAAGGAGCTCCGTCTGATCATAGTGCAATCCTGTTAGTGCCACTTCTGAAGAATAAAAATGTTCGACAATATAGGTTTAAATTTGAAAATGCATGGCTCACTGAACCTATGTGTGCTCAGATTATTAAAAATGGTTGGCAGGGGAATCAAGAGGCTACGATCCATGAGAAAATCAAGATATGTAGTGAGAAGCTGGCCGTCTGGGGGAAGGAAATAACAGGTAATTTTAGTGGCAGAATAAAAGCATGTAAAGAAGAACTTGCAGTCTATAAGGCAGGCAGGGACCTTTTGTCTATTGAGAGATATGAAACTGCAAAGAGTCAGTTGGAGATGGTATATAATCAGAGAGAGATCTTTTGAAGGCAGAGGTCAAAATAGCTATGGCTACAAGCTGGAGATAAGAACTCTAAATTTTTTCATAAGTCAGCTAGTCAGAGAAGGAGAACTAATTGGATTCATAAGTTGCAAAATGCAGAGGGCAATTGGGAAGATTGGGAAAGTGGGTTGCCTGGGTTAATCTCTCAGTATTTCACAGAGCTGTTTGCTACAACTGAGAACAATTGGCAGGAGGTAGTAGAATGTGTATCTAGTACTATCACTGGGGTTCAAAATGAGGAGCTTTTGAAACCCATTGAGGAAGAGGAGGTCAAAACGGCATTGTTCCAAATGAATCCGGATAAAGCACCGGGGCCAGATGGCATGACCCCGGCTTTTTTCCAGAAAAATTGGAGTATAGTAGGTAAGGACGTTGTGGATATGGTGAGAATGTTTTTCATGAATGGTACTCTGAAGGAGGATCTGAATCTAACTAACATCGTTTTGATTCCAAAGAAGAAAAGTCCAGCTGTTATAAGTGACCTTAGACCGATTAGCTTATGTAATGTCACGGTGAAAATTATTACAAAAGTATTAGCAAATCGATTCAAGCAGACGCTAGAATCAGTGATAGCGGAGAATCAAAGTGCGTTTATGACAGGTCGACTTATTACTGATAATGTCATGGTGTCATACGAGGTTATGCACTTTCTGAAATGCAAACGGAGGGGGAAGAAAGGTCATATGGCTATAAAACTGGATATGAGTAAGGCCTATGATAGAATTGAGTGGATGTTCTTGAGGGCTATGCTGTGTAAAATGGGGTACAGTGAAAGGTGGGTCAATCTGATTATACAGTGTGTCAGTTCAGTGTCTTATACTTTGGCACAACCAAATGGAGATATAGGTCCTATTGTTCCAAGTCGAGGGCTCCGGCAAGGGGATCCTCTTTCCCCATATCTTTTCATTGTGTGTGCGCAGGGTTTGTCATGTTTGATTCAGGACTATGAACGCAGGAAGTTGATTAGAGGAGTTAAAGTCTGTAACCAAGCTCCAAGCATCTCTCACATGCTTTTTGCTGACGACTGTTACTTGTATTGCAATGCAAATGATGTGGAGGCTGACAACATGAGAAGATTATTGCAAGTCTTTGAAAAAGCGTCGGGACAGAAGGTGAACTTAACCAAGTGTGTGGTTTTCTTTAGTACAAATGTAGAGCGGGGGGTTAGAGTGCAGCTGTGTAACAGGTTAAATATGGAGGAGGCTGGGGAGGACAGTACGTACCTAGGGTTGCCAAATATGATGAAGAAAAGCAAAATCGCGACTTTGGGTTTTCTGAAGGGGAAGGTGAAAAACAGACTTTTCAACTGGGATGGTCGGTGGTTCTCACAGGGAGGTAGAGAGATCTTAGTCAAATTTGTTGCTCAATGTTTGCCAAATTATGCTATGAGTTGCTTTCTGCTACCAAGTGAAATTACTAGAGATATAGAACAATCTATAGCTCGGTTCTGGTGGGGTGCTGGCACAAGTGAAAAGAGAAGGATTCATTGGATGAGTTGGGCTCGTTTGAGCAAACATAAGTCGACAGGGGGAATGGGTTTTAGAAATTTTAAGGACTTTAATCTGGCTCTATTAGGAAAGCAAGGTTGGAGGCTACTTTCTACTCCGCAGAGTTTGGTTAGTCGTTTGTACAAGGCGAGATATTTCCCTAAATGCAATTTTCTGGAAGCAACGTTGGGGAATAATCCGAGTTTTATTTGGAGAAGTCTGATGTTACAGATGGGGCTAGGTGGCAGGTGGGATCAGGGGAAAGGATTGTGGTTTTGAAGCAACCATGGTTGACAGATGCTAACCCGTATATCACTTCAGAATCACCATCTTTAGTCAATTGCAAAGTTATTTCTTTAATGACTGTGGAACAGATGGGATGGGATGAGGAAATTCTGAGGGATCTTTTCAACGACAGGGATCAAAGGTGCATCAAAAATGTTAAAATATGGGAGTATGGGTTGGAAGATAGGGTTTACTGGTCACAGGAGGTGCATGGTAATTACTCGGTACGTAGCGCATATAGATTATTGCAGAGACAGAAAGGTTACTGGGAGGAATCAGATAACAACAGCGTTTGGCGCAAGGTTTGGCGAATCAAAGCCCCAGCAAAAATTTTGAATCTGGTTTGGCGTTCTTTATCATTTTGCTTGCCTACATTAACAATGTTACGGCAGAAAGGGGTGGGGGTTGAGGCTGTTTGTCCTGTGTGTAAGTTGGAGGCTGAAACTATAGACCATGTGTTTTTACGATGTACTTCGGCAATTCAATGCTGGTTAATAGTGCTCCCTGGTATGCAGTATGTGGGACAAAACTTATATCAATGGTGGGAGCAGGTTTTAAACATGACTGATAGTAGGAAAAGAGCAGAGGTCGCTGCCGTTTGCTGGTCGATTTGGAAGGCTAGGAACGAGGTTGTCTGGAATAAAAGATATACTCAAGTTTATGTGGTGTTGGCGTGTGCCAAGAAATTCCTTGATCAATGGAGAATAGCCCAAAAAAGTGATGTTTGCACTAGTCGTCCTCAATTGTTTGAAGGGGATGGCAGTTGTGTTTGGGTGAAGCCACAGGAGTCGATGATCAAGGTTTCGGTAGATGCTTCCACATTTGACGAGTTCAATGTGTCCGGAATAGGCCTCCTTCATGGCAGCTAGAGATGCTAGTGGGGGTCTGATAGCAGCTAGGACTGTTAGAGTGGATTGTTTAAAAGCTACAGAGATGATCGAGGCTATGGCAATAAAGGAGGCTCTCAGCTGGATCAAGAATCAGAGGTGGAGGGATGTCATTATCGAGTCGGATAGCTTGATAGCAGTTCAGGCAATTCGTAGTAAAGTGAAGATGTCATCTCCTTTTGGTGCTATTATTTCGGAGTGTCGAAGCTTGTTAGTTGATCAAAACACAGTGTTAGTGTCATTTATTAGATGATCTGCTAATATGGTTGCACATGAGTTAGCTCGTGCAGCATATTCTTTCCCAGATCGATTGTTCGATAGGAGTTCTGTTCCTATTGAAGTGGCTAAGGCCTTGGATACCGATCTATATTAATGAAATTTCCTTGTTTGTCAAAAAAAAGATGGGGGTTAACTAGAAAAAAGAATTAGGTAGGGGTTGAATTTTGTTTTAAGTTTAACTGCTTTAAGAAAAATTAATTAAAAAATGAAAGTCAATTTTATAATATGAAATCTCAGTTCACCGTACTTTCAAAAGTTATTTTTCGTTGACACCCACTACTAGAAATATGTCAATAAACATCGGTTTCTGGCCGTTGTTAAAAAAAAATCTGACCGATGTCTATGCGAGTGTAGAGAAAGGTCAAAAACTTTAGACATCGGTTTTTAGCCGTTGTCTAATATCGACTTAGACATTAGTTTCTTAAATATTTCTGATGTCTAAGCTTCATTATGTGCAGTAGTTCTTTTTAAATTATGATATATTATGTGCATTAGATCAACATAAACATAGCATGGACAAGTTAAATAATGACATATACATCGATTTCTTGGTAAAAACCGATGTTTTATGTTATCTAAGACATCAGTTGGTATGTGAAACCGATGTTAAATAAAGACATAGACATCGGTTTCTTGGTAACACCGATGTTGTATGTTCTAATAGACATCAGTTCTTTTAAAAAAATTGATGCAATAGCTCCTCATGTACATCGATTATTTTAGAAAAAAGTGATGTGAATTATAGTTAGACACATCAGTTTTGTTTTAATAACTGATGTGTCTTGTTGAGGTTTTAGAATGTAGTGATCGTTTATATGCACCCCAAAACTGAAATCAAATCAAAACGCTAAAATACAAAGAACCAAGTACTTGCCATTTACCAAACATCCCAATATTTACAATAACCATAATTGGTACCAAAATTCTACCTGTCCAACTATCATAATTAGTACGACCAAAAGCCACATGCACTTCTCTTAGACAATAACCAAAGTGCATGTACATACTTCGACAAAAGCAAACCAATTCTTAGACAAAAGCTAGATGTTAGACAAAAATTATAGCCAGTTCTTCGACCGCTCTGCTGTTGGCGATCTGCAGATTTCTAGGCTTCAGGGGAACTCACACCTGCAGACTGTTGGCTTTCGCTGTCTTCCAGATATACCTCGAATCATGTTATTATAAAGGGGGGAAAACTTCTAAGCGCGTATTTTTTATTTTTTAAACATTCATTAAGACATCGGTTTTTTTAGCAATTGATGTCCCAAATAATGTTTAACATCGCTTTTAAAATAACTGATGTTAAAAATGTTTTTAACATCAGTGGCTTTTTAAAGCGATGTAAAAGGGGTGATGTCTAATCTACATTTTCTAGTAGTGACAATTGATGTGAAATTTTGCGATATATTCATACAAATTCAACAAATATACCTAACAATATTATTGAATTTATTATAATTTTAACGAAAAGTAATGTTTAAAATGCGATTTCCCTGACATGCCACATAAATTTTTAGATGTTCTTAGTTTTTTTTTTTTTAACCAAGGGAACACAAGCCTGCCTCATCAATTCATTTCCTGGTCGTGACTAGCATGGTCACTAATATCACTCCCTGAATCAATTTTAAACAGAGAGGAGAGTCAACTTGTGACTAGTAAATTAAAGAGTGCTACAGACCCCAAATTGGGTAACAAATTTTGACACCAAATGATGTGTCACTAATTAATTGGCATTTTGGAATATTTTAATTGGATGGCCCTGGCGGGTCCATTATAATTATAACCAATAATTACTTATCATGTCATTTGGGAAAGGAATTTGGGGTACCAATTTGGGGTACCTAGCATTTTCCTAAATTAAAAGAGAAGCTCGGAACATTTACATCGACAACTTGAGAAACATGAATGTGCTAGTGGGGCTTGTATGGAGAAATAATTACGGGAAGCCAAAGCTTGTACCAAGGCATCAAGAAAAAAGAAAGGGAAACCATCTCAATTAGTTCTATGCAGACTATAAAATAATTGAAGCTATCAGTAAAGCATGTTAAGTATCAGATTGTAAAGGAATATTTTCGACCATTGCCCAAGTGAAGGAGCCCATATCTAAAAAATTATATAAATATTAGAGAAGGCGCGCCCATGTTTTTCAGGGCTATCACAAGGCATCTGATATACAAAATAAAGGCTGTCAGCGTGTGTGCTTGCAATATTCTTCCAAAATGCAAAACAAGTGGACTCGCCAAAGGCTGCATCAATAGGAAACCAAGTATCCGCAGTATACTATACGTCTGCATACAAATGTCAAGTGAATTGGAAGTGTACATTAATTAAATTACAAAAAATGTAAAGCTAGTAGCATGAGTTTATGATGGTAATTAATGGAGGAGCAAAAGGTGCATATTTAATGCAACATACGGTCATATAAGTGCATGTATATAGCTGAGTGTTGATTCTGGAGGTGTTAAAGCATGCATCACGCGGGGTCTCCTTTCACTACAATAAAAATTATTATTATCATTATGAAGTTGGTTTGCTCTGACAGGGGAAACAACGCAAATGATTAACTTATGATCTAGCTGATAGATTGCAACAAAGGTTGACAAGGAATGAAGATATCTAGCTGTTCGCACGCTCAAACCTGGAACTTATGAGAGTAGATGTGAGCGCTAGACTAAACCTGGTATCAATACGATCAAAATAAATTTTGATTGAGCTATATTTGAAGACGATAAAGCTCATGGTGCTGGTCTCGGCCTGGTATATATGCAATCGTGTAAACAATTGTGCAATCAAACTATTCGCGAAAGTATAGACCAGAATTCCATAATCTGAAAGCCCAAGATATTGCATGCATCATGGCATGTATCTACCATGATCTCAGTGTGTGCTGGCAGGCATACATATAAAGAGAATTCAAATTAAAGTGGGATTCAACAATAAAATTATTCCTGACAGTGAATAAAATCGAAGAAGTAGACAATGACAAGGCTCAATAAATTTGGCACTGGAGAATTAAGAAGAAAAACAGAAATTGAAGAAGAAGGCACATTTATGTTAATAAAAAGAAGCTGAACCAGATGCATTTTTTTTTTTTTTTGCCACAGAACCAGATGCATTTTAAATGAAAGAATATGGTGACAAGTCGACGAATATTGGAATGGTTTCAATCATCAAAGAAGAAGAGGTGGATCATTAAAATTTTATATAGCATCAGGGCGCACCTTGGAAGTTCATCTATAAGAGCATATCGATCCGATGCTACACACCTATTAGCTAAAATTGATGACATGGCATAATATTTAGATAATATGTATATTTTTTCTTCTCCAACCATGCTTCGTGTTAGGTAAATTTTTATGTAAATTTTTAGATAATCATCTTGACATCCTCTATATTTGGAGGACATCTATAATATATAGATAATATCTATAATTCATTATCTCCACTTATATCGTGACACATCGATCTTATTTACTTATATATATATATATATATATATATATATATATATATATATATATATATATATATATATATATTATTAAAATAATAATAAAATACTATTTTTAAAATATAGCAATTCATTATAGGTAATATCATTGGAGTAAAACATCTTAGAGTTCAGCAAATTTTTAGATAATCATTATATAGCTAATGATTTTAGCTATTACCGTTGGAGATGCTCTAACCTTTATTAATAAGCGAAACACCCTTTTAACGGAAAAAAAAAGTTAAAAATAACAAATTTTTAATCTAAAAACATAAAAATACCAATTGTCCATAGGGTGGGTGATTTCAACCCATTTTGTTACCCAAATAACACAAGCGTATCAGCATCCTCGTAACAAATCTATTATCTAAACCTAACTCTACGTTTTTATGAAAGAGAGAAAAAGGTGTAGCTGTGATTTGGGTGTCAAATGTCAATGGTGTGTACATATGTTAGATACAGAAGAAGAAGAGTGTGTGTATATATGTTTACCAGACTCATGTTATACATAAATCTCAATACAGAACCTTGTATATAGATTTTATAAAATTAAATAAGGATATGATACCCAAATGTTACTTACGTATCATATATTTTAATATAAAATTACTAAGCAATACTCCAACTATATATGCGTATTGCGTCATTACCCCACTGATAAATGCGTAACAAGTGATACCCTAATGACATATGCGTATTCAATCCGGTATTTTTCACCACGCCTCCCGAAAATTGTTATTTTTATAAATATTATTTAAAAAATTGTTATTTACATACTTCACCCTTTTGACGGTACCACTTTTTGGTTCCACTATATTTTGGTTTCACCATATTTTGGTTTCACCCCTACAATCCTATTTCTACTATAATTCTATTTCTATGTTGTTTTTAATAAAATTGAAATCATATTATAATTATATTTGTTTTATTACAACTTTAAATAAAAAAAAGTAGTTTCACCCCTACAATCATATTTCCGTTATAATTCTATATTATTTTTAAAGAAAATAATAAAATTGAAATCCTATTATAATTATAATACAATTTTTTATCATAATTTAGAATCAAAAAATAATACGATCAATTCTCCGAAAGATTTTTCAAGGAGAACAACTAGAACATGTTTCTATACACTATACACTACTTAGAACAATCTTATGTTATTTTTTAAAAAAAACATAATAAAATTGAAATCTTATTATTATTATCATTCTTATATTATATTAGCAATTTTTTTATTATAACTTAGAATAAAAAAAGATTACGATCAATTATCTTAAATATTTTTTAACTAAAACAACTGAAACGTGTTTCCATGCACTTCTATTAAACAATCTAAGTTTATAGTTTGTTAATCGCATAAATTTTTTATGCAAATTACATAGTTCTTTTTATAATTTTATAATATAATTTTATAATATTTAATTAAATAAAAAAATAATAATTAATTAATATAAATCTCCGAGCCCGTGATTCGCACGGGTTATCATCTAGTAGAAAAAACACATGAGATGAGGTGGGGAGCCATGTTAAACACGAAGATGCATACTCTTTTTTTTAAAAAAATAATAATAATAAATTGCACTATGCGAGATGTGTAAGATTTGGGATAGCCTTCCCAACATTATTGGGAGATTGTACTTTATCTAAGGACGAGCCCTAGGAGCTAGAGGTTTATACTTGTGCATAACATATCTTGTTTCTTACGTCGAGTTAGCTCATGTAAGTATAGAAATATGGTGCATTTGTGTTATTTCTCTATATAAAAATCAAGATTAGAATTGTCAAGGAGATAAATTTTTTGGTATTCATGGGTCGAAGAATTTAAGCATGCACCCTCTATGGTGAAGGATTGCTGGTTATTTTGATTTGATAAGAAAGTGCTTGGAACAAGTAAATAGCAGAAGGCGCGTCTGTGCATAAGAATGAAGTAAAAGACTTGACATAAAATTTTGAGTTTTAAAGGCTTGAATTCCATATTTTGTTTTCAACTTCATATGGAATTTGGGTTTAGTTGTTATAGCCAAAATTCGGTTTGGGTATTTTCAAGATGGATTCGGGTCAATAACGGGTTCAATTTGAGATTCTAGAGAACAAATTAGGGTTTTTAAGAAGTTAGGGCGCGCCCTGGGGGTTTAGGGCGCGCCCAGGGATATGTTGTAATTCCAGGATGGCTACAATGTTGATTTTGAATTTGATTATTGAAGAATTCCCTCCTGTCATATCTCAGAAGGGGGATGTCCGTCGTAGAAGGTTGTTAGTCACAGAGGCATGCCTGTTTACATCTAATAATAAGCCTAATTGTTTGTAATGCATTGCATTACTTACATGACCTCTTAACTGAGGGAACCTCTAGTTGTAGAGTTCCTATTTGTTTTGTACCTGCAATAGGCACCAAATCCTAGTTGTGTTACTGTACTTATATAGTCAAGAATAATGCTTGAAAGAAGTTCCAAGGTTCATGCCTCAAGCAAGAAGATAAAGACTGTCAAATAATCACAGTTGGGATTTGAAGAAATGAAGAATTTGCCTAAGTACCAATTCGAGAAGTATGTTTGTCTATTCGAGAAGTCCAGCATTCGAGAAGTCAGGGATTCGATATCTCAAGACACTATTCGATATCTCTGAATACACTGTTCGATATCTCATTCGATATCTCAGAGATTCGATATGTCTATTACTCTGTTCGAGAACTCAAGAAGTCAACAAGTCAAAAGTGGTATTCGAGTTCTCAATGAGTCAACAAGTCAAAGTTCCATTCGATATCTCAAGGACTCAGAAAGCCATTCGATATCTCAAGGACTCAGAAAGCTATTCGATATCTCAAGGATTCGACAAGTCAAGTGTTCTATTCGACAACTCAAGGAATCCTGAAGAAAAGAGCTATTCGAGAAGTGATTCGATATGTCAATATAACAGTGTTCGAGAACTCAGAGTGATCGATCAAGTAAATTCTAGTTCTCGAATCACTTACTTAGTCACTTCTCGAATACATTCTTGGAGACAAAATACTGATGAAATTGTACAAGTCTGAAACCTGCAACAAGCCAATGCACTTTATGGATCACAGTTTGTAACGTGCTCTGGAAAGCCTACAAGGAAGCTTGGAGAGATATAGAAAAGACAAGGGGCTAAAGAAGTGGATCTGAACAGGCTTTGCAAAGTCAAATCTGTAACCGTTTGGACACTTACTCAAAAAGGATAGACAGACTAGAAAGTAATTTGTTTAGCTATCTTGTTTGTAGTAGGTAGCTTGTATCCATGTTCTATAAGGATACAGCCTCACTTCCTTAGTCATTAACTTTGTGAGTCAAGTTTTTAAATACTCCAAGCTGTATCTCTCTGAGAAAAACGAAGCTGAGAATACTATTATTTGTATTCACAGATTGTAGCAACCTTTATCTAATAATACATTAGATTAAAGTGATATTGTGTTTTGTGTTGTTCTTTATTCGCACCTTCACTCTTGCACACACAAACACTTAATTGCTACATAGACTCGAACAAAGAAAAGTTCAAGAATCCATTCACCCCCCCTCTGTATTCTTTTACTATGTTCAATACTCAACAAGTGGTATCAGAGCGGGCTGTTTATTCAAAAACAGTAAAACGATCATGAGTTCGAATACACCAAAGACTATAGGTACGGTGAAAGTCCCTAAGTTTGACAAAGAAAACTACAACCTCTGGAAGATAAAAATGATGTTGTTCATCAAAGCCTCTCATCCTTTGTATCCTGAGATTCTTAAGAATGGTCCCTTTGTTCCACAACAAGAGATACCTGAGAAGACTGTTGGAACTGTAACTATTCCAAGATCTTATGTGGCCAATGAACCATCTAAATGGACAGAATCAGAAAAAGAGATGGTTGTTCTTGACAGTCATCTCATGTTGCTAATTATTGATTCCATGGATATGTCAATGTGTGCAAACATTGCATCATGCACATCTGCTAAAGAAATGTGGGATCACATTGAGGTGTTATGTGAAGGAACTGATGAGGTTAAGGAAAACAAGAAACAGATACTGGTCACACAGTATGAAGCTTTCATGGCACAGCCCAAGGAGAGCATTACTGAGATGTTTGAAAGATTTCACAAGCTAGTCACTGAGTTGCAGATGAATGGCAAGGTTTACAGCACCAAGGAGTTAAACATGAAGTTTCTGCTATCTTCACCAAATCATCTAGAGCAAAGGGTCATTTCTCTAAGAGAAAGAGATTTGAACAAAATCACTTATGATGTGCTCTATGGAGTTTTAAAAACTCATGAGCTTGAGTTGCTTCAGAAAAGGGCTATCCAGGCTAACCAAGGCAGAATGATAAACACATCATGTGCCTTGATTGTCAACAAGTCTATTCAAGACCTAGAAGCATCTACAAGCCAGCTAAGGATAGAGGAGATAGTAGATGATGATGATGAAACTGAAGCTGAAGAAAGTGAACCTGTTGAGGAGAAGGAGGAAGAAGAGTTTTACACTCTTGAAGAACTAGATGGGATGGAAAACACTTCATATGCCTTCATGGCCAGAAAATTTCCAAACATCAGATTCAAAAGGAATCAACCCTTCAAACCCAAAACCCAAAACCATTCATTCAACAAGAGCAAGGCACCTGTGAAACCAAACAAGAACAAGTTCAAAACCAGCCATGTGGATAGGTCATCTGTAAGGTGTTATAGATGCAATGACCTAGGGCATTTTGCCAGTGAATGCAAGAAGCCTAAAAATAAGGATAGAAAGTTTCTTAAGCTCGAAGCTAAGTATGAGGCCCTTCTGAAAAGGCAGACACAAGGTAAGGCCTACATTGCTAAAGGGAAGTGTTGGGATGATTCTGATAGTGATGGAGAGGAACAAGAATTTTGTAACTATGTCTTGATGGCCAATTCCAAGGATGACACATCTTCATCAGACTCTCAGGTACCATCTCTCACTACTATAGACATGTCTGTTTCTGAGTATAAATCCATGATTGAACAACTATCTGTTGAGATGTTTAATATTCATACTAGTATGACTGCTGCTAATGAAGAAATTGATAAACTGTCTACTAGAAATGAAATGTTAACCAAAAGAAATGAGGAACTTGAGCTAACTGTTATGCAAGTAGAAAACCTTAAGAAAGAAGTTGAATATTTGCAGAATAAGGTTTTATGTGCTAGTCAAGTAGAAAAGGCTCTTAGGGATGAATTGGCTGAAAATGAATTCAAACTGAAAACATTTAAGAAATCAGCTGGTCTAGTGCAATCTTACTGTGAGAAAATCCAAGCTAAACCCAAGGCTGCTATTGGACTTGACTATGGCACTCTTAAACAGAGAAAAGGCTATGCTATCATAGAAGATGACACAGTTGTTCATGAGGAAGTGCCTCACATTTTGAAAAAGGCTGAAAATCCAATTTATAAAGAATCAACATTTGAAATTGATGAGGATGCCTTACTCATCAAGCAAATGTTGAATGATGAGGATGAGGCACAATCCAGTGAACAACAAGCATCCTCCAAGAGTGAGAGTGCCAGGTCAAAAGCCAAAGAGCCAGTAGGTGATGGGTCTAGACCAAAGAAGTTTGTTAAGTTTGTTTCTGCTGGGAAGAGTGAATCAGAGATGAAAGGGACTAAGAAGAAACAAAACAGAAATGGCAAGTTAGGGATTAACAAAGATAACAACTATGCTTATATGCCTAATGCCCCTAGGAAAACTTGTCAAAACTGTTTCAGTACCAATCATTTAACTCATGCATGCAAGAAATCTGTTGATAGTGTGCCTAAACCTTTCTATGATTGTTCTGTGCCTCTAAGACATAGAGATGCACCATTTTGTGGTAAATTTGACTGTATGCCATGCAATATGAATGTTATGACTAGTTGTTTTAATTTAATAAGGCAATTCATTGATGGTTGTATCAGTCACAATTCTCACACACACTACACAAGGTCAAAGTCTTCAAGTCCTCCTAAAGCTAGGAAGGTACCTCTATCACCTAAGTCTGAAACCTCAGGTTCTAAGACTTCTAACAGTGACAAGAAGACTAACACCAAGAAAGTTGATAAGCATGTTGTTTATGATAAAACTGTTTCTAAGTCACATGGACCCAAACTTGTTTGGGTACCAAAGGAAAAGTAATACCATTGTGTTTGCAGGGCAAAGAAAATGAAAAGAAGGTCATGTGGATTTTGGACAGTGGATGCTCAAATCATATGACTAGTGATATGGCCATGCTATCACAGTATGAGGAAAAGGCTGGCCCAATGGTTGCTTTTGGAGATGACAGCATTGGTAACACATTGGGATATGGCAAGTTAAAAGTTGGTAATGTCATCATAATCTGCTAAGTGTTGGTCAGTTTACTGATAGAGGATTCAAGGTGGATTTTGACAAAGATGAATGTTTGATCACCCACAAGAAGACTGGTGATTTTGCTCTATCTGGAGTAAGGAAAGGAAGCCTGTTTGTAGCCAATATGGATTCTGCAAACAAGGACAAAATCTGTTGCTTTTACTCAAAGGCATCTAATGAAGATTGTTGGCTGTGGCACAAGAAACTATCACACCTGAACTTCAAAGCCATTAATTCTCTAGTCAAAAGAGAGTTAGTGAGAGGCATGCCCACACTTGAATTATGTCAAGAAGGAGTGTGTGAGGCTTGTCAAAAAGGAAAGATGAAAAGATCAAGTCACAAGTCAAAGACAGTGACATCAATAACCAAGCCCCTACAACTCATTCATATGGATTTGTTTGGGCCGGTCAATATTATGTCACTAGGAAGAAAGAAGTATGCCTTGGTGATGGTTGATGACTTTACAAGGTATACATGGGTGGAATTTCTGGCATCAAAAGATGAGGCTCCTCAAGTAATCATTGAGCACATAAAAAAGTTGACAAGGAAGCAAAGGCCAACAATGCAAGTGTGATTGCACTAAAAGTGATAATGGAACAGAGTTCAGAAATGCCATACTTGAAGCATTCTGCAAAGAGAATGGTATCTCTCAGCAATTCTCAGCTCCAAGGACTCCACAACAAAATGGAGTTGTTGAGAGAAAGAATAGAACTCTAATTGAAGCTGCTAGAACAATGTTACTTGATGCAAAAATGCCTAGATGTTTTTGGGCTGAGGCTGTCAGCACTGCATGCTATATCCAAAACAGAACTCTCATCAACAAAAACACAGGAAAGACACCTTACAATTTGATGACTGGAAAGAAGCCTACTCTAAAGTATGTCCATACTTTTGGAAGCAAATGCTTTGTATTGAAAGATAATTCTGAATATGTTGGAAAGTTTGATGCAAAGGCATTAGAAGGAATTTTTCTTGGCTACTCTATGGAAAGAATTGCATACAAGGTCTATGTAATCAGTCAAAAGAAAATTATGGAAAGCACAGATGTGACATTTGATGACAGCAAACTACCTGGACTAGAAGAAGCCAATGATGAAGATAAAGATCCATTAAAGTTTGATAATCTAGATGATTCTGATGAAGAGATTGAAACTGAAGTTGAAACTCAAGTTCAACAAACTCAAGTGAATGATGATACAAGAGAAGAATTTGTGCCAATCAACAATGGAGAAACAAGCATCCAAGACACACCTGTGAGTAGTGGCAACCTCACAGGGGGGGGAAATGAGAATGATCATAATTTGGATGATGAAGCAACATCAAGAATGAGAAATCAGGCTGAGCCTTCAAGGAAATGGGATAGATCACACACTGCAGAGCAAATCATTGGAGATCCCAATGCAGGAGTAAGGACTAGAAGAGCAACTCAGAATGAGTGCCTCTATGGATGTTTTCTATCTCAGGTTGAGCCTAAGAAACTTGATGATGCACTGTTGGATCCAGATTGGATTATTGCCATGCAAGAGGAGCTGAATCAATTTGAAAGGAAAAAAGTATGGGAACTTATGCCTGCACCAAAGAATAGAACCATTGTTGGAACAAAATGGGTTCTGAAGAATAAGATGGATGAAGATGGTGTAATAGTAAGAAACAAAGCAAGGCTGGTTGCAAAAGGATACTCTCAACAAGAAGGCATTGATTATGATGAGACATTTGCCCCTGTTGCTAGATTGGAAGCCATCAGAATATTCTTGGCATTTGCTGCCCATTCAAACTTTAAAGTTTACCAAATGGATGTCAAGAGTGCATTTCTGAATGGAGAGTTGGAAGAAGAGGTTTATGTACAACAGCCACCTGGCTTTGAAGATCCACATTTCCCAGAATTTGTCTACAGATTGCTTAAGGCATTGTATGGACTTAAGCAGGCCCCAAGAGCATGGTATGATACTTTATCATAATTTATGCTTGAAAACCAATTCACTAGAGGCACATTGGACAAGACACTGTTTTACAAGAAGCATGGTGATGATATTATCCTAGTTCAGATTTATGTGGATGATATCATTTTTGGTTCTACAAATGAGAAGCTGTGTGAGAAATTCTCTAAACTCATGCAGAGTAGATATGAGATGAGTATGATGGGAGAGTTGACATTCTTCCTAGGGTTGCAAGTCAGTCAAAGGAAGGATGGTATCTTTATCAGTCAAACCAAGTACATCAAGGATTTATTGAAGAAGTTTGACTTGGAAGATTGTTCACCTGCCAAGACACCCATGGCCACTGCCACTAAACTGGATGAAGATGTTAAAGGCAAGAAAGTAGATATCTCAGTCTACAGAGGCATGGTTAGTTCTCTACTCTACCTCATTGCAAGTAGGCCAGACATCATATTTACTACATGCTTGTGTGCAAGGTTTCAATCAAATCCAAAAGAGTCACATTTGGTTGCTATAAAAAGGATCTTTAGATATCTGAAGGGCACTCCAAACTTGGGTCTATGGTATCCTAAGGACACAGGGTTCAATCTGGTTGGCTATTCTGATGCTGATTATGCTGGATGCAGAGTGGATAGGAAAAGCACCTCAGGTAGCTGCTAGTTTCTTGGACAAAGGTTAGTCTCTTGGTATAGCAAGAAACAACAATCTGTGTCAACTTCTACAGTTGAGGCTGAATACATAGCTGCTGGAAGTTGCTGTGCTCAAGTGCTTTGGATTAGAAACCAACTTAGAGATTATGGACTTGTGTTGGAAAGAATTCCAATCATGTGTGACAACACAAGTGCAATCTCTGTAGTTGCCAATCCTGTCAATCATTCTAGGACAAAGCACATTGACATCAGATATCATTTCATTAGAGAACATGCAACTAATGGAACCATTAAGTTGCATTATGTCTCTACAGATAAACAGCTAGCTGATATATTCACTAAGCCATTAGATGAAGCCACCTTCACAAGGTTGGTTAGTGAGATTGGAATGCTGAATTCTTCAGACTCTGGCTAATTGAATATAGCATCTAGTTTGTTACAGCAGTAAACACTTACTTTATCTAAATTCTCAATATTTTTGGAGTAAGTGTTGGCTGAAATATGATTTATAAATATTTCAAATCTGTTGCATATGTTGAAGAATCATATTTTTGTTAACTTGAAATTTCTATGAAATTTTGAGAAAATCACTGTTTAATTTGCTAGAATATTCTTCAATGAATATGGCTGGTAAATTTTAAAAGATAGTGAAAATTAAATTTTCTTTTTGAGTGATGAGTATATTTCGATAAGTTAGACTTCTCGAATGGTTCACTATTCGACATCTCTAACAAGTCTCATTAGAGCACTCTCGAGTTCTCGAATTGAGTCTTTTAGAGATATCGAATAGAGGTACCCTTGACTTCTCGAATATGGTAATTGAGTTCTCTAATGGCTGAGTTCTCGAACACTATATTTGAGTTCTCGAATCATTTGAAAAGGCTGAATTCTCGCTGAATTTCAACCGATTTTGGATTTTTGTCTGAAATTTTAATTCACTCATAAAAACACATTTTATTTAATTTAGAATTATTTATAAGTTAGATAACTGCCAGCTGTGAGTTACAATCTGCTTGAGTTATCGATTAAGCCTCTCTTGACTTATCGAATAGTTGTTTTCTACTTCTCGAATGCCTGACTTGTCGATACAAAACATACATCTAATCGACAAATCAAGTACTTCATACTTATACAATTTTACATCTATTCGATTCATTTCATTCGATTTCTCAAGCATCTAAACTCCAAAACCTCTGAAAACCCTAACTTCAAAAGCTTAATTTCTTCTTCAACCTTCATTCTCTTTTCCCTATATACAAATGGCAAACATCCAACTCACCATACCCACTCAAACCAATTTTATCGCTATAACTAATGATGTGGAAGCTCCTAATGCAAACTTCAAGTGCTTTATTCGCTGGATGTCAGAGTCATACATCAAGAGTGCACTATCAGCCAATCCAACTCTGTATCTGGACCTCCTAGAACAGTTTTGGAGAACTGCCACAGTGGAAGTCATCGCTCTCGAGAATGCTATAACCTCCTACGTAGTCTATTGCAAGATTCAAGGCCAGGATATTACTATTAACTACAGCAAACATGAATCAAGCACTGGAATTACAACAAGAGGTATATGACCCACTAGCCACAAATGCAAAATTGGCAGAATTCTTTGAGTTTATCAACTACTCAGAAGTGATCAACCTTGGGAAGTTGAACAGAAAGCATCTGAGGAAAGAGTGGAGCTATGTGTTTGCTACCATTCTTCAAGTCTTCACAGCCAGAAAATCAAGCTTCGATCAGATTAGTGCACCTGCACAGCAAATAGGCTATGCCTTGGCTTATGGGAGAAAGATAGATGTTGGTCACATAATTCTACAGGAGCTATATGGGAGACTTGGCAAGAACACAGCCAAGAGAGGTACTGAAATTTTCTTCCCTCGCTTCATTCAATCTGTACTTAACTTTAAAAATGCTAAATTGATTGAATTGCCTGGTGTAGATAAAAGTAGAATAGGCTACCCTAGATCCATGACCAAACTTATTTTTGGTAATTTGGAGACTAGGAATGATGTGGATGTAAGACTCAAAATAACTCCCCATATGGAGAGTCTATTTAGGACTTACCCCCCACAACATGCCAACATTTGACTCAAAGTCACAGTTAGCACAGCCTAAGCAAGTAGTACAAGATGCTAACCCAAGGCTTGCTGACCAACCCCCTCAACCAAACACTCTACCACACAGTGAACCAACTGCATCATCCTCTCAAAATGATAATGTTAGTAAAAAGAAGAGAAAGGAGATAATGTCTACACCCTTGAACATATTATCTGAAGCAGCATTAGCTGTGGAATTAGGTGTAGGTGGTGAGGAACCTGAGTCACCCTTACAGAGGCCAAAGAGGAAGAAAACTAAAACCACCTCTTCAGTCACACAAATGGCTGAAGTTGTAAAATCAGGGGCACACAGTTCACTAGATATATCCTCTCAACAGGGTATATCTAAAGAATCAAGCATCCTCCCCAATGCACCTATCTGTACAGAATCAGCACATGGAAGTGATAAGGCTGGCACAACACTGAGTGGAGAGCACATCACAATTGAAACTCCCTCTATTTCTCAGGGGGAGTTGCCAAACTCAAATCTACAAGACACTCATCTTCCAGAATCTACCACTCAAATTTCTTTGCAGCCTGCAACTCAAACTATTGAGGAGCAAGGCATTGATCATCAAGAATTTTTTTATCTTGATGAGCCAATGATTTCAAGTGACTTAGTGCATGACACTTTCCTCACCACCCAGGACCCACATTTAGATGGTAAGGGAATGCATGCTAGGGCATTTCCTAATGACACCATCACAAACACAAAGGTTCCACTAGTTTTCACTAGAGACTCTGTGCCTGTGTCAACTGCTGGTGTAACTCATCCCACTTCTGTGGAGACACCAGTAGTAGTAGAGTCAACCCATCCGGTTACTGAAGTTGCATCTGTAACTGAGGAGTCTAGCTTGCCTAGCTCTAGCACTAACTTGGCTCAGGCCACCTTGTCAGAATGGCTGAGGCCTGTGCAACACGACAGTGTCTCAGGATCATCAACTGTTCCACCACTATTGACGGATGAAGCTCTTCATTGCTTAAATGTGGAACAGCTTGATGAGATCTCTAAAATAGCTCAACATCTCCTCACAGCAAATCTACCAAATGCCAACTATGAAGCTATCTTGCTCTGTCACAAAGAAGATGTTGAACAACAACAAGAGAAAATAGCAGATGAGGCTGAGAGAGATGCAAATATAGATGCATGGATGAGCACCACCAGAGAATGCACCCTGGCTGAGGCTCTGTAGTACTTGAGAGAAGAATATATAACTACTCTTGGCTCAAATGCTCGAACTCTCTCACCTACTGATGTCTATGAAGCCATGAATGAATCATACAAGGGAAGTCTAAAAGCCATTCACTATCTTGGAAAAGGGATGAAAACTGAACTTGCCAATATCTGCAGAGATACAACCAAGGAAGTGAGTGAGCTCAAGAGTAAATTCACAACTGAATTCGCTCCCCTAACATCCACACTCAGAGAAATAAGGGAATGTAAAAAGACTTGCACCTCTGTGGACCATGAGCTACCTTCCTTGAAAGACAGCCTCACAAAACTCACAAGTGAAATGGCCACTCTATCATCTCAAACTCAGGATGCCAATGCCCTTCTCAAGGTTATGTGGCAAAATCAATATGGTGACAAAGTTATCTCTGAGGTACCTGTGCACAACATGAGCAAGTATGAAGTGGAAAGGCTCCAGAAACAATCACTCTCCTCTTTCAGAGCTGAACATATTAAGCAATTAATGGAGAAATTGGAAAAGGAAGTGTTTGACCAAAAAGTCTTCAATGCTGAGCTAAAAGAATCTATCAATCTTTTGAATGAAAAGTTGAACACTCAAGCTATTGCTCATGCTGATGTTCTTCTCAATCAACAACAGATGCTTGCTGCCATAATGAAGCACATGGGTCTCCCTCTACCTGATGACTCTTCAAACCCAAAGGTCCCTTCTACAACCTCTGTGCCTGACAACAAGCCTAAGGGGGAGAAGAGGACATCAAGGAACTCAAATACAAAGGAGGATAAACCTAAGGAGAAAGGTATCAAGATAAGTGAGGATGGTCACCAAAGGGCTTCAAAATCTATACCCAATGTGTCAGGCAAAGGAAAATCAAAAGTTGATGAGCCTCCATCTTCTCTTCCAGTTGTCACCCTACCAACTATATACATCACCACTCCTGATGGCCAGAAACAATCCATCACTACCACAGTGGTTGCAGGGAGCATGCCATCTGATAAACCTCCATCCTCCAAATCTGAAAGTGCCAAGCCTGTAGAAGTAAAAGTGGTTACTGAGGCCAAGCTACAAGAAGTTGCAAATTCAAATGTCTATCATGATGAAGCATTCTTGGAGTTTCTGAAAGTCTCAATGGAACAGGCTAGTGACACTCAACTTTATCTGAGGAGCCTGAGGGATCAGATTGACTACTTCACTGTGATACCTAGGAGGATCAATGGCTTATGGTACAAGGAAGTAATGATGGTGACAAAATCAAGAATCTGGCATCTAGACTACAACACTCTACAAACTTTGAAGCATTCTGAAATAGATGCACTGATCAGGCTGATTGAGAAGAAGGATTCAAATGAGAACAATAAGAGTCTATATGATGAGCTGAAGAATGGTCAACCTTCTAGGCTCCCAGAAGTGATTAAGAAGCCATGGACAATTGTCTATCAAGCTGGCACCAGAATTGATGATATTAAACAACTGGTGATTCCTCATGATCTCAAAACTCAAAATCAAAGACTTATTATTGAAATCACTGAACAACTTCAAAAGAAGGCTGGAGCAAGAAATGCAGAAGAAGTAGAGGCACTACACATCCTCAGATCCTTCATTGCAACTGGTGTAATTCCAGAAATTTCCAAGTCTTGGAGAGATAAGGATGACAAAGATGAGGATAGGAGTGATGGGAGGAGAAGACATCACAGGAGTAATAAGGGAGATGATTATAAGAAAAAGAAGAAAGATGACAAAGAAAAGAAAGATGGCAGGGACCAAGGGAAAGTCTATGAGAGGACAAGTGTGAAACAGCAAGCCATAGGCATTGCTGACAGTAACCTCACCACAACACAAGACTCTAAGTCTAGGGTGAATACTGTTAGCAATGACCTACCAAAATCTGATTCAATGGCTTCTACAACTATTTTGCCACCTCAAGAAGAGAAGAAGATTCAAGTCAAGAAACCATGTGTATGTTTCAGAAAGCAAACTGCTAATGGAATACTACTATGGTCTACCAACAAAGGTCAAAGATTTCAGCCAAGCAACCATGTAAAAAGGATCAAATTCAAACAAGCTGCAAGGAAACCAAGGCTATCCAAATCAAGGACTCTGACAGTTTATCCAGGATTGAAACTCCAACCACTTGATGAAGACTTTGATATAGACCAACTGCAATTCCTAAGAGCTCAAAGAATCTATCATGTTGCCATTATTGATGACTGTCTAGAAGTCAAATATACTGATGGAAGAGAGGAGAAATTCAGACAAGGGCAGTGTCAAAAGTATGGCAAGTTGGATGACATAGAAAGGATGATTGCACTGTTGGATGCTAATGACAAAGTGGAAAGGGTTTGGAAACTGGAGCTAGCTACTTTTGTAAAGATGAAAAGAGATCATGCTGAAGAGATAAGGAAGGGATGCCTTGAGAGATGGCTAGAAAGGGAGAATGAAATTGATAGACTGGAAGCTGAAGCAGAAAAGCTAAGGGCAAAAGGATTGTGTAGAGTTCAGTTCAATCCCTATATGGTGAAGTATAGGAGAAGAAATGGGGAGAATGTCAGTATAAGAATGGACCTACTCAATCACTATCCTGCCAACATTCTGAAGCCAGTACTTGAAGATTTCAAGAATTCTATTCTGCTTAAAGAATTGGATGCCTTGGCAGAGATCACAAAGGCCATGGATGAGAATGCAAGAAAGGAAAAAGAAAGAAAATAGAAAGCATATGATGATCTACAAGCCAAGGCAATGGAGATGGAATCAAATGAGAATGGCTAGTATTTCATCATACTATAAGATTATTTATCTTGTAATTTTACTCATGTGCTCAATCAATCTACATACCTGTACTGTTTAAGTTTTATCTTTATGTATTTTAGGCTTGTTATCAGACATGAAATTGTGACTAAGGGTCTCACTCACAATTTGGGGGAGATTGTTAGTCACAGAGGCATGCCTGTTTACATCTAATAACAAGCCTAATTATTTGTAATGCTTTGCATTACTTACATGACCTCTTAACTGAGGGAACCTTTAGTTGTAGAGTTCCTATTTGTTTTGTACCTGCAATAGGCACCAAATCCTAGTTGTGTTACTGTACTTATATAGTCAAGAATAATGCTTGAAAGAAGTTCCAAGGTTCATGCCTCAAGCAAGAAGATAAAGACTGTCAAATAATCACAGTTGGGATTTGAAGAAATGAAGAATTTCCCTAAGTACCAATTCGAGAATTATGTTTGTCTATTCGAGAAGTCCAGCATTCGAGAAGTCAGGGATTCGATATCTCAAGACACTATTCGATATCTCTAAATACACTGTTCGATATCTCATTCGATATCTCAGAGATTCGATATGTCTATTACTCTGTTCGAGAACTCAAGAAGTCAACAAGTCAAAAGTGGTATTCGAGTTCTCAAGGAGTCAACAAGTCAAAGTTCCATTCGATATCTCAAGGACTCAGAAAGCCATTCGATATCTCAAGGACTCAGAAAGCTATTCGATATCTCAAGGATTCGACAAGTCAAGTGTTCTATTTGACAACTCAATGAATCCTGAAGAAAAGAGCTATTCGAGAAGTGATTCGATATGTCAATATAACAGTGTTCGAGAACTCAGAGTTATCGATCAAGTAAATTCTAGTTCTCGAATCACTTACTTAGTCACTTCTCGAATACATTCTTGGAGACAAAATACTGATGAAATTGTACAAGTCTGAAACCTGCAACAAGCCAATGCACTTTATGGATCACAGTTTGTAACGTGCTCTGGAAAGCCTACAAGGAAGCTTGGAGAGATATAGAAAAGACAAGGGGCTAAAGAAGTGGATCTGAACAGGCTTTGCAAAGTCAAATCTGTAACCGTTTGGACACTTACTCAAAAAGGATAGACAGACTAGAAAGTAATTTGTTTAGCTATCTTGTTTGTAGTAGGTAGCTTGTATCCATGTTCTATAAGGATACAGCCTCACTTCCTTAGTCATTAACTTTGTGAGTCAAGTTTTTAAATACTGCAAGCTGTATCTCTCTGAGAAAAACGAAGCTGAGAATACTATTATTTGTATTCACAGATTGTAGCAACCTTTATCTAATAATACATTAGATTAAAGTGATATTGTGTTTTGTGTTGTTCTTTATTCGCACCTTCACTCTTGCACACACAAACACTTAACTGCTACATAGACTCGAACAAAGAAAAGTTCAAGAATCCATTCACCCCCCCCCCTCTGTATTCTTTTACTGTGTTCAATACTCAACAAAGGTCTCCAGAGGTTTTCCTGGATTTAGGGACCTTTTTTATACACTGAGGGCATGTTCTCCTCGGTGGAAAGATAGGTCTCTCTTTGGTGTGTGTTTTGGAGCTCTGTTCCTGTATTCAATGGGCGCTCTCTCATTGGGGAACTTTGGAGTAATCTGCACTTTGCACCCAAAAGCTCTGGATCACCTGTCCTGCTATCTAGTGGGTGCTTCTCATTCGGGGGACATGGATGCGTTCTACACTTAGGGTAAACCATGGCTATACCTGCATCCTAGCTTGAAATCAAGAAATAGCTTGTAGCGGATAGGACTAGTCCTCGACGGGGGAAGTTTTTTCATCCGTGAAGTCTTGGGATCCTGGATGAGCCTTGGGCCTTTTGTGGTTTGGCCTCATAGTAGAACATTCCGGATGCTGGACCGACAATCCAAACGCATTTGGGTTTCTTGCTCTCCAAGAACTACGTATGGCTTGATCCCCTATAAATACCGGGGTACGTAGGCCGATTGAGCGGTTGGAAGTCGAGAGCTCTAAAATAGCCGCCGCTAACCCCATCAATCTCTCAGTCACCAATTACAAACAGCCACCACTCTTTTCGGCAAAGAACCACCGTTATAGATCTTGTTTTCGACGACGTACCTCAAATTTTGTTGTTCCCAAATTCCTCCGTCAACGGGGGAAGTTTTCTCATCCGTGAAGTCTTGGGATCCTGGATGAGCCTTGGGCCTTTTGTGGTTTGGCCTCATAGTAGAACATTCCGGATGCTGGACCGACAATCCAAACGCATTTGGGTTTCTTGCTCTCCAAGAACTACGTATGGCTTGATCCCCTATAAATACCGGGGTACGTAGGCCGATTGAGCGGTTGGAAGTCGAGAGCTCTAAAATAGCCACCGCTAACCCCATCAATCTCTCAGTCACCAATTACAAACAGCCACCACTCTTTTCGGCAAAGAACCACCGTTATAGATCTTGTTTTCGACGACGTACCTCGAATTTTGTTGTTCCCAAATTCCTCCGTCAACAGTATTCATACATTAAAATTGACCAAATTTTTGATAATGATTATTTTTATTTATTTTGTATTAAAACAATGGTTAAAGTGGGCATTTATTCCGATCTCGATCGGAGTATATTTATTAATTCCAAATATTCAACAAACACTATTTCGCGATTCCAACACTAGTCTCCAAAATCAAACCGGGTGTTGACCCCATATATCACAATTTGAAAGTAAATGGCCCCAAATATCACAGCTCAAAAACTTGGCCCCAAATATCACTCCAAAACACACTTTGAAGTAGCGTTTTTCATTTATTATTTTTTTTATAAACGCTAATGCGTCTATCAATTTTTTTTTGTTAAAAACGCCAATTGAAGTGTCATTAACACTCGGCACACTTTCTAAACTAGCTTCTTCCTCCCAAAACTCAACATGATTTAGCGTTTCTTTTTTTGTTGAAAACGCCAATTGAAGTGACGTTAACACTCAACACACATTCTAAACTAGCATCTTCCCCCCCAAAACTCAACATGATTTAGCGTTACTAAAAAAAGTAAAAATTCCTCCCCCGCTAAATGCAATAGCGTATTTTTTCAAAAAAATAAAAAAATATATGAAACGCTACACGAAGTAATGTTTCCACTAAAAAAAATTAAAATGCTAAAGGATATTGTGTTATAGGGTGGGGGCTTTTTTCAACCAAACATAGAGGGTGTTTGGGATTGCTTAAAATAAGTTACTTTTGACTTAATGGAGGTGTTTTTAACTTAAAGGAGAAAGTAAAGTTGTTTGCTTTAAGTTGAATGAAAGTGTTTGGGTAATTTTGCTTAAAGTTAAATGGAGGTTTAATAATTTTGACTTAAAGTGAAATTTGACTTAAAAAAATTTTAAATTCATAATATTTTAACTTTACAAGAATTATAAAAAAAAAAAAGAAAAAAAAAACACCATAAGTCATAAGTCATAAGTTAAAAGTACCTAAATGAAACTTCTGACTTAAAGCAGTTTTTTAACTTAAAGCGGGCTTAAAGCCATGGTAGACAAACACACTAAAAACGACTTAAAGCCATAAGGACTTCTTAGAAGTCGTTGCCAAACAGGCTGTTAATATAAACTAGGGTCTCAACTTTCAATTTCAAATCCCCCACTCTTTACTCCAATTCAATCTTGTATCTATAAACTATACATACAAAAAATGGAACTACAAATTGAAACCGAAGAATCAACACAGATCGATTTCTCAGAACTCAAACACTACTGCTTACAGCTACTCGAGCTCCTTCAAAACCCTAGAAAAGATTCTCTCACTCTCTCTCAACTCCATCGCTTCCTTTTACGATCTCCTCCGCACTCTCTCCAGCCTTTTTTCGAGTACGCTTTCGTATTTTGAGTAATTATATTTGTTTAATTTGAGTAATTAGTCTGTTAGATTAGTTGTTGATTTATCAATGTGTGTGTGTTTAGTTGAAATGATGTGTGGTAGTGTTTAGTTTTGCTGTGTAGGTTGTTTAATTACGCGTTTATATGCTTTAGGTTGTTTGATTGCGCGTTTATATACTTTCGTATTTCGAGTAGTTATGTATTTTTAATTCGAGTGTTTAGGCTGTTTAATTAGTTGTTGATTTATGTGTGTTTGTTTAGTTGAAATGATGTGTGATTATGTTTTCTTTTTCTCCCTAGGTAGTTTGATTGTGCATTATATGCTTCCGCATTTAAAGTATTTTTATTTTATTAAATTTGAGTGTTAAGGCTGTTTAATTGGTTTTCAATTTATGTATGTATGTGTTTAGTTGAAATGATGTCTGATTGTATTTAGTTTTTCTCTTTAGGTTGTTTAACTGCACGGTTATATGCTTTAGGTTGTTTAATTGTGCGGTTGTATGCTTTCGTATTTCCAGTTTTTATATTTATTTAATGTGAGTGTTTAGGCTGTTTGATTAATTTTTGATTTATGTATGTGTGTGTTTAGTTGAAATGATGTGTGATTATGTTTAGTTTTTCTCTTTAGGTTGCTTAATTGCGGGTTATATGCTGTTATTAGTTATATGTATGTGCGAGTGTACGTATATTTAATTTTGTGTTCATAGAATTTTGAACTGTGTATTTAGTCGGAACTCAGAACAATTTGATTGTGTTTTAGTAGATTAAATTGTGTATTTAGTTGAAACAGTTCTTAGTGATGTTTAATTTTTCTCTCGAGGTTGTTTTACGAGCTGTCGAATCACGCGTGTCTTTCGAGCTATATACGTGTGTGTGTGTGGCTGTTAGTTTATAACTGTATACAGATAGAGTATATATGTGCGAGTGTGTGTATATTTAGTTAAAATTTTTTGTTTTTAGTATTTAGTTTTACTCTTTAGGCTGTTTGATGAGTTGTTGGTTACTTGGTTTATTCGGTTTTTTTCTGCTATACATTGTTTCCGTTGCTGCTTTTATTGGATAGAGCTGTCGAGTGCAAATCGAAGGTTGATTCTGATAATTCAAAAGGGCAACTTACAGTGTCTCACTGTTGCTGAAGGTGTGCTTAAATGTTTGGAGGAACTTTTGAAAAAGTGTCAAATAGGATCATTAGATCAGGTATATGAAATATTATTAAGTTGTG
Organism: Kitagawia praeruptora; assembly: GCA_037693485.1. NCBI lineage: Eukaryota > Viridiplantae > Streptophyta > Magnoliopsida > Apiales > Apiaceae > Kitagawia > Kitagawia praeruptora. The sequence goes on along the minus strand of CM075348.1, from coordinate 6,816,011 downwards.
TAATATGCATTTTCAGAGTTTATGATTTATTACAGTTTCCAATAAGTTTTGCTATGTCTATTATGTCTGTATATTGCGTGTAGTAAGTTCACGGCTTCACGCTGTCTTGTAGTGCAATATTAGACCTGTTGATTTGCTTATTGGAGATTAGAGATGCTTGATATCCTACAATGAAAACAAAATTTGTATGTAATGGCTCTTGGTAATTCTTTTACATGCAAAGGCATCAAATATTTGCACCTCGTTTGTGGCCAAACGACATGCCACAGCTTCATCAGAACTAAACCTTATAGAAGGCCATGTAGTCTTGGTCATATTTTTCTGGAACAGCTGATAAACAGCCTACCCTGACCCAACATTCCACAAAGTAAAATTTTCTTCTGTGGCGACACGGGTTTCTAAAAAATCTGAAGATAAGTCCCACAAGGAGACAATGTAGCAGCAAGTGTATGCACCACATCAAAGTTCCTAATTTCTTGAAAACTTGCAGCATCATAAATACAAATACCAGAATCAGGCTTAGTCACCATAAGTCTAACACCATTTTCACAAAAACTTGCACTGCTACAAGAGATTTTATCAAGCTTTATACTTGGTATTGAATTGTTGAAAGGCGGGCCATTCCAGATAGTTAAACCATCTGGTTCTCTAACTGAAATTTCCAACTGGGGTGATGAATCTGCCATGGAAAAGCACCAACTGAAGAGGCTTTGTCTAGATTTGAGGTTGTTTTCTTTCACTTCAGACAATTAAACCTGATATCTGTAATCTGTAAAAGTCACTCCACTCCATGTATCCATGCCACAACCTAATTACAACCAAATTCCTAATGGCGACTTGACAAAAGCAAGACTAGCTCATCATAGAATTTAGGAATGATAGCGACTTGAAAAAGCAAGACAAGCTTATCACCCTTTAAAAATCTCCATCGATCTCTTCTTCCTTGTCATCCAATAACATCTGTTTTCAAAAGGCTACTTCAAGGCTAATGACCTACTTCAAGGGTCATGGCCGCCTCAACAGAATTTGGTGCCGGAATTTAAACGGAGAATCGAGGAACAACTTTAAGTCCCGACAGCTGTAGTACTGCCGTTTTGAGGACTACTGCTCACAGAGCTCAATTCTTTTTTAAAAAAAAACTCCATCGACTTCCCTTCACTCCTTTAACCACAACTTGATCCGTTAATTCAAGGCATTTTGCCTCAACAGAATCTGGTAGAGCAAAGTGTCAAAGCACAAACTTCCAGGCATGACCGGAGTAAACAAGGCTTCTTTCGCCCAATCTCCACGAGTAAACAAGGCTTACCCTAATCTCAATGAGTAACCAAGGCTTCACCCAATCTCGTACCATGCATTTCTGGACATAATTATAGCAACTTGACTATGCAAGCTAAGCTATTAAATTCAGCAACTTGATGATGCAAGCTAAGCTGTAGAATAAGCTCAAGTACTCATTCATTCTGCACATTTCAGAATGAACTCCTCGCTTTTAGTTTCAAATAGAATGAACTCCTGGTCTTATTTTATCCCATCAGTAGCACAGAAATTCGCTGCTTGGTTGATGTTCCTGGTCAAAAGGTGCCTAAAAAGACGACCGATTATCTGAACCAGCTGCTACACCGAGTAAACACACATACCTTCTGAACTCATCTTTCCCTATTCCCTTTCCTTGAATATCGAATCTATGTGCTGCAATACTTTTTTTTTTTTTTTTTTTTTTTTTTTTTTTGCTCTTATCCCGACAGTTAATTGAAGCCGTTGACTAAGATTCCCATCTTTCTTTAATTTCTCATCCTCTTCGAGTGTGGTGCTGTAAGCAGCAAGAGCGGATTTGCAGGCATTTCTTACAACTTGGCATATGACCTCTTCATTGGCACGGCTGACAGGTAACTGAAGGTGGTCCTAAGGTCTCCAATCTTACGCAGATGATCTGTGATAATGCCACCTTGGTTGTAATCATCAGCACGTGCAACTCATCCGTAAATATCAGACTTCTGACCTTTTGCTTTCCACTCCTTTTCAAATGCCATGGTATTAGTAAAACCAGACCAATCCTTATTGAATTCAACAATGGCAGTGCCAGAGTGACCCCTATAGTTCCACAAAGGCGAAACTCTTGTGGGATTGAAACCTCTTGCAGCTAGTTGGTCTCTTAGCTTAGAACCACTTCCCCTAACAAATCGGCCATCCTTAAATTCAGTTGGAATGTTAACTACAATTCCCAACCATGGCCAGACATAAACTTCATCACCATCACACTATGTAGGACTATCAACCTTAGCCAAGGGCTGAGATGGACCAGAAGCATCGGTTATGTCAATTTCCAAGTATTTAGCCAATCCAAGATGGTTTGCCTTGTCTCTTGCAGTTCGCTTTAAACTACCCCTTCCCTGTACTGATAGTCTCGCTTCCTTTTTTTTTACTTGGACAATAAGGGCAAGCAAAAGTAGTATCTGATGTTTACACACATTTCTCCCAATTTTTCAGCTCTTCATAAGACTTTTCTTGATACTCCTCAATTTCAGTATCACTTATGTCGGTGTCTTTCCCAGAACTACTCATTGCAGAATAAAATTAGGGTTTTAATTTGGGTGGAAATGACAGAAACTGAGTGGAGTGACTGCAGGACAAGAGAGGTGGATGTTTGGTCAGGATTGTCGAAATGCAGAGGCTTGTGGTTGTGGTTGTAGTGGTGGCGAGTGAACAAGGTTTCGAGTAAACAGTATAACGAAACATCATCTTCACCCTTCAGTTTCTTTAACAACAAATATCAAACACCTTGCCTGCAACTTCAGAAACCTCATATTCCCACCAATCTTACTAAAACTTCACCTTATTTCAAACCAAGATTCAGAAATTTTAGTGTATCTATGGCTACAAACCCTTTTGAAGCCTGCGTCAAGACCTCTTACACCGTTCCTAACAAGCTTGGCGACTGAAGTTTGAAGCTGAGATGATGCTTTTATCAACAAACTAACGCCGCCGTTGACTGCTACACAAACCCAAGGTCGGTAAGCTTGAACAATATAGCTGGACTGCCCCTTTATGCAGAGGGCAAAGATCCGGCCTTGTAGAAATAGTTGATTTAAGCGGGTCAACTCGATTTTCATGTCGGAGTATATCGGTTCAGAAAACTTGGATGTTGGGATTGAGAGGCACTAACAAAGAGTTAATCTCTCAGTGACATATTATCAAATACTTGGAGAGCAGAAATGTGTTTGAGTAATTTTCGAACACTATAACGAGTATAGAGAGATTCAAACTATAACAATAATAAAGATGATGCAGAAGAAATCAGGAGCCTCGAAGATCGGTGGCTCTGATACCATGATAACTTTGTAAGTTCAACAATCGAAGACATGGAATTGTAGAAGGAAAGATATGAAATATAGGTAAAAGCTAAATATATTAAAAGGCTACATTTTGTTGATCTTGGCTCAAATAAAACTAAGTGGAGCTTTATATATAGCCCAATATTCTATCAACTACAAAGACTAAACTACCCCCATATTTTATTCCTTAATAGGCTTCACTTGATTGATGCTTCAAATGAAGTGTTATGTTTGATGCTATATATTTCTTCACTGCTTCAACAATCAATTCAGCATTTAGTACCGATGGGTATTTGTTTGTCTTTGAAGGGAAAACAACAAAATAATATATGATTAAGTGAATCGAATAAACTATCACTTTTTCACCGATTCAGGAAACGAGCGTCTCTGTATGTCTTATTGTATTAACTAGATAAGTACAGTAATCTTAATAATTAGTGTCGAGACACTGAGAATGCTAGTTTTTACTGGTTGTAGTTTAGATTAGAATTATTAGCCATTTAAGAGGCAAGCTAGACTGGAGTGGTTGCAGTATTTCCCGTGATTGAGTATTTGGAGAGCTGGCTAGGTATGGTCTTCTTATTGTGACAACACTGCTTTAGGAAGAGTTTACTAGAAAAGATAAAACAGTGTCCTGGAAAAGATTTTACTAAGGATTCGTGCATTGGAGGAAAAAATGTGTTGTAATTAAGGTGTTAGAAGTTTCGGTCGAGTTTTTTTTATACATTAGTAGCTTGGTGGCATATATGGTTTGTAGTTTCAGTTTTTGGGAATGACGCAATGCATGCCAGTTGATGAAATTGGTTTTCTAAGGTGTTGGTATGGGGTTAGAAGGGGAGGGGGGGGTTTACTTGCTCACTTTAGAAGGCAGGTTGAGCTTTTGTCAGTCTTCGGTTACGAAACAGACTCAGAGCATGGTTACAAAATCAAACGTATATAAACTAGGGTTTCAACTTTCAATTTCAAATCCCCCACACTCTAGTCTCCAAAATCAAACACATATAAACTACTAATCTCCAAAATCAAACGTATGTAAACTAGGGTTTCAACTTTCAGTTTCAAATCCCCCACACTTTACTCCAATTCAGTCTTGTATCTATAATTTATACATACAAAATGGAACTACAAATTGAAACCGAAGAATCATCACAAATCGATTTCTCAGAACTCAAACACTACTGCTTACAGCTACTCGAGCTCCTTCAAAACCCTAGAAAAGACTCTCACACTCTCTCTCAACTCTATCGCTTCCTTTTAAGATCTCCGCTGCATTCTCTCCAGCCTTTCTTCGAGTACGCTTTCGTGTTTCGAGTAGTTTTATTTGTTTAATTTGAGTAATTAGGCTGTTTGATTAGTTGTTGATTTATGAATGTGTGTGTTTAGTTGAAATGATGTGTGGTGGTGTTTAGTTTTGCTGTTTAAGTTGTTTAATTACGCGTTTATATTCTTTAGGTTGTTTAATTGCGCGTTTATATGCTTTCGTATTTCGAGTACTTATGTATAATTAATTTGAGTGTTTAGGCTGTTTGATTAGTTGTTGATTTATGTGTGTTTGTTTAGTTGAAATGATGTGTGATTATGTTTTCTTTTTCTCCCTAGGTAGTTTGATTGTGCATTTATATGCTTCCGCATTATAGATTTATAGGTATTTATATTTTATTTAATTTGAGTGTTTAGGCTGTTTGATTAGTTTTCGATTTATCTATGTGTGTGTTTAGTTGAAATGATGTGTGATAGTATTTAGTTTTTCTCTTTAGGTTGTGTAACTGCGCTGTTATATGCTTTAGGTTGTTTAATTGCGTGTTTGTATGCTTTCGTATTTCCAGTTTTTATATTTATTTAATGTGAGTGTAAAGGCTGTTTGATTAGTTTTTGATTTATGTATGTGTGTGTTTAGTTGAAATGATGCGTGATTATGTTTAGTTTCTCTCTTCAGGTTGCTTAATTGCGCGGTTATATGCTCTTATTAGTTATAAGTATGTGCCAGTGTACATAAATTTAATTGTGTTTTCATAGAATTTTGAACTGTGTATTTAGTCGGAACAATTTGATTGTGTTTTAGTAGATTAAATTGTGTATTTAGTTAAAACAGTTCTTATTGATATTTTATGTTCGTTCGTTTTAGGTTGTTTTACGAGTTGTTGATTAACGCTTGTCTTTCGAGTTATATACGTGTGTGTGGCTGTTAGTTTATAATTGTATATAGATGAGTATTAATTAGGTAATTATGTGCGAGTGTGTGCGTATTTAGTGTAAATTTTTTGTTCTAGTGTTTAGTTTTACTCTTTAGGCTGTTTGATGAGTTGTTGGTTTATTCTTTTTTTTTTCAGCTATACATTGTTTCCGTTGCTGCTTTTATTGGATAGAGCTGTCGAGTGCAGATCGAAGGTTGATTCTGATCATTCGAAAGGGCCACTTACAGTGAGCGACAGTGTAGCTGAAGGTGTGCTTAAATGTTTGGAGGAACTTTTAAAAAAGTGTCAAATAGGATCATTAGATCAGGTATATGAAGCATTCTTAAGTTGTGTAATATGCATTGTCAGAGTTTATGATTGATTACAGTTTCCACTTTCCAATAAGTTTTGCTATGTCTATTATGTCAGTATGTTGTGTGTAGTAAGTTAACGGCTTCACGCTCTTGTAGTGCAATATTAGACCTGTTGATTTGCGTATTGAGATTAGAGATGCTCGATATCCTTCAATGGATACAGAATTTGTATGTAATGGCTCTTGGGTAATTCTTTTACGTACAAAGGCTTCACTTGATTGATGCTTCAAATGAAGTGTTATGTCTGATGCTTTTTTATCCTTCACTGCTTCAACAATCAATGCAGCATTTAGCATCGATGGGTGTTTGTTTGTCTTTGAAGGGAAAAAAACAAAAGCGAATCGAATAAACTATCACTTTTTCACCGATTCAAAATATGCAGGAAATTAGCTTCTCTGTATGTCTTATTGTATTAACTAGATAAATACAATAATCTTAATAATTAGTGTCGACTGTCGAGACAAGGAGAATGCTAGTTTTACTGGTTGTAGTTTAGATTAAAATTGTTAGCCATTTAAGAGGCAAGCTAGACTGGAGTGGTTGCAGTATTTCCCGTGATTGAGTATTTGGAGAGCTGGCTACATATGGTCTTCTTATAGTGACAACACTGCTTTAGGAAGAGTTTACAAGAAAAGATAAAACAGTGTCCTGGAAAAGAATTTACAAGGATTCGTGCATTGGAGGAGAAAATCTGTTGTAATTAAGGTGTTAGAGAATTTGGCCGAGCTTTTTTTCTTATACATTAGTAGCTTGGTGGTATATATGGTTTGTAGTTTCAGTTTTTGGGAATGACACGATGCATGCCAGTTGATGAAATTGGTTTTCTAAGGTGTTGGTATGGGGAAAAAAAGGGGGGGGGGGGTTTACTTGCTCACTTGATAAGGCAGGTTGAGCTTTTGTCAGTGTTCGTTTACAAAACAGCCTCAGAGCATGGTTTTGTTTGTCTGAGTGGGTATTATTGGTTATTGACAACTCACCTGTATCTTTTAAATATTAATTTGTGCCCAGTCTTAATGTATCACATGAATACTCAGCCTGTGAGAACAATCAATTTTCATTTCATTGTTTCTTTTAGGCACATGAGTTCCCATTTGTGCACTTCTGTTTATTAATATGCATTCTTGCAGATTGAAATCATTAAAAATACTTATCTAACAAATTGTTCTGGAGTTTTTCCGTTTCAGATGGTTATTGTTTTGAAGAAATTGACTAATGGTGCAATACTTTCTCCATTCGAGGCTGCCGAAGAATTTCGTGGAGGGGTATTAAGGTGTTTCAGGGCTCTGCTTCTTAGATTGCATATGTGCTCTAAGAAGTCTTGCTCATGTAAACAAATTATTGGCTGGCCAGCACTTTCAAAAAAAAAGAAAAAAATTACAATCACCCATTAGTGTAGACACAAAATATGATTCTGAACAAGAATGTTTACTTGCATTTCTTCAATCTCAAGCTGCTTCAGCTGCTGTTGGGCATTGGCTTTCGCTTCTTCTAAAGGCATGCGTTGTTGCTTTTATTTTTTTGTCTTTCTTATAAGGGCATATGTTGATTCTACGAATGATGAAATTGTTTCTTTATTCATCCAAATGTGCACTGGATTTTATGTGTGAAGGCCGCAGATACCGAAGCAGGTCGTGGACAGCTAGGTAGTGCACAACTTCGGGCAGAAGCCTTTTTTACGCTGCGTATACTTGTTGCTAAGGTGATTTTGCATAACATTTACTAGCTTTTGTATCAGCTCAACAATCTATTTGTGTCCAGGGTTCTTTAACAATAAAAAGTTGTCTGCCGGACTAACCTTGATAACTTCTGAAGATAGCAGCCTTAGGTTACATATTAGTATCCTAAGTTCATAGTTTTCTCAGCTGTATCCTCTGAAAATCTTCATTACCTTTCCTCAGATGTAAATTCTATGTTAACTTCCAATCTCATCACCCCTCCCTCCTTCAACATCCCCTCCCCCCTACATGTAACCTCAGCCTTCTTTTTATACTCTCCATAAAGCTTTGCTATAGGAATCCTTGTAGTGAGACTGTGAGAGGATGGTATTTTTGTGGAAGCAGAACACTGTGTGCTGCAGAACTTCATGCCTTATCAATTTTAATCTGGCGGCGTATAATTTAGAACTAAGTGCAGCCGTTGATGTTAAATTCTTTTTTGTAGGTTGGTACTGCAGATGCCTTATCATTCTTTGCGCCCGGGGTAGTGAGTCAATTTGGCAAAGTTTTGCATGTAGCGAAAACGATGAGAAGTGGAGCTGCTGGAAGTGCAGAAAGCCTAGATCAAGCAATCCGAGGTTTGGCTGAGTTCCTTATGATAGTTCTTGAAGATAATGCTGATTTAATTAGTCTTGATGAAACTGTCAATGGCAATGCTGGTGTCCACTCAAATAAGTAGAATACAAGAACAAGGGCACTAAAAGCCAGGAAACTGTGCTAGGAACTCTGCATGTTGATCGTACAAAAGATTGGATATTGAAAACTTCAGCTTATGTGGATAAACTATTGTCTGCAACTTTCCCGAATGTAGGTTCTGACAACTGACTTGGTACTTGGTAGTAGTCATTCCAAAAGAGTTGTGCAGTTATGTTGTTGGTCTTGCTTTCTTTTCAAACTGTAAACTGTAGCTTAAGTACTGATATGATCTTATTTCCTTAATCTTCATCACTTGCATTCACATATTTATGTAGCTCTGCGTCCATCCAGCTCAAAAGGTGAGAAAGGCACTGTTGGCTGCTATAGAAGGGCTTTTATCAAGGTGCTATTATACACTGAAGGAGAGCAGATTAATTTTTCTGGTAAGCTCCACCCTGAACTAATAACTTTTTAGAACTTGTGCTTGTACAAATCTCAAGTTACTAGCAAGCTTAATATGCCAAAGGGTCGAGTGGATACTTCAGTGAACCAATGGTGTGCTGATAATACACAGTAGAAGAAAATAAAAATTCTGTGCCCTCAGAGTAGCATGCACACATTGTTTTGGGAATGTCATTCGACATTATAACCAAAATTCAATCTAATAAAACTACTCCTATAAAAGTATCAGTTATTTGACCAAACTTATCGTAATAAAATAGTTACTTGACCAAATAGGTTCTTTACTTTGCTTAAAATGGCTGCATATGCCAATCCTATAATTCCCTGGTCGTATGGGCTTATATCTAATCTCCCCGCATACAGGAGTGCTTATTCGTATTAATTTGTGATGACATCGAAGAGATGTCTGAAGCTGCACAGTTATTTCTTGGAGATCAATTCTCGTCAAGGGGAAAGCCTGACATTATGCATGATGTTGCTCAAATCTTTAGCAGGTTTAATTATATTTCTTTTAATGTCGTCCTAGTTTAGCATTTCTCTTCTCGAACTGTTACGAAAGCTTGGGAGAATTGGATCTTTGAAAAGAAACTTACATATTAGTGCATTTCTATTTACAGGCTCACCAAGAAGCTTCCAAATGTGGTGCTTGGAAGCGAGGAGGCACTTGCAATATCACATGCTCAAAAATTGCTAGTTTTAATTTACTTCTCTGGTCCTCGGCTTGTGAAGGACCACCTCCTCCAGTCACCTGTATGTGCACCTTCATTCTTTCTTTTTCTTTTTTTTAGGAGGGTGGGCGAGGCCGTGGGGGATTGTGCCTTTTTTTAAGAACAATATGTTGTCACTTAAGTTGTCAAGAAATGTACAGGACAAAATATAATGTCCAAAGTCTGTCAAAAGTCATCCTACCACCACATAAATTTCTCTGCAAAAGTCATCCCATCCCCTGCACAAAATGTAACTCTACAAAAGTCATCCCCATCCCCTGCACAAAATGTAACTCTACAAAAGTCATCCCCATCCCCTGCACAAAATGTAACAAAATTAGAGACTATTTAATAGCTCAGATCATTGAGCATTGATCTATCAGCATTGAGCAACTACACAATGTTCATTGTTAATGTTAGCTAATATGGTAAAATATACATATATATACACATATTTCAAGTCATCAATTTGTTAAAATACAAGATTCAAATAAAATGACTAAAAAAATAAAGTAACTACCATTTCTTCTTGCGAAATCTGGTTAATCGGGTTTTGGACAAAATAATTTACCCCGCCCCTAATCTTAATGAGTCGGGCCCTCTCCGTGAGTAGGATGAGCGATCTACTAAGTCAAACGAATGGCACGATCGTTGTGCCAAAATGGCGGAGTCGGAGGCGGTCAATGCCAAGAAGTCAGCAGAGGAGGTTAGGGAGACAGAGGTGAGAGTTAAGGAGATGGAGGCCAATGCAAAGAAGTTAGCAGAGGACGCTACGGAAACAGAGAAGCGTGTTAAGGAGATGCGTTGGCACAGAAGTCACGCTTCTCCGTTTCCCTAGCGTCCTCTACTGACTTCTTTGCATTGGCCTCCATCTCCTTGACTCTCACCTCTGCCTCCCTAACCTCCTCTGCTGACTTATTGGCATTGGCCGCCTCTGACTCCGTCATTTTGGCACAACGATCGTGCCATTCGTTTGACTTAGCAGATCGCTCATCCTGCTCACGGAGAGGGCCCGGCTCATTAGGGTTAGGGGCGGGGTAAATTATTTGTCCAAAACCCGATTAACCCGTTTTCGCAAGAAGAAATGGTAGTTACTTTATTTTTTTAATCATTTTATTTGAGTCTTGTATTTTAACAAATTGATGACTTGAAATATGTGTGTTTATATATGTATATTTTACCTTATTAGCGAACATTAACAACGAACATTGTGTAGTTGCTCAATGATGATAGATCAATGATCTGAGCTATTAAATAGTCTCTAATTTTGTTACATTTTGTGCAGGGGATGACTTTTGTAGAGTTACATTTTGTGCAGGGGATGGGGATGACTTTTGCAGAGAAATTTATGTGGTGGTAGGGTGACTTTGGACATTATATTTTGTGCGGGAGAACATATATTGATGAGTTTAATTCTAGACTAGTAACATAGTTGTTGTTGATTCAGGAAGACTTTAGTACTTGTTATTTTGAAGAAAATCAACTAACAAATTTAGTTTCAATGGATTTTAAATTGTGCGCTTCTTTTGTGATGACATTCAAGAACAGATGTAATGAACCGTGTTGGTACTATTATTATCTCGTTTATCTTGTCCGCTCTATTTTCTCGTTCATCTTCTAGGAATCAAAAATTGCTTATATGATTTTCATATGTTGATTTCATTTTTTTGTAACTTATTTTCCATGTTAGCTTTAATGTTGTAATTATCTATGGCGATATGTTGCTTCATTGGATTTTAAGCTAATCTTGTAATTATTCGTGGCCATATTTTGATATATGTTAGTTGATTACATTTTGAGTTTGCGAGTGTGTTTAATTATTAGAAAGAATGTATTATAAATATTCCTGTTGGTTTCTCTGGTTTTTTTTTATTCAAATTTGTGAAAAAGTAAACTATGTTTCAGTTGCTGATATTTAGACATATATCTCGTATGCTGCAATTTGGGTTTAACAATATATAGGTGTTGCATCTCTTATAAACTTACATTAATGGGGACTTAGGATTTGTTAATTGGTGCATTGTTCTTTTCCCTACTTGTAAAGTTATATGATCTGCTACATTCATTTATCTGCCTAAATGCATTAATGAAATTCGTCAAATATTCGATGTTAGCTCTTAAGGTAAGCTGTCAATTGTCATTTACGTACTGAGCTGGGCGGTTTAGCTTGCTCATAATTTACAGACATTTGTTGAACAACTCATATACGAAATTATGTTGTCCGTCTTATGTTTAAATTATTGGACATGGTTGGATTCATATGCTGCTGCTTTTTGTCATGAGAAATTTTCCCTTCCCCCATATTTTAGTGGATAAACTCAATGATGCACTTAGTGGTCGCGGTATTAGTCTGTTTTATACCTTATTGCAACTCATAGTGATTACTCTGTTTTTGCCTCACCTTTTATATAAGCAATATGTAGTTTTTCAATTGACATGTGGCTTTGCTGATGTTAGTATTGAGATGTTACTTTTTGTTAATTGTAAGGCTGGTCTGCATGCTTTCTTTGCATCATTTCGATTATTGACCAGGGTTCAAAAAATCGCCGAGTCAGCCGAGTACTCGTTTTTAACCCCTCGTCTGATCCGAGTTCCGAGTTCCGAGTTTCGGAATCAAATCGAATTACACTTACTCGTATTTTTGATGTTTATCTATTGGTTTTAATATTATTAAATAATTATTATTAGTATATATATATAATATATATTATCGTTAAATTCTAAATTTTAACATATGTACATTAAAATATGAATGAATAAATTTAATATATGAGAAAAAAAATTAAAAAATTATCCGATTTGTTCTCCGAGTACTCTCCGAGTTTCCGAGTACTCTTTTTTCCGGAACAAAACCGAGTCGGACCGAGTTCCGATTTTTACAACCTTGTTATTGACAAATGATTTACTCTGTTAGATACCTTATCACTTTACTTGGTTACCTTATGTTATAATTGTTACATTTTGAATTACTGGACACGGTTGGATTAATGGATTCATATGATGCTGCTTTTTGTCAAATGGTAATCTTCCATCCTCCATATTTCACTGGAATACTCAATAATGCACTTAAGGGTCACACTATTAGATTGTTGTCTTCTACCTTATTGCAACTCATTATTTATAGTTACTTAGTTTTTGCCTCACCTTTGTTTAAGCAATAAGTAGTTTTGCCAAGGTAATATAGCTTTGCTGATGTTATTAATAGCATGTCGTATTTTTTGCATTTTTCATGCTTTCTTTACATCATTAGAATACTGACATATGATTTACTTATTACATACCTTATCACTTTACTTAGTTACCTTATTTTATGATCGTTACAGTTTCTGTACATTCTGGTTTTGTTTATATTTTGTCATAGTCAATCCTAGAGAGCGAGTTCAGTTCTTTAATATATAGAACACTCATCGCGAACAATGTGTTATGGACTATAATGCAAATTGTGATAGTGGTAGAATAGTGTAATTGAACCTGGGCAAAATCCAAAGCTTCTGTTAGGCTCTCGAACAGATTCTGTTTCCTCTTGGTCTCATTTGTTTGATCAGCTTCTTCCTCATTCTTCTTGGCCGAGACAACCATTAGTGTTGGCCGAGACACTCATTAGTGTTGCAGTGGATATTGCAATTGAATGAATGCCACGCCTTCTGTGTGGTAAATGCTTACTGAACGTGGTCATTTAGCTGACGACTAATACAAATAAGCGAAGGAGTATTTTTGCTGCATGCTTTAATTTAGAGAATAAATAACAGCAAGTAGGAGAGCTGTCAATAGTGGCATTTGCATTGCTAACCCTCTGTACATCCATAAATTATAGTAAATCCATTATTAAGTTTGTCTTATAGTAAACTATAGGTCGATCATATCATACTGCGGTTCCTTAGAAGCTAGACAACATACACCATCCGAACCTTGACAAAATCTGGCCCTCGACAGTTCCTTCTCAGAAAGTTGTACCCGTAATTAATTGCCAACTTCTTAAACACAGATGACCCTTGTTTAGCTTTTACATGCGAGTGCCCTAGCATGAATGCAATCCCTGCTTGTTGAGCTGCAAACAAATCTTCTACCCCTTCACGCAACTGTACATCCACGTCGGAGAACCGTGCATCAGATTCAGATTCATTCTCAACGGCAAACCTCACCCTCCTCTCAGGGTCTCAGCTGCACCAACTGCTAGCTTCCAGCTCAGTTATATCTGTCACACTCTCAACTGTTGGGAACCCAATAGATACACTTTTTGGTTGCACATTTTCATCAACCTCAAAAGCTGGGCTACCAGAGAAAGCTACAGTCCCAGTCACTGTCAGTCTAGATGACATATCTGAAGGAGATCCACCATCTTCATCACATATATCAGTTTTTCTATTAACACGACACCATTCATATCGTATAAAATCAGCCAACTTATTAACAAGTTCAGATTCAAAAGAATCAACATCCTGATGAACATCTCGGTACCTGTACCGAATGATGCACCCCTGTAGGAACGATGAGCTTCAGGACCTACACGGCCTAAAAGATAACGTTCTTCTGGAGGCACAAAACAGGCACCGATTTTATACACACAAATACAAGGACACGGTGAAAGGCAGCTAGGGAGGTTGGTGACAAAGCGTGAGAAATTTGCAGGAATTCCAGAGGTTAAATCAGTAAAAACAAGGCCAATGCCAGGTACACGAGAAATATCTAGGCTTAGACCCAAAGCTAATAGCCATTCCAAGGAAACCTTATTCTGTAGATCATATTCGTATTTCTTGATAGTGGCATAGTGCCAAACAAACATGATTGTCACAAGAGGGCAAGGAGGATGGGAGCCAAGCACCTTCTAGGAACTTGATTAGGGAAGCAGAAATATAGATCAATTCAATGGAGCCAAAAAAGAGTAAAAACAAAAGATGTTAGGCATGTGGTCACTAGCATTACTGCCATCACTGCTAATCCTGCAACTGGTAAATACAAAGATTATGGATAATTTAAACTGGTAAAGTGTTGCCTTCAATTATATCAACTAGTAGAAAACTCAGATTCTTAGCATCGATAATTTACATTACAAGAAGCGCAGAATGGGTACAAATTTTTTTGGTAGTTGTTCCAGAAGGCAATTTAAAAAATGCTCATTTTATTTTATTTTAATGAACTTAAGAAGGTTTTGATGCTATGCAACATTAGATTGAAGACTTCTCCACGATCCAAACATTTGTTGACTCGATTATGCTTAATTGTAAGTTACATAAATGGAAAATTAACTTGAAATATACCTGATGCATTTCCCATGTGTTTTGTGTCTCTAAAGCCAATCATTGCAGCAATGCAGAGAATCATGAGTATCCAGTTGATCTCAGGGATATAGATCTGGCCGTGTATCTTGTTAGAGGTGTGTACAACCTTAACTCTAGGAAAACAACCAAGTGATTGACTCTGGTTGATGATAGAAAATGTTCCACTGATGATTGCTTGACTTCCGGCAACAGAAGCAAGGATGGCTAGTATCAGCACAGGCCACCTCACAGTTTCTGTACGGATAATTGCAGTGCAAATAAAATATTAAGTTTGGTATTCTATTGATTATAACCAAATTTATACAAGAGTATCATGGTGTTAAAAAATGCCGTGTGTTCAAATTACAACAGAATACTGTAAATAAATGAAACATAATTATCTACACCCAATCAAATTGATTCATCACAGTGCATATAAATCTATGGGCAGATCCAATTTTGGTTTTATAAATTAAAGTAGTCAGTGGAAGAGAGGAGGGCTAGCAATAGAATATGGAAAAAGAACAAAGTTACATGATGTGCGTTTGTTGAATAAAATAGAATCAAGCTTGCATAAAGTTCTACTACTCCCTCCGTCTCTTAATGTGTTTCCTGTTTTCCTTTTTGGGTAATTCAAAATATCATTCCTATTTCCATTTTTAACCAAAATAAACTTACACCATTCACTTAATAATTGTGGCAGGTTTAATAAAAAAAACAATACTCCGTACTACCCCCCATTTAACCTTTCTTTCTTTTATTCTTTTACGTATCAAAATATCTACGCCTCTTTCTCTTCGAGCTACAAACCCTAGCCGACCATCACTAATTTCAATCTTAAAATTAGCCTTGATTCGACCATCACTAATCACACAAATCTTGAGTCTAAAATATGGATTCTCATTACGGTTTTTCGGATTCCGGTGAAGAGGATACGGGTTCATATCATTGTTCTGATCCCGATCATTGCGACAAAGGCGATGAGTGTGACGGGGAACATACGTACAGCTTGGAATACTACCGATCGTTGATAGGGGAGCTATCTGAAGACAAATCGGAGACGGTGGACGGAAAACCTCAATCCCCTTCGCAACCAGTTGTAATTGAAGATTGTGAGGGTGATGAGAAATCCGGTGATGACAAATCTGATGGTGACAAATCCGGTGACGCCGATCCAGTCAATTCCGGTGACAATTCCAGGGAACACAACTCTGATTCCGGTGACGATGACCATAAATCCGATTCCGAAGATGCACAATCATGTTCCTAATTCTGTAAGTTTCCTGATCTCCTTTGTTTGTTTGTTCTCAAATTGTTCCGGTGCTAATTTCTGCTAATTTATGCTTGTTTTTTCTGGTAATTTCTGCTAATTTTAGTAGATTGTTACATTGTATCTTGTTACCAAAAACTTGCGAAAATGGATTAAAAGGATGTTTTTTATCTGACAATTCATGTTGTATTTCGCTCTTTAATATGTCTACATGAAATGTTATCTATGTGCATTTGTCTGGAATTGATGATGTAACATGTTTACAAGTTATCGAATAAACCATTTTAGTTTATGTATGATTGAATTCTTTGGAAAGGTTTAATTTATCTTTAGTAGAATTTAAAGGTTTTTGAGAGAAGAAATTTGTAATGTGTCACTCACCATGGCATACCAATTTAGTGATATATATGCTTGATGGCTAGTCGAAAGTCATTCCTAAGGATGAAAGTCATTCCATATGCTGCTAATAGTTCTCGTTGTGACATTGAAATGATTGGCTGCATCTTTAATTGCACCGTGGATAGGTTTTCCAGGAATTTTCTCTGATGGGTGGCTTAGCAAGAATGCAAGTATTTCTGATCTTATAAATGCACTGACCTTGGCACTTTTTCTGTTGGCAGCTTGTTGATTTAAATCAAACTGGTGGAGCATTTCTTCTGGCGGTGGTTCATTGAGATCAAACTGGTGGTGTTGCTGCTGACTCATTTGTTCTTGACACTGTTTTGTGAAATCTTGTAAACTGATGGGAGTATTTTGTTTGTGATGTCTGTAGACTGTTGTAGTATATGTTCAAAAAGTGTAATCTAAATCATCCAGGTGTATGGTGTATATATCTAATGTAGTGTTTTCATTGGTGGTTGTAATTTAAATATGCTAAATGGGGGGAAAAGTTATCTAATCTCCCCCCCCCCAAATTTATCTAATCTCCCCCCAAAATTATCCATTCAATCATTGATAAACATAGATTAATATATTTCTTAAAACCTGTGCTTTTTAACAAATGAGAAACACAATAAGGGACAGAGGGAGTATAAATTATGAAACTATGGAACGCGCCCTTAATAATATTTTGTACGGACATCTAGTTGAAATTTTGGAGCAAAGTCACGTCGTCAAAGCATAGTACATGGTGACAAAAAAGTATATGGAGATTTGTATGCATGCATACATGATTGGCCCCTGCATGTCGAAAGGTAATTCTTACAAACAGGGACGGAACTACACCTGGGCTGACCTGGGCTTAAGCCCAGGGTGATTTTAAAAAAAAAATTAGTAGTTATATATATACTATTTTTTGAAGATCCAACAAAGTATTAAGCCCATAGCCCAGTTTAAGTTTTGTCCAGCCCATTCGAACTAAAAATTATTAAACCTCGTACTCATATGCTTGTTAATACTAAAAGTCTAAAACTATCAGTCAGTGTTTATAAATTATACGGGAGGTCTGGAGTCTGGAGAAACAAGACAGAGCCGAGCTCTTTTTGCAGCTACTTAAGAGAATTTTCTTATCCATACTCTTTCTCAGGTAATATTTCTCTTTCTTCTAGTTCTTATACTTTTAATTTGTTTGATGATTTTCTTATTCAACTGCAATGATATTCTTAGTTTATAATTGTACTTGTTATGTTATATACGAATTTGATGAATTGAGGGTAAACCATAGTTTTTATTTGTTGTTTAAATTGGGGGTTTTACTTGTAGACTTGTAGTTTAGCAATTCAGTTCTAACTTCTAAGTTTATAATTGATGTATCTAATTTGGGGATTAGGTTTTCAATGTCTAAACGTAATGGCCCATCTTCGCAAAAGATTTCCATCTTTTTTCATCCCAAAAAAGCTCAGAAAGTAAATAACAATCAAGATGAACATGTTGTGCCTCAAGTTGTACAGAATGTGGAACCTCAGATAGTACAGAATGTGGTAGTGGAACCTGAAGTAGGTGTTACTTTTGAACGTGATCCGGGCTTGCGTCGCCAAATACATGAATATCCAAAAGAACAATGGGATGAAGTTCGTCGAGAATATCTCAAGCTTGGGCCATATCGATGGAGTCTTAAGCGTGATGATTATCCACTAACTACAGCCGAAGGAGAAAAGCAAAATCGAAGATTTAATCCTTCATGGTATGAAAAGTTTCAGTGGCTTGAATATTCTCGGGCGAAAGACCGGGCTTATTGTTTACCTTGTTTTTTATTTGAAAAAAATCCGCCAAGAAGTGAAACATATACAGTGAATGGGTTTAACAGCTGGAAGAGAATTTCATCTTCAAGAGACTCTGCTTTTTCACAACATGTAGGAGTTCCTTGTTCACAACATAATATTGCTGTGAGCTCCTGTGAAAATTTAATGAAGCATTCTCAACGAATTGATAATGTATTGCGAGTGCGATCTCAGGAAGAAGTTACGTGTTGAGGTAACAATCAGATGCGTCTGATGGCTTGCATTATAGGGTTGTGCATTTAGAGGTAATGATGAATCTCTTGGCTCTAAAAATTGTGGGAACTTCATTGAATTGCTAAAATTTGTGGGAGAGTTAAATGATAATATTGGCTTGGCTACTATGGGGAATGCTCCTGGGAATGCCACTTATACCAGTCCCCTCATTCAGAAGCAAGTTTTACACCTTCTAGCCAATAGTGTGAGGAAGCAAATTCGTAAAGAGATTGGAAATGCAAAGTTCTGCATTCTGGTAGATGAAGCCCAAGATAGTTCTACTCACGAACAAATGGGGATTATTATTAGATTTGTTGATGATGCTGGTCTTGTTCAGGAACGTTTCTTTGCAATATTAGGAGTTCAAAACACAAATGCAGCTACTTTAAAGAAGGTTATATTTGATGCCTTAGCTTATTTCGATCTTAATGCTTGTAATTTGCGAGGACAGGGATACGATGGAGCATCCAACATGCGTGGAGCTTAGAATGGTCTACAAGCTTTGATTTTACAAGAGTGTCCACAAGCATACTATGTGCACTGCTTTGCACATCGTTTACAACTAGCTCTAGTTGCTGCTTCTAATAATGTCCAGGGAGTTTGGTTATTTTTTTCGAAACTAACTTCCATAGTTAATTTTGTAAATGCTTCTCCAAAACGTAAGACTGAAGTTGAGGACATTCACAAGCTTGAACTAGAGAAGATGATTGCTAGTGGAGAAATTGGTACTAGCAAAGGTGCCAATCAAATGGTTACTTTACAGAGAGGTGGAACAACAAGGTGGAGTTCTCATTTTTCTTCGGTTTGTAGCATGATTGCAATGTATAGTGCAGTGGGTATATTTCTTTCAGATCTCAGCACCAATGGGTCTACAAATGCCATCCGGGGTGGAGCTAGTGGAGAATACATACACATGAGGTCTTTTGATTTTGTATTTCTATTACATTTAATGCATAAAACTATGGGAATCACCAATGTGTTATGTAAAGCTTTGCAAGAGAAGTCTTAGGATATTTTAAATGCTATTAGTTTGGTATCAACTACGAAAACGCTCCTGGAGAAGCTTAGAGCAGAAGGGTGGGAGGATTTTATTGCAGAAGTGTTGTCATTTTGTACTAAATATAGCGTTCTCGTGCCAGATTTGAATGCTCTTTACACCGTCGGTAGTGGCAGATCATGCTCTCAAAGAAATAATGTTACTCTTGAACATCATTACCACTTTGATGTATTTATCAAAGTGATTGAATATCAAGTTAAGGAGTTAAATATTAGATTTAATGATGAAGCAATTGAGCTCCTTACTTTGACTTCAGCATTGGATCCTCACAATCATTTCAAATCGTTTGATATTGATAAAATTTGTCATCTCGCAGAGACCTTTTATCCCCGTGATTTTACAGGATTTGATATTGAAGCATTAAAAAGTGAGTTGGAACATTATGAGCTTGACGTTGTTAGTGGTGCTCAATTTCAAAATATTACAACTATTTCGGAGATGTGTCACATATTGGTCAAGACGAGAAAGTCAAAAGTTTTCATTTTAATTGACAGGTTGATCCGTCTTATCTTAACTCTTCCTGTTTCCACAGCATCAACTGAAAGAGCATTCTCAGCTATGAAAATTCTCAAGACTGATCTTCGTAGCAAGATGGATGATGCATTTCTTGGAGATATTATGGTTATAAATATAGAAAGACAATTTGCCAAAAAAATTGACATAGAATCGATGATTGATGAATTTGATGATATGGGTGATCGGCGCGTAAAGCTTCGCTAAAGACTTGTCAAGCCCACCCCACTTTGAATTCCTGGTTCCGTCCCTGCTTACAAACTAAAGATATCATCTTGAACAAACAACTCAACTCTAAGATTTAGATCATTAATATTCAACTGTAACAAAGATGAACAATGTATATTGTTTACATTCTGAGAGAGAAAAGTAGAAAATGAACAAGATAGAAAAATGAGAGAGAGAGAGCAAGATAGAGAGAGAGATTCTGTTATATCATCTAATCTAACAAACTCTCTAACTAACTCTGTATTTAACAGTTTTCTATCTAGTCAGCTCCAGCTAAGCTCCAGCTGTGTGTTGCTGACATAGCAGAATAGTATGATTAACATCCCCCCTCAAGTTAGGTGTGGGTAGTCCTGAGCAAACACCTAACTTGGACAGGAGAAACTGCAACTGAGAAGAAGATAAAGCCTTGGTAAACAGATCAGCAGGTTGATCTGTGGTAGAAATGTGATGAGTAGACAGCAAACCAGATTTAAGTTTTTGACGCACCAAATGACAATCAATGTCAATATGTTTGGTTCGTTCATGAAACACAGGATTGGAGGCAATATATAGAGCTTACTGGTTGTCACAAAACAAAGGAACTGGAATTAAATGTGCAACATGTAGCTCAGTAAGCAAGGAAACCAACCAAGTAACCTCACAGCTAGTATCAGCTAAACTTCGATACTCAGCCTCAGCAGTCGAGCGAGACACTGTTTACTGTTTCTTGCATTTCCAAGAGATTAAAGTTCCACCAAATGTGACACAAAATCCAGTTAAAGACTGACGAGTAGAATGACAGCTACCCCAATCAGCATCGGCAAAGGCAACAAGAACAGGATTGGTTTTAGCAGCATAAAACAAACCTTGTGTAGGAGTAGAAGCTAAGTAACGAACTAACTTCAAAGCAGCATGCCAGTGACAAGCTTGAGGTTGATGCATGAACTGAGCCAAGACATGAACAAGGTAAGACAAATCAGGTCGGGATATGGTTAGATAAATTAGACGGCCAATAAGCCTTCTAAACCCAGTGACATCATGCAGACAAGGACTATCTGAAGCTTGTAACAAGGTATGATGCTGATCCATAGGAACTAAAGATGTCTTGGTACCAATCTGAGCAAAATCCTTAAGAATATCAGAAGTATACTTCTGCTGATTCATAAAAATTCCTGTAATATCTCTACTAATATGAATTCCTAAGAAGTATGATAGAGCACCTAAGTCTTTAATCTTGAATTGAGTGCTCAGAAAATCTGTAACTCGAGCCAGAAGCAAATCATTATTTCCTGTCAACACCATGTCATCAACATAGATGAGTAACACCAGTACTGAACTCCCTTGAGTATACACAAACAGACTAGGATCTCCAACAGTTTGCACAAAACCAAAAGATAACAAAGCTGAAGAAAGAGCTATAAACCACTGTCGTGGAGCCTGTTTCAAGCCATATAAGGACTTGAGCAATCGACAAACCAGCTTCTGATTAGAATACTTCTTCAAAACTTCCTCAGGTATATCATATCCAGGTGGACAGGACATGTACACCTCTTCATCTAACAAGCCATGTAAAAAGGCATTTGTCACATCTAGTTGTTTAAGAGACCAATTATTCATAGCAGCAAGAGCAAGAAGAATACGAAATGAAGTCATCTTTGCCACTGGGGCAAATGTCTCGAAATAATCCAAATTTTCTGTTTGAGTAAAGCCCTTGGCAACAAGACGAGCCTTATAACGATCAATTTTACCGTTAGGTAAGTATTTAATTCTATACAACCAACGACAACTCACTGTTTTCTTATGAGCAGGTAAAGTAACTACCTCTCATGTCTGATTAGCCTCTAAAGCAGCTAATTCAACAGACATGGCCTCACACCATTCAAAATGACTAATAGCCTGTTTATAGGTTTGAGGTTCAAACACTGAATCTGAGTGAACAACATAGTTAACAACTTTCTCAGAACCAGTAGTTAATAAATGTGAGGGAATACCTGCATAATCCTGAAATTTCACAAGTAGAGTTCTATTTCTTTGAGGTCTGACCACAGGAGCAGAAACCTCAGAATTATCACCAGTATCACCAGTATCAAACTCAGGAATAGAATAATCTGAAGCCTGAGTATTAGACAAACTATCCTCATCTGTAGACTGAATAGTAGATAAACTATCCTCACAATGAAAACATAAAGGATCATCTTCAACAAAAACTGGAGATGGAGGAAACAGTGAATGTGGAGACTTAGACTCCATATCTTTAAATGGGAAAATATTTTCCACAAACTGAACATCACGAGAAACTAGAACCTGTCTTGTTTCTAAATCCAGAACTTTGTAACCCTTCTTGGCATATGGATAACCCAAGAAGACACCTTTAACAGACTTGGCTGCAAACTTATCTAGAGGCTGGGGCACAACAGTAGCATAGCATGGTGACCCAAACACTCTTAATTCATCATAGTTAGGTAAAGAACCCAACAACACTTCATAGGGACTCTTATGATTAAGAGTAGCAGAGGGAGTTCTATTTATAAGATAAACTGCTGTAAGTAAGCAGTCTCCCCGGAAAAAAATTGGCAAACTAGCATGGAACCTCAATGCCCTTGCACAATTTAACAAATGTTGATGTTTACGCTCTACCAATCCATTTTGTTGAGGAGTATACACACATGACGTTTGATGAACTATACCATTTTCAGCTAAGTATGCAGAAACAGTACGATTCACAAATTCTGTGCCATTATCTGTTCGAAGAACCTTAATAGTTGTTTGAAATTGATTTTGCACAAGTGTAGAAAATTCCTTAATAAGAGATGAAACTGCAGACTTATCACTCAGCAAATAAATCCAAGTACACCTTGACTTGTCTTCAACTAGTGTCAAGAACATATTACAATGACCATGAGTTTTGAACCGATATGGCCCCCATAAGTCTGCATGTACTAAATCAAACAACTTGTCACTTACATGAGTACTAGATGGAAACTTAAATCTATGTTGCTTAGCAAGGTGACAACTATCACAAACATCTAAAACTTTAGTTTTACACTTTATTGGCAGATGATGAACAATTGAAGCAGGAACATGACCTAAACGTGCATGCCACAAGTCTATACCAGCAACTTCAGCACAGAAAACATCCTTAGAAGTAACAGAACAAACTCTCTTTACAGTGTCATTAGCTTGAAGATCAGTAGCAGTTAACATGTACAGACCATTCTCTTCTTTACCAAGCACGATAGCCTTTTTCCAAACATGGTCCTGAAGATAGCATTTATCAGGTGAAAAAGTAACTTGATACTGAGTATCCTGAATCAGCTTGGAGATTGATAAAAGATTATATGTAAATGTGGGAACATATAGAACATTAGTCAGAACAATGGAAGAATTGAGAATTAAATTTCCAATGTGACTAACAGGAGAAATAACACCATTTGGCAACTGAAGTGTTGCAGAACAGACACTAACATCTTGAAGTAAATGCAAAAATGGAGTGAAATGATCTGTTGCTCCTGTGTCAAGAATCCATTTACACTGAGAATGATCAGCAGAGACATTATGTACTTGATGAACTATATGGTTACCTGCCATATGCACAGTGTTGATAGAATGCTGAGAAGGCCAAGTATTTATACCAGCATTAGAAGGCATAGATGCAGAGGACTGAATATGAGCACCATTGTTAGCCCCTTGAGGAGAGATCAAATTCTTTTGTAACAACTGAATAAGTTGTTTACACTGTCCTTCTGACAGATTAAAGTCATCAGTTGAAGAGCTAAACAGTCCAGCACTAACTGATTCAGAGCTAACATTAGAGGCTTGATCAGTATGAGAAACTGCAGCAACAACAGATCCTCTTGGATGCTGGAATCTAGGCTTCGGTTTTGGTTTACCAAACAGCCTATGCCATGCAGGATAACCATGTATGCAGTAACAAGTGGCTTTCAGATGACCTATCATATGACAGAAATCATACACCAAAGATTCATTGAACTTTTTAACAGGAGCAGAACCAGCTTTACTCTGAAACTTAGGTTGATGAGATGTGTTTGCCTTAACATTCATGGCTAAATTTCCTGTAGAAACAGTCTCACAACCAGATGTTTATCTCTGACTTTCTTCTTGAAGCAACATTGCATAACTTTGATTCAGACTAGGTAGAGGTTTCATCAACAATATTTGACCTCTTATACCAGTGAATGACTCATTAAGGCCCATTAGAAACTGAGTCAACTGAAGGTTTTGATCAAATTTATTCAGCTTAGTATTGACTGTGCAAGTACACAAGGCACAAGTGCATCTAGGTTTTGCAATCAAACAATCAAGTTCATCATGAATTGTTCGAAACTTGGTGAAATATGCAGAAATTGACAGAGAACCTTGAGTAAGGTGAGCAATATCCTTTCTAAGATGAAACAGCTTAGGTACATTACTCTGAGCATATCTTGTCTCTAAATCAATCCAAATTTCTCGTGCAGATTTCAGATACACTATGTTATTTCTGATCTCAACAGAAACAGAATTCAACAACCATGATGTGATCATATTATTGCAGCGAATCCAGTAAACAAGTAGAGGAGAATTAGAAGCAGGCTTAACATATGATCCATCCACAAAACCTAATTTGAGCTTAGAAGACAAAGCAATCTTCATGGATCTATTCCACTGATTGTAGTTCGTTTCATTCAACACAACAGTCGTAATTTGCATACCAGGACTATCAGACAGATGCAAATAATATGGATGATTACAATCAATAGTTGAAGATGCAACTGTAGATCCTAATGTAGCAGAAGAGTATGATGCACTACTAGTCATAGTTGATGAATTTTCACATACAACAAATCGAGTGCTTAACAAGAACAAAGTATTAACAGATCTGAAGATAATCAAGTAGAAGATGAAGAAAAACAAACTTGTAGTAGCTTCAATCGAACAACGATATCAGATCGAACAGCGATTGATGAACAGAGACGATGAATATGCTCAGTATGTGCGGAAAAGATAAAGATATCGGCTCTGATACCATCTTACAAACTAAAGATATCATCTTGAACAAACATCTCAACTCTAAGATTTAGATCATTAACATTCAACTATAACAAAGATGAACAATGTATATTGTTTACATTCTCAGAGAGAAAAGTAGAAAATGAACAAGATAGAAAAATGAGAGAGAGAGAGAGAGAGCAAGATAGAGAGAGAGATTCTGTTATATCATCTAATCTAACAAACTCTCTAACTAACTCTGTATTTAACAGTTTTCTATCTAGTCAGCTCCAGCTAAGCTCTAGCTGTGTGTTGCTGACATGGCAGAATAGTATGATTAACAGTAATGTAACACAAGTCATGAAGGAAAAATGAAGTAAAACAAAGAGGATAAATATACTACTCTGTGCATGCAATTATATATACGTGTGAATGTATGTATATGCTAGAATTTGCCAAGCATTAATGGATACTTGCTTTAATGAGAATCAATGACAAGTTGTGAGCCATTTACTCTTACGTGGTATACAAAAATTACGAAATATATAAATATATAAATTACTTGCTTTAATGAGAAATAAATGATAATTTGTGGTAAGTATCAGATTGCAAAGGAATATTTTCGACCATTGCCCAAGTGCAGGAGCCCATATCTAAAAAATATATAAATATTAGAGAAGGCGCGCCCATGTTTTTGCAGGGCTATCACAAGGCATTTGATATACAAAAATAAAGGCTGCCAGCGTGTGTGCTTGAAATATTCTTCCAAAATGCAAAAGAAGTGGACTTGCCAAAGGCTGCATCAATAGGAAACCAAGTATACGCAGTATTCTATACGTATGCATACAAATGTCAAGTGAATTGGAAGTGTACATTAAATTACAAAAATGTAAAGCTAGTAGCATGAGTTTATGATGGTAATGGATGGAGGAGCAAAAGGTGTATATTTAATGCAACATACGGACA
This sequence comes from Kitagawia praeruptora, assembly GCA_037693485.1. Classification (NCBI taxonomy): domain Eukaryota; kingdom Viridiplantae; phylum Streptophyta; class Magnoliopsida; order Apiales; family Apiaceae; genus Kitagawia; species Kitagawia praeruptora. The sequence goes on along the minus strand of CM075348.1, from coordinate 6,789,922 downwards.
TATAAGTGCATGTATATAGCTGAGTGTTGATTCTGGAGGTGTTAAAGCATGTATGATCACGCGGGGTCTCCGTTCACTACAATAAAAATTATTATTATGAAGTTTGTTAGGAATAATTCATAAGTTGTGATGTTAAGAATAGAATTTACACATTATACTTCTTGTAATCCTGATCTTATAAAGGATTTTAGCACTGTATATAGGATTTATGTGTAAGACAGTTATCTGTATAGTTTAGTCAGGAATGAACAGTGTATCGGAGACTACATGTCAGGAACAGAGAGCAAATCCTGATGATGGTCCAATACTGATGGGTGATCAGATACTGATGCAGTGTGCAGATCCTGATATCAGTCGTGTTACTGATGATGTCATTATGGATGCTACAGAAACTGGCAAGTGCTATAAAACAGGATCGTTGTTTGAAGAACAAGCAAGAAGATATTATGAAGGAAAGAGTTTTCTATTGAAGGAAACTATCGACTAGAAGGCAGAACGTTGTCATGTATAGATTATATCCTTCTGTTATTAGTTGATAGGTAGCATTATAAATACTCTCTCAATATCATTGTAAAAGAGCGTGTGTTGAACAACGAAGTTGTGAGTTCGTGTGCGTAGCTCTGTATAAGGTTTGTATTCGAGAAGTTCGAAACAAACAGAGAGATATTTGTATTGTCAGCAGCTGCTAAAGGTATTGTACACCTTTGGTAGAGTTTGTATTTGATCTTATTAATACAAACAAGAGTTTAATTCATTCGTTTATTCTTGTTCATATAATCAAGCAAAAATCAGACACGATTATATAACTTGTATTCAACCCCCCCTTCTACAAGTTATTCGAGTTAACAATTGGTATCAGAGCAGGTTGATTTCGAATAATCATAAAGATCTGCAATCATGTCTGGTTACAAGGATGGGAATACTAAAATCCCTATGCTCAAGAGAAACGAATATACTCTATGGGAAGTAAAGATGTTGCATCATCTGGAAGCAACAGATCCTGATTATCTTGACAGAATCAGAGATGGACCTTTTATTCCAACAATGGTCGTTGGACAAGCAACAGTTGATGGTGAGGTTGTTCCAGAACATACAGCAGAGAAGCCAAAATCTGAATGGTCAGATAAGGACAAGGAGAATGTTCTCAAAGATGCTAAAGTGAGAAACATATTATTCAACAGTCTTGATTCCGTTCTCACTAACTATGTTCTCTCTTGTAAAACTGCTAAGGATATATGGGACAATCTTAAGGTTCACTGTGAAGGAACTAAGCCTGTCAGGAAGAATATGAGGACATTACTTATACAACAGTATGAGTACTTTGAATCCAAGTCTGGTGAGTCACTTACTGATACCTTTGATAGGTTTACAAAACTCATCAATGAGATGGCCATTCATGGTAAATATTATGACTTGGAGGATATGAATACAAAGTTCATGAAAGCTTTGCCTGATTTCTACAATGAGAAGATATCTGCGATTGAGGAAGCTAATGATCTGGATGAGATTTCATTAGAGGCAGTATATGGAAAATTGAGAGCTTATGAACTTGACAAGCAGCAGAAGAAGAGCAGGAGTGAAGGAAAGATGAAGACTATTGCACTTACTGCTCAATCTGAAGTTAAGAAGCTTCCTGAAGAACAGCATGAAGAGATTGCTGTAAAGAATTCAAGGAAGAAGAAAAGCAAAGAAAGTTCTGAGTCAGAGACTACTGATATGGACTCTGACAATAATGATTCTGAATCTGAGATGCAAGAACTCTTTGCTATGTTTGCTAAAGCTTTCAAGAAAGGAAAATTCAACAAGAGAAGATTTAGCAAAGGACCTTTTCAAAAGAAGGAGGAGAAGAAGAGTGACAAAAGCAAAAGTACAATTGTCAAGCTTGATAAGGCCAAGATCAAGTGCTTTAACTGCAGCGAGCTTGGACACTTTGCTAGTGAGTGTAAGAAGCCTAGGAATTCAGGAAAGGGTAATGCACTTATGGTCACACAGAAGGATTGGGCTGATTCCAGTGATTCTGAAGATGAATTGGATTATGAAAACATTGCATTGATGGCCAATAGTTCAGACAAACCTGGATCTCCAAAGAAAACTTCTCCATCCTCTGTTAAGGTATCACTTCACTCTCTTGATTCATTTGATAGCTTAAATTCTGATGAAATTAGATCTATCCATGCTGAGTTTAAGAATCTTATGACTAATTTTAGAATTCTTACTTGTGAAAGAGATGAACTTAAGGTTAAGAATGATAAATTAGTTGATAGAAATAATTTTCTTGAATCTGAATTAATTCAAATGGAAGAATACAAGTTGAGTTCTGATAAAGCTAAGCATGATTATAGTGTAATTCTTGAGGCTTATGACTATGTCAGAAAAGAACTAGAAGAAGAGAGAGATGTGATTAAGACCATTAACAATTCCAGTAAGAAGACAATAGAAATCTTTGAGAGTGGAATTCGTGGTAAGGTTAATGGTTTAGGTTTTGATAAGGCTAGACAAGAAGAAAAAGTAGCTATTGTCAATGATGATAGTAAGGTAGAAGCTAACACATCTAAATCTGAAGGTAAGAAAATTGTTTCTGAACCAAATCATGTTAAATTTGTTGATTCAAAAGGTACCCCTGTTGTACACAAGAGAATTAACAACGGTTATTCAGATGAGAAAGTGTTAGAGAAACCTAAGAATGTAAACATAGGGTTTCTGTCTAAGTCTCAGTTGAAACAGAGATTAGATGGTCTTTCAGAGTCTAGCAAGATCAAGAGAAATAGGAATGGAAAAGAAGGTATTAACAAAGAGAATAATTACAAGAATGTACCTGATGCACCTAGGAAAAAATGCTATAAGTGTGGAAATAATAATCATTTGGCCCTAGACTGCAATCAAAAACCTTCTTGGAAAACTGAGTCCAGATTCCCCAAGACTCAGAAAATTCAATACCAACCACAAAAAGCTTGTTATCATTGTGGTAGTTTACTTCATTCCATTTATATGTGTAGAGAATATCATGAACTGTATTATGACTATTATTCTTTGAAATCTGAAACTCCTAGTCACAAACAGTTTGTGAAATCAGAGTCTAAAGTTGACTCTGCAACAGGTAAAATAAATGTAAAATCTTCAAAGCCTGTTGTCTCTAAATCTAGTAAGAAAGGATCCAATCAAAGTTGGGTCCTAAAAAATTCTAACTAGTTACTTTTTGTTTGCAGGGCATAGGAAAGAAGCATTCAATTATCTTGGACAGTGGATGCTCTGGACATATGACTGGAAAGAAGTCCCTGCTTACAAAGTTTGAGAGGAAAGCTGGCCCTGTAATATCTTTTGGAGATGGCAACAAAGGAGAAACTCTGGGATATGGCTCAATTATTTTGGGGAATGTCATCATAGAAAATGTAGCACTGGTTGAAGGCTTGAAACATACTCTTTTAAGCATAAGTCAAATGGGTGATAAAGGTTACAAATCAATCTTTGACAGAGAAGGATGCAAAGTCTTGAATATGCAGAATGGAGACATTGTTCTAACTGGTCAAAGGCATGGTAACATATATGAAGCCAGCTTAAGTGATACATCTAAAGGAATTGTTAGATGTCTCTACAGCAAAGCAACAAATGATGAAAGCTGGAATTGGCACAAGAAGCTCTCACATCTTAATTTCAAGAAGCTTAATCAACTTGTTAAACACAATTTGGTGAGAGGCCTACCTCAGGCGAATTTTGTGCAAGATGGACTTTGTGATGCATGTCAGTTTGGAAAGCAAAGAAGAACCACTTTCAAGAGCAAGACTGAAAATTCGATTACTGAACCATTTCACATGCTACATCTTGATCTGTTTGGTCCAGTAAACATTATGTCTATCAGCAAGAAAAGATATGCTCTAGTTATGGTGGATGATTTCACAAGGTTCACAAGGGTGTTCTTTCTACACAAGAAGGATGAAGCTCCTCAGCAAATCATTGAACTCATCAAGAATATTCATAATAACTCTGAGTACAAAGTCAAAGTACTTAGGAGTGACAATGGTACAGAATTCAAGAATTCTACAATGGAGGGGTTTTGTGCAGACAAAGGAATCACTCAACAGTTTTCTGCACCTGGTACACCTCAACAAAATGGTGTAGTGGAAAGAAAGAACAGGACTCTCATAGAGGCAGCAAGAACCATGCTTGCAGATGCAAAACTTCCAACCTACTTTTGGGCAGAAGCTATTAACACTGCATGTTTCACTCAGAACTGTACCTTGGTAAATAGTCATGGAAAAACTCCCTATGAGATGATCAAGGGAAAGAAACCAAGTGTGAAATATTTTCACATCTTTGGATGCAAATGCTATGTCCTAAAAGTTCATCCAGAACAACTTGGAAAATTTGAAGCCAAATCGGATGAAGCAATTTTTCTAGGATATTCAGCATCTAAGGCCTTCAAAGTTTATAATCTCAGAACTCACATTGTTATGGAATCAATTCATGTTGCATTTGATGATATGAAATTTGGAATTTTGCAAACTGATGAAAGCCATGACAAATTGGAATTTGAAAATCTGAAGAATTCTGAGATACTCTCAAGTGATGATGAAGGTTCTCCAGAAGAAATTTCTATTGCTTCTCAAAGGAATGCTACTGTTGAGGGGGAGCAAATAAATCAGAGAGAACACAGTAATCATCAGGAGCAGACTAGTCTTTCAGAATCTATTCCATCAGGAATTGATGTTTCAGAGTCTACTCCATCAGGAACTGATCTTTCAGAGTCTACTGAGGAAAGATCAGTAACTAGCAGCAATATGGAATCTACTGATTCTATTGATCAAAGGAGAGTTTTTGAAGGTAGAGAGAATTCTTCTACAAGAGATACCACTAACTTAGGGGGAGAGACTAGCAGAGTTGATTTACCACCTGTTAGAAAATGGACAAAGGATCATACTGAAGATTTGATAATTGGTGATCCAAATAGTGGTGTTCGAACTAGAAGATCAATTCAAAATGAATGCTTGTATAGTTGCTTTCTCTCAAAGAATGAACCTAAGAAGGTTGAAGAAGCCTTACAGGATCCTGATTGGGTAATTGCAATGCAGGAGGAGTTAAATGAGTTTGAGAGAAACAAAGTTTGGAAACTGGTACCAAGACCTAAAGATAGATCTATTGTTGGTGCAAGATGGGTTTTCAGAAACAAGCTAGATGAATCTGGTATGATTGTAAGAAACAAAGCAAGACTGGTGGCCAAGGGTTATTCTCAGGAAGAAGGCATTGATTATGATGAGACCTTTGCACCTGTAGCAAGATTGGAAGCAATCAGAATGTTTCTTGCATTTGCAGCTCATTCAAAATTCAAGGTATACCAGATGGATGTAAAGAGTGCTTTTTTAAATGGCAAACTTGATGAAGAAGTTTATGTAGAACAGCCACCTGGATTTGTTGATCCAAAGTTTCCAAATCATGTCTACAAACTTGACAAGGCACTCTATGGACTAAAGCAGGCACCAAGAGCATGGTATGAGACTTTGTCTAAATTTCTTCTTGAAAATGGCTTCACAAGAGGTACAATTGACAAAACTCTATTCTTTAGAAAGATAAAAGGTGAATTGCTTTTAGTTCAAGTTTATGTTGATGATATTATTTTTGGTTCTACTAATGAAAAGTTGTGTGCTAAGTTTAGCAAGCTTATGCAGTCTAAGTATCAGATGAGCATGATGGGTGAACTAAATTACTTTTTAGGCTTGCAGGTCAAACAGACTGAGACTGGTATTTTCATTAATCAGTCAAAGTATATCAAAGATCTTTTAAGAAGGTTTGACTTTCAAGACTGTGCAGTTGCAAAAACACCCATGGCAACAGCCACTAAACTAGACTCTGATCCTAAGGGGAAGAGTGTGGATAATACTAGTTATAGAGGCATGATAGGCTCATTGTTGTATCTAACTGCAAGTAGGCCAGATATAATGTTTTCTACCTGTTTATGTGCTAGATTCCAAAGTGATCCTAAGGAATCTCATTTAATTGCTGTGAAGAGAATTTTTAGATATCTCAAAGGAACTCCAAATCTTGGTTTGTGGTATCCTAGAGAATCTGATTTCTTTCTAATTGGCTATTCAGACTCTGATTATGCAGGGTGTAAGATAGACAGGAAAAGCACTACAGGTACATGTCAATTTTTGGGAAATAGATTGATTTCTTGGGCAAGCAAGAAGCAACAATCTGTTTCAACCTCAACTGCAGAAGCTGAGTACATAGCAGCAGGCAGTTGTTGTGCACAGCTCCTTTGGATAAGAAATCAGTTGCTGGATTATGGTATGACACTTAGTAATATTCCTATGTTTTGTGATAATACTAGTGCTATTAAAATTGCAGAAAATCCAGTTCAACATTCAAGGACTAAGCACATTGATGTCAGGTATCATTTTATTAGAGAACATATTGAAAATGGTACTGTGGAACTTCATTTTGTTCCTACTGACAAACAGCTTGCAGATATTCTAACTAAACCACTTGATGAGACTACATTCAGTAGACTAGTAAGTGAGTTAGGAATGTTAAATTTTTAGATCTTTAACATCTGCAAAAGTAGCAAGGTATGTTGTTCTTAGCTTATAGACTTGATATTTCTGTCAGGATCTATATTTAATTGTTAAATGCTTTAGCTATAACACTTTGCCTTGATAAATTTCAGTATGATAGACTTGTTAATAATCATCAGGATTAGATTTGTCATCAGGATGCTGACGTCATCAGTATTGTGTCAGTATCAGGATTATGAAAATTGCTTCAGATCCTGACGTTTACTTTGAGTAGTAATCTGATTCTGTGATGTGTTAAGTCTATGCTAGCAAGTTTTGATTATTGCATACTGATAATTTATACATCATTCAAAAATCAAAAGACAAGCAGATAACAAGAAATTGTATTTTCATTAATAAAAATCATTACATGGAAATGAAATACAACATCTTTTTGTCTAAATTTCTACTGATAATTCTATACTTGTCTTTGATATGAACTCTGAGGAACAGGACAAGGAGCATCTCAAGAAATCCATTAGGGGATGAAAGCCTCGGATTCCTTGTCTGGGCGACTTGAATGAGAGCAGCTAACTTAAATGAATAGCATCTCCATCAAGATCAACCTCAGACTCTCGGCCAAATTCTTCATCCTCAAGTTTTGAGGAGGTTAGGGGAAGATTGTATCCAACAGATGGATGTTCTAGAAGAAACCTCTGGATATTATCGAAAACCAATCCATTCATGATTAGTTCGATGAGAAGAGTCGTTTGTTCAAAGAGATGATCAAGAACAGGATGTTCATCGACCAAGAAAAATCTGAAAAATGGGTTTGAAGGGATTTTTGGTTTGAGAAGCATTGTTGAGAAGAAAAGAAATTGAAAGGTTATGGAGAATGGCACAAGGCGTTTGGTTCTTTTAAAGGAAGACGTGAGAAGCTGAGCAGTCACTTGGAAGTCTTAATGAAGTCAAATGCTAATTATTGCATGAGACTGTATTTCTTGTTTCAAGAAATATTGAAAATATCTAACCAATTGATTTTCTGTTCAGATTAATTGTTTATTTTCTTTTTCAGATAAAAGAAAAATGCCACATGGAAACTCCATATTAAGTCTCTGATAATATTGGTCAGAATTACATGTGTAATCATCAGGATTTGATGAGAGGTTATCAGGAAAAGGAAGCTGATCAGTATTGCTTATTTATACCCTGATTTATTTTATGAAAATCAATTTTGGATTTTATTTTCCAAAAATCGTGGGTAACCGCATTTTTCAGGGACTGACACCTGTCAATCTACGTGTCAACGTGGGATAGTGGTCTGAAAGATTTGTGAAATATATTTATTTTGAAACTCTAATCGTGTAATTGCTTTCTCTAATCTTACATTCTCTAAAGCAAAAATCACTCTTGAGTTTTCAAAATCACTAATCCATTTCAAGAATTTTTCAAGTTTCTTTTCAGATCAAGAATGGCAGCTCAGAGAAATTACCTAAATCAGTAGCCTTCAAGTTTGGTGACTTTGATTTTATGACAAACAATCATGTTGCAGCTATCACCAACAAGGAAGGAGTATCATCTGATTTTCATCCAATCATGGACTTTCTGGCGTATGGACCATTAAGTTATGCATTGACAGCATCTCCACAGATTAATCAAGTAGCTGTTTCACAAGCTTGGGAGAATGCTGAGGTAATTGATTCTACTCAGAGTCAATCAGGTAAGATTGTTCTACATTTAGGACAAGATTCATTTGACATTACTAAATCTGTTGTTAGTTCAGTGCTTTGCTTACCTGTTACTGATAGTTATGAGAATGTACCATCTGATGATAATATAAGAACTATGTTGTCTGAATTAGGTTATAATGGACCTCTAGATAACATGAGCCAGTTGAATAGGTCTTTTCTAAGAAAGGAATGGTCTTTTTATTTTGATCAAATTGCTAAATGTTTTACTGGCAAATGTAGTTCTTTTCAACAAATTACTTCTGTTACATCACATATTGCTTATAGTTTGCTTTATGACAGAGTAATTAACATTGGTCATATTATCTTAAGTCAGATGAGCATTAAACTTGGGTCAAGAGATCAAAACAGGAAAATGGTTTATTATCATAGATTTATGCAATTGTTTATTAACCATTTTATTCCTGATATTGAAGCTAGATTTGGTAGAGAACATTGTGTTTCTTCTTATGAACAGCAAAAGAGAATTTTCTCTGATATTACAAAGAAGGACAATGAAAAGAATCTAGATGAAATACCTGCAATTCATTATCCACATCATTTTCAGGTAATTCTTAAAACTCATCTTCCTACTCTCTACAATTCTTCTTTCTTTTGTGGTGAAATGGCTCAGGAATCTCAATTGGAGGAGAACCCACCTGTGTCTACCCAAGTAGCCCAAAACATTATAGTCTCTGAAACAATTCAAGAACCAAATTTTAATCCACAGCCTATTGTTTCAAAGAAACCAACCTCTGGTGTTTCTCAAAAGACATCAGTTGTAAGGAAGAGAAGATTTGTTGTGTCAAGTAGTAGTAGTAATTCTAGTGAAGATGATGATGATTTAACTCTTGCTGAGAGAGCAGAATTGAAGGCTGCAATTAAACTTTCTTTAGCACAAAGAGATGAAAAACCTAGTCACAGCCAGGCTGCAGTCTCCCAAAAGGCTGTAGTTCTTAAAAAGGGAAAACAGTTACTGGATACTGTCTCTCAAAAGACTGTGTCTATTGAACAAAGATCTCATCCCAAGATCACTTCTGTGTCTACACCTCTTGAGTCTTCTCAGGATAAATCTTTTGCTCACTATATCAGGAGAAAAAGGAGAAAGATTCAATTGTCACCTACACACACAGAGTCTAGTCCAACTAATATCATGCAGGTTTCTACAAATCAAGCTACATCTATGTCAGTATTTGACAAGAGAAATCTGGATATTGATTCTTCATGGGAAACTACATTATCATACAGACTGGCTATGGGACTAATTTCTCTCAAAGTGAAGTTGTCAAGGTCTGTTCTAGATTTTCTGGTTGAAAGAGTACCAAAACTTTTGTTTCCAGATAACTATGGACTTCTACATCAAAGACTTGACTTAATGAAGAAATATTTTTATGTGTCTGTTAGAAGACAATTAGTCAAGAAATTTGGACTCTCGAAGCATGTTGCACTTCAATCACTTCATGCATATTTATTTAACAAGGATGTAATTATTGAAGATGCTTCAGCTCAAGGTGAACAACTGGAGGAAGTAGATAGAGGAAAGCAGTCAACAGAAGATACTATTGCACCAGTGGTGAGTAGTAGGAAATATCAGATCACAGTCACTGTAACACAAGAACCATCTAGTCAGAGGAAGGATGACTCAGGAGCTGTGATAGCTGATGTTGAAAGGTCTTCTGTGATGACTGAGAATGCAAGTGAGATACCCTATGATATGGGAGGAATGACTTTGGTTGATTTTTCTGAAGATCAAACAAATTTTGTTCAGTCAGAGTCTATCCACCTTGAGGGTGTGTCTCAGCAAACAACACTTAAAGACGGTGATGTACTAACTATGATGTCTAATGAAGTATTACTGAAGACATCAGAGTCTAGTAAAAAACCTGAAAGTGGTATACTGGAGCCTGTAGTTTCTGAAAGGAAAGAAGATGATTGTATGGGTTCAGAGACTATAGCAGCTCACTCCTTGGAGAAAACCTCAAGCCACATGCCAAATGAGGAACCCTCTCTCCATGTGAGTTCAGGTATAAAAACTCCTTCTAAACTCTATTTTTCTGTAGGTCATGAGAGCACTTATCCAAATTTGAGTGATACACTTGAAAAGATGGATATTGATCCACAATTTGAGCGGCTGGCTCCTGACCAGGCAAAAGGTGAGGTAGAAAGAGTGTTGACTTTAGTAAGTCAAAGTGAGAATGAGGGTATGGATGATCAACTCCATAGTGAGGGAGAGAAAATTAGGAAACCTTCATTTGATTTCTGGGATCAGGTTTTTCCTGAATCTTGGTCTGAAAATTTGGGTATGGATGCTGGTACTTATTCATTCATCAAAATGTATCAGAAGAATGACCTAGCACATCACAATGCAAAGCCAGAAGTTAAAGCTGAGAAGTAAAAGGAGAGGCTTGCAGAAATCATTAACAGGAGAGGTGTCAGGTAAAGCAATCTCTTGATACATATGTACCAGATGAAGATCCTAATGATCCTAGTGTTCCTTTGTATGTACTTCCAATATCAGCTAGAATTGAGACATCAACAGTCTCTGATCACTCTAAGGAGGAGTCAGGATTTGAAGATGTTAGTACACAGAATACTGGTGAAGGAGATGATGATCATGTTTCAGTTCCAGAACAGAAAGATGAAGATGTTGATACTTCAAATCAGGTTTTATTACTTGAATATCATACAACTCAAGCAACTTCTTCTACAAGACTTGAAGATAAAGTTCTTTCTGATTCTGATACTGAAGATACTAGAAGCACTTCCAATATTGAAGTTCATTCTGATGTTTTGAAAGATATTCAGAATTCTCAAATTTCTATTCAAACAAGACTTCAATCACTTGAAGATAACCAAGTCACAATTATGGAAAATCAAGCAGTTCTTATGAATCTTATTTGTTCTGTTTCTGAATCTCTTGGAATTCATGTTGCTGATGTCAAAAAGGGGGAGATAAAGATAATTCAAAGACAACAACAACAACACCACCAGACTGAGGATGATAAAGCTGGGGGAGATAAAAAGCGGGGGAGATAAAGAGCAGACAAATGGTAGTAAAAAGAAGAACCAGGAGTGACAGTGGTGAATCTCAGCTAGGAAGTGGTAAGGAAGAGCAGCATTAATAGTTAAAATTCTTTCTTCTAAGTACTGGATAAATGTGTCTACATCTGAGAAGGAGGTACTTAACTTCATAATTCTACATTCATAAATTCTATTCTGGTTGTATTGTTATATGTTTTGACATCCACAAACTTAGATTTATGCTTCAGTTTGTAAAGCATAAATAGGGGGAGATTGTTAGGAATAATTCATAAGTTGTGATGTTAAGAATAGAATTTACACATTATACTTCTTGTAATCCTGATCTTATAAAGGATTTTAGCACTGTATATAGGATTTATGTGTAAGACAGTTATCTGTATAGTTTAGTCAGGAATGAACAGTGTATCGGAGACTACATGTCAGGAACAGAGAGCAAATCCTGATGATGGTCCAATACTGATGGGTGATCAGATACTGATGCAGTGTGCAGATCCTGATATCAGTCGTGTTACTGATGATGTCATTATGGATGCTACAGAACTGGCAAGTGCTATAAAACAGGATCGTTGTTTGAAGAACAAGCAAGAAGATATTATGAAGGAAAGAGTTTTCTATTGAAGGAAACTATCGACTAGAAGGCAAAACGTTGTCATGTATAGATTATATCCTTCTGTTATTAGTTGATAGGTAGCATTATAAATACTCTCTCAATATCATTGTAAAAGAGCGTGTGTTGAACAACGAAGTTGTGAGTTCGTGTGCGTAGCTCTGTATAAGGTTTGTATTCGAGAAGTTCGAAACAAACAGAGAGATATTTGTATTGTCAGCAGCTGCTAAAGGTATTGTACACCTTTGGTAGAGTTTGTATTTGATCTTATTAATACAAACAAGAGTTTAATTCATTCGTTTATTCTTGTTCATATAATCAAGCAAAAATCAGACACGATTATATAACTTGTATTCAACCCCCCCTTCTACAAGTTATTCGAGTTAACAAAGTTGCGGTTTGCTCTGACAGTTGGGGAAACAACGCAAATGATTAACTTATGATCTAGCTGATAGATTGTAACAAAGGTTGACAAGGAATGAAGATATCGAAGGCGCGCCTTAAAAAAAAGAGAAAGGAAGAAAGGGTTCAAGAAGTTCCTTACGGTGATCTAGCTGTTCGCACGCTCAAAATTAATTTTGATTGAGCTATATTTGAAGACGATAAAGCTCATGGTGCTGGCCTCCTGGTATATATGCATTCGTGTAAACAATTGTGCAATCAAACTATTCGCGAAAGTATAGACCAGAATTCCATAATCTGAAAGCCCAAGATATTGCATGCATCATGGCATGTATCTACCATGATCTCAGTGTGCTGGCTGGCATACATATAAAGAGAATTCAAATTAAAGTGGGATTCGATCAACAATAAAATTATTCTTGACAGTGAATAAAATCGAAGAAGTAGACAACGACAAAGCTCAATAAATTTGGCACTGGAGAATTAAAAAAGAAAAACAGAAATTGAAGAAGAAGGCACATTTATGTTAATAAAAAGAAGCTGAACCAGATGCATTTTAAATGAAAGAATATGGTGACAAATCGACGAATATTGGAATGGTTTCGATCATCAAAGAAGAAGAGGTGGATCATTAAAATTTTATATAGCATCAGGGCGCGCCTTGGAAGTTCATAGAAAAAACACATGAGATGAGGTGGGGAGCCATGTTAAACACGAAGATGCATACTCTTTTTTTTATAATAATAATAATAAATTGCGCTATGCGAGATGTGTAAGATTTGGGATAGCCTTCCCAACATTATTGGGAGATTGTACTTTATCTAAGGACGAGCCATAGGAGATATGTGAAGTTTATACTATTTTGAGTGACCTGGCTTCTAGTAAGGACCCTTTGTTATCATCAATGGCTGGGAGAATGATACGGAAATACGATAAATATTGGGGAAATCCAGAGGACATCAACCCTTTATTGTTTATAGTTGTTGTACTTGATCCACGCTACAAGATGAAGTATTTGAAGTATTGTTTCGAAAGTATCTATAACGCTGAATTGGTTGCAACAATTGTGATGAATGTGGAGTCATTGCTTCAACGATTATATGTTGCTTATGCTGGTGGTGACGAAGCCTCCAAGGTAACACTTTTGAGTTTAAGCTCGATTTGTTTTAGTTATCTATTTGTAATGAATTATGTAAAGACACTCTATTGGTGTCTTTTGATTTAGCACGATGATGGATTTTCTGTTTTTCAAATGTTTTTAGTTGGGTAGAAGTGATGATAGGAATTGTCGGAAAGGACAGGAAGTAATTCAGGAGAGGGTAACTGCCTGCGTGCATGAGCATTTAAATAATGAACTCACACTACTCAGATTTAAATAATGAGGATGAATCTCAACATGATCATAAAGACAAGATGACTAGGTCACAAAGCAATAATTTGCACTTCCTGAATTAATTAAACAAAAACAATTTAGTGATAACTATATGTGACCACAAAATTACTCTTTAGGAAAAAATATAATAACTTTCGTTCCTAATGAATTTTCTACTTTGGTTCGTTTTCTTAGTAGATCAATTTGGTTCAGTTTTCTACTTGGACAAATGTGTGTGCATTAGGGTGTTCAAACAATTAGTTATGACACATCTCTGTTAGTTTTTTTTAAAAAACTTAAGTATGGCCAGTTTTGCAACAAGATCTGTGATAATTTTGCTACTGTTAGTGTTAATTAGTTTTCTGCACTTAGAAATAAAAAGTTCTTAAATAAAGTTCTTGTTTATATTTCTATGTAATTTCTGCATATTTCATCCATTTTAATGAGCCATAATGTGTGGGGCATTATTTCTCCTGTTCCATAAATTTCGACTCCAGGTCTGGTACTTTATTTTAATTCCTTCCATATAAATGTCTTAGTTTTGTTTGTAACAGACTCATCAAAGCCAAAAAATACCTAATGTTTGTAATGAAACAAATAATCGGAGGCTACTGGAAGGCTACTTGCATCAGCAAAAAATGGATACTACTGAAAAAAAGAATGATGTTGATCGCTACTTGATTGATGAACCACTTAATCCTATGACCTCTTCTTTTGATATTTTAATTTGGTGGAAGGAGAATTCTGAAAGGTATAAAATTTTATCAATGATTGCTAGAGATGTACTTGCTATTTAGGTTTCTATCGTTGCTTCCGAATCTGCCTTTAGTACTAGTGGTCGTGTTTTGGACCCGTTCCGGAGTTCTTTGAGTCCGAAAATGATGGACGCATTGGTTTGTACTCAAAGTTGGTTGAAAGGTCAGCAAGGGGGACTGAAATTGGACAACTATATTGATGAAATGCATGCTTACGAGTTTCTTGAAGAAGGTATTTGTTATCTAATAACTCATATAGATCAATTGATTTTCAGATTTGTAATTTTCTTGCAATTTTTACTTCTAGCAAGATAGACTGAAAAACATTTAATTTTTTTATTTTGTAGACAATGCTGAGAAGAGCAAGGTCAAAAAAAGTAGCACTATCGACATTGATGAGTGATTCATCGGTGTAGTTTTATGTTTCTGTTCAAACATAAAAACTATGTTCATGTTCAGTATTTAATCAATCTTTTGGTGTGTATTAACTTAAATATTTGAGACTTATTTGAGATGGGTATGTACTATGTACTGCTATGTTTAATTTATTTTGTTTTTCATTTTCAGTTTATTATTAGTAGTTTAGTACTAGTTGTTAAATAAAGAAATGTTTTATATATTTATTAACCCGAACCGATCCAAACCGAAACACCTTAAATGGGTTGGATTACAATTTTTTTTATAGGCTGGTTTGAAAATTTAAAAACCCGATTTATTTGATTTGGGTCATTAAATTCTCGTAACCGTGTACACCCCTACTTGTGCATAACTAATTAGTTTGGCAAAACTTTTTTAAAGGACTTATGGACTTATTTTCGGGTAAAAATTTTATATTTTGATAATTTTTTTATACAAGTATTTAATGTATGTTTGAGATTCAGTAAGTTACAAAAATAAGTTAAAAAATAAGTTGGAATGTTAGGAATCTCTAACTTTGTCTTAAAATAAGTTGACTTATTCTGGAAAAAAGTTCCTCCAAACACCCCCCAACATCTCTTGTTTCTTACATCGAGTTAGCTCATGTAAGCATAGAAATGCTATGCATTTGTGTTATTCCTCTATATAAAAATCAAGATTAGAATTGTCAAGGAGATAAATTTTTTGGTATTCAGGGGTCGAAGAATTTAAGGATGCACCCTCTATGATGAAGGATTGCTGGTTATTTCGATTTGATAAGAAAGTGCTTGGAACAGGTAAACAGTAGAAGGCGCGTCTATGCATAAGAATGAAGTAAAAGACTTGACATAAAATTTTGAGTTTTAAAAGCTTGAATTCCATATTTTGTTTTCAATTAATTTCATATGGAATTTGTGGATAGTTGTTATAGCCAAAATTTGGTTCGGGCATTTTCAAGATGGATTCGGGTCGATAACGGGTTCAATTTGGGATTCTAGAGAATAAATTAGGGTTTTTAATTCCAGGACGGCTACAATGTTGATTTTGCATTTGATTATTGAAGAATTCCCTCCTGTCATATCTCAGGAGGGGGATGTCCGTCGTAGAAGGCCTCCAGGGGTTTTCCTGGATTTAGGGACCTTTCTTGTACACTGAGGGCATGTTCTCCTCGGTGGAAAGATAGGTCTCTCTTTGGTATGTGCTTTGGAGCTCTATTCCTGTATTCAATGGGCGCGCTCTCATTGGGGAGTTTTGGAGTAATCTGCACTTTGCACCCAAAAGCTCTGGATCACCTGTCCTGCTATCTGGTGAGTGCTTCTCATTCGGGGGACAGTGATGCGTTCTGCACTTGGGTAAACCATGGCTATACCTGGATGAGCCTTGGGCCTTTTGTGAATGGGTTTCTTGCTCTCCAAGAACTACGTATGGCTTGATCCCCATATCGGGGTACGTAGGCCCATTGAGGGGTTGGAAGTCGAGAGCTCTGAAATAGCCACCACTAACCCCATCAATCTCAGCCACCAATTACAAACAGCCACCACTCCTTTCGGCAAAAAATCACCGTTGTAGATCTTGTTTCCGATGATATACCTCGAATTTTGTTGTTCCCAAATTCCTCCGTCAACCGTATTCATACATTAAAATTGACCAAAATTTTGATAATAATTATTTTTATTTATTTTGTACTCCGTATTAAAACAATGGTTAAAGTTGGCATTTATTCCGATCTCGATCGGAGTATATTTATTAATTCCAAATATTCAACAAAGACTATTTCGCGATTCCAACACTAGTCTCCAAAACCAAACATATATAAACTAGGGTTTCAATTTTCAATTTCAAATCCCCCACTCTTTGCTCCAATTCAATCTTGTATCTATAAACTATACATACAAAAAATGGAACTACAAATTGAAACCGAAGAATCAACACAGATCGATTTCTCAGAACTCAAACACTACTGCTTACAGCTACTCGAGCTCCTTCAAAACCCTAGAAAAGACTCTCACACTCTCTCTCAACTCCATCGCTTCCTTTTACGATCTCCGCCGCACTCTCTCCAGCCTTTTTTCGAGTACGCTTTCGTATTTCGAGTAATTATATATTTGTTTAATTTGAGTAATTAGTCTGTTAGATTAGTTGTTGATTTATCAATGTGTGTGTGTTTAGTTGAAATGATGTGTGGTAGTGTTTAGTTTTGCTGTGTAGGTTGTTTAATTACGCGTTTATATGCTTTAGGTTGTTTGATTGCGCGTTTATATGCTTTCGTATTTCGAGTAGTTTGTATTTTTAATTCGAGTGTTTAGGCTGTTTAATTAGTTGTTGATTTATGTGTGTTTGTTTAGTTGAAATGATGTGTGATTATGTTTTCTTTTTCTCCCTAGGTAGTTTGATTGTGCATTATATGCTTCCGCATTTTAAGTATTTTTATTTTATTAAATTTGAGTGTTAAGGCTGTTTGATTGGTTTTCGATTTATGTATGTGTGTGTTTAGTTGAAATGATGTGTGATAGTATTTAGTTTTTCTCTTTAAGTTGTTCAACTGCACGGTTATATGCTTTAGGTTGTTTAATTGTGCGGTTGTATGCTTTCGTATTTCCAGTTTTTATATTTATTTAATGTGAGTGTTTAGGCTGTTTGATTAGTTTTTGATTTATGTGTGTGTGTGTTTAGTTGAAATGATGTGTGATTATGTTTAGTTTTTCTCTTTAGGTTGCTTAATTGCGGGTTATATGCTGTTATTAGTTATATGTATGTGCGAGTGTACGTATATTTAATTTTGTGTGTATTTTAGTTGAAACAGTTCTTAGTGATGTTTAATTTTTCTCTTGAGGTTGTTTTACGAGCTGTCGAATCACGCGTGTCTTTCGAGCTATATACGTGTGTGTGTGGCTGTTAGTTTATAACTGTATACAGATAGAGTATATATGTGCGAGTGTGTGCGTATTTAGTTAAAAATTTTTGTTTTTAGTGTTTAGTTTTACTCTTTAGGCTGTTTGATGAGTTGTTGGTTTATTCGTTTTTTTTCCAGCTATACATTGTTTCCGTTGCTGCTTTTATTGGATAGAGCTGTCGAGTGCAGATCGAAGGTTGATTCTGATAATTCAAAAGGGCAATTTACAGTGAGTGACAGTGTTGCTGAAGGTGTGCTTAAATGTTTGGAGGAACTTTTGAAAAAGTGTCAAATAGTATCATTAGATCAGGTATATGAAATATTATTAAGTTGTGTAATATGCATTTTCAGAGTTTATGATTGATTACAGTTTCCAATAAGTTTTGCTATGTCTATTATGTCTGTATATTGCGTGTAGTAAGTTCACGGCTTCACGCTGTCTTGTAGTGCAATATTAGACCTGTTGATTTGCTTATTGGAGATTAGAGATGCTTGATATCCTACAATGGAAACAAAATTTGTATGTAATGGCTCTTGGGTAATTCTTTTACATGCAAAGGCTTCACTTGATTGATGCTTCAAATGAAGTGTTATGTTTGATGCTATATTATTCTTCACTGCTTCAACAATCAATTCACCATTTAGCACTGATGGGTATTTGTTTGTCTTTGAAGGGAAAACAACAAAATAATATATGATTAAGTGAATCGAATAAACTATCACTTTTTCACCGATTCAGGAAATGAGCGTCTCTGTATGTCTTATTGTATTAACTAGATAAGTACAATAATCTTAATAATTAGTGTCGAGACACTGAGAATGCTAGTTTTTACTGGTTGTAGTTTAGATTAGAATTATTAGCCATTTAAGAGGCAAGCTATACTGGAGTGGTTGCAGTATTTCCCGTGATTGAGTATTTGGAGAGCTGGCTACGTATGGTCTTCTTATTGTGACAACACTGCTTTAGGAAGAGTTTACTAGAAAAGATAAAACAGTGTCCTGGAAAAGATTTTACTAAGGATTCGTGCATTGGAGGAAAAAATGTGTTGTAATTAAGGTGTTAGAAGTTTCGGTCGAGTTTTTTTATACATTAGTAGCTTGGTGGCATATATGGTTTGTAGTTTCAGTTTTTGGGAATGACGCAATGCATGCCAGTTGATGAAATTGGTTTTCTAAGGTGTTGGTATGTGGAAAGAAGGGGAGGGGGGGGGGGGGGTTTACTTGCTCACTTTAGAAGGCAGGTTGAGCTTTTGTCAGTCTTCGGTTACAAAACAGACTCAGAGCATGGTTTTGTTTGTTTGAGTGGGTATTGTTGGTTATTGACTACTCACCTGTATCTTTTAAATATTAATTTGTGCCCACAGTCTTAATGTATCACATGAATACTCAGCCCGTGAGAACAATCAATTTTCATTTCATTGTTTCTTTTAGGCACATGAAAAATTGAAATCATTAAAAATACTTATGTAACAAATTGTTCTGGAGTTTTTCATTTCAGATGGTTATTGTTTTGAAGAAATTGACTAATGGGGCAATACTTTCTCCATTCGAGGCTGCCGAAGAATTTCGTGGAGGGGTATTAAGGTGTTTCAGGGCTCTGCTTCTTAGTTTGCATATGTGCTCTAAGAAGTCTTGCTCATGTAAACAAATTACTGGCTGGCCTGCACTTTCAAAAAAAAAAGAATTACAATCACCCATTAGTGTACACACAAAATATGATTCTGAACAAGAATGTTTACTTGCATTTCTTCAATCTCAAGCTGCTTCAGCTGCTGTTGGGCATTGGCTTTCGCTTCTTCTAAAGGCATGTGTTGTTTCTTTTGTTTTTTTGCCTTTCTTATAGGGGCATATGTTGATTCTACGAATGATGCAATTGTTTCTTTATTCATCCAAATGTGCACTGGTTTTATTGTGTGAAGGCCGCAGATACCGAAGCAGGGCGTGGACAGCTAGGTAGTGCACAACTTCGGGCGGAAGCCTTTTTTACGCTGCGTATACTTTTTGCTAAGGTGATTTTGCATAACATTTACTAGCTTTTGTATCAGGTCAACAATCTATTTGTGTCCAGGGTTCTTTAACAATAAAAATTTGTCCGCCGGACTGACCTTAATAACTTCTGCAGATAGCAGCCTTAGGTTACATATTAGTTTCCTAAGTTTATAATTTTCTCAGCTGTGTCCTCTGACAGTCTTCATTACCAGTCCTCAGAGTCAGATGTAAATTCTATGTTAACTTCCGATCTCATCACCCCCCTACATATAACCTCAGTCTTCTTTTTATACTCGCTATAAAGCTTTGTTATAGGAATCCTTGTAGTGAGAGGATGGCATTTTTGTGGAAGCAGAACAGTGTGTGCTGCAGAACTACATGCCTTATCAATTTTACTCTGGCGGTGTATAATTTAGAACTAAGTGCATCCGTTGATGTTAACTTCTTTTTGTAGGTTGGTACTGCAGATGCCTTATCATTCTTTGCGCCCGGTGTAGTGAGTCAATTTGGCAAAGTTTTGCATGTAGCGAAAACGATGATAAGTGGAGCTGCTGGAAGTGCAGAAAGCCTAGATCAAGCAATCCGAGGTTTGGCTGAGTTCCTTATGATAGTTCTTGAAGATAATGCTGATCTAATTAGTCTTGATGAAACTGTCAATGCTGGTGTCCACTCAAATAAGAAGAAATCTCCGCAGTCGGTTCTGGAGGATCTCCGTCATTTGCCTGTTAATTCTATTGGTCAGAGTCAAATTGTAGTGAAAGACTCGAAACATGTAGTTGTGGACGGGAGTGTTCCTGAAATAGAACACAAGAACACGGGCACTAAAAGCCAGGAAACTGTGCTAAAAACTCTGCACGTTGATCGTACAAAAGATTGGATACTGAAAACTTCAGCTCATGTTGATAAACTATTGGCTGCAACTTTCCCGAATGTAGGTTCTGACAACTGACTTGTTACTTGGTGGTAGTAGTCATTCCAATAGAGTTGTGCAGTTATGTTTTTGGTCTTGTTTTCTTTGTAAACTGTAGCTTAAGTACTGATATGATCATATTTCCTTAATCTTAATCACTTGTGTTCACATATTTATGTAGCTCTGCGTCCATCCAGCTCAAAAGGTGAGAAAGGCACTGTTGGCTGCTCTAGGAGGGCTTTTATCAAGGTGCTATTATACACTGAAGGAGAGCAGAGTAATTTTTCTGGTAAGCTCCACTCTGAAATAATAACTTTGTAGAACTTGTGCATGTGCAAATCTCAAGTTACTAGTAAGCAGACTTAATATGTTAAAGGGTCGAGTGGATACTTCAATGAACCAATAGTGTGCTGATAATACACAAAAGAAGAAAATAAAAAAATCTGTGTCCTCAGAGTAGCATGCACACACTGTTTTGGGAATGTCATTCGACAATATAACCAAAATTCAATCTAATGAAACTATAAAAGTATCAGTTATTTGACCGAACTTATCACATAAAATAGTTACTTGACCAAATAGGTTTCTTTACTTTGCTTAACAAGGCTGCATATGCCAATTCTATATTTCCCTGGTCGCATGGGCTTATATTTAATCTCCCCGCATACAGGAGTGCTTGTTCGTATTAGTTTGTGATGATTTCGAAGAGGTGTCTGAAGCTGCACAGTTATTCCTTGGAGATCAATTCTCGTCAAGGGGAAAACATGACATTAAGCATGATGTTGCTCAAATATTTAGCAGGTTTAATTATATTTGTTTTAATGTCGTCCTTGCATTTCGCTTCTCGAACTGTAACGAAAGCTTGGAGAGAAGTGGATATTTGAAAAGAAACTTACATATTAGTGCATTTCTATTTACAGGCTCACCAAGAAGCTTCCAAATGTGGTGCTTGGAAGTGAGGAGGCACTTGCAATATCACATGCTCAAAAATTGCTAGTTTTAATTTACTTCTCTGGTCCTCGGTTTGTGAAGGACCACCTCCTCCAGTCACCTGTATGTGCACCTTCATTCTTTCTGTTTCTGTTTTTAGGCGGGTGGGCGAGGCCATGGGGGATTGTGCCTTTTTTTCAGAACAATATGTTGTCACTTAAAGTCAGGATAGAACTATTACTATTAGTATAATCTGTGTAGTAGTACTGAGTAGTAGTATTTGTTAGTAAGGGTATTTTAGTACTTTTACTGTTGCTGTGAGACAAGTAGTGGTATATAAGTGGACTATCAGTTGTAATTTGGGATTATGCATATTATGAAAAGGAATTCTCATTCCACCAAATCTGTCTCTCTTTCTCTCTCTAAACTTTCTGCACTTTCTCGCTCTATAACTAACTATATGTAAAAACATGTCTTCTTCTTCTTCTTCTTCAAGCTATCTCTATTTCTCTCTCAATCTCTATCTGATCTTCTTCTAAACTAGCTTAATCTCTACAGATCTTAACTCTATTTTACTGTTTGTTTACATTTCTAGTTGTATAAATCAGAAAACCACAAAAACATTCAAATATCAGAAAAATAGGAACCCGAGTTCCTGACACTTAAATGGTCAAGAAATGTACAGGACAAGGTTACCTAAATGAACAAAATGTTTCCTTCCATATTAAACTTCATTAAAAAAATTTCTTTTTAACAGACAGGTTTGTCTGTTTTCTGTGTTTGATATTGAACATACTCTAACTAGGTTCCCTGTGTTTGCCATATTTAGGTCACAGCTGCCCAATTCTTAGATTCATTTGCCCTGTGTTTGGGTCAGAATTCAGCATTTGCTGGTTCACTTCAGAATCTTATGTTAACAAGGCCGTCCTCTACTGGTTACCTGCACTCAATAGCCGAGATGAAAGCTGTCAATTCCTTCAGCATCGATGACAAATCTATCAAGCAAGCCTTTTCATCCAAAGAGCCAAAGTTCCTGGGTGCACAAAACAACAAGCCTGTAAACACATGGGAAAATGTGCACAATGAAGTAGAGCTTCCACGAGTGCCACCTTGGTTTGTCCATGTGGGCAGTCACAAGCTTTATCAGACCCTTGCAAGAATTTTAAGACTTGTAGGTTTATCTTTAGTTGCAGGTTAGTTTTTCAAATTAGGTATCTTTGCTTTTGTCAATATTTTAGTGGTCTAAGCTTATGCCAGATCATTTTTCCAAATTGTTTATAGACTCCCGAAGTCAAGCATCGCTATCGGTTGTTGCTGATATTCCACTAGGCTACTTACGTAAATTAGTTTCCGAGATTCGAACAAAGAGTTACAATAAGGAAAGTTGGAAATCTTGGTACCATAGAACTGGTTCAGGACGTTTAGTGCGACAGGCTAGTGTTGCTGCATGCATTCTTAATGAGATGATATATGGTTTGTCAGATCAAGCAATTGATGCATTTAGTAAGATGTTTCACATCCCCAGTATAAGATGGGAAGAAGTAGATGGAAATACGATGGAAGATGATTATTCTATGCAACAGGGCAGAGTCGGGCATACTGGGCCGAATGAGTCTGTTTGGAGGTTTTGTCAAAAGGATGGAAGGAGTCATTTGATTGATTGTGTTGGTAGTGTATTACACGAATATTTATCTAGCGAAATATGGGATCTTCCGAGTGCAAAGCAGGATTTTGTTGAACTATCTGATATTGAAGATGGGGATATTACGTTGCATTTTTTCCATGACAATGCTATGATGCACCAGGAAAGATACATTTCCTACTTTTTGTGGCTTTCACATTTCCCTTTATTACATCGAAATGTAAAATAAATTTGATGTTTGTAAATTTAACGCTCTGTTTCTTTTCCGAAACAGGTTGTCATAGACGGGATAGGAATATTTAACATGTGCCTTGGAGGGGATTTCACATCGTGTGGCTTTCTTCATTCTTCACTCTATGTGTTGCTTGAGAATCTTATTTGTTCCGACTTCCAAACTAGAAGTGCATCTGATGCCGTCTTACATGTTATTGCAGCTACATCTGGCTGTCCAACGGTGTGATGAAGTGATATTTTTTCTTCAGTTTACTTGAACTTGATAGGAAATTTATTCAACTAAACTTGTTTCAGGTAGGGCACTTGGTGGTAGATAATTCAGACTATATAATTGACTTTGTTTGTCAACAATTGCGCCATTTGGATTTGAACCCTCATGTGCCAAGTGTGCTTGCTGCTATGCTTTCCTACATCGGAGCTGCACATAATATATTGCCATTACTGGAGGAGCCGGTAAGAGTCTATATTAATCCTATTCTTGGCAATGAACTGTCCTTTCATCACTAGAACTTGTATGATGTGCTACTTGTATCTTAGCTTTATGAGGTTTTAGAGGACTCGTGCACTAACGTATGGTAGATTTTTATATAGTGAACTGGCAAAGATACAACTATCTGAAAAGATTAAACGATAAGATAATGCTTATTGTTATGCTCTTTAGATTATTTGTTTTACTTGTGCTTACATATATATTCTTACTAACGAATTATACCAATATCTCATATATTACAGATGAGGTCTGTTTCACTGGAGCTCGAGATTCTTGGCAGGCATCAACATCCTGAATTAACTGTTCCTTTCCTAAAGGTAGTTGTGTAATGAAATCTATTTGCATATGGTTCTAGTTAATCATATTATCATACAATACTAAATACAAGTACAAATTGCTACCCTTCATACCGTAAGATGTTAATGCAAATCTCTAGAAATTGTCTCATAGTTCAACATCTATATATAATGTCATCCGATCTGCATTTTAAGAATAAAGCACACCGAGATTTTCTAAAACAATATACAAGGTTTACATAAAAGTAAAAATTGCAAGGATTTATATGGTTCAGCACCCAGAACCATTATCACAGAGTTTGTGCCGTTTGATTTACTTCGTAAACTTACATCTACTATTTCAAGCTTGATTTTTGAGGATGAGTGAGAGAGCAATCCCATGCATGAAGGCTAGATGTTGTACCGCTGATTGTTAAGGTGGAATCAGTCGTGAACATAAGCACAGACCAGTTGAAGCGAACGGTTATAACATTTTATATGGTGTGGAGTAATGAGCTGATGCTAAACAAACAGACTTACACCCTTTATCGGCCGTCTTTATTGATGGGATGATGTTTTACACTGGTCTTTAAGATGTAGATAGTTCCATGATCCTACTTCAGACTTGGACCTTAAATTGTTTGCGTATTTCAAAATTAGTTTATGTTTCTTTGATCAAGGCAATTGTGGTGTTGAGCACAAATTATCGATCCTATCTCTAATATTGAAGTAGTACATATAGTATATTGTATTCTTTCTTATTGTAATTATCGTTTTTTTCTTTTTCTTAGGCCGTTGCAGAAATCGTTAAGGCATCGAAGCGAGAGGCTGTTACGTTGTGTACTCAGGCAGAGTCGTATTTAGAGGCTGTCAAGTCTAAAATGTCTACTATAGAAAAGGAGATAAAATCTGATTCAGAGTGTTCAGTGTCCCACGATCGCAATAATATTGGCGCTGCTCCTATGGATTGTGGTTAGTATTCTAAACTTTTGCAATGGTTTACATAGTGTAGCTGTAACATTAGTAATTTAATCAGGCTTAGTCTCGGATTCTGGTATCAACAATGTGAACCTAGTCCCAAAACACTCAGTAATGAACATTTAGCATAGCCGTGTTAGTTGTTTCTATGTTTATGTAGTTGCAACAAATTCACGATGCTGAAATTTCCCCTCCCCTATTGTTTTGATTGTTAGCAATATACAATTGGGTGAATGTCTTTCCAAATTACACTCATAAGTTTCATACATATCTTCAATATTTATCTATAGTTATGCAGTTGTGCAGCATGTCTTGTGACTTCTCACCCGAGTGTTACTCTGGAATCATTATCTATGTAGACACTAAACACACTTTCGGAACGAGAATTCTCTGGCATGGACTTTCAAAATACTGTTTTCCAAAGCTTAATATTATCTTATCTACATTCACAAAATTATATGATTGCCAGCTTTTCTGCAAGAAATATTCTACGGTTACAATGTGATCAGATGGATTGGAGCTTGTCCAGTCTTTACTCTTTGGACCGGAAGTTGAAAATCAGCCCATATTTGCAAAAAAAAAAACCAATTCAGAGTTGTTAAAGTTCGCTTATCTGTGATTTTAGTCCTTATAATGAGGAATTTCTTTACAAGAACTAACTGCCCAAGTAATGGTCTATCATACTTTTTAATGGTTTTGTTGTCTAAAGTTTGACAGAATAAGATATACAATTGAAATTTTAAGAGATCTTTGTGGTTTTTTAACACATTTCTTATACACTGCTCGTGTTAATACTAAGCTTAACCGCAAATAATCTTGACCAAGCTTTCGCACCCTTTTTTTAAATGTATTTTGGGACATGATGCATGAGCTAACCCAGTTTTGAGTAAAGTTCATGTTTTATTCTTAAATAAATTTCGATAAAATTTTAACTTTGTTTTACTTTAATAACTATTGAGAAAATTTATATAATTTAATACGAGAAAATCAGACCGGTGACTTCGTCAATAATGTAGATGCCTACATGGAAGAGGTGGAGTCGACGATGGTCACATTGAATGATTTTAAAAGGTACAGGCGTACAGTTGGCTCGATAGTTGGTTCATGTGTGACAGCTGTAACACCTCTTCTTATTTCTGCAATGCAAGTGGCAAGTCTAGTTGCCTTTGATATTATTGAGGTATAATTTTTTCTATTTTTAGTTTTGCTAATTTATTGAGGTATGTGTAACTAGTCTACAGTTTACACTTATTCTGACTGCTTAGGGATTTGGTTAGAAAGACAAATGACATCCTGTTTATTTTTATCTGAAAAAACGCTCCCACATCAGCAGTGTCTGGCCTGGCCCTTGTATTTCAGAAAGAGACTGTTTCCAGGGGTTCAAACCCTGGTCTATGACGATAGCAAGTATACGCTATAACTTACCCATTTTATTGATTGGCAGCTTTGGTTATGAATTATGATATATTTCGAATTGTTCTTATTGTTTTTCATTACGGAGAATCTGCACTTGCAGAAGACATAGTCCAGTATAACTTTCTAGAAAGGCTTAAACAACCTGTTCTAGTGATATATGTAAACACTTTCAGAAAACGTGATCTTCATATTTTATCTCTCATTCCGAGTCAAAAGTGTTTGATCAGTCACTTATCTTTCATATATGGCATTACTTATGACAAGGATAGGTGGACTTCATTTAGGAGACAAAGGTTTTTAAGTGACTACTAAAGACAATTCTTTGCATAGTGTGGAAGCAGAAAATTTACTATGCGACTGCTTAAAAAAAGAGTAATAATGAGCTGTCATTTGTTTTAAGAATGGTGTCTACATTTTTTAAATATAAATATTGCCAAGTACATGGTTTAAATCTTAAGTATCAGTTGCATAATTTTAATTATGTGTTGTGCAGTGTTGGCTCCTATTAACATGAACAACTTAAAGCTTTTTGTAATAAATTTGCATACAAGATCATGTGATTTACATTTATCTTCAAACTTTATTATCTACTCTTGTTGCTGATATTGCATATTAGGTCTCCGTGTCTCATCTTGGTTCTCCACTGCTTCTTAAAACTTAGGATTGCATTATGGCTCTTGCAAAAGTGGAGGCAGCCTATAAGCACGAGAAGCAGACTATGGGGGTAATTGAAGAAATTGTAGAGTTGTATTCGCGACACGATCTTAAAGATGCGCTGGATGCAGATGAGAATGTATCAGATGAGAACAGGTTGCTTCCAGCAATGAATAAGATATGGCCTTTCCTGGTTTCATGTTTCAAAAGTGAGAACCAGTTGGTGAGTGTTGCTTTGCCTCCGCTTGGTTATATCTTTGTGTGAAACATGCTCCACGACATTCGTTATACAGTTAATTTCATATACTTTCTATAAATTTCAAAACCATAATCGTGGCAAATTAATATGCTTTCCAATTCCCATAATCAACTCGGCCTTTCTACTGTGATGCTCAACTCCAAAAAAAAGACATACTCCCTCCGTCCATTTCATTTCTTTACACTTTCTATTTTGGGCCGTCCATTCCATTTCTTTACATTACTAAAAATAGTAACTTTTAACAATAAAATACATTATTACATCCACTACCTCACTCCACCTTTTCAACCCTTTACACTATTACACCCACTACTTCACTTATTTTAACAATAAAATTACTATTACACCCACTACTACATTTATTTTAACAATATTACATCCACTATCTTGGTTTCCGTGCAAAAAACAAATGTAAAGAAATCAAAAAAACGGAGGGAGTATATTTTTTTAAATGATTGGTTATGAAGGAAGCATTACATTTTAAACAGATCGGTATCAATACTGAGCTTAAGAGTGTGGTTGGGATAGGTGATGGATGACAACATATAGGAGCTTTATTGTTATATGTTAGACTTCTTTTTATAAATGTATCTCTTATTTTCTAGTAACAGAAAAAGAAAAATGTATTACTGCAAGGGTTATATTAGCACTATCTCGATTTAAGGATGTGTGATCTTCACTGCTATTATTACGCAGTTTCAAGCAATCTGTTCGAGTGAATGATCTATATCCTCATAATTGAAATCTAGTAGCTCATTTGATTTACTAATTGATGCTTTGTAAGTTCTTTACTTGTATATTCTAACGGTTGATTAAACAGGCTGTTCGCAAATGCTCGGCTGTAATAAGCAGTTCGGTGCAAGTTTGCGGGGGAGATTTCTTTTCACGCCGCTTCTATACTGATGGGGGGCACTTCTGGAAGCATCTAAACACATCACCATTTAAGAAGAAACCTATCTCAAAACAAGAGAAAGCACCTCTACAACTTCCTTACCGAAGTACTCCTATAACATCTGAGAATTCAATGGCCGAGGTGTCCGATTTGAAGGTTCAGGTGGCAGTTCTCAATATGATTGGTGAGATATCCCGGAACAAAAGGAGTGCTTCAGCACTGGATGCGGTCCTCAAAAAGGTGAGTGGTTTTGTTGTAGGCATTGCATGCAGCGGCGTGACTGGGCTTCGTGATGCATCAATAAATGCCCTAGCTGGCCTTGCCTGTATTGACCCTGATCTGATTTGGCTTCTTTTAGCTGATGTTTACTACTCAACCAAGAAAAACACACCGCCACAGCCCACTGCAGATTTTCCGAAAATACATCAAATTTTACCCCCACCACCATCTACCAAAAGCTACCTTTATGTACATTACGGAGGTCAGAGTTATGGTTTTGACATTGATTTCTCTTCAGTAGAGATTGTTTTCAAAAAATTACATTCTCAGGTTTTCATTTCCCAGTTCTACATTTAGATGTCAAGATGACAGCATATACATGTACAGTTAGGAGGGAATAGCTACTGTATGTTGTCATTTATGAATTACTAGTATACATGTACAGTAAGAGTTTTAACTGAAATCCACTAATTTTATCGCTTGTAGTGACAGAAATGTAGCGAAGAAGATGCGAACTGTCTTTTTCTTCTTCTTCTTTTTTTTTTAATGTTGTCATATAACTATCTATTACCGTAAGAGTATGTGTTAAGGTTATTTTCCTTGTTAATGATAGTAACATTTTTGTAAATTTTTTGGAAAATCACGTTATTTGGTAAGATATTAATGAGGTAGACGTCACTTGAATAATTGACTTAATTTTTCAGTTAAAATTTTTCATTGCCGATGACCTTAATTCAAACATAAACACTACCTTACTAGATTTTAAGGGTCCAAATTTGTTTCGAAAATTCTTTTTGTTTAAAAGTTATTAGCTAGAAAAACCAACGAACTTGTTAGTTTTTGGCAATT
The DNA here is from genome assembly GCA_037693485.1 of Kitagawia praeruptora. Lineage (NCBI taxonomy): Eukaryota > Viridiplantae > Streptophyta > Magnoliopsida > Apiales > Apiaceae > Kitagawia > Kitagawia praeruptora. The sequence goes on along the minus strand of CM075348.1, from coordinate 6,760,506 downwards.
TAACCAATGCTCTTAATTGTTTTCAAAATAAATTCAACAAACTTTACAAAATTATGAAAAACTTAAATATAGTTAGATTAACATTTTGGGTGTATGCCAAGTTGATGAAAGAAACTACTCTTACTGGGCTTACTAAAAATTCAGAGAAAAACAAATTTTTTGTGAAGCCTTCATAACAACACATACAGTGATTGAATGTTACAATTCAGAGGTAATGGAAAACAAGGTTGTGACTTTAATAATGATTTCGTTTCCCAATTTTATTTTCTTGCTCTAATGAAATGTAAAAACTTATTGTAGCTATTGCGTTTGTTCATATGCTTCACTCAACATTTTCAAAATTTGAAACTTACTGTATTCTGATGTTTTACATTTTCAAGAAAATGTCAAATGCTTATTCGTTTAAAGTCTTTTGATATCAAGTTTTGTTTTATGTTGTGTTTTGTTCGTTGATTTCTTTATGTATCAGAGACTATTACTGCACATTACTTCGTAGACTTGCAGGAAAGTAGTATATGCACCTTCTTGTTTCTTGATTCTTTAAGTTGTTCAAACATTTTTTGTCGTAATTCTGAATGTCTGAATCCTACTGCTGTTTTGCTTATCATCTTGATGGTGAACCTGGCTTGTGGTGGACTTTGTCATAGGATGCATCTGATACAGTCTCTTGTTCTCCTCTATTCCACCTAGTCATTACTACTCTTTTAGTTCCATCATTCGTTCATTCTTGCGTAGGCATACCCTCCCATCCTATACATTTCCCCACATAAGTAAATCGTAAAAGAGAGGATGGGAGGGACCGAAGAGGAGAGAAAGTGTGTAGAAATGGGAATTCATGGTGTGATAGACATGATGGAAACTTCACGTGCTGTATTATAAGCTTGCTAATAACTAATTTTTTTGTTTACGTGACCTGGAATTTGGATTATTTACATATTCTTGTTATTCTTAAAAAAAAAAAAGAAGAATTTTGAGTAGTTTTTCTGTTGCTCAAAATTAAACTTCTCCGTGGAATAAACCACCATATACTGTGATGGTTGCACTTATTATTTAAATTATCTTCTTTTTTTTTTTTTTTTGAATAATATTTAAATTATCTTCTTGAAAGCTAAATTTCATTCAGTGGATACTAAGTCCACATTTCAAGTTGGTTCTTGTGCTCTAAATATTTCTTCGTGGTGTTTTCCTTGAATCACTGAGCTTAACTTAAATGGTGGAAAAGTAACTGCCTGCAAGTTACTGTTTATTTGCCTAGATGGCTGTTATAGGTCGGGGGACGACCTATTACATTGCATGCAATGGGGGGATTTCATTATAGGCTGATCACCTGTAATGGAAGTTGTTGTCGAGACATTATGTTTGGCTCAGTAGAGAAAAGGGTTAATTCTTGTGTTTTCTTATTTGATCCAGGAGAACCTTAAAGAATACAAAATCTTGTATACCTTTTCATTGGAACTTTGTTGATATTTTGTCATATACCCATCTGAACTAAACTCTATTCATTTGCAAGGTTATATAAACCCACCAGTATGCTTATTTCAAGAATACGATCCTTTCATTGTCTTTTGTTTCTAGTTGGTAATCTTGCTGAGCATGCTTTTTCGCTCATACTTGAAATTTTTAATGTTGTACAGTCAATACTGAGGAAGGGGAACCAGTGGAAAGCAAATAGGGGAAAAGCGAAGTGTGGGAAAAGTTAGTTGTATTTCTTTTGCGGTGTTGTATGAGTTTTTGCCTAGCTGGAAGAATATTATGTATCTTGTAATTATATACAGGTCCGGTCCAGGTGCAGGTCCACCAGGACAACTGCCCTGGGCCCAAAATTCTGAAAAATAAATTTTAGCCCATGTTATATTATGTCTTGCCTGGTTTGTTAGTATAATTTCTGGCCCAAGTTCTTAAGTTAGTCTCGATTTTAGTTTCATTTTTAACTAGGCCCATTTGCATGTTGTCGGCCCATATTTTATTCTGTTCTACTATCCGGTCCATTACCATTCACCTTGTTTTAGTTTGAATTTTTCTACTGCCATGTCATCTTAGTATTAGCAGGTGTGTTTGATTTTATTTTCTATTATTGTAGTTAATGTCTAATCATTATGTGGTCATTACTTTAATTAATTGTATAATCATTATTAGCATTCAAGTAATCATCATTTTATTAATTACGCATTCCTCCTTGTAATTTAATTAGTACTTTTAAATTGTTTTCCTTTTTGTCTCGTTAATGTAGGTATATTTTATTTGTTAATTAGTTAAATCAAATCTCACTAAAAATTTTGTTCTAATTCGACTAAATTAAAAATTAAGGCTTGCGAAAATGTTAGTCTCTGTGGATCGATATCTAAAATACTAAAACTAGATCGTGCACTTGCCATTAATTTTTATGTTAGTACTATGATGTTTCATTTGTTTGATTTTATTAGGAATTATCTTGAATTATTTTTGGTATTATCATATTAAATGTTTTGGGGGGAAAAAATTTAGGGCCCTTTTTTCGAGTTTCGCCCTGGGCCCTAATAAAGTATGGAACGGCCCTGCTTATATACTTAGATACCCTGAATTTTTGTTGTGATAGAACAAAAGCGTTAAGTGAGATGTATCGATGTGATCATATTGTAGCAGTGATTTTGTGTAGTAATATAACCGAAGCTGCTAGTTCTTGTATAATATTTTCTCTTTATGGCTTTTGAGATATAGTATAGCTTTTCTTTTGTCAAAAAAAAAAAAGATATAGTATAGCTTTTCTTATGAGAAAAAAAAGTAAATAGTATGGGTGAAATCAGGGGATTGGTTTTGGGCTGTTACAAACAGCTAGACAGCGGGACAAGCATATAATAGTAAACATTTAACTCTCTATTATATCCACTATTCTGTCAAGTTGAATACTGGTTTAAACGATTGCTGATTAGAAAAGCATATGCATACAAGACCTTTAGTGACTACGAAAGGAAGAGATACCGCTTAAATCATCAAGAAGATGGACTGACTGAATTAAAACACATTCCTTCCTCGTATAGAAGAATCATCAGCTTGGGGGATAATATCATGCTACACATCAACTATGGAATCGGGTTGGAGGATGGGGAAAAGGGGTTTGCCGATACCATGATTAACCATACTACCTCCTTCTGCAGCATGACACAATCGGGTTGCTCTAAACTGTTAGGATCTAGAGTGCGGAAGCGATATAATTCAACCAAAGATTTAAAGAGAAAAATATAAAGACTGTAAAAATGACACCGGGATTTTTAGGTGGAAAAACCCTCTTTGAATAGAGGTAAAAAACCACCGGCGAGAGAGCCAAAAATATCCACTATAATAAAATGGGAGTACAAGAATATTTCCTTCTAAGACTGACAGAGAATAGCCCAAGTTAACAACTCTCTACGGGTTAAATAATTATACCCGAAATATAGAAAGAGAGGATGAATGAGAGGAAATATAAGAGAGGAGGTTGTGGTGCATTTAATTGATCACCAAGCATGGGTATTTATAGTACCCGGATGTAGTGTGAATAAGAAGTGTGAAGCCACCCATTTTTCTTCCTGCACCAACTCCTCACACCCATTTTTCTTCCTGCCATCCTTTACCAAGTCCAAACAATTTGTTTGTAGCCCACCACAGCCATTTGACTTGTGCAATGGTGAGCCACCGTCCAACAAATCTCCAGCTTGACTCACCATTCAGCAAAACGCTCTTCTCGCCATGAACACCTTGATCAGGTGTGGATGATACCAGCTAAGTTAAGACAATGATCAAACTTAGCTGATGGAAGTGGCTTGGTTAACATGTCTGCAGGATTATCGGCTGTATGAACCTTCTCGACTGTAAGATTTCCTGCAGCAACAGTATCTCGGATAAAGTGGTGCCTTATATCAATATGCTTGGTCTTGGAATGATATTTGCTGTTCTTGGTTAAATGGACAGCACTCTGACTATCACTGAATACAACCAGAATATCTTGTTGTATACCAAGTTCGCTTACCAAGCCTCGGAGCCATATAGCCTCTTTCATACCTTCAGTAGCAGCAATGTATTCTGCTTCAGTGGTTGACAATGCCGCAATGGCTTGTAATGAAGAATACCAACTGATTGCAGAACCACACAAGGTAAATATATAAGCAGAAAGAGATCTTCTCCGATCTAAGTCACCACCATAGTCAGCATCAACATATCCAACTACGCCTCCGGGATCAGCTCTGTGTCTATCAAATACCAAACCAATATCAGATGAACCCTTCAAATAACGAAGAATCCATTTCACTGCTTCCCAATGTTGTTTTCCTAGATTGTGCATGAATCTGCTAACCAAACTAACAGCATAGGCCAAATCAGGCCGGGTACACACCATGGCATACATTAAACTTCCAACGGCATTAGAATAAGGAACGTGTGACATTCGCCTTTTACCTTCTTCGGATTGTGGACACTGTGCAGATGATAATTTGAAATGAGCAGCAAGTGGAGTATTAACAGGTTTACAATCTTTCATGTTGAACCTGTCGATCATCTTCAAAACATAATTCTTCTGTGACAACAGAAGCTTACCTGCCTGACGATCTCTACTAATCTCCATTCCAAGAATCTTCTTGGCGGGACCTAAGTCCTTCATATCAAATTCACTACTCAACTGGGCTTTTAGCTTGTTAGCGAGAGATTTATCTCGAGCAGCAATTAACATGTCATCGACATAAAGCAACAAGTACACGAAAGACCCATCTGATGTCTTCTGAAAATAAACACAATTATCATAACTACTTCTAGAGTAGTCGTGTTCAATCATGAAGGAATCAAACCTTTTATACCATTGTCTAGGAGACTGCTTCAGACCATAAAGAGACTTCTTCAACCGGCATACACGGTCTTCTTTTCCCGGAACAATAAACCCCTCAGGTTGATGAATATAAATTTCTTCTTCGAGATTTCCATGAAGAAATGCAGTTTTCACATCTAACTGTTCCAACTCTAAATCATGCAACGCAACCAGAGCAAGTAATGTACGAATAGAGGTATGTCGGACAACAGGAGAGAATACCTCATTGAAGTCAATGCCTTCATGTTGATCAAATCCTCTGACAACAAACTTGCTTTGTGTCTTGCACTTTCAACGCCAGGGATGCCTTCTTTCTTCTTAAAGATCCACTTACAACTGATGGCTCTCTTACCCTCAGGTAACTTCACCAGATCCCAAGTATCATTTTTATGAAGACTCTCAATCTCTTCTTGCATAGCTGTAACCCATCTTGCTGAGTCGGTACTAGAGATAGCCTCACTACTGGAAAAATGCCCTACAACATCGGTTTTTGGCCGATGTTAAAGGTGTTTCAGAACCGATGTCTATGTCGGTGTAGATAAAGGGGGGGTCTTTCATCGATTCCTGACCGATTTCAAAGATGACTATAGACATCGGTTCTATTAAAAAAGTTGATGTCTTTCCTGTTGTTTAACATCGGTTTTTGTAGGAGAACTGATGTTTAATAACAACTTAGACATCAGCTCATTAACTAAACGATGTTTAATACAATCTTTAACATCAGTTTAAAATAACAATGATATTTTTAACATCGGTTTTTGTAACATAATTGATGTTTAATATTTCCTTTAACATCCATTCTTGTTACAAAACCGATGTTTAATACCTATTCTCTAACAAAAATAATACCAAAAAAAGCTGTATTGATGCAACTTATATCACTCTAAAACTCAAACACTCATCAAAATAAAAAAAACTCGATTAACATTATTAAAAAATTTCAGCATATACATTAATGACTATTCACAAAATCGACAAACTAGCTACATTTCAAGTCAAAATGTCTATTCCAAAACAAAAGCATAATTCACATACTACTCCATCTAATTGTTTTGTGGTCCGTCGCCTAAAGGGTTGTTGCTGCTTGATTGTTCTGCAATCTTGAAGGCTTCTGTTACTGATAATTGCATCCCCTCTTTTTGCTCTGTTTCACTTGTTTTGCCGTAGCTCGAGCTTGATACCTTAGATATTGAAAATCCAAAGCTACCAAAGTCCCATGATCTATGTAAAATGTATAACCAACTGCTAACAAAGTCTCCTAGTAATATACTGTAATATACTGCAACATCATTGGAGAAAGTAGGTAAGTGCATTTCAAATAAAATGAAACCATATTTATTATAAGACTACATAATGAAATTCAATCAGTTATATCACTAATGTTAATAACTTCAGTTCGTTTAGTCTCATTAAATTTTCCAATGGATTTAACCTGCATGAGAAAGTTAGGTACTGTCTATTATACAACTCCAGTTAAGAACAATAAAGTACAACCTCCCATGTAATTTAAGTTATAATTCTACGACCAAAGGCAAGTGAAATCCAGTCAATACTACAACCAGATTTCTTCAAGAAAATAGACTCTCTACTACTAGGGTCTGATCACATCTCATCAACCAGACCCTACTTCCAAGTGGGATATACTAGGTATGCTTGTACTAAAATAGAATCTTGACAGAGGTATATATCAATTGAATACCTTCGAATTGCATAATGTGCAGAACAAAGCATCTTCACCTGTGCCTTCATGCTCAACTGTTACATTTATGCGACAATGTTCATTTACATACAGTGCACATAAGATCCCTCCAGTAGTGCACTCCGTTTTCCTCTTCGAGACTCCCGTCTGAAAACCAATCACTCCAGTTACTTCTATTGATCCTTTTCTTGAGGAGTTATGTGTTGGTATTGGGCTTTTCGAAGCTGCCGATGGAGAGGAATTTACCCCTGTAGTTTGGTCAGAGTTTTTCCTTGGCATATTCTTAGCTGGGACACCCTGCCTGATATCACGCTGATTCGTCATTACAGAATCAAATTTAAACATAATACCAGGATCATTGTACCAATTTAATAGTACCAAGTCAATGGAATGTTTTAATATTACATTTTACAGAAAAGGAGCATTGTTATAGAAAAGGACCATTTAGACGAATCTTTCTATAGAACCATAATACAACACTTACTTATGTTTCAAGATTATCATAATGCAACCTGTTTTGGTAAGCAGTGATAAAGCTGTCCCTTTCATTCTCCGGAAAAAATCTCTAAATGGTTCCCAAGCTATGTAAATGAACCATTTACAGTTAAGATAATTACAAGTAACATAATGGACAATGTAACACAAAAGACTACCAATATTCAAGACATCAAGCCCCTTCATGATAATGGATTTTCAAAAGACCTCGATTTTAGAGATGAATTTCATGGAACATGAAGCATACCAACTCAATTTCAAGGTACAACTGTACTAACTTCTACCAACTCAATTTTCTGCATTATTAAAATTTGCTGATTAAACCATTTTCACAGTAATATGATAAAACAACATCAACTTCACTTGGTGGTCAAATAATTTTTAATTACACCATAATTAAAACACACAATTTATAACATGACCTGCGCTAATTATACATGTCAAGACTCATGACGAGCAACAAAAGGTAATATAATCAAAATCACAAAAGTGGCATTTAAATTGGTACCTTAATTTGTACATCCAGAAAATAAGAACCCAGCAAGATAAGAATTATGTGATTGCTCCGAACTATCTCAATTGAGCATCTGAAAAATAAAATCCCAAAATAAAAAACCTTAATATTATCAAATTGATTCAACAAAAAGATGAACTGACCAAAATTCTCAAAAGAAAGACTTACAAACAGGTTCAAATCGATGTATACTGGTTTGCTGCGAAGACCCAAATAAATCTGCCAAAGTCGACATTCCAAATCGAAACAAACGATTTGATTTAAAGGTTATTTAGCATAAATAGAACTGATTGCAACCTAGGTTTGTACTTAATTAGGGTTTGTGCTTTGATTGTGTGAGATGGTGAGTGTCAATTTGTGAGAAATAGTATAAATTAGGGTTTGAGATGGGATTTCAGAGATGAGAGGAAGATGGTGAGAGAGAGAGAGAGAGAGAGAGAGGAGAGAGCGACGAGCGAGAGGCCATAAAGATGAAAGAGGGATAATGATAGAGAGGGGAGAGAGAGAGGGAGGAGAGAGCTGAGAGGTTAGGGAGAGCGAGAGGAAAGGGGGGAAAAATAGGGTGAAGTGAAATTTTGGGGAAATTGTTTGTGTAATAAAGGGGGAAAAGTAAGTACGCTTCAGTTTTTAATTTTTTAAAAAGGAGAATAGACAACTGTTATTATAATAAGTGATGTCTGAAATGCGTTTTAACATCGGTAATGTAATAACTGATGTTTAAAATACTTTTAACATCAGTGACATTTTTAGCTGATGTTAAAGGTGTGATGTTATATCTACCAATTCTAGTAGTGCCTCAGAGTAACTTCTGGGCTCATTAGAATCATCAATATCTTGCGCAACAGCTAAAGCAAAAGCAATGTTGGCACTTAATTTGGTCAACGTATCTTTGAGTCGTCCTTTTTGGTCTCTGTTCAGGAAGATTTTGAGCCATAGACCATGGTTGTGGTAAACCTCGCCTTTGTGGTTGACGTTGTGGAGTACTTCTGTGGTCAGCAACAATAGTTTGATTGTTGAAATTTTGTGGAGTGGAGGAAGTTGGGACATTTTCCTCTTCATCTGAAGTTTTGACTTCGAACTCCACCTTCTCTAAGGTACTGTCTATATCATTTGTGCCTATAGAAGGATCAACAACATCTTTTCCAGAAGATAGCATAATATTTTCATTAAATGTAACATTTCGGCTATGCAAAACCTTTTTAGACTCAGGGTCATATAACCGATAACCTTTGACCCCTAAATCATAACCCAAGAAAATGCATTTTTTCGCACGAGGTTCCAATTTTCCCTCGTTCACATGGGAATAAACAGGACAACCAAATATTCTAAGGTTAGAATAATCAACAGGTTTACCTGACCAAACTTCTTCTGGAATATTGCCGTCAAGTGAACTGTTTGGGGAGCTGTTTATCAAATAACATGCCGTGGATGCCGCTTCTGCCCAAAACTCTTTCCCTAAGCCAGAATGAGAGAGTAAACAACGAACCTTTTCCAATATAGTTCTGTTCATACGTTCTGCAACTCCATTTTGTTGCGGGGTCCCTGGAATGGTGTGGTGTCTGGCAATACCTTCCTTTTTGCAGAAAACATTAAATTCAGTAGAACAGAATTCAAGACCATTGTCAGTTCTCAATCTTTTCACCTTCCTACTAATCTGGTTTTCAATCAAGGTTTTCCAATCCTTGAAAGTTGAAAATGCATCATTTTTGTGTTTTAGAAAATAAACCCAGAGCTTTCTTGAGAAATCATCAATAATGGTCAGCATATAATGACATCTTCCTTTAGAAGGAACTCGTGAAGGACCCCAAAGATCCGAATGGATATAATCCAATGTACCTTTAGTTATATGAACGCCTTTTGAAAAATTAACCTTTTTCTGCTTACCAAAAATACAGTTTTCGCAGAAATCAACCTTACCGGTACAATGGCTTCCGAGTTTTCCTTCCTTGTTGAGGACCTGCATTCCCTTTTCACTCATGTGGCCCAAACGCATATGCCACAAATTTGTATCATCAGTGGATGAGATAACATCTGCAGAACCTGAAATAGTTGAACCATGCAGCGTATACAAACTACCAGATCTATTTGCCTTTAGTAATACAAGAGCACCTTTGGACACTTTTAGAACTCCACCTTCAGCTGAATACTTACACCCTAGTGATTCAAGGGTGCCTAAGGAGATGAGATTCCTTTTTAAGTCGGGGACGTGTCTAACACCGGTCAAAGTTCTAGTAATACCATCATGAGTTTTAATTTGGACTGTACCTAAATCGACAACTTTGCATTGAGCATCGTTACCCATCAAAACAAGACCACCATCAATTGGCTCATAGGTAGCAAACCAATTTCTATTAGGTGACATGTGAAATGTACAGCCAGAATCAAGTATCCACTCACTTCTAGACCTTTGTTCTATGTCAGCCGCTATTAATAACTCCCCATCAGAACCGGACTCAACGACACTAGCTTCGGCATGGTGATCGGGTTGTTTAACTTTACCCTTATCTTCTTTATCTTGCTTATTTTTTAATTTAAAGCATTCAGAGACTTCATGTCCTTTCTTCTTGCAATAACGACAAAACTTAGAGTTTCTACCTCTAGATTTTGATCTGGGCCTATTCTTACTGTTACTACCAATTTCAGCATTTCTCCCTCTAATAACCAAGCCTTCACCCGAATTTTCAGAATGAATTTCGGTATCAAATTTTTCTTTTGACAATAAATGTGACTTGACATCTTCAAAAGACAAGCTAACACGATTTCCATATAGCATAATTTCTTTGAAGTGTTTATATGAGGGTGGTAGTGAGACAATAAGTAAAATGGCTTTATCTTCATCATCAATAGTGACATCTAGGTTTTCTAAATCAACAGTAATTGAATTAAACTCATTTAAGTGAATTTGAATAGGAGTACCTTCTGACATACGGAGTGTGAAGAGACGCTCCTTAAGTCGCAATTTGTTTGCAAGGCTCTTGGTCATGTAGAGAGACTCCAATTTAGTCCACATGTTTTCGGCGGACTTTTCTTTAATGACCTCACGCAATACTTCTCGTGATAAACAAAGCTGGATCACGGATAACGCCTTCTCATCAATTTCAACCCACTGATCATCTGTTATAGTGGCCGGCTTCTTTGATTTACCATCCAAAGCTTTCTTTAAACCATTTTGGATTAAAACGGCTTGCATTTGGACGCGCCATATAGCGAAACTAATTTTACCGTCAAATTTCTCAATATCGAATTTTGTCGACATAGTAAAAATCTTAGTTGAAAAATATAATGTCTCTGATACCAATTTGTTAGGATCTAGAGTGCGGAAGCGATATAATTCAACCAAAGATTTAAAGAGAAAAATATAAAGACTGTAAAAATGACACCGGGATTTTTAGGTGGAAAAACCCTCTTTGAATAGAGGTAAAAAAACCACCGGAGAGAGAGCCAAAAATATCCACTATAATAAAATGGGAGTACAAGAATATTTCCTTCTAAGGCTGACAGAGAATAGCCCAAGTTAACAACTCTCTACGGGTTAAATAATTATACCCGAAATATAGAAAGAGAGGATGAATGAGAGGAAATATAAGAGAGGAGGTTGTGGTGTATTTGAGGTGTGTTGTTTATGTTGTGGTGCATTTAATTGATCACCAAGCATGGGTATTTATAGTACCCGGATGTAGTGTGAATAAGAAGTGTGAAGCCACCCATTTTTCTTCCTGCACCAACTCCTCACACCCATTTTTCTTCCTGCCATCCTTTACCAAGTCCAAACAATTTGTTTGTAGCCCACCACAGCCATTTGACTTGTGCAATGGTGAGCCACCGTCCAACATAAACAAAAATAAACAGTATTCTACAGAGGGGTTCCTGTTTTTATATTTTGGATATGGATATGGATTTAATCGAATCCGATCCAAACCCGACCCGTTGACAAGAGCCTAGATGGGAGGAATAACCAAAACTGAACCTATTGATTATAACCAAAAAGGAAGAGAAGCAGGTAAACTGTGGAGACCCGTTAACTAGGAGAAAACAAAAATGCCCCTTAAGATCAAATATATCAGTGGAGCATATAAGCAATCCTTTCGGACGTCAGCCACCAACTTCATACAAATAGAATAAATTAAGGTCCCACTTATGTACATTGAAACCACATAAACCTCTTAATTTGCAGTCATAATTACAAACGATATCAAAGCACGCCTAGGACCAATACATCACAGATGACTTATGAGTGTTCAAATCACCTCAAAACCTGTATGCCTCATGGCCCTCATTATAACATCACAAAAGAGCTATATCACAGAATCTATACTGTTATCTATGTTCTGATACCCAAACGATAGGTGACGCCAACTTGTTTTACAATTCCTATAAATGAACTGGTTGTACAGTGTTGTATGTACATACCTTGTGACAGGTATATTAAAGAGAGCAATTCTCCAGGTAGATTCACAATCCTCTTTTATATGGACATGAGATGACTCTTGGCACTGTAACCTAGCGGACACCACTTTAAGGTTGAAAGTTTGATTTGAAACTTACTGGAAGTAGGGTGTGTGACTATTTAAATTTCTGTAATTTACCATTTTTTTTATTAAAAAAGGTACATGTTCTGTGCCACTAGCTTCTCTGAGAATGAACCTCAAAATATTTGTTATCACTCCCACCCTCATCTCTCCGCCCTAAAATTGCAGCAATGCAGGGCAAGTGAATGAAAGGGGAGTACAAATTTGAATAAATATGCTAAAAGCCTCAAAACAAAGAAAGAATACTCATTCACAATATCAGAGAAGGCGCAATTCTTCAATTTAAGATGGGGAAGCTAACTATCATGAGGGTTTTATTTTTTCTTAATGTATAAAATACGCGTTGAGTGGGGTTTGTACAAGTCATACATATAGAAGAAAAAGAAATACAGTAATTAAAGAACAACAGGAAGATGTAAAACTATTCAAAAATTCATGATTCTGTTAATATGCAGTAATGGCGACTGGCGAGCACCAGAAAAGATGTACATGACCTTTAGGAAAGTACCAGAATTCTCATTTGCTTAAAACCCTTGCATGCGTGCACTAGGGTTGGAGACTCATTTTGTCATGCATATATAATCAAAGCTTCCGCTGTTAAAGCTTCTGTTGAGATTCAATTATAATTGCATTCAGCATGATATGAACAACAGCTTCATAAACAGCGTTTTTGTAGTTCATTCCATCGTCAGTACATTGATCCCCGCATTTTTGACTCAATTAGTCACTTCCACTGAATTCCTGAGAAACCGGTAACAAAGCGACCAAGTAAGCATTTATCTGTTGTAAAGAACTTCTGTACTCAGTCGAATTTGTAATCCTAAGCATATCCCAAAGCCCAGCACCTATCACCAAAACATCAGGGTAGCTCTTGTGTCTCACAAATTCCATTATTATATTTGTCAAATTTCTTGCATAAGGAGCCCACAGAAAATCCAACCTTAACCCAATGCTATTGATCACAGTCTGATAATTAGTCCCGGCAAAATGGGTCTGGATCCGAAAAACCGAACCGAAATATGTGGAACCGAATTCGAAATTGGATCCGAAATAGATTATCCGAAATTGTATCCGAAACCGAAACAATCTGAATCCGAACCGAAACCGGTTCAATTTAATCAAATCCGATAACGATCCGAAAACCGATTTGACCCGATCCGAAGATTAACCGAACCGGAAATTTAACCAAAAATTATCCGAAATACTGTATCCAATGATGACCATGTATCCGATTATAATCAGAACCGATCAAATCCGAATAAAAATTTACCCGAACCGAATATGACTTGAATCCGATGTAAATCCGAAACTAAAAATAACTTAATCGAAAAATATCCAATAAAATAATTTTATATAGATTAATATTTTATTGACCTTTATTAGTTTAGTTTTGTCAATTTTTATATTTTCTGATTTGCTATATATTTATTATTGTCATTGAATATTGCTTACGATATTTTGTATATAATAATCTTTTAATTCAATTATCAAATATAAATTAATAAATTCTGGACATAATTAGCAAAAAAATAAATAAATTCTGCATATTTTGGGCAGGAATTAAAGTGCATTCACTTATATAGCGCTTATTGAAGCGCTGTCTAAGTGAGTGCATTCACTTCCATAGCGCTTATGGAAGCGTTATATAAGTGATGTATCTAATTTTGACCTATTCTGTCTTATTTAATAAATTTTGACACATGTATTTTTTTAAAAACATTTTTTATTTTTTGAAAATTTGGAAATACCACTAAATTAGATATATCTTGACATCCGTACGGTTGGATCGTCGAGAAATAATTTAAAAAAAATAAAATCAACAATCCGTGACAAGACAATAGTTACGAGTATTAGTCAATTTGGTAGTTGACTACTAAGATCTCCAACCAAATTAATATTTAATTTTTTGAAAATTTGGGAATATCACTATATTAGATATATCTTGAGATCCGTACGGTTGGATCATCGAGAAATATTTTTAAAAAATAGAATCAACAATCTGTGACGAAGCACTAGTTACGAGTACTAGTCAATTCGGTAGTTGACTACTATGTTCTCCAACCAAATTAATTTTTTATTTTTTGAAAATTTGGGAATGTCGCTAGATTAGATATATCTTGAGATCCATACGGTTGGATCGTCGAGAAATAATGTTTAAAAAATAGAATCAACAATCTGTGACAAAGCACTAGTTACGAGTACTAGTCAATTCGGTAGTTGACTACTAAGATCTCCAACCAAAATAATTTTTTATTTTTTGAAAATTTGAGAATATCACTAGATTTGATATATCTTGAGATCCGTACGGTTGGATCGTCGAGAAATAATTTTTAAAAAATAGAATCAACAATCCGTGAGAAAACACTAGTTACGAGTACTAGTCAATTCGATGGTTGACTACTAAGATTTTAAACCAAATTAATTTTTTATTTTTTACAAATTTGAGAATATCACTAAATTGGATATATCTTGAAATCCGTACGGTTGGATCATCGAGATATACTTATTAAAAAATAGAATCAACAATCTGTGATAAAACACTAGTTACGAGTACTAGTCAATTCAGTAGTTGACTACTAAGACCTACAACCAAATTAATTTTTTCTTTTTTGAAAATTTGGGAATATCACTAGATTAGATATATCTTGAGATCCGTACGGTTGGATCGTCGAGAAATAATGTTTAAAAAATAGAATCAACAATCCGTAACAAAACACTAGCTACGAGTACTAGTCAATTCGGTAGTTGACTACTAAGATCTTCAACCAAATTAATTTTTTATTTTTTGAAAATTTGGGAATGTCACTAGATTAGATATATCTTGAGATTCGTATGGTTGGATCATCGAGAAATAATATTTTAAAAATAAAATCAACAATCCGTGACAAAACACTAGTTACGAGTACTAGTCAATTTGGTAGTTGACTACTCAGATCTCCAACCAAATTAATATTTTACTTTTTTAAAATTTGGGAATATCACTAGATTAGATATATCTTGAGATCCGTACGGTTGGATCGTCGAGAAATAATATTTAAAAAATAGAATCAACAATCCGTGACAAGCACTAGTTACGAGTACTAGTCAATTCGATAGTTGACTACTAAAATTAATCTCCAACAAAATTAATTTTTTATTTTTTAAAAATTTGGGAATATCACTAGATTAGATATATCTTGAGATCCGTACGGTTGGATCGTCGAGAAATAATTTTTAAAAAATAGAATCAACAATCCGTGACAAAGCACTAGTTACGAGTACTAGTCAATTCGGTGGTTGATTATTAAGATCTCCAAACAAATTAATTTTTTATTTTTTGAAAATGTGGGAATATCACTAAATTAGATATATCTTGAGATCCGTACGGTTGGATATTCGAGATAAATTGTTTTAAAAATAGAATCAACAATCCGTGACAAAGAACTAGTTACGAGTACTAGTCAATTCGGTAGTTGACTACTAAGGTCTCCAACCAAATTAATTTTTTATTTTTTGAAAATTTGGGAATATCACTAGATTAGATATATCTTGAGATCCGTACGGTTGGATTTTCGATAAATAATTTTTTTAAAAAAAGAATCAACAATTCGTGACAAAGCTCTAGTTACGAGTACTAGTAAATTCAGTAGTTGACTACTAAGATCTCCAATCAAATAATTTTTTTATTTTTTGAAAATTGGGAATATCACTAGATTTGATATATCTTGATATCCGTACGGTTGGATCGTCGAGAAATAATTCTTAAAAATAGAATAACAATCCGTGACAAAACACTAGTTACGAGTACTAGTCAATTCGGTAGTTGACTACTAAGATCTCCAACCAAATTAAATTTTTTTTTTATGAAAATTTGGGAATATTACTAGATTAGATATATCTTGAGATCCGTACGGTTGGATCGTCTAGAAATAATTTTTAAAAAATAGAATAACAATCCGTGACAAAACACTAGTTACGAGTACTAGTCAATTTGGTAGTTGACTTCTAAGATTTCCAACCAAATTAATTTGTTTATTTTTGAAAATTTGCGAATATCACTAAATTAGATATATTTTGACATCCGAAAGTTGGATCGTCGAGAAATAATTTTTTTGAAACGAACAAAAAACCGTAACAAAGCACTAGTTACTAGTACTAGTCAATTTAGTTGTTCATTGATAAGATCTCAAGCCAAAATAATTTTTTGGTTTTTAGAAAATTTGGGTACATCAAAAAATTAGATATATCTCGACAATCCGATCCGAACCGAATGTTTCTACATCCAAACAAAATCCGATCCGAATAGTAAAAATCCGAAAGAGAACCGAATCCAATTTGATCCGATCTTAATCCATAATTTATTCGATTTTAATCCGAATTTTACCCGAACCGAATCAGATCCGATCCGAACTGAACATGCTCTAAATAGTACCTTAACCGAAAGTGGATCCGAACCGAATCAAATCTGATCCGAACCGAACAGGCTCTAAATAGTACCTTAACCGAAAGTGGATCCAATCCGAAGCAGATCCGATCCGAAACCGATCCGTTTACCCGATTTGCCAGGTGTACTGATAATTACTATGCCTCTTAAACAAATCCCCCTGAACCAATTCCATCTTTTCGGGACCCAAAACCAAACCCAACAAGGAAACAACAAATAGCCGTGCTTGAGAATCCCCTGCCACAACCACCCACGACCCATTTAACAAATCAAATGCATCCTCCATTCCTCCTTACCCAACTTTTGAAAGTCACAGCCAAGCAAAAGGCCAAACTTATCCCAATGCCACGACAAATCTTCACAAACACTTGAATCATTCAAGGGTCTATCCTTATTCTTTAATTCAAACTCAAATACGACATGATGAATTACAGAAATGCAAACGTCACGATCTTTTCGTTCATATAATACAGGTGAGGCCGAGGAGGATAATATAGTAGGAAATGTACTAACAAAACTGGTTCTAGAAGCAAAGAGCATAACAAGAAGTACACCGCTAAATAAAAGAACTTTATTCCTACTTCGGTGCCAACCAGCTAACCCCATTGGTACAAACAACACGATACAGGCTGCTAATAATCCAATTCAGATTGCCCCAAACATTCTAAATTTCTTGATCTTCTTTTTTTTGCTAAACTTTTTGGAAATTTCTTGATCTTCTATGCTAATAGTCTCATTTTACGAGGTCTTAAACATCAATTAGGCTATAAATTCACAACCCCATTTCGCAACACGAACATAACCAAATTTCAAGAAGATATCACAACAAGTTATGCACTTCAAGATCATTGTTCAAATTTCAATTCAGATAATATTATTTCTTGATACAAACATGAAACATCGACTAAATCGGGGATTTTTAGAACCATGACTGGCATAGATCTAAATTTGGGCGAATGCAAGAAAACAATATAAAAATAATCAAATTTGTAGCTAAAATTAGGAGAAATTCTTACAGACATATGATTTCAAGGCCTCAATAGAGTGAAACTGAAACCCAGTACTCAGTCACATATGTGTGTGTTTGCCTTTTTTTTTTCTTTTTAAAAATATATATATTATATAAGTGGTAGTACTACTTTTAGTATTAATTAAAGTCTCTGAATAGGCTAATATAAGATGACCCAGTAAACACAATTAATACAATCATTTAAATTAACACCATGAACAAATTAACCAAAGCTTTGAACCAAATATTTAGCAGCAATTCATTTCAACCAGATTATTATGCTTTATATTCTCAAGCTTTGCAACTCTGTATTGAATTGAGAGCTTATAAACAAGGCAAATTGGTTCACAGCCATCTTATTAGAAATGGGTTGCATTCGAATTTATATACCAACACTAAACTGATTATATTTTACTCAAAAGTTGCTGAAATGAGGAGTGCACGCAAGGTGTTTGATGAAATGTCTGAGAGAAGTGTGGTGTCTTGGACTGCATTGGTATCTGGGTATTGTCAGAATGGTGATTCTGATGAAGCTTTGAAGGTGTTTGGGGAAATGCATAGGAAGGGTGTTAAGGCCAATCAGTTTACGTATGGGAGCGCGTTGAGGGCGTGTACTAGTATTGTGTGTTTGGATGGTGGGATGCAAATACAAGGGTGTATCGAGAAGAGTAGGTTTGTGGAGAATTTGTTTGTGCAAAGTGCATTGGTTGATTTTCATTCGAAATGTGGGAAGATGGAGGATGCTTGTCATGTTTTCGATGTGATGGTTGAGAGGGATGTGGTGTCTTGGAATGCGATGATTGGTGGTTATGTGGTTCAGGGTTTTAAGAATAATGCGTTCTTGATGTTTCGATCAATGCTTAGAGAAGGTACTGGTTATAATTTTATTTTAGTATAATGGAAAATTTGCTCTTTGCAGGAGTGAAATGTTATTATAAGCAAAATGTACGTGTTTTGTTTAAGTATGCATGGGTGGGGGTTATTAAAATATGTGAAGAATGTTGGAAAACATTACTAAGAAAAAAAGAAGCATCTGTCCATGATGAAAGTCAAGTTAGAGTACTGCTCAATAAATCTTCCAACTTTTCCCGGTCAATTTATCGTAACTATGAAGAGTTAAGAATTTATGATCTGAGTCACAGAAATATAGCAGTACTCTGTCTTTTCATTTGTTCTTCGTATTTCAGTTTGAGCCGAGTTGAATATATTTCCTTAAGTGCTTGTATTATTTTGGACGAGTATTTTATCCTTGTTAGTTGTTAGTCATTATCCAATTAGTTCAGACTCAAATGTTGGCTTTCTGTTGAGGCTTTTCATCTTGTATTTCACGCGGTTGTATATTGAATAAGTTATCCGTTAACTCTTTTTTGTACTGACATCACAACAATATATAGGTATGACTCCAGATTCATTTAGTCTGGGAAGTGTTCTTAAAGCCTTTGGTGGAGATAATGATCTCCTGATGGTCATGAAGATCCATGGAATTGTTATAAAACTGGGTTTTCAATCCTTTAATATATTGACTGGATCACTGATTGATGCTTATGTTAAATGTGGAAGTGTAAGAAGTGCAAATAACATTTACAAGAGTATGCTAAGAGTGGATACAGTATCTTGCACAGCATTGATTACCGGATATGCACGCGAAGGTCACAACTGCATTGGTGCCGTGGATCTCTTTAATGAATTACGTCGGATGTCTCTTGCAATCGATAACATTATATTATGCTCGATGCTCAATATAAGTGCTAATTTAGCGTCACTGGTCTTGGGAAGGCAAATTCATGCAATTGCTGTAAAGAAGTATCAGTCAAGTCATGACATGGCCATGAGCAATGCTCTTATTGACATGTACTCAAAATCCGGAGAAATGATAGATGCTAACCAGGTTTTTTACGAGATGGAGAAGAAAAACGTTATTTCATGGACATCTTTAATTGCTGGATACGGGAAGCATGGGGATGCAGAGACGTCTCTAAAACTCTACAAGAAGATGGAACATAATGGGTTAATGCCAAACGATATTACCTTCTTATCTCTCCTCTTTGCCTGTAGCCACAATGGGTTAACCAACGAAGGATGGGAATGTTTCAATAATATGATTAGCAAATATAATATATTGCCGAGAGCTGAGCACTACTCTTGTATGGTGGATCTCTTTGCACGCGGGGGTCAGTTAGAAGAAGCCTATGATTTAATATGCAAGATGCAAATAAAACCTAGTGCCTCACTTTGGGGTTCTATTCTTGGTGCTTGTAGCATCTATGGTGATACGACTCTTGGAGAAGTGGCAGCCAAGCATCTGTTCAATTTAGAGCCAACAAACTCTGCCAACTATGTTGTTCTAGCAAGCACATATGCTGCAGCAGGCTTGTGGGGTAACGCATGGAAGACTAGGAAATTAATGGAAGATACAGGTTTGAAAAAGAATTCTGGATGCAGCTATCTTCAGTCCACAAGAAATAGTGCAACACTTCTGCCCACAGGCTAAATTGACCAACTTTCCAGGTAATATATTTCCGAAGGATTGAATGTGCTGATAGTGATACAGTTGTTTAAATACATTTTCTCAATTACTTCGTAGCAAAAAGCATCACGACTCAGACTTTCCGCTTGACAGTTCATTTTTCTTTAAGCAAAAAGCTGACAAAACTGAACTAAAACGAAGAAAGCTTATAACATGTAAGAGGAAATTACTGACGAGAAAGATCTGGAATGGAAGAGAGAAGGTCATCACCACTCACCAGGAAGCTTATGTTATGTTCATACCAGCAAGGATAATTACAAAAGGTATTAATTCCGTACCTCTCATTTTATGTTTATATAATTTATGTGTGTAAGGTGAATTTTAAGTTAATCAATGCAGTGTATAGGCGTGCAAGTTTATGTGGGATGGTGCAGAAGCTGGTGAACAATATTTGTTACTGAGCTGTTAGTTTACTGGACCAACTTTTTGTTCAGATTTTTTGCTAGCGTTTAGTGAACGTCGATTATGTGAAGACGTGAAGTGGAATAGGCTCCACTCTTGGCACCCATCATATTGATCTTTGACGTCTTGTGGAGCTTTCTTTATTGCACATCGTCAGAAATTTTTACACCTCCATTAGTTGGTCTGATAGTTCATTTGCATCAACCTTTTGTTTCTGCCTCCTATTTGGACATCAGTGATACAAGTCAAAGCTGGTAATTGGTTAGAGTTTTAAACTTTCAGAAACTTTCCAAATCTCTATGTTTTATAACAGTACTGTCTTTGTTACTGCAGAACAAATGTATCCCTTGGCCTCAGCAAGTCAGCAGCAGGTGCAAAAGCAGACCAATCAGCAGTGACTAGTTAACAAGGTGGGAGGAGGGTGTTGTGGAGCTTTGTTGTTTAAATCTGTATGCCTGATAAAAATTATAATAAATTTATGATGAGTTGTTCTAGTATAGGACTTCGGTTGTAGCCTTGTACATTTGATGTTGCACAACAAAATCAAATTTAATAAATTTAATGTTGTATTTGTGGAGTTCTTTTTAAAAATTTATAAATTTCGCCAGTACAATATCTGATAAGAGTTTAAAATTAAAAAATATAAGTTCGACATTTTTTTTGAAATAACGGTCTTATTACTGGTGTCTGGTGTCACGGGAAAAATAACAAAATTAATATTTGCAGTCATCAAAATTCACAATTATTTATTTTGTTGTCTCTTCTGGAATCAAAACATATAGGTTGTGTTTGGATTGTCTTTTTTGAATCAAAGGTTGCAATGTTATAAATAATAAATGTCCATAGACAAGGCTGATAACAGATTAAGTAGGGCATCAGCCTCCTTAAACACACGATCAGCCGTATGATCAGAGGCCTTAGCCAAACAATTTGCACTCTAATTTTCAGACAATTTATAAAAAATTAATGATTATAGATAAATCTTTCAAACAGGAAAACAGCTGCTTGCAATCCTGAATTACCAGGCCAAAAGAAGAATGTGAAGAATCAGAACTTTAATATAACAATCTGGCAGTCCATATCTATATACCCTCAGCACCATCCTTGTTCCTTAGCCCAACTCAAAGCTTCAGCGACTTCAGGTTGTGTGCACCCATACCAGCTCATCACCTTAGCTGCAATTAACCTCCCATTGCTGGTACGAACAATACATCCAAAACCAAAACGTTCTTGTACTTCAAATACAGCAACATAGACATTTATCTTAATCATATTTTTAGTCGAGTGTTCTTTTCCATCCTCGGGCAACAAACTCTCCAAATATGCGACACATGTATCCATTGATTAAGATTAGCTTCGGTCAATACAACTATTTCATGAAGATATTGTTTCTTCTGATTCCATACCAGGTCATTATGCATTTTCCATATCACCCAACAAAGCATCTCTACTCTACTTATTTCCTCCTTATATGGTCTTTCTAGCACCACCCGGTATCCAATCCTTAAAGGAATCTGAACCATACATCAACATCCCAAGACCAGATACCAACCAAGGCCTCTGCAAACAATTAACCAAACTAAGTATAATTGTCTCAGCTCCCACCTGGCACTGAGGACAGAGAAGAAACTGCAACCCTCTTTGTTTTCAGCTTAACATTTTTATTTTTTTTTGCTAAATGTTTTCAGCTTAACATTAGTCGGTAAAATAAGCACTTCACAGCATAACCACCACCAAAAAAAACACAATACATCGCTAAAAAGTAAAACTTTTTTTGTTTTAGGGGGAGTACCATGGTAACTGAAATTTATACATATAGCCATATAATTTTTTCAATAGGAGGGTGCCACCCGCACATAGGCTTCACAATATTAGACCAATAGGATCTAAATCCAGCGTCCACTATTGAGAGGAGGGCACAAACTGTAGGGACAAAGGCCATGGTTTTTAATTGAAAAATTATCTTGATCAACATTAGTGTCACATAAACTTGTTATACTTAAATAGTTTTATGATTTTAAAACTGCTATAATTTTATAATTACACTTCCTTGAAAGATAGGGTTTCTCCCCCCCCCCCCCCCCCCCCCCCCCCGCGAAAGGTTGGCAAAATCTCTCCTTCAAGGCGGGCTGCGCCGCTCGTTGGCTGTTTCTCAGCCAAACAGCCAATATGGCTAAGGAATTAATTGAGCATTGTTCTAAATTACATACAGAAGAAGATGAGGAGTATGATCTAGTGGATTTACGTGGAATGATTCAGGGACGAATGATACAATTTCCTTAAGGCTGGTGGGGCGTTAATTGACTACTCTCCCTTTCAATATTGATGCCTTTCAACATATCATGACCCAAGTATGGCCTTTGAAGGGAAACATACCATTTTAGTCGGTGATCTTCTGCATCCCCGTCAAACCAATTTGCGTCTCAAATATATCTTTCTTGATTAGTGTGACCGGCATTAACGGCGTTATTAATATCACAAGATTCACTATGAGCATTGATGGCATGGCCTCCTCAACTTTCACAGAGGTTGTCCTCTTTTGGCTTAAAAAATCCGTTCAGGGCTGTAAAACCTGAAGAATGAACTGACGAGAATTTATTCTACTAAGATAGACAACAGGATTAAGCAACATTTCAGGAGATATCTAAGAAGTGATGAATACAGGATCTCTTATTTTAAAGGCAAACATGGATAATGTTTTTAAAAACTTGAATTATTTACATAGGTTATAGTGAGGAATTCTTATGTATCTATTTGTTTACATTCTAATAACATATAAAGCTAAAGACTGTATCGTCAAACATAACAGATTATCAGTACTGTTAAGTGAAGCTCAAGATATCAATAACATTCCAGAAACATACATAAGCATCAAAAGATTCCGATTCAAAAAGGTTCAGACCTGGACAACCACTGTGGATAACTTCAGGGATGTGTACACGACGATTTTCCCCATGATTGCCTGAGAACAACCATAAAAACAGTATTGAGTGCTGAATACACTACACGGCACACGCTGTTTATATACTGCACCCCGCACCTTTGACAGGGCAAACATGCATCAGTTATCATGCTTGTGTTGTTAACTTAAAACATAGGGGAGATTTAAACCAAAAATAAGAACTAACAAATTATAACAATTAAACAAAACCAGAGTTTCCGAAAATGAAAACCCTTACGAAACGGTAATATTAATTTTGACACCAAATGGAACATCTTAATCAAAGTAAACGTGTAAACCTTGTAAAAACGCTAGTTAAGTCTTCGGTAGGAAAACATGGATACAAAATAAAAAAAACAGCAACGACAAGAAGCCTTCAAATTCAACGCTACAAGGAGAGTGAATCACTATCATGTGTGGAGTTGCTTAAGAAAGAGAAATTTATTAACAGAAGTCACATACCTGAGTGCAAGCACTTCTGATGCATTGCAAGGAGAGTTGGATCATGTACTTCTGATAAGAGTAGGTGTTGTAATAAAGAGGTTGTAAACGCATCTGCTAAGAAGCCGCAATCCACCATTTTGTCCATTAGTTTACATGCTTCACTATACCTCTTATTCCGAAGACATCCACGAATAATTATATTATAAGTGTCCCTATCAGGAATTAAACCATTGCATCTTATCAAATGAAATAAAGACAGTGCTTTATCAACGTACTGATTCTTGCAAAGACCATCTAACAAGGTTCGGTATATCACGATATCCAGCTTATGGCCTTGATCTTGAATCTTATACAAAAAGGTCAGTGCTTCCATAGACTTACCCAGCCGACATAGCCCGTGTAACAAAATGCTGTGTGTTTCAACTGTGGGTTCCAGACCTTCACATGCCATGTTTCTGTAAAGATCCATAGCTATGTCCAGTTTCAGCTCCCTGGAATATGCATCCAACAGAATGTTATATGTATAACAGTTGGGCCTCATCTTCTTACTTCTAATGGTATTTAACACAGCTAGTGCTCCATCCATTTCACCTCGCGAACAATATGCCTGCATGAGACTACTATAGGTGACTATATCAGGACATTCACCCCTTTCAGTCATTATCTCAATTAACCGCTTTGCATCGTCCAACTTCCCAGACTTGGAATAAGCATCAACCAATATACTAAAAGTATGAACATCCGGAGATATCTTCTTGCCATCAATCATCTCTTTAAGCAACCGATCAACCTCTTCCCATCTATTGACATTGCAGAGGACCTGAATGATCGGAGAGTAAGTGCAACCATTCGGTAAAATGCCTTTCTCAATCATTTCCGAATGAAGGTTCAAAGCATCATCAACAAGCCCACGCTTGCATAAAGAATCGATGATTGTGGAATAAGTCACAGTATTAGGTTCACATCCCGACTTTTCCATGAATCTAAACAACCAGAGGGCCATATCACTATAACCCGACTTACAAAGGCCATTTATCATAGTGCTATACGTCACCACATTAGGTTGAAACTCTTTAAATTTAACAAGGTTCGTGAACAAAACCCTAGCCTCCGCAGATTTACGTTGCGAAAGAAGCCCCCTAATCAGAGTAGTATACGTAAACACATCCGCCACAAAACCACGCTTAAATATCCCAGCAAGCAACGAAAACGCATAATCAACTCGATTCGAGTGACAACAACAGTTAATCCCAATATTAAACGTAATAATATCAATCGGAACTCTCAATGCACACATATCCGTAAACATCGACACAGCTACATTGTAATGTTTCGTCTTAACAAGCGCGGTAAGCAGCTGATTAAAGTGGAAATCGTAAGGGAGAGGTCGCGTTTTGAGCATTTTATCGAACAGAACAAGAGCATCTTCGAGATTATCGAAACCGAATTTAGATTTGTTAACAAGTAATTGTTGTAATTCAATGTGAGGCATGGAATTAGGGTTTGGATTATTGTTATTGTTGTGGTTGTTATTAGGAGCGTTAAAATGGAAATGAATAATGTTAAGTGATGATGAGAGAGATAAGAATTGGAAACAAGTAGTACCTTGTTGTCGTCTTTGTAAAAATGAAAATAATTTTGAGGACATTCTCTCTCTCTCAATCTCTCTCTCTCTCTGTCTCTCTCAATCTCTCTCGCTCTCTCTCTCAGCTGTGCAGCTGCGACTGATGAAAGAGAAGTAGAATATACTGTTGCTGGTGATTGTAGGGGTTGGCTGCACATGGGTTCTAAAAACCGACCAAACCGATCCAAATCGACCCTATTTTTAACCGATCAAACCGAACCGTCCAAAACCATGGGTTAAACGGGTTAATTTTTTAAAAACCCGAACTAATTGGGTTGGGTAAGGGTTTAACAAATTTTAACCCTTACCCAACCCAACTCAACCCGTTTACATAAAATGCAGAATTTTTTTTACATATTTTATACATATTATGTATATTTGTGGCATATTTTCTACAAATTCTATAAATTTTCTGCAATATTTAAACTTTTTGCACCATTTTGCAACACTTTCTGGCTTCTGCAACATTATGCAACACTTTCAGCAACATTATGCAACACTTTTAGCAACATTCTGCAACACTTTCTGGATTCTGTCTACGAAGTGCAGAATTTTCTACAATGTGCGAAATTTTCTACAAAATTCTTCCGATTAGTAAATTTAACCCAACCCAACCCGAACCAAACCGAACTAATTGGGTTGGGTCGAGGTTGGGTTACTAAATTTTTTTTCAATTAATGGGTTGATTTCTTATAAAACCGAATTAATTGGGTTGGGTCGAGATTTGACAAAAACCCGACCCAACCCTACCCATGTGCAGCCCTAATTGTAGGTAGGGGTGAGCAAAAAAAACCGAAAAACCGAAACCGAACCGAAAAACCGAAAAACCAAACCGAAAAAAACCGAAATCGAAAAAAACCGTAACCGAACCGAACCGATGGAACGGTTTGGTAACGGTTTCGGTTTTATCCCTATAACCGAACCGAAAAACCGAACCGTACATATAAAATTAAATATATTTAAACTATTATCATATAATTATATATAATATATTATTTAATATATAAAATCTAGTATAATTAGTTAATTATAATAACCATAATAGAGTTTCAAAAAAAAAAAGCATAACAAAAAGAATCTATTGCTCGTTTTAATGTAAGCAGAAGATGTTTGATGCCAGGAGTTGCTTTGTTTAATCCACTATAAATCTATTTTAAGTCATGGTAACTCATCAATCTGGGCTAAGGTACTTTTCTGTTTAAAGTTCAGTTGTTATAACTTACTGTATATCACATGTATTTTCAAAGGTTTTGCCTACTTTTCTACTCCGTAATAAAAATTTTGGCCTTTCAAAATTAAAAATAAAATTGTGTCATTGTAAATTTTAAATTTAATTTCTTTTATGTTAGAGTATAAATTTGTATAAGACTTTTAAATTAGTTAAAAAATCGAAAAAAACCGAAACCGATAAACGGTTAACCGAACCGAAAAAAACCGTTCCGAACGGTTCGGTTACGGTTAGTAGGTAAAAACCGAACCGAACCGACATGCACGGTTTGGTAACGGTTTTCGGTAAAAACCGAGCCGAACCGACCCGTGCACACCCCTAATTGTAGGTTAGATCACTTCTAAACGACCGCTTTTAAAACTCAATAAATAAATACGGTCGGATTGGATCGGTTAATTTTTATTCATCTCGATCGTAAAAATATATAAATTTGACAAGATTATTTGATTATTTATTTTAATATTCATTTTAATCGTCACAAATATATATATTTGATAAGATTATTTATTGATTTATTTTAAATAAAAAATTTATTTTGTATACATATGATTACGAGTTTATTCTTCTTCTTTTTTGACAGGAAAAAGAATTGACAAATTAGCTGAGGAATCAATTTAAAGGAGATTACTGCTCATAAAAGAGGAACTTTCATATAAAAAGATAGAAATTCAATTAAGGAGGAGATCACGCAAAGCATAATTTGCAATTCTATAAACAAAAATATTGCAATAACGAGATATAAATAAGAAATTGATGCAAAATTCATATGCCATCAATTGAATATCATTAACTAGAAATAATAATATAGTTTTAAGAAAGATTATAATTTGAAATTAAATAAATAACTATATTGCAATTTGATTCAACAATAATATAATACAATTGTTGATGATTAATTATTGAATAAATTGTCAATAAGTTCTAATGTACATAAGATTAAAAATTCGATTTTATCTTGAACAATTAAATTATTGGAAAAAGGACTTACCCACATACAATTGTTAGTTCATGATTTATCTTCAACAATTAAATTATTGGAAGAGGAATTTATCCACAAACAATTGTTAGTTTATTATAAAGAGAAATATAGTGATGTGTACGTGCAAATTAATGAATATTAATTTAATCTATATAAGTTAAAATTTTATAACATTTTTTAAATATATGATCTGAAACATACACCATTCATCTCACTTGACCAAAGATCTTATACAAAAGAAAAAAAATCATGAATGAGATAAATTCAACTTCCTTTTATAATAAATATCTTACAACCTTTTTAAATAGCAAAAATAAATAATATTCATATCTTGTATTAAAATAGAGGATTCTCATGACCAACCCTTTTTTTTTTGCTACCATGACCAACCTCTTAAAATATATTGTTCATAATTATTAAAAATAATATTTTATTAGTTAATTAATAAATAAAAAATAAAAATTTACATTAATAAATAAATGAGACAAACGAACATATAATTCACATGAAATATCGAAAACAAAGAGGGCAGATTATAAAAACACAGTGAGAGTAAGTAGAGCTATATTTCACTACACACACACACACTTGTATCTATCGACACTTGAATTCTATTCTAATCAAGGCTGATTCAATCGTTTGTAATTAAACCCCAATTATTATAAACCCTAGTTTTGAGATTTGGGGTTTTTTAAAAAGATGGCAGCTACAATTTTATCAAGAACTCTTTTTGCTACTACTCGTGTAATTCAATCTGTTCCACTCAAGACCCAGTTTTTATCTTCCGTGGTTAATGTAAAGTTGCTATCTTTTTTAGATTAATTTTGATTTTCTTGATTAATTTATTGTTATTGCTTGTGAATTATGATATGTTGTTTAAATTTAAAATTCTCTTGTGTGTGTGTGTGTGTTTGTAGAATTGATTGTATGATGTTTAATATTTTCAGTAGTGAATGACTTAGATTCTTGAGTTTGTATTTTCTTGTTTATGTAGACATTTTACGTATATTTAATTTTGATTCTTGGGTTTTATGTGAAATAAGATGTTTTGTTGTTGATATTGTGTAATTGGATTATTTGTAATTTCGGGTGCTTGCAAATTCATGTTAATCTGAATGGTTTGGACTAAAATAGAGACCGGAAATACTTGTGTCTTCCTCACAATGGAATTGCTATTAATTTCTTAAATCAAATACATTTCAGTTTCTGTGGTATGAAGTACTAGGTTTTAGAGTTTTTCGGCATTACCTTCAATAGCTTGTGATCCGAGCTGGATATCCATATTATTGAGTTAATATAGACATTGGTATCTCAGGTTCCTTCTTGTAGTATTTCGTCTTGACTTATGTTGATTTTTTAATTATTTTCAGATAAAGCCTTTACACTTTAGGGTTGCCCCTTATGCCAAATATAAGACTTCTGGTTACTTTTCTACTATGGCTTCATCTGTTAGTGGGGTGACAGATTCTTCATCAGTACAATCCATGTCTACTAGTGAACCTGTTGTATCTGTTGATTGGCTCCATGCTAACTTGCGAGATCCGGATATGAAGGTATGGTTGGTCGGGTCAGAAGGTGCAGTTTCTTGTTATATAAAGTGATCTATACACATGTATTTATTGGGGTAATTCTTTGATCGTTTGATGTATATGTTTCAAGTTATGGATAGATTGAAAACATTACATATGTTGTGCATGGAAGGTGTAGTGTCATGTTGCATGTGCCATCAACTGGTAATGTAAGTAATGCAATACCTATATATAATTGTGTCAGGACTTGTGAGTTCCTGAGCTTGTTTGTTACTATTTTTGTAGTTTTCTGTTATATAAGAGATAGAACAGCTTGATAGAGAAGAGAAATAGAGAGATTAGATAGAGATAAGAGAGAGACAGAGAGTTCAGATCAGAAAGATAGAGAGAAGTAGCGAGAGAAGATAGACTTGCAGAGAAAGAAAGAGTTTTAGAGAGAGAAACTCTATGAGAGAGAGAGAGAGAGAGAGAGAGAGAGAGTGGAAAACATTCCATTTTCATGTATCATTCATAGTAGAAAAAGTAACACGGTACAATGGTATTTTTAGGCATACAAACTTACAAAGTAACTAACTCTGCAATGACCATTATACCCTCACATACTAACAGAACTGAAAACTACAGCTCATAACAACTACTATTGCTACTCTGCATATACTACTATTACTCAGCATAGTACTAACACAGTGTCTGACATATTGTGGCATCATAGCCCTACATATTAAGTTTTTAAGACTTAAGAGGAGAATGAATGGTCCTGTTCAATTAATCTAGATTACATTTGGTTTCTATTGAAATGTCTAAATGTCTCTGATATGATTAATGTTAAGGACCGGACTGTTGTTTTATTATATTTTATGTGTGCAATTATGACTTGAATATAGTTTTTATTATTATGAAAATTAGTCTATTGACAATTTGACACTGTTTCTCTATTAAAATTGCTAATAGTAGGAAATAAGTGTTCTTGTGCTGATATTATAACATTTTCAGGTTCTAGATGCATCCTGGTATATGCCAAACGAGCAGAGGAACCCACTACAAGAGTATCAAGTATGAAATGGATTCTTTTGACTACTTTTCTTGTGCTGCACATAGTTTTTTAGATTCTAGAACTTCCTCCAGATATTTGCGCTTGAATTGTCGTCTAGGACAATTTAGATAGTTTCAGTTCTGTACTAATGCCTTCTTATTTTCCTTTTCTGCATTGTGTATGAACAGGTCGCCCACATTCCTGGTGCCCTTTTCTTTGACGTTGATGGGATATCAGATCAAGCTACAAATGTGTGATTCTTTTTCCCTTTTTTTTGAAGCTCAGTTACTTTTATATATACTGGAGTAAATTGCTAGTAGGGATGTAAATGAATCAAGTTGAGACCAAACAGTACTGAGCTCAAGCTTAGCTCAACTAAGAAATTATATACCTCAGCTCCAGCTTTAGTTCGAACTTGAGAAATTTTAGCGAGTTTGTCTCGTTTAGACATGTTGGGTTAGGGTTCGACTCAATTTATGCATGACCTTTATATGTGCCTGAGCATTCTTTGACATAAGCTCGTTTATTAGTGTTCTTGGACATCTGATCAAGTTTGGATGGCAAAACTTCGATTTTGTGTTGATTTTCATAAAGCTAGTTAGGTTCGAGTTGGTTGGAAAAATTGTGTATGAGCTGCGACGAGCCTTAATGAACAAGTTTTTTCTTGTATGAGTATGGCTCCTTGAATTTTTAAGCTTGCCTTTGAGTTGTTTATCTTTCAAGTCGAGGAAAAACAAACTTTTATTGAACAAACACCGCGCTGCTCACAAACGATTCGGCTCACATACAACTCTACTTGCATGACAATAATATTCCTGCAACTAATATATTATATAGTCAGTCTTTTGCATAATGTTGAAGCATCTCGTGATCATGAATTTTATCAGTTGCCACACATGCTGCCATCCGAAGATGCTTTTTCTGCTGCCGTTTCAGCTCTTGGTATTGAGAATAAAGACGGAGTCGTAGTTTATGATGGCAAGGGTATTTTTAGTGCAGCTCGAGTATGGTGGTGAGTTGTAAGTTTGATTTCCAGGGTTGATTATTGGATGGTTGGGTGTTGCATTGGATTAATAATTTTAGTATATTATAATTACTAGTTTTTGAATGCACAGGATGTTCCGAGTTTTTGGGCATGATAAAATATGGGTGTTAGATGGAGGCCTTCCAAGATGGCGGGCTTCAGGATTCGATGTTGAATCAAGTGCTTCTAGTGATGCTATTCTGAAAGCCAGTGCTGCAAGTGACGCAATAGAGAAAGTATATCAAGGACAGGCAGTAAGTTTAGGATTATCAACTCCAGCATATATTGATAGTGTTTGATACCCGATCTAATGATTATAATTAATTTATTCTTAAATTATTTCATAATGGACTTGTTGCTGAATCATTTAGCTGAAAGATAATTCATGTAAGTGT
Organism: Kitagawia praeruptora; assembly: GCA_037693485.1. Taxonomy (NCBI): domain Eukaryota; kingdom Viridiplantae; phylum Streptophyta; class Magnoliopsida; order Apiales; family Apiaceae; genus Kitagawia; species Kitagawia praeruptora. The sequence goes on along the minus strand of CM075348.1, from coordinate 6,728,898 downwards.
CTTTACTTCTTCAGGTTACACCAATTACATTTCAAGCCAGATTTCAACCGCATCTTGTTTGGAATTTAGAGCAGGTTAAGTTTCAAATTATAATCAGCGTGCCTTTATGTTTTTTTTCCATTTTGAAGTTGTCCGTTTGGCACGATAACTACCAGGGGTTTAAGTAGAGATTAAAAATGATTTGTATGTTTATTAACGGTCAGCAAGGTGTTTCACTTGTAAATTACAATTATGTGGTAGTATTGTTTATGAAACTTATTTATGTATTCTATCTTCAGATTTGTAGTATCATTGAGCCTGTTATTTTTCTAACATCTTTTCAATATCCTTCCATGTATGTTACTTTAAATTTGTCTACAATCATGAGTCTTGTTCATGAATCTTGTTACCTGCTCTTTGCTGTTTAGTTTATTGTGGAGTTAAATGAAAAATACACATGAACATCGTAATCTTGGTTATTAACTTCTAAGATAACTGAAACTAGTCATATAACTTAGCGAGTCAAATATTTCTATTTTGTATATACTCGTGTTTCCACAGAGTATCCGTAAATTGGTTTCTCTTTCCACATCCTAGCACCATCCCAACATCAAGAGAAGTGCTATATAGTTTGTCAATAGCTTTCACTATAGATGTCAAATTCTAAATTTTTAAAACCGTCTCAAGCAGGTATAGTCGAACTTTTTTCATTCTAATTTTACTCTTTTTTCCTTTTCCTGATTTTTGATTATGTGGTCAGAACTTTGAAAGATATATCTCACATGCTAGTGCATGAAGATGTCTTTTTTAATTCTTTCTCTTCCCTTGAATAATATTTTCCTCTAATCATTTTAGGTTCAAAAAAATGTCGAGGAAAATTCACATCAACTCGTAGATGCTCGTTCAAAGCCCAGGTATTGTTAGTTTTTTTTAAAAAAAGTATTGTTCGACTGGCTGCTAGCATGTTTCTCTTGTAACATGTCTCATATCTACTTTCAGGTATACCATTAAAAATATTGTATTGTATATCTGGTATAGTATTTTCTGGTTCACTTTGAGAATCCAGTTGATGTCTTGGCACTCTTTGTTTGTATTATGTTGTGTATTTCTAGAATAGTAAATCTGATTTCATATCTAAGGATAACTGATAAAAAGTAGTGAAGTTGTGACTATTTATATCTACAAGGGGTCAAAGGTACTCCCTCTGTTTCTTTTTATGTTTCCTCTTTTGATTTTGGACACTGTTCATTTAAGCAGTTGACTATTAATTTACGCATAATTTGTAAAATAAAATATAGTCATGAGTGATCTTGTTGGATTCGTATTTATGAGTACTTTAATACAGTGAAGTTTTTATATTTAATATTAATACGAAATTGAAGATATTAATGATTAAAAAGTGTGCGTTGGCAAACGTGTCCAGGGGAAAGAGGAAACTTATTATGAGACGGAGGGAGTATATCTCAAGATAGCAATAGGTGCATTTAATCTGATTAATCAAGTAGCAATCTTAAGTCAAGGAAACAATTTCTCTGATTTCATATCTAAGGATAACTGATAAAAAGTAGTGAAGTTGTGACTATTTATATCTACAAGGGGTCAAAGGTACTCCCTCTGTTTCTTTTTATGTTTCCTCTTTTGATTTTGGACACTGTTCATTTAAGCAGTTGACTATTAATTTACGCATAATTTGTAAAATAAAATATAGTCATGAGTGATCTTGTTGGATTCGTATTTATGAGTACTTTAATACAGTGAAGTTTTTATATTTAATATTAATACGAAATTGAAGATATTAATGATTAAAAAGTGTGCGTTGGCAAACGTGTCCAGGGGAAAGAGGAAACTTATTATGAGACGGAGGGAGTATATCTCAAGATAGCAATAGGTGCATTTAATCTGATTAATCAAGTAGCAATCTTAAGTCAAGGAAACAATTTCTCTGATCTCTGACTCTAATTATACATTGTCTTTAATTTGGACTTTGGGGTTTCATTGAATAATTTATGTCCTCCCCCTTGCTTTTATAAACTTGTCTAAAAATGGCTTAAATTTTGAGGATTTGATCCAGATCTTGAAAATAAGTCTTTGCCAGTCTCCAGGCCAAGGTTTTTTAGCAAATGCCCTCAAGAATGATTGTGTTTGGACTTTTGCAGGTTTGATGGGACCGCGCCTGAACCTAGAAAAGGAATAAGAAGTGGTCATGTACCTGGAAGCAAGTGCATTCCTTTTCCACAGGTAGCATAGTACATTTTGTTACACTAATACTAGTTTTTTAATTATAGGTGAACTGGATTTACTTTATCAGGTAGGGAAAAGAGTAATATTCTTATCTGATAATATATTTCAAAATTGATATATTGAAAATATGCAAAAACAAACTTTTCTGAATGTATAATCCATGCCCTGTATAGTGTTAACTTATGATAAAAGCACTTCTCATCGTTATTTATTCGTAATACATGGTTTATTAATAATCATCATTTTACTATTTCTCTGTATGTTTTCTTTTATCTGCGTGTACTGTTCTTTATATTTAATTTGGAAAATCTGAATCAATATCATCCTTACGAAGCTGCTGACTGTTCATTGTCCAGTTGTCCAATCCAGTTCTAGTGTATAGATTATATACAAGATTTTAGGGTTAGACACATCTATCGCGGGAACTTTTCAGAATTTTAGTTTCTACGAAGTCACTGTCATGCTATGAATTCACATGAAGCTCTTGTACATGGACAGTTATTGTCACTCCATTCTTGTGAATCCTTGCAGGTGTTGGATGGCTCGCAATCACTCTTACCACCAGCTGCTCTGAAAGAGAAATTTGAGCAAGAAGGTAATTTCTTGTGTGCTTGTGCACATGTACATGCCATGCCAAAATATTTAACCTACAGAAAATGTTTAAAGGTTTGACTGGACAAGTACACGTATTACTCTTTTGTACATCAGATGTGCTGAAAATTGTTCGCTTCAAGTAGTGTTATTATAATAGAATTTTGCTTATTAAAGTATCTTCTTTGAGATTTTTCATTCGCTCACAGTTGGTTTAAATTCTTTCAGAAGCTAATGCTTTTAAAATTATCATGCTATATTTGCAAAAACGGTGATAAATATTTTCTATTCTAGTATGGCCTGGACTGGTTCCATACATGTAAATTGTAAAGCCAAACCCAACGATTTTGTGCTCAGACTTTGAAGTTTACTTGAGCCCTGCAACAGCCTATAATTTAGTGAGATATACTAACATGTTTGGTTTGGTTTGTTTATTTGCAATATAAGTTCATGTTATGAAAAGTTGTTTACAGGGTCTGTCTCCAGTAAATTACACAAATGATATATAGAACTAATATATATATCATAAATAACGGATTATGGATGCCACCACTAGACTGTAAAGTAAGTATTAGAAAGCACAGTCAACTAAGAAGTACATCTGTTTATAAATTGTTTTTTATTGATCTGAATAGTGACCTCTGCATGTTATAACTTTTCGTGGGTCTATCAACTGCAGGCATCTCCTTGGACAAACCTATTGTAACTTCATGTGGCACTGGTGTAACAGCTTGCATTCTTGCACTGGTGATAATCTTTTTCCCTTAGTATTTATTGCACCTGTGATAACTTTGATGCTCAACTTGAGTATTGAAGTCTTTGGTTCTGCATTGAAATCTTTTTTATTTCTTACCCAATCTTCATCTATTGGTTTTAAGGACCGGTGGTCAAACAAGATTTAAAACAAATTTTCTTCAAATTTGAATACGTCTTGTTAAACTAGATTTTCTCCTCTCTGTTTTAATTCTTCTCTAGGATATGGAGAGAGTCGTATGAAAAGTAAAAAACCAAGTTTTATATTCTAAAACTTGCTCGGAAAGTTGGACTTCCCTAGGATTTGTTATTAATGTACTGTGTTATGCACTTGCTAAAAGTAATGGCACTTATCAATTACTCCGTATACTTTACTCGATATAACTTGGTATATTTACGTGTTAACATGTCAAGGGAACTTTGTAGCACTAGTATTTTATTATCAAACAGTCAAAAAGTGTGCGCCTAGCACATCAAGTCACATGTACTTGCGAGCTTCGCTTTTAGTTGAACACGCCTAACCTGAAATTCTGTCAATATGTTTATTTTTTGTTGATCTGAATCTGATACTTGCACCTTTACAGGGTCTCCACCGTCTTGGAAAGACTGTTGTTCCGGTATATGATGGGTCCTGGACAGAATGGGGAGCACATCCTGATACTCCAGTTTCCACATCTGAATCTAGTTAAAACTTGATGAGAAGTAAGAAGTTCGCTTGTTTGGTAGGGCATCAGATTGCGACGAAAGAACTTGTATCCAAACTGTAACATCCCGGATTTTCGGGATATTAATTCTAAAAATGAAACTTCAATTAAACAGGTTCCTTATTCAAATAAATCAAATATTCCACAAAGTCAAAGCAGCGGTCAAACTCGATAATTTAAAACAGAAGCAGAAAATAGAAATAAAACGAAAATCGAAAATACCACAGTCTTGCTCTACGGTCACACTTTGTCAGTGACTGTCATCTTATTCTTATTCTTTCGCCACACTTTGCCAATGACTGGCATCTAAAGTTCAATAATTATGCACCCTTAATAGGTATCTAAAGTTGCACATTTGTACGCCTACTAAGGGTATTAAGACTAGTTTCAGAACTATAGGATCAGGTTCGAAACGTAGAGATTGGATTCTAAAATTCAAATACTTATATCTTATATACAGTTCATAACAATATCTTATATTTTATACGAAAATTGAAAACTTCAAAATTAAAATATACTTTTTGAAAATAAAAATAAGTCAAAAAGTACTTACCTCAAACACACCAAAAATAATTGCACGAATAAATTCTAAATATTATACAACAAATAATCAATGAACTGAGACATAATTATTTTTTTTTTTATGAAAGGTGGTAATTATAAAAGCCATACGGCATCTACAAGAATGATCGAATCGATCAAACATAGAAAAGGATGACATGCTCGTCTTCATAATCAAAATGTGACAAATAAGCAAAAGTCTGAAAAAAATGATATGTCTATAGATACTCGCTCTACGCTCCATATCTTCGGCAAAATCCGTTTGAGCTAACGACCACAAATGAAGTTCCGACCAAGGTCTTATCGTTGAATCCGAACCGGCTCTCACAACAAGGAGAGAAAATCCACCCTCTCACCAAGGAGAGAAATCCAAGAAATCAAACCAAACTGCAATCCAAATAAAACTTAAAACTGAAGAACACAACACAAAAAACTGAAATCAAATCGGACAACCTTGCCACACCGGACGAAAACGGGAGCCAAACGAGCTCAACAACGAAAATCTAAGAAACAAAATGAAAAATCCGAATGGATTCTTCGAAAGTTTCAGAAATCAAGGTCGATTTATTTGAAGAAACTGGAAAAAGAAGAAGATTAGACACGCAAAAACAGTAAAAGAGGCCTCCGGTCGGTGGATGAATCCACCGCCGGAGGGAGGGAGGCGGACGGCTTGTCTCCTTTTTTGAGAGAGAGAGAGGGTCAAAGCAAGGCGGCTGTAAACCAAACAAACAAACCCAGTATATCCCGCATAAAGCAGGGTCTGGGGAGGGTAAGATGTACGCAGACCATGCCCCTACTTTTTACAGTAGGGAGGCTTTTTCCGTGAAGGGCTAAAAAATAAACCTGCATTTTTTGGGAGCATTGTCAAATTTTTTGTTTCTGAGACATATTTATTAAAACTAAACAGAATGGAAAAATAGGTTCATTTCACACTAGGTGGAATGTTATTCAATCACAAATAAACGCATGCCATAAATCATGCACAGACTCGACCGTTAATTCATATACGGACTGGACAGAGACTGTGACCTTGACATTGACACTGCATACTGAGACTTTAAAAAATATATACAAAGAGACATAAATGGGCTTTACGGCCCAACATGGCATAACATCAACTTTTCCGGTTAATGTATCAAATTGCATAAAGGTATCTAATCTTTTCCACAGGGAAATGCAGATTTTTAATTTCCAGAACAAAATTCTGTGAAATTACCAAACTGCCCTTGTTTTTGTGAATAAAGGGGGCTAGCCTTTGTTTAACTTGAGGGTAGTTTGGTAATTTCACAGAATTTTGTTCTGGAAATTAAAAATCTTCTCTGGATTTAACATTTCCCATGATATTAAGCCAACCAAACTGTATAAATGTATTGTCTCCATACAATCTCAATAGTCAATATTAAAAATTAATGGATGGACAACGAAATTAGCAAGACAAACAAGATGGTTTGAAAATTCCTTCCTTCTGTTTCTAAAATTTAACACATAAATAGTGACAAAGTATACTTAAATGAATTAATAAAACAAATCATTGAGCATACTCATGGTTAACATAAAAAGTGTTCATAAATTTTAATTGATTTCCATGCATAAATTACGAATGAATTAACTTAAGTCTATTAGCAAAGTAAAATTAACACTAATAATCTATTAATATAACATACTCGAAAATAGAACCAGGAGCATGTAATTAACATAAAATTTATAAATACTATGTATGAATTAAAGTTTAGACAGAAAGCAATCGAAGTATACAAGCAGGCGGGTCCAAATCCTCTACACCATAGTTGGTGTGCCACTCCCTCTTCAACTTTTATGATTGATTTTTGACACAAACATAACAGAAAAGTTGTATATATGATATCAACTTGTTGGAATAGCTATTTTACTCCTTATATATCTGTGTTAAATGTTGCCCTTCCGGCTCGTTCTCTTCTCATCTGTGTTCCTCGTTTCTCCACCTTTTTCCTTCTCCTGAGCTATAGCTTTTATCGTATTCTTAATGGGCCCTCTCTGGGCCTTTATGTGAATGGGATATTATAGAGGCCCAAATATTATGGCCCAACATTTGTCCCCCGAACTAGTATGCAGTCCTTTAGGTCTTCTTTTAGTAATGTTGAATTCACTTAACCTTTATGATGGATCCTTTACATGTTAGCAAGGCATCAGTGACAATGGTTTATGGCACAACATCTGTCAGTCGGGGAAGGTAAGTACCCTTTAATATGGAAGATGACTGTAAAGCACGGCTAAACAATCATTCTGAAAGTGGAGAATTCTGTATGATGAAGAATATGCTGATGACCAAAACTTGAGCAGGGGAGAGCTTTGTAGGCACCTAGATCATGTAAATATGTCAGGTCCTAACAAGATCAGTATGCTTCGTTTGCAAACCATCATTCGTTAACTCTTCCTAATATTCGGTGGTAATTACCATACAAGTAATAGCAAGAAGTTATATCAAATAGAAGAACAAAGAAAAATCCAAAAAGAGCTTACTAAATCGGTGTCAGAATTGGAGAATGAACTTGGCAGCTCATAGCTTGTTCTCTTTGTAAATGTTTGTCCCACAAGTCTAGGATGCAAATATCAAGGATTCCTCGTGGTAACTGCAGCTTGGTTCTGTTGTTTTTGTTCTTTCTGAAAACTTCATATACCATTTCTATATTTAAATGAGACCACACGCCAGATCATATCTTCAGCATCACCAACCAGGCCTCGATGGAAACTGATACTGATACTCGAAGTGCTTTGCACGTTTTGTTTTATTTATTTCACCCACACCACATTTCGGTCAATATATTAATAGTACATACAAATACCAAATCAGAAAGTTGTTCTGATGGAAACAGAAGAGAAGGCGGACATAAAAAAACTCTCTAAATATTAATTCCATTACTGAATTTGTTGACCATCTATATACTTGTCATTTGGTTAACAAAATCAACTTTTGATGAGCATCAGAGAAGGCAATCTCTAGTTACTGGAACAAATATGCAAATATAATAGAGGCGACACGTATGAACAGAGGCGGATCTGGGGTTCGAGAGGGGTCCATGGCCCCCCTGAAATCAGAATATAGACAGGGTAGTATACAGGTCATACATATTGTGTCTGTAGGTCAGCCGGTAAATGTTTGGTTTTCTTGTTGTAAGACCAGGGTTCGATCCAAGTTGTAGGGGAGCTTTTAGTTAATTTTTTTTCTTTTTGTCCAGTGGCAAGTAGATTGCTAGCAGAGTTACTACAGTTTGGCATTAGGAAATAGTTGGCTGAACAATGGCACCCCGGAGTTGCTCTCTAAAAATTGCTTTTCCAAAATGTAGAACACGTTTATTGAAGTAGTCACATGTATAAGCGTTCCATTGCATATCTTAATTTGTCCACTGAAATTAAAATGTAAATTCGGCCCCCCTGAAAAAATTTTCTGCATCCGCCACTGCGTATGAATAACACTATGCAAGAGCATTTTACTCGAAAACTAATCTCACCCTATTTAATTTAATCTTCTCGCATGGTATGACTCGTTTAATAATAAGAATGCCAACAAATATCGTGACATGGACAAACTATAGATAGATAGATTTTACACAGAGACAAGTTGGTGAGGTCATACACACATAAGTTGTGGCCCCTTGTCTCTGAATTCTAATGCAAACTAAATAAAAGCTTAATTGTATTTCTAGTTTATCAGGAAGTTTGTTAGCTAAACTAGCATTCACGATCCTTGAAAATCTATTGAAACTGTTCAACTTCAATAATAAAAATAATTCAATTCATTTAGTAAAAGCAAATAAGTCTGACATGTAAAACCTTGACAACCAGTTTAAACAACCAAGGAAATGATGTCTTTAGGCAATTGAATGCCTACCAACATCTATAGCAAACCACAAAAGTAACTACAGAGCAAACATTTAACTTAGTGTGATGAATACCTTATAGCTCTAACCACATAACAGTTCAAATATTTAACCAACTAAAGTGGAAAATTGTGAGGAGTGAATCTCACATCTTTTTGATAAACTGCACCTTGGAGGTACATTAAGATTAAGCAATATAAAAAGGAGCAGACACATTGGCAGTGGCCTTCACTATATGCTTGGAAGGAGCTAGCACAAACGTTTCCCAATTGTTTGGGGTATCTTCAGCAATTTTGTAAGTACAAATCCAGCAGAACCTAGCTTTCTTCGTCCACATGGCACATGCTATTTAGATAGTGGGCTAGAATCAAATTTAATCAAACAGGGTATCGAGGTATTTTACTTGTGTACTAACATCCACCCACAACTGATTTAGACCTCCTTTGCAGCCCATGATCCAAAGTGACATTCAGGAGGTAAGTCGTACACATACATCCTACAGACAGCCTGAGTTGAATGACATACCATCTCTCTATCACATCCAATAGATCGATGTTTGTGATAAGCACTCCTTGATGAACCACCTGTCAGCAACTGATAGAGTAACCGAAGAAGATTAAGAGGGTGAATGTCTCTGGTTCAATGTAGTTGGAAATAATATTATTATCAACCATATTTAAGATGGTAGGCATAAATGAACCATTATTTTACCGAATAAAGAATGAAGAAAGGATGCACAGAAACATTGCAGCAGCAATCAAGCATGAATGAAAACCTCGACCAGAGTACTTTTTTGTGCCATTAGAGCAATTCAAGACTCAGAAGTTGTCTAATATTGAACAAAGAAATCAATATATAACCTTTTAGGTTCAGCATGTAAGCTAGTAACACAATCAGTAGCCTTCCTACATATTCCTACAATGAGAAGGCATGGCACAGCTCATAGCTTGTTTCTGTTGCCTCCCTCTAGGTCCAGGGTGTATATATAGGCCAATTCCTTGGGTATTCGAAGTTTCTGGAAAATCCTGGAGCTTCTTTGAATACTTTTTCAGCCTACGTTTTCATAGTTGTAAAGTCAGAAAATTATTTGAAGCTTATGGTATCTTCTAGCCATTGAGAAGTTCTAAAGATTTAATGAGTTCCAAAGGTGAATACATGAACAGAATTAACATTATCTCTTCAAGGACGGCTAGGTGCCTAGGTCCATATATTTTTAGTAGTTCATACTGATCATGGAACATGCATAAAAGTGTATCGTACGACACTCCATTATCATTCTATCTCTTTGCTCCTCAAGACTTTAGGGACTTCGTTTGGGTTAGCCTCAGGTCTGATCATAAAATATGGAATAACTCCAGCTCAGGGATGAGAAATCTTAGTTCTTCAAGCGGAGATGTCCAGTGAGTACGTTTGTTTACCAAAAAATTTCAGCTCAGGATGAGAAGAGTCAGAGATTTGAACAAGTGAGCTCGTTTTGCTAGTGAGGCGTGCCAGTACTTAGACCTTGTTCTTTTATGTTTAACAATGACCACATCTGACAAATACTGCTAAAGGTGAGCTTGATTTAATGGCTTTTTTTTATTATCATATTATTGGCGACTCGGCCTCACACTTTGGCGATTTGCCTTTTGTATTAGATTTTGGCAACTTGGCCTCACGTTTTGGCCATTTGTCTTTTTTGTTAGATTTTGGCGACTTGGCCTCACGCTTTGACGATTTGTCTCTTTTTTTTAATTAGATTTTGGCGACTTGGCCTCACGCTTTGGCGATTGCCGTTGGTACCTCATCCTGTTGATTTTGGAGCTCATTTTTGTTTAGCTCTTGAATTCAAAAATTATCAAGTTGTATATGTCAAAATTGGAGAGTACATTGGAGATTCATAGCTCGTTTTGGACTATAAATGTGCGCAGTGGCGGACGCAGGCCGCCGGTGCCGGAAAAACTGTGGGGGGCCAAATCATAAAAAAAAAAAATTTACATGGTGAATTTCTAAAAAAAAAAAAAAAAAAAAAAACTTAGTGGTGAATTTTCAGATTGAGGGGGGCCAAGACCACCCTTGGTCTGTGAATAGGTCCGCCCCTGAATGTGCGAACCATCAACAACAAAAACATGTCAACATAGAGAATTAAGTGAAGCACATATGCATTAATCTCTACCAAGCAAATGTGTAAATAAAGATTAGCCACGAATCACTAAGTGTCCTTAAAAACCAAATTATCACATAGTGGAAGTATATAGAATCATCATGCGCATGTATTTCATACTGTTCAACTTAGTAAAATTTAAACAACATAATTAGCAATTAACTGCTTACCACACCAATTAACAAAATCATTTGATTTCAACTCTACCGATTTGATAATTTTACTACTAATCAAATTTCGATAAGGTCCACATAGTTGAGTACAAAAAACGTATAGAAACAACTACCTCACTTCTTCAAATCGTAATAGAAACACCTCAACAATAACAGCTCCAATTGCAACAACTTCCAATCAAAATCTAGCAATAACACCCCAAACAGCATACAAGTTTAAAACTAAACAAGTTTTAAACACCCTGTAGAGCTAGAGAGAGAGGTGGAGACTGGGGTGTGGCGTTGCACTACTTTCTCTCTCTACAAACTTGAAACACTCGAGCGCAAATTAATGAATACCAGATCGTAAATGCTTGAATATGTGCCTCTTCTTTAATTTGCGGAGAGCTTAAGCAGCTTCATCTTATGGGGAGTAATAGACAGCGGAGATTTGTGAAAAACGTGGAGCCACTGGAGATTTGCAGAATCACATTATTATCGAAGCTGGTGTGTGACTGCACAATTCGGTTAATATCGAACTGATTTGCATTTTGAAGCTTACGAGAGCCATAGATCGGAGTTAATGTAGATTTTAGATCGGAGGTTCAGGCCCCTCCTTCTAGCGGCCAAATGTTGGAATAGCTATTTTACTCCTTAAATATCTGTGTTAAATGTTGCCCTTCCGGCTCGTCGTTTCTCCACCTTTTTCCTTCTCCTGAGCTATAGCTTTTATTTTATTATTAATTAATAATTAATGGGCCCTCTCTGGGCCTTTATGTGAATGGGCTATTATAGAGGCCCAAATATTGTGGCCCAACACAACTGTTTAATCATACATTGTAGAAGAAGAAGATACAAGTAATCTATTCTCTTTAAAAACACATCTGAGAGCTCTACTAGCCTTTTTATACAACAGACTAAATAACAAACTTTTCTTCTAGAAGCATCCAGCTGTCATGTGCTGACTTGGCATTTAGCTCGTTGCTCAGTACTGCTAGTTACATTATCATCCCCCTCAAGTTTGGAGGCAAGAACAGGTTCATGACACCTAACTTGGACAACAGATAAGTAAGTGTTCGAGAAGATAACGCTTTAGTGAAAAGATCAGCTGGCTGTTTCATGAGAGCGCAGAAAAGCAGGAACAATCAAGCCATTGACAATTTTTTCTCGAACGAGATAACAATCTATCTCGATGTGCTTTGTCCATTCATGAAATACAGGATTGGAAGCAATATAAAAAGCACTTATGTTATCACAAAAGAGAGGAACAGGTGTTGTGTTCTTAAGACCAATTTCGACAAGAAGATTGACAGCCCAAGTGATTTCACAGGATACATCAGCTAATGCACGGTACTCTGCTTCTGCAGAGGATCGAGAAACAGTAGATTGGCGCTTAGCTCGCCATGAGATGAGAGAATCACCAAGAGTTAGACAGTAGCATGTAAGAGATTGACGTGTAAGAGGATAGCCTCCCAGTCAGCATCAGCATAAGCCTTTAAGGAAGGACTAGAATTTGCAGGAAAGAATAAACCGTGCCCTAATGTTCCCTTAACATACTTAACAACCTTGAGAGCTGCATCAAAATGACATTGACAAGGAGAAGAAAGAAACTGAGAAGAAAGAAAATGACTCAGTATTAAGCTAACTAGATGATGGCAAATTCTATTCCTGCACCATTTGATTTAATTTCTTTCCAGGTCAGCTTGCACAACACTAACTTGCTTATCACAAAATTCATTGCCAGCATCATTTGCAACAATAGTGAGCAAACCAGTATCAATAGATTCAGCATGTAGCTATTACATATCCAAAGTTCAAAAAGTATGTCACATATAGGCTCCCAACACAGTTAATATACAAGAGGAAAAGCCTTGCTTTAGTTCAATTTCACATTGAACCATACATGCTAAAGTCATTATAACATTGTTTTCTCTAGATTACATGTTAAAGTCAAAATTTCATTGAATTTTTAGCAATATCCAACTTCGAATTCTTCGAGCAACGCCACTAGAACTCCTAAACATCCCCGATCCTCGCACCTAGCCGATAGCTTCATCATCACCACTCTTTCTTCCATAACTTGATATGCCACCTTTGCCAAACAAAAGGATTTTTTTGTTGTTTTTTTGTTCCTTGCTTTGTAACGTCCATTTCATGTAAATTATAGAATCTTAGTACCGAATCACCATCAATAATATACTATAACCATCATGAATAAGAATTCATAGTAGTAGTGTGTGATGCGAATTTTAGTTATGCATGAAAATGGTTCTGAATATTGTTGAAAGATTCGATTTTTACCTTGATGTTAAAAATATCTATTGCGACTTTTTTTGCTTCCACTTTGGACATACTTTCTCTAAGATTCCTTTCTCAAGTTGCTATGTACTCCGGATATTTTTCCCATAAATCATCGAATGTCTCAATAATCCCTATGAGATAGTCTTTTGCAGCTATCACGATCTCGTTCAATGGGATCTCCAGTCTCAAACCATCCTTACCCTGAGAAAAGTGCATTTAACTATTCAGTAGCAGTCCCAGAGTGGTAAGGGGCTCTTCCAATTCAATTATTGGTAGCTAAACATATCTAAGCTAAATTGGTGAAGGTAAGCTATATGTTTGTTACCTGTGAAACCTCCCAAAAGGACCAAAAGTCCAAATATGTTGCTATCTTGCTGCAGAAAACTAATCTGCTGCATATCCCTATCGTTTCTAACCCTTTTTATATTGTATGCACCAGGAAAATACCCAAGCAAGGTTGCAGATTTGGAGCATCACATTTCACAACTTAAGGGTGATTTAAAGAAAGTGAAGAATCAGCTAAACTTGTCCGACTCATAGAAGCAACAAGCCGAGCGAGATGCAGAGGAGTCAAAGGAAAAGCTCCTCGCCATGTCTCTAAAGCTAGAGGAGACCAAGCAATCATTATCTCAGTCTTGTTTTGATCTCAAGCAACTAAATATTTTGATTGAGGTGGTAACTGATATAGAGGCTGCTATTGCTTAAAAGAAAACCTAAGAGAAATCCGTCTTCTTGTAGACGACATTAAAAATCAGCTAAAAGATTGCAAAGATTCTGAAGTTCAGGCCCGGTCCCTTGTTGGTCAAGCTTTGAGGCAATTCGAAACAGCCAAATGGACAGTAGAGACCCTCGGATCAGATAATACTTCGGCAAGGAAGCATACCATGCCATACCTCTAGAGTTGGGAACGCATGAATATTTTCTAGAAGAGCTTGTTACTGAACTTGCGATATTAAGACACCATTTCCGGAAATTATTCTCAAAATGCAACTCTCTCAGACAATAGATAGAATCACTGCTGTAGAGTTAAAAGATAGATGCTGAAAGAATGAAGCCTAATTCAAAAGAAAAGGAGATGGATATGCAAGACCATCTTAGATGAAAATGAAATGCTCAAGTTGGCCGGGAAGCAAAATCGAATTCTACATTTCTACCTGAGTAAAAATCGGTGATGAGGAGTAGATTAGAGCTTACATTTGAAAGGTGGTTGTTGTGCTTGTATTGCACAACAACATGCCTTTCCAAAATGTGGACAGTAGCCTTGACCTCACAAATAGTTCCAAGCTTGTTGATCTCCAGCTAAAAAGTTAAAGGGAATTAATAAATATAAATGTAGTATTACGTTGGTAATAGGAAAAGTAATAGGAAATTGAACATAGGAAACATCTTTTTTTTTTTTTTTTTTTTTTGAATAAACACATAGGAAACATCTTACTTTCTTTAAGTACTTTCCAAAGCATGCATGCATATACTTTGTAACCACTAGCTTGTCAAAAATCTCCTTTTTGGAACCACCTGTATACTTTACATCCTGAAAGTTTTTCAGTAGTCTCAAACTGTGATGAAGTTGATTGCAACTCACTTTCTCCTCCTCTGTCTCATCACATATATAGAGATCAAAGGAAATAGTAGGTCCTTGTTGGATTATTTTTGAACCAAGAGTCCATAAATGTTCTAAGATAATCAACCTCTCATTAAGTAATTGATAAGCGTGCATTTAATTATAATATTATCCCTATATTTAAGTTATTTTGCACTGATTTGGATATTTATTTAATAAATTTTATTGTTTTATTGTAGGAATCAAGGAGTTATAATAAAGGAAGGCTTGGAGTTTAAATAGCAAGAGTTGGAGATTAATTTGACTAAAATTCGGATTTTCCGGTAGCTTGCGCAGTCTGTACTGTTTGGGCCATATTTGGAGTTCTACAAGTCCGATTCTGACGATTCAACAGCCCACGGAAAGCTTATGAGAAGGGCTTTATTTTTGAAGTGGTCTTGAATTTAAAATCCAACCGAATCAGCCCAGAAACATAGCTCAAAAGTCAGCTACGAATTTCCTTTTATGGAATTCAATTCTAATTGGGAAATCTCCTTGTATTTGTATTAAATAATTGAAAAGACTTTTATTAGAGATATTACTAGATATAGATCAGACCTAATAGAGATATACATCGTACGAGAGAGAGTCGCACAAGGGAGGAGGAGAAGAAGCAATCAACAACGGAGGAGAAGAAGCAATCAACAACGAGGAATTCAGTCATTGAAGACATTCAATTGGCTTTGTTTTCTCTTATCTTTTTTATCTTTTCTTACGAAAATGTGTTGGTTATCTTGGGATTATTTTGATGTGTTTATTATGAACTAAACTTGTATAAAGTTAGGATTTTTATGGAATCCTAGTGTGGGATTGTTGGTGTTTTGATAAGAAGTACTATTTGCAGTTCATAGTTTATTCGTTCAAGTGGATATCATGTTATATTATTTGCTTTTGTTTGGCCAACTCTAGTAGATAATTGAGTTAATTATAATACTGAGAGGGTTATGATTAACTGACACAAAACTTGAATGGTGCATGATTATATCTGTTGATATTAATTTTGTGATGGTAAAGACATATATTGTTACCTTGCATAACCGAGTGAAATTGGTGCTTAATTGTATTCTGGAAGTTGAATTGGGCATAGACATATGTTAATCTAATTACAGAATCTATATCATAGTGATTTCGAGAGAAACCCATGACCGTTGAATTTCTGGTTAGTAGATTGTGACTTGCTATGGTATTACACTGCTTTATTGCCGACATGAACATATTAGGGGGAAGTAATTATCTTTACTTAGCTACTCGTATCTAAAACTCATCTGATTTTCTTTGTTAGAATAATATATATTAGTTAATTTATTTGTTTAACTAGCTTTGTAGCCCGTGCAAGGCACGGGCATATATGCTCTAGATCACAAATATTTATGAATTATTCGTGATCACGCATGATTAGATTGTTGATATTTTTTATTGTTCATATTTTCCTAGCAATTGTTGGGAGGAAATAGAATTTATGCAATACCCGATCGTGAAATGCAAATGATAATTCTGATTAACTTAAAGGGTAAAAGGACATTTTCATCACTGTACTATTTCCGAAATTGCAATTGCACTACTGAACTACAAACGGACTACTGTACTTTAACGTTTTTAACAAGTTCACTACTGTACTTTAACGTTTTTAACATTTTCACCCTTGGTTTTATGGCATTTGACTGACGGGAGTGGTGAACTTGTTAAAAACGTTAAAGTACACACCGTTTGTAGTTCAGTAGTGCAATTGCAATTCCGAAAATAGTACAGTGGTGAAAATGTCCTTTTATATTTTACGCTATGTTTTGTTTTGTTAAAGCAAACTTGAACGATATGTAATAAATTGTTTAATGTTAAGATCAAAACCGTACTTCGAAATATAAATATATAGAGTTAACATGAATGGATACATAGATACATACAAGTATTAATTACATAATAATAAATGCATATTAGTTCATATTAGTTATTATTATGTAATAAATATGTTAGTGTTACAATACCTAAATAGCCTTTGGAAATATAACATAGATATAATTAGTAGAGGTAAATATAACTTTTTATATGAATAAATTTTCTCATGGAACACCCCCCCCCATTTGCTCTATTAGATATGTGTGTGTGTGTGTGTTTATTATATTGTTTTGTGCGTTTACGTATTAAAGATGTGATTGATGAGTTTTACGATAGTTAATGTTAATACAAGTTTGTGTTATATATTCTCTTTTTGTATTGTGATATTTTTATAATATTTAATTCGTAAATAATTACAGTAGATCTAAAATGATTAATAAGATATGGTATATGTTAGTGAATATTATAGTACATTATTACATATTCACAAAAATTTATATATATATGTATTTATGTTTGTACATGTGTATGTATGTATAAATATGCATATTAATTATAAAATAATTAATAGATTACAAATAATGAAATATTAATAGATTATACAACATAAATGTATGTATGAATGTATGTATGCTATATAGTATGTATGTATGTATGTATATAATATCATAGTATATTATTATATATCCACAGAAATATGCATGTATGTATGTTATATAGTATGTGTGTATGTATGTATAAATATGCATATTAATTATACAACAATTAAATAAAATATTAATAGATTTTATAAAATAAATGTATGTATGTATGTATGTATGTATGTATGTATGTATGTATGTATGTACGTATGCATGTATAATTAATAATTATGTAAGTATGTATGGATGTATGTATGGATATATGTATGTATGAATGTAAGTATGTATGTATGTGTGTATGTACGTATGCATGTATAATTATGTATGTATGTATGTATGTATGTATATATGTGTGTATGTATGTATGTATGTATGTATTTATATGTATATGTATAATTATTGGAATTATACATTTTACAAATATTTATGTATGTTGCTAATGATTTTTAATAGTAACTCAAATGTTCACATAGCTCAATTGGTCATGGTGTTGCATTAGTTATGCAAGGTCATGGGTTCAAATCTTTTGAATAACATTATTTTTACAAATATTTTGAGTTAGGTTTGGAGTGAGGTTCGGAAGGACCGAGCCTATGAATTAATTTGCTCAGGGAAACCTCTTGTTGGTGTATTAGATATATAATAGATAATAGATTAGATAAAACAAAACTCAATTCTTGTGTTCTATAACCAAATTGTTTGATATCAATTGTGATTTATACAAATAGACAGTACTTGAGGAACGACATCTGGTATTTACTACTATATTACTTGTTTGCGATTGTGTACACTTGCACATATGTATTTTATGCAACGGTAATCCACCAACAATGAATCGTTTTTCAATGGCATAGGCAATTAAAAGAATTCTTAATGCTTCACAAAACATCTGTGTTAAGGTCAATAAGTGGATTCCAAGCATTGGCTCCACCTTGATTTCTGAGTTTACAAAGTAATTAAAGGCCTCCATCAAAGACTCTCTTCCCAAAACAAGTTGACTTCTTTTAATACCAGCTAATAGTTCGAGGCTACTATAACTATGATTAACTGGTAGCACACTCATCTTATACTTGCCCAAAGCCAATAAACATTCACTTACTGATTTCATATGTTTTCTTTTAAATCCAATATCCTCTGAAAATAGAACACAGTTACCCCACACATAAACACCTACCAAATACAAGTCATCACCTTTAAGTATAATATCACATGGCTCATTATCAAAAGCAGCCGGTAGAAAACTAAGATAATCGTTCTTATTTCCATCTGGGTCTCTGGGCTTCAACACTTTAATCTTCCTCTTCTTAACTTCATTAATTTGGGATAACGAAGAATCAACATCATTCAAATAAACTTTGTAATCTTTTGTTGTCATGGTTGGATGAACTCTTAATCTTGAAATTATATTTCTTCCTTCCATATTTCTTCTTCCTGTCTGCAGATGAAAATATTTGTGTATGTATGTATGATATTGTATAGAATGTATGTAATCAAAGAGCTCAGTAATGAAAGATTATGACTAGCTAAAATATGACCGTTAGTTCTATTTTCGAATTCAGGTGGTCAATAATGCTAGAATCCAGTAATGTAATGGGCCTGTGATTTCTCGTCCCACCTGAAGAGATCAAATCCGATAAACCTTTTTTCAGAAATTTATTAAATTCATTTACATTTTAAAATTGGTTTCAAAATTACTATATTTATTTAATAAAAATTGCATAATCGGTTGAGAGATGAACATGGAATAAATAAATGAGACTGACTTCCATGCTCCATAATTTTGTAGTTCCCGAATATATATTTTTCATTTTATAATAATTTTGAAATTGTGAAAATTTGGGTTAAATAGTAAACCGAACCCAACAAATTGCTTTTTTTTTGTTCAGCTCGGTTGGATTTTGTGTATAAAATCAATGAAAAATGCTAGGTTCTCGGATTGGATTCCAAATTTTTTCCCAAATTACATGTGTCACTCCCTTATTGGCTATAAGCCTATAACTTTAATGGACCCGTCAGGGTCACATCAATATCACCAATTAAAATCGTTCATACTGTCAACTCATTCATATCACATCATTCGGAATTTTTTTTGGGAACCAATTCGGGGTACCTAGCACTACTCAAAATCAATTTGGTTTAGTTTCAAAATATTGAAATTTCGATTTTTTTCATTTCAAATCGGTTTTAGACTGAACTGTGAACTATCGAATGCTCAGGGTGTAGCCACTTAGCTAGGCAAGGTTACAACTTACGAAAAGAGGTACAACCACTAAGGAGATTACAAGAACAAGAACAGAAGAACACTCAGAGATTTATATGAACACACAAGTTTATTGCTTAGAAATACTAGCTTATAGCCCGTGCAAAGCACGGGTTATTTTAATTTTTTTAAATTTGTTTATATTGTAATATAATATTATAAATATTAATTTTAATATGTTATTGGAAGAATTCGAAACTTACATCTTTGTATATAATAATTTTTAGTATTAAATATAAATTAATATGTTGTTGGCTGGAATCGAACCTTGGACCTCTGTATATAACAACTTTTAGGATTATTATAAAGTATTATTATATCTAATGGTCATGATCTATTTGAGTTAATGATCAAACGGTTGTGGATGATGGATAACCAAAAATGGGGGATAACAAAAAAAAAGGTTAACCAAACTACAAATTATACCCCATTTCGCTTATTATAATATAGTATAGATGTCTAAGACTGGGATGCCCTAAACCATTACAAGGCATCCCTATTTATAGTAGTCTGGGGAAGCTTACTAAACACACTTCTAGAGCTATCTTACAGGACACACTTAAGACACGTATCCTTATCTTATTACATAAGATAATAATCTTACTTTACACACCACTGGAAGCTTATAGAATACGCTTCAGACAAACTTACTTAGAAATCTATCTTACACACCACACACGTATTTTACATTATTGATGCCGGGTACAATTTGGGCCCCATCGTCACATCTAATAATGAGATGTACAGAACAAACTTTATTCTTTACTTTGATAAAACATAATAACGACAATAATCCTTTCTTCCCCCTGACAAAAACGGGCCATGGCTTCATATCTTCGTCATCACTACTCTCATCACTGCATGAGGAGATAAGAACCCGACAATCTTGTCGTGGAAGTTTTTTTAGTACCTCTGTGGTGGTCTTTTATGGAGCCTGATATCTGGATGATCCGGATCATGTCGGGTCATGTGGATCCGAAGTTAAAGTCTCTAGACTTAATTTAAACAAACAGTCTTGAACTTATATGACATACTTTGAAGGAAGTACATGTGGCTTATTTCAATAAGTTTCCAGGAGGAACTTTTTTGGGCTAATATATCGAAATATTCTATATTTTATTAGAGAAATTACTTTTTCAAATTTAAAGTTCGAACCCCATAAAAGATGTATTAAAATTAAATATTTGTATTATTAGTTTTAAAAATGTTACTCCCTCCATCCCAATGGGATGTTAACGTTTGCTTTTTGCACGGAAACCAATGTTATTCCCAGATTACACACTTGTATAATTGTAGAAGGGGGGGTTGAATACAATTCTTGATAGTTATAAATTTCTGATAAAAACCACAGAAATCTATAAAAAAATAATTGCTGAATAGAAATAGTTCACAACCACATAAAAAATCAGGTGGTTAAATGTACCACCTGAGACTTTTATTTGAAGAAAACCCTGTGATACAAATGTACACAGCTTCTGTGTTTACAACTCTCTGCTTCTAAAAATATTCAAGAAACCCTAAGCAAATATGTATGTTTTCTTACTTACTAAAGAGTTGCTACACTTGGTTATATATCCCAAGTTTACAAGTACTACAGGAATAAGATAATATTAATCTAATTCTAGTTGACTTGCTACTCCACTCCAAATCCACATTTAGCCGAAAGGTTGTCCTTGTGAAAAGATATGTCCCCTGCACCTTTCTTGTATGTACTGTGTAAATGGAATGCTTCTTTCTTCTGTGTTTCCAAAGTATGGCTGCCATACTGCTTTTTATACCTACTATCAACCCATGTGATCTGTCAGTCAAACCTGTCCTTATCAACTGCTAATTCCCAGCTAGCATAGGATAAAGTGACAATGATTATCCGTTGATGTTGTGCACACTTATCCGTTGATGGTAGTTTGAGCTGTATCCGTTGATCGAGTAGATTTGAGTTGTATCCGTTGATAGAGCCCTGTTCTTATCCGTTGATACACTTTCACTTAGACAGAATTACATAGCATAGCTTATTTACAATTGGCTACCCTATTCTGCCTATCCATTGATGGTCAACATGACTCTGAATAAAAACACTATCAACTGATAAATAGAGATATTGCAGTATGCTACTAAACCTCATCCGTTGATGAGCTACCTGTCAACGAATAGAGTTATAAGGTCTTATCCGTTGACAGTTACAAAACTTGACTTATACAATTTTGCTTAAATGTTAAGTTATCATCAACTACAACATATTCCTAACAATCTCCCCCAATTTATACTTGATGGCAATAAAGCATAAATTCAGAACCTTGATGATAACAAAACATTCCTAAAGATATATACACACTACAGTATGCAAAAATTGTATTAAGCTGCAAAAATTAAAAACAGAAAGCTTTAAGAAACTTATCAGAGATGTGCTCCTTTAGATTGAGCAGATTAATGATGTTTCCTCTCTCTGGTTGGCTGCACCCTTGACTTTCCTTCCTTGGCAGAGTTGGACTCAATTTGCACTTGAAGTTGCCTATAGAAGGTATCTTCTTCAACAACTTTTGGATTTAGCTTTAGTTGTAACCATCTTAGGTAATCAGAACTAGCCTTTGACAGTTGGTCTTCTAACCTGAAGAATCTCCTAGTGCCCTCTTCATCCCTGAACTCCATCATCCAAAAGGGTTGAATGTGGATTTTCTGTCCATTATATGGGATCTTCATTTTCTTTGGTAGACTTGAGGGTGAGTTCCATTCTCTCCTTATTTCTTCTATTCTGCTGATTATCTCCCTTCTGGTAGTCTCAGAGAACCCTGTGTGTCTCTTGAATGCTGAGAACACTTTGGTCAGTGTATGATAATTCTCTCCAAGAACCTTCTGTAATGGCCATGTCCTCTGACTTCCTCCCTCGTAGACAAACACTAATCTCTCAGGTTGATTCTTGTACTTGTCAATTCCTCTTACTTCTGACAATTCATCCAAATATAGATTCATGCCAGAGTATTCTATAATTTCTGCCTGATAGATAAAGTCTTCTTTGTTTTCCAAGATTGGTTGTTTGACAATGGCAGGTACCCTAGCAACTTGAACTGGTCCCTTTGAAAGTTGCTTCTTTGGAGCCCTTTTCTTCTGTTTTGGATTCAGCAAGAATGAAGGAACTTCAATTGAATCAAAATTCATTGGTTCTTCCTTAGGCATTATGGGGTCACCATGAAAGTTTACAGTTGGGTCGACTACTGTTGCAGATATAGGTACTGATGAGCCAATGGTTCCTTTTTCTGGAGAGGGTTCTGGAGAAAGAACCCTCTTGGTTTTAGCTTTCCTTCTTTTAGGTTTGAATTTGGGAACTTCTTCAGGTTCCTTCATTTCAACCTCTACCTCATCCATTAACTCTTGAGCCAGCCTGGCTTGCTTCTCATCTGAGTTTTCATATTGATTTTCTGTACTTGGATGGGCTTCCCTTTGGATTCTGGAGACTTCTTCTCTTTTAGCTTCCACAAATCTAGGATGGCTGTTGGATATATTTAATACTTTTCCATTCCTCATGATTACAGCCATCCAATCTCTTACACTCTTATTTGTCTGTACTTTGAACTCCATGATTGTTTTTCCCATTAGCTTTTCTTCATCATTCTTGGGAAATGGGTAGTCCAATTGAAGCTTGTTCTTCCCATTTTCCTTTGGTGGTGAGTAGGCTCTGGTTTTGATGGCAGGTTCAAATTCTTTGACAAATGATGGCTCAGCATCATAGAATGTAGGAGCCACAACCCTTGGAGTGAGCACCTTCATGATTGTGGTTGATATTGTTGGAGCAGAAGATTGAGCATTAAGGAACAGAGATGATGCAATTGATTCATTGATCATCCTCTCTGCCTTTAGGATTCTATCATTAGTCTCCTTGTTGATCTTTTCCAAAGCTTCTATTCTGGATTGCCTTTCACCATCTGAGATTTCTTCTAAGTTTTGAATCTCAGGCAAAGCCACTTGTTTCTTCACAGGGGAAGCCTTTATCTCAAACTCTGTTGGATTGACCACTACAATTGGCTGTTGCTCCCCCTCACTCTGTGCTATCTCACTACTGGTAGCTTGAAATTGGCCAGTAGATGTTGCAGCCTCTTCTGTGCTTGTTCCCATTTTCTCCCCCTTTTTGTTAGCATCAAGGGTTGGGGTTGAAGCTGCAAGTAGCATTTCCAGTAGTTGAGTCTGTTTTGATTGATTGGCAATGATAGTGTGCATTTGAGATTCCATACTATCCACTCTGGAGGAAAGAAGCTGAACAGACTTAGCCAGGCTATCTTCTTTGAGAAGTTTGCTAGAAAGCACCTTCTGAGTGGTAGTAGGAGCTAGTGCCTCAATCCTGGCATCTAGTGCTATCTTCATATCTCTAATTGCAGACTTGACATCCTCCTGTTGTGTTCTTTGAATAACAGATTGCATCTTTTTTAATTTCAGGGAGGCCATAACTTGCTCAAGAACAGTCTTTCTCTGTGGGTCTGCAGTTTGGTGCTCAGCCTTAGCAGATTGATATTGCTTCATGATTTCCACATTGAGATTCCCAAGTTCAGTGGCATTGGAAAACATCCATCCTGGAGTCTCATCCTCATTCATTTCTTCACCATCTGAACTTTGACTGTCATCACTGCCAAACTCTTCACTTCCAGCACTTGGAGACAGGGTTTGTAAAGCTTCTTTTGCTCTTTGAAGAGATTCTGAGGTGTGCACTAGGTGCATTGCCTTCTCTACCTCCACATTGCCCTGTTGTGCCATGACTTGATAGGCAGAAACAGGATGAGTAAAGGTTTCAGGATCCAAAGAGATGGAGTCAATAATTGACTGATATTCTTGTCTAAATTCCATCTCTTTGGAATCTTCATTAACCTCCATTAACTCACTTGCAATGGCTGATTCTTCCTGCCTTATTTCTCCTGTAGTCCCTTCTCTCCTCTCATCTCTCTTTTCTTGCATCAGGGGCTCCCCCTGGCTCACACCTCTCACACCCTCACCTTCACCTACTAAGGTGGAACTCTCTAGCTCTCCTTTTGCCTGACCGGAAGAAATTGTCAGCCTCTCATTATTTTTCTCTCCTTTTGCCTGCTCACAAGGCAGCCTCTCACTCCCTTCCCTCATTCCTAAAAGTGTTTCAACTACTACAAACTCCTCCACAGTTGACATGGGAATGTCACATTTTGCAGTGGTAGAGAGAGTTGTCAACGGATTAAGTGTATCCGTTGATGTAGTGGTTATTGCTGTCAACGGATAATTAGTTGTAGACATATCCGTTGATGGAGAAACACTTGTCAACGAATGAAGGATACCCGTTGATGAAGGAAAACGAGTATCCGTTGAAGTGAAAACCAACACTAAATCTGTGGTGATTGATTTTAAGGAAGAGGCCACAGATAGTGTTGTGAATTCAGGAATGGAAGATTGATGGCCCAACAAATCATCTAAAACATGATGACCACCAATTGTTGAGTGGGGCTTCTCCAAGAATTTTAAAGATGGAGAATCAGGAATTGATGTAGATATCATATCCACATCCAGAGATGGAGTTGGTGATGGTGGATCAAAATGTGTATCGATTTGAAGGTTAAGATCAAGGGGCTGTGACTCCACATTTATTGAAGTCACATCAAACTGAATTTGAGAAGGTACAGTTTGTTGTACAGTGTGTGCACCCTGTGATTCCCCAATGGTTTTGGATTTTACTCTTCTACCATAGGTTTTTGAGTGAGAGCTATCTGTGTCTCTTGCCCTTTTGTGCGGTGTTCCTGGAATGGAACATAAATTAGTAGTCACACCCTGTTGAGAGGATGTAACTAGAATTTGGCTTGTAGTTTCATTAACAGTCTTTTGAGAGTTTTGGTAGTTTTTGCAACAGGTGCCTTTTGAGAGACACCTGAGGTTTGTCTTTTAGATTGTGGTTTTGGAACTCTGGATTTGGTCACTTTGGTAGGAGCCTGTTTGGTCATAGCCACAGACTCCATTGTGACACTAGAAGGCAAAGAAATTTGGGGGTTGGAGATAGGAGTTTCAGGGTTGGAAACAGTTACCTGAACAATTGGTAGATATACCAATTGTACTTCTGCATTTAGGTTCATTCGAATCAAATCACTTAAGACTCTCTTCTCTTGAACAAAACAATTGAACTTGCTATCCGGGTTAGCAATAGATAGCTCATTCTCAGATACATGCAGTGCTAGGAGCATCAAAAATCTAGCAAAATAAACATTCTTGCTCCTAGTTTCCTTTTTACCTAATTTAGCTGCTATCTCATACATGACTAGTGTGCCAAAATTATAGAATTTATCAGTCAAAAGCATACATAGCATAACTAGCATGGAGTTGGTAACAGCATCAAAGTTACTAATCTTGCCAGAAAAAGTTTTAATGAAGGCATCACAAAGATAACTCCATTCTTTAACCATACCTTTCCTAACAATTTTCCCTAAGTTCTCAGTACTAAGGGTATAATTCATGGAATTAAGCATGGTAACAATTTCAGCATTACTGGGTACATTCAGACAGTTATTCTCAGGCAATTTTAAACAAGCAGTTAACACATCAGAATTAACTACATAATTTTTACCCTTCAAAGAAAAAGCAAGTGTACCGTCTGTGCTATTGTACTCAGCAAATGCCCACACCTCTTCAATTACCTCATGGATTAGAGGAGTGGTGGCAGTCATAGCATATGACAGTTTGCATTTCTTCACAAAATTCATCATGGTGTGATATGCTTCTGGAGCGTTCACTGTATCCACAAAGGCCGCGAAATTGTTCTTCTCATAGGTAAACCCGGTGGAAGACATCATCTTAACAATAGGCGCCATTGAAGTGTTTGAACTTTTGTTGCAGAGAGAGATTTAGTGAAGAAGATGCAATTAACTAATGAGATTCTTGAAAATGAATAAAGGTGAGATGTGAGGGCACAAAACAGCCTTTTATATTTTCCAAGAATTAAAAATGAAATAATTAAAAGTAATTACCCTATTGGACAAAAGTAACTGTCAGATAATAAATGAAAAGAAAAGAAGTACAACCGTGACTAATTATACACGTTTACCAACGGCTATAAAGAGAAATATGTATATCAACGGATAAAGATTGGACGGTTGAGAAAACAGTTTATCCATCGATGACGTGGACAACCTGTTATCCGTTGACATACGAAAATCTAGTAATGTGTTTATCCTACCAACGGATAAAAGGATATCCGTTGATAAGCAAATTTTGCCTTAAACAAAATTTCTACTAAGAGTTATTCTGAGAGTTTTTAATTCTCAAGTAAATCAAAACACATTTCTAGCTGCAATACAGTATGATTAGATACCACTAGGAATTATGAAAAATTAAGCATACCTAGTTCACCTACCAACCTTGTGAATGAAGATTCATCAAGAGGCTTGGTGAAGATATCTGCAAGCTGCATTTCACTTGGCACAAAGTGCATTTCTACTGTACCATTCATCACATGCTCTCTAATGAAGTGGTATTTGATGTCAATATGCTTGGTTCTCGAATGTTGCACTGGATTTTCTGTGATGGCAATAGCACTAGTGTTGTCACATAAAATTGGAATCTTCTCAACTTTTAGACCATAGTCAATAAGTTGATTTTTCATCCAAAGAATCTGTGCACAACAACTTCCAGCTGCAATGTACTCAGCTTCGGCTGTAGAAGTGGAGACTGAGTTCTGTTTCTTACTGAACCATGACACAAGCCTGTTCCCTAGAAATTGACAGGAGCCTGTAGTACTTTTCCTATCAATTCTGCAACCTACATAGTCTGCATCTGAATAGCCAATTAGATCAAAACCAGAATCTCTTGGGTATCAAATTCTAAGGTTTGGTGTTCCCTTGAGATACCTGAAAATTCTCTTAATAGCAATCAAGTGAGACTCTCTAGAGTCAGCTTGAAATCTAGCACAAAGACATGTGGAAAACATTATATCAGGTATACTAGCTGTTAGATATAGAAGTGAGCCTACCATGCCTCTATAGCTTGAGATGTCCACAGATTTTTCCTTAGTATTCAGCTCAAGCTTAGTTGCAGTGGCCATAGGTGTTTTTGCAGAGGCACAATCCATTAAGTCAAATTTCTTTAAGAGATCATAAATATATTTTGTTTGACTTATGAAAATTCCCTAATTAACTTGCTTTACTTGTAAACCAAGAAAGTAAGTTAATTCACCCATCATGCTCATTTCATACCTACTTTGCATAAGTTTGGCAAACCTTTTGCAAAGCTTCTCATCTGTAGACCCAAAAATAATATCATCTACATAGATTTGAACAAGTATTGAAGAACCATTGACATTTCTATGAAATAAGGTTTTATCTACTGTACCTCTAGTGAAGTGATTCTCCAAAAGAAATTGAGATAAAGTGTCATACCAGGCTCTTGGTGCTTGCTTCAAACCATAAAGTGCTTTCAAGAGAAGATATACATAATCTGGAAATTCTTGATCTTCAAAGCCAGGAGGTTGATGGACATATACCTCTTCTTCCAGTTCCCCATTTAGAAAGGCACTTTTAACATCCATCTGATAGACTTTGAAGTTGGCATGTGCTGCATAGGCTAGGAAAATTTTGATGGCCTCAAGTCTTGCCACTGGAGCAAAAGTTTCATCAAAATCTATTCCTTCTTCTTGAGAATAGCCCTTTGCCACTAATCTAGCTTTATTCCTCACAATTATGCCATTTTCATCAGTCTTATTCTTGAGAACCCATTTGGTACCTATGATACCTCTATCATCAGGTTTGGGCACAAGCTTCCATACTTTATTTCTCTCAAATTGGTTTAGCTCTTCTTGCATTGCTAAGACCCAATCTGGATCTAGAAGGGCATCCTCCACTTTCTTAGGTTCCTCTTGAGACAGGAAACTACTGTATAGGCATTCTTCTTGTGTGGCCCTCCTAGTTTGGACTCTTGAGTTTGAGTCACCAATGATTAACTCAAAAGGATGATCTCTGGTCCATTTTCTTGAAGGTGGAAGGTTTGATCTGGATGAGGTTGCTTCATCTACGTGAGCATGATCTTGTTGATTGGATATTGAGTTTTGACTTTGAGAAACTCCCCCTAAGTTTGTTGTCCTTGAGGAGTTATGAAGTTGACTGTCAACAGATGCATCATTTTGTCTATCAACGGATGCTCCATTTTGCCTGTCGACGGATACATGAGAATGCCTGTCAACGGATGCATCTGATGATCTAGTATGACTGTCAACGGATGCTTCATTTCCAGTGTTAGCATCACTTCTAGTTGGACCAACAACTCTAGGTGAATTTCCAAGGTCATGATCTTCATTTTCCTCATCATCATCAATGTACATTCTTCCTTCTACCTCATTTTCAAATCTCAACTTTTCATGGAAGCCTTCATCATTTAGACCTAGAATCTTTTGATCATCAAACACAACATGTACAGATTCCATAACAATGTTGGTTCTTAGATTGTAGACTCTATAGGTTTTCCCTGCTGCATATCCAACAAAGATAGCTTCATCTGCCTTTGCTTCAAATTTGCCCAAGTTATCTTCATGATTTCTTAGCACAAAACACTTACATCCAAAGACATGAAGAAAAGCTAACGTTGGTTTCTTGTTGGTAAATAACTGATAAGGAGTCATTCCTCTGGCTTGATTGATCAAGGAAATATTCTGAGTGAAGCAGGCAGTGCTGACAGCTTCAGCCCAGAAATATGTTGGCAATCTTGATTCACTTAACATTGTTCTAGCTGCTTCAATGAGAGTTCTGTTTTTCCTTTCAACCACCCCATTTTGTTGAGGTGTTCTTACAGCAGAAAACTCATGGACAATTCCATTCTCTTCACAGAAAATCTTCATTGTGGAATTTTTGAATTCAGTGCCATTGTCACTCCTGATTCTTTGTACTTTTACTTCAGAACCATTGTTTACTAGTCTGAGATGATTGATGATGATTTCACTTGCACAATCTTTGGAGTGTAGAAAGAAGGTCCATGAAAACTTAGAAAAATCATCCACAATCACCAGGCAGTATTTCTTCTTTGAAATAGACATGACATTTACTGGACCAAATAAGTCCATATGCAGCAATTGAAGAGGCTTAACAATGGATGACTCTATCTTGCTCTTGAAGGATGATTTCTTTTGCTTCCCTAATTGGCAGGCATCACACAGTCCATCTTTGATGAACTCCAATTGAGGGATTCCTCTAGCAAGATCCTTTCTTACCAAATCATTCATTACTTTAAAATTCAAATGAGACAGCTTTTTATGCCATAGCCAACTCTCATCCTTGCTTGCTTTGCTGAAGAGACAAGTAATGGATTCTAAGCATACTGAGTTGAAATCAGCTATGTAAACATTTCCTTTTCTAAAGCCTGTCAGAACCACATTGTTGTTTTCCTTGGTAGAAACAACACAGGCTTCTTTAGTGAACTTTACTTCATAGTCTTTGTCACAAATCTGACTGACACTCAGCAAATTGTGCTTCAAACCTTCAACTAAAGCCACTTCTTCAATGATGACATTGTCCTTTGTAATCAAGCCATATCCCTTAGTATATCCTTTGCTGTCATCTCCAAAGGTAATTCTAGGGCCAGCTTCCTCCTTGAACTCTGTGAGCAGGGTTGAATCTCCTGTCATATGCCTAGAACATCCACTGTCTAGGTACCATAGATTTCTCTTATTTCCCTGCACACAATCCAAAATACAAATCAAGTTGATTTTGGTACCCAAGTTTCCTTGGGTCCTTTCTTGTTAGCCTTTGGTTTTACACTCTTAGCAATCTTCACTTTGGGTGTAGATGCTTGAGTGATAGGTTTTGACAGATGCTCATTTGCATAAATATTTGATGCATGCATTTGTGAAAAATTGGCATACATATTATCCATGCTAGGAATGCTCCATGACATTTGTGGCATATTCATAGATTGAAAATAAGGATTAGGCACATATGGCATGTTCACATATGGATTTGAAAAACTAGCATTCTGATACAAACCAGGCATAACAGGCATTGCAGGCATACTTGGCATAGATTGAGGTACATGAACAGGAGTCCTTTTAACAGACTTGCAATTAGAAGATAGGTGATTGACACTATTGCAATTACCACAAGTTTTCCTAGGAGCAAACTTGTCAGGAGAATAATTGTTTTTCTTGTTAATGCCTATCTTACCATTTCTGTTCTTTTTCTTTTTACCCTCAGTCTCTACCTTTTCATTAACTGATTTACCAACAGCCCTTTTGTTAAGTAAATCACCTGCCTTAGCCTTCTCACTTGATTTGGCTTGGCTACTTTCACCAGAAACAAAGTTCTTGGCTACTGGACCATACTGATTATTCAGTTTCTTGAGTTCCTTCTTACTAACAGACTTTTTGTTAGTCGACGGATACCTCTCATCCGTTGATGGTTCATCTGTCAACGGATGATCACTATCCGTTGATTCACAAATAGTCTCTAGATCCTCAAGGCAAGGTTCTAGCTCCTTTTTCTTTTGAGTCCAGGTATCCCTCACAAATGATTCTATTCCCTGGACTTCTATTATGTTTTGAGAAACATTCCTACAACTTTGAAATTTAGCAATTATCCCTTGTTCCTTTTCAAGCTGGTTTCTTAAGATCAATTCTCTTTTTAACACAACTTCAAGTTCATTTTTAGCATCATTGCAATCAACTCTCATTTTCTCAAATTCTAGAAATTGAACTTCTAGAACTGCATTTCTATCACTTAAGAACTGATTAGTTTCTTTAATCCTATTGTTCTCTTTAGTAAGTGATTTAAGAGTAACACTCAAGTGATATAGTTCAGTAGACATTTCATCTATAACACTATTGCATTCCTCTTTGGTGAGCTCAGAGAGATTAGTAGAATATACCTGATTGCTAGCTGAACTTGCTTCCTGCTCAGAATCAGCCATTAATGCAAGGTTGACAAACTCAGCATCATCATCAGAATGATTTCCATCAGCAGCCCAGTCATACTCTTGGGTCATGAATTCCTTTCCTTTCTGTCTGAGAAGATCAAAATATTTCTTCTTGTAGTCAACAATTTCAGTTGGCTTTCCCTTGTTCTCAGATCTAGGCTTCCTGCATTCACTTATCATGTGACCAGCAATACCACAATTGTAGCATTTAATTTTGGATTTATCCACATAATTGCTTGTAGAAAAATCCTTGTTAAATGGCTTGGCCACTTCAGAGTTTCTTCTGAATTTTAGCTTAGAGAATCTCCTAGATAGAAAGGCTAAATGCTCATCTATCTCATCCAATTCATCCTGCTGTAGGACACTCATTTTTTCAGACACCTTTTCCTTGCTTTTGCTTGATTCTGCTCTACCTTCACAAACCTCCCTGTTTGGTGTAGATTTAGCAGCTTCAGTCCTCTTCTCCTCCTTCTGCTCCAAGTTGGAAACAAGTGCAACTGACCCACTTTTCTTTTGGGCCTTCTCAATTTCTTCATCCTGCTCCATTTCTAGTTCATATGTCTTTAAAGTTCTATAGAGCCTTTCAAGAGTAAATGACTTGTACTCTTGAGTGTTTCTTAGAGAAACAGTCATAGGCTTCCACTCTTTGGGCAGTGATCTCAGAAATTTGAGATTAGAATCTTTCACTTGGTAGATTCTTCCATACAGTTTCAAGCCATTCAGTAGCTTTTGAAATCTACTAAATGTGTCATTCAATGTCTCTCCATTCTTGAAATGGAAGTGCTCATACTGTTGGATCAGTAGCTGCATCTCGTTTTCCCTTACCTGTTTTGTACCTTCACAAAGGGTTTGAACAATGTCCCATACTTCCTTGGCGGTAGTACAGTTGATAACATTGTCAACCATGTCTGTTTCTAAACCATTAAACAGAATATTCATGGTCTTTTTATCTTTGTGAACTTCTGCAACATCCTCAGTGCTCCACTCAGAAACAGGTTTTGGGATGTACGTGTCTGGTGCATCTGTAGCAAGACCAACTCTTGAAGCAGCCTTCATTGGAACATGAGGACCCTTCTCAATGCAATCTACAAAACCTACATCAATAGACATGAGATGTAGACGCATTTTTACTTTCCAGTGAAAGTAATTTTCCCTATCAAGAACCGGTATCTTCACTCCATAATCCTTCTTAGACATGTTGGAAGTGTGTTGATCTTTAAACTTCAAATATATTAGAAGCTTGCTCTGATACCAATTGTTATTCCCAGATTACACACTTGTATAATTGTAGAAGGGGGGGTTGAATACAATTCTTGATAGTTATAAATTTCTGATAAAAATCACAGAAATCTATAAAGAAATAATTGCTGAATAGAAATAGTTCACAACCACATAAAAAATCAGGTGGTTAAATGTACCACCTGAGACTTTTATTTGAAGAAAACCCTGTGATACAAATGTACACAGCTTCTGTGTTTACAACTCTCTGCTTCTAAAAATATTCAAGAAACCCTAAGCAAATATGTATGTTTTCTTACTTACTAAAGAGTTGCTACACTTGGTTATATATCCCAAGCTTACAAGTACTACAGGAATAAGATAATATTAATCTAATTCTAGTTGACTTGCTACTCCACTCCAAATCCACATTTAGCCGAAAGGTTGTCCTTGTGAAAAGATATGCCCCCTGCACCTTTCTTGTATGTACTGTGTAAATGGAATGCTTCTTTCTTCTGTGTTTCCAAAGTATGGCTGCCATACTGCTTTTTATACCTACTATCAACCCATGTGATCTGTCAGTCAAACCTGTCCTTATCAACTGCTAATTCCCAGCTAGCATAGGATAAAGTGACAATGATTATCCGTTGATGTTGTGCACACTTATCCGTTGATGGTAGTTTGAGCTGTATCCGTTGATCGAGTAGATTTGAGTTGTATCCGTTGATAGAGCCCTGTTCTTATCCGTTGATACACTTTCACTTAGACAGAATTACATAGCATAGCTTATTTACAATTGGCTACCCTATTCTGCCTATCCATTGATGGTCAACATGACTCTGAATAAAAACACTATCAACTGATAAATAGAGATATTGCAGTATGCTACTAAACCTCATCCGTTGATGAGCTACCTGTCAACGAATAGAGTTATAAGGTCTTATCCGTTGACAGTTACAAAACTTGACTTATACAATTTTGCTTGAATGTTAAGTTATCATCGACTACAACATATTCCTAACAACCAAGATAGTGGGTGTAATATTGTTAAAATAAATGAAGTAGTGGGTGTAATAGTGATTTTATAGTTAAAATAAGTTAAGTAGTGGATGTAATAGTGTAAAGTATTGTTAAAATAAGTGAAGTAGTGGGTGTAATAGTGTTAAAACTTACTATTTTAAGAAATGTTAACAATCTATTGGGACATCCAAAAATAGAAAGTGTTAAGAATCAAAAGGGACGGAGGGAGGAACAAATTTTAAAACCTAATAATATAAAAATATTTAAAAATTATAAAAATAATTATAAAAATTAAAAAAAGAACCGTGTGTTGCACGGATTATAAGCTAGATAATAAGCTTAAAAGGGATTTTATCCAAAATTTTGGTACAAAAACTTAGGTATAGTATTTCCAAAATAATCTCAGCCGTTGATCTAATATTTTTAAAAATAGACGATCAAAATTATATCATATGAAAAAATTATTTTCTAAAAAGAATATAAATTGAAATAGGTTGTAATATATTTGAACTTTTTAATATTCAGACTCTATTTTGGGATCTAAAAATCAATTTTAGATGATTTTACAACGCACGCGAAATTCATAAAATTATCTTTAATTCAATGATGATTTAACAATTATTATCCAGATGGAAACACTATAGAAAATACAATTACTACTCCCTCCGTCCCACAATACAAGTCTCTTTTGGAAAAATTACGCATATTAAGAAAACATTAATTAGATGATACATTTCCTCTTATGCCCATTATAAATACATTGACTTTTAAGAACATGAGTAGTTTAGGAAAATTATCACAAATTTACATTGAAAATTGAAAATGGACATGTATTATGAGAAAAAAAAATCTCAAAAGAGACTTGTATTGTGGGACGGAGGGAGTAATTCTTACATTAATAATCATA
Source organism: Kitagawia praeruptora (assembly GCA_037693485.1). Classification (NCBI taxonomy): domain Eukaryota; kingdom Viridiplantae; phylum Streptophyta; class Magnoliopsida; order Apiales; family Apiaceae; genus Kitagawia; species Kitagawia praeruptora. The sequence goes on along the minus strand of CM075348.1, from coordinate 6,694,251 downwards.
TTTAATGTTGAAAACTTACATTGATAATCATATTTAATGTTGGAAACTTACATTGGTAATCGAAATTGAATAAATTACGACAAATTCAAATATAGACTAGGTGTTAAAATGGTCTTGATTGATATCGCAAGAGTTAAATGTGGTCCTGGTCATGACATTAGCATAGGAAGCGTTGGCAAGAGTACGTCAGATCAAAATGTCTAAGGGCGTTAAAAGTACAAAAGCTGCAAAATGAGCTTAACAGAAAATGGTGCGAGAATCAAAACACCTAGGTAATATTCCAGCGGGACCATATATAATATTATTACAGCACGTGTATATTCCATTCATTTACTCCAAATCAAACACCTGAATAAGTACACAGTGGGACCACCCGTTGAACTCATGACCTCCGTACTCTGTACTGAGTCAATCCAATATTGTTCTCTGTACCCTTGCTGGTTGTGGTTAAGTTGGTTATGGTCCATGCACTATTTTAGGCATTAAGTCTTAAAAATAATTTTTGTGGGACAAAAATGTAAAAACCATAAATTTAAAACAAATATAATATAAATGCAAAAATTTACCAAAAATTACGAATATTACATACATAAATTAATATGGATGTTCACGTTATGCTAGGTATTAAGGCTGGCCTTGGTGTCATTGTATGATGTGCAAATAAAAGGTAAAGAGAAGTTTCCACAGGTTTTTTTGAAGTACTAATGATCACAGACAGACAAAAACATAACAAGTGACTGTTAAATGTGTAGGAATTAAATAAGTGATATATACCCTTTTGATGATAATAACGACTCCTCTTCTACATTAGTCGTCATTATCTGTGTACATTTCAAAGTCGACATGTATCGCATTACTCGTTAAAATTTTGAGTATAAGCATTCGAACTATTTGCAGTGCTACACATGAGAAATTTTGTGTTGGAGTCAACTTCCGGTGCTGCCATTTCCATAGCTTGGACTCAAAAAGGGCTCCCCTTACTATGTCCACCTCTTCACCACAACTGCTCCTCCTTTAGCAGGTCCATGCTAAAGCAGTAGTTGTGTCTCTGTTTTGTTTCTTCTTTTCCACTGTTTTAGAACTAGATAAAAATTCAATGATTTGTCGCTGTGTTGAATCGTCCGAATAGTCCGGAATCTGAATTTTGTGCCAGTCCTTTTCTTTAATATCTGCAATGTCATGCTTGCATGTTTTGTGAATGTGAAGCACTTGGGCACTTTCTACTTTCTCTCCGGGGAGCAAACATGCACTGTTGTATAAACTCGGTTTTGCAAGGACCTAAATAAATATTTTATTTAGTAAAAAATAAATAAAGTATTTTGTGCTAAACATACATTAAACGTATATTTCTTCTTGGTGATATTGTACAAACATTGAAGTTAAAAAATCAAGAAATGATTTAAGGAATGAGAAACGATAGAGAATCTTAAAAAAATCAAAATAACACATGAAAGTTTTAATTGATGGTAATTCACATAAAATGATGAACAAAATGGTGGTTCATTGTGTCTACTAAAATTTGTTATGGCTCCCGTTCGCACTACAAATCAAGAATAACAGAAACATAACAGGAGCATAGCTCCGAGTTCAAAGACAAAGAAACAATAACCATCCAAGGGCACCATGTATTGAACTGCAAAACGTGCCCAAGTGACCAGAATGAGATGGTAATCTGGGGCATCTAGAGCACCCATTATTCGTTGTTGTGTGGCCATGATTTGACTCTTATTCAAGGGCAGCTCTGCATCCCACATACGATCAACCAAGGTGCCAATGCGTTCTCCTTCATCATAAGCCTGATCAAAACATCCTTATAAGGCCACCCTTCTGGAGCTTTGAGCAACCCCAAGCAAGAGCCTTAATCCCTGTATCTGGCAAATGACATCCCTTTTAAGGCAGCAGGACACGAATCACTAGAAAAAAGTGCTAACCTTTCCAACAGAGTGTGCGTCCTCATGCTTCTTTACTCTATGAAATCCTAAAAAGCATTTCATGACAATTCTGATCTTAATCCGCTCAAATAGGTGTATTACTCAAGCACTACATTTCTAAACTTACATGAACTAATTCGACGTAAAGAACAAGAAATGTAATGCAAAATGGTACACCTCTTATAATTTTTGTTGTATATTATTGCAATAAAATACTCCATTTCTGCGGATTTTACATGCAAATCTTCCTCCACAATAGATTTCTTCTTATCTTGCATTATTTACTTTTTCCAACTTTCACCTCACTTTGCATGTTCACGTGTGGATTACAAATTTACAATGGCAAAGAGCTTTCTTTTTTCATGCAGACCCCACCATTTTGATCTTTATTTTTGTTTTTCAAAAGCTTCATGCATGCACAAAACCATCACAAATGTGCCTTCTTTCTTCTTACTTCATCCAGTGCCTGATCTAGTCTTAAAAACTTACTTGTATATAATCCTCCATTTCAACAATTGTTTTTTCTAAAAACATGCCCAAAAAGAATTCCTCAGAAGTTATGTACTCCCCATATTTTTTTCATTTTTGCTTACATTATTTCTTCTTTACCTCTCAAACTAGGGCTGGTCATCAACTCCATTTCAAATCATAGGGAAGGCGCGCCCTAACAATCTTGTTTGGATACTGATCAGCTGCATGATATAGGTTCAACAGACAACAGTACCTCTTGACTCTTGAGGTCAACAATTGAGTAATATTTTCTTCTCAAGATGCATGAAAACCCTTCCATTCGTTAACTTCACATCTTCCTTCTTTCTTGTAAAATACGATTCTGGTCATAGTAGCTGAATAGTTAATGAGATAGCCATCTCATTTTCTTTTGTTACCAGTCCCACAAGTACACTCATTTTCTTTTAAGGCGCATCCTTTCGATAAGATGAAGCATGCAAATAAATAATTTTTTACTCTCTCTTTATCAAATTTTAATCACAAGACCATGTTCAGCAGATTTACCACATGAAAAAACACCTTCCATTAGATCCATGTAGCTGATAAGTACATCTTTTCTTTTTGTTTTTTAAGTGGTGCTTCGTGTAGACCCGCGTACATGTCTTCAATTTCTAATACACAGGATGTGTTTGATAGCCATGTAAAGACTAATTAAAGATTAAGTGGGCTACCATGTTTGAGGATATGAGTATACGAGTATGTCCTTCTGTTTAATCGAGATGCGCGTAAATTGATCCGGACACCGAATTATCGCGACATGATCCTATATAAGTATAATTATTTTCTAAAGTAGGCGCGCCTTTACTCTTTGTTCAATCCGACTTCATCCATTTTTGCTCGTCATTTTTAGCAATTGTTCTTTCAAGGAAATCATTTACTTACCATATCTCTTCAATTTCCTTCCATTACTTATTTTTATCAACGTGCGACCTTCATTATAATTCAGACGTCCGCATATTTTATTTTCCTCAATTTTCTTCTTTTACTCTTCCACCTGCTACGTACTCTCTTCCCTTCGTTCTTGGGTTTTATTTTATTTTACTTTTCTTCACAGGGCACGCCTTCATATGTCATCCTCTATTTTGCAAGTGATCGAAAAAGAAAAAACAAAGTCGTCATCAACTTTCCTTGATGAGCTTCTTCGCTCTCTGATTTGCCACACCCGGTCAATAGGTTTTTATAAAACCTGCAAAGGCTGCATGCCAATGTAATGTCACATGGCATACACATGTAACAACTTTAGTTGTTGTCGTGAGACTTCACTATTTATATTTTGGGCCATAAAAATTTAAATATACAGTAAAATCTCTATAAATTAATAATGTTGGGATTGAAATATTTTATTAATTTAGCGAAATATTGTTACATCGATAAATTAATAATTCATTAATTTAAAGAGATTTTACGTATGATTTTTGAATTTCCAAGTGCAATGTACTAGTTATAATGTACAAACCGATAACCCGGCGAAGCACGGATTGTGATAAATTATCTTAAATTTCTAATTTTTAATTTAAATGAATAAAATGTTGAACTACCAAGTTGTATATAATACTATATTCTCGACTTTTATTTCGATTGTTAGTTAATAGATTCCTAGTATATAACTTCAATAATAAATTAAATTAGAGTGTGAGAGCTACCTCAGTGGAAACGAGGTCATGCGTTGATCCAAAGGGTCACGGGTTCGAACCTCACCCGCCCCCTGCGTGTAGCCGTGTTGGAGAGACAGTGGAAGGTAACCGTGGATTACTGAGCGTATCGCTTAAGTGCCCGGCCACTTGGTCTTACCGCACGATTAGCATGATTTACATGCCGGTGTTGACAATGGGGCTGGTCGGCCGGTCCTGGGAACAAAAAAAAATAAATTTAAATTAAATTAATATTTAGTTTTATTATTTTAATTAATTAAATTTATATAACTTATCTCTGGTAATATAAGAATAGTTATATTATCAATTGTATTTATTATTAATCTATTATAGATATATTTTAAATATTAATTAATGGAGCCCTAAGTCCTATATTCTCGACTTTTATTTCAATTTTTAGTTAATAGACTCTTAGTATATAATTTAAGTATTAAATTAATATTTAATATTATGATTTTAATTAATTAAATTAATTAATATTTAGTGGCATACCGTTGTATACATGGCATACCGCGGTATACATTAATTAATTGGCATACCGTATTTTAGTTCAGAGAGGACTTGTTTCATTAGTAGTTCTTATTGGCCTTCTATATACTTAAAAAAATAGTTTTTAAAGTAAAATCAAATAGTAAAATAAGTTATTATTAATTAATTAATTAATTGGCATACATTAATTAATTAATTAATTGGCATACTGTATTTTAGTTCAGAGAGGACTTATTTCATTAGTAGTTCTTATTCTTATTGGCCTTCTATATACTTAAAAAACAGTTTTTAAAGTAAGATCAAATAGTAAAATAAGTTATTATTAATTAATTAAGTAATTAATTAATTGGCATACCGTGTATACCACGGTATACATGGCATACCATTTAAAGGGGGTTTGTGCTTTTAATAAAGAGTATAGATACTACCTCTGAATATACCACTGAAGTTATGAATCACTAAAAGCGACCTAAAGATACTATAAAATTTGAACCTGAATTCTATCTATAGTTGTTTTTTAGATCGCATCACTCATTATTAGTGATCTATAGACCCTATAAAGGCTTATAGTTGGTTTCTAGATCGAATTTATCAAGAATGGCGCTCTAAAGACACTATAGATTAAGAACCGAGGTTCTAATTATAGTTGGTATTTATAACGCATCAATGAAGAATGACGATCTAGAGACACTATAAAATTCTAAACCTGCAATCCCTTGTTGCTTTTAGCATCTGTCAACAATCGCGCTACCCCCTCTGAAGCTAGCTTCTACGGAACTGCTCGATCATCAAATGACGAGCCACTGTTATTTCTAGCAAAAAATGCCTCGTTAAAACCCCGCAAGAGTAAAATTCAGTGGGAAAAAAACTCAAGGGTGAAAAATAGTGCCCTCTCGCCGAAATACTGATGAACCCACTAAACAAATAACCTTTCAGAAAGCATATATCCCATATTCATGCTGAGCTAAGCCCCCACAAACAAGAAGATGACATTCTCGCATCTAGTTCAAAGACAACTACTGCAAAATAAATACTCACAAAAGCACTTTAGCGCAACGCAAGCATGCAATAAACTAAATTTCTTGAAGGGCAAATAAAAGTTGTTAAAACAATTGCTAATTCAGATGGTACACATAAATGCATGCATCGAAGAAGGAGCACAAAACTGGAAAAAATGAGATAATTACAAATCTCCAGAGCCAGTAAACTGATACAACTTAGAAAAAATCTAGAACAAAATAAATTGAGGTTAATAAAATTTTCACCTTTGATGTGGGGTCTCTACACACATTCCTTACCTTTTCTACACGACTACACTTATTCAATACTTGTTTTTCAAAAGATAAAACAATCATTTGATTGAGATGAACCGCTTTGACTCGATTGAGTTGACTCGCCCGAGTTGACTAAGTTGGACTGATTTCACCGAAATGAGACTGCTCCATCGATTTTTCTTGCAAAAATGACTGCTACTGCTTTGTACGCCGTGAACTCGCCCTTGACTCGCTTGGAAACCACCGTGTTGGAGTATTCAGATATTTTTTTTTGGATAAACATTCACCAAATGCGTATCCTGTATTAGAATGGATACCCTTTTGGTGAATGCGTAACCGATCAGTTATTTTTACTCAACTTTTCTGAAAAAAGCTATTTCTATTAAATTTGTTCAGAAATGGGTCATTGTTGGCCATTATCCAATAAAAGATAATGATAAGATTAAGGAAATCAATCAATGATTCTGCTTGATCTTACTCAATCTTTATTTATTTGTATCTATTAATCATGTAACTCCTTTTCTGTAGTTAGCCTCTGATTTAGGATCTCACCACTGATTAGGCTAGCATATTACTCCCTCTGTCCCTAATTAGTTGTCCAGTTTGACTTTTCAGTGGTCAAATTGACTAACTTTTGACCGAAGATTAAAATTAATCTGTTTATTATTTTAAAAAACTGAAAATCACATATTAAAATAGATTAGAAGTAGTTTACAATGGTATAATTTTTTTAAATATTTTTCATTATGTAATATATATAAATTTCAGTCAAATTTGAGTTAATTTGACCAACAAAAATAAAAACTGGACAACTAATTAGGAACGGAAGGAGTAATTTTGATTGTATAGCTTATACTATTTATAGTCAACCTTGTTAATATTTCCTTAATCTTATCAGATAACATATAATCAAAATCTTGTAGTTTTAAAAGTTAACTTTAAAAAATTCTTCTAAAATTAACTTTTAGGAACCTTTTTCTCTTTTTGATATACAAACAAATGCATGTTCACATTTTGTCATAGCTCAGGAGGATAAGATCATAAGACTAAAGTTTCATGTTTATCAACATCTTCCGTTTCCCATAAAAAACTTAAATTCACATATCAATGAATGTAGTTTCGGGTCGTTGAGATTAGTGCAGAGTTGTTAGGCAAGACGTTGCTGGTTTTTAGGAGTCCATATCTTCTAGTTATCTTTATATTTGCATGCAATCTTTTCTAGTGAAATATTATCCTTGTTTTTCAGTTTACAAACTACGTTTTATTCTGTGTGTGTGTTAAAGTTATTAGCTCAGATTCTTCAGAATCAAGAATTAATGTGGTACTCAAGAATATCAAAGCTTGCTACTTCATCTATTTCCAAGAGATTCACTTGCAACAATCACCCGACTCTGAACCGAAATGCTTCTTTCTCAAGTCTCGTAGGTTTGAAATCGCAAATTTCTTCGAAAAATGGATACACAAACTACCCCAACAATCTATATCTTGTAAGACACTACCACAACTCTGGTGTTCATAAATGGTACAAAAATATACTACTTGGAACACCAAAAAAACCTTCTTCACCTGAGGGTCGGGTTGTAACGTACTCTCAACAGAATTATATTTCTCCTTGTTTCTGCTCTTGCTGTCGAAGTTACTTTCTTTGCCTATATGTTATCCGAAAAAATACCTTACACCAACAGAACCCACATTGTGTTTTTCCCATCAGATTGTGATAAAACTGTTGGTGATCGTTTATTTCAACGGCAACTTCAGTACTTAAAGATACTTTCCGAGGAACACCCAGATAGTGTTCGGGTTAAGAGGATTGGAGAACAGATTGTTGAGGCATTAGAGAGTGATTTGAAAGCTATGAACAATCAAAATGTTCGTGTTGATCATCTGAGGGGATTTACATGGAAGTTTTATTGGATCAAAAACCCTCACACCTGCATATATGTATATGTATAATCTGTTTGATATCTTTATCAAAGTAAACACACACTAATATGCTCGCCAAACGACTTGCTTTTCATTGATAATGCAATACGATATATAAAGAATACAATCTGAACTAACAGCTAGAAATTAGGGACTAGAGTCATGGACTAAACTGACTCCTTCCTAACTTTATTCTCCTAAACAAACGTTGCTCTCTGGAGGCTTATTCAATGGCTTATTCAATGGCTAAACAATGCCAACAAAAATCACAAGATTAAAGATTAACTACTAACAATTTCCCCCGTAATCTTTAAGCTTGCTTGAGGAGATCTTTGACACCTAACAGTTTCCGCATCCTTTCAAACTTCACAGTGGACATTGCTTTGGTCAAGACATCAGCTCTTTGGTTTTCACTGCAGACATGTCTTATGACTATCTCACCTCGTTCAATACATTCCCTGATGAAATGATATCGAATATCGATATGTTTGCTCCGTCCATGAAACACCGGGTCTTTGGCCAAGTCAATTGCTGATTTGTTATCCACATAGATGACCACTGGACCTATCTTTTCATCTGTTATCTGATTCATCAAATTCCTTAGCCATATCCCTTGGCAAGCTGTTGCAGTAGCTGCCATGAACTCTGCTTCACACGAAGAGAGAGCCACACATCTTTGCTTCTGAGAGACCCAAGTTATAATGCTGTCATTCAAGTAGAATACCATGCCTCCAGTGCTTTTTCGATCATCAATGTTTCCAGCTAAGTCACTGTCTGAGTATCCTGTCAGCACATTATTTCCTCCCTTTTCTGTATAAACCAAACCAAACTGCAGTGTTCCTTTTATGTAACTTAAAATCCTTTTCACAGCATTCTGGTGCATAACTGTTGGCCTCTCCATGTAACGACTCACAACACCTACTGCATACGATATATCAGGCCTAGTGTGGACCAAATAACGTAACCCACCAACCATGCTTTTATACTGTGTAGCATCCACCATTTTCCCTGCCTCATCCTTTGTTATGCACTCTTTTGGATCCATGGGGTATTTTGTCGGATTACACCCTGCCATGCCTGCCTTCTCAAGTATTTTACGTGCATATCCAGACTGTCTAAGTTCAATATAGCCAGCACCTTGTTCGACTTCAATTCCTAGATAGTATGACAGTCTCCCTAAATCACTCATTTCAAACTCATGACACATCTGTTTCTTGAACTCCTCTATGAGTGTAACATCAGAACCAGTAACTAAAAGATCGTCCACATACACTGCAACAATCAAACTTTCACCTCCCATCCTCTTCGTATATACAGCATGTTCATAAGGGCATCGCTCAAAACCAAGTTTAATTAGGCAGATGTTGAGTTTCTTATACCACGCACGTGGGGCTTGTCGAAGCCCATACAATGCCTTCATTAATTTGTAAACCATGTGTTCCTTGCCCTCTTTTACAAATCCTTCTGGTTGAACAACATACACCTCTTCAGTAATCTCTCCATTTAAAAATGCGGTTTTTACATCCATATGATGTACCCCCCACTTGTTCTTTGCTGACAATGCTAAAATCAATCTAACAGTCTCCAGTCGTGTAACAGGTGCAAATACCTCCTTAAAATCAACCCCTTGCTCCTGAACGTACCCTTTAGCGACCAATCTTGCCTTGTACTTCACTATGTTTCCATTTGCATCTCGTTTGAGCTTATATACCCATTTCAAGCCAATAACTTTATGACCATAAGGCACCTCTGTCAGTTTCCAAGTCCCATTCTTTTCTATAGACTCGATTTCTCGTTGCATAGCCAACTTCCATTCTCGGTCCTTTGATGCACTCTTGTAGTTCTCAGGTTCATCAGCTCCTACAAACAACAACTCCTCCTCCATTTGCATTTCTTCTGTCTCAGCATATATTTCTTCAAGATTTCTGAACCTCTTTGGCTCAGTACTACCATCATAGTTGTCAGGATTATATGAAGGTATATGAGTTTGTGGTGGAGTCACTACCTCTGTATATGAACCACTTGAGTTAACAGAATTACTGTCAACATAAGGGCTGTTCGAGTTGCCCCTGTTTGGAGTGCCACGATCACTATTGTTTGTATCCACTGTATCTGTAACTCCCTGAGTTTCTGTATTCACTTCCAACACTGAGAATGAATCAATCGTGTCTGGTTTTTCTGCAGACTGAGAGTTCCATGGACATGGTTTGTCTTCCTCAAATTTAACATCTCGACTAACATACACACGTTTTCCTTCTGGATCGTACAAACGATAAGCTTTAGTACCTGCTTCCTTTCCCAGATTAATCACCATTATGCTTCGATCATCTAATTTCTTCTTTTTAGGCTCTGGCACTCTCATATGAGCCAAACATCTGAATACTCTTATGTGTGCAACATCAGGTTTCTTTTCAGACCAAGCTTCATAGGGAGTTACTCCAGTTAGAGCACGTGTAGGAAGCCTGTTAAGAACATACACTGAATGTCGAATTGCTTCTCCCCATAGGAACAATGGAACCTGTTTTTCTTTCAAAAAACTCCTTGCCATCTCCACCACTGTCCTGTTTCGACGTTCCACAACACCATTCTGTTGAGGCGTATATGGTGTAGTGTAGTGTCTGGTGATCCCAGCTTCATCACAGTAGGTGTTAAATTCATTTGACATAAACTCACCACCTCTGTCTGTTCTAAGTACTTTCACCCTTCTGTTAGGCCCATCTTCTACCTTTGCTCGGAATTTCTTGAAAGCCCCAAGTGCCTCACTCTTGTTCTTCAGAAAATACACCCACATGACCCTGCTATAGTCATCCACCAAGAGGAAAAAATACTTATTCCCAGCTGTAGTCTCTGGTTGTATAGGGCCACACAGATCTCCATGAACAAGTTCGAGTAGTTCTTTTGCACTGTACTGAGCCTTGGTTGGAAATGACCTCCTAGTTTGCTTCGACATCAAACAGCCATGACACGTCCTCTTTGGTTGAACGATCTTAGGCATGCCTCGAGCCATTTGTTTTCTTGACATGAGTTCCAAAGCTTGGAAATTAACATGTCCCAAACGAGAATGCCATAACCAAGAAGTATCTTCCATTTTTGTAAACAAGCACATAGGACTATAGGTCTCAATATTTAACTTATAGAGTCTATTAGGTGATTTTTTGACCTTCATTAACAACCTCTCATTCTCATCATAAACACGCAAGTATTCACCATTGATTACCACCTCTTTTCCCTCTTCTGTTAATTGTCCTAAACTCAGAATATTATTACAGAGAGATGGGATATAGTATACCTCATTGACAATTTGTTCTTCCCCATTTTTGCACTTGAAACCAATTGAGCCCTTTCCTTGTATTTGAATTGTTGAGCCATCGCCAAACTTGACCTGTCCAGTGACTCCCTCGTCTAAGCTTTTGAATTTTGACTTTTGTCCAGTCATATGGTTGCTTGCTCCATTATCTAGATACCATATGTCAGACTCTACTTGCTTCTTTTCAATTACAGGAGTGATCACTAGTGTTACATTGGGCTCATGTTGCACCTTCATGACATTCTTTCCATTCTTGTGTTCAGCCATAAGCAAGGCTGGTTCCTCATCATCTATCTCAGCTACATTCGCTTCTTGCACTTGTCCTTTTGATCTTCGTGGTCTTTTACACTCTGCTGCGTAATGACCTAGAATGTTGCAATTGTAGCATCTTATCGTCCTTTTATCTCGCCCTCCATGTCCCCTTGTGTTGGATGTCCCTTCAAAACTACCCTTTTTCTTTTGTTTCAACCACTCATCCCTGGTAAGTAACACCTTCATTTCCTCATGTTCCTTTTTCGACCATTCTTCTTGAGTCAACATCAGTTGTCCACCCCCACCTTGATTCTGACTCTGTCCCTTTAGACGTTCTTCATGTGCTTTCAGAGAACCTATAGCCTCTTCAACAGTCATTTTTTCCAAATCACCAAGCTGTTCAATTGTCGATGTGATTTGCAAAAACTTTGATGGAACTGCTCTTAGTAACTTCTTTACTACATATGGTTTTGCCATGCCTTCACCCAGTGATCGAATTGTTGTAACAATTCCATTGAGTTTCAAATAGAACTCATCAATCTGTTCTGTTTCACCCATGCTTAGTGACTCGAATTCTGACTTTAAGGTTTGAACCCTTGCCGCTTTTACACGATCTGCACCAAGACACATAGTCTTTAGTGATTCCCAGGCTTCTTTAGTCGTTTTCTTCTCTGAAATAGACAGCAACATCTCTTCTGGAATGCCTTGATAAATCATGGCCAGTGCCACTTTATCCTTTTTAACCTCGATCACTACTTTTGGATCGCTAGGTTCTATGGCTTCCCAAACCTCATGAGCCTGCATAAATACCCGCATCTTCAAGGACCACGTCGTATAATTGCTCCTTGACAGCATGGGATAACTCAGGCCAAGGCTTCCTCCCTTACTCTTGCTTGTCTCCACGTTAGCCGCCATTGATATGAACCAGGCTCTGATACCAAAATATTGGATCAAAAACCCTCACACCTGCATATATGTATATGTATAATCTGTTTGATATCTTTATCAAAGTAAACACACACTAATATGCTCGCCAAACGACTTGCTTTTCATTGATAATGCAATACGATATATAAAGAATACAATCTGAACTAACAGCTAGAAATTAGGGACTAGAGTCATGGACTAAACTGACTCCTTCCTAACTTTATTCTCCTAAACAAACGTTGCTCTCTGGAGGCTTATTCAATGGCTTATTCAATGGCTAAACAATGCCAACAAAATCACAAGATTAAAGATTAACTACTAACAAGTTTATAGTTGTGGATGACCCTACTGTTACTGCTACTTCTTCACTTGGTGGGAAGATTTTTGTGAATACAGGTTTGCTTAAGGAACTTAAATCAGATGCAGAGATTGCTACTATCATTGGGCATGAGGTATATAAGTTTCACATGTTTATTTCTTGGATATGCGTGTCTATAAGACTATTATGTTATTCTGGTGTGTCTGCAAGGTCCCAATATACCTTCAGAGCCACTCCATTGTTGTGCTGATTACTGTTTTGTTTTGTTTGAAATGCATCAACTCAAATCTTGATTTGTGTTTGTATATTTAGGGTGATTTATGCATTTTAGATTTTTGTTAAAAACTTCCAATGGATATTTCTATGTGCCCTTTTATCTTTTCGCACCTATTACTAAGCCTTCCTAAGGGCGGGACTGCTTAGCCTTACCCTTACTCTGTGTGTAGTAAACAGGTTGTCGCGACTATCATTCGTTATTTTATATATAGAATTTATTACTTATAATGACTCTTGTTTGTTAATCATAAGTTTAATTCGATTAGGTTGCACGTCATGTTGCAAGGCATCCAGCTAGTAAATGTAACATGCTGATGCTTGCTTTTATTACTTATAATGATTCTTGGTTTTTTAGGATATAATTTGACATTAAATATGTAAATATGAATGAATAATGATGAGAATGATCAATATGAATTCCCTTTGTAAATAGGCAAGAAAGTGAAGCAGATGTGACACAAGTATGAATCCAACTCAACAATGTATTTAGTAATCAAAGATACTCATCATCTCATATTCAGAACTAAAGAAATGTTTACATATTTATGAAATGAACCACTAGATTACAGAGAGATTGTAGAGAGATTAAAGAGACAGACATAGAGAGATTGTGTACAAGTCGTTACAGAGAAGGGAGAGAGAATGATCTATATATACAAGTGAATGCTAACAAACTTTCTGTAACTGACTTGCCAGCTTGATGCCAGCCATCAGAAGACAGCTGCTGAAAGCCAGGAGGTAATTTCATATAAATTTCCTCAGTCAATGAGCCATGTAAAAAAGCATTATTAACATCCATTTGATGAATAAACCAATTGAACTTAGCAGCTAGTGCAATCACAACATGAACCGTTGTCATTTTAGTGACAGGGGCATATGTTTCAAAATAGTCGACACCAATAGTCTGAGTAAACCCCTTGGCTACAAGACGAGCCTTGTATTTATCTATAGTACCAGATGGAATGTATTTAACTTTAAAAATCCACTTACAGTCCACAATATTCGTATCAGGAGGCTTTGGAACAATCTCCCATGTGTGGTTGGCTTCCAGAGCAGTTATTTCAGCAACCATGGCATCTGACCATTCCTTATGAACAACAGCCTGTTTATATGTATATGGTACTGAGACTTTTGTAATATTGGCTAAAAACTGGACATGTGGTTGCCTAAAGACATTGTAGGAAATATATTTGTGAAGAGGATGAGTACATGAAGTAGAGGCAGAAACTGAGTTTGGGAGACCTGTATAGTCCTTGAATTTACTGGGAACAACCTTTGTTCGTGAAGGTCGAACAAAAGGCAAAGATTTAGGAATAATAGAGCTAGACTCATTTACACTTTCTGAGTGAGTAACAGGCTCAATCACAGGTTGAATTTCACTATCAGTAACAGACACAATGTTATCATGTTAGGTCGAATACACAATAGTTAATCAAATACTGTATGAGTAACTTAACAAAAACACACTGTTTAATACTTAAAAACTGTTTGGAATTAACAATTCCTCTCTCAGTGATGTAAAATATCACAGAGAGCTGCTTAGGTTACAATCAATGAATTTCTCAATGTTCGATACCCTTCTAGGGTTAACCTAACTGTATTTATAAAACATACAGCTTCGTACAATCAGTAATTGATTCTCCTACAATTAAGCTATACAATTGATATCAATCACGATTGCTCCAGTCTTCCAAGTCAACTCAATCTCTTTGACAGCTTTCCAATCTTCAAAGATATTGCTTCCATATTTATCTTGTATCAATCTTCAAACACTGTTGACTCTTCAGACAATACCGCTACAGAGTTTAACAATCTCTGTTGCGCTTCCAGTCAGTGTTTAACTAAACTCTGACGGCTTCCAGCTAAACTCTGTTTTGTCACTTCAGCTTCCAAACACTGTTCTCATCAATCATTTCTAACAATCTCCCCCAACTTGTCCATTAGCAGGAATGTACAAGTTTTACAGTAAATGATGATGATAAAACAAATACAAAGTTTACAGTGTTTAACATACAAACAGAGTTTAAGCTATTACTTAACAATTTCTACAGAAAATAAGAAAATTCTTACAGACTTTAATTTCTAATCTCTTGAAGATCATGCATTGTTCTGAGATAGTCTATAAGCAATCTTCTTTCAGCATTTTCAAGCTCTATCTGCATAGCTTCCTTGATTTCTCTCAACTGAGAATCATTCTCATCAGTTTGATAGATAGCAGCTCTAAGATCGTAGATTTTGTTTCTTCTCATTTCATTTCCCAGCCTGATGTATTTCACTTCCTCAGATTTCACATTAAAATCCAGAACAGTGATTCCAAGATCAGTCTTCAGCTTTGTAGTTCCCTTCTCCATCTCTATCAGATTGCCATTCCAATCTCTGTACTTAGGAACATACTTACTGTTGAATTTCATTTTTCTCCTTGCAAGGTTTTGAATCATCCTTTGTCTGAGCACATTTGCAACCGACTGAGCTCTTTGATTTCTCACTCTGAAAATATACAGAACATATTCAAGTTCTTCCCAGTATTTTAATTCAATATCCTTTTCAGAAACTTTAAACACTGTTCCATCAGCCATGAAATATAGCAGGAAATCCTTCTCTAAACTCTTCTGATATACAAGCTGTACTGACTCTAGTCTGTCTAAACTCTCTTGAGTGACACCACCACCTGGAACAGACAGTGAAGAAGGATCTCTAGGACCAACATATTGCCTTTTGTCTCTGTGTGAGCCTATACCTTCTTTGTTGTATCCAACTTTACCAGATAAAGCTCTACTATCAGTGCAATCCATTGGAACTGTAGCTTCTAGCCTTGAATCATGAAGAACACCTTTTCCAAATGTTGATTTCAACTGAGAAGACAATAATGGTGTAGTCAAAACTTGTACAGTAACAGAGGTTGTGTCTTCATTCTTCTGTACAACATGTGTATCAACAGATGTTGTAACAATACTTTTCAGCTTTTGCTTAGCTTCTGCATCTATTGGTTTTCTGAACACTTGCATTCTTTGATTTGTACCAACTGGTTCTTTGATTTGAATGCCTTTAAGAACAGGCTTTGCAGCTTTAACAACTTTCACATTCTTTTTCAATTTATCAGACTTTAAAGCCTTCAAATGCTTTTCTTGCAGACTCTTCTCTTCAGCTTTAGCATCTTCTATAGTAACTCCTTCTGCATTCTCTTCCATGAAAAGCTTAACAGCTAACTCCTCATCAGTCTTTGGATTTGATATTAATTCCAAACTCTTGGTTTTTGAAGTACCTTGAGTTTCAGTGTTTATTCCAACAGACTGTGACTTAAGAGATTTGCCAGATCTCAGAGTTAGTGTTTCAGAGTTTAAAACCTTACTCTTATCACTTGCCCCTCCATCTCCAGCATCATCCTTTTGAAACAGAGTTTGAGAAACTTTGCATTTAGACTTAGCAACTCTCTCCCCCTTTTTGACATCATCAGGAATGAGTATAGATGTAATGAGCTCCAAAGAGTTAGCAATAGAATCAACCTTAGCAAACAAGGCAGTTTGATTCTCTTCAACCTTTCCTAGCCTGGCAAAGAGAGTATCTTGAACTTTAGATAGCTGTGCAGCTTTGATTTTGGACTCTCTTTCCATCTTCATTTCTCTTGACTGTATCTCAGTCTTCAAAGAAGCAATTTCTTGTTTTGTGTCAGCAAAATTTCCATCCAGAGTTTTGACTTGTACCACAGTTGCCTTTAAACAGGATAAAATCTCTGGATTTGAAATTTGACTAGCAGTCTGCTTAACAAACTCAGCTGCTCTCCCTTTTGGAAAAATACAATCATGTTTATACCAATTAGCAGCAGATTTAGCAAGGTGCTCTACTTCAATTGCATGAGATGGACAAGGCTGATCAAAAGGTTTTTGTTTATTCTCAGTCTGTGCTGGTGCACTCAGAAAAGAATCAGAGTTTGCACTGTTGTCAGATTCATCTTCAGCACTTGCATCATTAGCTTGAGCATCTTTTAAAGAATCACTGTGCTGAGCTGTGTCAGCCACAGTTTCTGCAACAACTTCTGCAATCTTTTCAATAGTCTCCTCATGTTGCACAGGCTCTGCAACAGAGTTTGCCTTTGTAGCTTCAACAGGCATAGATTCAGAATTTTCCTTAGTTGCCTGATCAACTTCATCACCTTTGTCTGGAATTGGAGAAGCAGTAGATATCAGCTCTGTGTGTGATGCTGCAGCTTCAGGTAAATTAACTGCAGGCTCATCAGCTACACCAGGAACTTCAGTGTGAACAAAAGGTGAGATAGGATCAAGAATTGAATCAAGAACATCATTCACTTGTGAAAAACCATCTCTGTGATCCTCTTCTACAGGCATATTATCCTCTGTAGGTACTTCAATATTGACAGCATCCTCTGCAGGTATTTCAACCTCTGCAGGAATTTCAACATTGACAGCCACAATATCCTCTGCAGGCATTTCAACCTCTGCAGGTATAGCAACATTCTCTGCAACCTCAACAGTAGGTGTTTGTTGTGAAACCACCTCTGGAGCATCAACAACATTCTCATCATCAGATTCTGAAAGAATTAATCTCCTCTTCTTGACTGGAGGCACTACAATCTCCTCTTCTTCTTCACTAGAGCTCTCTTTAGGTGGTGAAAGTGAAGGTCTGTTTGCCTTTTGTTTCCTTCTTCGAGTATAAACAGCTCCATGTAATGTCTGTTTAGCCTTTGAGTGTTTAGTGTTTTGGGCGGTGTGTATTTTCCTTTTTGGTTTGAATTTGGGTTTTTCAGTAGGTGCTGGCTCAGAGTTTAAGGTTTCAGAGTTTAGTGGTGGAGAGTTTATTGTTGGAGAGTTTATTGGTGAAGAGTTTATGTGTTCTGGTTGTGGTTGATGAGATGTAGTAGGTACAGTGGTTGTGGGTGTTGGTTCAGAATGTATGGTGTCTAATGGTTCAGGCATTTGTTGTGGTGATTGAGAATCTTGAGGTTGGTTTACATAGTTCTGTAAGGCTAGTGGCATAAACATATCAGGTATGTGCTGTTTAGTAACATCTTTGTTTGTCAAATCAGAAAACATCCTTTTAGCAACTTGAAAAGGCTGAATCACATCAGCTTCATCAATTGTAATATTAGGCACACAAGCAGTGAATAGCATTTGACAAAAACGAGCAAAATAAACAGAAGTAGGTTCAGACAAACGCTCTCCCAAATTCATTAGCACTAGTCTACCAAAATCGAAATTACCTCCATACAGTAGAGCATGACCAATTTGAAGAGTGTCAAGAGGAAGTGCATCCCAGTTTGTTGTCTTCTTTCCAAAAGCTCTTGTAATGCAATCGAAAAAGAAACTCCATTCCTTTCTCAAAAGTGGCCTTCTCAGAGACCCCAGCTTATTCAGATTGCCTGCACATCCAATTTGCTGCAACATTGTCCTTAAGCGATCATGACCAACAACACTATAAGAAGTGTGAGTCTCAAAATCCAGAGCATCTCTAACTGTAGTTGGAGTAATGATATACTCTGATTCATCATGAGTGAAAGTGATTGTTGGAGTGCCAGACTCTTCTCCATCATCATATACAGAGTTTGTCCAGAAAGTAGCAATTTGTGAAGCAGAGAGTGTTGGTGGTGCAGTTAAAGCCTTCCCTATTTCAGAATCTTTCAAGAAATTTTGGAACAAATGAAACGCCTCTGGAGCATTTGCATTCTCCAGTGGTGCTGCATAGTTGCTAGGAAGAAAAACTAACCCTGCTGCATCAAACGCTTTAGTTGCCATTAGTAAGATGTGATACGAAGATATTCAGAGAAAAGGTGTATGGTAAGTGTTTACCAAAATGTGAAGGAGAGTGAATAATAATTTTGAAAGTGAATGAGTATGCAAGTAACTGTGAGTGGGTGAATATGAATCGATGTGAAGTGAGAGAATAAAAACGATTAGAGTAAAACTAAAACTCAATCGTTTATTTAGTAAAAGCGAGCAACTGATTGTAGAGTAATGTGTGAGTGGGACACTATCATGGGACACGTGTCAAACAACCAATGGATCACTTAATAATTACCGCTGTCATTCCTATAATCACGACACTTTGACATATTTACACTAATTAACAGTTGTCAACTACCCCAATTACTCCAAAATAGTCAAATCATCTCAATGAAACTTTACCTTAGAGTACTTAACACAACTCAACAGTGTTTATGAACAGTGTTTATACAGTGTTTCAAACACTGTTCAAAAGAAAGAATGGTAAATCCTATTGCCTTTATCATTTTCATGCACACACATATCATGTAGTCTCAAAATGGTTTAATACAAGTTCTAGAGAAACATACTTCCTGATGAATATCACACAACAATAAATACTGATTGATAGAAAATGTATCAATCACTGATTTGGCTCAAACTCTCACAGGGTGTAGACATGAATCTGAACTAACCAAACTAATCAATGACACATCTCAAGTTTTATGGTTTTCACAAGTACAAACAAGGAATCATCAGGAACCATAACTTTGGAAACAGAATGTCACTTATCAGAGTTTAGAGTTCATCAATAACAGAAATTATTTATGAGAGGCAATGCACACAATATTCATAGACTCAGAGTTTAGGACTGAATAAACTAAGAGATGCTATAAATATGAAATAGTATCATGCTGTGTTGATTTACTGCACAAAGACTGATTAGATTACAGTGACTCAGAAAGAATCATGATTTAATTACTGAGAATCATGCTTCATACATTTTTCTTCATTGGTGTTTTCATTCAGACAACAATCAATTCTGAATTCACTAAGTGTATCCAACATGTTAACAGTGTTTAACAGACAGACATGCTGACAGAGTTTAACAAGGTTTAAACATAAGCATGCATAACAGAGTTAATACTAAGGTTCACATAGCACTTAACAATTTGTATAACATGAGCAATAAGTTTTTGAGTCTAACCAACATCTCTAGTCAAAACTAGAGACCATTCCTAGTTCATTGACCAGTCTTGTAAATGTAGCTTCACTCAATGGCTTGGTGAAGATATCTGCAAGTTGTTGTTCTGTAGACACAAAGTGAAGCTCAATGTTTCCTTCCTCTACATGCTCTCTGATGAAGTGATACCTTATGCTGATGTGCTTTGTCATTGAATGTTGTACTGGATTACCTGTCATTGCAATAGCACTTTGATTATCACAGTAAATAGGTATCTTGGTATACCTTAATCCATAATCCAGCAGTTGATTCTTCATCCATAAAATTTGTGCACAGCAGCTACCAGCAGTAATATACTCTGCTTCAGCTGTAGATGTAGATATTGACTTCTGTTTCTTGCTGTACCAGGAAACAAGTCTGTCACCCAGAAATTGACAACTTCCACTGGTGCTTTTTCTGTCTATCTTACATCCTGCAAAGTCTGCATCTGAATAACCAAGTAGTTTAAACTATGATTCTCTTGGATACCACAGCCCCAAAGTTATAGTGCCCTTGAGATACTTAAAAATCCTCTTTACTGCTGTTAAATGTGGTTCTCTTGGATCTGCCTGGAACCTTGCACACAAACAAGTTGCATACATGATATCAGGTCTGCTAGCTGTCAAATAGAGTAGAGAACCAATCATTCCTCTGTAACATGTCATATCTACTGATGACCCTGCATCTTTGTCCAATTTTGTTGCAGTTGCCATGGGAGTTGTTGCAGATGAACAGTCAAGCATACCAAATTTCTTTAGAAGATTTCTGGTATATTTTGCTTGATTTATAAAAATTCCATCATCTGTTTGCTTCACCTGTAGGCCTAGAAAATAACTAAGCTCTCCCATCATACTCATTTGATATCTTGACTGCATGAGTTTGGCAAACTTCTTACAGAGTTTATCATTAGTAGATCCAAAAATGATGTCATCCACATATATCTGAACTAAAAGCAAGTCACTACCAGATTGAAAGTAAAACAGAGTTTTGTCAATAGTACCTCTGTGAAACCCACTTTCTAGTAAAAATTTGGCAAGGGTTTCATACCATGCCCTTGGTGCCTGCTTAAGTCCATAGAGTGCCTTGTCTAACCTGTAGACATAGTCTGGATATTTTGGATCTACAAAACCTGGTGGTTGTTCCACAAACACTTCTTCTTCAAGTTTTCCATTCAAAAATGCACTTTTTACATCCATCTGAAACACTTTGAATTTCTTATGAGAGGCATATGCTAGAAAGATTCTGATTGCCTCCAATCTAGCCACTGGAGCAAATGTTTCATCATAGTCTATTCCTTCCTGTTGTGAATAGCCTTTTGCAACCAGTCTTGCTTTGTTTCTTGTGATAACACCCTCACTGTCAGTTTTATTTCTGAAAACCCATTTAGTACCAACAATGGATCTGTTCTTGGGCCTTGGTACAAGGGTCCACACTTCATTTCTTTCAAATTCATTTAGCTCTTCTTGCATTGCTGTTATCCAGTCAGCATCTTTAAGAGCTTCTTCCACTTTCTTTGGCTCAGATTGTGACAAGAATGCATGAAACAGACATTCATTTTTTGTTGCACTTCTTGTCCTTACTTTTGCATCTGGATCACCAATAATCAAATCAGGTGTGAGATTTAGTCCATTTTCTTGCAAAAGGCAGATTGCTTCTGTCATCATGTGATCCTCCCCCTTGATCCATGCTCTCCTGATTTTCTTGGTGCCTCTCTTCATTCTCTGATGCTCCCCCTGAATGTGACTGCTCAGAATTATCAACAGAGTTTGAATCAACAGAGTTTGATTCAACAGAGTTTGATTCAGAATTATCAACTGAGTCATTTTCAGTGTTTGAATTATCACTTTGATGTGATTCTTCATGCTCCCCCTCAACTGGTTCTTCCCTTGTTTCTGATTGAAGAGTTTCTTCAGTATTTACCAGTAGAGGTTCAGAGTTTAGGTCAACAGTGTTTGTCAGATCAGTCTGATCAGAGTTTACTTTTTCAGAGAATAAATCTTCATTTTCAAAGTGGAGTAGATCATGTTCATTGACATCTTCAAGTCCAGTTATTTTCTTGTCATCAAATGACACATGAATTGATTCCATGATCACTCTAGTTCTGAGATTATAAACTCTGAATGCCTTAGTTGACAGTGGATAGCCAACAAAAATTCCTTCATCTGCCTTTAGGTCAAATTTGGTCAACTGTTCAGGATGAGTCTTCAACACAAAGCACTTGCATCCAAAAATATGAAAATATTTTAGATTTGGCCTTTTCTTTTTCACCATTTCATATGGTGTTTTGCCATGCTTGTTGATCAGTGTTGCATTTTGAGTAAAACAAGCAGTTTGAACTGCTTCTGCCCAGAAATATGTTGGCAATTTTGCTTCATCTAGCATGGTTCTGGCAGCTTCTATCAAGGTTCTGTTCTTCCTCTCCACTACACCATTTTGTTGTGGAGTGCCAGGTGCAGAAAACTCTTGTTTGATTCCTTTACTCTTGCAAAATTCTTCCATTGATGAATTCCTGAATTCAGTTCCATTGTCACTTCTGATTATCTTCACTTGATTTTCTGACCCTTTGTCCAGTTGTAATATATGTTCTTTTAGTGTTAATGCAGTTTCATCCTTCTTTGCAAGAAAATATACCCATGTGTACCTGGTATATTCATCAACAATGACTAGTGCATATTTCTTCTTTCTAAGAGACATCACATTCACTGGACCAAAAAGATCAACATGTAGGAGATGATAAGGATCAACAATTGAAGACTCAGATTTGCTTTTGAAGGAGGCTTTTCTCTGTTTGGCCTTTTGACAAGAATCACACAGGCCTTCTACATTCAACAAGGATTTTGGTAGACCTCTTACTAGATCATTCTTTATTAGCTCATTGATGTTGTTCAGGTTCAAATGAGAGAGTTTCTTGTGCCACTTCCAACTCTCTTCACTGGACATTCTTGTTGACAGACACACTGCTTTGCCATCAGTGTTTGTTGACAATTTTATTTCATAGATGTTATTGTGTCTGTTTCCAACTAGAGCAACTTTCCCTGTAGATTTACTGATCACTTGACAATATTCAGGCTGAAAATCTACATGATATCCTCTGTCACAGATTTGACTCACAGATAGCAGATCATGCTTGAGTCCTAGAACCAGAGCTACATTTGTGATGATGACACTTCCAAGATTAATATTGCCATATCCCAGAGTATGTCCTATGTTGCCATCTCCATAGGAAACTTTTGGGCCAGCCTTCTCCTCATACTCTGATAGCAGGGCTTTATTTCCTGTCATGTGTCCTGAACATCCACTGTCCACGACTAGGGTACTAACCCTGTTGCCCTGCAATCACAAACAATCACTGATTATTAGTTTTAAGGATCCAGACTTGCTTGGATCCTTTGGCTTTCTTAATTCTGTTAGCTTTTGCAGCGGAATTCACATTATCAGAGTTTAAGCTAACTTTTTCAGAGTTTACATTTGCAGAGTTTACTTTAACCCATTTCAAATTTGGCTTGGGTTCATAGTAATTATAGTAAATAGCATGATAATCTCTACAAGTGTAAATAGAATGCCATGTACTTCCACAGTGTTTACATAAAGTCTGTGGTCTAGTCCTCACATAATCATTTTTAACTGCAGTTTTAGAGGGCAAAGAATTTATGTTCTTATTCTTACTGCAGAAACTAGCAAGATGATTAGTGCTACCACAATTAAAGCATGTTTTTCTAGGAGCTAATGAAGCAAGCATTGGCTTAATTCCTGATGTTATGCCTTCCTTTCCATTTTTGTTTTTCTTAGGCATTCTCTGTTTGTTGACAGATTTTATCTCTTTAAGCTTATGCTTGAGTTGTTTATCTGTCATTGAACCAATGTTAACCTCTTTAACAAAAGTCTTAGCATATGATTCTTTAACAGCCTTTTTCCCAGCTTCAGTCTTAGGTCCACCTGTTCCCATAACATTACCTTCAGATGAACGATGTGGTCTAACTTTTACCAAATTTTCAAATCTAAGTTCATCTCCTTCACAGTAACCTAGACCTACTGTATCTGACTGAAACACTTCTTGAGTATCTTTACCAGAGTGTGTCCAAGTTTTAATGATGTGTTTAGTATCCTCCAATTCAGATTCTAGTTGCTTATACTTACCTAGCAACTCCTGTTCAATAAACACTGCATCATCTCTCTCTTTCTGAACTTTATTCATGTTCTCTAGCTGTTCCTCAACAAGTTTATTTCTATCTTTGAGTTGAGAGCACTCATTTTTTATCCTCTCATTTTCTAAAGTCTGATCCCTATAACTGATATGCAATGCTTTAAGATAAATTCTCAATTCAGTTATATTATCAGTATTATAAGCATAGGTAGTTGGGGGTACCTTGAGATCATCATCTTCATTATGAGTAGTAGCCATGAGTGCATAGTTGACTTCCTCATCTGAATCTGAAGTGTCTGCCCAATCTCTGCCTTTGGTGTAGAGTGCCTTTTCAGTTTTACCCTTCTTACACTCAGGAGCATAGTGACCCATCTCCTTACACTTGTAGCATTGAATCTCAGACTTATCTTTCTTACCAGATTTGAAGTCCTTTCCCTCAGATTTCTTGAAATTCTTCTTGTCAAACTTTGAGTAGTCCTTGGAGAATCTCTTTCCCTTCTTGAAGTTCGTGTATCCTATCTTCTTGAAGGTCTTTACTATCAATGCAGCCATTTGCATCATCTCTTCATCATCTTCAGAATCAGATGTTCCATCTGTGTTTGAGTCAACATCAGTGTTTGATGGCTCACTTTCTGAGTGTATGACTAAAGCTTTTCCTTTTGCCTTTCTCCTTGATGTTTCCTTCTTTGATGGTTTCTCCTCAACCTTAAGAGCAACAGACTTTGACTTTCTACTTGATCTTTTGTTTCTCTGCTCCAATTCCAATTCATGGGTTTTGAGCATTCCATAAATTTCATCAATCTCTGTTTCACCAAGTTCATAATTATCTCTTATAGTGGTTGTTTTCACATCCCACTTTTCAGGTAGAGAAAGAAGAAACTTGAGATTTGAGTCTTCTAAATCATACTCTTTATTAACCAATGACAAATCATTGAGCAATTTACAGAATCTGTCAAATGTTTCTGTCATGGTTTCTTCAGACTTTGCCTCAAAATGCTCATACTCCTGAGTGAGTATGTTTCTTCTATTTTTCTTGATTGCAGGAGTTCCTTGACACATAACCTCAAGTGCATCCCATATTTCCTTTGCAGTTGTACAGTTAATCACTTTATTAGACATAACATTGTCTAATGCACTGTGAAGTAAATGTCTTACTTTTGCATCCTTTGCAATAGATGAAAGATCCTCAGCAGTTAGATCTTTCTTTTCTTTTGGAATGACTTTTGATTCCTCACCAGCAGCAGCAGCAGATAACTTTGTAGGTTTGTGAGGACCTTCATATATTCTATCAAGATATTCTGGATCTGTGGCTTCCAGAAACATGGTCATCTTTACCTTCCAGATTGCATACTCTGATGGCCTAAGAATAGGAACCCTTATTGTTTCATACCTACTAACAGTAGTAGGGGCTTTCTCAGATGGTGGAGGTATCTCTGCCATTGATTACTATTGTGTTTGGATCTTTAACTGTAATAAAGTAACAGATTGGCTCTGATACCACTTGTTAGGTCGAATACACAATAGTTAATCAAATACTGTATGAGTAACTTAACAAAAATACACTGTTTAATACTTAAAAACTGTTTGGAATTAACAATTCCTCTCTCAGTGATGTAAAATATCACAGAGAGCTGCTTAGGTTACAATCAATGAATTTCTCAATGTTCGATACCCTTCTAGGGTTAACCTAACTGTTTTTATAAAACATACAGCTTCGTACAATCAGTAATTGATTCTCCTACAATTAAGCTATACAATTTATATCAATCACGATTGCTCCAGTCTTCCAAGTCAACTCAATCTCTTTGACAGCTTTCCAATCTTCAAAGATATTGCTTCCATATTTATCTTGTATCAATCTTCAAACACTGTTGACTCTTCAGACAATACCGCTACAGAGTTTAACAATCTCTGTTGCGCTTCCAGTCAGTGTTTAACTAAACTCTGACTGCTTCCAGCTAAACTCTGTTTTGTCACTTCAGCTTCCAAACACTGTTCTCATCAATCATTTCTAACATATCAGTAATGTTATCAGTAACAGGTACATTGTCAGCAATAGGTGGAGTAAATTTATCAGACATGGGAACAAGTGGAGAATCACATGAAGTCAAGGTATAAGGGAACATAGAATCATTCGAAACTGAAGTGAAGGTATGGAATAGAAATGTATTTTCAACAAATGTAACATCTCGGGAGATATAACATCGTTTTGTTTCTAAATGCATAACCATGTATCCCTTGGTACCAAATGGATAACCCAGAAACACACATTTAAGTCCCCTGGGATTAAACTTGTCAGGAACACTAGAAATGTCAGCTATGTAACACAAGCAACCAAATACACGAAGATGATTATAATCAGGTTCCTTAGCAAAAAGTAGCTCATAAGGCGACTTAAACTATAACTGTTGAACAGGAAGCAAATTGATTAAATGCACAGCAGTAAGTACACAATCACCCCAAAATGACTTAGGGAGACCAGCTTGTAACATTAGACTTCTAGCAACATTGAGAATGTGTTGGTGTTTACGTTCCACCACCCCATTTTGTTGGGGTGTGTATGGACAAGAAGTCTGGTGAAGAATACCAGATGAAGAAAGAAAATTCTTTAACTGAGAGTTGAGAAATTCAGTTCCATTATCAGAACGAATGGTTTTGACTGTAGTATTAAATTGAGTTTGAATTATCTTAATGAAATTCTGAATTAATAAAGAAACTTGAGATTTATCAGTTAACAAATAAACCCAAGTACATTTGGAATACTGTTCAACAATTGTAAGAAATTTATTACACTTGCCATGAGTAAACTGCTTGTATGGACCCCATAGATCACAGTGAATGAGGTCAAACAAAGCATAACTAGAATTTTCATTATGACCAAATGGTAACCTATGATGCTTAGCTCTAAGACAAACATCACAAGTTGAAAACAAAGATGAGCATACAGAAGGAATAACAGACACTTTGTTTAAAATGACAGCAGCAGGGTGGCCTAGTCTGGCATGCCAGATTTGAGCTTCAATAGATGACTTAGTATGAACATTGGTACATTGAGAAATGACAGGACTGACAAGAGTGTAAAGACCAACATCCACTTTACCAATCTCTACCATCTGCTTCAGGGAAGGGTCCTGTAATAAGCAAGATTGATTGGAGAATACAACAGAGGTAGAAGTATTTGCAGTCAGTTTAGAGATAGAAATTAGATTACAATGAAATGAAGGTACATAAAGTACTTCATGAAGAACAATGTTAGATGTTAAAGAAACATCACCAATGTGAGTAATAGGTACTGTAGCACCATTTGGCAGATGCAAAACAGAAGTCAAAGAAATGCAATTTTGAAGCAATCGAATATCAGATACAATATGATCTGTGGCACCTGAGTCCAAAATCCAAGTGATATTGGATGTGGTTTAAACAGAATAAGCAGTATGTGATAAAGATACACTATGAATTGTACCTGAAAGATGAGAACTAGCAGACCAATTTCCCATACTCTTCATGCTATTCTGAATCATTCGAGTTAATTGCTCACATTGAGCATCTGAGAAAGTCCCAGAAACAGAAATAGATGTATCACCATTGACTTTCTCTGTGTTATCTGAAGATTGAACCATAACATGTGCAGCCTTTTTGACAGAATTACCACCTGTTTGTCAAAGTTTAGGCTTTGGTTTGCCATATAGACGATGCCAGTCTGGATAACCATGGAGAAAGAAGCATTTCTCCTGTGAATGACCAGCATTATGACAATATTCACATGAATCAGTAGAGTCAGAATTTTTCTTAGGATAAGCAGGAGTGTGCTTGTGCTTGTGGCCAGTAAACTTAACATTCAAAGTTATATTCTCAGACACAGTAGACAGAGGAGCAGCACGTTGATTCTCCTCTTGCAAAAGTAGAGAATAGCTTGGCTTAAGGTAGGTAAGGGTTGCATCATCAACATCTGACCTCTGATTCCAGTAAACACCTCATTTAAACCCATCAAGAATTGACTGAGGCTGTTGATATGTTCATAAGCCTCAAGTTTGGCACTAACACCACATGTACATGAACTCTGAGGACAAGTGCACTTAGGTATTGGTGCTAAAGCATGTAATTCATCTGTTAGAGTACGCATCTTGGTAAAATAAGCAGAGATTGACATAGAACCTTGTTGAAGAGAAGTAAGTTCTTTCTTGAGTTGAAAAATACGAGGCACATTCCCCTGAGAAAAATGCACAGATAGATCTTCCCAAATCTCTCGTGCTGTACTGAAGTATACAACACTATCTCGAATCTCACTAGACATAGAATTAAGTAACCATGACAACACCATATCGTTACATCTATGCCAGAATTCATACAAAGGAGACGTAGTAACAGGTTTTGACATAGTTCCATCGATTAAACCAACTTTATTCTTAGCAGATAAGGCTAATTTCACAGATCGACTCCAATGTTGATAATTTTGAGTAGTTAAAGATTGATTAAGAAGAGCAATTCCAGGATTATCAGAACTTTGCAGATAATATGGATGATAAGCATCAATAACAGAAGAAGTAGATGTATTACTTGTTGTAGTATTAGCAGGAGTTGGATTCGCCATTGATCGATCAGGTGATGAAGAAACAGCAGCGGAGTAAGTTTGTCTAGGCATATGTCGTACACAAACTTATAGTAATCAAGAATTCCGATCAGTAACAACCGGAGACAAATCAACGACGACGACAAATCAACGACGACAACAAATAAACTGATCGAACAAGATCGGCAACAAGATCAGCACTCTTTGCTCTGATACCATGACACAAGTATGAATCCAACTCAACAATGTATTTAGTAATCAAAGATACTCATCATCTCATATTCAGAACTAAAGAAATGTTTACATATTTGTGAAATGAACCACTAAATTACAGAGAGATTGTAGAGAGATTAAAGAGACAGACATAGAGAGATTGTGTACAAGTCGTTACAGAGAAGGGAGAGAGAATGATCAATATATACAAGTGAAGGCTAACAAACTTTCTGTAACTAACTTGCCAGCTTGATGCCAGCCTGTTAACTCCTGTCAACACTAAGCTGATGTAGCCTCCACATCATTTAATTGATCTGACTCAGCATTCTCACATTGTGTAACAAGATGCCATTGGATTACTTATAATGGCATCTGCTGGCTATGATCCTCAAGAGACGCCAAAGGTGTATGAAATGCTTGGGAAATTTAATGAGGCGCCGAAGGTGTATGAAATTCTTGGGAAATTTAATGAGGCGCCAAAGGTGTATGAAATGCTTGGGAAAGAAGAGACGATTACTTATGAAATTGATTTTTTTAGTACGCTTCCCTCTGGAAAGAAGAGAGCCATGAATCTGACTAAATCTAAAGTAATGGATAAAGCACGTTCCATATATTCAAAAGCCATTGAAACAAGGTACATATTGATGGTGTCTTTTTATCCATATACATAAAACTGAAATGCAGATTTAAAAGTCTGTCATTGTTATTCGGAATTTGGCTAGACTATTATTGCTTGTTTAATCCCACACTAATGTTTATCTTTTTCTTGATATACTGTGTTTGCTTTCCATGTAGAAAGATGAACGACCTCAAAGATCGTTTGTTAACATCGGACCCGGATTACTGATCTAAGCAGTTGAGGAAGTAGCTAGTGAAGCGTAGATTGCTTTGTTTTTAGTTGCCTTGTTTTGAAAGAACACACCAACAGGAAGTGTATTGCCCGGTCAGTGTGGAACTGCAGAAGTTCCAAGGGAAATGCGTCAGAAAAAACTTGTGATATTTTCTTAATTACTCGATAAACTCGATGATAATGCTCTTTTCGTGTTTGACGGGAAGCAGCTGATGCTACAATTGTCGCTCTATAATAAGTAGCTTGTCCGTAGAAATCAGAAATATAGAGGTCATTTTCGTCGTTGAGTTGCTCTTTGTTGTCATCCTTTGTAAGATTAGAAACAAAATGCTGGAGCTTGAAATAATTCGCTCAAGTAGCAACTTTGTGTTGAAGTGTATCATTATCTTTACCATTTTCATGTATCAATGTTATCTTGATGGCATGATTGTGTAGTCTTCCAACTGTTCTTCAACTTTCTGTTCTCTAATAATGACCATGATCGAAATTTTGAAATCGAATTTGATCGAATTATTTTTAAAATTGGGTCGCGCTGGATTTTTTTCTTAAATATCTAGGCCTGATGAATAATTTGAATCCCTCATGAATGGGTTGAGTAATGTGTTTTAGCAAAAATAACTTGACCTTCATGGTCACTTATGATAATTCCAATGCTAATTTACGAAGGCACTCGCATCCACATTAACTTTACGATACATATTGAATATGTGAACTGACTTCCGGTCCTGAAAATAATATGCACACCAATTATAATCAAGTCATTTATTAGTTCCATTAGCTTCTCCACCAAGTTCGTGCTTCCTTGAGATTTGATGGCATCCCAGATATCTTCTCTATATATAAAGGAAGATCTCAGGCGGTGACGTGGAAGGCTTCATCTTTCTCCAAAACAATTTTTCTTATTTCGAAGGCTTCCTCAATTTTGGGATTTTTTAGGTTCAATTAATTAAATTAAATTAGTTTCGGCCTCCCAGATTAGTCTTTCGGCCTCCCAGATTCAATCAGTTTCGACCTTCCATCTACCCGACCCAATCAAGCATCAACCGTCAAGCATAATCAAGCGGCAGAGGTTTTTCTAATTCAAGGCCCATGTAAGAGGGCATCAGGTGTGAAAGACTAAATTAAACTATAAAATGATCATCTGGTCTGTGGGGATACTGGACAAGGTAATTTTTTGCTGGAGAAGGAAAGGAAGAGGTTTGAGTAGTTTCAAGACAGAAGCACAACCTGAGAACCCCAGCGGCCCGTAAACTCTCCGATCTCACACCAATTCGATTTGTAAGCCTTTTAATTAATCGCACTTTTATTGCAATTTCAAGTTTAATATAATTTCGTGTTGATTATAGTTTTATTAATGATTGTGATCTATATATGAATAGCAGGGTGAAAATAAGATGACTAAATTGGGAGTAATGTTAGTTATGATTGTGGCACAGTTTTGGATAGGATTGAGCTGAGTAATGTTAGTTATGATTGTGGCGCAGTTTTGGATAGGATTGAGCTACCAATCTACTGCTCCTGCGTTTCTGTGGTCGTCTCATTAGGAGAGGTATTGATTGTTTTGTTTTCGAGTTTTCGTAAAGTTGTTTTGGCTGCTCCTGCGTTTCTGTGGTCGTCTCATTAGGATAGGTATTGATTGTTTTGTTTTCGAGTTTTCGTAAAGTTGTTTTGGTTATTTAATTGCTTGTGTTACGAGAAGAATGTTTCTATTTTGAGTTTAGTTGCGATTATTAGTTGTGTTTAGTATGTAGGGAGAAAGTTGTTTGATTACGATAAGGCGATGTTTGTTTGTGTGGATTACTTATTTTGTCGTGTTTAGTTGGTTAGAACGATGCGATGAATGAGTTTCGATAAGTTCCTAGCTTATTTTGGGGGATTATTTAGTTACGGTTCATGATAGGGATTATAGTTCTATGGAAACAAATTAAAATGTGCTTGGAGTTTAGTGTATTTGATGTAGAGTGAAAGAATGATACAGAATATTTTTTACGCTTTTTGGTAATCTGTACTGTTAATCTTGCAAGTAATATGGATATTCTTGTGACAGAACGTTGGATGGAATAAATTACCAAACTTTATCGCCTAAGGACTTGGCCAAGTCTGTCATGTCTCTAGGTGGCTGGTCTGAATATTTGGTAAATGACTCTAACCTTGTTGTATGCATTTTGTTCTTTTTTAGATCATTTGGTTACATAGTCTTTTGTATTAAAAAGATACATGAACAAAAGAACGCTATTAATCTTATCTGTGCAGTACTTACACCATTTTCGTCTATTCAGTGCTCAGGGAAGGAATCTCAGCCATCTGTAGATATTTTTTTTTTTTAATTTTAAGAATGAAAATGATGTTCGACAACTTAGATGTTTCCAAAAAATGAACAAGTCCATTACAACGATTTAGTTGACTCCTTTGTTTCCCTACATATTTTTGCCAAAGATTTGTATCCCCTTGATTCTTCATATGAGCCAATTAATTTTGTCGATAAGCCAGTTGAACTTCCAGTTTAATTTTTACCTAGCTTATTGTGAATGCAAATCTATATATATTATAATGCCAGGAGATCAGAAAGCTATTAGAATCGTTTAAGATAGTTTTCCTAAATTTTCGTATTTTTGATTTTTTTTATTAAAATTATTTTCTTGCATTAAATAGCTCTTAATGGCATATTAATTAGCATTAATAATACCTAATAAATGTATGTTAATTTTGTTTATTTATTTATTAATTTAGAAAACTTTATTTCAGCATTATAAATATTATTTCAATATTAAATACTAATTACATATATAATTGAGTTTATTTTTAGGTTAAATTATGACTTAAAATTGTTTACATTGCGTCCTTTTTATTCCTTATCAAATACCATTGCAATTTCTTTTTGGATAATTGTAGTATAGACGATCCTTAACTTCTCAAACAATCTTTATTATTAGTGATTATGAAAATCGTAATAAATTATGAAAATATATTAATATTTGCTTAATACCTGTAAAGGTAATACAAATAGATTTTTATTTTTACACTTGAGTTATGATCAAATCGATTAAATTGAAAAAAAATCCAATTTTATCGATAGATTAAATCGATAAAAAAGTTATATACCCGTTGCTCATTATATCGTTTCGAAATAAATTAAATAAAATTTTACACTACTATTGAACATGTATGTTTTGAGAGGGGCGTCGGCTTTAAAAATTGTTATTATATTTAATATTCATAACTTTGATCGTAAAAACTATGTTTGTATTATAGTTGCTTCTTTTTATGTTTATGATCTTTTTTAAGATTATCAAAATTTTAGATATATAATTAGAGTATTTTCAAATTTATAATTAATGTAAATTGTTTTGAATCAATTTTTTAGAAAAATCTTAAATGACCACTTAATTTTTAAAAATAATAAAAACTAATTTATATATTTTCAATATTTTAAAATGAAAATTTATAAACCGCGCGAAGCGCGGATAATTTGACTAGTGTAATATAAATTGTAATAGAACAAGTGTTGTGATTTCTACGAGCAGCCTGTTAGAAGGACATCGTTGTGTCCAATACTATTTTCCTGTTGTGATATAAAGGAGGCTGTAGGAGCACTTCTTATTCATGATGTTAACTGTTAATCATGGAATTTCTACCTGCAATTACAATCTTTGGATATATCTGGAAGTAAACATGCAGATTTAGCACTGCTTAAACTGCTCAAGGTATTAGTCGTTGAACTATGGAGATATAAATTTATACCTTAATATGTTGTTCAAATTGTGTACTGCTTTTGTATTGCTTCTAAATTTCTGTAAGTATCTTCTTCTGTATGAACAGGATTCTTTCACAAAATCAAATCACTCTTTAGCATTTCCATATGTCATTAAGAAGATACCTATGATTTCTTGAAAGAAGGCAGAAAACAAACAGAGGAGAGGTTGCAAAAGGCTCTAGCTAGAGTGAAGTCCATGGTCCAGTATCCTGAGGCAAGAGATCAATATCGTAGGTTGCTGAATGTTGTTTCAGTCTTTCAGAGATTCAAGAAGCAAAGGTATTAATGCTTTGAACTACTAAATGACCACTTCAAGCATTCATCCTATATATAACATGTCATCTACTTCTAAAAAGAGACTAACTTATGCTATGTGCCAAA
Organism: Kitagawia praeruptora; assembly: GCA_037693485.1. Lineage (NCBI taxonomy): Eukaryota > Viridiplantae > Streptophyta > Magnoliopsida > Apiales > Apiaceae > Kitagawia > Kitagawia praeruptora. The sequence continues at coordinate 6,660,543 of CM075348.1, read as the reverse complement.
GTGATGATTCTGGACCAGTAAGATTTCGCTTAATGGTTACGACTTATGACTCAGATGCACCTGATGCTAAAAGTAAAGTATATTTTTCTGTGTATACATTTCTGAAAGTTCTTAATTACATGTCTTCTTTCGCCATTTATGATAAAATTATTATACACCAACAAGAATTCCTGCATCTGAATAGTATCAGTGCATCCTCTACTGAAAGTTTATCTACAAAAAAAAAAAAGAAAATAGACCTGATGAGGGCCTTCATATTGTTGTGGATAGATCTTCCTTCGCCAACATTTAGATAGGTTCAAATTTATTTAATCTAGCCATAACTATATGGGATACTTATATAGGACATTTAGATAGGTTTAAGTTTATGTAATCAACAGTTAAAAGGTTTACTGTTTAGTCATCCTGCCTCAGCGATTAGTTCAGGCTCTTTGCAAAATCAAACTTAGGACCTGGTACTATTCTGAGCATAGGACTGGTACTTTAAGCTTAGAGTAATCTTGAATATATGTAACAGTTATTCTATAAAGATTAGTGGCAGCATACTAAATAGACCAAAATGTATATTAAAATACCCTATTTTTTAAAATTCCATGCCCGATTACGATCAGGGTATATATATTTCTAGGAGTATGTGTTTTCCATTACTTTTGTTTCCTCACAACCTTTCCCCAGTTGCAGGAGTCATAATATTTCTTGACCCAAACTAATTAAGTTTTTGTTGTTTTTCTTGCAGGTTTAGAGGAAAGTTGTTCTGATCATGCTCTCCTGCACCGCTGCACGTGTTGATCAATGTTCTGGAAGCTGCAAAAGATACCATCGACCGACAACAGTTTAGGTAAAATGTATAATTTCATTATTTTATGTATTTAATATTGGTTAATGAATTGAAGGTACACCGTTTTTATGCCACGTAAATCTATTAACCTAATGATCATTGTCTTTTTTCTTTTGAACCCATGATGAGTGGTTTAATTCCCAGGATTGTCTATTCTTAACATACCTTTGAGGCTGATTCTTACCAAATAAGTTTCTTTCTTTTAGAGTGAAGGAATTTTTTATTGTTGTAACTCATGCATATTATCTTAAATTTAAATTTATAATATATGGGTTGCTTATATGTGCCTCAGTGAGGCAGCCTCACAATCAGGTCATGCTATATGCTCTTATGACTCATGTTATCCATTTTATTTTAACTTTAGAGATGCTTAAAAGCATGATATTGACAATAACCAAAACTTGAGAGCTGGAATATGTACCTATCTGGTGAATTGCCTAAACGAAACCATAAATCTTGTGTCCTGACTGCGTAAAGTTATATTTTTTAATTGAAAGCAGATGCATTCTTTGTACAAGGCCGGTATTCTGGAGTTTGCATATGAAAACATCCTCTATTGTTGTAATGTTGATACATTAACGGTGTGCATATTGCTTGAAATTAATATGTTTGCGTGTTTTGAATCATGATGCAGGCCACAAATGAGAGGGCAGTGAATATTTCAGAAGAAGCCACAGTAGAAGCAGAATAGTGAGAATCGAAAGAGAGATTTTGCTTATTAATAAATGTTATGTCATAGATAATTGAATTAATTTGAAATCATATGGGATATTTTTAATTTTTCAGACAAACTATTTTCGCCCGCACGAAGCGCGGGTTTTCAACTAGTTTACTATAATAATCTATCGTTTTTACTCCTAAAATACTAGCAACAATCATTTTATCCTTTCCAAATCTCATTTCCGACTTGTCAAAGTTAATTACTTGCCTTCAAGCACTAACATATAATTCAAAAAAAATTCTAAACTATGCACATTCTTCCTTATTAGCATTGAAGTAAACCACAAAATGGTGTTCTTCCTTATTAGCATTGAAGTAAACCGCAAAATGGTGGTTCTACTTCACACTGAATTGCAAAAGAATTGTTGAATTTTTAGAATTTTTTTTAGGTCACACTTTATTTTTTATTTTTAAAATAGTAGCCAAAGTTTTTTTTGATTTTAAAAATAAATGGCCAAAATTGTTTTTAATTTCTAAAATAGTGGCCAAAATTATTTTTAAATTTCGAAAAAGTAGATGAAAAAAGATCGATAATCACTGAAATGAAAAATTTTAAAGTTCGACCAATTTTTTACAATTTAATGTAAACTACAGTCATGATTTTGCAATTTATTGTTTTTTCTATTTTTACAAAAGTAGCATTTAAATAAATTAAACTATCATTCGCAAGAAAAAGGTGTGAAGCTTTAAATCCCAAATTAAAATTCAATTTATTTTTCTAACATCTCACCATTTCTTGGACCATTTCCTTTAAACAATGCTAGGTATCCCGAATTATTTTTTGAATTTATTCTCAAATATCAAGTGTTTTATTTTAATTCGTAAAACACACACACACACACACACACACATATATATATATGAGTTACACTCCATAACAAACACCTTATATAACAAACAATAAAGAACACCTTAGATCTAATAGATCCATTGCCCCTGGCGGGGCCACCCAATACAAAAAGTTCTTATTTTTTTTACCCTCTATCCATCCATCATCAAAAAAAAAAGTTACTGTTCATGACTATGACGTCATCAGTGACGTCGTCATGAACAATATAATTTTTATTTTTTTATTTTTTGCCGGTTTGATAGAAGGTAAAAAAATAACAACTTTTTGTATTGGGTGCCTCTGGCAGGGCCATTGGAACTATTAGATCTAAGGTGTTCTTTATTGTTTGTTATATAAGGTGCTCTTTATTGTTTGTTATATAAGAGTGTTCTGTATGGAGCAACGGCCTATATATATATATAGAGAGTCCCACTCTATGGAGAACCATCTTACGTGGAGAACCGTGGAGAACCACTTAAAATGCATTAAAATTGCTTTATATATAAGGGCCCCGCAGGGGCATCTTCACAAAAAAGTAATATAATTCCATCCTCTATCTATTTATAAAAAAAAATTCAAAAAAAAAATTAAAAATTTTCAAAAAATGATGACGTGGCAACATTTTTTTAATTTTTTTTAAATTTTCTTTTTTTGATGAATGGATAGAGGGTAGAATTATAAGACTTTTATGTGAAGGGGCCCCGCCATGGGCCTTGTATAAACGACAATTTTAATGCATTTTAAGTGGTTCTCCACGGTTCTCCACGTAAGATGGTTCTCCATGGAACAATGGCCTATATATATATATATATATATATAGTCTTACTCCACTACAAACTAAAACTAAATACAAACTAAAAACAGATTGACCCATAACACAAGACCCAGTCCAAAAGATTAAATCCGTAATTTTGAACCAAACAAAATTAAAACACAATCGCGCTGCACGCAAAACAATAACCGCCTTCTCTCTCCCCTCTCTCTTTCTCCTCTCCACTCTCCACTCTATCTCCGGTAACGGTGAAATCACTAAAAATTGGGCAATAAATCATATTCTATTGTAGATTTATTGATTGTTCACAATCTATCGAGCTGTAGGAGATCTCTAATCTTCAGGAATCGAAGAAAACAACACAGATCAGAAGAGTAACGACATTAATCAAGTCAAAAATCACAAAAAAAATCACTCATAAAGGTATGTTACTCGATTTTTTTAACTTATTTAGCTCGTGTTCTTCTATACGAGTGTATTTTACATGATGCATATTGATATTTTGTTGATTTTTAGGTTTTTGTTCTAATATATGATTCCTGAAGCAAAATATATTTGAGTTTTGAAGCAAAAAAAATGGCTAGAACTAGAGGAGGTATGAAAATTAGATGTTTATATGTTTTTTACTGATTTGTTTCATTTTACTGATGTAGGTGCTATATTCTGGTATGTGTGTTGATTTTGATTTTACATTTTACTGATTTAGGTGTTATATTCTGTTATAACTGTGTTAGTGTTCTGGTATGTGTGTGCTATCATTTTACTGATTTATTATTTTAGTGATTTTAGTGTTCTGTTTGAGGATTTTAGTGATTTTAGTATTCTGTTTGATTTTAGTTATTTTACTGTTCCGTTTGTTTGATTGAATGATTTTAGTGTTTTGTTTGAGGATTTTACTTATTTTAGTATTCCGTTTGATTTTACTGATTTGTTTCATTTTAGTGATGTAGGTGCTATATTCTGGTATGTGTGTTGATTTTGATTTTACATTTTACTGATTTAGGTGTTATATTTTGTTATAACTGTGTTAGTGTTCTGGTATGTGTGTGCTATCATTTTACTGATTTATTATTTTAGTGATTTTAGTGTTCTGTTTGAGGATTTTAGTGATTTTAGTATTCTGTTTGATTTTAGTTATTTAGTGTTCCGTTTGTTTGATTTTAATGATTTTAGTGTTTTGAAATCTTAGTAATTGGTATTTGGCGTGGTGGATCTTGTTTAATTTATGTCTGGTTTAGTGGTTTTATGTTTTTGTTTGTATTGTATATTATTTATTTATAATTTCCTGCAAGACAAGCTTTTATAAGAGTTTCTTGTTTTCTGACATTTGCTGGTAATCTCACCATGGTCTGGACTTTTATTCCCTTCTGAGATGTGTGAATGATAGTATTAATTGCTTTGAAAATTGAAATAATTAATTTGTAGTGATGTTTGATTTCAATTTTACACTTGCCAACTTGACACCATTGTTTTACAAATCACTACCTATCTCCGATATGTAGAGTAAATCCTGCACTTTGGTTGCATATGTGTTGCCCTTTTTAGTCAGGTTGTAATGCATTCAGCCGTCATTGTTGCCCCGAGTTATCTAAGATTTCAGTTTCAACTTCTTTGGAGGATGAATAGTGTTATCGATTAATGAAAACGTGTTTGCTTATTTCTAATGCAAAATCATGCATCTCATTCCCTACTTTTTGAGGCCTGAAATTCCAGAGCTTTAGTTTTTGTGGCAGTATATTCTTCCTCAAGACTGCTAAGATGGCCGCTGTTTAAAGGCCAAACAAGTGTTGTGCTTAGCGTTGTGTTCGGTTCTTCACCAATACAAAAATCTGCAGAATCTGCACCTGATATAGCGAAATGCAGAGCAATATTTGCCAATTTATGCAGGTTTTTTGATATTTTTTTTAGCAGATTTTATACCAGGTTTATGCATATTAATTGCAGCAGTGTTTCAGTAGATTGGAGAAATTCAGGAATGCAGATTCTGGACTGTAAAACCTACCAATTTCTGCAGATTTTGGTTTTTTTTCTGGCAAATTTTATACTAGTTCTATGCAGTTTTTTGTCTACAAATTCTGCAGATTTTTGTATTGGTTTCTAAAATTTATTTGTGATTTAATTCTACAGGTTTTTAGTATTTTCTCATCAGGTTTTTGCAACAGTTTGTGATCAAGATATATGCAGATTTTTGCTGAATGTATAGCTTTTTACATGTATTGATTGAACCTTGTAAGAAGGGACATGGGGCTTTGCAAGGCCTATGGCACCTCTGAGGGCAAGAATCAGAAGGAAGAAAGAAAGATTCTCCTTCTGTTCTTGGCCAAAAAATCCGACTAGAAATGCATTTACGAAAAGATATAAGGTATTTTAGAAACATATTCCATCGGTTCATGATTTGTTACATGTGTGTGGCTTAAGAATGACCCTGGTGGTTTATATATTAAATTTTGACACAGGCCATCTACCTTGGTGGTGTTGACATTCTGTTCAATTGTTACTAACCAATATTCATAAAATGCTTCATTTGGCATATATCATTAAAGTTCATTTTAATGCAACTTCCTCAGATTTTCATTGAAATTTACACAACTAAAATCACTAACATCTGGAAAAAATCTGGAAATTTTTTCTCATGTAATTTTTTTCAGAAAAAATTACACAGCTAAAATCACTAATTTACACAACTAAAATCACTAATTCACATAGTAAAAATCACTAATTTACACTGCTGAAATCACTAATATACACTGCTAAAATCACTAATATCTTTATTTTTCTCGAATTATTTATTCGGAAAAATTTTTCCCGAATTATTTATTCGGAAATATTTTTTTCCGAAATATTTAATCGGAAATATTTTTCCCGAAATATTTATTCGGATATATTTTTTCCCGAAATATTTATTCGGAAATATTTTTTTCGGAAATATTTTTTCCCGAAATATTTATTCGGAAATATTTTTTTTCGAAATATTTATTCGGAAATATTTTTTCCCAAAATATTTAATCGGAAATATTTTTTTCCGAAATATTTCTTAGGAAATATTTTTTTCTGAAATATTTAATCGGAAATATTTTTTCCCGAAATATTTATTCTGAAATATTTTTTTCCGAAATATTTATTCAGAAATATTTTTTTCAGAATCATTTATTGGGAATTTTTTTTTCCCGTATTATTTATTCGGAAATATTTTTTCCCAAAATAAAACAACTTTTTTAAAATAATTTTGTATATATAAAAAAATAAAAATATAATTAAAAAATAATTAAAAATATAAAATTGAAAATAAAAATATGTTAAAATAAAAAATTGAATAATAAAATAAAATTAGTGATTGAAGTCATGAATTCATGATGATGTCATATAGGGGGTGGGTGATGGCATGATGATGTAATTTTGGGGATGGGTGATGTCATAAAGGGGTGGAGATAGTAAAATATGGTGTGAAAATAGTAAAATAGGGTGTGGAGATAGTAGTTTGTAGTTTGTATTTAAGGGTTAGTTTGTATTTAAGCAAAAACCTATATATATATATAATCCTACTCCACTACAAACTAAAATTAACTACAAACTAAAAACTAAACACTAATCTAATATTTCAAGCTAATCTAATGACCAAACTAGGGGTACCCCAATACAAAAAATGCTTAAAATAATTGGCTCTATCCAAAAAAAAAAATCAATGTTCACGTGATGACGTGACAGTGGATTTCACTGGTTAACGGTGCTTCGCACCACGGCGCTTTGCGCCTTTATCATTCTAAATTTGTAAGGAATGACAATCAATGGTAAAGGCAATAGACGATTGACGGGTGTGTCGAGAGCCTTCGACCCTCATGACTACCTAACTCATCAGTTTACTATCTTAAATGCTTCGCATTTCCGCGGCAGTGATTTTTTATTTTTTTTGTTGGATAGAGCCAATTATTTTAAGCATTCACGGGAACCTTAGAATAGATGAAATATAATTAATTTAGTGTTAGTTTGTAGTTTGTATTTAAGGATTGGTTTGTATTTGAGCAAAAACCTATATATCTATACTATCTATACTATATTATTAATAAACAAAAGGGGGTATAATTTGTAGTTGTTTACCCTTTTTTGGTTATCCCCATTTTTGGTTATCCATCATTTATCACCGTTAGATCAGCAACTCAAATAGATCATGACTGTTAGATATAACAATACTAAAAGTTGTTATATGTAGAGGTTCAAGGTTCGATTCCCGCCAATAACATATTAATTTATATTTAATACTAAAGATTATTATATATAAAGATGTAAGGTTCGAATCAATAACATATTTAAATTAATATTTGTAATATCATATTATATTATAAATAAATTATAAAAAATTAAAAGTAATCCGTGCTCTGCACGGGCTATAAGCTAGTATATATAAAGATTATTTATTTCGATGATACACATCAAAAAGTCTAGCATTTGTGTTTATTTTTAGGAAATTCTCGTTGGTGCCCTTCTGGAATTGGCTTTTCCAGATGATGTCATTTCGTGTTTTGGACTTACGATTGGCACCCTTAAAGTAACTGATTACCCTAATTATGCCCTTCTGTTAATCAAAACGTTAAGAAACGTTAACAAATTTCAACATTTATTCCATAATAAAATTTTATGTCATATAAATCACAAATTAAAAAAAGTTAAATGTGAAATTATGTTATTTTATGGTCAGAAAATGACTGAACACATATTTTAGATTAACGGTATGTTAACTTATTACAGATTAATGTTTAATATTTTTCAATTTGTGGTATATTAATAATTATAAATTAGTATTTAAATTTTTTTAACTAGTAATACATTAAAAACTTATAAATCATCATTTATTTTTATAGTTTTTTTTAACTTTTCCTAAAGTTTTGATTAACAGAATGACATAATTAGGATAATCAGTTACTTTATGAGTACCAGTCATAAGTCCAAAACATGAAATGGCACAATCTGGAAAAACCAATTTCAGAAAGGTACAAATGAAAATTTACCTTATTTTTATTTTGATGGCAACAACATGTTGGTGCAGTGGGTTGAACCCTTGTCTCCTTTGTAGGAGGTCAAGGGTTCGATCCCTGGGTGTGTGTGAGTTTAGTTTGTATTAGTTTCCTTTCTTTGTATTTGTATTTGTATTTGTATTTGGCCGGGGGTCCTTCGGAAACAGCCTCCTTATTGTATAGGGGCATGGTCTGCGTACAGCTACCCTACCACTTTGAGTGGTATTATAACTGAGTAAGCTAAGTTTTTTTTTTTTTTTTGATGGCACATATTTAGGAGGGTAGTTAGAGTTACGAGGACACCAGATTTTGTTACCTAATACACTACAAGTACTCTGCCACACCAGATTGTAATTCTGTTTAATAATCATATTTCGAACCCACGTAAATCGATTGAAAAAAGCAAGAAGATGAACAAGATGAGGTTTAGTTTGAGTTGCTTGAGATCAAACATTCGATACTTACAATCTCTAAGGCCTATAGATACAGCTCAAACATCATCATCACCAGCTATTTTTCTTCATTCACATTCTCTTCACACTAACCCTGATATTCCCAAGAAACCCTTTATTCCTTGTCTAACGAATCCTAATGCTGAATTACAACAATTACTCTATGATAAATCCAAGGTTGGTTTCGATAAACTCGATGATGCTCTTTTCGTGTTTAATAAGATGCTCAAAATCAAACCTCTGCTTCCTGTTAAGAAATTTACACAACTCTTAACTGCCCTCGTTAAAATGAAGGAGTACTCTGTTGCTGTCTCTATGTTTAGAGAAATGCGTGTTTTAAGCATTCCACTTGATGTAGTAACCTTTAATGTCGTCATCAACTGTTGTTGTCACTTGAATAATAATAGTACACTTGATTATGCCTTTTCGTTGCTCGGTGGGATGATTAAACGCGGTCTTGTCCACGATGTTGTGACCTGCAACACTCTTATTAAGGGCCTTCTTTCTCATGACAGACCGGTGGAGGCTGAGCACTTGTGTAAGAAGCTTATTTTGTTCAAAGAGATTCAGCCCAGTGTCGTTACCTTTAACACTATTATTGATGGTCTCTGCAAAACTTCAAATACTTCTGTGGCTGTTGTGTTGTTTAGAAATATGGAGAAGAAAGGTTGCATACCCAACACAATCACTTATAACACCATTATTGATTCTCTGTGCAAAGACCGACATGTCGATCAAGCTATGACTCTTTTTTCTGAAATGAGCCACAAAGGCATTTCATCTGATGTTATAACCTATAACATATTAATTCAAGGTCTCTGCAACCTGAATCGATGGGAAGACACCATTCGATTGCTAGGAGAGATGAATACTAGGAATGTCTCTACAGATGTGCATACTTTTAATATATTGATTGATGCACGTGGCAAAGAAGGAAAGGTTGAAGATGCAGTATTTCTGATGGAATTAATGATTCAAAGAGGCCTATATCCTACTGTAGTCACATACAATTCACTCATGGATGGATATTGCTTGCGTGGAGAAACTGATAAAGCACTAGATGTGCTCAAAACCATGAGGGGAAATGGGATATTACCCGACCCTCTTACCTACAATATTTTGATCAATGGTTATTGTAAGAGGATGGAAGTAGGCAGAGCAATTGATCTCTATAAACAAATGCCCCTTGAAGGTTTGACACCCACTGTTGAAACTTGCAATACAATTTTGCATGGTTATTTTCATACCGGTAGAGTTGTTCAAGCACGGAAGTTTCTTCAGGAGAGTATGCTAAACAAAGGTATTAAACTTAATATTGTGACCTGTAGAATCGTGCTGCATGGTCTTTTCCATAACCATTTAGTTGCTGAAGCAGTCTCGTTCTTTCGCACCATGGGATCCGCAGGTGTATCTCTAGATATTTACATTTACAATATTCTGATTGACGGATTAAGCAAAGATGGACATTTTGAAAAGGCAAGAAGTCTTTTTGACAGCCTACCTTCGAAAGGTTTGCGACCTGGTATCCGGACATATAACACAATGATCAGAGCATTTTGTCATGAAGGGTTACTCAATGAAGCGAATGAACTGTTTGCAAGAATGAAAGATAGTGATTGCTTGCCAGATGAAGTTACCTACAACACACTTATCCGCAGCTGTTTTCACAATAAGAAGTACAGTGAAGCAAGTGTACTCATAGATGAGATGCGTGCTCACAGCTTCTCAGAAGACGCATCTACCACGTCCTTGTTGCTGGTCTTACTTGAATCAAAAGAACAGGATCCTGCTCTACTTGCTTTGCGTAAGAAGTACTTGACATAGCCTGCTGTAATTCCAATTGAGGTCTCTAATAAGCTCGATTATGCGCTTCTTTTGTTTGGTTAAAATCTCCAAATGAGACCTCTTTTTCCTGTTATGATATTCAATGGAATGTTCCTGTATGAATTTAATCAACTGCTAGCCCAGTTGCTATATGCGTATTACATAAAAGCGAAAAGTAGACATGGCTATTGATTCTCTCAGAGAAATTGCAAACGTTCAGCTTTTTGTTACATGGACTATGTCAGCCGTGCAAATACATGAAGTACTTATTTTAACCCATGTTGTACTAGCATTTGAACCCATGGCTCCTTTTCAATCCTCTGGCTTCTTCTTTATTTATATTTCCTTGTTTGATCACTTTATTGAGTTCGCAGTCATTAGCATTTAGCCATATATTATATGTTAGCTTATAGAATAGATATGCCGATTATATAAATGAAAGAGTCAGCTTGGCCTATGCATGCCGAAAAAACCTCCGTAAACATTTGTTAGTATGTGGTAATCTTAAAAACTTGTGCCCTAGAGCCCTCCCGCAAAACAGTATTCTAGAAACTCTAAAGGTCTAAATTTGTAAGCTTCTTGACATTATTTTGACGCCGTTCTCCGTCTACATAATATTACATATGCATGATTAGAAGTTTGATTCTTGATTAAAATGATTAGAAGTGTGGTAGTACTGTCATTGATTCTTCTTTGTATAGATTTACCATGTTATAATTTACTCTAGTAATTATCCTTTTTGGGTCGTCCCCTGCTAATTGGTGTTGTGCTGGCAACCTATTTACATTTTTAATGCATAGAATTTATTGATTCTCGGTGTTTGACTCACTGTACAACAGGATCACTATAATTGAGAGTTATTAACCAAAAAAACCAACCAACTTATCATTTTTTTGCCAAAAAACCTTTTAACTTTTTTTTTCTCCAACAAACCCAATAAACTTTATTAAATCTATAAAAACAATTAACCATAGTTATATATTGCAAATAAAGATTGACCACGATTAATCCATATACTATGTGGCAACAAGATTAAAGTTAGTTGCAGAGCCGACGACATGCTCAATCGCACAGGGCACTACATTTTACTAGGGCACATTTTTTAGGTAGATGTATATTTGTATGTATATTTTATTTAAAAAAAAAAATTAAGTTTAATTTTAAAGATTAAAAAAATTTGTAAATGAGAAAAAGGTTGAAAATGGTGTTGTCAAAATAATTAAAAAATTATTATATTGAGCAAAATAAGAAAATATTATAATTACACACAATTTTGCTTTCAAATTTCTAGTAATACTAATTACTTTTGTTGTTAACCGTGTAGACTATAATTGTCATTAAAATTGATTTAATGTTTTTGGTTGACAACCTACAAATAAGTATATTTTTACAATTACTAGGTAATAGTTCAGTTTATCAATTATTCATTTTATAGGTGATTAAGTGATTTGAAATCATATATATTTTAATTAATTTCCATATTAAATGAACCAAGTCAATTTAAAACTAAAAATAAATTATAAAATATTTATATATTAATTTAAATACATAAAAATGAAATATTCTATTTTAGTATTGTATTTGTTTTTATTTATTATTACTTTTTATTCTTTCATTTAAACATAATATATTAATATTTTACATATATAATTTATTTATTTTAGATTAATTTGTACTATTTATGTACATGTTACAATTTTTTTTACAATTTTCAGTTATGTTTTAAAGTTATTTTATGAACTTGTCATGTTTTTTTTACAAATTTCAATTAATGTTCAATATTTTATGTAGTTGTTATAAAAAAAGTTTTATTAGTGTTAGGGCACTTTTTTTTTTGTTTTGCAAAGGGACCGACTCTGGTTAATTGGATATTAGTTATTTAGATTTTGTTTATAACAATTAAACATCTAATCTATTTATCTAATATATAGAATCGGTGCTTGCAATTTAAAGACCTTTTATGTCGATTCACCAAGCTTCTGGTAAAGAAAACTATTTATGTTTGTATATTATTGATACATTTTAGAATTATTTTAAATAAAATTATTTAGAATTATTTATGTGTGTCTCAGCATAATGAATTTATAAAAATAAGATGTATGGTATATTAAATTAGGATTAATTACTATTTTGTAAGACATTAATGTACAAAAAATTACAAGTCATAAAAAGATACCAAAAATAAAATTCATAAATTTAACCATGGTTAGTTCTATGCAAAATTTTAATAGTATAGTAGAGTTTATTGGGTTTGTTGGTGAAAAAAATAGTTCAAAGGTTTTTTAGCAAAAAAATGATTAGTTCCTTGATTTTTTTAGCTAATTGCTCTATAATTGAAATCTCCAGGTTAGCCTCCCCCTTTCTCTCTAGCTTTATATATATGTAAATCAAGTTTTATCAAATGATTATTCTTGTCAATCACCTATAAAATTTGGAAAGTCTAAAGGTTAATTTAGTAAGAAAACAAATCAACCCTGTAAGGAGAATCCTGAATCCTGATCATGTTGAGAAACGAAGGTTGAAGCTTGGCTTGGTACACAACTTCTAACCATTATGTTATTTATATAAACTACCTTTTTTCTTAAGAAAGGAAAAACTTATGCTTGGCAGTAAACTTCCAAATCTACAATTTCACCTACATGGACTTGAGTCAGAGTGTTGAAATAAATTTATGGTATTGACCTGTTAAATGTTGTTTTTGTGTACTTTTCCTACAGACTACAGTTTTGTCGTTATCCTTGCGGGAATTATAGATGCTGACTTGTACCGGCTGATTGGGCTTAGCCTGAACTGGTGAACCGAACAAAATTTCGAAAGAAAACAGGTAATTAAGGGTAAATCTCTTAATGCGATCTGTTATTTTTGATATTTGAACTCAATGGTATATAATAACTTAGAGAAATTGGTTACGGATACACAAACAAGAGAAGAACATGCAAACCTAAATTTCATGCTTCTAAAGATTTTATGCAGCTTTAATAATAACGGAAGCATCCAAATCCTAATTTTTATCATGTATGTTAAATGATTGCACGCACATGATTGGCTATGGCTGATTATGTAATATGCTTTATTGTTCCACATTGCATAGAGAATAACATAATTAGGAGTAATTTAGCGAAATAAGATTGTGTTTCTTGAGGCAGTGCATTATATGTTTGTTCTAACAATTTGATTGGCACACTTTGTCACAATCCAAATTTTTATCATGTATGTTAAATGCACGCACATGATTGGCTATGGCTGATTATATAATATGCTTTATTGTTCCACATTGCATAGAGAATAATATAATTTAGGAGTAATTTAGCGAAATAAGATTGTGTTTCTTGAGGCAATGCATTATATGTTTGTTCTAACAATTTGATTGTCACACTTTTGTCACTTGTACGAGACACTTTCTTTTATAAATTTTATTAAGGTGTTAGCACATATTTTAGACAATTTTAAGTCTTGAAGAAATAAAAGTATTGACGTTCAGCCCTACCCAGTTGTAATTTGGAAAGGGGGCAGACTTTGATCTGTGTGATTATTGTTTGTAGGCTTATTAGAGCAACGGGGCTTTAGAAGTAGTAATTTATGCCATTTGAAATGACTCCTTTTTAATCAGTATTTCAAATCAATATAAATTTGTTTGTGTGAGGGCCAAGTCAAATTTTCAATGGTGTCATTTTATTAATGTTGTACCTCCTTCTATCGGCTTTTTGTGCCCGGGTCTAAATAGAACTTGAACTGCGCTTTACTTGTCTATCTAACCTTATTAAATACTCGTCCATTACATCACAATGTTGAAAACCAGTAGCAAAACATTTCAATTCATTGTAAATACTACATATTTATTTTCATATATACGGAAAACTGATAGATAAGTTTCTAGGATAGTAATCAGAGTCGTGTTCTGATCGATGCCTCTGCTTGATCTCAGATGTGGCTTCTACGGAAGATGAGAAAGGAATGACGGTCGCTGTAACAAGCAGGAAACTGAAGGTTTCAAAGAATTAGTCTGATATTTACCATTACTTGCTTTGAAATGTCAGTTATATCAGCTGCAGATCACTTCCACAGAAAGTTTCTTCACAATATTAGGACATGGATCTCCTCCAAACACCCCGGGTGCTACTCCCACTGAGCAAGAATTTTTACCAATGCAATTCCTCTCAAAAGCATCACGGGATTTCTGTGCATGACAGCTACCCTCTAGGAAGCTGCCGCAAGCACCTCTGGGTGTTCCAAAACTGGCAAACTTAATCGACGTGATATTTTGACCCGGTGCACACATGAGGTGGGCCTTTGGCCTTGAGGGTTTATTAATTTTACCGGAGTTCTGCATTCGCAAATTCATCAGGGTTGGTTGCCACTCGTTAATATCAGCGCATACACTTGCTAATTCTCTCTGCCTTAAAAAGATCCCAAATGGAATGCCGCCCAATTCTTCAAATACAACCAACAAATTTCTTGTTGGCTTCAACCAAGAACGTGGTATATGATACCATTTTTGGGAAGCCTCACCGCAATTACTTAGGCACTTCTTCTCGTCATACCAACCAGCATAGCTACAACCACCACAAGTACCAGAAGCTTTGTGTGCAGGCCAGTGACGTCCAATGCTTCGACCATTTATCCAGATTTGGCCTTTACCCATCGTGTTCATATCTAAAGCAAGAGGTTGGTCTCCATCTGGAGTATCAAAAGTCGTCCTGTACCACGTTAGCCGTTGGTCTTGAGCTACCATAGAACCTGTAGCCCACTTTATAGTTGAACTTTTGCCTAGTGAGCGAAGACGTAGGGCTTCTCCATTTAGACCCACCTTGTAAGACCAGTTCTGTCGTGTTAAGTCTCTTCTGCCTTCATTAAGCCCATTGAGTGTAACTGGTCCTAAAACTCCAGCATTCCATGTCCCGAAATGTGGACCAATGTTAGGAAGCCCAACAACAATGCTTAACAACGAGATCTTGTTGACCCCGGCTCTCAGATTTACACCACTACTAAAAGTTATTTTCGGGCTTTCTAGGCTTCCATAGACGGTTCCTGTTAGTTGATCGTTAATGAAGACATGCAAAACATGCCCAGAAGAACCAACTGTTAAAACAGGCCTCTTGCCACCTCTCAAAAATTCTTCATCAGAGTCGATCTTGACATCTGTCATGTACCACAAGTAATCAGAAACATCTCTAGTGGTATTTATTTGTTCTAGCAACCCAACTGCTGTAAATGTATTGCCTTCATAAGATGTTGCCTCATCATTGTATGACTGCCAAGCCAATGGTCTGCCAACAGGAGTCATCTTCATTTGTGCATATTGTGCACTTATCATTGCTGTGTTAAAAACAGTGTTCTTGCAGTCTGGGAGGATGCTGATAGACCAAGGAGGTAAGTTGTAATGCATACCATTGAAAGCCACTTTAGCAGAAGAGTGTTTGTCGTAATTTGCAAGGAATGCAGCACAAGCTCCTGATTTTGAGTTGAAGACACTGGCCTCTTGATTGTGGCCCAGTGGTGTTCTAACGGGATCTTCAGACACTAAAGCTGGCTCACACAACTTTATTGCTCTATGCAGATGTTTTAGATGACCCCATTTAGGTTGCCTTAGCAAGCCAAATTCATCAAGAGGAGCATCATAGTCATAACTAGTAGCAATAAGACTGCCACCTGTTCTGCCAAAGTTCGTTCCTCCATGGTACATGTAATAATTAAAAAAGGATCCACCCTTTAGTATAAACCTTGCAACTGAAAATGCCAAGTCTTCAGCTGGACGGTAAGGAACTGCACCTCCAAAACTAGTAAACCAGCCGGTCCAATTTTCAGTCCACATCTTTGGTTTATAATCCTTGTTAGGAGAGAAGTAGTCACAGTAGTACCCATTGCAAGCATTGATAATGGGATCAGGAGCATTGTCTTGCTTGCACATAATCCACGGAACTCCTGTATCTAGACCAACTGCCATCTGTGCTGTCCAATTAGTATAAGCTTGAGCAGGAGCACCGAGCACATATTCTACGGGTCCATATTCATTCTCAATCTGCGACAGTATTATTGGACCCCCTTGACTCTCGTATAACCCTTCCGCTTTCATCATATTTACTATCTTTGTCGTGAACTTCTGCATAGCATCCTTGAAAGGTCCATTATCTGTTCTGAAACTGATACCGGGAACAAATTTCAACCAAACAGGAAAGCCCCCGAAGTTCCACTCAGCACAAGCATAAGGACCAATCCTGAGATGAACATAAAGACCTGCTTGCTGCACTATCTTTATAAACTTTACCAAATCATATCTCCCCTGAAAATAATATTGGCCAGGTTGGGGCTCATGCCCATTCCAGAAAACATAAGTCTGGATCACATCCAAACCTCCGGCTTTCGCCTTAGCAATAAGATCTGGCCACATCTCAGGAGTGCTTCTTGGATAATGAATGGATCCAGAGATAAGAATTCTTCTAGTACCATTAACAACAATAGCTTTATGATCATATGAAACAGAAGCTGTACCAAAACAAAACCATAAGCTCAGTATCACAACCAACAGGTTCCACATTACATTCTTCAACCCCATTACTAAAATATTCAAGATTTTTGCTTTCTTGAAATCACGACCAGCAGTAGGGTTTAGCAAAAAAAGAAAAAAATAAGAGCAGCAAGTTTAAGTGTTTTTCTTGTGGCCTTGAGAAAGTTGCGTACATAAATTAGTGCAGGGAGGCAAACATTATATTTATAGGCATCATAAATATTCGAATCATAATCTAATATTCATAAATATTCGAATCAGAATCTAAAACGAAAATATAATTATTATCTCAAATATTAGATTCATAATCAGTTTGGAAGATAGTTACGGTATTGCAATTAAGATTTTATCATGGTTACGAGCTAATCATATTATTTTTTAAAGGGGTCCGGTCCCTGGCAAACGCATGCCAGGGACGGATTAGATGGCATACGGCTTTTAAGCCGTTGGATCGTTGATCCAACGGCTCTGATTTAAAAAAAAAATTCGCACCGTACCGCATAAACTTTATGCGGTACGGGCAAATTACCAAAATATCCTTACTGTTCACGTACCGCAGAAAGTTTCTGCGGTACGGTGAACAGTAGATTTTTTATATGAAAACAGGGGGCAGTTTGGTAATTACTCCGTACCGCATAAAGTTTATGCGGTACGGTACAGTTTTTTTTTAAATAACAGCCGTTGGATCAACCATCCAACGGCTGAAAAGCTGTATGTTAAATAAGAGGTCCCTGGCATACGTTTGCCAGGGACCGGGAGCCTTTTTTAAATTCGGACAAAATCCCAGTATCCCAGTATTTACCACTTGCCTTTATATACAAACAATTTCTAACGTTATTATTAGCCATTACAATAGATTAAGATGTTAGTGCGTGAAAAAACGTCACTATTGATCGCGTGGCCTAATGGATAAGGCGCTCGCCTCCGGAGCGGGAGATTGTGGGTTCGAGTCCCATCGTGATCGCCTTTTTCTCATGTTCTTAGCAAAACATTTAATGAAATCAGTAAATCGCCAAATTAGTTAAAGAAATTGTGCGAAAAATTTTCATTAATGTTTTGTTATGCTTTGTCTATATTTTTGTAAACATCACTTCCAAGACCCATCCTTGTAATGCAAACATTTGCACAAATAATTCAAGTACATTGATCAAAATGTTCAATAGTATCATTACTTAAGAGAGATTGTAAAAATAGGGCTGAAATATATCAAAGCATTTCCATTACTAATAAATGATAATCTTTGATACAGGCAGCTTGACCAATTTACCATAAGAACATATTACATCTTAATAATGAACAAAGATTGACCTGCCCATAGGCCATAAGCCACCAAGAAATTTCTGACGTATGCTTTTATCGCTTAAATAAGAAAACTATAATAGGAGCAAGAGGTTTGTTCAACATTTCGAGCTTGCAGCTGCTCCATTTATCAACCGGCAATCGTGAGGCAAAAGCTTGGACCGTCTCAAACTCTTCTCTGCATAATGTGATACGTGATTAACTTCAATTGTTCATAAAAAGCTTTGGAGCACAAACGCTAAGCATTAGGCATTAAAGTACTAGTCTACAAACTTAATATTATTTCCCACTCCTTCAACCCTCCCCCCCCCCCCCCTTTCTCTTTTTCTTCACGCCTCATTCAAATCTATTTTTTTATGAATTTATGTATTGCATCTTAATTTATTATGAAACCACGGTGATTACAGGTATTCAGAAATAAAGATAACAGTATACCACATATACAAAAATCAGTTAAAAAGAAAATCAGAACCTTCCACCAGGGTGCCCTACATAAACCAGTAAGCTGATGAGACCTCCAGGTGCTACTACTCTCTCTGCAGCTTCCAATCCAAGGAGTGTTGTCTCTGACTTGGTAATCATTGTTTTGTCACCTCCAGGAAGGTAACCCAAGTTGAATGCAACTAGCCTAAACAAATCAGGGGACATAATAAGAGGATGGCAGAGGGTGAAGAAGCTTGCAGATAAAGCAAGAAAAGGGGGAGTGAATGACACATGAAATGATGAAAAGCAATCATTTGTAAGATTTTTAAAAAACAATTGCAGCAAGAATAAACGGGTAAAGCTGATAATCTGCATGACAAAACATCCATAAACTGAAATGGTTACACAAGCTTCCACAATTTAGAATTACAGTACCTCACAGTGATATTTCTTGGTAAAACTTCCTCCATTTTACTGTGACATGTGGCAAAGAGCTCAACAAGTTCTTTCTGCAGTATATGAACTCAATCACACACAGTAAGTATATGAATATATTGTAACAGATATTTTCTGGTTGGGAAAGCAAGATATAATTTGGTTGACATGTTCAATAGACAACATCGTCCATGGTACACAGCTGTATACAAGCTAGGGTACATATAGTATACGTAAATAAGACATATATAGACAAGTTCTTAGAACAAAATAACAAGACATGAGTTTAGCACATGTTATTGAAGAATATTTCAGTTGACTTTAGATAGATTTGCATATATTCTGAGCCGATATTTAGGACCTAAATTGTCAAGATTTGCAGCTGTCCATTACCTAGAATAGGTGTGCTTGAGTCTGTATAAATATACAGGTTTTGTAAACACAGATATCAAGTAGTTTGTTAACCTCTTATTGTTCAATACATTGTTTCCTTCAGTTTTGTTATGGTATCAGAGCCAACTTGTTCTAACGAACCAAATCGATCCTGCAATCCAGTCACATACACATATCATTCTGACAAGTTGATACACTAGTCACAATTCTCTAAATACTACACAAGCCAAAATCAATGGGCGAATCAAACATCTCAAACACGGTGAACACACCAGTCTCAAACACAATGACCACACCAACAGATACCCTTATTCAGTTTAATCCTACTGCCCAACTGCCCATTAAACTCACAGGAAGTCTAAACTTCACAACATGGAAAGCTCAGTTTGAGCTACTACTCTTTGGTCATGATCTACTTGGTCATCTTGATGGTTCTTTGCCGTCACCACCAACTCACACAAAGGAGAATGACAAGGAAATTCTTAATCCTGCTCACCGCCTATGGCTCAGGCAAGACAAACTTATCCAGACGGCTTTACTTGCCTCTGTTGAACCAACGCTCGCATCCATGGTTGCTACTGCGGCCTCTTCTCATGCAGCATGGAACTCATTACATACTGCATATGCTAATAAGTCTCAGACAAGAATCTTTAGTCTTCGAGATCATCTTCTTCGTCTAACCAAAAATTCAAAAACTGTTGCAGAATACTTACAAGAAATACGCACTATCGCTGATGAACTAGCTATAGCTGGTTCACCTCTTTCAATTGCAGAACTGGTTGTGAAGGTGTTAAATGGCTTAGGACCTGAATTTAACATGATTGCATCTTCTGTAAGAGCTCGAGAGTCTCCGATTTCCTGGGAAGAACTCTCCGGATTACTTCTTGATGAAGAACTGACTCTTAAACATCAGGAGTCCCAGAAACAGATCGCTCCAATTACTGTTGCTGTGGCACAACGTACTGGCTATTCTGGTAATTTTAGAAACAATCAAAGGCGCTATCAGCAATCTGGTCATCAAGGTACTCACTGGCGTAATAATCATACACGTAATGTGAACACCAATTGGCGGCCACAAACTTCATCATCTCAGTTTTTCTTGTCTCATGGGGATGGATACAAAGCGGACAATCGTCCTCGTTGTCAACTGTGTGACAAACCAGGTCATACTGCCAGAGTATGTCGATCACAATCACATAATCACGTTGAAGCAAAGGCACATTTTGCAAGCCGTTCCCAACACCCAGGAGCACCTTGGATTGTTGATTCAGGAGCATCACATCATATCACCTCAAATACAAACAATTTTTCTGAAGCTCAAGCATATACTGGCCCGGAAGAGATTGCTATGGGTAATGGTAATATGGTTCCAATTTCTCAGATTGGCACGGTTGAAATAAATAGTGCCAAGGCTAAATTCTTGTTGTCTGATACTTTATGTGCTCCTACTATAAAACAGAATTTACTTTCGGTATCTAAATTTTGTTGTGATAACCAAACCTCAATAGAATTCTTTCCATCTTATTTTTGTGTGAAGGATCTGAGTACGGGAGCAGTGTTGGCGGGAGGCCTGCATAAATCTGGACTCTACGAATGGTCTTCATCTCCAATCAAAAATCTTCCAACCAAAACACCTGTACTGAATCATGTTCCTACTTCAATATCATTGTCTTCACCTCTGATCGAAAATCTTCCAATCACACCACCTGCACTGAATCAAGTTTCCACTTCAATTTCATTGTTCAAATGGCATCAGCGTCTTGGTCACCCAAATGCCAGGACACTCAAAACAGTGTTGCATGATTTTTCTTTACCTTATTGTCACTCAAACAATTTCTCATGTAATGCTTGTTGCTGCAATAAAAGTCATCGTTTGTCTTTTTCAAATAATTCCATTCAAACTCACAGTGCATTACAAGTTGTTTATAGTGATCTATGGGGTCCTTCTCCTGTTTTATCTATTGACAAAAAGCTTTATTATGTTATCTTTGTCGATCACTATACAAAGTACATGTGGTTGTATACACTTAAACATAAAAATGAAGTATTGTCTCTTTTTCAACAATATCAAACTCTAGTTGAAAAACATTTTCACACAAAAATACTCTCATTTTACACCGATGGTGGTGGAGAATTTCAGGGCATGGCCTCCTACCTTGCTTCACAAGGGATAGAGCACTTAATATCTCCACCATACACACCACAGAGAGTGGCTATGGCAGAGCGTCGTCATCGACAAATTATTGAAACTGCCAGAACATTGTTATATGAAGCATCCTTACCTTCCAGTTTTTGGTCCTTTGCTTGTTCACATGCCACATATCTTATCAATCGTCTTCCAACTCAGGATGATCCACATTGTTCCCCGTATGAATCTCTTTTTCAGTGTGCACCTGATTATACCAAATTACGGGTGTTCGGTTGTTTGTGTTATCCATGGCTTAGGCCATATGCCTCTGACAAGCTTCAACCACGGTCCACACCATGCGTTTATCTTGGTTTTTCGATGAAATATCATTCTCATCAGTGCTATGATCCCAAAGCTTCCAAATTATATCTCTCTCGTGATGTCATTTTCTTGGAAGATAAATTCCCTTTCAAGGACATATTCTCTCACATTTGTTTGTCATCTACAAATATTGATTGGGTTCCTCTTCACGAACCACCAGTCAAGACTGTTTCCCACACTCACTTGCCCGAATCCACCTCTCCTTCCTCTCCCTCTGCTTCTCTTCCATCTCCAATTCCACTTCCTCGACCATTTACCACCACAGATATGCACCCCTCGTCTGCCCACCTGCCAACAGCTTCCGCACATCAGACTGAACAGACATTAAGCACCACAAGTTGTCACGATTCTAATACATCAACTCACACCGAGCCTGAACCTGACCTTGTTGAACATCAGGATTCTGCATCTTCTCCTGCTTCGCAACTGCAAGAAAATCCTCGTCCAGTGACAAGATCACAAAATAATATTTTTAAACCTAACAGGTTTTATGGTTTCTCAGCTGCACCTATAGACATGGTCACGCCTGTTTCTTTCAAACAAGCACAAAAATCTCCTCATTGGCGTGACGCTATGCACACAGAATATAATGCATTATTGCAAAATGAAACATGGGTTCTTGCTCCACCTAGTGCTGCTCATAATGTTGTTGATTGTCGTTGGGTTTTTAAGGTCAAGCAAAATTCTGATGGTTCAATTGAGCGCTATAAGGCGCGGCTTGTCGCCAAGGGTTTCACACAACGTCCAGGTATTGACTTTCATGAGACTTTTAGTCCTGTTGTTAAAGCAACTACAGTCAGGTTGGTTTTGTCTATTGCTGTCCAATGTCGTTGGTCTATACGCCAATTGGATGTAAACAATGCGTTTCTTCAAGGAGTGCTTGATGAAGAGGTCTATATGCGGCAGCCTCCAGGCTTTATAAGTTCCACACATCCCCATTATGTGTGTAGACTTCGTAAACCCATTTATGGTCTTCGACAAGCTTCTCGTTCATGGCATACTACCCTAAAATCGTACTTGCTTACGATGGGGTTCTATAAATCCGAGTCTGATAGTTCACTATTTATTTTACATCGGGGTGGTCAGACTGCATATGTTCTTGTTTACGTTGATGATATACTAGTCACTGGCACTGATTTCCTTATCACAAATGTTATTCAGACTCTATCCACTCGGTTCTCTTTAAAAGATCTTGGACATCTCCATTATTTTTTAGGTGTTGAAGTACATAGACATTCTGGTGGTCTTATTTTATCTCAACGTAAATATGTTTATGATCTGTTGGTTGAGCATAATATGCATGAGAGTAATGGAATGCCCACACCCATGAGTTCTTCTCTTTCCCTAACTATTGATCCAAATGTTTCAGCTGTCAATATCACTGAGTATCGAAGGGTTATTGGTAAGCTTCAATATCTTTCCTTTACTCGGCCAGACATTGCTTTTGTTGTCAACAAATTGGCTCAGTTTCTACATCATCCTCAGCACTCTCATTGGCTGGCTGTCAAACGCTTGTTAAGATACCTTAAGCTTACTTATACATTTGGCCTCACTATCAGTTGTCAACCTGATCCACAACTCCGAGTGTATTCGGATTCTGACTGGGCTGGTAATCTGGTTGATCGGACTTCTACAACTGGTTTTGTGCTTTATTATGGTGCTTCTCCTGTCAGTTGGTCTTCCAAGAAACAGCGGACTGTTGCCCGCTCTTCTACTGAAGCAGAGTATCGTGCTGTAGCTAGTGCTGTAGCTGAGACGAATTGGGTTTCTAATTTGTTGCTTGAGCTGAAACAACCTCTTCGTGCAGCTCCTCGTGTCTTCTGTGACAACTTAGGCACTACATATCTTTGTCACAATCCAGTTTTTCATAGCCGTATGAAGCACATTGCACTTGACTTTCATTTTGTTAGAGAACAAGTTCAACGAAAATGTCTCGAGGTTTCTCACATTTCATCAACAGATCAAGTAGCTGACTTACTTACCAAGCCCTTGCCTAAGGCTATCTTTATTCGTCAGTTCAGCAAGCTTGGCATTGTTGACACCTTGCCGCACTTGAGGGGGGATAACAAGACATGAGTTTAGCACATGTTATTGAAGAATATTTCAGTTGACTTTAGATAGATTTGCATATATTCTGAGCCGATATTTAGGACCTAAATTGTCAAGATTTGCAGCTGTCCATTACCTAGAATAGGTGTGCTTGAGTCTGTATAAATATACAGGTTTTGTAAACACAGATATCAAGTAGTTTGTTAACCTCTTATTGTTCAATACATTGTTTCCTTCAGTTTTGTTACAAAAAAGTAATCAAGGAACTAGAAAATGCATATAAGGACCACCTCATGGTCGTCCAGTGATTCATCCAACAAAGAACGTGTATTCTGTAAAGCAACATCTTGAAGGTCTAATGCATAAACACGACCTTTTTGTGACTTATCAGCAACCATTTTAAGCATCGCAAAGGTATCATAACCATTTCCACAGGTGGCGTCGATAACTGCATCCCCTTTCTGGACTACGCATTTCCAGACCCTGTGTACAAAAAGAACATGAGAGATTTAATAGAATAAATTAACTAGAAAAATAACATCCATTCTCAAGCAGATTGTATGAACGGTGAAACCGTAATGTAGAAACGGTCTAATACTGCTTGCACGTGCATGGTTATGCAAACCTCAGATATAATTTTTATATAATTTTCTTCCTATCCATAACCTATCGTACACAACGGGGGGGAATATCTCGCATCACAAGCGCATAAGTAGACAGTTTCCCTGGCACATTGTCAAATGGGGCTAAAACTCCACATAGCAATTCTGGGTTTGATTTGAAGAGTCATTTGCATTTCCACCGTATTATTTTGACCTATTAAGTTTTAACAAGTTCTATTCCATTTTTATTGAATTCCATTAAAAACATCAAAGAAGTTGGTTCAGTTAGCTTGAAAGTTATTTCCCATTTCCATTAAAAACCATCTTCTTATGGTTCAGTTAGTTTGAAAGTTATTTCCCATTTCTATTAAGTTCCGCTTCATATAATCCAAAAGACGATTCCAATAAAGCATGAAGCATCGTTTAAACATTTAAAGAGATATATCAAACGCAGACTCTTGGAATAACTAAACTTACTTTGTACTCGACTACTCGGTATTAAAATTGCAAACAGTAGATAAACATTCCCAATTTATGCACAATGCTGTGCAGAAAAAATAAAATTAAATACAATAAAAACTACTCTGAGTCACAAGTGTAACAGTAAAATAAAATTAACACTAGAACCAACTATCGAATTGTCGTTATATTTACTACAACACCATGTTGATCTCTATTTATATCATGCTTCTACTAAGCTTTAAAATCCCAAATTCATGTGATCTACTATCTACACAACTTATAAATGTAACAGTCTCTACAATTACCCGAACCTAAACTAGTAATCGCAATCATAAATGTCAGTTTTCGATGTCCGCAATTTTCAAAAGCACTGTAAACTCTAATTATAAGCTTTTATATCTCAAATTCATGTGGTCTACACAAGTTAAAAATGCAATGATTTCTACAATTACCAGAACATAAACTATTAATCGCAATTGTGAACATCAGTTTTCGAGGTCTACCATTTTTCGAAAGCACTGTAAACTGTAATTATAAGCAGTAAAAAAGAGAGTACCTACGAGTGAGCAACTTCAGTAGCTTTCTTCTTTCCAAACATGTACCCTAACATTACATCTTCCAAACCTGAGTTGACACAAAACAACACCGAGTTGACTCAGTTCATGATAAAAAAAATTAGTGTACGGATGGTAAAATAATTTACGAATTAAACCTGTGAGATTAGGAGACTCGTTTGCAATCGGCGACTGAGTTTGAGCACGAGTGATAAAGTTGTGATTATTGATTGAATTGGTTGAAAAATTATTGAATATTTTTTTAGGATTTATGAGGGGTGAAAAAGAGAGAAATAAAGGGGGTTTAGGAGTGAACAAGAGGGTTGAAATGGGGTTGAATAGCTTTGACATTGTTGGACTGGGAATTGACTCGGCCGTATTGAGTTAGGGTCGAGTCTATTTTTTGGATGTAATTTTGGGTTAGATAGCTATTTGGTGTCTCAATCCATGCCTAATTTACAAGTGAGTCATCGAATTTTAAATGATCAAGTGAGTCACTTAAGAGTGAGCTCGATGAAATCCTACACTTAAATAGATAGGGTTTTCTATCACTATAACCTGCTGTTACATACGTAGTAATTTTTTACAAGTTTTTCTCTCTCTCTCTAACTGAACTCAGCCGCCCTCTTCCTTTTTCCTTTTTTCAATCGCCGGGGGCTTCCACCGGATCTCCACCGGTGGAAAGCCCCAAAACCTTTAATTTTCCTTGTATTTTCTTACTTTTTTTGTTTTGATTTCCCTAAAAATCTTCCTTTATTAGGTGAGATTGGTGTGTTTGTTTTTCGGATCTAAGTTTTAAAGCAATTTCCGATTTGACCTCTATTTCTTAGATCTCAATTCCTCGGAGCTCCGGAGTTCTCGTTCTTCCCAAAGATTTTGGTCTCGAAAGTGGTCCGTTTTCGTGTTCTTGAGGTTTTGTTCCCAGATCTAAGGATTGGTTTGGTTTTAGTTAATTTTATTTGTGCATTTGTAAGTTTGGTTTTTATGTCTCACCGTTTGTGTGAGTTTTGGTATTTCCTCACCGTTTTGTGTGAGCTTTGGTTTTTTCTCACCAGTTGTGTGAGTATGGTGATTGATTTAGTGATAAAAGCTTTTAGGGGATTGCATTCTCGGTTGATAGCTCAAACTGGTTTCGACGGAAGCGGAAGTGGAAGTGGTGAAGTTTGTGTAAATATCATTTTCAACAAATCACGTGATGCCGTATGGCTTAAAATCAGTGATTGTTTCTGTATTTTGTTTGTTCGACTCGACTGTTTATGTAGATGCCGTATGGCTTTCTATTAATGAATTATCTCATTACTCAAAAAAAAAAAAAAAAAGAGTGAGCTCGATGATTAAGTTGGTTACCGATTTAAAACCAATTTCAAGCAGGTCATTATAATCAATTACGGATACACTTCGTTAGTTTCCTAGACTAAGGATATGTTTTATTTGAGATTATACTCCCTAACAAGTATCCTAAAACTAACTTGATACATTCATTAAAGCATACTTTGTTAGATTCGACATTTGTTAGGGAGTATGGTTTGAGATAGAGGTTATTTTTAATTTAGGAAACTAACGGAATGTACTCGTAATTGATTATATTGACATGCTTGATATCGGTTTAAAATTAGTGACCAAATTGATAAATCGTGTTCACTTAAGTGACTCACTTGATCATTAACCCAATTTTAAAATTTAAGTTAATTTTTTATTCAAATAGGCTTTTAAACATGTGTAATGCATTGACACGTTCCAAATATTAATAAATGCTAGTAGGGGTGAACACGGGGCGGGTTGGGGCGGGTTGAGGGAAAAAACAACCCAACCCAATTAGTACGGGTTTTTTAAAAATTAACCCGTTCAACCCACGGTTTTGGACGGGGCGGGTTGGTCGGGTTTTGAACGGTTCGGGTTGGGTTAGGGCGGGTTAGTCGGGTTACAAATCGAAAATGCAGAAATTAAACCCCATTTCATAACTCTGTAATTAGAAACAAAAGGTTTCTAAAATTAGTTGTAGTGCAGGGGTAAACGATGAACACCTCAGCCTCAACTTTGTCCTTGCAGATCTGGGAAAGAAACACAAACTAATTTAACATTGAATTCTAAATTAACGGACGGTGGGTGGGGGGGGTGTTTGCATAATTGATAAACAGATGACATAATTAAAAACTCATGACCCACCAAATCAAGTGAACGTTTCCCGTTGTTGTATATGAGAAAATGAGTTGAAGATCTACACGGCCAAAACTGATCAATTATTGACCCAACAATCCAATAATTAAGAAATGCACAGAAATACAGAAATGCATAGAATGAAAACAAATATCTACAGTAATAATAATTAAGTTGATATTTGAGAATTGAGTTGAGAGTAGAGGTGCAGGCGGGATGATAGACTGAGACTCTGAGAGTGACTAAATGAAATTAGGTTATGTGTATCTATTGACTACTACTGGACTCTATAGTACTGGACTAGACTAATGTCTAATGGGCCTTGAATAGTAAACGGGTTGAACGGGTTGGGTCAGGGTTATAATATATTAAACTCTAACCCAACCCAATTTAATCGGGTATTTTAAAAATTAACCCGTTTAATCTTCGGGTTTGAACGGTCCGGTTTAATCGGGCAAAACAAGGGTCGGGTTGGGTCGGGTTTTGCGGGTTGGACGGATTATGTTCACCCCTAAATGCTAGTTTAATGCCCGTGCTTCGAACACGGGAGTTCATATTTTAAATAAAATTTATTTTAAATTTTAATAAATTATAGTATATAATTTTACAATATAGAAATAAAAATTGGTAGTAGTATTAAAAAGTTGCCTACTTTAATAAATTAAAAAATAATTTCTTTAAAAATAATTTTTCACAAAATTAAACAAAATCATTAAAATAAATTATTTATTAAAATAAATTGTTTATTTATTTTAAATAAATTAAAATAATTTATTTAAGTAATTTGTTATCAATAAACAAAATTTAAAATAATTTAAAATTTGTGGAAGGAAATAATTTTTGGCAAGAATGTTTTAATTAGATGGCCCTGGCGGGCCCATTATAATTATAATTGACAATTGTTAGAAAGGAAATAATTTTTGGAAACAAAATAATTTGTGTTTTGTCAAGGAAATTTTTTTTGGCAAGAATGTTTTAATTGGATGGTCCTAGCGGACCCATTATAATTATAACCAATTATTTGGCATTAATAATAACAACTGCCAAGAAAAATTGACAATTGTTAGAAAGGAAATAATGTTTGGCAAGAAAATAATTTGTGTTTTGTGAAGGAAATAATTATTTGGTATTTTGGAATATTTTAATTGGATGGCCCTGGCGGGCCCATTATAATTTAACCAATCAAAATCATTTGTTAACAATTTTTGGTATTATTAAAGAAATAATTTTTGGCAAGAGTGGTTTGTCGGGTTAATATATTTTAAAATATGGATCATATCATATATCTGGATGGGTAATAATATCCAGCAATTTATAATATACTAGTTTAATGCCCGTGCTTCGCACACGGGAGTTCATATTTTAAATAAAATTTATTTTAAATTTTAATAAATTATAGTATATAATTTTTCAATATAGAAATAAAAATTGGTAGTAGTTTTAAAAAGTTGCCTACTTTAATAAATTAAAATGTTAAATTCTTTAAGAACATGAGTTTGTTTTGATAATTTAAATTACAATTAATATAAGAAATTATTAATATATTAATTTATTTTAAAAAGATCAAAAAATTGAACACTATAACATTATTTTAGTGATGTCAACTATATCATGAATGTAATAGTAGTAGATATAAAGAATAAATTAAAATAATTAAATCATAATATCAAAAAAATTAAAGTTATACCGCACTATAGCCTAATCCTAAGCATATAATTTACTACTATAATGGGTCATGGATATCTATCAAACCTGAATATGGATTAAAAAAAATTTAAAATAATTTAAAATTTGTGGAGGGAAATAATTTTTGGCAAGAATGTTTTAATTGGATAGCCCTGACGGGTCCATTATAATTATAATTAACAATTGTTAGAAAGGAAATAATTTTTGGAAACAAAATAATTCGTGTTTTGTCAAGGAAATTTTTTTTGGTAAGAATGTTTTAATTGGATGGCTCTGGCGGACCCATTATAATTATAACCAATTATTTGGCATTAATAATAACAACTGCCAAGAAAAATTGACAATTGTTAGAAAGGAAATAATGTTTGGCAAGAAAATAATTTTTGTTTTGTGAAGGAAATAATATTTTGGCATTTTGAAATATTTTAATTGGATGGTCCTGGCGGGCCCATTATAATTATAACCAATCAAAATCATTTGTTAATAATTTTTGGTATTATCAAGGAAATAATTTTTGGCAAGAGTGGTTTGTCATGATGTGTATTTTATATAATATCGAGTCAATATATTTTAAAATATGGATCATATCATATAACTGGATGGGTAATATAAACGGATTTGGCAAGAATGTTTTAATTGGATGGCCCTGGCGGGCCCATTATAATTATAATTGGCAATTGTTAGAAAGGAAATAATATTTGGAAACAAAATAATTCGTGTTTTGTCAAGGAATTTTTTTTTGGCAAGATTGTTTTTGTCAAGGAATTTTTTTTTTTGGCAAGATTGTTTTAATTGGATGGCCCTGGCGGGCCCATTATAAGTATAACCAATTATTTGGCATTAATAATAACAACTGCCAAATTTTTGGTATTATCAAGGAAATAATTTTTGGCAAGAGTCGTTTGTCATGATGTGTATTTTATATAATATCGGGTCAATATATTTTAAAATATGGATTATATCATATAACTGGATGGGTAATTTAAACGGATCCCGAACCTAATCCTAAGCATATAATTTACTACTATAATGGGTCATGGATATCTATCAAACCTGAATATGGATCCCGAACCTGAGGAAAGGGTTATCCAGCAATTTATAATATATAGATTTGTCTACGATAATAAATGTTAATACTGGATATTAATAAATTATTAATATCTATTATATTATTAATAGCACAACAAGGGTTTTGGCAAGACAATTTAATCCACATCAGCTGCCACTTAGATGCCACGTCAGCTGCCACCTCAACTACTATTTGTATTAATAATAAAAAAAATGATCCTAGTGAGAATTGAACCCATGACCTCAAAGTAGATTTGAGAGTCCTTACCACTATGCTAGACATGAGACTTGAATATATTTTAAAACTCATCACTAATATATCGTGAGACAACCCTCATATGTAATATTAATGATAAAAAATTGTTGTTAGAAAGAATTGAACCTTTGACCTCAAACTTAAAAGGGAGATTCCTTACCACAAGGCGACACAACAGTTTTGAAAATATTATAAAACAAATTATTAATAGAGAAAACTGGGCCTGAGGTTGTCCTCAGGCAATCTTCCTGAGGTTAAAAGGTTTTCTTCCTATAAATCAAGTGGCCCCGCAGGGGCAATTTTGTAAATATAAATTTTTTTAATAGTAATTTACTTATATAGCCTTAGAATATATTGTAAATCTTTTAACCTCAGGGAAAAACCCTGAGGACAACCTCAGGCACCTCAAGCTCTTATTAATATATCACGAGACAACCCCATATATTATAGTAATGATAAAAAAATTGTTCCTAGTAAGAATTGAATCATTGACCTCTAACTTAAAATGAAGATTCCTTATCACTATGCTACATCAATTTTAAATATATTATAAAAATCATTATTAATATATCATGAGACAATTTAATTATTATTAAATTACTAAATTATCCCTCATATATTATATTAATGATAAAAAAATTGTTTCTAATGAAAATTAAATCCCATACCTCTAACTTATAAGTGAGATTTTTTACCACTATGATAGATATCATTTTTGAGAATATTTTATTTTTGGTTATATATACATCATGAATAGATAATCTTTTAGATTTATTTTGCGTAATAAGCATTAACATGTTCTAGCACCATTTAATTATAAAGTAACATAAATATATTGTAAGCGAGAATCCGTACCACTGTGTTAGATATGAGTTTTGAATATATTCTAAAACTCATTATTAAGATCGTGAGACAATCCTCATATATTATACTAATGATAAAAAAGTTTTCATAAAGAGAATTGAACCATTGACCTCTAATTTAGAAAAAATATTGCTTACCACTACAGTTGACATTAGTTTTTGTAAAACTCATTATTAATATATCGAGAGACAATTTAATTATCATGAAATTACTAAATTACCCCTCCTATATTATATTAATAATAACATTTCACTAATATATCGCTAATGTAATAAAGAGAATTGAACCCTTAACCTATAACTTGGAAAAAAGATTACTTACCACTATACTAGACATTAGTTTTGGATATATTGTAAAACTCATTATTAATATATCGGGAGACAATTTACTTATTATGAAATTACTAAATTACCCCTCCTATATTATATTAATAATAATATTTCACTAAAATATCGCTAATGTAATATTTAACAAACATACATATAATTGCATAACATGGGATGCTAGAGCTTGCTCGTGCCTTGCACGGGCTACAAAGCTAGTTTATTGATGTATGATGAAGGGTTAACTTATACGATAATTTATATCATAATAAATGTTAGTGTAAATTGCACTTCAGTGGCTTGTACTTTAATTTTTTTGTACTTAGATGACAAACTTTTAAAAGTGAACACTTTGATGGCTGTAGTTAAATTTTTTTGCACTTAGATGACCAACTTTTCAAAGTGAACACTTTGATGACTTACCTTTTTTTTTTGTTTAGCACTTTGCTGACCAAAATAGTGTCAAAATAAAAAAAAAAAAAAAAACTTGGCCATCAGAGTGCTAAACAAAGAAAAGGTAAGTCATCAAAGTGTTCAATTTTAAAAATTGGTCATCTAAGTGCAAACAAATTAAACTTGACAAATTGTGTATACCTATGTAAGTAGAGAGATTCAGAGAAGAAGTAATAACAGAAGGAGTAATTTGTATATATGTTGTATTTTATTACAATGAGAAGAGATCCTATATATAGAAAATAAGATGCCCCAAAGTCTAGAGGAGGTGCCTAACATTGGACAAAGTCATAGACGGTGCTGCCTAATATATGTTGACATTGCTGACTTTTGACACCCCCCCTCAAGTTGATGCATATATATCACTCATGCCTAACTTGCCAATAAGTGGATGAAGCATCTTCTGATTTAAACCTTTGGTAAATATGTCAGCTATCTGGTCCTCTGATCTTACAAAGTGAATACTAATGGTATCATTATTGATCTTCTCTTTTATGAAGTGTCGATCAATTTCGATATGTTTGGTCCGATCATGTTGAACTGGATTATGTGCAATGGCAATAGCGGCTTTGTTATCACAATGTAGCTTCATTGGAGTTACAGATGCAAGTCCCAATTCTTCTAGAAACAATCTTATCCACAATAATTCACGTACACCTTAGCCATAGCTCTATATTCTGCCCCAGCACTAGATAAAGCAACCACAGGTTGTTTCTTGCTTCACCAAGTAACCAAATTGCTACCAACAAATGTACAATATCCTGAAGTAGATCGTCTATCGTCTTGACATCCTGCCCAATCTGCATCTGTATAGCTTTCAACCCCGAGATGATTGTTTTTAGTAAACATTACTCCTTTTCCAGGAGCAGCCTTAAGATACCTTAATATCATATAAACTGCATCCAAATGTGGTTGACGAGGATCATGCATATACCTACTAACAATTCCCACTGCATATGATATGTCTGGCCTTGTATGTGCAAGGTAGATTAGTCGACCAATGAAGGTAGTATTTTTCGTAAGTTCGTTCACAGGGAAGGACTATCAATATTGATTTCAAGTAGATTATCTCTTATAATTTAGAAGTGTGGACCAATGGGGGGTTTTGAGTTTGGTTGAGGAGTTCTATCAAACACCTTGCATACAATAAATAAATTTCTATAGATATACAACTAAGTTAATGTCAATCATCCAAATTTACCAACACAACAACACAATGAGTAAATTAGTAAGATAAGAGATATTTGACCCAAGGATAAAACTCAAGCACTTCAACCCAACAAACAAGCAAAATTATATCCAACTCTACCTAACCAAGATAATTGGTGAAGCACACAATCTCTTATTTCTCTTCTATTATAAACACTAATTGAGTGAAGCACATAAATCTCTTGACAATAGCAACCAATAATGAAGCACTATCAATTTAACCAAGTCAAGGAATTAAACAAAGAGAGGCTAGGACAAACCCAAGGATGAGAAGCTCAACCTAGGTATTTGTACTTGAATCTTGAAGTTTAGGCACGCCAAACCTTGTGCTACTATAATGAATGAACTAACGATTATGTATTAGAACAAACAATTAGCAATTGAAGATACAAGAAGAGTAAGATGAAGCAACTTACAAATCTCCAAGCAAAATCATAAACAATACATCACAAGTATTCAAGATAGAGGTAAATAAATCTTACTTAAATTGAAATGGGTTTAGTACATGAATTCCTCCTCGAGCCAAATAAATGGAGTTAGTTACTCGTAATCAATGCTAGATTACAAGTAATTAATGTCTCCTCTCTAATTCCTACTAACCCTAATTGTGTTCTTAAAGAGGCTAAGATGAAGATGAAGGTGTTAGGTTGGATAAGATAAGATGTTAGGTTAAGAGATTAGAAGATAAGATATAAGAGATGTTTGGTTTCTTGTTTTAATGCACAACAAGTTCTGTATGGCCTGTTGAACGGCCGTACAGCTGCCCATACAGAAAATTTGCTCCTTTGAACGGCCTGTCGAACGGCCGTACAGCTGCCCGTACGAGATAAAATCTTTAATATAATGCATTAAACACCTTTCGGCATCGCGAGCTTGCCTCTTCTAACTACCCTCTTGAATCATCTTTGCCTTCCAAGCCCAAAATAAGTCATCTTTTCAACAATTACCATGAGGCACTGAAAGATGAAAAACATAATTAATATCGATAAAACTACATTCGAAACTAACAAAAATGCAAGAGAATAAAGGACAAAATGTGTATAAAATACACATTATCAAATCTTCCCCCACTTGAACTTTGCTAGTCCCGAGCAAACTAAAATTAACATAACCGTATACTCCTAACTAGTACCACTTCCGTAGGTGATCACGGTTGCATTTGGCATATGCAACAAGCCCTTGGAATCCCTAGGTAGCCCTAGTGGACGAGTGAGGTCTCGTGAGGGTTTATAGATGATGTACCCACAAAATCACAAAAATCACCAATAAACAAAAAACTAACAATACCTACTAATTAAACTAACTACTACACTCACATGTCCGAATCGTCATACAAATAGAAAACAAGTTAAGCATGGTGCTATATCTACTTGTAACTAAAATCAAACATATAGAGCTATTCACCTTGTCATCCACTCTAACGAGCTAACAACCAATTCAAGAATCAAGATAACACACCTTGTGCAAAATGTAACCATGACATTAAAGCTAGAATGAATGTATTTCAATCATGAACACTAGACAATATTATCACAAAGCATACACGACTTCGCATTAAGAAGATGAAATTTGATGGTGAAAAATCTCACATCTCTCAATTATGCATCACACAAGTATGGGCTAGAGATTTCACTCAACTCCAAGTCTAAATGCATGCGCTCTACTTGACCTTGCGTGTCCACCTGAATTCCGGATTGCACCAAAAACAAGGAATTCATAAAATGGGTTGTAATGGGGCTTGGGTGAAGGTGTGAAAATTTAAGTCCAAGGAAGGTGTAAAAGTCTCGCTAGTTGAGTCAAACGACGCTTGCTCTCTTCATACACCAAATTCTCAAACTAAAGCAAATCTCCACTCATTTACAATTACAAAACACAACCACATTTACCAAGAAAATTGAATCAAAATAAAGTACAAAGATTTATTGCTTTTTTTAATACCCCTTTATTTATTTTCATTTTTTTTTTTTTGCAAAGGGGATGCATTACATATATAAATACTACAAAGGACTTTGAACCACATCTAGCTATACATATCAAACTAGTTCCCACTTGCAATAATTAACATTCTTCATCTTCACAATACCCAAATTCTCATGCTCATCAATCAATTCTTTCCAAGACTCAACTAGCTCAACTAGGTCGAGAGTGAAGTATTTGGATATGATTCATGTATAAAAGGGAAAAGTGATGAAGAAAAACATGGATATAAGCTTCAAAGGGGTAACTAGGGATTATTTTCATGGTTCACAAGCTAAAAAGGCCAAAAAGGCTATCCTAAAAAGAATTTCCTTATTATGGTGCATCCATGAATTAAGGTTTAATGCAAGCCCTAGAGCAAAAACACACATAAAGAAGGAGAAACACACAAGCAAAAGAAATCATCGTTCAAGTCCTCACAAGGTTTAAGTTGTAATAACATCTTCTCGATTTGATTCCATGCATCTAAGAGATAACCGTCATGTTCACAATTTAATTACAACAATCTAGTCTTTTCATGCCATTTCAAGTGTGTGTGTGTGTGCAATAAGGTGCATCAAACTTATAGATTCACATCAAATTGGTAATGCTAGGCACGAAATAGGAGAAAACAAGGCTACAAGCTCACAATGTCGTAAATTTTACAAACAAGCAAACAAGCTTTATGACCAAACTTGTTTCTAAATACAAACGAGACGGACATCAAATGAAACAAAAGATAGTACTAAGACTAGCTACATATTATACTATAATGATAAACAAAACAATCCTTCCCCCACTTAAAACATGGCATGCCCTCATGCATGACAAACAAAAACGGAGTAGAGATAAAAGTGAAAGAGAACTCCCCTGAAAATAAACAACAAGGACCGGGAGCAAAGGCAAGAAACGCCACTCAATCTTGTCAAAATCCAACTCCGAAAAGTGTAAGCCACGAATTGAACCAATGCCACGAACCACCATCAACCCAACAAAAATAACCGACACGACCACACCCAACACCCTTCAAGGCCACCACAATACACTAATTAAGAATATATAAATAATTATTATATGCATTTTTGTTTTGTTTTTTATTTAAAAATAAAAATAATAATAATAATATAAAAAATAAAATAAAAATAACTAATCAATTAATAATAAAATCAAATTTAAAGTGAAATAAAATTGACTCTTGAATTTATATAAATTACTTAATTTTAGAAAATGAAAAACTAAAATCAAAATTAAAAAGAATTAAAAATTTGGTTTTTGTTTTTTTTTTAAAAAAAATTAAAAAAAATGTAAAATAAATCACTATTCAATTAATAATAAAATCAAAAATCAAATTTAAAATTAATTCTTGAATTTATAGAAATTGTTTAGTTTGGAAAATTAAAACTAAAAATCAAAATCAAAAATCAAAAATAAAAAATGAATAAAAAGAAATCAAAATAAAATTAAACAAAAAGAACAGGGGAGGGGGATCGTGTACTGCAACAAAAGGGGGTGGGTGTGGGCGGTAACAGAAAAGAAGGGAGTAGGAGAGGCGGACAGTGGTGAGGAATTGAGATGTGGAGAGAAGAAGAAAGAAATAGGGAGGAGACTGGTATTGTGTAGTTTGAAGGTAAGGGGAAGAAAATGGGTGAAGGAGGAAGTGAATTGAAGGAGAGGGCAGTGGTAAGTCGAAGGGAAAGGGGTTGAAGGAGATGGGTGAGAATGGAGGAGAGATGGTGGGTGTTGTTGTTGGCTGGCATTTGGTAGAGAACGGAAATGGGGGTTGTTGGTCGGAGCTTGTGCTGCTGGTTTTGCAGGAGGAATGAAGAAAATGGGGAGCTGGTGATTCGGCTGTGTTGAAGGTGGAGGGAGGTTGAGAATGAGAAGGAAGTGCGGTGGTCGTGAATTGCAGGAGAGGTGTTGTGGGTGAAATAGAAGAGAAGCAGACTGCGAGAATGGAGGAAAGGCGGCGAAATTGTTGTGGTTGAAGGAATGGTGAAAAGCGAAGGGGTGGTGGTACTGGTGACTGGTCTTGAACGTAGGAGACGCGGTGGCTGCGATTGTGAGGATTGCTTATGCTCTGTTTTTGAATTTTGTTTTTGAGAGCTGCACAGCCCGTGCAGCAAGTGGGTAGGGAGTTGCAAATTCCCCTCATTTTGAACTACAAACACTCACAGAAGCTTGGCAAAACTAGACAAATTGTGAACGGCCTGTTGTACGGCTTGCTGCACGGTTTGTAGTCCGTACGACAGCCCGTTCAGCCCTGAAAATTTATAAAATTGTATTTTTTTTTCATTTTCTTTGTACAGAAAATTCCCACAAATTCTTGAATGCTTGAATAGAATACTAATTCCTGAAAACATGAAACAAACAAATCAAGGCACGAGTGGAATAAACATAAAAATTAGAATTAATGACACTAAATATTATTGAGTGGGGCATTAAATTATTTTTTTTAAACTTCATCATAATCTAACACACACATAAAAATATATAAATACATGCGTACCTTGGGTTGCCTCCCAAAAAGCGCTTAGTTTATTGTCGTTGGCTCGACTTATTTATACAAGTATTATACTAATGAGGTGAAAAAGCAAATAAATGCACATACCCACGAATCAATAATAAAAATAAGGTGTGCAAATATACCTTTGATTCATAAAAATATAAAAAAAAAATTATGATCTTCACATCTTCATGAGACTTTGAAAAATCAAAGTAGCTAGAAAAATTGTCAGAATAATCTTTATAAGTACGACTCAAAAAATGCTCCCAAATTGGATCCTTATATACCCAAGCAAAAATTTCAATTTCATCAACCTTTAATTCCTCCTCAATTTTAATCGGACATTCATCAATTTTAATCTCATCTACCAATTCATTAAGCTCAAAGATATTTTCTAAGCTTGGTAGATACTCAACTACATCCAATTTATCATTATCAAGCCTAGGACAATCGTCAACTAAACAAGCAGATTCATCATGCACAACATTTTCATCAATTACAAAACAAGAATCATGATTAATAGGAGAATTGACCTCTGCTAATCGATTCACGGTTTCGACTAGTTGACTCATTTGCTTTTCTAAGTTGGATATGCTTTGAGAAGTGATGTTTTGAAATTGGAGGTTATTTGCCGCCATTTGTTTCATCATCTCCTCTAATGATGATAAGGAAGATGAAGAAGACCCATGATGGCCTTGGGAATTATATTGCGGATCATAACATTGATTTTCAAAAGCATATGAATAATCAATGTTAGGAGGGTAAGGAGCATAGCATGAGTTTGTAGAATATAAAGAATTCACCTGATACGCATTAAAATTCTGAAAAGAATTAAAATCTTGATATCGTTCTTGATCGTGGGTGAAATCTTGAGCGTTATTCAAACCAAAATAATTTTCCATCGTCTCTTGAAATAGTTAGTTCATGTCTATATCCAAAAAACATGAAGACACCACAAAAAAAACAAAGAAATAAAGAAAAAATTATATACAAAGATAAAATCTAAAATATAAGAAACAATTAACTCAAAATTAATATTGTTGCCTTCCCCGGCAGCGGCGCCAATTTGAAGGTAGTATTTTTCGTAATTCGTTCACAGGGAAGGACTATCAATATTGATTTTAAGTAGATTATCTCTTATAATTTAGAAGTGTGGACCAAGGGGGGTTTTGAGTTTGGTTGAGGAGTTCTATCAAACACCTTGCATACAATAAATAAATTTCTATAGATATACAACTAAGTTAATATCAATCATCCAAATTTACCAACACAACAACACAATGAGTAAATTAGTAAGATAAGAGATATTTGACCCAAGGATAAAACTCAAGCACTTCAACCCAACAAACAAGCAAAATTATATCCAACTCTACCTAACCAAGATAATTGGTGAAGCACACAATCTCTTATTTCTCTTCTATTATAAACACTAATTGAGTGAAGCACATAAATCTCTTGACAATAGCAACCAATAATGAAGCACTATCAATTTAACCAAGTCAAGGAATTAAACAAAGAGAGGCTAGGACAAACCCAAGGATGAGAAGCTCAACCTAGGTATTTGTACTTGAATCTTGAAGTTTAGGCACGCCAAACCTTGTGCTACTATAATGAATGAACTAACGATTACGTATCAGAACAAACAATTAGCAATTGAAGATACAAGAAGAGTAAGATGAATCAACTTACAAATCTCCAAGCAAAATCATAAACAATACATCACAAGTATTCAAGATAGAGGTAAATAAATCTTACTTAAATTGAAATGGGTTTAGTACATGAATTCCTCCTTGAGCCAAATAAATGGAGTTAGTTACTCATAATCAATGCTAGATTACAAGTAATTAATGTCTTCTCTCTAATTTCTACTAACCCTAATTGTGTTCTTGAAGAGGCTAAGATGAAGATGAAGGTGTTAGGTTAGATAAGATAAGATAAGATGTTAGGTTAAGAGATTAGAATTTAGAAGATAAGATATTAGAGATGTTTGGTTTCTTGTTTTAATACACAACAAGTTCTGTATGGCATGTTGAACGGCCGTACAGCTGCCCGTACAGAAAATTTGCTCCTTTGAAAGGCCTATCGAAGGGCCGTACAGCTGCCCGTACGAGATAAAATCTTCAATATAATGCATTAAACACCTTCCAGCATCGCGAGCTTGCCTTTTCTAACTACCCTCTTGAATCATCTTTGCCTTCCAAGCCCAAAATAAGTCATCTTTTCAACAATTACCATGAGGCACTGAAAAATGAAAAACATAATTAATATCGATAAAACTACATTCGAAACTAACAAAAATGCAAGAGAATAAAGGACAAAATGTGTATAAAATACACATTATCAACCAACTAACCTTTGATATTGAGATTTCTCGACAATTTCACCAGCATCTCCACAAAGTTTATGATTTGCTTCTATTGGAGATTCTGCAGGTCTACATCCCAACATCCCTGTTTCATTTAAAAGAACAAGTGTATACTTCCGTTGTGAGAGGAAGATACCACCTGGACTTCTAGAGACCTCAATACCAAGGAAATACCGTAGTTTTCATAAGTCCTTCATCTCGAATTCAGAGGCAAGCTTGCGTTTAACATTAGCAATCTCACAGGTGTCGTTGCCGGTGATCACAATATCATCGACATAAACAATCAACACTGTGATTTTTTCATCTCGTCTTTTTACGAACATGGTGTTATCTGAGTTGCTCTATTTGTAGTCAAATTTAATCATTGCTCCCTGAAATTTGCCAAACCCGTCCCTTGGAGACTGTTTTAACCCATAAATAGTCTTCTTTAGCTTGCATATTTTCCCAATGGTCGCAGCTGTAGAAAAACCCGGTGGAATATCCATGTAAACCTCTTTTTTCAGGTCTCCATGTAAGAATGCATTTTTTACATCCAATTGCTGAAGTTCCCATCCAAGATTTGCTGCACATGATATCAAGACTCGAATAGAGGCCATCTTTGCTACTGGAGCAAAAGTTTCCTGATAATCAATCTCGTAAGTTTGAGTATACCCTTTTGCTACAAGTCTTGCTTTGTACCTATCAATCAGCCCATTAGGTTTCTGTTTCACAGTGAATACCCATCTACATCCTACTACCTTCCTTCCAGCGGGAAGATGAGTTAACTCCCAAGTGCCATTATGTTTCAAGGCATTCATTTCCTCTATCATAGCATCTTTCCATTTAGGATCACTGAAAGCATCCTGCCAAGTATGCGGAACAGAAACACTATACAAGGATGACACAAAAGCAAGTGAAGATGGAGATAATGCATTATAAGATATAAAGTTTGAGATAGGATGGTTAGTGCAAGAGCGTACACCCTTTCTAATAGCAATAGGGAGATCCAAAGTGGGATCAAGAGTACTACCATTATCAGGCTCAGTTATAGGAGCTGTAGGATCTGATTCGAGGTTAGAGGTCTCTGGATGTGGTAAAGTGGTGATATCATCATTTCTTCGTCTAGAGTATATAATCAAATTTGGTATGCCAAACCTATTTAAATCATCCGACTCATTATTCGTAGGCAACGATTTTGAGCTAATGTTTGGAATAGGTATATTCATGAACGGAAGAAGTGATTGCAATTCATTATCAAGAAGACTGTGATCTGACTCATTTGTTTCATTATCAAGACTATGTCTGTTTGTCTCCCCCTGAAGCAAAGAGGAGGAGCCAGGAGAGAAGTAAGAAATGGACTCCCAGAAAGTAACATCGTAACTGACAAATATCCGACGTGAGGGAGGATAGTAACATTTATAACCTTTCTGAGTGGGGGAATAACCAATAAAAACACATCTAAGGCCCCGATAATCAAGCTTATCTCGAGAGGGTGCATGATTATGAGCAAAACATACGCTCCCAAATACCCGAAGAGAAAGTGGATGAGAAGAGGGTGCAGGAACACATGACAACAGTGTTTTGAATTTTAGAACCTTGGTAGGAAGACGGTTGATAAGATAAGCACCAGTCATGACTGCCTTTCCCCAAAGATATTTAGGAACATGCATAGTTAACATAAGAGACCGTGCAACCTGTGTTAAATGGCCAATTTTCCTTTCGGCTACCCCATTTTGTTGAGAAGTTTTAACACACGTAGTTTGATGAATAATACCACAT
The DNA here is from genome assembly GCA_037693485.1 of Kitagawia praeruptora. Classification (NCBI taxonomy): domain Eukaryota; kingdom Viridiplantae; phylum Streptophyta; class Magnoliopsida; order Apiales; family Apiaceae; genus Kitagawia; species Kitagawia praeruptora. The sequence continues at coordinate 6,618,270 of CM075348.1, read as the reverse complement.
GTGTCCAAATAAGATGTAAATGGACCTCCATATTCAGTACCATTATTACTTCGAAGGATTTTAACAAAGGCATTAATTAAACTGTGTTTGTATCATGTGATGAAAAGATTTAAAACACCCGAAAACTTCATTTTTTTTGTTTCAGAAGATAAACCCAAGTTAGTCGAGAATAACAATCAACAAACACAACAAACCACCTATACCCATCATGTGTATGATTTCTAAATAGACCCCAAACATCAGTATGAATAATAGAAAACAAGGTAGAACTTCTTTTATTTCTGGGCGGATAAGTTGATCTTTTATGTTTAGCCAATTCACATGGTTCACAGAAAAAATCTTCCTTATTACAGTGTTTTACTAAAGCGGGAAATAGATGTGTTAAAACACCAAAGGATGGATGACCTAACCGTCTATGCCATTGATACAAGGATTCAGAAACAGAATTAGATGACACCTGATAATTTGAAGGAGATACAGAATTTCCTTCCATAACATAGAGACCATCGACCACTTTACCACTGCCAAGGACCTTGCCTGTCATTAGATCCTGAAATACACAGTGGGAAGAAAAAAAGGTTACTGAACAATTGAGGTTATCAGTAATACTGTGGATAGATAGTAAATTTGCAGATAAAGAAGGAACATGCAAAACATTTGATAATGGTAATGAGGATGAAAGACAAAGAGAGGTGCCCTGGCCATGAATAGGTGCAAGATCTCCATTAGCAACACGTATATTGCCTTTTTTGTCATGATATGATTCCAGAATACTAGAATCTCCAGTCATATGTGCTGATGCTCCTGAATCAATGATCCAAGATGTTGGATATTTATCGGAAGTAAGATGGCAAGATATACTTGCATGAGCAGAATTAGCTGTAGGAGAGGGGTCTTGATTTGTGACATGAATTGGCGGAAGGCGTTGAGCTCTGAAGTAGTCATCGTCCCTGTTGTAGAGTCAGGCTCGCATTCTGAAGTAGTATGATGAGCATTAAAGGAACCCTTACTCATGCCTCTTCCAGATGAGACACCACGGTAACCACCTCGACCACGTCCACCTCGTCCTCGAATTCTGAGATGAGGGTGCAGAATAAAACATGTCTCACGAGTGTGGCCTAATTTTTTGCAGTAGTCACATTGAATAGATCTTTCTCCAATTACAGCTATTGACACATGCTCTGGTTGTTCTGGTTCTGATTGCTGGACACCTTTAGTTAAGAGTGCGGATCGATCAGAAGGGTCCATTGGGGTCATACTTTGCTTTCGGCTTTCCTCTAGCCTGACACGACCATAGGCCTCTTCCACAGTAGGAAATGGAACTTGTCCGATAAGTTGATTTTTAATTGAATCATACTCATCCGACAATCCATCAAGAAATTTCTTCACCTTTTCTTCAGTGATCATCTTCTGATATTTTTCTTGATCTTCAGCAGTTTTACACTCAAATATAGTGTAGTGTCCCAATTCACTCCATAATGATGATGTTAGCTCAGAATAATACTGAGCTAGTGTGCAGCTTCCTTGAGTCAATGCCCACATCTTTCGCTTCACCTCAAACCGTTTGGCTACATTCCCGGAGAAGGAATAAGTCCGAGTAAGAGAATTCCATACATCTTCAACGGTATCAATGAAGATATAGCTTTTTCGAATATCTACCTCCATGGAGTTAGATAACCATGAACATACCATGACATTTTCAGAATCCCAATCATCAAAATTTGCATCATTCTCCTCAGGCTGTTTGGCCTTTCCATTAATATATTTCATTAATTTATGGGATTTTAGAGCCATTGTGCACGCCTTTGACCATTCAAGAAAAATTTTCCCATTAAATTTAGGACTCACGTATGGAGTACTATGAAACCCCGATTTACTACTCCTTAAAGTAGTAACTTCACTCGTGACGGTAGAGTCAGCAGTATCCGCCATCACAAGTAATATATATGTGTAACACATACTATGTGTAACAGTTTTATAGCAGTTTGTAAAGCAGCAACAAGAACAAAACACAACAAATTTCAACTGACAGAAAAATCAAACTTCTCAGAATCAAGAAAGAATACCACGGTTGGATTCGTAATGATGAGAAGAATCAGAGTCCCTGAAGAAATTTCTTCAAAAACTGGCCGGAAACAGCCTCACGCGCCGGCGCGTGGGCGCGTCTGGCGGCACTGCTGCGCGTGCGGCGGCGCGTGGGCATCTGGTTCGTCAGTTGGTTTGTTTCTGTAGCCTCCCCTTTCAGTGCTCTTCGCAGTGGTATATTTGCTTTTTTGTTTTGATGATTCTCCGAATTTGTTGAATCTTGGCAGTGTGTTTTTCCTCCTGGGCAGTGTATTTTTCCTCTTGTTCTGCAACTTTTCTGAAATTGATATGTGTTTCCCTAGGATTAAACTTGCTCTGATACCATGACAAATTGTGTATACTTTTGTAAGTAGAGAGATTCAGAGAAGAAGTAATCACAGAAGGAGTAATTTGTATATATGTTGTAGTTTATTACAATGAGAAGAGATCTTATATATAGAAAATAAGATGCCCCAAAGTCTAGAGGAGGTGCCTAACATTGGACAAAGTCATAGACGGTGCTGCCTAATATATGTTGACATTGCTGACTTTTGACAAAACTACAACCATCAAAGTGTTCACTTTTAAAATTTGGCCATCTAAGTGCAAAAAAATTAAAGTACAAGCCATCAAAGTGCAATTTACTCTAAATGTTAATAAAAATTTATGTTTAGATGCTAATCATTTTTTAGTTTATTGAACGATAAAATGACTACTATATCTATATTTTATCAACCATCGATCGATATACCTAATTTCACCTCTTTGGCCCAAATTACCTACACCATACGCTAGGCCGGTTAACGTATCTCTCATCCTTGAAATAATTATTGTTGGACACCCATCAAATATAAAGAACACAACTAAATCTTGTATTCTTCCTATTGAAATCAGAATTTTCTTAATTGCTATTATTTGTTAATCTTTCCAATCTAATTATATCATCAATCTGAAGTATATCAACATATTATATTATTAATCCCGTATTTGATTGTGAGTTAATGGCGCCTCAATGATATCAATCATTAATTTACAGTATCAAGACTTGTAAAGAGTAAACCTTTTGCTGGGTTATTCAAGCAATGCACCATGACGTGAGAAGTGTTCATATAATACTTATAATGTCAAGTGTGTATGCTGGATACGTTTCCTAATATATTGTATCACCGGTGAATTTGAGGAATATGACCTCTGCTAATGCTCAAATATGTGTGAAGCATGGTTCAATGAAACGCTATCCACTCTGTCATGTATATATAATTCGTTGCTAGATAAAATATATCTTTTCCGAATTTTGATACTCTAGTAGTGTAACTCTTAGATACGTGGATCTGGGAAGTGTATCAGTAAGATAGGTTACTACTCATAATGTATTATATCAGTATTTTGGACACTCTTCTGCCAACAGTTATTTTGATAATTATATTTTAAAAATAAATTATTTAGGACTTTCACGGTTTCACCCAATATATATTTTTTTTTTACCATATGTACCAAAAACATACCACAAGTCTACAATACATAAGTTCCATTAAGATTTGTTGAGAGAATTACCAAAATGCCTATTTTTCACAAGTTTTTGCCCAAAATACTGATTTTGAAAAAAATGGCCCGAAATACCGACGTGATACGAAATTTCGGCCTCCGTATTAACTGAATACGGTACACCGTGTATCGTATTATGCATAATACAGAACACGGTGTACCGTGTTCCTGCATGATACGGAACACAGTGTACCGTGTTCGTGCATGATACGGAACACGATGTACCGTATTATGCATGATACGGAAGATCGTGTTCCGCAACACCCCCATATCACGGTACACGGTCTAACGTGGCTGGTCAGTAAAAAGGACCAGCATGGCTCCCATATGAATATTTTGGGTCATCACCCTTAAAATTTTCAAATTTAATTTTAAATAATAAAATAACTGTTTCAAAAAAATAATATAATAATTTCATTTTTTTTAAATTGTCATAAATAAACGGGTCGGGTTACAGTTTCCGGTGGCGCTATCGTCTTGTACAAAATATAAATACACAAATAGGCTCCGCCTCCCAGTCCCTGGTTAAGGGGTTTTGGCGGTAGTGTAAAAAATGAGCAGCTGGCGAACCCTAATTCTCCGTATCGGCGAAAAGTCCCCCGACTACGGCACCAATTCCGTTGACTTCAGAGATCACATTGTATGTACTCTCTCTCTCTCTCTCTCCCTCCCTCTCTATCTCTCTCTCCCCCTCTCTCCCTCCCTCTCTCTCTCTCTCTCTCCCTCCCTCTCTCTCTCTCTCTCTCCCTCCCTCTCTCTCCCCCTCTCCCTCTCCCTCCCTCTCTCTCTCTCCCTCCCTCTCTCTCTCTCCCTCCCCATCTCTCTCTCCCTCCCTCTCTCTTGTGTGAATTTGATTACCTGATTGAATTTGAAATTGAGTAAGATGATTTAGATTTTGTTGGCAGTTTTATGTTTCGTTGCGCAAGTGATTTGTAGATATGTAATTGCTTTGAATTAATGTGGTTATGTTTTATTTGTACGAACTGCAGGAGACATGTTTTGGCGTGCTTAGACGGGAGCTAGATCATTGTGAGGATGATATCTTTAAAGTACGTGTTTCGCTTTATTTTTTACTTCGTTATTTGATCTTTTTATTGCAATAGATAGGGTCTACTTGTGGAAATAACCATACAGAGAAGAATTCAAAGTATTTTGATGAAAAGTAAGTGTGTATTACGCGAAGGCGGTGTAAAAAATGTGTCCGTTTTCATTTATACCATGTTTGGAAACTCGATTTAGAGCTAAATTTCAGAGTATCGAGATGTATTATATTTTATTCATCTTGTACCAATTTTATGAAATGGTTGATGCTCCTTCAGTTCTAGATTTAATTATAGACCCTACATTTGCAATTTAGTGGCATAGTTGTCTTATGAGTTCTGGTTCTTTTACAGTGTTTTTCTGATTTTTCAAAATAAATTATCCTCTTTACTGTTGCAGTTCCTTCTTGAATGTGCCGAGCAACTTCCTCACAAGATTCCTCTCTATGGGACTTTGGTATGGTGAATTTTTTCTTTTGATTTTCTCGTCTATGCATTCTGTTTTTTTTCTTGCCGATTTTTGTGAATTTGTTTTGTCTATTTCTTGTTTGTTTCAGTGGACTTTGAACTCTTTCACAAGTAAATATCTAATGAATTTTGTTGCATCATTCTGTAGGTCGGGTTGTTGAACTTGGAAAATGATGGTTTTGTTAAAAAAGTTGTCGAAACCATCAACACCAACCTGCAGGTAAATAAGTTAATGACTGCAGTCTGAGATAAATATGCCTTCAGCATTTAAGCCAACAGAGCTTCCTATTAAACATGGAAACAAAACATGTAACAACAAGCTTAATGCAAAACTAACTTGTTTGCTTTATTTGATATTTGATACTAGTATAAATTGTACAACAACATGTGCGACACACATACAAATTGTACATGTCTGTAAATTTTTGCAATCCATAAGCTTACTGCAAAGCTAACCTGTATGCTTTATGATGGTGCCAGTACCTTACATGTAATGATTAACAAAAACTTAAATGCTTCTGTCTCTAATAAATTGGTTTTCCTATGTTGTGAGTCACGAGTTTTTCTAATAATGATTCTGCAAAGTATGTTACGGTACAGTTGCGCTAATAGGTATAGTGACAGACAAGCGATGTTCCCAAATATATGATATTATAGAATGCAACTTGAAAAGAAAGATGGAATTATCTAATGCCCTGTTTCTACATCATGACATCTGTAATCTGTTGCTGCAAGAGGCAAGAGTTACTGGAGAATACCAGAAGGCAGTTTAATTTTTCTTAGATTATTACAAGTCACTGAAAGCCCACCCATATCCTAAAAACCTACATTGCCTTTAGTTTAATGCTTGATATCTGATCATGAGAGTTCTAAGTAAGTAGATATTTAATCATAGATAGAATTTAAGTTGAATTGATTCCTAAATTTAATAACATGCATAATTGAAATCTAATATCACTGTGTTTAGACAAATAAACAAGTCTTGAGATAGCGTGATTGTTTTGCTTTCTCTATTTTGTTACGAGTCCTTTTCTAAACACCCTCTAAACCAATGTGCTAGCAAGGGTTTGACAAGTATAACTTATGTTTAAAAATTTGATGCTTGAAATATAGGTAAGCTGTATTTAGGCTAAGAATTGGATTGTAGATAACATGGTTTCTGATTTTAGATGATCGGTTTTTGAAATCCCTGTCGTCATTAGCTTCAACCGCGTTTGCTTGCAGATTTCGATTACTTCTTTGAGTGCAGTAATGCCTTGTACCATGTGATATCTGGTGTCTTTGACTTGTTTAAAATTATGAACAAAAGTTCATGTACTGCAGTTCTCTTAGAATTCCCTAAAGTTCTGGTCATAATTTGCTTTGAAGATAGGATTACGATGCTGTTCATCGTTACTACATTTTAGTTTATGGATATCTTGAATAGGATAGGCATACACCAAAAGGAATTTGCATGTGACCACATGATCATAGGTGCCAACTACTATTTCTCGCTTCACTGTCCCTCTATTTCTCTGCCTCTTTTAATTACATTTTATGACAAGCATGCCCTGACTTACTGAGAAGGTGAGAATTGAAAACAATATGAACATAGAAATTTAAAATCGAAATGTTGCTCCAGACCCAGATGTCCCCCCCCCCCCCCCAACACACCAAAAGAAAAGTTTCAAGCATTTAAACTTCATCTTCATTAGTTGGAAACTGATCTTACCCTTTTATAGGTTATGTTCAATTAGTACACATTGTATAAAGCATAGGAAAATTTCAGTCATCTGATGAATTCATTTGGACTTGATGAGACCTGTTTTGTAGCCTGGTCGTTAGTACACTTTCCTTCACAAAATCTTGCACTCATTTATGACATTTATTGTTGAAACTAAAGTCGTAATGGGTCCTAATATCTTTTAAAATTAGTCTCTGATTTTGTCACTTTAAAAAGTAGACTAGGAGTTTCTGTCCCCTGTCCCTGTAGCTGCTGGTTAGGGTTAGACTCTTTTGAGATGCAGATTAATTTTAATTTTTATGAACCAGATATTGTATGATACAACATTTATTGTTGACCTATACTTTATATATTGTTGACTTATACTTCACATAATAATCACTACTTTTTTGTTTAATTTTACAGGAAGCTCTAGATGGCGGGAATTGCAATAGGATCCGTATACTAATGCGATTTCTCACTGTTTTGGTAGGTCTACTGAAGCCACTTATAAATATGGGTATTAATATAGTGAAATCTCCATAAGTTAAAAGTCGATAAATTAATAACCTCTTCAAAATAAATAATTTTCTCTGGTCCTGGCTCAGGCCACAAATTGGGCCAGTGTATAAATTATCGATTTCGATAGGATATTACTTTTACGAAAATTCCCTATATAAATATATGTTCACTTTATACTACATAAATTTGTTTAGGATAATTTAGTAAGATATGATTTTATGGTTCTTTCTTTCCGGGAAATTATATTTTGTAGGAACTTGTCTCTCAGTCTCTGACTTTGTTTCACAACATCTTAGCTGTGGAGGTATTGTTTTATAGTGGTACTGAGTTTTATGAAAAAAATTAGGCGCGATAAGTGTTTTTTACATGCAAGTATGTAACTGATTCGAGGGCACTATATCGTCTGTAGTCTCATTTATAACTTTATCTTCAATGACTATATTTACGTTTTCTTATAAACTATGAACTTTATTTCGCTTGGATTATTCAATGTTGTGATAAACATAACATTAAACATAATATATATGGGAATCAGGTCCTTGAGGTCACTCTCAGATAGTAGCCTGGTGTTATAACAAGTTTCCATACAAATACATGAGGGTAAATCTGTAAATAGGAAGATTTTTTTATATTTACCAAAATGCCATAAAAAATGTATAGAAGTATCTTATAATTTCATGGGAATTACCTGAGATAATCCTCATGACCATTTTTCTCAATATATATTACTACAATTATATTCATATTTTTAATGAGCATGCTGTGCCTGAGGTTGGCCTCGGGGAAAATACCCTGAGGTTAGACTATTTCCTATATAATGGACAAGGATATTTTTTTAATTAGACATGGCAGGTTTTGAATTTACAGATATACCCTTCAAATTTTATATGTAAAATGTTATAACTCAAAGTTCTCACCTAAGGATGACCTCATGCCCATTATTCTCATTCTTAATTAATAAAAATTAGAATGACGGGTACCAATTCAATAAATTTGGTATTATTAAAAAAAAAAAGAATCTGTGAGAACAATTAATATTCTCTCTCTAAATTAATAAATACCAAGTTATAAGTTAATTAGTACCTCAAAATTAATAATACCTTGTGGTCCCTACAATAATAATTTATGTAGGTGATAGGTTTTACTGCATTCCGGTCAATTTGAGGCCATTGTTTTGATATGTACTAATAAATGAATTTAATAAACTATAAATTGATTCAGAATGATTCTACATCTAATGAAGTTGAGATGAAGAGTCAAAGTTCTCTGAAAGGATTCACTATTCAGGCTCGTAGCATGATTGACATTGTAAATCGTAAAGTTCAAATTGCGGCTCTGTTCTATTAATTTTTGTAATAAAAGCAGAAACTGAGGCTAGACATAATTCAGAGGTGTTTCTTCCTAGTCTTTAGTCCTCCCCTTCCCAGCCCACATGAGAAAATTGTTATCAAGTGATAAAATAAGCTTGCATTCATATCTGTTTCCCATATTTTCTGCAGATGTGCTGCAAAGTTGTGCAACCAAGTGCATTGCTTGTTGTCTTCGAAACATTGTTATCATCGGCTGCGACAATAGTGGATGAGGAGAAAGGAAATCCCTCCTGGCAAGCATGTGCCGACTTTTATGTTACATGCATTCTCTCCTGTCTTCCTTGGGGAGGATCTGAACTTATTGAGGTAGTCTTCTTTTCCACTATAACAATATTTGTTTCAGAAGTTAGCACTATATGTGTGTCAGAATCACATGGATGAGCTCCTACCTTCCCTGCTCCTTGTTGTAAGGCATTGTTTGTCCTATTAGTGATGTGTATAGGACATGTCGAGATACATGCATGTATATATAATGGCAATAGTTATGTGAAATGAATTAAACAAAGGCTTTCAAAAAGCTATTTGGACTGGCCAGTGTACAGTCAAATTTGAGGGCAACAGTAAGAGCTTAATCCGGAAATCCCACTTTTTTCCTATTTTTTACTATTGGGAACCTTAGCCCTTTAAAGATGTTCAGGAGCAAAGAAAAGGAGTAGAAATTTAGGAAAAAGAGAAGATACGGAATAAGCCCACAGAGAGTAATTAGAAAGTAATTTTTGCCTCATTTATCTTCATAATATTACGTGCAGTCTTAAGGCTCCGGCTTCTTATATATTTCAGTGTAAGCCCACATTTTTAAGCTATAGAACAGGACCGATGAAATTAATGGACCCCCGTACTTCTCTCACAACTCCTTGTACACGATGCTACGACTACATTACTACAAACAACAAATGCTTGGGATTCATGTAAAATATTTATTGAGCTTTATTTGAAAGGAAGTTTAGAGCAGCACCTGATCATTTTAGTTTAAAATATGCTATTTCGCTGTTAGTAAACTTGTAAGAGTTCATTCCTATCTCCATATGTGGTGTAAATTACCTTCCAGTACGATGGAATATTCTTTAATCTTCTTAAATATTCCTTGTTTAAACTAAAGTGTTTGGTGTAACATCTTTACGATTTATTTGTTTGATGTTGCTTGTAATATGATTTTTCTTAGCGGAGGTGTTAAATTTTATCATTAATGAATTTTTCTTGGCAAAAAAAAGGTGAAATTTTCCTTTTGGTAAAAAATTTATTCATCATGCATGTGTTTGATGGCAAATCATTTAATTTGTGCAGCAAGTCCCTGAAGAGATCGAAAGGGTCATAGTTGGGATAGAAGCATATTTGAGCATCAGAAGGCACTGTTCTGACATTGGTGTTTCTGCATTCGAGGATTCTGACAACACACATAAAGTTCATAGCGAAAAGGTAAATTTTTTAATGCTACTATATATGATTTTATGAATGTATATTGGAGGTAATATAATAATTGTCCTGAACATGAGATAGGCTTATCTAGGGTGGATAGTGATGTGAAGAAAGTGATTCTTAAAATTGTATATGGAAGCAAGTCCGAATGTTAAAACTGAAATATGAGGTGTAGTACATTGTACATATGTTGCAAATAGAATATTATAAGTATGCAGATCAAATGAAATATGTCTAACTAACAAGTTTCGCTCAATGACAAAGATAACTTTCTAAAGGTTGAGCTAAAAGTGGAAAGACCGAGATGCTGTAAATCTGTAATATGTACTCGTGAATCAAAAAATTGACTTGTGCTATTCAAAATTATACGTCTGTTTGCGAGCTTTGCTTACAATGTCTGGAAGATAATATATGTTAATGTTTTAATGGTCAAGAGTATTCCTTCAAAGATATTACTTTGAATGAAACCAACCAATGTATTGGATTGCCTGATCGAAGCAAGATTTTCCTGGTAGTGTGATTTCAGCAAGACCTGTTGGAGAGAATTACTGGTTGAATTTAATTTACAAGTGGACCTAGAGTGAGTTTGAATTGTAGGGGTCCTAAATTGGAAAATTATGAGAATGTTGTAGAAGAATTGTTATTTACTTTAAATCTAGCTGCTTCGAATTCCAGATCATAAACTTCAGTATTTAACATCTGTCTAATGTATTGAAAGGATTTTTTGGAAGATTTATGGGGACGAATTCAAGATCTTTCCAACAATGGGTGGAAACTAGACAGTGGTAATTATTTTACGTGATCCCTGATCTTATATCACTAAGGGCTACTTCTTCAAAATAATGAATGTAGTTCTTATACCATTATCAATTGTTTTCTGATCTATGTATGTTTCTGTTATTTAAGAGTCTTCCCTTATGAAGTATGGAGATATAGATGCAGTTTTGTCTTGAATGGAACTAACAAAATGAAAATTGTAGCAGTAGCATGGGTTTTTAATGATGATGCATATATGTTTTTGGAAAAATTGTAGTAAATGAAGAATCTGACCACTTGTTTGGTCATAGATGTAGAACTTGTCTAGCTATTTTTTTTTGGAGATCTCTAGTAGTAAAGCATGATATTAGGTATTAGGCTAAAAGGAATGGTCGAAAAGTGTACGCTTAATCTTCTGCTATACCTCATATCTTGCATTTGACCTGGCAGATCTCATTCTATTTTCTTATAACACAGCATTTAGAAATGTTTTCAATCTTGTGTAGTACTTCTTTCCCTTTCCTTTTTACTCTGTCTCTAGGATTTTCTCCCTGGTCTTTGTGCTGGCTTTAATCTTTTTCACAAACTCAATTCTGTCAAATTCTCATACTATTCATTCCGTGCAAACATATTAGGTTGGATGTTATAAATTGGGATAAGAATTTAATGCTAAAATGTGGATAAGAAATATAGGCAGAGATGGAAAAACTAGGTGAGATTGAAACCTATGCATTTTAGATTTCTATGAGGATTTGTAAATAATGAGATTTTATTGGTAAATCTGAGGAATTGTATAGCCTAAATTTGTGGAAGGGAAAGAAAGAAGGAAAGTCTACTTTGCATATATATCCACAAATGTAGTTTATATATTATTTCATTTTCACCTGAACAAGATCTTATTAAAAGTTGTTTCTGCTTGATTTGACTCCTGTCTTATGTCTTATCTGATGAATGTATTTATGTTTATGCCTGTTTTTTTACTAGTTCCTAAACCACACCTTCAATTCGAGGCACAATTGGTTGCGGGAAAATCTCATGACTTTGGTCCCATCAATTGCCCTGAGCTCCCAGATGCGCCTGTAGCACTCTCTGGAATTGCATTTGGCAGACAAAAGCATGATGCTGAGCTGAAATATCCTCAAAGGATTCGCAGGCTTAACATATTTCCTGCCAGTAAAACTGAGGTAATTTATTTGTTAACGATAATAGTATCTAATATCTTGTGGACACTTCTGCTTATGCTACTTTCTGATTAAATTTATGCGGAGGATGCTCTTTACCTTTTTATATACCCAACATTAGTGCGGTTAAGACCTCTCCTTGATGATATCTACTATCTAGTTTGACCCTCCTACATGAAAAATGTTTTTAAAATACACTATATGATAGGAAGGTTACAATAGTTAGTAATTTTGTACACCGTTGATTTCTTACTTACCATGTTAACCCTTATTGTACTTAGCTGAGTGGGAAAAGTTTTGTAACTCATTTGTGTTAAAAATAGTTATTATGTAGATGTACATAATAAAATCATCTGTTAAATACTGAAACATTATTTGAATAAAAATTGTTATTTAAAATATAAATAAACATGAAAACTCAATTTCTAGTCTCTGGTTTTATCTAACACTAATATGTAGAACAAAATGACGCGTGCATGCCGGTTTCTCAACTATAGTTACCGGAATACCTAATACAGTCGGTTTATGGCAAAGTGAGGAGTAAGGCTATATGGCTCACAAGTATTGATAGTAGGAAGTCACAAATTTTGTGATAGCGTAATTAAAAAAATTTATTCAAAAGAAGGCTAGCTTTTGAGGTTTTTAAAGATTTTTTTTATTATCAGTCTGCTGTAGCTGACGGCCTTACATAGGTATGTCTAGGTTAAATTATGTATTTAGGTTTGTATAGCATACTTTGCAACAAATGTGTCTTGAACAAGAATACATAAATGGTAGTTGGTACCCACTTATGAGGATACAAACTAAAAGAAACCCTACAAGCAAACACGTGATTTTAACTATTTATTGAACCCAACACAAGCAGAAAAGGGATAAGACTTATTTTAATTGGTGTACATGTCAAGAAAGTCTGGCTTCATAAAAATGTTGTAGGGATGCTTTTTTCTGGCGGTGTCTTACCTTTGTACTCTATGCTGATGCCTTTGCTTAGGGCTTCACAAGAAACAAGTACAAAGTTCGACATTCATTACATTAACAAATAAATTCAAACTTGTTTTTTGTATACTTGCTTGTTTTTTCTGAATTTAAATGGTACTCTTCTATTTTTGACTTCTCCAAATGGTGCCTTTTTTATTCTTGACTTAGGAGTGGTACCCTTGTGCTTTAAGTTTCATGTATATCATGCCGGTTAACGTTAAAATTTAAGTAATTGCCTTCATTAGCTGTTTAAACTTCAAATTTTTCGTGCTTTCAACACCTATAACAATCTAATACATCTAGAAACATAATCATCAAAATATTTGAAAATAACAGGGTTCTAAATTCAGAAAGCATTCAGAAGAATGTTCTTTATAATACCATTGTCCTATTAACTTTTCCAACAAATACCATTACTTTTTTGACTTCTACGAGTTGTACCTTTACTTTTTAACGTCTGACTAACGTTTGGGTAACGGAATGGTATGAAACCTAAAATACAGGGGTACCACTTGTAAGTCAAAAACACGAAGGGCACCATTGAGAATTTCCCTTTTTTATTTATTAAATGAAGAAGTACATCAGATAAAAGTGAAGGACATTATTACTCCTGAACAGCTTCTTAATGGGCTGCCCTAACTGGGAATGAACTGCCAAATTAGTCTAACGCCTAATAGAAGGAACATTGAAGATTGTGAAATTATTTTAGATAAGTTGACTTATCAGAGACAATATTACCAGAACACAACAGCTCCTCATTTCTTCCTTGCAATGCATGAGTATGTCGAAGACAATCATATTCAGTTTAAACACGTTGATAGAAACTAGAAAGAATCCTTTATAGACTAAGAGCTACCTGAAAATCTAATGCCTTAGCCACCTTCAGATCTGATAAACCCTGAGAAAATTCAAGCTGCATCAGAACAAGCTCCAAGATGGTCTCGGATCAGAAAGCCTGATTGCTCGACAATTAGTACTATAATTACAAATCTCAGAGCTACTTTACAAGCTTTTTTAGCTCCTTGTTTCAACCATTTTAAAACATACACCTAGTTACATACCCACCTTATTTAGTTATTTCGTTTTCTAGTAGAAAATCATTTTTTACTTGTGTCAATCTTTCACATTCTAGAGTCAGTACTGAGAGAGTGTTGCTATTTGGAACTTCAATTTGCTGAACAAGAACAATTGATATAAAAAATTATCTGTACAGTTTACATGCACTCCAACATTTTCCTACCATTATGCTATATGTTACATCTCACACAATAGATATATCTGTTCTGTTAATATTATTTTGCCCATAAAGTATTCTGTATTGTATTGACATTTATACGAGCCCATAGTTCAGATATTTCTCTTTTCTCTGATCTTTAGATTTTGAATTTTGTTACGAGGTGTGAACTTAGGTATTAGTCTATTGGAGGAAAGATTTGTAGTTGAGCTACTTCATATGCTTATTATTTGGTATCTGAAGTTGAACTTTGTCACTATATTTGTTACTACTGATGGCAGGACTTGCAGTCTATTGATCGCTTTGTGGTGGAAGAGTACTTGTTGGATGTGCTTCTGTTCTTGAATGGCTGGTTTGTAGACTTTACGACACATTAGTAGCTATTATACATTTATACTATGTCTTAACCATTCTTCTTTTATCAGTAGCATTTTTGTTGGTAATGAAAGGGTACATTTTTACTTATCTACGAGTAAACAGATGTGTTTCCATTTTATATACATCGAATACTGAAGTTGGGTACAAATTTTTGTTGCATTACTCATTTTCCTTATTCTTTTATGTCTTGATTTGCGCAAAGCTAGTCGGAAGGAATGTGCTTCGTACATGGTCGGTCTTCCTGTTCCTTTTCGATATGAATATCTAATGGCGGAGACGATATTCTCCCAGGTAAGAATTGATGACTTTCTCTGCCCTTTGTTAAGCTGCTGGCTGATTCTTCTACTCATGTTCCTTGCCTATGTTTCTTTTTCTACTACAGTTTACTTGTTCCTAGTTTTCTATTCTTTTCTGATTAACTATTCTAGTATTCTATATGTGATTGTGATACATTATACTGAAATGACTTTATAAGTATCAGCACCATTGTTTGTGGCATTGCTATGAGATGCTTGGCCCTTTCGTCCTTTTTTTGCTGGATATGTAAGGCTGCTTTAGAGTTTAGTGATCTTCTATTGTCTATACTGTTAAGCAAGAAAGGATACACATTATATGTTGTTACATCCTCTTTTATTCTGTGCAACAAGTTCTAGAATTATGAGAAGTAGGAATACCGCTGACAAAATGTAGTATAAGTTTTTTACATTTTACATCTTTAAATATATGCCAGTATCAAGTTAATATTTTTTTTTTGAATTAATTATGCAAGTTTAGTATTTTTTTACAGACTAGTAATTTTTATAAAAAAGCATACCATAAGTACTAATATCTGCTCTTCTTGCAGCTTCTTTTACTGCCTCAACCTCCATTTAAGCCGACATATTACTCATTGGTTATCATTGACCTCTGTAAGGTATTGTAAAGCCAGAACTAGTGACTAAGTCATGTTCTCCTTGGATTTAAGTTTCTGTAGTGACATCATTTGTGCTTTAGTTTTCTTAGTGTATTAATAAAGCATCTTGAGTTTGTTAGGCTCTTCCAGGGGCCTTTCCTGCAGTTGTGGCGGGTGCTGTTCGTGCTCTTTTTGATAAAATTGCCGAGATGGATATGGAATGCCGGACACGTCTCATCCTTTGGTTCTCACACCATTTGTAAGTCGCTGTAAAATTTATGTATGATTTATATGCATCCTGTAACATAGAATAATTGATCATGTACTTTGGAAGTGTTAAAATTTGTGTAATGCACTTGATGCTGTTTTATTCTGGCAGTCATTTTCTATGCTTTAAGAACATGGTGTACAAGTAAAGCAATTGTTTTAATGGGATGTTATTATGTTGTCTGCTGTGTTGGTGGTGCTTTGTATGATGTTTATTAGATGCTATGACATTTCATTAGTGCCATCGTATATTTGCTAAATCCACCTATTTCAGTTATGTGTCTGACATCATCATATCATGTGGCTTTCTCTTTTGCAGATTTTTGAAAATTAATGTTGATTGATTACTAAAAAGCTAGATAAATCATAAAATATATACTTGGTGAATTTCGTGTGAATTTTTAAGATCTAAGATTGTTGATTCATGACTCTCGAGGCATAGAAAGTAGAATTTCAGACTTGGTGCTAGTAAATGGTTATGAATATATTAACTTATATTGAGAAATTATACTGACCTGAAATATGCTTAATAAGTTCAAAGGTATTGTAAAGTTGTCATTATAATGGATCCTTAAAGATAGTAAGTAGGGTTCTTGTACAATATTTTCACCTTTAATGTATGATTATCTCTTAATCCTTGATTTTGCAGATCGAATTTTCAATTCATCTGGCCGTGGGAAGAATGGGATTATGTATTGAACCTTCCAAAATGGGCCCCAAAACGTGTGTTTGTCCAGGAGGTTTTAGAAAGAGAAGTCCGCTTGTCATACTGGGACAAGGTTAAACAGGTAACGATATGGGAAGTTCATTTTTGAAACAATGGTAAAATCAAATTCTTACTATTGTACACTGCATATAAATTCTATGCTATCTACACATATTTTTACATTATCTTTCTTTCCCCCATGTCCGGGCTACAGGGCGAGTTAGTTGTCTACCTGAGCAACTATTATGGAAACATAATTTATTAAAATAGTTAGTTATTGTTACCCCCAATTCCGTGGACCACAATTTTTAAGACTATTCACCAGTATGAAATTGGTGATATAGCAGATTGAAACCATCTTTCGATTATACATTTTATTGGTCCTGATTTTAATACATACACTGTATTTTTATTTACATTTCCCCTCCTTCATGTAGAGCATCGAAAATGCCCCTGCATTAGAAGTGCTCCTTCCTCCAAAGGGTGGACCGTACTTGAAATACAGTACTGAAGATGCAGATAAAACTGAAGTTGCACTTTCTGCTGAAATCAAGGGCATGGTGAAAGGGAGGAAAACGGCTCGTGAAGTTATTGTCTGGATGGATGAAAATGTGGTCCCTGTTCATGGTTTGGATGTTGCTGTCAAAGTGATAGTCCATACCCTTCTTGAAATTGGATCAAAAAGCTTTACTCATCTGATTACAGTCTTGGAGAGGTATGGCCAAGTCATTGCAAAGATTTGTCCTGACCAAGAAAAACAGATCTTGCTGATAGACGAAGTCAATTTTTTTTGGAAAAAGAGCACTCAGATGACAGCCTTAACAATCGATAGAATGATGGGTTATCGGCTTATATCTAATTTAGCCATTGTTAGATGGGTCTTCTCTCCAGCTAACGTGGAGTTATTCCATACCTCTGATCGTCTTTGGGAGGTACCATCCTACCTTTGCAAGTTCATTTTGTAATTAGATGCAATCGTCATCAACTGTCTACTTGCTATCTGCTACCTTGGAAACTGTCTCTTTATGAATAATAAGGCTAAGGCTGCGTGCATCGGGACCTTCCCCAGACCTGATGATGCGGGAGCCGAGTGCACTGGGTATGCCTGTAATGTCATGCCTTTACTTTTCTAGAACTGTTTATTATGTTTTGGAGCCGTTATAGTTTCCTTACAATATCAAACCTATTTCTCAAATGTTAGGCAACGTGATTACCTTAATTACTAATTGACAATTGTGTGCTTCGACAACAAATTAGTGACCACTGTTTTTCCTGGGAACAAAGACCCCAGTTGGTTTTCTCCCTGAAAAGGTGAAGAATTTCAGCATGATTTTGACTTGCTGGGAACCAGTTTTGGAGAATTTGTCCTTGTGATTTTTGACATTTGTCATAGAACATTTCCGTTTAGTTATTGGATAGGAGAATGAGAAATCTAAAATGGTTTGGTCATTTGTGATGTCCCTTCCATTTTGCTTTTGAGATGTATATTTTTTAAAGACATGCAACTGTGCAAGTATATTTTTTGATATCTGATTGATGTAATGATATCAGAGTACAATTGTGCTTGATATCAACCTCCGGGTAGCTTCACAAGCTCACACACACACACACAAGTGGAACTAGTGTGTTTTTAATGTTTCTTCACAAACTGGACACACAATAGATGTTGGGAAATTATTTTTGTTTTGCATCCAATAGTGGTTTTGATATATTGGTTGGGTGATAATTTCTCTTTATGTTAATTTCTGCACTGTTATATGTCTATATCCTTTTTTCTCTCTATCCACTGAAATTCATTAGTTCTACAACTTTTGAATCAGTTGAGAACATGTCTGTTGAATGTCTAGTTTTGTTCTGTAATATTTATTCCATAAAAATTTTAATTGTATCATTGTTCTTAATCACAGATTCTCAAAAATGCTATAAATAAAACATACAATCGTATTTCTGATCTAAGAAAAGAGATCTCAATCCTCAAAACAAATGTTCTCTCTGCTGAAAAAAGGGCATCTGAAGCTCAAGCAGAGCTTAATGCTGCTGAAGGAAAGCTTGCGCTTGTCAATGGTGAACCTGTTCTTGGTGAAAATCCCATGAGGATGAAGCGTTTGAAGTCGAGTGCTGAAAAAGCGAAAGAGGAGGAGGTATCTGTTCGAGAATCGTTGGAGGCAAAGGAGGCTCTTCTTGCTAGAGCTCTTGAAGAGATTGAGGTCATTACATGATCTTTACTTCACTTTTATTATTAACTTTTGTGGTTACTATCTTAAAGAAGCGGATATATATATGTATATAAATGAAACTTGTTATTAATGTTGGAATCGATGTGAGTTCTTTCCAGGGGATGTCATTAGCGAAAGTAGATTGCTAGTTGCTTATCTCTTACTTAATTGGTTTTTGCGTACAAATGACACGTCGTGCTAATTTAAAGCGCAGAATTTTGCATTTTGCATGCATTTCTCTGTGTTTGGAATGTCAAGTGAATTCTTTTGAGCATAACCTTTGTGCCATTTTGCAGACACTGCTGCTCGCTATGTATAAATGCTTCTCGTATGTGTTGTCTGGTCGCCTACGTGATGCGTTTAAAGATAAAGAATTGCATAGGTCCGATGATACTGATGGGATGGCCATTGATCTTGAAGATTCATCTGCAATGGATCTGGACCAAGAGAATGGAGGACCCAAAAAAAGGTATTCTTGCTCGATCTATTCTTTGCAAGCAAGCAATTATGCCCTTTCTTACACAGTTACTTTCCATAATGTCAGTGTCAGTAATTCCAACGGGGGAAGGACAAGAAGTGGTTACAGTGTAACCGAAGGGGAGCAGTGGTGCTTATTGACTCTAGGTTATGTTAAGGCCTTCTCAAGGCAATATGCTTCTGAGGTATGTTTTTTCATCTTCTCAACCATCAATATTGTGGTTTCTCTTTTTTTTTTTTTTTTTTTTTTCCATTCATTAATTGCCACTTGGCCTTTTGAGCATGGGAACAAGATGTATTTTGTATAATTTTGATCAAGAGTAGTGGAAAGCAATGTTATGCTGATTAGAATATTAAGGTGGCTAGGTGAGAAATTCCAAACAGGCTGTAAGAAGAAAATGAAGGTTATAATTATGGAGAGAATTTTGAAGGTCATAGCTAAGATTTTAGGAAAAACACATACAGAAAATGTTGGTTATACTTAAAAAGGACATTATCACAAAAGATTTTTGCGGCTAGTCTCCGAAGACCTTGCAAGTTGTAACCTATTATCCTATGTCTAGGAAGCACTGTTTAGTGAGTGGTGTTGATTGGTAACTTTAAGTATGTTACTTGGGAGTTGGTCTTCAAGTATATTACTTGGGAGTTGGTGATCATATATATACAAACAACTTGATTGCTTCAAACCCCGTGGAACTTTAAAACAATGCAATGTGCTTAGAGTAGGAGAAATTGTTCACCTTTCGCAAGAAAAAAATTTCTCACGAAAATGTGTAATGATTTTAAAAGTGAGAAAATTTCTCATGAAAACACGCATATATGTTTTTTCTTTGTATTATAGGTTGTGGCTGCTGCCTATAATTTTCTCTTTCTTGCATGTTTTGTGTTGGACAGATATGGCCTCACATTGAGAAGCTAGAGACAGAAATATCAGGGGAAGATGTGCATCCACTTTTTCTAAAAGCTCTTTATTCAGGTTTAGGTGTGCCAACGGAGTTATAACTTATGTTAAAATGTATCTGCTAACGTATTATTTGACCCATTCTACACATTCTATCGTCTACGTATCTGTTGGGATTGGAAAGTGTAAGAGTTGGAAGCATAGTTGTGAATTACGTAGTCGGCTGATGATTTGATAGAGTTACATGTACAATTTGAATATTAGGTAAACAAGCAAATTGTAGGTGACCATTAAGGAGTGCTGTCTCTGTAGAATTTGTCTTACCGGTGTACTGATATAATCTCCATGAGATTTTGAAGCAGCATATCACAGTTTTATACGTCTTTGTGTCTATTCCAATCTAATTTTTGAAAGTAGTGATATGTTCTGTAATCTGTAACATGGCATTTTTTAATTTTTTTTTAAATTAATATTTTATTATTTCCTTCTCCAAATCTGCTGGTTTTAGTTGCAAGGAAACAATTTTTGTATATGGTCCTAGTTCAAGGTAAAGTTTTGAGGTGATTTTGTCTCTCCCTTTTTTTTTTAAATGAATTATTTAAAGTTATACATGATAGTTGACAATTTTGTAGAAAGATGTGAAACCTCTTTAGTTGTCATTTGGAGTTGAACGCATTGTTTCTTACTGGATCACTGATCAGTACCGACAAAGTAACCTCGAGATTAACCAGTTGGAGAACTTTGGTAGTTTTATTGTCGAAACGAAGCAGCAGAACTATAGATGCAAATGCAGATAGTTTCAGTAAATACTGTCGAAGTATGAGGCACTGGTATGGTGGAGACTACCTACATGCTGAGACACATGCTTGCAGATATGCAGGTATTTAACTTTCTTCCAGGAGGAAGAGAATTATTAGGAAGGTCCACTTAACCAAACACCTCGGTCTCATTTGTTTCGTTTTAATTGAATGATGCAATTACAAGTTTCTCTGCAAGTAAAATGATTAGCGGTTACGAGCCCAGTTACCTAGTCTAACCATTGTTATCCCAAGTTATATCGACTTTTTAAACTATAAATTAATCTAACCTACCTAAATTAAGTATGGATAGAGAAAGAGAACCATATACAAATAATTTATTTAGTTAAGAAATATGAAATGTAATTTTGTTACAGAGAACTTCTAGTTTTTTTCATGAGTACCAAATTGGCAAAACAAACGGGGTCTTTATCTTAATTACATGTTTAATTTACGCATTCTTTCCAATTTCGAAAAGAATTAACCAATCATTTCTCCTTCTTTCAATCTTTTTAAGTAACTTTTTATAAAAATTTACACTCATTTTCTACATTACCTCCTCATCCATTTCTTCCACCTACAGCTGGCTTCAGATTTTTCTCATTATGTTCTTCCTTCATTCTTCTGACTGGAAGCCTCCACTCGCTCCAAGCGATTCCAACCAAGAACATTAGCCTGGTCTTTACATAACAATCACATTTGCAATTCATGACCCAAAACTGAGGATCAGTGAGGACCGGAGTAGTATAAATACATGGACAAAAGAAGTAATCAAGCTTTTGTTGATCACTTATTTAAAACGATAATTGTTTCTACAGAGAAGCTGAACTAAAACCCTATGGGTGGGATGGGAGGAGTGGCTGAAGCCTTTAGAATAATCTAGTCACAGGTTCCCTTCCCCGTGGGTTAAAATTACCTTAATAAGGTACTTAAATAGTTTATAATAGTAATCTACAATAATTTGTTCAAACAGAAGGTCAGGTCCAACATAATTGTTTGTGAAATGAATAACACTAAAGTTTGCTTGTGGGAACCCCGACAGGTGCAGCTCTTGATCGTTTCTCCACTGTGCGGGAAAGCTGCTTCACTGCCTCTTTTGCTAAATGGCGGGGCTTGCTTAACCAGAGTCCACCGTCAACTACAAGAGTGGTTCCATTGATGTATTTTCCTTCACAAAATATGGAAGACCGGGAAATTATACAATGAGTAAATATTAAGTGCATGAATAAACAAGAAAGAGGGAAAATGGTGATCATGAAAGTTAATATTCCGTGTAAATGAGTTTTGCATTTGATAACACTGCTTGACCTATTCCCTTGCAATGTAAAGACAAACTTGAACTGTTGCTAAGATCAAGTCACGCCTTTTAACGAAACAAGATATTAAAAAGGCATGTCAAAATGATAGGTTTGGCCGCTACTATATAGAGTTCCGTAAATCGCTGGCCTCTGTTTCAGTGGCTTCTTAGGCAAAAATAGAAGACAGTGAGCTGAGTTAATCCAGCTAAGATTCACACATAGCCAATCCAAAAAAATGTAGTACTATGTACTTAAAGAAAATTGGTTACAAGAAAAAATGTTCAAATATCAGATGATCAAAAAATAGAGTTTGAATTTAACTACGAAAACAGAAGATTTTTCAAAAAATCAAAATGTACAGGAGATTTGGGAGAAATAAACCATTCTTTGATATTTAATAATATTAACTACATCCCTGACTATAGAAAGTTACAAAATTGTTATACTATAACAAACTCGGTTGAGGCCTTGAATCTAATCCATACAGAAACAGATTACAGAGTGCTAAGTACTAACTGCAAAAAAACAAAAGGAAAGGAAGAATAATAAAAGAAAAAAGAATGACAAGTTCACTAACCAGCTTCTGATGAAAGGTAGAGTGCTGCAACAGCTATATCCCACTTCTCTCCAAGTTTATACAGAGGCATGTCTTTTCTAGCGTTGTTTTCTATTTCATCAGGTCCCAGTTTACTCATACCAGCAGTATCACCAATGGGGCCTGGAGCGATTCCATTAACTCTAATATCATAATCAGTTCCCCATTCTAATGCCAAATTTCTTGTGAGAGCATCCACTGCTGCCTGAAATAATCATCTACACTAACATATCATGTAAATACGTAAACAATATTGATGCAACTAGTACAAACCTTGGCAGCGGATACATGAATTTGATAAAAAGATGCTGTATAATGTAATGTAGCACTGATATTCAATATGGTCCCACCACTAGATGAGGTCCTGCCGGGAGCTCCTTTCTTGAGATATTTAAGAGCTTCATGGCACATGGTGAAGGTACCAACCGAATCTATATCCATTACTGTAGAAGGTAATCATACAAATATTAGCGTTTCGCTTAGTTTGAGACTAGAATACAATCTGTCCTCTCCTTATAAATCTCCCATATACTTTAAAAAATCTTATAAGTCGACATATTATATGAATTACCTAGCTCTTGCCAAACAGCATAGTAAATACTCAACAATTATTCAACACTACATAGTGTACATCCATGCAAGGAATGGAATAATTCAAGACAACTGCAGTACTTTCTTGCTGAACTTTGATGAATATAACTATAAGACAGAGTGCCATGTACAATATGCTAGAGCATATATTAAGGATTGTACTAGACTTTACCTGTTCGGAATCCATTAGGAGACAAATCCTCAGCTGACACCAGAAAATTGCCAGCTGCTGCATTAACAAGAATATCAAGCTTTCCGAAGTACTTTATAGTTGATTCCACAACTCTTTTTGCATCTTCCTGTTTGCGAACATCACCCTCAAAGCCAACAGCCTATGAAAAGGGAGCAACAGAACATAGGGAAATATTATAAGATAAATCCGTCAAAAGTATCTGCAATTGACTTTCAGATCAAACTAACCAATTCAAACCCAATAATCAAGCATAGATATTATTTGCGTCTAAAACTAGTGCAAATAAACACAGGCTTGTTGCAATTTCTTAAGGTTATAATCTCTCATCATGTATCTACTAAGAACTATAATCCTTTTTATGTTTAATATGATCCCCGAAAAAGAGATACATTTTGCCATTTTCGGTAGAGGGAGCATGTCACTCCAAAATTTACATTTATCCAAGATGAAGAACAAAACATCAGATACGAATCTTTAAAAAATGATGAGCTGCTTAGAAAATAGCACTACATCACCACGATCCTTCACTATATTACGTTAGCTGTACAAAATTTAGGACAGTTCCAATTCAATTCCTTATAAAACGAGAAAAAAAAGTCATTGTAATAACTAATGAGCAGTCCCATTGTAACAACCCATCCATGATAACACATGTCAACACTTGCTCATATAAGAAATTTACTCATCCACTCATCGAGTCAACAAGTCATGACCTTAATACGGCATGATCACTCGATCAGTATCTAAACAAAGACTTGACTTGGGCTATCACTGTCACACTACAACAGTTGACTTAACCTCACTATACACAATTACACACAATCTTCGCCTACATTCATCCCTCTCTTCTACACATCTCGGAAAAATAGACTGAAACAATAAACACATACATTCCTAACAGAATCACCAAATGCCAGTTAAATTTTATACTCAACAGCATAAACATTCATATAAAAAGTTAGTCTTTACTGTTCTTTTCATCTCAGTCAAATCATATTTACATATAGATGTCTTCTACAATCTGGAAAAGAAAACCACATATATACAACTAAACCTCCAATAAATAGTCTTCAAACCCGAAAATTTTATTAATTTATCAAAATTTCCAGCTCATCGATGTTAAAAATACACTTATCTAACAAAATATTCATCTATCAAGACTAAAAATAAGCCACCTAGATGATCACAATTATTAGCTCATCCATGTTAAAGAAAAATATTCAAATTATCGAAATTTAAAATACACATTTCTTATTTATAGAGATTAAAAATACACTGACTTTATTATGTTTGGGACCGAGAAAAAATATTACTTTATCGAGATTTCGAAAAACTACCTGTATACCAAGCAATCTCAGAGAAGCAACAGCAGAATCAAGAACAGACTTACGACGACCCATTATGGCTACACAAGCTCCATGTTTACCAAACTGGGTCGAAATTTCATACCCGATACCCGACCCACCTCCAGTCAATAAAGCTACTTTGCCTTTCAATATGTCTGCTTTAAATGGGCTCTCCATTTCTTGAAATAAAAATCCAAACTTTATTTAAAAATCAAGAAAATTACACACACTGATGATGATAGTGTGTGCGTGTGTGTTTATAAGGTGAGTTTCTTGGTTTCTCCAGAGATGAATGGGAGAGAAATGTGTGTGTATAAAATATGTGTGTGTTTGGTGTGTGTGTGTGACAAATATGGTGGATGAAAGAAGGTGTGGAGGTGGTGGTTTAGTATTCGCCAAGAAGGTAGGGACAAGAAGAGCAAGTACACAATTCACAATTAGGAAGAAATCAGTATATTCCTTTCCTAACTTTCGGGTTCGGTTCGATTTTAGGTTCGGATCGGATTCATATACCTAATTTGAAAATAAATTTATTTTTAAACAATAAAAATATTTAAGGTTAATTCAGATTTTGCTTAATAGTAACTCATATTTATATAAACATAAACACGTATTCACCAACTTAAGAATGTTATTGACACTTGACAAGAAGGGTGAAAAACCAAAATACCCACCATTTTATTCCACTTACCCAAAAATCTTTCTGCGCGAGCGAGCCTCCGTCCTTTTTACCTACGGATCATGCATGTCTCACATGCGTACACTGGACACGCATGTCTGACATGCGTGGTCTTTATAAAAATGAAGTGTGGCAACATATGTTTAGCTGGGATATGCATTCTAGAAATGCGTAACTGTAGACACGCATTCTTAAAATGCGTAACCCCATCACTGTTCATCGTCTTCACAGACGTGAACGGGGGACGACTTTCAGACGAGTTTTGCATAAAATCCGGCCAGCTTCGTTCAGTCCTTTCCAAGTTTCTAACACACACATACCATACATCCAAACGTTCGTCTTCTCCACATTTACAAGTGTATACCATTCGATTTTTGTTTCTTTCGCCGAATTTTAAAATCCCAAAACCAAGCTCGTTTCCGATAAGTTCTTACACGCCCCTGCGAGACCAAACACTAGTAAATCGATGGATCAAAATGAAAAGGAAGCTCAAATGAAAAGGAAGTTCTGAGCTTCGTTTTGATACCATAATCAGTAACGGAGGTTGCCGGAATGTCATGGATGGTGAAGATGAACCGGAGAGGCGAAAAATCGTCTCAGAGAGACGCCGGTCAGTCATTCAAAATAATGACGCATGATGACGTCATTGCGCATTCTGTGAATGCGTTACTTGATATACACATTATCAAAATGCGTAATCCAGGCAACGCATTCCCAGAATGCGTAGCCCGTAAGTAATTTGGGCGGAAACTCCCTCATAGGGATCAAGCAAAATTGGTGTAGTTTGGGCATTATTTCTGACAAGAAATATGAAATTTAACTCTTTTATTTATAAAAATTCATATTAGTGGAACATACAATACTTATATTGCTCATAATTCATAAAATGTTGTTGTTAAATATTTTAAATAATACTATTAAAATTAAGATATAAGAAAATAATATCCGTATCAGATGATGTTGCATATATTTTGGATTTGGTTAGTAAAAGTGCCTCATAAATTAAGAAAATTAAAATTATACCTATACTTGAGAAATATGCAATATAAGCATATTATTTTCTAAATCTTTTGAACAATATTATTTTTGGTTATGGAAAGTGTTTTGTAATTTCTTTTTAAATAAATAAGCTTATATATATGCCTTACAATGATTATTCAACTACTCTAACCACTTAAATTATTTTTTTATTAATCACTTAATCTTTTGTTATAAGTACCTTTTTCAGCTATGGATTTTTCTCTGTCAAGAGTTTACGCATATTTTTTTTATCTCTCCTCTAAATCTATTCTATTATATAAAATCCGAAACATTAAAAGTTTGGTCGGTCGGTCGGTTGGTCGGTACAGTACCTGTTGATTTTACTTATTTACCCTTACTCAATTACTGATAAAATTCATCCTATTAACTAATCAATTTCCTTTTTCAAGTTAAACATATTATCTTTTCTATTTTTCAATAACTAAATAATTTCCTTTTTCAGGTAAAATACAATACCTTTTATATTTTATCTAACTAAAATTTCTCCTTTATTAATCAATTTCCTTTTTCAGGTTAAACATATTACCTTTTCTATTTTTCAATAAATAAATAATTCATTTTTCAGGTAAAAGACAATATCTTTTACATTTTATCTAACTAAAATTTCTCCTTTTCTAAAAACACTATGAGAAATTTTGTTTAATAAAATAACATAATTATATTATAATTACTATTAACTAATCAATTACATTTTTCAGTCAAAACACGTTACCTTTTTTCTAACTAAAATTTGTTTTTTCTCAATTATATAATGGGCGGTTACCTTCTTCAGCCAAAATATAGTACATTTTTTATTTTCTCTTACTAAAACCTCTATTTTTCCAATTATATCACAGGTGTTTCTATTCAATAAATAATAATAATAATAATAAACTGATTACCTTTTCAGCTAAAACATATAATCTTTTCTATTTTTTCTAATTAAATTCCTTTTTTTTTAGAAATATCACGGGCAACAATAATTTCTCATTTTCTAGAAACTATGAGCACTTTTATTTAGTAAAATAACGTAATTAAATTATAGTTACTATAAACTAATCAATTACCTTTTTCACATAAATCAATTTCTCCTTTTTAAAAACACAACGAGCAATTTTATTTAATAAAAGAACATAATTATATTATAAATATCATTAACTAAACAATTACTTTTTTCAGTCAAAACACGTTACCTTTTCTCTAACTAAAATATCTCTTTTTCCAATTATATCGACGGTTACCTTTTTCGGCCAAAACACATTACATTTTTTCTTTTCTCTAACTAAAACATCTTTTTTTCCAATTATATTACGAACATTTCTATTTAATAAAAATAAAATAATAAAGTAATTATATGAATAATTAATCGATTAACTTTTCAGCTAAAATGTATCATCTTTTCTATTTTGTTTAATTAAATTCCTTTTTTTCTAGAAATATCACGGGCAACATTCACATTTTCTAAAAACTATGAGCAATTTTATTTAGTAAAATAATATAATTAAATTATCATTACTATAAACTAATCAATTAACTTTTTCACATAAATCATATCATCTTTTCAATTTTCATGTTACCTTTCTATTTTTTCTAACTAAAATCTCTCTTTTTCCAATTATATCACCGGCAGTTCTATTTATTACAATAAACTAATATTATAATATTAATAATTACCATATTACCTTTTTAAACTAAAACGTATTATCCTTTCTATATTTTTTAAAATAAAATCTCTATTTTAATATATTTATCATGGACAATATTAATTTCTCATTTTCTAAAAATATTGCGAGCATAACGTAATTAAATTATAATTAGTATAAATTAATAATTACCTTTTCTACGTAAAACATGTTACCTTTTTTATTTGGATATTTACCAAGAATACTAGATTTAAAGTTTCTTTTTGCAAAAATACCACCTTCCTTAATAAATTGCAATTTTACCTAAACATTGTTTCAAATTGCAAAAATACTAGGCCCATTCCTCCTCCCACTTTCCTAGCCCAACCCACTCCCCCTCCCACCCTCCCTCCCTCCCTCCCTCCAGCCCACAGTCGACTGCAGTACTTTTTTTTTTTTTTTTTTTTTTTAAGATGGGGCTATTTTGGTGGATTTTTGTTTGCAACCACATTCAATCAAATTCAACTAAATGCAACCAAATGCAACTTTTTTTAAATTTTTTTTTTTTTTTTTTTTTTTTTTTTTTTAAGATGGGGGCTATTTTGGTGGATTTTTGTTTGCAACCACATTCAATCAAATTCAACTAAATTCAACTAAATGCAACCAAATGCAACTTTTTTAAAAACAGGTGGGGTGATTTTGGTGGATTTGGGTTGCAAGGCCCCGCCAGGGGCAATATTCAACTAAATGATTTTGGGTTCCAAGGCCCCGCCAGGGGCAATATTCAACCAAATCAACTATTTTCAACTGTTTTCAAATATTTTCAACTAGTTGCAACCATTTTCAACTACTTTCAACTAGTTGCAACTACATATTATTGGTTTGAGTGATTTTGGTTTCCAAGGCCCCGCCAGGGGCAATATTCAACCAAATCAACTATTTTCAACTGTTTTCAACTGAATGCAACTATTTTCAACTACTTTCAACTAGTTACAACTAGTTGCAACTATTTTCAACTAGTTGCAACTATTTTCAACTACTTTCAACTAGTTACAACTAGTTGCAACTACATATTATTGGTTTGGGTGATTTTGGTGGATTTGGGTTGCAAGGCCCCGCAGGGGCATATTCAACTGAATGCAACTGAAATCAGAAATTAAGTTGCTGATTTCAAGTTCCATTTTTCATTTGTCATTTTCGATCTCATTTTTGAACTCTATTATATATATATATATATATATATATATATATATATATTAGAGTTTAAAAATGAGGTCGAAAATGACAACTGACAAATGGAACTTGAAATCAGAAATTTAGTTGCATTCAGTTGCAATTAGTTGCAAATTTAGTTGAATATGCCCCTGCGGGGCCAGGAAACCTAAATCCACCAAAATATCACCCTTCTTAAATATATATATATATATATATATATATATATATATATATATATATATATTAGAGTTCAAAAATGAGGTCGAAAATGACAACTGACAAATGGAACTTGAAATCAGAAATTTAGTTGCATTCAGTTGCAATTAGTTGCAAATTTAGTTTAATATGCCCCTGCGGGGCCAGGAAACCTAAATCCACCAAAATGTCACCCTTCTTAAATATATATATATATATATATATATATATATATTAGAGTTCAAAAATGAGGTCGAAAATGACAACTGACAAATGGAACTTGAAATCAGAAATTTAGTTGCAATCAGTTGCAATTAGTTGCAAATTTAGTTGAATATGCCCCTGCGGGGCCAGGAAACCTAAATCCACCAAAATATCACCCTTCTTAAATATATATATATATATATATATATATATATATATATATTAGAGTTCAAAAATGAGGTCGAAAATGACAACTGACAAATGGAACTTGAAATCAGAAATTTAGTTTCATTCAGTTGCAAATTTAGGAAACCTAAATCCACCAAAATAGCCACCACCTTAAAAAAAAAAAAAAAAAAAAAAAAAAAAAAAAAAAAAAAAAAAAAAAAAAAAAAAAAAAAAAAAAAAAAAAAAAAAAAAAAAGTACACAAAGTCGGCTGCGTGTGTTATCAGGGGGGAGGAGAGAGAAATTGGGGGAGGGGGAGAATTAGGGTTAGTATTTTTGCAATTTGAAACTTAGTTTAGTAAAATTGCAAATGGTCTTTCTTAACAAAAGTAAATGTGCAAAAATTTACTTTTTCTTATTTATTTTTCAAAAGAGCCCTTTTTATTTTAACTAAATCCTCAATTTTTTTTTTGACGAAAAAAAATCCTCTATTTTTCTAATCATATTACGGGCATTCTATTTAATAAAATAAAATAATAATTTTATAATTACTAATAATTAATTGATTACCTTTTTCGACTAAAATTTATCATCTTTTCTATATTTTCTAACTAAAATCCTTTCTTTTCTAGAAATATCACGGATAACATTTGTATAATTATTATCAAATCATCTCATATAAAAAATTTAAGCCTTCAAAATTCATGTTTAAAAAAAATAATTTAAATTAATGAAAAAATTCATATAATATTAAAAAAACGTGCATTGCATGGGTTTTAAGCTAGTAAAATAAAATTTTAATTATTATGATTGCAACTTTATATTATTCCACCAAAATGAGGGACCCAAATAGAAGTTTTATTTATGTAACGTACGGATAGTTCGATACAAGTTACACCACTGTAACGGTACAGGCTACAAACTTATCTGCCATTGATTTATTCTTAAACGACAAAGAACGTTACTGAAAATAACAGACAAACATAAACAACACCATCCATACTAGGAACCACAATTTCCATAAGCTTCCTAGGCAAGTAGATTTATTATTCGATATTAAATCCTGACATTATTAATCATCACTTTGTTGCTGATCCCGACATTATTAATCCATCTGCTCATCCTGAGACCAAGACAGATACGCCTGCTCTGGGTTCTGCTGGTCTGGGATTAACTCATCCTGAAGCCAAGGCATAGGTGGCTGCTCCGGGGTAGACGAAGACAGAAACACCTGCTCTGGGTTCTGCTGGTCGGGCATTAACTCATCCTGAAGCCAAGGCATAGGTGGCTGCTCCGGGGTGTGCTGCTGTGCCTGAGGCCAAGGTACAAATGGCTGTTGCTGAAGGGACTGAGCCTGAGGCCAAGGCATAAAAGGCTGTTGCTGGTTCTGCTGGTATTGAGCCTGAGGCCCAGGAACAAAGGATTGTGGCCCTGGCTGATACAAAGGCATAAATGGCGGAGGTTGCTGAACTCCAACGCTTGTCCCACTCGATTCTCCTACTCCATGTTGCTGTGAAACATTATTGTTAGGAATGGTAGCTTCACTGGATGAGCCCACATGTTGCATAGCATTTTTGGCCTTGAGAATTTGTCCTCTTAAATCACCTCTTGGAATTACCTCTTCGAGAAAATCATAGAGATCTGTTTTACATATTGCTGCAGCAATATCTTTGTTTTGAACTGTTCTTCTTCCATCCTCCTCTGCGTTGATCCAAGCTTGTGAAGTCAAATCAAGTATGAACATCTCACAAGCTTCAGCAAACACAGCTGTAGTCTCCTTCGCAATCATTCTGACATCTTTATCTGCTCTCATTATCCTACTTATCGGAGCCAGTGGGAGGTTATGCTTCTTGAGCTCTTCTGGTTTCATTTCTTGCATTTGATTAGCCCAAAATTGCCTAAGCCGTTCTCGTACATGTTGCACATGCTGAGCTTGAGCTTCTTTGTATGCGAGCTGGTGCTGAGATGCGGATACCAGAGGAGGAGGTGGAGGAGGATGCATTGTCGAAAACACTGGAACACTAACGTTATAGCTGGTAGCTATAACATCAGGCGTATCATAATAGGGAGGTGGGGTATCTGCCATTTGAGCTGCACCTCGAGCAATGCACTGTTGTTGAGGAATCTCTTCAGATTGATTATCCATAATCAAGTTCCCAAGTGTTCACTTGTGTCTGTCATATCAAGAAAACATAAAACTTCAGTAAACAATATCATAGTGACTTTAAACAAGACTACAATTAACTAATCCTTTTTCTTTTACTTCATAAATATACTAAGAATTTATTTGTCAAATAGTGAAAAATGAACTACATATATTTGAAAGTGTTCAACATCATACAGTGAGATCAAGCGATCATCAACTTGAAACTTGTTAGAGTCTTAGAAAGCACCTTCTCTTGAAAAACTTGTTAGCATAGAGCACTTAGGCCAATTAAAAATTGAACTTTAAACATAATTAAAACAAAAAAAAATATAAGAATCATTCAATCTCTGTCCACACATATATAACTATGGCATTATCAACAAACCTGTTTCATACCAAAGGAAAATTAAGCATAGTCAGTATAAATATTACATATATCATTCTAACTAGCATAGAAATTCTGCACATACATGAATTACTACATTTATACGAGTGTTCTTGGATTGTAAACTTACCTGCAACACTTATAAAACAACAATTTGTATAGAAAGAATCTAGACCAACATTCATATGAGTGTTCTTGGATTGTAAACTTACCTTACAACACTTATAAAACAACAATTTGTATAGAAAGAACCTAGACCAACATCAGATGCAATGTGCTAAACTCAAAAGTAGTATACTTTTTGCCAATACAACGATGAAGTTATGTGTTTCTTAAATAGAGAAAGTAGCTGGTACGTGGTTAATTTAAAATGACACGTTTATAGGTGAGACATACGTGTACAATTTTTAAAATTGCGTGTAAAACTTAAAAATCTACGTGTCTTGTTCATAATCTAGCATGCAACAGTTATATAATGTGAAACTGACAATATTTTTTTCATCATAAATTTAAAAGGTTTTCTTTGAATTAATATAAATTTGGTAATGTGAGTAATTTATATTTGATCATATATTAAATATATTTCAATTGTGATAATATACATTATAATACCCTAATTCCTACAAATAGTTAAAAAAAAACATTTTAGAATATTTAATTATTGATTAAATATTTATATTTTGATAAAATAAATATTTGAAAATAAAACTATAAAGAATGGAATTTGAAATATAATTCACAAAATCAAACTTCTTTTTGGTTAAGAAAAATTGTTAAGCTTGTTGATTAATAACTATAACCTTTTCCTAGATTAAAAATATATTTATATCAAATTATATATTTACATCAAATGTTTCTCTATAATTATATTTAAAATATGATGATGCTAGTATAATAACTACACACCTCTATATTGTGTAAATTCAAAGCAAAAATTTATTTATAGTTCTATATTACAAGAAAATATTAAGCTTGATAACCAAAAACATTTAACTTAATCAAAAGTTTATTAAGATATTATCTTATAGATATAGTAATATTTCAACTAGTTAATACACCTACAAAATTTATAGATATGGCAATATAATTATTGAAAACATATAAATATTTGATGCTTGGAATATTTAATATTAGTTGCTATTCTATTGTAAATCCATTCTATTAAAAATTTAAATCATAAAAATTTATTATATATAGGACCACTTTCGCATATTTGATTATTTCCATTGTTCTATTATTCAATATATACCAACAAAATATAAATTTGTAAAATGGTACAAAAGAGTAGACTGAAAATATCAATGCAAACAAAAAAAATACTAACAAATAGATATTTCATAATTGATATATCTAAAAATAAAAAAAATTGATACTTTTTTACAAAATAAAATAAAATATTTGTAACATACAATATAAATTAATTGAAAATAAAATGAAAACTTAGGGTGTTCAAACTCTTATACTACATGAATTATCCATGATAACAAATTAAATGAATCAAAATGTGATTTTAAAATTTTGTGAAGCTCGCTAGTTGTTTGATACATTAATGGGTGAAATGCTAAAATCGTCACTCAACTAAGCATCAACTTGCAATCAGGTTACCGAACTTAAAAAACTTACAAACAGGTCACTCAACTAATTAAAGATTTCTTATCCGTCATTAAACTAAAAAATCTTTCATAACAACCACTTCTTTCCTAATTGTTAAAAGACGCCCGTTAATTGGAACAGCGTGGCTGCCACGTCAATTTTTTTGACCCGATAAGATAAAACCCAGATATAACACAAATAGCCCATCCCAAATTTTATACTTTAAATCACAATTATTATTATACTCTAACACCAGTCGGAACGATCGGAAAACACAATTAGAAGGGATGAAGAAACGAAAATCAAAAGGGAAAAGTTCAAAGGGCAAGAACACAATATCAGAAGGGATGGAAATTGCTCATGGATCTGTTCAAACGTAAATTTTCATTTTTTTCTTTGTTCTTGTATGTGTTCTTCATTCGAAATTAGGGTTTTAATTACGAATGCATGTATCACACACTGGAATGTATTATGGGATGGGATGGAAAATTATGTTGTCAAGGGTCATGGGAGTTCTGTTTCTGTCAGCCTAAAAAATAGGACATGTTCATGTCGAGTTTGGGAGTTAACTGGAGTACTTTGTACTAATGCTGTGACTGCAATTCAAGAATCATGGTAGAACCCCCTTGATAGTAAAAAAACTGAGAGAAAGACCGAAGAAAGCAAGAAGAGGGGAAAATTGGGAAGGGTCTGTGAGTTCAGGTAAAAGGTCAAGAATGAGCTATATTGGTAGGAAAATGCATTGTGGGTATTGTAGACAGAAAGGCCACAAAAAACCAGCATGTCCTGACAAAGAAATCTATGAACAAGAGGCTGCAAGAAAAGCTGCACAATCGAAGAAAAGAGGTAAAAGTAAAAAAGCAACAGGAACCACTTGAAGAGGTTGATGAAGTGCATTTGCAACACCAAGAAAAAGAAACTGGTGAGACTGATTTGATGAACGAGGCAATGGTTGAAATGGAAGGAAATGTGAGATTAGATGACATTTTAGAGGAACCACAATCAGTAGCAACATCTACACCAAAAAATGCCATGAAGTTTGTAAGTTGAAAGTATGTTTTAAATTTTTTAAAAAACTGAATTGTTCTGAATTTTAATATTATTGTTTCTTGACCTTTTTTTTTTAAAAAAAAATCTTAGATGCCAACATCTAGTCTAAGGCAGCATACTGGTAATGGATGCACCCCCCAGCTTTAACACCACCAGTGCCAGCCAAGAAAAAAACTCCAAGGAAGAGATTTATGTTTTTAGCTTAATGGAAGAAGTGATTTTTCAGGAGCAAGTTGGTTGTTTTGCGACTTAATG
Organism: Kitagawia praeruptora; assembly: GCA_037693485.1. Taxonomy (NCBI): domain Eukaryota; kingdom Viridiplantae; phylum Streptophyta; class Magnoliopsida; order Apiales; family Apiaceae; genus Kitagawia; species Kitagawia praeruptora. Next base: position 6,582,807 of record CM075348.1, on the reverse strand, counting down.
TTATTTGTCTATTGAGACTTTAGATTCTCTACTTATTTGTCTTTTGAGACTATCGGAAAACTCATGTTATTGTTAAATCGATCGAATTCTCTATGTTAAATCTCTCTTATTTCATAATTAAATTCTTATTTATTATCTTTTAGATGTCATTTCACCATGTAAACATAAATTACCACTAGCACATGACAAACAAATAAACCACCAAGCTAACATTAATATTACTCATAAACGTTAAAAACAAGTTTTAAATAGTTGAGTGATTCGTCTATAAGTTTTTTGAGTTCGGTGACCTGGTTGCAAATTGAGTTTCAGTTGAGTGATGATTTTGCCATTTCATCAAATGGCAGCACATCTAGTCAGCGCACACATCAGCATATCCAGTCAACTTTCCGTCCAAAATTTAGTGTTAGTAACGACGAGGATTTCAAAGCAAGTTTTAATTAGTTGAGTGACCCGTTTATAAACTTTTTGAGTTCGATGACCTGATTGCAAGTTGACGTCCAATTGAATGGCGATTTTGTCATTTCATCCGTAAATTAATGGATACATCATACATGGAGGTTACATGTGATTCATATACTACAAAACAAATTAATTTCCTCACAACATGTATATTGATTATGTGTTTATGCTAAGGATTTATTGGTAATATAATTATGTACATTTATAAAATTTTTCTAATTTTTTTTATCCTTAATAAGGTAAAGTCAAAACTTTTATTGCATGTATAATTTCATTGTTAGAATGAATTCATTATAAACATATAGATTATACTTGTTTTATTTACTCAACTTGTGCGGTCCTTATATTTAAGAAAATTGTATTTTCATTTTTTATTTGTATTTGTAATTTACATTCCCATACATTCAAAAAATGTTATATATAAATAAGACTTAATTGCACTTTGCACCCCTATACTTTGACCAAAATTCATTTTGCATCTTACTGTTCAAACAATTGCAATTTGCATCCCAATTGTTTCAATCTCATTGCAGTTTGCACCCCTTTAACGATTTCAAGTTAATTTTGACCATTACCGTTTGTCAAAATGAGGGTATTTCGGTCATTATACTCTATAATAATTTTTAAAATTATATTATTTCAATTACTGTTATAATTTTTAGTTTTTTAAATTTACCAACATTTTATCTACTATCCACAGATTTTTTTAAATATAATTTATAATTCATATTTTTTTAAAAAAATTACATTACTAAATTCTCGTAAAATATTATTTAAATATATACTACATTTGTTATAATTTTCAAAATATTACCCATAAAATAAATATCATAATTTTAAGATTTTGTGCTTTTTTATCATTTTTTTTTAAAATTCAATTTTAAATTTTGTTTCTTACTTTTTTTGAAAATGAGTTATTTAATATAATAATTAATGACTGAAATACCCTTATTTTGACTAAGGGTAACAGTCAAAATTAGCTTGAAATCGTTAAAGGGGTGCAAATTGTAGCGAGATTGAAACAATCAGGATGCAAATTGCAATTGTTTGAACAGTAAGATGCAAAGTGAATTTTGGCCAAAATACAGGGGTGCAAAGTGCAATTAAGTCAATAAATAATTCTAAAAATTAAAAAAAGAATTCTAAAAATTACATTTCTCATATTTAATTGTATTAATGATTTTTTGTAGGATGCTCGAATAAATTGTTCTCAGCACATTTCTACGTACTCAATTCCACTGCAAATTTTTTGACTTAGCATGACTTTCAATTCACCTATTAAAATATAAGATAAAGGAAATGTATTAAAAGCCTAAATCAGAATAATATTGCATCAATTAAGTACAAACGAAAGCAAATTAATCTACTTGAGTAGTAGCTAGATAAGAAACAAGGAGTCTCCTTGGGAAAGCCAAAGAAAATCCAAAGAAAACTCTCGAAAGATTGTGATGCAGAGCAGATTCCTATCTCAAAACCCGTCATTGTTTTCCTGATGCTGGTGATGATTCTGTTGCTGCTGCGGTTGTAACTGATGATGAGGCCAAGGCACGAAAGCTGCCTGCTGTTGAAGCTGCTGCTGCTGCTGCTGATAGTAGTATGGAACAGGCTCAGTAGATGAACCATGAGATTCTTCTCTTGGCAAAATATCAACTAAAAAATCAAATGTCTCATTTCTCGAAATGGCAGCAGCAATATCATTCTTCTGAAGTGTTTTCCTCTTGCTTTCTTCAGTGTGCATCCAAGAACGCAAAGTTAGCTCCGAGATGAACATCTCGCAAGCCTTTGCGAATACCACAGGAGCCTCGGAAGAGATCATTCTCACATCTTCTTCAGCTTTCATTATTTTCTTGACACGGGCCAGCGGGAGCATGTGGTTCTTGAAGTCAGTCGCTTGCTCAGCTTCTTCCATTTGATCAGCCCAAAATGATTCGATTCGCTGCTGTTGACGTTCTAAACGCTGAGATGTGGATGCTGCTCGAGGATGAGTGGGCATAGACACTGGAATACCAAGAGAGCTGGTAGGTACAAAAGGAATAAGGGTACCATTGGAGATTTGACCTGCACCATTGTTAACATACTGTTGTTGCTGACTTTGTTCAGATTGGTCCATGGTGAAGTATTATAACAATCCCTTCGCTGTCGCACATGAAATTAAGATATTAATGATCGAGTTTTGTCAAAATTTACTAGTTGTTTGAAATGGTATAAATAATCAACACACGAAACGGGTCGTTAACGAACGAGTCGAGTCGAGTTTACTTAGATATTATAGAAATTGTTCAAAGATGATAATAAAAGAGAAGAATTAGAGAAGTGTACCTGTGATTAATTTACGAAACCCTGGAAAATATTTGAAGAAATGTGAGTTGAAGTGCTGAAGATGGAGGACAAGAGAATAAGAATTAAGTAGAAGTGGCATGAGTGGTACGTGTAACGTGAACTTGTTTCACGCCTCCACGTATACATAGCAGACACGTACGTGGAGCGCTCGTGTGAACCTACGTGGAGTGCAATGGATTGGATCCTCACATTACTTTATAAGAATAATGCTAGGGACACCAAAATTGGTTCCCAAAATTTCCACCAAATACACATGGCAGATTTTGATTTGCTATAATAATAAATGGGCCCCCTGTATTCACACCAACAAAACCAATCAAAATAACTGCCACATCAGTATGCCATGTCATTTGGTGACAATTTTTTGTACCTTATTTTGGGGCCTCTAGCACTACTTTATTTTGTAGTTACATTTTAAATTTTTCTGAGACCTCATTTTGTTCGTACATCATTTTCTGGATATAAATGTATTTATTCCCGGTATATAATGCAAATATTAGTTTATACATAAATTAGTCACTTTACGAGAACACCTTTATATATAAAAATCATAAAAATTTACATAAAATCGCATATATATTCTAATTTTCGCATTGGAAAAGATTTTTTTAAGAAATAGAATATAGCAAAAAATTAAAATTAACATAAATAATTATTCATAATTTTATTGTTACAAATATATATAAGATTCTATATTGGATTTTATGTAATATTTGATTTTAAAATTTAGATGAGATTCAAAGTTAAATTCGATGGATTAAGCTTAATTATTGCTAAATTTGTGAGTTTTATTTTAACAAATTATTTTTATTAAAAATAAAGTATTATGACAGTGTTCCGTTCTTCTTAGAATGCAAGTCAACATAAAGTAGTAAAAGTAATATTCCGTCTGCCACATAATAAAATGTCTTAATTTTTAAAAGGTTTTTTACGAATTTCCACACATATAAAAATCGTATTTGTAAATATTATTTTCTTATTTTTTTTTATAAAAATAAGATGTTCGAAATTTTAATACAAAACCAAAAATTCGAAAAAATATTATCTATAATTATTTTTTTTTATATACATGAAAATACGTAAAATAAAATTAAAAAATTAGAACGTTTAATATGAAACGGAAAAAGTACTACTCCGTATTTTATTAGACCAATATTTTGTTAGACCAACCAACCATAGGAGGTTATGAACAAACATACAGGTAAATTATGTTCGAACTTTTTGACTAGGTTTGCAAACAAACCAATTGGTTACTTTCACGTTAATATATCTCAAACATACCAACGGTTACTTTTACATTAATATATATTTTATTAATTTATACTCGGATGAATTATGAGTTACTTGACGTGCCAACAAAATGTTGGTTCTTTTTAAACTACAATGTCCAACATTATGTGTACTTCGAATATGACAGAAGACATATCATCCGCTTTCAAATATTTCACAGCCACGTTAGAGCCTTTATTGCAAAAGAGCTTGGGAGCATGCCCAACTATATCTACCGTTAAACTTCTTTAAAATAATATATTCGGGGATCGAGAAAAAATATTACTTAAATCAATTTGGGAAAAATATTTCAAATATCTAGTTCGCTTGTGCTTGAGCTTCTATGGACATTCACGTAGACCTTGGACCGCCAAATGACTTCCACTTCAACTCACCTTTCCTCCAGCTTATATTATCGGTACTTGTTCCTTCTTTAAAAGCTTCAAATTTGACAGTCTTTTCAACTATTTTATCTTCAACTATCTCATCATTGTCGCAACCATTTAGGGCAAAATGTAGAATTAGCTTATGTCCCAAAGGCACAGCTACAATATCTCGCAATAACGGAATGATTATGTCATCTCCATTACCCACTTGAATTTTCTCACCAGGCCGTTTGCAGAAGAGGATGCATGAATATGCAGGTTGCTTAATTGCGCTCGTCCTAGTAGTTACAACTCCGTAAAGATTAAATTGATTAGATGTATTGGTCAAGGTAACCTTCACATGGGCTTCCACAGCATTCTCGAATATTGCATAAAAAACCTTGAGATGTCTTGTGCCATCTTCTGACATGATGTATTCTGATTGATGTGTGGAAAGCAAATCGGGCCGAGTATAGGGAAAATCCAAAGTAATAGTTTCATGAACAACACCAAAACACCAAGCAAATAAAAAGAAATTGAAAACTCCTCTTTGGCACAAATTGATGATTTAGTATGAGAATTTAGTATGATCTGATCGGAAGATGCAAGGAATGGCTTACTACTTAAATCTAGTTGCTTGCCAGCATCCTTGTAGCCTTCAAAAGTATCGTACTTGAGCATTGTGCTACTGATGTCTGTTATAGCCAAAATTCGGTTTGGGTATTTTCAAGATGGATTTGGGTTGGTATCGGGTTCAATTTGGAATTTTAGAGAACAAATTAGGGATTTCTAGAAATTAGGGCGCGTCCTGGGGGGTTTAGGCCGCGTCCTGGGATATGGTGGGATTCCAGAATGACAATAATGTCGATTTCGTATTTGATTATTGAAGAATTCCCTCCTGTCGTATCTCAGGAGGGGGATGTCCGTCGTAGAAGGCCTCTAGGGGTTTTCCTAGATTTAAGGATCTTTCTTATACACTGAGGGCATGTTCTCCTCGGTGCAAAGACTGATCTTTCTTTGGTGTGTGCTTCGGAGCTCTGTTCCTGTAGCCAATGGGTGCGCACTCATTGGGGAACTTTGGAGTAATCTGCACTTTGCACCCAAAAGCTCTGGATCACCTGTCCTGCTATCTGGTGGGTGCTTCTCATTCGGGGGACAGGGATGCGTTCTGCACTTGGGGTAAACCATGGCTATACCTGCATCCTTGAAATCAAGAAATAGCTTGTAGCAGATAGGACTAGTCCTCGACGGGGGAAGTTTCCTTATCTGTGAAGTCTTGAGATCTTGGATGAGCCTTGGGCCTTTTGTGGTTAGGCCTCATAGTAGAACATTCCCGAAGTTGGTCCGTTATCCAAGCCCATTTGGGTTTCTTGCTCTCCAAGAACTACGTATGGCTTGATCCCCTATAAATACCGGGGTACGTAGGCCGATTGGGGGGTTGAAAGTCGAGAGCTCTGAATAGCCGCCACTAATCCTATCGATCTCAGCCACCAATCACAAACACGCCACCACTCTTTTCGGCAAAGAACCACCGCTGTAGATCTTGTTTCTGGCGAAGTACCTCGAATTTTGTTGTTACCAAATTCCTCCGTCAACAAATTGGCGCTAGAAGGAGGGGAGCCAATCAAGATCTGAATCTTAGGAGGAAAAGATGTCGCACAATCAGTATGGAGGTTTTAACGAAGGAGATGACTACGATTCTGAAGATGATCAAGGGGATAACCAAATTCGTGATGAAGCTTATGTTCCGGAGGAAATCTCTGCTCCTCCGCACCATCAAGGAACTCCAATCGCCGCCGCCGGCCAGCCACCTGTTCTTATCAGTAACGCGGCGTTAATGGAACAGCTGTATCGTATGGGAGATGCCCTAAATAATTTCGGAGCAAGATTGAGTTCGGTGGAGGAAAATCAGGGATCATGGAGAGAATCTCGGAACATCCCGCGAAATCATCGTCGGTCAGGAAAATCCCCTCAAATTGAAGAGGATTCCCGAAGGAGGGAGGAAAATCAAGAAAGGAGATTTCAGGTGGTCACTCCTCGAAGGTTAGATTATTCTGATCCTATTGTTGAACATCCTAGTGAAGATAATTCCGAGCGCAGGTTGACGAATCCTCAGGAGAGGGCGCGCCCTCATCCTCATCGTTCAGGGCGCACCCTAGGTGAGATTCAAAGGGATGAAGAGCAAATGGCTAGGGAAAGGAGAGATTATGCCAGTTTGAAGGAACGCCCGGGAATAAGGCTTAATGATGATGATTTAAGGATGGTACTTCTTGAGCAGCAAAAGAAAAGTAAGCATTTGGAATCAGAGGAGTTCCCAAGGGAACCCACAACCTTATGGAAATCCTGAAGGTCAGCAAACCCAAACCCAAGAGGATGTTGTGATTCAACCGCAAGCAGGAGCTCAAGGAGGCGCCCATACTGCGACTTCGCCTCCACCTCCATCTCCGGGGGGTACTCAAACGGTGGCACAACCAAATATTCAGAGTATTCCCGGAGTGGGAACATTTAATGTGGATGATTTGAAGAAGCTTTTAGCTCATTTGGATGGAGGAAGAATATCCGCTACAGCACCAACATCTTCTCCATTCTCAGTTGAAGTAAGAGAAGCACAACTCCCTACAGGATATCGATCTATGACTAATGACCTTCGATTTCATGGAAATGCTGATCCCGTGGAATTCTTGGGTCGGTTTGATATTGAAATGGATGTCTATCAAGTAACTGATTTGGCCAGATGCCGGTTATTGGCGGCAACATTTAGGGAGAGTGCGAAACAGTGGTTTCAGAAGCTTGGGCCAGGAGTGATCACGTCTTGGCAGGTGATGAGGAATCTATTCTTGACTAAATTCCAGGCAGCAGTGAAGTATGCTCCTCCCGTCACTACTTTGGCTAATATTAAGCAAAGGGAAGGAGAAAGTCTACAATCTTACTTCAAGAGATTCAACTCGGAATCTACCTTGGTGAGAGGAGCAACCGATGAAACACTAAAAAGCTTCCTGATAGCTGGTTTGTCAATGGGAACTGATTTCTGGAAGCATTTACAAGGACGCGATCCACCTACTTTGGCAGATGTGTTTGCACAAGTTGAATCCTTCAAAATTGTAGAACAATCCTTGGCAGATAATCGAAAAACAGACAGTCAGGGAAATTCTAAAGGAAAGGGTAACAAGAGGAAAGATCGGTCCTTGAGTCCAACCCACCGTACTGGGATCAGTGCTAATCGTGTGAATTCCACTGAAGTTGGACGGAATTGGGGACCACCGGATACCTACACCTATGATAGGAGGGAAATCAATTATACCCCTTTGGTTGCCTCTATCGAGCATATTTTTGAAGTAAATAAAGATAAAGGATTCTTCAGAAAGCCGGAGCCGTTAACTTCTTGGCAGAGCCGAGATAAGAAGAAATATTGTGATTTTCATGAATCTTCAGGACATAATACTTACGAGTGTCGGCAGTTGAAGGATGAAATTGAAGACTTGATCAAAGAGGGATTCCTGATTGAATGGATTGTCAGAGAGGTGAAAAAGCACAAGGAGAACTCAGATAGAAAGGATGGAGGGCGCGCCCTTCGGAATAATGATAAGCCCGAAGAGAAGAAATTTGTCAGAGAAGGTAGCATTCATACAATATTTGGAGGACGGCACTTGGGAGGAGATAGTAATCATGCTTTGGAGAGATATGCAAGAGAGGCAAAGTACCGACCTCTCACTAATGTAAATAGCTTGGAGTTGAGGCCGCCCAAATTATTTAAAGGGGAATGTGTGGATATTACTTTCACTGAGGAAGAAGCTAGATGGGTGCACCATCCCCATAACGATGCTTTGGTGGTAGCAATCCAGATTGGTTCCAAGAATGTGCATAGAGTTCTTGTCGACAATGGAAGTTCCGTAAATATCCTATACTACAGTACTTATAAGAAGTTGGGACTTCCAGATAAGGATATGATTCCAGACAATGGTTGGATATATTGATTTTCGGGCGAATCTGTGAAAGTTATGGGAACCATCAAATTACCGGTAACTCTTGGTGAAGGGGTTCTCTCTGTGACCCAAATGATGGATTTCATGATTTTGGATGTAGAATCATCCCATAATGCTTTGATTGGGCGCCCTCTATTGAAGGAAATGAAGGTTGTAACCTCTATCTATCATCTTGCAATGAAGTTTCCTACGCCAAACGGTGTGGGAACGATCCGAGGATCCCAGCATGACTCGAGAGATTGTTATCACAAGGCAATCAAGGGATTCAGGAGAAAGCATGATGGAGGGCGCGCCCTCAATGAAAGTAGTTCAGGAGTTATGATTATTGCTCCTAGGGAAGTTAAAGTCCATTATCTTGTTCAAGAGCCAGAGGAGGAAACGCCTTGCTACAGGGCACGTCTTGAGGAGAGAATTCCAGTACTTGATGATCTTCAAGATGGAATTCTAGAGGAAATTGAAGAAGATTCAGAGGAGGTGATTTCAGTTAATATCAGAGGTGAGCAGGTCGAAGGGAGGCGAATGTTACTTGAAGGTTTGGTGCATACCTTTGTTGAGGAAGACTTCCCTCTTAAAGAGGATGCAACACCAATCGAGGATCCGCGAAGTTTTGATTTTGATCTTGATCCGAGAACACCACAGCCTGGGGAAAAGACTGGTCCTGTAGAGGATACTATTCCAATTATGGTGGATAAGAAGGATTCGAATAAGGTTTTGAAAATCGGATCTCAGTTGAATTCCAAGTTGAGAGAAATGCTCACTAATTTTCTCTTAAATAATCTGGATGTCTTCGCTTGGAGTCATGCTGATATGGTGGGGATTGACCTGGAAGTCATGTGTCATCATTTAAATATAGATCCCACCAAGAAAGGAATTCGCCAGAAACGTCGACCTGTGAGTGGAGAAAGAGCTATAGCATTGAAAGAGGAAGTTGATAGGCTTCTAGAAGTCGGATTGATTAAGGAGTCGTATTATCCAGACTGGCTGGCTAATCCAGTTTTAGTCAAGAAGCCAAACGGAAAATGGAGGACTTGTGTGGATTTCACAGATTTGAACAAGGCTTGCCCTAAAGACAGTTTTCCTCTTCCTCGAATTGATCAGTTGGTGGATGCTACGGCTGGTCATGCTCTTTTGAGTTTTATGGATGCTTACTCAGGCTACAATCAAATCTTAATGTATGAGTCTGATCAAGAGCACACTTCTTTCATCACGGATAGAGGGCTATATTGTTATATTGTGATAGAGTATATTTTTATATATATTTTAGATGATTTTATTCTCATATTTATTGTGTTTTGCATTTATTTGGATTTTTATTTAATAGATTTTATTGTTTTATTGTAGGAAATAAAGAATTCATGACTTGGAAGGATTTGGAGCAAAAAGAGCTATTTTGGAGATAAAATAGGAGAAAATTCGTACTACATGGGCTGCCTGCACTGTTTTGGCCATATCTTGAGTTCCAGAAGTCAGAATTTGACGATCTTACTGTCCACGCGAAGCTTGTGGAATTTTCTTTAATTCAGAGGTGGTCCAGTAATCAAAATCCAGTTGGAAGAGCCCAGAAATAGAGGAGAAAAATCAGTTACGAATTTTACAAGAAAATCCAGCAGCTTCCAGAAATTCAATTTGAAGTGGGAAACTTGCCATCTTCTATTCCAACTCTAAGAAGGCAATTGCTTGTAGGCTAAATTGAGAGCCTATATAAACACATCTTGGGACACATTATTGAGGATGAAAATTATTAGGGATGTAATATTAGATCAGATAATATAGTTTTAGAGTAGATTAGTATTATTATTAGTTGGAGATGTAGAGAAACACCATGACTCTTCTTTTGGGTGACAACATTGAAGTTTGAAGGTTTTGTTCTCTTAATCTTTTCTTTGTTCTTATTAGTTTAATTATGTTTTCTTGTTTTACTAGTTGTTTTACTTGTTTAATTATTAGCGAGTAGTTATTTCTAGGGCTTAAAGGGAAGCCATGTTTGCACTAATATTGGCATGATTTTCATAGTGGTTTGATTGGTTATGGTTAATTCTGATTGATATGTTTTAATCATTAATTTGTGTAATTGGCCAATATCATGGATTAATTATATGCAAATAGGGGTATGGATCGAGAGATTTACTTACTAGAGGCACACATACGATTAGCAGAATTGAATTTGAGTGCGGAAGCATCATTGGATTTCTGAGAGCGTTAATACTTGGAAGAGATTAACTTGACTCTAATTACGTGATTGATTGAATTACTAAAAGTGGCTAATTGTGTTGAATGTTTCGAGAGTGTTAATGCTTGAAAGAGATTAACATACTCTAGTTATAGGATCACATTGATTGCTTTAGCTTAAGAGCCAATTGTGTAAGCATGGTGGACCTGATTGCCCTAGGTTTTAAATAATTTGTTTATTTTATCATCTGTTTAATTAGTGTTAATTTAGTTTAATTAGTTAATTAATAATTTCACATATTCGTCTGACCCTTGAAACAATTAGCGATAACTGAAAAGGAATTAGTAGAACCTGTCTCCTTGTGGATTCGACCCGCTTGCCATTTGTACTAGCAATAGACACCGTGCGCTTGCGGTTAGGTATAATTTGACACATCAAGTTTTTGGCGCCGCTGCCGGGGAGACAGCGAGTTTCTATTGATTTTAATTTAGTTGTTTAGATTGTTTCCATTGTCTCATTGGAACTTTTGTTCCAATTGAGGCAGATTTTACGTTTTCTTGGCTTTGTTGAGAGTTTACAGGTTTGTAATGGGTGAAGTTGATACTTTTGCACAAGGAGTTGCACTCTTATCTTCCCTAGTAGAGGCACATACTCGAGAAATTGCCTCATTCAGCCCTACAGAGCCCACTATGCGTCCAATGAGTATCAATGAGATGTCAAAAGTGGCCCCTAAAACTTACAACTTCTGTCAAATTTGCGGTGTGCAGGGTCACTTTGGTTTTGAATGCTCTTACAATGTCTATAATTCTCAGAATGCTCAGTTGGGACAAATGAATTCTTTTGAAGAAGGATATGGGTACAATCAGTATTCAAACACTTTTGATCAAGAATGCGTGAATCAACCAGATTTCTACTATCAGGACAATGGTGCTCAAAATTTTTTATATCATAATCAGCAACAGTTTGAGCAACAATATTATCAGTCATATGAACAGCCGCCACAGCAAGAATATCAATATCCTCCTCTACAAGAAGATCTACATGTTTCTCAACCCAGTGTAGATGTGCAAGCTGATCAGACAAATGAGATGTGGGATATCTTGAATAAATTGCTAAAGAGTTCTGAAGAACAAGCTGAGGCGATCAAAGAATTAGAAACTCAAAGTTTGGCGATTGAATCTCAAATTGCATAGTTGGCTAACTCTTCTACTACAGGGCAGCTCGACTATTTACCATCATCATCTATCCGATCCGAAGAGGACATGACTGCTATCAATCTCATAAGCGATCAGGAATATGATAGTTTCTCCATGTATGTTGATGATGAGGCCATTGATAAAGAGAAGGAGCATGCCACCGATGACGAGATCAATGATGTTGTTGTTACCGAGGACAATGTGACTGATGATGAGGCTACAAAAGAAAGCAATACAGAGATGGTTGTTGTTTCTCTTCCACAACCTGTGACTAAGCTGCCATGTATTGATAAATTTGTTTTCGGTCTGGCCTCTACTTACAAGGCTTCTTTGCTCAAGAACACTTATTTCAAGGTTGATGTGATAACAAATATTGTCCAAGAAGATCTTTCTCAAATTCTGGTTGAGGATCCATACAAAGTGGCTCATACGTTTCAAGCTCGAGAAGAGGGAGAAGATGGAAGTGTCGGCTTAATCTATGATGTGATAAGCCAAGATGTCCGAATGACTCCAGTGAAAGTGAGGAGTGAAGAAAAGCCACCACCAGAACCTCCACCTTATGTCAAGGGAGTTCAATATTTTCGTGGTGTTGAATTTTATCGCTGTTTTATCACAAAGTTTTCCAAAACTGCACAAGCACTCAATTCTCTATTGCTAATTAATGACATATTTTATTTTACTAATGCTTGTTTGGAGACTTTCTGCAGGATAAAGACAATCACTAACACTCTTGATACTTTTTGTGGTGACGAGTTTATGATCGAGAAAGTGGATATTACGCCTTTTCCGGAGTATTTTTGAGGAGGTCAAGCTAATGACTCTAAACAATCGCTTCGTGGGAGGGAACCCATGCATTAGTGTAGGAAAAAAATTGAGCGTTGTATGAAGAAAAAAAAATGAGTGTAGTGAAAAAAAAAAAGAGAGAATATCAGAATGCGCCAGCGCCAGATGCGCCAGACCAGCGTAGGAGCGCCGTGTAACGCAGAATGGAACAGCGCCACAGGCGCCCAGCCAGCGCAGGAGCGCCCAGAAACGCAGGTTGAACCTGCGTGTCACCCTTGTTTCCGCGCCTCTCACCCCTGAAACGCAGCCTGCTGTTGCGTTATACCCCTGTCTGCCAGAATTTTTTCCCGAAATTTAGTGTTTTAACCTACAAAATTCCCCCAAATTCAATCCTAACCCAAATTCTTTCAATCCCTAATTCCTATATCTATCCTACATCAAATCCTAACCTCTCCAAATCTCTCCTACACCCAATTTTTTTTTTATAACCTCTCCATCATCTTATATATATACCCATCTATAAATACAAATCCAATTCCTCTTCTACTTCTTTAAATCTCTAAAAATTCAATTCTAAAGAGGAATTAATTGCAAGTTCACCTCTTCAATTCGTAGTGGGTTTATTTCTTCTCTCAAATTTTATTTTGATTACGAATTTGTGTTCTTGTAAATTGGGATTTATATTATTCTTGATATATTGGGGTATTTTTGGTGTGATATTGCTTGGTAATTTTTGGTGGAGCTTCTTTTGTGTTGGGTATTGATTCTTTTGGCTCGTAAGCATGGGAGAGATAGTACTAATGTTGGAAAATTTTCGTTTTCGACGGTGGAGGTTAAATTTAATCGGTTGATGTGAGGGTAATTGCTAAGGAAAGGGGATTTTGCGAGGAAAAAAATTGTTGGGTTGGTTCATATGATTGGTGAGTGGTTCGGGAGTTTTATGCCAAATGCAACCGTGATCACCTACGGAAGTGGTGAGTGGGTGGCTCCTAAGCGACTGAGGGGTGGTTTTCACACATGGCACCTTGATTCCAGGGGAGTTTTCTTTCTTTTCTTTTTAGTGTAGTTTTATTTTGTTTTTAGTTGTAGTTTTGTATCTTGTTCATTCGTTCATTGGGGACAATGAACCGCTTAAGTGTGGGGAGGTGTTCTCGGTGTTCTCAACGTAGTGTATATATATATAAAAAAAAAATCCAAAAAAAATTTAAAAAATTAAAAATACCAAAAATAATTCTAGCCATGCAATTTGATTAGTTGTTGTATTTTGCTTGATACACCCATGCATGCGTAGAATTCTTGTGTTTATTGACGCTTTTGTATGAGAAGTGACGTGCTTTGTTCTTGTGCACACACTTACACTAGTAAGTTGAAGCTGGTAGACTTAATTGGATGTTGTAAGTGATTAGAATGACATGAATATGTGCAAGATGACTTGGTTTTCATGCTTTGAGTACAAGTAGGTGCGTTAGAGAGTCTTGTTACTTGGGATTGATTATGTTTTGTCACACCAAGTGAGTTTTGAGCCTATATGCATATCTTTTGCATGATTTTTCGTTTGCTTGAGTGTCCACATGTTGTTTACATTGCTAGCACTTACTTGAGATCTTTCTTGAAATGCATGATATTACTTGATGATGAGATGATAAAGGCAATTAGGTATAACCTCGTATTTCCCATATTTCCACACCTTTTAAACATGATCAATTAGTTAACCCTTTGAGCTTAATCCTATTCTTTCGGTGACACACTACATTACTTGCCATTATCCTTTTTTATTCTATTGGCCTTACAGTAATTTTTGAACCTAAATTGTCAAAGGCTAGTATCGCGCTTAAGGGAGTAATAAGGTGTTCATAAAAGGGGGGTGTTGATGAGTGGATTTCGTAACAACTTTTGAGAGGTTTATGGTGAGTTGTAAAGGCTAACGATCAACTAATCTATGGAGAATGAAGGTTTTTTGTAGGGGTTGAACTGAGCTCGAGAGCGTTTACAAGAATCTCGCGAGTTCCCTTGAGGCTTGTGTCGTGTGTTCTCAAGAATCTCGTAGGTGTCTCGCAAGGCTTGTAACCGTGTTCTCAAGGTGCCTACGTACCCTTGTATATATAGGGATCAAGTTCACGTAGTTCTTTTTAGACTAGAAGTCTGGTTAGGCGGCAATAAACTAGGTTCCTAATTCGTGGGGAACTCCTTTTCTCCAGATTTCAGCCACGAATAGGCGACCTAAGTCGAATAGAACTCAAGTTCTAGTCCGACTAGGAGTATGTTTACAAGTTCTCGTCCTATTAGATGTATTCAAGGATCATCTGCGCCCAAGGAATACATTCCAATAAGGAGTTGATGTTCATGACTTGCTCCTAAAGAATAGGAGGCTTAATCATACTAGAATTCTGCTGGAATAAATCTGTTCTCGTAAAGGAAGCTGTCTCTCAGGAACCTGTCTGCAGGAACCTGTTTCTCGGGAAGCTGTCTACAGGAAGCTGTCTTTCGGGAACCTGAACCTGTCTAGATCCATTTCACGTGCTATTTAGCCCCATTTAACTTAAGGGACCTCAATCATAACCCATATTAATCATACGGATTGGATCCTTAAGCCCAATGGGCCTAAATCTAACCCATGGAGATTTTGGGCACAACAAGTACCCCCCGGTTCCTCGAAGTCATAGGATGCGAGAGGAACCTAAATAGCTTGATATTTTAAGATCCAATCCCTTCAGTGCTCCCATGTTTCTTCTGAGTGAACCATGCGGGTCTTTGTCTTCTTGTTTGAATCGTGACAAGGGCACAAAGTGAATCCAATTAGGCGCTGAGTGAATCCTTTGACAAGGGCACAAAGCGAATCTAATTGGGCACTAAGTGAACCTTAAGAATGTCAAGGGAACCACGTGAATCCAAATAAGGGCATAAAGTGAACCTAATTGGGCGTTATGTGAACCTATGCTGAGGGCACAAAACGAATCCAATAGGGCACTGGATGAATCCTTAAAAGGGACAAGGTGAATCGTAAGATTGTCAAGGGAACCAAGTGAATCCAAATAAGGGCATAAAGTGAACCTAATTGGGCGTTATGTGAACCTATGCTGAGGGCACAAAACGAATCCAATAGGGCACTAAATGAATCCTTAAAAAGGGCACGAGGTTAACCTGGAAAATCATAACTTGATTGCTCGAGAGGCTACTTCATCTGATAAGCTTCTTTTCATTTGACTATCTAATGTCTGTCTATCAGAGGTACTCTAGGATCAGCTGCGTCCTAGGAGTACTTTTCCAATGATGATTCTGCGTCTCTCTAGCTGGCTTCTTGATATCTCTGATGTCTATGCTCAGAAACCTGGTTCTCACGAACCTCTATCTCGGAACCTGGTTCTCAGGAACCTCTCTACAGGAAACTGTACCTGCACAAATAACAAATTTGTTAGTCTCGGGAGCATTTCTGTAGTTCCCATGTACTTCTTGTTGTTCTCATTGTTGTTGTTAGGCTAATTCGGGCTCTTCTGCGGGGAGGAAACTGGTTCATTCGTAATCTGCTCAGCTACTGGTTCATCAGGAACGTCTTGATACTCATAATCTCTTGACTGTCTTCTCAACTAATGCTCATTTCTCCACGTTAGGTCTTCATATCTCGTACTAGATCTATCTCCTCGCTCATACAATACTTGTTGATTGGAACCTACGACTTAATAGGTCTTAAATCTAGCCCATGGTGATTTTGGGTACAACACCAAGAAAACTAGAAAAAATAGGTTAGTAATACGAGCTGAAGAGCTCACATACAAGTGATGCATGTATGCAAGTATGAATGATTATTTACGTTATATATGTTGCTACCTTCTCAAGTGGCATATCAATTATCTACTTGACTGATTCAACTAACACGTTCGAGATCATAAATTAAGCATATATGTTACGTAAACTACAAACCTATAGGGCATGACAACATCCTAAGTACAAGTTCACATAAATTTCATTTCTAAAGATCATGGAATATACGCATTAAAAGCTACATGTATCTAAGCATGACAGAATATAAGCTCTCATTAACAGAAAATGTGCATGATAGTTAAGGATATAAAGGCATGAAAGTAGAACTTATCTGTGCTTCATTGTGCCGGTTTAGATCGAGATTCTGTTATTGAACCTGGAAGCTATTACATACAAGCTTCAGGTATATAATAATGAACCTGCAAGATGTCAGTTACAGGAAAATAACAAGGAATCTACTAGACACATATAAATGCAACTAGACCTGGAAGCTGTTACCTATGAGCTTCAGGTGAGTAACACAAAACCTGTTAACTAAAGGTAAATACATGGAACCTGAAATATGTTAGGTACATGTGCATTCTAACATCTAGAAACATAATCAATACATAATCATAATTTTATCGCACATAAGACCACAATAGCAAAGATGTTTAAGCATGACTTATGTATAGTAAGAGTTTGTTGCGTGTACCTGGGAGGTTTTCTACGAATATGTAAGCATAAAAGGAGAGGTATCACCTGGATCTTTCTGTAGACTGATCAGATGTGAAGTGGAAACCTTCGCTAAGATTTGAAAACTCATTGACATGTTCATGATGTAAGCGTGCTGTTCTTCAAGATGCTCAACTAAATCAATCCGTAAGGTTCTTGAACCAAATTGTGAGCTTCCTGGACCTGATCGTGAGGTTCCTAGACCAAATTGTGAGCTTCATGGAACTGATCGTGAGGTTCCTGGACCAAATCAGTTCCTGGATCTGAATTCTCAAAAGTTTGAAATCTTCAATTTACCATGTCCAATAGTAATTATACTATCCCCCAGTTCTTCAGGGAAGCTTGTCTTTGATGAAGAACTAACTCCGAGAAGCTTCACAATTCTTCGTTAATCTCTAACAAGTCATTGAATATTCATCCAGGAAGTTGAGTACTGTGTATTTTCTTCAAAATGCTCTATCAGATTCTTGTAGCTACTCTTCATCAAAATCTTCAACTATGTCAAATTTTCTTTAACGCTCGAATAAATACTATAACCTCTTCACATCATTCCTGCTTGTAGCTTTAACATGCCTTCTCCTTTCTTCTTTATCTTCTTACGAAACATGCTGAGAATGAACCTCTATAAAAATATCCCAATACAGTACCTCTAAGCTTACGCGAGCTAACTCATTGTAAGAAACAAGAGATACTTAAAGAGATTACTTGTGAGGTATTTCTCGCAGGTCACTGAATTGAATGAGGTATGTTCCTTGTTTTACAAGCTAAATGTATGACGTAATACAAGGAAAAGAACTACTCATAATTTCGTTGAAAACTACTAGAAAGAAATAGGTTTACTTGCTAGGAAGGTATACATGCACTACCCCTAGTTCTAAGAAGGAAATACATATATAAATAAAGGTCTCTCAACTATACTTTAAGGAAGCTCTCAAACTTTCAACTACTGGTCACCTCGAGCTATCCATTCCGCGAGCTTCCCGGCTTTAATCAATTTCTCAATTTGGTCTTTCAGTGCTCTGCATTCAGAAGTATCATGGCAATTATCCTCATGGAAGTCACAATATTTCTTCAGATCTTTCCTTGCTCCTACAGGTAAAGGTGTAGGCTTCACAAATATTCCTTCTTTCCCATAAACCATGAAGATGTGGTCTACTGGAGCGACCAAAGAGGTATAATTGTCGCACTTTGTCTTCAATTTTTCTTTACTTCTTTTGGAGGAAGCTCGATCCCCAATAACATATGCTTGCGGGCTTGGAGACCTCTCTCGCTTGATTCCTTTATGACTAGCTTCGTCTCCAAGATCTTCTGTTTCTCTCAACTTCAACAAGGATTCTTCCACACATTTATATAGTTCAGCTTGTTTGTAGAACTCAGATAGTGTACCGGGTTCACGTACTTGTAACTCCTTCCAGAAGTCTGAACCAGCTCTAACTCCAGCAATCAGGAAGCTCATAATGACCTTGTCAGGAGCTTTCTTAACTCTGGGAACCTCTACATTAAAACGTTTGAGGTACTCTGTCAAGGTCTCATCTGCTCTCTGCTTGATATTGGCCAAGGTATTGGTTGGGGGTGCAAAAGCGACGGAAGCTCTAAACTGAGTAACGAAGAGTTTTCCCATATTCTCCCAGGAATTTATAGAATCTGATGGTAACCTCTTAAACCATTGATGAGCTCCACCATAAAGGGTTGCAGCCAATAATCTACACCTTGTTGGCTCCTTAACTTGATAAACATCCATCTCAGTATTGAAACGACCCAGATACTCCACAGGATCCGTAGTGCCATCAAATTTAAACTCGTTTGACATACGATAGGATTTAGGTAACGGGGATTTTCTAACCTTCTTGGTGAATGGAGATGAGGTCATCGCACCTGTTATTGACTGCTTTTCTTCCTTGAGTTTCACTAGAATCTTCTTGATGTCTTCAGCATTCAAATCACTAGCTCCACCGTCCTTTGCTTCCTTATCTTTATCATCGGCTTCCTGTGAATCTGCTATACACGAATCGTTCGTGGTCTCGACTGAACTTGAATCATATTTAATTATCTCGATGGAAGGTTCCTTAATAGGAGGTTGTTTATCCTTCGGTTCACCATCTTCTTCACCTTCAGTATCTTTCTTTGGGTCTTCGATCTCTTCCTCAGCCTTTTCTTCACGTTCTTCTTTGCCAATGTCCAACTTCTTTGAAGAACTCTTAGCTTTCTTACCCTTCTTTCTTGATGCCAACTTCGACTTCTTCTTCTTCTTTGGTGTTATTTGTTCGAGGGTTGTAAGCCTTTCTTCAATCGACTTTAGATGCTCTAGGACGTCAGCAGGAGTAATCTTCTTCGCTTTCGGGGTTTGATCTTTCTCTACAGATTGTGTTGCTTCGCTATCAGAACTGCCTGCCATCTTTCCACTCTTAAGATGATAACTCTCCCCTCCTTCTAGCGCCAATGTTGATGAGTGGATTTCGTAACAACTTTTGAGAGGTTTATGGTGAGTTGTAAAGGCTAACGATCAACTAATCTATGGAGAATGAAGGTTTTTTGTAGGGGTTGAACTGAGCTCGAGAGCGTTTACAAGAATCTCGCGAGTTCCCTTGAGGCTTGTGTCGTGTGTTCTCAAGAATCTCGTAGGTGTCTCGCAAGGCTTGTAACCGTGTTCTCAAGGTGCCTACGTACCCTTGTATATATAGGGATCAAGTTCACGTAGTTCTTTTTAGACTAGAAGTCTGGTTAGGCGGCAATAAACTAGGTTCCTAATTCGTGGGGAACTCCTTTTCTCCAGATTTCAGCCACGAATAGGCGACCTAAGTCGAATAGAACTCAAGTTCTAGTCCGACTAGGAGTATGTTTACAAGTTCTCGTCCTATTAGATGTATTCAAGGATCATCTGCGCCCAAGGAATACATTCCAATAAGGAGTTGATGTTCATGACTTGCTCCTAAAGAATAGGAGGCTTAATCATACTAGAATTCTGCTGGAATAAATCTGTTCTCGTAAAGGAAGCTGTCTCTCAGGAACCTGTCTGCAGGAACCTGTTTCTCGGGAAGCTGTCTACAGGAAGCTGTCTTTCGGGAACCTGAACCTGTCTAGATCCATTTCACGTGCTATTTAGCCCCATTTAACTTAAGGGACCTCAATCATAACCCATATTAATCATACGGATTGGATCCTTAAGCCCAATGGGCCTAAATCTAACCCATGGAGATTTTGGGCACAACAGGGGGTTATTGATAATCATACCATTGGGGAATATTGATTTTGGTTGATGCTTGTTAGTCGAAATTCATAAAAATATCTATGGATCATTGTGTTTATTCCTTAGTTCTTCAAAAAAAAAAAGAAAAAAAAAGAAAAAAAACAGGAAAAAAATAAATAAATAAATTTGAGAGCATTCTTATGTTTGTATGATCCTTCTTCATTCGACTAGTCAAGTTATTATGTAAGGGTTATTGAAAAATCCAAGTGTGGGGAAGTATTTGTTTTAATAGAAAGGGAATTGAATAATGATTATTGTTGGGTACTAGCTTTTGACATTAACCTGTTTTAGCTTTACTTGACATACCTGGTCCCTAGCCCACGCTACAACCCGAATAAAGACCTTTTGATTGTCATCAGTGATGTATGTTGTGTTGAGAGTGAGATTGATTGCGAGTGTCAAGTTGTGTTTATGATTTTGTTGGAATTGAGTGATACACTTAACCTTGTTCTTGAGTGAATATTCGTTTTTGAGTGAAAGGTGAGTTATTACTTGTTTTGGCATAGGAGATCCCGGGTTTAGACTTAAAGATGTATTTCTTGTGGGCTTAGCATGATTACCAACGATTTTTACACTTGACATGAATTTTTATGACCTTCTGCATGTTGGTTGAGTAGACTACGTGAATACTTGCACTTTCGACACCAAGACATCGTATGTTTGCTTTGATTCTTAAGTTGATGTGGCATGAGAGGACTTGTGTGTGTGGTGTTGTGTTAGCATTGATCTTTTGCATGGTTGGATGAATTTTGTGGGTACATTCACTATAAACCCTCACGAGACAACACTCGTCCTACTAGGGCTGCCTAGGGGTTTAACGGCTTGTTGCATATGCTCAATGCAATCGTGTCATCTACGAAAGTGATGTTTGTTAGGACTTAGTTTTTATTTCACTTATTTGCCCGAGGACGTGCAAATGCTTAGTGTGGGGATGTTTGATAGAGTATATTTGTATATATATTTTAGATGATTTTATTCTCATATTTATTGTGTTTTGCATTTATTTGGATTTTTATTTAATAGATTTTATTGTAGGAAATAAAGAATTCATGACTTGGAAGAATTTGGAGCAAAAAGAGCTATTTTGGAGATAAAATAGGAGAAAATTCGTACTACATGGGCTGCCTGCACTGTTTGGCCATATCTTGAGTTCCAGAAGTCAGAATTTGACGATCTTACTGTCCACGCGAAGCTTGTGGAATTTTCTTTAATTCAGATGTGGTCCAGTAATCAAAATCCAGTTGGAAGAGCCCAGAAACAGAGGAGAAAAATCAGTTACGAATTTTACAAGAAAATCCAGCAGCTTCCAGAAATTCAATTTGAAGTGGGAAACTTGCCATCTTCTATTCCAACTCTAAGAAGGCAATTGCTTGTAGGCTAAATTGAGAGCCTATATAAACACATCTTGGGACACATTATTGAGGATGAAAATTATTAGGGATGTAATATTAGATCAGATAATATAGTTTTAGAGTAGATTAGTATTATTATTAGTTGGAGATGTAGAGAAACACCATGACTCTTCTTTTGGGTGACAACATTGAAGTTTGAAGGTTTTGTTCTCTTAATCTTTTCTTTGTTCTTATTAGTTTAATTATGTTTTCTTGTTTTACTAGTTGTTTTACTTGTTTAATTATTAGCGAGTAGTTATTTCTAGGGCTTAAAGGGAAGCCATGTTTGCACTAATATTGGCATGATTTTCATAGTGGTTTGATTGGTTATGGTTAATTCTGATTGATATGTTTTAATCATTAATTTGTGTAATTGGCCAATATCATGGATTAATTATATGCAAATAGGGGTATGGATCGAGAGATTTACTTACTAGAGGCACACATACGATTAACAGAATTGAATTTGAGTGCGGAAGCATCATTGGATTTCTGAGAGCGTTAATACTTGGAAGAGATTAACTTGACTCTAATTACCTGATTGATTGAATTACTAAAAGTGGCTAATTGTGTTGAATGTTTCGAGAGTGTTAATGCTTGAAAGAGATTAACATACTCTAGTTATAGGATCACATTGATTGCTTTAGCTTAAGAGCCAATTGTGTAAGCATGGTGGACCTGATTGCCCTAGGTTTTAAATAATTTGTTTATTTTATCATCTGTTTAATTAGTGTTAATTTAGTTTAATTAGTTAATTAATAATTTCACATATTCGTCTGACCCTTGAAACAATTAGCAATAACTGAAAAGGAATTAGTAGAACCTTTCTCCTTGTGGATTCGACCCGCTTGCCATTTGTACTAGCAATAGACACCGTGCGCTTGCGGTTAGGTATAATTTGACACATCATATTGGAATGCCGTTTGGTTTGATTAACGCTGGAGCAACTTATCAGAGATTGGTGAATATGATGTTCAAAGATTTGATTGGAAAAACTATGGAGGTATATGTTGACGATATGCTTGTAAAATCTTTGAAGGCAGAAGATCATGTAAAACACTTGGGGCAGATGTTCGAAATATTAAAGAAATTCAGGATGAAGTTGAATCCTCAGAAGTGCGTATTTGGGGTGGAATCCGGAAAGTTTTTGGGTTTCATGGTAAACCATAGAGGAATTGAGGCGAATCCAGCAAAAATTAAGGCTTTGCTTGAAATGAAATCCCCGTCTAGTGTGAAGCAGGTGCAGAGTTTGGCCGGAAGAATTGCAGCACTGAATCGCTTTGTGTCAAAGTCTTCGGATAAATGCAGAGAATTCTTTAAGGCAATCAAAGGAGCATCTAAGGATTTTGTATGGACCCCAGAGTGTGAAGAAGCTTTTCAGAAAATCAAGGAGCAATTGGGAAATCCACCGCTTTTGGCTAATCCAGTGGAAGGAGAAACTTTAATTTTATACTTGGCAGTGTCAGAATATTCCATCAGTGCGGTATTGGTCAGAGAAGGGATTGATCATCAGTTCCCGGTTTACTATGTGAGCAAGCGTTTGCATGATGCAGAGACTCGTTACACCAGCATGGAAAAGTTGGTTTATGCCTTAATCTTGGTGGCAAGGAAGCTTCGTCCTTACTTTCAAGCTCATAAGATCGAGGTTCGTACTGCTTATCCGTTGAGAAGTATTCTTCATAAACCGGAAGCTTCAGGAAGAATGTTGAAATGGGCCATCGAATTGGGGCAGTTCGATTTGGAATATACACCAAGGACAGCAATTAAAGGTCAGGCTTTGGCAGATTTCATCCTGGAGTTTGATTCAGAGACCGAGGAAAAGTCGCTTGTATTGGTGGAACCTGGAATTCCTCCAAAGAGGGCGCGCCCTCTTGAGGAAGTTCCCCAACCTTGGTGGAGATTGCATGTAGATGGAGCTGTGAACAATGGAGGAGCTGGTGCAGGTGTAATCTTGGTGACACCTGAAGGAAATCAGCTCATGAGTGCTGTTCACTTCAAATTCGAGGCAACCAATAATGATGCGGAGTATGAAGCTTTGATTAATGGGTTGAAGATGGCTTTGGAAATGAAGGTAGAAAATTTGATCGTGTCAAGTGATTCGGAGTTAGTAGTCAGGTAGATCAAAGGAGGTTTTCAGTGTAGAGGTCCAAGAACAGAGCTTTACATGAAGTGTGCACAGCGATTAATTCAAAAGTTTCGTGAAGTGAGATTGGAATGTATTCCTCGGGATGAAAATTTCAGTGCGGATGTTTTAGCCAAGTTAGGATCTCAGCAAGATGCTATGCTGTTGGGAACGGTTCCTCTACAGGTTCAAGAAGTGCCAAGTATTCCGGAAGTGGAAGTCATGGAAGTGGAAATTATCCCGCAAGTTACTTGGATGACTCCAATTATAGGGTATATTCGTAAGGGGATTCTTCCAAACAACAAAATTGAAGCAAGGCGACTTCGATATCATGCTTCCAGATTTGTAGAATATGATGGAATCCTATACAAGAGAGGTTTCAATCAACCACTTCTGAAGTGCATAGATGAGGATGAATGCAATTACATTCTTCGGGAGATTCATGAAGGAATTTGTGGCAATCACTCGGGAGGTGGTTCTTTGGCAATGAAGGTGTTAAGGCAGGGTTATTATTGGCCTACTATGAAGAAGGATGCCTATGAATTTGTCAAGGCATGTGATAAATGTCAGAGGTTTGCCAACTATTCAACGATTCCAGTAACTACTTTGACTTCCATGATAAGTCCGTGGCCATTCGCTATGTGGGGGATTGATCTCATTGGAGAACTTCCAAAAGCAAAGGGGGGTGTCAAGTATGTTGTGGTTGCTGTTGACTATTTCACCAAGTGGGCGGAAGCAATGCCTTTGGCCACAATCACTGCAAAGAAAATCAAGGATTTTGTGTTCAACTCTATTGTATGCAGGTTTGGGATTCCGTACAAACTTATTTCAGATAATGGAAAGCAGTTTGACAGCAAGGAATTACGGAAGTTATGCAAGGATTTGGGAATCAAGAAAGAGTTTGCAGCTGTGTATCATCCTCAAAGTAATGGACAGACCGAGGCAATTAACAAAATTATTAAGCATACTTTGAAGACGAAGTTAGAAGAAAGCAAGGGGAATTGGCCTGAGGAGCTACCCATGGTTTTGTGGTCATATAATACTACTCCAAGGACTACAACTGGGGAATCTCCTTTTGTGTTATCTTATGGGTGTGAAGCGATGATTCCTGTGGAGATTGGAGCAGGTTCTTTCAGGAGAGATTTTTATGATGAAGAAACTAATATGATAAATCAAAGGTTGAATCTGGATTTTCTGGAAGAGACAAGGACTAACTCACAATTGAGGTTGGCAACCTATCAACAAAGGATTGCAAGGTATTACAACAGGAAGGTGAAGACTCGTCCTTTTAATATAGGTGATTTGGTTCTTCGAAAGGTTATGCCAAATACAAGAGTTGCAACTCATGGAGTTTTTGGTCCGAACTGGGAAGGACCGTACAAGATCAAGTCTATCATTTGGGAAGGAACTTATCATCTGGAAGACTTGGATGGCAATACAATCCCAAGAGCATGGAATGCAGAGCATTTGAAGAAATATTATCAGTAGGGTGCGGCTTTGGCCCCCTATTGTATGAAGGCTTATATTTAAGTTATAGACTAGTATAAATAAATCTTATCCTAGTCTAGGGGGGTAGTACACATACACCTTCTTTAGTTCTAGTCGAGGCTTGTTGTTTTTATTTCACGTTTTTTATCAGGTTTATTCTCCTTAGCTCGGGGGGTAGTACATGTATACCTTCCCTTGTTCTGTTGAGATTTGAGTTTATTTGAAGATTAATAAAGTATATCAAGACATTTTTTCAAGTTTTTTGAAGATTTTTTGGGTTGAAGTACATGAGATCGTGCACCATGTCTTAGGGCGCGCCCTGTGACATTTTGTGTACTTACAAGCAATAATTGACAAGTTAAAGGAATCTTGAAAAAGGGGTAATGCCTTAGGGCGCGCCCTACAACATGTATGTGAAGATTTTTTGGTGTTTTTCTGTGAAGGTTAAAGACATTTTCTTGAACGAAATTATGAAGAAAAGGTTGCGCCCTCGTTAAGGGCGCGCCCTTATTGGAAAGATTTAACAGGAAAAATAAAAACATGGAGATAAATAATAAGCATAGCAAAGTTCAAAAGGCATTAAAAGTTAAGAATTACAATTTGCAGGGTTTTACAAAGGACCCGCACCTTAAGAGTGAATGTAGTTACGGACAAGTTTAAAGATGAAAACCCTAAGACGCGCCCTTAGGGGGTGAAGAAGGAACAACTTTGGAAGGAGAAGGCGCGCCCTGAGCATTATCAGGATGAATAATGGTGAGGGGAGATATTACTTCAGGAGCAGAGTTTTTGTTGGAAGGGTCAGATGCTTGGATTTCTGGGTCTTTAGCTTGCTCGGTTTCTGGGGGAGCCTTTTCAGTTGAAGGCGCGCCCTGAGGATCCCTGTCCAACCCTAATTCAATCCTCTTCGCCTTGATGGCACCTGCATGCACCCTCTTAAAATCTTCGATATCTTCAGCACTCTCCCGGCCGAATTTCTCTTCCCAGTTGTAATCAGGATCGTTTGCAAGGAAACCAAGAAGATAGAAGTCAAACCCAGCTTGGAAATTTCGATCTTCCATGGCTTGTTTCTCATCTTTCCAGCAATCAGCTTTTTCAATCTCAAGAGTGTCACATTGCACTTTCAATTCCTCCACCTCTTTCTCTAGCTTGTCATTTTTGGTATTCAAAAGAGTGCGATGTTCAATAGATTCATCCAGGTCATGCTTCAGATCAACAATTCTGTCATTTTTGGCATCCAGATCTTTCTTCCATTTATTGTCATTTTCAACAATCATCTTTGAATATTTCCTGTTTTCAGCCTCAAGCCTGTTAATATGAAGCTTTTCTTTGTGCACTTTCTGGGCGCGCCCTAGAGACTGAACCAGGAGTTGGGCTGAGGCTTTAATCATGGAATTCGTTTCATCATCGGTATTCATGTTTTGCCAAAGATCAATTTCTTTCTCAGTGACAAGAGAAGCAGCAACTGGCCCGATAAGGGTTTCCACATAGGAGGGCGCGCCCTCAGTTCTCTGTCTCTTGCCTTTGTTCACAGGGGGTTCATGGGTCTCAGCAATCCTTTTTGAGGGTCCAGAAGGTGGAATTACTGGGGAAGGCTGTTGTGGCTGTATAGGATTTCCTCTAGACTCAGAGGTGTCGGTCTTGTCTTCATGTTGTGACTTGTTGTTTTTCTTGGCAGCACCAAAGCCGTGGGGAATTTTAGGAGCCATTTCTGTGCAAAACGAGGAAAAATGGTTAGTTCACGCCTTAGGTAAAGGAAGCAGGTAATAAAGAGAAACATGCAACACATAATAATGCACTGTTATGTTAGGGCGCGCCCTACAGTATAATTTTGTACCTTCATCAGTATCAGAGTTTTCACTTTCATCATCACTAGATGATGAGGATGGAACAGCAATACCATTCCTGAATTTTTTAAACTTACAAATGGACCCAACCCTATCGGAAAGGATTCCAACCCTTTTTAAGTTTTCTTCAGTAATTAGATTTTGGAGGTTGAATTTCTCTGCTGCAATCTTGAGGACGGCTTTGGCCCGATGTAGGGCCGCGCCCTGAAGTTCTTTTTGAACTCTTCTATCTGTTTTGGTTTAAAAGAATTAATAAAAAAAGAGAAGAAGAAAGGAAATTCTTGGAAAGAGAGGTGTAGGGCGCGCCCTCACTTACACGAATTTGTGTTAAACTGAAGTCAAACTCGAGGAACATCCCAAATAAAGAAAAAAGGTTCTTTCCATCATTTAATGTGGCTAATTCTCCCTTCAGAAAAGCCCTTACTGTTGTGAGGTTTGTTGATTACCAGGTAATAATAACCAATGTTTGATTGACGGATGCTAAAAAAGTAGCTGATTTCTTGCATAGAGGGAGCACCGAAACCCAAGTCATGGTAGAGGATGAGTAAGCCTAGCACAAGTTTGTAGCTGTTAGGGGAAAGTTGGATTGGGGCTAGATCATACCATTCAAGGATTTTCCTTAGGTAAGGGTGCAAGGGCGCGCCCACACCTAGGGCAACGAGTCTCGGGGTAAGAACCATCCTTGGAATTCTGATATCTCCACCGTAGTTGAAAATATGGGGACGATGGTGGGAGTGAGGAATGGCCCAGAGTCCTTCCTGGCCATAGTATTTCATAGCCCATTCCACTTCATCATTGGTGGCGGTAGAAGACATGCCCACTCAGGCTAGTTTGCCTTGTTTCTTTCTAAGTTGGTTCTTTTCCTTTTCTGAAATTTCGTTATATCTGCCCCAGTCAATGTCAATCTCTTGGTCAAGAACCTCCCAATGTTCAAATGGGGTAGGTGATAAAGGTGGGGATGTTGGCTCGGAATTGATTAGTGGTGAAATGGATAAAGCAGAGGGCGCACCCTCTGTGGAATAGGTATCTGAAGAGTGCGAATCATTAGAGGAGTTGGAGTCTGGACTATAATCATTATCAGAGGGATCTGTATATAAGGGGTTTGGAGTTTTTTCAGACATTGGTGTTGGGGTTTTTATTTTATTCTCTAAACGGGTACTAAGGGGGATGTTGTTAAGGGAATCCTCACTGGAAAAACTCATTTTATCCTCGTTGAAATCTTCGATAAGGCGCGCCGTGTCTTCCGAAGAGACGAATGAGAAAAAAGGCCTCGGATAATTTGGAGGGGGAAAGGTGTTTGGGGGAGAATATGTCCCAAGACGCTTGTTAAGCACTTTAAAAGGGTGAAAGGGTGAAGACGCGCCCTCCAGCTGCAAAATTAAAGATAAAAGTTGAGGGCGCGCCCAGGAAAGAATTTTTAACAAGTTACAAGCAAAAGAAAATCTAAAAAGTCGATTATCCCTGAAGGATTTCTTAGGTTATAAAGCCATACATGACGCATCCTAAAATACAAAGTTAATGACGTGATGGTGCACCAGGAAAAGTTTTCTAAGGTATTCTAGAAAGGACAAAGAATCGAGATTACATTATGATATCTGAGGGATGCAAGGCGCGCCCTGTGTTAAAGGCGCGGCCAGAGAATTGATTAACAATATCAATTTATCAGGAACATATCTTAAAGAAGTTATAACAGTAAAAGAAGATCAAATGCAAATGCATACATATATACATACAAGCAATATTGAAGAACACGAAGATAACCAACAGTCAAAGTACGAAATCAGGCAAAAAGAACGGTGAAAACTTGAAATAAGAGCATCAAAACATACCTTGTAAGTTCTAGAATACGATTTGGTGAAGAAATGCACGAAAACGTGATGGAATTGGCCGAATTAGTGCTCTGAAAAGAGAAGTCACCGGAGAGGTTTTTAGAGAGAAGAAGAAGAGTAAAGTAAGAGAGAAGGGGGGTATTTATAGAGATTTGAGAAGATACTGGATGACAGCTGTGTGGCACGGGTCGGTTCAACTTCATAGGACGCGCCTTGAGGCAGGGCGCGCCCATAGGATATTTTGTGAGAATTTTGGTATTTTTTCAGAAGAATTCCATACATCATCTCTGATTTCATATGGAATTGGGGGGTAGTTGTTATAGCCAAAATTCGGTTTGGGTATTTTCAAGATGGATTCGGGTCGGTATCGGGTTCAATTTGGAATTTTAGAGAACAAATTAGGGATTTCTAGAAATTAGGGCGCGCCCTGGGGGGTTTAGGCCGCGTCCTGGGATATGGTTGGATTCCAGAATGACAATAATGTCGATTTCGTATTTGATTATTGAAGAATTCCCTCCTGTCGTATCTCAGGAGGGGGATGTCCGTCGTAGAAGGCCTCTAGGGGTTTTCCTAGATTTAAGGATCTTTCTTATACACTGAGGGCATGTTCTCCTCGGTGCAAAGACTGATCTTTCTTTGGTGTGTGCTTCGGAGCTCTGTTCCTATAGCCAATGGGTGCGCTCTCATTGGGGAACTTTGGAGTAATCTGCACTTTGCACCCAAAAGCTCTGGATCACCTGTCCTGCTATCTGGTGGGTGCTTCTCATTCGGGGGACAGGGATGCGTTCTGCACTTGGGGTAAACCATGGCTATACCTGCATCCTTGAAATCAAGAAATAGCTTGTAGCAGATAGGACTAGTCCTCGACGGGGGAATTTTCCTTATCTGTGAAGTATTGAGATCTTGGATGAGCCTTGGGCCTTTTGTGGTTAGGCCTCATAGTAGAACATTCCGGAAGTTGGTCTGTTATCCAAGCCCATTTGGGTTTCTTGCTCTCCAAGAACTACGTATGGCTTGATCCCCTATAAATACCGGGGTACATAGGCCGATTGGGGGGTTGAAAGTCGAGAGCTCTGAATAGCCGCCACTAACCCTATCGATCTCAACCACCAATCACAAACACGCCACCACTCTTTTCGGCAAAGAACCACCGCTGTAGATCTTGTTTCTGACGAAGTACCTCGAATTTTGTTGTTACCAAATTCCTCCGTCAACAATGTCTTCATCTACCATGTCATCATCTTTAAATAGATACTGATAACCATTTACAGATTTACTTCATCTCCTTGCATACAATTATGCCTCGCAACTTATCACCAGGTCCTTTGTATGTCACTCTGTACACCTCTGCCAATGCCTTAAAAAACACAATTTTAGACGAATTAATAGGAGCATATAAACACAAGCATTTCCATACAGGGCATATAATATACATATTATTCAAATTAATAGGATTAGAGTACTATGTGCAGGCATAATTGTAAACTATACCCTTGAATAGCTAAGAATACACTGCGGAGCATATAAAATATCGAAGGGGAGATACTTATTGCTATGATTGGAGTCACTAGACATGGGCCATTAGATTATTGAGCCAATCCACCACAGATATATATATATATATATATATATATATATATATATATATATATATATATACAAAATAAATAACTAACACAATTTTCTCCGAAGGATATAAATAATCCAATAAAGATTATCATACTTTTACACTTGTGAATACCCATAATATTTTCAACAAAACACGTCCAAGATATCTATATTCAATAAACATGGTTTCAAATACCCACCAGATCGAT
Source organism: Kitagawia praeruptora (assembly GCA_037693485.1). Taxonomy (NCBI): domain Eukaryota; kingdom Viridiplantae; phylum Streptophyta; class Magnoliopsida; order Apiales; family Apiaceae; genus Kitagawia; species Kitagawia praeruptora. The sequence goes on along the minus strand of CM075348.1, from coordinate 6,552,028 downwards.
ACTCCACTGATAGTGAAGTATTAGGATACTCCACTTGATCGTCCGCTATTCCAGAGTATCACGTTTGACGCTCAATTGGGTGAGAAGCATCACCATCACCATTGGGCTTTGACTCCAATTGTAACGGAGTATCTGACCAAAATGGTTATTCTGAAAATTGATATTTTGGGTAAATAAACAGTAAAAATGAGGTATTTGGGTCATTTTTTTTAAACATTAAACTAATAAGAGTCTTGCTCAAATGAGAACCCTTATTTATGGGTGAGATATGAGATCTAATCCTAGCCATACATTTTTTATATCTAATTAAATCCTAGCCCCACAATTAATATTTAAAATTTTATTTTTTTATTATTCATTTAATTCAACATCATCTTCCACAATCATTTCTTCCATACTCCGTTCACCATCACCGGCGACAAATTCCGGCCAATCCAGAAAATCACCACCGGTAAACAGAGAATCACCGCACTACCGCCATCTCCGACCACCACCTCCGGTCAGTGGCGGAGCCAGGCCCCGGAGTGAGGGGGGGCAAAATTGGCTAGTGAAGGGACATTTTATCGAACACTTGGGAGCGCGGAGATCATTAATATCACTAACTAATAATTCTAACAGATATATTCAGATTATATATTTAAACAAAGACACAAGGCAATGAATAATGAGCAACAATATCATAAATCATCTAAGAACACAAAATAATTAACTCATTAGGGGAGAAATTTCAAATAAAAACAAGTAAAAACTTACCTAGAGGTTGTGAGGGAGGGCCTGGGCTTTGAAAACTTTGGTATGGGCTAAGTTTAAAAAAAAAAAAAAAATTTAGGCAAAATTTTTTTTTCAGGGAGGGCATTGGCCTGTGCTGGCCCCAACGTGGCTCCGCCACTGCCTCCGGTCACCACCAACAAAAATCACCACCTGTAAACAGAAAATCACCACACTCCGCCACCTCCGGCCACCGCATCGCCGCCACCACCAACAAAAATCACCACCATATAACGAAAATCACCACAAGCAAAAGCATTACAAATCACCCCATCTCCTCCACCACCCCGCCACCACCTGCTACCACCACTAAAAATCACCACCAAAAACTGAAAATCACCGCAAGATCCACAACAACAGCCACAAAAATCACTAGCTTGATGTATTGTAACTGCTCAGATCACCACCTCCAACCAAAAAAAACATCATAGAAAACACAAAAATCACCATTGTAGCTATGCCACAACAACCACTGCACCACCGCCTCCATCACCATTGAAGCTCGCCTGCGGCGCCAGAATCACCAAAGCACCTCCGGTCAACACAAATTTCTGAAACAAAATAAAAACAGTCGTCGGGCTCGAAACTCTTCAATCTCTTCGTCGTCGTCAATCTCCGCCACATCAACACCAATCCAACTCCGATTCAACCGCCACGATTTTTGAGCAGTCATTGATTCAACCGAATCAATCTTCAGAATCGACGTTCGTCGTAAATTAATAGGAGATTGAGAGACAAATCGATAATTCAGATCTGGTTGTTCCAGCGGATGGGGCGGGGAGAGGCGGCGGGGCGGGTGGCGACAGGGGGGTGGGGGGTAGCAGGGGTGGATGCGTGAGCTTGTGTATGTAGTGTGTGTATTTTGTGTGTGTGTGTGTATGTCTGTTGTGTGGGTGTGTGTTAATATGTGGCTGAGATTAAAAGATTTAATAAAATTGAGGGCTGAGATTAGATCTCAGTTCTCATTTTAATTGGGGGTTCTCATTTGAGCAAAAACCAAACTAATAAATATTATTTAATATCAGATCTATCGGTTCGTTTGTCTATTTTAAATATTTACTGGTTAACTTTGCTATTAATCAGAACTTGTAACAAAAAATAAAAGGTACCAAATTACATAATTTCCATATATTTAATCATTATATTTTTTTGTTAAAAAAATTTATAGTTTAGCACTTATTAATTTCATAAATTTATTGAATGTATTAAGGACTATGATGTCTAAATACAAATGATTTAATTTAGTAACCACTTATTTTAAAAACATATTTTGATAAATCTTGCTAACACAATATATAACTAATTTAATTTGTATAAAAATTTATTAAAACTAGCTCAAAACCCGTATGATGCACGGATTTTCTTTAGTATTATATAATTTTATCCTTAATTTGAATTTATTTTTTAAGACTTGAATTTTGTAACTTTAAATTTTAAATGATTTGATTTGATAATAATTATATAAAAGTTGCCCATAAAATTTTTAGTTAAAGGAAGGATTTTATTTAGAAAATATAAAAAAAATTATACGTTTTAGCTAAAAAGGTAATCGACAAATTATTAGTAATTATAATAGTAATATTTTGTTTTATTAAATATAACCGCTGAGGGTTGATGGTGTAGCTCATGTGGTAAATAAGGACTATGCCTTGTCGAACCACCGTCGAACCACCAAGGTTCGATTATCCCCTATCGCATGTATCTACCGCATGTATCTGAACAGATACTAAGATAATAGAATCACTGTGGCAAAAAAAAAATATAGAACCGCTGGTGATATAATTGAAAAAAAAATTTAGTTAGAAAAAATAGCAAAAGCAATGTGTCTTAACGAAAAAGTTAATTGGTTAGTTAATAGTAATTGTAATATAATATTATTTTATTAAATAATTTCCTGATAATGTTTCTGAAAAAAGATAATGTGTTTTACTTTTTTTGAAAATGAAAATTACTTAGTTATTAAAAAAATAGAAAATTTTATATGTTTTACTTGAAAAAGGTAAGGATAATTATGTAAAAATAGGTACCGACCAACCATTTTAAGGTTTCGGCTATTATAATATATTCCCTCTGTGCCATAATGATCTTCTCATTTGATATGTCGGCACTGTTCATAACAAGAGACAAATTACTAATTTACGGCTAATTTATAAAACCAAATATAATCATGAGTGATATTGTTGGATTCGTATTTATGACTACTTTAATACATTGAAGTTTTTATATTGAATACTAATACGAAATTAAAGATATTAACGATTAAAAGTGTGCGTTGGCAAACGTGTCCAAGGGAAATGGGAAAAGTTTTTTGAGACGGAGGGAGTAATAACAAGTTAAAGGTATTGGTGTGGTACGGTACTTATTTAATTATTTTACTTTATAACCCTTAACTACTTTATTTAATTATAAAAAAGAAACAAAACACAATATTTTCTCAAAATATTACACGCAGCTCTTACCAATACTTTTTCTAAATAATAACTAATCAATTATCTTTTTTAGCTATAACTTTTTCTAACTTTTCTAATTACAATCTCTTCTTTCCAAAAATATGATCATTTTAATTAAAAAAAATTTTGTCAGGATCATTCTAATTAATTAAATAAAGTAATAATATTATAATTACTAATAATTAACTGGTTAGCTTTTTTAGCTAAAATGTAATATAGTTTCTAGCTAAAATATAATATAGTTTCTTACTAGAATATCTCATTTCTCCTAACTTAATTAACCAATTAATTTTTTTAGTCTAACTTTCCAAATTTACGAATGCCCATCCCAAAATCTAAGACACCGAAACAACTACTCCCTCAGGTCCATTATATAAGGCATTTGACTTTTATGCACGTAACTTTAGGTGCTTTGACTACATAGCTAAAATAATTATTTTTTAATTTTTCTTTTTTTGAATAAAAATATAATATTTTAATTTTTATTTAGAAAAAGAAATTTTAAAAAATAATAATTTTAACTATGTATTCAAAGCACCTAAAATTACGTGCAGAAAAATCAAATGCCATATATAATGGACCGGAGGGAGTACAATTAAATAAGAGAAGGCCGCCCAAACCAAAAATAGCCCAGGCCCGACAATCTATTGATTGAGAGTCCTGTTGCCCCCACTCTTCCAAACTCTATTATCCTCTCAATTTGTTTTCCACATGCTTTTCATCGAATTGAGTGAGTAACTACTATATCCTTTATATCCTTATTTATACTACTATATTAAATCAAAAATTGAAAATTTGTCAGTTTAATTTTTGTGTGCTTATCCTAATTATTAAAATAGCTAATAGCTAATAATATTATTATATTACAAAAACAACTAAAAAAAAGGGGTTAAATGGTTATTTGGTCACTGTACTATTCAAAAACTTTCAATTGGGTCACCAACCCAAAAAAGTTTTCAATCGTATAATAAAGTACTCAAAAACTTTCAATTGGGTCACTGCCGTTAGTCATTGGCGTTAACTTTAACTGAAAAACGTCAACTTTCAATTAGGTCATCAGTATTAAGTTTAACTTTCAATTAGGTAATCGGTATTCTAAAATTTTGAATAAATTTTTAAATTTTGAGAATTCTGAATTAAATTTTTTTGAATTTAATTTTTTGAATAAATTTTTAAAATTATTAATTTAAATTCTCAAAAAAAATTTAATTTGAATTCACAAAATGTACCAATTTATTCAAAAATTTCGAAATTTAAAAATGTATTCAAAAATTTCGAAAAAATTCAAAAAATATTTCAATGCAGAGGGAGAGTATATGTGTCTATATGCATATTTTTGGAACTACTTGCAGTCAAACTAACTTTATAAAACGCTCGCGATTCCCACAAACTTAACTCGATTTAATAAATTTATATTCAAAAATTTCGAAAAAATTCAAAAATTTTGAAAAAAATTCAAAAATTTCGAAATTTTGAAAAAATTTAAAAAATTATTCAAAAATTTAAATTCTTTCACGGCAGTGTTCTTTCATGTCAAGGACTACCGTCTATATATATACCAAGCTTTATACACATAATCCTTAACCGGAAAAATTCGAACTTATCTTACTATTAAAGCTTATAAAAAAATGAGTTTAATAACATTCAAATGATATGTTGTGTTGTTTCAATGCTAATAATAGGCGTGTTTGTGAGATATAATATTCAAATTTTTGAGTAATTTTTTAATTTTTTTTGAAATTTCGAATTTTTTGAATTTTTTCGAAATTTTTAAAATTTTTCGGAATTTTTGAATATAAATTTATTAAATCGAGTTAAGTTTGTGGGAATCGCGAGCGTTTTATAAAGTTAGTTTGACTGCAAGTAGTTCCAAAAACATACATATAGACACATACTACTCTACCTCTGCATTGAAATATTTTTTGAATTTTTTCGAAATTTTTGAATAAATTTTTAAATTTCGAAATTTTTGAATAAATTATTAAATTTTGTGAAATTAAATTAATTTTTTTTTGAGAATTTAAATTAATAATTTTTAAAATTTATTCAAAAAATTTAAATTCAAAAAAATTTAATTCAGAATTCTCAAAATTTAAAAAATTATTCAAAAATTTATAATACCGATGACCTAATTGAAAGTTAAACCTAATACTGATGACCTAATTGAAAGTTGACGTTTTTCCGTTAAAGTTAACGGCAGTGACCCAATTGAAAGTTTTTGAGTACTTTATTATGCGATTGAAAACTTTTTTTGGTTGGTGACCCAATTGAAAGTTTTTGAATAGTACAATGATCAAATAGCCATTTAACCCCTAAAAAAAGCTAATTACTAATATTAACGTAATTACATTCCGATTAAAATTCCTCCACCCGCATTGAGATTCTTCTTGGACTCTTTATTCTGCTCTGCTCCAACAACTCAATCACCTAGAAATATTATTTGTACTATATCTTCCATTTATTAATGGGGGTGTTTGGAAGTTAGAGGTTTGGGATAAAATTAGAGGTTTGGGGGTTGATTAGAGGTTTGACCAAATGAAACCTCTAATGTGAGTGTTTGGTTGTTAGAGGTTTGAGTTAGAGGTTTGGGATCAAAAAGCTAATTTTGAAAAAGCTCCTTTTAGGAGCTTTTTCAATTAGAGGTTTGCTATGTGTCACAAAAAGTTATTCAAAAAGCTATTTACCAAACACTTTTATTCAAAACAGCTAATTTCAATCCGCTAGTCAAAACAGTTAATTCAATCCGCTAGTCAAAACAGCTAATTCAATCCGCTATCAGCTAACAGCTATCAGCTAATTGCCAAACAGGGCCAATATTTGTTTTCTAATCAAAACAAGTTACTTTTTAATTTAAAACATAATCTTACAATCATTAATATACCCAAAAACATATTTTGATAAATCTTGCTAGGGCTGTTCACGAACAAAGTTTTTAACGAACAGTTCGAGCTTGGCTTGATAAGAGCTCAGTTCGGCTCGAGCTCGAACAAGATTTTTGTTCGTTAATCTTAACGAGCTCGAGCGGAGCTTTAGGATGTCCGGTTCGAGCTCTGCTCGTTAAAGCTCGAAAAAAATCAAAATTTTTACTTTTTATTTTTTATCTTCAACCAAATTAATTTTTATTTTTTGAAAATTTGGGAATATCACTAAATTAGATATATCTTGAGTTTTGACATCCGTACGATTGGATCGTTGAGAAATATTTTTAAAAAAATAGAAACAACAATTCGTGAAAAAGCACTAGTTGAGTATTTTTGTGAATATCCCAAAATAATACATTGCAAGTATTATAAGCACTTTGACTTTTTACACGTAATTTAAGGTGCAAATTTTTTTTAAGTATAATATATATTTATTGATATGGGCTAAAAGTAAGCCCTAAAGACACATTTAATGTGGCATTAATTAAACCTAGAATGGTCCAAACGTGGGGCCCACCATATGGGCCCAAACCCTAATTATAATATTAATTTCGTAATTAATATTAAGGGTAGTAAAACAGCTCAGCAAATAAGAGTCAAACAAGAATATGATTCTTGCCTGACTTAGCCTCCAAGATACATATTCTAACATGGAAACTGATTCATACATGGAAGGAGACTAGAACCTTCTACTAGTCGGTGACTTGCCCACCAAGTCACCAAACCCTACTACGATTTTAGGGTTTCTCAGCCTATATAAAGGGTCTGACCCCTCATCTCAGAACTACGTTTTATTGGCTTGATTCTCTAATACAGAGATACGTAGGCATTCTGTGAGGACCGTTTAGTCTCGAACGCAGAAGCAGCCATAAGAGCACGAAGCTCCCGAACCCTAGCCGTCATAATCATAACCTAGTTTTTATTACACAACATTTGGCGCCGTCTGTGGGAAGAAGACATCAACCATGGTTCAAACACGAAGAACTGCACCAAGCACTACAGAGCCAATTGCTACCGAGGCTCTACCTCTTAGCTCTGCTCCGCCCCTTACTGAACAAGTACTTCCGACATCTGAGCAAGTACCTCCGACATCCGGGACTATCGTTCCGTATCAAGTTTCTCAACCCCTAGGGACGACTACCCATGTTGAGAGTACGCTACCTCCGATTGTCCACACAGTTCCAGGGACTAACCCCCCTCGGGTTGGGATTTCTTCCCTGATTGTAGACCCCAACAACCCTGCACGAGGGGTTCAGATCCACACTACGGATCTCCCCATAAGCACCAATCCAATGTATGGGATGCCCAATTACGGAGCTGGACCGAGTGGACATGCCCTGTATATTCGAGATCGAGATTATCGCGATTTTTCTGGTCCTTATTCAGATGAATCATCTTCTGGCGATGATTACGAGCGTGATGAAGCTCCGAGGAGGCGACGTGCAAGTAAAGAGCCTATGGGGAGAACTCGAACTATCCATGATGGACTCCCTTCAACAGTTGCTGAGAGGATTAAGGCTTATGAAGGCGAGATCCTAAAATTAAAAGAGGATATGGCCAGGGAGCAAGCCAGATCAAATCAGACTTTGCCACCTCCCACGTCAGGACCGATTCCCTTTATAGATCTGGAGAGGCCTCCAAGGAGGCAAAGAAGGGCTACCGTCCCAACTGGAAGAACTACAAGGGTGGAAACCCCTAAGAGCAACCCCAAGGATCTGATGCCACTTGGGGACCCTGATGATCCCACACCTCCATTTACTGAGGACGTGATGAATGCTCGTATCTCGAAGAAGTTTAAGATGCCAACTATCAAGGCTTATGATGGAATGGGTGATCCTGCAAACCACGTTAGAACTTTCTCAAACGCACTGCTGTTGCAGCCTGCAAGCGACGCTTTGAAGTGTAGGGCTTTCCCTCAAACTTTGTCAGGCATGGCTCAAAGATGGTATAGTCGGCTTCCTGCAAACTCGATTGGTTCCTTTAAGGAGTTGAGTGCTGCTTTCATTAGTTAGTTTATCAGCGGAAGAACGCATGAGAAAAGCTCTGCATCTCTTATGTATGTGGTACAAGGGAAGAACGAAAGTCTGAGAGACTATCTTAAGAGATTCACCAAGGAGACTCTGAACATCACTGATCTGGACAATAAGGTTGCAATGGTAGCCTTGGAGCATGGTACCACCGACCTATACTTTAAGAGATCATTGGCAAAGCATCCCCCGGAGAATATGGCTGATCTCCAACGAAGGGCTGATAAGTACATCAAGGCCGAGGATAGCACGAAGAAGGATGTCACATTAGGCAATGGTCAGGGGAACAATGATACGAAAAAGCGCAAACAAGGGCAGGAGTACGATGTTAGGGACAAGTATCCCCGAACTAGCAAAGACTCTGATTCGCCACCAAAAAAGAGCTTGGGACCAAGGTTCTCTGACTATGTAAGGTTGAATGCCCCTAGAAGTCAAATCTTGTTAGAAATCGAGAAGGATAAAGACTTCCGATGGCCGAAGCCACTCAGGGGTGACCCCGCAAAGAGAAACAAGGATCAATACTGTAGGTTCCACCGAGACGTGGGACATGACACGGATGATTGCAGATAGTTGAAGGACGAGATTGAATTCTTGATCCGTAAAGGAAAATTGAATAATTTCACAAAGGGTGGAGATCATGGAACCCAAAGAGGGGATTACAACAGGAGAAACAATGACAGAAGGGATAATGATCGTGACCGTAACACGCAGCCCCGAGGGCCAGTTATCAACATGATCTGGGGAGGCCCGACAGCGGCCGGAACAACCCGCAATTCTCGAAAGGCATACACAAGGGAAGTGATGCATATTGTGGGAGAAGCCCCGAAGCGTGCTAGAACTGAAATCGTGATTGATTTTGATGATTCTGATCTGGAAGGGGTGAAATTCCCCCATGATGACCCATTAGTCATAACCCCTGTGATTGGGAACTCGGAGGTAAAACGAGTCTTGATAGACAATGGAGCTTCTGTTGACATTCTGTTTCATGATGCTTTTGTGAAGATGGGATATACCGATTCTCAGCTGACTCCAACTAACATGCCCATTTATGGATTCAATGGGGTTGAGTCCAAGGTCGAGGGTACTATCCAGTTACCCATGACAATCGGGCAGGAGCCTAAGGAAGCTACTCAAATGTTGAATTTTCTGGTAATTAAGGCAGCCTCGACTTATAACGCAATCCTGGGAAGGACTGGACTTCATGCATTCAAGGCTGTTGCCTCAACATATCACATGAAGATTAAGTTTCCAACCCGAAATGGGGTCGGAGAACAAAAAGGCGACCAGAAGATGGCAAGAAGTTGTTATGTATCCGCTCTAAGAGCTGATGGAGTTGGGGGGCAGGTACTCCCGATTGAAGACATGGATGTCCGTAGTGATGATGAACAGCGAGGAAAGCCAGCAGAGGATTTAATACCTATCCCTCTAGAGCTAGGCGACCCAGAAAAGGTTACATACATAGGAGCATCTCTGAAGGAACCCCTGAAGGGCGAATTGACAGCGTTCTTGCAAGAGAACAACGATGTGTTTGCTTGGACAGCAGCGGACATGCCAGGGATTGACCCCCAACTTATAACTCATAGGTTGAACGTCGATCCTGAACGGAAGAAAATAAAGCAGAAAAAGAGGAATTTCGCTCCTGAAAGGCAAGAGGCCATTAAACAAGAAGTTGATAAATTGTTGGAAGCTGGATTTATTGAAGAAATTCAATTCCCCGAATGGTTAGCTAACCCTGTGATGGTCAAAAAGGCAAATGGAAAGTGGAGGATGTGTATAGACTTCACTGATCTGAATGATGCGTGCCCAAAAGATTGTTTTCCTCTGCCTAGAATTGATATGTTGATAGATGCCACCGCTGGGCATGAAATGTTGAGCTTCATGGATGGTTTCAGCGGATACAATCAGATTAAGATGCACAAGGACGATATTCCTAAGGTATCTTTCATAACTGACTTTGGTGTTTTCTGCTATCTCGTTATGGCTTTTGGGTTAAAAAATGCAGGGGCTACTTACCAACGATTGGTGAATAAGATATTTGCCCATTTAATTGGGAAAACCATGGAGGTCTATATCGATGACATGTTAGTCAAAAGCCTACTCAGGGCAGATCACATAAGGCACCTTAGAGAGGCGTTTGAAGTGCTAAGGCACCATAAAATGATGCTAAATCCAGCCAAGTGTGCTTTTGGTGTTGGTTCGGGAAAATTTTTGGGGCTGATGGTTTCCAAGAGAGGCATAGAGGCCAACCCGGACAAGATTAAGGCTATTCTGGATATGGAGTCACCCCGCTCAGTACGAGATGTACAGAAATTAACTGGCCGAGTCGCGGCCCTAGGGAGATTCATCTCCAAGTCTGGTGACAAATGCTTGCCTTTCTTTCAGGCATTAAAGAAGGTGAAAAATTTTGAGTGGACCACAGAGAGCCAAGAGGCCTTTGAACAGTTGAAGAAATACATGGCTGAAGCCCCGTTGTTGGCCAAACCTACTCCTGGAGAGATTCTTTACCTATACCTGGCGGTATCCGAACAAGCATTGAGTGCTGTTCTTGTCAAAGAAGAAAAGAAGGTTCAGAAACCCATCTACTATGTGAGTAAGGTGCTACATGGGGCGGAATTGAATTACTCTCCCATTGAGAAGTTCGCACTGGCATTGGTTACTGCCTCCAGGAAATTGAGACCATACTTCTAGGCTCATAAAATCGAAGTCTTGACAGACCAACAGTTGAGAAGCATATTGCACAGTCCGAAAGCAAGTGGAAGATTGATCAAATGGGCCATAGAACTTGGAGAGTTTGATATCAAGTATAAGCCTCGGACAGCCATCAAGGCTCAGGCATTGGCTGACTTCGTGGTTGAATGCACTATTGACAACCAAGAAGTCGGGGGGCAGGAGATGATAACCACCCCTGAGAACGAGGATAAAGATGAAGAACTTATAGCTGACCAGAAAGAGTATTGGGTGCTCTATTTTGATGGAGCATCAAAAACAAAATCTAGTGGTGCAGGTTTGGTTTTGCAAAGCCCCGATGGGTTCACAGTTGAATATGCTTTGAAGTTGGATTTTCCAACAACCAACAATGAAGCTGAGTATGAAGCATTGATAGCTGGATTGGGGTTGGCCAGAGTCATGAGGGTCAAGAACCTCAAAGTATGTGGAGATTCAAGACTGGTAGTCTCGCAAGTGAATGGCGAGTTTGAGGCCAAGGATGAAACTATGGCAAAATACCTCAGAGTCGTGAAAGCTGCTATGACTCAGTTTGAGGAGTGCTATGTGGAGCACATTCCTCGGGAAGAGAACATTAAGGCCGATGCCCTCTCTAAGTTCGCTTCTTCTGAGATAGAGAATTACGCAGGTAGTGTTTACTTCCAGGTCTTGAAGGCCCCGACCGTCAACTCTAAGTTGGTAGCACCTATTGATATTGGAAGCTGTTGGATAGATCCTATTAAAGCTCATCTAGAAACTGGATGGCTCCCTGACAATGCCTTGGAGGCACGAAAATTGTCGGTGAGAGCATTGAGATATGCCTTGATTGAAGGCATCTTATACAAGAGATCGTTTGTCATCCCGTACTTGAAGTGCCTAAGGCCCCAAGAGGCAAGAGAGGCATTGGAGGAGGTTCATGAAGGGATCTGTGGGCAGCACTTGGGGGGCAGAGCCCTAGCTCACAAGATTACCCGTCTGGGATTCTATTGGCCAGAGATGTTGGCAGATGCCCAGGATTATGTCAAGAAGTGTGACAGATGTCAAAAACACGCTCCTGTTGTAAGGCAGCCGCCTGAGAGATTAACCTCAATCAGCTCACCCATCCCGTTTGCAATGTGGGGAATGGACATCCTTGGTCCTTTCCCTATGGCTTCAGCACAAAGGAAGTTTCTGATTGTCGCCATTGATTACTTCACTAAATGGATTGAGGCTAAACCTTTAGCCAAGATAACCACCAAGCAAGTTTCCCAGTTCTTTTGGGAGAACATAATTTGTAGGTATGGAATCCCGCGAATTCTGGTGACAGATAATGGGACACAGTTTAACAATGAGGAATTCAAGAAGTATTGTGAGGAGAATGCTATTGAGCTTCGTTTTACCTCAGTGGCACATCCGCAAGCTAATGGGCAAGCTGAGGTGGCCAATCGAATCATCCTTGATGGATTAAAGAAAAGGGTCGAACGCTCGAGGAACACCTGGGTGGATGAGTTACTGCCTATACTCTGGGCCTATCGCACTACTTGTAAGGTAACTACAGGAGCAACCCCGTTTCTACTAGCTTATGGGGCTGAGGCAGTTGTGCCGCTGGAAATCATGCAGGCATCACCTCGAGTTGAGGCATATGAACCTGAGACTAATGAAGAAGGCATGAGGCTCGCTCTAGATCTGATTGATGAGGTCAGGGACGAGGCAAACGCCAGAAATGCGGAGCATCAAAAGAAAGCGTCTTTCTATTACAACCACAGGGTTAAGGAGAGGTTCTTTCAGCAAGGTGACTTGGTTCTCAGGAAGATCGAGGCTTCTGGAGTTGGCCAGAAAGGGAAATTAGCCCCCAACTGGGAAGGACCGTACCGAGTCAGGAAGACGCTCGGACGAGGATCATACAAGTTGGAGACATTGGATGGGAATGAAGTGCCCCGAACTTGGCATGCTCTGAACTTGAAGATTTATTATGTATAAGCCTTCCTTGTAAGGATTTGGCTTTTAGCTATTTACTGATAGAAGTAGAAATAAGGTTCGATGAAACCATTTCAGGGACTATTACCCCGAGTAGGACCATAATATCTATGTAAGGGTTGAACCCTCTTTCAAGTTATTAATGCAAATCTGTTTTCCTTTCCTATGATTCTATGTTTTGTTTATGTACCAAGCACCTGTTGAGTGTAAGTCTGGAAAGATCAAGTACTGAAATTAAATAGGCATGTGAATAAAGGAAACAGATGCATAAATAAAACGCCCCGAAGGGCCATGGTTTAAGTCAAGCTACAACACACGAATAAAAGTTAAGTCCCGAAGAACATTAATTGAAAGCTGATGAAATAAAGCCACAAACGGCTAGATAAGGGCCGTGCAAGGCCATAGGGGAATCCATTCTACTTGGCTGGGGATTCTTCCTCGCTGCTCTCCTCGCCCGACTCCTCCTCACCTGAATCCTCTTCCTCGCCGGACTCTTCACCTGAAGTTTCTTCCTCGACTTGATCGACAACCGCCATAGGTTGAGCAATAGTCTCCACATCTTCGGTTTCCTCCTCTCCGGAGGATGTGGTCGAACTGTCTTCGTTACGGATCACCCTCTTGCCTGGGATTGGTTGTCGAACAACTCCAACTTTCCTGGCAGGCGGGGGCTTCTTTCCACGGGACCCCGAAGAACTTGAGTTTTGACTAACAGCTGGGGGACGCCTCTGAGGTCCCGACGATCTATGGCTACCTTTAGAACCTGAACCTGATGCTTGAGGAACAATCTTGGTTCCCGATCCAGAGGCAAGGGTTGCACGGTTCTCGCCACTCTCAGTCCAGAAAGGGCAAGGAAAATCAGAGGAAGAAACCACTGAGGGATGCTTGATACTCACAGCATTGATTGCCTTGTCCCAACCAACAGACATGTTGTAAGGGCGCACCTCATCGTCATGTTGATCTATGAAACTCAGGAATTCCTCGGACTGGTGGTAGGCCTTAATCAATTTGTTAGCATCGTTCATTTTCTTTTGAGCCAAGGAGGCAAGTTGCTTGCGGGAGGATAAAGCATCCGCTTCAGCATGGGCAACTTGAGAATGCAGGTCGTCAATCTCTTCCTTGAACCTTGCTGAGTCAGTCTTCAAGGATATATTCTCATCCCTGAAAGCCAGGCCTTGGGTACAAACAGATTGGAAGTAGGCATTAGCCTGCAGTCAAAGTTGACAAAGTGTAAGGAATGTGTAAAGGCTAAATCATATACCAGAACTGGTAGGAAAAACATCTTACTTGGTACATGGCTTGGGAGCCTAGAAGTTGATTCTCATTCATTTTATCTCCAGCGAGTAAGGACAGTCTATCAGGAGGAGTAATCGAAAGCTTGGACCAGTCCAGGGCTAGGCCGGGACTCCCAGCAATTGAGTCCTGTTCGCATATACCCCAGGAGGGCATGAAGGGAGTTCTTATACTTCCATCAGCATTACGGGATCTCTTCCCGCCTTGAGAGCAACCTTCCAAGAAGTTGGGAATACGAGGCTTGGCGGGATTCAGTAGTTCCTCCGCCTTTTTCTTCATTCTTTTATTCACAACCGGCTGGTTCTGAGGGCGGCTGTCAATCTCTTCAGCAGCTGAAATACAAAGAGAAAAACATCGGTATAAGAACAAACAGAGTTCATAAGAAGCTCAAGTAAGAAAATTACCCTCAACGGAAAGAAAGCTAAGGCCAGCTTCAATAAGGTTCTTTTCGTTCAGAAAAGTTTTATAATGGGTACAGCCATCATCGGCAAGAAGCCAATCTCGATCCTGCAACTCTGAATAATCAAGGTCGCAAACGAAGTGTTTGCTATCTTTTACAATTCCGAATCTCTTTACGAAGAAGTTACCCCAATCACCGCCTTTCCATTCAAGAACTGCAAACTCTCTCTCCCAGGAATGTTGGGAATCTGGTAAAGAATAAGGGTTCACCATATGTGGAATTTTGGCCCTGTGCTTGAGACTGACCCATCCTTTCTTTTGATCAGTAGAGTTGCTAGCCACGAAGATACTTCGAAATAATGTGGTAGTCGGGTGAATCCCCAATTGACGACATCTTATTAAAAATATAGAGATATATCTCCAAGAATTGGGATACAGCTGACAGGGATGGATTTGATACTCTGCCAGCAATCTAATGATGAAGTTATCAACGGGGAATCTGAACCCAGCATCAAGGGCACCCCAGTAGACACAAAGTCTCCCGGGATGCCAATTACAGGTTCTGTCTGATGGTTTTGGAAGACGAACTTTGATAGCACTCGGAAAGTGATATGAGTCCTTTATTTCCTGGATGTCTTTTTCTTTCAATTTGCTGGGGCTTCTAAAAGAGTCTAGACTAGCACAGTTTGGGAAAGTGTCCCTCATAATATTAAGAAGATCTAGTAAAGATTCAAATTTATGCTCAATGTATGAAGAAGGTTTAATATCTTCTTTACCTTTAGCTGTCCTCATTCTACTCCTCTTTGCCATAGCCTCCATCATAGAGACAGGGGGAGCAACTGGGCGGTCACCTTCTGACATCTTGATCACAAAGCTGGAACTTGATCTTGCTACTTGAAAACTAGAGAGTTTAAGAATTTGAAAGCTCAGAAGTGAAGAAGTGAATGAAATGAAAGCTATCTCACTTCTTTTATAAAAGAAGTATGACCTGCTATGATAAGTTGAAGTTCAGCTTTGTTCGCATTTACAGGTCATCTATCGTTTAAATACGAAACAAGGACAGAAATTACTCGTTTTATACAGAAAGGATCGTTAAAATTCAAATATGCCAAAGAAGAAATAGCTGATGCTTGAATAATATCGTCGGAAGTCACGAATGACCAAACTGACGACCCAAGATCAAGGTCAAGTTCCTTGATCCTGAAGATAACAAAGTCACGAATGGCCAAAATGATGGTTTAAGATTCAGATCAAGGTTTTTGATCCTCAAGATCATGAATGATTTTCACGTCCGGGTTAACTAGCTAGCCGAGAAGCAATCGACCGTGACGCACTAGGGGCCTCAGCCGACTAGGTCCCGGAAGACCAGGTCCCGGCCGACCAGCCTATTTTAAGGAGGCTCAGCCGACCAGGTCCAGGAAGACTAGGTCCCGGCCGACCAGCCTATTTTAAGGAGGCTCAGCCGACCAGGTCCCGGAAGACCAGGTCCCGGCCGACCAGCCTATTTTAAGGAGGCTCAGCCGACCAGGTCCCGGAAGACCAGGTCCCGGCCGACCAGCCTATTTTAAGGAGGCTCAGCCGACCAGGTCCCGGAAGACCAGGTCCCGGCCGACCAGCCTATTTTAAGGAGGCTCAGCCGACCAGGTCCCGGAAGACCAGGTCCCGGCCGACCAAGTCATTTTAAAGGGGTTCAGCCGACCAGCTTCTGAACCTGGATCCCCCCGGTCCAGGTTCAGTTCTTGGTCCTGGATCCCAACTTTTTTAGCAAATGATTTCGGACATGGTTCTCGACTTTTTTAGCGAATCTCGGATGATTATCAATGTTAAAGAAAGGCCAAGGTTAGCCATGAAGGCCAAGATGAGTCATGAAGGCCAAAGTTAGCCATGAAGTCACAAACGACCAAACTGACGATTCATAATCAAGATCAAGATTCTGGATCCTTAGGACCACGGATGGTTTTTGATCCTAGATCCACACTCTCTTTTAAAATCAAGAAGGAGTCTAAGTTCAGGTTTTTTAGGCCAACTACTGACTAGTTAGCCCTAGAAGAGGAATTTCAGCCGACCAGGTCCCGGAGGACCAGGTCCCGGCCGACCAGCTCCCCTGGAGGAGGGCCAGCCGACCAGCTTCTGGCCGACCAGGTCCCGGCCGACCAGGTCATTTTCAGGAGGGCCAGCCGACCAGCTTCTGGCCGACCAGGTCCCGGCCGACCAGGTCATTTTCAGGGGGTCCAGCCGACCAGCTTCTGAACCTGGATCCCCCCGGTCCAGGTTCAGTTCTTGGTCCTGGATCCCTACTTTTTCAGTGAACTTTTTAAACCTAAATCTCGACTTTTTCAGCGAATCTTGGATGATTGTTAACGACAAAAAGAGGTCGAGATTAGCACCGTTTAGTGTTGTTTAAGCACAGATTAGTGCCTGTTAGCACAAATTAGTGCCGTTTAGCGCTGTTTAGCACCGATTAGTGCCCTTAGTGCCATTTCATGCTATTTAACATTGTTTAACACTGTTTAAACGTTGTTTATGGCTGATTAGCACTGTCTAGTGCCATTTAACACCGCTTAGTGTCGTTCAACGTCGTCGTAAATGCGTCGGTCGCTCCACGCTTTACATTAAGATGATATTGTTGAAAATACTCACGTAAGAACAATAAACCCTGACCCAAGTCTCGAGTAAGGCCGTTATAACTTCAAGGAAAACCTGATCAGTTTTCCTAGAAGTTGGGGGGGCAAATGATATGGGCTAAAAGTAAGCCCTAAAGACACATTTAATGTGGCATTAATTAAACCTAGAATGGTCCAAACGTGGGGCCCACCATATGGGCCCAAACCCTAATTATAATATTAATTTCGTAATTAATATTAAGGGTAGTAAAATAGCTCAGCAAATAAGAGTCAAACAAGAATATGATTCTTGCCTGACTTAGCCTCCAAGATACATATTCTAACATGGAAACTGATTCATACATGGAAGGAGACTAGAACCTTCTACTAGTCGGTGACTTGCCCACCAAGTCACCAAACCCTACTACGATTTTAGGGTTTCTCAGCCTATATAAAGGGTCTGACCCCTCATCTCAGAACTACGTTTTATTGGCTTGATTCTCTAATACAGAGATACGTAGGCATTCTGTGAGGACCGTTTAGTCTCGAACGCAGAAGCAGCCATAAGAGCACGAAGCTCCCGAACCCTAGCCGTCATAATCATAACCTAGTTTTTATTCCACAACATTTATATCATAAAATTAAAATAGGTATATATCATTAGGTAAAATAATATACTAGAAAGTTGTAATAAATAAAAATGACCAGGACCACGACTAACATTTGCCTCCCTTTTTGGTTTGTACCATCGGAAAATAGCTAACAATTACTTGCACAACTTTGTCAATTGTGGTTGTTTTAACTTTTACCAGTGTATTTTGTCAGCTCTTAAATAAGTATCTTCAGTCGGATCAATAGGTGTCAGATCTTAGTTTGTCAGGTAGTTTAATTATGATGCCTTCCCCCTAAAAGTGGTGCGAAATCGAATGCAAATCTATTAATTTAATCTGTTCAACACTCTTTCAAGGAATTGCTAATAAAACAAGTAGTTTATCTGGTAAAGACTGGATCCAATAGATAATGATGTAAAGCCAATACATAACATTTTCCAACTGAAAAACAAAAAGAGAGTGTCTGAAAAAAGTTTTTTACTTGCCCACCGAGTTTATTTGTTATCGTTAGTGTTGCAGATTTCGGAAATCGAAACTATTCGATTGAGTTATCGATTTACGATTTATCGGGTGATTCGGTTGAAAAATCGGCGATTTATCGGCGATTTTTATAAAATCGACCGAATCGGTTCCAAAATTTTTACCGATTTTTAGCCGATTTATCGGCGATTTTTCAAAAATCGACCGATTTCTATAACAAAAGTTATCGAGAACAAAGACCCAAATGAACTTTTAGAACGGAAAGGACAAGATCTGTGGCAAATAAATTAACCTACAACTTCCTTAAGTGCACTTAAAGTGTCATGTTAAATATTTAAACTAAATTAATGTCTAAACACCCAAAAACAAAAATACTAGGAAGAAAGATATTCCTTCAAGGACATAATGCAGCAGGTTACGAATCTAAACTTTAAATCCCATTGGCAGAGTTTTTCTAAACCATTATATGTAGAACCTAATGATAAACACATTGTACAAGTTCTGATCTAAATTTCCTACCATGAATGAATTTGCATTCTAAATTTCCTAGTAACAGACGTTAGAAGCTTCTCAGCAGAGTCCAAATAGTCATGCATAGTAATGTTATGACTCCCAAGTCTATTGATGTTGTATTTTAGAGGAAGATTTCACCATTCACAAAGGGACAACGGCATGTGTTGCTGCTCGCTTGCATTCCTTTTCGACGTAATTTTTCGATATATGTTACGAATGAGTATATAAAAAAAAACATTGTTGTAACTGACAAATATGTATATTATGATAAATTTAATAAAGTTCTAACAGTAGTCATTCCGTCACAATTTTAAGAAAGGAAATAAAGCTAAAAGTATCAATCTTACGTTCCCATCCTAATTCCAGATCCAATAGAAGGTATAACAGCTTATAACAAAACTATTGTTAGAGGCCCAACTCCTTAATGGGCCGAACCGAAGATCCAGTGGCAGATTGTCGGCCCAGCCGAACGAAGCCCATCGGTGCTCTTTCCAGTAGGCAACAACGGTCATATGATTCATACTCCTCAGAACGTGGGACACGTTGGCACACGATACCCACTCTTCGGGTAACCGCCTGGAGAACAAAAGATATGATAGAGTCAGGTTCATTCTCTCATTCATACACACACTTACACACAAACTCTCTACGTTCAATATTACTCACCAAAAACCGACTAATTTATTCTCACACCGGAGGTGAATCGGGGGGCCAAACCCTCGCATTCTTCTCAATTGCAGGTCCGACCAAACCAGGATCCGGCGGAAATCCAGTCGTAACATTTGGCGCCGTCTGTGGGAACGTAGAGATACGTTTTGTGTTGAATTCTACAGTCAATCATGACGAATGAAACCGAGATACCAATAGCTGATGATAATACCGTGGCCGGAAGCAATCGCACCACTCCTCCCATTACCCCAAGGCTCCTGACCTTTGATGAAGAAGGGGATATACCGTCTCCCGAAGAACAACGGGAGATGCTCCTGAAATGGCGAGAGGAACAAAAGGCCAAGGGGAAGCGCAAGGAAGTGGAGAAAGAAAAGAACAGCAAAGAGGCCGAACGTCTGGCCAAGAAAAGGGAGGCCGACCGTTTGAGGCTAGAAGCCCTAAAACTCTAAAGGGAGGAGATTGGGTTGCAGGAGAAAGTAATCCGCGAGGCTCTAGAAGCCGAAGACACGGAGTTGGATGACCGAAGAGACAAGAGGCCGAGGGCTAGAAATGATGAAGACGAGTCAGGGGACTCCGAATCAAACTCTAGAAGAACCCGGTCGAAGGTAGTGTATTCCTCCGATTCAGAGGAAGAAGGTCCACATATGGACGATCGTATCCGAAGGATTGAGAAGGCTATGTTCGGAGAGAGAAAGGTCAGCCACGAGCCAGTGGTAACCAAGGACGTCGAACAGTTCCGACCTCCTCCGGGAAGACAGTTTCCGAAGATGAACGAGTTCAATGGAAAGGGTGACCCCGAAGACCACTGTGAGAAGTATGAATCGCTCATGACTGGGATGGGGCACTGCGATGTGATGCTCTGCAAGATGTTCAAGACATACCTCAAGGGGAATGCATCCATGTGGTACAGGTCATTAAGACCTAGGTCAATTGGCTCGTATGAGCAGATAAAGAGGAAATTCTTGAGGCACTACTCCCACTTGTGCCGAAGAGAGAAAGATACTGAAGCCCTGATCCACTGCAGGCAGGGATCGAACGAAGAATTGGGTGACTACTTGGCAAGGTTTAAAGAAGAAGCCGAAATGGTTACCAACTTGGATAAAGTCAAGGCAGCTGGATTTCTCGCAGCCGGCCTCGACCCTGTTAAAGGTAAGAAGCTTCGATCTTCTCTTTATGATATGCCTCCCAAATCTTTGAATGATATATATTTGAGGGGAGAGGCTATTAGAAGAAAATTAGAATCAATTGGGGGGGGGGGGGTACAAGGAGAGTAAGAAAAACGACAGATATGATAGAAGGGACGATAGAAGGGACGACCGAAGGGGTCGTGGCGACATTAAGAGCAGACTGAATGATACAAGGCCTGATAAAGTGGCCGAACGAAGAAGAGATAGAGATAGTACTATGTTCACCCCACTTAACACACATGTCTCGAAGATTCTCCACGAGATAAAGGGTAAACCTGGGTTTGTTAGGCCACCCAAGTTAAAGATCCCTGAAAACAGAAGGAGTGACAACAAATATTGTGACTATCATCGGGATAAAGGTCACAATACTGATGAATGTTACCACTTGAAAAAATTGATTGAGAAAATGATAAAAAACGGAGAACTGACCAAGTTCGTTGGAGATCTGAGAGACAGGCTGGATGATAAAGAAAAGAAGAGAGACACTAGAGATGCCGAAGGCTCAGAGAAGTACAGAGGTGAAGTCAGAACGATATCCGGAGGAACCATACTCGATCGGGACAGCAAAACCGCCCGAAAGAAGTATGCTAGGCAGATCTATAGCCTCTACCAGTCAAATGCAGCCAAACAACCACTTCCTATATCATTCACGGAAGATGAATTTGAAGATGTGATATGGCCGCACGAAGACCCTCTTGTAATAAACCCCGTCATAGGGGAGAACAAAATTTGGAGAGTGCTGGTCGATGAGGGGAGTTCGGTCAACATACTATATCACCGAACGTATTGCAAGATGAATTTGGGTGGAGAACAGCTGGAGCCGTGCCATGAGGCGCCACTTTACGGCTTCGGTAATCAACCTGTACCGATCAAAGGCACGATCACGTTGAACATTCTGTTGGGCAAGGCTCCGTACACCGTGGTCAAAGAAGCTAAGTTTTATGTTATTCGGGTGGAAAGCCCGTATAATGGGATTCTCGGAAGACCAGCCTTATCCTTATTCCAAGCTGTGTCATCCATCCCTCACCTGAAGTTGAAGTTCCCGACCGAGCATGGGATTGGAGAGATGAGAGGCGATCAGAAAGCCGCAAGAATCATTATGTTAGAGGACTTAGAGAAAGACAAAGATGTTGAAATGAATGAAGCTGGCAAGAGGAAAAGAGGTGAAAATGACACTGGGGGCAGCCATCAACTGCTAAATATAGAGTTGGAAAAATTTGGGGCCGACCTGTCAAGCCCAATTGACGAACCAGCTAACGAAACAGAAGAGGTCGAGCTATACGTGGGTCAGTCGGGAAAGATGATCCAAATTGGAAAAAGCATGGAACCAGAGCTGAAGGAGAAGGTCATCAAAGTCATTAGAGAGTTCCACGACGTGTTCGCATGGAATCCTGAAGATATGCCAGGGTTGGACCCTTCGATAGCCAAACATTGTCTAAATGTGGCTCCCGAAGCCAAACCTATAAGACAAAAGAAAAGAAACTTCGCCATAGAGAGGCAAAAAGTCATTCAAGCTGAGGTCGAAAAATTTTTGGAAGCAAAGTTCATCGAAGAGATAGACTACCCCGATTGGTTGGCGAATGTAGTGGTGGTGAAAAATCAAATGGCAAGTGGAGAATGTGCGTGGACTATACTAACCTAAATAAGCATTGTCCGAAGGACCACTATCCCCTGCCGAATATTGACCAACTGATAGATGCTACTTCGGGGCATCAAATACTCAGTTTCTTGGACGCATTTTCAGGATACCACCAAATTGCCATGAATGCCGAGGACATTCCAAAGACAACATTCATCACTCCGAACGGCACTTATGCCTATGTAAAGATGCCATTCGGCCTGAAGAACGCCGGGGCAACATTTCAAAAAATGATCAACAAGGTGTTCAAGGCCCAGATCGGTCGGAACATGGAGTGTTACGTGGATGACATGATTGTTAATTCC
Source organism: Kitagawia praeruptora (assembly GCA_037693485.1). NCBI lineage: Eukaryota > Viridiplantae > Streptophyta > Magnoliopsida > Apiales > Apiaceae > Kitagawia > Kitagawia praeruptora. The sequence continues at coordinate 6,529,507 of CM075348.1, read as the reverse complement.
CTTTTCAGGGATCATGCCGAGGATCTGAGGGAGTGTTTCGAAACACTTAGGAGAAACAACATGAGGATCAACCCGAACAAGTGTACGTTCGGAGTAAATAGTAGAAAATTTCTGGGATACATGGTTAGTGCCCGAGGCATCGAGGCAAACCCAGAGAAGATCAAAGCAGTCATCGACATGGAAGTACCGAAGACGATCAGGGACATCCAAAAGCTGACCGGACGGTTAGCAGTCCTGAGGAGGTTCATTTCCAGATCGGCCGAAAAGGCCTTACCATTCTTCGAAGTACTTCGAGGGTCCAAGAATTTCGAGTGGGGGCCGAATTGCAAAAAAGCATTCGAGGAGGTTAAGGAGTACTTAGTCAAAGCCCCACTCTTAATGAGACCTGACCCGAAAGAAACATTGCAACTGTACTTAGTTGTGAATGACCAAACTCTTGGAGCCGTGTTGTCAAAGAGCACGAAGGGAATCAGCATCCGGTTTTCTATGTGTCCCATATTCTCAAAGACGCAGAAAGTAGATACCCGAATGCAGAGAAGTTTGCCTACGGGTTGGTAATGGCCGCAAGAAAGCTAAGGCACTATTTTCAAGGGAGGACGATCAAAGTAGTAACAGACTAACCATTGAAGAAAATCCTGTAAAGGCCAGAGGCATCGGGTAGAGTAGTTGCTTGGGCGATCGAACTTGGGGAGCATGATTTGGAGTATACGCCAAAGACTTCGATCAAAGCCAAAGCACTGGCGGATTTCATGGTCGAATGCTCCTTCTCGGGGCCGAATGACTTGGCTCCCGAAGAGCAGTTAATTCAGACACCGGGAAAATGGAAGTTGTTTGTTGATGGGTCAGTCGCCAAGGAAAAGTGTGGGGCAGGTTTGATTCTAACAAGTCCAGAAGGATTTGAGATATGTCAAGCTATCAGGTTCACTTTCCCGTTGACGAACAATGAGGCAGAGTACGAAACACTTTTGGCAGGATTGGACTTAGCAAAGAATCTGGAAGTTAAACACCTAAGGGCATTCAGTGACTCAATGTTGGTGGTAAAATAGTTTTCAGGGGAGTATGGACAAAAAGATCCTTGAACAAAAGCCTACGCCCTCAAGGTACGCGAACAATCTTTGATGTTTGAATCTTTTGAATTAACTCAAGTAGCTAGAGAAAACAACAGTCGGGCAGACGCCCTTTCAAGGCTAGCTTCGGCAGAAACCTAGAACCTAAATGGGTCCATCTATCTGACCGAAGTAAAGACGTCTTCGATAGACAAAAAGCAGTGCATGGAAATTCACCAAGGGGTCAATTGGATGACTCCCATCAGGGCGTTCTTAGAGAAAGGTACCCTACCACTTGACCGAAGGGAAGCATAGAAGGTGAAGTATCGGTCGGGGAATTATACTCTGGTTGGGGACCGCTTGTTCAGACGATCGGTAAGTCAGCCATTGCTTAGGTGTTTGGACCAAGACGAACAGCAGCTAGCCCTCGAGATAGTTCATGAGGGAATATGCGGAGAACATTTGGCAGGGAGGTCCTTGGCCATCAAAATTCTTAGGCAAGGGTTTTTCTGGCCGAAAATGAAGGATGACGCTACTGAATATGCCAAGAAATGCAAACAGTGTCAGTTGTTCAGCACAATCCCGAAGCAACCTCCTGAAGAGATGTCTTCGGTTCTCAGTCCCATCTCATTCGCCATGTGGGCGGTCGACATCGTGGGAATCTTGCCCACTAGTACCAAACAAGCCAAATATTGCATTGTGGCGATCGACTACATGACCAAATGGATAGAAGCCAGACCTCTCTCCGCCATTACCGAAGAAGCAACAAAGAAATTCATGTTAGAGCAGGTAATCTTAAGGTTTGGCATTCCGATGGTATGTGTATCGGACAATGGAACTCAATTCATCGAAAGCAAGTTTAGAAAGTTTCTGGCTCAGTTTGGAATTAGACAGAAGTTCAGTTCAGTTGGGCACCCCCAAGGAAATGGGGCAATCGAAGCAGCCAACAAAATTAACTTTGATGAAATCAAGAAGAGGCTAGGTGGAGCTAAGGGGCTTTGGGCTGAAGAACTACCTTGGGTCCTATGGGCTTACCGAACCACTACAAGATCTTCAACCAGAGAAACGCCCTTCAAGCTGGCCTTCGGGACGGATGCCCTTCTGCCTGTTGAAGTCGGTTTAGAGTCCTACCGAATAGAAGTGTTTAACGTGGAAACAAATGAGTTCGGACTCCGAGCGAATGTGGATTTACTGGAGGAAGAAAGGGAGGCAGCCCACCAGAGAAACTTAAGGTACCAACTGCATGCAGCACAGTACTATGATTCGGGAGTGAAGAAGAGATCGTTCCAAGTCGGAGACTTAGTGCTTCGGGAGTTAGCCACCTCCATGCCAGCTAAACAAGGCAAAATTATGCCCAACTGGGAAGGTCCATACGTGGTAATTGAAGTGGTCCGGCCGGGCACCTACAAATTGGCTCTTTCGGATGGCAGCCCAATCAAAAACACTTGGCATGCCGCTCGCCTTCGCCATTTTTACCAGTAAGCTTACTGGATGCATTTTACTGCTTTTTAATTCAGTATTCTGTTTTATGCAAGTTCACTCTGAATTCCCTAAGCTAGCATCAATCTGTAATTGAAACCATGTAAAAGTTATGGCATGACTAATGAAAGATTGTTTGCTCCATTTTTACCTACTGTTATCAGTTCAAGTACATCTATAACCAAAAGGTTAAGTACACAAAACTAGGTTTAACGGACCCATGTTTGGGGCCGACCGAATAAAACATACGCCCTTTAACTTATTTTTAGTATTCAAGTACATTGTGTTTAAAGCTGCAAATACTTGACGAATCCAAATTTGGGGTCGGCCGAATGAAATTTGGACCCTTACAAAAATGTCTTAGTATTTAAGTAGATTTGACATTAATTAAGGACAAGAGGAAATATTTTCAGCCGATCGAACGAGACCTTAATCATTTACAAAACCCCTTAAATACTGGAGGACAGCTAGGTTACTACCAAAAATGCACGTACATGCTAGGCCGAAGCCGAAGATGCACAAACATATAAGTAATTATGCCAAGGCAATATAAGGCCGAAGACGCATAAAAGTAAAAGTAAAATAAATTTGCTAAGGCAAAATGAAGCCAAAGATGCATAGAATTAAACAGAATCATGCTAAGGCAAATCAAAGCCCAAAATGCATGAACAGAAACAGAAGCTATGTTAAGGCTGAAGCCGACGACGCATAAACAATGGAAATTATGCTAAGGCAAATTAAAAACGGCCCGAAGGCGAAATATCAAGCCCGGAGGCAAAGTAAAGTTATACAAGCCGAAGGCACGAATAAAAGCCCGAAGGCAATGTTAATTGTTACAAGCCCGAAGGCCATCAAAATAAGAAAATTGAAATGAGGGAAATACGATCAGTCAGAGAGAGGCTCGTCTTCGCCCGAAGAGACCACCAGAGGTTCATCGGGCACTTCTTTGCCGATTGGATCTGTCATACCCATCGTGGCATCGATCATCTGAGTATGATCGAAACCGAGGGAATGTGTCTTCACCAAAGCATCGTCATACCCCATCTGGTAGTAACGTTCTTCGGTCAAATCCAGCTTTTTCTGCATTTTCCGAAGTTGCTTCCGATTGGCCTTCAGATGTTCGTTCCTCCATTCAATGCGCTTCTTCAGAGCATCCATCCCCTCCAACTTCTCCTTTAAGGAGTCATTCTCCGCTTTCAGGGAATTCGACTGACCGGTAACCCTCTCTAGCTCGCTGGTTGAAGTCCGGAGATCCTCTTTGGCCTTGACCGCCCGAACTTCCAGTTGGTTGGCCGCTTGCAGCTTGTTCTTAATCCGTTCCATCCGTTCGGCAACAACGGCCAACCAAGAGACACCCTGGAAACAAAAAGGGGAAAGAATTATATGTGGAAGGCGAGTAGGACGAGTAAATACCAAAGAGAAAGAAGCTTACCATAGAGAGTAAGGCCAGCATCTCGGTACAAGCCTCCAGGTCGTTCGCCTTGGCAAACGTCGGCCTATCAGCTGGCAGAATGAGACCCCTGCAGAGATCGGGGCCTACGATGGTGGAGAGTTGCGGAGCCGGGACAATAATTTTGTCAGATTCAATAACTCCCCACTGGGAGCATACACTTTCAAACCAGAATCTCCCGACCGGCCTCTCTTCCGAGAGTCGGTCGGAGTGACCAGGTCTGTCTCATTTGTCTCCAGGTCCCGAGGAGGGGAAGAGGCAGGCGGAATGGTAATAATACCCTTCTGACCAGAGGCCGACTTTTCCACCCCATCGGGCGCCCTAGCCGCGGCTTCGGCTTCGGCTTCAGCTGTAGCGGCCGAAGCAAGTTGAGCCGCCTTCATGCGTTTGCGTTCGACAATTTCCTGAAGGGAAGACACTGCACCAAATAACAGAAGGTTAAATATGTTACAACAAAAGATAAAAATGCAGTACTTAAATACAAGGACAAGGCAAAAATAGGTGTTACCACTACCCCAAAGGGCGACCAACCAGTCGCTGTCCCTGCCGTCCGACAGCGGAACCCTATCCATATTGAGTTCGCAGAGAAGACGATAATCGTGTTTGTCCGACTGCAACATTTCGGGATACTGCAGCCTCGATGGATCGAGATCATACCAGCGGCCGTACTTCTCCATCTTCGGCCCTGAAATAAAAGTCCACTTCTCGTGGGCCCCCTATTGTTGGAGTTTGTTTGAGCCCAATCGGCCTTACCGGTTCGGCGGGCTATAGTGTAGAAGTCGTTGCTCTTTGAATTCCTTCGGAGCTCGTAATGATGCCAGAACAAGGTTGTCCTTGGAGTCATATCCTTTGCTAGGCATCGAGCTTGGAAGGCATTTATGTGGAAAAAGCTGTTCGGGTCCAATTGTCCCATAACTATCCCCAGCTGCTTCAGCAACTTCTTCAGGATTGGCAACATCGGTAGCCGAAAGCCGCATTTGAATGCCATCTCAGATATACCGGTGGCCACGCTTCCCCCGCAGAGGGGTGGAATCCCGGGGTTATGCCAGATACGGTCCTTCTTCCTCGGTGCGAAGAAGTACCAGACATTCCTGTCTACAAGGTATTTTTCATGAAATTCCTCTATTTTGTCCTCGGTCAGTTGCGATCGAAAATTTACCACAGAGTATAGTTCGATGTTGCTGAATGGAGAACCCTCCGAAGTACCAGCACCTTCGGTTGACCGATCCATGTCCCTGCATTCGGAAATGGAGAGACGTTAGCCTTGTACTCAGACAAGAAAGATGAAAGCAAAAGGGCGACAGGCCGAGTACAATGAGCCAGGATCGGTCGGGGCATTCTACAACCTAGGACGAAGGGGTCCGAAAGCCTAAAAACTATGGGAAACTAGGATGCTCCAAAGGGAATTCCGAGAAATCAGAATGGTCCGAAGAGTGTCCTCGAGGTTCGAAGATCCCGAAGGAAGTTCTTGCCAAAACTATTTTCGGACCAATTCCAAAAATCACGGGAAAGGCTAATACAAGAATGAAATGGTATATCTAAAAGAACCTAAAACGTCTGAGACAAGCACGCATTTCATCTAAAGGACACATGTAATTTTATGCCTACATACGTATAGATACATACATGAATATATGAAACAAAGGACAGTTACAGTAAAGAAATGAAAAGGAAGATGTCACTTACTGGTTTGAAGATTGTGGATAAGCTCGAGTTCTTGGGGATAGGCCATTTGAACGTAAACGTCGACCGGAATCGGAGCGTTGAAGATGACCGGTGATGTAATAACGTTTTCAATTGCTGTCTGCGAGGAGTTCAGTTCTGAGAAAGAAGATTTTTACTCTGAATAGTGTATGTTTGTAAGCGTAAAAATGAAAAGGAACGGGTTTAGAGTGTTTAAATAAAGGGACACGACGTTTGGACAAGGGTCGTTTCGAATTCAACGACGGAGATTGAAGCACAGATCTCGAGGGCAGACAGCTGTCAACCATAAAAGGACACGACCTCCCATGAGACGTCTTGGCTTTGTCCATCGTCCTTCTTATCCAAATGAGACATCCGAAGAGTGAACTCCGAAGATGGGCCTAGGCTTTGGCCTCCGTCCTAAGGATAACTCCGAACGAAGCCCAGGGACATGTTAGAGGCCCAACTCCTTAATGGGCCGAACCGAAGATCCAGTGGCAGATTGTCGGCCCAGCCGAACGAAGCCCATCGGTACTCTGTCCAGTAGGCAACAACGGTCATATGATTCATACTCCTCAGAACGTGGGACACGTTGGCACACGATACCCACTCTTCGGGTAACCGCCTGGAGAACAAAAGATATGATAGAGTCAGGTTCATTCTCTCATTCGTACACACACTTACACACAAACTCTCTACGTTCAATATTACTCACCAAAAACCGACTAATTTATTCTCACACCGGAGGTGAATCGGGGGGCCAAACCCTCGCATTCTTCTCAGTTGCAGGTCCGACCAAACCAGGATCCGACGGAAATCCAGTCGTAACAACTATCTATATTGCACACGAACATAACAGAATATTCAACTATCTACAAAGAAAAATAAAGATTTTGGGATTTCTATTAAGACACTATTGACTTACAAAAGGACAAACATACCAAGTAGATGCAATGAGCCAATGATACTCACAAGCAACCCATCATTCAACTTCCACTTTCAGATAATAACAGAAGTAACAGGAGCAACACTGCAACACATCATTTTTCAGGTCAGCAAGTATTGCCTACATGGATGTCGATTCAAACTACGAAAAACTGAAAAGAAAAACTTATCTTACTCGTCAATGTAGCTGACATTTGTGTACATCAAATAGTTGTATACATAGTCAAAATCATGCAAAGGCACACAGCTGCAAAAATAAAAATAGACAACAGACTTAATAATACTACCACCAATTGTCATACTTCTGCAATTATATTAAAAATATAAAGATAAATTACCCCGACCTGTTAGAAAGTAATACAAAATGCTGGTTATCTGGGTCTTTCAGTGCATTCGCTAAAAGTCGTCGTTCTGCAACAATCATTGATATACCACCCCAAACTACCTGAACATATTTTAGCATAACAATTAACAATATTTCTTAGAAACAATTTTAACAAGCTTAGTAACACCTTATATGCCAACAGGACAAAACAATTAGTCGATAGGACTATAACAAGATTGACAAGAAGCTTATGTCTGATGTACATTGAACAAATACTCATATCGCCCCCTCCCAAGTTGGCCTGTATTTGTGTGCCGTGAGTCAGTGTAAGCACCGTGAGTCAGTGGAAGGTTATTTGAGGCTCTAGGCCTCATTCTGCATACTATGATTTTAATTTTTCAGTACAGACAGTGTTTAATGTCTTTGTAGTTGTACATGTGCACAAGACTCTGGACACATTCCAGATTTTTTTTTTATTAATATGAGGATAAGATGTGAAAACATAACTTTATGTTTCAAATGTAATATTTAGTAGAACGATGCAAATCAAGGATGCCACATGCAACCCAGAAAATAGAATGCCTCAGCAAGTAAAGATCATCAAGAGCCAAGAAGTAGATAGAATGCATTCGTAACAAGTCGTTGGTTAAATTAAGTAAGACAAGCTTTTAGGGTTAAAAGTGTGAGAGTTTAACACTCTGGAAAGACTAATGTTGTGTTTGGTTGGGATGAATGGAATGGAATGGAAGTTCAATATTCATTCATTTTATACTTCAAATCTCATTCCATTCCACAACCAAACACAACATAAGATTTACTGACTTGCTGGCAAACCAATAAGCTGCCACATGGAAAACTAAACTAAAATGTTCTCTCATCTTGGTTTTTAAGTAAACTAACAAAATATTGGAGTATGGAGGGAAAACATAAAATTCATCCAGAATTATTAAATTTAAGTGGTATGGAGTCATAGGGCCTGTTTGGCTCCACTTATTGTGGACAACTTATGGCTTATAAGGCCATAAGCACTTATGGGGGGTGTTTGCCAAAATAAGTTTGAGCTCAACTTATAACTTATAAATAAGTTATAAGCATAAGTTGAATGTTAGGAAATCCTAACATTCAACTTATGCTTATAACTTATTTCTCGATATACGCAATATATAATATCCTTCGAATCTTCAAAACCATATATCTCTCGATCCATACATTAGAAAATTGATATGTATATATCAAATTTCTCTATTCATCGAGATCTATCCATTGATATCCATTGTTATATATAAAAAACAAATATTTTGAAAATTATAAAAAAAAGTTAACTTATAAGTTCTGATTTACCCAGTGGGTGTTTGGGGTATCTTAAAAAATGTAGCTTATGACTTATAAGCACTTATGTCATATAAGTGATAAGTAGAGCATAACTTATAAGTCAGTAAAGTGTTTGGTAAATCAGAACTTATAATCAGTAAACTGTTTGGGTAAATCAGAACTTATAAGTTAACTTTTTTCTATAATTTTCAAAATATTTGTTTTTTATATTTAACAATGGATGTCAATGAATAGATCTCGATGAGTAGAGAAATTTGAGATATACATATCAATTTTCTAATGAATGGATCGAGAGATATATGATTTTGAAGATTTGAAGGATATTATATATTGCGTATATCGAGAAATAAGTTATAAGCATAAGTTGAATGTTAGGATTTCGGGTCTGTTTGGGATTTCATATCCCTCCGAACTTATGCCTTATAAGTCCATAAGAGCTTATGGGGGGTGTTTGCCAAAATAAGTTTTAGCTCAACTTATAACTTATAAATCCATAAGTTGAATGTTAAGAATTGTTAACTTTCAACTTATAACTTATAACTTATTCTCGATATACGTAATATATAATATCCTTCAAATCTTTAAAATCATATATTTCTCGATCCGTTCATTAAAAAATTGAGATGTATATATCAAATTTATCTATTCATCGAGATCTATCCATTGTTATATATAAAAAAATAAATATTTTGAAAATTTAAAAAAAATTAACTTATAAGTTCTGATTTACCCAAACAGTCTACTGATTATAAGTTCTAATTTACCAAACACTCTAATCTCTGCTCTACTCATCACTTATATGACATAAGTGCTTATAAGCCATAAGCTACTTATTTTAAGATACCCCAAACATACACTTCCTAACATTCAACTTATGGGCTTATAAGTTATAAGTTGAGCCAAAACTTATTTTGGGAAACACCCCCCCATAAGGACTTATCAACTTTTAAGGCATAAGTTGCCCACGAAATGAGTTGCCAAACAGGCCCCCAAACAGTCTACTGATTATAAGTTCTGATTTACCAAACACTCTACTAGCTTATAATCTCTGCTCTACTTATCACTTATATGACATAAGTGCTTATAAGTTATAAATTACTTATTTTAAAATACCCCAAACATCCACATAAAAGTCATCAACTCATCATATCTCACTTACCAAGCATCATCGAACACCGAAAAATAAAATTAATAGAAACTGGTCAAGAGGCCCAGTGGGCACATGATAATGAAAAGAAATAATTTATAAGTATACAATTACTTAGAAGTAGTTCATAGAATTAGGGACTACAAACCTTTTCACTGCGAATCTCTCGATCAGCAAAAAAACGACTAGTATGTACAGGTTTTTCCTTTGATGCATGAACATAGACAGAGAATCTATCTTCGTTCCCCTGCCATATTTTTAGGAGCACATAAATTGTCAGGCTCAGCTAGAATACTACTCCGTCCGTACTTTATTTCTTTTCTTGTTTGCTGAATTTCACGGGTTTTAAGATAGTGGGGAATGAATATTGATTGTTTATGGAGTAGTGGATATTAAATATTGTTTTTAAGGACTAGTGAGTATTGAATATTATTTTTTTGGAGTAGTGGATGGAATAGTGGGTATTGAATATTATTTTTAAGGAGTAGTGGGTGAAGTGGTGGATATTGAATACTCCCTCTGTCCCTCTCATTTCTTTACAGTTACTATTTTGGAGTGTCCCTCTCATTTCTTTACATTCCAAAAATAGTAAGTTTCTCCCACTATTACACCCACTATCTCATATATTTAACAATAAAAAACACTATTACACCCACTACTTTCCTCCACTATCTCAAATCAATTATTAAATATTAATAGGTCCCACCACTTTACCCACTTTTCATCTAACTTTACTCATTTTTTATACATTTTCTTGGTCTCCGTGTCCATCCCTCACGTAAACAACCATGAGGGACGGAGGGAGTATTATTTTTAAAAAGTAGTGGGTGGAATAGTGGGTATTGAATATTATTTGTAATGATTAGTGAGTGAAGTAGTGGGTATTGAATATTATTTTTAAGGAGTAGTGGGTGGAGTAGTGGGTATTGAATACTCCCTCCGTCCCTTAATACTTTTCCCACTTTCCTTTTAAGGTAATTCACAATACTTTTTCCCCTTACTATTTTTGGTCATAAAAAATACTCCCTTCGTCCCGATTTAATTGTCCACTTTACTTTTTGCACGCATTTTAAGGTGCAAATTAAACATAGCTCCATAATTTTTTTAAAAAATTTTCTTTTTCTGAATAAAAGTTTAGATACTGAATTTTTATTCAGAAAAAAAAATTTGAAAAAATATTGATGGAGCTATATTTTATTAGCTCCTTAAAATGCGTGCAGAAAGCAATGTGGACAATAAAACTGGGACGGAGGGAGTAATATTCAATACCCACTACTCCATCATTACTCCTTAAAAATAATATTCAGTATCCAATATTCCACCCACTAATCATTACAAATAATATTCAACACCCACTATTCCACCCACTACTCCAAAAAAACAATATTCAATACCCACTATTCCACCCACTACTCCTTAAAAATAATATTCCATACCCACTACTCCACCCACTACTCCAAAAAAAAATATTCAATACCCACTATCCCTTAAAAATAATATTTAATACCCACTACTTCATACAAAAACAATATTCATTCCCCACTATCTTAAAACCCGTGAAATTCAGCAAACGGGCAAAGTAATATGGGACGGAGGGAGTATTATTTTTTATGGACAAAAATAGTAAAAGGAAAAGTATTTTGAATATCCTTAAAAGGAAAGTAGGAAAAGAAATAAGGGACGGAGGGAGTAGTTGTTAAATTAGAGTCAGCATTACCTAATAAGTCAAAGTACTAGGCAATGAGTATTAGAGGGTGTTTGGGGTTACTTAAAATAAGTTACTTTTGACTTAATGGAGGTATTTTTAACTTAAAGGAGAAAGTAAAGTTGTTTACTTTAACTTGAATGAATGTGTTTGGGTAATTTTACTTAAAGTTAAATGGGGGTTTAATAATTTTGACTTAAAGTGAAATTTGACTTAAAAAAATTTTAAATTCATGATATTTAAGCTTTACAAGAATTGTGAAAAAACAAAAAAAACAAAAAAAAAATTCATAAGTCATAAGTCAAAAGTATCTTGTGCGTACTTATGACTTATGGCTTAATTTTAAGTTAAAGATCGGCTTAAAGCCCTTTAGCCAAACACGCGGAAATGGCTTAAAGCCAAACGCAATATGCGTTTCCCAAACACGCTCTTAGTAATAAATAGTTGGCTAAGAGCATCTCCAAGGGGATGCACCTGTTAGCCATATTTCCTAGCTGGCACTTGATTTTACCTATTATCTAGAAAATGGGCTTCTCCAAGGGAGCCCATCAGTTAGCAAAAGTTTTAGATAACACCTATGTGGTCATCTATATCTATTGATTCATCGACTGTCATCTAAAAATATCCACGTCAGCTCCCGCTTTATTATTACTTCTACTTCCCGCTGTTCTTTCTTCCCGCTTCACTCTTCCCGCTTGTTGCTTCAGTAGTATATCTTCCCCATTTCAATTAACTTCAACCTAAATTAGGTTTAATGGCATCTCCATCACTATTGTAACAATCTATATAATTTTTCAGCAATTTTTAAATTCTGTAAAATCTTGGTCCTGTTACAGAGAATGGAGGGTTCATTCATATCTTTACTCAACGGCTCATTTGAAGATGAAGATTTTTTATTTTCTCAGCCACCCCCTCACTCTCAGTCTCAATCCCAAACCCAAACCCAAACCCAAACCCAAACCCAAACCCAACTCAAACCCCAGCAAGAAGGTGGAAAAACGAAGAAGGGAAAGAGATCAAAGAACTTCTTAATTGAAGAGGATATGTTGTTGATTTCTGCTTGGTTGAATATAAGCATGGATCCGGTACAAGGTAACAATCAAACACATACTTCTTATTGGAAGAGAATTTGGGAATATTTTAATGAAAATAAAGAAGGTCTTGCAAGTGATCGAACTACTATTTCATTGTGTAATCGATGGTGCACAATCAATGAAAAAGTGGCCAAGTTTATTGGATTCTACAACAAAATTATTGGAAGAAATGAAAGTGGATTAACTGAGCAAGATAAGGTACTCGATGTTTTATTTGAATTGCTTTTGATTAATTGTTGATTGTCTCTTTGGGTATGAATTTAGTCTGTTTCGATTTTGACTGTTTCAGCTATAGTTAGTTATTTGAGGTGTTTATTCACTGAATTGATGGATGCATTTGATGGTTCTTTTGGTTAATGCAGGCATTGTTAAGTGTAGAGTGTGTTTAGGCGATAATTACATGTTAGTAACAATTACCCTTTTTAAGAGGTACTACTTACAATTGGATCTGTAGTAAGTAGCAAGTTCTGAAACTACTCTTGGGTTCGGACTTTGATTTGGACACTTTTTTCTCAGCAAATTCAGCATTCAACCTGTTATGAGAATTCTGCGTAAACTTATCTTGAAAAAGAGAAGTATAATTGGTATTTAGTTTGAGCTGAAACATGTTCCATTTTCGATAGATTTGAGATACTTGTACATGTTGCTCTGGATCATAAGCTTAATGTCTTGTAATTCCTCAAACGTAAATCGGTTACCGTACAAAACTTTTGCCTGTTCATCAAGATTAAAATAATTAAGATGAACTTAGACTTGCAAAGCAATCCTGATCAAGTTGTCAAATTTATATAGCTTACAAATGGACAAAATTTAAAGAACAAAACTGTCATTCAACCACTGGTATCATCAGGAGAGGCAAGGAATTACATACACAGAGGTTTGACTTGAAAGTAAGGTATGGTAGAAGAAGTTGACAAGTTCCAAATTCAGTTCTAGACTAATAATTTGTGCCATTCAGGACTAGGCTAGATGTTCAAGACATTTACACAATAACTAACAAAATCTAGCATGCATACAATCATTTACAAATAATCAATATCCACAAACATAATTATAAGTTACATAATCCCACTTTATATTAATCAGCACTTCCACATCGTCTCCGTCTTAATTAATGTGAAATGGAATCAACATGTCTGCATTGAAATTTACACGTCCTATTTTAATGTCATTTTGTCATTCAGGCATCACTATGTCACTTGTAGGTGATTTATGCATAGTATTGAGCTCTGTTCTCTGGTAAGTGGAAACCCAAGGATTTATAAAAACAAAGGGATACTAAATCTATATGGTATAGTGGTTATTTAATAATAATGGGCAGTGATACTGATGATTTTTTTGGAAGATATTAATAGCAATTGTGCAACATGATGCATTTGTGAATTCTAAAGGAAAAGCTTTGAATTAACCAAAGTTTTTGGTCCGTCAGTTACTATTTCAGTGCCTTGACTGGAAAAAATCTTACCATATGTCTAAATTCAGAATTAAATAATCAACCCTGCAAGGGTTAACCTAACCAAGAAATAGAATAGTCCTTAACCTTTACCATACCGACCCTGCTGTAGAGAACTGATGCATGTACTTTGTTCTGTTTTTCTGTACTATTTATGAACATGTTCAAATTAGTTGATGTCCACATTTTTTTTGTGAGTCATTACGAAGCATGTACTGATAATATATTTCTATTGGCTTGTACTTTATTATTTCTTTTTAAGTACCAGATTTTTTATCTGCTTTTGTTTACTGTCTTAGCCTATTACTTCTAAGTTGTAGTCTCGTAGGTAATATACTTTAGCATATGGCCGCTACTTTAATGCAGTTTCTTATTAGCTAATCAAGCACGAGTTACCAGCCAACCTATAAATTTGTACAAGCAAAGGGTGTCTTACGAAAAGGTTTTGCCCCAGCTTTACCCCTCACTATAGTTCAACTGGATATTTTATGTTGGCTTGTCTTCTAGGCATCTTAACTTTCTCGTTACCTGAAATACCGATAAAATTTCTTGTTGGTATTAATTTTGCTGTTCCCCTAGAGATTTTGTCTCACACTTCTGGTATTATTATGTTACTCCCCTCTCTCTCCATGTGGTTCTGTTGCTTTGTAGTGATTACGCTGCATTGGAAAGATTTGATTTACACCAGCCAACATAAAATGGTTAAGACTTTTAAGCATGGAACTTAAGATCATAAGTACTTTATAGTTTGAATGAATTCAAATTCAGAATAGAATCTAACGATTATTTCTTGAAATGGGTACAATGTAATTTTTCGAATGAGCATGCGTATTTAATAAAGTTGGAGCATAATGACATTGCAAATACTGTCTTTGCTAGATAATCGTTCTTCTATAATCCTAGTGCACGCTGGTGGAAGTGACTGTACATTGATGACTATGGCAAAAGTTCTACTGGCTATATGATTTTTGAAAATTAGTCACACATTAGATGTGCTAACATTTGAGTTATTTATTTTATGCATTATGTAGAAGGAAAATCCAATTGTGTAAAAACGGATGGAAGGTTGTAATGCTTAGGTCTAAAAAGCTTAATTCTTGGAAGATAACCAAGTGCTTGTACTCTCTGTTTTTTTTCCAATCATATCTATCACCTTTATTTATCTACCAACTCCTTGGTCTACAGTATATGTTGGAGTTTCCTGCTGCAACTTCTGCTATTATTTACCACAGTCCTGTTGCCTTTTTATCTGCTAATTTCTCTGTGAACTTCTAATCTTCATCAGCTCTATATGCAGGTTGATCATGCAATATGGGCTTTTAACAGCATCAGCTGCTGTTGTTATTATCAATGCTGCAGATTCTATTCCCTTCGACTGATATAATCTTCATCTTACTCTATATGCAGGTTGATCTTGCAATAGAGATGTATGAGGGAATAATGAAAGAGAAATTCATGTTTATACGTCACTGGAATGCATTGCGGTTAGCACCAAAATATCAAGCTACTTTGGTCAAGAAAAACAAGCAGACTAAGGATAATGATGTATCTTCACAGTCGGTTGACAGTCAAATTCCTACAAACCTAGAATCTGATGGTATGATGGAACGTCCAATTGGAAGAAAAGCTGCAAAGAAGTTGAAGAGAGCTACAAATGAAGCAGCGGATGAAGAAGGCCTGCAACTTCTCAAAACAATGCAGAAAGATGCATTAGCTATTGCTTCTTCGAGGAGTGAATCAATTCAAATGAGCTTGCAAATGCAGAAGGAAGTCATGCAGCTACAAAAAGAGGAGCTACAGATCCGCTTAGCAAAAGAGGAGCGTGAAAGACGGAAAGAGGAGCGAGAAAGACAGGTTTACGAAGCATCCATCATGGCAATGGACACTAGTAAAATGTTGCCTGATCAAGCTAAATATTATGATGCCCTCAAAGCTGGGATCATGAAAAACATATCATAATTCAATTATGTATTTCACTTTAATGTTTGACTATTATGTATTAGACTATTTTATGTGTTAGACTTTAATTTGCTCATTTTATTAATAAATGCTCTTTATTGTTCGAGACAATTACAAAAGCAAAAATGAAAGGAAATTACATAGCAAATATGAAAGAAAATTACATAACAAATATTTAATTTATGTCACCACCGTGCATCTGCCAAAGATGTTCTATAAGATCATTTTGCAACTGAACATGAGCTTGTTTGTCTCGAATTTGCTGGTGCACTTGAATGAACTCCCTGAAGGTACTTGGATGACGTGGGATCTGTGTAACAGTTGGTATTTCAGCATTTGTATCAAAGTGTTCTTCTTCCATATGTAATTCCCTTTCATCTTCAATGATCATGTTGTGTAATATTATGCAGGCGGTCATAATGTATTTCATTGTGCCCACGTCCCAAAACCGTGATGGACCACGAATCATTGCAAACCGAGATTGCAACACTCCAAATGCTCTCTCAACATCCTTTCTAACAGATTCTTGTGCATTTGCAAAATATTTTTTTTTGTTGCCTTGAGGTTTTGAAATAGTTTTGACAAAAGTTGGCCAAGAGGGATATATACCATCAGCAAGATAATATCCCATGTTATATTCATTTCCATTGATGGTATACCGCACTTCAGGGCCACGACCTTCTGCCAAATCTTCAAAAAGATGAGACCGATCTAACACATTAATATCATTTAATGATCCCGGTAATCCAAAAAAAGAATGCCAAATCCACAAGTCCTTTGAAGCTATTGCCTCTAATATAATAGTTGGTTCATGAACATGACCTGTGTACATACCTTGCCAGCCAGCTGGACAATTCTTCCACTTCCAGTGCATACAATCAATACTACCCAACATTCCGGGAAAGCCTCGTTGTTCATTCTCTGCTAATAATCTAGACACATCTTCAGCATTTGGGCGTCTTAGATATTCAGTTCCAAAGACTTCAACAATTGCTTTAACAAACCTTTTTAAACTCTCTATTGCTGTACTCTCACCAATTCTAACGTAATCATCAACAGCATCAGCTGCTGTACCATATGCAAGCATCCTAAGTGCAGCTGTCACTTTCTGAAGTGATGATAGTCCACGAATTCCTACAGCATCAGTTCGTTGAGTAAAATAATTGTCATGAGCTGTGACTGCTTCTTCAATTCGCACAAACAATGACCTACACATTCGAAACCTTCGACGAAATTGTGTCTCTGTATATGTAGGTGTATCAGAAAAATAATCACGATACAGTCTAGCATGACCTTCTTCTCTATCGCGATCAATTACACGATGATTCATTGTGGAACCACCATGATTCGGGATAGAATTTGCTCTTTGACGCTGATTATGAAGATAAGCCGCACCCATTCTCATTCTTGCTTCCTGCTCTTCTTCTTCTGCCTGCATAATATCAAGAATCATTCGAGTAGTATTATCCATTACAAATGAGTATTGAGATGAGTATGTTGTTTGTATCGTGTTTAGTTCTCAATCAGGGGTAAAAAAAATTCCTAACCCTGCACACATGTTTATAAGCAGTGTTTACATCTTTTTGATTTATTTATAAAAAATATTATATTTTGATGAGAAAATAATTTGTATGTTATTTTTTTCTAACAAAATATGAAGTTTATATTTTTAAAATATTTTTAAAAACTGGGAATGAAATTAAATAAAAAAAAATGTACAATTTGTATTATAAAATAAAACTACTTTAATTAATTAAATAACATATATCCTTGTATATATAAAACCTTTATTTGATTGAATTTGACAATAGTAAAATAACATATTTTCAAAAAATAAAATATTTAAATTAATTAAATAACATATATATTAATGTAAAAAGTTTATTTGATTGAATTTAAAAAAAATATTTTTTTGAGTTTTATCCCGAATATATAACTACTATTTGAAAATATAACCGTTAGGATTTCAAAAATAATAATGTAACAGATTTTTAAATATAGCTAACGTTTATAGCTAACACCGCTGGAGGACACAAGCTTACAGATTCAGCAAATTTTACATAATCATCTATTTTTCTGATTTTAGCTAACAGTTATAGCTATCTCCCTTGGAGATGCTCTAAATATAGTTAACCAAGATTTAGTTGTATCAATACCAATGACCAGAGTTATCTCTAACTTCAAAATGCAGATGAACTTAAAATAGAAGTCTTCATCCTCAGTTCTCTATATGTGTGCGTGTGTGTGTGTTTATATTAATATAAATGCCTTATCTCTCTCTCACTAGGATTCCTACTTTTAATTTCACATATTTCTCTGCAATTTCTGTATGTTTTCTCTTTTAATCTTTACTTCAAACTAGTCAGGAAGCTTGATTTTGTTTGGTTAGTGGAAATGGTCTTTGGGGGGAATACATTTTATATCAATTTGACCACATAATTGTCAAAACATGACTATTATTTTGAGATGGGATGAGCAGTATTTAATGTCTTAACATTGAACAGGAATTTGTAGGAAAACACTGAAAGCAGTGTAATAATGACAAGCATATAATTCAAAAGAGAAAGCATGATTAAACCAACCAAATCCCTCCAGAAAAAAAAAAAGCATGCTTAATCCAAAACCCTTTAACGAAAATTGTAAGTGCATGCTCAATTCTTAATTGGTGGGGGGAAAATACAAGCATCTCAAGTTGCAAATTATGCCGCAAGTATCTTGTCAACGTGAATCATATCACTCGAGTGACCATTGCCAAGGTCAATCACATCACTGTGTGGCCGTCAGCATAAAAGCAGTCTTCATCACATTTTGTAGTAGTAGAACTTACATGATCTCTTTAGTTTAACTTTTAGACTAGGCTATCCAAGTAACATACTCCCTCTGTCCCCCTTGTTCTTTACCTTGGGGGACGTAATTCTGGCACGGATTTTAAGGTGCAATTTGCGGATAGTTTCATAACTTATTTTTTAAATTTTCTTTCTTTGTATAAAAATAGAATTGTTCTATTTTTATACAAAAAAAGAAAATTTAAAAAATAAGTTATGGAACTATACTTTTTAGGAGTCTTAAAATGCGTGTCGAGCAGTGAAAAAGAAATGTAAAGAAATGGGAGGGACAGAGGGAGTACTTTATTGCACTTATATGAATATGTCTCTACTCTCTTAATAAAATTTTATATTACTTTAGATGCTTGCTTCCTCTCTTACAGCCTGTTTGGCAAACTTAACTTAAAGCAAAAGCTGGCTTTAAGTTGTTTTCTGCGTGTTTGGCAACCACGACTTTAAGCCGGCTTTAAGTTAAAAAACTGCTTTAAGTCAGAAGTTCCATTTAGGTACTTTTGACTTATGACTTATGACTTATGGAGTTTTTTTTTTTTTTTCTTTTTTCACAATTCTTGTAAAGTTTAAATATTATGATTTTTAAATTTTTTAAAGTCAAATTTGTCTTTAAATCAAAATTATTAAACCCCCATTTAACTTTAAGTAAAATTACCCAAACACTTTCATTCAACTTAAAGTAAACAACTTCACTTTTTCCTTTAAGTTAAAAACACCCCCATTAAGTCAAAAGTAACTTATTTTAAGCAATCCCAAACACCCTCTTAGTCTATTTAACATCTATTTCAACCTCAACGGTTGTAAGACTCATGATCAGCTTCCACTATAAAAGGATATTAAATGAATTCCTATTCTACAACTTCGCATCTTCATTTCTATGAGCTTCTTTGAATGATCAACCCTTCATTCTTTTAGCTTTTTACACAGAAGACTTTCCAACTTTCATTTTGTACTCTCTTTCAATATTAAAATCTTCTTTCATTGTACTGACATGGCTAAAAGAATCACCATATTAGGACCATGAGTTCTTAAGCAAAAAAGCACATGTATAAATGAGAAATAATAACATCTGAAACTCATGAATTGTAAAGAAATTACCTGGAAGAACTTGTCCCACAACTTCTCAAATGGCAATGCACCGGGGATTAAGAGCATAAAAGCAATTTTAGGGGTTTTTGATATAGCTGGAGGTGTATTGAGAATATCTTTAATTACAACACGAGAAGCAACCTCTTCATCTGTAAGTTCTCTGGCAGCAGCAGGTGGTAGCCAGTCTGTAAAGACCTTACAACTGCTAGATGAGGATACGTAACAGGCAGCAGTATTCCTGGGAGGGTAGACATAAGCACAAACTAAAAACACATTGACTAGTAAAATTAAGACAATAATCCAAGTTGGCTTCTTGAGATGAGCACGGTGGCGAGGCACAGACATCATTTGTAGGTCTTTCATGCCTAGACGCCACGCCCAGAGCCGGCCCTGAGCATGTGCGATCGCACAGGGCACTCCATTTTACTAGGGCACATTTTTTAGGTAGGTGTATATATGTATGTATATTTTATTTTAAAAATAAAAAATTAAGTTTAATTTTAAAGATTAAAAAACTAGGGCACATTTTTTAGGTAGGTGTATATATGTATGTATATTTTATTTTAAAAATAAAAAATTAAGTTTAATTTTAAAAATTAAAAAAAATTGTAAATGAGAAAAAGGTTGAAAATGATGTTGTCAAAATAATTAAAAAATTATTATATTCAGCAAAGTAAGAAAATATTATAATTACACAGTTTTGCTTTCAAATTTTTAGTAATACTAATTACTTTTGTTGTTAACGGTGTAGACTATAATTGTCATTAAAGTTGATTAAATGTTTTTCGTTGACAACCTACATATAAAAGTATATTTTTACAATTACAATGTAACAGTTCAGTTTATCAATTATTCATTTTATAGGTGATTAAGTGATTTGAAATCATATCTATTTTAATTAATTTACATATTAAATGAACCAAGTCAATTTAAAACTAAAAAAAATTATAAATACTTATATATTAATTTAAATACATAAAAATGTGATTGTCTATTTTTGTATTGTATTTATTTTTATTTATTATTACTTTTTATGCTTTCATTTAAACATAATATATTAATATTTTATATTTATATTTTATTTACTTTAGATTAATTTGTACTATTTATGTACTTGTTACGATTTTTTTACAATTTTCAGTTATGTTTTTATTATGTTTTAAAGTTATTTCATGAACTTGTTATGTTTTTTACAAATTTCAACTAATATTTAATATTTTATGTAGTTGTTATAAAAAGAAAATTATTAGTGTTAGGCACAGACATCATTTGTAGGTCTTTCATGCCTAGACGCCACGCCTGAGCTGTATTCATCTAAAATATGTGCATAACTGTGTCAAAATAATGAACCCGTCCTCCAAGGTCAGTACACAATAAGACCCGATGCAAGAATCAAGTAGAATAATTGCTTAGCGGTAGAAAGCGAAGCTTCGAGAATTGGTTTACAAGTTTGAATCTATAGACGGAGAGAAACTTGTAGTCAGAGAACAGCAACAAGGCAGTGCAACAATTATCTAATTCCAAATCATACTTGGTATGCGGATATTAAAATAACAACTAATTCCAAGCTTAAGAACATATTAACACAGATCAGGCACATTCTAGACTACAAAATATGATAAATTAAAAAAACGTAAAGCTGCTCAACCAAAAAATAATTGGAGAAAGGTCAAACCCTATCCACCTAAATTAGGATGCATTATAGAGTACACAAAAAACGAGCATGAAATTGGAAACATAATTTCAGAGAGAAAGTAGCAATTAAAACTAATTAAAAGGAGAATAACAAACAAACAAAAATTGAAAAAAAAAAACAAACAAACAAACAACTCAAGCTTACTATAAACATAACATTATACTACACTAAGGAAGGACTAGCTTAGGGCCCGTGCAAAGCACGGGTTACTTTTAAATACTTTTAAAATTATGTGATTAAATAAAATAGAGTATAATATTTTATTATGGAATTTAACTTTGTAATATTAATTAATAAAATTAATAATAATAATAATAGTTATTTAATAAATGATATATATTGATTAGAACTAATAATATAAAATTTAATGTAAATTTGTTGTTAACGGGTAATGGTGTAAATATAAAATACTACTATGTATTTAGGATTAAAGACAATAACGGAATTTATTTGATTTGTTTTATATTATAAATAATTTAAAATTAAATAATTAGAGTGAAAACCAAAACTTAAGAGAAAACCAAAACTTTCAATGTTTCGGCTTTAATATAATAGTATTAATAAAATTAATAATAATAATAATAGTTATTTAATAAATGATATGTATTGATTAGAACTAATAATATAAAATTTAATGTAAATTTGTTGTTAACGGGTAATGGTGTAAATATAAAATACTACTCTGTATTTAGGATTAAAGAAAATAACGGAATTTATTTGATTTGTTTTATATTATAAATAATTTAAAATTAAATAATTAGAGTGAAAACCAAAACTTAAGTGAAAACCAAAACTTTCAATGTTTCGGCTTTAATATAATAGTATAGATTAATAAAATTAATAATAATAATAATAGTTATTTAATAAATGATATGTATTGATTAGAACTAATTATAATATAAAATTTAATGTAAATTTGTTGTTAACGGGTAATGGTGTAAATATAGAATACTAATCTGTATTTAGGATTAAAGACAATAACGGAATTTATTTGATTTGTTTTATATTATAAATAATTTAAAATTAAATAATTAGAGTGAAAACCAAAACTTAAGAGAAAACCAAAACTTTCAATGTTTCGGCTTTAATATAATAACTAGCTTATAGCCCGTGCGAAGCACGGGTTACTTTTAAATACTTTTAAAATTATATAATTAAATAAAATAGAGAAAATTATTACGAATTTATTAGTAATAATAATAGTTTAATAAATGATATGTATTGATTAGAATTAATAATATAAAATCTTAATGTAAATTTGTTGTTGATGGGATTTGAACCTTGATCTTTGGAAGAGGGATTTAAATAAAGAATATTCCTTATTATTAGATCTAACGGCTATGTGAAAAGTATTTATGTTTGATATAGGGTGTTGAAAAAGAAGAGAAAAGCCGAAGAAAATTGTGTATTGAATTGATGAAGATTGCGCATATGAAGTTTAGAAGAATAGAGTTCTGTAAGGCAACGGAGGTTTTATGTTTAGCTGTATTAGTAATGGTGTAAATACAAAATACTACTCTGTATTGGTTTAACGGAATTCATTTGATTTGTTTTATATTATAAATAATTTAAAATTAAATAATTAGAGTGAAAACCAAAACTTAGGAGAAAACCAAAACTTTCAATGTTTCGGTATGTATATTTTATTTTAAAAATAAAAAATTAAGTTTAATTTTAAAGATTAAAAAACTAGGGCACATTTTTTAGGTAGGTGTATATATGTATGTATAATTTATTTTAAAAATAAAAAATTAAGTTTAATTTTAAAAATTAAAAAAAATTGTAAATGAGAAAAAGGTTGAAAATGATGTTGTCAAAATAATTAAAAAATTATTATATTCAGCAAAATAAGAAAATATTATAATTACACAGTTTTGCTTTCAAATTTTTAGTAATACTAATTACTTTTGTTGTTAACGGTGTAGACTATAATTGTCATTAAAGTTGATTAAATGTTTTTCGTTGACAACCTACATATAAAAGTATATTTTTACAATTACAATGTAACAGTTCAGTTTATCAATTATTCATTTTATAGGTGATTAAGTGATTTGAAATCATATCTATTTTAATTAATTTACATATTAAATGAACCAAGTCAATTTAAAACTAAAAAAAATTATAAATACTTATATATTAATTTAAATACATAAAAATGTGATTGTCTATTTTTGTATTGTATTTATTTTTATTTATTATTACTTTTTATGCTTTCATTTAAACATAATATATTAATATTTTATATTTATATTTTATTTACTTTAGATTAATTTGTACTATTTATGTACTTGTTACGATTTTTTTACAATTTTCAGTTATGTTTTTATTATATTTTAAAGTTATTTCATGAACTTGTTATGTTTTTTACAAATTTCAACTAATATTTAATATTTTATGTAGTTGTTATAAAAAGAAAATTATTAGTGTTAGGCACAGACATCATTTGTAGGTCTTTCATGCCTAGACGCCACGCCTGAGCTGTATTCATCTAAAATATGTGCATAACTGTGTCAAAATAATGAACCCGTCCTCCAAGGTCAGTACACAATAAGACCCGATGCAAGAATCAAGTAGAATAATTGCTTAGCGGTAGAAAGCGAAGCTTCGAGAATTGGTTTACAAGTTTGAATCTATAGACGGAGAGAAACTTGTAGTCAGAGAACAGCAACAAGGCAGTGCAACAATTATCTAATTCCAAATCATACTTGGTATGCGGATATTAAAATAACAACTAATTCCAAGCTTAAGAACATATTAACACAGATCAGGCACATTCTAGACTACAAAATATGATAAATTAAAAAAACGTAAAGCTGCTCAACCAAAAAATAATTGGAGAAAGGTCAAACCCTATCCACCTAAATTAGGATGCATTATAGAGTACACAAAAAACGAGCATGAAATTGGAAACATAATTTCAGAGAGAAAGTAGCAATTAAAACTAATTAAAAGGAGAATAACAAACAAACAAAAATTGAAAAAAAAAAACAAACAAACAAACAACTCAAGCTTACTATAAACATAACATTATACTACACTAAGGAAGGACTAGCTTAGGGCCCGTGCAAAGCACGGGTTACTTTTAAATACTTTTAAAATTATGTGATTAAATAAAATAGAGTATAATATTTTATCATGGAATTTAACTTTGTAATATTAATTAATAAAATTAATAATAATAATAATAGTTATTTAATAAATGATATATATTGATTAGAACTAATAATATAAAATTTAATGTAAATTTGTTGTTAACGGGTAATGGTGTAAATATAAAATACTACTATGTATTTAGGATTAAAGACAATAACGGAATTTATTTGATTTGTTTTATATTATAAATAATTTAAAATTAAATAATTAGAGTGAAAACCAAAACTTAAGAGAAAACCAAAACTTTCAATGTTTCGGCTTTAATATAATAGTATTAATAAAATTAATAATAATAATAATAGTTATTTAATAAATGATATGTATTGATTAGAACTAATAATATAAAATTTAATGTAAATTTGTTGTTAACGGGTAATGGTGTAAATATAAAATACTACTCTGTATTTAGGATTAAAGAAAATAACGGAATTTATTTGATTTGTTTTATATTATAAATAATTTAAAATTAAATAATTAGAGTGAAAACCAAAACTTAAGTGAAAACCAAAACTTTCAATGTTTCGGCTTTAATATAATAGTATAGATTAATAAAATTAATAATAATAATAATAGTTATTTAATAAATGATATGTATTGATTAGAACTAATTATAATATAAAATTTAATGTAAATTTGTTGTTAACGGGTAATGGTGTAAATATAGAATACTAATCTGTATTTAGGATTAAAGACAATAACGGAATTTATTTGATTTGTTTTATATTATAAATAATTTAAAATTAAATAATTAGAGTGAAAACCAAAACTTAAGAGAAAACCAAAACTTTCAATGTTTCGGCTTTAATATAATAACTAGCTTATAGCCCGTGCGAAGCACGGGTTACTTTTAAATACTTTTAAAATTATATAATTAAATAAAATAGAGAAAATTATTACGAATTTATTAGTAATAATAATAGTTTAATAAATGATATGTATTGATTAGAATTAATAATATAAAATCTTAATTTAAATTTGTTGTTGATGTGATTTGAACCTTGATCTTTGGAAGAGGGATTTAAATAAAGAATATTCCTTATTATTAGATCTAACGGCTATGTGAAAAGTATTTATGTTTGATATAGGGTGTTGAAAAAGAAGAGAAAAGCCGAAGAAAATTGTGTATTGAATTGATGAAGATTGCGCATATGAAGTTTAGAAGAATAGAGTTCTGTAAGGCAACGGAGGTTTTATGTTTAGCTGTATTAGTAATGGTGTAAATACAAAATACTACCCTGTATTGGTTTAACGGAATTCATTTGATTTGTTTTATATTATAAATAATTTAAAATTAAATAATTAGAGTGAAAACCAAAACTTAGGAGAAAACCAAAACTTTCAATGTTTCGGTATGTATATTTTATTTTAAAAATAAAAAATTAAGTTTAATTTTAAAGATTAAAAAACTAGGGCACATTTTTTAGGTAGGTGTATATATGTATGTATATTTTATTTTAAAAATAAAAAATTAAGTTTAATTTTAAAAATTAAAAAAAATTGTAAATGAGAAAAAGGTTGAAAATGATGTTGTCAAAATAATTAAAAAATTATTATATTCAGCAAAGTAAGAAAATATTATAATTACACAGTTTTGCTTTCAAATTTTTAGTAATACTAATTACTTTTGTTGTTAACGGTGTAGACTATAATTGTCATTAAAGTTGATTAAATGTTTTTCGTTGACAACCTACATATAAAAGTATATTTTTACAATTACAATGTAACAGTTCAGTTTATCAATTATTCATTTTATAGGTGATTAAGTGATTTGAAATCATATCTATTTTAATTAATTTACATATTAAATGAACCAAGTCAATTTAAAACTAAAAAAAATTATAAATACTTATATATTAATTTAAATACATAAAAATGTGATTGTCTATTTTTGTATTGTATTTATTTTTATTTATTATTACTTTTTATGCTTTCATTTAAACATAATATATTAATATTTTATATTTATATTTTATTTACTTTAGATTAATTTGTACTATTTATGTACTTGTTACGATTTTTTTACAATTTTCAGTTATGTTTTTATTATGTTTTAAAGTTATTTCATGAACTTGTTATGTTTTTTACAAATTTCAACTAATATTTAATATTTTATGTAGTTGTTATAAAAAGAAAATTATTAGTGTCAGGCACAGACATCATTTGTAGGTCTTTCATGCCTAGACGCCACGCCTGAGCTGTATTCATCTAAAATATGTGCATAACTGTGTCAAAATAATGAACCCGTCCTCCAAGGTCAGTACACAATAAGACCCGATGCAAGAATCAAGTAGAATAATTGCTTAGCGGTAGAAAGCGAAGCTTCGAGAATTGGTTTACAAGTTTGAATCTATAGACGGAGAGAAACTTGTAGTCAGAGAACAGCAACAAGGCAGTGCAACAATTATCTAATTCCAAATCATACTTGGTATGCGGATATTAAAATAACAACTAATTCCAAGCTTAAGAACATATTAACACAGATCAGGCACATTCTAGACTACAAAATATGATAAATTAAAAAAACGTAAAGCTGCTCAACCAAAAAATAATTGGAGGAAGGTCAAACCCTATCCACCTAAATTAGGATGCATTATAGAGTACACAAAAAACGAGCATGAAATTGGAAACATAATTTCAGAGAGAAAGTAGCAATTAAAACTAATTAAAAGGAGAATAACAAACAAACAAAAATTGAAAAAAAAAAACAAACAAACAAACAACTCAAGCTTACTATAAACATAACATTATACTACACTAAGGAAGGACTAGCTTAGGGCCCGTGCAAAGCACGGGTTACTTTTAAATACTTTTAAAATTATGTGATTAAATAAAATAGAGTATAATATTTTATTATGGAATTTAACTTTGTAATATTAATTAATAAAATTAATAATAATAATAATAGTTATTTAATAAATGATATATATTGATTAGAACTAATAATATAAAATTTAATGTAAATTTGTTGTTAACGGGTAATGGTGTAAATATAAAATACTACTATGTATTTAGGATTAAAGACAATAACGGAATTTATTTGATTTGTTTTATATTATAAATAATTTAAAATTAAATAATTAGAGTGAAAACCAAAACTTAAGAGAAAACCAAAACTTTCAATGTTTCGGCTTTAATATAATAGTATTAATAAAATTAATAATAATAATAATAGTTATTTAATAAATGATATGTATTGATTAGAACTAATAATATAAAATTTAATGTAAATTTGTTGTTAACGGGTAATGGTGTAAATATAAAATACTACTCTGTATTTAGGATTAAAGAAAATAACGGAATTTATTTGATTTGTTTTATATTATAAATAATTTAAAATTAAATAATTAGAGTGAAAACCAAAACTTTCAATGTTTCGGCTTTAATATAATAGTATAGATTAATAAAATTAATAATAATAATAATAGTTATTTAATAAATGATATGTATTGATTAGAACTAATTATAATATAAAATTTAATGTAAATTTGTTGTTAACGGGTAATGGTGTAAATATAGAATACTAATCTGTATTTAGGATTAAAGACAATAACGGAATTTATTTGATTTGTTTTATATTATAAATAATTTAAAATTAAATAATTAGAGTGAAAACCAAAACTTAAGAGAAAACCAAAACTTTCAATGTTTCGGCTTTAATATAATAACTAGCTTATAGCCCGTGCGAAGCACGGGTTACTTTTAAATACTTTTAAAATTATATAATTAAATAAAATAGAGAAAATTATTACGAATTTATTAGTAATAATAATAGTTTAATAAATGATATGTATTGATTAGAATTAATAATATAAAATCTTAATGTAAATTTGTTGTTGATGGGATTTGAACCTTGATCTTTGGAAGAGGGATTTAAATAAAGAATATTCCTTATTATTAGATCTAACGGCTATGTGAAAAGTATTTATGTTTGATATAGGGTGTTGAAAAAGAAGAGAAAAGCCGAAGAAAATTGTGTATTGAATTGATGAAGATTGCGCATATGAAGTTTAGAAGAATAGAGTTCTGTAAGGCAACGGAGGTTTTATGTTTAGCTGTATTAGTAATGGTGTAAATACAAAATACTACTCTGTATTGGTTTAACGGAATTCATTTGATTTGTTTTATATTATAAATAATTTAAAATTAAATAATTAGAGTGAAAACCAAAACTTAGGAGAAAACCAAAACTTTCAATGTTTCGGTATGTATATTTTATTTTAAAAATAAAAAATTAAGTTTAATTTTAAAGATTAAAAAACTAGGGCACATTTTTTAGGTAGGTGTATATATGTATGTATAATTTATTTTAAAAATAAAAAATTAAGTTTAATTTTAAAAATTAAAAAAAATTGTAAATGAGAAAAAGGTTGAAAATGATGTTGTCAAAATAATTAAAAAATTATTATATTCAGCAAAATAAGAAAATATTATAATTACACAGTTTTGCTTTCAAATTTTTAGTAATACTAATTACTTTTGTTGTTAACGGTGTAGACTATAATTGTCATTAAAGTTGATTAAATGTTTTTCGTTGACAACCTACATATAAAAGTATATTTTTACAATTACAATGTAACAGTTCAGTTTATCAATTATTCATTTTATAGGTGATTAAGTGATTTGAAATCATATCTATTTTAATTAATTTACATATTAAATGAACCAAGTCAATTTAAAACTAAAAAAAATTATAAATACTTATATATTAATTTAAATACATAAAAATGTGATTGTCTATTTTTGTATTGTATTTATTTTTATTTATTATTACTTTTTATGCTTTCATTTAAACATAATATATTAATATTTTATATTTATATTTTATTTACTTTAGATTAATTTGTACTATTTATGTACTTGTTACGATTTTTTTACAATTTTCAGTTATGTTTTTATTATGTTTTAAAGTTATTTCATGAACTTGTTATGTTTTTTACAAATTTCAACTAATATTTAATATTTTATGTAGTTGTTATAAAAAGAAAATTATTAGTGTTAGGCACAGACATCATTTGTAGGTCTTTCATGCCTAGACGCCACGCCTGAGCTGTATTCATCTAAAATATGTGCATAACTGTGTCAAAATAATGAACCCGTCCTCCAAGGTCAGTACACAATAAGACCCGATGCAAGAATCAAGTAGAATAATTGCTTAGCGGTAGAAAGCGAAGCTTCGAGAATTGGTTTACAAGTTTGAATCTATAGACGGAGAGAAACTTGTAGTCAGAGAACAGCAACAAGGCAGTGCAACAATTATCTAATTCCAAATCATACTTGGTATGCGGATATTAAAATAACAACTAATTCCAAGCTTAAGAACATATTAACACAGATCAGGCACATTCTAGACTACAAAATATGATAAATTAAAAAAACGTAAAGCTGCTCAACCAAAAAATAATTGGAGAAAGGTCAAACCCTATCCACCTAAATTAGGATGCATTATAGAGTACACAAAAAACGAGCATGAAATTGGAAACATAATTTCAGAGAGAAAGTAGCAATTAAAACTAATTAAAAGGAGAATAACAAACAAACAAAAATTGAAAAAAAAAAACAAACAAACAAACAACTCAAGCTTACTATAAACATAACATTATACTACACTAAGGAAGGACTAGCTTAGGGCCCGTGCAAAGCACGAGTTACTTTTAAATACTTTTAAAATTATGTGATTAAATAAAATAGAGTATAATATTTTATTATGGAATTTAACTTTGTAATATTAATTAATAAAATTAATAATAATAATAATAGTTATTTAATAAATGATATGTATTGATTAGAACTAATAATATAAAATTTAATGTAAATTTGTTGTTAACGGGTAATGGTATAAATATAAAATACTACTATGTATTTAGGATTAAAGACAATAACGGAATTTATTTGATTTGTTTTATATTATAAATAATTTAAAATTAAATAATTAGAGTGAAAACCAAAACTTAAGAGAAAACCAAAACTTTCAATGTTTCGGCTTTAATATAATAGTATTAATAAAATTAATAATAATAATAATAGTTATTTAATAAATGATATGTATTGATTAGAACTAATTATAATATAAAATTTAATGTAAATTTGTTGTTAACGGGTAATGGTGTAAATATAAAATACTGCTCTGTATTTAGGATTAAAGACAATAACGGAATTTATTTGATTTATTTTATATTATAAATAATTTAAAATTAAATAATTAGAGTGAAAACCAAAACTTTCAATGTTTCGGCTTTAATATAATCACGGGTTACTTTTAAATACTTTTAAAATTATGTGATTAAATAAAATAGAGTATAATATTTTATTATGGAATTTAACTTTGTAATATTAATTAATAAAATTAATAATAATAATAATAGTTATTTAATAAATGATATGTATTGATTAGAACTAATAATATAAAATTTAATGTAAATTTGTTGTTAACGGGTAATGGTGTAAATATAAAATACTACTCTGTATTTAGGATTAAAGACAATAACGGAATTTATTTGATTTGTTTTATATTATAAATAATTTAAAATTAAATAATTAGAGTGAAAACCAAAACTTAAGAGAAAACCAAAACTTTCAATGTTTCGGCTTTAATATAATAGTATTAATAAAATTAATAATAATAATAATAATAGTTATTTAATAAATGATATGTATTGATTAGAACTAATAATATAAAATTTAATGTAAATTTGTTGTTAACGGGTAATGGTGTAAATATAAAATACTACTCTGTATTTAGGATTAAAGACAATAACGGAATTTATTTGATTTGTTTTATATTATAAATAATTTAAAATTAAATAATTAGAGTGAAAACCAAAACTTAAGTGAAAACCAAAACTTTCAATGTTTCGGCTTTAATATAATAGTATAGATTAATAAAATTAATAATAATAATAATAGTTATTTAATAAATGATATGTATTGATTAGAACTAATTATAATATAAAATTTAATGTAAATTTGTTGTTAACGGGTAATGGTGTAAATATAGAATACTACTCTGTATTTAGGATTAAAGACAATAACGGAATTTATTTGATTTGTTTTATATTATAAATAATTTAAAATTAAATAATTAGAGTGAAAACCAAAACTTAAGAGAAAACCAAAACTTTCAATGTTTCGGCTTTAATATAATAACTAGCTTTGTAGCCCGTGCAAGGCACGGGCATGCTCTAGATTATAAATATTTATGAATTATTTGTGATCACGCGGGATTGAATTGTTCATATCTTCGCAGCAATTGTTGTGAGGAAATAGAATTTATGCAATACCCGATCGTGACATGCAAATGATAATTCTGGTTAAATTAAATATGTTTATATTTTACTCTATGTTTTGTTTTGTTAAAGCAAACTTGAACGATATGTAATAAATTGGTTAATGTTAATATCAAAACCGTACTTCGAAATATAAATATATAGAGTTAACATAGATGGATACAGAGATACATACAAGTATTAATTACATAATAATAAATGCATATTAGTTCATATCAGTTATTATTATGTAATAAATATGTTAGTGTTACAATACCTAAATAGCCTCCGGAAATATAACATAGATATAATTAGTAAAGGTAAATATAACTTTTTATATGAATAAGTTTGCTCATGGAACCCCCTCAAAACCTAACTCTAAATATTTGTAAAAAGAATGTTATTCAAAAGGTTTGAACCCATGACCTTGGATAACTAAATGCAACACCATAACCAATTGAGCTGTGTGAGAATTTGAGTTAATATTAAAAATCATTAGCAACATACATAAATATTTGTATACTGTATAATCCCAATAATTATACATACACATATACATACATACAAACATACATACATACAAACATAACTATACATGCATACGAACATACATAAATATATATGTTGTGTATGTATAATTATTGGGATTATACAGTATACAAATATTTATGTATGTTCGTATGCATGTATAGTTATGTTTGTATGTATGTATATGTGTATGTATAATTATTGGGATTATACAGTATACAAATATTTATGTATGTTGCTAATGATTTTTAATATTAACTCAAATTCTCACACAGCTCAACTGGTTATGGTGTTGCATTTAGTTATCCAAGGTCATGGGTTCAAACCTTTTGAATAACATTATTTTTACAAATATTTAGAGTTAGGTTTGGAGTGAGGTTCGGAGGGACCGAGCCTATGAATGGAGTGAGGTTCGGAGGGACCGAGCCTATGAATTAATTTGCTCAGGGAAACCCCCTGTTGGTGTATTAGATATACTAGCTTATAGCCCGTGCAAAGCACGGGTTACTTTTAAATACTTTTAAAATTATATAATTAAATAAAATAGAGAATAATTTATTACGAATTTATTAGTAATAATAATAGTTTAATAAATGATATGTATTGATTAGAATTAATAATATAAATCTTAATGTAAATT
Source organism: Kitagawia praeruptora (assembly GCA_037693485.1). Taxonomy (NCBI): domain Eukaryota; kingdom Viridiplantae; phylum Streptophyta; class Magnoliopsida; order Apiales; family Apiaceae; genus Kitagawia; species Kitagawia praeruptora. Next base: position 6,496,684 of record CM075348.1, on the reverse strand, counting down.
TGTTGTTGATGGGATTTGAACCTTGATCTTTGGAAGAGGGATTTAAATAAAGAATATTCATTATTATTAGATCTAACGGCTATGTGAAAAGTAATTATGTTTGATATATGGTGTTGAAAAAGAAGAGGAAAGCCGAAAAAGATTGTGTATTGAATTGATGAAGATTGCGCAGATGAGGTTTAGAAGAATAGAGAGGTTTAGAAGAATTAGAGTTCTGTAAGGCAACGGAGGTTTTAAGTTTAGCTTTAGTAATGGTGTAAATATAAAATACTACTCTGTATTGGTTTAACGGAATTCATTTAATTTGTTTTATATTATAAATAATTAAAAATTAAATAATTAGAGTGAAAACCAAAACTTAGGAGAAAACCAAAACTTTCAATGTTTCGGCTTTAATATAATAGTATAGATAGATAGATATAGATAGATGTGTTGCGGAAGACCAAAGAGTGGAAGCAAAATCTATTACCTGGAACTTACTTTTAAGTTGGGTTGTCTGAGATCGGACTCACTAATATAAGGATATAATGCCCTTAAGTTTTCGAAAGTAAACTAGTACCCGGTCTTTCCACAATTATCTCTCCATCACAACTCAAGTGAATGGCGGCTGGTAATACATTCAAGAGAATGCGTTCTCTTCACCCTGTGCCATCGATCATGGAGTTACCATCCGAATTACAAACTGAAATATTTTTAAGATTGCCGGTGCGATATTTGTTAATATGCAGATGTGTTTGTAAACTCTTTAACACTCTCATTCAGAACCCTTATTTTGCAAACACCCATGTCAAAGTCACCACTGCTGCTAATGAGTCCCCACATTATCTAATTTTGTCGCCCTTGTCGTCCAGTTGTCAGTCTGATGTTCTTGCTTCAATTGATGGCACTGATATTATCTCTTGTAAACCTATCAAGTATCACACCACCAATCCCGTTTGTTGGTTCATTGCATCTCGTTGGTTCTTGTAATGGATTGATTTGTTATGTTGTTCATTCTAAGAACCAGGATCAGGCTGAAAAGGAGAGTGTCCTGTTATTGTGGAATCCTGTTACTACGCAAACTAGATATATTCGGGCACCGGATATCGAAGGCTATGATCATTGTCATTGTGAGACTATGGAATTTTATTTTGTCCCAGAAAATAATGATTATGTTGTTTTGTGCATGGGAGTATCTACTTCTGGGCCAGATCAAATTCAGGTTGCCCTGTACAAGATGAGTACGGATTCCTGGAAAATTGTTGATCGCATTAGTTGTGCCAGATCATCTGATGTCATTCTAATGACATATTTTTATCAACCTATAACTTCCGTGTTAGTAAATGGATCTTTCCATTGGGGGATTATTACTAGTAATACTAACATTCGCTTTTATATTATTTCTTTTAATCTGAAAAATGAGAAGTTAGGGCCGATCAAGCCTGTGGATGATGACAGAGTTTTAGTAGATGAGTGGATATGGGAGCTCACGGTGATGGAAGAATCATTAGCCGTTATATATTGGAATATGTGCCCATCTGATATTAATGATGAACATATCCAAATATGGGTCATGAAGGATCACGGGGTTCATGATTCTTGGTTCTTAAGGTTTCATTCCCCGCAAGACCTATGTGAGCCACTAGGCTTTCCGAAAGAGCCACTAGGCTGTTGGAAAAATACTCTGATGACATGGGAATGGGATTACCGTTACCGTGGCCTTTATTTTTATGATATCAATACTCTTAACGAGAAGGAACTGATCCAACAATCAAGAAATTTTTCTGATTATATATCACGTGTTTCTAGCCTTTTGGTCACCGTGGCTCCAGTCAGGCAAGTATAAGTTGTAAAAATTTTGCATCCGGTTTTTATTTTTCAGATATTTCCCCTGCCCTAATCAGTCTTGAAATATGCCCTTATTTTTTACTTTATCTTTCGTCTTTGTTTTGAAAATTTCCCTTGTTACTCTATGTTATTTTAATACTTTTAAGTTTATTAAAACAAGTAATTAATAAAGGTATATAGTTTCTCCCTTACCAAGGTATTTGGAAAGATTCATATGTACACAGTTTAACCTGTGATCTTCAATACTCAGCCAATCAGGACATCATTTACACTTATATTTACCTTTTTTTTCTCGTAACAGGTATCCTGATTCCAGAGACCAGAGCTTATTATGACATAACTTTTTGACTGAAAAGAGGTTCAAATCTTAGTCTCTTTTTAATATTTGTTTGGATTTTGATGTTCTGTCGAAGAAAGAGACCAGTTGGAAGGGTATTCACATTGTCGGTTTGGATGAATATGAAGAAATAAAGACAATACATCCCGATTTCACTCTCTAGTACGTCCTGACTCAGCTATCTCCATTCTCCATATTATTGCACTTTTTAAGTGAGCAAGTCAAGACTGGAGCAAAGTCTTTAGGGGAAAATGTGTAAAAACTGGTTACCATTTAACTTTTAAAAATTTATGTATTATTACTAATTTGGAATTTTTCTTGTTAGTTGAGATATCTCTCGGAGTGATGTGGATTTTTAATTCTGAGAAATTTTTTTTAATATCTTTTTTATGAAACTCAGTTCCTGCCATTAGGCATGAATTTTAATAGATTTTAGAAGATCATGGAGTTTCTTTAATTTGTTCTGCACAAGTTACTTATTATCAGTGTGAGCTTCTAGTTGTCAGAGTAAAGCTTATTTTCAGTTCATGTTAGTAACTACAAACATGTCACAAGTACATAATTCTAGCCAAGATAAAATTAAGTGAAATTGAATAATATTTGCACTTTGTGGATATACACTCTTTATTTTTATCATTTTCAGGCAATTCATGTTTGACAGCTTTAAACTACAAACCCCATTTACAGTTCAACATTTCATAAGTAAAATGTAAACCTTGTTGGCGAGGTTCATGAACATTTTATGCCTTGTTTTTCTACTGGCTGAGTTTTTAGTTTTTAGACGCTTTCCAAACGGCAGTATCAAAGTTGTTTGTCGCTCCAGTACCGAGGTTCAGCTTCCGGTGTCCGTCTTCTTATTTCTGAACTACATATATTTTGTAAAAAAGGGGTGCACTTTACTGCCTTGGTGGCCATCTTTGTTGGTGTTTTGGTATTATAGTTTTGATGTTACAAAATGACTACGATGTCCAAATTTTATCCAACTTTATCTGGTTCGCTCTGTCGTTTTTCCTGTGCCGATCTATAAAAATTTCCACATGAGGGATACTATGGCGTGTCATGAATCTGGAATTTTTTGTATGGTACTAAATTTAATGGAGATCAATGCAGCAGATATTTCTGCCAAAAAAAAATGTTGCAAAAATATATGGACCCTGTCTTGCTAAAACAGTGCAGAAGTAATTTAAGATCTTCCATTTTCTTGTTCTTTTACAGGCCTCTGAGGTGGTTGTCTTGGCTGGTAGGAAGCAATGTAGCACCTAAACCAAGGACGGGTCTTCTACTTGTGCTCCTGGTTTTGTTGAACATGTAGTTGTTTTGTTGAACATGTAGTTGCATCTAGTTTCTGTGTTATGCTAAAGAACAATATTTGGTTGCTTGAGACTAATTTTACTTGTAACTTTAAACTTCTGGAAGGTGTTGTTCTTCGATGATTTGCATTTGCAAGTTCTATAATTTAATTTCTGCAATATGATTTGAATTTGGAACGTCCCTGTCAAATCTATACTATATTATTAAAGATGAAATATTAAAAGTTTGATAGATCGATACGATTGTTAGAACATATTATCTTTTCTATATTTTCTAACTAAAATTCCTATTTTTCTAAAAATATCATTGACAATATTTCCATAACCATGATTAAATCATATCACTTGAAAATTTAAGCTTACAAAATTCACATCTTTAAAATTTAATTCAAATTAAAAAAATCATATTAAGAAAAAATATATGCATCGTACGGGTTTTCAAGCTAATTTTATAAATAATAATTAAAAAGTGAGAAAAAAAATAAACAAGCAACGAAGAATTACTAATAAAAATGCTAGGGAACCAAATAAAAATTCAAAAAAATGTCCAAAATGACATGAGTCATCTTAATTACTCAATTAAGTGTCATTTTAGACACTTTTTGACGAGTAAATGATTATATTAATTTGCCAAATCGGCTAAAATACAAGCCTTAACTTCAATAGGAACAGACCTCCTATCAAACACTCGATTTGGAAAAGAATACAACCCCTAACTAGGACATGGACAGCCATATTAGCAGATCGTTTAATAAAAAACATATTAATGTTTAAATCAAGAGACAACCTTCTGCACTCATTTATCACCTGACCATACGGAGATATCATAGCCACTTTACTCCGTATTGCTTGAACAGCAACTAGACAATCCAATTCGATAATCACCTCCTTCCATTGCTTGTCTTTTACCCAGCTCAGAGCTTCTTTTACGGCCATGGCTTCTGCATATTCTGGAGAAACCTTCCTGCTGAAAACGATTGATCTACCTAGCACCACCTCCCCTGTGTAATCTCGAGCTAACATCCCAATTCCAAAAGCTGAGAACTCATCAAATGTTGCTGCGTCAACTGTTATCTTGATAATATCCTTCTGTGGCTTGACCCAAAATTCCGCTCCATCCCCAACCACCGTAGTTTTGAACAGATCCTTTGTTGAGATTAATTGGGCTTGCTTCCATTGAACAAGATACTGCTTTGCTGCTGCAATTACAACATTAATACGAGACCGCTTTTGACTCCAGACCCACTCATTCCTAGCTTTCCATATCGCCCAGCACACTGTCACCACTTCTGACTGCCTATCATGATTCACTGCTTGCAAAATAACTTCCATCCAACTAGCTAAATCTCCCAGACCACTCACCTGCACATCTGGGATTACAATACCCCAACACTGAGATGCAAACCAAAAAGTGTCAGAGCATTACTCAATTAGTACTAATTAGTAAGTGTCCAAAAAGTGTCAGCATTACTCAATTATACTAATTAGTCAACACATCAGCGCCCGTTTCGACAACCGACACTAACACAAGGAAACTAGGATAGACGGTCAAAACACCTCTCAGACACCCCATCTCTAAACAACGGTACTCTGACATACCGAAAAGCCCAACAACAAAAAAAAACACAACCAAGACTAAAACCAAAGCCGCACAAAACCTCTGCAGAACAATAGATAACCCAAAGGCCAGAAGACTTAGTCTTGGCCAGCACAGAGAAGACAATTCAAAACCAATTCCTAGCGCACAATATTTCATCACGTACCTGCGATTCTTATGGGACATGGGGATCCTTAAGACGACCAGAAAAGCAGTGAAATTAACAATACTCCCTTTGCAGCTAATGTAAATAAGCACACAAAACCAACATAATTGCATCTGCATCACTCTCCACAAATGTAAATAAGACCCCGATAAAGCAAAACACCGAGACCCTAACATCCCTTGCCATCCAGACTTGCTATCTGAATTTATAAATCGATAAAAATTAAATAACCTGCCACCAGCTGGGAACAAACTGATGTACCCATACTCTCACATTGCAACTATTTATGATTAACTGATGTAATGCCAAAGAAAAAATCCATAAGCCATAAAAACTAGTAAGCAAATTTAAATCTGATTCCAACTTTAATAAATAAAGCAAATACATGCTACTAAAATTCAGCAAAGCCAATTCATAAGTGCATTGCATTAAGTTTACTTACTCTTGAAAGCAAAACTAAATCATGGAAAATTAGAAACCTTACATGAACATACATTCCCATGTAATAATCTCAGTTCAATCTTGAGAGTGGGAAGAAAACTTGGAACTGCTGTGATATTAATGTTACAATGTGCTTCTCAGTATCTTGGTATGTATGTGTATCTTTATATTTGAACTGTTAGTAAATTATTTTGATAACACCCTTAGTTCTATCAAGTCCTACTACATGTATATTGTGAAATTCAATTGCCTACGATATTAGATTAATAATGACTAATTTCCATTAAAAAAACAATACTACATATCCACCTCACTCCAAAACATAACTCACAAAATTTTCCAAAATTGTAATATAAATTTTTCAGAGTTACATAATAATCGAAAGTTGCATTACAAATCTCAAAACCTGGATCTTTCTTACCAAAGAACTTTGCTTCAGTCCTGCCTTACTCAGTGAATAAGATATTCTACTTAACATGGAAGTCAGAATAAAAAGGTGATACTATCATTAATATAGCTTACTTTATTACAAAAAACCTAGGAAGCACCGACTCGGGTGCGGCGACACGTGACATGCGACACGGGACACAGGGATTATGTAAAAAATAGAAAAATTTATATGTTTTACCTGAAAAAGGTAAGGATAATTATGTAAAAACAGGTACCGACCGACCATTTTAATGTTTCGGCTATTATAATATAACTAGCTTTGTAGCCCGTGCAAGGCACGAGCATGCTCTAGATTACAAATTTATGAATTATTCGTAATCACGTAGGATTGATTTGTTGATATCTTCGATTGTTCATATCTTTGTAGCAATTGTTCTGAGTAAATAGAATTTATGCAATACCCGATCGTAACATGCAAATTATAATTCTGGTTAAATTAAATCTATTTTATATTTTACGCTATATTTTGTTTTGTTAAAATAAACTTGAACGATATGTAATAAATTGGTCAATGTTAAGATCAAAACCGTACTTCGAAATATTAATATATAGAGTTAAAATGGATGGATACAGAGATACATTCAAGTATTAATTAAATAATAATAAATGCATATTAGTTCATATAAGTTATTATTATATATGTAATAAATATGTTAGTGTTGCAATATCTAAATAGCCCCCGGAAATATAACATAGATATAATTAGTAGAGGTAAATATGACTTTTTATATGAATAAATTTGCTCATGGAACCCCCCCCCATTTGCTCAATTATATATATATATATATATATATATATATATATATATTTGTTATATTGTTTTATGCGTTTACGTATTAAAGATGTGATTGATGAGTTTTACGATAGTTAATGTTAATACAAGTTTGTATTATACTTACATAGCCATGAAGGTTTTTTTTGTATTGGGATATTTTTTGTAATATTTAATTCGTAAATAATTAAAGTAGATCTAGAATTATTAATAAGATATGGTATATGTTAGTGAATATTATAGTACATTATAACATATCCACATAAATTTATATATGTATTTATGTTTTGTACAAGTTTATGTATGTATAATTATGCAGTAATTAATATATTATAAATAATAAATATTAATAGATTATACAACATAAATGTATGTATGTATGTATGTATGTATGCTATATAGTATGTATGTGTATATATGTATATAATATTATAGTAGATTATTATATATGTACATAAATTTATATATGTATGTATTTATGTTTGTACATGTGTATGTATGTATAAATATGCATATTAATTATACAACAATTAATAGATTACAAATAATGAAATATTAATAGATTATACAACATTAATATATGTATATATTATATGTATGTATGTATGTATGTATGTATGTATGTATGCATGTACGTATGCATTTATAATTAATAGTTATGTTGTATGTATATATGTATGTATGCATATATACATACATACATATATACATACAACATAACTATGCATGCATATATGTATGTATGTATGTATATATGTATATATGTATGTATGCATGTATGTATGTAACTATGTATGTATGAATGTATGTATGTATATATGTATATATGTATGTATGCATGTACGTATGCATGTATAATTAATAGTTATGTATGTATGTATGTACGTACGTATGCATGTATAATTAATAATTATCTACAAATATACATTCTAATTAATAATTATACATTATCTGAGTTAAGCCAATATGTTTGTACAAGTCTATGTATGTATAATTATGCAGTAATTAATATATTATAAATAATGAAATATTAATAGATTATACAACATAAATGTATGTATGTATGTATGTATGCTATATAGTATGTATGTATATATGTATATAATATTATAGTAGATTATTATATATGCACATAAATTTATATATGTATGTATTTATGTTTGTACATGTGTATGTATGTATAAATATGCATATTAATTATACAACAATTAATAGATTACAAATAATGAAATATTAATAGATTATACAACATAAATGTATGTATATATTATATGTATGTATGTATGTATGTATGCATGCATGTACGTATGCATGTATAATTAATAATTATGTTGTATGTATATATGTATGTATGCATATATACATACATACATATATACATACAACATAACTATGCATGCATATATGTATGTATGCATGTATATATGTATGTATGCATGTATGTATGTAACTATGTATGTATGAATGTATGTATGTATATATGTATGTATGCATGTACGTATGCATGTATAATTAATAGTTATGTATGTATGTATGTACGTATGCATGTACGTACGTATGCATGTATAATTAATAATTATCTACAAATATACATTCTAATTAATAATTATACATTATCTGAGTTAAGCCAACTGAGATTTATCTACAAATTAATACATATAAACAAAAATATGTAGTATGTGTATGTATATAATATTATAGTACATTGTTATATATCCACAAAAATTTATATATGTATGTATTTATGTTTGTACATGTGTATGTATGTATAAATATGCATATTAATTATATAACAATTAATAGATTACAAATAATGAAATATTAATAGATTATACAATATAAATGTATGTATGTATGTATGCATGCATGCATGCATGTATGTATGTTATATAGTATGTATGCATGTATGTATGTATATAATATTATATTATAGTATATTATTATATATATATGCACATAAATTTATATATGTATGTATTTATGTTTGTACATGTGTTTGTATATATAAATATGCATATTAATTATACAACAATTAATACATTACAAATAATGAAATATTTATAGATTATACAACATAAATGTATGTATGTATGTATGTATATAGTACTTATGCATGTATAATTAATAATTATGCATGTATGTATGGATGTATGTATGTATGTGTGTATGTACATATGCATGTATAATTATTTATGTTTATGTATGTATAATTAATAATTATGTATGTAGTGTATGTATGTATGTATATATGTATGTATGTATGTATGTATGTATGTATGTATGTGTGTATGTACGTATACCTGTATATTTATTTATGTATGTGTAGTATAATTAATAATTATGTATGTATGTATGTATATATGTGTTTATGTATGTAGATAATGATTTTTAATATAAGCTCAAATGTTCACATAGCTCAACTGGTTATGGTGTTTCATTAGTTATACAAGGTCATGGGTTCGAATCCCTTGAATAACATTATTTTTACAAATATTTAAAGTTAGGTTTGGAGTGAGGTTCGGAGTGTCCGAGCCTGTGAATAAATTTGCTCAGGGAAACCCCTGTTGGTGTATTAGATATATAATAGAATAGAAAGTTTTGGTGTGGTACGGTACTTACCTTATTTAATTATTTTACTTTTTGACCTTTAACTACTTTATTTAATTATAAAAAAGAAACAAAACACAATATTTTCTCAAAATATTACACGCGGCTCTTACCAACACTTTTCCTAAATAATAACTAATCAATTATCTTTTTTAGCTATAACCTTTTCTAACTTTCCTAGTTACAATCTCTTCTTTCCAAAAATATGATCATTCTAATTAATTAAATAAAGTAATAATATTATAATTACTAATAATTAACTGATTAACTTTTTTTAGCTAAAATGTAATGTAGTTTCTAGCTAAATTATAATATAATTTCTAACTAAAATATCTCATGTTCTCCTAACTAATAATTAACCAATTAATTTTTTTAGTCTAACTTTCCAAATTTACCCTGCCCATCCCAAAAACTAAGACACCGAAACAACTACAGTTAAATAAGAGAAGGCGGCCCAAACCAAAAATAGCCCAGGCCCGATAATCTATTGATTGAGAGTCCTGTTGCCCCCACTCTTCCAAACTCTGTTATCCTCTGAATTTGTTTTCGGGTTAAATATCAAATTGGTCATTGAAGTGGTGGTCATATATCATTTAACTCACTGATTTCAACGGGGTCTCATTTGAATCACTTAAGTCAGAATAAATATCAAACAGATACCTATTAATATGTGATCGAGAATTAAAATAATTTTTTGTTAAGTTATATACATTTTTCTTCAATGTCACCAAAACCAAATGATCAAAAGTCATGGGTTCTAATATTTTAGATAATATATTTAAAATTTTTAAAATCTATTTACTATTTATTTTTAATTAAATCAAAGAAAATAACTAGAAAATCAAATATAAATAGTAAATAAATTTTAATATTTTTAATATATTATCTAAAATATTAGAATCTATGACTTTTCATTTTGTTATGGTGGCATTGAAGAAAAATGTATAAAATTTAACAAAAAAGTATTTTAATTCTCGATCACATATTTATAGGTATTTGTTTGATATTTATTCTGACTTAAGTGATTCAAATGAGATCCCGTTGAAATCAGTGAGTAAAATGATATATGACCACTATTTCAGTGACCAATTTGATATTTAACCCATTTGTTTTCCACATGCTTTTCATCGAATTTAGTGAGTAACTACTCTATCCTTTATATCCTTATTTATACTATTATATTAAATCAAAAAATTGAAAATTTGTTAGTTTAATTGCTTATCCTAATTATTAAAATAGCTAATAATATTATTATATTACAAAAACAACAACTAAAAAAGCTAATTACTAATATTAACGTAATTACATTCCGATTAAAATTCCTCCACCCGCATTGAGATTCTTCTTGGGCTCTTTCTTCTGCTCTGCTCCAACAACTCAATCACCTAAAAATATTATTTGTACTATATCTTTCAATTATTAATATTTTTTTTCTAATCAAAACAAGTTACTTTTTAAGTTAAAACATAATCTTACAATCATTAACATATACCCAAAAATATCACTAGGGCTGTTCACGAACAGAGATTTTAACGAACAGCTCGAGCTCGGCTTGATAAGAGCTCGGTTCGGCTCGAGCTCGAACAAGATTTTTGTTCGTTAAGCTTAACGAGCTCGAGTCGAGCATTAGGATGTCCGGCTCGAGCTCCGCTCGTTAAAGGTCGAAAAAAATCAAAATTTTTACTTTTTATTTTTTATCTCCAACCAAATTAATTTTTATTTTTTGAAAATTTAGGAATATCACTAAATTAAATATATCTTGACATCCGTGCGGTTGGATCGTCGAGAAAGATTTTTAAAAAAATAGAAACAACAATTCGTGACAAAGCACAAGTTACTAGTACTAGTTAGAATATTAGTGATCTACTAAGATCTCCAACCAAATTAATTTTTTATTTTTTGAAAATTTGGGAATATCACTAAATTAGATATATCTTGACATCCGTACGGTTGGATCGTCGAGAAAATTTGGGAATATCATTAAATTATATATATCTTGACATCCGTACGGTTGGTTCGTCGAGAAATATTATTTAAAAAATAGAAATAACAATCCGTGACAATGCACTTGTTACTAGTACTAGTTAGAATAGTAGTGATCTACTAAGATCTCCAACAAAATTAATTGTTCAAGAACAGCTCGAGCTCGGATCGAGCTCGGCTCGGCTCGAGCCTATTCGTGAACAACTTAAGTTCGACTCGGTTCGGTCAAAGCTCGGCTCGGTTCGTTAAGGTCAAAACTCAACTCGGCTCTACTCGGTTAGTGAACAGCCCTAAATATCACATCATATCTTCCAATCATTAATAAAATATACTAAAATCATTAAATTACCTTCGCAACTTGGTTTGCAACCCCAAATGCAACATTTGCAACCTCATCTGCAACTTTATGTAGTAATTTTGAAAATACTTTCAAAAAGTTGGGTATTTTTGTGAATATCCCAAAATAATACATTGCAAGTATTATAGGCACTTTGACTTTTTACACGTAATTTAAGGTGCAAATTTTTTTAAGTATAATATATATATATATATATATATATATATATATTTATATATCATAAAATTAAAATAGGTGTATATCAATAGGTAAAATAATATACTAGAAAGTTGTGATACATAAAAATGACCAGGACCACGACTAACATTTGCCTTCCCTAAACATCTGTTTGCATATATGCAACGATTGGCACCCTAGTGAAAGAGAATATGTATTCTATGGCACCCTAGTTGAAGAAGAACGGCTTAGATACGAAGAACTTCGAAAATTGACTAGCTAGTAAGAGGAGACTTAGGCAAGTACTCAGAATGAGAAGTCGATATGCTCAACCTCAATAATATCAGCAACTATTTTATAATCCTCGACATATTGAAAGCAATCAAGTCGTCGCATGATTTTCTTCTACTTGCTCTTCACTAGCAACCTCTGTATCCTCAACTTGTTTAAGCTCCTCAATCAAAATATTCCATAACTTGTTTAACCTCCTCGATTAGGTATCTACTTAATTCTTTGATTTTAGTTGTAATAAGCATATGAAATCAATACAAAAGTTTTTACTTCTAATATAATTTAATATTACAGTAGCAAGATTAATAGAGAACCAGATCAATTCCAACAGAACTACAAGTATAATAGAGAAGAGGACCTGATCAAGTTTCACATCATTTAAACTTTCAAATCGATCACTTCCATGTCTCAGAGAATCCATGTACACTTTGTCCATATTTACTACTGTCTTGCTAGCGTATTCTCTTTTCAAGTTACACTCCGGCCATCGTCACCTGCTATATATATAGATGACCGGGACGTGGCTGGGCTTGGAAATCAATTCGATTATACTGTATATAGTGTGTATATGACTTTTATTGGTCAGTATTCAATATTGATTTTAAAAGATTTTTCCGAATATTAAATATTTAAATATATTTCAATCGGATCGTAAATAGAATTTATATCTTTTATGGGTGGTACTCAATTCCAATTTTGAAAATGTTTAACTGTATTTTATTATGAGAAAACTGGGCGGGAGGACAACTATCTATTTTTACTTATAAAATAAGGGGTCAGCACAGACATTTTTGTAAATATAAACTTTTATCAATACATAAATATCCTTAAATTTGTATTAAAAATGTTTAATCTCAGTAGAATGCTGAGGTCATCCTCAGACACATGAAACTTTTTTTATCAAGGTTCCAATTAAGTGGCTCTTAAATAGTTACGATCTATTTTTCCAATTTTATAGATTTTTCAATTTTTAATGTTATAATTGTTACTTTATTCCTTCAAATTTTTCGTATTTTTAGTATCAATAAATACAACTTTCCTTTTTATGTTCGAATTTTCATTTTTATGTTTTTAATGTTAAAAATTGCAAATTTCATTTTTTATGTTCGAATTTTAAGAGTTAATAATTACAACTTCCCTTTTCATGTTTTTAGTGTTAAAAAATACAACTTTCCTTTTCATGTTTTTAGTGTTAAAAAATATAACTTCACTTTTTATGTACGAATTTTTATTCATCTTGTTTATATAATAGTATTGATTGATTATTGATTGATTGCTACATATTAGTTCAGGAATTCTTCGGACAAAATGTGACAATCCATAACATATCTTTTATTTTCAAATACTTTATTATCTTTGATGTATTATCTTTGATGAAACTCTAACTTGTATATGTAATTTTCATCCCACGGATTAAAATTTTAAAGATAATATATTATGTATAGGATAGAAAAAGGGTTTTTGGAGGTGTCAAAGCAAGCTAAGCCATGTGACTATGTATTTATATTTATGATATTGTTGCTTTGTTATTTGTTTGTTTTTCAGATTTTATGTTTTTGTCATTATTTTTCTTTAAAATAATTTAATTTGTAGCAAAATTTATTTTTCGACCTAAAGTCAAGATATCTATTACATCAATCAGAATTCAGAGTATTTAATACTTTTTAACAGAATAGTTATACGTAATATTTACTTTATTTCGTGTTATAAAAGTACAAAGGAATCTCATTGATAAGTGGATTTTATATCCACTTGGAACATTCCGTATAGGCTTAAATTGGTGTATTTGGCCTCAAGATTGTCGTAGTTTTATGTGTTTTATTTACTTGTGCAGGTTTGGAGAAATATCGATTAGGGGTGAATTTTCCGTTGATTTTGGAGTTGATTATGCTATGGAATGAAGAATGGTGACTAAATATCAACTATCAAGAGTGTTGCAAGACATTGGAATGAAGACGGGAAGTGAATGCAAAAGGAACGGAAGAAAACGGACGAGAAACGAAAGAAAAAATTGCAGAAAAAATCAGCCTGGACAGCCAAGGCAGCGCAGGCTGCGCTTGGAGCTGCGCAGGCTGCGCTCTAGACAGGGGAGGCAGCGCAGGCTGCGCTGGTAGCTGCGCAGGCAGCGCTCCTGCGGGGGAAAAAAATGCTGAAAATCTCCGTTTTGCCCTTATTCGAATTCTAATTGTATTTTTGGTACCCAAACCTATTTCCAATTGTATTCTAGGTTGTTTTTCTTGTTGAGCAAGATATCTAGGCATATATAAACACATCCAACCCTTGTAATTTGTATCATTATTAGGAGTATAACCATTACATATCAATTACTTAGTTTTATTTGTATCTTTTAATACTTTTTTTTTTTCATGGTATTATCAGATCCCATGATGACGAGAGGTTCAATTATGAACTAATCGTTGTCATGGGATTCTAACGGATTTATTTATGGAGTTTAGTATCTTGATGCTTTAAAGATCTGTGTGTGATGTATATCTTGATATCCTCGTATGGTTGTGATTCATGTGTTTAGATGCGTCATGAACATCTAATTTGTTAATCTCTTGCTAAACGAGAGTAGATCTTGAGATTTAGAACTTGTCATGCTAGCATATGATAGGTTGATGTTTTAACATCATGATTTGTGGCATGATTAGAGATAATATGCTACCCTATGTGATCAATGTGGATAACTTGTTCTTCAACCGCTATGTTTTCAAATTCTATATAGATATAGGGTCTAAGCATAATTGATGTATATTCATCTTCTATCTCTTTTGTGGATGTATGTTTAGTTTGGTATTCGTATACTGAGAAGTAGCGTATACTTGTTTCGTGTTATTCGATCAGATATCATAACCATTGCATATAGTGATTAAAGGCGTCAGATCTAAGCGAAGTATTTAATGAAGTTAGGATTCCATGGTTTTTCTTGCAGAAGTAATTAGATTTCAATTCTTTCTAGTTATTTAATTTGTAGTTTTGTTAATTTGTTTTTTAGTTAATTTAGATAGTTAAAACCCATATTTGTTATTTGTCTTAGCAGTGCATAATAACCATACATTGTTGCATAGGCATATTTACTGAATAGAACCATAACCTGATCCCTGTGGGAACGAATTTGGACTTAATCTTATATATTACTTGTAACCACATGCGCTTGCGTGATTTAGTGCATAACACTCATAAAAGGTATATCACCATGAGGTGAAACTGAAAGTCCTAACAATGATTATGATGGGATTTTAGTATATTATCATAAAAGTTAGAAAAAGTTGGACCTCATAATATATCAACTAAATTTAATTAGAATTAACCAAACCAAACCAAACATACCCAGTATATCCCGCACAGAGCAGGGTCTGGGGAGGGTGAGATGTACGCAGACCATGCCCCTACCTTTTACGGTAAGGAGGCTGTTTCCGTGAAGACCCCCAGCTTAGTGCACAACAGAAAAATGGTGTGTGATATTTACAACGACTTCATAAATTTTTTGAAAAGGTCGTAGCCATGCCTGAGCCCATAATTTTGATCCCATGGGACTTACCTACGCGGGGGTTATCCACTCCATTCTCGACACACTCTGATCTAGGATGACTCCTCACATAGATCCCCGGGGATTGACTACTCCACTCTGCAATACACTTAGATCCACGATGCCACCGCGGTAATCTCCCTGCAATTGAACAACCAGAAGATAGAAGCCAATGAAAAATGAAAAATGAGCACGAAAGAGCCGAAAAAACTAAGATAACGCTAACCGAGATAACCCAACTCTTAGGCTCTCAACAACAGAACCGCTCCCTAAAAGAGAATCCACCACTCTGATCTGGCACCTCCAAGCACCTCTATCCGCGGTCATGGTCTCAATTAAGTTTAAGGCCTTCAGATCAAACCCAAGCTGCTCTTCCCACGACCTCCTCGGTCTACCTCTCCTCCTCACCCCTGCAACCGAAAGACTCTCGACCCTCCTCACTGGGGCTTAGCCAGCCTTCTACGGATGTGACCGAACCATCTCAACCTCCCTTCCCTAATTTTCGCAGAAAAAGGTGCCACCTCCAGCTCGCTCCTAAAAACTACATTCGGAATTCTGTCCAACATCGTTCGCCCACAAGACCACCGCAACATCCTCATCTCAGCTGCTTCCAACTTGCTCTCGAGGGCCTTCTTCGCCACCCAACACTCAGAACCATACAACATCGCAGGATGAATTGCCGCTCTATAGAATTCCCCTTTCAACTTTAAAGGTACTTTCTTGTCGCACATCACCCTTGACGCTGCCCTCCACCTTAACCACCCAGCCTTAATACGATGTGTGACATCGTCTTCAATCTCACCTTCCTTATGGATGATCGAACCCAAATACTTGAACTTATCCGTACGAGGGACGATCTCATCTTCAATCCTAAACTCCACCCCTTCCTCTTTGTCCTCACCACTGAAGTTACACCAGAGGTATTCGGTTTTAGACCGGCTCAAACGCAAGCCTTGGGACTCCAAAGTAGATCTCCATAACTCCAACTTCTCGTTCACCTCCCCCCTCGACTCTGCCACAAACACGATATCATCAGCGAAGAGCATGCACCAAGGTACGCCATCCTGAATCCCTCGTGACATGACATCAATGATAAGGGCGAAAAGGAGGGGACTAAGGGCCGACCCCTGGTGGCGCCCAATCTCAACAGGGAAAAAGTGCGAGTCACCCACAGGGGTTCTGACGTAAGAGCTAGCTTGGGAGTACATGTCTTGAATCGCCCTAACGTACGACGAAGACACTCTCATTTCTGCAAGGCTCTTCCAGATAGCTTCATGGGGGATGCTATCATACGCCTTCTCAAGATCAATGAACACCATATGAAGGTCTTTATGACGATCCCTGAACTTCTCCATAAGGCGTTTAACGAGATGAATAGCCTCGATCGTCGATCTCCCAGGCATAAAACCAAATTGATTCTCTGAGATTTCGGCTTCCCTTCTAATCCAACATTCAACCACCCTCTCCCAAAGTTTCATAGTATGACTGAGTAATTTAATACCCCGATAGTTACTGCAACTCTGGGCATCGCCTTTGTTCTTGAAAAAAGAAACCACAAAACTACGTCTCCATTCAGCTGGCATCTTAACACCCAAAAGGAGAGCATTGAACAGATATGTAAACCAATGAATGCCAATCTCACCAAGACAAAGCCACACCTCTATTGGGATTTGATCCGGACCAACCGCCTTCCCTCTAGCCATCTTTTGAAGGGCACCCTTGACTTCCTCCTTGCTGATACGCTCACAAGCACCGATAGAAAGCACCGACGAACAGGGGACCTCTTGCTCCACACCGGCACCACTCCTCCTCGCCTCATTGAAAGGATTATGAAAATATGAACTCCACCTCTCCTTAATGGCATCTTCATTCACTAACACTTGGCCTGCCTCATCCTTAACAAACATAATAGAACCCAAGTCGCGCCGCCCTCTCTCCCTAGCTTTAGCTAGTTTAAAGATAGCGTTCGCTCCTTCCTTGGTATCTAGGCGCTTGTACAGTCCCTCATAGGCTTCGTCTTTGGCTTTCGCCACAGCCTTCTTTGCCTCTCGTCTCGCCACCTTGTACGCTTCCATCTTTTGATTCCTCTCCTCCCCTGCACCAATCGACACAAGCTCTTTGAAAAGCACAAGTTTAGCCTTCACTTTCTTTTGTACCTCCTCGTTCCACCACCACGACTCCTTAAGACCACTGAACTTACATGAGGAAACCCCCACCACCTTCTCGCCTACACACCGGATAGCCTCCGCCATGTTGGTCCACCTAGAATTTGCATCTCCACCACGCGCAAAACAACCTTCGTTGATCAGAGACTCCCTGAATTCGGCCGCCTTCTCGCCCTTCAAATCTTTCCAAAAGATTCTTGGTCTAGCCACGCTCTTTCTCCGAATAATTCGACCCCCCACGGATAGATCCATGGCCAACAGACGATGTTGGGACGCGCATGCCTCACTCCGGAACACCTTGCAATCCACGCAGTCCCTAACATCACGCCTGCGCATAAGAAGTTAATCGATTTGAGTGTTGTGCCCCCCACTACTAAAGGTGATGAGGTGCTCAGCCCTCTTCTGAAAAACAGAATTCACAATTACCAACTCCTGAGCTGTAGCAAACTCCAACAACGCTGACCCACCGACATTCCTGACCCCGAAGCCGAAATCCCCATGAGCGCTGATATAGCCATTTGCCCTCTCGCCAATGTGCCCATTAAAATCGCCACCCACCACTATAAGTTGGTCATCAGGAATACTTCCAACCAACTCATCTAATTAGACCCAGAAAGCCTCCTTCTCCGAGTCGCCCAAACCGACTTGAGGGGCATACGCACATACCACGTTCACCACCTTCTCCCCAACCCCAACTCTGACGGACATGATCCTGTCGTTACACCTCTTCACTTCCACAACGTTGTCTTTTAAATCCTTCGCCAGAAGAACACCCACTCCGTTCCTCGAGTTGGCAAGACCTGAGTACCACAATTTATATCCGTTCGCTTCTCTTGACTGAGCCCCCTTCCGCCTAGTCTCTTGAATACATGCCACATCCACTCTTCGCTTCTTCAGCACGTCCACTAACTCCAAAAATTTGCCCATTAAGGTACCTAAATTCAAACTGCCAATACGCAAATTACGAGACATCGACAAAACAAATGAGCGAAAAACACACAAAATACCCGCCTAATTGCAGGTAAAATAAAGATCACAATATATACGAAAGATAAGAATACTAATAATAATAATAATAATAATAATAATAAATATAATAATAATAATAATAATAATAATAATAATAATAATTAATAACAAAACTAACTAAAATATATATTACGATTAAAAAAGTTGAGAAATATGGAGAGAGAGAAACACCGGCGAACCGTTGCTAAATCGGCGAAAGCGGATCTCAAGAGATGAATATTGAAGTGATTAAGTGGGAGAATCTCTGATGCAGCAAAAACACATCGACCAAACAAACGAGTACAAATCAATTAACTCCACCCAAAAGAATCGAGAGACTCGGAAACAAATAAACGGAACCAACGGAACACAAACGGCACAAAACCTACGCACAATAACAACCCAATGGATAAACAAATCTAACACACAAATTTACAACCTCGGCGGGAAAATTAACAGACTATAATCAAAACCCAGCTCGGGACTTGAGCGGAACGCAAAAGGGGATGAAAAAAACTCAATCGGAATTTGCTCGAATAAGAAAAAAGAAAAAGAGAAACAGGGGAATGGGGTAATGGACAAGAATACCACAATTTTTAATGCTCATGCTGGAATACCACACGCGCACAGGCTTGGCCAATAATACCTTTTTGTTACGCATTTTGAGAATGCGTAACACCTGTTACGCAAATTCTAAATGCGTAACATCAATATTTTTTTTTAAAAATAATAACTTATCACGCATTTGCTGGGAGGGTAACACCTTATATTACGCATTCTCTGGATGCATAATACACATATTAAGCATTCAGGGAATGCGTAATACATATATTTTTCTTATTTTTTTATAATTAAATTGTATTTTTAATACGGTTTATTCGTCATTCCGAATCTATACTATACTATAATAAGTAAACTAGGGGATAATTGGTAGTTTGGTTCAACCCTATTTTTTAGCCATAATTTTAGTTCAATTAAAAATAAATTTAATTAATATTTTATCTACCTAAAAACATTCCCGGGTAAGCAAAGATTTAGCCGAGAGTTTTGATCGAGAGGAGTTGCGTGTGTGTGTGTTTTTTTAATTTTATTAACAGGAGAATGTACTATAATAAGTAAACTAGGGGATAATTGGTAATTTGGTAGTTTGGTTCAACCATATTTTTTAGCCATAATTTTAGTTCAATTAAAAATAAATTTAATTAATATTTTATCTACCTAAAAACATTCCCGGGTAAGCAAAGATTTAGCCGAGAGTTTTGATCGAGAGGAGTGGCGTGTGTGTTTTTTTAATTTTATTAACAGGAGAGTGTTTAAGAGAAGAGTGTTTAACAGAAGAGTGTTTTGTGTGTTTTTAACATTTTTTTATTATTAATAATATAGATTTAAGCAAATCAAAGAGTGACCAAAATGAGTGACCAACAAAAGAGTACCAAATCGACAACCAAATATATCCTATTTCGCTTATAATAGTATTAAACTAGGGGATAATTGGTAGTTTGGTTCAACCCTATTTTTTTAATATTAAAAAACATATTAAACAAATAACAAATTACACTATAGCAAATTAAAATTAATATTTATAATATTATATTACTTTATAAACAAATTACAAAAAATTAAAAGCAACCCGTGCTTTGCACGGGTTATAGGCTAGTATTTATAAAACCCGAAATGCAAAAATTGAACCCCAAAGATTAATCGTTGAACCCCTAATGGAACACAGATAAATTTTAAAATTATAAAATTGAATCCGGCGGCCTGATTTTTAAACGCTAATGCGTTTAAAAATCAGGATAAATTAGGGTTTTGGGTCTAGTAACAACCCTAAACCCTAAACCCTAAATCCGTATACGGTTTATTCCTCA
Organism: Kitagawia praeruptora; assembly: GCA_037693485.1. Lineage (NCBI taxonomy): Eukaryota > Viridiplantae > Streptophyta > Magnoliopsida > Apiales > Apiaceae > Kitagawia > Kitagawia praeruptora. The sequence continues at coordinate 6,475,816 of CM075348.1, read as the reverse complement.
TTCCGAATATTTCTAAAACCCGAAATGGAAGAATTGAACCCCAAAAGTTAATTGTTGAACCCGTAATGGAATAAAGATAAATTTTAAAATTTTCATTAAAAAATTTAATATTTTTAAACCCCAAATATTGGAACCCGTTGAACCCAATATTATTTTAATATAAAATATCTAAACATTATTATTTTAATAAAATAAAACAACAATAAAAAAAAAGTTCCGATGGTTAACAAATAACAACAATCGAGATTTTGTTTGTAAATTTTGGTACCCCACTGTCCACTACCGACGGTTAACTATTTTTTTTGTTTTTTTGGTACCCCACCTCCCCACTACCCGATGGTTACTTATACGGTTCGTATATGGTTTATTCGTAATTCCGAATATTTTTAAAATCCGAAATGAAAAAGTTGAACCCCAAAAGTTAATTGTTGAACCCGTAAGGAAACAGATAAATTTAAAAATTTTAATTAAAAAATTTAATATTGTTAAACCCCAAATATTCGAACCCGTTGAACCCCGAATGGAAATTATTTAACCCTAAATATTAAGCTATTACGCATTTCATGTGTGGGTATTAAGGTGTTACGCATTTGGCATAGGAGTAACATAATTTTTTTTATTACCCACCTAAAACATGCGTAATAGGTGGTTTTTTTAAAATTTTTTAGTTAAGCCCTTTGCAAATGCGTAACAAAAGTGTATTTTTGGTCAATTCTTTCCGAAAGCATTATTTTGGTTAAAAATGATTAAATATGTGGTAAAAATGATTCATATGCCTTGCGTCCTGGCCTATTTTAGGATAAAAACAAGGATCGAAATTCCAAACTATTTAACATGTAGCGAAAAAAAAATTAATCGAAAGAAGGCTTCATTTCATTCCAAACTCTTTCACTATTGCTACAAATGCATACAACAAACACATGACTAAGTTTTTGGCAATGTCTAAGGGGTGAGCAAAAAAAAACCGAAAAATCGAAATCGAATCGAAAAATCGAAAAAACCGTATCAAAAAAATCGAAAGCGACAAAAACCGGAAAAATCGTAACCGAACCGAACCGACGGAACGGTTTGGTAACGGTTACGGTTTTATTCCAAAAACCGAACCGTTTATATAATATTATATATATATATATATTTATATTAATATAATATGATTATATAATAATATATTACTTACTATACATAATACTAATGTGATTAGTATAGTAATTTTTGCTCCAATGTGCTTGATTTCTCATGTATCCTCGTTATTTTAATGAAATTTAGCCTATAAAAAATACTCCTATATTACTATTTAATTTATAAAATATTTTTTAATTAGATAGAATATAAAAAAATCGTAAAAAAAACCAAAATTGACAAACGGTTAACCGAACCGAAAAAAACCGTTTCAAACTGTTCGGTTACGGTTAATAGGTAAAAACCGAACCGAACCGACATATACGGTTTGGTAACGGTTTCCGGTAAAAACCGAGCCGAACCGACCCGTGCACACCCCTGATTGTAATATTAAAAGCTTTGCATATACTCCTCCTTAGATTGCCTACAAAATCTGTTCAACCAACTTACATCTGGCACAACTACCACATGGAAACTTCAATATTATTGAAAACAAGCTTCGTGCTTAAAATGTATGGTAGAGGAATTTCCTACAATTGTTCTGCGATGTTATCGAAAAATCATCGTAAAAAAACTCAAAAGAAAAAAGTAATATAATGCATTGTAAAGCAAATCGAGATGATGTAAAATATTCGGATTCAAGAATGATAAACTCGAAAAAAAAAATGCATTATAAAGCAAATCGAGATGATATAAAATATAATTTGCATCTAAGAATGATTATAAATGTATTATTGATCATGTAAAAGATGAGAATAGTATCATCAAGCAATTTAGTAAAAAAAAATAGTGTCATCAAGCATAGGCCAACTTGAAATGTCTCATTGCTTGTTGGCCGAACGATGAAAAAGAGATAAATTTTGGTGAAAAACAAACAAATGACACCATGAAAATGTTGGACCTTGCTTGTGCTAATCAATGATGCTTTGCAACTAATCAACCAATCAATCCCTGCTTGTAAATTCCTTATGGCCGGCTAGCTTTAAGTGTGAATAAATTAATTAAATTATAATAAATCAACATGAATATGGTGAAATCAATTTGATTTAGTTGGCTTTATTTTCAGTTCTGACATGTTTTCTTTTTGTCAAACTAACAGTTGTACCAAATGATGTTTAGTTGGCTTAATATTTGTTTTGTTTGGTAGAATGTGGTAAAGTTTGGTAATATTGGTTTTTTCATCGTGTATTTTCGTATCGTATAAATTCACATATTTAGGTAGTATTTTCAAATTTAAACATTTCTCGAAAGATATTTGTGTATGTTGGTGCATGACATAAGCATAAAATTCCCTGGTCTAAATATGGTACTCCTTTTCCTATCACTTCTGTGATGACAGTGAAAGTCTGAAAGATAAAATGCTGTGGGCCTGTGGCTTGTAAATCCTAAGGGGTTGATGACAGGCAAACAACTGGAAAGTTATTCATTATATATTTGAGGCAAGAAAAGGTCATGTATAAGAGGAGGTTGCTGACCAAGATTACATAACCTGTCAATGTCTTCTTATATAGCTAGCTATCAAATGTTAGAAGAAGAAATGGAAGCCATGAACACTTGGCTCTCCTTCCCTTCTCAGAAAAGTTTCAACCAAGATTTCGCAATTCGACAGTTCTGTCCTGCCCGTATGGAGCAAGAACAAGAAGAGTGTCAGGAGGAAACATACACACTAAATGAGGCTGACCTGTGGCTTCCTTCTGATAGTATTAGTGCTGGAATTCAAGCTTACCAGGAGGAATTGTTTGTCGACAGTTTCTTCAACACTGAATATTGCACCAATGAGCACTTTAATGATAAACAAGAGCCATTTGAGCAATTTCATGACGATCATGAGAATTTTGCAATGACCATTGATTACGATTACATTCCTATGATGGTTGAAGGGGATGAGCTGGTGATTAGTAATATCTATGAAGATGCCGGACTAATAGCAGAGGACAGACCTAATGATGTTGAAGAGGTATGCCGGGTGGATCAGGGGCTTCACCTAGTGCATTTGTTGTTGGCATGTGCAGAGGCTGTTGGCTGCAGAGACATTCAACATGCACACACAATGCTAAGCCAAATCTGGACTTTGGTAAGCCCTTGGGGTGATTCGTTGCAAAGAGTCTCTTATTGTTTTGCTATGGGATTGAAATCAAGATTGTCACTTCTTAATTATGTTAAAGCAAATGGTATATTGACAAATGGTTTAGGTGATCAATCATTGATCACCAAAGAAGAGAAACTAGAAGCTTTTTATTTACTTCACCAGACAACTCCCTACATTAATTTTGGATTTATGGCTGCAAATGATGCTATATGCCAAGCAGCAGAGGGAAAGGATTTCTTGCATATTGTAGATCTTGGAATGGAACATACACTTCAATGGCTTTATTTGCTTAGAACATTGGCTTCCCGGTTAGGAGGGCCTCCGAAACTAATCAGAATCACCGGCATCAGTGATCTCTGTGTGGAAGAAAATCAGATGCAAGGTACTATTGTTGAAGCTGAATCACTGGGAATTTCCGTTGAATTCTGCAAATTAGATGAGGCTGTAACACCATCACGACTAACCAAAGAAAATCTCAACCTCAGAGATGGAGAAGCTTTGATCGTAAATAGTATAATGCAATTGCACAAATATGTCAAAGAAAGTAGAGGCTCCCTCAAGATAATCCTTCAAGCAATCAAGAAACTAGAACCAACACTTCTAACAGTTGTGGAACAAGATGCAAACCTAAATGGACCCTTCTTTTTAGGAAGATTCCTTGAATCCCTTCACTACTATTCAGCTGTTTTTGATTCACTTGAGTCAAGTATTCCACGAAACAGCATCGAAAGGATGAAGATTGAGAAACTATATTTTGCAGAGGAAATAAGGAACATCGTGGCATATGAAGGTGCAGATAGAATCCAAAGGTATGATCGAGCAGATCAATGGAGAAGGCAACTCAGCCGAGCTGGTTTTCAGAGTGTAGGATTAAAGTGTACAAACCAAACAAGCTTGACGGTATCTCTTTATGAGAGTAATGGATATACTCTAGCTACTGAAAAAAATTGTTTGCTACTTGGATGGAAAGGGAGACCTATAATGATGGCATCTGCATGGCAAACTCACAGTGCTTCATCATCTTCATATATCCTGAGGAGGATATAATAAAATTCTGAGCGGTTTCATTGATCAATGGATCACTGAGCAAGAGCAACTCATCAGAAAATGCTGGACAAGTCAAAATTCTTATATTCTTTTCTTCATTTTGTATCCTTTTACATTCTGTTTGCTGTTAGTTGCTTCCATTTTGACCATCTGAGGTACTATTATTGGGACTATTATTTCCTTCTCAGTTAAGGAATTTAACCATTATTTTGCACTTGCTATTTTTCAATATTGCACTGAAAGAGAGCTTTTGGAGAACTTCGCCCTGCACACGAGGAGGAAGTTCCTGAGCTGATAGATGTGTACCAAGGTAAGACGAGATCTGATAATTTACATTTCTGTTAATTCAGATGGAAATTCAAATCACATATTCACATTGCGTAAGTTTGAGCTTCGATGCATTTCAGAATTTTTGGTGAATCTTCACTACGTTTATTACATTCCTCCTCAAGCCTAGGGAATATCCGGACCAAATATTAATAAAAGGTCGAGGGTTCAAGTATATATCAAAGGAATGCATGGAAACATATGCATGCAAGTTTATTTATTTATTTGATGCAGTCATGCAGTTTACAATTTTGAATCCAAAAAAAAAATTAATGGAGATAAAACAAAGTTTATCACAATAGAATTTTCAGTTATAGAGAAAATCTCTAAGGTACCATTCAGAGACAAGATATGGTTGAAATATTGAAAGACTGCATGATGTAATCAATTGAATTTTTAAGCAGAATAGAAGGCTTGGTTTCCTTTAGCAATGTAATGTTATGCTAAAAATGTGATTAGGTTTAGAATTGTGTTTAATTAGTAATGCAAGCTACAAATGTGATTAGGTTTGGAATTGTGTTTTAGTAATTATTATCAAGGGTTTTTACTAATGTAGATGTGAATAACCTAATTATGTGAAAAAAATGGTGTTTAGAACCAGGGAAAAAAAGAGAATTAGATTATCTTATATAAAATGGTATATTCTCTTCATGAAGAGTTGAGAAAAAAAATCCCCTCATCAGAATAAAGTGTGCACAATCATTACATTAGTACCATGAATGAATTATAAATTCTGATAGCTATTGCAGAAACATGAACAAAATAAATTAGTTCCCTAATTAGATGCCTTGTGAACCTGTCCTCTGGTTTGACAAGCTTTAGTCATCACACGTAGGCGACTGGTGATTTCAGTGAAAGATGGCCTGGCCACGGGATTAGGAGACCAACAATGCTCCATGAGCCTTTTCCATTCAGAATCACAGTTGCTTGGGATTGCTGGTCTCAGCGTATTATTCACAATTCGTCCTGAACGAGAGAGAGGGATCAATGGCTAAAATCATATAAACAAACAATAGAGTAACATTTCAACATAAAACCTATGTAGCTTCAAGCCAGGGAAAACTTGACATGAGACAATTTTTTACCTCTTAAGAATGCTAGAAAGCGTGTAATATCAATATAAAAATGGTCAATCAATATAATTAGTGTATCATTCACAGAATTATGTTAGGTTCCTGATTTTGTGTCAAGTTGCCATACATTTTGATCAACATTAATAAAGTAAAACAAACAGTAAAACATCACAGACGTTAAAGCTGTTCAAGGGAAGGGATGCTTTGGTCCGCATAAGCTGTTCAAGGGCATCATCACAGACGTTAAAGCTAGATTGTATAGTTATATTTGGTTCTCTAAGATATCTTGTATTAGGCTGACTTGTGTACTTAGCTTGAGGTTTTTTCCTCCTTTTGCTTTCTAGTTGCAATCTGGGCTGTCAGATTGCTCCTAGATTGATCTATATGTCCTGTCATAGATCATTTGTTAAGAATGAAGGTCATGCTCAGGAGGGAAGGGATCATTCCTATGGTACTAAATCGACAGAAAGGATAGAGAATGACACATGCCAATTTTTCTCCATATTTCTTGCCCTTATCCAAGATCCAATTCTGTTCAGAAAAAAACTCTTCCATCAAACTAACATTTATGACTAGTGCAGTTCCATATTTTAAGTCAAAAGTGCATAAAGTATGCCCTTACCACAGTTTCCACCAAAATACAGTCTACCAAATTTCTTCAAACTTGATCACAGCCAGAATAGCACAACTGATAGCTTGCACGAACAAGCATTTTGTAATACTGCTTTTAATATTAACACAAGGAATAGCTTTAATGATTTTGTTTAACTCACAGTATCGTTTTTACCTAGAACTAGCATTAGATTATTTCCGACGATTTAAGAAATTTTGTTTTAGTTCTACTGAACAACCTAAACAAAAGCAACAAGCTTGCTGCAAAGTTTACATTTTCACCATCAGCTTCATGGTTTATAAATTCAAGGAAGCTATAACCTACTTGGTGGTTGTTGACGGAGGAATTTGGTAACAACAAAATTTGAGGTACGTCACCGGAATCAAGATCTATGATGGTGAGCTCTTCGCCGAAAAAGTCGCCGGAGTGTGGTGGTTGTGATGAATTGGGGGCTGAGATTGAGAGGGTTTTTGGTGGTGGCTCGTAGCTCTTCGCTTCCATCCCCTCAATTTGCCTACGTACCTCTATATTTATAGAGGATCAAGCCCACGTAGTTCTTGGAGAGCAAGAAACCCAAATGGGCTTGGATTGACGAACTAGCTTCCGGAATGTTCTACTATGAGGCCTAACCACAAAGGCCCAAGACTCATCCAGGATCTCAAGACTTCACGGATAAGGAAACTTCCCCCGTCGAGGACTAGTCCTATCCGCTACCAGCTATTTCTTGATTTCAAAGATGCAGGTATAGCCGTGGTTTACCCCAAGTGCAGAACGCATCCCTGTCCCCCGAATGAGAAGCACCCACCAGATAGCAAGACAGGTGATCCAGAGCTTTTGGGTGCAAAGTGCAGGATTACTCCAAAGTTCCCCAATGAGAGCGCGCCCATTGGCTACAGGAACAGAGCTCCCAAAGCACACACCAGAAAGTCCCCATCTTTCCACCTTAGGGCGCGCCCTTAGTGTCTAAGAAGGGTCCTTATATCCAGGCAAACCCCTGGAGGCCTTCTGCGACGGACATCCCCCTCCTGAGATACGACAGGAGGGAATTCTTCAATATCTCCTGGAATCCAAGCCTGAGTGGAATCCAAGCTTAAGTAGAATCCTTCATTAAAAACTATAAAAACTTGAGTAGAATTCCATCTTGAGTAGAATTCCAGCTTGAGTAGAAATCTCTGATATGGAAGTATCAATTAGGGCGCGCCCTCCCTATAAGGAAAGTGAGGGCGCGGCCTAGTTTCTTCAATCTGTGCCAAAACCCTAATTTATCATGAAATCCCCAAATTGAACCCGTATCTGACCCGAATCCATTTTAGAATACCCGAACCGAATTTTGGGCATAACAACTACCCCCCAATTCCATGTAAAATCAAAGATGAAGCATGGAATTTCAATCTTAAACAACACCAAAATTTTTGTAACTTTTCCTCTTCAGGGCGCGTCCTCGTTCCTCATTTTCAAGATTCTATGCGGAGGGCGCGTCCTTCAATTCTTCAATCTTATCTCCCTGACAACTCTAGTTTCAATTTTTTCGTAGAGGAATCACACAAATGCACCACATCTCTAAGCTTACATGAGCTAACTCGGCGTAAGAAACAAGAGATATTATGCACAAGTATAAACCTCTCACAGGGCTCGTACTAAAGCTAAATATTTACATATATTTACAGAGGACGAGCCTTATGATATTAAGGCGTACGGACCCCTTCAGCTGTTATCCACATACACTACCATGGTCTTTTCAAGTTCCTTCTGCATTAATCAAGCCAAAGGGCATTCCAATGTAGCTGTATAATCCTCTATCATGCTATTGCATCTTCCAACTGACCAATCCGAGGAAGAGGAAAACTATCATTTGGGCAAGCCTTTGTTCATATCACTGAAATCTACACAAGTCCTCCATTTCCCATTAGGCTTCATAACGAGAACCGGGTTAGGTAGCCACTCGGGTAGTAAAACTCTTTAATCAAGCCAACGTTTATCAACTTCTTCCTTCAATGCAATAGCTCTTTCTTCAATTACCGGACATCGCTTCTGCCTTAATACCCTTCCTGTCAGGATTTATACTCAAGTGATGACACATGACCTTTGGGTCAATGTCCACCATACTAGCATGACTCCAAGCAAAAACATCTCAATTTGGCAAAAGAAAGCTTGTGAGCATATCTCTCTACTCAGAATTCAACTAAGAACCGATCTTCAAAATTTTACTTGAACCTCTGGCATCGACCAAAATTGAGATTGTATCTTCTGTCGAATCTATCTTTTCCACCGGTTGAGGCATTCTTCGATCAATATCAAAATCAAGACTTTGAGGGTCTTCAATCATGGCACCATCCTTGGAGGGCACATCCTCTTTGAGAGGGAAGTCTTCCTCGACAAGGGCATTCACCAAGCCTTCCAATAACATTCTTCTTTCCTTGATCTTTTCACCTTTAATGCTGAGGGCGCGCCCTCTGGGTGGACGCCTCCTCATCCTCTGATTCTTGAATAAAATAACGAGCCTGAATTCCTACCTTGATGTTGTTCATGATTCCTCCAGAACTTCTTTCAATGAGGGCGCGCCCTCATCCTTTTATCTCCTGAAACCTTTATTTCTTCCAACAAGGGGGCGCCCTACTAGGGCATTGTGAGTTGTCTCCTGATCCAAAACCATGAATTCCATCATCCGAGTTACTGAGAGAGAACCTTCTCCAAGAGTTACTGGTAACCTGATTGCATCGATCACTTCACAACTTCTCCTGAAAAACCATAAATCCATGCATTTTCTGGAAATCCCAACTTCTTGTAAGTGTCGTAATACAGAATATTAACTGAACTTCCATTGTATACAAAAACCCGATGCACGTTCTTAGAGCCAATCCATAACCAAGGCATTATTATGTGGGTGGTGCACCCATCTAGCTTTATCTTCGGTGAAAGTGATATCCGCACATTCTCCCTTGAACAATTTGGGCGGTCTTAACCCCAAGCTATTCACATCGGTGAGAGGTATATCTTGCCTCTCGAGCATATCTCTCCAAAGCATTGTTGTTATCACCCCCCAAGTGATGTCCTCCAAAGATAATGTGTACACTTCCTTCCTTGACAAATTTCTTCTCCATATTTTTGTCCTCATCACGGATGGCGCGCCCTCCGTTTTTCTCAGGATTCTCCTTATGCTTCTTGACTTCTCTGACAATCCAATCGGTCAAGTATCCTTCCTTGATCAGATCTTCAATTTCATCCTTCAGCTGACGACATTCATGAGTATTGTGACTTGTCGACTATAGTACTCACATTGCTTCTTCTTATCCTTGCTTTTCCAGGCAGATAGAGGACCAGCTTCTTAAAATGCCCTTTATTCTTGTTTACCTTAAAGATGTGTTCAATCGAAGCCGCCAACAGAGTGTAATTATTTGTCCTTCGATCATAAGAATACGTATCTGGAATTCCCCACTCTCTTCCAACACTAGTTGCATTCACTCCATTAGCGCCGATTCCGGTTCGATATACAGGACTTGTAATCTTCCCCTTAGCGTTCCCTGAGCTTCTATCTTTCGATTTTCCGCCAAGGATTACTCCACTATCTTAAAAGATTCAGTTTGTGCAAAAACATCAAACAACATAGTTGAATCCCTTTCTTGAAGACACTTCCACAAATCCGTCTCTACTTGCAAACCAGTTATCAAGAAACTCTTAAGTGTCTCATCGGTCGTTCCTCTAACCAAAGCGAATTCTGCATTGAATCTTTTGAAGTAAGATTGAAGACTTTTGTCTTCTTTCTGCTTGATGTTGGCCAGAGTTGTAATGGGAGGAGCATACTTCACTGCTGCTCAGAACTTGGCTAAGAATAAAGTCCTCATCATCTCCCAATAGGTAATCACTCCAGATCCAAGCTTTTGAAACCATTGCTAAGCATTCTCACTGAAAGTTGTTGCCAGCAGATGACATCCAGCCAAGTCAGTTACTTGGTAAACATCCATCTCAATGTCAAAACATCCTAAGAATTCCACAGGGTCTGCATTTTCAAGAAAACGTAGATCATTGGTCATATATCTATATCATGTAGGGAGCTATGCCTCTCTAACCTCTGTTGAAAATGGAGATGGAGTTTGTGTCGTAGAAGGTATCATTCCTCCATCCAAGTGAGAAAAAAAAAGCCTCTTCAAGTCATCGACATTAAAAATCCTCACACGTGGAATATTTTGAACATTTGGTGGCACAATTGTTTGAGTACCCCTCAAGGGTGGAGGTTTAGCTATCGTCTGAGCATTTCCTGGAGCTCCGGCATGAAGTGTGAGAATTACCTCTTGAATCTGAATTTGTTCCTTTTGACTTTAAGCTTGTAGATTTCCTACAATCGGTGGATTCCCCTGAGGTCGTGGATTCCACTGATAACCTCCTTGATGTTTTCCTTTAGAGGGAGGGCGCGCCCTCGACCTCACTTCACTAGAAGTACTTGAAGGAATTTTAGCGATACGGAGAGATCTATCTCCTGAGGGCGCGCCCTCTTTGTTCTGAAGTCGCCTCTCTCCTTGATACTTCTCCATCCTCCAATCTCCATGGTCTCGTCTACTTCCTCTTCCAGCATCACCTTGAGGAGGGGCTTGTTAATATCCAAGGGGCCTCGACCTGTGATCAGGGGGCGCGCGCTGTGGATTACCATCTCGAGGAAGGGCTCACTCATATCCAAGGGGCCTCGACCTGATGATCAGGGGGCGCGCACTGTGGATCACGGGGCCTCGATTCCAAGTGCTTTTCTCTCTTCTGATGCTTAAGGAGTACTATCCTTAGATCGTCGTCACTAAGCATCCTCCATTGTACGAGAAAAGTTCCGCATCGCATCTTCTACCCGATGGCGTGTCCTCCATTGTACGAGAAAAGTTCAAACTCAGCCTTCAGGGCGCGCCCTACAGACATAATCTTGCACTCTCGAAAAAGTTGAAAATTTCACGGAACTAAGACTAAAGAAAGTGTACATAAAGTGTACATGGACTACCCCCCTAGACTAGGAGGTAATTAATTTGCCTTGTAGTCTACTATTCAAGCACTTGCTCTACTTCAATCAACTTCTGGTAGAAAGAGTGCATTCTCCGGTCACGGGCTACTTCAAATTTCATCCCATGAAGGGGCATCTCAAACTGAGGCATCCTATGAATAACATCTCTCAAAGAGGCATCTCACTATGAGGCATCCAATAAAGGGCACCTCACGAAGAGGCATCTCACAAGGAGGCATTCCACTATTCACACAAATTGTCTTGAAATACATGTGTATGTAGGGCTAGGGAGGTGCATCAGTACTACCCTCCAGCATCAGAATATCGTTCCTTAAAATAAGCGTCTCTTAAAGAGGCATCACAAGAGGGGAATTTTAAGAGAGAGCCGTTGGAGTTGCTGAGGACGCGCCCTGTTGCTTAGGGCGCGCCCTATGTGGACGAGGGCAATGACAAAGTCTCTTCTAGTCCGGATGAATGTCATTCTTGTGTAGAGGGACTCACTCATGACCTTGGGGCCTCAACCTGCCTATCAGGGGGGCACACTCCAAGATTCATGGGGCCGCACATCAATATAATTTTCTTCAAGCAAAAGATAATTTGTGAATCATTGCGATCATACTTGTAGACAAAGTCGTAATATGTGGCTGATATGCTCAGGGCGCGCCCTGAGGCCTGTCACTCAAATCGTTGAAGATGTGAGGGCGCGTCCTCTGTAGCAAAGTATTGTTTCTTCATAGAGGGGCTCACTCACGACCTTGGGGCCTCAACCTGATGATCAGGGGGCACACACTATGGTTCGTAGGGCCACAACTCAACAGTTTCTTTCCTTCTGGAGTCCAAGCAGTAAATTATCCTCGTAGTTGGAGTCCGCTTGAGAATTTACATCTTTCTTTGAGGCCGCGCCCTAACCAGAAAGGTCCTCTAATAAGAAAGTTCCTTTAGGGCGCGTCCTATGTTGGAGGATTTTCCTGAAGTCGTGCATTTCTTTGAAGCGAAGAGCATCGCCCTGGGGTTGAGGATTCTCACCCTATTTTTCACTTGATGATCAGGTCAAACAATGTCATTCCCACATCCTTAGCTTCAGTATCTTCCAAAGAAATCTCAAGGAATCCAAGGGGCCCAGACATGTTATCAAAAACGGGCGCGCGCTGTGGATTTCAGTATTATCTCGACGAGGAGTTTGCTCAAATCCAAGGGGCCGCGACCTGTTATCAACAGGGGGCGTGCACTGTGAATTATCTCTCCATGCTAGAACTTGCTCATGTCCAAGGGGCCCAGACCTGTTATCAATAGCGGGGGCGCGCGCTGTGGATCATGGGGCCTTGATTCCAAGTGTTCTCCGTTTTCTTAGCCAGGCAAACCCCTGTAGGCCTTCTCATCAGGTAAACCCCTAGAGGTCTTCACATCAGGTAAACCCCTGGAGGTCTTCTCATCAGGTAAACCCCTGGAGGCCTTCTCATCAGGTAAACCCCTGGAGGTCTTCTCATGCCAGCAATGTTCTCTTCATTTTGCCGGATTTTATTGGGGTTATAGATTTCCTTGATAGGCTTCCTGACGCTGTCCGCCTGTATGAGGGCGCGTCCTTGACCTGGATTCACTGGAGCTTCCTGAATGAACTTGATGAATGCGAGGTCGCAATCTTGAGGGCGCGCCCTCATCATTGTGAGGCTGCGCATAACCTCTATACAACTTCATTCTCTTGTCACCGTTATCACGGTTATTTCTTCTTCCAGTATTATCGCGAGGGAGAATTTGTTCGAATCCAAGGGGCCGCGACCTGTAATCAGGGGGCACGCGCTGTGGACTATCACTCCATGGAAGGGCTCGCTCATGTCCAAGGGGCCTCGACCTGTAATCAGGGGGCACGCGCTGTGGATCATGAGGCCTCGCTCCCGGGCCTTATTCCTAGGCGTTCCTTCAAGCTAGCAAAGCTCCTCCTCATAGCAGCGAGGTTTCCCTTAATTCGTTGGATTTCACCAGATGGGTGAGGAGCCGCCCTCTCTAGAGGATGCATCCTGGAGATGAGGACGTTTTCAAACATTGAATCTTCCTAGAAGTTGGAAATCATCCGAGCCTTGGCTACCACCCTCAGGGCGCGCCCTGAGGTTTATTGGGTATTCTCATTCACCATCTTTAATTCCATCTTTAACTCGAGGATTCTCCTACAAAAGTCCAAGAAACAAACAACAAAAATCTCAACAAAACAAGTCAAGGGTTACCTTGAGGGCACATCTTGATGGTGAGGGCGCTCCCTAATGGTGGACGAGTTCCCGATAATTGTGTCTCTTCTCTGGAACATCCACCTTGATTTTGAGACATCTTTTCCTCCTAAGATGAGATCTTGATTGGCTTCCCCTCCTTCTAGCGCCAATTTGTTGACGGAGGAATTTGGTAACAACAAAATTTGAGGTATGTCACCGGAATCAAGATCTATGATGGTGAGCTCTTCGCCGAAAAAGTCGCCGGAGTGTGGTGGTTGTGATGAATTGGGGGCTGAGATTGAGAGGGTTTTTGGTGGTGGCTCGTAGCTTCGCTTCCATCCCCCTCAATTTGCCTACGTACCTCTATATTTATAGAGGATCAAGCCCACGTAGTTCTTGGAGAGCAAGAAACCCAAATGGGCTTGGATTGACGAACTAGCTTCCGGAATGTTCTACTATGAGGCCTAACCACAAAGGCCCAAGGCTCATCCAGGATCTCAAGACTTCACGGATAAGGAAACTTCCCCCGTCGAGGACTAGTCCTATCCGCTACCAGCTATTTCTTGATTTCAAGGATGCAGGTATAGCCGTGGTTTACCCCAAGTGCAGAACGCATCCCTGTCCCCCGAATGAGAAGCACCCACCAGATAGCAGGACAGGTGATCCAGAGCTTTTGGGTGCAAAGTGCAGGATTACTCCAAAGTTCCCCAATGAGAGCGCGCCCATTGGCTACAGGAACAGAGCTCCCAAAGCACACACCAGAAAGTCCCCATCTTTCCACCTTAGGGCGCGCCCTTAGTGTCTAAGAAGGGTCCTTATATCCAGGCAAACCCTTGGAGGCCTTCTGCGACGGACATCCCCCTCCTGAGATACGACAGGAGGGAATTCTTCAATATCTCCTGGAATCCAAGCCTGAGTGGAATCCAAGCTTAAGTAGAATCCTTCATTAAAAACTATAAAAACTTGAGTAGAATTCCATCTTGAGTAGAATTCTAGCTTGAGTAGAAATCTCTGATATGGAAGTATCAATTAGGGCGCGCCCTCCCTATAAGGAAAGTGAGGGCGCGGCCTAGTTTCTTCAATCTGTGCCAAAACCCTAATTTATCATGAAATCCCCAAATTGAACCCGTATCTGACCCGGATCCATTTTAGAATACCCGAACCGAATTTTGGGCATAACAGTGGTATAGCTATTAATTTATTTTTAATGAATATAATTTGGAATCCATAGCTCATAATGAACGTTCCTCCCTAAAAGAATTATAGAAAGGTTTTTATTTGTTTTGAGAATTCTTTTGTTCATTGATATTATTTTCTTTCTAAAATATTTTTGTCTATTAGGAGTGCAGCAGAAAAAGAACAAAGATTAAAATTAAAAGCGGTAAAGTGAAATTTTCATGCATGTATTTTACTGCAAAACTGTCTGCCATACCTGCAAAGAACTGATGTCAAAATCACCCAAAGAAGGATCTATAGGAGGTAACCCAGTTTTCCTGATCCCACCCTACACATTCAATTGATTATGAAAGAAAGAAAACCAAAAAAATATTGATATGCCAAAAAATGTGTACCTCATACTCAGAGTCTAGCATTCTTCTGTCTACCGGCATGTCATCAAACTGCGTAGCTTCGCCGTGTCTAAACGGTGAAGGATTGTAATCAGAGTGCATAGCTGTGGTTGAATCTGCAATTGAATCAGGTAATTCTTCATGATCATCTTCACCAAAGTTATTTTGCGAATTAATTTGGCTTGCAGGAATTGGATTGTTTGCTAAAAGGATATTTTTGTAAGTTCTTGAAGCATCTTCTTTGACTTTTGGGGGGTCTGGACGAATAACCATGATCTGGATCCATGAGAGAAACATCATTTTGAACAATCACATTTGGTGCTAATTTCTGGAAGAAGGACCAGTGTTCAGGCTCATGGTTTGCCATGTTCACACTCAGAGCCCCATCTATCTGCAAGGGACCAGTACCAGAAGAATCCTCAGAAAGCATAGCATATCACTTTTAGATCTGTCAGCCCAAGGATAGTCTGGTAGACTTAATGGGGGATCCTCGTGGTGGTCAACAGTTGCATTTTCACTAACCAGAGAATCGCTTATGTTCTCTTTGGTGGAGTTGGGTTCATAGCCAGTCTTAAGGACTTCATCTTCAATTAAAGCATTGCTTTCATTAACATGCTCCTGTGCTGCATCCTTCAAACTTTTAGATTTTGCAAGGGCATTATCAGTGATTCTAGGATCAGTAAGCTTTGTTCTTGAAAGGGAATGGTCAGTATATGAATCCAAATTTTCGCCCTGTGAATTTTTAACAAACTCCGTCTTGGAATCCTTACCAAGATCCGAATTTGATTGAGTAACAAGAATCTGAGAACCAAGGGAGTCGTCTGATTTAGTTAACCTGTTTAGAGACTCAGGCTGCTCTCGGGGATATCGTTCAAAACGAAAGTGACTCTGTACAGGAGGCTCCAAATTGCTTAAATCGATAAGATTAGAATCTGAGTTCGCTTGTTCAGGAGCAACTGCGATACTAGAGGTGTACAATTTTTTATCGTTTGACTGTTGTACTTCTACGGAATCACTTGTGTTATGAAAAGAAGCGGGATGCACAGGTTTTAAGTGCATTCTCTTGCTTTGTGAAGAATTTTCATATTTGTAGTCTTGCGGACTTGGATAATCACCTTTCACTTGTAAATATTACAGAGACAGCCGACATATGTGCATTTGGATTGGTTTGCAATGCTATAAGGGCGATCACCACTCAATTTCTGATAACATTTGTCCTCTGCCTTCTTTGGAAGCGATCAATCTTTTAACAAATATTTGGAAGCGATCAATCTTTTAACAAATCTTTGGAAGCGATCAATCAACAGCTGGACCCCACCCATTCTCACTCATCAACATGGTAACTTGCCTAGTGAAGTGCAAGCAATGGGTCAGGCTGCGTTCCTGTGTCTACGACAAGATCCAGAATCAAGACCTCCAATGTCAAAGGTTTTGTACATATCTAGTACTTCAAGGGCGTATTATTCAGGAAGAGATTTGATAGATTTATAATATGCAGTAATGAGCTCCATAATCATGAAGTGTAACAATGAAGAAGATGAAGATATAAACCGCATATTTACATAACTGAATATAAAGTTTGTCACAGAGAGAAGGTAAGTATATTAGACTACATTGTGAATATGAAAAGGTAATACAACTGAATGTAAAGAACTATATTTATTGACATAGAAGTCTGAGAGCTAGGTAGCTTGACAGTAAGGTGATGTAGGTGAGTGCCAGTTTGCTTATTGCTATGTAGTAGCATGGATATATCTAACAAGATTCATCTTTAACTTTTGTTTCTTTCATGTTTTTTAAATATACATAGGTCCTCAGAGTGCTAGAAGGCAGAGAAGTGCACACATGAGTAGTCTAATATCAAACACGCAACCTGAATCAAGAACGCCACATTCTCGGCAGCTTTCTCGCTGATATTTATGTAAAAATTTAAGTTGAAAAGTAAATTATTCAAGTAAATGTTGTCATGAAGTTATAAATGTATAGTATAAATCTTACGAGGTTCGTTTTTGTGCCTCTAGACTCTAATTCCATGATTCATACATCAAACTAGAAATCTGGTGCCACATTTTAGCTACATTACTACTTTTGTCACTGCATTGGATATTTACTGGTCAACGTCGAGTCATAGTTGACGTTGAATCTAAAGGATCTACTGCTGGATAGATACCTTTGGCGGCTAATCCTCTTGATAGTACAGTAGTAGTATCCAAATGTGCAAATGTCGTAGCACGAGCAGGGTCGGTCAAATCGTCTGCAGGTACATAAACTGCTTGAATAGAAGTTATGGATCCCTCTTTGGTTGAAGTAATTCTTTCCTGTAACGTACCCATTTCGGTACTAAGGGTAGGTTGATAACCCACAGCGGAAGGCATTCTACCCAATAAGGCGGATACTTCAGATCCTGCTTGGACGAAACGGAAAATATTGTCGATAAATAGAAGTATGTCTTGTTCATTAACATCTCGAAAATATTCAGCCATAGTGAGGGCAGTCAAACCAACTCTCATACGAGCTCCCGGCGGTTCATTCATCTGACCGTAAACTAGAGCCACTTGCGATTCTGCAATATTTTCTTCATTAATCACCCCGGATTCTTTCATTCCCATGTAAAGATCATTTCCTTCACGAGTACGTTCACCTACTCCGCCAAATACAGATACACCCCCATGAGCCTTAGCAATATTGTTAATCAATTCCATAATGAGGACTGTTTTACCCACTCCAGCACCCCCGAATAGTCCAATTTTTCCTCCACGGCGATAAGGGGCTAAAAGATCTACTACTTTAATTCCGGTTTCAAAAATAGATAATTTTGTATCTAACTGTATAAAGGCGGGCGCAGATCTATGAATAGTAGATGTTGTGCGAGTATCTACAGGCCCTAAATTATCAATGGGCTCTTCGAGTACGTTGAAAATTCGTCCAAGAGTCGTTCCACCAACCGAAACACTTAGAGGAGCTCCCGTATCAATCACTTCCATTCCTCTCGTTAGACCATCTGTAGGACTCATAGCCACAACCCTAACTCGATTGTTTCCTAGTAATTGCTGTACCTCACAAGTCACATTAATTTGTTGACCAGCAGTATCTCGACCCTTAACTACCAGAGCGTTATAAATATTAGGCATCTTGCTCGGTGGAAAAACTACATCTAGTACCGGACCAATGATTTGGGTGATATTCCCGAGGTTTTTTTTTCAAGCGTGGAAGCCCCCGAACTAGAATTAGTAGGATTTATTTTCAAAATAATAATAAATAAAGTCAAATAGGTCGAATTTTTTTTTTTTTTTTTGCGAAAATGATCGAATTCAAAAAATAATGTCCAATAACAAGTTTATCGGTTAATTCAATAATTCAATAAGAAATGGGAGTTAGCACGCGATTTCGTTGGTACCCTCCAACCGAATTCAATTCAATTGTTTACTTATTCAATGAGTGAATTTTCAAGCTCAACCTGCCCGTTTTAAAAATATCAAGTATAAGAATCTTGAGAAAGTCTTTTATTTGTCTATCATTATAGACCAGCCCATTTATATTATCTATGGGACTCGAACCCGAACTCTATTTACGATTCATTTTTTCTATCTCATCGACTTTTCTTATTTCCTATTTCATCATATCTATTTATGTCTAGCCTCTTCTTTTCATTTTTTATATCTTTTCCTAGACAAATTCCGTATATTTTTATGTCTAGGATTTACATATACAACATAGGCCCGCTCTAACGAGGGAATTTCTTATTATTCAAGTTATATTTAAGTGGTTCATTCAAAAAAAGTTAAAGAAAAAAACATAAGAATTGGGTTGCGCCATATATATGAAAGAGTATACAATAATGATGTATTTGACGAATCAAATACCATGGTCTAATAATAAAGCATTTTGATTAGTTGATAATATTAGTAATACAGAGTGTAAGTTGCTGACTGTATTGCCAGCTAGATGCCAGCTACAGCTGGATGGCCAGGGTTATGTTAGTCTTTTCAGTGTGTAGTTTGTTATGAGTTAGTTAGACATTTCAGAGTATAAACGTTGAAATGTACTCAAGTGCAGACTAAGTTTTCAGAAATATAGATTGAAGATTGTAACAACTTTTCTCAGCTTTGTTCTATACAATCATTTGCTTGCATTTTCTTTATGGTATCAGAGCTAGCACTTGATTAGTTAGTTAGTTCAAGCGTGTGAAAGTCATCTTCATCATCTGAAATCAACAATCACTGGTGTAGTTTTCATTGATTTACTGCAAATTGGAGCATGATTGAAGCTTTGAGTGGGTCGTCAATGGCGTCTGGAAGTAGATTTTCTTTTTCGGATATGCAAAATCCGTTGTTTCTACATCTAAGCGATGGTCCTACATCGATCAGTGTTTCGAATCTACAAGGTGCTGATGATTATCGAACCTGGAAGAGGTCTATGGAGATTCAGTTGTCTTCAAAGAGAAAGCTAGGGTTCGTCACCGGAGAAACAACGCGAAATATAATTGAAGCTACAGATGCGATTCAGTGGGATACTTGCAATAATATGGTAATTTCTTGGATTCACAACAACATTTCTGATTCGATTAAGAACTCAATACTGTTTGTTAATTCTGCGAGTCAAGTCTGGAAGTCTCTAGAAACTAGGTTTCAAGTTGTTAATGGATCTCGTAAGTATAAACTCAGTAAAGACTTGTTTAGCTTGAAGCAGAATGGATCAACTATTGTTGAGTACTATACAAATCTTACCACTATTTGGGAAGAGTTAGACAATATGAACATTTTGCCTGTGATTACTGAGATAACTGATGAAGTTAGGGCGTTTCTTACTGCTTTGGATGTTCATAAACAAGAATCAAGATTATTTCAATTCTTGAATGGTTTAGATGAAGTATATACATCACAAAGGAGTCAAATCTTGATGATGTCTAGTCCGCCTAGTATGGAGATGGCTTGCTCTATGATTCAACAAGAGGAAACTCAAAGAATTAGGTTGAAATCATCAGATAATGTTAGTCATGAGATAGCTGCCATGTATAGTAAGAGTAGCAATGTGGAAAGATGTAGTGAAAGTGATGGAAAAGGTCATAATAGGAGTAATTGTTGGAAAATTATTGGATATCCAAAGTGGCATAGTAGATATAAGAAATCTCTCACACCACAGTATGGTAGTGGTTCTGGAAATGGACCTACTAAGTGGCAAGGAAATTCAGGAAACAGAGTTGGTGGTAATGGTTACAAAATGGCAAATAATGCTGTTGTAAATCAAGAAGAGATGGTAGATAATGATAATGTGGTACTGTCTGCTAAGCAATTTGAGCAGTTGCTTAAGTTCTTACCTGTTCAGAAAGGAGAACAAGAATTTGATAGTCCTTTTTCTGGAATGGTTTTTTGCAACACTGTAACTGCAATCACTGAATCTGAAGGAGATTGGATTATTGATTCTGGGGCAACGGATCACATGACTGCTAATCTGAATCTACTAAGCAATGTCAAAACAGCTAATTCTTGTTTGACTATTAAGCTACCTACAGGTGCTACAGCTGTGATTTCTCACATTGGAGATGTGTGTTTGAGTAATGGATTGAAACTGAATGGAGTTTTATATGTTCTTAATTTCAATCATAACTTGCTGTCTATTCACAAGTTGGCACAGGACAACAAGTGTCAAGTAATGTTTGGTCCTGAGAGATGTTTAATCTTGTATTCGGATACAAATGAGGTTAAGGGAATAGGACTGTTAAGGAAAGGATTGTACTATCTATCTCTAGAACCTGAGAAAGTCTGCAATCAGGCCAGTCACTTGACTAATACTGATTATACAGTTTGGCATAATCGATTGGGACACGCTCCACTGGTTAAATTTTGTCAATACCAGCTATTAAACAGCAGATCAAAGTGGTGCCTGATCATGTGTGTATTACTTGCCCCATGGCTCGTTTTACTAAATTGCCATTCAATCTCAGTTTATCACATGCTGAATCAGTGTTTGAGTTGGTTCATGCAGACATTTGGGGACCGTATCGTGTGTGTACAAGAGGTAAATACAAATATTTTCTGACTTTAGTAGATGACTGCTCACGGATGGTTTGGGTTTACTTGCTTCAGTTTAAGTCTGATTTTCTACAAAGTATGAAAGCCTTCTATGCTTTTGCTGAAATTCATTTTAACAGCAATATTAAAGTGTTACGAACTGATAATGCTTTGGAATTCAAAGATCAAGCATGTAATCAATTCTATGCTGACAAAGGGATACTACATCAGACTTCAATTCCTTATAAACCACAGCAGAATGGTAGAGTGGAGAGGCGTCACAGATATATTTTAGAGATGGCTCGAGCATTGAAGTTGCAGTCTGGTTTAGATGTTGAATATTGGGGTAAATGCGTGTTAACCTCGGTTCACATTATGAATAGGCTACCTTCTTACGTGCTGAAGAATAAGTCACCTTATGAGGTGTTACATGGTAAATTGCATGATTATGATGAACTACGAGCGTTTGGTTGTCTTGCCTTTTCTGCTGGTACTGGACTGTGTATTGATAAATTTGAACCTCGTGGTATTCCTTGTGTTTTTTTGGGTTACATTCCAACACAAAAGGGAGTTCGACTGCTGAATATTGCTACCAGGACTGTTTTTGTCTCAAGGGATGTGGTATTTCGAGAGGATATTTTTCCTTTTAACAATACTTCTGACATATCATATTTGAAACCTTTACCAGTGACTATGCCATCTGTCCCTTCTACATCTGCTGCATTTGATTCTGATTTTGATTATGGCTCTCAGTTTACAACTGACTCTAATGCAGGGCATGAGAATACAACCTCTACAAATGAAAGGATGAGTGATACTTCTTCTGAAGAATCTAGTGAGACTGATCCACATGTTCGAAGGTCTTCAAGAATTAAACAACCACCTAAATGGCTTCAGTCCTATACATCAAATTTAGTTGAATCTAATGTTCAGAGTGTATCAATTGTCATTGATCAAGAGATATCATCTGCATTTGCCTGTTTCTTAACCTCAATAACTACACATTCAGACCCCACCTCTTACAAGCAAGCTGTTAAATGTTCACATTGGGTGAAGTCTATGAATGTTGAACTTGAGGCCCTGGAGAGGAATGGAACCTGGATTATTACAACTCTACCACCTGGCAAGATTGCTATTGAGTGTAAATGGCTGTATAAGACTAAATTCAAATCTAATGGAGCAATTGACAGATTTAAGAGCAGACTTGTGATCTTAGTCTGCAAACAACAACCAGGAGTGGACTATGGGAAACATTTGCCCCAGTTGCAAAAATGGCAACTGTCAGGACACTACTAGCTGTGGCTGCTATTCAAAACTGGTCTACATTGCAAATGGATGTTACTAATGCATTCTTGCATGGGGATCTTGATGAAGAGGTATACATGGTTTTTCTACTTGGATACACAGGTTGGGGCAGCAGAATTAGAGTTGCAGATGGTACAAAGACATCTTTGATAATGAATGCAGATGGACAGAGATTAGTTTGCAAACTGATCAAGAGTTTGTATGGCTTGAAACAGGCCCCAAGATGCTGGTTTAGTAAGTTGTCCACTACACTACCAGAGAATGGTTTCTATCAGTCAAAGGCAGATTACAGTCTTTTTACAAAGACTACTCAAACAACTATTGTAGTTACTCTTATATATGTGGATGATTTACTCATAGCTGGTAACTCTACAATTGAAATTGCTGAGTTAAAAAATATGCTTTCTGAGAATTCTCACATGAACGATCTAGGAGAGGTGAAGTATTTTCTAGGGTTAAAAATTTCCAGATCACCAGATGGGTTTTTTGTGTCTCAAAAGAAGTATCTTCAAGACTTGTTGAAGGAATATCATATGCTTGATGTTATTCCAACCAAACTGCCAATGGAAACTCAACACAAGCTAGAACCAGATAAAGGTGAGCCTCTGCAAGATGCCCAAGAATATCAGAAAATCATGGGTAAATTGATTTACTTGACAGTGACTAGGCCAAACATAGTGTATGCTGTTCATATTCTTACTTAGTACATGCAGAATCCTACAACTGAACACATGTTGGCTGCAAAAAGATTGTTGAAATATCTGGCTGGAAATATAAGTCAAGGATCCTTGCTGGCAAGTCAATCTGCAGCACAATTGACTGCATACTGTGATTCAGATTGGGCCAGTTGTTCATTTTCTAGAAGATCTACTTCAGGATATTGTGTAATGCTAGGAGCATCACCACTGTCTTGGAAGACTAAGAAGCAAACTGTCATTGCAAGGTCCAGTGCAGAAGCTGAATATCGAGCTATGGCATTGGCTAGCTGTGAAGTTACATGGCTGATTGCTTTACTTAAGGATTTGGGATTGCAGAATCTTCCTCCTACTGTACTTAACTGTGACAATCAAGCAGCTCTAGCTATAGCAGCTAATCCAGTACTTCATGAGCGAACAAAGCATGTGGAGATCGATTGTCATTACATTCGAGACAAGGTGAAAGCTGGAGAAATTGTAACTAAGCATGTACCTTCTTATGCACAAGTTGCTGATGTCTTCACCAAGCAGTTGACAGCAAAACAACACTCCTATTTGATGTCCAAACTTGGTGTTCACAGTGTTCACACTTCCAAGTTTGAGGGGGAATAATACAGAGTGTAAGTTGCTGACTGTGCTGCCAGCTAGATGCCAGCTACAGCTGGATGGCCAGGGTTATGTTAGTCTTTTCAGTGTGTAGTTTGTTATGAGTTAGTTAGACATTTCAGAGTATAAATGTTGAAATGTACTCAAGTGCAGACTAAGTTTTCAGAAATATAGATTGAAGATTGTAACTTTTCTCAGCATTGTTCTATACAATCATTTGCTTGCATTTTCTTTAATTAGTATTGTATTTGTTTGGAGTTTTTTGAAAGATTCTTGGAAAAAGTTTCATTAACGACTAATTCATGTCGAGTAGACCTTGTTGTTGTGAGACTTCTTAATTCATGAGTTGTAGAGGTGCTGAGCAATAATTAGGTTGCTGTTTTGCTGCCTATACTGTCTTCATTTCCCATCTCCATCTTCTCCACCAAGCTTCATTTAGCTTTTCCTGTTCTTCATTTACACTTTGTGATAGATTAACGTGCCTCCACGACATTGCCCTCCTCTTGTTGATACCTCCTGTTTTTCTGCAAGGCCTGAACTCATGAAAGTGCCTCATGCATATCTACTGCTCTTGTTGTTGTGAGACTTCTTAATTCATGAGTTGTAGAGGTGCTGAGCAACAATTAGGTTGCTGTTTTGCTGCCTATACTGTCTTCATTTCCCATCTCCATCTTCTCCACCAAGCTTCATTTAGCTTTTCCTGTTCTTCATTTACACTTTGTGATAGATTAACGTGCCTCCACGACATTGCCCTCCTCTTGTTGATACCTCCTGTTTTTCTGCAAGGCCTGAACTCATGAAAGTGCCTCATGCATATCTACTGCTTCAGTTTCAAATGCTGTCACCCCCTGGGAATCTTGCCTCTCAAAAACTGACCAATATGATCACGTAAAATCATTCCAATGGAGTAAGAGCTTGAACCTGGGAAAACCGAAGCATCAATATAGAGTTTAAGTTGACCCTCCTCTGGACATTGCCACTTGATGTTATGCCCAGTTCGACCATTGCTACCAGTCTTTTGAGTCGAGCCTTTACCTTTCTTTATTGCCACTTTCTAGTCCCTTATATGTTTCACACTCGATTCAATTGCTAGTGCTGGAGTCACCAGTTTTTCCTCCCAAACCTTCTTGTTCTGGACAAACTAAATCCCCCAAAGCATGGTTGCTATTGTCATGTGATTCTTTTTCCAGCTTGGCAAATAATCAGTCTTCCCTCGTGTCAAAGTTCATACCAACCTTTTGCTAACATTGAGTTGCAAAATTGCAATCAAAAAATACATGTAGCATATGTTCTACATCCAGGTTTCACAGAATAATATTCAAGTGTCAACTATCAAGTAACCAAGTTGTGAGAGTGTGTTTAGTTATCGAAAAAAGAGAGTAACCAAGTTGCGGAAAAAAAGTTATTACCTTAGTCTTTTTCAAGATTTTTACCACATATGCTTCCCATCCTAAAGTTGCATCTACTTTCAAAAGAAAACTCTGCATCCACCATTTTATAACCTTTGTGTTAGGAATTAATACGCATGTTTAATCGTGGTGCGCGCAACCTGGCGGATACCTGGTAAAAAATATATACTTACAAAAATAGCAAAAAAAAATTAAAATAAAAATAAAAAGAGCTATTTAGAAGAAAAATAATTATGTATGGAGTAATATAGAAAAGAAATTTTTTAATAAACGTGCTCCCGAAATTTTTTAGGAAAGTAGAGAATTGATTGGGAGAAAATTCTTGACAAGTTTTTCGCAAAACTTTATCTTCATATTTGGGATGATTCGAAAAGATTGTCACACAAAATAAATCCTTTTATTACATCTATATATATCTAAATTTTCTTTTCTCTCCATAAAAAACTCAAGAGCAACTCAAAAGAAAATAATAATTTTATAATCTTTCTCTTCTATTCTATTCTTCACTTAGGGGTCATTTGTTAACCCCTGGACGAAACTAAAAGAACTGGACGAGTCTAAATCAATTATTCAGATTGTAAGGATCAGCTGGACGAGTCGAAAATTCCACTGGATGATTCCGTGTAAAAATTGAAACTGGACGGTTCATGAAAACAGCTAAAGATAAAAGCACAAGTACATGATACTACTCAGGGGTCATTTGTTAACCCCTGGACGAAACTAAAAGAACTGGACGAGTCTAAATCAATTATTCAGATTGTAAGGATCAGCTGGACGAGTCGAAAATTTCACTGGATGATTCCGTGTAAAAATTGAAACTAGACAGTTCATGAAAATAGCTAAAGACAAAAGCACAAGTACATGATACTACTCAGTACTCAGTATACCATTTTTTTTTTACAACTACTAAAGTTACTTATATTTTCTTTTACATGAGGTAGGACTATTATGATGTTAAAACGTAATAAATTGATTTATAAATTAATTATATTCACTTGAATCACAAATTAATAATTAAATTTTACTATACATTATTTTTAATTTTGAATAAGTTTATATTAAAATAATTATGTGTGTTTAAATTGAATATATTTGTATAAATATTTTTTTTAAATAAAATTTTAGTCATTCAGATATAACGATTCAGATTTAACAAATGAGCCCTTAGAAACTTTGGAACACAGATAGAATCCAAAGCAAGCCAACATCTGTAAGAGCTATTAGTCAAAAAATCTAACAAACTTTCACATTTTTTGCTATTTAACTATTTAACCAATGAACTTATTTTTTCTCAGAAAAACCCAACGAATTTTGCTAAACTATGAAAATAAATTAACTATGGTTAATGATTATTTATATGTACTTATTATCTCCTAACTTATATCACTTTATCAATTATGACATCATAATTAACATTAATAATAATTTAATAAACAAAAAATTAAATATTTTAAATTTTTATATAATTCATAGCAAAAAAATAAGTATTTAGATTATTAATTAATATATAAAATTATTTACTCTACATATAAATTAAAGATGGGACAATTACAATTAATAGGAATTTAATTTTTAAATAAATTTACAATACTTGATAAACATGTATTCTATTTTTTTTGTATTATTATAAAGATCTTAATATATAAATAATTAAACATTCTATTTAGAAATAAATTTATATTTAAAAGATTAAATAAAATTTTTTATTACTAATTTGTTTATGTGAAATAGTTAATCCAAGTCATTTAACTTTAGTTAAAAAGATAATTATCAAGTTTTCTCATTATTATAAAAAAAATTGGTTTTTATTAAAAAAATAAGCTTATTGGTTAAATCACAAAAATAATGTTGAATTTTTTAGTTAATAGCTCTTAAAAAATTGATGGTTAGAAAAATATGAATTTTATTAAATTATCAATCAAATTTATAATTAAATAAAATATTAATTTAATTATAAATAAAATGCTATGAATTATATAAAAATTTAAAATATTTATTTTTCTATTTATTAAATTATTATTAATGTTAACTATAATGTCATAATTGATATAAGTTAGGTGATAATAAGTACACATAAATAATCATTAACCACAGTTAATTATTTTCATATTTTAACAAAGTTCGTTGAGTTTTTATGAGAGAAGATAAGTTCATTGGTTAAATAGCAAAAAATGAGAAAGTTTGTTGGGTTTTTTTGGGTAATAACTCCAATTCTTAAGAACAAAGATTAAAAAAATTAATCAGGGTTTTGTTTGTTGATTTATGGTTTTGTAAAAATAAATTACATCGAAACCTTATACGTAAAATCTTCAAATTAAATATATTTTTCGAATACCTTAGGAAACTTACCTGAGGTTTTAGTATAATTTTTTAAGGATAATTTTGTAATAATTAAACATCAGAAAATTTAGTTGAGGTAACCTCAAGAAAAGTAAGCCCTTTTTCTTTTATATAAGATTGATGTTTTTTTTT
Organism: Kitagawia praeruptora; assembly: GCA_037693485.1. Classification (NCBI taxonomy): domain Eukaryota; kingdom Viridiplantae; phylum Streptophyta; class Magnoliopsida; order Apiales; family Apiaceae; genus Kitagawia; species Kitagawia praeruptora. The sequence goes on along the minus strand of CM075348.1, from coordinate 6,448,303 downwards.
TTTGCCACGATATAAGATAGATGTTAATTGCCTAATCTATGAGATTATTATCTTTAATTATGTACGGAGTACTATAAAGTCTAGAATCCCTCGATTAGCTATGGGTAATGCTAAATATAATGGTTAGCTATGGGTAATGCTAAATATAATGGTTAAGAATGAAAATATGTAAATTTTGCACGTAATTCATCAATTTTGCACCTATCTCAATATGATTATTTAGCAATTTAAAAAATTTTATTAATGGGAATTGATGTGAATACATGGGGGTTCACTATTATTACTTGGAAAATTAAATTAGTGTTATAAAGAAGCATTGGAAAACCATTTAGCAAAAAAAAAAAAAGTATTGGAAAACCAAAAATTAATTAAATAACTAAGATTAAATGTTGAAAACATGAAAATATTTAATGCTTAACCATAACCCTTAGGCGTTAGCATTTCCCTAATAATATGGCAATTACTTAATTTCGTCCCTTTTAAATTTATTACATATCTTCTAAAAATTAAATCAAATAACTGAAAAATTAAATCGAAAACAAATGTTCTATCCAGTTGTCAATATACCTATGTATTGTATTGTGGACTGCCCTCGTTTAATGTAGACAGGCCTGTTTCATGGTCCCTTTTGATGTTGTTGCGGGCCTTACAAAAGTACATATTCATAATTTAATGTTCATAATAGAAAGAAAAACGTATAAAGTTATGTAAAAAGATATATTTATTAGTGTAATAATACATCAATACTTATTTTAAATATGAAAATTATATAAACAATAATATGATTTTAGTTTAATATAATAATAACATGATTAAATTATTAATTAGCAATACAATTTTTTTTTTTTTGCTAAATAATTAGCAATACAAAATTTATTTGAAAGTTAAAAGTTAGTAAAAAATTATAAATTTAGGTGGACATATATCACCCAGGATACATTTTAAAAATTTATTTGAAGGGATGTTATTCTTAAATAGTTGTCTCCTCCCTATTCTTGAAGTATGTTTTTAAAATTTTTACGAAAAGTATTTTTATGTTACTATTTTCAACGTTTAACTACATACAACTCAATTTAAATTATTACAAGTACTATTAGAGATTGACGTTATACAATAAAATACAACTAACAATAACCAATACTCCCTCCGTCCCTAATTAGTTATTCTGTTTTGATTTTTATTAGTCAAATTGACTAATTTTTTATTGAAGATTAAGAATTATTTTTTTATTATTTTTAAAAACTAAAAATTACATTTTAAAGTAGATTGAACGTGCTTTGCGATAATATAAATTACAGTCAAATGTTGATCAATTCGACCTGTCAAAAATCAAACAGAATAACTATAAAGAGGAGGGAGTAATAAATTTTTAAGACGTGTGAATTTTTTGAAAAGGATATGCATGTCAAGGAACTTATAGTATATTGATATTCCTAATTTTTTTTAGGAAACAATATATTTATTTGGCTCACAATTTTAGGTGTCAATTAGTCATTTGACTTGTAAATTTAAACGAAGTATTTTGTACCTCATGGTTGATTTTATCTTTTCAAACATCCAACTGTACGCGTGTCAAAGGGATCTATAGTATATTCATATTCCTTATTTTTTTTTAGAAAATAATAAATTTATTTAAGTGGCAATCTTTGGGTTAAATCTAAAAATACCCATTTTTTGGTTCATAAAAGTGAAAATACCAATTCTCGGTAGGGGTGTTAAAAATAACGATTTGATTACGCATTTCCAGTTGGGGTAAAGGTTGTTACGCATTTGTAAATGGGGTAATATGAGTTACGCAAATTTAAATGGGGTAAAACATGTATTGGAAAAGTTTGGTTACGCGAATGGCAGCTAGGTAATGCTGGGATACGCATTTAAGTGTTGCGTATCCCGTGTCACGCATTTGCAGAATGCGCAATGACGTCATATGACGTCATTGTCATCTTTGCACAAACAGAGCTCCCAGCCGGCGGAAAAATGGCGATTCCGGCTTGTTTTTTCGAATCCTCCGTTCGTCCCAATCTCGAACGTTCCCAACACAAACGACATATCATTACAATCGGCCTTCGAAGCTCTACACGTTTATACTAATTTTTTTTCATTTCTTATGCACGATTGTAAACGCCCAAAATCGATCCAAATTTACCGATTGAAACTCCGGTGAGCTTCACACGCCCCTGCGGGGCCAAACATCGCTAAAACAAATCTGTGAGAAAAGTAGAGTGATCTGTGGCAATGCTTTTCATGTGCTCAGCTAAAAATATGGTTGAGAAATGACTGAGATCGAGAGCTTGCGATCGTGGCGGCGATTTCTCACCGGGAGAGACGACCGGCGCTGTTATTTGAGAATGACGTCACATGACGTCATTACGCATTCTGGACATGCGTTACATGGGACTCGCATTACTAACATGCGTATCATGAGTACGCAAGTGCTGTTTAGGTCATCAAACCGGTATTTTTAACACCCTCTGTGTCCGATGGGTATTTTCGTTTTCGTTTTTTTTCCAAAAAAACTGTTATTTTTAGCATTTTTTTCGCAATCTTTGGGGTCAGTTAGTCATTTAACATGTAATTCTAACTAGTGTTTTGTAACTCGTGGGTAATTTTATTTTCTTAAAAATAATTTTTGAACATTTAACCATAAATATGTCAGGGGACCTATATTATATTGATTTTCCTAAATTTTTGAAAAATAATAAATTTATTTGGATCACGATCTTATAGGTCAACTAGTCATTTGACTTGTAATTCTAAATAGTGTTTTGTAACTCGTGGGTGATTTTATTTTTTTTAAAAATAATTTTCAAAAATCGAACCGTACAGATATCAAGGGACCTATATTATATTGATATTCCTAATTGTTAGAAAATTTAAAATTTATTTGGGTCGTGATTTTAGGGGCCAACTAGTCATTTGACTTGTAATTCTAACTATTGTTTTGTAACTCGTGGCTAATTTTATAATAAAAAAATATTTTTCGAACTTCTAACCGTACGGATGTCACGGGGCCTATATTATATTGATATTCCTAATTTTTCAGAAAATAATGAATTAATTTGCATCTCGATCTTAGGGATCAACTAGACTCTATATAAGATGAGTCTCCCTAAAATATTAATATATATATTGGGTGTAATAGTGAAAAGTAGTGTTAAAAAATAGTAAGTATAATAGGTTCATTCTTTTTGGGACGTCCCAAAAAGGAATAAGGTTCATATAAAATGGGACGGAGGGAGTAACTAAATAGGAAAGTTGTACATTTTTTTTGGAAGGTGTTAACCAAAACCAACCAACCAATTATACTCTATTTCGCTTATAATAGTATATTATAGATTGGGGTTAATCCACATCTCATGTTGGATATCCGCCGTACGTAATAACCACGCCTGCAATATGTCATTACGGGCTCAATGCATCATTGTGGGCGCATGTAATTATGCATTGCGGGTGCCTCTCCCAAAGTTTTCTTTTCTTAATTTACTTAAAAATATATTAAAAAATTTAAAATATTGATTTCTTTGTAAATTAAAAATTAAACATATCTAAGGAATTATTCTCATTATTTTATTGTTAAGTATCATACACATTTCATTTCATAAAATATAAGCTGGAGTTACCCGAAAACACTCAAACAACTCACAATGTTAGTGTCACTCTCGACATGACACCTAGGGTAGTAGGACAGTCCTGTCTATTACTGGAGGTATTGTTGGAGGTTTCCTTGCATGTCGCCTAATCAACCACATCTTTTTTTCGCTCCGCTCCTCCCTCCCCTCCCGATACCACCCCTAAGGAAGACGAATCTGCCAAAAGATCTAAGTAGTTATATAATCATTTGAAGTTAATGTTGTTCATAATCAGTGATAGTTATTTCTCGAATTGATTTTTGGTGTATGTAATTGATTGTTGAATTGATGTTGATTGTGATGCAATACGTTGCTTATAATATCCTATTTTGTGGTAATTTTTGTTTGATTTTAATTGTTATGAGTACTTGTTGTAATTTTTGATTATTAGGGTTTAGTATTTTGTTCGTCGATGGCTGAGCCTAGGTCAGATCGATTTCTTTGGCGATCATATTCTTTAAGAGAGGCGAAGGTATAAATTAGTTACTTATGCCTATATTATATGCTTTGTTTGCCATGTTTTCGCCATTAAATTGACTTAGTGGCTTTGGAATGGCTCAATAGTTATTTTCTGTAGGAAGTTCCTATGATATGGTTTGTTCAAAGTGGCTTTGGTTGCTTTATCCGTGTACAATGGTGTTTTTTTTTTATTAGATTTGTCACGGAGCCAATAATCAAATGTAACGGTAATCAATCGAGTGAGTGAATCGATTTGGAGGTTGGCAGCAACCTAAAGTAAATAGTAAAACAGTAAATGATCATTTGGAAGAAAAAAATTATAAAGCAAATTAACAAAAAAGTTTAGAAAATGATACTTAGGGTCATTTGTTAACTACTGAATGTAACTAATTGAACTGGACGAGAGGTGATTGATAGGTTAAGATTGTTTGTTCACTTTATTTCCATCTAAACCGGACAAAAAAAATTCTGGACGACACACCCTCAATTTTTTCTCTGAACCAATCATGTTTTTGTTCTTGCGTGCTGTGTTGTGTAAACTTGAGAAAAAAAAGTAAAAATTGTATTGCCTAACTTTCCAAAAATATTTTAATGGTTTAATTTTTTTTTTATAATGTAGTTATTTTTATATTTTAATTTTCCTTTCAATTTTATGTTTATGTACCAATATATTTTTATAAAACTTATATGAAAATAATTACTAAAATTACATAAATTGTAGTTAGTAATTGTGTGATGATGCCTGTAATTAAAATGTGAGAAGATACCTTTAATTAAAATATGATGATTACGCTAAAAATTGATATAGTATGATATTAATAATTTAAAGTCATAATATATATATATATATATATATATATATATAACTTTAAGTTAGTAGGGTTGACGACTCATGTTGAATTTAAGTTACACAAATTGAATTCCGTATTGTATGCGCTAAAAGAAAAATTAATGATGAATAAAATTTATTGGTAATTTGAAGAAGAAAAAAGTGAATATGTTGTTCAGAAAAGTCAAATATTTTGTCTATCAAACAATATTATATATCTAGCATTCTGATAACTAATCATTCAGATTTTTTAATCATTCAGAAATTATGATTCAGATTTAACAAATGACCCTTTACTTCCAATATCTTATCTTGATCACTTTGTTTTCTTTTATGAATGCATTCAAATCTTCTTTTATATCATTCATTTTCATTTCACAAAATGTCATCACGTTGACATGATGTTTGTATCGAAAGAGATTATAATACCCTCTTCAATAGATTGCTTGATTACAAGAGGTTGGTGAGCAATTTCATTTTTAACTTGGATTTCACCATTTGAACAAGCAATTGTGATATTTTTCATACTTAAAATTTTGAGTAATCAATTTTACCTGATAAACATTTTTTATGTCCTCTAATTTACAATTATTGCAAACTAAAGTTCTTTGTTTCTTCTCCATGTGCTTTACTCCAGTTCCATGCATCATGTATCTTCACATCTCGACTCACAATAACCTTCATAGCAACCAGGTCAAGAAGTCTGTAGGCTTTTATTTTCTCATCATACCCAATAAAAACATATTTTTTGCTTTTGTCATCCAATTTTGTTCTTTTTTGATATGGTATATGCGAATATGCAACACTTCCAAACACTTTTAGGAACTTATACTAAAAACTATGGGATCCCCGCACCCTGACTTACCGTAAGACGTTTAAATTGTAATAACAAGTTTTGCTTTATATATATTGTTATATGACAATTTATGAGCACACATCTTCGATTCAAGAGATATGGATAGTGTCAATCAAAATAATATTTACGCAGAATATATGAAAATAAAGACATTATTCTCCATCAATTAAAATGATAAAAAATAAAATAATTTGTTTACAATTTTAACCGTTACAAACTTTCAATTAAAACTTATTTTTTTTTAAGATTTTGAGTTACTTTACTATCTATTTATGATTTTTTTTAAATTTAAAATCTTAAACAAAGTTCAACATTTTAACCAATGGGATGTTGTTGCGTACGCAAAACCTTGAATCGTAGACTTGTATAGTTGTTGTAGGAAGAATGATATAATTACCATAAAATTGAACAAAAGTGACAAGAATATAACAAAGTGCTGATACTGGCTATAAATATCAGTCTATTACGCATTATTTTTCATACGGGTTATAGGCTCCACCAGAAAAGGGATGAAAGACAAAAATGACCTGTTTTTAGAGCCAAAGTAACCAAAGTAACCTGTTCTAGAAAAATGCGCAAAAATAGCCAATTGAATACGCAAGTGAGATGTGGGTATTGTAGAATACGCATTCTTCATTGGTGTAATATGGCAAGATACGCATAAGAGAACAAGGTATCCTGGGAGACACGCAATTGAGATGTGGGTACAATTGCACAATACGCATTCGGCATCTGTGTAATATTCTTGAATATACTACGTACACTGTCATATGCGTAACATGTGTTCACCTGCTTTGAAAATCTAACTCCTCTTTATCCATCCAGCTCTACAGTATCCATGGTCTTAATATTTCTTAATCTTCATTTAAAATATTAAAATTCGTTGAAACCCAAATAAAAACTATTTAACCTCAAAAAAAATATAAATAAAAATTTCAAATACAAAATAAAATGTTGAACCTCAAAAGTTAATTGTTGAACCCTTAAATTTAAATAAAATTGTATTTTTTTAAAATTTTTAAATTTTAATTAAAAAATTGAATCCGGCGGCCAGGATAAGTTAGGGTTTAGGGTCTAAACCGGTTTAGGGTTACAACCCTAAACCCCAAACCCTAAACCCTAAGTTCGTATACGGTTTATTAATCATTCTAAATATTTCTAAAACCCAAAATGAAAACGTTGAACCCTAAAAGTTAATTGTTGAACCCCTAAATTTAATTAAAATTATATTTTTTTAATTTACAATTTTTTAATTAAAATTTGTAAATTTTTAAAAAATTAAATTAAAATATGATTGAATACGAATTTAATAAAGAGATAATTAGAACAGGTAGTTGGTGGGGAAATAGTACAAAAAAAAAATATAAACAATATGCACGCATGGTGTAAATAACTGTAAATGAGTATCTAGAGACTAGAATTATGCCAATACATGCATGTCTGGTTACGCATTTCACAATGACAGGTTGAAAAGGCTAAAATTGGCCATGTTCGCGAAATCGGTTATTATGGTATTATTTAATGAAAAACAGGTTAATTGTGTCATTTTTTCTAAGAAAAACCTATTACGCAATTGAAAAATGAGTAACCCTATTACCCATTCTCCAAATGCATAATAGAAGAAAAATTTATTCTAGTTACCCCAATGTCAAATGCGTAACATTGTTACCTTGTATGAATTGCGTAATATAGTGATATTTATGGCTAACATCAGCGTTTTATGGTATTCTTATTACATGATCATATATATTTTTGTGGTATTGTTGTAGTCCTAAATAAATAGAGATCTGGATTAGAACCAACTTGTGGAACAAGATGCAAACCTCAATGGACCCTTCTTTTTAGGAAGATTTCTTGAATCCCTCCACTACTATTCAGCTGTTTTTGACTCACTTGAGTCAAGTCTTCCTCGAAACAGCATCGAAAGGATGAAGATTGAGAAGATATACTTTGCAGAGGAAATAAGGAACATCGTGGCATATGAAGGTGCAGATAGAATCCAGAGGTATGATCGAGCAGATAAATGGAGAAGGCAACTCAGCCGAGCTGGTTTTCAGAGTGTAGGATTAAAGTGTACCAACCAGACAAGCTCGACGGTATCTCTGAATCATGAGAGTGATGGATATACTCTAGCTACTGAAAAAAAATTGTTTGCTACTTGGATGGAAAGGGAGACCTATAATGCTGGCATCTGCATGGCAAACTCACAGTGCTTCATCATCTTCATATATCCTGAGGAGGATATAATAAAATTCTGAGCAGTGTCATTGATGAATGGATCACTGAGCAACTCATCAGAAAATGCTGGATAAGTCAAAATTCTTATATTCACTTCTTCATTTTGTATCCTACATTCTGTTTGCTATTAGTTGCTTCCATTTTGACCATCTGAGGTACTATTATTGGGACTATTATTACCTTCTCAGTTAAGGAATTTAACCATTATTTTGCACTTGCTATTTTTCAATATTGCACAGTTTTTGGTGAATCTTCACTACGTGTATTATTAGGTGCTATGACAAAAGATGTATGAAATTTTTTAGGCAGAAAAGAAGGCTTTGTTCCTTTAACAATGCATTGTAATGCTATAAATGTGATTTAGGTTTGGATTGTGGTTTAGTAATTATTATCAAGGGTTCTTACTAATTGTAGATGTGAATTACCTATCTATGTCAAAGAATGCTGTTTAGAACCAGAAAAGAAAGAGAATTAGATTATCTTATTTAAAATGGTATATTCTCTTCATGAAGAGTTGGGAAAAAAAATCCCCTCATTAGAATAAAGTGTGCACAATCATTACATTAGTACCATGAGTGGATAATAAATTGTGATAGCTATTGCAGAAACATGAACAAAATAAATTGGTACACTAATTAGATGCCTTGTGAACCTGTCCTCTGGTTTGACAAGCTTTAGTCATCACACGTAAGCGATTGGTGATTTCAGTGAAAGATGGCCTGGCCACGGGATTAGGAGACCAACAATGCTCCATGAGCCTTTTCCATTCAGAATCACAGTTGCTTGGGATAGCTGGTCTAAGCGTGTTATTCACAATTCCTCCTGAATGAGAAAGAGAGATCAATGGCTAAATACATATATTTAAACGACAAAAAAGTGATATTTCAACATAAAACCTAGGTAGCTTTAAGCCAGGGAAAACTTGACATGAGAACATTTTTTACCTTTTAAGAATGCTACGAAGCATGTGATATCAGCATATTCAGGTAGGAAGTTCTTAGGTATGATTATGAGTGAAGGAAACTGCTTTGCTAGTAGTATAATACTTAAAATGGTCAATATAACTAGTGTATCATTCACAGGATTAAGTTAGGTTCCTGGTTTTGTGTCAAGTTGCCATACATTCTAATCAACATTAATAAAGTAAAACAAACAGTAGACAAGTCAACAAGAAATTTCGAAATTTACACAGGTGAACCTGGCAAAGCGAGTACACAACATGCTTGCACTGCATGCAATTGAACAACTTCTCATTTACTTCTAAAGTTCCTCCCATGAAGGTCTTCCTCATGTCCTTAAGGACAGATATCTAGGTATTACACATTGAGACCGTAATAGAAGACATGAAACTTATAGCTATACTTATAGATATCTAGGAGAACCACCACCAAAAACTTAAGAAATGCTGATATTTAAAGTGCAATGTCAATTGAATAATTGATTCACTTGGTGATGCCAATCAACTAAAAAACAAGAGATTTATGTTGAAAGGTTATCCTGTTTCAAATTGCAATCTAAAGTTACGTTAAAGCTAATATTACTGAGTCGCTGAAATTTAAATAATATTCATATACAACATTTCTTTAAATTTCTCACCTCTATCCAACTTCTCAACATAACACCAAAAGCACAGATCCTAGGTTTTACCTAATCCATATTTAGAACAGAGAAAGAGAATTGACGAAGGCTATTGTCGCAGTCTATATTAATTACTATAAGATCAAATACGGAGTAGGGACATGTGTATCTGCTAAACTGGAAACAAAACTTTGCCAAGATTAGCTACTGGATCTGCATCAGCACCAAATTCGGTTACCACCTAGCCATATAAACAGTCACAACATGTACACCAACCATCTATTGGCTGATTGGTTTTATATGGAAGTATCCAGAACTCAGATTTTATGTATTTGAGTTCAAAAAGTAAACCAGGGAACGATAGCACACCTATGATTGCACCATAGTGCATGTTAGCATAAGGCTCCTCGCAGGTAAGAATCTCCCATAAGACAATACCAAAGGAGAAAACATCAACCTGTTTAAGAAAGGTAAGAAAATCAATAGCAAGGTGGAGAAGCAACAAAGTTAATTAAGTAATCTTCAACCTAGTAGAGAATCATACAAAGACAAGTTCTTAACTCCTGGAATGGAGGATGGTGGACTTGTAAGAACTGGAAAAAATTGTGACCTGTATTCTGTCAATTGTTTGGTATTATTTGGTAGGGAGGAGACTGTATTACTCGAAAGGAGGAAGTAAGGACTACAAGGGGATTTTTCAATACTCTTAAATTTTGATAACTTATGGAACATGATTTTCAGCAAATGCTGATTGCCAGTCAGTTTCTTGACCTTCTTTCTATGATCTTTCAGTTTTAAACTCTCGCAATAATTACTTCAATGCAATTGTATGTATCATACCTTTTCAGAAACTTTATTGCTACCCCCATTCAGCAGCTCTGGGGCCATCCAAGGCAGGGTCCCCCGAACTCCACCGGAGACCAAGGTATTTCGTTTAATTTTTGACAAGCCAAAATCAGCTACCTGAAAAGGGGTAATAATATACAAAAAAAAAAAAAAACTAGTATAAGAGTATTTTAATGGTTTTTTCAGATCCGATATCTATCAGATGAATACAATTAGAAGCAGTATCCATCTCAAGATAATTGTTTTATTTAGAATTAATAATAAAAACAAAACCTTGCAAATGGGTCGGGAAGGATCTATCAAGTTGACCAGTAAATTGTCACATTTCAAATCAAAATGCACAATGTTTTTTGAATGCAAGTACTCCATTCCAAAGGCTGCATCCATGGCGATGATGAGTTTCCTTCGATGATCAAGATGCCTGCAAATCAGAAAGGGAAAATATGAATCCATAAATGAATGACGCTATGCTATCTGAAGTTATGGGTGGGAGGAAGCAAGTACAAACAAAGAAAAGGGAAATATTCAAAAAATTCTCAGATATATCTTGAAACACAAGAACACTGGTGCACTAACTTAACTGTAGAGGGTAGAGTATAACTGATGCAAAACTTACTTGTCTTTACGAAGTAAAACATGCCTTAAAGAGCCATCAATCATGTACTCCCCCACAGTAGCTAACGTTCCCCCTGGTCCATCTTGCACCACACCGTAAAATGCAACCACATTTGGATGGTGAAGTTTTGACAATATTTCAGCTTCCCCCCAGAACTCCATGGTCTAAAACAAGATGATTGTCAGTCAAACTTTAAATTCAGTTCAAAGCCGCAGCCATGCATGCACAATGAAGTACTCAACTACTTAATCAGATGAGCATTAAATGGTTGCAAGAAACTAAACGAGTTACCAATCAATTCATATCAAAGCCAAAAAAGGAAAAAATATTTTCTAGTATACAATTGTTATTCATTAATTTGCATACTGGACTCATTTTTTAGCATCAGAAAGGATATAATATTAGATAAAGTATACATATAAAAGTCTGATAAGATGACAAGGAGAATGTACCAATCTTTCTTGCTCTGATGATCGACCTGCAAAGCAGCTCTTCTTTATTCTCTTTATTGCAACATCTGTTCCTCTCCATTTTCCATGATAAACTGTTCCAAATGTGCCAGCACCAAGTTCCCTTAGTTCCTCAAGGTCTTCATTTTTTATGATCTGTACAGGCGACAAGTAAGTGCTTTTGATTATCTAAAGAAAATAATAATTAAGGAGTAACATAATCTGAAACTGTTGAGTAAAATATAGTGAATCAAACAGAATAAGTAAAGTAGACAAGAAGAAAGAACCGAAAATAATCGTTGGTTAGGGGTGCTAAGTTCTAACTATGGTTACAGGAAGAAATGAACGGATTTAAGGATGAAGGTCATGCTCAGTAGGGAAGTGATTATTTTTATGGTACTAAATCGATGGAAAGGGTAGAAAATGACACAGGCCAATTCTTCTCCATGTTTCTTCCTCCTATCCAAGATCCAGTTCTGTTCAGAAAATACTCTTTCATCAAAATAAAGTTTACACACTAGTGCAGTTCCATATTCCAAGTCAAAAGTAGATAGAGTATGCCCTTACCACAATTTCCACCAAAATACAGTCTACTAAATTTCTTCAAAACTGATCACGGCCAGAATAGCACAACTGATGGCTTGCATGAACAAGAAATTTGTAATACTGCTTTTAATATTAACAAAAGAAATAGATTTAATGATTTTGTTTTAACTGATAGTATCATTCTTACCTAGAACTAGCATTAGATTATTCCCGATGATTTAAGTAAAATTCTACTGAAAAACCTAAATAAAAGTAACAAGTTGGCTGCAATTTTACATTTTCACCATCAGCTTCATGGTTTATAAATTCAAGGAAGCTATAACCTACTTAGTAACTTTGCAGGCACATGGTATCGCTTTTCATTTATTTTTAATGAATATAACCAGGAATCCATATCTTAAAATGAACATTCCTCCCTAAAAGAAATATATAAAGGTCTTTATTTTTTTCAAGAGTTCTTTTGTTCATTGATATTATTTTCCCTATAAAATACTTTGGCCTATTAGGAGTGCAGCAAAAAAAGAACAAAGGCTAAAATTAAAAACGGTAAAGTAAAATTGTCATGCATATATTTTACAGCAAACCTGTATGCCGTACCTGCAAAGAACTGATGTCAAAATCACCCAAAGAAGGATCTATGGGAGGTAACCCAGTTTTCCTGATCCCACCCTACACATTCAATTGATTATGAGAGATAGAAAACCAAAAAAATATTATATGCCCAAAAAAATGTACCTCATACTCAGAGTCTAGCATTCTTCTGTCTTCCGGCATGTCATCAAACTGCATATCTTCGCCATGTCCAAACGGTGAAGAATTATAATCAGAGTGCATAGCTGTGGTTGAATCTGCAATTGAATCATGTAATTCTTCATGATCATCTTCACCAAAATTATTTTGCGAATTAATTTGGCTTGCAGGAATTGGATTGTTTGCTAAAAGGATATTTTTGTAAGTTCTTGAAGCATCTTCTTTGACTTTTGGGGGTCTGGACGAGTAACCATGATCTTGATCCATGAGAGAAACATCATTTTGAACAAACACATCTGGTGCTAATTTCTGGAAGAAGGACCAGTGTTCAGGCTCATGGTTTGCCATGTTCACACTCAGAGCCCCATCTATCTGCAAGGGACCAGTACCAGAAGAATCCTCAGAAAGCATAGCTTTTGAGAATATATCCGAAAGGAAATCTCGAGGAAATCGGTCATTAATATCGATAGAGATGTCCCCCCTTTCAGGTATGGAAATAGTAGCTGGCACTTCTCCTGAATTACCATAAGGGTCATAAGCAGAGATATCACTTTTAGATCTGTCAGCCCAAGGATAGTCTGGTAGACTTAACGGGGGATCCTCGTGGTGGTCAACAATTACATTTTCACTAACCAGAGAATCGCTTATGTTCTCTTTGGTGGAGTTGGGTTCATAGCCAGTCTTAAGGACTTCATCTTCAATTAAAGCATCATTTTCATTAACATGCACCTGTGCTGCATCCTTCAGACTTTTAGATTTTGCAAGGACATTATCAATGGTTCTAGGATCAGTAACCTTTGCTCTTGAAAGGGACTGGTCAGTATAGGAATCCAAATTTTCGCCCTGTGAATTTTTAACAAACTCCGTCTTGGAATCCTTACCAAGATCTGAATTTGATTGAGTAACAAGAAATTGAGAACCAAGGGAGTCGTCTGACTTAGTTAACCTGTTTAGAGACTCAGGCTGCTCTCGAGGATATCGTTCAGAACGAAAGTGACTCTGTACAGGAGGCTCCAAATAGCTTAAATCGATAAGATTAGAATCTGAGTTCGCTTGTTCAGGAGCAACTGTGATGCTAGGTGTGTACAATTCTTTATCGTTTGACTGTTGTACTTCTGCGGAATCACTTGTGTCATGAAAAGAAGTGGGCTGCACAGGTTTTAGGTGCATTCTCTTGCTTTCTGAAGAATTTTCATATTTGTAGTCTTGTGGACTTGGATAATCACCTTTCACTTCTGCTCCTCTTCCTCGTATTTGTAAATCTTGTAAACCTGCACCACCAGAACTCTGTCCCTCTGGTACCCCACTAACTTGAGAGGGAAGTAGAACAGAACTATCTCCAGAAGGTGTAAAATGAGAACTATGCTGTCCATAAACATATTGCAAGTTGTGCTGCTTATCTTCTCCATGTTTCAGCAGGCCTTGAGAAAACTGGGTGTGTGATTGAGTCTCATGAAAACTTGAGGGGATTGGAGAAATTGGGTGAGATGATTCAGTTGTCAATCGTGAGGCATTATAGTCTGTAAAGTATGAAGCATTTTTTTCATCATATTCGTTTGCAACTCTACCTGTAAAATTTTCAACATTTTGTGCATCAGGCTCATCAAAATTATATGGCGCCGAGCTTGCTAACCCATCTAAGTCCCTTCTTGATCCAAAACTCATTCCATTGATAGCAACTACATACTGAACTTCAGAATCGCCACTGGAATTGGCCAGACTAAAATGGGTATCATCTAAGTCATCCATTGAAAATAGAAACATTCTGAGTCTCTTCAGCCCTTCTCCATCTGCGAGTACATTACACTCCTCCACCATATTCTGTAAATCCTCATCTGAAGATACGGAAACTAAAGCATCAAGATCCTCCCCAGGAAGCTGATACTTAATGGTATGGGTTTGCCTATAGACTGCTCTACTTTTCTGCCATATGTCCTCCCAAGTGACGCCCATGCTTATACGAATAATGCGTGTTTCTCCACCAACATATCTGAGCTTTCCATCCTTAGGACGAGGCAAGATCTTACCACCAAAGCTGCAGAGGACCTTAATCTTTTTTGATGAATCGTCAGATGTTCCAGAAGAGGCATATTCACGAGAGTTTAGGTTATTGCTGTAAGCAGATGCATTACGAGGTACTGATAGCTCAGATCCATAACTACTTGGGTTGTCATAATAAGATGAATTTCTATGTTCAAAGTTTTTGGAGCCCTGCTCTACAACGCTAAGCGCGGATACTACCAAACCAGTTTCAGAACCAAGATGACTACTCCCTCCAATGCCTTCTGAGTGGACTGTTGTAAGACTCGAATCACCAGCAGCTAAGGGAACAAATAGCGTCCTTGGATTTACTCGATCACGCATGAATTCAACAGCAAACTCCTCACCTGTCTGTATAGAGTAATGCTGTACAGGTTTCGCTTCTGGAAAACTGTGCTCTGGAGGTCTCAAATTTGAATTTATATGACCTGTTGGGTCCATAATAAATCCTTGAGACAAAGTTCCAAAATCTTTATTCTCAGGATCCATGTTATCGTATGGAACATGATTGTAATCTTTTGAATGTTCCATACCATACACACACCTCACACCACTTCAATGGGCACAAATGTCAAAACCGTACTCATGGTATTGCGGTATCATATCTAAAGATGTTGCTAGACTATATAGCGGATAATTATGAAAATCTCCAGTGACAACTATAAATTAAACACCAAGCTACTGACTAGAAGAAAACAGAGTATAAGATCATAAATCGGCAGACCTAGAGCTAGAGGACTGCTTTGATTTCACAATCTTTAAGTAACATGAGATGGAGAACCTTCAAAACGCGTGTAACTACAAGGAAGATATAAAAAAACAATGTCAGTAATCAGTAACACTACGAAGATGGTAAAATCACAGCAGACTGCTCCACACTTTGCTAATCAACAAATATCCGATTCTTTGCATTTTCATCATTCCAAATCTCTTCTTCAAAAGCTCTATTCCTAGCTAGTCAATACCTACTGCGTTTTTATAAATCAAATAGCCTTATAATCTTAGTACTTTATTTACAATATAAAACAAACAAAATCGTATCGAAATCTAACTTATCTTACCTAGTGCATTGTTAAAAATCCAAAAGCCTTACAAACTTAGTACTTTGTATGAAATATAAAAATGAACAAAATCGTTTCGAATCGAACTTTTCATACCTCGTGCATTTCTAAAAATCCAATAACCTTCTTATCTTAGTACTTGGGTAGTTGGGTATATGATATAAAAAAATGAACAAAATCGTGTCGAATCTAACTTATCATACCACTAACGAGTAGTTTCCATATTCAAACGAATCAAAAATGAAGCAAAATCGCGTCGAATCTAACTTATCATAGAACAATATAAGCAATACAAACAGATACAGGAGTTACATATACAAACAGATCAAAGTCAGTAATAATCAAATAAATTTCACAAGTATATAATCAAATAAACACATCAAGAAATATCAAATTTTAAAATTTTTTTTAAAAAAAAAGGACTGTAGAGGAAAGAGTAATACTTACTACAGTTGCAGTTCCCAATGTCAAATCTGCTAAACTGAATCTGAGTAAATATTACATACACAAATACTACTGTACTAGGTTGTATGTAATATATATAGATACAGATAAATGAAGCTTCCTTTCTTACACAGTATGTTCGGTTTTCAGTTAGAAAATTGAATTTGGAGAGTTTGTAAAGCTTCCTTTATCTTCCTCTGATGTCTGCCGGGTCTATTTATTCGATTTAAATTTCTTCCAACACCCTTCGCTTTAAAGTCAAACCTTGGCCTTTGGTGAACACCCAATTTTACCCTTTTCATTAATGTTTTTTTTATGAACTACAAATATTTTTTTTGGAAAATAACATAATTACATAAAGTTTCACCAAAAATTAACAAAATGATAAGTGTCTCAATTTGATTGGTTATAATTAATGGACCTCCTGCATTCACATTAATACTCCCTTCGTCCCAATTTACATGTCCCTTTTCTAAAAAGCACACATATTAAGATAAAGTTAGTTGATTAAATTTTTTCAAACTAATACCCTTATTTAATACATTGGAAAGTGAGAATAGACTTAAGTTTAAAAATGTCAAATTTTTGATACAATAAATGTAAGGATAGTTTTGTAAAACTACACTTAAATTTGCATTGAAAGGAGAAAATGGACATGTAATTTGGGACAAATTTGTTTTAGAAAAGGGACATGTATTTTGGGACGGAGGGAGTATCGATCAATACAAATATTTATTAATGGAATCCAACTCATTTTGTGAATTTTTCTGTACACCTAGCATTACTCTTTTTTTCGTGTACTAATATTTAAGCTTATATGCCTTACAAATGAGTATTTGTTTTAACAAATCTTGCGATGAGCGAAAATCGAATCCAAAATATAAAAGGACAAGAGATAAGTCTGTATCACTTGAACTACTACAAATATTTATTAACAGAGAAACGTTAAAGTTTTTAAAATCATTCCCAAAAAATTCTTAAATACTGAGTTGTTTGAATATTATTGGCTATTTTCTTATAAATGATATGAACCCCTCATATGCATATATGCATCCCACAAATAAAATCATACCACATATTATTTTTAAAAAAATTGAAAAATATTTCGGGATATGTAACACTACTTTTATTAATTTATATAGTAAATTAAATAGATATTATACAATTACTTGAGGATCTTGGAAATATGTTGACTGTTTGGTGGCTTCTCATTCCCTTCTATGTGTGATTATAATATTTGGGTGGTTAATTCTTTCAAGTTCACCTGAAGTTGAAATACATGTTGCAACTTATGGCTCTAATTAACGCATTTATGATATTACTCGAATTTTTCATTTTACTTAGATCATCTCATATATGTGTATGGTGTTAGATACTCGAATATGAATACTTAAATTTTAAATATCAATATCTATCTATCTATCTATTATATAAAGGAAAACCCCCAGGAGCTCTAGAATCGCTCGATTCATATTTATCTAATTTTTTAGAGCTCCTCTATTATAAATAATTAAAATTAAAACTCCTTCTTTAGGCCCTATTTTTTAGAAAAGAAATAAAAACCTCCCTTCTTAACATTAACATAAATATTTTCAAAATAGAAAAGGTTTTCGAATTTTTAGGAAAAAAAGGTAAAATTTACATATTCGAAATAGGAAAAAAAAAATATTCTTATATAAACAGAATGCCTTATGCGATTTACTGAAAGAATTTGCTTACCGAGTGTAATTTTAATATTTTATTGCCTTTGGGTCCATCAATCATCAATATATATATATATATAATATCTATCTATCTATCTATCTATCTATCTATCTATCTATCTATCTATCTATCTATCTATTATATATGTAAAGGAAAACCCCCAGGAACTCCAGAATCGCTCGAATCATATTTATCTATTTTTCTAGAGCTCCTCTATTTTAAATACTTAAAATTAAACTTCCATTTTTTAAGTCCTATTTTTTATGTATTTTTTTTTGTTAGTGATCACGGTATAGAAACACCTAATCGTGTGAACAGAAGATCTTAGTAGAAGCACTTGAGAAATTTGACACAAAAGATTTGAACGTTACAATTCTCTATTTATTTATTTATTTATTGTTAATTGTTAATTTGTCATTGTTCTACTCTCAATATTGTTCTTGATCATAATTTTTCAACGTCTTCATTTAATTAATTCAATCAAATCTGCTTTTTTATCTATAAGTATTTATTTCAACGAATGTCGTCCTAAAAAAACGTGACACAAAATCGATATAAAAAATAAGTATATAGTTTATTTTGTTGTCTATATTTATATTAAAGTTTTTACAATATTGTGTTCACTAATATATTTGTAGATATTTTCCTTTTCTTTCTTAAATAGTCTTTATTTTGAAAAAGTTCAAAAAACATTAAAAGACCGTCGCGAAACGCGTCTTATATGTATTTATTACAACGGGTGTTGGGTTAAGAAAACGTGATCCAAAATCAAAATAAAAATTAAGTATATAGTTTATTTAGTTATATATATATATATATTAAAATTGTACAATATTGTGTTTATTTATAGATATTTTCTTTGGGATTTCTTTCTTAAATTTATAATTTGAATTTCTTTAAAAAATATTACAAGGCCACTGCGAACATAATAAAATATAAAATTTGAATTTATATTTCAATAACATATAAAATATAAAATATAACAATTTGTTACAACGATTGTCGGCCTAAAAAAACGTGACACAAATCGGTATAAATGAAGAAAATTTGTAAATATTTTGTTAAATATATGTTACCACGGGTGTCAGCCTAAAAACACGTACATAAATTAGTATAATGCAAAAAAAACTCAAAGAATCTAATTTTGTATAAGCTCTTATAAATGCTCTAATTTTTTAAAAAAAATATTAATAATATTTTTTTTCTTATTTTTTTTGCATTTTATGCAATTATAATTGTTTTCAGCAAATTGACAAATTTTTGAAGGAAGTTGGAAGGAAGGACCAATCTAAAATTTTGTGATAGAGGGACACAAAACTTTTATGCATGCATATTATCTTCCCCAACAAGACTTCAACATTTAGTTAATCTATTTAGATTCATAGTACGAGTACATAAAATATATAACTAAATATCAATAACACATATTTATCCTATTGAATAAAATCGGGCATGTAAATGATATTTTAATTTTGTAAGTTTTAATTTTAAAATGTCTTTTTTAATTTCGAATTCGATAAAATATGAAATATAAAAATTTGTTACAACGGTTGTCATCCCAAAACAAACGTGACACAAATCGAGATAAATGAAAAAAATATTTAAATATTTTGTTAAAGATTCGTTATAATAGGTGTAGGCCTAAAAAAACGTACATAAATCGGCATAATGAAAAAAATTGTAATTTTTTACAGTATTTTTCTTATTTTCTACCTTTATTTAATTTCTACAATACACATTGTTTGCACTAATTTATATACTATGATAATTTATATTTGTATCTCAAAATTGTTTCTTAAATAATTTATCTTTTAAAATTTTAGAAAATATATAATAAGGCCGCCGCGAAGCGCGGCTTAGTCGACTAGTCTATTATATATATAAAGGAGGATACGCGGGAGTTTAGGTGGCGCTCTAAGATCGTCTCAATCTATTTTTTAATTTTCTAGAATTTTAGAATTTTAAACACTTATAAATATAAAAATATCATTAGAATAGGTGTTCGAATTTATAGAGGAAAAGTGTTCGAATTTATAGGAAAACATATAATTAGAAGTTCTATTGGAAGTAGAATAAGTATTTATAAAGCATATGATTAAAAGTTCTATTGGAAGTAGAATAGGAGTTCAAATTTATAGGGAATCAATAAATAAATAAATATATATATATATATATATATATATATATATATATATATATATATATATATATATATATATATATAAAGTAGGATACGCGGGAGTTTAGGTGGCGCCTCAAAGATCGTCTCAATCTATTTTTCTAATTTTCTAGAATTTTAGAATTTAAACACTAATAAATGTAAAAATATCATTTAACATATTAGAAGTAGAATAGGTGTTCAAATTTATAGAGGAGAAGAGTTCGAATTTATAGATAAGACATATGATTAGAAGTTCTATTAGAAGTATAATAAGTATTTATAATGCATATGATTAAAAGTTCTATTGGAAGTAGAATAGGAGTTCGAATTTATAGAGAATAAGAGTTCGAATTTATAGAAAAAACATATAAATAAAAGTTCTATTAGAAGTAGAAAATTATCATTTAACATATTAGAAATAGAATAGATGTTCAAATTTATAGAGGAGAAGAGTTCGAATTTATAGGAAAGACATATGATTAGAATTTCTATTGGAAGTAGAATAAGTATTTATAAGGCATATGATTAAAAGTTCCATTGGAAGTAGAATAGGAGTTCGAATTTATAGAGAATAAGAGTTCGAATTTATAGAAAAAACTTATAAATAAAAGTTTTATTAGAAGTAGAAAATTGTCATTTAACATATTAGAAATAGAATAGGTATTCGAATTTATAGAGGAGAAGAGTTCGAATTTATAGGGAAGACATATGATTAGAAATTCTATTGTTAGTTGAATAAGTATTAATAACGCATATGATTAAAAGTTCTATTGGAAGTAGAATAGGAGTTCGAATTTATAGAGAATAAGAGTTCGAATTTATAGAAAAAATATATAAATAAAAGTTCTATTAAAAGTAGAATAGGTTCATAAATCCAATACTATTGTCATAAAAAAAAGTCATCGTATTTAAAAAGAAAATAATTGATGTGTTAACATAATAAAAGAATACTCTACATAGGAATCCTTTATATATATAGGACTATCTATAATCTAAAGTAAAAATAAGATGTATTTTCATTTCTAAAGCTCCATAAATTTTAGAAAGTCTAGAGAAAGTATAAATTGGAATTCACTCTATTTTTTAGGTTTTGATTTTAAGGAAAAAAGTTGTTGTGTAAGATAAGTATCATTAATAATATGTAATGAAGTTGAAATTTCAATCACAAATGAGAGCGGCTCGAAACGTGTTTAAAAAATTCAATACAATATTACAATAAATAATTAGAGAAGACCGTAAAAAAATTAAAAATATATATATAATAATATTATAATATTATTAATATAATAATATAAATATTATTATTTATTATAATATTTAATATTATAATATTTAATATTATAAATATGTAATGTATTAATATGTTAACGGAAAAGCGGTTCATTAGAGAAGACCGTAAAAAAATGTTTGAATTGGGAAGGAATACACATAATAAAATGTTTTATTTGAAGTAGAATACGAGGACGGTGGAGACATCTTATACAATTTTTAAAACTAAATATATTTTTTCTTAGAAATCCTTTATTTTAACTTTTTTATACAAGTTAATTATACTTTCATTAGAAAAATATATCCATAAATTTAGTATTATTCCCGTAACGAAAAGTCTTCGTATTTTTTTTTGATATGTTAACATAACAGAAAGACATTCCCATGCGGAAGCTGTAAGTTTATAGAATATAAATATTGGAATTTACTCTCTTTATATAATGAAGTTAGAATTTCGATTCCAAATAAGAGCGACTCGAAACGTATTTAACGGGATGACGGCTCACTAGAAAAGTTTATATTAGCTATTAGAATTTGATACTGATGTCACATTTTTTTTTAAAATTTTTACGGTTCGATTTTATGAATAAAAATTATTATATAAGTCTTTATAATA
This sequence comes from Kitagawia praeruptora, assembly GCA_037693485.1. Lineage (NCBI taxonomy): Eukaryota > Viridiplantae > Streptophyta > Magnoliopsida > Apiales > Apiaceae > Kitagawia > Kitagawia praeruptora. The sequence goes on along the minus strand of CM075348.1, from coordinate 6,426,212 downwards.
TATGTTAAAGTTTTGATTTCGGTTTTAACGAGAGAGCGGCTCAATCGAAAGAATCATGTTTAACAAGAAATTGATTCATTAGAGGAGATTATTTAATTATTAAAATTTAATATTAATATTATAATATAACGTAAATGTATTGAATTTTTTTAAAAATATTGTAACGCCGCCGCGAAGCGCGGCTTTATCAACTAGTTTATATTAAAACAAAAATGTACTCCCTCTGTCCCTCATCATAGTTTACATGGGGTTTTTTACAGAGACCAAATATTATGATTAAAATTAGTGAAATAATAGGTGTAATAGTGATTTTATTATTAAAAAAAATGAAGTAGTGGATGAAATAGTGATTTTATTGTTAAAATAAGTGAAGTAGTGGGTGTAATAGTATAAAGTGTTGAAAAAGTGGAGTGAAGTTATGGATGTAATAATGTACTCCCTCCGTCCCATTTTACATGTATGTTTTCTAAAAAAACACAGTAAAGGTTAGTTGGATAAAATTTTCCAATCAATACCCTTATTTAATACATTGAAAAATGAGAATATAGTTAAGTTCGAAAAAGTCAAATTTTAGATTTAATAAATGTAGGGATAATTTGTAAAATTACCTTTAAATTTGCATTGAAAGAAGAAAAAAGACATGTAATTTGGGACGGAGGGAGTATTTTATGGTTAAAATTTACTATTTATAGTATGTAAAGAAATGAAAAGGACGTCCCAAAATAGAAACTGTAAAGAAATAAGATGGACGGATAGTGCTAGAGACCCCAAAATGGATCCCAAATTTGTTCCCAAATGCCAAGTGTCTTATTTTAATTGGTGTTTTTGGTGTGAATGCATAGGGACCCTCATCATCATTATTACTAATATACAATCAACATTGCCACCTAATCATTTGGTACCCAATTTGGAAATACTTTTTGGGATTCTAGCATTTCTCTTAAAATATTATGGAGTTCAATAGATACTGTATTAATCAAGTCCAAATATGGTTGGAGTAATAAATTTTACTATTAAAAAGTGTACATTTACACAAGCACGTACTAATGTTGCCCAGTTACATGTTGCAATACATAGTAACATGAAATTAAACAAGACAACACTGCGACCCAGCTTACATAAAAGCCTAACTAGATCATAATAACCAAATACAACACACTCTCCGTCCATTTCTTCCAATTCTTGAAACTCTACAGGAGAAAAAAGATAAATTAATAAAATAGTGCACAATTGCAAGTTATTATTATATAATTTGTATACTATATTTTTTGTTTATAATTTATATATCATGCATGGAGGTATCTTGATGATCATTTCTTCGAGATGCAGCTGCTCAGTGTTGGCTACCATTCTGGATGTGACCGACTTTTCGAAGAAACGATGTGCTGATAAATTTACCACCGGAGCTAGTTTGTTCCTCAGGATGATCAGCTTCTGAAACAGAACCCCTGTTGGTTTTTGTCAGTTTAACAGATGGAGCATGAACCAGATTTTTATACACTGTGTGAACCCCTAATGCAATTGCAACTCCCATCATTAAACCTAATGGCACCATCTCCGGCGTTACCCATTTGCCCCATTTGCTCCTGCAATGTGCATTAACACCAACCATTATTTTATATAGATATGAATATTATTTGTTAATCGAGAGAACCGTTTAGCCAACCGCAAAATCACAAAATTAAACGAGTCCTACGTTATAATAAATAAGGTCATTTACGATAAATTTGCAGAACGAGCTAAGCTTACTACCGATTTCGTATACAAAAATATATAAATCCCAAAGATAAAAGATAAAATAATGTTGATTTCATATCAATATATCTTACCACAGATAAGGCCATAGATTACAACAAATAAGGCCATTAATAAGGACAGATTTGTTGTTGGGTGCCAAACTTACTACAGATATGAATATACGAAAATGTTGAAAAACCAAAGATAAAGCAATGATGGTTTCATATCAATGTATCATACTTTTGTTTGTTTTGTTCATTATTCAGAGCTGTGGACGCGGAGCTGGCGTTTTTGGGAGCTGTCGAAACGAATGAGCGCATCATTGATCTGTTAGCATTCTCATGTTCCACCACTGATCTCCAGTACCTCTGCACAAAAACATGCATGTATGTGTTAAAAATATAAGAATGCGTGATCCAGACATCGGATTATCAAAAAAAATAAAATAAGGAATCGTGTCTTACTGCTGCCCTGAAAGCCATATTTTCTAAATTTATTTATGTACTGGAGAAGAGCTTTATTATTATGTATCTAATGGACGACAGAGCAGGCAAGATGATGATATCAAAACTAGCTGGTGAATTTATAGGTACAAAATATCAAAAAATGGCTATAATTTGGATGGACGCGGATTTAGGAAAGATTTTTAACGCAAGTATATAGGGAAAAATAAGAATTGGCCATTTAGAGTCATTGAAATTAGTGAGGCTCCTTGCCTATAGGAATTGCAGTTGTCTTATCAAAATGCATACAAAAATTGTTTCACTTTATTTTAAAAATTGCAACATGCAAATTAAAAGGAAAAATTATCTATTTTACTTGATCTTTACATTGTGCATAGCGATAAATTCATCATCACAATAAACACACACAAGAGTAAACAAACTACTTAAGAAATTATATACAGGACATCATGAGAATCATAAACAAATGAGCATATATATATACTTGCCCCCATCGTTCCTTCCAATTCTTCAATATATTATACTGAAAGAATAATGCTTAAAATATGCATGTTATTTATTTATTTGAATGGCGATACATTGTTTCGAAGTGGTCCACTACCTAGCTAGCACACATGCATTCGCTGAGACTTAACCCCCAACCTCCCACGTGAGGGAGATCGAAGGGTGTAGTACGGATGCAGCATTGTCTTGAGTTCATCAGGACGATCAAGTACTTCAGAAAAAGAATGCATATTGGTCTTGTTTAAAGCAATAGATGGTTCCTAAGCTGCATGGTTATGACTTATGAAGGTTGCATGTGAGATCCTATGCCGAATGCTGAAATCGTCAGTACAATCCACGGCGCCGTCTCCACAGTGATTAATGGGATCCTGCTAAAAATTACATATATATATATGTTGGTATATAAGTGGTAACTTAGTATGATTGTATGAATAACTTAGTATTTATACGTGACATAACACTTTTCTTAACACTCCATTGTAGTTGTTGGAATGTTATTGGGGTGCCAACACGAAATAAATTAAATTATTTTTCTAATATATTTATGTTATCCACTTTTTTATAAGGTTACTCCCTCCGTCTCTTTAAACATTGCCCATTTGACTAAAAACACGGGTTTTAAGAAAAAGTGAATATTGAATATTATTTGTAAGAAGTAGTTGGTATTGAATATTGTTTTTAAGGAGTAGTGGGTATTGAATATTGTTTTTTTGGAGTAGTGGGGGAAGTAGTGGGTATTGAATATTATTTTTAAGGAGTAGTGGGTGGAATAGTAGGTATTGAATATTGTTTTTTTGGAGTAGTGGGTGGAATAGTGGGTGTTGAATATTATTTGTAATGATTAGAGGGTGGAGTAGTGGGTATTGAATATTATTTTTAAGGAGTAGTGGGTGGAGTAGTGGGTATTGAATATTATTTTTTATGGCTTAAAATAGAAAGGAGAAGAGTATTTTGATTGTCCCAATTTAGTAAACAGGAAACGTTTTAAGAGACGGAGGGAGTAGCTTTTAGGCCTACCAATCATTGGAGTATTTTTTGAATGAAGAGTGTCAAAAATGATGTGGAAAAAAGAAAATAAAAAAATAAAATTTTTTATTATGTGACAAAGTTGGCATTTTTTGAAGGATGCCAATAATTGGAGATGCTATTAATATAAAACATTGAGATGTTCCGAAGAAGGATATTATATATGTAGATCATATGTAAAACCCTACCTTTTTTTCTGTTCCGATCCCGAGCATGCTTATTAATTTGTAACATTGGTCACATTGTTGGCATTCTGGGAAGCTTCGAAGAGAAGAACGAGTGCAGCATTAATCTATTAGCATTCTCTTTTTCCAGCACTGCTCTCCAGTATGTCGTCTACACAATGGCCGGATGAGGTAATTTAGTAAATGTATATCTCAAGCTAGGTACTAATTGTACTTCAACGCTATATTTATTTACGAATCATATAGTTAAGATAATGCTTATTTCATTTGAAAATAAAACTAATTAAGGATGCTGACCACTGCCCTCGAAGCCATATTTCTAACCTGCTGATTTGAGCAAATATATGGACACTGTATCGTAGAAAAAAATAAAACAATTATCTAATGAAAAATGCAAGTAAGTTCCTACGTACCACCCTAGCTAGCTAGCTAACCAATCATTTTTAGATTTAAATTGAACCAAACACTATTTGAGGGGATGCAGATGTACTGATGATTGTTACAATACACACAATCTTACCACTCCTGGAAATCATATTTACTGTATATCTTGTTGCTGGATCAAATCTGTCAAACCTGAATTTAGGTTGGAGCAGACGATACTGATGTAAGAAAATAAGCTACACATCAAAACTAGTAACCGATTTATAGATTCAATATATAAATATATATATATAAAGGAGGGTACGCGAGAGGTGAGTTGGCGCCACTAAAATCGTCTCAATCTAATTTTCTGTTTTTGTAGAATATCTGAATTTTAAATATTAAAAACATAACATATTAGAAGTAGAATATACATTCAAATTTATAGAGGAGATAAGTTCGAGTTTCCTACAAGAAGTAGAACATATACTTGAATTTTTAAAACAAAGTATATAAATTATTAAAAGCCTTATTATTATTATTCGACTATAAATAATAGAGATTCTCTCATTTTTGTGATTCATTAATTTGTTTCACGACATAAAAGCTTAAAAGTTTTTTTCGTGGAGGAAATTTTTCAGAACTGAACATTGGTTAACAACACAGCCAGGCTTGGGACTACTATGTAAGTTTACTGAGTAGGGTTCCATGTCATTTACTGCAAGTTTTCGAGCCCGTTGTATCAACAAGGTTATTTTATCATCAGCAGCTCGACTTCATAGATGAAAGAATTGGACAATTGTTTGATTTTTGTGCTATCCTAATATTAGTGGAACCATGTGATCTTTATTCAATTTTTTAACTCGAACGTTAGAATCATGAGTTTCCAAATATTGATCATTCTTTGTTGCAGCTTTGACATCCAATATTTAATCATGGTTTCGTGGATAATTTTGCATGAGTTACTATATAAAGGAGAGGATATGCGAGAGTTTAGGTGGTATTTTAGATGTTTTCAATCTATTTTTCTAATTTTTTAGAATTTGAGGATTTTAAACATTAATAATTATAAAAAAAAAATTAATATATTAAAAGTAGAATAAGGGTTTGAATTTATAGGCGAGAGGAGTTCGAATTTATAGGAAAGACATATAATTAGAAGTTCTATTGAAAGTAAAATAGATATTTATAATGTATATGATTAAAAGTTTTATTGGAAGAAGAATAGAAGTTCAAATTTATAAAAAAAAAAGAGTTCGAAATTATAGAAAATATATATAATTATAATTTTTATAATTATAATTAAACACATATAATGTGTTTAATTAGAGGAGACATATAACTAAATATTTTATTGAAAGTAGAATACAAGGATGGTGGTGACATCTTTTACGATTTTCTAAAATTATAATTTTTTTTATTTAAGTTAATTATATTTCTATTAGGAAAATTTGTTCATAAATCCAACACTATTCTCATATAAAAAAGATTTAGTATTTAAAAAGAAAAGAATTGATGTGTTAACATAATAAAAGAAAATTCTTATGCAAGGAACCTAAATAAATACAGGATTATCTATAATATAAAAAGAAAATAAAATGTTTTTTCATTTTTTAAAACTTCTTAAGTGTTAGAAAGTTCAGAGAAAGTAAAAATTGGAATTCACTGTATTTTTATGTTTTGATTTTAAGGAAAAAATTTATTGTATAAGATTAGTATATGAATAATATGTAATGAAGTTGGAATTTCGATCCCAAACGAGAGCGGCTCGAAACGTATTTAACGAGAAGACGGCTTATTATAAAAGATTGAATTTACTATTAGAATTTGATATCGCTATTATAAATTTAATTTTATTTTAAGATTCAATTTTTATGAATAAACATTGTTATAAGTAATATATGTAAAAGTTAGGGTTTTGATCTTAACCAGAAAGCGGCTCAATAGGAATAATCGTGTTTAACGAAAAAGCGGTTCATTAGAGAAGACCGTGTTGAATATTAAAATTTAATATTGATGATATAATAGAAATTAACATATTTTAAATATTTTAAAATTTAGTTATTTAAATATTAATAACTAAAAAACCGTCTTTTAACATATTAAAAACATAATAGGTGTTCAAATTTATAGAGAATAAGAATTTAAATTTATATAGAAGACATATAATTAAAAGTTCTGTTGGAAGTAGAATACAGTAAGTGTTTGTAAGACATATAATTAAGAATTTTATTGTAAATAAAATAGGAGTACTAATTAAAATAAAAGAAGAGTTTGAATTATAGAAAATACATATAATTAAAAAAATTATTGTAGGTAGAAAAGATGTTTGAATATATAAAAAATACATATAATAAAATGTTTTATTAAAAAGTAGTATACGAGGACGGTGGAGATGTCTTATACAATTTTATATTAGAAAGTATAAAGAATGTCATCAGAAATATGTAATGAAGTTAGAATTTTAAGAAAAAAATTATTTTATAAGATAAATGTCATCAGAAATATGTAATGAAGTTAGAATTTCGGTTCCAAATAAGAGCGGCTCGAAACGTGTTTGATGGGAATACGACTCACTGGAATAGATTGTATTAGCTATTAGAATTTGATACTAATGTCATATTTGTTTTATAGGTTTCAATTTTTATGTATAAAAATTATTATATACTCCCTCTGTCCCGGTCAATTATTAATATTTCAAAATAGAGTTTCTGACACGCATTTTAAGGTAGATTATAAAGATAGTTCCATAACTTATTTTTGAAATTTTCTTTTTTTTTTTCTATAAAAATAGAACAATCTTATTTTTATACAAAAAAAAAGAAGATTTTAAAAATAAGTTATGAAACTATACTTAAAATCCACCTTAAAACGTGTGCCAGAAAGTGACAAAAAAAGTGTTAAGAGTTGAATGGGACAGAGGGAGTAAGTCTTTATAATATATGTTAAAGTTGGGATTTCAATTTTAAAGAGAAAGCGGCTCAATCGAAAGAATCGTGTTTATCAAGAAATCGGTTCATTAGAGAATATTATGTAACTATTAAAATTTAATATTAATAATATAATATAAAGTAAGTATGTATTAATTTTTTTAAAAAAAATTGTAACGCCGCCGCGAAGCGCGGCTTTATCATCTAATATATATATATAAAGGAGGGTACGCGGGAGTTTAGGTGACGCTCTAAGATCGTCTCAATCTATTTTTCTAATTTTCTAGAATTTTAGAATTTTAAACACTTATAAATATAAAAATATCATTTAACATATTAGAAGTAGAATAGGTGTTCGAATTTATAGTGGTGAAGAATTCGAATTTATAGGAAGACATATGATTAGAAGTTCTATTGTAAGTAGAATAAGTATTTATAAAGCATATGATTAAAAGTTCTATTGAAAGTAGAATATAGGAGTTCGAATTTATAGAGATAAGAGTTCAAATTTATAAAAAAAACATATAAATAATAGAAATAAGTATTTATAAAGCATACGATTAAAAGTTCTATTGGAAGTAGAATAGGAGTTTGAATTTATAGAGAATAAGAGTTCGAATTTATAGAAAAACATATAAATAAAAGTTCTATTAGAAGTAGAATATGTGTTTGAATATATAGAGCATCCATATAACTAAATATTTTATAGAAAGTATGATCTTCTTAAATTATATATTTTTTATATAAGTTAATTATACTTCTATTAGGAAAATTTATTCATAAATCCAATACTATTATCATAAAAAAGCCATCGTATTTAAAAGAAAAGAATTGATGTGTTAACATTATAAAAGAACATTCTCATGCAGGAATCCTAAATAAAAATAGGAGTATCTATAATATAAAGAGAAAATAAGATGTGCTTTCATTTTCTAAAACTCCATAAATTTTAGAAAGTCTAGATAAAGTATAAATTGGAATTCACTCTATTTTTTAGATTTTAATTTTAAGGAAAAAAGTTGTTGTGTAAGATAAGTATCAATAATAATATGTAATGAATTTGGAATTTCGACCCAAACGAGAGCGGCTCGAAACGTGTTTAACAGGAAGACGGCTCACTATAAAAGATTATATTAACTATTAAAATATCATTTTGATGTTATAAATTTTATTTTATTTTTAGGATTTGATTTTTATGGATAAACATTATCATACAAGTGATACATGTAAAAGTTAGGTTTTTGGTCTTAACTAGGGAGCAGATAAATAGTAATAACCGTGTTTAACGAGAAAGCGATTCATTAGAGAAGACCGTATAAAAATGTTTGAATATATAAGGATTAGATAAAATAAAAATGTTTTATTAATAGAAGTAGAATACGAGGACGGTGGAGACGTCTTACACGATTTTTAAAATTATATATCTTTTTTCCTAGAAATCCTTTATTTTATCTTTTTATACAAGTTAATTATACTTGCATTAGAAAAATATATCCATAAATTTAATATTATTCCCGTAACGAAAAGTCTTCGAATTTAATTTTTTTTTATATGTTAACATAACAGAAAGACATTCTCATGCAGAAGTTGTAAATAAGTACATGAATATCTATAATATACATAAAAAATAAGATGTATTTTCATTTTTAAAACTCTATAAATATTAGAAAGTTTAAAGAATATAAAAATTGGAATTTACTTTCTTTATATAATTAGTTAGAATTTCGGTTCCAAATAAGAGCGACTCAAAACGTATTTAACGAGAAGACGACTCACTAGAAAAGATTGTATTAGCTATTAGAATTTGGTATTGATGTCATAATTTTTTTTATTGTTCGATTTTATGGATAAAAAATATTATATAAGTCTTTATAATATATGTTAAAGTTGAGATTTTGATTTTAATGAGAGAGCGGCTCAATCGAAAGAATCGTGTTTAACAAGAAATCTATTCATTAGAAAAGGATATTTAATTATTAAAATTTAAAATTAATATTACAATATAACGTAAATGTATTAATTTTTTTAAAAAAAATTTATAATGCCGCCACGAAATGCGACTTTATCGACTAGTTAATATATATATGAGGCATTTACGACCTATTACTTTCCTGCACGGAGGGGGTAGATTAGAATGGAATGGAGACACTGAAATCAGTTATGATCCATATATACTTGTAGTCGTAGGTGTTAGGATCAAAATTCTATTCCAATATATGATCCAAATATAAATTCAAATTTAATTATTATTAATATATTTATATATTTTGATTTTAAGTATTTTGAAAAAAGATTAATTAATTTTATTATCAATCATAATAATAACATCAAAAACAACTAAATTATAACTAAAATAGACTCGAATAAAAATACGACATTGCAAAATACATTCGAAATAAATAAAACGTTTTTATTTAATTTTTATTTCGCTTTATTTGAAGTTGTATATAATTTTCTATGTTGCATTGCTTTATTTTATGTTTTTAATTTTTATGTATTTTTAAATTTAATGTATTTTTAAATTTAATGTATTTTGAATTTTTATGTATTTTAAAATATTATTATAGAATTTATCGTGATTTTAATTATTTTCCAAAATTTATTAATTTACTTTTAATGAAATTAACAAAATCAATAAACTGAAAATATAACAATATTCTAACGATATAAAGATTTGAATTGGATTACTACTATTTAGTCCACGGTTTGAATGATTTAGGACAAAAATATTTCAAATTTTAATTTTTAGTCAACGATTGGAATTGGCCTTACTATACTACTCCTAGCTAATTTCTTGCCAAGCTAGCTAATTAATGTGAAAATTGAAATGTGCTGCATTTGATTAGGATTGTTCATGAACCGATTCAAATCGAATTTTGACTTAAACAAGTGGAGTTTAATATTTTTTCTTAAGGAATTGAAAACCGAGCTTTCTTGTCACACAAAATATGTGTTAAAGCTCGAATTTGTTAACGAAGTGAACCGTATTCGAATTTTTATCGAAAATAAACGGGACAAGCCGAATTCGAGCACTTAAACGAACAACTCATGAATAGTACAATTTTGAATGAAAAAAAAAAAGTCATTAGTTTATTTTCCTTGCTAGTTGGAATTTCTTGCATTTTTGCAACATGATTATATTGAGCAATTGCTAGGTTCACGATATGCGTAAGTTGACATATTTCGTTTTTCAGTGACAAATTTAATTGGATACTTCTGATCTGAAAATTGCTAAAATATTTACGTGTAATAGAGATCTTGAGTCTTATTAATACTAACATAATAACCCGTGCGAGACCCGGGTCATTCTCTAGTAATTGCTATAAATTCTGTATATTTTTACGATTTAAGAATATTTTTGAATATAGTTGCACATTTTATTTTCATACATATTATAATATCAGTATTTTAATTTATATATTATTTTATTTATGTATAGATTATATGAGCACAAAGAAAAGGATGTTTTGTAGCATATAAATATATTGTAAAGGTTATAACAAAATTTCTTTTAGAACAGTGATAAAAAAACATATCATCGATGTGAATAATACTCATCATACAATACTTTCCAAATAAAATTAGTACGCTCCTTAATATTTATTTCTTTAAATATCTCAACAAGATATATAAGTCACATAGACTTCTAATCCGAAATTACGAGAGGGTTGATTCCAACACTAAAATAATTTCATATATTGTTTGCATAAATATTAAAGGGATGATGCTTTTGTAATTTTTAAACATATAGAGATATTATCGTAAGTTCACAACCATTAAAATGACACAATTTGCACTTGTGTTGTGGTTTAATATATAGTAATAGATAGAATTGTATACCATATTGTGAAACCTAAAATATAATATTTTTAAAATAATATGAGTCACCATTATTTTTACTAAAAAATTAAAATATTAGTAAAAATAAGATAATGGAGAGGTCGGGTTTGTGTAAAAGGTTTATTAACTCAAAATAATAAAGTCCATGCAGCACAAAGGTTAGTAGGATAAATTGTGTAGAGGATGTTCTAGGTACGATTCACAATAAAAATAAAATTTACTCATTTTTTCCATTTAAATAAGAGAGTGACATTTCATGTAATTTTATAACTTGTAAGAATATAACTGTAATTTCATAGAGGATTTATTGGCTCAAAAAGCCCCTAAAAATCTCCTTGTTCTCTTATTATATATAGAAAGAATGGATTGATGTGTACCATATTGTGAAACCTAAAATATAATATTTTTAAAGTAAAAGTAAAAATAAGATAATGGAGAGGTCGGGTTTATGTAAAAGATTTTTTAAATCAAAACAAAGAAGTTCATGTAGCACCGTGATTGGTAGGATAACTTGTGAAGATGAGGTTCTAGGTTCAATTCACCACAAAAACTCATTTTTTTCCCATTTAAATAAAAGAGTGGCATTTCATGTAATTTTATAAATTGTAAGGGTATAATTTTAATTTCACAGGGGTTTATTGGCTCAAAATTATCCCTTGTTGCTCTATTATATATAGAAAGAGAAGAGATTGTTAATATTTCAAAGTAGTTTTACCTGAATTACTGTGCATAATTAGGAATGGACCTTGAAATTTGTTGTCGTAAAAAGTTGAATTTATAATTAGTGGATTTTTTTTAATAATTGAATATATATACCTTATATCAAGTTTTATTTTGATAAATTTTGTAACGAACAGAGAATCGAATTTTGGAAGGAGAAGAGACAAATTTACCATAAGGGCAACAGTTAATGGTACTCACAAATCACAATAACGATTTCACATGCAACCAAATTATATTCAACTTTTCTGGCAAAAAAAAAAATATATATTCAACTTTTTAGTTGTGAACTAGGAATTAGTATTAGGAAGTTTGAAATGACTTCTCATCATGTCATTTCTCTTAACCATTACTTTCAATTAAATTTTCATTTTCTTAGGATTCGTTTTTATATATGTAACCCATGGAAAATGCTTTATCTTTTACGAATATATATATAAAATTATTAAGAAAATCATTTTATTTTTTCAAAAAAAAGAAAAGAAAATCATTTAATAAAATTCAAAAAAACATTTGTGATGAAATTTAACAGAAGTGCTACACTTATTTACAGTGAATGGCAACTGATTCTGGTTGCTTGTTTTTTTTATTTAATTACATATATTACTTATTAAACTGAATCAGGAAAAAAGAATAATATACAAGATAAATATTTTGTGGGTCAGCAGCTGCAGCAACTGATTGGACTGGCCTTGCTCAATTCCATGCTCTTCACTTCTCTAGATCTTTTCGAGCAGCAACAAGTAAATAAATTAGATGGCTTGTTAAACTATTAAAGTTATTATAAAAAAATATCCATCTTTTCAATTTTTTTTGAAAAAATACTATTGAAGTTGCATATGTAACAGATGCAGTTGCATTTCATGTTATAATAATTGAGATTGCAAATAAAATCGTACCGTATTTTTGAGAAAAAAAATCTGCAAATTTGGTATTTTTGAAATCTGCAAATTTGGTATTTTTGAAAAAAGGCCTAAGTTGTGACCAATACCTGCTGGTATGGGTCGGGGGAAGATGCATTAGAACGTCCTCCAATGGTATAATTGAATCGACCAAGCTTCTGGCAGATACCATATTTTCTTCCGGAATGCATGACATCGCCGGAAAGCTCAAGCTCCGGGAGCGATAGTCTTTTCTTTTTTGACACTGAACACCCAGGAGAATGGATTAGATGCTGAGACGCCGTGATGATTCCCACCCCCATCCCTAACAGTACCATTCCTCCCACCATACATATGTTTGCCCACGATTTCGCTCCTTTCATCGTATTTTTGCTACATACCAAATTACAATAGTTATATACACATGCATGATGCATGCACGCTTGTATGTATGTGATGTAGGACGGATCTACGAAGGGGCACGTATTTTCCTAAAATAAAATTTAACGTTGTTTTATTATTGAAACTTTCGAAAATGTATGAAAGGTACCTGTAGTACTGCTTATAATTGCCGCTCTTCATTCCAAAAAATGATCTCCCAAACCTCTACAACATAAGCAAGGTCATTAACCTAATTAGTAACATAATGCTGCGAACATATTTATTTCTATGCCAAATAACATTATATACAATAAACATGGCTTAAATCGACCGCAAAAATGTACACTAGTTTATAAGATCGACATTTCTCTTTGTGTCTATAAAAATTCGGATGCGTGTTCGTTTGTTTGAATAATTGCATTTCTTTCAACTTACCGCAGCCGTGGAAGCCATATTTGGGACTTTGAGATAATCAATTATGAACGAACACCTATTCGGAATCAACAACAAAGTGATTTACGTATCATAAGATTAGGAGCTAGGAGGTAGAATCCCTTTATATATATCTATGAACTGAAATAGAGGAACTATTCTAAAGGCATGTAAAGGCGAGGGAGAGGTAAAATGTCGAAAAATGTGTGTTTTGTTGCTATTTGATCGGTTTGCCGCGGGACTGGCATGGAGAATTGGATGCGTTTGAATTTGTATGTATATGAAATGAACCTCTCTTTCTGGTTTAAAAAAAAATGAATAACCACTCTTTCTCTTCTCGGTGATTAAAGTTTGTGGGTTAAATAAAACAATTAATAATTTTTTACAATTCCAATTTAGCTGATAAAATGTCATATTTACTTTAATTTTAGGCATAAGACTAATTAACATTAAGTAACTTACAAGCACCAAATTAAATTAAAATGTTAAGGATGTTAAATTGTATATTTTTTGTCCATATACATCTTAAAATTTTAAATTTAACAAAAAGAAATGAACAAATATCGAAACATGCATATGTGGCAAATTAAATTTTAATAATCTATCAAAATCTATATCCGTATTAGAATGAAAAAATTATGTTTTTTTTTAACTTAGAATGAAACAGGGCTTGTAGTGGCAAATTCATGACTTTAAAAAACAGGGCTATTATCATTTAATTACTTTAATTATAAAATATTCTATACCAATATATAAGAATATTACCTGTATATATGAACATAAATCGGTCGAAATTAAATTGAATTTTTTCTATTAATTTTCTGACGTTAGGGCTAGTCCCTTGTAGTTTCTAGTTTCTACCCTGATTAGCTAGAAGCATGCAATTTCTATATCCTGAAAATTTTAGAATGAAAACTTACAAAGAAAAAAATTAAGATTCCCAATTTTGATTTAAAAAATAAAGTAAGATTCTCATTGAAAAATAGAGAATAGCAGGGAACTAGTAGTAAGTGTACTGAAACAGGAAACTGACGATTAACTAATTTATTCGCAGTTGCCGTTGTACGTAGCAGTCACTACAACAAAAACGGCCATTTCCTACCGCCCAATTGGTAGGAAATGGCCATAAATTGGTAGGAAATGGGGTCAATTCCTACCAACTGCGTTGGTGAGAATTGCTCCGGTCTGAAATGAGGGTTGGTAGGAAATGGGGGTTGTATTCAAAAGAGGTCCCACATGCCATGTGGCTGCCCATGTGGCGAGCCACATGGCATGCCACATGGCGGTGGACCCGGACACGTCATCGGCCACGTCAGGTGCCACGTCACCTAAAATGTGGTCCCGAATTGTGACATGGCAGTCCACGTGTCGTGGGGGCCCACCTCCACGTCACTTTGCCACGTCACATGTTGATCCCAGAAAATCCCTTATTTCCTACCAAGTTTGGTAGGTTTAAAAACAGAAGCATGTAAAAATTGTTATTTCCTACCAAGTATTTCCTACCACGTTTCTATTTTCGAATGGTAAGTGTGGTAGGAAATATGCAGGTTGGTAGGAATTGATGGTTTTTAAAATTTTTTTTTTTTGATTTTTTTCATTTCCAGTACAAACAATTGTACACTCACAATTCATTTACAATTTACCAAATTCAATTGCAACCTGCTATATATATACTATCAAATCATGACTACGAACTAAATTTAAATACAAAAATATTAAAAACCAATCATATACACAAAATAAACCGACTAGTTCTACCATTCATCATCTTAACATAAACCATACATCAAATCCAATACAAATTCAATTCCGGACAGTTTCCGGAAGCTAGTACTTAGTTCACAACAAGTTCACAAGCAAACCACAAAAACAGCTTCAAGCAATCCACAAAAACAGCCAACATAAAGCTGATTGGTAGAAACAGAGTTCCCATACATCTAATTTAAGATACTTAAAATTTAAATTTGAAAGCAAAGTCTAATCGACCTCACCATCAGAGCCTTCACAACTAACATCGCCTTCAGATTCACCACCATCATCTTCACCGTCAGATTCACCGGCATCACTTTCACCTTCAACATCTTCACCGTCGGCATCACTTTCACCTTCAACATCTTCACCGTCCATAGCAGCAGCTTGACCTTCACCATCAGCCTCAACATCGTCTTCATCATCGGATACGTCAGTCACATCGTCCTCATCATCAGAACTATCACCCATGACCTATAATTGCATTAACAAAAAAAAACACAAATGAGACATTATTCAGATTAAGGTAAAAAAACAAACACACACAAATGACTAACAGAAAATACATCAAATGGATTTACCTCTTTTGCCTTGGCCTGGTACCTTTTGAACATATCATCCACAAGGTCCGCCACAAGATTAAGTACTTCCTTTGAAATGAACTCAGAGAATTGAGAGCGGTTTCCCGGATCACCAAGATCAAGTGCAGCTCGAGCAAGATTTTCAACTTCCTTTTCATTAAGTTCACGCTGATATTTAGATGGATCAGCTTTAAGGATCTCAATGACTCCCCCTACCACATCGGAGAATATCTGGCTCGGGATGTTACCACTGTCATGAGCACCTCTATTACGAGCCGCACCTGCTACTGAACTTTCAGCCCTGTTCTCTTCTTCAACGTACTGAATTGCCAAGTCTCTAATTAGCACGCGGGGTGGAATCCTCGGGTAGCCAATAAACCTGCCTTTCTTCGCCTTCTCACTGTCAGGTTCTGTGGCCATCAACCACCACTGAAACGGCTCCGCGACCTTCTCAGTTTGAGATGGATTAAAGTTATTATCCTGTAGTACCTTGGCATACCTCAACTATAATAATGGCCATACATCAATTATTATGGATTAATAAATTGGCTTAACATGACTGTAAAAATATAAATATATAGAGATATATGTATTAAATTGAGATTACAAAGTAAATACCGCAATTTGTTTTGCAGCTTCAGTTGTGTAAACTCGTTGTCCATTTTCATCAACTTTTTTGCGAGTGTGGGTTTTATCCCACACTTGAAGACGGGTTGGAGGAACACCGTTCTTCTCATCAGTTAAATTCTAACAAATGATTTAATTAGTACACAGTTGATCTTTATAAAAAAAAACAAGAACACTAAAGCTAAGTTCTAATATACAAGACGATTAATTGATTGTTACCTTCTCCACTTCCTGAAAAGATTTTGCACCTGAACTATGCAAGTTTTGCACCTTCTTCCGATTTTTTACACCAGCTTCAGATCGTTTGATATGATCTTCGTGGTTCCATCGCGCAACCAACCCTTCCCACACTGGATCCTTCAAATAGCTAGGTCTTAGCTCCAAGTACGATTTTTTCAACTCCTTGGACCTTTTCTTAGCTCGGCTTTTCTCTTCATTAACAGTTCTCTTAATCACCGCCTTCACATGCAATGCTATAGTGTACTTCGAATCTGAACGGCTTTGACCCTTTTCATGGCGCGATAAAATTTCTACAATAACAAAAATAGAAGAAACATCAAGCAATAAAAATTACGGAATCAAGCCAAAGTATAACAAATCAAGCAAATCAAAAATGACACATACATAGAATTCCTCCGTCACTTTCTTCTCTACCCAGTCAGGATACTTATCATTTATTTCAGTCCATGTGTAAGCTCCCACTGGCCAGAACCCGCGAACCATGCCCAAGAGTGTCTTTTTTGCCTTATTATGCATGATGCTACAAAAACAGAACTATTATTACTAAATGATCTCACACAACTGCCATGTAAATAAAAAATGCAACTATCTAGTATCTACAAACGTATATGTATTACTATAAACTTACACTCCATTCGAAATATCAATACGTTTCGGCACTGGTGGGGGTGTGCTACCAAAAAGTCCAGTGGAATTTGAACGCTTCTTTGGCCCCATCCATTCAGCCAGCTCTGCCCTTGTCTTTCCTCGAGGATAAGATTGTTTTATCGCTAGAACTTTGTCCTTAGCACGAGCCGCAACCAATTTCCCTTTGCCTTTCCCTTTCCCTTTCCCTTTCCCTTTGCCTTTGCGAGACTGAACTTTCTTTGATTTACTAATCTTTGAAAGCTCATTCACTGAAATTGTCTTGCTTTTCTTGCCTTTCTTTGCAGGTCCAGTTTCAACAAGTTTGTCCTTACCCTTGTTGGTGTCCTTACCCTTGTTGGCACTAACTTTTCCCATTACGGAGACCCTACAAGAAAATCGATCAATATATATATATACTTAATACTTAAAGCATTGAAAACATATATTAATTGTATGACAAAATCCCCTTTATAAAAAATCATACTACCTGGTCATCGATTCAAATACACTCTAAACTCTTATATTAAATACAAGTTTTCAAGTTGTTA
The DNA here is from genome assembly GCA_037693485.1 of Kitagawia praeruptora. Lineage (NCBI taxonomy): Eukaryota > Viridiplantae > Streptophyta > Magnoliopsida > Apiales > Apiaceae > Kitagawia > Kitagawia praeruptora. The sequence goes on along the minus strand of CM075348.1, from coordinate 6,408,377 downwards.
AACACGAATGACAGAACCATGTTTGATCGGACTTATAGCAAAATAAAAAGAAGCACAAAAAACAAGCAAAATCCCCTGTATAAGACCTATATTTAACACAATATATGCAAAAAACATATCAGATTCATGAAAAAAACACAAACGCCTGTATTAAAAACACATATAAACCAAAAAACCCCTGCATATAAATACATATTACAGCATATGAAGCCAGAGTTATAATATGCATATGCAAATTCAAATTTAATACATATTTGTACAAAAACAGTCTATAAACCTTTAATTGATGCTAGATAAACACACAATAAGCATAGATATGATCTTATAAATACATATTACAGCATATGAAGCCAAAACCCCTCTACATAGCATGCATATGAAGCCAGAGTTATAATATGCATATGCAAATTCATATTTATCACATATTTGTACAAAAACAGTCTATAAACCTTTAATTGATGCTAGATAAACACACAATAAGCATAGATATGATCTTATAAACACATATTACAGCATATGAAGCCAAAACCCCTCTACATAGCATGCATATGAAGCCAGAGTTATAATATGCATATGCAAATTCATATTTATCACGTATTTGTACAAAAACAGTCTATAAACCTTTAATTGATGCTAGATAAACACACAATAAGCATAGATATGATCTTATAAACACATATTTGTACAAAAACGAATCAAAATGATCTTATAAAGACATATTTACACATATTTTATGAATAATAAAGATGAAAATAGAAGAGTTTAATAGAAGGCTTACTAAAAAGAGGATGAAAATCGAAGATGATGATCGAGATGATCGAGATGGTCGGAGATGATGAGAGGAGATGGTCGGTGATGATGAGAGGAGAGAAGAGAGCGGCAGACTGAAATGAGAGTAAGTCGGGTAAATGGGGTAAAAGGTGTATATATCATACCCTAATTAGTTTTTTATTATTTTTATTATTGATCAAAACCTACCAATATTGGTAGGTTTTATGTGGGCGGTAAATTTAATTTTTTTCGTGAAATTTTGGCGGAAATTGGCAAAAAAAAAAAGAGGTTGTACAGATTGGAGCATTGGAAATTCAATTTTTTTGTGAAAATTTTGGCGGAAATTTTGGTAGGCTATTTCCCACTAATATTGGTAGGAAATAGCCCCAGAGGAAAAAAAATTGTTTGCAAGGATTCGATCCTTTGACCACCCAGATAACGTACTAGCTTCGTACCACCGAGCTGGTATACAATCTGTTAATATGGACACAAATTATGTATAAGTATATTCCCACAATATTAGTAGGTACAAAATTTAATCGATAGATTTCCTATAAAAAAAATAGGAGTTAAAAATAAAAAAAAATCTAACATTTTATATATACCATTGACATCAACATATTTAATCAACCGTACGGTTGGATCGTTGATAAAAAAAAAATTTAATTTGAAAAGTGTAACCCTGAACAATCTCTAAATTATGAGTAGAAATCCTAACTCAAACTTCGAACATTTACGGTCTCTCGCTTTCTAAAGGACTTTAAGTTTTTATATATATATTTTTGCCCAATTTTTTTTCATAGATTCCTCCCACTATAAAATGACATTTCACAATAAAAAATTTAATTTATCGATATATCCTTTTATTTATTATTTTTTTTCGTTATAATTATGTTTTTACCGAAAAACACAATAACATAACAATACAAGTCCAAATTAACTAATTTTTATCCTACAATAATAAATTGTATAGATCTTTACGGTCGCAGAGTTTGATCAATAAAAATCATGATAATCAACCAAAAAAAAATTAAGAAAATTATTAATTTTGGTGTTTGGGCTTTTTTTTTACCATTTTGAGCCTATTTCCTACCAATATTGGTAGGAAATAAAGCTATTTCCCACTAATATTGGTAGGTTATAGCCTGAGAGGAAAAATAAAATTATTTGTAAAGAATCGAACCTTCGACCATCCCCCACAATGTACTACCATCAAACCACCAAGCTAATGACCAATCTGGTTATAAAAGTACAATTTCTGTATATGTATATTCCCAAAATATTAGTAGGTACAAAATTTAATCGATAGATTTCCTATATAAAAAAATTCTAACATTTTATATATACCATTGACATCAACATATTTAATCAACCGTACGGTTGGATCGTTGATAAAAAAAAAATTTAATTTGAAAAGTGTAACCCTGAACAATCTCTAAATTATGAGTAGAAATCCTAACTCAAACTTCGAACATTTACGGTCTCTCGCTTTCTAAAGGACTTTAAGTTTTTATATATATATTTTTGCCCAATTTTTTTTCATAGATTCCTCCCACTATAAAATGACATTTCACAATAAAAAATTTAATTTATCGATATATCCTTTTATTTATTATTTTTTTTCGTTATAATTATGTTTTTACCGAAAAACACAATAACATAACAATACAAGTCCAAATTAACTAATTTTTATCCTACAATAATAAATTGTATAGATCTTTACGGTCGCAGAGTTTGATCAATAAAAATCATGATAATAAACCACAAAAAAATTAATAATTTTGGTGATTGGGCTTTTTTTACCATTTTGAGCCCATTTCCTACCAATATTGGTAGGAAATAACGTGATAATCCAACGTGTATACATTATCTCCGGAGTTTCCGAACGGATTGAAACCATCACTTGATAATCCAAGTCGAACATTACGACATTCCATAGCAAAAGACGGGTATCGCTTATCAAAATTTTTCCATTCATCTCCATCCGCCGGATGACTTAATTCTCCCTCTTTTGTTTCTCTATTCTTGTGATAAGTCATATGTTTAGCCGTATGCTCTGACATGTATAATCGTTGTAAACGTGGAATAAGCGGAAAATGTCTTAAAATTTTCTTAGGTATTTTCCTTCCATTTTTCCCCAAGACATCCTTGTAACGACTCTTATTGCAAATGTCACAAACAACTTTTTTTTCGTCGTTACCATAAAACAACATACAATTGTTCTCACACACATCAATCTTATCATATCCCAATTTCAATTTTACTACCATTTTCTTCACCGCATAGTAAGTTTTCGGTAACTTATGATCTTTTGGTAACACGTCACCAATAATATCCAGTAACAAATTAAATGCTTTCACACTACAACGAGATACATCTTTGAAATGTAACAAACTTGTACTAAAAGAAAGTTTTGTGTAGTCTTTGTTACCCGGATATATGGGAACGGACGAGTCGTTGGCGTCGGTGTAAAATTGAGAAGCATCATGATTTGGAGGTTCTTCATCATCATTGTTATTATTACCCTCCGTATTGTTGAAGCTATAATAATCTTGCCCGGCACCATCTCGTAACAACCTATACATATCAATCGGAGGTTCCTCAATTGATGGTGCTTTGCGTTTACGACGACGAGGTGGTTGTCGAGACTCCCTTATTGGTTCTTTCTCACCATGCAAAGTCCACACCGTATATGATTCAAAAAATCCAAAAGCACACAAGTGAAACTTGATGGTATCTAGATCTTCCCACCGACCATTTTTACAATTTTTACAAGGACACATTGTCTTATCTTTGCTCATCCCAAATTTTTTTGCCAAATCTAAAAACTCTTCCACTCCTCTTCTATACTCATCCGTTAATGAAATGCGATCACTTTGCATACGGCGAGACATCCAATCACGATTAACATTCGACATCTACAATATTGACAAATTACAATTCAACATCAATATACTTTTCTTTTTGATATTTATGAATAAACAAGGAATCAACATGAATATCATTTTTCAACTTTAAAAAAACACTAACAAATAAATTTCATACCTACACAAATTCACTAATACTATTTATTCACAAACTCCAATTCATGACTATACTACTACTCTACAATTGTGTGGTCTTAACTCTTAAGACACTTTAATAATTCATTTACAAAAATAAAACTCAAGTTTTGTCATTTAAATCAAGGGCTACCTACTATATTAGTTGTTCGATCACATAATTAATTTGATAGGAATTAGTTTTATATGTTAAAAGTTGATGAAATGATATACACACAAATTATCCACAAAATGTATCTCATTTTCACAAATATTAAATATGAATGAATTAAAAACAACAAAGACATAATTTCTTGAATAACTTACAAATACATAATTTATTAATTTTAAACTTACAATGAGATTTGATGATTTAATCTTCTTCTTCTTCTTTCTCTTCTTCTTCTTTCTCTTCTTCTTCTTCTTCTTTCCCTTTCTTTCTTATCCACACATTTTTAACACCAAACACTATAAAAGCAAAAAGGTGATGGGGTCTGAAATTTGCTTCAGAGTCATTTCCTACCAATATTGGTAGGAAATGAGCATAATTATTTGGTCCAATAAAAAATGTCCACGACTGATGGCGGGAAAATGTAACTCAAAACCTACCAATATTGGTAGGAAATAGCACCAGAGGAAAAATTAAGTTATTCAGTGGGATTCGAACCTTCAACCACTCACATAATGTACAAGAATCTTACCACTCAGCTGGGTATCAATTATGTTTATGTCAATACAAATTATGTATAAGTACTATTTTTCATGACAAGTCTATTTCCTACCAAAAGTGGTGGGAAAAGAACAAGGAAAAATGACATTTATTTTTATTTTTAAGAAATCGTTTATTTATTAATTTGAAAAATGTGAAGGATGATGATGTGGTAGGTGGGGTCTTAATTGGTCCCAGATGCTGCCAAAACCTACCAATATTGGTAGGTTTTGATGTGTGAAGGAAATTCAAAATTTGCACAATTTTTTGGCGGAAACTTCCCAGACCATTTCCTACCAATATTGGTAGGTTTTGAAGTGGGCGGTAAATTCAAATTTTTCGTAACATTTTTGGCGGAAATTCAGAAATTGTTTATTAATTTAAAATATATAAGGGATGATGATGTGGAATGTGGGGCCATTTTTCAGTGAAAATGTGGCCAAAACCGACCAAAGTTGGTAGGTTTTAGTTTCCGACCGAAATTTGGTAGGAAATGTTGCTTGCGTGTACAAACTTTGGGCCCCACTAATACCATTTCCTACCAACTTGAACATTGGTAGGAAATACTCACTCATTTCCTACCAATATTTTTTGGTATGTTTTATGTGGTAGGTTTTGTCCATTTTTGTTGTAGTGAGTTATGTAACTGTTAGTAGTGTAAGTAGGTTTCCTTTGAATGACTAGTTCATCATGATGAATCTGGCCAAACAATTTTCGAAAGATAGATCTGTTGACAAATTTATCACCAGAATGTATGATTTGATCGGGACGGTCCAGTTCCCACAAGGAAGATCTGTTCTCTTTCGAGATTTTAACTGCAGGAGAATGCACTAGTTGATGATATGCTGTGTGTATTCCCATTCCCACTACTCCAAACACTAATCCCATGAATGGCAGTAGATCAAGTACTAGCTTCTGTCTTCTAGCTCCACCTTTCCTACAATTGCATCATGAATTTTCTAACGATAACAGAACATGTTTGTGTTGGAATACTAATTTATTTAATGCAGACAAACGTATGATGTAGCATACCATATCGCAAAAAAAGATTGCGATACATATAAACATAAGAGGTTCCCAGCTGCATTCACATCAAAAACCATATTTTATACGCGCGTATCGGGAAAAATCCGCGATTATATGCTATAACATACATTTGATGTGGATGAGTCCCATTTAATAAATGCTAGATATTATTAACAATAATTAGATCGAGGCCCAGGAAATTTGTATTTTAAAATCTTTTGAGAGGTTGAACAAAGAAGAATATGCATGTGCAATATGCCACTATCAGTACCTAGATTTTATCGTTTAAAAATTTCTATCCATCAACACATGCACCATGCAATGACGAATCCAAAGTGATTGCCAATATAATATATGTGTACGTGTGTGCGTGTGTGTTTTTGTGAGGAAGGGAGAGGGAGAGAGAGAGAGAGAGAGCAAGAGAGAGAGAGAGAGTTACATTGTTTGTTCCTGATGCTGAACATGATGAGCTATGAAATCAGGGACACTAATTACTACTTTGTTGGCTGACGAAACTGATGAGCGAAATATATATCCCATTAATTACATATTCACATTTTCTGACATAGATCTCCAGTACTTCTGCATGAATATTGTACATACATATATTCTATGTTAATTAACAACATATATATAATTACATCTCTAGCTACGTACTCGCATAACATACAAATATAAATACGGATGACGACGGATCATCGATAAATATATAGAGATATTTATTTATATATCTCTAGATACAAAGAAAAAGGATATCATAACATTTGGGGTTTGATCCAATATTGATTTACCACTATCTTGAAAGCCATATCTGAACTTGCTGCCGGCCGAAGAAAAAAAATGTCATAGCACAAAAAAATGGACACGTATAAGTCTACATATTATTATGTGTGGATGTGCGCCTATATATATAAAGTGAGGAGAGAAGATGACAAGTGGGATGAGCAGAAAATAGATAAGGTTGCTTGCTTGTAGGGAAGGCTTCGTAATAGTGCAGTGAGTTTGTTGGGACTTTGAAATGGGAGAGGGGGAGGGATTGTGGGAATGCGTCATAGCTTGAAATTAGAGCATCTTCAACTATTAGGTAAATTGGTTAGTTAAAATAATATATAATAATAATTAGTTATAAGATGAAAAAGTGATTTTGCTCCGATACATTTCAAAAACAATATTTTACTATTATAATTATTAGAGGGAGATGAGTTGGATATGAAAAAGTGTAAAATATTAATATAAAGTTGGAGGGAGATGATGTGGCCATTTATAGATAATGGGAGCGGATCAACAAAATATAGAAGACCAAGTGAGGTTATCTAAAATTTTTATTGCTAAAAGATTGTGGTTGGAGAAGGTAATTATGTATATGGGTTAGCTATATGAAGTGCCAATTAGGATTTAGCTAACCGGTTTGTTTAGGTTGGAGATGCTCTTAGTAACTTTGGGAATTTTTGTTTACTTTTACTATACACATAAAAAAATTCTTGGAATAAACATATTAGAATACATGAAATACTCATGATTTTCTTTAAATTATATTTAATTAAATATTTAAAAAATTATATTTATTAATAATTGAAATTCCATTTGGATTGTACTTCGATACTAAATTTGATTTCATATCTATAATGATTTTATACCATATTTATATCTTCTAGAATTTTTGTAATTTTTTTATAATTACAATTCTTATATAATAACTTATTGATTTGCACAATACCTTTATTAATAAGCAAAATTCTTTTTTAATTGCAATTCGGTACCAAATTTGATTACACCCTTATTTCCTATTTCTCTTAAAATTCTATATTATTTTTTAATAAAATATTGGATTTATTGAAATTTTATTATATTATAAACATACTGAGTTGTACAAATAACGGAATCATGTATGTTGTATTTTCTTGATTTTCTTAAAATATTCTTAGTTAAATATTAGATTATTTTAATTATTTTTGAGAAAAACGTAATAAGAGTTGCACTTGGTTATTTTTCATCGCAAGCTGTATTTTTATAAATAATTTCTAGAAATTAATAAAATCTTAAAAAATTAAATAAAAAAGATTAATATTTATGATAATTTCTCAATACTAAATTAATAATTAATTTAAATAAAATTTATTAATCCGTACTTCGTACATTTTATTATCTAGTATATATGAAAAAAAGAAATCGTATACACAAATCATAAGTCGGATATGCTTCCGTTTGGCAAATCTTATTTATCATAAATAAGTAACTTATTTCTGAAAAAAGTTACTTATTATAAGTCGGATATGCTGGCCGTTTATTTTTTTTCTGAAATAAGTTACTTATTTTCTGCATATAAAAACTACTAAATCCCTCCCAAATATTTAATCTTAAAAATTAGTATGTAAATGTGAAATTTTTTCTCAAAATAAATGCTTATTTTAAAAAATTAAGGAGAGCAAAAAATACAAATGACTTCAACCTTTTTTCCCCGTCGACCTACTCATATTGCCAAGGCTCGTTATGGACCAGAACATACAGCCCATTTGGGATAGCTTCATAATTTGTTTAAGTTGGTGATTGATTTATTTGGGTATACTTAAATTTTTTTATTTTTATTTAAAAATTTTAATTACGTTCAAGATACAATTTTTTTCGCTTATTTTCTTCCTTATCACAAATTCAATATATTTGAGTCATTTTTAACTCGTATATTATTTTTTGCAAATATTTGTAATTTATACTTTTATTTATGTTTAGGAAATAAAAAATTATATATTTTAGTCAAATTTTCTAAAATAAATTTAATTTAAGTTAAATTATCCAAAAAAACATTTAATTTAAAGTTAAAATTATCACTTTTCATTTAAAACGAATAAATTGCACTCTAAATTATAAATCATAAGTACCACTTTTTAAGTTAATGAAATTACCACTTTTTTTCTAAAAAAAAAATAATTAACCCAAACGGGCCGGCTCCATACTATAAGAGAAATGACCCCAAAATTTAATAAATCTATTAGTTGACTTTATTAATTGGGTACCGGGATATAAAAGTATGAAAAATGCTAGAGGTACCAAATTTGGGTACCAAAAATTGTTAGCAAATGATGTGGTATTATTTTGATTGGTTATAATTATAATGGGCCCGCGAGGACCAACCAATTAAAATATACCAAAATGCCAAGTAATTAATGTCATGTCATTTGGTAACAATTTTTGGTACCCAATTTGGTACCTCTAACACTACACTAAAAGTAATAGATATTCTTGGTGTTGTCCCTTTTCGACACAATTTTCGTTTCAAAAGACCCACAATAATTTAGAAAAAAGGTTCAAATTTTATAAAAAGAGGTTGGGGATTGCGTTGAAGTTGGGAAAATTGTCCTTCATGAAGAGTCTAACAAGGGACAAGAATGTGGTTGAGCAGGAACTTGTTAGGTTGAGGCTGTCAGGCAACAGCAGCAGACCAGCAGTAGATAACCAATGGTACAACGCCTCGAGGGAATGGAGCAAAGACAACAAGAAATGATATTGTTCGAACATATTACTATTACAGCAACATAGAGGTAATTATATATCGTATTTAACAAGCCAAGGCCAAGAAAATAATTAACGAAACAAAACACGAAGGTATAAAACATGCATATCAGTAACTGAAAGAACAAAATAAAGACAGAAGAAATACTCGGAGTCATAGCTTTAACAAGGTATCAAACAAACAAAAATAAAATCAGCTGAGTCGCGAGGCCTTGCTAGAAGTCCCGGCTGCTCTTGAAGAAATAATCGCCCACGCTTACACTGTGCCGGGATGCTTGCAACAACTCTTCCAGGATAAAACAGCTCCGAACGATGTGATCACAGTAATCACAAGGCTCTACTTCGACTGACACCTCAGTCACCGGAAAAACCCCACTGACAGAAAAGCTATAGCAGTGTAACTTAGCTCTCTATTTATAGGAGAGGCTAAGTGTAACTGGTGTCACCCTCTTAATGTAAGAAACATAACTGCCCCATCAATAAAAATGAAACGGCTGAAACGGCCGAATTATATTTAATAAAAACGGCTGATTTTAAATTAATTTGTAACAGTTACGTTATACATATAATCCACACATATCAGTTTTAATATATTAATCCGAATATATTATCATGTCCAGGTTCATTCTACTATATATATTTCGAATATATACATCATTTACAAGGCCCAACTAGTCCATCAGATTTAATCTGATCCAGCCCAGCCCACTGATAACCCAGCCCAATTGATAATAATATTTTAATTAAAATATTAAATCAATCACAAATAAAATCCCTCGCCCAGGTCGCCTCGCGTACGCGAGATGCCGAGACATTCGCCCAAATCGCCCTTCGACCGACCCGACCCGAGTCGAGACAAGACGTGACGTGGCGTGGCGTGGCGTGGCGAGGCGGGCGGCGGCGCGCGCGCGCGCGTGTATGCACGTGAAGCACACAGTAACACCATGCACTATCATACACCTTAGTAGTTGTACACTACCCATGTGTGTGATTCTATATAAAGCCAACAACCCCCTTTATTTATTTCAATGTGGGACAAATACACATTCTCATTTTTAAGCTCTTTCAAGCTACCCACTTCAACTCTATTTCTCTATGGATTTCACTAAGAAAATTACTTAGACCCATATACGAAAATTTAAGTCCTCATAGCAAGGAACAATTTCCAATCGTTAAAATCCGGAATTAACATCAAGAACATAAAATAATTATGATCTAAAAACTCCATTTTCTAACAATCCCCCATAAATCCATACAGAAATGCTCCAGGTTTTTCATCATGACTTGTTTTTTAGAGTCGGTACCCTTCCGGGTTTGAACCCTCCTGAGTCCCCTACTTCGATGACTACCGGATTCAGATGGAGTGTTCACCTTGAATCTTAATCCGTTTCGTGTAATCATGTTCCATAGACGACGACAAGTCAAAGGCTATGGTGCCAATCTACGGCTTTGAGACATTAAAGTCTTGTCTCGATCCTGTTCGTCGAATGCTTCAAGGAATAACCCTTTCCTCTAATTGCGACCACACAATTACATTCGTTTAGCTGGGCATCTCCAGAGATGTACTGCTACCATCTCGTCGAATGACTTGACCCCATTTAGAGTAATAATAACTCTTGCTTACTAGCAGTGTCAGTACCTTCTAGGTTTATAGGGGATAGACTCCGATACAAACAGTATCATCTATGTAGCAAATGTACTACCAATTCATCCTTACAGCTTGTTATTACCACATTGAATACACTTCAAGGGATCTCCTCTCATGTGTATTGGGTTCCCAATGATGATGAACTATGATGGGTTGACAGCCCCATCCCCAACCTCGACTTAAGGACCACTGCAGGTTCCAGTCCTTTAGTCAAAGGATCAGCTATATTATTCTGAGTTCCTATGAACTCTACATCAATAATCCTATCAGACACTAAATCCCTAATAGACTTTAGTCTAACTTGGATGTGCCTCTTTGTTTTAGCATTATACTTTTTACTGCTAATTTTGTCGATAGTTGTTTTACTATCACAATGAATAGCAAATGCAGGAAGCGGTCTGCTTACTACAGGTATCGCGGACATAAGTCCGTGTAACCATTCAGCCTCCGTCCCCGTGGCATCAAGTGCTCACAACTCGGCCTCAAATGTAGACCGAGTTACTATAGTCTGTTTGGCCGACTTCCAGGATATTGCTCCACCTGCTAAGGTGAACACGTATCCAGTCACCCCATTGGAACCAGACTTCTTAGCTATCCAACTTGCATCACTGTACCACTCAAGTACACCAGGAAATCTCCTATAGTGTAAACTTAGGTACATTATTCCTTTCAGATATCTAAGTACTGTATCAAGAGCATCCCAATGAGCTGTTTGGACAACTTGTATATCTATCCAACTTAGACACAGAATATGAAATATTTGGTCTAGTATAGTTAGCAAGATACTGCAAGCTCCCTATAATCTGAAAGTACCTTAATTGAGACACAGGTACTCCTGAAGTATTCTTGACAAGGGCAACTTTAGGATCATAGGGTGTACTAGCGATTCTACACTGTGAATAACCATATTTCTCAAGTATAGATTTCTCTATATAATGAGACTGCGATAAAGTTATTCCCTCAGCTGACTGTGTCAGCTTGAGACCAAGAATCACACTAGCCTCACCCATATCCTTCATTTCAAAATGCTTTTTCAAGAAAGCTTTTGTCTCGTTAATAATCTCAATATTGGTTCCAAACAGTAATATGTCATCTACATATAGGCACAAGATGACACACTCACTACCTTTAACTTTGGTGTAGACACACTTGTCACTATAATTAATATCATAACTGAACGGCACTATAGTTACATCAAACTTTTTATGCCAATCCCTAGGAGCTTGTTTCAAGCCATAGATGGATTTGATCAACTTACATACTTTCCTTTCATTACCAGATGCAACAAATCCCTCAGGTTGATCCATATAAATCTATTCTTCAAGTTCACCATGAAGAAAAGCTGTCTTTACATCCATTTGATGGATGATAAGACCATGTACGGAAGCCAATGCTACTAGCATTCGGATTGTTGTCATTCTAGCTACTGAAGAGTATGTGTCAAAGTAATCAATGCCCTCTTTTTTCTTAAAACCCTTAGCTACCAGTCTAGCTTTGTACTTATCCATTGAGCCGTCAAGGTTCAACTTCCTTTTAAAGATCCATCTGCACCCGATAGTAGAACACCCAGGAGGGAGATCAACTAACTCCCATGTTCCGTTAGAAACAATAGAGTAAATTTCACTCTTTACAGCGCCCTTCCAGTGCCTAGACTCTGAATAATCCATAGCTTGTCGGAAAGTTAAAGGTTCATCCTCGACATTGTAAGTGATAAAATCACTTCCAAAATCCTTGACTACCTTTGCACGCTTACTCTTTCGTGGTTCCTCTACCTCCTTAGGAGTAGAGCTACTACTAGGTTCTACCCCCACATTTGTCATCTTTTCCACATGATCAGGAATAGAACTTGATGTGTGGGTAAGATCTTCATTATAAGTATCTTGAGGCATACCAGTCTTCATAGGGTAGACATCCTCAAATAATGTAGCATCATGAAACTCAACTATCGTGTTTACCACTATACCATCTATGTTAGATTTTAATACTAAAAATCTCATAGCTGTAGTGGTCTCAAGATAGCCCAGAAAGATACAATCAACAGTCTTCGGACCTAGTTTCTTTCTCTTATGTTCAGGGACAAGTACCTTAGCAAGGCACCCCCACACACGAAGATACTTAAGACTAGTCTTCTTGCCCTTCCATAACTCATAGGGTGTCTTATCCATGTGCTTCAGAGGGACTCTATTCAGAATATGGCAAGCCGTATTCAGAGCCTCTCCCCACATGTATTTAGGCAGCCCAGAATTAATAAGCATACTATTAATCATATCTTTAAATGTTCTGTTCTTTCGCTCAGCAACCCCATTAGACTCAGGTGTGTATGGTGGGGTAACTTCATGAACTATACCATTGCTTGCACAAAATTCATTAAAAACGTTACTCGTATACTAACCACCTCTATCAGATCTCAACCGTTTAAGTACCTTACTAGTTTATTTTTCTACTTCAGTTTTATATATAATGAATTTACTAAGTGCTTCATCCTTATGTCTAAGTAAATAAACATAATAGTATCTACTACTATCATCTATAAAGGTAATGAAGTATCTAAACTGGTCCTTAGTCAACACACCACCAAATTCACAAATATCAGTGTATACTAAATCTAACAAGTCTGAATCCCTAACAATATTATGAAAAGGTTTCCTTATTTGTTTAACAGACACACATACTTGACATTTAGAATTCTTTTCTATAGTGTGTTTTGGAATTAACTCTAAGTTCATCATATTTTTAAGAGCACCAAAATTTAAGTGACCAAGTCTAGCATGCCATAAAGTTGAAGATTCGACATAGTTGACAGAAGGAGTAATATTATTAGTCAACGTACCCAAAATGGGCTCAGCATTTATTACAAATAAACCATTTGACAAGTAACCCTTGCCAAAAAATGTACCAGTATGAATAAAAACTACTTTATTACATTTGAGAGAGACTTCAAAACCATTAGCTACTAAACAGCTGCCACTTATTATATTTCTACGCATGTCGGGAACATAATGCACTCTCGTCAGGGATAGAATACGACCCGAAGGAAACTTCAGGTCCACGTTTCCTACTCCATGTACTTGAGCGGCACTTGCGTTCCCCATCGTCACTGTCAAGCTATGACTCTGTTGATAAGATACAAATAAACTAATGTCAGAACAAATATGCACATTAGCTCCAGTATCAATGTAAGAACCCTGATTTTTGATATTATTGGAGTAGACGGAATGAATAGTAACTTTGTTATGTAAGGGAAGTGAATCCCACCCCCAAATATGAATGACGGATAAATGAAGATTTGTAATGATATTATGTTACCTTATGGAAAATAAGTGTATGTAAATGTCGACGGATTTCGCAAAATTCTATTTTATTATTTTCGTACATTTCCGGGGTATCGATAAATACGAATACTACGACAAGATCATGGTTTTATTATTTTGAGAACCAAGGAACTATATATATACTTAAAATTAGGAAGTTGGATTTTAGAAAGAATATCGAAGGAAAAACTCCACCAAAAATGTTTAAGATTTATTTAGAAAATTATGGAAATTGGAAAATACCTACTAACCATGCAAGGTGGCAAGATTTCATGCATCCCATGCAAATTCCATGCAAACCACCTAGGCTAAGATTAGAACCAAGTAGTTGGTAGCTAGTTAGAAACAAACTAAAATGCAAGAATCTAGTTAGTAGCTAGTTGGCTTACTTTTTAAAAGGAGGAGACAACAAAGTACCATGGCCATACCTCTAGCCATACTTAGGTTGTACATGCATATACTTACACTACTACATATTACCCAAGCTCATCTCACACCACTTATTCATCCAACACAAAAGAAAACAAAACAACTCCCCCCCCCCTTGTAACATTGCTCTCGGCCAAGACCTAAAGGAGAAGAAAAGAAAAATTCTTCTCCCACTTCCCATCACTCTAAATTCAAGACAAAAATCCTAGGTACTCTACATCATATAAGAAAGGTATGCTATGAATTTCAACCCTTTTCATCCATTAGTTTTCTAGTTATAAATTCTTAAAGTTCTAGGTGAATAGTAACTCTTATTGTTCTTGTTTTTGGATCTTGAAGATTAAGCCATAGATTGATCAACCAAGGTGTTTGGAGAGTATTTCAAGCTTTGTTAAGTTACTAAGAGCTTCAAGGAAGGTATAAATTCTAACCCTTAGTAGCCATGGCAAGAACATTGCTTAGTATTAGTAGATCTAAAAGATTGGTGCACAAAAGTGTTGATTATAGTTTGATTTATGAAAAATCATGGATGTTGATGGTTATTGTCATATTGAAAATTATTTTTATGTGGTATGAGGTCCCATAAGTGTATGAGAATTTTGTTGGGAAATTGTGATGATTTTTGGAGTTGGTGGAATTTTGAGAAGAGACATGACTTGTAGTAAAGGAGTTGTTGGACAATCTGCACTAACCCCTTTTTGAAACTGTGATTCGGAACCCTTAAACTGATCCCCTGAACACCTACCTTATATTTTTGGAAAGGTCTTGATCTGTAGTTTCTGGATATGTAAGGCTCATAGCTAGGTGATGTATAGATTTTAAGTTATAGCCGAAAGAGTGAGTTGTGTTTCTGGACTATGGACTGCACTAAGTGACCCTCTTGTGGTCCTTGTTTAAACACCTTAAAAATTATTTGGGATCATGGAAAAATTAGAGAAGCTAGGAAATACAGTGGTGAAGGCTACCCAAAAAGAATTGGATTAAAATATAAATTTTTGGATTTTATAAAAATGATATAGTAAAATTCGCGCAAGGGAAAAAGTCGATTAGTGGACCAAAATTCTAAGTTAATGATTATGATTCGAGCGTGGTAATTAAATTAGGTCGAATAAGTGACGATCGTGATCGAGTGATGACATGAACCTATAGTGGGGCTAGAGAGTCATAAGACGGAATTATTAAGTTAATTTCGTACCCCCCCTAAACCCCGTAATTAAAGAGATATTGTTAAGGTACTAACGAACGATTATTGTTTATGTATAGATCGTTCGAATTCACACGCTCGACCACCCCAACCAAACCAAGGCAAGTTTACTTTTCAAAACTTATACATATACAAGGATTTTCACTGTTGTGTTTGTAGTTTTCAAATTATATCAAATGCTATGTTTATCGAAGTATTGATGCAATTGAAATTGAACAAGTACATGTATGCTTTGACCCCTTGAACTTAGAGTGAAATGTTTTCTTCGGACAACGACTCTAGCAATAGAGGTCGTAGCGGTCCGTATATACTATTGACCGGGGAGCGGTATATTATTATATCGTATCTATATTGCGAAAACCCGAAGGGTCATTCGGGTGGTATCGTATATTCAAATAACTATTATTATATCTTCGTAAATACTCGAAACCCTATCTTGGATTGAAAGTTTATTTTATTAAATGATTATGTTATCAATTATTGATATTAAATCTTAAAATATCATTTATTAATTATTGTTCATTATTTTAAAAACAAAGTTAATCCAAGATACCTTTTAATACTTTCAAACTCGAACTTTTTCGAACTCAAAACCTTTTCGAAAACCCCCGGTCAGGATTTTGCTTCTTGTATGATTTCAAGAATTATCGGTCGACTGATGTCGAACCACAACTACTCTGTTTTCAATCAAAATCTGGTTTTAAAAAGAAAAAGAAAAAGGGGACTCTGGCAGGTGTGGGAATCATTGACGAACGATTCCCGGGATGTGTAAGCGGCCGTGAGCCAGGCGGTCCATCACTTATTATTCCGGCCCAGGTGTTGCCGAAGGATGATTACGGATGTAGTTTTCATCAAGGGTGATTACGGATGTAGTTTTCACTCAGGGATAGTTACGGATGTAGTTTCTATCCTTCTACCGGTAGAGAAGACCCGCGGATTATTGGACTCGGATGTGGCGACTGATCATCGTCAATCCTTGTCAGGTTTTTATGTTTTCTTCCAGTCCCATCCTCCACTTTGGAAAAATGCTTTGACACTGCATCTTAGGCCTATGTGCCAGTTGCCGATAGTGTCCTATTTTGATGAGAAAGATGTTGACTTTATGCAGTAGCTAGAACTGCAAGGTTATTTTGAAAACAAGGGCACGTACTGGTGCACCTTTGAAATTTACCAATAATGACAAGTGATTCTATAACTGATTGATACAACGAGTTTAATGACTATTATACATATGGAATGTTATATTGCTTATCTTATACATATATTCTTGCTGAGCCATAGTTGCTCACTCTTGCTTGTTTTCAAATTTTACAAACACAACAACTAAGAGAAATGGCAAGAACCAGTCAGACTGTTCGAAAGCAGGTGACTAGACCCCAGGCTGCAGTCGAGATTCCACCGGTAGGCCCCATTAGCCGGATTGGTCGGCAACTTTTGTTAGTACGTTTTATTTATAAGTATGACCTGTGCAAGGCAGTGTACCGCAACAAACTTTCAAGCCGCCAACTTCGCTTCATATCGAAGTGTTGCTGGTAGCATAAATGCTATTTAATTCGGTCTGTAATAACTCTAAAACTTTTACTTTTGCTTAATCAAATGTATGACGTTTCTGAGACTCTAACCTGTGTGTGTGTGTGTGTGTGTGTGTATGCGGTGTGAGTTTATTGTGGGGTCGATGGCTGTTTATTTATATTGTGTGCAAGAACAAGTATGATAATAATGGAAAATGGACCGTGAGCGCCTAGATCTCCGACCCCGGATCTGGGGGCGTCACAGAAATGGTATCAGAGAGAAGGTTACAGTTCTCAGAAACGATAGTAATTTAGGAAAGCAACCATAATAATACGAATAATATAACACTAATAATAATCCCATTAATACCTGGAGCTCTCATCGAGTTCACAGTCGGGTTATCGGATATAGCCCTGACTTCTAAGGCCCGTGAGGGAACTACTTCTTAAACCCTTCTTTTTGGTTAGTAACCTAGCTTATTTCCCTTGTGTAGATGGAGGATATACCAGACCCTGAGGCCTATGAGAGGGAGCATGATGAGGCACTACTGAGAGAGACTGAGGACCCTGTTGAGGATACTGATGCTGACCCTGAGCTGGGCCCCTGGATTACGATATTAGGGGATACTGATGATGAGGACCCCGAGGAGGAGCCCTTTATGGAGCCTGAGCCTGTTACCCCTTCCCCTGTGGCCACTGATGAGGAGAGTGTGCGATCCGGTGAGGACCGTGTTGTGACACCCCCGCCCTCTCCACAGTTATTGAGCCTCACTTCTTCTGATGATGATGATCCCGAGGAGGACACTTCTAGCGAGGAGGAGCGTGACCCTACCCCTGCTCCTGCTCCTGCCCCTGTTATGCCACCCCCACCACTGGACCTACCCTCGGTGTCGGGCGCTGAGCACGCCTATGTCGTGCAGTTCATGACCCGACACTTACTTTCTGCAGAGGCCCGACTTAACGAGGCGAGGAGGGTGATAGTGGAGGAGCGCGAGGCGCGCTTGAGGATCCAGGCTGAGATGAGGACTACTGTTGCTAGGAGGACTAGAGCTCGCCTCCACAGGATTGAGAGGAGGAGTCGCGAGAGGGTTCTCGGATTAGGGATCCGCGGGGGCGGAGTGATCCGGGCCAGGGATGTTAGGCGTGTTGTGCGTCGTGCATTTGCCCGAGTGAGGGCCTTGCTCCGTCGCGGTGCGGCCCCGTGATGTGTTACTGATAGCTCAGTCCCCTAGGTTCAGATGACATTAGTGTGTCGATTTTGCGGGACAGTTGACTTGTGCAGTGGCGTCCTTTCTGACCAGTGGATGAGTAGACTGACCTACATATATGTAGATGTGACTTCAGATAGTATGTATGGATGTAGCCCTACTTTTGTGTAGCCTTGACTATTCGGATTATGTACTTGTATTTGTTCCACTTTTGCTAGACTTTGACATCGGAACTATGTATTTGGCTCTAACATCCGAACTTGTGACCACCCTTGTACCGTACTTATTTAGTTTCAGTTTCCTTGATATTGTCTCAACTGCTTTACTTTCCGATGCCATGCTCTACTGTTTTGATATACAACTGTGATTATACAACTGCTACAAGCCCCAAATACAACCATGCTATTTCAAATTTACGATATGTGATTTCAAATTGTTCTCCACATTTTCCAAAATATTCCTACGATTTTTTTTCTAAAATAAACCTTTCAAAAAAAAAAAAAAAAAAAAAAAACGGTTTTAGTTATTTAAAAATTTTTGAAAATATTTCTACAGATTGCGAAGTTTCGAAATTTTGGAAATTCCTACAAATGTTTTCGAACCACGTAACGACTTCCCCTAAAAAGTTTTTACAGTTTATCGCCATCATAAGAGCACTACGACTTTCGAAATTTTAACCCTGTGTAAGGAGGAACAATACGTTCCTGACTTCTCTAAATACGGTCAAATAATTGAAAACCCTAACCCATTTTTGTCTTATTATCAGAATCATGCCACCCAGAAGAATGAACACTCGAGCTCACCCGGCCAGCTCTGAAGGCCAGGGTAGCCACCATGGGCCGGAAGGCCACCAAAACCGAGAAAGAGAGGATCAGAACCTGAGCGAGGATGAAGGTAGTGACTATAACTTGTTTGATAACTCTGAGTATGATGAAGAGGAAGCTGAAGATGATACCCTAGAGGTGGAAAACCCAAGGGGAGACCCTATGGAGCGATTCATGGACCTACTCAGGCAGAACTTGGACCGTCCCCCGGTTCAGCCACCACCCAACAATGCCAACGCCAATGCCTTTCGGAATTTCAAATCTCTGAAACCCCCTGAGTTTAAGGGAACTGCGGACCCAGTCGAGGCAAGAGCCTGGCTGAAAGAAATGGAAAAATCTTTTGAGATACTAGGAGTCGCTGAAGAGCAGAAAACTGTTTTCGCCACCTATCTGCTGAAGGGTGAGGCAAACTACTGGTGGGAAGCCAAAAAGAATTTGGAGGGAAGAGGTGTGGTGACCTGGGAGAGGTTTAGCGAGTTGTTCTTGGAAAAGTATTTCCCTAGGTTCATGGAAACACAAATGGAGCTGAAATTTTTGGAACTCAAGCAAGGTAACATGACGGTGGCCGAGTATGAGGCCAGATTTACTGAGCTGTCGAGGTTTGTGCCGGAATATGTGAACTCTGAGGTGAAGAGAGCCCGAAGGTTTCAACTGGGGCTAAAGCAATGGATTCAGAATCGTGTGGCGGTTCTTGAGCTGACAGACTATGCCACCCTGGTACAGAAAGCATCGATTGTTGAAGCTGGAGGCGAACAGATGCAGAAGGAGAGAGAGGGAAGGAAGAGGAAGTTTGATAGTCGAAAGGGGAACTCTGCGGGAGGTAGCTTTCCGAGCAAATTTAAGCGAGGAACAATGTCCCAACCCAGTGGGAACTTTGGAACCAAGAAAGCTGAAAGTTGGAGTGTGGGCCAGGGCGGCCGACCACAGGGATCATCGTACTCTACCCCACCCCGAGCCCCACTCCCGGAATGCAATAAATGTGGAAGGAAACATGCGGGCGTGTGTAATCTGCAAGATGTGAAGTGCTTCAAGTGTGGGCTGACAGGACATTATGCTAACACCTGTCGAGGAACTAGTAACAACACCAGTGCCGGAGGTAATTGCTTCAAGTGTGGGAAACCAGGGCACCGAATGAGGGAATGTATGTCCTCTGGGCCAACTGCGTCAAGAGTGAGTGGAACTGCTTCTAACAGGGCCCCTACTGCAAGAACTTTTAACATGACTGTGCAAGATGCCGTGAGGAATACGGATGTGATCGCAGGTACCCTACCACTCAACTCAGTTAATGCGAATGTTTTATTTGATTCGGGAGCCACCAAGTCTTTCATATCTCTAGATTTTGTAAGTCAGTTAGGCATTAAGACTAAACCACTGCGAGACAGACTGCAAGTAGAGATAGCTAATCATGAAATTATTCCTGTTAACCAAGTTTGTCCAGGTTGCGACCTAGAAATAGAAGGGCGACACTTTCGGGTAGATTTAATACCTTTTCAATTAGGGGAGTTTGACGTAATAATAGGTATGGATTGGTTGACAACCCATGGAGCTCAGATTGATTGCGTGAAGAAGAAAGTGAGTTTAAGACTGCCAGGGGATAAGGAAGTAGTGTTTAGTGGAAAACGACAAACCCAAAAGTTCCTGACTATGATTCAAGCTAAAAGGCTGTTACGTAAAGGATGCGAGGCCTATTTAGCCTATGTAAAGGATACCAATAAGGAGGCGCCAAACCTACAGGAAATCCCAGTCGTTAATGAGTTCGCGGACG
The DNA here is from genome assembly GCA_037693485.1 of Kitagawia praeruptora. Taxonomy (NCBI): domain Eukaryota; kingdom Viridiplantae; phylum Streptophyta; class Magnoliopsida; order Apiales; family Apiaceae; genus Kitagawia; species Kitagawia praeruptora. The sequence continues at coordinate 6,387,423 of CM075348.1, read as the reverse complement.
TATTTCCGGATGATCTTCCAGGACTACCACCTGATAGAGACATCGAGTTCGCTATAGATTTGGTTCCGGGCACGGCCCCAATTTCAAAGGCCCCGTATAGGCTAGCCCCAGTGGAGATGAAAGAGTTGGCCACCCAATTGCAAGAGCTGTTGGATAAAGGAATGATAAGACCTAGTGTGTCACCGTGGGGAGCCCCGGTGCTATTCGTGAAAAAGAAGGATGGCAGTATGAGATTATGCATAGATTACAGGGAGTTGAATAAGGTGACCATCAAGAATAAGTATCCCTTGCCCAGGATAGATGACCTGTTTGACCAATTGAAAGATGCAGTTTATTTCTCTAAGATTGATTTGCGGACCGGGTATCACCAGTTAAAGATTAAACTAGAAGATATACCAAAGACGGCCTTTCGCACCCGGTACGGACACTATGAGTTTTTAGTAATGTCGTTTGGGTTAACAAATGCACCCGCAGCTTTCATGGACTTAATGAATCGAGTCTTCAAGAAGTATCTGGACAAGTGTGTTATAGTCTTCATCGATGACATCTTAATTTATTCCAAGACGAAAGAGGAACATGCAGAGCATCTGAGGATTGTATTGGGAGCGCTAAGAGAAGAAAAGTTGTACGCTAAGTTCTCGAAGTGTGAATTTTGGTTGAAGGAAGTTCAGTTTTTGGGGCATGTGATTAGCGAACAAGGCATCCTAGTGGACCCAGCCAAAATAGAGGCTGTATCAAATTGGGAGAGACCAACCACTCCGACAGAGGTGAGAAGTTTCATAGGATTGGCCGGCTACTATAGGAGATTTGTCCAAGACTTTGCCAAGATAGCAGCCCCTTTGACCCGGCTAACTCGCAAGACCGAGAAGTTTGTGTGGACTGAGAAATGCGAAGAGAGCTTTCAAGAGTTGAAAAAGAGGTTGGTGACAGCACCAGTACTAGCCCTACCCGATGATAAGGGAGATTTTGTGATTTATAGCGACGCGTCCCATAAAGGTTTAGGGTGTGTGCTTATGCAGCACGGTAAGGTGATTGCGTATGCGTCCAGACAACTTAAAGAATATGAGATAAGATACCCCACCCATGATTTGGAATTAGCAGCGATAGTCTTTGCTTTGAAGATCTGGAGACATTATCTTTACGGAGAAAAGTGTGAAATCTACACGGATCACAAGAGCTTAAAGTACATATTCACTCAGAAAGAGTTAAACATGAGGCAGAGGAGATGGTTAGAGCTAATCAAGGATTATGATTGTGAGATTCATTATCACCCAGGGAAGGCCAACGTAGTGGCCGATGCACTTAGCCGAAAGGAGAAGCTTAAGATGATAACGTCAGTGGACGAATTGATCAAGGACCTCGAGAGGCTGGAGATTGAGGTGAGGTTGCCAGGAATCGGCCAAGAGAGTCTAATGGAAATAAAAGTCCAACCACCGCTACTGGAAAAGATTAAGTTATGCCAGGAAAAGAAGGTAGAAGAAGAAAAGAATTCGATGGAGAAAATTTTGACTGGCGAAGAAATTAGGTGTGAGAAGGACGGGAATGGAGTTATGAGGTACGCATCTAGGATATGGATCCCGAACGTTCAAGAATTGAAAGATGAGATTTTGCAGGAGGCTCATAGTTCAAGGTATTCGATTCACCCTGGAGGCACCAAGATGTATAGGGATTTGAAAGAATATTATTGGTGGCCAAACATGAAGAAGGACATAGCAGAGTGGGTAAGTAAATGCTTGACATGTCAGAGAGTGAAGGCCGAACATCAGAGGCCCAGTGGATTGTTGCAACCCTTAGAGATACCCGAGTGGAAGTGGGAACAGATTGCGATGGACTTTGTGGTCGGATTACCAAGGACCAAGACTAATCATGACGCCATTTGGGTAATTATTGATAGATTGACCAAGTCAGCACATTTTCTTCCAATCAACGAGAGATACACCGTCGACAAGCTGGTGGATATTTACTTAAAGGAGATTGTGGTTAGACATGGGGTTCCTGTGAGCATCGTATCAGATAGAGACCCAAGATTCAACTCCAGGTTCTGGAGGAGTTTTCAGGATTGTGTGGGGACTAAGTTAAACATGAGTACTGCATACCATCCCCAAACAGACGGACAGAGCGAGGGAACCATCCAGACCATCGAGGACATGTTGAGAGTATGCGCCATAGATTTCAAAGGAAGTTGGGACGACCACTTGCCATTGATCGAATTTTCCTACAACAACAGTTACCATGCGAGTATAGGCATGCCCCCATATGAAGCTTTGTACGGACGAAGATGTCGGTCTCCATTGTGTTGGGAAGAGGTAGGGGAACGGAAGATTTTAGGGCCTGAACTGGTCCAACAGACAAGAGAAACTATCGAGCTTATAAGAGGACGGCTGGTAGCGGCCCAAGACAGACAGAAGAGGTACGCGGACCAGACCCGCAAGGACAAGGAGTACGAGGTAGGAGAGTTCGTGATGTTGAAGGTATCACCGTGGAAAGGATTGATGAGATTTGGTAAGAAGGGGAAACTAAGCCCGAGATTTATTGGACCTTTTGAGATCTTGAAACGAGTTGGAAAGTTAGCCTATGAATTGGCTTTACCTCCAAGCTTACAGCAAGTACATAATGTGTTTCATGTGTCCATGCTACGACCCTATCATACCGACTTCCGACATGTGATAGAACATGATCAAGTGGATCTGCAACCAGACTTAACATATGTGGAGCAACCCGTAGAAATTATGGATAGAAAAGAACAGGTGCTGAGGAATAAGGTTGTCAAACTAGTGAGAGTCTTGTGGAGGAATCAGAATGTCGAAGAATCAACATGGGAACTAGAGAGCGCGATGCGTGAAAAGCACCCCCAACTGTTTTCAACCTGATTCCGGGACGGAATCCTTTTAAGGAGGGGAGGCTGTAAGAACCCTGATTTTTGATATTATTGGAGTAGACGGAATGAATAGTAACTTTGTTATGTAAGGGAAGTGAATCCCACCCCCATATATGAATGACGGATAAATGAAGATTTGTAATGATATTATGTTACCTTATGGAAAATAAGTGTATGTAAATGTCGACGGATTTCGCAAAATTCTATTTTATTATTTTCGTACATTTCCGGGGTATCGATAAATACGAATACTACGACAAGATCATGGTTTTATTATTTTGAGAACCAAGGAACTATATATATACTTAAAATTAGGAAGTTGGATTTTAGAAAGAATATCGAAGGAAAAACTCCACCAAAAATGTTTAAGATTTATTTAGAAAATTATGGAAATTGGAAAATACCTACTAACCATGCAAGGTGGCAAGATTTCATGCATCCCATGCAAATTCCATGCAAACCACCTAGGCTAAGATTAGAACCAAGTAGTTGGTAGCTAGTTAGAAACAAACTAAAATGCAAGAATCTAGTTAGTAGCTAGTTGGCTTACTTTTTAAAAGGAGGAGACAACAAAGTACCATGGCCATACCTCTAGCCATACTTAGGTTGTACATGCATATACTTACACTACTACATATTACCCAAGCTCATCTCACACCACTTATTCATCCAACACAAAAGAAAACAAAACAACTCCCCCCCCCCTTGTAACATTGCTCTCGGCCAAGACCTAAAGGAGAAGAAAAGAAAAATTCTTCTCCCACTTCCCATCACTCTATGTTGGTCCAGGAAAGTATTGCAGAAGGGGGGTTGAATGCAATACTAATAAATTTCAAAAAAAAAACTATTTCAACAACTTAAATAGAATTTGTGATTTACTAGTAGAAGAAATGCAAACACAAGTAAAATCAAATTCGAGGATTTCACAAAATAAATGTTTTATTTATTTTGCAAAGTTTTGCTACAACCTTAAGAACAAAATAGTTCTCAAGCTACAAAGACTCAAGAGATTACAGTTGTTGAGCTACTTATTTTACAAGTAGAGTATTCTATTTATAGAGTGATAATCTACTGTACTACCACTATCAACATGGGTTACTGAGTTGCTGTTATATTCCTTTTGCAGCTCATTCCAGAATTCATTCCCATGTGATCAACACAAAGTAACTTAAATATACTTTCCACATTTGAGCCACCCAGATCTAGCCGTATTCAATTTTGTCTGTTCTAGACTTTACAGGTTGTTCCATGTGATCTCTTGAGCTTCTGTTATAGACTTTCCAAGCTTGCTGTAAAGGTTGAATATTACAGCATGCCTGCTTCTTTTGAACATGTAGTCTGTCGTCTAATTTTGACTTAGAAAAATTCCTAAATCAAGCTGATTCTATATGACAGTATGTTTGCCACAAAGTTTGCTGTCAATGGATTACGCTTTGTTTTGACAGTATGAATTTCCCGCAGATATTACTGTCAAGAATTTAGCTTTGGTTGACAGTATGAATTCCCGCAGAGATTGCTGTCAAGAATTGTGCTTTGATTGACAGCATGTTTTTCCCGCAGAGATTGCTGTCAAGAATTCCAAACTCACTGTCGCAAACTGTATATCAAAGTTGCTGTCATTAGAATCTCCGCCAATGTTGCTGTCAAGTTGAAACTTGCTGTCGACTCCGTGAAACTTGCTGTCGACCTAGGCATCATGATGTTTCCTTGTAACCTTACTGTCAGGGCTTGACAGTAACTTTTATTCCTTCTGTCGAACTTATGTATTTCTTGAGGCTTGAACATAATCGAACTTCTTCCAAGAATTACACTTATTACATGACAGTATTTATTTAAATTACAAGAATACATTTCAGGCTATGACAGTATGTTCTACTTAGCAAAAACTAAGTATACCAATAAAACTAGTTAAGTTGTCTATTCCATCACCCATAAATCCCAACAATCTCCCCCAATTTGTTTTTATGGACAATAAGGACAAATTTACAAATATCATGCTGACAACTTAACTAACATAGATCAGAAAGAATAAACTCTTCATTTCTGACCAATGATTAAACTGAATTGTTTTCAAACAATATATCACAAAAGTTCAAAAAAAAAAAAACTTTACTTATCTTGATTTGAACTTTTCACTTTGCTCCTTTTCCCTTAGAGCTTTTCTGAGATTTTCAATTAACTCTTTTTCTTCAGGGGACTGTGCATCATCTTCATTTTCCACAATGTATTTTCTGATCATTGAGGAAGCAGTGTTTAATGTATCTCTAAGTTCCATCCAGTAAACATTTTGCTTTACGATTGATCTGAATTTTAGCACATTTCCCTCCATTTTGAATCTCCTGCCAGGAAACTGATTTAGAGTTTCCCTTCTTTGTTTGTCCAGGCTGGGATCCTCTCCTCTCCTCTGATCAAGAATCATATCAAGCTCCCAAGAACACAGTGTTTCAAGACTTTTAGTTGATCCAACCACTTGCCAGTATAATTCTTTTAACACACTGGTCTTCAATTTAGAGAAACTATCTACATAAATTTCTTCTTTGCCATACTTGATTCTCAAAGGATTGTCCAGTACACATGGCTGATAGTTGGATTCTTCACTGTTGATCTTATTGATTTTGCTGTAATTTTTCTTCATTTCAGCTTCAATCTCATCTTCTATCTGTTGACGAGATTTTTTTTTTTTTTTTTTTTTTCTTGATGCTAATTCTTCTTTGAACCTTTGCTCTGCTTCATACATCTTCATTTCATGTTCTGAATAAGGTTTCTCCATTTCTTTCCAGTTATACTCAGGAATAGGATTGTCTTCTTCATACTCCAAACCAAGGATTTGATAGACATCATCATCATTGTGAAGTGTCCAATCACCAAACTTCTCAATAAATTCAACATGCCTGGCTTCATAGTACTTGAGAACTTGATCCATGATCTTCTTTGAAACATTATCATAGGTTTGCAGTAGCTCAACCATCCTTTCCAGATTGAAGAAATCAATTCTTCGTTTTACTGTTTCAGTAGTTTGAATGAGTTTCTTGGAGATCACCTTTGATTTTGATATCTGAGTGAAGTCAGATTCCACTGTAATCAACTTTTCATTGTTTTGCCATAGAATGTACCTTGCAACTTCTTCTTTTGATCCATCAAATTCTATGGATACAGAGGTGATTGTTTCTTTGGCGTTCAGCTGCATCATTTCAAAGCTATTCATTCTTCTCCTCATGATAGGTTTCTTGAGTCCCAATCCTGTAGCTTTTCCTTCTCCTTTGTAGACAGTCTTTCCCTTTGTTGGTCTTTTTGATTTTCTCTTGATTCTTACTGTCTTGAATGATTTGACAGTAGGATCGTTGACAGGTTCTTTTATAGGACTTCTGACAATGTCTTCTTTGACAGTATCTTCAATGACTGTTACTTCATCCTTACTGACAGCATCTTTGTTGACATCCTTGACAGCATCTTTGTTGACAGTATCTTTTTCAAGATGTATACTGTCAATTTCCATTTCTTCTTGATTTCCTTTCAATGCTTCAAGTACTTCTTCCTCTTTCTTTTCATCAACTTTCTTGCTTGAGCTAGAATTTTCAGAAATTTCCTTTGATTCTGCTTCTTTGACTTGAGTTTGCTCTTTTGAAGAGTCTCTCAGTTCTATTCTCTTAGGTCCTCCAGCTTCACCTCCATCCTGATTGTCATCATCATCTTTTTCCAAGGTGTCATCAAAAATGCAGTTTCCACCTTGAGCATTTCTTCTTGAATTTGCTTTGGCAATGAGCTTTTTAATTCTAGCACTGTACTCCATGTTTCTCTTTGCCAAAATCTTGTGAATATCTTTAACTGCCTTAATCCTTTCCTTGGTGATGGATGCATTCAGTAATACCTTAAGTACATCCATGATGACTTTGCTTTGTAGAGACGTTTTGCCTTCAAGAGTTAAGAATCCAAGACCTTTAGTTCCTTTGGCTGTTGTCTGTTTAAAGCTTACACCATATGGCTGGAGACTTACTTCTGGAAGTTTGTTGTTGACCATTGTGCCCAGTTGCATATAGAGACTTTCATCAAAGATGGTAGAGTTTTTCTTCACTAGAATCCCAAGGATATATTGCACTCTGGCAGAGAAAGTTTCCAACAGTTGAGTTGTTATGAATATTGAATGCCCACTTTTCAGATACACATCAACTGCCCACCTCTTCTCTGAGCTAATCTTTACTGACAGATTTACAATCTTTTCTCTCAAAGCTTCTGCCAACTTAGCAGGTTTTCCTTTAGACACTGTGATTGCTTCATTCACCAGATTGTTGAATTCCTCATCCTTATTATTCAAGGTGCTCTCCATGTGGCTTACTGTTATTAAGTCAGCTTCTTCTTGGGAATATGTACTTCCATCAGTCCAAGTGATAGGCTCTGAAGAAAACACATATTCAGGCAACTTGTCTTTGCCTTTACCCATCCTATTTGATTCCTCTTTTTCTCTCCATAGCCTCTCCAATGTGGATTCTTTCTTCTCAGGAACTGGTTCATTGATTTTGATTGAGGATGCTCTATTTCCTTGTATTTGACTTAATACCTCCTTGGATACTAGCATTTGTTCCCCATCTACTTCAGCTTCAAAAAGCTCCTCAGTTCCAGAGGCTATTCCTACTTTCTCTTGCTCCCCCTTACTCCTTTGCTCCCCCTGTCTTTTAGCTTCCCCTTGTAACTCCTCCTTTCTTTCTGGTTGCTCAGCCTCTTTCTGATCTTTTCCTTTCTCCCCCTTAGTTAAGTTTGCAGCATGAAGTAATGAAGAGAGTGACAGTAGTGTGGCTTGAATTTCAGCAAAACCAGTCTTCACAGTAGATGACAGGTTGTCCAGTTTGCTTTCCATTGTAGCACATCGATTCTCCAGTGCTTGGAGCCTGTCATTTGAGGATGCAGAAGGACCACCAGACCTAAGCCTTTTAGGAGGTAAGGGATAAGTCTGGGGCATGGAGGCTGTTGGGGTTCTCACACTCTCAGTGTTTTTATAGATGATCTCATCATCTCTCACAAAAATTCCCTCAAGGCCTAATGCCTTTTCTGTATTGGCTCCCTCAAATTCACTCTGGACATGCTCAAGTCCCTCTCCTTTTGCCAGCACATTTGGCTGCCTCTCATTTTTAGTCTCACCTCTCTGTTCTTTTATCTCTCTTTGATGTTTCACTCCCTCACTCATCCTAGATGCAATAGTATGAGCAGTACTAACATGCAAAAGAGTAGATTTTACCTTGAAGGCCTTTGAAAGGGGCAAGTCATCATCAGAGATATCTTCCACTAATCCTTCTTGTAGTTGTGGTTGAACAGGGATGACAGCATCTTTTGAAGGACTTTTGACAGTATCTTTTGGTGGAATGGTACTGTCACTTGAATGTTTGACAGCACCTTCTGATTTGTCATTGACAGCATCTTTGGCTGTGACAGCAACTTCCCTAGGGTAAGATGCTTTAAGGGAATCGATCAAGATGCTGGCTGTTTCAATTTCTGACAAATTTGCATCTTGATCTAATCCAGTGTTTGATGGAGTGGTATCCATTTCACTTTGAGAAATGGGTTCTTGTGGACCACTAGATGGGGGCTCATCCATGATTTGAGATGGATGATCAACACCTGAGGGGTTGGTACTGTCCCCCTCTCTAGGTTGATTAGAAGAAACAACAGATGTGGGAATGAAAGAAGAAGATTGAATTTCAGATTGATTAATTGGCTGTTCTACAGAAAACGATTGTGGAACATCAATAGTATGAGTGAATTCCTCACTGTGCTCTATCTCAATGTGTGTATCTTCAAATACAGGTTCCTCAAGAGTGAATTCTTGAGTTTGTGCAGACTCTTTACAAGGTGCCTTGGGAGACAGGCCAATTTCAATAGATGTCCCTTGTTGAGAAGAAACACCTAGAGGTGAGTTCATTTCCCTATCATCCTCTACAGTCTTTTGGGAAACTGTAGGGTGGCTGACAGTAATCTTGGCCCTTCTAGCTCTCTTCTTCTTAGGCTCAGAAGGGGCTACTGTGGGTTCTTTTTCACTACCAACCTTATTTGCTGCACTAGGTGCAGTGACTCCCTCTTGACTCTCAACTTGTTCACCAGTTGCACTCTCTAGGGTTCTTTTCTTGGATTCCTGTTTGGCCATTTTAAGGGCTTTTGGTAGTCTAGAGTCCCTAGGTGGAATGTATGGTGTGGAATGTGGGTTAACTGAATTTGGGTCTAATTCAGCTTCATTCTCTATTGTGAAAACAGTGTAACCTGTTGGAAATGGAAAATCAAGGTTGGGCACTTGATTTACCATGTGTTGTGTGAAACATAGTGGAATATGTACATTCAAATTCTGTGTGTTAAGAGATGTGTGAGTGTTTTTCTTTAAAACAGGACATTCTTCAAAATCAGAATTGTCCTCAATATTTCCACAAATACTATTAATACACATAGTTAAAAAGCGAGGATAGATGGATACCTTCTTGCCTATTGCGCCTTTCAACTGTGTCATTATCAGTTTTCCAATGTTCACCTTGTATCCATGAACTAATGAATGAGTGAGCTTCTTGATATATGATGGTATTCCATTCCATCCTGTAGTCTTGGTAGAGAATACCTTCACCATTACATCAAAAATCATACTCCACTCTTTTCTTAGAAATTTCCTGTCCATTTCTCCTGTTTGATACCACTTATCAGAAGTTTCTTCAAGTTTAGAACCAGAGTACCCAATCTTCAGAAAGAACTTCTTCAGGGTATCATCAGTTGCTAGTTCCGTAAAGCTTTCTTCACTGGTCAACACAATGCCCAAAGCCTCATTGATGTTCTTTACTGTAAGAGAATAACTTGCATCATCTATATTGAACTTAATTGATTCATTCTCTCCAGTTCCTTGAGCACTTGCTGATTTCCAGAATTTTTCAATTCTAACAGTATCAATTTTGGGGGAAGAGGTTATTGCATGACCTAGGTAGGATTTATTCAAGAACGAAATAAGTCCTTTGAAGTTTTCACCAGCATCACTAGGAGAAAAGATACCAGCAAAATTGGTTTGAGCAATGCTTTGTTTAGGTGCCATTGTTTTTGAAATATGAGAGAGAAAAATGCGGTTTTTGGATGCAGAAGGTTGAGAGGTTTTTGCAAATGAAAGTGATAGTAGATTAAACGGTAGATTCAGTTTCTAATATGAATCGATTTAACCTCTCTTAATTGAACGTGTGATAATGATATTACCCATTAACTCCACTTGCTATATTACGTGGCAGTTGCTATTAGATTGTGGATTGGTGAAAAGAAATATACGTATGTATATATATATAAAAATTAATATATATATATCTTTCCACTATCTTTGACAGCAACTTCTCGTGACAGCAACTTTCATTGACAGTAACCTGTGCGCTTTTCTTTCTCTACCAATTCTGACAGCAATTTCTTGTGACAGCAACTTTCATTGACAGCAACTTGTGCGCTAACAATATTTCTGTCAATCAGCTTCATGAGTGACAGTAAGTTTTATCTGACAGTAAACTTATCATAAGATTATGCTGTCAGTCACTGTTCACACATAACTTAAGTTAAGGACACATGATTTCTTAAAATCATTTTAAGACAGACATGTAAAACTATTTTAGCATAGTCATAGCAAGCATGATATCTAAAAATCCTTTTAGCATAGTCATAGCAAACATGATATCTAAAAATCCTTTTAGCATAGTCATAGCAAACATGATATCTAAAAATCCTTTTAGCATAGTCATAGCAAACATGTTGTCTGAACAAGTATCACAATGTACCTTAACTTCTCATGACAGTACCTTCTTGTAACAGTACCTTTAAAAGTTTCTGTCATGAGCTTCAACTACTTAGAATTGATAAACCAGTTAGATTATCATACCTGATTTAGCATTCCCAATTCACTCACCAACCTGATAAATGTTGCTTCATCCAGTGGCTTGGTGAATATATCTGCAAGTTGCTTATCTGTTGGAACATAAACCAATTTTACATCTCCTTTTTCAACATGCTCCCTGATGAAATGATGCCTGATATCAATGTGCTTTGTTCTGGAGTGTTGAACTGGATTGTCTGATATGGCTATGGCACTAGTGTTGTCACAGTAGATAGGAATATTTGACAACTTTAGTCCATAATCCAATAATTGATTCTTCATCCAAAGTATTTGTGCACAGCAACTTCCAGCTGCAATATATTCAGCTTCTGCAGTTGATGTAGAAACTGAGTGTTGCTTCTTACTGAACCATGACACCAATCTCCCCCCAAGAAATTGACAGCTTCCTGTAGTACTTTTTCTGTCAATTTTGCAGCCAGCATAGTCTGAATCAGAATATCCAATTAAATCAAATCCAGTTTCCTTAGGATACCAAAGACCTAGATTTGGGGTGCCTTTGAGATATCTAAAGATTCTTTTAATTGCAACTAAGTGTGATTCTTTTGGATCAGCTTGAAACCTTGCACAGAGACATGTAGCAAACATTATATCTGGTCTGCTTGCTGTTAAGTACAGCAATGATCCTATCATGCCTCTGTAGGTACTAGAATCCACTTTCTTGCCTTTAGGATCTAACTCTAATTTGGTGGCTGTTGAGATAGGTGTCTTGGCAGGTGATGAATCTTCTAAGTTAAACTTCTTGAGAAGCTCTTTGACATACTTAGATTGACAGATGAAGATTCCTTCCTTCTTCTGATAGATTTGAAGACCAAGAAAGAATGCTAATTCTCCCATCATGCTCATTTCATACTTGTTTCTCATTAGAGATGAGAACTTTTCACACAATTTTTCATTTGTTGAGCCAAAGATTATGTCATCAACATATATCTGCACAAGAATGATGTCTTTGCCATGGTATTTATAGAATAAAGTTTTATCCACCATACCTCTTATAAATTGATTTTCCAGGAGAAAAGTGGATAAAGTGTCATACCAGGCTCTTGGTGCTTGCTTTAAGCCATATAGAGCCTTGAACAGCTTGTAGACAAAATTATGCAGTTTGTCATTTTCAAATCCAGGAGGCTGTTCAACATACACTTCTTCTTCTAATTCTCCATTTAGAAAGGCACTTTTAACATCCATTTGAAATACCTTGAATTTGCAGTGTGCAGCAAAGGCTAAGAAAATTCTTATGGCTTCAAGTCTGGCAACAGGAGCAAATGTTTCATCATAATCTATCCCTTCCTGTTGACAGTAACCTTTGGCCACTAGCCTTGCCTTATTTCTTGTCACATTTCCACTCTCATCTATCTTGTTTCTGAAAACCCATTTTGTCTCAATGACTGATTTTCCTTTTGGCCTTGGAACTAGTTTCCAAACATTGTTTCTTTCAAATTGATTGAGCTCCTCTTGCATGGCCATCACCCAATCAGAATCCAACAATGCTTCTTCAACTATTTTTGGTTCCATTTGAGATAAGAAACATGAAAACATGCTTTCAGCAGAGATATTCCTCCTTGTCCTTACACCAGTAGTGGGATCTCCAATAATTAGATTACTGGTATGATCTCTGTTCCACTTTGTTGATTGAGGCAAGCTACTTGTTTGATGAGATTGTCTTTCATCAATATGAGGATTTGATTCTCCACCATTTTCATTATTCTGCTCATTTAACTCAAATTCTCCAGTCTCACATTCTTGTTGATTGATGCCTGAAATTGTCTGTGATTGAGCTGAAGTTTGATTTAGATTATGACTATTGACAGATTCTTTCTCATATCTCATTGATTGAATGAGACTTGGTTCTTCATCAACATATTCTTCCTTTTCCAAGTATCCTTGATTTTCAAATCTGAAGGGTTGCATTTGACCATCCTCATGTAGCCCTGGAAACTTGGTTTCATCAAACGTGACATTGACACTTTCTTCAATTGTTTTGTGCTCCATGATATAGACTCTGTAGGCAGTCCTTTCTATCCCATATCCCATGAAAATGCCTTCATATGCTTTAGTATCAAACTTGCCTTTTCTTTCATGGTTGTCTTTCATCAAAAAGCACTTGCTTCCAAAAATATGAAAGTACTTGACAGTAGGCTTCTTTCCTGTCAAAAGATAGTAAGGAGCATTGCCATGAGCCTTGTTGATTAGTGTTCTGTTCTGTGTGTAACAAGCAGTGTTGATGGCTTCTGCCCAGAAATATGTTGGTAACTTAGCATTACTCAACATAGTCCTTGCAGCTTCAATAAGAGTCCTATTTTTCCTTTCTACTACTCCATTTTGCTGTGGAGTTCTTGCAGCAGAGAATTGTTGAACAATTCCTTGATCTTTGCAGAAGTTTCCAAGTGTAGCATTTCTGAATTCAGTTCCATTGTCACTTCTTAGAAATTGAACTTTTGCTTCAGGGGTCCTGTCAAGTACCCTTATGTGATCAATGATTTCTTGAGCAGCTTCATCCTTTGATTCTAAAAATTTCACCCAAGTGTACCTAGAATAGTCATCTATCATGACCAGTGCATATCTTTTTCTGGATAGTGATTGAACATTCACTGGTCCAAAAAGATCCATGTGAATCAACTTGAGTGCTTCAGTGTTAGTGTTGACTTGCTTTGATTTATGCATTGCTTTCCTCAATTTTCCCATTTGACAATCTTCACACAATCCTTCTTGACAGAATTCCTGTTGAGGTAGTCCTCTCACCAATTCCTTCTTCATCAGCATGTTCATTGTTTTGAAATTGAGATGAGAAAATTTCTTGTGCCAAAGCATGCTATCTTCAACACTTGCTTTGCTGTAGAAGCAAAATATTCTTTCCTCATTTGTTGAGTTTAAGTCTGCAACAAATAGGCTTCCTTTCCTTACTCCTTTCAGAGATAGGCTTCTATCCTTCTTGTGGTGAATTGAACATTCCATCATGCCAAAATTTACTTTGAAACCTTTGTCAGTGAATTGACTGACACTGAGCAGATTATGCTTCAAACCTTCCACAAGAGAAATTTCTTCAATAACAACATTTCCAACTTTTAAACAGCCATATCCCACAGTGTAACCTTTGCTGTTGTCTCCAAAGGTTATTGTTGGGCCAGCCTTCTCAACATATTGTGATAGCAGGGATATATCACCAGTCATGTGTTTGGAGCATCCACTGTCGATTATCCACATGACCTGTTTACCTTTCTTTCCCTGCAAGTCAGAAAGAGTTTAATTTGCATTTGGTACCCAAGTCTTGTTGGGTCCTGATTTGACGAGGTTGATGCTTCTTCATCCTCTCTAGCCATCAAGGCTAAATTCACAAATTCCTCTTCTTCTTCATTATCAGATTCATCCCAGCATTTTCCTTCAGCCACATAGGCTTTTCCTTGTCCTTTCTTAAATTGACTCCCAGTTCCTCTCTCCATTCTTTGTATTTGTTTTGGTCTTTTGCATTCAGTAGCAAAGTGACCAAGTTCATTGCAATTGTAGCATCTAAACTTTGACCTATCTACCATTCCTGTTTTGTATCCTCCCTTGGTGCCAGTAGCATATTTTGATGAGCTTCCTTGGTTATACTTTGGAAATTGACCTTGAGGCTTATATGGCTTGTTCCTCCTGAACCTTATATTTTTGAATTTTCTTGCCATAAAAGCCATGGTTGGATTATCCATTTTCTCCATTTCTTCTAGAGTGAAGAATTCTTCATCTTCAACATCTTCTAGTTGAAGGACAACCTTTTCTTCATCTTCAACCACCTCTTCAATTTTCACAGATGAAAATTGAGATTGTTGATCATTTTGAATTTGCTCACTTGCTTGAAAATATGAGGGTCCTTGAGCAACTAGAGCACCAGCCATGTTTGCCATCAATCCTTTGGATCCACTTTGTATAGCTTTCTTTTGATAATATTCAAGTTCATAAGATTTTAGAACTCCATACAATGTTTCAAGAGAAACAGAATTTAAGTCTCTCCCTTCTCTTATGGCTGTTACTCTGTGCTCAAGATGTTCTGGAAGAGTTAGCAGAAACTTGATATTGACTTCCTTCTTTTCATAAAACTTTCCATGAATTTGAAGGTCAGCTATCAGTTTGCTAAATCTTTCAAACATGTGAGTTAGATCTTCTCCATGCTTGCCCATAAACGCTTCATATTGTGACACCAATATTTGTTTTTGATTTTCTCTGACCTCTTCACTTCCTTCACATAACAGTTCTATCTTTTTCCACATATCCCTGGCAGAGTTGCATGCTATTATATTTCCACTCATAGCTTTATCCAGGGTAAGTGCATCTAGTAGAATGAGTTGCAGATGATCATCCAGTGCTACCTTTTCTTTTTCTGAGTCATTATACTCAGACGGCTTCTTAGCAACCCAATGAGCTGGGATTACTACATCATTCACTGTAGCAGCTGGAATTTCCTTTTGAGGAATGAAAGGGCCATTTTCCAGAATACCTAGGAATAGTGGGTTCTGACCTTTGATAAATAACATAATCTTCTTTTTCCATATGTTGTAGTTTTCCTTATCAAAAGCTGGAATCTTGATATTACTTGACCTTTGAATACTTGCCATTTGGATCTCAGATATGTGTATTAATCTGTTAGCTCTGATACCAGTTGTTGGTCCAGGAAAGTATTGCAGAAGGGGGGTTGAATGCAATACTAATAAATTTCAAAAAAAAAACTATTTCAACAACTTAAATAGAATTTGTGATTTACTAGTAGAAGAAATGCAAACACAAGTAAAATCAAATTCGAGGATTTCACAAAATAAATGTTTTATTTATTTTGCAAAGTTTTGCTACAACCTTAAGAACAAAATAGTTCTCAAGCTACAAAGACTCAAGAGATTACAGTTGTTGAGCTACTTATTTTACAAGTAGAGTATTCTATTTATAGAGTGATAATCTACTGTACTACCACTATCAACATGGGTTACTGAGTTGCTGTTATATTCCTTTTGCAGCTCATTCCAGAATTCATTCCCATGTGATCAACACAAAGTAACTTAAATATACTTTCCACATTTGAGCCACCCAGATCTAGCCGTATTCAATTTTGTCTGTTCTAGACTTTACAGGTTGTTCCATGTGATCTCTTGAGCTTCTGTTATAGACTTTCCAAGCTTGCTGTAAAGGTTGAATATTACAGCATGCCTGCTTCTTTTGAACATGTAGTCTGTCGTCTAATTTTGACTTAGAAAAATTCCTAAATCAAGCTGATTCTATATGACAGTATGTTTGCCACAAAGTTTGCTGTCAATGGATTACGCTTTGTTTTGACAGTATGAATTTCCCGCAGATATTACTGTCAAGAATTTAGCTTTGGTTGACAGTATGAATTCCCGCAGAGATTGCTGTCAAGAATTGTGCTTTGATTGACAGCATGTTTTTCCCGCAGAGATTGCTGTCAAGAATTCCAAACTCACTGTCGCAAACTGTATATCAAAGTTGCTGTCATTAGAATCTCCGCCAATGTTGCTGTCAAGTTGAAACTTGATGTCGACTCCGTGAAACTTGCTGTCGACCTAGGCATCATGATGTTTCCTTGTAACCTTACTGTCAGGGCTTGACAGTAACTTTTATTCCTTCTGTCGAACTTATGTATTTCTTGAGGCTTGAACATAATCGAACTTCTTCCAAGAATTACACTTATTACATGACAGTATTTATTTAAATTACAAGAATACATTTCAGGCTATGACAGTATGTTCTACTTAGCAAAAACTAAGTATACCAATAAAACTAGTTAAGTTGTCTATTCCATCACCCATAAATCCCAACACTCTAAATTCAAGACAAAAATCCTAGGTACTCTACATCATATAAGAAAGGTATGCTATGAATTTCAACCCTTTTCATCCATTAGTTTTCTAGTTATAAATTCTTAAAGTTCTAGGTGAATAGTAACTCTTATTGTTCTTGTTTTTGGATCTTGAAGATTAAGCCATAGATTGATCAACCAAGGTGTTTGGAGAGTATTTCAAGCTTTGTTAAGTTACTAAGAGCTTCAAGGAAGGTATAAATTCTAACCCTTAGTAGCCATGGCAAGAACATTGCTTAGTATTAGTAGATCTAAAAGATTGGTGCACAAAAGTGTTGATTATAGTTTGATTTATGAAAAATCATGGATGTTGATGGTTATTGTCATATTGAAAATTATTTTTATGTGGTATGAGGTCCCATAAGTGTATGAGAATTTTGTTGGGAAATTGTGATGATTTTTGGAGTTGGTGGAATTTTGAGAAGAGACATGACTTGTAGTAAAGGAGTTGTTGGACAATCTGCACTGACCCCTTTTTGAAACTGTGATTCGGAACCCTTAAACTGATCCCCTGAACACCTACCTTATATTTTTGGAAAGGTCTTGATCTGTAGTTTCTGGATATGTAAGGCTCATAGCTAGGTGATGTATAGATTTTAAGTTATAGCCGAAAGAGTGAGTTGTGTTTCTGGACTATGGACTGCACTAAGTGACCCTCTTGTGGTCCTTGTTTAAACACCTTAAAAATTATTTGGGATCATGGAAAAATTAGAGAAGCTAGGAAATACAGTGGTGAAGGCTACCCAAAAAGAATTGGATTAAAATATGAATTTTTGGATTTTATAAAAATGATATAGTAAAATTCGCGCAAGGGAAAAAGTCGATTAGTGGACCAAAATTCTAAGTTAATGATTATGATTCGAGCGTGGTAATTAAATTAGGTCGAATAAGTGACGATCGTGATCGAGTGATGACATGAACCTATAGTGGGGCTAGAGAGTCATAAGACGGAATTATTAAGTTAATTTCGTACCCCCCCTAAACCCCGTAATTAAAGAGATATTGTTAAGGTACTAACGAACGATTATTGTTTATGTATAGATCGTTCGAATTCACACGCTCGACCACCCCAACCAAACCAAGGCAAGTTTACTTTTCAAAACTTATACATATACAAGGATTTTCACTGTTGTGTTTGTAGTTTTCAAATTATATCAAATGCTATGTTTATCGAAGTATTGATGCAATTGAAATTGAACAAGTACATGTATGCTTTGACCCCTTGAACTTAGAGTGAAATGTTTTCTTCGGACAACGACTCTAGCAATAGAGGTCGTAGCGGTCCGTATATACTATTGACCGGGGAGCGGTATATTATTATATCGTATCTATATTGCGAAAACCCGAAGGGTCATTCGGGTGGTATCGTATATTCAAATAACTATTATTATATCTTCGTAAATACTCGAAACCCTATCTTGGATTGAAAGTTTATTTTATTAAATAATTATGTTATCAATTATTGATATTAAATCTTAAAATATCATTTATTAATTATTGTTCATTATTTTAAAAACAAAGTTAATCCAAGATACCTTTTAATACTTTCAAACTCGAACTTTTTCGAACTCAAAACCTTTTCGAAAACCCCCGGTCAGGATTTTGCTTCTTGTATGATTTCAAGAATTATCGGTCGACTGATGTCGAACCACAACTACTCTGTTTTCAATCAAAATCTGGTTTTAAAAAGAAAAAGAAAAAGGGGACTCTGGCAGGTGTGGGAATCGTTGACGAACGATTCCCGGGATGTGTAAGCGGCCGTGAGCCAGGCGGTCCATCACTTATTATTCCGGCCCAGGTGTTGCCGAAGGATGATTACGGATGTAGTTTTCATCAAGGGTGATTACGGATGTATTTTTCACTCAGGGATAGTTACGGATGTAGTTTCTATCCTTCTACCGGTAGAGAAGACCCGCGGATTATTGGACTCGGATGTGGCGACTGATCATCGTCAATCCTTGTCAGGTTTTTATGTTTTCTTCCAGTCCCATCCTCCACTTTGGAAAAATGCTTTGACACTGCATCTTAGGCCTATGTGCCAGTTGCCGATAGTGTCCTATTTTGATGAGAAAGATGTTGACTTTATGCAGTAGCTAGAACTGCAAGGTTATTTTGAAAACAAGGGCACGTACTGGTGCACCTTTGAAATTTACCAATAATGACAAGTGATTCTATAACTGATCGATACAACGAGTTTAATGACTATTATACATATGGAATGTTATATTGCTTATCTTATACATATATTCTTGCTGAGCCATAGTTGCTCACTCTTGCTTGTTTTCAAATTTTACAAACACAACAGCTAAGAGAAATGGCAAGAACCAGTCAGACTGTTCGAAAGCAGGTGACTAGACCCCAGGCTGCAGTCGAGATTCCACCGGTAGGCCCCATTAGCCGGATTGGTCGGCAACTTCTGTTAGTACGTTTTATTTATAAGTATGACCTGTGCAAGGCAGTGTACCGCAACAAACTTTCAAGCCGCCAACTTCGCTTCATATCGAAGTGTTGCTGGTAGCATAAATGCTATTTAATTCGGTCTGTAATAACTCTAAAACTTTTACTTTTGCTTAATCAAATGTATGACGTTTCTGAGACTCTAACCTGTGTGTGTGTGTGTGTGTATGCGGTGTGAGTTTATTGTGGGGTCGATGGCTGTTTATTTATATTGTGTGCAAGAACAAGTATGATAATAATGGAAAATGGACCGTGAGCGCCTAGATCTCCGACCCCGGATCTGGGGGCGTCACAATCAATCAACCATTCATTTGATAGATAAGTGGAAAATAGTACAGGGTTGTAGGTAACATACCGGTCCACGTTGATTTCAGAAGCCAAAGCCTCACCAACAACCATGTTCGCTACAGGCCCACTTGAGGTTCCAAGCACAGCATTCGCTTGAGCTACCGCCTCGGCTTTCTTCTCTTTCTTTGTCGGGCAGTCCTTACTCCAATGCCCAACCTGCCCACAAGACCAACATGGTTTGTTTGCTTTTGGTTTCTTGGCCTTATCCTTGTCATTCTTAGGTTTATTACTATTACCCTTCTTAGAGACATCCTTCCTTTTCTGTCCTACAGTTGCTACATTCACCTTCGAGCTTCCATGCTCAGTTGGCATCACATGTCCCTGTTTGGACTTGTGTTGTTCTTGCACCGAGATGTCCAGCATAAGGTTGGTCCAGGTGATCACTCCTTTCTTTCTTTTCAGGGAGAGGTGGTTGTAATATGTTAGTTATCATTGCCTCGTCTTGATCCTCAGAGTGAAGAATATGAACTAGAAGTTCATTTATTTGTTGCCAAACATATATATGCTGACCTAAAAGAATGGCTATATTACATATACCAGCTACACATGCTCCAAATAAATATGTCCCAGAAGGACAACCTCAAGAAGCTAATGTGTCTAAAGAACGCCTGAAGTGTGATAGACCAGAGGGTTCCATAACAAAACTATATATTTCCTTAAAAGTAAAACAGAGCAGTGATTGATGATGGCTAAATCGAATAATGGATAACTTTTTATTTATCTCCGGAAGAGATTTTAGACATGCAAAATATGATGAAGGTACATGAAAAATTGTGAGATCTCAATACATTGTGTCATGTCCAGGATAAAATGGAACCATTAATCAAATCGACGTCGATAATATGATTTTTAATACTTGAGGTTATGAATTATGACGAGGATCAGAAAATAATCCGTTTTGAATCTAGACAAGATTGGCCAAAGATATAAAGAAAATGATTAAATCGAGGCAAAATCTCTTAGAAAGAAAAAATTGCTTGGACCAGAAGTCCGCACACCTGAAGTTGTGAATGTGGCACAGTATAAGAGATATTATCTCTTAAAAGTAGAGAAATATTTTTGGAATTGCAGTTTACACACCTAAAGATGTCATGTCAGCGGGATATGAGTAGATATACGTGTGGAAACGAAAGAAATTATTTACAAAAGATAAACTCCCGTAGTTGTACAATGATCTTGTATTGATTACGAAGAGATATTATCTTGTGCTGGATATAATTATATGATGTGTAAAAGTCTTGAAATATAAGATTGAGTATATGTACATTTTACAAGACCCACTTGACATAATTCTGGAAGGATATAAACTGCTGGAAGCAATGAATCAAATTCTCGAGAACTAATCCTATCAAATTATAAATGGATATGGACCAGAAGTCCAACATTAAATTATTCCGGAATGAGATGTTTTATAAATTTTAAGATAATAGGTGACAACTCATAAAAATCTCTGGCCAGAGTGGATGAAAATTAGAATGTGTTTCTAATTGACATTCGTATGAGTTTCACCTCGTAAATAAAATACACTGAGATTATTTGTTTGTTTTTTAAGCTGTGAAGTTTATCTATTACTCTAGAATTTTTTTTTTGAATCAATACACATTTTGTGGGAGAAACATAACTTCTTCCGTGAAGGAAGATTAGTCACCATTGTGAGAACTTGAAAAGAAAATTATTGGTCCTGAAGTACCACATAATGCAGTAAGATACTAATTTATCTTGCTAATTGTACATGTCCCGATATAATTAATAAATTTACTAGAAGATTTTAAAGCATGTCCTTGGACCGAGAATCTTAAAGGTACATAAAGAAAAATTTGATCTCCACTAACCTAAGGGTTTAAATTGATTTTGCAGGAACAAAGTGTTTACTCCGATTCTCATAATTTTGATCTCATATTGAATATGTACTAACATATGATGGAGATATTATTATTTTGCATGCTATGAAGTTGACGATTACAGGCACTTATTGAAATGATTGTAATTCTAGCAACTCATGAGGATGGTTGTATTGGAGATTCGATATAGCACAACAATATGCGGTTTTTCAGGATTGAAGCTCTACAAACTTTATAATGTGCTGGCTACACAACTCAACAAAGAATACACTAAAGATTTATTGGTCAAGGCATTACAAATAACTACATCTGAGAAGTTTTTAACCTCATCTACTCAAAAATGTTGCGAAATATTATCATGAGGGGGAGACTACGCGCGCTGCACTCTATTTTCCTTAACCATGGTTTTTCCCATAGGGCTTTCCTGGTAAGGTTTTTAATGAGGCAGCTTCACGTGCACATTATGGAATAATGTTCTTGTTTCCTTCACTTGATTTTTAACCCATAGGGTTTTTCCAGTAAGGCTGCAACGAGATATTATTTCATATAATGGACATCCAAGGGGGAGTGTTATAAATAATATATTTATGTGGATGTCCTTTAACTTTTCATTTCTAGACTTTTGACTTTTCAAATCTAGACCTTTAGCTTTCCAACTTCTTGTAAGAGCAAGGCCAATGGTTGTGCTAAATTAGATGGATCTATTGCTATAATATAACATCAAAAAGTGGTTTTTGGTGCTAAAATAACAACACGCCTTCAATGGTTTGTGCTATATCTTTTTATATTCCCTACTCACTTTTTACCTTTTTGTGCTATATTTTGAAATGATTTCCCTCATTTTTATATTCCTCACTCACTTTTTACCTTTTTGGGGTGTTTTAAAATATAACTCAATGCTATAGTTTATGCTATATATAGCACAAATTATAGCATTGTGTTATTTTAGCATAAACTATAAAACACCATTGGATATCAATATTTTGTATTTGGTGCTATAATATAGATATAGCACACCATTTGCCTTGCCCTAACTCTTATCATATAAAGCCTATAAATAGGCATTGATCTTAAGGATGTAAAGACACTAAAATATGAATAAAGAATGATCTTCTTTCTCTCTTTCTTTCTCTAGTTCTCTTTATATATATATATATATATATATATATATATATATATATATATATATATATATATATATATATTATAACACTACACAGAATTTCGATCTATAGGCTAGTTTTGTCTAAGAAAAACATTATAATTTTGAAAAATTGGTGCTCGGGATTCATTTTTTCAGAAAATACTCTTCATCTTTTTTTAATGTTTTTACATCATTATCAAGTGCCGAAAAAATGTTAGAAATTGAAAATGTAAGAATTTTCATTATGTTTAAGTTGACAAGAATATTTTTTAAAGAAAAAAAAAAAGTTGACATGGAGGTTGTGTATCGTGTTTTTAAAATAGTAAGGATGTGTTTCTTTTTGAATAATGCTAGGGAACCAAAAAATTATTACCAATTTTTTTTTCAAAATGAGGTGGCAAACACATGGTGGGTTTTAATTGGATGGCTAATGTGAATGGAGGGGGTCCATTTACATTATTATCTCCATAACCAATCATAGAAAGACATGTGTCATTTTGGCAACTTTTTTGGGAACAATTTTGGGTTCCCTAGTATTTCTCTTTTTTTATCTACATTTTGAGGTGACAAAAGTTTTAATTTTTGTGTTAAAAATTATCTTAAGATTTTCGCTCTCGGACTAATCAGTAATTATACGATACCTTTGTCAAATAAAATTAATGATTTTAAGGTTACTGAAATCATATAGCATTCAATCTAGTTCCCGGAGATTATACAACAGTGCTTACAGGAACACGAAAGAATCATGAATTATTATTCGGACCATCGATAACGAATCATGACTATGCTTCTGATTTTTTTTGCCAGAAAATAAAGCGATTTTCATTCAATAAATCATAACACAACCGGGACAAACCCACCGACTGCTGATACAACCAGGTTGGAAAACAAATAATAAACTAAAAACAATTAGCTAATTTGTTTCCTGATCGTTTAACACATAGAAATTAAAAATTCTTGAAATTAAAAATGAAATCGAAGACATCCCAAGCGATCCAAACTGCACAAACATCCCTGAAAATAGCAGCATCACAATTGACCTTATCACATAACAACCATTATTAGCCCAATATTCAGAAGCCCCAATTGAATAAACTGAGGTTAGAGGAACGACACCCCAGCTATCTACATACCGGATACCAACTATAGACATGCCAAAAGTGAAAACTCCCAAAGCATGAACAATATTTGGTTGTGAAAGGTGAGCTCTTGCAATCATCGCCACCGCCCCATCTTCGATGCAGCCTTTCCTTATCCCCAAAAATATCAACAAAATCATTTTCAACAGATCCAACACCAGACAACCCCAAACATGACTAATTAAGAACATAACAAAACACTCCAAACGGAGAGACAAAACACACACTCCAAAAGGAGAGACACACAAACACCCTAAAGATTGGGTTTTATTGAAAGGAAATCAACGAAATCGAAAGAAAACTAAAAGATTGGGGCTTTCTACCGGAGAAAATCCGGTAGAAGCCCCTCGATTAACTTGAAAAAAACTGAGGGGATGCGACTCTTATTAGGGTTGGGCCAGAGAAAACATGTGTGACTATGGTTCTGATTAAGTAGAACTATTAAGAGCATCCAAGAACTCCTCATCACATTCCAAACCGCTCATTATATCTGGATTCAGCCAAATGCTTATATCGATACTTCCTTCGCCTTCACGCCCTTGATACAATGTCACTCTTCCGTCAAACTTGTTAGCATATCCACTAAGAACTGCCACAGGCTTTCCGAATCCAAATTCGTTACCATACATGTTAAAACGTGGTGAGTTCGATATTACAATGGTACCAGGGTCAACTAATTGTCCCAGTTGGTAAGTAATTGGAGTTTGCAGCCATGTTGCAACAGATTTACGCACAGATTTATCATCGTGTTCGATGATAGTTTTGTTTAATTGTATAGCAGCCCAGTCGAAGTCATTTGCAAGTAGCTTGCTTGATGTAGTAAATGTTCTTAATATCTGAATGCAGTTCCCAAAGTAATTTTTTGACAAAGGGGGGTCTAATCTTGATCTGTTATTCGCAGGCATGCAACAACTAGTAATTTGATCTTGTGTGAGGCCACGTACACGTGTCACACAACGCCAAATTATAGCGGACAAGGCTTGTAAAGATGAAATCCTGGTATCTTTGTCTTTGCAATGAGCATTTGCCTTGGCTTTGATTCTTGCTAAAGCTGCAATTGAGAAATGGAAGATTCTTTCTTTCAGAATTGGGGTTTCATATCTGCTGATAAATTGATCATCACGCATAAAAGGGAGACTGAAAAATGGACCATAACCATCCGGAAACCAGCGTTTGTGGATCGGTGTTATGACTCGTGACCCTTGGAAAACTTGAGACAGAGTGTTGAAAAAATTCCAATAAGATGTGCCATCAGCCACAGAGTGATTAACAGAACAACCTACGAAAATGCCATCAACTAGCTCGGTCACTTGAACCGTTAACAAGGACATGTGGAGGCCATCATAATTGACAGCCTTATGATGGTCGAAAAATGACTCAACAATTATCGGAACATAAGGCGGTGAAAGAATATCCGAAATTGTTGCATCAACCGAAGAGTGGACAAATCTAGCACCGGGACTATTAACACAATCTATAAACACCACGAAAGAATTTGAATTTTCTTGTTTTCTCGCCAGGCGACCTGCTAATGGATAAAAATGGGCAAGAGTCAGAGAAAGAGCATCTTTAAGCCTCTCCAGAAAAAATTGAATGAAGTTATCTTGACCATCGGGCTTTTCGAATAGCAGCCCGTTCTGGATGTATTGAAAAGAGAGCATAGCCAAGTCCCATGTTGCCAAATGAATGACTTGTTTTGAGTCTTGTGTAAGGTGTGATGGTTTGACATAACATTCAGATATCTGTTGGACTGTGATTTCAGAGTTCATCTTGTTGTATAAGATTCTGAATCAGAACCCTCAACGGAAGTAAAACTAACAGGGAAGTTATATGATCATCCAGCAGGGGGATCCATAGTTATATTGAGGACATAGTAAGAGGGGTGTATTCAATCCGGATTTTGAAGGATTTTTTTGGATTTCTAAAATCCTGGGGTATTCAATTTGGATTTTAAAAAGTCATTTGAAATCTGGTGGTATTCAATAAAGATTTCAAAAAAATCATTAAAATCTGGGTGTATTCGTTTAAGATTTTAAAAAGTCCACTAAAATCTGGGTGTATTCGTTTTAGATTTTAAAAATTCCTTTAAAATCTGATGGTATTCAAAATTCCATGGATTTTTTTGTATTTGATAAAATGATGGATTTTGAAGGATTTGCTAGTATATTTTATATCATTTGAAATCTCATCAAAATCAATGAGATTTTGAAGAATTTGTCGAGAACTCTAGTTAAATCAGCAAGACTCTACGAGATTTTTCATCAACTCTACCGAAATCAACATAGAATTGAAATCAATAAAAATCTTCTAAAATCCATGGACTATTATAAATCCATTAAAATCTAATGTATTCAATTAAGATTTTAATGGATTGTTAATAATCCATGGATTTTATTGGATTTTTTAAATTCACGAATTGTTCAAAATCTACAATAGACTCTATACAGACATTTTAAATTCTACAAAGATTCTATTGGATATTATTTGATTGATTTATCAAGATTTTTGTGGACTAAAAACATCCCAAATGATAACAAGCATGCCACGCCCCCGTCCCCCAATGATAACAATTGGCTGGGACGGAGGGAGTATTAGTTCAAAACCAACGATTTTCTATAATGTAATGGAATTTTTTTTTAATTTGAATTCAAAATTTTAAAACATCAATTTTGTAGATTTAAAATTTTAAATGATATGGTGTATAATAATTACATATATGTTATCTGTGATATTTTTAAAAAATGATGGATTTTAGTTTGAAAATATAGAAAAGATGATATATTTTAACTGAAAAACATAATTGGTTAATTATTAGTTATTATAATATTATTATTTTATTTTACTTAAATAAAACGAACTGAATATGTTTTACTAAGGAAAAAATAGAAAAAGGTAACGAAAAAGGTTACTGGTTAATTATTAGTAATTATAATTATGATATTTTATTTTACTATATAGAATTGCTCATAGTGTTTTAAAAAAATGAAAAATTTTAGTTAGATAAAATATTAAAGATGATGTATTTTATGTGAAAAAGGAAATTGATTAGTTATTAGTAACTATAAGTAATTAACTAATGTTAAATTTTTTTTTTTTGACAAAAATAAAGCAAGTTTCATTCAATAGGATAAATTAGGTGATTTGTTTCCTGATCGTTTAACAATGAACTGAAAAGTTCTTAAAGCTAAAAACGAAATCGAAGAACATTCCGAGCGATCCAAAATGCGCCGACATCCCTGAAAGCAGCAACATCACAGTTGACCTTATCACATAAAAACCATTTTTGGGCCAGTGTTCAGAAACCCCAATTGCATAAACTGAGGTTAGAGGAACAACACCCCAGCTATCTACATGTAGGATACCAGCTATAGACATGCCGAAAGTGAGAACCCCCAAAGGATGAACAATCTTTGGTTGTGACAGGTGAGCTCTTGCAATAATCACCACCATACCAGCTTCGATATGGGCTATCAAAATCCCCAAGAACATCCACAAAATCATTTTCAACAGATTCACCATCGAACGAAACCAAACATAATTAAACAAAAACATATCAAAACACTCCAAAAGGAGAGACAAAACACACACTCCAAAGGGAGAGACACGCAGACACCCGAAAATTGGGTTTTATTAATGGGAAAACAAGAAAGAGGGCCTCCGGTCGGTGGATAAACCACCGCCGGAGGGGATGAGACTCTGACAGATGAACAAGAATGAGAGGAAGGGGAGAGAGAATAAGGGTAAAATAACATGTATTGTTAAGTAAGGGTAAATAAGTAAAATCAACAAGTACTGTACCGATTTTTAATGTAACTATAAGTAATTAAGTAAGGATAATTATGTAAAAAATAAGTTGTACTGTTAAATAAGGGTAAATAAGTAAAAATCAATAGGTACCGTACCGACCAACCAACCAACCAATTAAACTTTTAATGTTTCTACTATTATATAATAGTATAGATACGTTGTACATGATATTTTTAGAAAATTATGGATTTTAGTGTTGAGTATGAAGTACACACACAAGAAAATACAGAGGGGGTGAATGTATTTTCAAACTTTTCTTTGGATTTAACCTTTTGAAACTCGTTTGAATATATGGTGAATATATATATAGCAGAGTATGTGTATGTGTTTAACAAATAATACGTGCGGAAATAAAACACAAGACCACATAACTCACTTTAATCTAACGTTGTATTAGATAAAGATTTTGCTACAATCTGGGAATACAAATATTGGTATTCTCAGCTTCGTTTCTCAGAAAGATATTACAATGAAATGTTGTGAAAAACTTAACTTGCTAAAGAGGTGAGGTTGTACACTTATAGAACATGTGTACAACCCATTTACTACTAATGACAGAACAAACAAATTTACTTTCTAGCTTGTCTATCCTTATTAGGTAAGTGTCTGAGCAGCATGCATTTTGACAATTCCGTTAGCCTACTCAGAACCAGTACTTTAGCAGCTGTCTCTGAAATATCTCTCCAAGCTTCCTTGTAGGCTTTCTACGTACACATTACAGGTATGGTGGTCCTGTAAGTGTCCTGGCTTGTTGTAGGTTCCTGTCCTGTACAATTTCAGTAGTTTGTCTTCGAGAATCAATTCGAGATTTAGCTAAGTCCTTGATTCGAGAACTAGAATTAAGTAATTCGATAACTCTGAGTTCTCGAATAGTTGTTTCTGTTAGATATAATTGATGTAAATAATAATCAGTGTTTAAGTGTTACAGCGAAAGATCAGAGTTTAGCTGGAACCAGTCAGAGTTTAGTTAAACGCTGACGGAATGGAAGCTCGATAGAGTTTGTTAAACTCTGTCTGGAGGAAGCGTCTACAGGTCAATAGAGTTTGAAGAATACTTGAAGATAATTATGGAGATAATTATAGAAGCAATATCTTTGAAGATTGGATAGCTATCAAAGAGATTGTGTTGACTAAGGAGACGTGTAACAATCGTGATTGATATCAATTGTATAGCTAATTTATAGGAGTATCAATTTACGATTGTATAGCAGCTGTATATCTTATAAATACAGTTAGGTTAACCCTAGAAGGGTATCGTGAACGTATTATCATTCATTGTAACCTAAGCAGCTCTCTGTGATTTTCTACATCACTGAGAGAGGAATTATCAATTCCAAACAGTTTTTAATTGCTAAAACGTGTGTTCTTGTTATTCTCTCATACGAATCTTGATTATAAGTGTGTATTCGGCCTAACAAGTGGTATCAGAGCAGATCTGTTACTTTATACAGTTAAAGATCCACACACACAACAATAATCATGTCAGAGATTCCTCCTCCAACATGTTTAGGTTCTGAGAAGGCTCCTACTACTGTGAGTCATTATGAGACAATTAGGGTTCCTATTCTCAGGCCTGTAGACTATGCAATCTGGAAGGTGAAGATGACTATGTTTCTGGAAGCTACAGATCCAGAATATCTTGACAGAATTTATGAAACTGCTGGTCAAGAAGCTAAAACAGTTCCAAAGGAGAAGAAAGATTTGACTCCTGAGGATATTTCATCTATTACCAAGGATGCAAAGGTTAGACATCTACTTCACATTGCCTTAGATAATGTTATGTCTAACAAAGTGATTAATTGCACAACTGGAAAAGAAATCTGGGATCCTCTTGAAGTTAGGTGTCAAGGAACTGCTGCTATCAAGAAGAATAGAAGGAACATACTCACACATGAGTATGAGCACTTAGAGGCTAAATTTGAAGAAACCATGACAGAAACATTTGACAGATTCTGTAAACTGCTTAATGATTTGTCACTTGTTAATAAAGAGTATGATCTAGAAGACTCAAATCTCAAATTTCTTCTTGCTCTACCTGAAAAGTGGGATGTGAAAACAACCACTATTAGAGACAATTATGATCTTTCTGATACTGAGATTGATGAGATTTATGGGTTGCTCAAAACTCATGAACTGGAAATGGAACAGAGAAACAGGAGATCAAGCAAGAAGGCAAAGTCTGTTGCTCTTAAGGTTGAAGAGAAACCCTTGAAGAAGGAAGCATCAAGGAAGAAAGCTAAGGGAAATGCTTTAGTCATACATTCTGAAAGTGAGTCATCAAACTCTGATGTTGATTCAAATACTGATGAATCATCTGATTCTGAGGACGATGAAGAAGAAATGAGGAAAATGGATGTCTTGATGGTGAAAACTTTCAAGAAGATGGGTTTCAAGAACTTTAAGAAGGGAAACAGATTCTCTAGAGATTCAAACTCAGACAGAAAGAGTTTCAGGAAGTCTGAGAGAAAGGAAACTAAATCTGGGAAGAAAGATAAGTCTGAGATTCAATGCTACAAGTGTAAGGGGATGGGTCACTATGCTCCTGAGTGCAAGAAGGGTAAAACTGAAAAAGCACTCATCACAAAAGGCAGAGATTGGGCAGACACTTCAGACTCAGATGAGGATGTCAACTATGCTCTCATGGCTTCTATTGAGAATGAATCTGAAGACTCAGAAAACAAGGTACCCTTAACTACCTATGCTTATAATACTGATAATATATCTGAATTGAGAATTTATCTTAAGGCATTGCATATCAGTTATAGGGATCAGACTTTAGAGAATGAGAGAATTAAATCTGAGAATTCTGAACTTAAAGAGAGAAATAAAATTGTTGAAGAGAAACTTGAAAACATGCAACAAGTTCAGAAAGAAAGAGATGATGTTGTTTATCTAGAACAGGAGTTGCTAGGAAGATATAATCAACTAGAATCTGAATTGGAGAAGGCAAATCACATAATTAAAACATGGACTCATTCTGGAAAAGACACTAATGAGGCTTTTCAGTCAGACACAGTTGGTTTAGGTTACTGTGAGGGAGATGAACTTAGGTTTCAAGTCAAAATAAGAACACGTCTTCCAACTACAAAATTTGTTCATGGAGTAAATGAATCTAAGTCTGAAGCTGAAGAAGGAGCTGTTAAAAAGGAACCAGTAAAAACTAGTGTTAAACATGTTAATATTGGTTCAATGACAGATAAACAACTCAAGCATAAGCTTAATGAGTTAAAATCTGTTAAGGAACAGAAAGTGTCTAGAAAGAATAGAAATGGAAAAGTAGGCATTACTCAAGGTAATTATCCAATGCTTACTACTTTTGTTCCAAGAAAGACATGTCATTACTGTGGTAGCACTAACCATCTTGCTAGTTTTTGCAGGAAGAATAAAAACATTAATTCTTTACCTTCTAAGTGTGAAGTAAAGAAAGATAATGTTAGAGCTAGACCACAGACTTTATGCAAACATTGTGGAAGTACTTGGCATTCTATTTATACTTGTAGGGATTATCATGCTATTTATCTTAATTACTATGAACTGAAGCCTAATTTGAAATTGGTTAAGGTTAATTCTGTAAGTGTAAAATCTGAAAATGTTAGCTTAAACTTTGATAATGTGAATTCCGCTACAAAAGCTAACAAAGTTAAGAAAGCCAAAGGATCCAAGCAAGTCTGGATCCTTAAATCTGACCTTCAGTGAATGTTTATGATTGCAGGGCATCAGGGAGAGTACCCTAGTCGTGGACAGTGGATGTTCAGGACACATGACTTGAAATAAAGCCCTACTATCAGAGTATGTGGAGAAGGCTGGCCCAAAAGTTTCCTATGGAGATGGCAACATAGGACGTAGTTTGGGATATGGCAATATCAATCTTGGAAGTGTCATCATCACAAATGTAGCTCTGGTTCCAGGACTCAAGCATGATCTTCTATCTGTGAGTCAAATCTGTGATAGAGGATATCATGTAGATTTTTAGCCTGAATATTGTGAAATCATCAGTAAATCTACAGGGAAAGTTGTTCTAGTTGGACAAAGGCACAATAATATCTATGAGATAAGGTTGTCAACAAACTCTGTTGGAAAAGCAGTGTGCCTGTCAACAAGAATGTCCAGTGAAGAGAGTTGGAAGTGGCATAAGAAACTCTCTCATTTGAATCTAAACAACATTAATGAGCTGATAAGAAAGGATCTTGTTAGAGGACTCCCAAAATCTTTATTAAATGTTGATGGCCTGTGTGATTCCTGTCAAAAGGCCACACAAAGGAAGTCATCTTTCAAGAGCAAGTCTGAATCTTCAATTGTTGATCCTTATCATCTTCTACATGTTGATCTTTTTGGACCAGTAAATGTGATGTCTATTGGAAGAAAGAAATATGCTTTAGTCATTGTTGATGAACACACCAGATATACTTGGGTGTATTTTCTAGCAAAGAAGGATGAAACTGCATTAACTCTGATGGGGCATATAAAGCTGTTGGACAAAGGATCAAAACACAAAGTCAAGATAATCAGGAGTGATAATGGAACTGAATTCAGGAATGCAACAATGGAAGAATTCTGCAAGAACAGAGGAGTGAAGCAAGAGTTTTCTACACCTGGTACACCACAACAAAATGGTGTAGTTGAAAGAAAGAACAAGACCTTGATAGAAGCTGCAAGAACTATGCTTGATGAAGCAAAATTGCCAACTTATTTATGGGCAGAAGCTGTTCAAACTGCTTGTTTTACTCAGAATGCCACTCTGATCAACAAGAATGGAAAAACGCCATATGAGATAGTGAGGGAAAAGAAGCCAAACCTGAAATATTTTCATATTTTTGGGTACAAATGCTTTGTGCTGAAAACTCATCCTGAACAGTTGACAAATTTGAGTTAAAAGCTGATGAAGGAATTTTTGTTGGCTATCCACTGTCAACTAAGGCATTCAAAGTTTATAATCTGAGAACTAAAGTGATCATGGAGTCAATTCATGTGTCATTTGATGACAAGAAAATAACTGGACTTGAAGATGTAGATGAACATGATCAACTACACTTTGAAAATGAAGATTTAAACTCTGATGAGACTGAACTGACAAACTCTGTTGAGTCAAACTCTGAACCTCTACTGGTAAACATTGAAGAAACTTCTCAGCCACAAACAAGGGGAGAACCAGTTGAGAGGGAGCATGAAGAATCACTTCATAGTGATGACTCAAATTCTGAAAGTGAGTCAGCTAAAAAATCTGGATCAAACTCTGAAAGTCCAAAATCTGACAGTTCAAACTGTGAGCAGTTAAATTCAGGGGGAGCCTCAGAGAATGAAGAAAGTCAACAAGAAAATCAGGAGAACATGGATCGAGGGGGAGGATCAAATACTGAGAGAAGTCATTTGCCTTCAGCTAGGAAATGGACAAAATCTCACACACCTGATTTAATTATTGGTGATCTAGATGCAAGAGTTAGGACAAGGAGTGCAACAACAAATGAATGTCTGTTTCATGCTTTCTTGTCACAATCTGAACCAAAGAAAGTAGAAGAAGCTCTTCAAGATGCTGACTGGTAACAGCAATGCAGGAGGAGTTGAATGAATTTGAGAGAAATGAAGTTTGGACCCTTGTACCAAGACCAAAGAATAGATCTGTTGTTGGTACTAAATGGGTTTTCAGGAATAAAACTGACAGTGAGGGGGTTGTTACAAGGAACAAGGCTAGACTTGTGGCAAAAGGCTATTCACAGCAGGAAGGAATAGACTATGATGAAACTTTTGCTCTAGTTGCAAGATTGGAGGCAATAAGGATGTTTCTAGCATATGCCACTCATAAGAAATTCAAGGTATTTCAAATAGATGTGAAAAGTGCCTTTCTGAATGGGAAGCTTGAAGAAGAAGTGTTTGTTGAACAACCACCAGGATTTGTGGACCCCAAATATCCAGATTATGTCTACAGGCTTGATAAGGCACTCTATGGACTTAAGCAGGCACCAAGAGCATGGTATGAAACTCTGGCTCAATTTCTTCTAGAAAGTGGGTTCCACAGAGGTACAATTGATAAAACCCTGTTCTACTTTAAATCTGGTAGTGACTTGCTTTTCGTTCAAATATATGTTGATGACATAATTTCTGGTCTACTAATGATAAACTCTGTACAAAGTTTGCCAAGCTAATGCAGTCCAGGTATCAAATGAGTATGATGGGAGAGCTTAGTTATTTTCTAGGCCTACAGGTGAAGCAAACAGATGATGGAATTTTCATAAATCAAGTAAAATATACCAGAAATCTACTCAAGAAATTTGGTATGCTTGATTGATCATCTGCATCAATTCCCATGGCAACAGCAACAAAGTTGGACAAAGATACAGGAGCTTCAGTAGATATGACAAGCTACAGAGGCATGATATGGTCTCTTCTTTATCTGACAACAAGTAGACCTGATATCATGTATGCAACCTGTCTCTGTGCAAGATTTCAGGCAGACCCCAGAGAACCACATCTCACAGTTGTGAAAAGAATTTTTAAATATCTCAAGGGCACCATTACTTTAGGTCTGTGGTATCCCAGAGAATCATATTTCAAGATACTTGGTTACTCTGATGCAGACTTTGCAGGCTGTAAGATAGACAGAAAAAGCACCAGTGGAAGTTGTCAATTTCTGGGTGATACTCTTGTTTCTTGGTACAGCAAGAAACAGAAATCAATTTCTACATCTACAGCTGAAGCAGAGTATATTGCAGCTGGTAGCTGTTGTGCACAAATTCTATGGATGAAAAATCAATTGCTGGATTATGGATTGAGGTACAATAAGATTCCTATTTACTGTGATAATCAAAGTGCTATTGCTATGACATGTAATCCAGTACAGCATTCAATGACCAAGCACATCAGCATAAGGTATCGCTTTTTCAGAGAACATGTAGAGGAAGGAAACATTGAGCTTCATTTTGTGTCTACAGAACAACAGCATGCAGATATCTTCACCAAGCCATTGGGTGAAGCTACATTTACAAGGCTGGTAAATGAACTAGGAATGATCTCTGGTTTTGACTAGAGATACTGGTTAGACTCAAAATCACTTATGTAATGTGTTACTTATGTTTCTGTGATGTGTTAACTGCTATATGAACTCTGTTTTTAAACTCTGTTATACAAACTCTGTTCGTATACTGTTAAACTCTGTTAGCATGTTCTGTCGGTCAAATGTTGTTAACATGTTGGATAAACATTGATAAACTCTGATAATGTTATTGTCTTATATGAACACCGATGAAGAAATCTGTATGAAGCATGATTATCAGTAATTAATCATGAATCTTTCTAAGTTATTTGTGATATAATCTTAGACTGTGCAGTCAACTAACACAAGCATGATTCTGTTTCATATTTATAGCATCTCTTAGTTTATTTATCCTAAACTCTGAGTCTGTAAATACTGTGTGCATTGCCTCTCATGAATAACTTCTAATGTTGATGATTTCTAAACTCTGTTTAGTTAAATGCTGTAATTAGTAAACCCCCAAAGAAGTTGTATCTAGGAAGACCCAAGAACTTGCTGGTAAAAAGTAAGGGCTAAAATTCTCTAATTTTTGGTGACTATTCAAAGATCGGGAAGAACCAGGAACTTATCACATGATAAGGGCTAAAATTCTCTAATTTTTGGTGACTAGTCAAAGACTAGGAAGACCCAGGAACTTATCAAAAGATAAGGGCTAAAATTCTAGGATTTTTGGTGACTGGTTAGAGATTATGAAGACCCAGGAACTTATCAAAATGATAAGGGCTAAAATTATAGGATTTTTTGTGACTAGTTACAATCTCTGTTTAAAAAAAATTAATTAGAAGGGGGGTATAAGTTAGGTAAGAGTTTCTGTATATATATTTTCTACAGAGTTTAGCACTCATCATACATTCAGTGTTTACTATGAGAGTTTGTGCATCCAGTGTTTATTGATTTATTTTATGGATTTTATGAAATATTAGATGCTCTAAAGATTGGATTAGTAAACTCTGCTATACACACACATATATTCACACCTGTGCAGTTTTTGAAAGGGTTACAATAATGAAGTTGGAGAATTGACAAACGCTGATGGATTTTGTCTAATACTCTGAGGTATATTTTATTTCAAAAAAATTCTATACTTGGAGTAAAAAGTGTTAATTGCCAACTATTGATGAGTATAAGAGTGTTAAAGTGTATTGGAAAGAGGAGAAAGAGTAGCAGTATTTATTGCTATAATTACTGAGCATGCACTATGTGCCACGTGTCCCACTCACACATTTCTCTAGGATCGTGTCCCACTCCCACATGGTAACTGGTTGCGTGTTTTAATGTTAAAACGATTTGTTTTAATTTTTCATTACATATCTACTCATTTCATTTGAACGGTTCATATTCACTCACCCACTTACACACCCACTCACAATTACTTTTACACAACCACACGGTTACTTCGTGTTTTTCACTCGGGCATTTTAGCAAACACCTTTCAAACACATCATTTTCTTTCATCTTTTCTTCTCAAATCGATTCTAATGGCTACCAAACCTTTTACTGCTCTTGGGCTATTGTTTGTTCCTAATAACTATGCAGCTCCATTGAACAATGCAAACGTTCCAGAAGCGTTTTATATGATTCAGAATTTCCTGAGGGATTCGGAGATTGGTCAAGCTCTGGTCGAACCACCAACGCTTTCTGCCACGCAGATTGCTACTTTCTGGCAGAATTATGTTTATGATGATGGAGGAGAGAATAGGACTCCGTCTATTGTTTTCACATATGAGGAAGCAGAGTATGTTATTACTCCAACTACTATCAGAGAAACCATGGGTTTTGATACCCACACTTCCTACAGTTTTGCTTCTGAAAATACTCTGAGAGAGATGTTGCAGCAAATTGGATACTAAGGTTCTTTAGACAAGCTTGGGTCAGTGAAAAGGCCAAAGCTAATGAAGGAGTGAAGTTTCTTCTTCGACTGTATAACAAGGGCCTTTGGCAAGAAAGTCACCAACTGGGATGCAATTCCTACTGATAGTCTACAAATTTGGTATTCTCTTCTCTGTGGAAGTAACTTTGATTTTGGTAGACTTGTTTTAATGAACATAGGTGATAGATTGTCAGTGTCTACTACTGTTTATTTTGCTAGATTCTGTCAATTGTTATTTATTGCTTGTGTGCTTAATATTGTAATTGCTGAGGATGATGTGATTCAGCCCTTTAAAGTCAACAAGAGAATATTCTCTGATTTGACTAACAAGGATGCAACCAAGGTTGTGCCTGATTTGTTTTTACCTCTTGCTCTTCAAAACTTTCTCAATCAACCCCAAGAACCACAATAGCCTGAGCAACCACCTACAAACACTGACCTTCAACAACCTTTAAACACTGACCAAAATCTAAACACTCAACCACAAACTCAACCTTCACCCATTCAACCTGAAATCAATGAACCAAACACTGAACCTCCACAACACACAAACACTGAACCATCAGCAACCACTCAACCTAAACCTACTCAGACTAAACCAAAACATGGAGGTAGAACAAAGCATCCAGCACATAATACAAGGCATAGCTCTGCAAGAGCTAAGAGGGCTAGAAAGGAGAGAAAGGAAAGGGCAAATAGGTCTCCATCTCCTTCTGTTGTAGATGAAGATTCAACCTCTGATGAAGAAGAAATAGCAGTTGAGGTGCCTCAAGCTAAGAGGAGGAAGTTAATCCTTGCTGAATCTGATTAGGAGATGAATGTTGAAGCTCCAAAGGTAATTTCTACAGAGATACCTGCTGTTGAGATAAATACTGCAGAGGAAGTTGTTCATACACCTCCAAATGTACAAATGGATGAGGCAAACAGAGATGGTTTTCCTACTATTGGAAGAAAGAAATATGCTTTAGTCATTGTTGATGAACACACCAGATATACTTGGGTGTATTTTCTAGCAAAGAAGGATGAAACTGCATTAACTCTGATGGAGCATGTAAAGCTGTTGGACAAAGGATCAAAACACAAAGTCAAGATAATCAGGAGTGATAATGGAACTGAATTCAGGAATGCAACAATGGAAGAATTCTGCAAGAACAGAGGAGTGAAGCAAGAGTTTTCTACACCTGGTACACCACAACAAAATGGTGTAGTTGAAAGAAAGAACAGAACCTTGATAGAAGCTGCAAGAACTATGCTTGATCTCCCAAACCTCTACAACATAAGCAAGGTCATTAACCTAATTAGTAACATAATGCTGCGAACATATATATTTCTATGCCAAATAACATTATATACAATAAACATGGCTTAAACCGACCGCAAAAACGTACAATAGTTTATAAGATCGACATTTCTCTTTGTGTCTATAAAAATTCGGATGCGTGTTCGTTTGTTTGAATAATTGCATTTCTTTCAACTTACCGCAGCCGTGGAAGCCATATGTGGGACTTTGAGATAATCAATTATGAACGAACACCTATTCGGAATC
Source organism: Kitagawia praeruptora (assembly GCA_037693485.1). NCBI lineage: Eukaryota > Viridiplantae > Streptophyta > Magnoliopsida > Apiales > Apiaceae > Kitagawia > Kitagawia praeruptora. The sequence goes on along the minus strand of CM075348.1, from coordinate 6,349,645 downwards.
AACAACAAAGTGATTTACGTACGTATCATAAGATTAGGAGCTAGGAGGTAGAATCCCTTTATATATATCTATGAACTGAAATATATAAGGGAACTATTCTAAAGGCATGTAAAGGCGAGGGAGAGGTAAAATGTCGAAAAATGTGTGTTTTGTTGCTATTTGATCGGTTTGCCGCGGGACTGGCATGGAGAATAGGATGCGTTTGAATTTGTATGTATATGAAATGAACCTCTCTTTCTGGTTTAAAAAAAACTAGCTTTGTAGCCCGTGCAAGGCACGGGCATGCTCTAGATTACAAATTTATGAATTATTCGTAATCACGTAGGATTGATTTGTTGATATCTTCGATTGTTCCTATCTTTGTAGCAATTGTTCTGAGTAAATAGAATTTATGCAATACCCGATCGTAACATGCAAATTATAATTCTGGTTAAATTAAATCTATTTTATATTTTACGCTATGTTTTGTTTTGTTAAAATAAACTTGAACGATATGTAATAAATTGGTCAATGTTAAGATCAAAACCGTACTTCGAAATATAAATATATAGAGTTAACATGGATGGATACAGAGATACATTTAAGTATTAATTACATAATAATAAATGCATATTAGTTCATATCAGTTATTATTATATATGTACTAATAAATATGTTAGTGTTGCAATACCTAAATACCCCCCGGAAATATAACATAGATATAATTAGTAGAGGTAAATATGACTTTTTATATGAATAAATTTGCTCATGGAACCCCCCCCCCATTTGTTTTATATATATATATATATATATATATATATATATTGTTTTATGCGTTTACGTATTAAAGATGTGATTGATGAGTTTTACGATAGTTAATATTAATACAAGTTTGTATTATACTTACATAGGCATGAAGGTTTTTTTGTATTGGGATATTTTTTGTAATATTTAATTCGTAAATAATTAAAGTAGATCTAAAATGATTAATAAGATATGGTATATGTTAGTGAATATTATAGTACATTATAACATATCCACATAAATTTATATATGTATTTATGTTTGTACAAGTTTATGTATGTATAATTATGCAGTAATTAATATATTATAAATAATGAAATATTAATAGATTATACAACATAAATGTATGTATGTATGTATGTATGTATGTATGTATGTATGTATGTATGCTATATAGTATGTATGTATATATGTATATAATATTATAGTAGATTATTATATATGCACATAAATTTATATATGTGTGTATTTATGTTTGTACATGTGTATGTATGTATAAATATGCATATTAATTATACAACAATTAATAGATTACAAATAATGAAATATTAATAGATTATACAACATAAATGTATGTATGTATGCATGTACGTATGCATGTATAATTAATAGTTATGTTGTATGTATATATGTATGTATGCATATATACATACATACATATATACATACAACATAACTATGCATGCATATATGTATGTATATATGTATGTATGTATGTATGTATGTATATATGTATGTATGCATGTATGTATGTAACTATGTATGTATGAATGTATGTATGTATATATGTATGTATGCATGTACGTATGCATGTATAATTAATAGTTATGTATGTATGTATGTACGTACGTATGCAAGTATAATTAATAATTATCTACAAATATACATTCTAATTAATAATTATACATTATCTGAGTTAAGTCAATATGTTTGTACAAGTTTATGTATGTGTAATTATGCAGTAATTAATATATTATAAATAATAAAATATTAATAGATTATACAACTTAAATGTATGTATGTATGTATGTATGCTATATAGTATGTATGTATGTATATATGTATATAATATTATAGTAGATTATTATATATGCACATAAATTTATATATGTATGTATTTATGTTTGTGCATGTGTATGTATGTATAAATATGCATATTAATTATACAACAATTAATAGATTACAAATAATGAAATATTAATAGTTTATACAACATAAATATATGTATGTATTATATGTATGTATGTATGTATGCATGTACGTATGCATGTATAATTAATAGTTATGTTGTATGTATATATGTATGTATGCATATATACATACACACATATATACATACAACATAACTATATATGTATGTATGTATGTATGTATGTATGTATGTATGTATGTATATATGTATGTATGCATGCATATATGTATGTATGTATGTATGTATGTATGCATGTATGTATGTAACTATGTATGTATGTATGCATGTACGTATGCATGTATAATTAATAGTTATGTATGTATGTATGTACGTACGTACGTATGCATGTATAATTAATAATTATCTACAAATATACATTCTAATTAATAATTATACATTATCTGAGTTAAGCCAACTGAGATTTATCTACAAATTAATACATATAAACAAAAATATGTAGTATGTGTATGTATATAATATTAGAGTACATTGTTATATAGGCCATTGTTCCATGGAGAACCATGTTACGTGGAGAACCGTGGAAAACCACTTAAAATGCATTAAAATTGCTTTATATATAAGGACTCCGCCAAGGGTACCTTCACAAAAAATGCTTAAAATAATTGCCTCTATCCATAAAAAAAAAAAAAAAAAAAAAAAAAAAAAAAAACTTGTCGTGGAAATGCGAAGCATTTAAGACAGTAAACGGATGAGTTAGTTAGTCATGAGGGCCGAAGGCTCTCGACACACCCGTCAATCGTCTATTGCCTTTACCATTGATTGCCATTCCTTACAACTTTAGAATGATAAAGGCGCGAAGCGCCGTACAAGAAGGTGCGAAGCACCGTTAACCAGTGAAATCCACTGCCACGTCATCACGTGAACAGTGAATTTTTTTTTCTTTTTTTTTCTTTGACAAATGGATAGAGGGTAGAATTATAAGACTTTTTTGTAAAGGGGCCCCCGCCATGGGCCTTATATAAAGGACAATTTTAATGCATTTTAAGTGGTTCTCCACGGTTCTCCACGTAAGATGGTTCTCCATAGAGTGGGACTCTTGTTATATATCCACAAAAATTTATATATGTATGTATTTATGTTTGTACATGTGTATGTATGTATAAATATGCATATTAATTATACAACAATTAATAGATTACAAATAATGAAATATTAATAGATTATACAATATAAATGTATGTATGTATGTATGCATGCATGCATGTATGTATGTATGTATGTAGGTATGTATGTATGTATGTTATATAGTATGTATGCATGTATGTATGTATATAATATTATAGTATATTATTATATATATATATCCACATAAATTTATATATGTATGTATTTATGTTTGTACATGTGTTTGTATATATAAATATGCATATTAATTATACAACAATTAATATATTACAAATAATGAAATATTAATAGATTATACAACATAAATGTATGTATGTATGTATGTATGTATGTATGTATGTATGTATGTATGTATGTATATAATACTTATGCATGTATAATTAATAATTATGTATGTATGTATGGATGTATGTATGTGTGTATGTACATATGCATGTATAATTATTTATGTTTATGTATGTATAATTAATAATTATGTATGTAGTGTATGTATGTATGTATGTATGTATGTACGTGTGTATGTACGTATACATGTATATTTATTTATGTATGTGTAGTATAATTAATAATTATGTATGTATGTATATATGTGTTTATGTATGTAGATAATGATTTTTAATGTAAGCTCAAATGTTCACATAGCTCAACTGGTTATGGTGTTGCATTAGTTATGCAAGGTCATGGGTTCGACTGCTTTGAATAACATTATTTTTACAAATATTTAGAGTTAGGTTTGGAGTGAGGTTCGGAGGGTCCGAGCCTATGAATAAATTTGTTCAGGGAAACCCCCTGTTGGTGTATTAGATATATAATAGATAATAGATAGATGAATAACCACTCTTTCTCTTCTCGGTGATTAAAGTTTTAGGTTAAATAAAACAATTAATAATTTTTTACAATTCCAATTTAGTTGATAAAATGTCATATTTACTTTAATTTTAGGCATAAGGCTAATTAACATTAAGTAACTTACAAGCACCAAATTAAATTAAAATGTTAAGGATGTTAAATTGTATATTTTTTGTCCATATACATCTTAAAATTTTAAATTTAACAAAAAGAAATGAACAAATATCGAAACATGCATATGTGGCAAATTAAATTTTAATAATCTATCAAAATCTATATCTGTATTAGAATGAAAAAATTATTTTTTTTTATTTTAACTTAGAATGAAAAAATTATGTTATTTGATCCAATTATAGTGGCAAATTCATGACTTTAAAAAACAGGGCTAATATCACTACAAGAAAACAAGGCTAATTTCGACCGAATATTTTCGACTGCGGCTAATTTCGACCGAAGATGGGCGAATTTAACTAGCCGGCTAATTTCGACCATATCTTGTCGAATTTAGGAGCGGTCGAACATAATCGGCCGAATTTAGCAATTGTTCGACTAAATATGGTGGAATTTAGCAATTTAGATTCCGCCAAAAGTAGGAGGAAAGTTCCCGCCAATGAAAAAAATTAAATTCGACCATTTTTGGTCGAATTTAGCAATTGGTGTGAGCGGGAAAATTTAATTCAAAATTTTTTGAAAAGCGGGAAACTTGCCGTCCAAAAAAAAATCAAAATGTTCAAATTTAATATCGACCATATTTGGTCGAATTTAGCTAAATGTGACCAAATTCGGTTGAATTTATTATTTTCAGAAATTGAAAATATGTTATTAAAAACTTAAATGTTTGTACACATCATGAAAAAATATTTATAAATGGGGTACGTTCCACTTAGTCATACCACCAAATTTTATGTTCAAAAATTGTCATTTTTCCTTTTTAATTTAATTTTTAATTTGTGTTACAAACCAGTTAAAAATGGGGAAAAAATTAAAAAAAAATGGAAAATTAGTGAAAATAGGGTAAGATTCATTAGCTAAATAGTGAGTATGACTAATTTGGTGTGTATGAATCTATGTTCAAAAATTGGCATTTTTCCTATTTTTATTTAATTTTTTAATTTATTTTATAAATTAGTTGAAAATGGGGAAAAAATTAAAAAAAATGGAAAATTAGTGAAAGTAGGTTAAGATTCATCACATAAATAGTGAGTATGATTACTTTGGTGTGTATGAATTTTAAATTAAATTTTGGATTTTTTTCTATTTTTATTTAATTTTTTAATTTATTTCCCAAACTAGTCAAAATACTAGTTGACCGTTAAATTACCAAACCAAATTCAATTTTTATTTTTTGAAAATTTGGGAATGTCATTTAATTATATATATCTTGACATCCATACGGTTGGATCATCAAGAAATAATTTTTAAAAAATAGAAACAATAAATGGGACAAATCACTAGTTACTAGTACTAGAAAATATAATAGTGTTCTACTATGATCTCCAACCAAATTAATTTTTTATTTTTTTAAAATTTGAGAATATAATTTAATTAGATATATCTTGACATTCGTACGGTTGGATCATCGAGAAATAGTTTTTAAAAAATAGAAACAATAAATGGGACAAATCACTAGTTACGGGTACTAGAAAATATAATAGTGTTCTACTAAGATATCCAACCAAAATAATTTTTTATTTTTTTAAAATTTGGGAATGTCATTTAATTAGATATATCTTGACATCCGTACGGTTGAATCATTGAGAAATAGTTTTTAAAATTAGAAAACAATAATATGGGACAAATCAATAGTTGTGGGTACTAGAAAATATAACAGTGTTCTACTAAGATCTCCAATCAAATTAATTTTTTATTTTTTAGAAATTTGGAAATGTCATTTAATTAGATATATCTTGACATCCGTACGGTTGGATCATCGAGAAATAGTTTTTAAAAAATAGAAACAATAAATGGGACAAATCACTAGTTATGGGTACTAGAAAATATAATAGTGTTCTACCAAAATCTCCAATTAAATTAATTTTTTATTTTTTAAAAATTTGGAAATGTCATTTAATTAGATATATCTTAACATCCGTACGGTTGCATCATCGGAAAATATTTTTTTAAAAATCTAAACACTAAACCCCGAGGAAACCTTGTTTAGGGGTTTCTTCTTCTCTTGCCCAAATCAATTCTTCCATTGCTACTGCTACTATTTTTAATTGTTTTGTAGTGTTCATAGTTAGTATGACTACTTGGGTGTGTATAATATTTATCCAAAATTTGGATATTTTTGTCCTATTTTTATTTAATTTTTTAAATTTATTTTAATTATAAACTACTTAAAAATGGATGGAAAATTAAATTATTAGGCAAATCAATGGAATTAAGGTAAAATTCATCACAAAATTAGTTATTATGACTACTTGGTTGTGTAAGAATTTTAAATAAAATTTTTACCTTTTTTTCCTAATTTTATTAAATGTATCAAGTAATTATACAAACTAATTAAAAAAGAGTGGAAAATCAAATTATTTAGCTAATTTTGACCGAATTTGGTCGAATTTAGCTAATTTTGACCAAAGTAGGTTGAATTTAGCCGTGCTGTTATTTTCGACCAAATAAGGTTGAAAAAGGTAATTTTCAGATGCAAAAAATTATTTGTTGCCACGTGTCATGTTTCTATTGGCTAAGGGGGAAGCACATGGATTGCCACATGTATTGCTCTATAAAATTAATCTAGACCACCCATTTCTTTTTTAAATATTTCATCCTAGCCATTAATTCAATTACATTCATTTATTTCTCTTTTATATTCTTCATCCATTCATATTCTCTCATAAACATTCTTTTATACTTCTACTCCATTCTTCTTCTCTTACAAACATACACATCAATTTATTTTTATATTCTTTCTTTTTATGTTCTTGAGTTTTCAAGAATCAAACCAACATTTGGAGGCGCTATCTATGTCCGATTTGAACGCTCTTATAGTCGAATCGAAGCTCTCATCATCCTCTATCCAAAAACATCGTCAGATTTTGTAGGGGTATAATTTATGAATTTCTCCTATTTTTTTATTAAATTCGAATTTACTTATCAAAATTATGAACTTTTGTAAACGTAATTGGTTGCTGATTTTGATGTTTCCATCATGTATAGCATGTTTTTATAGTCAATTTCATATATTATATGTTGAATTTCGAGTTCAATATCGTATAGAAATCGAAGTCTGATTGTCGTGTTCTTCATGTTCTTCGTGTTCTTGAGTGTTCTTCGTGTTCTTGAGGATCGAAGTTGTTTGGGAGATGTTATTGACCTCCAAATCATGAGTTTGAGTAACCAAACTGAATCCTACATGCTAAGCTACACAAAATCAACGTTAGATTCAAAGAGCAGCAGATTCTGCTGCCATTTTTTTTTAAAATCGGGGTTCCTTAAATTCGACCATATTTGGTCGAATTTAGTATATTAAATTCAACCATATTTGGTCGAATTTAGTATATTAAATTCAACCATATTTGGTCGAATTTAGTACAGTTTAGGCGCCAAAATTCGAAATTTCCAAAATTCAAATTTTTTGCCAAATTTATAATTTCGACCAAATTCGGTCGAATTTAGTTGGTCGAATTTAGTTGGTCGAATTTATTCGGTCGAATTTAGTCGGTCGAAATTAGCTATTTTCGACCATTTATGTTATTTTCGACCAAGCTAAAAACGACCAACTTCAAAACGGTCAAAATTAGCTAATTTCGACCATATCCGGTCGAAATTAGCTAATTTCGACCGTTTTGTTCGGGTCGAATTTAGCCGAATTATTGTAGTGTCATTTAATTACTTTAATTATAAAATATTCCATACCAATATATAAGAATATTACCTGTATATATGAACATAAATCGGTCGAAATTAAATTGAATTTTTTCTATTAATTTTCTGACGTTAGGGCTAGTCCCTTGTAGTTTCTCCCCTGACTAGCTAGAAGCATGCAATTTCTAAATCCTGAAAATTTTAGAATGAAAACTTACAAAGAAAAAAAGTAAGATTCCCAATTTTGATTAAAAAAAATGAAGTAAGATTCCCATTGAAATATAGAGAATAAAAGGGAGTAGTAAGTGTGCTGAAACAGGAAACTAATTAGTAATTAATGATTAACTAATTTATCCGCAGTTGTCGTTGTAGCAGTTATGTAACTGTTAGTTGTGTAAGTAGGTTTCCTTTGAATGACTCGTTCATCATGATGAATCTGGCCGAACAATTTTCGAAAGAGAGATCTGTTGACAAATTTATCACCAGAATGTATGATTTGATCGGGACGGTCCAGTTCCCACAAGGAAGATCTGTTCTCTTTCGAGATTTTAACTGCAGGAGAATGCACTAGTTGATGATATGCTGTGTGTATTCCCATTCCCACTACTCCAAACACTAATCCCATGAATGGCAGTAGATCAAGTAGTAGCTTCCCTCTTCTAACTCCACCTTTCTTACAATTGCATCATGAATTTTCTAACGATAACAGAACATGTTTGAGTTGGAATACTAATTTATTTAATGCAGCTGGTCCACAACAAACGTATAATGCAGCATTCACATCAAAAACCATACTTTATACGTGCATACCGGGAAAAAAACCACGGTTATATGCTATAACATACATTTGATGTGGATGAGTCCCATTTAATAAATGCTAGATATTATTAACAATAATTAGGAGGCCCAGGAAATTTGTATTTTAAAATCTTTTAAGAGGTTGAAGAAAGGAGAATATGCATGTGCAATATGCCACTATCAGTACGTAGATTTTATCGTTGTTTAAAAATTTCTATCCATCAACACATGCACCATGCAATGACGAAGCCAAAGCGATTGCCAATATGATATATGTGTGCGTGTGTGTGTTTTTTTGTGAGGGAGGGAGAGAGAGAGAGAGAGAGTTACATTGTTCGTTCTTGATGCTGAACATGATGAGCTATGAAATCAGGGACACTAACCACTTTGCTGGCTGACGAAACTGATGAGCGAAATAGCCCATTAATTACATTCACATTTTCTGACATAGATCTCCAGTACTTCTGCATGAATGTACATACATATCATCAATAAATATATAGAGATATTTATTTATATATCTCTAGATACAAAGAAAAAGGATATCATAACATTTGGGGTTTGATCCAATATTGATTTACCACTATCTTGAAAGCCATATCTGAACTTGCTGCCGGAAGAAAAAAAATGTCTGTTAGAAATGATTGATGAAAACAGTGTTTGGAAGCTAAAGTCAGAAAACAGAGTTTAGCTGGAAGCAGTCAGAGTTTGATTAAACACTGACTGGAAGCGCAAACAGAGTTTGTTAAACTCTGTAGCGGTATTGTCTGAAGAGTCAACAGTGTTTGAAGATTGATAAATATGGAAGCAATATCTTTGAAGATTGGAAAGCTGTCAAAGAGATTGAGTTGACTTGGAAGACTGAAGCAATCGTGATTGATATCAATTGTATAGCTTGATTTTAGGAGTATCAGTTACTGATTGTACGAAGCTGTATGTTCTATAAATACAGTTAGGTTAACCCTAGAAGGGTAGTCGAACATTGAAATATTCATCCATTGTAACCTAAGCAGCTCTCTGTGATATTTACATCACTGAGAGAGGAATTATTAATTCCAAACAGTTTTTAATTGTTAAACAGTGTGTTCTTGTTAAATTACTCATACAGTATTTGATTGCTTATTGTGTATTCGACCTAACAATGTCATAGCACAAAAGAATGGACACGTATAAGTCTACATATTATTATGTGTGGATGTGCGCCTATATATATAAAGTGAGGAGAGAAGATGACAAGTGGGATGAGCAGAAAATAGATAAGGTTGCTTGCTTGTAGGGAAGGCTTCGTAATAGTGCAGTGAGTTTGTTGGGACTTTGAAATGGGAGAGGGAGAGGGATTGTGGGAATGTGTCATAGCTTGAAATTAGAGCATCTTCAACTATTAGGTAAATTGGTTAGCTAAAATAATATATAATAATAATTAGTTATAAGATGAAAAAGTGATTTTGCTCCAATGCTGTTAACTATATTTGTTAGCTACATTTCAAAAACAATATTTTACTATTATAATTATTAGAGGGAGATGAGTTGGATATGAAAAAAGTGTAAAATATTAATATAAAGTTGGAGGGAGATGATGTGGCCATTTGTAGATAATGGTAGCGGATCAACAAAAAGATCAAGTGAGGTTATCTAAAATTTTTATTGCTAACAGATTGTGGTTGGAGAAGGTAATTATGTATATGGGTTAGCTACATGAAGTGTCAAATAGGATTTAGCTAACCGGTTTGTTTAGGTTGGAGATGCTCTTAGTAACTTTGGGAATTTTTGTTTATTTTTACTATCCACATAAAAAAATTCTTGGAATAAACATATTAGAATACATGAAATACTATACTATTACATTTAAATATTAAAAAAAATGAAAGGATTGTGTATAGTGAATTGGCAAAAAAAAAAGGTTATTGGCCTGTGTTGCGTAAAATCTAGTTGTGCAAGTGTACACAATCGCAAACAAGTAATACAGTAGTAAATACCAGATATCGATCCTCAAGGACTGCAAATTTGTATTAATTGCAAGTAATATCTAACAATTCAGCTATCGAGCACAAAAATTGTTTGATGATTTTTTAACTAATTAATTAAAAGAACTAAATTAAGCAAGTAAATTATACTAGAGAAGAGAGTGTAATGAGTTCCAAATATGAAAAGATAAGTCAGGATAATTACTTCCCCCTAACACGTGAAAATCAGTAATAAAGTTGCAAAGTACTATAGCAAATTCACAATTTACTAGCTAGAATTCAATGGTCATAGGTTTCTCTCGAAATCACTATGATATAATTCCTATCAAATAAACTAACATATGTCTATGCCAATTTATTCTTCAGAATACAAGTAAGCACCAATTCAAAAAGCTATGCATGGTCACAATATATGTCTATACCGCAACAATATTGTAATCAAAAGATTTAAGCATGCACCATTCAAGTTTTATGTCAATTAAATATAACCCTCTCGGTATTATAATTAACCCATTAACCTACTAGAGTTGATCAGACAATAGCAAGTATTAGCAAGGAAATCACTTGAATGAGTAAACCGTAGAACTGCAAACAATACTCTTTAACAAAACACCAATAATCCCATGCTAGGGTTCCATAAAAATCCCAACTTTATAAAATTTAGTTCATAATCAAGATATCAAAAACATTCAAGAATTGATAGCACATATTCATGATGTAAAAAGTTAAGGAGAGAATTCTAAACAAAAAGTTGAAGAAAACAAATCCAGTTGAACGTCTTCAATGGCTGAAATCTCCTTCTTCTCGCTTCTTCTTTCTCTTCTCTGTGCCTCTTTCTCGTACGACGTGTCTAACCCCCCAATTAGGTCTGATGTATATCTCGTAATATCTCTCATAAAAGTATTTTTAAATATTTAATATAATTACAAGGAGATTTCCCAATCAAAAATGAATTCCAAGAAGAGGAAATTCGTAACTCCCTTTTGGGCTCTGATTCTGGGCTGATTCGGCTGGATTTTAAATACAAGACCACTTCAGAAATAAAGCCCTTCTCATAAGCTTTCCGTGGGCTGTTGAATCGCCTAAAACGGACTTCTGGATCTCCAGATATGGGCCAAACAGTGTAGACTGCGCAAGCAACCCATAAAATCCGATTTTTTATCCAATTAATCCCCAACTCTTGCTATTTAAACTCCAAGCCTTCTTTTATTATAACTCCTTGATTCCTACAATAAAACATTAAAATTTATTAAATAAAAATCCAAATCAATGCAAAACAACTTAAATATAGGGACAATATTAAGATTAAACGCACGCTTATCACATCCCCACACTTAGCATGTTGCACGTCCTCGGGCAAAGAAGAAAGATAAAAACTAAGTCCTGACTAACTAATACCACTTCCGTAGGTAATCACGGTTGCATTTGGCATATGCAACAAGCCCTTTAAACCCCAAGGTAGCCCAAGTGGACGAGTAAGGTCTCGTGAGGGTTTGTAGTGAATTTACCCACAAAATTCCTAATTTTTATTATGACTGCCAAGTCTCAAACATGAAATATATCATAGCACTCCACACATGCAAACTTAATCATGTAATAGCTCATAGATGTCATATAATGTGATTCCTCAACTTTACACACCGACACAACTATTCAAGCACGCACACATAGTCTCAAAAGACTAAAATATCATGAATAACATCAAAGTCTCAATCAACAAGAAAACATCATGCTTAGGATGGAAAATAATCTCACAAACACTCAAATCACACAAGTGTTTAGGTGCAACTGTATCACTCAAGTTCAATCAAATGCACATATGCTACCATAAGCTTGCTTGTCCACCAAAATCTCTAGACTTCGTGTTCGTATAAATCAAAAGGTCTTTGTCAAGGGTTGTAACGAGGCTTAGGTGCGGGGTAGGAAATCAAAGAAATAGGCTAACAAGTGGCTAAACTCGACAACTAATAGAGCAAAATGTTCATATACACTTGAAGCACTCAACATGAAACTAACCTTGAGATATAATCCCACATACAAATCTAAACTCATAAATTTCACATTGTAAGAACCAATGAACATACACTCTCTTTCTATTTTTTTTTATTATTTTTATTGACTCTATTTTTTTTCTTTTCTCGCTTCCTCCCTTTTTATTGATTCGAGTGACTTTATTGAAGTGTCACGAAGAAGTAATAGCCAAACCAATTCAATTCCCACCCAAAATTTCACACAGTAACAAAGATATCCCCACACTTAATATTTTACCAATCTCATGTATACATCACAATGCTCTACTAGTCAATCAAGACAAGAAGAAATAAGTAAGCTCAAGATTTAGATGGTGATATACGAAGAAAAAGGATATAGGATCAAGGGGGATCACTAAGGATTAATTTTAAGGGTACTGTTTGGGACAATACGGTTAATCCTAGTGCCTTTATCATTTTTACACAATACACAATATCAATATACGCATGACCTGGTTTAAAGCAAGATCTAGAGCAACACATGCAATGACGAATAACTCACCACAAAAAAAAATAGATTGATAAAAGATGTATCAATCGTAAATTAAGGCTCAAGATCTCACATGATGATAGCATGCCATACTCATCAAAATTGACAATGACGTACATTCAAGTTTTAAATTTTCGCAAGCACGTACAAGACATCATCATGTATAAGGTATTTTACGCTAAGGAGACATACATATAACATGCGAATAATCAGCCTACATGGTGTGTACTTATCCTTATTAACATGCTATTTTGACAAGGCAATCAATTTTTTTAAATTTTCTAATTTTTTTTTTCTATTTTTTTAACTATCCTAAAATAAAATCTAAAAAAGAAATATCTAATGTCCTAAAAAACTAAGAAAAAAAAATTATCCTAAAAATAAAATAATTAATGATCCTAATTTTTTTTTATTTTTTTATGTTGGAAACCCCTCCCCACACTTAAGCGGTTCATTGTCCCCAATGAATAATAACATTTATAAATCTATAACTAAAAGGTTCCTAAAATAAAATACAAAAATAAAAAAAATAAAAATTGGAGACAAAAAAAAAAATATGTACAACAAAAGGTTAAAAATACTCCCCTAGTGTTGCATGATGTGCCCATTAATTATCGTTGTTGAAGCTTGCTCCTTCCTTTTAGTAATTGAAATAGGCAAATAGCAGACCCAACTTTGTTTATTAAATAAACAAAGCAATAGTAAACCAACTGTAAAGGTTGGTGGAGCGGTTGTACCACTGTTTTGTATGTTGGAGGTCAGGGGTTCAATTCCCCTCTCCATCATTTCCATATATTTTTGCAACAGGACCACCTACATTGTATGCCACATGGTTGCTGATGAGCGCACCTTACATAAAACTGGGCTGTGGGCTGTGGGCTGTGGGCTGTGGGCTGTGGGCTGCATCAGATGGATGGGCTCGACTATGAATGATAACTGGGATGGGCCTTGCATTTCCAATTGGCATGGAAGCATGCATGTAGAGACGTAGAGTTCTTCAGCCAGCAAGATTCGCACCGCGGAGTGAATTTCACGCACTGAGGCGCACGCGCCAGACTCCTACCAGAGAAATTCACACCGCGGGAAATAAAATTGCACTGCGGGAAAGACAGAGCAGAGAAGCGCGCACCACCAGTTTAATTTCTGCACCGGGGCGCGAAAATTATTGTATCAACAGACGTTCCCACGCCATGGGTAGATTATATTGCACTTCCAAATTTTATTTTTTTTGCTCCTCAGCCCCTTAATAAAAAAATTTCGTGCCTTCAAATTTATTACAATTTTTTCTGAAACACTTCAAATCAAATACATCAAGGCATCTTATGGTAGATAAAATATACATATCTAACTAAAAAAATAAAATAAAAATAAAATAAAAATAGACTAACCATACACAAATCATGGGTTGCCTCCCAAGAAGCGCCTTTCTTTAAATGTCTTTGGCTAGACATCATTCTCGATCAAGGCTCCACCAAATCAACTGAGGCTTTGTCACGTACAACCTCACCTCCCCAATAATGCTTCAGCCTTTGTCCATTGACTTGAAATTCACCCCCTTGATTATCACGTAATTCCACAGCTCCATAAGGATGTACTCTCACAATTGTGAAAGGTCCGGACCATCTAGATTTCAGCTTGCCTGGAAATAACTTCAGCCTTGAGTTGAATAATAAGACCTGTTGCCCCACTTCAAACACTCGAGATTGAATGTTTTTATCATGCCATTTTTTCGTCTTCTCCTTGTAGAGCTTAGCATTCTCATAGGAGAAGAATCGTAGTTCATCCAACTCATCAAGTTGCAACAATCTCTTTTCACCAGCAAGTTGCATGTCAAAATTTAAATTTTTGAGAGCCCAATAAGCCTTGTGTTCAAGCTCAACCGGTAAATGACACGCCTTTCCAAAAACCAACCGATATGGTGACATACCCAAAGGAGTTTTGTATGCAGTACGATAGGCCCAAAGAGCCTCGTCTAACCTTGTAGACCAATCCTTACGATTCGGATTCACCACTTTCTCAAGAACGCCCTTGATTTCTCTGTTAGACAACTCAGCTTGCCCATTTGTTTGAGGATGATAGGCAGTAGCTACCTTGTGTCTCACATTATACTTAGCTAAAGTACTAACCAACAATTTATTCACAAAGTGTGTACCTTCATCACTGATTATAGCCCTCGGGGTTCCGAAGCGAGTAAAAATATGCTTGTCTAAGAACTTGATGACAACTTTTGCATCATTAGTGGGATAGGCAGCAGCTTCCACCCATTTAGAAACATAATCAACAGCCACTAAGATGTATTCATTTTTGAAAGAAGGAGGGAATGGACCCATAAAGTCAATGCCCCACACATCAAACAACTCTACTTCAAGAATATTAGTCAAAGGCATCTCACTTCTTCTCGAGATATTACCAACCCTTTGACAACGATCACATCTAACAACATATGCATGAGCATCCTTGAACAGAGAGGGCCAAAAGAAACCAGATTGCAATACCTTTGCAGCAGTGCGTTGTCCACCAAAATGTCCACCAGAAGGAGATGAATGACAATGAAAAAGAATATCTTGCACCTCAAATTCAGCAACACATCTTCTAATAATTTGATCTGCACCTTGCTTGAACAAATAAGGCTCATCCCAAAAATAATATTTCACATCATGCAAGAATTTCTTTCTTTGTTGACTTGATAAATCCAACGGCATTAACCCAGTAGCTAAATAATTGGCAAAATCAGCAAACCAAGGAGTAACATTAGAGAGTTGTACCTGAAACATCTGTTCATCCGGAAATGTTTCTTTAATAGGAATCAAAGTGCTAGATTCCTCATTGTACTCCATTCTTGATAAATGATCAGCTACTTGATTTTCAAAACCTTTTCTGTCTTGTATCTCAATATCAAACTCTTGGAGCAAAAGAACCCACCTAATCAACCGTGGTTTTGCATCCTTCTTGGTGATTAAATATTTTATGGCTGAATGATCAGTGAAGACAACCACTTTAGTGCCCACAAGATAAGACCGAAACTTATCAAAGGCAAACACAACAGCAAGAAGCTCCTTTTCAGTCACCGTGTAATTCAATTGAGCTCCGGTCAAAGTACGACTTACATAGTAGATAGGATGAAATACCTTGTTCTTTCTTTGACCCATTACCGCACCCACTGCATAATCACTAGCATCACACATTAATTCAAAGGGCAAGCTCCAATCTGGTGCAATAATGATCGGTGCTGAAATCAACCTCTGCTTTAATTCCTCGAAAGCCTTCAAACATGCTTCATCAAACTGAAAGGGAGTATCATTCTCCAATAACTTGCAAAGTGGCTTAGAAATTTTTGAGAAGTCTTTAATGAACCGTCTATAGAAACCTGCATGCCCAAGAAAACTTCTTATATTCTTGACAGAAGTAGGAGGAGGTAGCTTCTCAATGACTTCAATTTTTGCCCTATCAACTTCGAGTCCCTTCCTTGAAACTTTATGCCCCAATACAATGCCCTCATTCACCATAAAGTGACACTTTTCCCAGTTGAGTACAAGATTAGTTTCCTCGCATCTTTTTAACACCTTACCCAAGTTATATAGACAATCGTTGAAAGAATCTCCAAACACAGAGAAATCATCCATGAACACCTCTAGAAAATCACTAACCATGTTAGAAAAGATAGCCATCATACATCTTTGAAAAGTTGGAGGCGCATTACATAACCCAAATGAAACCCTTCGAAAGGCAAAAGTACCATAGGGACATGTGAATGTAGTTTTGTGCTGATCTTCTGGAGCTACAGTTATCTGATTATAACCAGAGTACCCATCAAGAAAACAATAGTACTCTCTTTCAGCAAGTCTGTCCAGCATTTGATCAACAAAGGGCAATGGAAAGTGATCTTTCCTAGTGGCCTTGTTCAACTTTCGATAATCAATGCAAATTCTCCAACCTGTGACTGTTCTGGTCGGAATCAACTCATTGTCTTCATTCTTTATCACTGTGAATCCACCCTTCTTAGGCACACACTGAACAGGACTAACCCATGAGCTATCTGAAATTGGATAAATGATTCCTGCATCAAGCCATTTGATAATCTCTTTCTTTACCACCTCTTTCATAATGGGATTCAATCTACGTTGGCCTTCAATAGATCCCTTAGCACCATCTTCCAACAAAATTTTATGCATACAAACAGAGGGGCTAATACCTCGAATATCCGCAATAGTCCACCCAATAGCTTTCTTGTGCTTCTTAAGAATTTCCAACAATTGATCTTCCTGAGCACTAGACAAGTTAGCAGAAACAATAACAGGCAAAGTAGAAGAAGGTCCCAAATAAGCATACTTCAAATGAGAAGGAAGAGCTTTCAATTCTAACTCCGATGGTTCGACAATGGATGGCTTTGGAACCTTGAATTCCCTTGATGATAACTCCAGTGACTCAAAACGGCCTCTAGTTCTTGTACCATGTGAATTAGCTTCCAACCAAGCTAAAAGATCAGCATCATCAACTTCATCTTCAGATACATTAAGAATCAATTTCTCCAAAGAGCCATGTGAAGAATTATACACTAGTTTTTCAGAAACTAGATCATCAACCAAAGTGACTGCTGAACAATATTCTACATCATCAGAATATTTCATAGCCTTGAAAACATTAAAAGTCACCTTTTCATCTTGAACCCTCATTGTTAGCTCCCCATTTTGTACATCAATTAATGTTCTTCCGGTAGCAAGAAATGGCCTACCCAAGATAATGGGAACTTCCCGATCTGCCTCATAATCCAAGACAATAAAATCAGCAGGGAAGATGAATTTGTCCACCTTGACCAAAACATCTTCAATCTTTCCTTCAGGATGAGCAAGAGATCTATCTGCTAGTTGAAGAGTGACAGTTGTAGGTCGAACTTCTCCAATTCCCAGTTTTCTGAACACAGACATAGGCATCAAGTTTATACTAGCTCCCAAATCACATAATGCCATACCACAATAAGAATTTCCAATAGTGCAAGGAATTGTGAAACTCCCTGGATCTTTCATCTTCGGTGGTAATTTATTCTGCACGAATGAGCTACACTCTTGTGTTAGAGCCACAGTTTCAAACTCTCCCAACCTCCGCTTCTTTGTAAGAATGTCCTTCATGAATTTCACATAATTGGGCATTTGCTCAAGAGCTTCTACAAGTGGAATATTAATGTGAAGCTGTTTCAGAACATCTAGAAATTTCTTAAACTGAACATCCTGCTTCTGATTTTGAAACCGTTGAGGGAATGGTGGTTGTGGTTGCATGATTGGAACCACCTTAGAAGTCTGGACACCATTATTTTCTAAATTTTTCTCCTCACCTTCAGTCATATAGGAATCACCTTCTTTAGACTTAGATATAGCATTCTCCACAACCTTCCCGCTCTTCAATGTCATGGCTTTGCAGTGCTCATTCCCAACATCCCTAGGCTTTTCGGTGTCGCTAGGGAGAGTGCCATATGGTCGATTTCTTAGCTCATTAGCTAGTTGCCCAACTTGATTCTCCAAATTTCTCAGTGATGCTGCTTGACTTTGGATGAGAGCATCATTACTTGCCATGTATGCTTTAAGCACATTTTCAAGAGAACTAGATTGAGATGCTTGTTGAGGCAATTGTTGTTGAGCTTGTTGAGAAAATCCAGGCGGATAATTAGGCCTAAAGGTATTTGATGAAGTTCCAGAAGTAGCCCCTTGATTGTTCCAAGAAAAGTTAGGATGTTGCCTCCATGATTGATTGTAGGTGTTTGAATAAGGGCCACCCTTATTTTGATTTCCCACATAATAGATAGATTCAGGATTCAAAGGACAACTTGTAATACCCCAATTTAGTTAAATCTGAATAATATTAATTTTTATAATTTTATGTGTTTATATTACTATCACAAAAATACGTAGCTATTTTTAATAAAAAAATTAGTTAACTTCAAATATATTTGAATTACTTCATTGGTTTGCTACGACATCTCGTAACTCCCATAAAAATTGAACTATGACTGGTCTACGTCGATATTGACGGTCCCATAAGATTTGACTAAAATTGGTCTGCAACGATATAAATCGAAACTCCCATAAAGATTGGACTAGGGGAAATGGGCCGAGCAGAAGCATCAAGGCCCAAATGGGAAAGGGATAAAAAAATTTTGAACTGAATATGCGAGTCAGTATGAACTAGCCCAAATGGATAGAGCTTTAACCTTACTAAGACCCCAATATATAGTTGGGGAAGGGATCTTGCACTAGTATCCTCTCGATGTGGGACAAGTGCAATATTTCCCTTGAGAATAAACTTGTCTCTTAAGCCATTTATATAGAAAAGGAAGATAACTAAGTGTTAATCATTTCGATGTGGGACTTAGTGTTCATATTTAGTAGTAAGTAAATACCTTGCTGGGAACTTATGCTTTCTTGGAATATATGATACGCTTCCACTCTTAAGTGTCAAGAATTTGCTTTGACCTACGTTTGTATTGCACTGAAGGAAACTTAGTAATATTCAAGTCACACTTAATATAACCTTCAAAGTTTCAGATTTTCATAACTTGGTAGGCTAAGAGTGTAGCCAAATGTTCATTATGAGGCATTAGTTGTTTTTAATACTTAAACTAGGTGAACTTATATAGAAGTGGAAGAAGTTCTATTCACAAAAGTGTCGATGTGGGATAAATGTTCTGAGCTTTTAGCCTCAACTCTTTTAAGTTTGGAAGACGCTTAAGCTTATTTTGAGTTTCACACAAACTTATTTAGTCTTTCACATTTTTTTAAACTATATTATGATGGATCAAATCAACTTCTAGTGGTTAACCGAATTTACTTAGATTTAGCAAACCTTAGGAGATTGCTTCGTCCATACATTTATGGACTAGATGGACTCCAAGTAAAGTCACACTGAAAGCTTCAACTCTTTTTAATTGTAACCCATTATCCTACTAGGTTTATATAAACTTAGAAGGAGAGTAACTTGAATATCCCATCGATGTGGGACAATTGAGATTACCTTTTTATTTACTACTACCTTAAGTTAGTTGGTTATATAGAGAAAGATGGCAATCAGGTCCATAACTCTTCGATGTGGGACTATGAAAAACGTTTTCTTTTACATTCGAGATGGGAACCTTCGACATTAGTAAGAAACTTTATAACTTTTGCGCATTTCAAATTTAGTTTAAATTCTTAGCAAAAAGAGTAGAGCCAAGGTTTGATAAACTGAGCAAACTCAGACTATAGATATATAGACCTTACAAGGTCTTTCATTCTTAAACCCCTCGATGTGGGATAATTGGGAGATGCGTGCAACTATGGCAGAAAAAGATTTAAGCTTAAATTTTTCAGAGGTAATCAAGCTCTTAAATGTTATGAATTGTAGTTTCAAATTGGCCATTGGCATTTTAATTACTTAGCTCATGTTGGAGCCAAAGTTGTAGTTGTGAGCTACAACTTTTAATTCTTGGAATAGAAACCTTATGTACTTATAGAACCAAAGAGGGAGCCCTACTCTTTAGTCCTCGATGTGGGACAAAATCTTTATATGTTTAAAACACCTTCTAAGCACCAAGCGCTTAGTACAAGCCGAGTGGAAAGAAGCTGCTACGTATGTCATTAGTAAGGCAATAGACTTAAGATATTCATTTGATTACATTTGAAATCGGTGTAAAAGGAGAGTCTAAAATCTTTAAACTCCAAATCTTAACCAGCTCAAAGTCAAGGAGAGGGTATAAGATTTTACTTACTTATATAACTCAACTTAGCTTATATAGACTTGTTGTAGGATGGTGCACTGAACATTTCTCGATGTGGGATAGTGACAATATATGGGAACCAAGAAATTGATAAACCCACATTGATTAAAGAAGGATCAGTAAGTGTGAATATATAGAATGAACTTAGCCTTCATAGTCACTTAATTAAATACATATATATGGTTGCTATCGGTGCAAATAGACTGAGTTAGAATTGAGTTGGTTATAGTTATAACAAGAAGCATTTCGTTTTATTAATTTTCCGCTTCTTTCTTTTGTACCACATTGAAAACAGAAAGAGAGATAAGAGTGTATATATTACAAAGCTTCACCTGTATGTACCAAAACAAAATGGTGGTGGATATATGTAATCCGGGACTTAGTGTGATTGTATTTCAGTTTTGAGCAAAGCCGAGTTACTTATTTATTTTCAAGCTGGTGGTTATACCACATCGAGTCAGAAAGGGAATTGTGTTTCGCTTTCCTTATATAAATAAGTGATAGTGTACTAAATAGGAAAGTAGGAGTAATTGCTTACTACTTGTAAGTACTTTCTATTTATTTCATTTCATTTATTTTATTTGATTTAAAATTTGTTTAAGTTAATGTTTTAATAATTAGTATAACTTTTTGGATAGCTTTGGGAGACGAATTTGAAATATTGGGAATTATTTGAAAAAGAGATAGAAGCAAAGAGTAGAAGCGGGTTACTGTAAGTATATACCGTACTATACTGCTTTATTAAATTATTTTTGAAATCTCGATGAACGTTTGATGATTTGTTGATGAAAATTGAGTGTTCTTACATTGATATTGTGAACTGATGATGATGCTTCCAAATCGGAAGTAAAGCTAAACCAATTGTTTAGCTGGCCGGGATCCCCACTAGTAGAACTTGTGAATTTATCATGTTTGAATACTCATTTTCAAATTATGTGAAAAATTATCTGTTTTGATGAACATAGTTACTTGTTCTGTAAACCTCAGTTAAATAGTATGATATATGCTTGTTGGGCTCTATGAGCTCACCCTTTGATGTCATTAACTTCCACAGGGAAGAATTTTGGCGAAGGAAGTTCGGGAAAAGATAAGATTGTGATGAAGTAACTATCGAAGTTAGATAAGAAGTATGTAGAACTCTAAGAAGAATGCATTTGTAATAGACCTATGTTGAAGTTAATTATAAGCGTGTAATATGTTGTAAACTTTTATCGTAAGACTAGACTTTGTCGTAACTCCTTTTGGTTATTAATGAAATTAAGTTTGTGTGGGCATATATTTCGACGTTTGGTTTGGTTGGCGTGCCCCGGGTCGAGTTATGAGGTCATCCTGAGATCGGGGGCATCACACAACTATCATAAGTATGCTCTTCACCACAATACACACATGAAACATTATTGATTTGATTAACCTGTGAACTCGTCGACTGCCCCATAGATTGATTACCTCCCGTCGTCAAGTTCTTGAGCATATTCTCAATGGATGACATTTGAGCTCTCATTGAAGTTACTGCATCAACCTCATAAATTCCAGACACTTTTTTCCCAGATTGAGCCCTATTAGTTATCCACTGATGATTATTTGTTACAATTGTCTCAAGAATCTCATATGCCTGATTATAAGATTTGGCCAACAAAGCTCCATTTGCAGATGCATCAACCACCAACTTTGTCTGAGTATTGAGACCATTATAGAATGTCTCCATCTGAATGTAATGAAGAAGACCATGATGTGGGCATTTTCTCAGTAATGCCTTGAATCTCTCCCATGCCTCATATAAAGATTCATCGTCCATCTGCTGAAAAGAATTAATCTCATTACGAAGCTTTGCATTCTTGGTGGGAGGAAAATATTTCATAAGAAATTTTTCTGCCAAATCATTCCAATTAGCCACAGAACCTGGTGGCAATGAATTCAACCAATCTCTAGCCATGTCTCTCAAAGAATATGGAAATAACTTCAATCTCAAAGCATCATTTGTGACTCCAGTAAGTTTGAAAGAATCACAAACCTCAACAAACAACCGAAGATGAAGATGAGGATCCTCATTAGACATCCCACTGAATTGACCTACAGTCTACAACATCTGGAACATGACTGGCTTCAGCTCAAATTGTGTTGCTTGAATAACAGGGTTGACAATCCCTGAGTTTAAATCACCAACACGAGGTTTCCCGTACTGCCGAATGGCACTATCTCTGTCATCTAACACCATCGTACCATCTTGAACATTAGGTGCCACATTCCGGTTATTAACAGTCTCGTCACCCATAACTAGGTTCGATTCTTTAATTTTTCGTTGCTCTCTCCTTCTTGCTTTGAAAGTTCGCTCAATTTCAGGATCAAAGACAACTAATCCTGAAAGTTCTTCGCTCATACACAAAGACGCCTGCTAAGAAACAAATATTACTCCCGTTAGCACAGAAGTAACAAAAACCAAACTGCAAGAAAATTAACTTCGCAATTAACAACTAAAACAGTCCCCGGCAGCGGCGCCAAAAACTTGTTGCGTAAAATCTAGTTGTGCAAGTGTACACAATCGCAAACAAGTAATACAGTAGTAAATACCAGATATCGATCCTCAAGGACTGCAAATTTGTATTAATTGCAAGTAATATCTAACAATTCAGCTATCGAGCACAAAAATTGTTTGATGATTTTTTAACTAATTAATTAAAAGAACTAAATTAAGCAAGTAAATTATACTAGAGAAGAGAGTGTAATGAGTTCCAAATATGAAAAGATAAGTCAGGATAATTACTTCCCCCTAACACGTGAAAATCAGTAATAAAGTTGCAAAGTACTATAGCAAATTCACAATTTACTAGCTAGAATTCAATGGTCATAGGTTTCTCTCGAAATCACTATGATATAATTCCTATCAAATAAACTAACATATGTCTATGCCAATTTATTCTTCAGAATACAAGTAAGCACCAATTCACAAAGCTATGCATGGTCACAATATATGTATATACCGCAACAATATTGTAATCAAAAGATTTAAGCATGCACCATTCAAGTTTTATGTCAATTAAATATAACCCTCTCGGTATTATAATTAACCCATTAACCTACTAGAGTTGATCAGACAATAGCAAGTATTAGCAAGGAAATCACTTGAATGAGTAAACCGTAGAACTGCAAACAATACTCTTTAACAAAACACCAATAATCCCATGCTAGGGTTCCATAAAAATCCCAACTTTATAAAATTTAGTTCATAATCAAGATATCAAAAACATTCAAGAATTGATAGCACATATTCATGATGTAAAAAGTTAAGGAGAGAATTCTAAACAAAAAGTTGAAGAAAACAAATCCAGTTGAACGTCTTCAATGGCTGAAATCTCCTTCTTCTCGCTTCTTCTTTCTCTTCTCTGTGCCTCTTTCTCGTACGACGTGTCTAACCCCCCAATTAGGTCTGATGTATATCTCGTAATATCTCTCATAAAAGTATTTTTAAATATTTAATATAATTACAAGGAGATTTCCCAATCAAAAATGAATTCCAAGAAGAGGAAATTCGTAACTCCCTTTTGGGCTCTGATTCTGGGCTGATTCGGCTGGATTTTAAATACAAGACCACTTCAGAAATAAAGCCCTTCTCATAAGCTTTCCGTGGGCTGTTGAATCGCCTAAAACGGACTTCTGGATCTCCAGATATGGGCCAAACAGTGTAGACTGCGCAAGCAACCCATAAAATCCGATTTTTTATCCAATTAATCCCCAACTCTTGCTATTTAAACTCCAAGCCTTCTTTTATTATAACTCCTTGATTCCTACAATAAAACATTAAAATTTATTAAATAAAAATCCAAATCAATGCAAAACAACTTAAATATAGGGACAATATTAAGATTAAACGCACGCTTATCACATCCCCACACTTAGCATGTTGCACGTCCTCGGGCAAAGAAGAAAGATAAAAACTAAGTCCTGACTAACTAATACCACTTCCGTAGGTAATCACGGTTGCATTTGGCATATGCAACAAGCCCTTTAAACCCCAAGGTAGCCCAAGTGGACGAGTAAGGTCTCGTGAGGGTTTGTAGTGAATTTACCCACAAAATTCCTAATTTTTATTATGACTGCCAAGTCTCAAACATGAAATATATCATAGCACTCCACACATGCAAACTTAATCATGTAATAGCTCATAGATGTCATATAATGTGATTCCTCAACTTTACACACCGACACAACTATTCAAGCAAGCACACATAGTCTCAAAAGACTAAAATATCATGAATAACATCAAAGTCTCAATCAACAAGAAAACATCATGCTTAGGATGGAAAATAATCTCACAAACACTCAAATCACACAAGTGTTTAGGTGCAACTGTATCACTCAAGTTCAATCAAATGCACATATGCTACCATAAGCTTGCTTGTCCACCAAAATCTCTAGACTTCGTGTTCGTATAAATCAAAAGGTCTTTGTCAAGGGTTGTAACGAGGCTTAGGTGCGGGGTAGGAAATCAAAGAAATAGGCTAACAAGTGGCTAAACTCGACAACTAATAGAGCAAAATGTTCATATACACTTGAAGCACTCAACATGAAACTAACCTTGAGATATAATCCCACATACAAATGTAAACTCATAAATTTCACATTGTAAGAACCAATGAACATACACTCTCTTTCTTTCTTTTTTTTTATTATTTTTATTGACTCTATTTTTTTTCTTTTCTCGCTTCCTCCCTTTTTATTGATTCGAGTGACTCTATTGAAGTGTCCTAAAACGGACTTCTGGATCTCCAGATATGGGCCAAACAGTGTAGACTGCGCAAGCAACCCATAAAATCCGATTTTTTTATCCAATTAATCCCCAACTCTTGCTATTTAAACTCCAAGCCTTCTTTTATTATAACTCCTTGATTCCTACAATAAAAAATTAAAATTTATTAAATAAAAATCCAAATCAATGCAAAACAACTTAAATATAGGGACAATATTAAGATTAAACGCACGCTTATCACATCCCCACACTTAGCATGTTGCACGTCCTCGGGCAAAGAAGAAAGATAAAAACTAAGTCCTGACTAACTAATACCACTTTAAACTAATCACGGTTGCATTTGGCATATGCAACAAGCCCTTTAAACCCCAAGGTAGCCCAAGTGGACGAGTAAGGTCTCGTGAGGGTTTGTAGTGAATTTACCCACAAAATTCCTAATTTTTATTATGACTGCCAAGTCTCAAACATGAAATATATCATAGCACTCCACACATGCAAACTTAATCATGTAATAGCTCATAGATGTCATATAATGTGATTCCTCAACTTTACACACCGACACAACTATTCAAGCACGCACACATAGTCTCAAAAGACTAAAATATCATGAATAACATCAAAGTCTCAATCAACAAGAAAACATCATGCTTAGGATGGAAAATAATCTCACAAACACTCAAATCACACAAGTGTTTAGGTGCAACTGTATCACTCAAGTTCAATCAAATGCACATATGCTACCATAAGCTTGCTTGTCCACCAAAATCTCTAGACTTCGTGTTCGTATAAATCAAAAGGTCTTTGTCAAGGGTTGTAACGAGGCTTAGGTGCGGGGTAGGAAATCAAAGAAATAGGCTAACAAGTGGCTAAACTCGACAACTAATAGAGCAAAATGTTCATATACACTTGAAGCACTCAACATGAAACTAACCTTGAGATATAATCCCACATACAAATGTAAACTCATAAATTTCACATTGTAAGAACCAATGAACATACACTCTCTTTCTTTCTTTTTTTTTATTATTTTTATTGACTCTATTTTTTTTCTTTTCTCGCTTCCTCCCTTTTTATTGATTCGAGTGACTCTATTGAAGTGTCCTAAAACGGACTTCTGGATCTCCAGATATGGGCCAAACAGTGTAGACTGCGCAAGCAACCCATAAAATCCGATTTTTTATCCAATTAATCCCCAACTCTTGCTATTTAAACTCCAAGCCTTCTTTTATTATAACTCATTGATTCCTACAATAAAACATTAAAATTTACTAAATAAAAATCCAAATCAATGCAAAACAACTTAAATATAGGGACAATATTAAGATTAAACGCACGCTTATCAGCCTGTTTGGCCAGACTTAAAATAAGTTTTTATTGATTTATTTTCGGTTAAAAATTTCATATTTTGATAATTTTTTTATACAAGTATTTAATGTATGTTTGAGATTCTATAAGTTGCAAAAAAAAATTTAATTTTTTTCAGGAAAAAGTTAGGAATCCCTAACTTTGTCTTAAAATAAGTTGACTTATTCTGGAAAAAAGTTCTCTCAAACACCCCTTATGTATAATGATAACAGTTTTAAGTGAGACTCTTTCTGGAGACAAAAGAAAAGAAAGGGAAAGAGTTAATTTCTTTGAGACTAAATTGTACTATAGTGGCCAAAGTATTTTCAATTTTGCACGGAGATGGCTAAATTTTAATTCATGCCAACGTAGTGGCTAAATTTTAATTTTTGACGCGAAAAAGGTGCTCCGTCTCCCTTCCGTTAAATCAACATTGACGGCGTTAGTTAATATTGTGTATAATTGTAGAAATACGTACAGTTCTTCTTCAACAGCCCACGCCATTCATTCTTTCTTCCACCACGTCGCGCCACCACCTTCCACCACACAACACCTCCAATCAACTCGCCTCTCCTCCTTTCACTCCACCTTTGTCCTTCTGCAATCACAGTCCACCCCTTCCCATCTCCTTCTTCTCTACCTAAACCCACCAGCCCCCTTCCTACCTTCTCCCCATCTTCGCCAACACCACATACAACTATAATCCCCCAAATTCGTTTCCACAATAATGAATCAGCCGCATATACATACACGAATATGATCACATAATCCCAATTATAGATATATGCCCGAACACAAAATCACACTCTCCTGCCTTCTCTTTTTCCTTCACCACTTCAATACCACATACATACTCATACGAACACATACATGCCTGGACACACACCTCAAACACCCACCATACCCCCCATCAGCCACCAACGAACCACCCCCAAACCCGGCTCACTAACTCGACCACCTACGCACACACATCAGTCCCTCAACCTCCCATGTTTCCACCCTCTTTGCCTCAATATTACAACACCCATACGGATATAAACTCACACACACATACACTGCTTACACACGCACACACGAGTCTACCTGTACACTCACATCACAACCCTCGACCACATAAACACCCACACCCCAGCCCAAATACACACTTCAATCTCACCCACACACCACAACACACGCTGTACACACTCTATATACACCAAGAACAAGTTGAATCAAGCCTTAAGAGCTCTAGTTGGGTTTGAAATTAAAAAGGATTGAGAGAGATTTTGAGGGAGAGAAATTGAGAGAGATATTTGAGGGAGAGAGAACCACCGAGAATTATCTGGAAGGAGGAAGGGAGAGGCTGCTGCCTCTTTTAGATAAACTGAGGGCAATTTAGTAAATCCATATAATTATACACGTATTTCTACAATTATACACGATATTAACTAACGCCGTCAATGTCGATTTAACGGAAGGGAGGCGGAGCACCTTTTTCGCGTCAAAAATTAAAATTTAGCCATTACGCTGGCATGAATTAAAATTTAGCCATCTCCGTGCAAAATTGAAAATACTTTGGCCACTACAATGCAATTTAGTCTTTCTTTGACTTGTTCATGAATAATTATAACTTTCTTGAAAGAAAGGGAAAAATGTTGAAAATTTGGAAATAAGTTTTCTTTATTTTTATCATTAATTGTTTTTGGAAAATGCTATTTTTTTTAAAAAATAATAATTTTTTTCCAAAATGCCTATGTGTTAGAAATATGATTGGTAACTTTTCTAACTATAAAATGAGATCATACATGCATACATATAAATCATAAATTAAAATTTTCCTTGTGTTATACACATCGTTCCGTATTTTTTTTTTGAAAGATTAACAAAGAAAGGAAAATAAATCATTTTCTATTTTTTTTCCTTTTCTGTACTACATTGGTGTTAGGTTTGTATTTTAGAAATGTTACTTGTTGGGCTAGGTTCACTTTGATATTCGGTGCACTAAGCCGGGGGTCTTCACGGAAACAGCCTCTCTACCGTAAAGTAGGGGTATGGTTTGCGTACATTTTACCCTCCCCAGACCCTGCTTCATGCGGGATATACTGGGTATGTTTGGTTTGGTTTGGTTTTACTTGTTGGGCTAGAATGTGGAAATTCTGCAAGGATAAAATGGGCCAAAACTTTCCGGCCATTAATTATTCAACACTTAAGTAGATATCTTTACGTAGCCACCAATAAGCCCATAGAAATTTTAATGGCAAGACCAACATGAAAAATGGTTTGGCCCAACTTAGAACAACCAAAAAATACAGTAAGGAATGAATTGAGTCAATTGACAACGAAAAGAAGCGGGAACCGGGGGAATGAAGACAAAAATAAAAAGGAAAAAGGCCAGAGAGAGTTTTATATTTGTCTGACGTGTCTTACAAAAGTGAAGCCAGCTCAGCACAAAGACAAAGAAGCTCCTGATTCGGTGAGTCATCACTGTGTGTGCATGCATTACACATTTATTATTATTATTTTTAAACATAGTTAATAGCTTATTAACTAATATATAATCATGCACGGTCCTGAGAATTGAGGGGTCCTAGGCGAACCTAAACCACTTTAGAGCAAGTCCAACAATATCCTAGTTGGTGTCCTATAAATATAATAAAATATAGTGTCATAGTGATTTAATTCAAGATTTTTGTGTATCAATTCCAATAACATGCCTTATAAATTAAAATAATAATATATTTGAATTAGAATTGGAGGGAATGGAAAAAAGAGAGGAGAGAGAAGTGTAGAAAAGGAGGAAAATTAATTTTTGATTGTTAAAAATGATTTAGGACAAGTATAGAGGTGCCTTAAAAAAAGGGCATGAGATGAATGTCCTAGTGTTTTAAGGCACCATTAGGACATTGTTGGAGCACAAAAAGTGACCAATTGTCCTAAATATTGATTTAGAACAATATTTAGGATATTGTTGGACTTGCTCTTACTTAACCTTTTTCACATAGTCAAGTTTCTAAACCATACATTTTTTTTATATCTAACAGAGCTAAATCATTTCACTTAATCTTTTTAACCTTTCTTAAGACATGATTGAACGAAGGTAGTATTTAATCGGCTTTAGTCTTGAAAAATTCTACTCCACATAAGCAACTGTAACGAAGACTTCTATAAGAAATCTAAGCATTTGGATATAGCTACCTTCCATTTTTTTATGTAGTTTAGCACATTTTTGCCCTTCTAATATTTTCAGTCAAATTTTGATTCAATATTTACAAGTCTACATACAAAAAATATCTATTATAACTCTAAAATTTGGGGTCCTTGAATTTTGAGGACCCTGGGCGCAATACTACTTCGCCTATAGCTAGGCCACCCATGTATATAATATGGTTTGTCAAAAACAAAAATATAATATGTAGTTATATAAAATAATTTTTTTAATTAAAAAGGAAAATTAATTATTTATTATTGATAATAATATTATATTATAATTTTTTAAAATGACAAAGCTAAAATTGACTTATTAAAATTTTAATATTCTGATATTCAAATAGTGCATATTTATCGAAAAAAAATGTAGAAGTATATATATCCTTCTGGTTCTGGTGTTGGCTAAAATGATATAAATTACTGATTATGTAAAATTTGTTAAATGTTTAAGGTGTTGTACTATAATGAGATTGGTTATAATAATTAATTATATTTTTAAAATTGTATATTATTAATTTTTTACAATATTATAATAATAATTGATGTATTATTTTATTATAGGTCTCTGCATGATCGACAAATAAAATCAACATAATCGTGTTGGTTAAAATTATACACGAGAGCAATGTACCATGGAAATGAACAATTTTTAATAAAGAGTAAATTGCAGAAAAGTGGCTTGAACTAAAATTTTTTTGCAGAATGATGGCCAATGTATTAAAGTGAACATTTTGGTGACCGAACAAAATATTTTAAAGAAGTAAAAGGGCTCCGCTTAGAAACGTCTAACACCGTCAAGTCTGTTAGGGGTATTCTTGTCTGTTCACAATTCCAACAAAACCTCAAACCACGATAATAAAACCACACAGACAAAATCTCAGATTACACAACATAAAATCACGAAGACAAAATGCAACAACAACGCAGAATCTCGACTCAGAGATGGTGACTTGGACTCAACATCGATTAATCACACAAAACAACTCGGCAATCAAGAACTCGGGAACTTGCAGTAAAGTAAACTCAGAGGCTCAATTCAGCAATGAACGAAACAGACTCGGCTACGCATTGTACTACAAACTCGGAACACAGGACACATAAAATCAGTCAACGGTAACGACTCAGAACAGAGACTTGATACAGCAATTCGCGAAATCAGCAAAAACGAGACTCAAAACTCGAACTAAAAACTACAAACTCAGTCAAGAATTTTAACGAATATATCAGACACAAATGTCAAACATAAAACAAGAACTCGCGAATTCATAGCAAAATGGACAGCCCAACTATCAGCTAATTAACACGGAAAGCAGCAATTACAACCACAACCATTCGACTCAGAAACGCACAAAAACAGGAGCACAATTCAGCAAACTCGCAGCAACAATCGACCATACACTTGACTTGGTAAAAGACTCGATTGAAGAATAGAATCTGGCAACAAAACTGTGACTAGGGCTACGCATAGAAACTGAAACCATGGACAAAACCCAATTCAAAAACTCCAATCAAAACTAAACGGAACAAAACGAAAAGAAGGAAATAAAATCAAAACAAAACGGAAAGGGGGTGAAGGGAAGTGAATTTCGTGGAGCTTGCAGCGGGGAAAAAAATAGTGGAATCGAAGAGGGAAAACTGGGTTTGAGTGGGGAAATGGAGGAGACAAATGTGAGAGATTTTGAAACGAAAGAGAAGAGATGGGTTTGGTGTCTGCGTTTTAACAAAAGAAGAAAACAGTGGAGATGATAGGCTGGGTTTGCTTAAAGATCGAAGAAAACTAAAAAAACATGGGATGGGGGTTGTGTTGTAGAAATTGACGATGACGAAAAAGAACAAGGGGATTTGTGTTTGAAGTTGGAAAGAACAAAGCAGGGGAGTAAAAGTCGTGTAAAATAATTGGGATTAATAATTGTGAACAGACAAGAATACCCCTAACAGATTTGACGGTGTTATGCGTTTCTAAGCGGAGCCCTTTTATTGCTTTAAAATATTTTGTTCGGTCACCAAAATGTTCACTTTAATACATTGGCCATCATTCTGCAAAAAAAATTTAGTTCAAGCCACTTTTCTGCAATTTACTCTTTAATAAATTATGGACATATTTGGCCTTCCTTAAATCGAACTTATAAATTACTTATTCCAAAAAAAGTATGTATTTATATATTTTTTGTAAAAAGAAATGTTTATGAGAAGTTTCACCTTCATTATCTTGAAAATTTTTTACTTATTTCAGAAAAAAAAATATATTTATGTATATTTTTTCAAAATAAGTAATTTATCTCTGAAACCAAACGGGATCTATGTATGATTTTTATTTTTAACATTCGAACTCAACTTTTAGCTCAAGGATTTTTACCCGTCGGAAAAGAAAAAAAAAAAAGTTTGGGTGTCATTTCTATTTCTATATCACAGGAGTATATAAACTGGTCAAAACTCAAATTCACATGTATATTTGCAAGCGGAGGCCAATAATAAGACTGCAAAGTTGGCTCTTAAGAACCTCCGCAGCCGCAGCAACGCCTTTATATAAACCCTCAAAAGCCACACCTCTCTCTCTCTCTCTCTCTCTCTCTCTCTCTCTCCTATATATAACAATCCTTTTTCTCTCCCCCCCTCTCTCTCTCTCTCTCTCTCCTATTTGCATTAAAAACCGAGCTTTGAAATGGACACCAATTCAATTCTCCGATCCACCGCCGTCCTCCCCGGCGCCACCAGGGCTCAGCTCTCCCCCTCCAAGGTCTAATCCCCTGCCCTCAATCTATATTCTCTCTTTTTTTTTAATTAAAAAAATAAAATTTAATTTACTTGTACAAGATATCAAAAATGTGACTTTTCATGCTGAGTTTTAGGACATCAACATAACGTTTTAATTGTTTTTTTTTTTTTTTGTAGTTTATGAAATAGCTGGGGATAAATTTTATAAACATAATTGGTACACATTATAGATGCTTTCGATTATTGTAGTTTGATGCTTAAATTAGTACTAAATAGTTTTAGCACTCGAAAAATCGATTTGGTAAATGACCTTCTAATGCCTCGAGTAGATGATTATTTGGTTTAAGTGGGAATCATTGTTACAATTGGTGCAATGTATGAGGTTTTAACGTATTTCAACTTAAATTCCGTGTTGGTATTGTGGTCAGAATGCGAGTTTCAGGCTTTGTTAGGTTAATTGTTACCTGTCGGTAGGTCTATTATTTCAATGTTCTAAGTATGAGTAAGCAGATTGTTACTGTATTTGTTTGTTCAGGTGTCTTCGGTTAGCTTCTGTCGCAGTTCGTTAAAGTCTCAATCAAGCATTTTTGGTGCTTCCGTTCCTGGGGATTCATCATCCTTGTAAGAGATTCACAACAATTCTAAAATATTTCTTACCGTGATAACTGTAAGAGCATCTACTGTAACTGATGCTGTTTTCCTCTACCCTGTAATTGTTACAGAAAATGTAGTTCTCGGAAAATCCAACCAATCCAAGCTACAGCCACTGAACTGCCTCCTACCATTCAGAGTAAGAAAATTTGTTTGACACCTAAGCATGGCTGGAAATTTGAGGGTTTAAAATTTTTAATTCTACTTGACTTTCTTTCTTAGAGTCGAAAACTGGCGGGAAGACAAGAATCGGAATCAATGGTATGTTAAGTTGTTTGCTGTGTTGTGTTTTATGTTTGTTTCTTCAATGTTGTTATTTCTAATTTAACAAGAAATTTTTTGATCCGGTGTCAGACACTACATTCCGTGTCAGATCATTTGACCAAAATGTGGACACTTTGGCATGTACCAACTGAAAGACCACATCTGAGATGAAATAGGATGCAAAATAAAAAAAATTGAGAGAAGAGAAGAGATGAGAAATGAGGAAAAGGGAGAGGGAAAGAAGACGCCTTTTATGAAAATTGAAAAGTTCTTTTAAAAAATCCTGTTTAATTTGAGTTGATAATTAAATTTTGCTACAAAATTATATCTATTTTTACTTGTTTATTGATAAATGTCAGAATATGAGCAATGCGGAAGTAATAAACGGAACTAGTAGAGAGGAGAGAAAAACACGGTAGTAATATTAGAACTACATTGTATTGATCTTATTATATTACATGAGAGCATAAGCTCTTATATAGGAAGTAAAACTT
This sequence comes from Kitagawia praeruptora, assembly GCA_037693485.1. NCBI lineage: Eukaryota > Viridiplantae > Streptophyta > Magnoliopsida > Apiales > Apiaceae > Kitagawia > Kitagawia praeruptora. The sequence continues at coordinate 6,315,444 of CM075348.1, read as the reverse complement.
GGTTGGTGGCCAACCTTGGTGGACTTGGTTATATTTAACACGCCCCCTCACTCGAAATCCCATCTTCGGATGAAAGAACTATCTAGGGATTGAAGAGTGGACACTAGTAGCCCTTGAGCTTAATCTGAGCGTCCAACTATACCCATTTTTAGGATCGACCGATCTTGAGTTTATTGAGTCTTTTGGGATACCGGGACTCGAACTTGCGACCACACGGTATATTTTAGGCCATGTCAAAAAAATACATAAGGTGCTGATGAATGCAAGATATAGCAGTGAACTGTGTTGTCTAAAATACAACTACTTCTGCTGCTTTGATTTGTGGCAGTGTGTACATCTGTTATATACACTACTTTTGCTGCTTCGTCGGAATAACGCCCCCTGAACTATTTAATTTATAGCATCGTAAAAAATTGGAGAGATACCGTAATATCAACAACCACTTGATTACTACACAATTAAATCTATAACCGGGGCAAACTGGGCAGAAAATTCTGCTGGAAACAGAATCTGCATAAATGAAAAATTGGGCAGAAAATTTCTCCCCTCTGCTGGAAGATATAAGTCTGGGCAGCTTGTGTTTTCCTTGAAAAATCACAAAGCTTCAACTGAAAATCTCCTCCTCTCTACTCCCGCTCTGATACCATGTCAGAATATGAGCAATGCGGAAGTAATAAACGGAACTAGTAGAGAGGAGAGAAAAACACGGTAGTAATATTAGAACTACATTGTATTGATCTTATTATATTACATGAGAGCATAAGCTCTTATATAGGAAGTAAAACTTGGTTGGTGGCCAACCTTGGTTGGTGGCCAACCTTGGTTGGTGGCCAACCTTGGTGGACTTGGTTATATTTAACAATAAATTATGGCATATCCCCTTACCTGTTTTTAAAGATAGGGCCTAGTCCTCGTGTTCCCAATTTTTTAGAAATACTGAGTCCGACACTTACCTTAGTAAGTGTCGTGTCCAACACTCAAACACTCTGTACCTAAGTCCAAGTAACATAGGTTGCACTCTGAAAAGATATCAAAATATAAAACTATATTTCAAGTACTCACACGGTCACATGTTACAGGTTTTGGAAGAATTGGAAGGCTGGTGTTAAGAGTAGCAACTTTTAGAGATGATATTGATGTCGTAGCAGTCAATGATCCATTTGTGGACGCCAAGTACATGGTAAACAAAGATCACTAGCTGATATCAATTATTAATGTTATTTATTCCTGCAAGATAACGCTGGAAAGTTCTTGACTTTAGATTAACTTTTTTATTATAAGATTACCCTACTCTTTTACCCACAATGGCATTGGTCAGTAAGGATGTTCTAGTTGTGATCATTCTGAATATTAATCTAGCTATCACTCTCTTCCCCTCCTAATTAAATTTTACATCATGCTAACATTTCTGTTATCGTCAAACTTATGTACTGTGAAGATGATTGCAATTAGCTTTTTTTCTAAAGAGCTCATATGAATTTTATAAATTACGTTACAGGCATACATGTTTAAATATGATTCTACTCATGGTGTATACACTGGATCCATCAAAGTATTGGATGCAACCACTTTAGAAATAAATGGAAAGAAGATCAAGGTTACTAGCAACAGGTTGTACAGCTGTTCAATTCACAATTATAAATAGTTGTTCTGTACGAATTTCTTGCTAGTCAAATGTTTATGTATTTAATTCTTTTTTTTTTATGAAACTTAAATGTGCTACTGGACTCTACCAGGAACCCTGCAGAGATCCCTTGGGGTGAATATGGGGCAGACTTTGTTGTTGAATCTTCTGGGGTTTTCACAACAATTGAAAAGGCTTCAGAACACAAAAAGGTGGGTACAATCTTTCTCTATCTCTCTCGCACACACAGATGTCTTTCTTTCATCTGTTCTCTCAAACTGTCTTTTTATATGAGTATTTGGAACATTAATCTGCAGGGTGGTGCGAAGAAAGTTGTAATTTCTGCTCCCTCAGCTGATGCTCCTATGTTTGTTGTGGGCGTTAATGAGAAAACATACAAACCAAACATGGATATCGTATCTAACGCAAGCTGCACTACCAATTGCCTTGCTCCTCTTGCCAAGGTTGGTTTGTATAAAGACTACTGGTTTCTTGTACTGTTAAGCCGTGAAAGTTGCTTGTATAAACTACAACATGACTTTAATTGCTCACAGCCTCACAACCAAGTGATCTTGTTCGAAAGGATAACAGAAATATACTAGTAAATAAAATAATTGGCATGAAGAAATTCATATGTTATCATGGTTATAGCAATCGTGGAGTTTGTATATGTTAAATACAAAATTTTTCGTGCAGGTGGTTCACGAGGAGTTTGGCATTCTAGAGGGGTTGATGACTACCGTGCATGCAACAACAGGTATTATTTCTCATGCAAACGCATGCATTATGCACATCTGTTTGCATTATTTTAATTTGTTATTTTCATATTGAATGTTCAGCTACGCAGAAGACAGTTGATGGACCTTCCATGAAAGATTGGCGTGGGGGACGTGGTGCTGGGCAAAATATTATCCCTAGTTCCACTGGTGCTGCAAAGGTATGAGATAAAGTTGTATTGATAAACTCTCTAAGACCTTGTGCATGATTCTGCTTAATATTCAAATTTGTAGGCTGTTGGAAAAGTTCTGCCAGAACTCAATGGAAAGCTCACTGGAATGGCTTTCCGCGTTCCAACCCCCAATGTTTCTGTTGTAGATTTGACTTGTCGACTTGAGAAGAGTGCTTCTTACGAAGATGTAAAAGCAGCCATAAAGTACTGTCTTCTTTTTTCTGCTTTTCCTATCACATCACTCACGTATGCTCGTCTCAATTGAAAATCCTTCTGGCAATTTTGTTATATTTACATTTGTCATTTGGACTGAAGGTATGCTTCTGAGGGACCACTTCATGGGATTCTTGGGTACACTGATGACGATGTTGTCTCAAGTGATTTTGTTGGCGACTCAAGGTCTCTCTCTCTCTCTCTCTCTCTCTCTCTCTCACACACACACACACACACACACATGCACCGCTGACTAAATTATTACCCAGTATTCTGTTATGAGTTTATGTAAATGGGCAAAAATAAGCTAAACTTCATGGCTAATATGGTATTCTTGTACCATTGCTTTTCCCTTGGTAAAATCAAATCATGCAAGAGTTCAGGAGCTCAGTCATTTGTATCTATCTATAGACCTAGAATTTTCCTTCCATCCGAAGCTGATGAAGCAATTTAAAAACCAGGATGAGATGGGTTCTTTTTTTAGATTTATGCAATTTTAAAGCTCTCTATCTTTGATTTGTAGCTCTGATCACGAACCCAGACAGTTGGTTCTGGTAAAATTTGGATAACAGGTCATAATTGCTAGAGAAATATTTTTACAATATGTTGTTTTACTACCCCCCAGGTCAAGTATATTTTGCTCGAGTAATTCCTTTACCATATGTTTTTTTTTACCGTCTCCCAGGTCAAGTATATTTGACGCACAAGCTGGGATGGGGTTGAGTGCATCCTTCATGAAGCTTGTATCGTGGTACGACAATGAGTGGGGATATAGGTACAGTTACTATCCTGCGTCTAACTTTAAAATTAATTTACTCTTCTATCTCTCTTTGATGTTGAGTGCTTGTGACAATATCTCGGTAACTTTCTTTCAGCAACCGAGTGCTGGACCTGATCGAGCACATGGCATTGGTAGCAGCTACCTACTAAATTTGACGAAATTTGACGGGGAGCAGCTGATGCTACAATTTTCGTTCTATAATAAGTAGCTTGTCAAACATAGAAATCAGAAATATGGAGGTCATTTTTGTCGTTGAGTTGACCTTTGTTTTCATCCTTTGTAAGATTAGAAACAAAATGCTGGAGTTTGAAATAATTCGCCCAAGTAGCAACTTTGTGTTGAACTGTATCATTATCATTTTCATGTATCAATGTTATCTTGATGGCATGATTGTGTAGTCTTCCAACTGTTCTTCAACTTTTTGTTTCCTAAAAATGACCGTGTTGGAATATTTACATGGTGCATAAATGGGTTTAGTGACTAATAATTTCGAAATAGTATGTATTTTTCAACTATAATTAACTCCAAACGGACCAAACACGAACACATCAGATAAATGTCATTTTAATGTCGAGTCAATGTAGTTTGAGAGAATCGCATCACACCACTAATTTTCTGATTCTATAGGAGAATCAAAATTTTAATTTTTGGTTTTATGAAAGAAAAAGACCAATTTTTTTTTGTTTTATAATAAAAAAAATCAATTTTCTGATAATGTGGTAGAACCAAATGATGAAGTCCAATGTTGTCGTGGCAATCACTGATGACGTGGCAATGCCACGTCAACATTGATACGTGGTACTGCCACGTTAGCAATGATGACATGGTACTACCACGTCAATAGTGGTGACGTCACAGTTGATATGGCAGTTCCACGTCATCGATGATGACATGATGGTGGTGACGTGGCATCAGGCAAAATTTATTTTTAAATTTTTAAATTTTTTGATTTTTTTAAATTTGTTTTTTTTAAATTAAAAATTACATTTTTCAATTTTTTAAAAAAATTAAGAAAAAGATAATGTGTTACGAATCTCTATATACTTTGATTCTTTCAAGAACAGTGACTATAAATTGTAGAAATAAATCTCACATGTTAACTGCTTTTTGTTAAGAGTGCATCAAGATTCATCGGGTGACAAAATTGTTGGAAATGTTGACTAAAACAGCAACATAGAGGCAGTTATATATCGTATTAAACAAGTCCAGGCCAAGCACACAATTAACGAAACAAAACATGAAGTTAAAACACATGCATGTCAGTAACTGATAGAACAAAGAGAAGGCAGAAAGCATACAAGTAGCCATAGCAAAATCAGTATGTTAAACGAGTAGGAAAAAACCAACAGCTGAGTCGTCAGGATTTGCACGAAAAACCTGACTGCTCTTGAAGAGATAATTGCCCCCACTTACACTGTGCCAGGACTTGGCAATATTCTTCCAGGATAAAACAGCTCCGAGTTTAGATGGTCACAGTAACCAGAAAACTCAACTTCGACTAACACCTCAATCGCTAGAAAAACCTACGAACTGTATATAGAGGGAGAGCAGAGTGTGTAGAGAGAATAACAGAGAATGTATGGTGTGGTACACAAAAATCAGTAACTTAGCTCTCTAAATATAGGAGAGGCTAAGTGTAACTGATGCCACCCAATCAATTTTGTAACTGCCGATTTACATTTAATAAAATGAAACGGCTAATTTAATAAATCGTAACTGTTACGTTTATATTTATCCACACATATTTTAATTATACGAATATATATAATATATACATTATCAAATTCTGTTAAGGACTAAACATCAGAAACTGATCAATCAGGATTTTAGTCCGTCAGGATCTGATGTCCGTCCATCAGTATCTGGTATCGTCAGGACTTGAGGTCCATCAGTATTTGAGCATGCATCAGGATCTGGTAGTACCTTCAGGACTTATCTGGTATCGTCAGGACTTGAGGTCCATCAGTATTTGAGCATGCATCAGGATCTGGTAGTACCTTCAGGACTTCATCAGGACTTGAGCCCATCAGTATTAGATGTCTGCCAGTTCCTGATTTATTCCAAGTACTGATCCCGAACGATATATATATATATATATATATATATATATATATATATATATATATATATATTTATTCTAATTAAAATATTATTTAAACACAGAAATAAAATCCCTCGCCCAGGTCGCTTCGCGTACGCGAGACGCCGAGACATTCGATCATGCATCAGGATCTGGTAGTACCTTCAGGACTTGAGCCCGCCCAAATCGCCCTTCGACCGAGCCGACCCGTGACGTGACGTGTCGTGGCGGGTGGCGGCGCGCGCGCGTGTGTGCGCGTGGAGCACACAGTAACACCATGCACCATCATACACCTTAGTAGTTGTACACTACCCATGTGTGTGATTCTATATAAAGCCAACAACCCCCTTTATTTATTTCAATGTGGGACAAATACACATTCTCATTTTCAAGCTCTTTCAAGCTACCAATATCAACTCTATTTCTCTATGGATTCCACTAAGAAAATTACTTAGACCCATATATGAAAATTTAAGTCCTCATAACAAGGAACAATTTCCAATCGTTAAAAATCCGGAATTAACATCAAGAACATAAAATACTTATGCTCTAAAAACTCCATTTTCTAACAAAAATATGATAAACAAAACTGAGTTGCAACAATTAACGAAGACGACACAAAATTTTAATGCCATCAAAATATTTAGAATATATCTAACAAAGACACGTTTCGAACCAACTTAATTCATCTCCAAATTGCTAAATTAATAGTAAAAATCATAAATTATGGAAAATTATACATATAGAGGTAAATGTTTAAATAAAAATCACACCCTATTTTACACATGCCCACTAGTCCTGGTAATCGTTTGATGTTGCGTATTTTCTTGTTTTCATGTACTTATAGCTAAAACCAAAATCGACCCGAAATCATTTCGTGTACTCATAGCTAAAATTAAACCCAAAACATTTCGTTTCGTGTCAACCTGAAAGTACACGAAATTTTCGTGTACTTTTTGTTTACACAAAACGATCTGAAATAACACGAAACGATTATATCCGAATACACAAAATATAAACGAAATGCTACTGAATATGTAAAATGAGTGATTAAAAATATACAAAATATTAATGAATACATATATAATATTTATTATGATATATCAAAAAATAAAAAATATATATATATATAACATTTCGTGTTCTTTTGTATACTTTCATGTACCCAAAATGAAAATCCATATCTGACATTAAATATTTCGTATAACTTCGTATTCGTGTACTTTCGTATTCGTGTATCAAAGATCAAAATCCAAAACCGTATTTTTTGTATCGTTTCGTATCATGTTCACGTGTCACGTGTTAAATTGTCAGGCCTAATGCCCACCCCTTATATGCATCAGTCATCCCACTCCCACACATCATCCATCCGGGACCCATCCCCAATCCCATTCAAATCCATCACTATCCCATTCAAACCCATTTCCGATTCGCACCCGTCACACGACACATCATGATATCATCCACCTCTCATTTAGTGATTGACAATAATATATAATGGGTCCTGGTCCTAACAATCGATTGTCAGGGATTTATTAACGAACAATCAGTGTTTCAATCGTTGGATGAAGTTTTCAACGGGTAGGATTAAAAAAAAATCAATCATTCCGCTATAATTTTTTGCGGAACCTTGCTTGTCCGCTATAAATTATCACATAACGGGTGAATGACTCTTAGTATGCTCCGCGGTAATTTTCTGTAATGTGGCCAAATTAGGGTTCTGAACATTTCCTCTGAAGCAAATTCGCATCCTGCACATTCAAGGTCATCCACCTATCATCTTCTTCCACTCCTTGATCATCATCATCGTTGATTCCACCACCCATCTGCATAGCCCATGATTTGTCCTGCTAAATCATCATCATCATCATGTACCCAGCAACAAATCCCCTAATCAAGATGAATATGAACCCTAATCCCCAAATTTTCTTTAAAAAAACGTTTTAAAACCCTAAATCTAGAGTTATCAGTTACTAATGGTCATATTTAGATTGAATTCGTTGGAATTGCAGTGTTTTGTGGTCGTCCTTGCATATTGCACTTGTAATCGCAGTCGAGGTATGAGGAGGAGAGAAAGAAAATGTATGTAAAATGTTCATTCAGTTTCTCAAAAAATTTTCGGATAGGTTATTACACTTTGCGGAAATTTTTGAGGAGCCCCTAGCTTCGTGGAAAATATTAGAGTAATTAGCATATTACACCCCTTAACTTTGGACGCTTTTTCGATTTAGTCCTACTTTATGTTTTGTAACAGTTTGCACTCCTATGTTCAAATCTCGCTTCGCTTTGCACCCTTTTGACCAACTCCCGTTAGTTTGACCGTTAACGTTAACAAGGATGATGGTAAATGTGTAATTAGGTACGCCCAACGATTTTAATCAATATATATCATCACAGAACTAACATGAGTTGGTTTATATCTAACTGCACGAAGGTGGAGAGGAGAAGGGAGTGAGGACGGTGGAGAGACCGGTGAAAACCGATGAACGGAAAACGAAGAGGAGAAGGGAGGGATTGGTTGCGAGTTAGGAGGCACGACGGCTGCCTGTTGGGAGAGATGGGTGGAGAGGATGGTTGGCGAAATGGGTGAGATTGAATGAAAGGTGGTTGTTGATGGAGTGTGAAGAACGATGGTGAAGGAGTTTTGTGGGATGGTGTGGGCGGTGGTTTGCAGCGATAAAGAAGGTTGCAGACGAGGGTGAATGTGAAGGTGGGTTGGGAGAGAGTCAGGAGATGAGATGTTGGCGGCGGGGGAAGTGAATTGGTGGTGATGATGGGCGAATGGTTGAGGGGTGAAAGAAGGAGGTGAACAGAGGTAACGAGACGGAGGTGAGATGGACGGCGGAAAGGAATTGGTGGGTTAACCGACGGAGAAAGGCTGTTGAATTGGTGAACCGAGGAGGTGGACGAAGGTAGGAGAGGAGAACGAAGTGGGTTTGTTTGTGAATGGAGAGGGGTTGCAGTATGTCGAGGAGGAGGAGAAAGAATGAAGGGTGAACGGAGATGAGGCGAGAGGTGGGTGGCGGAGGTTTTGTGTTGTTGGGGAGGTAAGAGATGAGAGAGATGAGCAGTGGTAGTGTGTGTAATTACATAAATAACCTTGATTGTTAATGTTAACAGTCAACATTAACGAGAGTTGGTCAAAAGGGTGCAAAGCGAAGCGAAATTTGAACATAGAGATGCAAAATGTTACAAAACATAAAGTAGGACCAAATCGAAAAAACGCCCAAAGTTAAGGGGTGTAATATGCTAATTACTCAAAATATTAGAGGAACGACCGAAGATAAGGTTATAATCTGGACCATTGAATGATTGATCTAATGGCTGAAATACTGTTTGTTCGTTAATCTGGTGAGGGACCAGGACCCTATATAATTTATGATTAATAATGTGTAATTTAGTGAAAGTCAATATCTATATATTTGTACAGTATCTATTACCCCATTGTTAACGGAGGAATTTGGGAAAACAAATTCGGGGAGGGTTGCTGGAATTACGGTGATGATTGAGTGTGATGATTGGTGTAGGACAATTAGGGTTAGGGTTTATACTTTAGGAATGGCTGAGATTGTATGATGTGATTACTGCAATTTAGATCGAATATTGAATTCTCTCTTTTTCGCAAGGGTTTGCATCGTACCATACAATGTGCCTACGTACCCTATTTATAGGGATCAAGCCAAACGTAGTTCTTGGAGAACAAGTAATCGTAACGGGCTAGGTTTCCTAATTTTTAGGAAGCCCATTAGATTGAGGCCACCGCCTTTGACAATTATTACAGACCCTAAAGCCCAGCTATTTTCTCGGAACGTAATGGCTAAGCTGCTGACCCGACATTATCGAGGTCAACGCTCACCTTGGGCCACGGAGATAATATAGCTTGTTGGGCGGCCTTGAAGTTGCCTAATGGGCGAGATCCCCAATTTATATTTAGGGCGAGGTCTCAAAATGACCTCTTCTTAATTGTTTGTAACCAAGGACCTAGATTATAGTCCATAACTCATACTACTTCAGCATAATTAAGGAGAATCTCCATGAGTGGGCGAGATTCTAATAGGGGGCGAGATGCCCATCCTGACTGTCTTTCGAGTTCGAGGGCGATTTCCTCTGTCTATGGGCGTGGTCTCTTGAAAAAAGTGTAATGTTATCCTTAATTGGGCCATGCCCAATTAGCTCATGCCACGGCCCACGACACAAGTCATTTCTTTTCCTCGGCCCAGTTGAGGACAAAACTTCCTACTTAAGGCGAGGATATTTCTGGGTATAACAACTACCCCCCAGTTTCTTGCAATATCCTTGTATAAAAGAAACTAACTTCTTAGAATGTCCTTTAGAATATAGACGAGCTTTTTATAAAAAATAAAATTATTTAAAAACCCTACGGAAATTGTCACGCCTCGATTTCAGTTATCAATCCAATTAGAACATGCCACGTGTCCTTGCCTGGCTGTCATCCATCCTTCTTCATAACCCTATAAAAAGGCTCAGTATTTTCCTTCATTCTCATCCTACTTTAAAAAACCTCCTCGAAGCGCTGTTAGATTTGCGGGCGAGATCTTCTGTATTGTGGACGAGGCTTTTATTTTCTTCAGGCGATCTCTCTATCTTTAAGGCGATCTTTCCCTTCAAAAAGGTACTAATTCTTACTTCTCGTCCCTACTGTTGATTTGCTTATTTTTTTTCAAAATAATTGTTAGAAATGAATATGACTCGCCTAGGATAGATAATGCGTTCGCGTTAGTCTTTCACTTAGGACCGCTTCTGAATAAGAGGGCGAGGACTCTTATTATACTTTTCTCTTTATTCCTCTCTTCAGAAATCATTTTTAACATAGTCCTCGCCCTCTTTTACAGATGTCAAGAGAGGACTTTTCTTCCGACACTGGGTCAATGTCGCCCTCGTCCTCGAACTCCCTTAATAATCAGGATGATGTTATCTCTATTTCTGATAGTCTTCACGTGGGTGATGTTGCTGATGACTTAGCCAGCGTCTATCATGCTCAGGATTTGGGCGACACGGGCGAAGGGGAGGATGACTTGCATCTTCAATATTGACGGGTTACCTACGCCGAGGATGGTTCTCACTAACAAATTAATAGAACTTGGTTTTGGAACGCCAATGCACCCCTATCTTCACCAAATCATCACTTATTATAATATCGCCCCTGTACAACTGTCACCCAACAGCTATAGGGCAGCTATCGGTCTGTACATGATGTACAGAAATGAAGGATATGATGCTCCAACTATGGCCGAGCTGAGTTATTTTCTTTCCTTAAGACGATGCGGAAAAGATGTTGGATTCTACTACCTCGCCTATTGGTCGAGTCATAACAAGAAAGGCTTTATCACTGGTAACCCCAGTAACATGAAAATATGGAAAGAAGATTTCCTTTATATGTATGATGTTCCAAGAATTAGAACCCAATTCAATCTACGTCCCTGTAAGTATCTCGCCCTCATATGTTAAATCTCGCTCCTCTACATTCAAATCTTTATCTTTGAAGCATATCCTTATATTTATTTTCTCATTTTTCGTAGACAAACCCGCCCAAACAAAACTATCAGGCGACGCTGCAGCTAGAGCCTTAGTTATCTCTGAACTTCCTAGAGTGAAGAAGGATCTCGATATTTTAGTGACACCTGACAATCTCCGTACCCACGGTTTTTATAACGAGGGTTATGGAAAAATTCCACACATCAAATTTAAAAGGGGAATTAAAAGGAATACCCGTAGAAAACTAATTGAAGATCAACTTACTGGTAAAGGTAATCTCGCCCAGTTGAAGTAATATCGCCCTTCTATTATAATCTTGCCTTGTGTTAACTTACTTTTCCAAATAAACATATTTGTCTTTACTATGTTCTTAACTCCCTTGTATTCTCGTCTTCAGGTCAAATGTCGAGGCTCCCATTCGGACGAAACCCCTTCGCTGATGCACCCACAGCTTCAGCCATGGCTAATCAATCTCGCCCTGATCCTTCGGTCATTTTGAACATACCTCGCCCTACTCCATCAACCATCAATGCTGGCGAGAAACAAGATAAGAATAGGAAGCGGGATGATGTAACTAAAAACCAGCCACACAAAAAACACAAAGGAATTGTGGTTGAAGACTCGCCCTCTGACTCGGTTGTTTCAACCTTTGGCTCTGTTGCTGCGGAAAATTTTACTGATAATGATTTTAAGCTTCTAAAGAATCGCTCTGACGAGGAGGTTGAGTTCAGCTTTAGGGCGGGACTTGGAGATGCTTTTTATCATGGCTTAAAGGTTCTTGCCATGAAGAACTCGACCATTAAAGATCAAGAGAGATCTCTTAAAAAGCTAAAAGGCGAGGCTTCTTCCCACATCACCAAGATGGGCGAGGTTCAGAGAAAACTCGACAACGAGACAAAAGCTAGAAAAGATGATGTTGACAGGCTCCAGCTGGCGTTAGACAAGGCAAATTTTGACCTCGACAGCATAAAGAAATCTCATGAAGACGAGGTTGCCAAGTTGAAAGGCGAGAATGACTTGCTTTCTGCTAGTTCGAGGAAAGGACAAAGCGAGGCTTATAATGCCGGATTCTTGGATTATCTCCGCAACTTCTTAGCAGCCGATCCCAACTACAACTGGTCTACCCACTTCGCTCCTTCCACCCCTGGCTATATGCTCAAATTCCAGGACGACAATGCTGACCTTATTGCTGCCGCTAAAGAAGAACTTCGACTGAAAATCGAGGCTGAGAAAAAAGCTATGGCTGAGGCAGAGGTAAGCAAGAAAGAGATGGCTGGAGGAGAAGCAACCTCGCCTTCTCAAACCGTTGGAACATGACTGCAGGAACTTATAATTATTGCCAAGACAATAGGAGTGCGGGCCCTCCTATAATGGCCTCGCCCTTTGTAGTTTGTTCTTCAATCAAGCTAACTTATTTCCAACTAATTGGAGTGCGCGTCCTCCATTTAAAGACGTCGCCCTTGTATTGACTTATTCCAATTTATATCTCCTTGCTTGCATTCCAACTACTTTTAATATATCTTGCTAAACTCTCGCTCTTTCCAGGCAACCTCGCTCTTTCCAAGGAACCTCGCCCTTTCGGAATTTTAACTCAACTTGTGAGCCTTAATAAATAATTAAAAAGGTATCTATGATGTCCTCCAAAGGATATCTCCCCCTAACGAAGTACTTTACCTTGGAATGATTAGATGTAATTATTCCACAAAGTTATCCAAAATATTTTTAGAAACATTATCATTCAGTCAAAGGTTATATCTACCATATCTTTTAGAGGATATCCCCCTCAAAGGGGTCATTTTCCTCAGAATCTTATAAATTTTATGATACTCTCCTCAAAGGAGATCATTTTTCGTTCAGAAATACCCTCCTCACAGGAGGTGGATTTTCCGAAGCTTGAACCCTGATGAGGCGCCGGAAGTACGGACATCCCCCCCGGAAGTACGGTTTTTGCAAGGATTTGGTAATTTGGGATACCCTCCTCAAAGGAGGCCGTTCCCCATTCCAGAAATATCCCTCCTCACAGGAGGTGGATTTCCCGAAGTTCGTGCCTTGATGAGGCGCCGGAAGTACGGACATCCCCCCCGGAAGTACGGTTTTTGCAAGGACTTTGATAATTTGAGATACCCTCCTCAAAGGAGGTCGTTCTCCATTCCAGAAATACCCTCCTCACAGGAGGTGGATTTTCCGAAGTTAATTTTTTTAACTCTCCTCAAAGGAGACCATCGTTTCATACATCTATGAAAATCCTCCTTAAAGGAGGTCATCTATCACAGAATTTAAACGAAAAACAATCAAGAAAAACAAGCATGTTTTATTCATAAATATATAAATCCTGGCTAAGGAAGAGTACATGCACTACCCCCCTAGACTTTCATGAAAATAATAATTAAAGGAAAGTATAACAAAAGTAGAACATACATTACTGATAGTATTTCTTCAAGTGTTCCATGTTCCAAGCTCTCGGAATATGCTTCCCCTCCATATCAGCCAGATAATAAGTTCCTTCCTATAAGACTGCTCTCACTCTATAGGGACCTTCCCAATTAGCGCCAAATACTCCATGATTCTGAATTTTTGTGTTAGGCATCACCCGTCGGAGAACATAATCGCCCACCTTTAAAGGCCTCGCCCTAACTTTTGAATTGTAAAACCTTGCCACTCTTTGCTGGTAAGACACCAACCTAGCTTGAGAGGTTGTTCTGAATTCCTCTGCCAAATCCAAGTAAAGACGATGATTAACCTCATTCACTTCCGGCTGGTAATTATCTCTTCTAAAAGATCCTGCGCCCAACTCCACCGGAACCATGGCCTCACATCCATATGTCAAAGAAAAAGGAGTTTCTCCTGTGGTAGATCTAGGTGTCGTGTTATAACTCCATAAGACATTAGGCAATTCTTCGGGCCAACCCCCCTTACTGTCATCTAACTTTGCCTTGAGCGTGTGCTTGATTATCTTATTCACTGCCTCCGTTTGGCCGTTTGTCTGAGGATGGCTAACGGCAGCAAAACTTTTCTTAATTTCCAAATTATCACACAGCTGCCTCATTTCTTTACTGTCAAATTGCTTCCCATTGTCGGATATCAACTTGTAAGGTATCCCGAAGCGACAAATGATGGACCGATACACAAAGTCCACCAACTTTTTTGCCGTAATTGAAGCTAGAGGCTCTGCTTCCGCCCACTTGGTAAAATAATCAACTGCCACGACAGCATACTTCACCCCTCCTTTCCCCTTAGGGAGCTCTCCTATCCAATCAATCCCCCACATAGCAAAGGGCCAAGGACTCGTCAAAGAAGTGAGAGGGGCTGCAGGACTGTTCACGTAATTGGCATACCTCTGACATTTATCACAGGATCTAGCAAAAACCATCGAATCCTCCCGAAGAGTAGGCCAGAAATATCCTTGACGTAATATCTTTTGCGCAAGAGAACCTCCCCCCGAGTGATTTCCACAGATTCCCTCATGAACCTCCCGTAGGACATAATTGCATTCCTCCCCATCTATGCATTTCAATAGTGGCTGATTAAAACCTCGTCTGTAAAGAGAACCTCCAAAATCCACATAACGAGCTGCTTTATATCTGAGTCTTCTAGCTTCAATTCTATCATCTGGTAGAATTCCTTCCTTCAGATATTTCCAGATTGGGGTCATCCAAGTATCATGCACAGTTACATCGACCTGCATTAATTCAACCTCCGGGACACTGGGCTGCTTCTGGACTTCCAAGGGGATAACCCCTAAAAGAGTGGCTTCCTTTTGAGAACCTAACTTAGCCAGAGCATCTGCCTCTTCATTACCGTTCCTAGGAAGTTGCTCCAATCTCGCCTCCCGAAACAAACTCATCAATCTCTGGGTACACTTCATGTATAGCTCGGTACGGGGTCCCCTGGCCTGAAACCCCCCATTAACCTGATAAACAACCAGCATTGAGTCGCTCATGATGTTTATATTTTCCACCTTCATCTCGAGGGCGAGCTTCAAGCCCGAGATCAAAGCTTCATACTCGGCATCGTTATTTGTTGCATGAAAAGCAAAATGAATCGCACTCTTCAGATGATGTCCCTCTGGACTGATCAAGACAATCCCCGCACCTGCACCTTCATTATTTGATGCACCATCCACATACAAAGTCCACCATGGTGCTGAAGTAGGCCTTTCCTGAATCAACTCGGGCGGAGGGCTAGGTATCACGGCCAAGGCATCGCCCTCGTTTGCCAGAGGAAATTCCAAAATAAAATCAGCAAGAGCCTGTCCCTTTATAGCACTTCTCGGCTTATACTCCACATCAAATTGCCCCAATTCCACAGCCCATTTCAACATTCGACCGGAAGTCTCCGGTTTATGCAATATCTGCCTCAAAGGATACGCTGTTCGGACCTCTATTCTGTGTGCCTGAAAATAAGGTCGCAACTTCCTGGAAGCCAAAATCAGAGCATACACCAACTTCTCCATATTCGAATACCTTGTTTCTGCCTCCAACAACCTCTTACTAACGTAATAAATAGGATATTGGACTTCATTTTCCTCTCGTACGAGAACCCCGCTAACGGAGTATTCTGAAACAGCCAAGTACAAAATAAGGATCTCGCCCTCGAGAGGTTTTGACAGCAGTGGAGGTGACCCCAAATGATTTTTCAATGCCTGAAAAGCTTCCTCACACTCAGGAGTCCATTCGAAATTCTTCCCAACACCTTTGATAGCTTTGAAAAATTCTCTGCACTTATCAGAAGACTTGGACACAAAACGATTCAAGGCGGCAATTCTCCCAGTCAAACTTTGAACCTCCTTCACTGTTCGTGGAGATCTCATATCAAGAAGAGCTTGTATCTTTGCAGGATTCGCTTCTATCCCCCTGTGATTCACCATAAATCCCAAAAACTTCCCAGATTCCACCCCAAACACACACTTCTGTGGATTAAGCTTCATACGAAATTTCCTAAGGATTTGAAACATCTCTCCCAAATGCCGGATATGATCTTCAGCTTCCTTTGACTTTACCAACATGTCATCCACGTAAACCTCCATTGTTTTCCCGATCTGATCTTTGAACATCCTGTTTACTAACCTCTGGTAAGTCGCCCCTGCGTTGAGTAACCCGAAAGGCATCCCAATATAGCAATACAACCCCCTATCTGTGATGAAGGAAGTATTTTCCTGATCAGGTGCATACATTGGTATCTGATTGTATCCTGAATAGGCGTCCATAAAACTGAGCAAAGCATGCCCCGCAGTAGCATCCACCAACTGGTCGATCCTAGGTAAAGGAAAGCTATCCTTCTTACATGCTTTATTCAAGTCAGTGAAGTCAACGCAGACTCTCCACTTTCCATTGGATTTCTTTACCAAAACCGGATTCGCCAACCAATCCGGGTAAAAGGACTCTTTAACTAACCCGACATTTAGCAGCCGATCAACCTCCTCCTTCAAGGCAGTAGCCCGTTCACCACTGACCGCCCTTCGCTTCTGCCGAACACCCTTCCTAGAAGGGTCAATGTTGAGATGATGGCACATTACCTCAGGATCAATTCCTACCATGTCAGCATGACTCCAAGCGAAAACATCCAGATTTTCCTTTAAAAAGCTAACTAGCCTCTCCCTTAAGCCTGATTCTAACCTCGCCCCAATGTACAATACTTTGGACGAGTCTCTTTCGTCCACCAGAATCGGCACAGTGTCTTCCGCTGGACCCATATTCTTCTTGGGCTCAGGCAACCGAGGATCCAAGTCAAACTTCACCTCCTTTGTTCCACTGGACTCACCCACTTCTCGAACAGAAACAATCTCATCCCCTGGCGATTTAAGTCCTTCTCTCTCAATTGTTGGATCATCTGGAAATTCAACCACCGGAGTGTCTCCATACTCCATAACGAATTTTCCCTTTTTTGCCCTAAGACTTCTTTGTTCCTCTTCTTCGTCAGTGACATCCTCAACAACCCCTTCCCGAAACTGATTTTGACTGACTAGAGGAGGAGCCCCAATCATCAACACCCTATGCCTTGTTCTGTTAACTGTGACTTCTTCCCCAAATGTAGTCTCCGCTTCTGAATTTTCCATAGTAACTTCCACAGTCTCCCCCAGAGTAGGCGGCGCCTCTAACAGAAAGAGCGGGGTACTCTGCCTGACTAATGTCTCATAACTAGCCAAGTCATCGTCGCCGGGAAACTCTACTGTATAAATCATATTAGTGACTAGCCTAGGTTCGAATGATTTCAAGGTTTCCTGAGCACTTTCCTCTTTGAAGTCCAGCATCTCCTCTCGTTGTTTACCTTTTGAAGAAGACTTCATCATCTTGTTATAACACTCCCTGGAGTCGTATTGACATCCCTTCACACATCCGATCCCCGCCGGAGTAGGAAACTTCATTGCTAAATGATATATTGATGTCACGACCCTCATTTCTTTCAATACCGGTCTTCTAAGCAATGCATTATAGCATGTAGGTTGATCAACTACCAGAAACTCGAACATTTGAGTAGCCGAATAAGGGTCTTCCCCTAAGGTGAGCGACAACCTCACAGTCCCCTTGACTCGTACAGAATCTCCTGTAAGCCGTAAATGTGGGTCGTTCCATGAGTCATTTCTTTATCAAGAAGCCCCATCTTCTTATAAGTTCCGTAGTAAAGAATATTCACTGAACTCCCATTATCAATAAACACCCGATGAACACTCCTTGCACCGATTCTTACATTTACCACCAAAGCATCGCTGTGTGGGTGATGAACCCATTTAGCATCTTCCTCTGAAAAAATTATCTGTGTATCCTCCCCCTTAAACAGCTTAGGAGGTCTTTCTGATAAGTGATTTACATTTGTTAGAGGAGGGTCCCTTGCCTCGCGGGCATATCTCTCCATAGCATTTCTTCCATTTCCGCCAACATGAGGTCCGCCAAAAATAGTGTGAATGCTCACCTCTTTCACGAACGTTGTCTTCTTCTGATTATCCGGCCTATCTTTGTCTTCAGGACCATCCCTCTTAGTCTCCTCCCGAGGAGGGACGTCCGCTTTTATTTTCCTAACCCATTCGGTCAACTTCCCATTCCTAATAAGCAACTCAATCTCCTCCCTCAATTGTCGACATTGATGAGTGTCATGGCCATGAGATTCATGATAAGTACAGTATCTCTTTTTATCTCTTTGAGCATTCTTCGAAAGGGGGAGGGGTGTCTTATACAATCCCTCCTTTTTTGTTACCTAAAAAATATGTCCAATAGACGCCACCAGTGGTGTGAAGATACTGTTCTGGGGATGACCCTGATCCTTCAGAGAATATAGGGGTGGTGGAGGATACCGTGGCATTGGGCTAGGTGACCTTGATCGGTCTGACTCCCAAGTATCAACAACATTGACATCAACTCTGCCATTCCTCCTCGCATCACCTTTTGGGCTTGGAGACCTATCCTTGCGTTTGCCCCTACGACTAGTTTCAGGATAATCACTTCTCTTCAAGGCTTCCTCCTCCCTTTTAAAGGGTTCAGCTTGCGCGTAAAGATCTGCAAGAGTCAATGGCTCTTTTCGTTGAAGCTCTTTCCAAAAATCCGAGTTTACTCTCACCCCAGCTATGAGAAAGTTTTTGATGGTCTCATCTGAAGCTCCTCGAACAGTGGGGACCTCAGCATTGAACCGTCTGAAATAGGATTGAAGAGTCTCCCCTTCTCTCTGCTTTATATTGGCTAGAGTCGTGACAGGGGGAGCATAGACAATAGAAGATTGAAACTGAATTAAAAACATTCTCCGCATTTGATCCCAAGAGGTGATTGAGCCCGGTCCCAACTTTTGAAACCACTGATGAGCATTCCCCCGCAGTGTTGAGGCTAGCAACCTACACTTTGTCAGGTCCTCCACCTGGTAAAGCTCCATCTCCGTATTAAACCTCGCAATATACTCAGCTGGGTCAGAACTTCCCGTGAACCTTAGATCTCCCACCCCCCTGAAAGATGGTGGAAGGGGTGCTTCCCGTACCGCCAAAGAGAAGGGAGACGGGGCCGGCTCAAACATAGCCCCTGCCTGTCCCTCCGATTGTGCCAACAACCTACACAAACCATTTAAGTCCAAATCTTCAAACCCAGGAATTCCACGGGGGACCTCCTCGCGTCGCTGTTGATTCATTATCTCTTCGAATCGATACCGATCTCCAACAGTAGAATTCTCCGGACGGGAAAAATTATAACCGCGAGAGGCCATCAGATCTCTCTCCAAGTTAGATTCTATGGGTCCTCTCCGGTTCCCTTCTGCTTGATTGAAGAGATTGGCATAGGACCTTCTCTCCCCATACCCTAAGCTGTAATGGTTCTGGGTTCCCATTTGGGGATTATGGTTCCTGGTTCGAGCCATTGTGAATGCCGCAGGATCAGGGTCTCCCGTAGTTTCGTTCTCATGATGAGAACGGCGCCTTTCTTATTCCAAGATCCTCTGACCGCCAGCTCGAACTCCTTCTACTTGGCTTGACTGTCTGGGGTCCTCTCTATCTGGAGGGAGTTCAACATATGGATCACCAAAAGTTAAAGCTCTGGGAGTGACAGCCCGGAACCTTTGATTTCCTCCAATCTCCCCAACAACTCGAACATCCCCTTCGAAAGGAATCTCCCTGTATAGGTTACGCTGGTAATTCATGTCAAATTCTCTCCCAATGCGTCGATCTCCGACTGGTGTTCGATAACTCGCCTCCCAACCATGGTTTGGGCGTCGCCCCTCCTGATTCAGGCGAGTTTCTTCGAGCAACTGCCTTTCCCTTTCCATTGCATCCATTCTTGCCCCCATTCGATTGATCGTATTGCCCATATAAGTGATCTGGTCAAAAAGCTCAGTATTACTCATCAGAACGGGAGGATCTCCACCTATCCGCGGACTCGGTCGTCTATTAGGAATCCTAGGCGTTACCGACCTCCGGTGCGAACCCCCTGAATGATTGGGATTCCCCATCCCAGAACTCCTTGCGACAGAATTATTCCTTGGCGGCGGCGGAGGCAGATTTTCTCTGGTCCTAACCTCTTCCATACGTCGATTATCCACACGCTCACGGTTTGATTGGGACATCCTTCCTCCTAAGATGTCAAAAGCCCCTCCTTCTAGCGCCACTTGTTAACGGAGGAATTTGGGAAAACAAATTCGGGGAGGGTTGCTGGAATTACGGTGATGATTGAGTGTGATGATTGGTGTAGGACAATTAGGGTTAGGGTTTATACTTTAGGAATGGCTGAGATTGTATGATGTGATTACTGCAATTTAGATCGAATATTGAATTCTCTTTTTTTCGCAAGGGTTTGCATCGTACCATACAATGTGCCTACGTACCCTATTTATAGGGATCAAGCCAAACGTAGTTCTTGGAGAACAAGTAATCGTAATGGGCTAGGTTTCCTAATTTTTAGGAAGCCCATTAGATTGAGGCCACCGCCTTTGACAATTATTACAGACCCTAAAGCCCAGCTATTTTCTCGGAACGTAATGGCTAAGCTGCTGACCCGACATTATCGAGGTCAACGCTCACCTTGGGCCACGGAGATAATATAGCTTGTTGGGCGGCCTTGAAGTTGCCTAATGGGCGAGATCCCCAATTTATATTTAGGGCGAGGTCTCAAAATGACCTCTTCTTAGGGCGAGGTCTCAAAATGACCTCTTCTTAATTGTTTGTAACCAAGGACCTAGATTATAGTCCATAACTCATACTACTTCAGCATAATTAAGGAGAATCTCCATGAGTGGGCGAGATTCTAATAGGGGGCGAGATGCCCATCCTGACTGTCTTTCGAGTTCGAGGGCAATTTCCTCTGTCTATGGGCGTGGTCTCTTGAAAAAAGTGTAATGTTATCCTTAATTGGGCCATGCCCAATTAGCTCATGCCACGGCCCACGACACAAGTCATTTCTTTTCCTCGGCCCAGTTGAGGACAAAACTTCCTACTTAAGGCGAGGATATTTCTGGGTATAACACCCATCGTTTAGTGATCGCTTATAATTTAGTGATCAGTAAATGTAATTTAGTAATCGTCACCAAATTGTTAATATATAAATTATTTTATATTTGATGATTGTTAATATGTAATTTAATTTAATAATTATGATTACTTTCGATTTCATTATTATTTTTAAATCTTGTTTATTTAAATTCAAATAACTTATTAGAGATGTGCAAATTATAAAAAAGTGAGAATCAAAAATATTACTAATGGTACACATAAAAATCGGATCAGGTCGAATTTATATTGGATTTTCAAAAATCAGGAAATTTTGAAAATTTTTAAAATTGGGTCAGGCTAGATTTTTTCTTAAATATCTAGGTCTGTTTAATAATTTTCATATTAAATTTTAAATTATTTTTAACAAAATTTTTCAATTTATCAACATATGAATTATAAGTTAATAAATTCCATTTATTTTTCCTAACATCTCACCTTTTTTTAGACCGTTGCCTTTAAGCAATTTTCGAATTTGTCCTTAAATATATATACATGGAGAGATTTTTTATTTCGAAGATGCACATCAAAATCAGATTTTACGAACTAAACAATTGAAACCATTTCGAGGAAAGTCTGGCATTTGTGTTTATTTTTATTTTGATGGCACATATGTAGGAGGGTAGTTAGAGCATGTCTACTGGACTCTTTATTCAAGCTTTTAACTCAAAAAATGAGAAGAGAGAATGAAAATGTTGTTCCAAGAGACTCTTAGTGGCTCTTAAAAACACTAATAGCCTCTTCTCTCTCCTCATTTCTAAGAACCACTAATAGCTCTTAACTTGTATTTTAATAATAAAATATACATGTTCACCAATTCTTCTTGCACAACTTTTGGTTATAGTGGGATTAATTTATGAATAAATTATAAATAAAGAGCTAATATAAAGAGAATTGTTGGAGTTTGACACATAAACCAATGTAATAAGAGTCATTTATTTATATTATTTTAAAGAGTGAATTTACAAGTTGCTCTTAGAGCTGCCAGGACACCAGATTGTTTACCTAATACCCTACTAGTAAACAAGTACTCTGCCGCACCAGATTGTAATTGAGCTCACACGCACATTTCGAACCCTCCACCATCTCGTAAATCGATTGATAAAAGCAAAAAGATGAACAAGATGAGGTTTAGTTTGAGATCAAACATTCGATGCTACAAAACTCCAACATCATCATCAGGTATTTTTCTTACACCATTTCTTCATTCACATTCTCTTCACACTAACCCTGATATTCCCAAGAAACCCTTTATTCCTTCTTTATCAAACCCCAATGCTGACCTGAAACAATTACTTTATGAGAAATCAAAGGTTGGTTTCCATAAGCTCGACGATGCTCTTAATGTGTTCGATAAAATGCTCAAGATGAAACCTCGGCTTCCTGTTTTGCAATTCAATCAACTCTTAGCGGCTCTTGTTCGAATGAAGGACTACTCGGTTGCCATTTCTCTGTTTAGAGATATGTGCGCTTTCACCATTCCAATTGATATATTCACTTTTACTACTGTCATCAACTGTTGCTGTCACTTGAATAGACTTGATTGTGCTTTTTCGTTGCTAGGCGGAATCATTAAACGTGGTTTTGTTCCGGATGTGGTGACCTACACCACTCTCATCAAGGGGCTTCTATCTCAAGACAGGCCTGTCGAGGCTGAACTTTTGTTTAAGAAGCTTCTTAAATTCAATGAGGTTCGGCCCGATGTAGTTACCTATAGCATTATCATTGATGGTCTCTGCAAAACTTCAAATACTTCCATGGCTGTTCAGTTGTTTAGAAATATGAAGAAGAAAGGTTGTAAACCCGATGTAGTGACTTATAACACCATTATTGACAGTTTATGCAAAGACCGACATGTCGACCATGCTATGAATCTTCTTTCTGAAATGAGCCACAAAGGCATTTCACCCAATGTTGTAACCTATAATTCATTAATTCAAGGTCTCTGCATTTTAAGTCGATGGGAAGATACTATTCGATTGCTAGGAGATATGAATACCAGGGATGTGACTCCAGATGCACATACTTTTAATATATTGATTGATGCATGTGGAAAAGAAGGAAAGGTTAAAGATGCCGCATCTATGATGGAATTAATGATTCAAAGAGACCAATATCCCAATGTAGTCACATACAATTCACTGATGGATGGATATTGCTTGCATGGAGAAATTGAAGAAGCATTAGAGGTGCTCAAAACCATGAAGGGAAAGGGTGTGTTGCCTAATCCTCGTACTTACAACATTTTGATAAATGGTTATTGTAAAAAGATGGAACTAGACAGAGCAATTGATCTCCTTAAACAGATGTCCCTTGAAGGTTTGGCACCAACAATTGTAACTTTCAATACTATTTTGCAAGGTTTCTTTCAGACCGGTAGACTTGTTGAAGCACGAAAGTTTCTTCGGGAGAGGATGCTAAACGAAGGTGTTAAACTAGATATTGTGACATGTCGTATTATATTGCATGGTCTATGCGAGAACCATCTTGTTGGTGAAGCACTCTCGTTCTTTCGCACAATGGAATGTGTTGGTATGCTTCCAGATATACATATTTACACTATTCTGATTGATGGATTGAGCAAAGATGGACATCTAGAAAAGGCAAGAAGTCTTTTCGATAGCCTACCGTCGAAAGGTTTGCGACCTAGTACCAGGACATATACAGTCATGATCGGAGCATTTTGTCGTGAAGGGTTACTCGACGAAGCCAATGAACTATTTGCGCAAATGAGAGACAGTAATTGCTTGCCAGACGATGCTACCTACAACACACTTATCCGTGGCAGTTTTCACAACAAGAAATACAATGAAGCAAGTATACTCATGGATGAGATGTATGCTCGCGGCTTCTCAGCAGATGCATCTACCACATCCTTGTTACTGGCCTTACTTGAATCAAAAGAACAAGATCCTGCTCTTCTTGCTTTGCGTAAGAAATACTTGACATAGTTACCTGGTATAATTCCAATCCGGGCTCTGATAAGCTTGATAATCTCTCTTCTTTAGTTTCGGTTAAACCTCTGTTTCCTGTTATGATATTTAATTGAATGTTCCTGTATGAATTTTCATCAACTACTAGCCCAATTGCTATACGTCTAACATTCTAATGGATGCATATTACAATAAAAGAGAAAATTAGACATAAGTATTGATCGTCACAGAGATATTGCAAAGGTTCAGCATTTTGTTACATGGACTTTGTCAGCCGCGTAAATACATAAAGTACACTTTTTTTTTATGAAATTGTAAGATCAAGGCAACAATACTGCAACATACACTATCCTGTTAGATTGTATTTGCAAGAACTAAATATTGATAAAGCACTGTCTTCGTTTTGATGCATTCTAATTATTAATTCTTGCAAATTCCTTTGTTTCTAATTGTATTGCTTACAATATCCTTATCTGTATATGTATTCAATATAAGACTTTTAAAAGCATGTGTACTTATAGACAACATTTTTGTTTGTGGCTTCTAAGGAGATGCATTCACAAGGTACATAGTATTACACATTTCGATGAGTACGCAAACTGTTATACTTCCTAAATTGAATACATATACGAATGTGATTTTTAGATGTTCTAAATTATTGCTATGATCCTGACGTTCATGCATTCAAGAGGTAATTGCAGACTCTGCTCCCCATTCCGAGGCGATGGGATCTGACAATGGCCTTCCTTTGTCGGGCATGAACCACTCGTTTCCTTGAGTCGGTTCCAAATTATTAGATCATTTATATTTTTATATTTATATACTTGTCTTCTGCTACATTCCCTGTTATTTGGGAGACTGATGTGTATTATGATCTTTGTTAATGCTGGCAACTAATGTTCCGAATTTTTGTTTTGGTACTATGGTAGTTGTGATAATCTTTATCATGATAGCCTCAATATCTAATAGAAAAGCTTCAAGAGAAGGGAGAAATTATTACCCAGTATTCTGTTCTGAGATTAAATAGGCAAAAATAGGCTATACTTTATGGCCAACATGGTCTTCCTTTCACCATTGTTTTTCCCTGGTGATTCTAAAGATTTTTCATGCAATAATGTTGTACAAAACCATGCAGGAGTTCAGGAGGTCCGTCATTTGTATATATCTATAGACCTAAAATTTCCTTCCATCTGAAGCTGATGAAGCAATTTAAAAACTAGAAACAGATGGGTTCTGGTTGAATTTAAAAGTTCTATATTTTGACATGTAGCTCTGGTCACGAACCTAGAGAGTTGGTCAATCTTCTGGTAAATTTGGATAACTAGTCATAATTGCTAGAGACTAAAGTAATTCCTTTACATTGTGTTGTGTTTACTATCTCTGTGGTCAAGTATATTTGACGCAGAAGCTGGGATGGGGTTGAGTGCATCCTTCATGATGCTTGTATCGTGGTATGACAATGAGTGGTGCTACAGGTACAGTCACTATCATCTAACTTTCAAATTCGTTTATTCTTCTATCTCTCTTTGATGTGAGTGCTTGTGACAATATTTTGGTATCTTTCTTACAGCAACCGAGTGCTGGACCTGAGCGAACACATGGCATTGGTAGCAGCTACCTACTAAATTTGACGGGAAGCAGCTGATGCTACATTTCGCTCTATAATAAGTAGCTTGTCAAACATAGAAATCAGAATTATAGAGGTCATTTTTGTCCTTGAGTTGACCTTTGTTGTCATCCTTTGTAAGATTAGAAAGAAAATGCTGGAGTTTAAAATAATTCGCCCAAGTTACAACATTGTTATATGTTTGTTCAGGTGTCTTCGGTTAGCTTCTGTCGCAGTTCGTTAAAGTCTCAATCATATTTGGTGATTCTGTTCCTGGGGATTTATCATCTATACAGTTAAGAGATTCGTAGAATCCTAAACTACTAGTTATCATATTAAGTGTAAGAGATGTAATGTAATTGATACTGTTTTTCTCTACTCTGTAATTGTTGCAGAAAATCTTGTTCCCGGAGGATCCAACCAATCCATGCTACGGCCACTGAACTGCCTCCTACCATTCAGAGTAAGAAAATTAGTTTGACACCTAAGCATGGCTGGAAATTTGAGGAATTCAAAATTCTAATTCTACTTGACTTTCTTTCTTAGAGTCGAAAACTGGCGAAAGACAAGAATTGGAATCAATGGTATGTGAAGTTGTTTGCTGTGTTGTGTTTAATGTTTGTTTCTTCAATATTGTTATTTCTAATTTAACAAGAAATTTTTTGGATCCTGTGTCAGACACTACATTCCTTGTCAGATCATTTGACCAAAATGTGGACACTTTGTCATGTACCAACTTAAAGACCAAATCTGAGATGAACAAAGAATACAAAATAAAAAAATTTGAGAGAAGAAAAGAGATGAGAAATGAGAAAAAAATGAGAGGGAAAGAAGACGCCTATTATGCAAAGTTCTTTTGAAAAATCTTGTTTAATTTGGGTTGATTATTAAACTTTGGTACAGAATTATATCTATTTTTACTTGTTTATCATCTCCCCTTACCTGTTTTCAAAGATAGGCCTAGTTCTCGTGTTCCCAATTTTTTAGAAATACTAAGTCCGACACTTAGATATGTGTCGTGTCCGACACTCGAACACTCTGTACCTTAGTCCAAGTAACATAGGTTACGTGCTGAAAAGACATCAAAATATAAAACTATATTTCAAGTACTCACATGGTCACATGTTACTGGTTTTGGAAGAATTGGAAGGCTTGTGTTAAGAGTAGCAACTTTTAGAGATGATATTGATGTCGTAGCAGTCAATGATCCATTTGTGGACACCAAGTACATGGTAGACAATGATCACTAGCTGATATCAATTATTAATGTTATTTTTTCTGCACAATAACGCTGGGAAGTTTTTGTGGGAAAATTCATGAATTTAGATTTTTTTAACTATAAGATTACCCTACTGGCCTACTCTTTTACCCACAATGGCATTGGTCAGTAAGGATGTTCTAGTTGTGATCATTCTGAATATTAATCTAGCTATCAGTCTCTTCCCTTCCCAATTAAATTTTACATTATGCTAACTTTTCTGTTATTGTCAAACTTATGTACTTTGAAGATGATTGCAATTAGCTTTTTCCTGAAGAGCTCAAATGAATTTTAATATTTACGATACAGGCATACACGTTTAAATATGATTCTACTCATCTCATGGACATGGTGTATACACTGGATCCATCAAAGTATTGGATGCAACCACTTTAGAAATAAATGGAAAGAAGATCAAGGTTACTAGTAACCAGGTAGTATAGCTGTTTAATTCACAAAACTATAAATAGTTGTTCTATACGAATTTCTTGCTAGTCAAATGTTTATGTATTTAATTCTTTTTTTATTATGAAACTTAAATGCGCTACTGGACTCTACCAGGAACCCTGCAGAGATCCCGTGGGGCGAATATGGGGCAGACTTTATTGTTGAATCTTCTGGGGTTTTCACAATGATTGAAAAGGCTTCAGAACACAAAAAGGTGGGTACAATCTCTCTCTCTCTCTCTCTCTCTCTCGCACACACAGATGTCTTTCTTTCTTCTCATCTCTCAAACTGTCTTTAGCACTTCAATATGAGTATTTGGAACATTAATCTGCAGGGTGGTGCGAAGAAAGTTGTAATTTCTGCTCCCTCTGCTGATGCTTCTATGTTTGTTGTGGGTGTTAATGAGAAAACATACAAACCAAACATGGATATCGTATCCAACGCAGGCTGCACTACCAATTGCCTTGCTCCTCTTGCCAAGGTTGGTTTGTATAAAGACTACTGGTTTTTTACTGTTAAGATGTGAAAGGTGCTTGTATAAACTACAACATGACTTTAATTGCTCACAGCCTCACAACCAAGTGATCTTGTTCGAAAGGATGACAGAAATAAACTAGTAAATAAAATAATTGGCATGAAGAAATTCATATTTTATCATGGTTATAGCAATTGTGGAGTTTTTATAAGTTTAATCACAAAAACTTCGTGCAGGTGGTTCACGAGGAGTTTGGCATTCTAGAGGGGTTGATGACTACCGTGCATGCAACAACAGGTATTATTTCTCATGCAAACACATGCATTATGCACGTCTATTTGCATTATTTTAATTTGTTATTTTCATATTGAATGTTCAGCTATGCAGAAGACAGTTGATGGACCTTCCATGAAAGATTGGCGTGGCGGACGTGGTGCTGGGCAAAATATTATCCTTAGTTCCACTGGTGCTGCAAAGGTATGAGATAAGAGTTATATTGATAAACTCTCTAAGACCTTGTGCATGATTCTGCTTAATATTCAAATTTTAGGCTGTTGGAAAAGTTCTGCCAGAACTCAATGGAAAACTCACTGGAATGGCTTTCCGCTTTCCAACCCCCAATGTTTCTGTTGTAGATTTGACTTGTCGACTTGAGAAGAGTGCTTCATACGAAGATGTAAAAGCAGCCATAAAGTACTGTCTTCTTTTTTTTGCTTTTCCTATCACATTGTTCATGTATACTCGTCTCAGTTGAAACTCATTCTGGCAATTTTGCTATATTTACATTTGTAATACGGACTTAAGGTATGCATCTGAGGGACCACTTCATGGGATTCTTGGGTACACTGATGACGATGTTGTCTCAAGTGATTTTGTTCAGTTGGCGACTCAAGGTCTCTCTCTCTTTCTCTCTCTCTCTCTCTCTCACACACACACACACACCGCTGACTGAATTTTTACCCAGTATTCTGTTATGAGATTATGTAAATGGGCAAAAATAGGCTATACTTCAAGGCTAGTATGGTATTCTTGTACCATTGCTTTTCCCTTGGTGAATTTTAAAGATTTTACATGCAATGATGTTGTTGGATGTGTTAAGATCAACTGCGACGCGGCTATTTTCAAGAGCTCTAATCAGTTTGGGGTGGCCTGGGTGGCGAGAAATGATAGAGGAGAACTTCTATTTGCTGATCGTCGATGCTATAAAGGTAACCCAGAGAGCCGTTTTGCAGAAGCGGTGAGTATTAGGGAGGCCCTCAGTTGGACTAAAGCTATGATCGACAATGGAACAGGGAGTAGCGGTCCCAATTTTCAGTCGAGTTTTGTAGTGGAATCCGATTGTCAAGTGGCAGTGAATGCAGTGCTAAAGGATGAGGAAATCTATTCGCCTTTTGGTAGTATAATAGATGAGTGTAGAAGCATTCTTGAGTCTTGTAACAATTTAAGTATTGTCTTTGTTAAACGATCTGGGAATAAGGCAGCTGACTGGTTAGCTAGCTCGTCGTATTCAGATCCAGGTTGTATTCATAGAGGGGAGCATGTTCCCCTTGAGCTTTTATGTATTCTGGAGAGTGATTTAAAGTAATGGAATTTTTCCTTTGCCTCAAAAAAAAAAAAAAAATCATGCAAGAGTTCAGGTGCTCAGTCATTTGTATCTATCTACAAACCTAGAATTTCCTTCCATCCGAAGCTGATGAAGCAATTTAAAAACTTGGATGAGATGGATTCTTTTTAGATTTATGCAATTTAAAAGCTCTGTATCTTTGATTTGTAGCTCTGGTCACGAACCCAGACAGTTGGTCAATCTTGAGTAGTTTCTGGTAAAATTTGGATGACAGGGCATAATTGCTAGAGAAATATTTTTACAATATGTTGTTTTACTATCCCCCAGGTCATGTATATTTTGCTCGAGTAATTCCTTTACAATATGTTGTTTTTTACCGTCTCCCAGGTCAAGTATATTTGACGCACAAGCTGGAATGGGGTTGAGTGCATCCTTCATGAAGCTTGTATCATGGTACGACAATGAGTGGGGCTATAGGTACAGTTACTATCCTTTGTCTAACACTAACTTTTAAATTCGTTTACTCTTCTATCTCTCTTTGATGTGAGTGCTTGTGACAATATTTTGGTATCTTTCTTTCAGCAACCGAGTGCTGGACGTGATCGAACACATGGCATTGGTAGGAATGACCCACTAAATTTGATATGAAGCCTATGCTGCAGTTTTTGCTCTATAATAACTAGTTTGTCGAACATAAAAATCAGAAATATAGAGGTCATGTCTGCTGTTGAGTTGACCTTTGTTGTTATCCTTTATAAGATTAGACACAAAATGCTGGAGCTTTCTTTTAAAGTGTATCAGTAAGAGGTGTTATTTTGATGGCATGATTGTGCAGTCTTCTCAGCTCTCTGTTTCTTAATAAGAACCATGTTGGAATATTTGCGTAGTGCAGAAATGGGTTTATCATAATGTCATGACCTTCGTAATTCTTTTTTCGTCGAATGTTTTGAACGAATATGCCTTATAAGTTCGATAATTTATGCATTTTTTAACTTATAACGAACCGCGTCAGATTTATCTGCTAAACTAGTTAGTGCCCTTTGTGGTTGGCATGAGTGTGGTAAATTCTCACATTTTAGCATTTTTTTGTTGCAAAATTTAATGGCAACTATATATGGGGGCATATAATATATACGACGGGGCATGAAATTAGTGAAGCTAACCATAAACAAATCTGAAAGAAAGCAACCATTCCATTACTGAAGCAGCAGCAAAGCCGAAAGTATGAATTATTGCCATTGATTACGGAAAGGGAAATATAAAATACTTCGTATAACTTGTATTTTGGCATCAAGTCACCCAAATGTGAAAGTATTAATTATTAATACATGATTAGTAGACTTGATTAATAGACTATGCATTCCCATGAGAGTTAAGAGATAGGACCAGCCTTGATTGACTTCTGCTCGATTTCCCATAATAACTCTCACTGGTAATTAGTCTTGTTAATTTTTACCATGATTTGCTCACTTATGCCTTGATTCTTTTTAACCATGTATTAAAAGTGGTAACAAGTGCACAAGTCTCTCACATCAATACAAATCGTAACAAGTGCACAAGTCTCTCGCATCGTTACATGAAAGCTTCTCCAGCTAGCAAATGGTATGACTAGTAGTCTAGTAGCAGTAGCCAGAAGCAGCAGCAGGTAAAATTCTCTATACAAATAGAAACCCACCCTTCACTAACAACCAACATCGACCTACCTTGATGGATAAGTTTCAACTCTAATAATCAATACTTGATAGATAATCTTTAATATGAACAGCTGTTCAAATTACATATCAACTAACATAGTCAATCTTTTGCCAGTCTTCTTCAACTCTTTCTTTTGTAGGTCTTATCTTTGATGCACTTGTAATTCATCTAAAACAAGAATGCTTTATATTGCCTAAATTATCTTGATATCGGATTACAATTGAAATTTTATGTTTTCACTCACAAAATCTTGATTTTCTGCCTGTGTTATGTATGGTGTGCTGCAACACTAATAGAAGATTGAGGTTTATTAGCTTCTCTGATTGAATGGGGTGCATTTCGTCGAAATTCATAAATAAATCTTTAAGTTTCCGGGAAGATCTTAGCAATCGAAAAAGGGGAGTTAATGGCTTGACTATGCTTGATGAATTATTCACTGCTGATGATGGAAATAGTGCTAGCAACGATGGCCAATTTTTTGCGCTTGTCAACAAACTCCGGACTGGGGATTTTGTTTTGCCTCCGAAAAAAAGTGTGGAGGATAAAGAACAAGAGACGATTAATACATGGGAACTGATGGCTGGCCTTGAAGAACAGGCAGAGCAGAAGGAAGAATTAGCAAACTCAAAAGTAGCTGATCTCGACAAATTGAAGCGTTCTAAAAGTTGTGAAATATCAAAGTTAGCTACTGCTTTTGAGGTCAACGATGATCAAGATTACAAGGGCGTAGGACGCTCTAGAAGCTTTCACACGGTAGAGGAGTATGATGCGATGATGGAAAGAATTATGTTCTCACATGTACATAATGATGAATATGATCAGAATATGAAAAACAATCTGGCTAAAGTTCAAGAAACACCTCAGTCTATTCCAAGAAACCAATACGAAACCAATATGGATCATACTTCAGAACCGGATGTTAAAGAAGTGATCCCAAATGTTAGTAGCAGTAGTATTAAGAAGGACGGTCCTCAAGAAACAAGCACTTGTGATACAGGCTTGAAACGAAAGGCCTTAATGAAAGGGCTAGAATTACTTCAGATTCCATCTGCAGCTGAGTTCCGGAAAACAGGAAGTCTGAAAGATTGGCTTCAAAATGGAGGAAATATCAGCTCTCCTGGAGAATATGTCACACCTAAATTTGGCAACTACAATAAACCAAAATCTAAATTATCCGAAGAATACAGAGACGATTCCATCTTCGATCCAGAGCTGGTGGCTGCATTTGAAGTGTTTTTGGAAAAACTAGAAGTTGAAGAAGACGGCATTATTGAACAAATTGAAGGAAAGCGCAATGAAATCACAGCCACAGAGTGATCAGCACAAGGAGTTTTGTCAACCTTGAAGACTAGAATATGGTAGAAAAGTCTGATAGGTAGTGTCAAAGTCTGTAAATTGTGTTCGGTGCTAAATTAAGTGCTTCAATTGTGTTAGATAAATTGTACTATCATGAGGCCAAATAAGAGGGTCCGTCAATTGTTGCTGCTCTTTATTTTCGTGTTGACTTCTAGTAACATTGTTTTTCTTAAACTCTGTTGGTACAATTATAAATAAGTAAGCATTGTGTTGACTTCTAGTAAGCATTGTTTTTCTTAAATAAGAGGGTCTGTCAATTATAGGCTGGAATAATTTTGTTAGGAAGCAACCATATAAACTCTGTTGCAGCAGTTGGTAGACGAGACATGCAGGTCCAAAATTCTTCAACCTGAATATATGAGCATCAAAACTGGCTCTTTCAATTGTGAGCTACGACCTGATTCAATGTTTGATCTTGATTGCCAAGTTGCACGGCTACCACATAGTGCAATCATAAGGGCAATTTGTGTACCGGGAAAACAGTTAAAAAAGCACTAAAACATACTCTTGTGAAAACCACATTTGCCCTCATAAGAAAAATACTCATTATAATTAATGAAAATCTCGAAACTCCTCCATCTTTGCTTTTCTCGATTAATCGCTAGAGAGACGCTCAGATATTTAAAACTATGAAAGCAAACCAGGAAGGGAGGAACTCTCGAAAATATATTTAGAATCAATTTCTCATAGGACAAAATTTCAACCAAGTATAGGTCCTAAATTCCAAGTATAATAGCACCTAAGATTCATGGAGTACTTGTGAGAGGGTTATATAATCATGGGGCAAAGAAGAGGGTTTATCAACTATTGCTACTCTTTATTTTGATGGCACATATTTAGACCATCTCCAACCCAACTTCAAAATTATACTTTTACAATTCTCTCCAATCCAACTCTAAAATTTAAATCATTTTTGTGTTACACCAAAAATTATGCCTACTTTAATGCTACACCAAATTTTTAATTTTTTTCTATATTCCAATATTGTTATTATACTTATTACCTAAAACAAATTGTTGGGGTGTTCAACATCTCTCTAATCGAAACGGAGCCAGGCACACTGGCTAAGGGTTAAGGAAATAAAGTTGCGCCTAGATAACAATGCCGAGGTTTTAGCATAGTGGTAAGCGCTTGATCCTAAAAACTGGTATTAGAGCTAAGGTCACGTGTTTGAGTCCCATGGAATGCTTTCATGCCAAAGGCATGCTGTGCGGCCATTGTACCCCTAACATGGACTTGTCAGTGCTGGCATCCGTATCTTCTTAATCGAAACGTGAACTAGGTGCTCTGGCTAAGGGTTAAGGAAATAAAGTTGTGCCTAGCTAAAAATCCCGGGGTTTTGGCATAGTGCTAAGCGCTTGATCCGAAAACAAATTTGTTTCATGTATTATCTACCAACTTTTTCATTTTTGAACTTTTTTTTATATTTTAATAATAAAATAACTTATATATTACAAAAATGATGCTAAATTTAGTAAAAATGTTTAACATAAATGGATTGTAATCAAATTTGAAAATAGTAAAAATTTTACAATATTTTGATGTATTAATCTCATGAAAATACAATAACCTCGTTAAATTAATACTCGATAAATTAATAATCTCTCTAAGTTAATAATTTTTTCCGGTCCTAACTTGGACCAGTTCAAAAAATGATTAATTTCGATAAGATAATAAGATAATAATATTTTTGAAAACCCTGTATAGATATATGGTCCCAATAATATTATAAATTAATAATTCCTTTATAATCATTAAAATATATGTATTATCCTTTTGTAAAAAATGATTCTAGGGTTCTTAAAATTTGAATCTATATGAAACTCATCGGATGTTGGCCCTTTATATCACAATTTTAAAAAATATGGTCTCAAATATCACAATATGAAAATATGGCCCTTTATATCACTCCAAAACACAACTTAAACATGTGTTTATAAAAACGCATATGCGTTTAGCGTTTTGTGGCTTAAAAAAGTGGGAAAACAGAACATCAAACAACGTTTTTAGAAGAAACATCCTATAAACTAGCGTTTTCAGTGAATTGAAATAGTCTTTTGTGTTCTTTATCACTACAAGAAAATTTACTTTTACTACTAATAACTTACCTACTATTAGATATTAGTAGGTAAAAATTGCTTTTTACTTACTATTACCCATATTTGTAAATCAATAGTCGATAAATTGTCCAAAAGTTTATGGCCTGGCCCAGTTGGTGTCACTTCTTTTTTTTAATAATTTTTTTTACTCTCCACCTGCTACAAGTCATGTACAAATGGGTCCTATTTAAGTAAAAATGTAATATAACATAAATAAAATGGTCCTACAAATTTGGCAAACGAGCTTGGCAATATTGGAGGGGGTGGCTACTTTTTTTTGGAGCCCAGTTTTGTGTGATGTGGCATGGGGTGGGGGCCGGGAAAAAGGGAAATGGGCCCTCCAAATTAATTTAAAAGTTAAATCCTTATTGTTATCTACGATTTTTTTGTCAAATGTTAAAACTTACCTTACCAGATCATCCAAACATAGAAAAGACTGTCCTTTTGTGAAAGACTAAAATATATATATATATATATATATATATATATATATATATATATATATGTTAACACTTTCTTTCTCCTATAATGCCATTTTTGTAAAAGTTTTTTCCCAATAATACTAGAAAATAAAAGGCTTGATTAGATATTAAAAATTTTAGTTGATATTTTTTTTAAATATCTTTTGTTTAAAAATTTTTTGCAAAAAATTTGTAAAGTTGGTAAATTGCAAATAAATAAATAAATTATTTCATCTTTTGAAAACACATATTCATAACTTTTTTTCTTTTTATTGAATAAAATAAATTTGAAAAAATTCTCACATATAAAATGCTACTTTATGTGGCCTTATAAGAGGAATACAAAATCTAATTATTAAGGATAAAAATGTATCGGAGAGAATAATAAATTAAATGTGTTGGCGGGTTGTAAAAAAAAATGGTTGTGGCGGGCCGAGGCGGGTTGATTTGCGTGCCGTGCCGGTTCTAGCATATTTTTCACAACTGCTTTCCTTTTCTCTTTTTGTTTTTTCCTTATTTTTTGTTTTATCTTTTATTCATTTGATCTTTATTTTGTTTTTTTGCTACTCTCAGATTTTTTTGCCATCAACACATAAATTATACAAATTATATTAAAAATAGATTTGAAATATTTTGAACACAAACTATATTAATTTTTTTGGATCGGTACCTCATATAAATTTTATTAATTTTTTTTTTACAAATGGTGACCGCATCAAACATATTTAAAAAATTACAAAGCAAACACATATTTTGAAAACACATATTCATATTTTTTTTCTTTTTATGGAATAAAATAAATAAATTTGAAAAATTTCTCACATATAAAATGCTACTTTATGTTTTACCGAGAGTGTACTAATAATGGACTGTGGGGCAAAGTGTGTAACACTTTCTTTATTGGGGCAAAGTGGAACAATCAAATGGATGCTAAAGAATGAATCAAGTTCCATCCAACCAATGGATGCTAAAGAATGAAGCAAGAGATGATATTTAATTAAGATTAAAAGCATTACAATCAAATCTTTTGGACTATAATATCTATTACAACTAATAGAAATCAGTCCTCGGTCTCATCATCATCTTCTTCTTCATTTTATTCACCTTCTTCTTCTTAACAATTTAGCAGTATAAATATACACCAGACACATATCCAAATCAACATCTTATACAAGAAGTTCTGAATCCATTGTTTGATTTCAAGGCTGTGAACCACAACGATAACAAGGATAACTATAAAAAAAAAATTCAAAATCCAAAACCATGGATCCATGTATAAGGGGATGATTTGGAGAAAGAGAATCTGGGGTGATTTTACGGTTGAGAATCTGGGGTGATTTTACGGTTGAGAAAGGAGAGGGAGATGGCGGTGAAGAGAGATAGAAAAAAAGGGAGAGAGGGAGAGATAAAAGATAGACCGGCACAGGTAAAATAAGGTTTGATAAAATAATAGGGATAAAATATGGATAGTTGGATTTGTGTTTCTTTCTATTAATCGACAGTGTAGATTGATTAAAAAAACACAATCCTTGTGCTTGCTATGCAGTGAATAACACATTGACACGTGTGATCGAGTAGCTTACGTAAAAATAATGTTAAAAATAACAATTTTTTAATCAAATACGTATCATATATAAAATATTTTAATAGCCAAATCAAGAATGTTAACATAAATATCCAATTATAAAATTTATCAACACCGCTTTCGTTTTTCTTTTTTGCTAATTTACTTATTTTTTGTTTTTTGTTTTTTCTTTTGGTTGCTCTCAAATTTTTTTGCCATCAACACATAAATTATACAAATTATAATAAAAAAAGATTTGCAATATTTTGAATACAAATTATACAAATGTTTTTGGATTAAAAGAGGACGGTACCTCATATAAATTTTATTAAATAATTTTTTTTTACAAATGGTGTGAGAGGACTCCTCTCTAAAAAAAACGGAACAAACCGCATCAAACATATTTAAAAAATTAGAGAGAAAACAAATTCTAAAACATATGTAAAAAATCAAAGCAAACAAATTCTAAAATACAAAATACAAATTCTACACACTATTTAATTTATCATTCTTCTTGACCCGATTCCGATGAAGTATCCATTGTCATCCATGGATCGTCTTCTCCATCCGAGTCATCTTCTTTTTTTCCTTGTTGTCTTGTTGCGGCTTGATCCCAGTCCTTTTTGCAAACACAAATTTTTATCACATTGGGTGGAAGACGTGATCTCTTCTCATCTAACACTCTTCTACCTGCATTTAAAGCAGACTCGGACGCAACGGTAGAAGCAGGGACTACTAAAATGTCCTTTGCAATTTTTGCTAAAACCGGAAATTGTATCTCATGATCCTTCCACCATGTTATTATTTCAAAATCCTCATTTAATTCATAACTATAAGAAAAAAATTCCATAATTATAGTAAAAGAAGAAGGAGGGACACTTCTAGAATCTTGTTGGACGATTCTACATTTTTGTTTTTTGGTTAATATAGATGTAATGGTACTATTAAACCTACTAACACTACTAGTACTCTTTTCAGGTGGGTTTTGAGTTCTAGGAGTATACTTATCTACAAGACGATTCAAAAAGCCTAAACAATTCATTACATATAATTTATAATTATATGAAATTCCTAATGTGCTATAATAATGATCTAACATGTTTTCTAAACCTTCTTGTCTAACACCCGGATCAAGAAGACATGCAACACCATAAATATAAGGAAATTCTTTCAAATATTCGATCCACTTAACTTTCATATCATAAATAATACTACTAAATTGGGGGTTTTCTTCATAATTATGTAAAGTATTAACAATAAGAACACATTCAATAATAACTTGATGTACATTTGGTTCATAAACATAAGAAAAAACGTTAGTAGCATGTGAAAAACAATCAAGAATATCACGTACCATAGATTCCATCTCCCACTGGAATTCGGTAATAACTGATTCTTGGTGATTTGGATCGGCATTATACAATTCAGTGATAATATCCTTATATTTAATTGCATCATTTAATAATTTATGAGTCGAACCCCATCTAGTAGGACAATCGATAACCCATTTTTTCGGCCTTAATCCATTATCTTTACACAATTTCTTGTACCTAGACCTATATGCATCCGCTAGACTTAGATATTTAATTACTTTCCTAATTGGTTCTAATAATGTAGTTAGATGTTTAATTCCCACTTCGGCCGTCAAGTTAATAACATGAACACAACATCTAATGTGTAAAAATGCTCCTTGTAAAATTAAAGGAATTTCGGTCCTAATGTAATCGATACATTCGTTATTAGCAGCAGCATTATCTACAGATATTGTAAATACCTTTTGATACAAATTAAATTCATTTATCGTGTCTTAAATTCTTTGTTTTATATTATCACCAGAGTATGACTCGTCCATAATATCAAAAGTAATAATTCGTTTTTGTAACAAATAATCAACATCAATCCAATGAACCGTAACACATATATAAGGCTCACCTTGACTCGAACTCCAACAATCACTAGTTAATGAAACCATACCATCAAATTTTTCGAAATACTCAATTAATTGTGCTCGTTGACTTTTATATTGTTTTTGTGTGTGACGTTTAAGTGTGTTTCTAGGAATTTTCGTAAATGCCGAGTTTAGTGAATTCTTAATCATGTGTTCTAAATTCGGACTCTCACCGTGGGAGAAAGGTAACTCATCTAGTGTAACATAACTAGCAAAATCTTCGATCATTCTATTTCTATTATAGGCAAAAGGCATACCTCCACCGGAAGACGAAGTCATGAAATCCCTGATTTGTGTTTGTTGTGAACCTAATTGTGCCGCTCCACTTTCATGATTTTGCTTCGTAATTCCATGATATTTAACCAAGTGTCGATCAAGTGTACCCGTACCACCCCCTTTCACGTGAATAAAAGGAGTTTGTTCTCGACCATTTTGAATACAAAGCAAACAAAACGCCTTAAATTTGTTCGGCTCGTCCGTTGGTTGTCTCGAATAATAAGTCCAAACATGTGAATTATGTCGAGAAGAAGCACCTATAAAATAAAATATAAATCGATTAAATTCAAAACGAGTACATTTAAAATGAGTTAATTTAAAAAGTGAATACTTTTAAAACTACTAGGAAATGAGTTAATTTAGAACGAGTTAATTTAAAAAGCGAATACTTTTAAAACTAGGAAACCACATTTTTTTAAAAAATCGAAGTTTATTTCAATCAAATACTATAAAAAACGAAATTAAAACGAGTAAATTACCGGCTTCCATTGGTGGTGGCATCGAGGAGGAAGGTGCTTGGCTTGAACCTTGAGATGATATAGTGCCCCTTCCTTCCATTTTATATTTTCGATCTGCAATTAAAAAAACCAAAAAATTAACCATCAAATTTGATAAAATTACATATGATATAATAAACAACATAAAATAATTTAGTCTTAAATTAAAGACACAAAAATACATGAGATTTAAGAATGCAGCATGTGCCAAAAGAACAATCGAGACTTGGTTTTTTTTTT
Organism: Kitagawia praeruptora; assembly: GCA_037693485.1. Lineage (NCBI taxonomy): Eukaryota > Viridiplantae > Streptophyta > Magnoliopsida > Apiales > Apiaceae > Kitagawia > Kitagawia praeruptora. The sequence goes on along the minus strand of CM075348.1, from coordinate 6,275,930 downwards.
TTGCCAGAAGTCGAGACTTGGTTTAACAAATTGTCGAGAATTGCCAACAAAACTAGAGTCGAGAATTTTCAAAAAGAAAAACTAGAGTCGAGAGAGAGAGGAAAGTCGAGAGAGAGTAGAGAGGTGTGAGGAAGGAGAGGAGAGGGGTGATATTTATAGGAGGGTTCGAGCTAGCCGTTGCAGATTAACGTTAAATGTTGCAGGAACATTGTAGGAACAGAGCAGCGCGCAGAAGACCGTTGGCGCGTGCCTCAAACGCGCGTATATATCCGTTGGCGGGCCGTGCCGGGCCGGAAACATACGCATGACCATTTTGCGTATCACATCCCGGGCGGACCAGTCCATGCCGTGCCGGGTTAGCACAATTTTTTTTTTTTTTTTACATTTTTTGTGCAATTCAGATGTTTTAATAATTAATAAATGAAATAATTTTAAAACTGTATTCTAAATTATATTTACAATACATCCATTATTATTCAAAATTAATTGATGATTTTTTTTCCGAAATACAAGCATTGAGTTTCTTTCTGAAAAAATGATAGAAAATTTCAAAAAAAATATGCAAAAATAAGATTGCATATAAAAAGTTTAAAATATTGGAAAATTTTAATTTATTTTACTTGTAAAAATATTTTTTATACAACTAAAAATACAAATATCTTTAAAAATACAAAATAAATAAAAAATTATACACATTATTTAATTTAAAAAATTGCGTGTTTATTGTTTAATTATATTTAACCAGGCGGGCCGGGCCGAGCTCAGGTTTTTTTTTTTTTATTTACAACTATTTTATTCTACAACTATTTAACAGATATATTCATTTAACTATTATCAAAAATATTTTTTTAATATACTATTTTTTGGGATGAGTTTAATCCAAAAATCGAATATCATTTTAAATATTTATAAAAAAATCAATGAACATATTTTGTTTCACTTTTTTTTTAAATCATTTCAGTAAATGAACAAACCGCATCAAAAATATTTTTAAAATTTAAAAAACAAACAGTTCTAAAAATACAAAATAAATATATGAGCGGGTAAGGCGTAATCATAACTCGTGCTGATTTCTACTTTTGCTTTTTACTTTTGCTTTTTGCTTTTCCTTTTTCTCGGGTTTGATTGATAGTTTTTAATGCTATTTGAACATTAATTAGCATGCTAACCGGACTTTTTATTACTTTAAGGATATTATTTGATTAAAATGAAAATCGGGAGGGAATGTTTTTGGTTTGGCGCTCGATTTTCCCCCAGTTTTTTTATTTTTTTAGAAAAAGTGTCAGATACTTATATCACTTAAAACATCCGCCCCACTTCATCAAATACATATTTCACTTCTAATTTACAACATACCTTCATCAACTTATCAAAAACTTATTGATAATTGTCCTGTATGTGTATTTGCTTATTATGATAATCTTATTCGTAAACAAGATTAAATAGGGAAGGTTACTTAATTCAATATATGTTAATACTCTTTTTTTTCAGCTTTGTGCATCATGGCACCTCGAGGGCCAAAAAAAGAAGGCATCACTAGTTCTGGTACTAAAGTTCCCCAAGTTGTTCAAAGCACCACTATTATTCAGAGTCATCAAGTTGAATCCACCACACCCAGCATACCTGTTGGTGAACGGAATGTTACCTACAGACCACGTAAAGCCACTCGTGGCGTAGCTACTTCTAAGATCGCCAGGGCAGCTTCAACAGGAAAATTATCCGTAACTTTTGATGCGGATTGTCGTCAATGGATATGTATTAATGCTGAGAGATTTAATAATGAGATTGGATTTATCGTTCGTAATCATGGTATATTTTGTTATAAGGACTGGAGACTTGTTCCTGAGGAGGTCAGAGCACCACTACGAATTTATCTTTTGGTAAAATTTCATATTTTATTAATTTTAATTGTTTTTTGAGTTGCCTGGATTATATTTTATGTTTAAGTGTTTCTTATTTTGACATTCTTAGGAAAATTTTGACATCGACTTGCGGGATAAAACAACTATACTCTGTATTGATGATCAAATGAAAAAAACATGGAAAACACACAAGTACAAGTTACACTCGTACTTTAAACGCATTGGAGGTATGAAAGATGTTGAGATGGCGAAGAAAAAACGATATCCAGATTTGAGAGATGACCAACAAAAAGATTGGGAGTTCTTATGTGATCAATGGTGTTCAAACCAGTTTAAGGTAACCTAGTTTTTATAATCACTTTTGTTATTTTATTGATATTTATGATCCACCCTATCTTTTTAGGAAAGAGCCGCTAAAAATACCATTAATCGGTCCAAAAGACCTTGGGAGTCTAAAAATGGATCAGTGTCAACAGTACGACATCATATTCGACGTGGAATGGAATTAACTTCTTCAACGGGACAAATTGAAACATGGCGTTTAAAGCATTTTGATGAAAATGGATGGACTGGGCCAAACCTTCAAAATTTATATGTGAGTAATAAATATCTCTCTATTTTTCACTCACAAAATATTATAGTTACTTTCATTCATTCGAGATACTTATTATTAATATTGTGTAACTAGGATAAAATGATGGATTTAAGAGAAGTTTATTCTCCGGAGGAAATGTCAGATAAAGAAATCTTGGAAGCAGTGCTAGGTCGTCATTCAGTATACTTGCGAGGATGGGGACGATCTGGCACAACTAACAATAATAAAGCTCATGGTACTTCTATCGAGTCTGATCAACCAACTTATCAAGAGTTAGTTCAACGCCTTAATGAGGCCAATAATCGTCTTGATGAAGTTGTTAACATCCTGTGCCAAAATAAACTTATGCCACAACCAAAGATTTCTCCAACAAATGAAGATTTAGATGCAAATTTAGATAATTTAGAATGATTTATTTTAAGTTTTTTTTTTGTAATTGTTGGAACTTTAAATTATATGTAATTCATTTGATATTTTTGTTTTTACGTTAATTTTTTTTACGAAATGAGTTTTTACGTTATTAATTAGTAAAAAAAAAGAGTTTCTACGTTATTTTTATTTTGAACAGAAAGTATGTAATTTATGAATTGTTGGTTAAATAAAATAAATTTATTTACGGGAAATTATATATGTTGTCTTGTATGATAAATTTCAACCTTTGAAAAATTGCCACATGTCAATTATATACGCCTCTATGTGCCACTCTTTGGAGTACGCACATGTCACATTTTTGAAGATTTGTAATGTGCCACGTGGTACAACATTAATGTTCCAAGTGGCATGACAATGAGGCGACACGTATCAATGCAATCAGATGACACGTGGACATGCCACGTAAGTTAATGACATGTCATCTGATGACTTTTATTATTGTGGGGACCACAAATTTTATTACCTACCAATATATAGATGTGTAGGTAATGAGTCTTTCTCCACAATCTTTTACCTACCAATCTTGACCAATGCTGTATTAGTAGGAAATTCTCTTTACTTACCAATAGCAAAGTTTTACCTACATTTACAATTGGTAGGTAAAAACCAAATTTCTTGTAGTGTATGGGACCCATGCACGTGGCCAGTCTCCTTACTCCACTTAATAACCAACTTGCTATTTTCATATGTAATGAAAACGTGACACGTCTTAAAGTGATATAGAGGGCCTTATTCATTTACTAGTCGATAAAGTCGCGATTCGCGGCGGCATTGCAATATTTTTTAAAAAATTCAATACATTTACGTTATATTATAATATTAATATTAAATTTTAATAATTAAATAATTCTCTAATGAATCGTACGATTTTTTTGATTGAGCCGCTCTCTCGTTAAAATCGAAATTTCAACTTTAACATATATTATAAAGACTTATATAATAATTTTTATCCATAAAATCGAATCGTAAAAATAAAAAGGAAAATATTATGACGGTAGTATCAAATTCTAATAGTTAATACAATCTTTACTATTGAGACGTCTTCCCGTTAAATACGTTTCGAGCCGCTCTCATTTGGAACCGAAATTCTAACTTCATTATATAAAGGGAGTCAATTCCAATTTTCATATTCTTTAAACTTTCTAATATTTATGGAGTTTTAAGAGATAAAAATACATCTTATATTTTCTGTATATTACAGATATTCTTGTATTTATTTACAATTTCCGCATGGGAATGTCTTTCTGTTATGTTAAATATCAAAAAACAAATATGAAGAATTTTCGTTACGGGAATAATATTTTTATGGATATATTTTCTAATGCCAATATAATTAACTTGAATAGAAAAATTAAAATAAAGAGGGATTTCTAAGAAAAAAGATATATAGTTTTAAAAAATCGTATAAGATATCATCATGCACCGTTCTCGTATTCTACTTCCAATTAAACATTTTATTTTATGTATTCCTTATATATTCAAACATCTTTTTTACGATCTTCTCTAATGAACCGCTTTCTCGTTAAACACGATTATTACTATTGATCCGCTCTTTCGTCAATACCAAAAACCTAATTTTTCCATATATCGCTTGTATGATAATGTTTATCCATAAAAATCAAATCCTAAAAATAAAATAAAATTTATAACATCAATATGATATTTTAATAGCTAATATAATCTTTTATAAAGAGCCGTCTCTTACCGTTAAACACGTTTCGAGCCGCTCTCATTTGGGATTGAAATTTCAACTTCATTACATATTATTAATGATACTTATCTTACACAACTACTTTTTTCTTTAAAATCAAAACCTAAAAAAGGAATGAATTCCAATTTATACTTTCTAAAATTTATGGAGCTTTAGATTTGAAAACACATCTTATTTTATCTTTATATTATAAATAGTCCTGTATTTATAAAGGATTCCTGCATGAGAGTGTTCTTTTAGTATGTTAACACATCAATTCTTTTCTTTTTAAATACGATGACTTTTTTTATGACAATAACATTGGATTTACGAACCTATTCTACTTTTAATAGAACTTTTATTTATATGTTTTTTCTATAAATTCGAACTCTTATTCTCTATAAATTCGAACTCCTAGCTTTTAATCATATGCGTTATTAATACTTATTCTACTTCCAATAGAACTTCTAATCATATGTATTTCCTATAAATTCGAACTCTTCTCCTCTATAAATTTGAACACCTATTCTATTTCTAATATGTTAAATGACATTTTTCTACTTCTAATATAACTTTTATTTATAAATTTTTTCTATAAATTCGAATTGTATTCTACTTCCAATAGAACTTTTAATCATATGCATTATAAATACTTATTCTACTTACAATAGAACTTCTAATCATGTGTCTTCCCTATAAATTCGAACTCTTCTCCTCTATAAATTCGAACACCTATTCTATTTCTAATATGTTAAATGATAATTTTCTACTTCTAATAGAACTTTTATTTATATGTTTTTTCTATAAATTCGAACTCTTATTCTCTATAAATTCGAACTCCTATTCTACTTCCAATAGAACTTTTAATCATATGCATTATAAATATTTATTCTACTTCCAATAGAACTTCTAATCATATGTCTTCCCTATAAATTCGAACTCTTCTCCTTTATAAATTCGAACACCTATTCTACTTCTAATATGTTAAATGATATTTTTACATTTATTAGTGTTTAAAATTCTAAAATTCTAGAAAATTAATTCGAACTCTTCTCATTTATAAATTCAAACACCTACTATATTTCTAATATGTTAATTGATAATATTATACTTCTAATAGAACTTTTATTTATATGTTTTTTCTATAAATTCGAACTCTTATTCTCTATAAATTCGAACTCCTATTCTACTTCCAATAGAACTTTGAATCATATGCATTATAAATACTTATTCTACTTCCAATAGAACTTCTAATCATATGTCTTCCCTATAAATTCGAACTCTTCTCCTCTATAAATTCGAACACCTATTCTACTTCTAATATGTTGAATGATATTTTTACATTTATTAGTGTTTAAAATTCTAAAATTCTAGAAAATTAGAAAAATAGATTGAGACGCTTTTAGAGCTCCACCTAAACTCCCGTGTATCCTCCTTTATATATATATATATATATATATATATATATATATATATATATATTGATGATTGTGATATTGAGGACCATTAACAATAATTTTGTGATATTGGGGGCCTTTTCTCAAACTCATCTTTAACCATATTGCATCGAATGTCGTGTTTTCGTAAAGCATTAAAAAGTTATTAATCAATGTTTTTGATGTATTGGGTGTTTCTTTACATGAAAAAAGTTCAAAAAAATGTTGTTTTTATCCTTGACATCATCTAAATTTACATGAATATTTACTTTGAATTTGGCAAATATTCATTAAATTTGTAAACAATATATATTGAATCAATTGATATAAGTATAAAACATAAATTGTACAATTCATTCTATTTAAATATATATAATTGGTTTGGCAAAAAAAATATATATATATATAATTGGAAATTAATTTTTTTTGATGTCAAAAATTCTATATAAATTAATAATTATTAATTTATTGATTAATTAATACCTTTCTAAATTAATAGAATTATTTGATCCCAACTATATTGATTTATAGAGGTTTTAGTGTTGGGTGATGGATCGGAATGCTTCAAGGAGGAAGGCAGTTAAAACTGCCACACGACACCACATTTTCAATTTTTTCCTCTAATAATAAAATATTTCATATAGTATAAAAATAATGTAAAATTTAGTTTAAATATTTAATATAAATGAATTGAAATTAAATTTAAAATAATTAAACTTTACAATATTTTAATATAAAAATCACATGGGTCAAGATACTCCGCAATTAGAGTTGCCACGAAACCAGAGTGTTACCTAATACTCTGGGAGGTTGTTAAGGTTAAACAATTACTCCGCCAAACGAGAACCAGATAATTCTGTTTAATAATTGAGCTCACCCCCACATTTCGAATCCACGTAAATTGATTGAAAAAAGCAAGACAATGAGGTTTAGTTTGAGTGGTTTGAGATCAAACATTCGATGCTTCAAATCTGTAAGACCTATACACAAAGCTCCAACATCATCACCAGGTATTTTTCTTACACCATTTCTTCATTCACATTCTCTTCAAACTAACCCTGATGATCCCAAGAAACCCTTTATTCCTTATTTATCAGACCCTAATGCTCACCTTCGACAATTACTTTATACAAAACCACGCTTAATGATTCCTCCCAACAATGAAAAGGCATAATCAAGTGTATTCAAGTGACAACAACAGTTGATGACAGTATTAAAAGTAAAGATATCAATTGGAATGGTGAAAGCGCACATATCTCTAAACAGAGAAATGGCAACCGAGTAGTCCTTCATTCGAACAAGAGCCGCTAAGAGTTTCTGTTGCCCAGTAAATAACAATTGTAGAAGGGGGGTTGAATACAATTGTATAAGATTTTTGACTTAAACAGAAATAACACAAGTATGAATTAATAACAGCTTTATTAATTCTGATATAAAACTGTTACAAACTCTCTTAAGAAATCCTTATGTTCTTAAGAGCTGCTAGGTTACAGAATAACTCGTGTATGCGATTACAATCATGTAAAACCTAAACCGTGTTTATATAGTGTACACAGCTACTCTATCAATTACAAGATATATCAAATCAATTACATACGACTCTTGATACATATCTTGAATGATAGCTGCATTCCTATAAATTAGGAATCGACATATCAATCTTCTTTTATCTCTAGTCTGATGAGAATCTTCACAAAATACTGACCAGCTTCTAATCCTGATAATAACTTTTAACTCGAATAACTTGTAGAAGGGGGGGGGGGGGTTGAATACAAGTTATATAATCGTGTCTGATTTTTGCTTGATTATATGAACAAGAATAAACGAATGAATCAAACTCTTGTTTGTATTAATAAGATCAAATACAAACTCTACCAAAGGTGTACAATACCTTTAGCAGCTGCTGACAATATAAATATCTCTCTGTTTGTTTCGAACTCTCGAATACAAACCTTATACAGAGCTACACACATTCGCACTTTTTACAACGATATTGAGAGAGTATTTATAATGCTACCTATCAACTAATAACAGAAAGATATAATCTATACATGACAATGTTCTGCCTTCTAGTCGATAGTTTCCATCAATAGAAAACTCTTTCCTTCATAATATCTTCTTGCTTGTTCTTCAAACAACGATCCTGTTTTATAGCACTTGCCAGTTTCTGTAGCATCCATAATGACATCATCAGTAACAAAACTGATATCAGGATCTGTACACTGCATCAGTATCTGATCAACCATCAGTATTGGACCGTCATCAGGATTTGCCCTTGTTCCTGACATGTAGTCTCCGATACACTGTTCATTCCTGACTAAACTATACAGATAACTGTCTTATACTAAATCCTTTATAAGATCAGGATTACAAGAAGTATAATGTGTAAATTCTATTCTTAACATCACAACTTATGAATTATTCCTAACAATCTCCCCCTATTTATGCTTTAAAATCTGAAGCATAAATCTAAGTTGTGGATGTCAAAACATATAACAATACAACCAGAATAGAATTTATGAATGTAGAATTATGAAGTTAAGTACCTCCTTCTCAGATGTAGACATTTATCTAGTACTTAGAAGAAAGAATTTTAACTATTAATGCTGCTCTTCTTTTACCACTTCCTCGCTGAGATTCACCACTGTCACTCCTGGTTCTTCTTTTTACTACCCTTTGTCTGCTCTTTATCTCCCCCAGCTTTATCTTTATCTCCTTTAGTCTGGTGATGATGTTATTGTTGTCTTTGAATTGTCTTTATCTCCCCCTTTTTGACATTAGCAACATTAATTCCAAGAGATTCAGAAACAGAACAAATGAGATTCATAAGAACTGCTTGATTTTCCATAATTGTGACTTGGTTATCTTCAAGTGATTGAAGTCTTGTTTGAATAGCAATTTGAGAATTCTGAATATCTTTCAAAACATCAGAATGAACTTCAATGTTGGAAGTGCTTCTAGTATCTTCAGTATCAGAATCAGAAAGAACTGTATCTTCAAGTCTTGTAGAAGAAGTTGCTTGAGTTGTATGATATTCAAGTAATAAAACCTGATTAGAACTATCAACATCTTCATCTTTCTGATCTGGAACTGAAACATGATCATCATCTCCTTCACCAGTATTCTGTGTACTAACATCTTCAAATCCTGACTCCTCCTTAGAGTGATCAGAGACTGTTGATGTCTCAATTCTAGCTGATATTGGAAGTACATACAAAGGAACACTAGGATCATTAGGATCTTCATCTGGTACATATGTATCAAGAGATTGCTTTATCCTGACACCTCTTCTGTTAATGATTCCTGCAAGCCTCTCCTTTTGCTTCTGAGCTTTAACTTCTGGCTTTGCATTGTGATGTGCTAGGTCATTCTTCTGATACATTTTGATGAATGAATAAGTACCAGCATCCATATCCAAATTTTCAGACCAAGATTCAGGAAAAACCTGATCCCAGAAATCAAATTATGGTTTCCTAATTTTCTCTCCCTCACTATGGAGTTGATCATCCATACCCTCATTCTCACTTTGACTTACTAAAGTCAACACTCTTTCTACCTCACCTTTTGCCTGGTCAGGAGCCAGCCGCTCAAATTGTGGATCTAAGTCCATCTTTTTAAGTGTATCACTCAAATTTAGATAAGTGCTCTCATGACCTACAGAAAAATAGGGTTTAGAATGAGTTTTTATACCTGAACTCAAATGGAGAGAGGGTTCCTCATATGGCATGTGGCTTGAGGTTTTCTCCAAGGAGTGAGCTGCTATAGTCTCTGAACCCTTACAATCATCTTCTTTCCTTTCAGAAACTACAGGCTCCAGTATACCACTTTCAGGTTCATTAAGTCAAGTCTTTGATGTAGAAGTCCATATTCATCTGGAAATAAAAGTTTTGGTACTCTTTCAACCAGAAAATCTAAAACAGGCCTTGACAACTTCACTTTGAGAGAAATTAATCCCATAGCCAGTCTGTATGATAATGTAGTTTTCCATGAAGAATCAATATCCAGATCTCTCTTGTCAAATACTGACATAGATGTAGCTTGATTTGTAGAAACCTGCATGATATTAATTGGACTAGACTCTGTGTGTGTAGGTGACAATTGAATTTTTCTCCTTGTTCTCCTGATATAGTGAGCAAAAGATTTATCCTGAGAAGACTCAAGAGGTGTAGACACAGAAGTGATCTTGGGATGAGATTTTTTTTCAATAGACACAGTCTTTTGAGAGACAGTATCCAGTAACTATTTTCCCTTTTTAAGAACTACAGCCTTTTGAGAGACTGCAGCCTGGCTGTGACTAGGTTTTTCATCTCTTTGTGCTAACAAAGAAAGTTGAATTGCAGCCTTCAATTCTGCTCTCTCAGCAAGAGTTAAATCATCATCATCTTCACTAGAATTACTACTACTACTTGACACAACAAATCTTCTATTCCTTACAACTGATGTCTTTTGAGAAACACCAGAGGTTGGTTTCTTTGAAACAATAGGCTGTGGATCAAAATTTGGTTCTTGAATTGTTTCAGAGACTATAATGTTTTGGGCTACTTGGGTAGACACAGGTGGGTTCTCCTCCAATTGAGATTCCTGAGCCATTTCACCACAAAAGAAAGAAGAATTGTAGAGAGTAGGAAGATGAGTTTTAAGAATTACCTGAAAATACTGTGGATAATGAATTGCAGGTATTTCATCTAGATTCTTTTCATTGTCCTTCTTTGTAATGTCAGAGAAAATTCTCTTTTGCTGTTCATAAGAAGAAACACAATGTTCCCTACCAAATCTAGCTTCAACATCAGGAATGAAATGGTTAACAAACATTTGCATAAATCTATGATAATAAACCATTTTCCTGTTTTGATCTCTTGACCCAAGTTTGATACTCATCTGACTTAAGATAATATGACCAATGTTAATTACTCTGTCATAAAGCAAACTATAAGCAATATATGATGTAACAGAAGTAATTTGCTGAAAAGAACTACATTTGCCAGTAAAACATTTAGCAATTTGATCAAAGTAAAAAGACCATTCCTTTCTAAGAAAAGACCTATTCAACTGGCTCATGTTATCTAGAGGTCCACTATAACCTAATTCAGACAACATAGTTCTTATATTATCATCAGATGATACATTCTCATAACTATCAGTAACAGGTAAGCAAAGTACTGAATTAACAACAGATTCAGTAATGTCAAATGAATCTTGTCCTAAATGTAGAACAATCTTACCTGATTGACTCTGAGTAGAATTAATTACCTCAGCATTCTCCCAAGCTTGTGAAATAGCTACTTGATTAATTTGTGGAGATGATGTCAATGCATAACTTAATGGTCCATACGCCAGAAAGTCCATGATTGGATGAAAATCAGATGACACTCCTTCCTTGTTGGTGATGGCTGCTACATGGTTGTTTGTCATAAAATTGAAGTCACCAAACTTGAAGGCTACTGACTTAGGTAATCTTCTCTGAGCTGCCATTTTTGATCTGAAAAGAACTTGAAAAATTCTTGAAATAGATTAGTGATTTTGAAAACTCAAGAGTGTTTTTTGCTTTAGAGAATGTAAAATTAGAGAAAGCAATTACACGATTAGAGTTTCAAAACAAATATATTTCACAAATCTTTCAGACCACTATCCCACGTTGACACGTAGATTGACAGGTGTCAGTCCCTGAAAAATGCGGTTACCCACGATTTTTGGAAAATAAAATCCAAAATTGATTTTCATGAAATAAATCAGGGTATAAATAATCAATACTGATCGGCTTCCTTTTCCTGTTGACCTCTCATAAAAATAATCACAAAACACAATGTGATAATAATTCTCAAATCCTGATGATCACACATGAAATCCTGATCAATATCATCAAAGACTTAATATGGAATTTCCACGTGACATTCTTCTTTTATCTGAAAAAGAAATAAACAAATAATCTGAACAGAAAATCAATTGGTTAGATATATTCAATATTTCTTGAAAACAAGAAACACAGTCACATGCAATAATTAGCATTTGACTTCATTAAAACTTCCAAGTGACTGCTCAGCTTCTCACGTCTTTCTTTAAAAGAACCAGACGCCTTATGCCATTTTCCATAACCTTTCAATTTCTTTTCTTCTCAACAATGCTTCTCAAACCAAAATTCCCTTCAAACCCATTTTTCAGATTTTTCTCGATCGATGAACATCCTGTTCTTGATCATCTCTTTGAACAGACAACTCTTCTCATCGAACTAATCATGAATGGATTGGTTTTCGAAAATATCCATAGGTTTCTCCTAGAACATCCATCTGTTGGATACAATCTTCCCCTAACCTCCTCAAAGCTCAATTACTAAAGGCTCTTTGTCAGTCTCAAACACGGGCGAGAGTGGCTGAAGAAGCAGCACAACAAGCTTATGATGAGAAGGAGCATATTGCTAAGCAGTTTTTAATGCAGGCCTTGCAACTTCTTGCTTACAGGCAGTGGTTCGAGATGCTGCAGAAAGAAACCTCCCGCCTCCAGCATAGAATCAACACCGATAAGTACTGCCTCCAAGTCGGCGTACGAGTCGGGGTAGACGAAGAACTAGCGGTCGTTTGAGGGACGAACCCGAAGAGGAGGATGGTGAAGATGAGCAGCAATATGATGTTAATGAAGAGGAAGAGCGGAGGATGTTGGTTGTGCAGCAAGAAGCGGCACGGCGAGCTCGAATAATTGCAACACCAATTCGGCGTACACATTCAATCGGAATTTGGGGAACTCCACCGCCACACCCTTATGCCATAAATATATCGGATGGACAGTAAGTTTCCTCTCTCGTTGTAATTTGTTGAGTACGCATATTAATGGACTAATTAAGCATGAATATCTTAGGGAATGGATATTTTAATGTTTGTAATGAAGTACAACCAAAACAATAGACAATTTGAATGCCCTTGATTGGTATTAAAAGACACTGCTATATATATATATATATATATATATATATATATTATCAAGTTGTTGTCATTGTTATTATTTAATTGTCATTGTTATTATTTATTGTAGTATCAAGCATCCGGTGGCTAAAAAAACGATCTTACAAATCATGCGATCAACGTGGCCACGTCGTTTGTTTACCTATAGGGATATTGTGGAGAAGAACCCAAAATGGATTACGGATGTGATAGCCGAATTCAATGTAAGTCAAATACTATATATATATATATATGTGTGTGTGTGTGTGATTATGATGATGCTTATCTTTTTTTTTGTAGCAATATTACACACACAAGGAGGATGTACAAACCGATGAGGGTGCTTATGAGAGTATTTATAAGCATGTTCAAAGCGAACTTAAGCACACCTTAAATGAGACGAAAAAAAAAGCCAAGGAAGATGCGAAGAGGTTAAACAAAACCCTTCTTGATGTTAACCCGGGTTATTTTGATGATGACTTTTGGAAGGAGCTTGTGGAGTATTGGAATAGCGGACCCCATGCTCATCGCTCCGAAGTTGGTGCCAACAACAGAAAAAAGATGAAGACTTTGCATAGTGCGGGTGCAAAGTCATTTACGGAGATGGAAGATGTATGTATTGTCATTTCTTGGTTATATGTTTACTAACTTTTTGATGTTTTGTTGTAATTTTGAATACTTGTTGTGATTTGTAGGAATATGTTGAAAAGGTTGGAAAAAAACCCCCCCGAGCTTGGTGGTATAAGAAGACTCATTTGAAGAAAAATGGTAAACAAGTGGAGATAAATGAGCTTTCATGTGATTCGGATTTCATGACCGATGAAAGCCGACTGATTGCGGTATAAATTTAAACCTTTTCCTTCCTAATATAGTATATGTATGCTATTTATAATACTTTTAATTTTATTTTGTATATATAGGCTCGATATGCGGACATAGTCGAGAGAAACCGGGATTGGTTTGCGAGTCAACCGGGATATTCTGGACATAGTCCAGAATGTTGTTAACCCTAACGCATCAGTTGATCAAGGATCACTGAATGTGGGTTTATTGGAAGTTTATGTTCTTCCTCGGACCTCTTCTGGTTGTACTGGTTGGTGAGCCATAAAATTAGGTTCTCTTGTGAACCAAATTGAAATTTGGAAAAAAAAATTCAATAGTTGAATTTTTCAAGAATAAAGAAAGTTCTGTGAACATGATATTAACGTGAAACCTGCTCTAGTGAGAGGTGGTATCAAGTTGTGTGATTACTTGATAGTAATACATTACTCGTTAAAGAGTATAAAATGAAGCATTATAGAAAAGAAATATTCTATAAGCTTGAGGTTGAAAACCAACTTAATATAGAAAATTATGATGGTAATTAGTGATTTTGGTGGTGAATGTTGTGAGGACACTGCACTATACTCGCATTAGAAGAATGGAGTGGTCTTTCTTATGAAAGGAAATAATTGGTTCCTATTAGTTTTGGAATACATTTTGACTTTCTTAGAAATATTCGAAATGTGGGGGTATCTTGAAAATGTCATGATACCAATACCTATTAAGGTAAAAAGAGATCCAAAACCAATTGAGGTATTTGGGATGGATATATAGACAACGTTTGAGTCTAATGATATCTTGTAGCATGTAGATGTGATTCTATGTGACAGAATCATTTTTAATAAATATATGGATGGATCTTCTTGCGAGATAGATGCCATTTGGGCCCAAACGAATTTTCAAATTAGAAAATAAATATATGGGTCAAAGAAAAGTAAAAGGTCAGACTGATAATTAAAAGATTATAGTCAAAAGTGAAGACCTAACTTACTTTATGATATATTCTTGAGTTATAAGAATATGGTTCATCAAGATGATACTTAAATTGTCGGGGTTGTGAAATTTAGAAGTACATCAATGAACTTTGGAACAGTCTTTCTTGGTTTCTCTGGCTAAGGCAAGAGTCGAAAGTCTGGATTTTGGTGATTATGTTGCTTGGAACAACATAGATACGAAAATTGGCATATAAAATTTGATATTGTTGCGATATGTTATGACTTTATAATAAACGATATAGTTGCCATTTTGAGGACACTCAAATTTGGTAACTGAGTGAATGAGTGTTGCCAGTTTAGGGATGCTTAAACTTGGTAATGAGATAAATTGATATTATTGATTTTTGGGATGCTAAAAATTGGTAATGTCAATGACAAATTGAAGTCTTAGCTGATGACTGGTAAAGTGATTACCAAAATGTGACGTATGCCAAAGTTAAGATGCATGAGTATAGTGAAAAGGATTGTAATGGAATGTCGAAACATCTTTTTCGTCGACACAATTCCATTAGACAACTACTCTCAATTAAAGTTATCACTATTGATCATATTAGGTCAAAAGATAACACTGCGGATCCGCTAACCAAAGGGTTAACAAGAGAGTTAGTTGAGAAATCATCGAAAGGAATGGGACTAAAGCCCATAATAAAAGTCGATACAAAGGAAACCCAACCTTGTTGACTGGAGATCCCAAGATCTTGGTTCAATGGGACAACCTAACTGTAAAGACTTAGTGAGATCACTGTGGGGGTTTTACTCCCGGGTCCATTCCTATGATGAAAAACAGTGATAAAATTTGGGTAAGGCTAAGCTATGTTTTTAATGATCCTTATGTGTCGATATGTCGAACAAATAATACTTTTGTATTGTTTAGATCACCTATGTGAGTGAAGTGGGGTCGCTTCAAGATGGAATTTTGGGGCCAATTCTGGGAAAACTCACAGAACCAGGCTAAAGCTCAGGACCAAAATGGGCTTAACAGTGAGAACTGAACAAATATAGGGAAAGACTCCAGTGGGGGATGTATCATCATTTCACAAAACAGAAGGGCAGTTCAAGGTCAACACGACTACTGAAATTCTAGAAATGTAAATATGTTTTTACAAGGGAAGGTTCAAGGGTGTACGCCTACCTATCCTATGCTGGTTTCCACCGTGCGCTCTATCTCCGTGTCAAAATGTCGTTTTGCAATGTCAATTTTATTCATGTGGGGGATTGTTGAAATATTTTGAATAAAATTTATCTTGCTTTCAAATTATTTTAGTTTTGTAACTTATTTGTATTAGTTTGTGTAACTCCTAAAATAATGAGCTAATATTTATTTGTTCATTATTGTGTAAGTTACAAATTAATTAGCTTGTAAGTTACATTTTGTTTCCCCTATAAAATGAGTCTTTTGCATCATTGTTTGTGACACAAAAAGAATACACAAGCTTCCATTGTTTTCTTGCATTCATTTTAGAGCTCTAGGTTCTGTTTATGTGAGATAGCTGCGGTATTTGTTCGGTTCCTAGAAGGCGGGTTTATTCAGTGCTTGAAACCACCTTTGTTCGTTGTATCCTGGGAGACGGAGGTCACTCAACCTTCAAGCACCATACGGAAGGGGCTTATCTGTTTTAAGGAGAGCGTGGTTTTCACGTGACTCGAACATTTCTCGGTACTTGTTTTTGTTGGTTTGCTATTTTCAGGTACACTTTTGGACTATACTTCCGACAATTGGCAGTGATCTTACTAAAGCTCAATTACTAAAGGCTCTTTGTCAGTCTCAAACACGGGCGAGAGTGGCTGAAGAAGCAGCACAACAAGCTTATGATGAGAAGGAGCATATTGCCAAGCAGTTTTTAATGCAGGCCTTGCAACTTCTTGCTTACAGGCAGTGGTTCGAGATGCTGCAGAAAGAAACCTCCCGCCTCCAGCATAGAATCAACACCGATAAGTACTGCCTCCAGGATAAAAATAGCAACTTCGAGCTGCCTGGAACTGACAACAAGTCAAACAGCGCTAACTTTCCAGATATGTTTGTAGTCTCAAAGGAAGGAAGGAAAGTGGAAAAGAATCGAAAAAAGGCTGGAAAGAGTGTCTAGATACCAGAGTACAACTTTCAAAGATCTATTGCTAGTTTTGCTATAGGCTTGCCTTGACTCTTGCTGGTGCCAGTGCTGGTTTGCTATTTGGTTGGACAAAATCTTCAAAATCGATTAGTATCAAAATAGATTTTTCATCTCTAGCAAATGAAGATAATTGGAAAGGTTGGAGCGGCTTAATTGCAAATAATGAACTAGTTTAAGGGTAATGGTGGAATTAAGAGAGGAAAGAATATCCTGCATATATATGATGCAACAATGGAGATCAAATTTATCTTTATACATGTTGGGTCTGTGAAATAGAATCGATCAGCTTGTCAAGTATTGCCCATTAGGACAGTTTGAAATTCGTAAATTTTGTTGTTTAACTAGGAATAACTTCAATTTGTCAAATGATCAGAAAATTTAACAAATAGAAAGTAAAAATTATTCGAGAGTGTTAAGATCGATTATTATGACTTATAATTTAATAGAAATTATAATTTAATCTCTGCTCTTGCTTTGCACACGGATTAGTTGTAAATTGTCATAACAAAATGAATTAGGAGAGGTGGATGATAAGTCCAATGGATATTATTTGTCATAACAAAATGAATTAGGAGAGGTGGATGATAAGTCCAATGGATATTATTAGCATAGTCAGTACTGGAAAACAGTACACTAGATAACAGAATAAATCACCACAAGAACCACCACTGATACTCATAAGTAACTACTCTACTGATAAGGCAACTGCAGAACGTCAAAATCAGCTAGTCTCGGGCATCATTTCTTTTTGGGCATCTTTGCTTTTCGGGAATATTCTTTCTCTTGTTTCCTCAAAGAAAGCGACCATCCCAACCAGTAAAAAAAATTTCAAAGGTCCAACAGGGGGATATGTTGGTGGCTCCTCTTCAGGATTAGGACCCTGAAAACAACTCATCATCATTAAATTCATTTTCTGGGTCAAGACGTACTATAGTAAATATGTAAATGGGATGACAATTCAAGACTAATGTATTCTTAAATGTCTAATTGATATATATAAGATAAAAAAATTTTAAGTACAAAGGACAATAAACTGGTTTAATTTCAGAACACATAAACCTGCACAATCCCTCCGATTTCCAAAATAATTAAGAAGTGAACATATCTACTTAAACAATTTATACAATGGTGAGATCATAGTCATTTACAAAAATAACAACGAAATTAACACTAATAAGAGTGTTAAAGTAGGAAATAAGGCAAATCACTTGAAAGAAGGGACACACACACGAAACACACTTACAAAAGAGAAAGACAGATTCATATAATTAACGCCAAGTCTGTAATTACCTTTTTATAGATATTTTCAGCAACTTTTTTCTCCTCACTCGAGATTTTGCCGCCGCTACTT
The DNA here is from genome assembly GCA_037693485.1 of Kitagawia praeruptora. Lineage (NCBI taxonomy): Eukaryota > Viridiplantae > Streptophyta > Magnoliopsida > Apiales > Apiaceae > Kitagawia > Kitagawia praeruptora. The sequence goes on along the minus strand of CM075348.1, from coordinate 6,257,704 downwards.
GAAAACCTACGAGACACGAACCTAGCGAGCATCCTTGATGACATGGCTGTTTTCCAAATAAATATGCTTATCAAACTCTACTAAAGCTTAAATTACACACACAAACACTTGACGACTTACATCTTCATAGCTTTTTTTTGTAAGTATATTATAATATTTACATTTCATGGATTAAAAAAAAAAAAAAACACCTATCAATGAGATGATCTCATGTGCTTTCACAGGAACATTCTGTTTCCATTACTTACTACACTACACATCTAGAAACAAAACCAGAAACTGAAAACTAAAATCAAATGACAACAATATGTTAATAATAATAATAATAATAATAATAATAATCTAAAACTGAAAACTAATAGAACTAGACAAACCCTAATCTAATAACAGAGAGTCATGAACATTTTAAAAAATAAGGTAATCAAAGGAGGCAACATACTTACTGTAAGATAGATAAAAACGTGTATACAATGTGAGAGAATTAAGAATATTGATGGAAGTTGTTTTTCTTATTAAACTAACATAAGATGACACGCATGTAAAGAAAAGGAAACAACTGATGCTCACCATTCACCAAATGTGGTGGCGAATAAATAGGAACTGACACCTAAAATCCTATCCTAATTACTCAAATAGGAGCTAACACCTAAAGTCCTAAAATAAAGCATCTACCAGACTTACTCTATGACTCAAATACGAACTAACACCTAAAGTCCTAAAATAAAGCATCTACCAGACTTACTCTAGGACTCTCCTAAAACTTCGTAAATGACCAATTCAAATTATTGTTATCATAACCTGAATATATACCTGTTGGGCCACAGGCCCACTTAGAGAGCCAAGCCCATTATAAAGCCCACTTAGAGCACTATATATATCTAAGTCACTATCAGAAAAACCAGCTAGAATGTAATTACCTGTTCCCTTCGAATACACCAGACCATAATCAAGTGTCCCCTTCACATAGCGGAAGATCCGTTTAACAGCGTTGTAGTGTAACACTGTGGCCTTCTCCATAAACCAACTCACTATGCCAACCTGCATAGGCAATATCGGGCCGTGTATTCACAAGGTATCTCAGCCCACCAACCAAACTTCTATACTGTGTTGCGTCCACCTGCTTCCCTTTCTCATCGATCTTTGTTTAACACAACTCTGGACCCCATTGGATACAGAACTGAATTACAACTCGACATCTCTGCTTTTTCAAGCAGTTTCCTAGTGTAATCTGCTTAATTTCTGTATAATTCTTTCTTTGATCCACTTCAATTCCGAGTTAGTATGAGAGTTAATTTGCCCAAATCAACTCATATCAAACTGCTTTGCCATCTCCTTCATAATATTTGACACACTAGATCCTGTTATTAACAGGTCATCCACGTACACAGCAATGATCAGATTTTCATTTCCCTCACGCTTTGTATATACAGCATGCTCGTAGGGGCATTTTTTAAAACCCAAATCTACCTATTCAACTTCGCTAAAATACGGCCTTACTATTTATCCAATCTAGGCATACATCTGGTGTTTCTTTACTTAAATTTGCTGGTCTTTATCTTGAGACCTGGCATGAAATTTTGTAACCCCATACTTCTATATTTAAGTCAATTGAAATCAAAGAGCCATGTGCGGGTGTTAACTTCCATATATAGTAGTTCAAAAAGTATCCCTGTTCATTATTCAAGTGTCTAAAAATTATAATTTTGGCTAGAAATATGTTTGTCAAAAAATATCAAAATATTCTTTGACTCTTCAACACTTGATGCTTTGCAGTGCAAAGACGAGGAGGAAATTGTTGCTGTTATTGCCCATGAATTGGGTCACTGGAAGCTCAATCACACTATGTTTACATTTGTTGCTGTTCAGGTATGGTATAATTATTATTTATTAAATCTCTTGTGCTTTGCCAGTTGATTTATATTGTCTTTTGCTTTTGTACACATTAAAAATATCATGTACTGTTCTTAGTTGGGTTATCCCAATGCAAGAAGGTGCTTGCTGTTCAGTTAAGAGACCACCATCAATTGTTCAATTAGATTACGTATTTGCTTGCATCGTTTCAACGTTTGCCCTCCTGTGTAATTATATTAATTTTTTCGTATAAATTCATTGTTTTCAATTAATGTACTGGAGGAAGGTTTCTTCTGTATTATATATACACTGCTGGCAATCTAATGGTTATGATTTGTTGTTCGCATATTACTTTTGTGTTTGGCTTTTTGTTTCAGTCGACTTAAATGTTAAAGAATGATTATAGTATCAACTTTGGAGCCATTCTGTGACTGACATTCTCATCTTGTATGCCTTTGCAGATTCTCTCATTCTCACAGTTTGGAGGGTATACTCTTGTTAGAAACTCTAAAGATCTGTTTCAGAGCTTTGGTTTTGATACACAACCAGTCCTCATTGGGCTCATCCTTTTTCAGGTAAAGTTAAATTGAATGACTGTCATTATGGTGGCATGGCATATTCAAGCACTAAGCTGACATTTTAATCTAAATAGATATGACATTGCTACTTTTACCTCAACTAGTAACTCAATGCCTTGTCTGCAGCTTGTGCCTTCCTCTACTCTGCCCTTGTAATTCAGTTTTAAATATTGTTTTTATTCATGACATGTTTGATATATCAACAGTGCTTCGATAAAAGAAGAAAATTGTGGATTGAAAATTAAAAAAAAATACAATAGTTGTGTACATACTTGCAAATAACGTGCTACATTTTGCGGAATCTGTGGGTGCTACTATCTTCGGCCATTTTTTCTTGTTATTTGTCAAGTAGGCTAAGCATATATTCCTTTCAAGCTGCATCAGTTTAAGATAAGTAGCATTCCACGCATTAGATGGTCTTTAGCAATAATCAAATTGACCTTTTTTTGTCATGAAATAAATTCCACCACCGCCCCCATATATTATTTTTAAGCTTACATGTATTGTTTTTGACAGCACACAGTAATGCCTCTCCAGCGCGTAGTAAGCTTTGCTCTTAATCTTGTAAGCCGAGCTTTTGAGTTCCAGGTACTGTTATAATCTTGGAAGCATAGTTGATGTTATGTCTCTTACGAAATCATTGCTCTATCAAATTTTAACTTGCAATCTTATACTGAAGGCCGATGTTTTTTGCCAAGAGTCTTGGGTATTCCACACCACTTCGAGCTGCACTTGTAAAACTACAGGTATTTTCCATTGATAATCAACTTGATTCTACCGCTATATCTGTATCTTGCCTTCTTACATTGCTAACTTATCACAATGCTCGACATTCGTTATTCAGGAGGAAAACTTATCAGCCATGAACACAGATCCATGGTATTCAGCTTATCATTACTCACATCCTCCACTCGTTGAACGATTGGCTGCAATTGACGAACCTGATAAGAAGACAGACTAATGCAACTGTGACACAACTAGAATCACGTGTAATACTGTTAATTCCTCGGATATTCTGTTTATGTTCTTGCATATGAAACATATCTTTATCTACACCCAGTTTTAGGGAGTCATATCTAAAGGAATAGCTACTGAGGTAGTAGAGGTAAAAATGGCCAGAGGAAGCCTTCAGGGACAAGTACATTTTGAATTTTTCTCTATATAGTAAGACTCTACACTTTTATATTTATTATGTTACTTGCTCGTTCATTCTATTCAATGTGTCCTTACTGAACCCTTTAGTTTTCGGGTATTTTGAACAATCTTATGTCTAACAGACAAATGCAGAAAAAAGAGTTCCGAATTCGAGATACATAGACAACCGAATTCGAGATACATAGACAATTGATTATTGCCGTGAGTTGAATGTTTTACTGCAGAAAGAAACCTCCCGCCTCCAGCATAGAATCAACACCGATAAGTACTGCCTCCAGGATAAAAATAGCAACTTCGAGCTGCCTGGAACTGACAACAAGTCAAACAGCGCTAACTTTCCAGATATGTTTGTAGTCTCAAAGGAAGGAAGGAAAGTGGAAAAGAATCGAAAAAAGGCTGGAAAGAGTGTCTAGATACCAGAGTACAACTTTCAAAGATCTATTGCTAGTTTTGCTATAGGCTTGCCTTGACTCTTGCTGGTGCCAGTGCTGGTTTGCTATTTGGTTGGACAAAATCTTCAAAATCGATTAGTATCAAAATAGATTTTTCATCTCTAGCAAATGAAGATAATTGGAAAGGTTGGAGCGGCTTAATTGCAAATAATGAACTAGTTTAAGGGTAATGGTGGAATTAAGAGAGGAAAGAATATCCTGCATATATATGATGCAACAATGGAGATCAAATTTATCTTTATACATGTTGGGTCTGTGAAATAGAATCGATCAGCTTGTCAAGTATTGCCCATTAGGACAGTTTGAAATTCGTAAATTTTGTTGTTTAACTAGGAATAACTTCAATTTGTCAAATGATCAGAAAATTTAACAAATAGAAAGTAAAAATTATTCGAGAGTGTTAAGATCGATTATTATGACTTATAATTTAATAGAAATTATAATTTAATCTCTGCTCTTGCTTTGCACACGGATTAGTTGTAAATTGTCATAACAAAATGAATTAGGAGAGGTGGATGATAAGTCCAATGGATATTATTTGTCATAACAAAATGAATTAGGAGAGGTGGATGATAAGTCCAATGGATATTATTAGCATAGTCAGTACTGGAAAACAGTACACTAGATAACAGAATAAATCACCACAAGAACCACCACTGATACTCATAAGTAACTACTCTACTGATAAGGCAACTGCAGAACGTCAAAATCAGCTAGTCTCGGGCATCATTTCTTTTTGGGCATCTTTGCTTTTCGGGAATATTCTTTCTCTTGTTTCCTCAAAGAAAGCGACCATCCCAACCAGTAAAAAAAATTTCAAAGGTCCAACAGGGGGATATGTTGGTGGCTCCTCTTCAGGATTAGGACCCTGAAAACAACTCATCATCATTAAATTCATTTTCTGGGTCAAGACGTACTATAGTAAATATGTAAATGGGATGACAATTCAAGACTAATGTATTCTTAAATGTCTAATTGATATATATAAGATAAAAAAATTTTAAGTACAAAGGACAATAAACTGGTTTAATTTCAGAACACATAAACCTGCACAATCCCTCCGATTTCCAAAATAATTAAGAAGTGAACATATCTACTTAAACAATTTATACAATGGTGAGATCATAGTCATTTACAAAAATAACAACGAAATTAACACTAATAAGAGTGTTAAAGTAGGAAATAAGGCAAATCACTTGAAAGAAGGGACACACACACGAAACACACTTACAAAAGAGAAAGACAGATTCATATAATTAACGCCAAGTCTGTAATTACCTTTTTATAGATATTTTCAGCAACTTTTTTCTCCTCACTCGAGATTTTGCCGCCGCTACTTGAAAACCTACGAGACACGAACCTAGCGAGCATCCTTGATGACATGGCTGTTTTCCAAATAAATATGCTTATCAAACTCTACTAAAGCTTAAATTACACACACAAACACTTGACGACTTACATCTTCATAGCTTTTTTTTGTAAGTATATTATAATATTTACATTTCATGGATTAAAAAAAAAAAAAAACACCTATCAATGAGATGATCTCATGTGCTTTCACAGGAACATTCTGTTTCCATTACTTACTACACTACACATCTAGAAACAAAACCAGAAACTGAAAACTAAAATCAAATGACAACAATATGTTAATAATAATAATAATAATAATAATAATAATCTAAAACTGAAAACTAATAGAACTAGACAAACCCTAATCTAATAACAGAGAGTCATGAACATTTTAAAAAATAAGGTAATCAAAGGAGGCAACATACTTACTGTAAGATAGATAAAAACGTGTATACAATGTGAGAGAATTAAGAATATTGATGGAAGTTGTTTTTCTTATTAAACTAACATAAGATGACACGCATGTAAAGAAAAGGAAACAACTGATGCTCACCATTCACCAAATGTGGTGGCGAATAAATAGGAACTGACACCTAAAATCCTATCCTAATTACTCAAATAGGAGCTAACACCTAAAGTCCTAAAATAAAGCATCTACCAGACTTACTCTATGACTCAAATACGAACTAACACCTAAAGTCCTAAAATAAAGCATCTACCAGACTTACTCTAGGACTCTCCTAAAACTTCGTAAATGACCAATTCAAATTATTGTTATCATAACCTGAATATATACCTGTTGGGCCACAGGCCCACTTAGAGAGCCAAGCCCATTATAAAGCCCACTTAGAGCACTATATATATCTAAGTCACTATCAGAAAAACCAGCTAGAATGTAATTACCTGTTCCCTTCGAATACACCAGACCATAATCAAGTGTCCCCTTCACATAGCGGAAGATCCGTTTAACAGCGTTGTAGTGTAACACTGTGGCCTTCTCCATAAACCAACTCACTATGCCAACCTGCATAGGCAATATCGGGCCGTGTATTCACAAGGTATCTCAGCCCACCAACCAAACTTCTATACTGTGTTGCGTCCACCTGCTTCCCTTTCTCATCGATCTTTGTTTAACACAACTCTGGACCCCATTGGATACAGAACTGAATTACAACTCGACATCTCTGCTTTTTCAAGCAGTTTCCTAGTGTAATCTGCTTAATTTCTGTATAATTCTTTCTTTGATCCACTTCAATTCCGAGTTAGTATGAGAGTTAATTTGCCCAAATCAACTCATATCAAACTGCTTTGCCATCTCCTTCATAATATTTGACACACTAGATCCTGTTATTAACAGGTCATCCACGTACACAGCAATGATCAGATTTTCATTTCCCTCACGCTTTGTATATACAGCATGCTCGTAGGGGCATTTTTTAAAACCCAAATCTACCTATTCAACTTCGCTAAAATACGGCCTTACTATTTATCCAATCTAGGCATACATCTGGTGTTTCTTTACTTAAATTTGCTGGTCTTTATCTTGAGACCTGGCATGAAATTTTGTAACCCCATACTTCTATATTTAAGTCAATTGAAATCAAAGAGCCATGTGCGGGTGTTAACTTCCATATATAGTAGTTCAAAAAGTATCCCTGTTCATTATTCAAGTGTCTAAAAATTATAATTTTGGCTAGAAATATGTTTGTCAAAAAATATCAAAATATTCTTTGACTCTTCAACACTTGATGCTTTGCAGTGCAAAGACGAGGAGGAAATTGTTGCTGTTATTGCCCATGAATTGGGTCACTGGAAGCTCAATCACACTATGTTTACATTTGTTGCTGTTCAGGTATGGTATAATTATTATTTATTAAATCTCTTGTGCTTTGCCAGTTGATTTATATTGTCTTTTGCTTTTGTACACATTAAAAATATCATGTACTGTTCTTAGTTGGGTTATCCCAATGCAAGAAGGTGCTTGCTGTTCAGTTAAGAGACCACCATCAATTGTTCAATTAGATTACGTATTTGCTTGCATCGTTTCAACGTTTGCCCTCCTGTGTAATTATATTAATTTTTTCGTATAAATTCATTGTTTTCAATTAATGTACTGGAGGAAGGTTTCTTCTGTATTATATATACACTGCTGGCAATCTAATGGTTATGATTTGTTGTTCGCATATTACTTTTGTGTTTGGCTTTTTGTTTCAGTCGACTTAAATGTTAAAGAATGATTATAGTATCAACTTTGGAGCCATTCTGTGACTGACATTCTCATCTTGTATGCCTTTGCAGATTCTCTCATTCTCACAGTTTGGAGGGTATACTCTTGTTAGAAACTCTAAAGATCTGTTTCAGAGCTTTGGTTTTGATACACAACCAGTCCTCATTGGGCTCATCCTTTTTCAGGTAAAGTTAAATTGAATGACTGTCATTATGGTGGCATGGCATATTCAAGCACTAAGCTGACATTTTAATCTAAATAGATATGACATTGCTACTTTTACCTCAACTAGTAACTCAATGCCTTGTCTGCAGCTTGTGCCTTCCTCTACTCTGCCCTTGTAATTCAGTTTTAAATATTGTTTTTATTCATGACATGTTTGATATATCAACAGTGCTTCGATAAAAGAAGAAAATTGTGGATTGAAAATTAAAAAAAAATACAATAGTTGTGTACATACTTGCAAATAACGTGCTACATTTTGCGGAATCTGTGGGTGCTACTATCTTCGGCCATTTTTTCTTGTTATTTGTCAAGTAGGCTAAGCATATATTCCTTTCAAGCTGCATCAGTTTAAGATAAGTAGCATTCCACGCATTAGATGGTCTTTAGCAATAATCAAATTGACCTTTTTTTGTCATGAAATAAATTCCACCACCGCCCCCATATATTATTTTTAAGCTTACATGTATTGTTTTTGACAGCACACAGTAATGCCTCTCCAGCGCGTAGTAAGCTTTGCTCTTAATCTTGTAAGCCGAGCTTTTGAGTTCCAGGTACTGTTATAATCTTGGAAGCATAGTTGATGTTATGTCTCTTACGAAATCATTGCTCTATCAAATTTTAACTTGCAATCTTATACTGAAGGCCGATGTTTTTTGCCAAGAGTCTTGGGTATTCCACACCACTTCGAGCTGCACTTGTAAAACTACAGGTATTTTCCATTGATAATCAACTTGATTCTACCGCTATATCTGTATCTTGCCTTCTTACATTGCTAACTTATCACAATGCTCGACATTCGTTATTCAGGAGGAAAACTTATCAGCCATGAACACAGATCCATGGTATTCAGCTTATCATTACTCACATCCTCCACTCGTTGAACGATTGGCTGCAATTGACGAACCTGATAAGAAGACAGACTAATGCAACTGTGACACAACTAGAATCACGTGTAATACTGTTAATTCCTCGGATATTCTGTTTATGTTCTTGCATATGAAACATATCTTTATCTACACCCAGTTTTAGGGAGTCATATCTAAAGGAATAGCTACTGAGGTAGTAGAGGTAAAAATGGCCAGAGGAAGCCTTCAGGGACAAGTACATTTTGAATTTTTCTCTATATAGTAAGACTCTACACTTTTATATTTATTATGTTACTTGCTCGTTCATTCTATTCAATGTGTCCTTACTGAACCCTTTAGTTTTCGGGTATTTTGAACAATCTTATGTCTAACAGACAAATGCAGAAAAAAGAGTTCCGAATTCGAGATACATAGACAACCGAATTCGAGATACATAGACAATTGATTATTGCCGTGAGTTGAATGTTTTACTGCAGAAAGAAACCTCCCGCCTCCAGCATAGAATCAACACCGATAAGTACTGCCTCCAGGATAAAAATAGCAACTTCGAGCTGCCTGGAACTGACAACAAGTCAAACAGCGCTAACTTTCCAGATATGTTTGTAGTCTCAAAGGAAGGAAGGAAAGTGGAAAAGAATCGAAAAAAGGCTGGAAAGAGTGTCTAGATACCAGAGTACAACTTTCAAAGATCTATTGCTAGTTTTGCTATAGGCTTGCCTTGACTCTTGCTGGTGCCAGTGCTGGTTTGCTATTTGGTTGGACAAAATCTTCAAAATCGATTAGTATCAAAATAGATTTTTCATCTCTAGCAAATGAAGATAATTGGAAAGGTTGGAGCGGCTTAATTGCAAATAATGAACTAGTTTAAGGGTAATGGTGGAATTAAGAGAGGAAAGAATATCCTGCATATATATGATGCAACAATGGAGATCAAATTTATCTTTATACATGTTGGGTCTGTGAAATAGAATCGATCAGCTTGTCAAGTATTGCCCATTAGGACAGTTTGAAATTCGTAAATTTTGTTGTTTAACTAGGAATAACTTCAATTTGTCAAATGATCAGAAAATTTAACAAATAGAAAGTAAAAATTATTCGAGAGTGTTAAGATCGATTATTATGACTTATAATTTAATAGAAATTATAATTTAATCTCTGCTCTTGCTTTGCACACGGATTAGTTGTAAATTGTCATAACAAAATGAATTAGGAGAGGTGGATGATAAGTCCAATGGATATTATTTGTCATAACAAAATGAATTAGGAGAGGTGGATGATAAGTCCAATGGATATTATTAGCATAGTCAGTACTGGAAAACAGTACACTAGATAACAGAATAAATCACCACAAGAACCACCACTGATACTCATAAGTAACTACTCTACTGATAAGGCAACTGCAGAACGTCAAAATCAGCTAGTCTCGGGCATCATTTCTTTTTGGGCATCTTTGCTTTTCGGGAATATTCTTTCTCTTGTTTCCTCAAAGAAAGCGACCATCCCAACCAGTAAAAAAAATTTCAAAGGTCCAACAGGGGGATATGTTGGTGGCTCCTCTTCAGGATTAGGACCCTGAAAACAACTCATCATCATTAAATTCATTTTCTGGGTCAAGACGTACTATAGTAAATATGTAAATGGGATGACAATTCAAGACTAATGTATTCTTAAATGTCTAATTGATATATATAAGATAAAAAAATTTTAAGTACAAAGGACAATAAACTGGTTTAATTTCAGAACACATAAACCTGCACAATCCCTCCGATTTCCAAAATAATTAAGAAGTGAACATATCTACTTAAACAATTTATACAATGGTGAGATCATAGTCATTTACAAAAATAACAACGAAATTAACACTAATAAGAGTGTTAAAGTAGGAAATAAGGCAAATCACTTGAAAGAAGGGACACACACACGAAACACACTTACAAAAGAGAAAGACAGATTCATATAATTAACGCCAAGTCTGTAATTACCTTTTTATAGATATTTTCAGCAACTTTTTTCTCCTCACTCGAGATTTTGCCGCCGCTACTTGAAAACCTACGAGACACGAACCTAGCGAGCATCCTTGATGACATGGCTGTTTTCCAAATAAATATGCTTATCAAACTCTACTAAAGCTTAAATTACACACACAAACACTTGACGACTTACATCTTCATAGCTTTTTTTTGTAAGTATATTATAATATTTACATTTCATGGATTAAAAAAAAAAAAAAACACCTATCAATGAGATGATCTCATGTGCTTTCACAGGAACATTCTGTTTCCATTACTTACTACACTACACATCTAGAAACAAAACCAGAAACTGAAAACTAAAATCAAATGACAACAATATGTTAATAATAATAATAATAATAATAATAATAATCTAAAACTGAAAACTAATAGAACTAGACAAACCCTAATCTAATAACAGAGAGTCATGAACATTTTAAAAAATAAGGTAATCAAAGGAGGCAACATACTTACTGTAAGATAGATAAAAACGTGTATACAATGTGAGAGAATTAAGAATATTGATGGAAGTTGTTTTTCTTATTAAACTAACATAAGATGACACGCATGTAAAGAAAAGGAAACAACTGATGCTCACCATTCACCAAATGTGGTGGCGAATAAATAGGAACTGACACCTAAAATCCTATCCTAATTACTCAAATAGGAGCTAACACCTAAAGTCCTAAAATAAAGCATCTACCAGACTTACTCTATGACTCAAATACGAACTAACACCTAAAGTCCTAAAATAAAGCATCTACCAGACTTACTCTAGGACTCTCCTAAAACTTCGTAAATGACCAATTCAAATTATTGTTATCATAACCTGAATATATACCTGTTGGGCCACAGGCCCACTTAGAGAGCCAAGCCCATTATAAAGCCCACTTAGAGCACTATATATATCTAAGTCACTATCAGAAAAACCAGCTAGAATGTAATTACCTGTTCCCTTCGAATACACCAGACCATAATCAAGTGTCCCCTTCACATAGCGGAAGATCCGTTTAACAGCGTTGTAGTGTAACACTGTGGCCTTCTCCATAAACCAACTCACTATGCCAACCTGCATAGGCAATATCGGGCCGTGTATTCACAAGGTATCTCAGCCCACCAACCAAACTTCTATACTGTGTTGCGTCCACCTGCTTCCCTTTCTCATCGATCTTTGTTTAACACAACTCTGGACCCCATTGGATACAGAACTGAATTACAACTCGACATCTCTGCTTTTTCAAGCAGTTTCCTAGTGTAATCTGCTTAATTTCTGTATAATTCTTTCTTTGATCCACTTCAATTCCGAGTTAGTATGAGAGTTAATTTGCCCAAATCAACTCATATCAAACTGCTTTGCCATCTCCTTCATAATATTTGACACACTAGATCCTGTTATTAACAGGTCATCCACGTACACAGCAATGATCAGATTTTCATTTCCCTCACGCTTTGTATATACAGCATGCTCGTAGGGGCATTTTTTAAAACCCAAATCTACCTATTCAACTTTGCATACCACGCCCGTGGTGCTTGACCAAACCCGTACAATGCTTTGAATAATCTGTAAACTTTGTTCTCTCGCCCTTTTTTCATGAAACCCTCCGGTTGCGCCACAAATATCTCCTCACGTAATTCTCCATTCAAAAATGCAGATTTTACATCAAGGTGGTGGACTTCCCATCCATTTTTTGGCTGAGAATGCCAATAGTAAGCGGCCTGTCTCTAAGCGTGTGACAAGTGCGAACACTTCATCGAAATCAATGCCCTGTTTTTGTACATAATCTTTCGCCACTAATCTGGCCTTGTGCTTCACCACTCTTCCTTCTGTATCCCTTTTTATCTTATACACCCACTTGAGTTGGATCGCTTTTCTCCCTGCGGGCATTGCCACCTGCCATTCTTTTTCTCTGATTGCTTGGCTGAACGAGGTTGGCTTATCGACTCCAGCAAACAACAGCTCCTCTGATAGCTCAACTTCTTTTGTATCATTATACACGTCGCTAAACAACCAAAAACAACTTGGTTCTGTACTCTCTGTTGAACTTCCAGGGCTGCTACTGCTATTTTCACTTTCTTCTTCGTAAGATCGTGGTGATTATGGTGACATGCTCATCTGGGAAGAGGGCGTTGCAATATCTGCTTCGTACGCGTTTATTATGATTTTTTTTAACATGTATAAAGTGAATTTTTCAAACTTCAAAATTAAAAATTATAGATTTAATATCTCAAATATTTTAATTAATAATATTTAAATAATAACATTTTTACTAAAATGTATGTAATACGGGCACAATACTTGTTTAACTAATTATCAAAAGGAAAAGGAGCATGTTAAATTACACCATTTCAATTATTCAAGCTAAAACTAATACATTGCACATATGATTTTGTAACTTCAATATTAATACTTAAACCATATTTCTATTTAATTAACAGCTTTTATTAATATATTTAAGTTCATTTTTTTCATTTTTTCCATTTTTACTTTACATGAGAACAACTTAATATTAGTTTTTAAGTGTAAATATTGGCGGACATCTAAACGCCACACAAAATTGAAATCAAGCTGAAATTCATTGACAATATAGTCAATAGACTTGCGAAGATTTTAGTTTACTTTTTCATCAGGATCAAAATACTGTATTAAATCATTGTATTTTTCACTACCTAAAAATAGTATTATTGAGCTAATATTTTCTCATTACATCCAATGGTAATTCCTCCATCTCTTCGCATCTTAGTGTTTGGTTTCCTACTCTTTGCAATACATTTGTATCATGCCATTGTCACCCCAGGTTTCATATTTCCTGGCAGTCCTTCAAGGCTTCAAAAATACCACTTTGTAAGAAAAACAAAGCTTATATTTCCTCTAGTGATATCCAATTTGAAAGTGTTAAACTCTGATAAATTGTTAAACTCTGATAGATGTTCTGTTAAACTCTGATACAGATGATCAACAATGAAAGAGACGAACAGCTTGAATAGAGAAGAAAAATATTCACATTCTCTTGAGAAAGTTTGTTACAGAGAAAATGATAAAAATGTAACTAACTATTTACAATCTATCTGTAGGTATATATAGACTAGCAACTAATCTGAACAGCTGGCTATTAGCTGGCTACTTTCTAAATTCTCTGTATTCTATAAATAGAAGGTTGTGTGCTTATTGTGCTTGCTGTCATACACTACAAGAAACAGAGTCTTTTCCGACCGTCATTAATCCGACCAACTTTTTACTTGAGTTAAATCCGACCGTCGTACCCGACGATCGGATTTATTTTAAATCCGACCACTGAAACCGACCAACAGGTCTTGTGGAGCCCACTTTTGTTGACTGACTGGCCACGTCAGTCTAATCCGACCAATAAAACCGACCAATATTATTTGTGGATCCCACACGAACATTAAAGAATAAAACCGACCACTTAAATCGACCAACAGGTCTTGTGGGGCCCACTTCTGTTTGAATGACGGGCCACGTCAGTTTAATCCGACCAATAAAACCGACCAATATTATTTGTGGATCCCACACGAACACTAAAGAGTAAAACCGACCAATTTTTCCGACCGTTGTTTCAGGCCTTCCCACGTCAGACTAACCCGACCGTTAGAACCACTAGTACAAAACAGGCCTATTACGTCGCCTTTTTTGGTCTTTTACGTCGCCCTATTGGCGACGTATACAGGGGCGTCGTATAAAGTCACTACCTTTTACGTCGGTTAAAAAGGCGACGTATAAAGCATCATATACGTCGGTTAAAAAGGCGACGTATAAAACCAAAAAGGGCGACGTATAATGCCATAAAAAGGGCGACGTATAAGATCAAAAATGCGACATATAAAATCAAAAAGGGCGACGTATAATGTCAAAAAAAGGCGACGAATAAGACCAAAAAGGGCGACGTATAAGATCAAAAAGGGCGACGTATATGTCTACTGAAAAATGACAATTTTTCCCCAATTTATATATATTTATATATACATCAAAATTCCTATTATTAACAACCAAAAATAATAATAAAACTTGCAACCCAAATTTCTCAACAAAGTGACTAATTAAATTAAAATAATTATTATTACATACTTGAATTATAAACCATTCTAATTATACAAATCTGAAATACAATGGCAAATCAGAGCACTAGAAAAATTCATTCTAGGGGTCAAGGTCTGCTTCTGCTAATTGTAATTATACAAATCTTGAATAAAAAATCTTAATTCTAGGAGCCACATTAAATACCGCAATTACCCCCCTGCAACTCCAAACTCACATTTAGCTGTCTTGCAAAAGGACCATTTCCTACATGAACAACAACTCACATCTAACGGTTTCTGCAATTTTGTATCTTGCTCAATTGCAGGCATCGTATCCATTGTTTTTGGGTCGTCAGAATAATTTGAATTTGACTGCTACTGAATGTCTTCCAGGTTTAGACATTTTTTCTCTTTGTTTTGCGTCTTCTCCCTTTCGCTTCAGCATGCGCCCAGCCACTCTCATCCCCTACATCTAAACTAGAATATTTCCAGTCATCATCAACTTCACAGTCAGAATGCTCTGACTCAGATGTATCCATGTCTTCCAGTAACTCAACAAAGTTTCCCCCACCATTGTATAGCATTGACTTCCGAGATCCCTGAAATAATAAAAGCAGCCAATAAGTAAATAGATATGAGCGAAAATTACATAAAAAATCTATAGAAACAGTATTTCATGGAAACTCATGAGTGCCTCTTATTCCTATTTCTTGTAATCAAAGTAGAGTTCATCATACATAAAGATCTTTCAACATCAGTTGATCATTAGTAGAGAAACCAAGCTGGGGGAGGCATAACAAATTAGTAGTATCCAGACATTACCAAAGTTATATCCTCAAACTGATCAAGCAAGGTATAACCCAGACTGCGGCTTGATTTTAATTTGATTGTCTAGCAAGGTAAACTATATACATTTCTGCTATCTATAACTTGAGTTAACATAGTTTACCGTTAAGCCTTTCTAAATTATGGAGTAATATAGAAGAAAATCCACACAAGTCACTCATAACATACATTAATGCATATGTATGATTTAATTTTGACCTAATAACTAAAGATAGAATTCATGTGAAACTGGGAATTATACACTCTATGGTAATCAATAATTTGTTCAGCACAACTGAAGAATACAGAGTGAATAACAATGTGGCCCTGAGGAAAAATAGACCTTGATTAAACTGAATCTCTCATTTTCTCTTGATAGTGGTTCCAGAGGTTACAAAACAACCCTTACCAGGAACAAAAAGGATATAGTAGGTTTAGTCAACGCTTGAACTCAATTTCAATTTTCGAAATAATATGATAATACCCTCAACAAGAATCAAACTTTAGATGCATATAATCACGGGACACAGCAATCCACCCATTTATATTGTACCTTACCCCTTAGAGCCAAATCTGGTTGCTGGAGTGCCAAAGCACGTTATTCCCTTGTCTGGTTTCTATTTTTTATTTCAGCATTTTTCTTCTGAACAAAGAACCATCGGACCAAAGGAATTGCAAAAAAAGAGGCAGAGTAGATCTGAAAAGTTTGTTTATAATTATTAAATAGGACTAGAAATATATGGCCCAAATTCTAGTTCTGCTCATGAATCACGATATAAACACATAGCCTAACAAAACAAAAAAGGGCAACTATATCTATATATACATTTCTGCTCCAACCCTATTTGCATGTGTAACACAGTATTTAGGTCACAGAATAAGATCATAGTAGTGATTCCATTTCTTTTATATTAGAAAAGTGGCTACCACAAAATATGTAACTGAATTCAATTTTAACAGGCAAGATAAAAACTTTTAAGAGGTGGCTTGACTAATACAAACCTAATTTACTCCATAGCACAAGGTCAAGGGCTCGAGAGATGTAGAGCAATCCCAGAGCTTTCTCTAACAACTAACAATTGGAAAATTTCTCTCACCTGGTCCCTCACAGAGTTGATTAGATATACGAGATATGTTTAAAAGTACAGAGAGTGATGGAGTAATATGAATCACACCATAAGAACATATCAACAAATTCATGAAGGAGAAAAAACTATAGATGCAACCCAAAATAATCTTAGCACAGATTAGTCACATATATGCATCTAAAGACCCCGTTAGAAAAATTCAAAAGGACCAATAAGAAAACCTAACTTTAACAAACTAGCAAAGATGTACGAAAATCCACCTAATAAACGGGTCTTTGCCTAGTATTAAAAGCCATACAGATATCAGTATGGATAACCATAATCTCTATAGGATATAAAGGTGGGTAAAGTAATATATACATCTGTTCTACAGTGGAATAAGTGGCTACCTCATCTAACAAAGGTTCACTCTCCATAATGGCATGCACATTTACAGCTTCTAGTGCTTGAAGTTCTCACTTCAAATGTTCGGAAAAAGCCTCTACCTCGCCAATACCCATCACATAGCTGCAAGCAATGATGTACACAATATCGTCATCAATATTTTTAAAGTATTGCAGGTATATGTAACATTGGTTAATCAGTTTACAACTAGGCAAAGAAATTGATGGTTATGGAAGAGACCAGTGCCTAGAAGCTTAATTGCGTTAATACTAGAGTACCATAATTGTGCACAGCCAACTGGTGATATAACTTCATAACATAACAGGTCATGTCAATCTCGTGACATCTAATATTAATATTTCTATACTCAAATTCATTATAACTGCATCTATGTTTGTTATTCGCAAACGGTTATCTACATTCACTCTTTCATGAGATTTAGATCAGTGTTCTCCTCATCTTGAATAGTGCATATTAATGAATAATGCTTTTCATCATCTTGTTGTACAATTAACTAAATTTTAGTGCCATATGGAAATATGATGCATATGTTTTCTAAAAGCTACAACGAAAATGCACACAGAAATTTACATTAACAACTACCATCATTCCGTAATACTCAAACTACACAAATCACAGGACTTCAAAATTTCAATCATAACACAAAAAAAAGTCACTATATCTTTATATGTTTTTCTAATTTGTTGAATTATATATGCATACTAGCAGATAAGTAAGGGAAGACCTTCATGGTTTGCAGCTTGGAAATTGGAGTCCAGAGAATCAGACCATAGCCAGACACCAAGCACAAGTACACAAACATAAAAACCTGCAAATTGTTAGTACACACACATTAATTATCACAAGTAGATCAAAACCTGCCCAAGTATACACATAAAAATTGTCAGTACACACATAAACACATGCACAAAAACTACGAATGAATCATTGACTCTTTTATTGGGATAACAAGTCCCTCCTTCAACACACCCAAAATAGGAAAACCCCCAAAATTTGTATTAGTGAACAGTTAGCTCAAGGTTGTACAGCTCTCTATGAAACTATGTACACTTTTTTATGAGTGAAATAGAGCTAAGTCATAATCCTATGAGTAGATTCAAAATTTCAATCATAACACAAAAAAAAATCACTATATCTTTAAACGAGATTAATAAATTAAACCTAACCACAAAACAAAAGTTAAATAAATTAAATTATAGAAACTAGGTGTCATTAATTTCAATTTCCATCATCAATTAAACTAAGAACCCTAAATTATAAACCCAAAACATGAGCCAATCAATCTATATACATAGAGAGGGAGAGGGGGAGAGAGAGAGAGGGAAACCTAATTACGGAAACCTGAATCAAAGTCAGATCGATTTGAACTTTGAAGATGGAGATTGAAGATTGAAGGCCTTGCAACTCAGACGAAGATGGATATCGAAGACTGCTCCACACTCAATAACTTAGGAATTATAACATGTAAATAAGGAATAAGGATTGAATATGTGATTGAAGCTTGAAAATTAGGAATTGATGATATAGATGAATTTGGGGATCGAAGAGGCCAAACCGAGAGAGAGGAGCTTTTTAGAAGAGGGATTTGATTTGGGTTCCATACATCATAAAAAATTACATCTTATACGTCGTATTAAGTAAAGCCGTTGTAAAATATACATCTTATATGTTGCTTATACAAAGTCGACGTAAAAAGTACATCATATACGTCGCTTACATAAAACCGACGTAAAAAGTACATATCTAATATGTCGTTTGTATAAAAGGCGACGTAAAAAGTATATCTAATACGTCGCCATTTTAAAAATACGACGTATAAAGTAGTATATACGTCGCCTTTGTTTATGTGCGACGTAAAAAGTCATCTTAAATGGGTTATATACGTCGCCCTTTTAAAAATGTGACGTATAAAGTAGTATATACGTCGCCTTTCTATATGTGCGACGTAAAAAGGGCGACGTAATAGGTCAGATTTGTACTAGTGAACGGTCGGGTTTGTGAGACACTTAAATATTTTTGTAGTTCCCGTTTTATGTTTTATTCCGTCTCTCCTCTCTCCAATTAACTCTCTCACTCCGGCATCTCCAACAACTCATCTCTCTCCGGCATCTCTCTCTCTCTCTCTCTCTGTCTCTGGTAACTCATCTCTCTCTCTCTCTGGTAACTCATCGATCTCTCTCTCTGTTATATACTTACACACACGCACTGTATCTATATATTCGATTTGGGTTTTAACTTTATGGATTTATGAATTTGGGGCTAGTAAATTGATTCTCTATTATATGATTTTGTATGTCGGATTCCTTGGTTCGAATTATGTTCGATTATATGATTTTGTATGTCGGATTTCTTGGTTCGAATTATGTTCGATTATATGAGTTAGTATGTTGGATTTCTTGGTTCGAATGGATGGATTCAAATTTATTTTTCGATTATAGGATTTTGTTTGTTGGATTTGTTGGTTCGATTTGACACATTCGAATTTATGTTCAATTTTTATGTAATTTTGTTGTTCAATTCATTCTCTTTTTTTGAATATATAGATATGGATGGTCAAAATTACCTCTTTCCACGTTTTATGCGCCTTGTCCATCCCAGCGAATATAAACCGCAAAATAAAATGGTATGAGTAATGGTCAATTAATGTATGCATTTGAATATGTAGATATGTATGACACCTCTTTTTTCCGCAGAGAATACCACCGCCGATTTTAACACATTTTGGAGCTGAGATGCCAGAAACAGTTATATTCGAGCTTCCTAACGGTGAGAAGACCCATGTGAGATTCGATCGGGAGGATGGGATTTTTAAAAATGTATTGGGATTTTTAAAGAAATTTCGGAGCAAGTATGGTATATGCACCGTGTTTACCTATAAGGGCAACGGGATCTTTATGGTAAATGTTTTGAATGAATATCTGACAGAGGTTGAGTATGATCCCCCGACCTATGGTAAATTTTCTATCATTTATCCTTTGTTATATATATATATATATATATATATATATATAGCTATCAATTAGTAATTAACTTAAGTAATTGTGTTTTTATTTTTAGATAAACTTACCATGGTTGGATGTAAGGCTTTTTCATTATGTAAGACTAAATCCCACGCAGAAAGGGGTCTCGTAGTAAGTTCACATTATCTTACTTTTAATGCATTATACGCAATACAATTTTCATCTTTTTTGATATAATTTTGGTTGATCATATACATATGTACAAATGCAGGCCCTCTCCCCTGCTTTTTTTAAGCGATTTGCTCATCTTCTACCTTCTGAAATTACCGTTACTTTACCAAATGGCCAAACCTTCATTGGATCTTACTCACCGGAAAGCAAGATTTCTGGCTTGAGGTTTTTTGAGGAGGGAGACATTATAGTGCTTACTTATCTTGGTGATGGGCGATTTGAAGCAATTTTATTTGGTCCAAGCCTCGTGGAGAAATCATATTCTGTTAATGAATTCAAAGTAGGAATTGTACAATCACATCTCCTGAATTATTGCTATGGAATTGTAAGTTTTTGTTTGTTTTATATTAAAATTTGTATGATTTAATTATTTAGCAAAAAAAGATTTATGATTTTGCAATTGTTTAACCTGTGATTAATGTGTAGGAGCTAGCATCAAAGTTCAAATCAGTGGCGGAGAAGTGGCATGACGGTGATGTCTTGGAAATTAAGGATGAGCTTAACAATGAAACGTGGCACTTACAAGTTAAGGCGACCGGTCAACGAATAAGAATTCAGGATCGAGCTTGGGTGGGTTTTGCCAAATCGTTAGGGCTAGAAGTTGGAGATGTTCTAGTCTTTACCGGGGGGCCTATTAATCCTAGGAAATTTAGTGTAATTTGCTACAAGAAAAATGGTCCGGATTTGATGGACATTGATGTATGATTACTTTTGGTCCGATTGGATGACTGTGTACCTTAAAAACTATGGTTTGGATTTGTAGACTTTTGGTTTGGATTTGTAAACTATGGTTTCATATATTTAAAGATCTTATTTAAATTTTAATGTTTTAATGATTCCTTAATATACTGGATACTGGATTGATAGATAGATTCGATGGATTGATTTGGTGGATGGATTGATTTTATTGCGTTGATTGTGTTATTGGTACAGCTGGGAACCAGAACTGCAGGGAAAAAAAATTGCAGGCTTTAAACCGACCGAGTAATCCGACTGAAAGGCTTAAACCGACTGTTTTTTACCATTGCTCCCCCAGTAAACCCGACCGTATTCTTAATATAGTGGTCGGTTTAAATTAGTCGGTTTTCTTGATCTCTGGAATGAATCCGACCGTAATGGTCGGTTTCAAACCCGACCGTATTCTTAATATAGTGGTCGGTTTAAATTAGTCGGTTTTCTTGCTCTCTAGAATGAATCCGACCGTAATGGTCGGTTGCAAACCCGACCACTTATTCCGACCGTTTTAGTCGGATTAAAACTGCATTAAATGCTCCCAACTACCTCTGCACCGATGGTGACAAAAAGTTGATACACCCCTAATTTAAACCGACCGTTATGGTCGGATTAGAACTGACCCTAATTTATTGTTATACACCCCTTTTTCTTTCACTCTTCATTTATTGTTTTCTTGAGACATTAAGTGGTTGGAGGCTTGAATCTAGAGAAATCTTGGAGAACATTGAAAGCTCATTATGGTGAAAAATCTTGGAGAACATTGAAAGCTCATTAATGGTATGTTATAAATTATGCCCACTTTTGTTTTAATTTTTTTTCATTTGTGAATATATACATACATGTTTTGTACATATTATATTTGTGAATATGTACATTAATAGTGAACAAATATACATGTTTGTACATATTCTTTAATTTTGTGTACATATTTAATTTGTCAAATATATATGTACATTATATTTGTGCATTAATTGTGTGAAATGTGAATATATTTTTTTGTTGATTTATAGTTATGTGAAAAATGTATTATGAAATTGATATATATATATGTAGATGTCGAAACGTGATTGGATTAACCGACGTGTGGAAAATAATGTACTTTCATCGAGTAATGAATATTGGGATGGTGTGAAAGAATTTTTGGAGTTCGCGCGTAAAAATGGTATGAAGGGCGAAAAAATATTATGTCCGTGTAAGAAATGTAAAAATGCGTTGTGGGCGAAACTTGATAGTGTTGAACTTCACTTATATAAAAATGGTATTATGGAACATTATAAAGTATGGACTTTACATGGTGAAAAAAGAGAAGTTATCAAAAAGAAAAAACGTAAGCGTACCTCGGAAGAGATTGTTGAGGAAGAGATTGTTGAAGAACCCTTTGATTTAAACGCATTATTACGAGATATTAGTGGTGAAAATCATGGTGATGCGAAATGTTGAAGAACCACCAAATGCATATGCTTCTCAATTTTACAAGGATGTTAAAGATTCGGGAGCTCCAATTTATCCGGGTAACACAACTTTTACAAGAATGTCATTGACCACTCGATTGTTACATTTTAAAAATATGGCACAATGCTCTGAAAAGGTCTTTGATTCTTTACTTGCATTGCTTGGTGAAGTTCTTCCTAAGGACCATACTTTACCGAATTCTTATTACATTATGAAAACAATGATGAAGAAGTTAACTTTGGGATATGAGAAAATTGATGTATGTGAGAATGATTGTATGTTGTACTACGGTGATGATGAGAACAAGATTGTTTGTGACATTTGTGGTAAAAGTCGTTACAAAGGTAAAAAAAGAAAAATGGAAGAGGGATACCGAACAAGGTCTTGAGATATTTTCCACTTATCCCTCGTCTACAGAGATTGTATATGTCAGAGCATACCGCTAAACACATGACATGGTACAAAAAAAGGGAAACAAAGCCAGGAGAACTTAGTCACCCTGCAGACGGAGATGAGTGGAAAGAATTTGATCGTCGTTATCCAAGATTTGCAAGGGAGAGTAGGAATATCCGTCTTGGACTTGCAACCGATGGCTTTTGCCCTTTTAGCAATTCTGGGAAAAAGGTGTACTCGGTGTGGCCGGTGATAGTGGTGGTCTACAATCTTCCTCCCTCTATGGGAATAAAAAAACCGTACACTTTTATTCCACTTTTAATTCCCGGTGAAAAGAGTCCGGCCAAGAATCTAAACGTGTACCTTAGACCTCTCATAAAAGAATTAAAGGAGTTGTGGGATGTAGGGGTGGAAACATTTGATCAATCATTAAAGCAAAATTTTACCTTGAGGGCGGCGGTTATGTGGACAATAACCGATTTTCCTGGGTTAGGTATAGTTAGCGGATGGTCAACACATGGAAAACTCTCATGTCCGGTTTGTGGTGGAAAAATTCAAGGAATTCAATTGAAAACATGTGGAAAGTGTAGTTTTTTGGTACAAATCGTTGTTTCTTACCTGAAGATGATCCTCTCCGTCTTCCAAGTACTAAGTTTCCAAGTGAAGAAAAAAGGGTGTTTGTTGGTCGCTCAAGTGGTGAGACTTTGAAGAATATTTGTGAAAATTTAGAATTTCCACCACCGGGAAGAGAAAACAAAAATAAGAAAAGCCTCGGTTTCGGAGTTGATCACAATTGAAAGCACTTTTCAATGTTTTTTGAGTTGCCATATTGGTCATCACTTTCGATGCGTCATTGTATCGATGTCATGCACACCGAAAAAAATGTGTTTGACAATATTTTTTATACTATCATCAATGGATACAAACAAGACGAAGGATCACAAGAAGGCAAGGATCGATTGCAAGTTGATGAATGTTTTGCCCGAATTGTGGATCGAAGGTGGAAAAAAGCCAAAAGCACCTTTTACACTCACAAAAAAATAACGAAAACTCATGTGTGATTGGTTTCGTTCATTGTCACTTCCGGATGGTTATGCATCAAATATAGGCCGTTGTTGTAAAGACAATTGTACATTTTCGGGGTTCAAATCACAAAATTGTCATATTATCATGCAAAAGTTATTGCCGCATGCGATTCGTGAGCTTCTACCTCAATATATTTTTGATGCACTATCTTCGCTTTCAAATTTCTTTGAGGACATTTGTTCTTCTACCTTAATCCGAGATGATTTAAAAATTTTGGAAAAGTCTATAGTCCGAACGATGCTCGTGCTAGAAACATTTTTTCCACCAAGTTCTTTTGATTCAATGGAGCACTTGGTACTACACTTGGCCGAAGAATGTAGGTTAGGAGGTCCCGTTAATTATCGTTGGATGTATTTTGTTGAGAGAATGATGGGATATATGAAGAATAAGGTTCGTAATAAGGCAAGGGTTGAAGGTTCAATTGCAGAACGTTAGAAGAGGAGATGTTGAATTTTTTCTCATTCTACTTTGATTCTAAATCGGTCACGGTTCATAATCAATTACGTCGTAACGAGGTTGTGTGTGGCACAAATGATAAAAATGAACTCGAAGTGTTCATATATCCTCTTAGTACCACGGGAAAGCACAAAAATGCATATTTGACGGATGAAGAACGATTACTTGCGGACGAATATGTTTTCAATAACTCACCCGAAGTTCAACCTTACATACTAGAGTATGAAGCTCACGTGAAAGAAGAACAACCAAACACAATACCAGAAGAATTTGAGAGATTGTTAAAAACCGAATTTAGATCATGGTTTTGCACAAAGGTTGAAAACGATGATATGAATGGTCCGCATTTTAGATCCTTACTTTTGGGACCAGCAAAATTGGCAATGTTGTATGAAATTTGTACCGTTAATGGCTACAAATTTCATACTAAATCTTCTTCAAGTGCTAGTTCCGGAGTTATGGTCAAATGTAGTTCACATAATAATGTCTTAAATGATTATTATGGTCAATTGCAAGAAATCATCAAGCTTATTTATCAAGGTGGAAAACAAGTTTACTTGTTCAAATGTGATTGGTTCGATAGTGCCGGATCCGGTGTACGGATTGACCGAAATCGTGTTATTACAGTTGATGTAAGTTCACGATTACAATCAAATGAGAAATTTATCTTGGCTAGTCAAGCTACTCAAGTGTATTATGCTCCTAGTGTGTTGTATCCACAAGGTAACATATATACGGTTATTACAATTAAAAGTCGTCCATTTGATGAATCGATAAATTCATGTAGAGAAGAAGAAGTCTTTCAAGAAAATCAATCGAGACCTTCATTTTCTTTATTTGTTGATTTCGCTCAATATGCGCCTATGACACAAAATCACCAACAAGAAGAAGACGAGGAAGAGGAAGAGGAGTGATAGAGTATATTTTTATATATATTTTAGATGATTTTATTCTCATATTTATTGTGTTTTGCATTGATTTGGATTTTTATTTAATAGATTTTATTGTTTTATTGTAGGAAATAAAGAATTCATAACTTGGAAGGATTTGGAGCAAAAAGAGCTATTTTGGAGATAAAATAGGAGAAAATTCGTAATATTGGGCTACACGGGCTGCCTGCACTGTTTTGGCCATATCTTGAGTTCCAGAAGTCAGAATTTGACGATCTTAGTGTCCACGCGAAGCTTGTGGAATTTTATTTAATTTAGAGGTGGTCCAATAAGCAAAATCAAACTGGAAGAGCCCAGAAACAGAGGAGAAAAAGAAGTGACGAATTTTAATTAAGGAATCCTATTCAGTTATGGAATCCTATTTGTAATTTATTTAGAGTATTAAAATACTTTTATTGGGCAAGACTTTTTAGAGCCTATATAAACACATCTAGGGTATGATGAAAAATAATTAGGGAGTAATATTAGATCAGATAATATAGTTTTAGAGTATATTAGTATTATTAGTTGGAGATGTAGAGAAACACCATGACTCTTCTTTTGGGTGACAACATTGAAGTTTGAAGGTTTTGTTCTCTTAATCTTTTCTTTGTTCTTATTAGTTTAATTATGTTTTCTTGTTTTACTAGTTGTTTTACTTGTTTAATTATTAGCGAGTAGTTATTTCTAGGGCTTAAAGGGAAGCCATGTTTGCACTAATATTGGTATGATTTTCATAGTGGTTTGATTGGTTATGGTTAATTCTGATTGATATGTTTTAATCATTAATTTGTGTAATCGGCCGATATCATGGATTAATTATATGCAAATAGGGGTATGGATCGAGAGATTTACTTACTAGAGGCACACATACGATTAGCAGAATTGAATTTGAGTGCGAGAGCATCATTGGATTTCTGAGAGCGTTAATGCTTGGAAAAGATTAACTTGACTCTAATTACCTGATTGATTGAATTACTAAAAGTGGTTAATTGTGTTGAATGTTTCGAGAGTGTTAATGCTTGAGAGAGATTAACATACTCTAGTTATAGGATCACATTGATTGCTTTAGCTTAAGAGCCAATTGTGTAAGCATGGTGGACCTGATTGCCCTAGGTTTTAAATAATTTGTTTATCATCTGTTTAATTAGTGTTAATCTAGTTTAATTAGTTAATTAATAATTCTTCAATAATCGTTTGACCCTTGAAACAATTAGCGATAACTGAAAAGGAATTAGTAGAACCTGTCTCCTTGTGGATTCGACCCGCTTGCCATCTGTACTAGCAATAGACACCGTGCGCTTGCGGTTAGGTATAATTTGACACATCAAGTTTTTGGCGCCGCTGCCGGGGAGACAGCGAGTTTCTATTGATTTTAATTTAGTTGTTTAGATTGTTTCCATTGTCTCGTTGGAACCTTTGTTCCAACTGAGGCAGATTTTACTACGTTTTCTTGGCTTTGTTGAGTGTCTACAGGTTTGCAATGGGTGAAGTTGATACTTTTGCACTACTCTCTTCCATATTGGAGGCACATACTCGAGAAATTGCCTCATTCAACCCTACAGAGCCCACTATGCGTCCAATGAGTATCAATGAGATGTCACAAGTGGCCCCTAAAACTTACAACTTCTGTCAAATTTGCGGTGTGCAGGGTCACTATGGTTTTGAATGCTCTTACAATGTCTATAATTCTCAGAGTGCTCAGTTGGGACAAATGAATTCTTTTGAAGAAGGATATGGGTACAATCAGTATTCAAACACTTTTGATCAAGAATACGTGAATCAACCAGATTTCTACTACCAGGACAATGGTGCTCAAAATTTTTCATATCATAATCAGCAACAATATTATCAGTCATATGAGCAGCCGCCACAGCAAGAATATCAATATCCTCCTCTACAAGAAGATCTACATGTTTCTCAATCCAGCGTAGATGTGCAAGCTGATCAGACAAATGAGATGTGGGTTATCTTGAATAAATTGCTAAAGAGTTCTGAAGAACAAGCCGAGAAGATCAAAGGATTAGAAACTCAAAGTTTGGCGATTGAATCTCAAATTTTACAGTTGGCTAACTCTTCTACTACAGGGCAGCTCAACTATTTACCATCATCATCTATCCGATCCGAAGAGGACCTGATTGCTATCAATCTCACAAGCGATCAGAAATATGATAGTTTCTCCATGTATGTTGATGATGAGGCCATTGATAAAGAGAAGGAGCATGCCACCGATGATGAGATCAATGATGTTGCTGCTACTGAAAACAATGTGACTGATGATGAGGCTACAAAGGAAAGCAATACAGAGATGGTTGTTGTTCATCTTCCACAACCTGTGCCTAAGCTACCATGTATTGATAAATTTGCTCTCGATCTAGCCTCTACTTACAAGGCTTCTTTGCTCAAGACTACTTATTTCAAGGTTGATGTGATAACAAATATTGTCCAAGATGATATTTCTCAAATTCTGGTTGAGGATTCATACAAAGTGGCTCATACGTTTCAAGCTCGAGAAGAGGGAAAAGATGGAAGTGTCTTATTAGCCAATGATGTGATAAGCCAAGATGTCCGAATGGCTCCAGTGAAAGTGAGAAGTGGAGAAAAGCCACCACCAGAACCTCCACCTTATGTCAAGGGAGTTCAATATTTTCGTGGTGTCGAATTTTATCGCTGTTTTATCACAAAGTTTTCCAAAACTTCACAAGCACTCTCTCTATTGCTTATTAATAATGACATATTTTATTTTACTGATGCTTGTTTGGAGACTTTCTGCAGGATAAAGACAATCACTAACACTCTTGATACTTTTTGTAGTGGCGAGTTTATGATCGAGAAAGTGGATATTATGCCTTTAGGACGTCAAGCTATTGACGTTAAAGAAGCGCTGCTTGGGAGGCAACCCATGATTTTTATAAGGTTAGTAGGTTTTTTTATTTCATTTTCTTATTAAAAAAAAATTGTGTTGTATGTGTTATCTTAAAATAAAAATAAAAATAAAAAAAAAATTTGTTGTTTTTTCAAAAAAAAAAAAAAAAAAAATGAACAGTGATTTTCGCGCAGGCAGCACCCCTGTAACGCAGGTTGCGCCTGCGTTACTGCCTTCAGCGCCATTTGCCCCCATGTAACGCAGGCTGCGCCTGCGTTACTGCATTAGCCGCAGTCTGCAACCCTGTAACGCAGGTTGCGCCTGCGTTACAGCCCCCTTCTGCCCAGAATTTTTTTTATTTTCCCCGAAAATTGTTGTTTTGCAACACAAAAACACACCCAAACCTATTCTAATTTTTATTCTATCAATTCTTAAATCCTATATCTATCCTACAACAAATCCATATCATCCTAAATCTGTCCTACACATTACATTTTTAAATCTCATCTCTCCATCATCTTATATTTATACCCACCTATCCATAACAAATCCAATTCCTTTTCTATTTCTTTAAATCTCTAAAAATTCAATTCTAAAGAGGAATTAATTGCAAGTTCACCTCTTCGATTCGTATTGGGTAAATCTTTTTCTCTAATCTTATTTTTATTACGAATTTGTGTTCTTGTAAATTGGAATTTTGCATTATTCTTGGAATTTGGGCTATTTTTGGTGTGATATTGCTTGAAAATTATTGGTTGAGCTTCTTGTGAGTTGGGAGAGATGGTGCTAGTGTTGGGAAGTTGCTACAAACAGGGGATTTTTGCCTAACAAGCATGTTGAGTTGCGATGGGGAAGGATATGGAAGACGCGCCTTGTAGAAATTCAATTTGAGCAAGCACATACTTCTTCAATATTTTCAAAGGCCACTTCATGCTTATGCACTAGGGGAGTATTCTACACCTTTCTTTGTATATTTATTATATTTATTTTTTTTCTTTATTTTTTTTTTCTTTTCTTTTCTATATTTGTTCATTGAGGACAATGAAGCGCTTAAGTGTGGGGAGGTGTTCTCAACGTAGTGTATATATATATATAAAAAAAAAATCCAAAAAAATTAAAATTTTAAAAATACCAAAAATAATTCTAGCCATGCAATTTGATTAGTTGTTGTATTTTGCTTGATACACCCATGCATGCGTAGAAATTTTGTGTTTATTGACGCTTTTGTATGAGAAGTGACATGCTTTGTTCTTGTACACACACTTACACTAGCAAGTTGAAGCTGGTAGACTTAATTGGATGTTGTAAGTGATTAGAATGACATGAATATGTGCAAGATGACTTGGTTTTCATGCTTTGAGTACAAGTAGGTGCGTTAGAGAGTCTTGTTACCTGGGATTGATTATGTTTTGTCACACCAAGTGAGTTTTGAGCCTATATGCATATCTTTTGCATGATTATTCGTTTGCTTGAGTGTCCACATGTTGTTTACATTGCTAGCACTTACTTGAGATCTTTCTTGAAATGCATGATATTACTTGATGATGAGATGATAAAGGCACTTAGGTTTAACCTCGTATTTCCCATATTTCCACACCTTTTAAACGTGATCAATTAGTTAACCCGTTGAGCTTAATCCTATTCTTTCGGTGACTCACCACATTACTTGCCATTATCCTTTTTATTCTATTGGCCTTACATTAAATTTGAACCTAAATTGTCAAAGGCTAGTATCGTGCTTAAGGGAGTAATAAGGTGTTCATAAAAATGGGGGGTTATTGATGATCATACTTTTGGGGAATATTAATTTTGGGTTGATGCTTTCTAGTCGAAATTCATAAAAATATCTATGGATCATTGTGTTTATTCTTTAGCTCTCAAGAAAAAAAAAAGAAAAAAAAAAGAAAAAAAAAAAAAAAAAAAAAAAAAAAAAAAAAAGAAAAAAAAAAAGAATAAATTCGAGAGCATTCTTATGTTTGTATGATCCTTCTTCATTCGACTAGTCAAGTTATTATGTAAGGGTTATTGAAAAATCCAAGTGTGGGGAAGTATTTGTTTTAATAGAAAGGGAATTGGATAATGATTATTGTTGGGTACTAGCTTTTGACATTAACCTGTTTTAGCTTTACTTGACATACCTTGTCCCTAGCCCACGCTACAACCCGAATAAAGACCTTTTGATTGTCATCAGTGATGTATGTTGTGTTGAGAGTGAGATTGATTGCGAGTGTCAAGTTGTGTTTATGATATTGTTGGAATTGAGTGATACACTTAACCTTGTTCTTGAGTGAATATTCGTTTTTGAGTGAAAGGTGAGTTATTACTTGTTTTGGCATAGGAAATCCCAGGTTTAGACTTAAAGATGTTTTTCTTGTGGGCTTAGCATGATTACCAACGATTTTTACACTTGACATGAATTTTTATGACCTTCTACATGTTGGTTGAGTAGACTACGTGAATACTTGCACTTTCGACACCAAGACATCGTATGTTTGCTTTGATTCTTAAGTTGATGTGGCATGAGAGGACTTGTGTGTGTGGTGTTGTGTTAGCATTAATCTTTTGCATGGTTGGATGAATTTTGTGGGTACATTCACTATAAACCCTCACGAGACAACACTCGTCCTACTAGGGCTGCCTAGGGGTTTAACGACTTGTTGCATATGCTCAATGCAATCGTGTCATCTACGAAAGTGATGTTTGTTAGGACTTAGTTTTTATTTCACTTATTTGCCCGAGGACGTGCAAATGCTAAGTGTGGGGATGTTTGATAGAGTATATTTTTATATATATTTTAGATGATTTTATTCTCATATTTATTGTGTTTTGCATTGATTTGGATTTTTATTTAATAGATTTTATTGTTTTATTGTAGGAAATAAAGAATTCATAACTTGGAAGGATTTGGAGCAAAAAGAGCTATTTTGGAGATAAAATAGGAGAAAATTCGTAATATTGGGCTACACGGGCTGCCTGCACTGTTTTGGCCATATCTTGAGTTCCAGAAGTCAGAATTTGACGATCTTACTGTCCACGCGAAGCTTGTGGAATTTTCTTTAATTTAGAGGTGGTCCAATAAGCAAAATCCAACTGGAAGAGCCCAGAAACAGAGGAGAAAAAGAAGTGACGAATTTTAATTAAGGAATCCTATTCAGTTATGGAATCCTATTTGTAATTTATTTAGAGTATTAAAATACTTTTATTGGGCAAGACTTTTAGAGCCTATATAAACACATCTAGGGTATGATGAAAAATAATTAGGGAGTAATATTAGATCAGATAATATAGTTTTAGAGTATATTAGTATTATTAGTTGGAGATGTAGAGAAACACCATGACTCTTCTTTTGGGTGACAACATTGAAGTTTGAAGGTTTTGTTCTCTTAATCTTTTCTTTGTTCTTATTAGTTTAATTATGTTTTCTTGTTTTACTAGTTGTTTTACTTGTTTAATTATTAGCGAGTAGTTATTTCTAGGGCTTAAAGGGAAGCCATGTTTGCACTAATATTGGTATGATTTTCATAGTGGTTTGATTGGTTATGGTTAATTCTGATTGATATGTTTTAATCATTAATTTGTGTAATCGGCCGATATCATGGATTAATTATATGCAAATAGGGGTATGGATCGAGAGATTTACTTACTAGAGGCACACATACGATTAGCAGAATTGAATTTGAGTGCGAGAGCATCATTGGATTTCTGAGAGCGTTAATGCTTGGAAAAGATTAACTTGACTCTAATTACCTGATTGATTGAATTACTAAAAGTGGTTAATTGTGTTGAATGTTTCGAGAGTGTTAATGCTTGAGAGAGATTAACATACTCTAGTTATAGGATCACATTGATTGCTTTAGCTTAAGAGCCAATTGTGTAAGCATGGTGGACCTGATTGCCCTAGGTTTTAAATAATTTGTTTATCATCTGTTTAATTAGTGTTAATCTAGTTTAATTAGTTAATTAATAATTCTTCAATAATCGTTTGACCCTTGAAACAATTAGCGATAACTGAAAAGGAATTAGTAGAACCTGTCTCCTTGTGGATTCGACCCGCTTGCCATCTGTACTAGCAATAGACACCGTGCGCTTGCGGTTAGGTATAATTTGACACATCAAGGAGGAGGAAGAAGAAGAAGAGAATAATGAAGAAGGAGAAGAAGGAGAAGGAGGAGGAGAAGAAGAAGAAGAAGAAGAAGAAGAAGAAGAAGATGGTGATGATGATTCCGATTATGATTAAGTGTAAAATAATTGTATTTTAATCAAGTATGAGACGATGTTTGCAATTATAACTTAATGCAATTCATTAGATTGGATTTTAAATATTTCGTTCGATTTATTTTATGTATGAATAGGTGATTGTACTTGTTCAGGGTTGGATTGAATCTTTGTTATTAGTAATATTGTTAGAGGGGAATAGGTAAAAAAAAAGTTCAGGATCAAAACCGACCGTTTAAGGATTAAACCGACCGTTTTTGACCATTTCGTTCTAGGAAAACCGACCGTCATCATAATATAGTGGTCGGTATTAAATTGGTCAGTTTAAAAACTCACTGGAATAAATCCGACCACAGTAGTCGGTTACTAAACCGACTACTTTTAACGGTCGGTTTAACATTCAACATGTTGACTTATGGTAATCTTTGCGGTTATTTAAGAGTTTTGACTGTTGAGAAACGACCATCAAAACCGACCAATTATTCAAAAACGGTCGGTTTAACATTCAACATGTTGACTTATGGTAATCTGTGCGGTTATTTAAGAGTTTTGACTGTTGAGAAACGACCATCAAAACCGACCGATTATTCAAAAACGCGGTCGGGTTTAAGTTTGAAAAAATTTCTTGTTCAATGCATCTGGTATTCCGTGCGGTTATGGGAAATGAAAAGGTGCAACCAGTCAGTGAAGGGGCGCGTCCATATGCCTATGTATATCATGTAGTTTCATAAGTCATAACATATTGTGAATCTTCTCACTACATTGGTAATATATTTATATATGTTTGTATATTTTCAATTACTTTGCAAATATTACATTGGTATTTTAATATAATCTGTATCTTGCAGTCATGGATTCGATCAAAGGTTCGAGCAAGACCGAGTCGTCGAAGAAGAAGTTGCAAGAGGAGTTGAAAGAAGCAAGGATGGAGAACACGTTGCTCCAAGAAAAATTTGACGAACTGGCGGTACAAGTGGAGGAACTCCAGAATTCTTTGCAGGAGGCAAAAATGGAGATTGCACATTTAACGAAATTGTATAATCACCAGTTTCCTTGATTATGTAATTTGATTTTTATTTTGATTATGTATTTTAAAAACTTTTTATGATTCATTCGGACTTTGTTTTATTGGTTTTGATTGGACTTTTGTTGTATTTTAATTATGGTTTTTTTAGGCTGCATTTCTGGACCAGAAATGCAGCCTAAAAAAATAAAAAACGCAGTACAAACCCGACCGTTTAATCCGACGGCCAGGACAAAACCGACCATTACTGACCATTTCGTTCCCAGTAAAACCGACCGCATTCATATTTATAATTATATGGTCGGTTTTACTGGTAAAGTAATAAAAACAAATTAATAATTGCTTTGGTCGGTTAAATTTGGTTGGTTTTCTGGACACCACAAAGTCTCTGGAATGAATCCGACCAATATGGTCGGTACATAAACCGACCAATAAAACCGACCGTAAGAAACCCTAACGGTCGGTCTGTAAGAAACCCTAATTCATATTAAAACCGACCGTAATGGTCGGTTTATTGCTGATGTCATAAATAGCAAAACAACCATTCTCATTTCAATGATTTTCAGCCACTTTTTTATTATTAATTTTTCTAAATATGATTAGTACTAAGTTTTATGATTTAATTAAACAAAAATCAATTTTTTTATAAAGTTACATAATTTTCAATAATTATATATTATTTTAGGCAATAAAAATAACAAACAATTAAATTTACGAACTTGAAAAATATTAAAAAAAATTAAATTCATAGTGTTCACTTTCTTCATAAGAAACAACATTAAAAAATGTTTTCTTATTGTTTTAAAAAAATTCTAATATTATGTAATTAATGCATAATTAAGTGTCATTTTTAAATAATATTTGTAAAATAGTGTAATACTATAATTTTGACCAATTCTCGAACTATTTATGTTGTATTGTATATAAAGTCAAGTAAAGTCTTCAGAAAAATTATTTGACAAAATTTAAGATTCGGTTTATGGAGAAACGGGAGTATCATGATTATAAAGTAATACAATTCATAGACATTTATCACAAAATGTCCAAAATTATCCTTTGTTAATATTTTTGTAAAAAATATGTTACAAACAAACCTTACGGATTTAGATATCACTTTAAAATGACTATTGACAATTTTTATAGTTTTAATAATTAAGTGTTTTAAATTTTTGTGTAGTATTTTTCATAAATTTGAAAATTATTATACATATAACCGACTAATATGGTCGGTTTTAAATGGAGGGAAAACGAAAAATTCTAATTTTCAGTAAAATTTCAATATCGCGCCAATATTAAAACCGACCATTCAAAACCGACCCGTAAACAAGTGAACGGTCGGTTTTGGGACTGATTAGGGTAAATAGACGCAGTTTCCCCCTTTTCTTTTTTCTTTCTTTTTCTTGCCTTTATCTCTTTTCTCCCTTTTCTCTCTCAAGTCTCCTTGTGATTTCTCAACAAAACTCAACAAATATGGGTCTCCTTGTGATTTCTCTACTGATTGCACTTGTCTTGCTGCTTAACTACTCATCCACTGCCGAAAATCCCAAAAAAATGAGGAATCGAAGAGCTTCAAGTACAACTGAAGATGGGTTTGTAAGTGGGTTTCGAAGATGGGGTTCCATGGAGGTATCCACTTGTTTTCAAGCATGGTTGTCTCGATTTTACAACTTGTTTGTATCTCCTTGTTCCAATTTTACTTGTTTTCATGGTTTAATTACTTGCATTTATATATATATATATATATATATATATATATATATATATATATATCTCTACTTGTTTTCATGGGTTTTATTTGTCTAATTCTTACTTATTTACTTCTATTTTTGTATTTTTTTTTGCTTTTATATATGAAATTTGTTTCCGAATGACTTTGTTTTTAGATAATTTTCGAAATGGGTTTTGTTTTCGAAATGGGGTAATGACTTTGTTTTGTTTAGGTAATTCTTTGGGCTGTGGGAATATAATTTGTTGAGATGATGATATAATTTTGTTGAGATGTGAATTATGCTTATATTAATTGTTGTGAATTGGTAAATGTTATATGAATTGGTAATTATAAGTACTGTGATGAAAAGTGTGTGTACGTATATATACGTGCATGCATGAGATTGTGTAATTGGTCGGATATATATACTTTATACGTTTACATGATTTTGATTTTGATTACTCTTAATTTGTAGGTTGTTTGGTGTTTTTTGTTTGTGTGTATGCTTGTTATCACTATCTCGGCACTAATGGCTAGAGTAGGTGCTAAAGGCAAGGGAAAGAAGAAGGCGCGTACTACTGCAAATACAAGTCGGCGTACGAGTCGGGGTAGACGAAGAACTAGCGGTCGTTTGACGAACGAACCCGAAGAGGAGGATGGTGAAGATGAGCAGCAATATGATGTTAATGAAGAGGAAGAGCGGAGGATGTTGGTTGTGCAGCAAGAAGCGGCACGGCGAGCTCGAATAATTACAACATCAATTCGGCGTACACATTCAATCGGAATTTGGGGAACTCCACCGCCACACCCTTATGCCATAAATATATCGGATGGACAGTAAGTTTCCTCTCTCGTTGTAATTTGTTGAGTACGCATATTAATGGACTAATTAAGCATGAATATCTTAGGGAATGGATATTTTAATGTTTGTAATGAAGTACAACCAAAACAATAGACAATTTGAATGCCCTTGATTGGTATTAAAAGACACTGCTATATATATATATATATATATTATCAAGTTGTTGTCATTGTTATTATTGAATTGTCATTGTTATTATTTATTGTAGTATCAAGCATCCGGTGGCTAAAAAAACGATCTTACAAATCATGCGATCAACGTGGCCACGTCGTTTGTTTACCTATAGGGATATTGTGGAGAAGAACCCAAAATGGATTACGGATGTGATAGCCGAATTCAATGTAAGTCAAATACTATATATATATATATATATGTGTGTGTGTGTGTGTGTGTGTGTGTGTGATTATGATGATGCTTATCTTTTTTTTTTTAGCAATATTACACACACAAGGAGGATGTACAAACCGATGAGGGTGCTTATGAGAGTATTTATAAGCATGTTCAAAGCGAACTTAAGCACACCTTAAATGAGACGAAAAAAAAGGCCAAGGAAGATGCGAAGAGGTTAAACAAAACCCTTCTTGATGTTAACCCGGGTTATTTTGATGATGACTTTTGGAAGGAGCTTGTGGAGTATTGGAATAGCGGACCCCATGCTCATCGCTCCGAAGTTGGTGCCAACAACAGAAAAAAGATGAAGACTTTGCATAGTGCGGGTGCAAAGTCATTTACGGAGATGGAAGATGTATGTATTGTCATTTCTTGGTTATATGTTTACTAACTTTTTGATGTTTTGTTGTAATTTTGAATACTTGTTGTGATTTGTAGGAATATGTTGAAAAGGTTGGAAAAAAACCCCCCCAAGCTTGGTGGTATAAGAAGACTCATTTGAAGAAAAATGGTAAACAAGTGGAGATAGATGAGCTTCCATGTGATTCGGATTTCATGATCGATGAAAGCCGATTGATTGCGGTATAAATTTAAACCTTTTCCTTCCTAATATAGTATATGTATGCTATTTATAATAATTTTAATTTTATTTTGTATATATAGGCTCGATATGCGGACATAGTCGAGAGAAATCGGGATTGGTTTGCGAGTCAACCCGGCGGAGAGGAAGAAGCTACTCATCCTATACAATGGTGGGTTGAAGCAACTGCCCCGGGGTGTGCAAGACCCCCGAGAAATCAGCTTATTGGTTATCCACGGATCCCCGCGTCCACTCTCATCCCGGATCTTGCTGCAAATTATCGGGCCCAACGTGTTGGTGGTGCAGGTTCTTCAAGCCAAGCTAATCAAGGCAGTGGATCGGTTATTCCGGATCCCATATTCATCAATGTAGTGAGGAATGTCTTACATGAAGCACAAGCAAATCCGGGCGCCTACCATACTCCACCAACCTTCGAACAAGTGACAAATATCGCCAATGCCGCTCTAGAAATGCAAAAGAACCCGGAAATGGGGTCACAAGCATTTTCTAATGCTATTGTTGGTGAGGTAACTCGATTGGTTGGAGAAATCCTCCAATCGATTTATAACAAATATGAAAATACAAATGCTGAGGTAAATAAATATAAGACTTTTTCAAGTCAGATTTTAGTTTAGTTATTATTATAAATGTTAGTGTAGTTTTGAATATATATTAAGTCTCCTCTACTCTTATATGTAGGCGATAAGGAGGGCTGAAGGTGGTGCCGATGATGGGGGAGGACAATGGAGGAGAGGACGATGGAGGAGAGGATGATGGAGGAGAAGAACATGATAATGAAGAAGAAGATCGAGGACACGATGCTTTTGAAGATGAGGGTCTATGGAGGAGAGGAAGAGGGTCTGAT
This sequence comes from Kitagawia praeruptora, assembly GCA_037693485.1. Classification (NCBI taxonomy): domain Eukaryota; kingdom Viridiplantae; phylum Streptophyta; class Magnoliopsida; order Apiales; family Apiaceae; genus Kitagawia; species Kitagawia praeruptora. Next base: position 6,219,880 of record CM075348.1, on the reverse strand, counting down.
AATGACCAAGAATAGCCGGTTGTTAGGTTTTTAAAAACTTGCATGTAAATTAAGTTTGCCATATTTTGGAAAACTCGACTGTTTTAATGTTAATGTATGGTTTTGATGGTTGTTAATGTTAATGTAAAATTGATGGTTGTTATGTACTTGTTTTGTTGGTACTATGTAATTGGTAATGCGTCAGTTTTGGTTGAATATTTGTTATAGGTATTATGGTACAGGGGAACCAGAACTGCAGCAAAAAAAAATTGCAGACTTAAACCGACCATTTAATCCGACTAAAAACCCAAAACCGACCGTTTTTTAACCATTCGGTGCCCAGAAAACCCGACCGTATTCATGCTAAACCCGACCATATTCAGGCTAAACCGACCAAGCAAATAATTGCTTTGGTCGGTTAAATTTGGTCGATTTTAAAACTCTCTCGAATGAATCTGACCACTGTGGTCGGTACATAAACCAACCAATAAAACCGACCAAACTTATGACGAGGCAGGTCATGCTAAACCGACCAAATTCATAATTTCTTTGGTCGATTAAATTTGGTCGGTTTTAAAACTCTCTGGAATAAATCCGACCAATTTAGTCGGTTCTTAAACCGACCATTAAAACCGACCAATAGAGGTCTAACTACGTGGGTAGTGACGTGGCACTGAAGTGGGGTCGCCAGGTCAGTTGGGTCCCACCTACGTGTCACTGACATGTCAGCGTCGTGGGCCCGCCACGTCATATGGGCCCCATGACACGTGGCTCTGAAAGTCTTTTGTTGGTCAATGACAGTCAACGCTAAAACCGACCGTTACGGTGCAAAACCGACTAGGTTTAAACCGACCATTTAAAACCGACCGTTAGTATTAAAACCGACCGTTTATATATTAAATCCGACCGTTTGTTCGGTCGAAAATGACTCTATTTCTTGTTGTGATACTACTTCCAGCATTTGGACGATCTTCGTGAGTGTCTAAAGTACTAGTCTCAATACCCCCCTCAAGTTAGGGAGTGTTTAAAACATGCCTAACTTGGAAAGCAACAGTTGGAATTGAGGAGAAGGAAGAATCTTAGTGAAAGCATCCGTTAATTGATTGTAAGTTGGTAGATAGGTGAGTTGAAGAAGACCTTCCAGAACTTCGTCTCGTGTAAAATGACAATCAATGTCAATGTGTTTGGTACGCTCATGGAAGACAGGGTTTGTAGCAATGTGAATAGCTGATTGGTTATCACAATGAAGAGTTACTGGTTTAAGCGAAGTAACACCAAGTTCTTCAAGAAGGCGACTGTCCATGTCACCTTTGCAGCAGTAGATGCCATAGCACGATATTCTGATTCAGAAGAGGAACGAGAGATTGTTGGTTGTTTCTTAGATTTCCATGCAACTGGTGAATTACCAAACAAAAGGATATACCGAGTTAAAGATCGACGAGAAGTAGGACAAGCAGCCCAGTCAGAATCTGAATAAGCTTGTAATGTTAAAGAATCAGAAGCTTGGAGTAAAATCCCATTATTAGGAGAAGAATCTATATACTTTAATGTGTGCAATAAAGCAGCAAGATGAGGTGCATGAGGAAGTTGCATAAACTGACTCAACACTTGAACGGTATAGCTAAGATCGGGCCTGGTATTTGTCAGATAATTGATCTTACCAACCAATGTTCGATACAATTCGGGATTTGAAATTAAAGGACCATCAGTTGCATTCAACTTTAAATGTAATGGTAAAGGAGTAGTAGCTTTAGAAGGAAGATCAAATGGACAAGCAGCAAGCAATTCCTTTGTAAACTTAGTTTGGCTAAGAGTAATACCATTTGAATAGTAGCCAACCTCAATACCTAAGAAATAATGAAGGAGGCCCAAGTCCTTTATGCCAAAAACAGAGTGAAGATGCTGCTTAATAGAAAGAATAGAATCAATATCATCACCTGTAACAATTATGTCATCGACATAAACAGCCATTATAGTAATCCTAGAACCAGAATGTTTGATAAAGAGGCTGTAATCATTCTTAGATTGAACGTATCCTTGAGAAAGCAATTCGAGAACAAGTTTGGCAAACCACTCACGAGAAGCTTGCTTAAGCCCGTAAATGGATTTGACCAAACAACAAACAAGGTTAGGAGCAACATAGAGACCAGGTGGAGGTTTCATGTAGACTTCTTGTTGAAGATCACCATGAAGAAATGCGTTTTTGACGTCTAATTGGAATAATTGTCAACGATGACTAGCAGCCAAGGCAACAAGACAACGCACAGTATTCATTTTAATCACAGGAGAAAACGACTCCTCATAATCAATGCCAAGTTTTTGATTATACCCTTTAGCGACAAGACGAGCTTTGCAACGCTCTAAGGAACCATCAGAATGAAGTTTAACTTTGAAAACCCAGCGACACCCAATTGTATTTTTTCTAGGAGGCAACTGAACAAGATCCCAGGTATGATTTAAAGCAAGAGCTTGGAGTTCTTTGTCCATAACCTCTTTCCAGAGAGGATGAGCTGCAGCTTCTTTGTAAGAAGTGGGCTCAATAAGATTAGAAAGAGCCACAATATGGTTTTTGTGAGTAGTATTAAAATGCTCAGCAGAAACAAAATTGCAATGATGAGTAGATGTTGACATAGTGGCAATATTACAGATGTAATCAGTAAGATAAGAAGGAGCATGTCGAGAACGAATAGAAACACGAGGAGACGGAATATTAATTGAAGGTGTAGATGAAGAAGAAGAGGTAGATTCAGATTCTATAGAAGTGCTAGATGAATCAGTATGAGAAGATGGTGATGCAGATTCTATAGAAGTACTAGATTCGGGTGTGTGTGATTGTGGAGGTATAAAAATGTCTGAATAATCAGTAGAAGATGAAGTAGTACGAGGTAAGAATATTGATGAAATAGAGGCAGCAGAATTGTGTTGCATAATATGGTAAGGAAAATGAAATTTGTGAAAAACAACGTCACGAGAAATGGTTACCCGATGAGTAGATAGATTCAAGATTTTGTAGCCTTTTTGATGAGGTGGGTAACCCAGAAAAACACTTGGTTCTGCATGAGGATGAAACTTTGAGCGATTGACTGCCTGAGTAGATACATAACAAAGACATCCAAACGGTTTGAGTAAATCAAGATCAGGCATACAATTATATAAACGAAAGTATGGTGTTGCATAACCAATACTAGACAAAGGCATTCAGTTGATTAAGTATGTAGCATAGAGTACACATTCACCCCAATAAGAAGCTTGTATTTTAGATTGAAGAAATAAAGATCGAGCTGTTTCGAGGAGATGTCGATGCTTGCGTTCAACAACACCATTTTGTTGAGGCGTATGAACACAACTAGTTTGATTAACGATACCATGTCGTGAATAAAAAGCTTTAAGAACACCCTGTGTGAGTTCCAAAGCATTGTCAGAACGAATGCACAAAACCTTATGTTTAAATTGCTTCTCAACATACAAAACAATTTTTTTAAGAATTTCTGGAACATCAGACTTCTGTTGAAACAAATGGATCCAGGTAAAACGTGTGTAATAATCAACAATTGTCAAGAAAGAAGTACAGTTGGTATATGTTTTAGTCCTGTATGGACCCCAAACGTCTTCATGGAGCATTGCTAATGGAGTAGTAGTTTGAATTGCTATGCGGAAAAGATTGTCGACATTGTCTAGCAGCGGGGCAAACTTGACAAATAGTAGAACTAATACAGTCTGAAACATTAAGGTGTGGCTTAACAAGCTTCATCTGAGAAAATGGTAAATGGCCCAGACGCAAATGCCAAAGTTGAGTCTCTGTCTGAGAACGAGAAAATAAACCAATACTAGGAGTTTTTGCTGAAATAGTTTGAGAAGGAATAGTAGTCTGCACTGAATAAAGTCCATCGGTCATATTACCAAGAAGCATCAGCTGCCCTTTCTGAGAAAGGTCCTGCAGAAAGCACTTGGAATCAGAAAATATTAGCTGACAATTAAGATCCTTGCATAGCTGTGTGACAGAGATCAAATGAAACTGAAAGTCAGGTACACGGAGGACATTCCTAAGGGTATTATGATCATTTAGTATGACAATTCCTTTATGTAAAACAGGAATCTTACTACCATCAGGAATTGTAATAGTAGTATTTGAATTGACAATCTCATATTCCACAAATTGATCAAGACTGGGACAAATATGGTCTGTAGCACCACTGTCCAATAACCATTTGGACCTGGAAGAACTTAACAATCATATGTTACCTGCCAAGAGAGCATGACTAGAAGAATCTCCAGATTGACTATTACTGAGAAGATTAACAAGTTGAGCATACTGTGCCTCTGTAATAGATGGAGAAAAAGAACCAGTTGGTATATCTGAAGAAACACCATCTGATGACTGAGACTGAGTGTGAGAATCTGGTGATTGAGTGTGACTGTATTGAGAATTATCATCTAGATTCTGAGAAGTTATAGTTGTAGCCACTCGTTTATCTTTAAAACCTTTGAAACCAGGTGGAAAACCATTGAGTTAAAAACATCTATCAATGCTATGACCCTGTACTTTGCAATGTGTGCAGAAGTAATTAGCACCAGGTTTAGTTGGTCGTCTAGATGTAGAAAATTGATTCATCTGAGGTGCAGAAAACTGAGTCATCTGTGGTCGTGGAGCATTCATGCCAGCAAAGTTATTCATGCCAGTAAATCTCTGAGAATTATTATAAGCAGATGGTCTGTAATTCTGAGAAACATAAGATCTTTTATCAGCTACAAATGCCAAATTTTCAGTATTTGACGAAATCTGATAAATGTCTTTGTGACTCTCTTCTTGTGCTATTAATCTGTAAGCCTGAGAAACTGTAGGGATAGGAACCATCAACATAATATGACCTCTGACAGCACTGAACTTATCATTCAATTTCAGCAAAAACTGTAGCAAACGTTGCTCTTGTTGCTTCTGTAGAAAATTCTGTCCCAAATCACATGTGCAAGTAGTACAAGTACAAGAAGGTAAGGGATTTACATCATCAATATTGTCCCATATAGTCTTAATTTTGGTGTAAAATTCTGAAACTGACTGTGTACCCTGAGATATTTCCATCAATTGCTGTTCTAGAGAATACAATTCAGTAATTGAAGAACAACCGAATCGTTCCTCCAAATCTTTCGAGATAGCTCGTGCAGTTTTCAGAAACAGAACACTCCGAGCAATTGTTTCATCAAGATTAAACAAAATCCAAGATATGACAAGAGAATTACAACGCTCCCAGGCACTATAATCAGGTGAAGTTATTGCAGGCATAGCTAGGGTTCCATTCACAAGCCCTAGCTTGTTCTTTGTAGATAAAATCAACAACATCGATCTTTTCTAGTTATTGAAATTTGTTCCATTAAACTTTACAGAAACAAGTTGTGTAGTGTTTGCGTATGAAGGATGAATGTAATAGACACTTGAAACATCGACAGTATTCGGTTGAGTTTCCGCCATTAAAACACAGAAATCTTACTTTTCACAATCAACGATTTCGTATAGACGATAACAAACAGATTCAGCACCAAAATATCACAGATTAACAAGTAAAATTCACAGATCAATCAACGAAATGCACAAATCGAAGCAATTAATCAGAACAAGAAGAACAATCTCGAAGAATCAGAACAAAAAACACCTTATAAACGTTGAAATTCCGACTGAGAACGGTGAAATTCCGGCAAAGAAAACAAAAAATCACGGCGAAATCGCAAGAACCTGCTCGGATACCATGTTAAACTCTGATAAATTGTTAAACTCTGATACAGATGATCAACAATGAAAGAGACGAACAGCTTGAATAGAGAAGAAAAATAATCACATTCTCTTGAGAAAGTTTGTTACAGAGAAAATGATAAAAATGTAACTAACTATTTACAATCTATCTGTAGGTATATATAGACTAGCAACTAATCTGAACAATCATCTATAATCAGGGATCCGTAATTCTAGTTGATTAATGACATGTAATAGGAATTTAGTTAATACTTACCCTTTTTTGAAGGCGACTCTTTATGTGGATTAGGACTACTTGTTTGTGAAGAAAGGCTCTTTTCATGCGGTCTGGTTTGTGTCATCATTCCGAGATCAAAATTCCCTACAAATATTTTGTAAGATTAAAACAAAGAAAATTTCCCAAATATATTTGTGAAGGAAGTGTATGGTAGGTACTCACAAACTTTATCTAGTAAAGGGCTACTAAACGGCAATGAAGTAGTTTTATTTGATGTGCCATTGTCATTGACATTACCACAGTATAAATCAGTCCTGCTGTTATTATGTAAGGGATCATTATTCTCTTTGCAGGACTGCTCCTCTTCATCATCTGTCATGACATGACATTAATTGTATCCTCAACTCATTAATAAGCCACACCTCAAGAATAAACATATAAACAACATACACTGAGCAATGATTTCCTGCACAGATTTGAACTTGGCTGGTGTTTGGTTTTGCTCTTTCATCATTCCAAGATTATAATTAACTGTAAAACAAAAAATCATAGGCATGTAATCAGTTTTAAAAGATTAAGTAAAGGGCAATAAAACCAGTGATCATTGTCTATTTATTGAGTAGTATAATTAATGGCACAGCAAATGTATAAGCCGTTGGAGCAATAAATAATACTAACAAACATCATGAAGCAATAAATAATACTAACAAACATCATGAAGCAGCGGGGGTTTATAATCTACTCCAGTTGGGTAGTCACTCTCCATTCCTTTCATCACCAAACTGCACAGCACACATTAAGTTTGATACAAACGAATAAATTAATCAGCTTATGCTGTTGGAAAGAGAGGGAGAAACTTACGGATGTAGCATATACTCCTAAAAGAAAAGGTTAGAACAAAATAAGAGGTTGCTTAGGCGGGTGATTAGAGTACTTTACTGGTAATTTCAATTTGAAATTTGAAAGAATCGGTAACAACCGGTTGCAAATTGGGGGTGTTGAGAACAAAACATAATACAGATACCGAGAGAAGCTGTAAGCAGGCATTGTATTTGAATTCATCACCGACACGTTAGCGAAGGGGAAGAAGAGTGCTGAGGACGCTTGATTACGGACCTCAATTAACAGCTGGTAAACATATATACTCATGTTCAAATCCGGGTAATAAAAGCTTTAATTCAAGCTTTATGTAATAAAAAAGAAAGACACGTGCTGTGTTGTGCTCGTGTATTGTTGTAGGCCAGTGGCAGATTAGGTCGTATTCAAAACTGTATAAGGGCAACATGGTAAAAAGACAGGTAATTAGCCTTCAGGCTTTATCATTTAAGTAGATATAAGATAGAATCCTAGTTAAATTTTAAGTAATGGGATTAGTTATGAAGTGCAAGAACAATTTCAATACAGTAATATTATAATTGGTTGTGTTTTTTTTTTTTAGAAAAAAAATCCAAAAAATTCGATATCGTCCGAAATTTCTATGTTCGTATCCGGAAAAAAGTGGAAATTATCCGCATTTGGAGTCAACTAGATATTATCCGTATCTGAATCCGGTAATTTAGGATGCGGATATGGATATAGGCGTATCCGTATCCGAAAATATCCGTATCCAAAATTAATTATATATAATATATATTTTCAATGTATTTTTAATATATAATATATATTTTATTATATAATTACAAACTATAAGCATGCCTATCACTCTATCAAGATAATATAATAATATATAGTTATCATTAATTATTAAGAATACAAATATAAGCATGTTTATACTAAGTTATGATTAATTATTAAAATTGTAACAAAACAAGTAGCCTAAGTGGTTTGAGTGTGGCATTAGGAATTTAGGAAAGCAAAAGGAGCAACACTCGGGTTCAATTGTGTTGCCGAATATAATAAAGAAAAGAAAAGAATGAAAATTTATTCATTTTCTTCATTTTCTAAATCTTTTCAAAATTGAGAAGAGAGCGGAAATAGCTTAAGTGTTAAGGACTTATCTCTTGTCACTCCTAAATATAAAATGAATAAAAAAATTGAGAAGAATATTTTCGAGATAAATATAGAATGAATTTAGAACATCTTCAACGGAAAAGATTCCTTAACTAAAATCATACATATAATATCATAAAAATTTATAGAAATTATGTAAAAAAAAAAAATACTCCAATGAGACATTATCCTTAGCAAAAAATTTAGATAATCTCTTTTCGTTGGCTATATTTGACCAACCTCTATTTTCGTTGGCTATTTGACCAACCTCTAGAGGCCTGTAAGAAAGATTTTATATTATCTATTACCTTATAAAAATTTATTTTATTTATAACAATCCTAAATAGTTAAAAAAAATTGAGAAGAAAATTTTGGAGATAAATATAGAATGAATTTAGAACATCTTCAACGGAAAAGACCCCTTAACTAAAATCATATACTGTATATAACTAGGGACTTTGCCCGCGCTACGCACGCGATCCGAAAAAATTAACAAAAAATTAAAATGGTTACAAATTGTTTAATATTATTAGTATTTATTACTTTATTTATTCCTCTAAAATTGATTAATACATATTAAAAATGTGATATCCATACTTAAAAATTGGAAAATATATCTATCACAATAATACATTTATGGATGTAAATATGATTTCATTTATATCCATTTTATCACACTTAAAATTAAGAAAAAAGAAAGTATTATATGTGGAAACAAAATAGAAAAATTTATACGTAGAAAAAACAACAAAATTTATACAAACAACAAAAAACAAAAATTAAAAAAATAGAAAAATTTATACGTAAGAAGTGTTTACAAAAAAATGGGAGAGAAAACCTAATTCAACATTACCCTAAACATGAATGTGGGGTATTTTCTCAACACACAATCATAAAAATTGAAAAAGCAAATGCAAATTAATTTATTTTCAAATTATAATAAATTTATTAAATTTTTTGATATCATATCTTTAGCAAAAAATTACTCCAATGAGACATTATCTTTAGCAAAAAATTTAGATAATCTCTTTTCGTTGGCTATATTTGACCAGTAAGAAAGATTTTATATTATCTATTACCTTTGTTGTGGAATAAAAACTAGGTTATGATTATGACGGCTAGGGTTCGGGAGCTTCGTGCTCTAATGGCTGCTTCTGCGTTCAAGACTAAACGGTCCTCACAGAATGCCTACGTATCTCTGTATTAGAGAATCAAGCCAATAAAACGTAGTTCTGAGATGAGGGGTCAGACCCTTTATATAGGCTGAGAAACCCTAAAATCGTAGTAGGGTTAGGTGACTTGGTGGGCAAGTCACCGCCTCAAGGAAGGTTCTAGACTCCTTCCTTGTAGGAGTCAGTTTCCATGTTGGAATATGTATCTTGGAGACTAAGTCAGACAAGAATAATATCCTTGTTTGACTCTTACTTGCTGAGCTGTTTATTACCCCTAATATTAATTACGAAATTAATATTATAGTTAGGGTTTGGGCCCATCTGGTGGGCCCCACGCTTGGACCATTCTAGGTCTAATTAATGCCACATTAAATGTGTTTTAGGGCTTACTTTTAGCCCATATCATTTGCCCCCCAACTTCTAGGAAAACTGATCAGGTTTTCCTTGAAGTTATAACGGCCTTATTCGAGACTTGGGTCAGGGTTTATTGCTCTTACGCGAGTATTTTCAACAATATCATCTTAATGTAAAGCGTGGAGCGACCGACGCATTTACGATGACGTTGAACGACACTAATCAGTGTTAAACGGCACTACACAGCGCTAATCAGCCTTAAACAATGTTTAAACAGTGTTAAACAATGTTAAGTGGCATCAAATGGCACTAACGGCACTAATCGGCGCTAAACAGTGCTAACCGGCACTAAACAGTGCTTAAACAGCACTAAACGGTGCTAATCGGCACTAAACTGTGCTAATCTCAATCTCCTTTCATCATTAACAATCATCCAAGATTTGCTGAAAAAGTCGAGATTTAGGTTTAAAAGTTCACTGAAAAAGTAGGGATCCAGGACCAAGAACTGAACCTGGACCGGGGGGATCCAGGTTCAGAAGCTGGTCGGCCTGACCCCCTGAAAATGACCTGGTCGGCCAAAAGCTGGTCGGCTGGGACCTGGTCGGCCAGAAGCTGGTCGGCTGGCCCACCTCCAGGGGAGCTGGTCGGCCAGAAGCTGGTCTTCCGGGACCTGGTTGGCTGAAATTCCTCTTCTAGGGCTAACTAGTCAGTAATTGGCCTAAAAACTTGAACTTAGACTCCTTCTTGATTTCAATAGAGAGTGTGGATCTAGGATCAGAAACCATCCATGGTCCTAAGGATCCATAATCTTGACCTTGATTACGAATCGTCAGTATGGTCGCTTGTGACTTCATGGCTAACTTTGGCCTTCATGACTCATCTTGGCCTTCATGGCTAACCTTGGCCTCTCTTTAACATTGATAATCATCTGATATTCGCTGAAAAAGTCGAGAACCATGTCCAAAATCATTTGCTGAAAAAGTAGGGATCCAGGACCAAGAACTGAACCTGGACCGGGGGGATCCAGGTTCAGAAGCTGGTCGGCTGAACCCCTCCAAAATAAGTTGGTCGGCCGGGACCTGGTCTTCCGGGACCTGGTCGGCTGACCCTCCTTAAAATAGGTTGGTCGGCCGGGACCTGGTCTTCCGGGACCTGGTCGGCTGACCCTCCTTAAAATAGGTTGGTCGGCCGGGACCTGGTCTTCCGGGACCTGGTCGGCTGAGGCCCCTTGTGCGTCGCGGTCGATTGCTTCTTGGCTAGCTAGTTAACCCAGACGTGAAAATCATTCATGATCTTGAGGATCAAAGACTTTGATCTGAATCTCAAACCATCATTTTGGCCATTCATGACTTTGTTATCTTCAGGATCAAGGAACTTGACCTAGATCTTGGATCGTCAGTTTGGTCACTCGTGACTTCCGACGATATTATTCAAACATCAGCTATTTCTTCTTTGGCATATTTGAATTTTAACGATCCTTTCTGTATAAAACGAGCAATTTCTGTCCTTTTTTCATCTTTAAACGATAGATGACCTGTAAACGCGAACCAGACTGAACTTCAACCTTTTACAGCAGGTCATGCTTCTTTTATAAAAGAAGTGTGGTAGCTTTCATTTCATTCACTTCTTCACTTCTGGGTTTTCAAATTCTTAAGCTCTCTAGCCTTCAAGTTTCAAGATCAAGTTCCAGCTTTGTAATCAAGATGTCAGAAGGTAACCGGCCAGTGGCTCCCCCGGTATCCATGATGGAAGCCATGGCAAAGAGGAGTAAGATGAGGACAGCTAAAGGTAAGGAAGAAATCAAACCTTCTTCATTCGTTGATCGTAAATTTGAATCCTTACTAGATCTTCTTAATATTATGAGGGACACATTCCCGAACTGTGCTAGTTTAGATGCTTTTAGCAGTCCTAGTAAGTTAAACGAAAAAGATGTCCAGAAAATAAAGGACTCATATCACTTTCCGAGTGCTATCAAAGTTCGTCTCGCAAAACCATCAGACAGGACCTGTAACTGGCACCCCGAGAGGCTTTGTGTCCACTGGGGTGCTCTGGATGCTGGGTTCAGATTCCCCGTTGATAACTTCATCATCAGATTGTTGGCAGAGTATCAGATCCATCCCTGTCAGTTGTATCCCAACTCTTGGAGATATATCTCTATATTTTTAATTAGATGTCGTCAATTGGGGATTCACCCGACTACTACATTATTTCGGAGTATCTTTGTAGCCAGCAACTCTTCCGACCAAAAGAAAGGATGGGTCAGTCTCAAGCACAGGGCCAAAATTCCACACATGGTGAACCCCTATTCTTTACCAGATTCCCAACATTTCTGGGAGAGAGAGTTTGTAATTCTTGAATGGAAAGGCGGTGATTGGGGTAACTTCTTCGTAAAAAGATTCGGAGTTGTGAAAGATAGTAAACACTTCGTTTGCGACCTTGATGATTCGGAGTTACAGGATCGGGATTGGCTTCTGGCCGATGATGGCAGTACCCATTATAAAATGTTTCTGAATGAAAAGAACCTTATCGAAGCTGGCCTTAGCTTTCTTTCCGTTGAGGGTAATTTCCTTACTTAAGCTTCTTATGAACTCTGTTTGTTCTTATATCTGTGTTTTCTCTTTGTGTTTCAGCTGCGGAGGAGATTGACAGCCGTCCTCAAAATCAGCCGACCGTGACTCAAAGAATGAAGAAAAAAGCTGAGGAGCTTTTGAATCCCGCTAAGCCTCGGATTCCCAACTTCTTGGAAGGTTGCTCTCAAGGCGGGAAGAGATCCCGTGGAAGTATCAGAACCCCCTTTATGCCATCCTGGGGTATATGCGAACAAGACTCGGTTTCTGGGAGTCCTGAACTATCCCTAGACTGGTCGAAGCTTTCTGTTACTCCTCCTGATAGACTGTCCTTACTTGCTGGGGACAAAATGAATGAGAATCAACTTCTGGGCTCCCAAGCCTTATATCAGGTGAGATACTTTTCCTACCGATTCTGGTATGATTTACCTCTTTCACACTCCTTATGCTTTGTGAACTTTGATTGTAGGCTAATGCCTTCTTCCAAGCTGTCTGTACCCAAGGCCTGGCTTTCAGGGATGAGAATATATCCTTGAAGACTGACTCAGCTAGGTTCCAGAAAGAGATTGATGACCTGCATTCTCAAGTTACCCATGCCGAAGCGGATGCCTTATCCTCCCGAAAGCAACTTGCCTCCTTGGCTCAAAAGAAGATGAATGATGCTAATAAATTGATTAAGGCATATCATAAATCTGAAGAGTTTCTAAAGTTCTTTGATGATCATGATGATGAGGTACGTCCTTACAACATGTCTGTTGGTTGGGACAAGGCAATCAGTGCTGTAAGTAGTAAACATCCCTCAGTGGTTATCCCCTCTGATTTTCCTTGCCCTTTCTGGACTGCGGGTGACGAGGACCGTGCAAACCTTGCCTCTGGATCGGGAACCAAGATTGTTCCCCAAGCATCAGGTTCAGGCTCTAAAGGTAGCCGTAGATCTTCGGGATCCAGGAGGCGTCCTCCAGCTGCTAGTCAAGACTCAAGTTCTTCGGGATCCCGTGGAAAGAAGCCCCCGCCTGCCAGGAAAGTTGGAGTTGTTCGACAACCGATCCCAGGCAAGAGGGTGATCCGTAACGAAGACAGTTCGACTTCATCCTCCGGGGAGGAGGAAACCGAAGATGTGGAGACTACTACTCAACCTATGGCGGTCGTTGATCAAGCCGAGGAAGAAACTTCAGGTGAAGAGTCCGGCGAAGAAGAGGATTCAGGTGAGGAGGAGTCGGGCGAGGAGAGCAGCGAGGAAGAATCCCCAGCTAAGTAGGATGGGTTCCCCTATGGCCTTGCACGGCCTTTATCTAGCCGTTTGTGGCTTTATTTTATCATCTTTCAGTCAATGTCCTTCGGGACTTAACTTTTATTCGTGTGTTGTAGCTTAACTTAAACCATGGCCCTTCGGGGCGTTTTATTTATGCATCTGTTTCCTTTATTCATATGCTTATTTACTTTCAGTACTTGATCTTTCCAGACTTGCACTCAACAGGTGCTTGGTACATAAACAAAACATAGAATCATAGAATGGAAAACAGATTTGCATTGATATCTCGAAAGAGGGTTCAACCCTTACATAGATACTATGGTCCTACTCGGGGTACTAGTCCCTGGAATGGTTTCATCGAACCTTATTTCTACTTTTATTAATAAATAGCAAAAAGCCAAGTCCTTACTAGGAAGGCTTATACATAATAAATCTTCAAGTTCAGAGCATGCCAAGTTCGGGGCACTTCATTCCCATCTAAGGTCTCCAACTTGTATGATCCTCGTCCTAGCGTCCTTCTGACTCGATATGGTCCTTCCCAGTTGGGGGCTAATTTCCCTTTCTGGCCAACTCCAGAAGCTTCAATCTTCCTGAGAACCAAGTCACCTTGCTGAAAGAACCTCTCCTTAACCCTGTGGTTGTAATAGAAAGACGCTTTCTTTTGATGCTCCGCATTTCTGGCGTTTGCCTCATCTCTAACTTCATCAATCAGATCTAGAGCGAGCCTCATGCCTTCTTCATTAGCCTCAGGTTCATATGCCTCAACTCGAGGTGATGCCTGCATGATTTCCAGCGGCACAACAGCCTCAGCTCCATAAGCTAGCAAAAACGGGGTTGCTCCGGTAGTTACTTTACAAGTAGTGCGATAAGCCCAGAGTATAGGTAGCAGCTCATCCACCCAAGTGTTTCTTGAGCGCTCGACCCTTTTCTTTAGTCCATCCAGGATAATTCGATTGGCCACCTCGGCCTGCCCATTCGCTTGCGGATGTGCCACTGAGGTAAAACGAAGCTCAATAGCATTTTCCTCACAATACTTCTTGAATTCCTCATTGTTAAATTGTGTCCCATTATCTGTCACAAGAATTCGCGGGATTCCATATCTACAAATTATGTTCTCCCAAAAGAACTGGGAAACTTGTTTGGTGGTTATCTTGGCTAAAGGTTTAGCCTCAATCCACTTGGTGAAGTAGTCAATGGCGACTATCAGAAACTTCCTCTGTGCCGAAGCCATAGGGAAAGGACCTAATATGTCCATTCCCCACATTGCAAACGGGATGGGAGAATTGATCGAAGTTAACATCTCAGGCGGTTGCCTTACAATTGGAGCGTGCTTTTGACATCTGTCACACTTCTTGACATAGTCCTGGGCATCCGCCAACATCTCTGGCCAATAGAATCCCAGGCGGGTAATCTTGTGAGCTAGGGCTCTGCCCCCCAAGTGCTGCCCACAGATCCCTCCATGAACTTCCTCCAACGCTTCTCTTGCCTCTTGGGGCCTTAGGCACTTCAAGTACGGGATGACAAACGATCTCTTGTATAAGATGCCTTCAATCAAGGCATATCTCAATGCTCTTACTGACAATTTTCGTGCCTCCAAGGCATTGTCTGGAAGCCATCCAGTTTCTAGATGAGCTTTAATAGGATCTATCCAACAGCTTCCCACATCGATAGGTGCTACCAACTTAGAGTTGATGGTCGGGGCCTTCAAGACCTGGAAGTAAACACTACCTGCATAGTTCTCAATTTCAGAAGAAGCAAATTTAGACAAGGCATCGGCCTTAGCGTTCTCCTCTCTCGGAATGTGTTCCACATAGCATTCTTCAAACTGAGTCATAACAGCCTTCACGACTCTTAGGTATTTTGCCATAGTCTCATCCTTGGCTTCAAACTCGTCATTCACTTGTGAGACCACCAGTCTCGAATCTCCACATACTTTGAGATTCTTGACCCTCATGATTCTGACCAAGCCTAATCCGGCTATCAGGGCTTCATACTCAGCTTCATTGTTGGTTGTTGGAAAGTCCAACTTCAAAGCGTACTCAACTGTGAACCCATCGGGGCTTTGCAGAACTAAACCTGCACCACTAGATTTTGTTTTTGATGCTCCATCAAAATAGAGCACCCAATATTCCTTCTGACCAGTTATAAGTTCTTCACCTTTATCCTCGTTCTCAGGGGTGGTTATCATCTCCTGCCCCCCGACTTCTTGGTTGTCAATAGTGCATTCAACCACGAAGTCAGCCAATGCCTGAGCCTTGATGGCTGTCCGAGGCTTATACTTGATATCAAACTCTCCAAGTTCTATAGCCCATTTGATCAATCTTCCACTTGCTTTCGGACTGTGCAATATGCTCCTCAACTGTTGGTCTGTCAAGACTTCGATTTTGTGAGCCTGAAAGTACGGTCTCAATTTCCTTGAAGCAGTGATTAATGCCAATGCAAACTTCTCAATGGAAGAGTAATTCAATTCCGCCCCATGCAACACCTTACTCACATAGTAAATGGGTTTCTGAACTTTCTTTTCTTCTTTGACTAGAACAGCACTCAATGCTTGTTCGGATACCGCCAGGTATAGGTAGAGAATCTCTCCAGGATTAGGTTTGGCCAACAACGGGGCTTCAGCCATGTATTTCTTCAACTGTTCAAAGGCCTCCTGGCTCTCTGTGGTCCACTCAAAATTTTTCACCTTTTTTAATGCCTGAAAGAAAGGCAAGCATTTGTCACCAGACTTGGAGATGAACCTTCCTAAGGCCGCAACCCGGCCAGTTAATTTCTGTACATCTCGTATTGAGCGGGGTGACTCCATGTCCAGAATAGCCTTAATCTTGTCCGGGTTGGCCTCTATGCCTCTCTTGGAAACCATCAGCCCCAAAAATTTTCCCGATCCAACACCAAAAGCACACTTTGCTGGATTTAGCATCATCTTATGGTGCCTTAGCACTTCAAATGCCTCTCTGAGGTGCCTTATATGATCTGCCTTGAGTAGGCTCTTGACTAACATGTCATCAACATAGACCTCCATGGTTTTTCCAATCAGATGGGCGAATATCTTATTCACCAATCGTTGGTAGGTAGCTCCTGCATTCTTTAGACCAAAAGCCATAACAAGATAGCAGAAAACACCAAAGTCGGTTATGAAAGATACCTTAGGAATGTCGTCCTTGTGCATCTTAATCTGATTGTATCCGCTGAAACCATCCATGAAACTTAACATCTCGTGTCCAGCTGTAGCATCTATTAGGGTGTCAATCCTTGGTAGAGGGAAACAATCCTTTGGGCATGCATCGTTCAAATCTGTGAAGTCGATGCACATTCTCCATTTTCCATTCGCTTTCTTGACCATGACGGGATTAGCCAACCATTCAGGGAACTGAATCTCCTCAATGAACCCAGCTTCCAAAAGCTTATCAACTTCTTGCTTAATGGCCTCTTGCCTTTCAGGAGCAAAATTCCTCTTTTTCTGCTTTATTTTCTTCCGTTCAGGATCGACGTTCAACCTATGAGTTATAAGTTGGGGGTCAATCCCTGGCATGTCTGCTGCTGTCCAAGCAAACACATCGCTATTCTCTTGCAAGAACGCTATCAATTCGCCCTTCAGGGGTTCCCTCAGAGATGCTCCTATGTATGTAACCTTCTCCGGGTCGCTCAGCTCTAGAGGGACGGGTATTAAATCCTCTGCTGGCTTTCCTCGCTGTTCATCATCACTACGGACATCCATGTCTTCAATTGGGAGTACCTGCCCCCCGACTCCATCAGCTCTTAGGGCGGACACATAACAACTTCTTGCCATCTTCTGGTCGCCTTTCTGTTCTCCAACCCCGTTTCGGGTTGGAAACTTAATCTTCATGTGATATGTTGAGGCAACAGCCTTGAACGCATGAAGTCCAGTCCTTCCCAGGATTGCGTTATAAGTCGAGGCTGCCTTAATTACCAGAAAGTTTAGCATTTGAGTAGCTTCCTTAGGTTCCTGCCCGATTGTCACGGGTAACTGGATAGTACCCTCGACCTTGGACTCAACCCCATTGAACCCATAAATAGGCATGTTAGTCGGAGTTAGCTGAGAATCGGCATATCCCATCTTCACAAACGCATCATGAAACAGAATGTCAACAGAAGCTCCATTGTCTATCAAGACTCGTTTTACCTCCGAGTTCCCAATCACAGGGGTTATAACTAATGGGTCATCATGGGGGAATTTCACCCCTTCCAGATCAGAGTCATCAAAACCAATCACGGTTTCTGTTCTAGCACGCTTCGGGGCCTCTCCCACAATATGCATCACTTCCCTTGCGTATGCCTTTCGAGAATTGCGGGTTGTACCGGCCGCTGTTGGGCCTCCCCAGATCATGTTGATAACTGGCCCTCGGGGCTGCGTGTTGCGGTCACGATCGTTATCCCTCCTGTCATTGTTTCTCCTGTTGTAATCCCCTCTTTGGGTTCCATGATCTCCACCCTTTGTGAAATTGTTCAGCTTTCCTTTACGGATCAAGAATTCAATCTCGTCCTTCAACTGTCTGCAATCATCCGTGTCATGTCCTACATCTCGGTGGAACCTACAGTACTGATCCTTATTCCTCTTTGCGGGGTCTCCCCTGAGTGGCTTCGGCCATCGGAAGTCTTTATCCTTCTCAATTTCCAACAAGATTTGACTTCTAGGGGCATTCAACCTTGCATAGTCAGAGAACCTTGGTCCCAAGTTCTTTTTTGGTGGCGAATCAGAGTCCTTGCTAGTTCGGGGATACTTGTCCCTAGCATCGTACTCCTGCCCTTGCTTACGCTTTTTTGTATCATTGTTTCCCTGACCATTGCCTAATGTGACCTCCTTCTTCGTGCTATCCTCGGCCTTGATGTACTTATCAGCCCTTCGTTGGAGATCAGCCATATTCTCCGGGGGATGTTTTGCCAACGATCTCTTAAAGTATAAGTCGGTGGTACCATGCTCCAAGGCTACCATTGCAACCTTATTGTCCAGATCAGTGATGTTCAGAGTCTCCTTGGTGAACCTCTTAAGGTAGTCTCTCAGACTTTCGCTCTTCCCTTGTACCACATACATAAGAGATGCAGAGCTTTTCTCATGCGTTCTTCCGCTGATAAACTGACTAATGAAGGCAGCACTCAACTCCTTAAAGGAACCAATCGAGTTTGCAGGAAGCCGACTATACCATCTTTGAGCCATGCCTGACAAAGTTTGAGGGAAAGCCCTACACTTCAAAGCGTCGCTTGCAGGCTGCAACAGCAGTGCGTTTGAGAACGTTCTAACGTGGTTGGCAGGATCACCCATTCCATCATAAGCTTTGATTGTTGGCATCTTAAACTTCTTTGAGATATGAGCATTCATCACGTCTTCAGTAAACGGAGGTGTGGGATCATCAGGGTCCCCAAGTGGTATCAGATCCTTAGGGTTGCTTTTAGGGGTTTCCACCCTTGTAGTTCTTTCAGGTGGGACGGTAGTCCTTCTTTGCCTCCTTAGAGGTCTCTCCAGATCTATGAAGGGAATCGGTCCTGACGTGGGAGGTGGCAAAGTCAGATTTGATCTGGCTTGCTCCCTGGCCATATCTTCCTTTAACTTTAAGATCTCGGCTTCATAAGCCTTAATCCTCTCAGCAACTGTTGAAGTGAGTCCATCATGGATAGTTCGAGTTCTCCCCATAGGCTCTTTACTTGCACGTCGCCTCCTTGGGGCTTCATCACGCTCGTAATCATCGTCAGAAGATGATTCATCTGAATAAGGACCAGAAAAATCGCGATAATCTCGATCTCGAATATACAGGGCATGCCCACTCGGTCCAGCTCCGTAATTGGACATCCCATATGTTGGATTGGTGCTTATGGGGAGATCCGTAGTGTGGATCTGAACCCCTCGTGTAAGGTTGTTGGGACCTACAATCAGAGAAGAAATCCCCGTCTGAGGGGGGTTAGTCCCTGGAACTGTGTGGATGATCGGAGGTAGCGTACTCTCAACATGGGTAGTCGTCCCTAAGGGTTGAGAAACTTGGTACGAAACGATAGTTCCGGATGCCGGAGGTACTTGCTCAGATGTCGGAAGTACTTGTTCAGTAAGGGGCGGAGCAGAGCTAAGAGGTAGGGCCTCGGTAGCGATTGGCTCTGTAGTGCCTGGAGCAGTTCTTCGTGTTTGAACCATGGTTGATGTCTTGGTCCCACAGACGGCGCCAAATGTTGTGGAATAAAAACTAGGTTATGATTATGACGGCTAGGGTTCGGGAGCTTCGTGCTCTAATGGCTGCTTCTGCGTTCAAGACTAAACGGTCCTCACAGAATGCCTACGTATCTCTGTATTAGAGAATCAAGCCAATAAAACGTAGTTCTGAGATGAGGGGTCAGACCCTTTATATAGGCTGAGAAACCCTAAAATCGTAGTAGGGTTAGGTGACTTGGTGGGCAAGTCACCGCCTCAAGGAAGGTTCTAGACTCCTTCCTTGTAGGAGTCAGTTTCCATGTTGGAATATGTATCTTGGAGACTAAGTCAGACAAGAATAATATCCTTGTTTGACTCTTACTTGCTGAGCTGTTTATTACCCCTAATATTAATTACGAAATTAATATTATAGTTAGGGTTTGGGCCCATCTGGTGGGCCCCACGCTTGGACCATTCTAGGTCTAATTAATGCCACATTAAATGTGTTTTAGGGCTTACTTTTAGCCCATATCAACCTTATAAAAAATATTTTATTTATAACAATATGAAATAATAATAACATACTATATTTACATTATAGCCAATATATCATTAGAACACAATATCTTACTGATTCGGCAAATTTTACATAATCACTATTTCATTTAATTTATCCAACAATTTTTAACCAATACCGTAGGAGATACTCTTATTCCCTAATATTTAGCTTTCTTTTTTTTCAAAAAAATCATTATGGAAAAAGTTGTAAAAATTATTCTTTAATATAATTTTTTTCTTTTCTTTTCAAAATGTGTTTCTGAAACACAATAGAGATATCTATCCGATTAAATACGCTCTAAAAAAATTGAGTTTGCTCAACTTCTGGGCTGAGAATATTTTTTCTTTTAATCTCAATTAATTTGAATTTAACATCAAAGTTTAAAACAAAAAAATGAAATTTCTTCTTATATATTACGTTTGGAAAGATCTAAATTCATTATTTGACCCATTGTTAATTAAAATAAATTTGTATACAAATTTAAATACTATTAATACATTCTTTGAATATTTATGGTAAGATTATTAATGAAAATTTGAAAAAATCTCTTAATTTTGGTAAGCTCATTTTTACTACATACTCAGATAACATATATAAAAAAATTAAATTATTTTATCTTTGATTGCAAAATTTTTCGGTCCCCATTATATTAATTTATACAGGTTTTAGATTAGGTTTTAGATTGTTTGTTTGTTCACCTTTTGATTTGATTACTATCAAATGTTCCAACATTTAGTGATATGTCTGTTGGAGTAAAGCTAAAAACATTATATATGTGCATTATAAGAAAAAAAATATTATTTGAAACAAAATTTAATTGAATCCACCAATCCAAATCCCAAACTTCAAATATGAGAAAGACTGATACATAATACTCAAACAAATTGCTAAAATAAAATAGTATGAAAAAGATCGATGAAATCTTCTCACGTGAAGCCTAATTGGACGGTGGTGGTGAGAAGAAAGGAATTGCAGGTATAGTAGTTGGTATAGAAGAAGGGATGGAAGGAAGAGGAGGTAGTGTTAGTTTTGGGAGGGCCGGCATTGTGGGAATTGGCATAGATGGAACTTGGGTGCTCGGCAAAGGTGGCAACGTGGTTCCTGGCAAAGCTGGGAGCGTAGGCATCGAAACAGCGGGAAGAGGTGGCAATGCAACCTTGGGTAGCGTAGGCAGGGCTGGTAAGGGAGGTAATGCAGTCGGCAGGGATGGAATGGTAGGTTTTGTGGGCAAGGTAGAAGGGGGACTACTCTGCAAGAGATGCCTTGCTCCTAGACTCATGTCAAGGCTGGTAAGTAGTAGTAGTAGTACCAAGAATGAAGTAGCCATATTTAGAGGAAGGTATATATGATGAACTTTGCACTTAGTTTGTTTGTTGTTGTTGCTGAGAAGTAACACCTTAAACTGGGTATTTATAAGAGGGGAAAATGTTAATTTGATGAGAAGTGGTTGAACAAAATGTGAAGATTGCATGAGTTTGTTTAGCTTCCTAATTGACTTGTCGATTTTTTTTGACAGCATATATAGATTTCTAAACATTCATCAATCAGAATAATAAGACTGTATTTCATTCATTGTTGCTAAGTGTTTACAGAGAAGCTACAAGAAATAAGAAGATACAGAAAAGAAGTAAGTAGGAGGTATGCTAAGCTCTAGTATTTATACTAGAGTTTGTTACAGAAACGGTTACGATAAGTAACTCTCTTAATCACTGATAAGAAGACTTGATAAGCTGACTTGTTGACTTGATAAGCTGTGAAACATATATGTCTAATAGCCCTCCCTCAGATTGAATGTGGCTGAAGAACATTCAATCTGGAAAGGAGATTCCAATGAGCCTGTCTGCCAAGGCCTTTGGTGAAAACATCAGCTAATTGAAGAGAACTAGGCAAGTAAGTTGGTTGAATGAGTTGAGACTGAACTTGCTCACGAACAAAATGGCAATCTAAAGCGAAATGCTTTGTTTTAGGATGGAAAACGGGATCTGCAGCGATGTCTAAAGCAGCTTGGTTGTCACTGTGAATAACAGTAGGGAGAGATTGAGGAATTTGCAATTCAGATAGCAACAAATTTAACCAGGAAAGTTCACATGCAGTGTCTGCAATAGCACGAAGCTCTGCCTCAGCAGTAGATCGAGAAACCACTTTCTGTTTACTCGAATGCCAATTAATAAGAGAAGAACCAAGCATTAAACACATTCCTGTGACACTTTTCAGCATACCAGTAGAATCAAGATTTGAACCCCAGTCACTATCACAATAAGCCTCTAACTTTAGAGTAGATTCTGCAGAAAAGAATAAACCTTGAAAAGGTGTTCCTTTCAAATAACGAAGGACACGTTGAACTGCTAACATGTGTGGAACTCGAGGTGTTTGAACAAACTGACTGAGATGATGAACTGCATAAGCAATATCTGGACGAGATACTGTAAGATAAAGAAGTTTTCCAATGAATTTTCTGTAAACGGAGGGATCTTCAAGTAATACCCCATCATGTGGTGAAAGCTTATTATTAGTATCTACTGGTAGTGACAAAGGCTTGGAATTCTCTAGGCCAGCTTCAACAAGTAGGTCATGAACAAATTTATGTTGTTGTAAATATAGACCTTTGTCAGTACGATGAATTTCTAAGCCAAGATAGTATTTGGCCAATCCCAAATCTTTAATAGTAAAGATATCATGTAAAACAGTTTTAACATGACTGATAAAACTAGAACTGTTTCCTGTGAGCAAAATATCATCAACATAGACTAATGCAGCAACAAATGTGTCATCAGTCTTGTAGACGAAAAGAGAATAGTCAGCTACTGTTTGAGTAAAACCTATGTCAAGTAAAACTGAGGCCAGTTTCTCAAACCATACTCTAGACGCCTGCTTCAAACCATAGATGGATTTTATGAGCTTACAAACAAAATCAGTTCCATGTAAAGGGTGTCCTTTGGGAATCTCCATATATACCTCTTCAGATAAATCACCATGTAAAAAGGCATTGTTCACATCGAGTTGGTGAATATCCCAACGTTTGACAGCAGCAATAGCTAAAACAGTTCGAACAGTTGCCATTTTGGCAACAGGAGAAAAGGTATTATGATAATCCTGTCCTGCAATTTGTGTGTAGCCTTTTGCTACTAATCGAGCTTTGAATTTATCAAGAGATCCATCAGCTTGATACTTAACTCGATAAACCCATCTACATTTTACAACTCTTTTTCCAGGAGGAAGAGAAACAATACTCCAAGTATTATTAATTTCTAAGGCATGTAGTTCTTTGTCCATGGCCTCAATCCATCGAGGGTCAGAAATAGCTTCTTTGTATGAAAAAGGTTCATGAATAGTTGCAGTAGAGTTGACTGCACAAGCATAAAGAGTAGAAGGTGGAGAATAATGTGAAAAATTGAATTTGTTAGAATCTATTGGACAATGCAATAAAACTGCATTGGATTTAACAGAAGTGGATTTATTAGAAGTGTAGTCTTTCATCCAAACAGGTTGAATTTTGCGTCTGAGAGACACTCTTTGAGATGTTGTAACAGGTAATTGAGGCTGAGAACAATCTTGTGAAGAAGGATTATGAGAGGAAACTGTATCAGTGTTGCCATCTAAATTGTCAACAATAATGTTGTCAATAGTGGTCTGAGGATTGTCAACATCAGTATTGTAGACAATATCAGTGTCATGATGAAAAGTAGCTAAAGGTGTAGAAACAATATCAGCATCTCCATCATAAGTAAGTTCAGGAATAGTAAAAGGAGAAATATGGGACTTAGACATGTGTTGTGCAAAAGGAAACTGATCTTCTGTGAAAACAACATGTCTAGAAAAATGAAATTTTCCTGTGCTAATATCATAAAGCTTGTAGCCTTTTTGGACCATTGAGTAACCAATAAAAACAGTTTGGACTGCCCTTGGTGAGAATTTATCCGACTCATGAACTGACATGTGAGCCAAGCAACCAAAAACTTTCAAATGAGAATAGAGAGGTGGTTTACTGTATAGTTTTTCAAAAGGTGAAACATATCCTAGAACTGAAGTAGGTATTCTATTAATGAGATAAGTAGATGTAAGAATACAATCACCCCAGAATTTGGATGGAAGATGAGCTTGAAACATGAGTGCTCTAGACATTTCAAGTAAGTTTCTATGTCTTCTTTCAACTCGACCATTTTGTTGAGGTGTATATGGACAAGTGGTTTGATGGACTGTGCCTTGAGATGAGAAAAATGAAGCTAAATCATGGTTGAGAAATTCACCACCATTATCAGTTCGAACAATTTTAATGTTTGTAGAGAATTGAGTATGGACATAAACAAAAAAATCCTTAAGAGTTTGAATAGCATGTTGCTTTGTAGGCAAAAGAACAGTCCAAATACCTCTAGAAAAATCATCTACAATTGTCAAGAAATATTTACAACCATCATAAGTGGTGGTCCTATAAGGACCCCATATGTCACAGTGTATGAGATCGAAAGAAGACATAGCATGAGAAGTACTTGAAAGAAAAGGCAATTTACATTGTTTAGCCAATGGACAAGTACTACAAGAAATGTGTTTAGTTGTAAAAGAAATATCTTGTATTCTGGACATAACAGTAGTTGGCACATGGCCCAAACGTTTGTGCCAAAGGAAACAATCTTGAGAATTAGAGACAGTAAAGGCAGAGATTGGAGGACTGTTGAACAATTGATACAAGCCCTCCACAATGTTACCAAGAACCAATCCCTTCGTCTGGCATTGGTCCTGCAAATAACATGCAGTAGGAGTAAAAAGAATGGCAGAGTTCAGTTGTGAAGACAACTTAGTGATTGAAAGAAGATTAAAGGTGAAAGTAGGTATATGCAATACCTCTGTTATCAACAGTTTTAAGGGATGAATATAAACTGAACCAATGTGAGTTACTATAGCAGTTTCTCCATTGGGAAAATTTACAGTTAAAGGTTTAGGTAAAATGTGAACATCTTGCATGCATTGAAAATTACAACACATGTGATTTGTAGCACCAGTGTCTATGATCCAGGTGGTAGGAGAAAAGACAGAAGAAGCCAAAGAATATATGGTACCTGCCATCTGAGCAGCTAAGCTGAAATGTGGTGAAGTAGAATTTCCAGCAAGAGTATTAACATTGCCATTGTTTCCAGGGACTTTGTTGAGACTTTGCATAATAGTGTTGAGCTGAGATTGTAGTTCATCCATTTTAGTTGATAACTGAGAAGAAGTTGATGAATCTTGAGAAGTAATCTGCACAGCATTAGCATTAGTAGCATTTGTAGCAGCAGTAGATTTTTGAAACCTATTTTGAGAAAATGTTTTCTTCTTCCCTTTGTTATTAGGATGAAAAGGATGATCCAATGGATATCCAACCAGTTTATAACACTTATCTTTAGTGTGTCCTTTAATATGACAATGTGAACATTCAACAACAGGTGGAGATGCCCTATCACTGAATCTGTTTGACACATAAGAAGACTGAGAAGTAGATTGTTGAGGCATGTTAACCATTAAAGCCAAAGGAGAATGAGCATGATGAGTTTGTCTCTGTTTCTCTTCTTGCTTCAACAACATGAAAGCTTGATTTACAGTAGGCCAAGGGGACATCATCAATAGTTGACCTCTAGCAGCAGTGTAGCTAGTATGTAAACCCATGAGAAATTGAATCAATCTAGTCTTTTCAATTTGAACTTCCCACTCTTTATTTGCAGAACAAGTACACTTGATAGGAGGTTCCAAAGCCTTTAGCTCATCCCAGAAACCTTTTAGTTTGTGAAAATAGAACTCAATAGAGTCATTTCCTTGTTCCAATTTGAACAAATCACGCTGAGTTTCATAGAACTTATGCCCACTCACAACAGAAAATCGCTCATTAAGTTCTGTCCATACATTGAAAGCACTATCCATATAGTTCATGCTGTTACTAATGTCATCAGAAACTGTATTCAGAATCCATGTTATAACCATGTCATTCACTCGATTCCAATGAACCAAAAGAGGTGAATCATCTGCTAGAGCAACATATTCTCCATTGACAATTACAAGCTTGTTCTTGGCAGACAAAGCAATTGTCATGGAACGTTTCCAGGATGCATAATTTTCAGAACCAAGCAATTTCTTAGAAATCAAGATCATTCCAGGTTGATCATTATTATGAAGATACAACGGATGAGTATTATTGTCAATTGACTCAGGATATGAAGATACTACAGTCTGGTGATTATGAACATTTTGTGGATTTGATGTGTGTGTGGTAGTATGAGAACGAGTATTAAGAGCTGGATTAGCCATAGGAGATGAAGTATTTAAGATTGCATCAACATATGAACGAGTATTTGATGAAGATGAATCGTGATTAGGCATTCAACATATAGATGAACATATGAAAAAGATCAATGTTTACAGGATAAAGAATCAAGAAACAAGATCAAGATCAAGAACAAAAGAGATTGCTAATCAACGAGAAAGATGCAGAAATCATTGTAAAAATCGCAAGAACAATCAAATTGATCGCAAGAATAAGCAAGAAAACAACAATTTCAAGAACAGATTACTAAAATTTCTGCATAAAATGGAGCAAATGATCAATAAAGGAGAAATGTTATCGGAAAAACTCACAACAAACTCAAGGTTTATGATGAATCAGTAGTACGATACCGGAAAACAAACTGTGATCGATGAATTAACGGCGACTCGTCGGAGAAGAAAGTGTAAGTGCGGAAAATTATTGCTCTGATACCATCTAAACATTCATCAATCAGAATAATAAGACTGTATTTCATTCATTGTTGCTAAGTGTTTACAGAGAAGCTACAAGAAATAAGAAGATACAGAAAAGAAGTAAGTAGGAGGTATGCTAAGCTCTAGTATTTATACTAGAGTTTGTTACAGAAACGGTTACGATAAGTAACTCTCTTAATCACTGATAAGAAGACTTGATAAGCTGACTTGTTGACTTGATAAGCTGTGAAACATATATGTCTAATAAGATTGTCAAAGGCATGTATACGGGATATGGCTGACTACCAACCAACTCACACAAAGTTACACATTAGCAACCAACCAAGATGTGAGTTATCGCATTTGAGAGTCAGAACACAGAAGGTGAAACTTTAGTATAGGCAGAAGACCATCATCTCATTTGAGAAGCTAGAGCCCAGCTGGTAAAACTATGGTTAATTCAGAAAATCGGGGTCGTTAATAGAAATATTCTAAAATTTGATAATTGTTTTGCTATTTGAATAAAATAGATATTATCTATATGTAAAATAAATTCGAGTATTATTATGTTTGGAATATGAAAATAAGTATAGAGGACAATATTATAATCCAAATTTAAACGCATATAGAGGGCGGCTCAATAAGGAACTAATTTAAACGAATAAGTTAGTAACTAAATATGGGCCATTAGATGAAAAAGAAATGTAAGGGCCCAATTTGAAAACTGATAACCCACGTTCTACTAATTAACTGGCCTAAAAAAAAATCACGTACTCTACTAATCTTTTCCTAAGATTTGTTGAATTTTTTACATTGTGAGCAACAAAAACACCATGCTAACTTAAATAAAAAAAAATATTACACTCAATGAAATTAGTCTACAAATAATACTACTCTGCAAAAAAAATATTATACAATTAATACATTCAAACTAAAATATATTAAAATAACTAACACAAATTATAATATAATTTTTTCAATTCAAAGAAATTTATAAAAATACAGAACCTAAAAACTGTTAATTAATAAAAATAACACATATAAAAATAAATAACACAATAAAAAATTTAATTTTGAAAAATGAAAATAACGTATAAAAATAAAGAACAAGGATAATAATCAAATAAAATTAAAATCAACACAACTAATAATATAATTTCTAAATTAAAAAAAAACTATTTTAAAAATTACAGAACATAAAAAGTAATCTTTAATAAAAAGAACACATGCATATTAAAATACAGAACATAATAAATAATTTTATTTTTAAAATAAAAGAAGACATATAAAAATAGAGAACACAAACAATAATATTTTTTTTCAAAATAAAGGAAAAATGTATTAAATACAGAACAACAAATAAAGTCATTTAGAATTAAAATAAACTATATTGAAATACAGAATAGAAAATATTATTCAATAAAATGAAAAAATATATAAAGATAAAATACGACATGCAATCTTGTTTTTAAGATAAAAACTAACATATTTTAATACATAACACAAATTTTGATATTACTTTTCCAAAAATTTTAAATACAGAACACAAATAATAAATACAGAACAAAAAAAAATGATGTTAACTACAGAACCTAAAAACTAACTGCTTGTCCTTGCTGTTAGAAGACGTGTGTGTACGGTAAGAAGTTCCTAGGTTACTCATTTAAGGAGTTCCTCGTAGAGCCTTCCCCAACGTATATAATATAATATATGAATATGTATAGATCTAATTTTAAATTCATTTTATTTAATTTATAAAATTTTATATATTTTTATTTATGAAATAATACACTAATATGAGGTAATTATAATTTATATTTTAAGATAAAAAACATTTATATACACTAAAGTGTATTTTTGAAAGAAAAAGGGTCCAAGTTCATTTTAATATTTAGTACTTATTTACAATTTTAAAATTGAAATTTTATATTAAATAGAAAATTTTGTTTGAAAAATGGATTCAAATATTACCAGTATTCAAATATTTTCATTTAAATAAAATACAATATAAATAAGTGCACGATCAAATATTCAAATCCTTAATTTACCCATAACTCTTATCACAACTCATATAATATTTATGCACCACTCTCAAGGCAACTATTATGATAACTCATTTCGGATGGCTTGTTGAACATGTAAATTTTGTATAACAATTTGGATAATAATTGGAGTACTACTCTCTTGCATGCATGTGAATATAAGAAGGTGATGTTTTGTATGGAAAGCTAATATGCAGGAGGGAGTACAGAGGATAGGAGGGAGTGCAGAGGATAGAACACCATGCTTCTTTGTTAACAAAACTAATCTTTTTTTTGTAATCAAAAAATTTTACACATGTATAAATAAGTTATCCATGAATTTCACACAACCGCGGCTCAAATTAAATGTCACCAAAATGTAACGGTTCATTATTAGTACCCTTCAGTTACAAATATTATTCAATCATTTTTTTAATTATGCAAATATACATTACACCAACACAAATACATATACGTAGGTTACAAAACATATAGAAAATGAATGACTACACATAATAATTACCCTAATTAGGATATATAAATGCATTGAAGTTAACTAAAATCAAATAAGAGTTACATTTCTAAAATAATTAAATGGTAACATAGACATAATAAAGGTTGCCATTTAAAATATATATATTTTTTTTCATAAAATAAATTATATAAAAATTGGCTTGACATCACACATTATTACCATTAGTTAATATATAAGCCACGCTTAAGTTTAAGTACTAGTGAATCCATGGGAAAGCAGGTGAACCAATGTCATGCAAGTCATGTACAGTTAGTCTTCACGCAAACAAAAAAAACAAGAGAAGAAATTGACCTCAATTAACATAAAAAAATAAAAAAATAAACTTACACAATTAAACACTAACTTTCTTTTATATATGTAAAATGAATTTGCACGCACCTATTCATTTCAAATATTTGGGCAATTAATGAATTAAAATATTCTTTTTTTTTTTTGAAATAAAACGTACTTGCTTGTATTAAATAGATTCTAAATCAATATTACATGAGATGAAATCCGGAGCAGAATCAATCCACTCCATAGGACCTGACATAGAATAAGCAGCCCGAGCTAACTCATGAGCTACACTATTCGCAGATCTACTGGCAAAGACAATTAACACTTCCTCAAAGTGTTTAAGATTATCACTACAAGCTTCCACAATAGTATCAAAGTGTGATCGCCCTCGATCTCTCTGAAATGCGTCCACTAGTAGTTTGGCATCTGATTCGAAGATGCACTTTGTAGTTCTCCAGCTGCTCACCCACTCGATAGCCTCTTTCAAACTCCAAGCTTCTGCCTCCCGAACTTGACTTGTACCATTCAATACATTGTTTCTGGCTCGAAGAAAACTACCTGCACTATCACGAACCACACATCCAACAGCAATACTATCCCCTCCTGCACGACATGCTGCATCAATATTAATCTTTATCCAATCCGGTGGAGGCTTTGTCCACGTTTTGCATTGCCCAACACTAACACTTCGGCTTGTTTCATCCTTTTGTCTAGCTCTTCTCCAGTCTGCTACTAAATTTAAAGCCATTGATTTAATTCCAAAAGCCGATGTATTCACCTTCTCCCACACCCATTTGTTCCTTCTTGACCATAAACTCCAACACAACAGTCCAACCATGACAAACTGATCTCGAGTACCTGTGGTACTAACTCGTTTAAGCACCGACATAACTGTATCGTTGTCCAAAACTCGAACAGCATCCTGTAAACCAACTGAACACCATACCTCTCGAGCAATACTGCAGTCAAACAACGTGTGAACTGCATCTTCCATACTCACATGACACCATGAACACTGAGGATTAATGTCTACCCTTTTCGTCTGCAATGCCACTGCAGTTGGTAGAACATTTAAACAGGCCCTCCATAGAAAGTTAATCATCTTCCCTGGCAATTGCAATCCCCAAACCTTTTTCCAAAAACCACGATCCACACATTCATACTCTCCCCGAATCAGTCTATAGCAACTTTTTACAGAAAAAACCCCCTTATCTTCCAGAGCCCAATACCATGAATCCTCTTTATCACGTAAAGGAATTGGTATTTGTAAGATTAGCTTCTTATCACGTTCTGTAAACAAGTCTGAAATAATGTCCACATCCCATGCCTTCTGATCTTCAGCAAATAAACTTTTTACCTTAACATCCTGCAGCTGTGCATATTCCTCTGTCGTAGGATAACCATTTTCCAAATCAGGTAACCATGGCACCTTCCATATCGTGGTTGTTAACCCATTTCCAATTCTTCTCCGTATTCCTCGTTTCATCATCTCCTGTGTCGCCATCAGACTACGCCAAAGGTAGCTTGGATTTGAACCCATAGTTACATTTCTAAAATAATTAAATGGTAACATAGACATAATAAAGGTTGCCATTTAAAATATATATATTTTTTTTCATAAAATAAATTATATAAAAATTGGCTTGACATCACACATTATTACCATTAGTTAATATATAAGCCACGCTTAAGTTTAAGTACTAGTGAATCCATGGGAAAGCAGGTGAACCAATGTCATGCAAGTCATGTACAGTTAGTCTTCACGCAAACAAAAAAAACAAGAGAAGAAATTGACCTCAATTAACATAAAAAAATAAAAAAATAAACTTACACAATTAAACACTAACTTTCTTTTATATATGTAAAATGAATTTGCACGCACCTATTCATTTCAAATATTTGGGCAATTAATGAATTAAAATATTCTTTAAATTAGCATAAAAATATAAAGGTGTTACAGCAATTGTGTCTGGCCTATGTTGCGATAGCTGCATTAAGCGAAATACACCAAGTGCTTCATGTAGACAGCCGCTCTCTATGTTCGATTCAATCATGGCAGTCTATGATATCACATTCCTAACTTCCGATTTATCAAACACCCTAATAGAATATTCCAGTACACCACATTTTGAATACATCATCAAAAGAGAAGTAGCTATGGATACATTGGGAAAGAAACCATTCTTTACTGCATAAGCATGGAGTTCCTTCCTTTGCTTCAAAGCCCTAAATTTTCCGCACACAGGAAGAAACGTCGCAATTGTGACTGTATCAGGTTTAAACCCTTCTTGCTGCATCCATTCAATTGATCTCAGAGCCTGCTCAAATCTCCCATTTGAAACATAACCTGACAGCAGCAGTCCAAGAAATAGCCTTTCTCTCTGCCGAGCCATAAAAAACTGTCCTTCCCAAAACCATGTCCCCACACTTGCAGTACATATAAACTAAAGCAGACTGAATAAACAGCTGTTTCGAGTAATGCTTGGTTTTTAATAAAAGTTGCCACATAATCTAAAATTTATAATAAAATAATTGAAAATCATGTTTAATCTATCCCTAACAGCTCGTTCTTCAGATATATGTACATTTTTCACAATTTTTCTTCAAGAAAAGCACCACCATAACCTTTTGTTATATACTCCCTCCGTCCCAACCAAATGTTTACATTTGGTTTGGGCACGGAGACCAAGGAAAAATATAAAGAAGGAGGAGAGAAGTAGGAAAAATGAGTAAAGTGGTGGGACCCATCACTATATAATGTATAAAATGAGTTAGTGGAGAAAATTAGTGGATGTAGTTGATTTTTATATTATAAAACTTTACTCCCTCAGTCTCTTTTTTCTTTTCCTGTTTTGACTTTTTATGTTCATTGTAAGCGATTGACTACTAATTTTTGCATAATTTATAAGACAAAATATAGTCATGAGTGATCTTGTTGGATTCGTATTTGTGAATACTTTAATACAGTGAAGTTTTTATATTTAGTACTAAAACGAAATTAAAGATATTAACGATCAAAGGTGTGCATTGGCAAGCGTGATAATGATTAACAGGAAAAGAAATAAGGGACGGAGGGAGTACTATTTTAGGAAAGTTTAAAAATGTAAAGAATTGGATGGGACATCCCAAAAAGGAAAGTGTAAACAAATGGATGGGACAGAGGGAGTATCTTTCTATGTGTATTTAATATTAAAAAGAAATAACGTCAATATATTTAATTTCTCAAATAACTCATCATCAAAATTACTAATCATATTCTTGAGTTAAATTGAATAGTATTACAAGAAAGTATAATTTAGGGTTTTTGACAATTAATTTCGTCATCACCTTACACTAACTATTCACCTCTGATCCTATTATTTGTCAATCAATTTAGTATTTTTTTAGACTACACATTTACTTAGACTCAAATAAATTCAAACATACATTAATTAAAATAGAAATAAGAATGAGTTACTATCTACTTATTCAAAATCAAGTATTTTTTTTCAATTTATAAGAACATGTACAGCAGTTGTTATAGAATCTAAAAATTACAATTTCCAAAATAGTTCGAAGCATAATACGAGGAAATACAAGAGAAAATGATCAAAATGACACAAAAACACAACCTAGTTGCGCAAAATGACCAATCGTTCAAACAGTGCCCAAAATAACCACGTATTACGCATTTGCGGTCTGCGTTACGCATGTTGCCCTTGCGTATCTTGGGTTATGCATCTCCCAGATGCGTGATGACGTCATATGACATCATTTTTCAATTAATGCAGCTCCAGTCGTCTCTCTCGTTCAAAATTGCCTCTCCGATCACCTGACTTCGTTCACCACAATCCGGCTACCTCCACTCCTCTTGAGGGTATCAAAATGAAGCCCAGACGTGCCTCTACATCTTGCCATATTCATTTGTTCAGTTTTGGCCCCGCAGGAGCGTGTACGTATATAACCTATACGAATTTTCACAATGCGTATACCATGTACGCACAACGCAAATGCGTAGCCCCCTGGTTATTTTGGGCACCATTCCCGTCGATGGTCATTTTCGACACTACACTTTAAATTTTGGTTATTAAGGGCTTTCACCCGAAATACAATGGACGAATAGGGATGGGCATTCACCCCGGTCCGCCTGACCCCAATCTGATCCCCGCGTCGAACGCGGCGGGGAATCGGGGATTTTTTCGGGTACGGATCGGGGAGCGGGGATAATTTTCAAAAAAAAAAACGGGGAGCGGGCCGAGATTCTATGTCTTCCCAGCCCGATCCCCGACCCTCGGCCCGATATAATTATTGGAAGATAATATATATAATATAATTAATATATATTACAATGTTGTAAATTCGTATATATTGCAAGATATACTTATTACGAGATTAATGGTGATTAAAAGACGTTGTAACTTAACATCTAATCTAGTTATAGTTGCTAATTTCTCTACATATCACAAGAAAAAATTATTTCAAACTATAGTTAATGTATAAAATTATTTAAAATATTATTTTTTGTTTAAAATGAAATTCCCTGATTCTCCGCGGGGATCCCCGTTACCCGTTTGGGTCGGGGAAGGTAAATAAAAAATAATCCCCGACGGGGATCGGGCTGGGGACGGGGATCGGGTTTAAATTTGGAGACGTGGGCGGGGATAGCACTCTCCGACCCCAAAGTGCCCCGATGCCAATCCTATGGACGAATGTTGTGGGCAATTGAATGAATTTTTTAAATCCTCAACAATCATCGAAATCTGATATAAAAGCATAAGAACCCGTGCGAGGCACGAGACATGCTCTAGTATGGATTTTAGTTATTAGTTGTTGAATTGTTTGTGATAGGTCATATCTATACTCTTTATTAATGTGAAAAACAATGTTCGAAATACTAAATTTGGTTATCATTAAATGGAGTTCGATTCCTTACAACTACATAATTATACAAAATTTATTTACTTTATTTTTTTTAATTTCACCTCGGGTTCGATTCCTTACAATTACTTAATTATAAAAATTTATTTATTTTAATCTTTCTAGATTTATCAATTCGATTCTCTATAACTACATAATTAAATAATGTTTATTAATTCATTAATATTAATATTTTAATCTCGGCTCATGTTCAATTTGAGCACGTGATTCGCACTTCGCACAGGTTATCAGCTAGTATGACGTAAATTGTAAAAGGCATCGAAGATTGTCTATCATTGAATAGAAATTGAGTGTTCAATAGGTGATATCTATGATATATAAGTTCCGCAGATCATATATTATACATGATCTTGTATATATATATTTTTGAAATACCTTTATAAATAATACACCATATATTATATATGAACCTTTTTTTCTTCAAATGTCATATTTTAAATCGAACACTAGTCAATTTGTATGTAAAATGTAATGTGTTACTTTTAGAATTCGTCTTTTCAAGCCAAATATTTTTACAACCCGAAGAGTTTGACTAATAAATTGTTGCATCTTGTGTAATAATATACAATTTTTATATTACGTGAACAACTCAATATTTTCATTCTAATATATTGTTGGATAGTATTCATAATATTAATTATAACATCATTTTATAACCCAATTATATATTTTATGTGGTTCTTTAATCAATAAATGAAAATTAATAAAAAGTCAAAATCTCATATAAAACCTTATAATATTTAACCAATATTATTTCATATATCATACACATACATATTGTGTGTATGATCTAAAACATATGTAAAAGTGTGGCCTAGTGGTATGTAGATGCACAAGTTAACTTGATGGTCCAAGTTCGATTTCCGCTAAAAATGAATTTATTATATCATTTTAAATTATGAATAAAATATCTCATGAATTTTAAGTCTTGTTTGTGTATTATATATAAAATAAATTTTAGATATTAGTTTTACAATCAATTAATCTTATTTTGTATGTTGTTTTAACGAAGAAGTTATGCATTTTTCGTTTTAAAAATATACATATGCTCCAACTATTTCTCAGTAAAGTCACATAAACGTATTTACATACTATGTGTATGATTTATGACACAAATGAATGGCTAGCCTAGTGGTATGATTGGGTCCAAATTTGTTGTATAACCCAAGTTCAAGTCCCACCAACCAAAAATTTCAATTCAAATTAAAAAAATTGCATTACAAACTTGAAAGGATATCTTCGATATAATATTTATTTTGGTATCTGTACGATTTAACATAAAATTTAAATACACGTAGAATCCTCTCCACTAGGTCATCTATTTAATTGATTCGGTCAAAAGTCAAATGGTCAATACTAGCAAAATTTACCATCCTATTTTAATATAAGAGATATTCCATTTTGCTGAAAAATCAAAATATATTTTACGGAATATATCTCTAACCAAGGCAATAAGATCGAAAAAGAAATATCGAGGTTTGATATTTTTTAGATCTCCGTTGCGATATTAATAAGGCAACAAGCTCGAACAAAGAATAATCGAGATTTAATATTCTTTAGAGAACTCGTGCTAAATTAAAAAACGATCAGTTTTTATTCGAAAAATATTATGTCTTCGCGCTCAAAATATTTTCTCATCATGGAAAGGACTTTTTATCCTCAAGAATATTTTTATCTCGTGCCAGAAATATTTAAAGTAATTTTTCTCCCGTTTCTCAATTATATTATATTTCGGAGAAAATTATTTTAATTATTCAAAAATATTTCATATGATCTCAAATTGTCTTATATATTAGGAAATATATTCTAAGTATTTATTCTAATCAAAACATTGGTCAAAAGATTTATCTATTTCATAGAAAGACCAATCGTATTTTATTCGGAACCGAAAGCTGATTTAAATCGTTTTAATTCCAAATAAAATACTTCCACTTGCTAGAATGATTTGAAACTTGAGATTGGTCATTTAAATACTATTTTCTATGCATGATTAAAGTTTCGTAATTTTTCGAGAATTTTCGTCCGGACACGAAAAACGAGACAATTAGTCAACAGTTGACCACGTTTGACCAAGTCAACATTGACCAAAATTAACCAAACTTTCCAAAATATTATTTTATAATATTCCTAAGATTTCCATAATTTTCGATTTATTTATTGGGTATTTTCGGAGATATCGGGTATTTAATTAACGATACATGTTACGTATTTATTCGTTAATTAGAACGAGTGGTATATTATATTATAAATTCAAAAAGGGTGCTGGGATCTTTTGCTCATCCACTTGAAAAGAAACACAAAACTTTACATGTTGGCAATCCATGTGCTATCCATGTCACCAATCCAAGTGAAATCAATCTCAACCACTCCCTTAAATCTAAATCTCAACCACTCCTTCCACCCAACTCCCTCTATAAATACACCCCTTCACACACCATTTTAAAACACAAGCTAAGAGCTAAATAAGTGCTGGGCATTTTGAAGTAAACACTCTCCAAATATATTCAAGATCTATTTTCATCTACTTCATCTCAAAAACCTTCTCTTTCTTACATATACTTACATATATTCAAGGTTTTTGTTCAACAAGCTTAGTTCCACCCAACCAAGCTTTGTTCACCCAAGCTAGCTCATATACTACCACTTTCCGGCCTCCCGAAGGGCTGCCCAAGTTCGACCAAGTGCCAAAATCCGGTCGAACCTCCGGCGAATTTTTCCGATTGTTTTCCAAAGATGGTAAGTTTTAGCTTCGTATTCGAGTCTTAACCGACCATATTTATATTTGAGATTTGTGCTTAACTTCTATACTTCATCTTAATCTCTATTCTTGGATCTATTTTGAAGGATCCCAGAAGTCTCTTTATAAAAGAGAACGATTATCTGACAAAGGTCGAGGTTGTAACGATTAAGTATTCTTACGGGTTCCCAACTAGCATCTACAGTGCTCCGTGGGATATTCTTTAAAGGAATACTTCGTTCAACATAAGCTTCTTTAAGCACAAGTTTAGCCACTTGTTTTATCGTACTTACGTTTTATTTTACGTGGCCATAAACTTTTTAGTGCAAGAAGTTAAAAGAAGATTATACTTTGACATTGTTTTAGTCAACCGGAAGTATACATCTTAAAAGCCTTAAGCATATTAGCTTAACGGACTTATATTTGACATAGGTCAAAGTTGTTACGATTAAGTATTCTTACGGATTCCCAACTAGCATCTACAGTGCTCCGTGGGACATTCTTTAAAGGAATACTTCGTACCACACAAACTTCGTGAAGAAGTTATAAACACACAAACATAACTTAATATTCTTAATTGAATATTAACGTTTCGATCTATTCGTGCTCGTGTGACGAGTCCATTCATTGTGACAAGTCCCCATGCCGATATTTAATTTCCCGCACTATTTTAACGCATAATAGCGGCCCTCGTTTTATCCTATAGATAAGCGAGTTACTTTTACGTCGTGTGGGTTTATATGCTTGTGTGTGGTGTTTAATTTTTATAACCTTTTTAACATGCAAATTTATTAAAGACAAATATTGAAATCAAGGATCCTTAAGCAACAAGGCTATTTAAAAAGGACTTGATATATTACTCCATCCATTTTCATATCTACTTGGAGTAATTCTTTGATCTTCATTTAATATCAAAGAAAGTATACTTAACAATACAATATAACTTAATATTCTCTTACGGATATTAAAGTTACCCTTTGGATCTAGTACCGTAACATACTAGTCCAACCTATTTATAACTTTACCATATTTGTTTCGTAGATATTGTTTGTCTAACTTTTGTAGTGAGGTGAAGTTGAAGTGAGGTGATTCTCGTTCTAAGACCCAAGTCCTAGACGTACTAACGGGGAGTTAGTAGTCTTCGCACCGTGAGGAAGAGGAAAGACCCAAGACCTATCATCTAAGATCCAAGACCGACAAAAGCCAAGGATTCAATAGTCTACACCAAGGGTTCTACATCAACTTTGAAGAAATAGCGGGGAGTTATTGTCTAAGATAAGTTGTGTAGGTGTTTACATTTATTTTGAGGTGGTAACGGGTAGTTACGCACCAAGACAAATATTTGTAGGGTTGTAAAGGCTTCTCCGCCTACTAAAGGAGCGAGTTTATTTTATAAGGAAATCTCGAGTCCGGAGAGGAGCTCGGGGACTGGATGTAGGGGTGAGCGAATCTATTAGAGATTGCGCCATCGCGAACCAGGATAAAATCTCCTGTGTGGTATTTTCTTCACTTGTCTTTTATTTCCGCACTTATAATCTGCTAACGACTTGGTAAAAGTTTTAAAAAAGGGAAAATTAATTTAAAACGCCATAATAATTTTTAAATTGGATATTAAGCTATTCAACCCCCCTTCTAGCTTAAAATAGCCCTCTTACGACACCTTACAAAAATTTCGTGCATCGCACAGATTTTAAGCTAATTTATGTAATTCAGGAATATGTATAAGTAGACTACATACCATATATTATTAATTTATATATAAATGTACAAATAAAATTGTGACTAACATATTGTTAATAAGTCACCATGATTAAAATACTAAATATTAAATATTCACGCAACACATACATATGTATAATTGATTACACATGTCTATTGTGCTGAAGTGTTACGAACATGTACAATTTAAAGATATTATCTAAATTTAATTTACCTCCATAGTTATTTTTATATGTTTTGAAGTTAGACAAATGCATAACTATTAAATGACATTTACATATTAAGTGTATGATTTGGAAACACATATGACAATGTGGTGCAGTGGGAAGAGATGCATAAGTTATTTGATAGACTCAAGTTCGATTCCCACAAACAACATTATTTAATTAAACATTAAACATGGGATAAATTAGTCATTTCAAGTACATTAAAAAGTCTCACAATTTTATCTTGTGAGTTGTGTTGATGTATTATATATATAATAGATAGATTGAATTTGTTACGAATTTTACAAGATTGCTAACTTTCGAAAGTTATCAATTTTTTTAATCGATAAATATCATTGAAAAAGTTTGGGATATATATTATACTCAATTTTTAATAGATCGGTTTTTTATTTTTTATTTATAAATATTTAAAATTCTAAAATAATACAGGAAGAAATATTAATAAAATGATCAAATTGTAAAATTTTAGTAGCTAGATATAGAGATGCATAACTTTTTCTTTTTAGGGATTTATGAGTAAAATGAGTTATACTTTAAGGATGAAAATATAATTTAATATTGTTAATTTCTTAAATTACCAATGACGTTTTTAATGTTAATAGTGAAAATAGACCAAAAAAAATGCATACATATGAAAGATTGGCGTGGAGGACGTGGTGCTGGGCAAAATATTATCCTTAGTTCCACTGGTGTTGCAAAGGTATGAGATAATAGTTATATTGATAAACTCTCTAAGACCTTGTGCATGATTCTGCTTAATATTCAAATTTTAGGCTGTTGGAAAAGTTCTGCTAGAACTCAATGGAAAACTCACTGGAATGGCTTTCCGCGTTCCAACCCCCAATGTTTCTGTTGTAGATTTGACTTGTTGACTTGAGAAGAGTGCTTCATACGAAGATGTAAAAGCAGCCATAAAGTACTGTCTTCTTTTTTCTGCTTTTCCTATCACATCACTCACGTATGCTCGTCTCAATTGAAAATCCTTCTGGCAATTTTGTTATATTTACATTTGTAATTTGGACTGAAGGTATGCTTCTGAGGGACCACTTCATGGGATTCTCGGGTACACTGATGACGATGTTGTCTCAAGTGATTTTGTTGGCGACTCAAGGTCTCTCTCTCTCTCTCTCTCTCTCTCACACACACACACACACACACACACACCGCTGACTAAATTATTACCCAGTATTCTGTTATGAGTTTATGTAAATGGGCAAAAATAAGCTAAACTTCATGGCTAATATGGTATTCTTGTACCATTGCTTTTCCCTTGGTAAAATCAAATCATGCAAGAGTTCAGGAGCTCAGTCATTTGTATCTATCTATAGACCTAGAATTTTCCTTCCATCCGAAGCTGATGAAGCAATTTAAAAACCAGGATGAGATGGGTTCTTTTTTTAGATTTATGCAATTTTAAAGCTCTCTATCTTTGATTTGTAGCTCTAATCACGAACCCAGACAGTTGGTTCTGGTAAAATTTGGATAACAGGTCATAATTGCTAGAGAAATATTTTTACAATATGTTGTTTTACTACCCCCAGGTCAAGTATATTTTGCTCGAGTAATTCCTTTACCATATGTTTTTTTTTACCGTCTCCCAGGTCAAGTATATTTGACGCACAAGCTGGGATGGGGTTGAGTGCATCCTTCATGAGCTTGTATCGTGGTACGACAATGAGTGGGGATATAGGTACAGTTACTATCCTGCGTCTAACTTTAAAATTAATTTACTCTTCTATCTCTCTTTGATGTTGAGTGCTTGTGACAATATCTCGGTAACTTTCTTTCAGCAACCGAGTGCTGGACCTGATCGAGCACATGGCATTGGTAGCAGCTACCTACTAAATTTGACGAAATTTGACGGGGAGTAGCTGATGCTACAATTTTCGTTCTATAATAAGTAGCTTGTCAAACATAGAAATCAGAAATATGGAGGTCATTTTTGTCGTTGAGTTGACCTTTGTTTTCATCCTTTGTAAGATTAGAAACAAAATGCTGGAGTTTGAAATAATTCGCCCAAGTAGCAACTTTGTGTTGAACTGTATCATTATCATTTTCATGTATCAATGTTATCTCGATGGCATGATTGTGTAGTCTTCCAACTGTTCTTCAACTTTTTGTTTCCTAAAAATGACCGTGTTGGAATATTTACATGGTGCATAAATGGGTTTAGTGACTAATAATTTCGAAATAATATGTATTTTTCAACTATAATTAACTCCAAACGGACCAAACATGAACACATCAGATAAATGTCATTTTAATGTCGAGTCAATGTAGTTTGAGAGAATCGCATCACACCACTAATTTTCTGATTCTATAGGAGAATCAAAATTTTAATTTTTGGTTTTATGAAAGAAAAAGACCAATTTTTTTTTGTTTTATAATAAAAAAAAATCAATTTTCTGATAATGTGGTAGAACCAAATGATGAAGTCCAATGTTGTCGTGGCAATCATTGATGACGTGGCAATGCCACGTCAACATTGATACGTGGTACTGTGATAAGTGGATTTTATATCCACTTGGAACATTCTAAATCGGCTTAAAATGATTGCTTTGACCTCAAGATTGTGGTAGTTTTGATGTGTTTGTTTAATTGTGCAGGGTTGGAATAATGTTGATTAAGATCGTTGTTTCCGTTGCTTTTGGAGTTGGATTCGGGCTTAATAATATAGAATGGAGTCTTGTTATGGTTCACCATGAGGATTCCAAGCATAGAGGATTGAAAACGGAAGAGAATGCAAAAAGAACGGGAGCAAACGGAGCAAAAACGAAGGAGAAAAAGCTGAAAAACGAAGGAGAAAAGAACGGGACCAGATTTGGCCCGAGCAAACTGCGCCAGTTCTTGAGCAAAGTGCTCGGGGACGTGCTGATTTTCCAGTTTTGCCCTTATTCGATCTGAAATTGTATTTTAAGTGTTTTTTGACATTAAAATCGTTTCCCAGTTGTATTTTAGGTATTTTTTATTATTGGGTAAGAGGGAAAACGTTTTTTATATATTATCATCCAACCCTTGTAATTAGGGGATATATACACACGTACGTATTATAAGCTAGGGTTTTCAAGAGGAGAGAAGAGGAGAAGGAATTCCTTCAAGCTATTCTTGAACCTTTGTATTCTTCGATTGTGGGGATTAATTCTAAACCTTATTCTTCTTCTTCTCTATTTTATTTACTTGTTTATTTTAGAGTCATGTTTTCATTGGAACCCATGATGATGATTAGTTCGATCATGAACTAATTCGTTGTCATGGGGGTTTAGTGGACTTATTCATGAATTCTATGTGTTGAATCTTCTCGATGCCTTTAGTGTGATTGATGTGATATCCTATCATGGTTGATTTAATTCGTTATAGGAGAGTAGCTAACTCCTGTAATTGTGTGTTAATTCTTGTTGAAGCGAAAGTGGAAATAAGAGTTTAGAACTTGCCATGTTAGCGTAGGTTTATGCGTGATAATATCATTCGTAATTAGTGTCGTAGCTCTAATCGTTTTATGACGACTATGTGATCAATTGAATGCTTGCACCTCAACCATTATGTTTAATTCTTTATAGACATATGAAGACTTGGCATAATCGGGAGACTAAATGATTTCTATCTTTATTGTGGATATTGTTTAGGATGGTATTTGTTTAACGGAAGTTGGCTTATATCAGTTTTGTGTGTTCGATCAGTTGTTACTAAATCACATGAACAAGGCTAGGGATTTGGAGACTATAGATGGATTGTTTAAAGAAACTAAATTCCCATGTTTTATTTGCAATAGTAATTCGACATAAATCTCAGTTAAGTAGTTGATAATTAGTTATAATTTCTTAGATAAATTTTAGTGATAACAACAATCCACTTATTTATTTGTTTTAGCATCGGATAACAATCATACATTGGTGAGTGAGTTAGCTAGACAATACAACGAGTCCCTGTAGGAACGAACCTTATTTGCTATCTGTATTACTTGAGATCACGTGCACTTGCGTGTTGAGTTGGTCGTAACATACTGCCACGTTAGCAATGATGACATGGTACTACCACGTCAATAGCGGTGACGTCACGGTTGATATGGTAGTTCCACGTCATCGATGATGACATGATGGTGGTGACGTGGCATCATGCAAAATTTATTTTTAAATTTTTTGATTTTTTTAAATTTGTTTTTTTTAAATTAAAAATTACATTTTTCAATTTTTTAAAAAAAATTAAGAAAAAGATAATGTGTTACGAATCTCTATATACTTTGATTCTTTCAAGAACAGTGACTATAAATTGTAGAAATAAATCTCACATGTTAATTGCTTTTTGTTAAGAGTGCATCAAGATTCATCGGGTGACAAAATTGTTGGAAATGTTGACTAAAACAGCAACATAGAGGCAGTTATATATCGTATTAAACAAATCCAGGCCAATCACACAATTAACGAAACAAAACATGAAGTTGAAACACATGCATGTCAGTAACTGATAGAACAAAGAGAAGGCAGAAAGTATACAAGTAGCCATAGCAAAATCAGTATGTTAAACGAGTAGGAAAAAACCAACAGCTGAGTCGTCAGGATTTGCACGAAAAACCTGACTGCTCTTGAAGAGATAATTGCCCCCACTTACACTGTGCCAGGACTTGGCAATATTCTTCAAGGATAAAACAGCTCCGAGTTTAGATGGTCACAGTAACCAGAAAACTCAACTTCGACTAACACCTCAGTCGCTAGAAAAACCTACGAACTGTATATAGAGGGAGAGCAGAGTGTGTAGAGAGAATAACAGAGAATGTATGGTGTGGTACACAAAAATCAGTAACTTAGCTCTCTAAATATAGGAGAGGCTAACTGTAACTGATGCCACCCAATCAATTTTGTAACTGCCGATTTACATTTAATAAAATGAAACGGCTGATTTAATAAATCGTAACTGTTACGTTTATATTTATCCACACATATTTTAATTATACGAATATATATAATATATAAATTATCAAATTCTGTTAAGGACTAAACATCAGAAACTGATCAATCAGGATTTTAGTCCGTCAGGATCTGATGTCCGTCCATCAGTATCTGGTACCGTCAGGACTTGAGGTCCATCAGTATTTGATCATGCATCAGGATCTGGTAGTACCTTCAGGACTTCATCAGGACTTGAGCCCATCAGTATTAGATGTCTGCCAGTTCCTGATTTATTCCAAGTACTGATCCCGAACGATATATATATATATATATATATATATATATATATATATTTATTCTAATTAAAATATTATTTAAACACAGAAATAAAATCCCTCGCCCAGGTCGCTTCGCGTACGCGAGACGCCGAGACATTCGATCATGCATCAGGATCTGGTAGTACCTTCAGAACTTGAGCCTATCAGTATTAGATGTCTGCCAGTTCCTGATTTATTCCAAGTACTGATCCCGAACGATATATAT
The DNA here is from genome assembly GCA_037693485.1 of Kitagawia praeruptora. Classification (NCBI taxonomy): domain Eukaryota; kingdom Viridiplantae; phylum Streptophyta; class Magnoliopsida; order Apiales; family Apiaceae; genus Kitagawia; species Kitagawia praeruptora. The sequence goes on along the minus strand of CM075348.1, from coordinate 6,175,349 downwards.
ATATATATATATATATATATATATATATATATATATATATATATATATATATATATATTCTAATTAAAATATTATTTAAACACGGAAATAAAATCCCTCGCCCAGGTCGCTTCGCGTACGCGAGACGCCGAGACATTCGCCCAAATCGCCCTTCGACCGAGCCGACCCGTGACGTGACGTGTCGAGGCGGGTGGCGGCGCGCGCGTGTGTGTGCGCGCGTGGAGCACACAGTAACACCATGCACCATCATACACCTTAGTAGTTGTACACTACCCATGTGTGTGATTCTATATAAAGCCAACAACCCCCTTTATTTATTTCAATGTGGGACAAATACACATTCTCATTTTCAAGCTCTTTCAAGCTACCAATATCAACTCTATTTCTCTATGGATTCCACTAAGAAAATTACTTAGACCCATATATGAAAATTTAAGTCCTCATAACAAGGAACAATTTCCAATTGTTAAAAATCCGGAATTAACATCAAGAACATAAAATACTTATGCTCTAAAAACTCCATTTTCTAACAAAAATATGATAAACAAAACTGAGTTGCAACAATTAACGAAGACGACACAAAATTTTAATGCCATCAAAATATTTAGAATATATCTAACAAAGACACGTTTCGAACCAACTTAATTCATCTCCAAATTGCTAAATTAATAGTAAAAATCATAAATAATGGAAAATTATACATATAGAGGTAAATGTTTAAATAAAAATCACTCCCTATTTTACACATGCCTACTAGTCCTGGTAATCGTTTGATGTTGCGTATTTTCTTGTTTTCGTGTACTTATAGCTAAAACCAAAATTGACCCGAAATCATTTCGTGTACTCATAGCTAAAATTAAACCCAAAACATTTCGTTTCGTGTCAACCTGTTAGAAACCATTTCACCCAAAACCTTAAGGTTTTGGGTGAAATGGTTTCTAACATGGTATCAGAGCTCCGGTGTTTGTGGAGGTCTCAAGTTCGAACCCCACCACCCCCAATATTCTCAATTTAATTTGGCACTAAGGTATTGCTCCAAATATGGGCTCCTAGTGACCACTCTTACCCCATAGTGGGCTGTTACCCCATAGTGGGCTTGCGAGTGAGGGGGAATGTTAAAATATATATGAGTATAAGATCCTTGAAAGGGCCTTCCCCAACACCTTAAGGTTTTTGGTGAAATGGTTTCTAACAGTACACAAAATTTTCCTGTATTTTTTGTTTACACAAAACGATCTGAAATAACACGAAACGATTATATCCGAATACACAAAATATAAACGAAATGCTACTGAATATGTAAAATGAGTGATTAAAAATATACAAAATATTAATGAATACATATATAATATTTATTATGATATATCAAAAAATAAAATATATATATATATATATAACATTTCGTGTTCTTTTGTATACTTTCATGTACCCAAAATGAAAATCCATATCTGACATTAAATATTTCGTATAACTTCGTATTCGTGTACTTTCGTGTTCGTGTATCAAAGATCAAAATCCAAAACCGTATTTTTTGTATCGTTTCGTGTCATGTTCACGTGTCACGTGTTAAATTGTCAGGCCTAATGCCCACCCCTTATATGCATCAGTCATCCCACTCCCACACATCATCCATCCGGGACCCATCCCCAATCCCATTCAAATCCATCCCTATCCCATTCAAACCCATTTCCGATTCGCACCCGTCACACGACACATCATGATATCATCCACCTCTCATTTAGTGATTGACAATAATATATAATGGGTCCTGGTCCTAACAATCGATTGTCATGGATTTATTAACGAACAATCAGTGTTTCAATCATTGGATGAAGTTTTCAACGGGTAGGATTAAAAAAAATCAATCATTCCGCTATAATTTTTTGCGGAACCTTGCTTGTCCGCTATAAATTATCACATAACGGGTGAATGACTCTTAATATGCTCCGCGGTAATTTTCTGTAATGTGGCCAAATTAGGGTTCTGAACATTTCCTCTGAAGCAAATTCGCATCCTGCACATTCAAGGTCATCCACCTATCATCTTCTTCCACTCCTTGATCATCATCATCGTTGATTCCACCACCCATCTGCATAGCCCATGATTTGTCCTGCTAAATCATCATCATCATCATGTACCCAGCAACAAATCCCCTAATCAAGATGAGTATGAACCCTAATCCCCAAATTTTCTTTAAAAAAAACGTTTTAAAACCCTAAATCTAGAGTTATCAGTTACAAATGGTCATATTTAGATTGAATTCGTTGGAATTGCAGTGTTTTGTGGTCGTCCTTGCATATTGCACTTGTAATCGCAGTCGAGGTATGAGGAGGAGAGAAAGAAAATGTATGTAAAATGTTCATTCAGTTTCTCAAAAAATTTTCGGATAGGTTATTACACTTTGCGGAAATTTTTTGAGGAGCCCCTAGCTTCGTGGAAAATATTAGAGTAATTAGCATATTACACCCCTTAACTTTGGGCGCTTTTTCGTTTTAGTCCTACTTTATGTTTTGTAACAGTTTGCACTCCTATGTTCAAATCTCGCTTCGCTTTGCACCCTTTTGACCAACTCCCGTTAGTTTGACCGTTAACGTTAACAAGGATGAGGGTAAATGTGTAATTAGGTACGCCCAACGATTTTAATCAATATATATCATCACAGAACTAACATGAGTTGGTTTATATCTAACTGCACGAAGGTGGAGAGGAGAAGGGAGTGAGAACGGTGGAGAGACCGGTGAAAAGCGATGAACGGAAAACGAAGAGGAGAAGGGAGGGATTGGTTGCGAGTTAGGAGGCACGACGGCTGCCTGTTGGGAGAGATGGGTGGAGATGATGGTTGGCGAAATGGGTGAGATTGAATGAAAGGTGGTTGTTGATGGAGTGTGAAGAACGATGGTGAAGGAGTTTTGTGGGATGGTGTGGGCGGTGGTTTGCAGCGATAATGAAGGTTGCAGACGAGGGTGAATGTGAAGGTGGGTTGGGAGAGAGTCAGGAGATGAGATGTTGGCGGCGGGGGAAGTGAATTGGTGGTGATGATGGGCGAATGGTTGAGGGGTGAAAGAAGGAGGTGAACAGAGGTAACGGGACGGAGGTGAGATGGACGGCGGAAAGGAATTGGTGGGTTGGCCGACGGAGAAAGGCTGTTGAATTGGTGAACCGAGGAGGTGGACGAAGGTAGGAGAGGAGAACGAAGTGGGTTTGTTTGTGAATGGAGAGGGGTTGCAGTATGTCGAGGAGGATGAGAAAGAATGAAGGGTGAACGGAGATGAGGCGAGAGGTGGGTGGCGGAGGTTTTGTGTTGTTGGGGAGGTAAGAGATGAGAGAGATGAGCAGTGGTAGTGTGTGTAATTACATAAATAACCTTGATTGTTAATGTTAACAGTCAACATTAACGAGAGTTGGTCAAAAAGGGTGCAAAGCGAAGCGAAATTTGAACATAGGGATGCAAAATGTTACAAAACATAAAGTAGGACCAAATTGAAAAAGCGCCCAAAGTTAAGGGGTGTAATATGCTAATTACTCAAAATATTAGAGGAACGACCGAAGATAAGGTTATAATCTGGACCATTGAATGATTGATCTAATGGCTGAAATACTGTTTGTTCGTTAATCTGGTGAGGGACTGTTACGACCAACTCAACACGCAAGTGCACGTGATCTCAAGTAATACAGATAGCAAATAAGGTTCGTTCCTACAGGGACTCGTTGTATTGTCTAGCTACTCACTCACCAATGTATGATTGTTTTCCGATGCTAAAACAAATAAGAAGTGGATTGTTATTATCACTAAAATTTATCTAAGAAATTTAACTAATTATCAACTACTTGAACTGAGATTTATGTCGAATTACTTATGCAATTAAAACATGGGAATTTAGTTTCTTTAAACAATCCATCTATAGTCTCCAAATCCCTAGCCTTGTTCATGTGATTTAGTAACACCTGATCGAACACACAAAACTGATATAAGCCAACTTCCGTTAAACAAATACCATCCTAAACAATATCCACAATAAAGATAGAAATCATTTAGTCTCCCAATTATGCCAAGTCTTCATATGTCTATAAAGAATTAAACATAATGGTTGAGGTGCAAGCATTCAATTGATCACATAGTCGTCATAAAACGGTTAGAGTTACGACACTAATTACGAATGATATTATCACGCATAAACCTACGCTAACATGGCAAGTTCTAAACTCTTATTTCCACTTTCGCTTCAACAAGAATTAACACACAATTACAGGAGTTAGCTACTCTCCTATAACGAATTAAATCAACCATGATAGGATATCACATCAATCACACTAAAGGCATCGAGAAAATTCAACACATAGAATTCATGAATAAGTCCACTAAACCCCCATGACAACGAATTAGTTCATGATCGAACTAATCATCATCATGGGTTCCAATGAAAACATGACTCTAAAATAAACAAGTAAATAAAATAGAGAAGAAGAATAAGGTTTAGAATTAATTCCCACAATCGAAGAATACAAAGGTTCAAGAATAGCTTGGAGGAATTTCTTCTCCCCTTTTCTCCTCTTGCAAACCCTAGCTTAATAATATACGTACGTATGTATATGTCTCTCCCCTAATTACAAGGGTTGGATGATGATATATAAAACACGTTTCCTACCTTTTGCCCAATAATAAAAAATACCTAAAAAACAACTAGGAAACGATTTTAATGTCAAAAAACACTTAAAATACAATTTCAGATCAAATAAGGGCAAAACTGGAAAATCAGCACGTCCCCGAGCACTTTGCTCAAGAACTGGCGCACTTTGCTCGGCCAAAATCTGGTCATTCCCGAGCACTTTGCTCAAATCTGGCGCACTTTGCTCGGGCAAATTCTGGTCCCGTTCTTTTTCTCCTTCGTTTTTGCTCCGTTTGCTCCCGTTCTTTTTGCATTCTCTTCCGTTTTCAATCCTCTATGCTTGGAATCCTCATGGTGAACCATAACAAGACTCCATTCTATATTATTAAGCCCGAATCCAACTCCAAAAGTGACGGAAACAACGATCTTAATCAACATTATTCCAACCCTGCACAATTAAACAAAACACATCAAAACTACCACAATCTTGAGGTCAAAACAATCAATTTAAGCCAACTTAGAATGTTCCAAGTGGATATCAAATCCACTTATCACACCCCCAAACTTAAACTGATGCTTGTCCTCAAGCATATACAATTACAACTAACTAACTAATTAGTACCACTTCCGTAGGTGATCACGGTTGCATTTGGCATATGCAACAAGCCCTTTAAACCCCTAGGCAGCCCTAGTGGACGAGTAAGGTCTCGTGAGGGCCTATAGTGAATGTACCCACAAAATCCATCTAATAATGCAACTAACAATGCAACTAACTATATGAATGCAACTATATGAAAATGCAACAATCCCCTTTAAACTGACCAAAACCAACTAGCAACCATCTGCCTCAAAGAATGCAACTAAATCCGAATAGAGCTCGACTAAGCCCCCGTATACTAACAATACATGAACAGAAACGTGTGTGTGTGCAATGCTCATCAGAAATGCTCCCAACACTAGGTCAAAAATCATACCTATCCTTCGCCAAGACAATCACAGGTTTATAAACAGAATAGACTGTAGACACTTCATAACCTAGGAACACCACCATCCTTATTCAAGTTAACCAAGAATTCATGCTTTATTACTACGACACTAAATACTATAAATATTATATACACTACGCATGCTTATTTAACCGTGCAATGAGTGAGACCCCAAAAGGCTTATACAATAATACCCATGTAGCGAGTGTTAGGTCAGCAGGATCCCAGACTATAAAAGCCTTAGGTCACTAGGACTAAGTCCCCTCAAACTTAATAACTCGAGTATTAAAGAGCTCACTCTGGTTAATTTTGCATTTAAACTATTTACATGACTCTTTTTTTTTCTTTTTTTTTCATTTTTTTTTCATTTTTTTTTTCATTTTTTTCATGTATGCAATCTGGAACGAGAATTCTCAATTCCAACCCTAGACTACTCATATAAAAATGAGCCGGCTACTAGCCATTTGACGCCTAGCCATTATTGACCAAAATTAACACTAGCATGAAATCCTTGGTGTCCCCCAAACTTAGACTTTATTGCTCCTACGCCATCAAGGGAATAACGAAAATTCTAATTATAATCAAGTGATTAAGTCTCAAACATCCAAACAGGCATGACCCTAACCTAGCCCAAAAGCACCTAATGAGACTAGTGAAAAGATTCTGTTTCCGTAACATGCAAGTCAATTCCATGGAAACTATAAATCAACCCTCTATTCATCATTACCACACCCAATTAGACATCTATCTACCAATCAGAATTAGCTCGTTCTAAGGGATCATGAAAAATGCATGCTATGCAATGCAAATGCAACTATATGAACATAAATATCACAATAAACAGAATGTCCTATATGGCATCCATAAAAACAAAACAAAAACGCTCTACACTAACATGCAATTATGCTCCTAACATGACATGCAACACATCTATTATACAACTAATACAAATGCACCTTTAATCCCCACCCCCAAACTTAAAAATTGCAATGTCCACATTGAAGGTAAGAATCAAAAGAGTGCAAGGCATACCTACTCGTCCTCGCTTCCGTCACCTTCCTCATCCTCATCCGATGGACGGCTACTACTACTACTACCTACCAATTTTTGTCTTTTGGGAGCCATAACAACAAGAACAACAATCCACACACCACAAAATCCACCAAATTCGAATTTCACACAAACCCCCAATTCAAGAACACAACCAAACCCTAATTGACAAGAACACAATTCGTAGCAATTACCATGATGAGATTAGAACAATACCATACGAATTGAAGAGGTGTCCTTGCAAGAATAAGCCTCCAAAAATTTGAATATATCCTCCCCTTGAGCTTGGAATTGATGGATGGGTATAATTTGTGAATGAGAAGTGTAAGAATTTGGTGGATGGGTATACTCACTCACCAATGTATGATTGTTTTCCGATGCTAAAACAAATAAGAAGTGGATTGTTATTATCACTAAAATTTATCTAAGAAATTTAACTAATTATCAACTACTTGAACTGAGATTTATGTCGAATTACTTATGCAATTAAAACATGGGAATTTAGTTTCTTTAAACAATCCATCTATAGTCTCCAAATCCCTAGCCTTGTTCATGTGATTTAGTAACACCTGATCGAACACACAAAACTGATATAAGCCAACTTCCGTTAAACAAATACCATCCTAAACAATATCCACAATAAAGATAGAAATCATTTAGTCTCCCAATTATGCCAAGTCTTCATATGTCTATAAAGAATTAAACATAATGGTTGAGGTGCAAGCATTCAATTGATCACATAGTCGTCATAAAACGGTTAGAGTTACGACACTAATTACGAATGATATTATCACGCATAAACCTACGCTAACATGGCAAGTTCTAAACTCTTATTTCCACTTTCGCTTCAACAAGAATTAACACACAATTACAGGAGTTAGCTACTCTCCTATAACGAATTAAATCAACCATGATAGGATATCACATCAATCACACTAAAGGCATCGAGAAAATTCAACACATAGAATTCATGAATAAGTCCACTAAACCCCCATGACAACGAATTAGTTCATGATCGAACTAATCATCATCATGGGTTCCAATGAAAACATGACTCTAAAATAAACAAGTAAATAAAATAGAGAAGAAGAATAAGGTTTAGAATTAATTCCCACAATCGAAGAATACAAAGGTTCAAGAATAGCTTGGAGGAATTTCTTCTCCCCTTTTCTCCTCTTGCAAACCCTAGCTTAATAATATACGTACGTATGTATATGTCTCTCCCCTAATTACAAGGGTTGGATGATGATATATAAAACACGTTTCCTACCTTTTGCCCAATAATAAAAAATACCTAAAAAACAACTAGGAAACGATTTTAATGTCAAAAAACACTTAAAATACAATTTCAGATCAAATAAGGGCAAAACTGGAAAATCAGCACGTCCCCGAGCACTTTGCTCAAGAACTGGCGCACTTTGCTCGGCCAAAATCTGGTCATTCCCGAGCACTTTGCTCAAATCTGGCGCACTTTGCTCGGGCAAATTCTGGTCCCGTTCTTTTTCTCCTTCGTTTTTGCTCCGTTTGCTCCCGTTCTTTTTGCATTCTCTTCCGTTTTCAATCCTCTATGCTTGGAATCCTCATGGTGAACCATAACAAGACTCCATTCTATATTATTAAGCCCGAATCCAACTCCAAAAGTGACGGAAACAACGATCTTAATCAACATTATTCCAACCCTGCACAATTAAACAAAACACATCAAAACTACCACAATCTTGAGGTCAAAACAATCAATTTAAGCCAACTTAGAATGTTCCAAGTGGATATCAAATCCACTTATCAGGGACCAGGACCCTATATAATTTATGATCAATAATGTGTAATTTAGTGAAAGTCAATATCTATATATTTGTACAGTATCTATTACCCCATCGTTTAGTGATCGCTTATAATTTAGTGATTAGTAAATGTAATTTAGTAATCGTCACCAAATTGTTAATATATAAATTATTTTATATTTGATGATTGTTAATATGTAATTTAATTTAATAATTATGATTACTTTCGATTTCATTATTATTTTTAAATCTTGTTTATTTAAATTCAAATAACTTATTAGAGATGTGCAAATTATAAAAAAGTGAGAATCAAAAATATTACTAATGGTACACATAAAAATCGGATCATGTCGAATTTATATTGGATTTTCAAAAATCAGGAAATTTTGAAAATTTTTAAAATTGGGTCACGCTAGATTTTTTCTTAAATATCTAGGTCTGTTTAATAATTTTCATATTAAATTTTAAATTATTTTTAACAAAATTTTTCAATTTATCAACATATGAATTATAAGTTAAGATACTATTCGAACCCTCCACCATCTCGTAAATCGATTGATAAAAGCAAAAAGATGAACAAGATGAGGTTTAGTTTGAGATCAAACATTCGATGCTTCAAATCTGTAAGACCTATGCACAAAACTCCAACATCATCATCAGGTATTTTTCTTACACCATTTCTTCATTCACATTCTCTTCACACTAACCCTGATATTCCCAAGAAACCCTTTATTCCTTCTTTATCAAACCCCAATGCTGACCTGAAACAATTACTTTATGAGAAATCAAAGGTTGGTTTCCATAAGCTCGACGATGCTCTTAATGTGTTCGATAAAATGCTCAAGATGAAACCTCGGCTTCCTGTTTTGCAATTCAATCAACTCTTAGCGGCTCTTGTTCGAATGAAGGACTACTCGGTTGCCATTTCTCTGTTTAGAGATATGTGCGCTTTCACCATTCCAATTGATATATTCACTTTTACTACTGTCATCAACTGTTGCTGTCACTTGAATAGACTTGATTGTGCTTTTTCGTTGCTAGGCGGAATCATTAAACGTGGTTTTGTTCCGGATGTGGTGACCTACACCACTCTCATCAAGGGGCTTCTATCTCAAGACAGGCCTGTCGAGGCTGAACTTTTGTTTAAGAAGCTTCTTAAATTCAATGAGGTTCGGCCCGATGTAGTTACCTATAGCATTATCATTGATGGTCTCTGCAAAACTTCAAATACTTCCATGGCTGTTCAGTTGTTTAGAAATATGAAGAAGAAAGGTTGTAAACCCGATGTAGTGACTTATAACACCATTATTGACAGTTTATGCAAAGACCGACATGTCGACCATGCTATGAATCTTCTTTCTGAAATGAGCCACAAAGGCATTTCACCCAATGTTGTAACCTATAATTCATTAATTCAAGGTCTCTGCATTTTAAGTCGATGGGAAGATACTATTCGATTGCTAGGAGATATGAATACCAGGGATGTGACTCCAGATGCACATACTTTTAATATATTGATTGATGCATGTGGAAAAGAAGGAAAGGTTAAAGATGCCGCATCTATGATGGAATTAATGATTCAAAGAGACCAATATCCCAATGTAGTCACATACAATTCACTGATGGATGGATATTGCTTGCATGGAGAAATTGAAGAAGCATTAGAGGTGCTCAAAACCATGAAGGGAAAGGGTGTGTTGCCTAATCCTCGTACTTACAACATTTTGATAAATGGTTATTGTAAAAAGATGGAACTAGACAGAGCAATTGATCTCCTTAAACAGATGTCCCTTGAAGGTTTGGCACCAACAATTGTAACTTTCAATACTATTTTGCAAGGTTTCTTTCAGACCGGTAGACTTGTTGAAGCACGAAAGTTTCTTCGGGAGAGGATGCTAAACGAAGGTGTTAAACTAGATATTGTGACATGTCGTATTATATTGCATGGTCTATGCGAGAACCATCTTGTTGGTGAAGCACTCTCGTTCTTTCGCACAATGGAATGTGTTGGTATGCTTCCAGATATACATATTTACACTATTCTGATTGATGGATTGAGCAAAGATGGACATCTAGAAAAGGCAAGAAGTCTTTTCGATAGCCTACCGTCGAAAGGTTTGCGACCTAGTACCAGGACATATACAGTCATGATCGGAGCATTTTGTCGTGAAGGGTTACTCGACGAAGCCAATGAACTATTTGCGCAAATGAGAGACAGTAATTGCTTGCCAGACGATGCTACCTACAACACACTTATCCGTGGCAGTTTTCACAACAAGAAATACAATGAAGCAAGTATACTCATGGATGAGATGTATGCTCGCGGCTTCTCAGCAGATGCATCTACCACATCCTTGTTACTGGCCTTACTTGAATCAAAAGAACAAGATCCTGCTCTTCTTGCTTTGCGTAAGAAATACTTGACATAGTTACCTGGTATAATTCCAATCCGGGCTCTGATAAGCTTGATAATCTCTCTTCTTTAGTTTCGGTTAAACCTCTGTTTCCTGTTATGATATTTAATTGAATGTTCCTGTATGAATTTTCATCAACTACTAGCCCAATTGCTATACGTCTAACATTCTAATGGATGCATATTACAATAAAAGAGAAAATTAGACATAAGTATTGATCGTCACAGAGATATTGCAAAGGTTCAGCATTTTGTTACATGGACTTTGTCAGCCGCGTAAATACATAAAGTACACTTTTTTTTTATGAAATTGTAAGATCAAGGCAACAATACTGCAACATACACTATCCTGTTAGATTGTATTTGCAAGAACTAAATATTGATAAAGCACTGTCTTCGTTTTGATGCATTCTAATTATTAATTCTTGCAAATTCCTTTGTTTCTAATTGTATTGCTTACAATATCCTTATCTGTATATGTATTCAATATAAGACTTTTAAAAGCATGTGTACTTATAGACAACATTTTTGTTTGTGGCTTCTAAGGAGATGCATTCACAAGGTACATAGTATTACACATTTCGATGAGTACGCAAACTGTTATACTTCCTAAATTGAATACATATACGAATGTGATTTTTAGATGTTCTAAATTATTGCTATGATCCTGACGTTCATGCATTCAAGAGGTAATTGCAGACTCTGCTCCCCATTCCGAGGCGATGGGATCTGACAATGGCCTTCCTTTGTCGGGCATGAACCACTCGTTTCCTTGAGTCGGTTCCAAATTATTAGATCATTTATATTTTTATATTTATATACTTGTCTTCTGCTACATTCCCTGTTATTTGGGAGACTGATGTGTATTATGATCTTTGTTAATGCTGGCAACTAATGTTCCGAATTTTTGTTTTGGTACTATGGTAGTTGTGATAATCTTTATCATGATAGCCTCAATATCTAATAGAAAAGCTTCAAGAGAAGGGAGAAATTATTACCCAGTATTCTGTTCACAGATTAAATAGGCAAAAATAGGCTATACTTTATGGCCAACATGGTCTTCCTTTCACCATTGTTTTTCCCTGGTGATTCTAAAGATTGTTCATGCAATAATGTTGTACCAAACCATGCAGGAGTTCAGGAGGTCCATCATTTGTATATATCTATAGACCTAAAATTTCCTTCCATCTGAAGCTGATGAAGCAATTTAAAAACTAGAAACATATGCGTTCTGGTTGAATTTATGCAATTTAAAAGTTCTATATTTTGACATGTAGCTCTGGTCACGAACCTAGACAGTTGGTCAGTCTTCTGGTAAATTTGGATAACTAGTCATAATTGCTAGAGTAATTCCTTTACAATATGTTGTTTTTACTATCTCTGTGGTCAAGTATATTTGATGCAGAAGCTGGGATGGGGTTGAGTGCATCCTTCATGAAGCTTGTATCGTGGTATGACAATGATGGGGTTACAGGTACAGTCACTATCATCTAACTTTCAAATTCGTTTACTTTTCTATCTCTCTTTGATGTGAGTGCTTGTGACAATATTTTGGTATCTTTCTTTCAGCAACCGAGTTCTGGACCTGATCGAACACATGGCATAGGTAGCAACGACCCACTAACTTTGATGTGAAGCCTATGCTGCAATTTTTGCTCTATAATAACTAGTTTGTCGAACATAGAAATCAGAAATATGGAGGTAATTTTTGCTGTTAAGTTGACCTTTGTTGTTATCCTTTATAAGATTAGACACGAAATGCTGGAGCTTTCTGTTAAAGTGTATCAGTAAGACAGTAACATGTATCGGTGTTATTTTGATGGCATGATTGTGCAGTCTTCTGGCTGTTGTTTTTCAGCTCTCTGTTTCTTAATAAGAACCATGTTGGAATATTTGCATGGTGCAGAAATGGGTTTATCATATTGTCATGACCATCATAATTCTTTTTTCGTCGAATGTTTTTAACGAATTTGCCTTCTAATTTCGTTAATGTATGCATTTTTTAACTTATAACGAACCGCGTCAGATTTATCTGCTCTTTAAACTAGTCAGTGCCCTTTGTGGTTGGCATGAGTGTGGTAAGTTGTCACATATTAGCAACTTTTTGTTGCAAAATTATGGCAACTAGCCAACTATATATGGGGGCATATAAAATACGATGGGGCATGAAATTAGTGAAGCTAACCATAAACAAATCTAAAAGAAAGCAACCATTCCATTACTTAAGGCGGATTTTTTTTTTTTAATTTGAAAACCAGACACTGGTTACCATTATCTTTGAGAGTGTAGTTATAAGGCATGCAATACTTGGGAAGATTAGTCAGAAGTTCATAGGCCCATAATTAACCAAGAAAGAAACACAATTCATGAGAACAGTTGCCCAGAGATTACATTTTGGCCAACAGCTAGATAAGAGAAAGATGTAAACATAGTAGAAGTTTTCAGATAGCCAATCGTTTAACAACTCAAACAAGCTCTTCTTCTCACTTGAGAATAATCCATTACTGATAAGTCCAACTCATCTAGATAGTGTTTCAGGCTCCAAAGCTGGTGATGACTTAACTAAATAATTTTCTCGCTTAGTGCTGTCTTCACCTTGTTTAATGGTAGCGCTAGTAGCACTAGTAGCACTAGTAGTCTAGTATTCATTTTGCCATTATCTTTCGCTGGACTTGTATTTCCTTCGACCCAAAGGTGACTCTGTCATAAAATCATATTAAAGGTAGGAGGTAAAATGCTTTATAAGATCTTAACCACATATCTTGAATAATTGCATGCTTGCAATGTTATACAGAAAAATTAACATATATCTGCAATTAAATTTTTACAAACTAACGTTTGGATATACAGAAAATTGAAGTGGCTGAAGTGGTGGAAGTGGACTCTGGTTTTATTGTGAGAAAGTTAAATGAACCATGCTTGCTCGTGACAATATAGCATGGAGAATAACGTCGAGGTCATTTATTCAGATTGTTCAAACTTACATTTCTGTTAAAATTGAAAAAAATAGTAGGATGCAATATTAACTCTTGTAAATGTTTGCTTTGTGATCTAATCGTGATAAATCTTTGTAATTGTTAATTTCCTGCAGTTATTACTAGCTCTAGAAAGGATTGAACAACAAGATGAAGAACTTGCATGTGAGGCATATGACTTTTAGTAGTTCTTAATTTTTGTAATACCTAATGTAGGCGCTCATCTTGTTTCCTTTCGATTTCTGCAGAAGTTACTCTCCGGGAACAAATTTGTTTTTTTGGTGGCCTTCGCGTTTATGATCAGCACAGAGGCGTGAGGCTGGAAATCAATAATATGTCATATGAGGTTAGTTATTTTACTATGAGCATCACTCGCAAATGATCTGTATTGAAATACTTGTCAATTTGTCTGTTTCTCCTAATACTTTTATTAATGCTTACGTAAATGTTGAATAGTCAAAATAACTTGTCATGGTGAAATGTGACTGAATTCGATTCTTTGCTTATTCATACAGGAAAGATAGCAATAACAAGAGAAGAAGAACAGCAGCAATCAATCGTCCGAGAGCAGTCCAACCTTCGGGTAAGTTGTATTAGCTCTAGAGGAGAAGATTGGTAATGTAAGCACTGCTCTATCCGTAGATGCAAAACTGATAACTGTGACAATGAGTACGTATAGCCTGTATCTCAGATGAAGAGGAAGCAACAAGCACCATCAAGGGAGAAGATACAAAGTGCAGTATTTGTCAGGTCAATTGCCTACATAACGAATATCAATCTTGAATCATTTTATAGGTAGTTTCAACAGTGTACTGGTCAGGTTTGGAAACCCCTGTCCTAGTAAATTGTAATGTTGATCTATAATTTTTATTATAAATGAATGTACTAATGCAAGGTGGGTTCATTTTTCTAATTGGCCTCATTTCAAAATATTTGTTTGATTGTAAGACCAAATTTCTTATTATCTTCACATGTGCTTTCTGTAGAAATTCAAGTTGTTCCGACAACTGTTTAGGGAAAGCAAATCATCCAGGTTGATCTTTTCTTTGAACCACAAGCCATACTCTTGTGGTCTGAATATTATATAACACTAAATCTGGAATCTCTTCTGTCTAGTCCAGATAGTATGACTCACCTCATTTTCCCTGTGAGGATATCGTATAATTAGTGCAGTAAGGATAATGATGCCGATGTACTTCAGTTGAACTCGCAAATTTATGTTGAAGAGTTATTACTAGTATTCATTTTCTGATTACTTAAGTTTCAACAGAACTCACGCTGTATCACATAACAAATTATCTGAATGAACATATACACTTGTATGAAATGTGGTGAAGGAGCAAGGATCTTCATGATTGTGGAAATGCTTTTAAGTTTCTGACTAGCGTAGAATCTTCAACTTCTGAGCCTCGCTACAGATCTGATCCCATGTTTGTTTTTTCAGGAGTATGTGACTGGAGAGGAAGTCGGGGGAATTGGCCGTGTACACGGATATCATATGGAATGCGTAAAACAGTGGTTGCAATTGAAGAACTGATGTCCAATATGCAAGGCTTCAGTAGAGCCCCGAGAGATATCGTAGCTCTCCTTTTTAATGAGAATTTAAACCAAGTGTTGTTGGGACGAGTAAATATGCTTTCTTCTGTACATATAATCTGTCAGGTCACTTTTTATTTCATTATAATTCACTCATGTATATTACATAACCAACCCAGGCTTTAAGCTTTGTGGATAAATAACAATTATACTACGTGCTTCATTATACAGATTTTGGATGTTCTGGCCATTCTCTCTGTCATTGATTTTGCAGTTTCGGTTTCTAAAAATTTTATCTGAGTATAGCTATAAGAAAAACACAGTTTCGTGAATTTCAGCGTTTTAGGCTAAACATGGTGAATGTTTACGCAAGAAACTGTGGATAGATACTATATTTTGGTTTTTGAGCACAGTGATATTACATTTATTTGTTAAACACATGGTGGATGCATAAACATCAAGTTTACTTCATGTAATCTTCAATATCCTCCCAATTCTGTGAACCGAATGAACTCATCAATTAGCGTAAATGTAAAAATTCCGGCAGGGATAAGTCCTCGAAGGGCTTCTTTTTTACTCACGGAGAACTGCATAAGTTTCATTAGGCTGTTTGATTGCTTGTCCAGCATCAGAGTAGTTAACATAAGGCTCTATATATATGCCCTATTACACTTCTTCAACCGTTGTTCACGTATACCATTCTTTGGTTTTATGAGATTATTCTTCCCATAATATTTAACATTAAGGCTCTAAATTTAAACTATACATGGTTTGGACCAAACTTCAATCACTTATTCGTATTTTTTCATGATCTTAATAATTCCTAGAGAGGCGAGGAAGTGATCAAAAATAGTTTACAGTGTTTAAAATTATTATAAACATCAAGTTCAAACCGCACTTAAATGATGGTAAATATAATACACAATGCCCTAAATCCACCACCACAATGTAAGGTTTTATCAGCATTAGGGCCCTAAATTTCATAAATGATGCCCTAAATCTCATTTTTACCTGCAAAACTTCAGGATACATGCTGGAAAACTTCACAATTAATTAGGAGTAATTGTGAGGTTTTGAAATGCTTTTTTTTTTCTTTATCTTGAAAACTACGAAAGCATAATGTAATTCATGCAATGCATTACATTTATGCCTCTGGAGCGTGATCAAAACCACCACTATCACCTTGCGTAGTATGTGAAATGAAGGTCCATAGTGGAAAGGAGTACTAGTTTGCGTTACTTGAAGGGGAGTGTTCAGATAAGTGCTTTGGAGTGAGTTTATACACGAGTTAGGCTACTTTTGTATATATTGGTGAACGAAGGTGCTAGACTTGACTATCAACAAGTCCAGCACAAGAGTGAGCTTATATGAGAGTTAGGCTTCTCGGTTATGTAATGGTTAAAGAAAGCGCAAGATTTCATTATCCACAAGTCCAGCACAAGAGTGTGGAGGAATGGCTATAGAATGTACATAACCAAATGCCACATACCTGGAGTGACATGCTGTCCAGCCTAGGGCTGCACAACTTTCCGGTCTGGACCGGTAAATTAGTCCGGACCGGACCGAATATAACCGTTCCGGTCCCCGGTCCATAAAATCAAAAAAAATCAGATATTCGGTACGGTCCGGTCCAAACCCTGAAAACACCTGGTCCGGATTGGATCGGACCGGATTTTATGTATATAGTTAATTTTACACTATTTTATTTTTTAAATTATATAGTTTAATGATTAAATATTAACACATAACATATTTTAGTGATCCAAATTGGTAAATAATAAATTTATGAAATAGTATACATAAACATTGTAATATAAATGATTAAATTTCATATTTCATACTATATATAATTTATAATTACGTTTACAAATTAATGTTACTTTACAAATAATATGACATTTACTTATTTTTAAATTTAAATTAACTTACCAAGTAATTTAAATATCAACAAAGAATGACCGGTTCGGTCCCAAGACCGGTTATAACCGATCCGGTCGCCGGTCCATGAATTCAATAAAATCCGGTCTTCGGTCCGGTCCGGTCGATTCGGTCCGGTCCGGTCCGGTTTTGGACCTTTGTGCAGCCCTCCAGCCACATAAGTATGCTGAATAACATGTCAGCAGGGCAAAAGGTCACTTTGCCTACTGTACAATTTAAAATTTTCCACTTTGCCTACTGTACTAATGGGGTGGTCATTGTACTTTCCTTTTTTTCCATTTAACCCATCGCCGTCAGTCAAAAATTCTATCCGTTAGTTTGACTGTTAAAATGATGACTGGGACGCACTGTCATCTTGCCACATACACGCCACATCAGCACAACCCTAATTTTCTTTATAAAAAATTCATTATAAATTATTAAAACTTCAAAAAAAATCATAAAAATTCATAAAAATGAACGAACAGAGATGTGTGCGTGAGTGTGTATCATTGTGGGTGTTAGCTGCTGGGTGTGGGTTCGAAACTTGTGTCATACGAGGTGTGTTTTACAGAAGCGGAGGAATGAAGGAGAGAACGGAGAGGAGACAAAAGGAGGCTGCGATGTTGTTGGTGAATTGTTGTGGTTTTGGTGAAAACAGGGGAGAGTGAACAGCGGTGCTGGTGGGTTAAAACGGAGCTTGCGAAGGGGCAGGAGGTATGGTCGGAGTTGAAGGACTGTGGTGTTGAGCACAGTGACGGTTGACGGTGAACGGAGAACGGAGAGGTGCTGGGTTTTGCAGCGGTGAAAGTGATGCAGAGGTGGTGTTGGGGGCTGTGTTGATGGAGTACGGTGGTGGAGTTTGAACAATCAGTGGTGGATGTGGATGGACTGGAGAGATACGGGTTGTTGATTGAAGAGCAGGGAAGGTGGGTTGGTAGTGAAGGGGAATTGACGAGGTGGAATGGTTTGAAGGAAAGAGAAGGTGAGAGGGGAAGGTAGTTGATGGGGTGAGATAAGGGAGATGGTGGTCGGGTGGAATGGTGTTGAACGGTGGTGAGATGGAGTATTGTTTGCAGGTGCGGTGAAGGTTCGATGGTGGAGGAACAAGGTGTTAGCTGTTGGGCGTTAGGAAATGGGTGGAGTTGGTGGATGGTGATGTGGGTTAGTGGGCAGAGAAGGAATGAGGGGTTGGAATGATGTGGTGGCGAGGTGGAGGTGAATGGAGGAGATGGGAGGCGAACGGAGTTGTAGACGGCGACGGTAGGAAATGGTGGTGAAAGGAGAGGGCAGTGGTAGATGGTGATGGGTGAGTTTGAATTAAAGGGGATAAAAGAAATAAAAATATTTGGGGTTTTATTTGGGATTTTTTTGCAGGTGATGTGGCCAACGTGGATAGGTGATGTGTATGCCAACTCAGCAGTCCGTTAGTCAAACTGACGTTTTTCTTTTTAACAGACGGCGATGGGTTAAATGGAAAAAAAAAAAAAATTACAATGACCACCTCATTAGTACAGTAGGCAAAATGGAAAATTTTAAATTGTACAGTAGGCAAAGTGACCTTTTGCCCCATGTCAGCATGTATGCAAAAGTATGTTCAGACAATGGTTGATCAGCTCAGAAAGTGAGGAGTATCTTTCGATTTTGTGGTGACAATAAAAAATATAGACAATGCCTTATCTTTTATTGGGAGTACAACATGACATTTTATTGTAATTGTGAGGTTTTGAAATGCTTTTTTTTTCTTTACTTGAAAACTACGAAAGCATCATGTAATTCATGCAGTGCATTACATTACATTTATGCCTCTGGAGCGTGATCAAAACCACCACTATCACCTTGCGTAGTATGTGAAATGAAGGTCCAGAGTGGAAAGGAGTACTAGTTTGCGTTACTTGAAGGGGAGTGTTCAGATAAGTGCTTTGGAGTGAGTTTATACACGAGTTAGGCTACTTTTGTATATATTGGTGAAAGAAGGTGCTAGACTTGACTATCAACAAGTCCAGCACGTAAGTATGCTGAATAACATGTCAGCATGTATGCAAAAGTATGTTTAGACAATGGTTGATCAGCTAAGAAAGTGAGGAGTACCTTTCGATTTTGTGGTGACAATAAAAAATATAGACAATGCCTTATCTTTTATTGGGAGTACAACATGACATTTTAATAATACATGTGTACTGAATGCACCTCTTTTTGTTTGATGAAACGGGGGCAACATGAACCCTATTCCCAGAATATGTCAACTGAGACTTGTTAACTAGCACTTTCTATGGTCCCAACTTCACAAAGATACAGAGCACAAATCTTTGCACATATTTTCTGCATGCTTTCCGGAAAAAACACCATTTTAAGTAGCATTTTTGAACCCATCAGAACCAAAGATGAACTAGCATTTTCTGCATGCTTTCCGGAAATTAATATATAGAAATAGATGTGCATTGATATTGTAAACAATTTTAGTAAAGTAAGTAATTGGCTGCGTAGCCATACTGGGTATTTGAACTATGAAGAGAGCCCTCTGCCTCTTCTATTGACAGGAACACGTGATAATTTATTTAATCTTCTATAAAGTTTTACCTAATGCAAGTAGAAGTAAACACTTTATTTTCAAGTTAAGGTGGAAGCATGGAACACTTTCAATATCATGATGCGCGTAATATATATGCATATCGTGACATGATTTTATAATTTGACAGGATAAAAATTCATACCTGTTGGCTGAAATTAAAATACAAATCAACAAAAGAAGAATGTTGTTTGTGTGCTTATACAACATCTAAGTAAGGAAGCATGCTTCTTCAAACTACAGCAAGAAATCCAGGGTAAATTTGAAATGGTGGTGGCAAATGTATCTGCTGAGAAGTCAAGGCAAAGCAAGTCATCTACGTGAACTACAAATTTTAAAATTTAACAATTGTGAATAATTCTTATTGGTAATTACTTTCGAAGTAAATATGGCAAGAACTTACGCAAAGAAGTAACTATAGCAAGAACTTACGCAAAACAATTGAATGTGCTGAGAGCAAGTCCAATGCTAAATGTAAAATGGCTATAACCATTGCTATAATATGACACTAAAAAGCACTCTCGTTCTTTCACACAATGGAATGTGCTGGTATGCTACTTACACTATTCTGATTGACTGATTGAACAAAGATGGACATCTAGAGAAAGCAAGAAGTCTTTTGGATAGCCTACCGCCGAAAGGTTTGCGACCTAATATCAGGACATATACAATCATGATTGGAGCATTTTGTCGTGAAGGGTTACTCGACGAAGCCAATGAACTATTTGCGCAAATGAGAGACAGTAATTGCTTGCCTAACGAATAACGATGCTACCTACAACACACTTATCCGCGGCCGTTTTCACAACAAAAAGTACAATGAAGCAAGTATATATACTCATGGATGAGATGTATGCTCGCGGCTTCTCAACAGATGCATCTACCACATCCTTGTTACTGGCCTTACTTGAATCAAAAGAACAAGATCCTGCTCTTCTTGCTTTACGTAAGAAATACTGGACATAGTTACCTGGAATAATTCCAATCCGGGCTGTGATAAGCTCGATAATCTCTTCTTTTGTTTCGGTTAAAATCTCTAACTGATACCTCTGTTTCCTGTTATGATATTTAATTGAATGTTCCTGTATGAATTTTCATCAACTACTAGCCCAATTTCTATTTATATAACATTCTAATGGATGCATATTACAATAAAAGAGAAAATTAGACATAAGTATTGATCGTCACAAAGATATTGCAAAGGTTCAACATTTTGTTACATGGACTATGTCAGCCGCGTAAATACATAAACTACACCTTTTTTTTGAATAAGATGTAAGATCAAGGCAACAATACTGCAACATACACTATCCTGTTAGATTGTATTTGCAAGAACTAAATATTGATAAAGCATTGTCTTCGTTTTGATGCGTTCTAATGCTTTATCCTTGCAAATTCCTTAGTTTCTAACTGTATTGCTTACAATATCATTATCTGTATATGTATTCAATTTTCAATATGAGACTTATAAAAGCATGTCTACTTATGGACAACATTTTTGGTTGTGGTTTCTGAGGAGATGCATTCACAAGGTCCATGATATTACACATTGAATTTCCATGAGTACGCAAACTGTTATACTTCCTAAATTGAATACATATACGAATGTGATTCTTAGATGTTCTAAATCCCTTGCTATACTGCAGACGTTCATGCATTCAAGAGGTAATTGCAGACTCTGCTCCCCATTCCGAGGCGACAAGATCTGACAATGGTCTTCCTTTGTCGGGCATGAACCACTCGTTTCCCTGAGTCGATTCCAAATTTGATATGAAGCCTATGCTGCAATTTTTGCTCTATAATATCTAGTTTGTCGAACATAGAAATCAGAAATATAGAGGTCATTTTTGCTGTTGAGTTGACCTTTGTTGTTATCCTTTATAAGATTAGACACAAAATGCTGGAGCTTTCTGTTAAAGTGTATTAGGAAGACAGTAACATGTATCGGTGTTATTTTGATGGCATGATTGTGCAGTCTTCTGGCGGTTGTTTTTCAGCTCTCTATTTCTTAATAAGAACCATGTTGGAATATTTGCATGGTGCAGAAATGGGTTTATCATAATGTCATGACCATCATAATTCTTTTTTCGTCGAATGTTTTTAACGAATGTGCCTTCTAATTTCGATAATGTATGCATTTTTCAACTTATAAGGAACCGCATCAGATTTATCTGCTCTTTAAACTGGTCAGTGCCCTTAGTGGTTGGCATGAGTGTGGTAAATTGTCACATATTAGCAACTTTTTGTTGCAAAATTTAATGGCAACTATATATGGGGACATATAAAATACGATGGGGCTTGAAATTAGTGAAGCTAATAGATGATTTAATTTGTAACGTCCTTGTGACTCATTTGGATTTAAAAAAAAATGAAATTATAGTGATGCTAACCATAAACAAATCTGAAAGAAAGCAACCATTCCATTACTTAAGTAGCAGCAAAGCCGAAAGTAATGAATTATTGCCGTTGATTACGGACAGGGAAATAGTATAAAATAAAACTCTTGTTTTGGCATCAAGTCACCCAAATGTGAAAGTATTAATTATTAATACATGATTAGTAGACTTAATTACTAATAGACTAGCATTCCCATAAGACTGAGCTAGGATCCTCTGTCCCCTTCTTCCGTGTCTCCTCCGTGTCCCCTTGTTTTTTTAATACAAAATGAATGTTCCTGCGGGACCCATTTTAAATAAAAAAATATTTTTATTTAAAATGGGCCCCGCAGGGACACTCATTTTGTATTAAAAAAGCAAGGGGACACGGAGGAGACAGGGAGGAAGGGGACAGAGGATCCTGACCCCATAAGACTTAAGAGATAGGACCAGTCTCCTAATTTTGTCCTAATCACAAAGCTTAAGATCTCAATCTCATACTTGACCTGATTAGCAAGTGTTTTTTTTCATTCATTACTTCATATATATAATACGATACTGAATAAGGTGGTGCAGTTTAGTCTAAAAAGACGTCCGTGTGTACTAATACAAGAGGTGTCGGCTTGTTTACACCATTTTATTACCCCTTTCCATCCTTCAACAATTTAAACCCCACCAATACCATCAACAGCCTTGATTGACATCTTCTCGATTTCCAATAATAACTCTCCTTGGTAATTAGTCTTGTTAATTTTTACCATGATTTGCTCACTTATGTCATGATTCTTTTTTACCACGTATTAAAAGTCGTAACAAGTGCACAAATCTCCCACATCAGGACAAATCATAACAAGTGCACAAGTCTCTCCCATAACAACCAGTAGCCGTAGCCAGAAGCAGCAGCAGGTAAAATTCTCTATACAAATAGAAACCCAACCTTCACTAACAACCAACATCAACCTACCTTGATGGATAAGTTTCAACTCTAATAATCAATACTTGATAGATAATCTTTAATATGAACAGCTGTTCAAATTACATATCAACTAAAATAGTCAATCTTTTGCAAGTCTTCTTCAACTCTTTCTTTTGTAGGTCTTATCTGTGATGCACTTGTAATTCATCTAAAACAAGAATGCTTTATATTGCCTAAATTATCTTGATATCGGATTACAATTGAAATTTTATGTTTTTACTCACAAAATCTTGATTTTCTGCCTATGTTATGTTATGTTACCTTGATTGAGGTTTATTAGCTTCTCTGATTGAATGGGGTGCATTTCGTCGAAATTCATAAGTAAATCTTTAAGTTTCCGGGAAGATCTTAGCAATCGAAAAAGGGGAGTTAATGGCTTGACTATGCTTGATGAATTATTCACCTCTGATGATGGAAATAGTGCTAGCAACGATGGCCAATTTTTTGCACTTGTCAGCAAACTCCGGACTGGGGACTTTGTTTTGCCTCCAAAAAAGAGTGTGGAGGGTAAAGAACAAGAGACGATTAATACATGGGAACTGATGGCTGGCCTTGAAGAACAGGCAGAGCAGAAGGAAGAATTAGCAAACTCAAAAGTAGCTGATCTCGACAAATTGAAGCGTTCTAAAAGTTGTGAAATGTCAAAGTTAGCTACCGCTTTTGAGCTCAACGATGATCAAGATTACAAGGGCGTAGGACGCTCTAGAAGCTTTCACACGGTAGAGGAGTATGATGCGATGATGGAAAGAATTATGTTCTTACATGTACATAATGATGAATATGATCAGAATATGAAAAATAATGTGGCTAAAGTTCAAGAAACACCTCAGTCTATTCCAAGAAACCAATACGAAACCAATAAGGATCACAGTTCAGAACCGGATATTAAAGAAGTGATCCCAAATGTTAGTAGCAGCAGTATTAAGAAGGACGGTCCTCAAGAAACAAGCACTTGTGATACAGGCTTGAAACGAAAGGCCTTAATGAAAGGGCTAGAATCACTTCAGATTCCATCTGCAGCTGAGTTCCGGAAAACAGGAAGTCTTAAAGATTGGCTTCAAAATGGAGGAAATATCAGCTCTCCTGGAGAATATGTCACACCTAAATTTGGCAACTACAATAAACCAAAATCTAAATTATCCGAAGAATACAGAGATGATTCCATCTTCGATCCAGAGCTGGTGGCTGCATTTGAAGTGTTTTTGGAAAAACTAGAAGTTGAAGAAGACGGCATTATTGAACAAATTGAAGGAAATCGCAATGAAATCACAGCCACAGAGTGATCAGCACAAGGAGTTTTGTCAACCTTGAAGACTAGAATATGGTAGAAAAGTGAAATTGTACTCATACCTTGCAATATTCAATATATTTGGCTATTGTATAGTGGTTTTTCCATTATGGCTTTGTTTTTGTGAGAATGTTGCTGGAATTCGGATATGTTAGCAATGGCGAACCAAGTAGTTCTCAATGCACAAGACTCTGACAGGGTCTGGCGCATCCTAACCCTTATATCCCCATTTGATTTTTCGCTGTAACGTTGATAGCAGACGTAGTCATAAACATAAAAAAATGTTTCACTCATACAGTCATACTATCGTCATTTCAGCAAGTTTCGGCAAAATTAGGCCATTTGTTAATCTTCATTGCCTGCCCGTAGATTGTCTCAAATTGAAATACTTGGAGACATGTAAAGTAAGCCATTATCATTTTAGTCCCCAGACTTGGTTTAACACTTGTAATAAAAAGGGCTGAAGGCCACCTTTAATCTTTTTTTAATACAAAATATACAAAAATAATCATTTTTAAAATTTTGACCAATTTTAACCCATGGGATACCCAACTGTCAATGGAGTATCCACTTTTATATGAGATACTCAACTGTCAGTGGAGTATCCAGTATATGGGATACCCAACTACCAGTGGAGTATCTTATACAAATTGGGATACCCAACTGCCAGTGGAGTATCCAAAAGGTTAAAATTGGTCACTTTTTTTAGAATGGTTATTTTTGTTATTTTTACTCAAAAAATGGTTATTTTTGTAATTTTTTCTTTTATTTTTTAACAAAAAAATGATTACCGAAAATATCACTGTGGCAGATTGCTTAAGAAAATATCTATATATATTATAATGCCTGGAGATCAGAAATGCACCAGAACAGTTCAAGGTACTTTTCTTGAATTTTCGTTTTTTTGATTTTTTTTATTATAATTCTTTTCTTGCATTAAATAACTATTAATGATATTTTAATTAGTCATTAATTACACATATTAAACATATATTAAATTTACTCTATTTAATTTGTTTAAAAATTAGCAAACTTTAGTTGAAAATTATAGTTATTTTTTCAATATTAAATATTAGTTATATATAGTTATGTTTATTTTTAGTTAAAATGACGAATAACCATGGTTTACATTGTGTTATTTTTTATTCCCTATTCAAATCACTATAATTTCTTTTCGGATGATTATAGGGTACACGACCTTAACTTCTCAAGCAATTTATTATCAATAATTGTGAAAATCGTAATAAATAATGGAAGTACAAGATATTTATTTAATATCTGGAATTATATACAAACAGCACAGATAGATTTTCAATTTTGCACATGAATAAATAATACATGAATTATGATCAAATCGATTAAATTTAACAAATCCAGTCATTTATCGGAAGATAAAATTGATAAAAAAAGCTATACACCCATTGTTCCGTTATATTGTATTGAAATAATATTTTATTGTAATTAAACAAATTCTTATACTATTATTGAATATGTATATTATGAGAGGGTTGTCGGTTTTAAAAAACATTATTAACCAACTTCTCAAATAATCTTTATTATCAATGATTGTGGAATCGTAGTAAATTATGAAAGTACATGGATCTTTACTTAATATCTGAAATTTGTAAACAAATCATGCGCATACACACATGAGTTATGACCAAACTAATTAAATTGAACAAACTCAACCATTTAATCGGAAGATTAAATTGATAAAAAAATTATATGCCCATTGTTTCATTATATTGTGTCAAAATAAATTAATATTCAAATTAAATAAATTCTTAAACTTTTATTGAACATGTATATTATGAGAGGGGTGTCGGTTTTAAAAAACGTTATTAAGTTGTATTCAATATTTGTAACTTTTGATTGTAAATATTACGTTCATATTGTAATTTTTATTTTTATATGTTTGTGATGTTTTTAAGATTATCAAAATTTTAGATATATATAATGAAAATATTTTTCCAATTAATAATTCATGTAAATTAATTTTAAATTAATTTTTAATAGAAAATTCATAAGAGACCAATCAAATTTTGAGAATAATAGAAATTAATTTATCTATTACAATACTTTTATATAAAAATTTATTATAATAGAAGGAAACTGGAGAGACTTGCACTCAGAAGCTTCAAAATATTTTTCTTGAATTTTCACATTTTTATTTTTTATTAAAATAATTTTCTTGCATTTAATTAATAATTAATTATACCTATTAAATATATATTAAATACACTTTATTTCATATTTAATATAAAAGTTTAACAATTTTATTAGAACATTATTATTATTATTATTATTTTGTTATAAAATATTAATGATTTATGTAAAAATACCATTATTTTAAGGTAAAACAATAAAAAAAAATAATTTTTATCATCATTTCTAATCCTTATTCAAAATCATTGCAAATTTTTTGGCAATAATTAATAGACGATTTTAACTTTTCGATAAATTCGTAATCAATGATCGTGAGAATCATGATAAGATACATAAGTATATATATTTTTCGATTAACATCCACAATTTAAATAAAAGTAATATCGTAGAATTTACATTTATACCTGAACAAATTATACACGGGGTGTGACCAACTCGATTAAATTGAATCAAGTGGACCCTTTTTTTTGTCAATTAAATCAATAAAAAAATTACCCATTCGTTGTTTGATTGTTTTGTGTTAGAAAAATTAATATTCTAATTAAACACATTCTTATACTATTACTAATCAATTAATCATGCATGTATGTTATGAGATGGGATACGGTGTTTAAAATCGTTAATTAGTTATATTTAATATTTACAAAATTTTATTATAGGAATTATGTTGACATTGTAGTTTGGTATGGAAAAAAGTAAAAGGTGTTTAAAGAGTTGATTTTTGCTATTTTAAACAAATTCTCACTTTTTGAGTCAGTTTGTTTCATTTTTTCCTTCCTAAAATCCGAGCTTGTTCGGTTATTTTGTGGCTGTTGTTATGCTTTGTTGTGGGCCGGTCTGTTCGTGGCTCTTGGACCTGATTTTTGGGCCTTGTCCCTTAATATATTTTTGCTTTCCAAAAAAAAAAAGTAAGGGTGTTATAAAATGAGCATCGGCTTTCAAAACAATTATATGTACAAATTTATTATAAAATTTAATAAAATAATATTAGAATATGTGAGTATCACTTTGATGTGTCCATAAATTTAATTTTAATGTTACAAACAAAACAATTCTTATAAAATGCTCTGAAAAATTAATTAAATGTAGAGATACGGGTGTCGGATCACTCCAAAAAAACATGAAGCATGACTAACAATATGCATTTGAATTCTGCTTTTTTCGTCATAAAACCAAATATATCGACAAGTGAAATCAATCACACCTCTCATCACATTTACATTCTAATTCTTTTCATCGTACAATCAATTTTACTAACAAATAATTTAATAACAAATTAAGCAATCACGTCTTTTATGATGTCATCGACAATAGAAAAGATTCATAAATGTTATTTTTACTTATTCAATGTCAAACTTTGCAAATGTTTGTCAATATTGGATTTCAAAAGCATTTTTTATGCGACAAAATTGGTTCGTTAATATCTTCAAAATTATTATTATTAATAATATTCAAAAATTTAACTGAATTTTTTTTTTCACCTAATTCTTTTCTCTTTAATTTTTAAACATTCAAATTTAATTACATTTCACATAATTTTTAATTTATCATATTAACTTTTAAATAATAAAATTTAACAAACAATAATATTATTTGTATAATTTTTAAAAATATTTTCGTACCGCGCGTAGCGCTGCTTTATTACCTAGTTGTAATATAAAAATTAGATTTATGGCTTTGCGGTTTGCATACAGATACTTGAACGAAATTGAAAATGGGCCCTTTCACCCTTCATGGGTTTTTCTTCGGCCCAATAGTATATTTCCTCTATGCTGAGGCCTGTTTAGTATTCCGCTCTGTATGTTAACAGTTAGATTAGCAGCTCAATTATGTTTAGCTTTGTTCCTTTCTGGTTGTTAGTTTTCAGGTCCCACCTCGTTGTATAAATAAAACAATGGGTCCCACCTTTTGCACTTTGTGATGTTTCGTAACGCCTTTGGTTTTGGTGTGTACCTCATGAACTGAGCTGTCTCTCTGCATGCATGTAACGTTACACGTGGCTGCACCCGAAAATGTGAGCGTTACACGTGGCAAATCCCAACCAAAAAGTAACCATTTTGCCATCGATCCCTGTCGCAGTTCCTTATTTCGTGCCTATAAATATCGATGATTAATCTCTGGTTCTCCAAACCAATATTGATAGGTAGTGTCAAGTCAGTAAATTGT
This sequence comes from Kitagawia praeruptora, assembly GCA_037693485.1. Lineage (NCBI taxonomy): Eukaryota > Viridiplantae > Streptophyta > Magnoliopsida > Apiales > Apiaceae > Kitagawia > Kitagawia praeruptora. Next base: position 6,146,544 of record CM075348.1, on the reverse strand, counting down.
GTTCAGTACTAAATTAAGTGCTTCAATTGTGTTAGATAAATTGTACCATCATGAGGCCAAATAAGAGGGTCTGTCAATTGTTGCTGCTCTTTATTTTCATCTTGGCTTCTAGTGAGTATAGTTTTTCTTAAGCTCGTTACCTTTACGGGATGTTGAATGTTCGAATTTTATCAAACATAAAATTTACGAAATATTTGGTTTTCACGATTTTCATTTGTTAAATTATGTGATGCAGGGAATGTAATGATGCGAGGAGTAGAAGGGGGAAGAACGGTAAGAATGTGCGAGTCCCAGAGTCGCTTGTTTAGGGGACAATGCTGGAGTAAGACTAACTGCGCTCAGGTTTGCAGAAACGAAGGTTTCCATGCCGGACATTGCCGTGGTTTTCGCAAACGTTGTTACTGCACCAAACCTTGTCATGGATCTCAACATCATCATGATTAAATTTGATTCGAAATGAGCCGCTTAAATATATGATCATGTATCTGGGGCAATAACAAGTACTAAAAATAAAGTTATATGTATTCTTCTCTTTCTCTGCTCCTTGTTTAACTATTAGCTTGCTCAAATTTTCAATCTCATACCTGAGCAAATCACGGCGAATGTATTTCCAACCACAAAATAAATAATTATAATAAAATAAAAAATTAAATCTATTTACATTCCAACTGTTGAACACCTAAAATGTCTAAATCAAGCAAAGAGATGAGATCTATATAAAACATAATCGGAGTAGCTAGGAATAAAATAATGTGTTGCGAATTTCACCAAATTTATCCCTGGTTGATTTTCCAGTTCTGCTCCGACTTTATTTTTTGGACGAACTCGAGTTTGTTCACCCTCGTGCATCCATATTGCACCTGAATTCGATGATCTGATAATATCAAACCTGGACAGCATAAAACACTTATTGCCAAATCCGAAATTAATTTAAATAGTTATTACAAATTCGTTCATCCAGAATTATGAAGCACGTAATGCAAAAAGAAGCGTATTGAATTATTGATGACATCTTCCCTAACACAATCAGACAATGGTGCCCGGGTAGGCTGAAACAATTTTGTTAGGAAGCAACCATATAAACTCGGTTGCAGAAGTTTGCAAATGGGTACACGAGACATGCAGGTCCAAAATTCTTCAACCTGAATATATGAGCATCAAAACTGGCTCTTTCAATTGTGAGCTACGACCTGATTCAATGTTTGATCTTGCTTGCCAAGTTGCACGGCTACCACATAGTGCAATCATAAGGGCAATTTGTGTACCGGGAAAACAGTTAAAAAAGCACTAAAACATACTCTTGTCAAAACCACATTTGCCCTCATAAGAAAAATACTCATTATAATTAATGAAAATCTCGAAACTCCTTCATCTTTGCTTTTCTCGATTAATCGCTAGAGAGACGCTCAGATATTTAAAACTTTGAAAGCAAACCAGGAACGGAGGAACTCTCTATAATATATTTAGAATCAATTTCTCATAGGACAAAATTTCAACCAAGTATAGGTCCTAAATTCCAAGTATAATAGCACCTAAGATTCATGGAGTACACATGAGTACCCACTGTGCAAATTTTTACACTCAAGTCTATAACTTTCATGGATTACATATTTGCCTTGGGGTGGTATAAATTTGTCTAGGCTTTGATCTGGATTCTCTTGTCATTTCTTAATCAAGTCTTACAACTAAGTGTCCTCTTCAAACATCCAAGTACACACTTATCCGTTTATTTCTATTACTAAAAGAAAAATACATACACAAGTGCCAACGGGTGATGAAATTCAAGAGAGGTCGTGGTGGTCAGAGACATACGTTGATCAGTCTGTTGCATCCGGTGGTGCATATATAATCGCCGCTGTGTGTTTTAGACGCTAGTGTTGGTTATGTTCAATTCCTTTGTGAATGTAATAATTTACTTTCAGTTAACTTTTGATACAAGAGGTTTAACATTTCTCCTCTCTCCCTCCCTCCCTCTAGGTAATTCATCTCTCCCATCTTGGATCTCTCATTTGATTTTTAAATTCTCTTTATTCAGATCCATATCTCTCTCGGTTACATAATTTTAAATCTGGATTGTTGTTTTTGATTTCCTTTCTATAGATCTGTCCATCAGTTACTTGATTGCTACTATTAATAGGTTTATGCTAGTTTCGTGGATTGTATTATATATGCTTACATTTTGGCTTTGTAGATAGATATATGTAACTCTATAATCGTATAAAAAGATTGAGATGTGTTAATAATATGTTGCATTTTTTAGGATTAATTTGATCATTTAGTTACTTGGTTGCTACTATTAGTGCAATTGATTGGCACCTTTAAATTATCAGTTACAAATTTGAACATTTATTAAGTTTAGTCACAGTATTTATTTATCGGTTACACGGTTTAAATGATATTAATATTATTATTTTTTGACGAAAAGCTGGAATTTTATTAACTGATCAAATCCAACTCAATACAACGCTTAACTGACATCGGGATAGAATCCCTATAAAAAAATACGACCTGGGTAAGTATATGACTCTCTAGCAAGCTGATGGGCAGCCCTATTTGCAGATCGTTTAACATGGTACAAAACAATTTTGTTCAATCGTCGAAGATAATCCCGACATTCTTCAATGATGATCCCAAACTGAGATCTCATAGTTGTGCTTCTGATTGCTTGAACAACTACAAGACAATCTGTAACCAAGATAACATCCACCCACTTCATTCTGTCAATCCAGCTGAGCGCCTCCTTCACTGCCATGGCTTCTGCTAGCACTGGGGTGAAATAGCCTGCATGTATACCTGCTTTGGCTTGAAGAATCATTCCTTCAGAATCTCTGGCAATTAACCCAAAACCTGACACCTCCTTATCTTCGAAAACAGCCGCGTCAACTGATACCTTTACTGAGTTCTGCTGAGGATTGACCCAAATAACATCACCGTCATATTTATATTTTAATTGTTTGGTTAAGTTAATTTTTAGTTATAGATCTCGAATGGCCTATTTATTTTCTACTTTTTACCTTAAATGTTCTTTTAGTTAATTTTCTGTTATTTTTTGTAATACATATTGTGCCATTTTATATGGATTTTGTGTCTATATTGGGGTGTGCCATATTTTTTAGGCTTTTGGGACATTTATTGGTTGTTTGTAATCAGTTGACGAATTTGGTGTCCTTTTAGATGACTTTATAGTAATTTTTTTATGAGAAATCGATATTTTATATGTCTAACCATAGGGGATCCCTTTGGTTAGATGTATAAAATCGTTCAACTTTATTATGTATATTGAGTACAATAATTATTTAATGTATATTCGATTAATGATTTTTTGACATAGTTTTATATGTTGTGTTGATATTTTCGGTTTTTGTGGGTGGAAAGAAGTGAAAATAGAAGATAGATGATGGCGAATTTTGGATTTTAGGGGAATAAACAAGATACCTATTTTGGTGGGAAGAAGTGTGAGATGATGGATGAAAGCGGGTTTATGGATTACTATAGTGGAAGAATCAAGCTGAAGAATCAAGAAGTTTCTAATCTTTTGATTTTTAGGCTTTTGTAAAATGATGTACTCATTTATTTTAGTAGGACACTCTCTTTCCCCGCTTGAGTTTTTTTCCCATAGGGTTTTGCTCTTGTGGGGGTTTTTTAACGAGACATTTTTTGTGGATATAAAGGTGATATTATCTAAACTTCCGGGGGAATCTCTTTCTATTGGGTCGTTAGACTCATAGATTGGTTAAGCATACCTTTCGACTAGATAATGAGCTTTTATTATCTCTGCAGATGTATCATCTATTTTTTTCATGAATGAATTTTATCATTCCCCACAAAAAAAAAAAAGATTCATGGAGTACCTATGAGATGGTTATATAATCATGGGGCAAAGAAGAGGGTTTATCAACAATTGCTACTCTTTATTTTGATGGCACATATTTAGACCATCTCCAACCCAACTTCAAAATTATACTTTTACAATTCTCTCCAATCCAACTCTAAAATTTACATCATTTTTGTGTTACACAAAAAATTATGCCTACTTTAATGCTACACCAAATTTTTAAATTTTTTTCTATATTCCAACATTGTCATTATACTTATTACCTAAAACAAATTGTTGGGGTGTCCAACATTTCTCTAATCGAAACGTGAGCTAGGCACACTGGCTAATGGTTAAGGAAATAAAGTTGTGTCTAGCTAACAATGCCGGGGTATTAGCATAGTGGTAAGCGCTTGATCCTAAAAAATGGTATTAGAGCTAAGGTCATGTGTTCGAGTCACATGGAATGCTTTTGTAATATCCGCGAATTTTTCGAATAATTTTTTTTATAATCTCTTCCTACTCGATATTTAAATTTTAATTAAGAGCGATGCACTATTATATTTAATTAGCGCATTTTTGGTAAAATTTCGAACTTTTATATATTCGTAAGTAAAATTATATTATATCTATTTAATTATATTTAATTGGTATTTATTAAATTAGAAAATTTAGTAAAAATAAGATTTTAATTTTTGATCGAATTTATTTTAGGAAGCGAAATTAAAGTTTTGTTTTAATTAGCCAGGAGGGGAGAAACGAGATTATTGATGAGACGACATTTTATTTCACCTAACACTGGCTGTAACTTAAATAAAACACAATCATTGTTTTGTAATCATTGTTTTGCAGCATTTCCTTTTGTCCCCAATGATTTCATTCTTTTTAATTTACTAAGAGCATCTCCAAGGGTGAAATCTAAATTTGTTAGCTAAAATGCTTATCTAAATTGATTATACAATTTTTTTGCTAACAGTGCAGATATACACTCCAATGGTGTTATGTATAATTATGTTAAGCTAAAATTATACCTAAAAACTTTTGTAGTTCAACAAATATATTGAATCATACATGGTTATCTATATTTTTTTTGCTAATGGATGATGGTTAGAGTGCAATATTTTTTACATATCATCTAAAAGGGTCACCTAGATGACACATGGGGTGACACATAGATATTTTAGCTAACAATTTTCTACCCTTGTCCCTTGGAGATGCTCTAAACACCCACTTATGCATAAAAAACCGCATACACGACATTTCTTTTCACAGCAACAAAACATGTTCCTTGTTTTACTCGCCCCATGTTTTTGACTTTTGTTTCATTTAAATTAAATAAGTACAACCCGGCCATATATTTTCCAGAGGGAGCTCAATCAGTTGTCTATATAATTACACAAACAGAGAAAAAACGAACCCAGCTTCTACTTCTCTTTAAATCAAAAATCCGACCATAGATGTATACAAAAACAGAGTATTCACAGGAATTTATATTTAATTGTTTAATCAATTCGTCTTTGTTGAATCTGGGTTGTGAATTAAAGTTAGAATAGTGGAATGTTTGTTGTGGTTGACCGGAGGAGGAAGAGGGTGCAGAGAGGACGCGACAGAAAGAGTGATGAGAGATTGAGGGGAGTGAGAGAAGGGGAGATGGAAGAGAGATACGCGGGTAGAGGGAGAGGTCGAAGCAGTGGTGTTGTGGTTGTGCGAGAGAAAGAGACGACGGCGGGAGAGAAGGAGATGAGAGGGAGTGAGTTCGAATTGAGAGATAGAGAGAACGAAGAGAGAGGTGTACGAGAGAGATGAGAGAGAGATGCGAGAAAGAGAGATGCGAGAGAGAGAGAAGCAGAGAGAGGGAGAGTGCAGTGGGGGAGGGTGTCGGCGCGTGGACCACACGCGTGGCGTGTGCCAGCGTGTGGTTAGTGTGTGTCAGCGTGTGTATGTTAGTGTGGATACATTTTTCTGAGATTAATTGAATTGTTTAGTAATAATTATGGATTTAATGTGAATAAAAATGGTTTCTTGAATAATTTTGTTGTGAGATTAATATGAATTAAATTAGGGAATTTTAGAGAATTTATAAGAGCTAATTTAAATTAGAAGTGTAATTTGAATAGTTAATAATTAGCAATTAAATAGAAATATTTTGTTATTATTTTGACATAATTTAGAGACTTAATGATTCATTGATAAAGAGGTATTTAAAATTATGAGAGGGGCAATATCATCTTCAACAAATTGCCTGATTGTGGATTAATCAGTATTTGTTTATGTTTTACGTTGTCCGACTATTTTTGTAGATGTCGTATGACTTATCATTAATGAATGGAATTTTACTCAAAAAAATAAAAATAAAAAATTATGAGGGTATTATAGTGGAATAATTATTATGGTTTTAAATTGAGTAAATAGGATTAATTGTGTCTTGATGATTTATTTATTTAAGGGCTTTTTTCATAAATATATAGAAAAAAGTAAATTTTTGCACATTTACTTTTGCTAAGAATAGTTATTTGCAATATTACCAACCTAAGTTTCAAAATTGCAAAAATACTAGGTCCCCCTCCTCCCTCACTTTCTCTCTCCCCCTGTCCAGGTAAGTCGGCGACTTGTGTCCCTTTTTTTTTAAGATGGGTGCTATTTTGGGTTGGATGGCCCCGCAAGGGAAATATTCAACTTAATGCAACCACATTCAACTAAATGCAACTAAATTTCTGATTTCAAGTTCCATTGTTCAATTGTCATTTTCGACCTCTTTTTTGAACGCTAGTATATATATATATATATATATATATATATATATATATATATATATATATATATATATGGAGGTGCTCAAATGAGACCCCTCTTATAATGAGAACCTCCCTTATAATGAGTCCCCCTCATATTTCATCTAATCTAAAGGGCCCCGCCAGGGGCACCCAATACGAAAAAGTCTTATAATTATATTCTCTATTCATTCATCAAAAAAAATTTTGAAAAAAAAAAAAAAATTTAAAAATAAATAAAACTGCCGCCACGTCATCAATTTTTTTTTTTTTTTTGTAAAAAAATTTATTTTTTTTTTAAATTATTTTTTTTGATGAATGGATAGAGGATAGAATTTTAAGCCTTTTTCGTATTGGGTGCCCCTGGCGGGGCCCTTTAGAATAAAAGATATATGAGGGGGACTCATTATAAGGGAGGATCTCATTATAAGATGGGTCTCATTTGAGCAGACCAATCTTAGAATAGAAACTAGAAACCTACACTAAATAAATTATATTTCATTTATTTTAATGGCCCCGCTAGGGGCACCTTCACAAAAAACTTATAAAATTCTTGGCTCTATTCAACAAAAATATAAAAAATATATAAAAAAAATTTAAAAAAAAAGTTACTGTTCACGTGCCACGTCATCACGTGAACATTAACTTTTTTTAAATTTTTTAAATTTTTTTTTATTTTTTTGTTGAATAGAGCCAATAATTTTAAACGTTTTTTGTATTGGGGTACCCCTAATTTGGTCATTAGATTAGCTTGAAATATTTAATTTAAGTTTAGTTTCTAGTTTCTATTCTAAGTTAGTTTCTATTAGAACACGACCCTATATATATATAACTTGAAATCAGCAACTGAATGCAACCACATTCAACCACATCGACTTTAACAGACTTCAAAACTTTTTTTTTTTTAATGTGGGATGATTTTGGGTTGCATGGCCCCGCAGGGGCATATTCAACTTAATGCAACCACATTAAACTAAATGCAACTAAATTTCTGATTTCATGTTCCATTTTTCAGTTGTCATTTTCGACCTCATTTTTGAACTCTAATATATATATATATATTAGAGTTCAAAAATGAGGTCGAAAATGACAACTGACAAATGGAACTTGAAATCAGCAACTGAATGCAACTAAATTTCTGATTTCAGTTGCATTGAGTTGAATATTGCCCCTAGCGGGGCCATGGAACCCAAATCCACCAAAAAAGTTGGATGTGGTTGCATTGAGTTGAATATTGCCCCTCGCGGGGCCTTGGAACCCAAATCCACGAAAAAAGTTGGATGTGGTTGCATTGAGTTGCATTGAGTTGAATATTGCCCCTGGCGGGGCCATGGAACCCAAATCTACCAAAAAAGTTGGATGTGGTTGCATTGAGTTGAATATTGCCCCTGGCGGGGCCTTGGAACCCAAATCCACAAAAATCACCCAACCTTTTTTTAAAAAAAAGTTGAATGTGGTTGAATTTGGTTGCATTGAGTTGCAACCCAAAATAGCACCCCACCTTAAAAAAAAAAGGACACAGCCGTGGAGATGAGGTGACGTGTGGAAAGAGAGGAAAAGGGGGGGGGGGAAAGTGACGTGGGAGGGAGGGAAAGGGGGAGGGAAAGGGGGACCTAGTATTTTTGCAATTTTGAAACTTAGTTTGGTAAAATTGCAATGAATTAAAGAAGATGGTATTTTTGCAAATATGAATTTTAAATCTAGTATTTTTGGTGAATTCCCTTTATTTAATTCGAGGATTAGTTGTTGCCCTCGGGATTTATTTATTTAATTCAAGGATTAATTGTGTCTTGAGGATTTATTTATTTAATTCGAGGATTTAATTGTTGTCCTGAAGATTTATTTATTTAATTCAAGGATTAATTGTGTCTTGAGGATTTATTTATTTAATTAGAGAATTAATTGTTGTCTTGGGGATTTATTTATTTAATTTGAGGATTAATGTTGAGTATTGAATACGGTAAAAGAATACAGAGGGGGGGTGAATGGATTCTTGAACTTTTCTTGGATTGAGTCTATGTAGCAGATAAGTGCCTGTGTGTGCAGAAATTAAGGTGCGGATAAATAAACAACACAAGACACAATATCACTTTAATCTAATGTATTATTAGATAAAGGTTGCTACAATCTGTGAATACAAATGGTAGTATTCTCAGCTTCGTTTTTCTCAGAGAGATATAGCTTACAGTGTATGAAAAACTTGACTCACAAAAGTTACTAAGTTATGAAGTGAGGCTGTGTCCTTATAGAACATGGATACAGCCTGCTTACTGCAAAATAAGGTAGCTAAACAAATTACTTTCTAGTCTGTCTATCCTTTTTGAGTAAGTGTCCAAACGGTTACAGATTTGACTTTGCAAAGCCTGTTTAGATCCACTTCTTTAGCTCCTTGTCTCTTCTATATCTCTCCAAGCTTCTTTGTAGGCTTTCCAGAGCACGTTACAGATTGTGGTCCATAAAGTGCATTGGCTTGTTGCAGGTTTCTGACTTGTACAGTTTCTTCAGTATTTTGTCTCCAAGAATGTATTCGAGAAGTGACTAAGTAAGTGATTCGAGAACTAGAATTGACTTGATCGATAACTCTGAGTTCTCGAATACTGTTATAATGACATATCGAACCACTTCTCGAATAGCTCTCTTCCATCAGGATTCCTTGAGTTGTCGAATAGAACATTTGACTTATCGAATCCTCGAGTTGTCGAATAGCTTTCTGAGTCCTTGAGATATCGAATGGAGCTTTGACTTGTTGACTCTTTGAGAACTCGAATACCATCTTGACTTGTTGACTTCTTGAGTTCTCGAATAGAGTAGTAGACATATTGAATCCCTGAGATATCGAATGAGATATCGAACAGTGTATTCAGAGATATCGAATAGTGTCTTGAGATATCGAATCCCTGACTTCTCGAATGCTGGACTTCTCGAATTGGTACTTAGGCAAATTCCTCATTTCTTCAAATCCCAACTGTGATTATTTGACAGTCTTTAACTCCTTGCTTGAGGCATGAACCTTGGAACTTCTTTCAAGCATTATTCTAGACTCTATTTGTACAATTACACAACTAGGATTTGATGCCTACTACAAGTACAATACAAACAGAAACTCTACAACTAGAGGTTCCCTCAGTTAAGAGGTCATGTAAGTAATGCAAAGCATTACAAACAATTAGGCTTGTTATTAGATGAGTACAGGCATGCCTCTGTAACTAACAATCTCCCCCAAATTGTGAGTGAGACCCTTAGTCACAATTTCATGTCTGATAACAAGCCTAACATACATTAATGATAAAACTTTAAAAGTACAGGTATGTGATTTGATTGAACACATAAATGAAATTACAAAATAAATACTCTTACAGTATGATGAGGTACTAGCCATTTTCTTTTGATTGCATCTCCATTGCTTTGGCTTGTAGATCATCATATGCTTTCTGTTTCCTTTCTTTCTCCTTTCTTGCAATCTCATCTATTGCTCTCATGATTTCTGTCATAGCATCCAATTCTTTAATCATAATAGAGTTTTTGAAATCTTCAAGCACTGGCTTCAGAATGTTGGTAGGATAGTGACTGAGTAGGTCCATTCTTATATTGACATTGTCTCCATTTCTTCTCCTATACTTCACCACATAGGGATCAAACTGAACTCTACACAATCCCTTTGCCCTTAGCTTTTCTGCTTCAATCTCCAGTCTATCGATTTCTTTCTCCCTTTCCAACCATTTCTCATAGCAGCCCTTTCTTATCTTCTCAGCATAATCTTTCTTCATTTTCACAAAGTCAATCAATTCCATCTTCCATACTTTCTCCACCTTGTCTTTAGAATTCAGCAATGCAATGATTCTTTCTATTTCATACAATTTACCCCAATGTTGACAACCCCATTGATTGAATTTCATTTCTTTCCCATCAGTGTACTTGATTACAAGGTGGTCATCCACAATTGCAGCATAGCATATCTTTTGAGCTCTTAGAAATTGCAGTTGCTCTTCATCAAAGTCTTCATCAAGTGGCTGGAGTTTCAATCCTGGAATGATTGTTAGGGCTCTAGATTTGGATAGCTTCACTCTCCTTGCAGCATGTTTACATTTTATCCTCTTGACATGATTGCTTGGCAGAAATCTTTGACCTTGGTTGGTAGACCATAGTAGTATTCCATTAGCAGATTGCTTTCTGAAACATACACATGGTTTCTTGACTTGAATCTTCTTCTCTTCTTGAGGTGGTAAGACAGTTGCAGAAGCCACAGATGTAGATTTTGCTAGGTCACTACTAACAGTATTCACCCTAGACTTAGAGTCTTGTGTTGTGGTGAGGTTACTGCTATCAGTGCCTAAGGCTTGCTGTCTCCCACTCTTTCTCTCATATGTTTTACCTTGGTCATCATCATCCTTTTTATCCTTGTCCCCCTTTTTCTTCTTGTCTTCATCACCCTTATCTCTCCTGTGATGTCTTCTCCTCCCATCACCCTTGTCTTCAGAATCATCATCCTTATTTCTCCTAGGTTGAGCCATCTCTGGAATTTCACCAGTTGCAATATAGGTTCTGAGGATGTGCAGTGCCTCAGTTTCTACAGCATTTCTGGCTCCAACCTTCTTCTGTAATTGATCAATGATAGCAATGATCAGTCTGTGATTTCTAGTGGTGAGATCATGGGGAATGACCAGTTGCTTGATATCTTCAATTCTGGTACCAGACTGATAAATGATTGGCCATGGCTTCTTGATAACTTCTGGTAGCCTTGTAGGTTGACCATTCCTCAAATCATCAAACAAACTCTTGCTGTTCTCATTCCTCTTCTCAATGAGCTCAAGTATGGCATCTATCTCTGAGTGCTTTAGGTCTTGTAGAGTCTGGTATGTTAGATGCCATATCTTTAGTTTGGAAACCATCACTATCTCCTTGACCCATATATTGTTGACTTTCTTGGGGATGACAGTGATGTAGTCAATCTGCTTCTTCACCTCCCTCAGATAAAACTGAGTGTCACCAACCTGTTCTCTTATGGCTTTCAGAAACTCCAAGAAGGCTTTATCATGGTAGACTTTGGAGTTAGCAACTTCTTGTAGCTTGGCCTCAGTAACAACTTTGACTTCTACAGGCTTGGCACTCTCAGATATAGAGGTTTGAGGTTTGTCAGATGGCATACTCCCTGCAACCACTGTGGTAGTTATGGATTGCTTTTGTCCTCCAGGAGTAGTGATGTGCACAGTTGGTAGAGTGACAACTGGCAAGGTAGATGGAGGCTCATCCACTTTGGATTTTCCTTTGCCAGGCACATTTGGTAGAGACTTTGAAGCCCTTTGATGACCACCCTCTTTGATTATTATGCCTTTCTCCCCCTTTGTATTTGAGTTCCTTGCCTTCTTCTCCCCCTTAGGCTTGTTGTCAGGCACAGAGGCTGTAGAAATGTCCTTTGGGATTGAAGATTCATCAGGTAGAGGGAGACCCATATGCTTCATCATTGCAGCTAACATGGATTGTTGATGCAGAAGGACATCAGCTGTGGTGGATGCTTGAGTGTCCAACTGATCATTTAGCAATGCAACCTTTTCTGTGAGATGAGCATTGGTCTTGGTGAGAGTAGCTACCTCCTGTTCAAGAGTGTTCACCTTAGTGAATAATTCATTGGCCTTGAAACCAGATAAAGATTGCTCCTGCAGCCTCTTCACTTCATATTTAGATAATTCATGCACAGGGACATCAGTCACTAGCCTATCTCCATAAAGATTCTTGAACATTATCCTCAGCATGGCATTGGCATCTGTAGTCTGGTCAGATAGATTCTGAAATTGGTGCCCCAGACCTGTGACAGTATCCTTTAGCAGAGCTAGCCCATTATCCATCTTGGTGCAGGTAGAGTTGCAGTGTTTGATATCCTTGACCACACTGTCCAGTGGAGGAAATTTAGCATCAAAGGCCCTCTTGACTTCTGCTACTGAAGTGGCTGTCTTGTCACACACCCTGTTGACTTCAGTTTTGACTCCCTTGCCAAGATAGTGTGCAGCCTTGAGGAAACCCTTGTAGGAGTCATTTACAGCTTCATACACTTCACCAGGTGACAGGGATTTTGCATTGGAGCCCAGTGAAGTGATGTATTCCTCCCTGAGATACTGAAGTGCTTCATCGAGAGTAATATCATATTTTCCTTGCAACCAGGCATCTATATTGCCATCTCTCTCAGCATCATCAATGATCTTTGACTTCTGCACTTCCACATCATCTCTATGACATAACAGAATAGCCTCATAGTCTGGATTAGGCATGTCTGCAGTGAGAAGGTTCTGGGCAATCTTTGTGAACTCAGGAATCTGATCCACAATTAAGCTTTGAAGTGCTTCAACCGTCAATTATTATGGAGCAGACCCTGATCCTGAAGCACTGTCATGTTGCACAGGCTTCAGCCATTGTGACATAAAGTCAGAGCTAGAGCTAGGCAAGCTAGACTCCTCAGTTACAGATGCAACTTCTGTAACCGGATGGATTGACTCTAATACTGGTGTCACCACAGAAGTGGGATGAATTACACCAGCAGTTGACACAGGCACAGAGTCTCTAGTAAAAACTAGTGGAATCTCTGTGTTTGTGATGGTGTCATTAGGAGATGCCTCAGCATGCATTCCCTCACCATCTAAATGTGGGTTCTGAGTGGTGAACAAAGTGTCATGCACTAAGTCACTTGAAATTATTGGCTCATCAAGAGAAAAGAATTCTTGATGATCAATACCTTGCATCTCAGTTGCCTGAGTTGCAGGTTCCAAAGAAATTTCAGAGTTAGATTCTGGAAGAGAAGTGTGTTTAAGAGTAGATTTTGGCAACTCCCCCTGAGAGATAGAGGGAGTTTCAAATGTGATGTGCTCTCCACTCAGTGTTGTGCCAGCCTTATCACTCCCATGTGCTGACTCTATACAAGAAGGTGCATTGGGGAGGATGCTTGATTCTATAGGTGCACCCTGTTGAGAGGATACACCTAGTGAGCTGTGTGCCCCTGATTTTACAACTTCAGCCATTTGTGTGACTGAAGAGGTGGTCTTAATTTTCTTCTTCTTTGTCCTGTGTAAGGGTAACTCAGGTTCCTCACTTCCTAGACCTAATTCAACAGCTAATGCTGCTTCAGACAAGATATTCAATGGTGCAGACATTACTTCCTTTCTCTTCTTTTTACTAACATCACCCTTTTGAGAGGATGATGCAGTTGGCTCAGTATGAGGTAGAGTGTTTGGTTGAGAGGGTTGGTTAGCAGGCCCTGGGTTAGCATTTTGTTCTACTTGCTTGGGTTGTGCTAACTTAGATTTTGCATCAAATGTTGGCATGTTGTGGGGATAAGTCCTAAACAAACCCTCCATGTGGGGAGTTATGTTCAGTCTTACATCCACATCCTTCCTAGTTTCCAAATTACCAAAAATGAGTTTGGTCATGGACTTAGGATAGCCTATTTTATTTTTATCAATCCCAGGCAATTCAATCAATGAAGCATTTTTATAATTAAGTACAGATTGAATAAAGCGAGGGAAGAAAATATCAGTACCTCTCTTGGTTGTGTTCTTACCAAGTCTCCCATATAATTCTTGAAGTATGATTTGGCCAACATCAATCTTCTTTCCATAGGCCAAAGCATATCCAATTTGTTGCACAGGTGCACTGATTTGATCAAAGCTTGATTTCCTGGCAGTGAAGACTTGGAGAAGAGTTGCAAACACATAACTCCACTCCTTTCTCAGATTCTTTCTGTTTAGCTTTCCAAGGTTAATCCCATCTGAGTAGTTTATGAACTCAAAGAATTCCTCCAACTCTGCATTAGTGGCCATTCTGTCAAATGCCTCTTGTTGTAGGCCTAGTGCTTGGTTCATGTCTGCAGTAGTGATAGTGATTTCCTTATCTTGAACCTTGCAGTAGATGACATATGAAGTAATTGCGTTTTCCAGGGCTACAACCTCCACAATAGTAGTACTCCAGAATTGTTCCAGAATATCTAGATATAGAGTTGGGTTGGCAGAGAGTGCATCCTTGATATACGACTCAGCCATCCATCTCATAAAGCACTTGAAATTGGCATTGGGTGCTTCAACATCACTAGTGAGAGCGATGAAGTTGGTGTTAAACTTTACTGTTGCCATTTGTGTAGAAGAGAGGGAAGAAATTGAAGGTTGAAGAAGAAATTTGGCTTTTCGTAGCTAGGGTTCCAGGGGTTTAGAGAGTGTAGATGCTTGAGAAATCGAATGAAATGAATCGAATAGATGTGAAATTGTATAAGTATGAAGTACTTTAATTGTCGATTAGCAGACAGTTTTGTATCGACAAGTCAGGCATTCGAGAAGTAGGAAACAACTATTCGAGAAGTCAAGAATGGCTTAATCGATAACTCAAGCAGGTAGAAACTCACAGCTGGCAGTTATCTAACTTAGAAATAATTCTAAATTAAATAATATGTGTTTTTATGAGTGAATTAAACTTTTTAGACAAAAGTCCAAAATCGGTTAAAATTCAGCGAGAATTCAGCCTTTTCAAATGATTCGAGAACTCAAATATAGTGTTCGAGAACTCAATCATTCGAGAACTCAGTTACTATATTCGAGAAGTCAAGAATTCCTCTATTCGATATCTCAGAAAGACTCTATTCGAGAACTCAAGAGTACTCTAATGAGACTTATTAGAGATGTCGAATAGCCAATCATTCGAGAAGTCTGACTTATCGAACTATACCCATCACTCAAAAAAAATTTGATCTTCACTATCTTTTTAAAATTTACCAGACATATTCATTGAAAAATATCCTAGCAAATTAAATAGTGATTTTCTCAAAATTTCATAGAAATTTTAAGTTAATAAAAATATGATTTTAAACATATGCAACAGATTTGAAATATTTATAAATCATATTTCAGCCAACACTTACTCCAAAAATATTGAGAATTTAGATTAAGTAAGTGTTTACTGCTGCAACAATCTAGATGATGTATTCACTTAGCCAGAATCTGAAGAATTCAGCATTCCAATCTCACTTACCAACCTTGTGAAGGTGGCTTCATCTAATGGCTTAGTGAATATATCAGCTAGTTGTTTATTTGTGGAGACATAATGCAACTCAATGGTTCCATTAGTTGCATGTTCTCTTATGAAATGATATCTGATGTCAATGTGCTTTGTTCTAGAATGATTGACAGGATTGGCAACTATAGAGATTGCACTTGTGTTGTCACACATGATTGGAATTCTTTCCAACACAAGTCCATAATCTCTAAGTTGATTTCTAATCCAAAGCACTTGAGCACAGCAACTTCCAGCAGCTATGTATTCAGCCTCAGCTGTAGAAGTTGACACAGATTGTTGCTTCTTGCTATACCAAGAAACTAACCTTTGTCCAAGAAACTGGCAGCTTCCTGAGGTGCTTTTCCTATCCACTCTGCATCCAGCATAATCAGCATCAGAATAACCAACCAGATTGAACCCTGTGTCCTTAGGATACCATAATCCCAAGTTAGGAGTGCCCTTCAGATATCTAAAGATCCTTTTTATTGCAATCAAATGTGATTCCTTTGGATTTGATTGAAACCTTGCACACAAGCATGTAGCAAACATGATGTCTGGCCTACTTGCAGTGAGGTAGAGTAGAGAACCAACCATGCCTCTGTAGATTGAGATATCTACTCTCTTGCCTTTAGCATCTTCATCCAATTTAGTGGCAGTGGCCATGGGTGTCTTGGCAGGTGAACAGTCTTCCAAGTCAAACTTCTTCAATAAATCCTTGATGTACTTGGTTTGACTGATAAAGATACCATCCTTCCTTTGACTGACTTGCAACCCTAGAAAGAATGTCAACTCTCCCATCATACTCATCTCATATCTGCTCTGCATGAGTTTAGAGAATTTCTCACACAGTTTCTCATTTGTAGAACCAAAAATGATATCATCCACATAGATTTGAACTAGGATCATATCATCACCATGCTTCTTGTAAAACAGTGTCTTGTCCAATGTGCCTCTAGTGAATTGATTTTCAAGAAGGAATTGTGATAAAGTATCATACCATGCTCTTGGAGCTTGCTTAAGTCCATACAATGCCTTAAGCAATCTGTAGACAAATTCTGGGAAATGTGGATCCTCAAAGCCAGGTGGTTGTTGCACATAGACTTCTTCTTCCAACTCTCCATTTAGAAATGCACTCTTGACATCCATTTGATAAACTTTAAAGTTTGAATGAGCAGCAAATGCCAAGAATATTCTAATGGCTTCCAATCTAGTAACAGGGGCAAATGTCTCATCATAATCAATGCCTTCCTGTTGAGAGTATCCTTTTGCAACCAGCCTTGCTTTGTTTCTTATTATTACACCATCTTCATCCATTTTATTCTTCAGAACCCATTTTGTTCCAACAATGGTTCTATTCTCTGGTGCAGGCACAAGTTCCCATACTTTGTTCCTTTCAAATTGATTCAGCTCCTCTTGCATGGCA
The DNA here is from genome assembly GCA_037693485.1 of Kitagawia praeruptora. Lineage (NCBI taxonomy): Eukaryota > Viridiplantae > Streptophyta > Magnoliopsida > Apiales > Apiaceae > Kitagawia > Kitagawia praeruptora. Next base: position 6,129,509 of record CM075348.1, on the reverse strand, counting down.
ATAATCCAATCTGGATCCAACAATGCATCATCAAGTTTCTTAGGCTCAACTTGTGATAGAAAACATCCATAGAGGCACTCATTTTGAGTTGCTCTCCTAGTCCTTACTCCTGCATAAGAATCTCCAATGATTTGCTCTGCAGTGTGTGATCTATCCCATTTCCTTGAGTGTTCAGCCTGATTTCTCATTCTTGATGTTGCTTCATCATCCTCATCATGGTCATCCTCATTTCCTCCCCCTGTGAAGTTGCCATTACTCACAGGTGTGTCTTGGATGCTTGTTTCTCCACTATTGATTGGCACAAATTCTTCTCTTGTATCATTGTTCACTTGAGTTTGTTGAACTTGAGTTTCAACTCCAGTTTCAGTCTCTTCATCAGAATCATCTAGATTGTCAAACTTCAATGGATCTTTGTCTTCATCATTGGCTTCTTCTAGTCCAGGTAGTTTGCTGTCATCAAATGTTACATCTGTGCTTTCCATAACTTTCTTTTGACTGATGACATAAACCTTGTATGCAATTCTTTCCATAGAATAGCCAAGAAAAATTCCTTCAAATGCTTTTGCATCAAACTTTCCAACATATTCAGAATTATCCTTGAGTACAAAGCATTTGCTTCCAAAAGTATGAACATACTTTAGTGTAGGCTTCTTTCCAGTCATCAAGTTGTAAGGTGTCTTTCCAGTGTTTTTGTTGATGAGGGTCCTGTTCTGAATATAGCATGCAGTGCTCACAGCCTCAGCCCAAAAACATGTAGGCATTTTTGCATCAAGTAACATTGTTCTAGCAGCCTCAATTAGAGTTCTATTCTTTCTCTCAACAACTCCATTTTGTTGTGGAGTCCTTGGAGCTGAGAATTGCTGAGAAATGCCATTCTCTTTGCAGAATGCTTCAAGTGTGGCATTTCTGAACTCTGTTCCATTATCACTCCTCAGTGCAATCACACTTGCATCGTTTGCCTTTGCTTCCTTGTCAACTTTCTTTATATACTCAATAATTACTTGTGGAGCCTCATCTTTTGATGCCAGAAATTCCACCCATGTATACCTTGAAAAATCATCAACCATTACCAGGGCATACTTCTTTCTTCCAAGTGACATTATGTTGACAAACCCAAACAAATCCATATGGATAAGTTGTAGTGGCTTGGTTACAGATGTCACTGTCTTTGACTTGTGGCTTGATCTCTTCATTTTTCCTTTTTGACAAGCCTCACACACTCCTTCTTGACAGAATTCAAGTGTGGGCATGCCTCTCACTAACTCTCTTTTGACTAGAGAATTAATGGCCTTGAAGTTCAGGTGTGATAGTTTCTTGTGCCACAGCCAACAATCTTCATTTGAAGCTTTCGAGTAAAAGCAACAAATTTTGTCCTTGTTTGCAGAGTCCATATTGGCTACAAACAGGCTTCCTTTCCTTACTCCAGATAGAGCAAAATCACCAGTCTTCTTGTGGGTGATCAAACATTCATCTTTGTCAAAATTCACTTTGAATCCTCTATCAGTAAACTGACCAACACTTAACAGATTATGCTTGAGCCCCTTGACTAGTGCTACATCTTCAATGATGACATTTCCAACTTTCAGCTTGCCATATCCCAATGTGTTACCCATGCTGTCATCTCCAAAAGCAACCATTGGGCCAGCCTTTTCCTCATACTGTGATAGCAGGGCCATATCACCAGTCATATGATTTGAGCATCCACTGTCCAAAATCCACATGGCATTCTTTTCACTTTCTTTGCCCTGCAAACACAAAGGTATTACTTTTCCTTTGGTACCCAAACAAGTTTGGGTCCATGTGACTTAGTGACAGTTTTATCATAAACAACATGCTTTTCAACTTTCTTAGTGTTAGTCTTCTTGTCACTGTTGGAAGTCTTAGAACCTGAGGTTTCAGACTTAGGTGACAAAGGTACCTTCCTAGCTTTAGGAGGACTTGAAGACTTTGACCTTGTGTAGTGTGTGTAATAATTGTGACTGATACAACCATCAATGAATTGCCTTCTTAAATTAAAACAACTAGTCATAACATTCATATTGCATGGCATACAGTCAAATTTATCACAGAAGGGTGCATCTCTATGACTTAGAGGCACAGAACAATCATAGAAAGGTTTAGACACACTACCAACAGGTTTCTTGCATGCATGAGTTAGATGATTGGTACTGAAACAGTTCTGACAAGTTTTCCTAGGGGCATTAGGCATATAAGCATAGTTGTTATCCTTGTTAATCCCTAACTTGCCATTTCTGTTCTGTTTCTTTTTAGTCACTTCCTTTTCTGATTCACTCTTCCCAGCTGAGACAAACTTAACAAACTTCTTGGGTCTTGGCCTATCAACTACTGGCTTCTTGGTCTTTGACTTGACACTCTCACCCTTAGGGGATGCTTGCTGTTCAGTAGATTGTGCCTCATCCTCATCATTCAACATTTGCTTGATGAGTAAGGCATCCTCATCAATTTCAAATGTTGATTCCTTAAAAATTGGATTTTCAGTTTTTCTCAAAATGTGAGGCACTTTCTCATGAACAGCTGTGTCCTCTTCAATGACAGCATAGCCTTTCCTTTGTTTGAGAGAGTCATAGTCAATTCCAATAGCTGCTTTGGGTTTAGCTTCAATTTTCTCACAGTAGGATTGCACTAAACCAGATGATTTCTTGAAAGTTTTAAGTTTGAATTCATTCTCAGCTAATTCATCCCTAAGAGCCTTCTCTACTTGACTAGCACATAGAACCTTGTTCTTCAAATATTCAACTTCTTTCTTAAGGTTTTCTACTTGCATAGTAGTTAGCTCAAGTTCCTCATTCTTTTTGGTTAATATTTCATTTCTAGTAGACAGTTTAGCAATCTCCTCATTAGCAGCAGTCATACTAGTATGAATATTAAACATTTCAACAGATAATTGTTCAATCATGCATTTGTATTCAGAAACAGACATGTCTATAGTAGTGAGCGATGGTACCTGAGAATCAGATGAAGATGAGTCATCCTTGGAGTTGGCCATCAAGGCATAGTTGCAGAATTCTTGTTCCTCTTCATCACTCTCAGAATCATCCCAACACTTCCCTTCAGCTATGTAGGCCGTACCATGTGTCTGCTTTTTCAGAAGGGCCTCATACTTAGCTTCTAGCTCAAGATAATCTCTATCCTTCTTTTTAGGCTTCTTGCATTCACTGGCAAAATGCCCTAGGTCATTGCATCTATAACACCTTACAGATGACCTATCCACATAACCGGTTTTGAACTTATTTCTGTTTGGCTTCACAGGTGTCTTGTTCTTGTTGGCTGAATGGTTTTGAGTTTTGGGTTTGAAGGGTTGATTTCTTTTAAATCTGATGTTTGGAAATTTTCTGGCCATGAAGGCATATGAGGTATTTTCCATCCCATCAAGTTCCTCCAGAGTGTAAAACTCTTCTTCTTCTTCCTCCTTTTCCTCAACAGGTTCACTCATCCCAGCTTCAGTTTCTTCATCATCTGCCACCTCCTCTATCCTTAGTTGGCTTGTAGATGCTTCTAGGTCCAGAATGGATTTGTTGACAATCAAGGCACATGATGTGTTTATCATCCTACCTTGGTTGGCTTGGATAGCCCTTTTCTTAAGCAACTCAAGTTCATGAGTCTTTAGGACTCCATAGAGCACATCATAGGTGACTTTGTTCAAATCTCTCTCTCTTAGAGAAATGACTCTTTGCTCCAGATGATTTGGTGAAGACAACAGAAATTTCATATTTAACTCCTTGGTGCTGTAAACCTTTCCATTCATCTGCAACTCAGTAACTAGCTTGTGAAACCTTTCAAACATCTCAGTGATGCTTTCCTTGGGCTGTGCCATGAAAGCTTCATACTGTGTGACCAGTATCTGTTTCTTGTTTTCTTTAACCTCATCAGTCCCTTCACACAACACCTCAATGTGATCCCACATCTCTTTAGCAGACGTGCATGATGCAATATTTGCAAACATTGACATGTCCATGGAATCAATGATAAGCAACATGAGGTGGCTGTCAAGAGCAACCTTTTCCCTTTCTGACTCTGTCCACTTTGATGGATCCTTGGCCTCATAAGTTCTTGGGATAGTTATGGTTCCAACAGTCTTCTCTGGTATCCCTTGTTGTGGAACAAAAGGACCATTCTTGAGAATCTCAGGATACAAGGGATGAGAGGCTTTAATGAACAACATCATCTTTATCTTCCAGAGGTTGAAGTTTTCTTTATCAAACTTAGGGACCTTCACCATTCCTGTAGTCTTTGGTGTATTCGAACTCATGATCGTTTCTCTGTTTTTGAATAAACAGCCCGCTCTGATACCACTTGTTGAGTATTGAATACGGTAAAAGAATACAGAGGGGGGGTGAATGGATTCTTGAACTTTTCTTGGATTGAGTCTATGTAGCAGATAAGTGCCTGTGTGTGCAGAAATTAAGGTGCGGATAAATAAACAACACAAGACACAATATCACTTTAATCTAATGTATTATTAGATAAAGGTTGCTACAATCTGTGAATACAAATGGTAGTATTCTCAGCTTCGTTTTTCTCAGAGAGATATAGCTTACAGTGTATGAAAAACTTGACTCACAAAAGTTACTAAGTTATGAAGTGAGGCTGTGTCCTTATAGAACATGGATACAGCCTGCTTACTGCAAAATAAGGTAGCTAAACAAATTACTTTCTAGTCTGTCTATCCTTTTTGAGTAAGTGTCCAAACGGTTATAGATTTGACTTTGCAAAGCCTGTTTAGATCCACTTCTTTAGCTCCTTGTCTCTTCTATATCTCTCCAAGCTTCTTTGTAGGCTTTCCAGAGCACGTTACAGATTGTGGTCCATAAAGTGCATTGGCTTGTTGCAGGTTTCTGACTTGTACAGTTTCTTCAGTATTTTGTCTCCAAGAATGTATTCGAGAAGTGACTAAGTAAGTGATTCGAGAACTAGAATTGACTTGATCGATAACTCTGAGTTCTCGAATACTGTTATAATGACATATCGAACCACTTCTCGAATAGCTCTCTTCCATCAGGATTCCTTGAGTTGTCGAATAGAACATTTGACTTATCGAATCCTCGAGTTGTCGAATAGCTTTCTGAGTCCTTGAGATATCGAATGGAGCTTTGACTTGTTGACTCTTTGAGAACTCGAATACCATCTTGACTTGTTGACTTCTTGAGTTCTCGAATAGAGTAGTAGACATATTGAATCCCTGAGATATCGAATGAGATATCGAACAGTGTATTCAGAGATATCGAATAGTGTCTTGAGATATCGAATCCCTGACTTCTCGAATGCTGGACTTCTCGAATTGGTACTTAGGCAAATTCCTCATTTCTTCAAATCCCAACTGTGATTATTTGACAGTCTTTAACTCCTTGCTTGAGGCATGAACCTTGGAACTTCTTTCAAGCATTATTCTAGACTCTATTTGTACAATTACACAACTAGGATTTGATGCCTACTACAAGTACAATACAAACAGAAACTCTACAACTAGAGGTTCCCTCAGTTAAGAGGTCATGTAAGTAATGCAAAGCATTACAAACAATTAGGCTTGTTATTAGATGAGTACAGGCATGCCTCTGTAACTAACAATTAATTATTGTCTCGAGGATTTATTTATTTAATTTAAGGATTAATTACTGTCTCGAGGATTTATTTATTTAATTTGAGGATTAATTACTGTCTCGAGGATTTATTTATTTAATTAAGGATTAATTAATGACTCGGGGAACCATTTTGGGGTAGGATTTCGGATGAGTTAGGAGACTCGTTTGGAAGAGCTTAAAGAACGAAAGTTGTAGATATGCAAAGGTACTATTTAAAGGTGAATAGAAGTTGATTGAAAGGTGATCAGAAGTTGAGTTAATAATAGCTGAACTAGGCCCGAGAAGGTGAAATGCCGGAGAACCAAAGACGTGGAGCAAGTTGGAGTATCGTACCGCAGAACCAGGCAAGTTTACTAATTCGTACTCCATCGTTCGGAGTATTTATATTTTTAAATATGCTGATTAAGTTTTCGCTATACAAAAATCAAATATTCTTTTTAGTGGTTTATATTAGATTTTATTCATGCAATCTACATACATATAAATTATTATACGAGGTGTTGAAATTATTATATGAGGTGTTGAAATTATTATATGAGGTGTTGAAATTTATTTCATGAGTTGGCCAAATTGATGGGAGGTTTATTGAAATACTTCATTCGTATTCGTATAAGAGATGATAAAGATATATTTAATGATATTTTCATACTACAGAATACTTATATTTAAGTGTGGGGTTATATATAATTATATATATAAGGTAAGTTGTGATTTATTGTTTCAAAAAAAAGCAAAAATGACCGGAGTAACGCACCGGCCCAAATTAAGGAGTATTTAGGATGATGGTCCGAGCAAGTCGGCTCATCCTAGGGTGATGGTCCGAGCAAGTCGGCTCACCTGGTTACATAAAAAGGGTGAAGGGCCGAGAAAGACGGCTCATCCTTCTGAGGAGTTTTATTTGAGTGGTTCGAGACGTCGACCATCCTTTCTATCGATAGAATTGAGGTGTGTCAATGGATTGATCATCCATTACTTGAGGAGGCGTTTGACCAATTATCGATATCCTAACTGTTAACCGATGCCTTTGTGGTTCTGTTAATGGGATAGGATGTTGATCCGAGGAGTTATTAAATTTTATTTGAGAAGTATTTTGAGAAGTTATTGAGATGTATTTATTCTTTCATATGAGCAGTATTTTGAGAAGTTATTGAGATATATTTATTTTTTCATATGAGTAGTATTTCGAGACTTATAAAAATTTCCGAGTTGATCTCTTTTCAAAAATATATATTATAGAGTGGTAAAAACATATTTTGGACGAGTTGTTGTTGTATTATATGATATCTATATATACTTGCTGGGCATTCTTTGGCTCATACTTGCTATTTAAATATTATAAAACAGGAGCAATCAGAACTGGCTCTAGTACAGCGAACCGTGATTAAAGGAAAGGGAATACGATTGATTCAGTGGGTTAACCTTATAGCATTTGAGGAGGGTGCAGGCTGGGAAAATGTTTGTATAATGTTTTAGTATCAAGTACTTTGGAGTTGTAAAAGTATTTTAGAGATTCTGGGAAGTGCATTTGAGATGTAATAACTTTTGGAATTATTGAGTGCTTGTTCTAAGACTATAACCCGTGGAGTAAAATATGGAGTTGTTATGAATATTGTTGTAGATTTATGAGCAGGTGATTGAATATTCCGTAGGAGGTGTAATGACCTGGATTCCTGTAAGGGATTTGGGGGCGTTACATCTTTCATGCCAAAGGCATGCTGTGTGGCCATTGTATCCCTAACAGGGACTTGTCAGTACTAGCATCCGCATCTCCCTAATCGAAACGTGAACTAGGTGCTCTGGCTAAGGGTTAAGGACATAAAGTTGTGCCTAGCTAACAATCCCGGGATTTTAGCGTAGTGGTAAGCGCTTGATCCAAAAACAAATTTGTTTCATGTATTATCTACCAACTTTTTCATTTTGTACTTTTTATATATTTTAATAATAAAATAACTTATATATTAAAAAAATGATGCTAAATTTAGTAAAAATGTTTAACATAAATGGATTGTAATCAAATTTGAAAATAGTAAAAATTTTACAATATTTTGATGTAAAAATCTCATGAAAATACAGTATAACCTCGTTAAATTAATACTCGATAAATTAATAATCTCTCTAAGTTAATAATTTTTTCCGGTTCCAACTTGGGCCAGTTCAAAAAATGATTAATTTTGATAAGATAAAAAGATAATAATTTTTTTGAAAACCCTATATAAATATATGGTCCCAATAATATCATAAATTCATAATTCCTTTATAATCATAAAAATATATGTATTATCCTTTTGTAAAAAAATGATTCTAGGGTTCTTAAAATTTGAATCTGTATGAAACTCATCTTTAACCCTGTTGCATCGAATGTGGTGTTTTCGTAAAGCATTAAAAAGTTATTAATCAATGTTTTTGATGTATTGGGTGTTTCTTTACATGAAAAAGGTTCAAAAAAATGTTGTTTTATCCTTGACATCATCTAAATTTACATGAATATTTACTTTGAATTTGGCAAATACTCAATAAATTTGTAAACAATATATATTGAATCAATTGATATAAGTATAAAACATAAATTGTACAATTCATTCTATTTAAATATAGAGTAATTTACACTTTGCATCCCTCTAGTTTTCGCGTTTTGCACTTAAGGTTCAATAGTTTCACAATCAACACTTTGCATCCCTCTATTTTAGTACCCCGCAACATTTTCCATCCCCTGTACTAATTTCCGTCAAAATTGACCGTTAATGTTAGTCAAGATATTTGCTGGGGTATTTTAGTCATTTACTTGAATAAATATTTTTTAAAATGTAAAATAAAATCAGAAAACATATATTTTTTTTTAAAATTTTATATTTGTAAATTTAACACATTTACACATGTCATTGATAATATTTTTCAATAGATTCAATATAAGTAGTTCATTTTTTCTGAAAGTATGATAATTTTTATTTATTATAATTGAATTTAAAATTTTTAAACCATAAAAAAATTATATTGAATCTATTTAAAAATACTATCAATAAATGTGTTAAATTTACAAATGTAAAATTAAAAAAAATTATGTTTTCTGATTGTATTTTACTTTATAGAAAATATTTATTCAAGTAAATATTAAAATATCCCTGCAAATATTTACTCTGGGAGGTAGTTAGGCTAAACAAGTACTCCGCCAAACCAGAACCAGATAATTCTGTTTAATAATCGAGCTCACCGCCGCATTTCGAATCCTTGTAAATCGATTGAAAAAAGTAAGACGATGAGGTTTAGTTTATAAACTCGAACTTTTCTCCTCTACTAACTTAAAATCTTAAATCACCTTTTCTACTTCTACTATGATAATAGATAGTTTCTTTTTTATTAGTATTTAAAATTCTGAAACTTTAGAAAAATTAGAAAAATAGATTGAGACGATCTTGAAGTGCCACCTAAGCGCCCGCGTATCCTCCTTTATATATATATATACTAGTATTTTGTGCCCGCTTCGCGGGGCGAAACCGTTAAAAATGCTAAATTTATAATTTTATTTATTCAATGAATTGTTATATGTAATTAAAAAATGAAAGCATAAATTATTTTCGTGTATATACAGTGTTTTAAGTCTCCCAAAATTTTAAGAATTTCAAATCCTTCCTCAAACATGAGTGTATGTTTCCTTCCCATTTTATTTTATATTAGTAAAAATGATTTCCCCGGACAACAAATTCAAGTAGTAAAGAACATATGAACTTAAGAAGAGTGGGTTTGAGAAATTTTATTGTAGAGAGAATATATTGAGAACATAATGATAAAAAAACCCAACTTAATGTTTCACAATCTGAACATACAGTACTTAAAAATCTCCTTGGTGCAAAGACAAAAGCTACCACTTCACATATGAAAATATGAACAGAACAGTTAGACAAAATAAACAACTTCACCAGCTAAACAAAAGAAATTACATCACTTCTTGGACAGATACAAACTTTTTGCCCTATAGCTTAACCACCAGCAGTCGTTCTCAATGAAGACAGCACAGGCTGTGAACTAATGTGTGATACTGAATCTGCTTTGGAACCCTGTCCATGGCCTAACCAGTCGATACTGCCAGCATTAACAGGAATGATAGGAGAGGAAGCCCCTGCAGAACTGTAAACGAAAGAACATGTTTTCAATTAATTTAAAAAGCAGGAGATTAGTCCACATGTGCTTGATACAAAAATACAAATTAAATTTATTTCTGAAAAAGTGCGTAAATATTTGAACAGTGATCGAGCTACTGCAAACACCTACACATTCAATGTACAAAATCAGAACAACTCTAACAATCAAACTCTCTACCTAAACAATCAGTAAACACAACTTAACATCAAACATTTAACATTTTAAAATCCTGAATCTTATTTCTCACAATTTCAAATCACCACAAAAAAATAGGGAAATGATATTCCCAGAGCAGTTTTTTTGCTTCCAGAGCAAATTGCTCTGTAAATATCATTATCATAAGGCTCTGGTTATTTCCAGAGCAAATTTTTGGTTCCAGAGCATTTACATGCACGTAGGGGGAGATTATATACATACATATACATTGCAGTATATAACAACATACCTGATTATATGATCTCGAGTTCAATAACATGGTCTATTGGTCAGAAACGAAACCACCAACAAGGTCATCACACGGTTCACGTCCATGCTCGTACTGCACAAAATGAAAACATTAAAATACGTATTAGATTAGGAAAAAAATGAAAGGAAACAAATACAACATATTCAAAAAAGTAAACAAAGAGAGATTACATACACATTGAAAACATAAACAACAAACCTTTTGTAGACCCAGGCGATTTGATGAAACCGCAAATAAAACAATATAACATACAATTCATCACAGGTTTAGACCTGCATAAAACAATCAAAACTCTCTTACAACTTCTGTCAAACACCTGGACTGCAAAAAATTACAAACATCGAAGAATCATTACCCATTCAATAAAAGAAACATAGCGATTTTTTCTTAAGACAATCACCTCTGCCAATACCTTGACTTTTAATTATAATACATTGCAATATTAATTATAATACATTACAATAACAACATACCTGATATCCATTCCTATTTTCTTATATAAAATCATATTAGGATAATTATGAAGTATCGAATTCCATACCTTTGCCATATCTGATGTTGGAGTAGATGACTACGAAATCTCCCTCTTCGAGTCCATTTTTTTTACAAACTCTACTTAACAGACACAAAGAAGATCATTAGTATAAGTTTAGTATAATAATGTGATTCATTGTACTTTTAAGACATTTCTACCTGTTTGAGGCACAAAGAAGATCATTAGTATTCTTTACTATGCAACTGTTTGAGGCAATTGCATTGGCTTTTTCCTTGATTTCTTGCTTCATTGCTGTAATTCTTTGTTGCTGAAGGAAATTCATGAAAAAAAATGTAATAGTACAAATATAATGAAGTTGATTAAAAATCCTATAACAATTTGTTTGTCAATTTTTCTACCTGTAGAAAACTTATAAATATTGTCAGCATTGCTACCTGGTGTACATGGATTACGCACGATTCGATTTATCTTCGTAACGTTATTTGCTTCTCTTCTTAATCCGGTTTGGTGTAGAGAGAGGAGGTGGGATATTTCATTAATAAATGTTGTCTGCTTATTTGACTTCCTCTTTTGTCCATATTTTTCCTACAAAAATATATGTACAATTTCAAGCAATGTTACGTTAGAAAATACAAAATATAGTATTTTATGCGGAAAAAGTATAAGACTCACTCTGGTTGGAACAGGGAAGAAGGGCTGGATTTATATTTGCATCCGGGGTTGATACATTTTCTTTGTAATTCCCTTTGTAATTTCCCATTATCCTATTAGGGGAGGGTATACCTCTTGAGAAAAGGTTGGTGGAGTACCTTGGATTATTTGACTTGAACAATGTATTTGTTGATAATGGGGAAAATGGGCTACGCATCTTTTTGGTTACCAACTGATCTGCAAAGATGGCAGAAGATTAAATTTTAAAGCTGAAATTAACATTAACATGTTCATGTTAGAGGCCTTACCATCTGGTGTATTTGGAGCGAGAGGACTTGTCTTTGTTTCCTGCAATTTTTTTAGCATCACACATCATACTTGTCTGTGTCTTGCAGTCATATTTTTTCCCTGCTTGGATATTTAGAACATGTATCTCTTTATTCCCTTAGTAATAGAAATTATTTTATTTTGAGGACAGTCGTATACAGAAACCAAAAACTCACTCTGCTTCTAGTACAGAGGGAGAGACGGACTAATGCTTGAATTGGGTGCTGATCCTTTGTGTTGTAAACCTGCAAAGTGCCAAACAATAATACTCAAAGTCAAAGGACATTATTATATTCATGTAATTAATAAGCAATGAATGCGTTTATTCAATATCCAGTTGGTGTTTTTTTAATACATTTCTCATGAAACTAAGTCCACACTTTAGCTCTTCATTGGAAAGTTCAAAGATAACTCCATTATTATAGATTAAATTAATCCAACACTTTTACTCTAGAAGTTCAAAGATATTTAGTACCTTGGCTTTTAAGGCTTCCAAAATCGACTTTAGAAAGCCGACTTTAGAAAGCTAGCATCTCAGATTCTTTAACAGGGTTGAGTTTTCTCCGCGAAGCTGATCAACCTGTTGAAAGCCATAAATCAATGAATAAATATAACACAGAGAATACAAATTGAATTCAAAATTGATATGAAAAGCTAGAGAGGGAGAGAGAGAGAGAGAAGACACTAATTGAACGATAGTTACTGCGTTTCCTGGACGAAGCTCCCAGTTCATCAACCAATTCCATTATGTAATCCTTCAAAAGCACCTATTTTCCTGAAATTAATGACAAATAACTACTTAGAAATTATGTAGTCTACTTGATCGATGAGTGTAGAATATAGTAAATAAGTGCCACAATAAAAAAAATTAAGAAATATTTACAATTTGGCAAATTTGGAAAAGAGAAGATTGTGTTGATCCATGGAACACATCTATTTATCAAACATGAACACCAATGAACACTAATAAGAAAAAGAAATAATAACATTGATCAGAAAATCAATCATCACAACATAAAACCACAATCAACTCAAAGCATTCCAATTATAATAAAAGAAATTAGAGGATCACACTTCCATACTTCTATCATTCTTAAACATGTATAAAAAACTGAAATGATGACAAAAAGCTATCTAAATTGTAACCCTGCTTTGTGCCAAAAGTTGCATCTAAACAACTCAATATCTTCAAAATAAGTTTCATCTCATATACGCAAGCTCATCTTTCAAAATGGCTTACATCTTTCAAAAAATCAATGTAAACAAACTCATTTAGGCATAATATCAAACACTAATGACACATAAATTTAAGAATTCAAATCAAAGGGTGAAACTTTAATTTACCGGAAGGAAAGGCAAGAAGCATGTTCAGCAAATTAGGAGATAGATTATTCTCCTTGTCAATATCATCAATCTTCCTAAACTGAATAGAGGGGGGTAACCTATCAACATCAAAACTGAATATCTAGAATTCATTGAAACACCTATAACTCAATACACAAAGAAACTTGAGAGCATACTTTTCTAACCTAACATCAGTGCTAGTAATTACACTACCAATTTCAACTCTTCACTTGCAGTGCCAATTATTCCCACTAAAATCAAATGCAAAAACACTCATTCAATGTCAGTTATTAACGAAATATCAAAAAATCAAAACTCAAACTCAATTCACAGAATATTTATCATTATCCCAAAAAGATCACGATAAGAAGACTACAATCATTGGAAAGAGTGAGCAAGAAACGGATATAGACACATCAAAAGCATCACATGAACTCATATAGACACTTTCTTTCTTTTTGTTTTCTATAGAAAAATGAAGATTTAAACGTTTACAGAATTAAAATTAGAAAGAAACGTACTTGCCAGAGACATTTAATCAAACATATAGTGAGACATATTTTTATCAAGTGTTCCAACATAAGCTCTGCAATAAAAAAAGTGTTAATGTCAATTGTAATATATTAACATGTACTATTAGAATTCGAAACAAAACACATAAACACCAATTTTTTAAGTTACAAATTCATAAACACATAGCATATGCAAACCTCAAAAATCATAATTTGTTTATAAAAATTCTTGAAAATTCATGACCTGTGAAAATTTTCAAACAAACTCATGACCACAACATCCAACAACCTCTTGCACAGAGCATGAAATCTGAAAAAAATAACCAAAAATTTGTCTGAGAACGCCCATCAAACACATAGAAAGCAAATATCGTGTCAAACTCTTTGGTACATTATAGCAAACACTTGGCGGAAAGAATGCATAAATCATTTTTGTTAATAATAGCCACTGTCAAAAAATTCGTGACAAACGAAAAAATATAAAATGTTTTCTTAATTATTAGCTTTTTAAAGATAATAAACACTTCAAAATTTTACAATTATAAACAATTATATGGAGGCATATGACTATATTATTAGAGTGTTGATACACTTATCTCATACTCCCTCTGTCCCTCTCATTTCTTTACATAGAAAACTGCGTATCTGACACGCATTTTAAGGTGCATTTTAAGGATAGTTCTATAACTTATTTTTGATATTTTCTTTTTTTGTATAAAAATAGGATTGTTCTATTTTTATACAAAAAAATAAAATATCAAAAATAAGTTATAGAACTATGCTTAAAATGCACCTTAAAATCCGTGTCGAAAACTGGTCCGCAAACGTAAACTATTGAGAGGGACAGAGGGAGTAAGTTTTTTTCAACAACAACATCACCTGTACATCTGAAACCAAAAAAAAAGATCAAACATCATTAAAATTACAAAATGTAATCATAAAATCGAAAAAATTAGAAAAAGATCTTAACACTTACAGACTCTTTCAAGATGAGGGAGAGATGTTCCAAAAGTAGTCCTTCTCCTAGCTTCCAGATCGATGCCTTCGTCCATTCCGTTAACAATCAAACAGAACAACATGGAGTGGTCTGTAACAACCGTTAATGAATATTAACAACTGTTAATAAAGATCCAAAGAAACAACATCAAACAAAATTCAACAGAAGAAAAGAAGGAAAAACAATAGAAAAGAAAAGATGAGAGAAAAAAGGGTTTAGATACCGTAAACAATTGAATTCGTATCCAATCTACAACCTTTAACCTACAATACAAAGAACAAATTAGAGAGTTAGAATCGAAAGAAAAAGAAATGGAATTAAAAGAAATTGTATCAAATGAGGAGAAGAAAGTAACGCGATAAAAAGGGAGATAGAACCGGAGATTTGAATTTGAATAAGAAAATTAACAAAGAGTAAGTATGTATCTAGGGAAAATAAAAAAACTTCTCAAAGAAGCTTGACAATAGCAAAGAAATTGTTCCGTATAAAGTAGTATAAGTCAACTGGTCAAGTGGCATGAAAGAGTAAATACAGGAAATTATCTGGGACAAAATAGTAATTAACAGCTGAAAAACACAACGGGCTTTATACTATTAATAGATGGAAAATGTTAACCACAACCCTTAGGGTTATGGTTAAGGTATTATGTGGTAGTTTTTAATTGGCTTAAGGTTGTGCCCCACTTGCAAAAAATTATGTGCCCCATGCATTCACATAAATCATCCAATAAAAATCCACCACATGACAAAAATTAATCCTTAAACATAGCCCTAAGGACTGTTGTTAACCGGACTGATATATTGATGATTGATGATTTAAAATGATTAAATTTTATAGTATTTTAATATAAAATCACATGGGTCAGAGATACTCCGCAGTTAGAGTTGCCACGAAACCAGATTGTTACCTAATACTCTGCGAGGTAGTTAAGGCTAAACAAGTACTCCGCCAAACCACAACCAGATAATTCTGTTTAATAATTGAGCTCACCCCCACATTTCGAATCCTCGTAAATTGATTGAAAAAAGCATGACGATGAACAAGATGAGGTTTAGTTTGAGTGGTTTGAGATCAAACATTCGATGCTTCAAATCTGTAAGACCTATACACAAAGCTACAACATCATCACCACCAGGTCTTTTTCTTCATTCACATTCTCTTCACACTAACCCTGACATTCCCAAGAAACCCTATATTCCTTCTTTATCAGACCCTAATGCTGACCTGAAACAATTACTTTATGAGAAATCAAAGGTTGGTTTCCATAAGCTCGATGATGCTCTTAAGGTGTTCGATAAATGCTCAAAATGAAACCTCTGCTTCCTATTTTGAAATTCAATCAACTTTTAGCGGCTCTTGTTCGAATGAAGGACTACTCGGTTGACATTTCTCTGTTTAGAGATATGTGCGCTTTCACCATTCCAATTAATATCTTTACTTTTAATACTGTCATCAACTGTTGCTGTCACTTGAATACACTAGATTATGCCTTTTCGTTGTTGGGAGGAATCATTAAGCGTGGTTTTGTTCCGGATGTTGTGACCTACAACACTCTGATCAAGGGGCTTCTATCTCAAGACAGGCCTGTCGAGGCTGAACTTTTGTTTAAGAAGCTTCTTAAATTCAATGAGGTTCGGCCCGATGTAGTTACCTATAACATTATCATTGATGGTCTCTGCAAAACTTCAAATACTTCCATGGCTGTTGAGTTGTTTAGATATATGGAGAAGAAAGGTTGTATACCCAATGTCGTGACTTACAACACGATTATTGACAGTTTATGCAAAGACCGACATGTCGACCATGCTATGAATCTTCTTTCTGAAATGAGCCACAAAGGCATTTCACCCAATGTTAGAACCTATAATTCATTAATTCAAGGTCTCTGCATTTTAAGTCGATGGGAAGATGCAATTCGATTGCTAGGAGAGATGAAGACTAGGAATATCTCTCCAGATGTGCATACTTATAATATATTGATTGATGCATGTGGAAAAGAAGGAAAGGTTAAAGATGCAGCATCTGTGATGGAATTAATGATCCAAAGAGGCCAAAATCCCGATGTAGTCACATACAATTCACTGATGGATGGATATTGTTTGCGTGGAGAAATTGATGAAGCATTAGAGGTGCTCAAAACCATGAAGGGAAAGGGTGTATTGCCCGATCCTCATACCTACACTATATTGATAAATGGTTATTGTAAAAGGATGGAAGTAGACAGAGCAATTGATCTCCTTAAACAGATGTCCCTTGAAGGTTTGGCACCAACAATTGAAACTTTCAGTACAATTTTGCAAGGTTTCTTTCAGACCGGTAGACTTGTTGAAGCACGAAAGTTTCTTCAGGAGAGGATGCTAAACGAAGGTCATAAACTAAATATTGTGACATGTCATATCATATTGCATTGTCTATGTGAGAACCATCTTGTTGGTGAAGCATTCTCGTTCTTTCGCACAATGGAATGTGCTGGTATGCTTCCAGATATACATACTTACACTATTCTGATTGACGGATTGAGCAAAGATGGACATCTAGAAAAGGCAAGAAGTCTTTTCGATAGCCTACCGTCGAAAGGTTTGCGACCTGATATCAAGACATATACAGTCATGATCGGAGCATTTTGTCGTGAAGGGTTACTCGACCAAGCCAATGAACTATTTGCGCAAATTAGAGACAGTAATTGCTTGCCCGACGATGCTACCTACAACACACTTATCCGCGGCAGTTTTCACAACAAGAAGTACAATGAAGCAAGAATACTCATGGATGAGATGTATGCTCGCGGCTTCTCAGCAGATGCATCTACCACATCCTTGTTACTGGCCTTACTTGAATCAAAAGAACAAGATCCTGCTCTTCTTGCTTTGCGTGAGAAATACTTGACATAGTTACCTGGTATAATTCCAATATGGGCTCTGATAAGCTCGATAATCTCTTCTTTTGTTTCGGTTAAAATCTCCAACTGATACCTCTGTTTCCTGTTATGATATTTAATTGAATGTTCCTTTATGAATTTTCATCAACTACTAGCCCAATTGCTATACATCTAACATTGTAATGGATGCATATTAAAATAAAAGAGAAAATTAGACATAAGTATTGATCGTCACAGAGATATTGCAAAGGTTCAGCATTTTGTTACATGGACTATGTCAGCCGCGTAAATACATAAAGTTCACTTTTTTTTTTTGAATAAGATGTAAGATCAAGGCAACAATACTGCAACATACACTATCCTTTTAGATTGTATTTGCAAGAACTAAATGTTGATAAAGCACTGTCTTCGTTTTGATGCGTTCTAATTATTAATCCTCGCAAATTTCTTAGTTTCTAACTGTATTACTTACAATATCCTTATCTGTATATGTATTCAATATAAGACTTGTAAAAGCATGTGTACTTATAGACAACATTTTTGTTTGTGGCTTCTAAGGATATGCATTCACAAGGTAAATAATATTACACATTTCGATGAGTACGCAAACTGTTATACTTCCTAAATTGAATACATATACGAATGTGATTTTTAGATGTTCTAAATTATTGCTATGCTCCTGACGTTCATGCATTCAAGAGGTAATTGCAGACTCTGCTCCCCATTCCGAGGCGATGGGATCTGACAATGGCCTTCCTTTGTCGGGCATGAACCACTCGTTTCCCTGAGTCGGTTCTAAATTATTAGATCATTTTTATGTTTATATTTATAAACTTGTCTTCTGCTACATTCCCTGTAATTTGGGAGACTGATGTGTATTATGATCTCTGCTAATGCTGGCAACTAATATTCCGAATTTTTGTTTTGGTACTGTGGTAGTTCTGATAATCTTTATCATGATAGCCTCAATATCTAATAGAAAAGCTTCAAGAGAAAATTATTACCCAGTATTCTGTTCTGAGATTAAATAGGCGAAAATAGGCTATACTTTACGGCCAACATGGTCTTCCTTTCACCATTGTTTTTCCCTGGTGATTCTAAAGATTTTACATGTAATAATGTTGTACCAAACCATGCAGGAGTTAAGGAGGTCCGTCATTTGTATATATCTATAGACCTAAAATTTCCTTCCATCTGAAGCTGATGAAGCAATTTAAAAACTAGAAACTGATGGGATCTGGTTGAATTTATGCAATTTAAAAGTTCTATATTTTGACATGTAGTCTGGTCACAAAACTAGACAGTTGGTCAATCTTCTGGTAAATTTGGATAACTAGTCATAATTGCTAGAGTAATTCCTTTACAATGTGTTGTTTTCACTATCTGTGTGGTCAAGTATTTTTGACGCAGAAGCTGGGATGGGGTTGAGTGCATCCTTCATGAAGCTTGTATCTGTGGTATGACAAAGAGTAGGGCTACAGGTACAGTCACTATCATCTAACTTTCCAATTCGTTTACTCTTCTAAGTTCTATCTCTCTTTGATGCGAGTGCTTGTGACAATATTTTGGTATCTTTCTTTCAGCAACTGAGTGTTGGACGTGATCGAACACATGGCATTGGTAGAGCAGCGACCTACTAAATTTGATGTGAAGCCTATGCTGCAGTTTTTGCTCTATAATAACTAGTTTGCCGAACATAGAAATCAGAAATATAGAGGTAATTTTTGCTGTTGAGTTGACCTTTGTTATCCTTTATAAGATTAGACACAAAATGCTGGAGCTTTCTGTTAAAGTGTATCAGCAAGACAGTAACATATATCGCTGTTATTTTGATCGCATGATTGTGCAGTCTTTTGGCTGTTGTTTTTCAGCTCTCTGTTTCTTAGTAAGAACCATATTGGATTATTTGCATGGTGCAGAAATGGGTTTATCATATTGTCATGACCATCATAATTCTTTTTTCGTCGAATGTTTTTAACGAATGTGCCTTCTAATTTCGATAATGTATGCATTTTTTAACTTATAATGAACCGCGTCAGATTTATCTGCTCTTTAAACTAGTCAGTGCCCTTTGTGGTTGGCATGAGTGGTAAATTGTCACATATTAGCAACTTTTTGTTGCAAAATTATGGCAACTAGCCAACTATATATGGGGGCATATAAAATACGATGGGGCATGAAATTAGTGAAGCTAACCATAAACAAATCTGAAAGAAAGCAACCATTCCATTACTTAAGGCGGATTTTTTTTTATTTTGGAAACCAGACACTGGTTACCATTATCTTTGAGAGTGTAGTGATAAGGCATGCAATACTTGGGAAGATTAGTCAGAAGTTCATAGGCCCATAATTAACCAAGAAAGAAACACAATTCATGAGAACAGTTGCCCAGAGATTACATTTTGGCCTACAGCTAGATAAGAGAAAGACGTAAACATAGTAGAAGTTTTCAGATAGCCAATCGTTTAACAACTCAAACAAGCTCTTCTTCTCACTTGAGAATAATCCATTACTGATAAGTCCAACTCATCTAGATAGTGTTTCAGGCTCCAAAGCTGGTGCTGACTTAACTAAATAATTTTCTCGCTTAGTGCTGTCTTCACCTTGTTTAATGGTAGTGCTAGTAGCACTAGTAGTCTAGTATTCATTTTGCCATTATCTTTCGCTTGACTTGTATTTCCTTCGACCCAAAGGTGACTCTGTCATAAAATCATATTAGAGGCAGGAGGTAAAATGCTTTATAAGATCTTAACCACATATCTTGAATAATTGCATGCTTGCAATGTTATACAGAAAAATTAACATATATCTGCAATTAAATTTTTACAAACTAACGTTTGGATATACAGAAAATTGAAGTGGCTGAAGTGGTGGAAGTGGACTCTGGTTTTATTGTGAGAAAGTTTAATGAACCATGCTTGCTCGTGACAATATAGCATGGAGAATAACGTCGAGGTCATTTCTTCAGATTGTTCATACTTACATTTCTGTTAAAATTGAAAAAAATAGTAGGATGCAATATTAACTCTTGTAAATGTTTGCTTTGTGATCTAGTCGTGATAAATCTTTGTAATTGTTAATTTCCTGCAGTTATTACTAGCTCTAGAAAGGATTGAAGTTAGATGAAGAACTTGCATGTGAGGCATACGACTTTTAGTTCTTCTTAATTTTTGTAATACCTAATGTAGGTGCTCATCTTGTTTCCTTTCGATTTCTGCAGAATTTACTATCCGGGAACAAATTTGTTTTTTTGGTGGCCTTAGCGTTTATGATCAGCACAGAGACGTGAGGCTGGAAATCAATAATATGTCATATGAGGTTAGTTATTTTACTATGGGCATCACTCGCAAATGATCTGTATTGAAATACTTGTCAATTTGTCTGTTTCTCCTAATATTTTTATTAATGCTTACGTAAATGTTGAATAGTCAAAATAACTTGTCATGGTGAAATGTGACTGAATTCGATTCTTTGCTTATTCATACAGGAAAGATAGCAATAATAAGAGAAGAAGAACAGCAGCAATCAATCGTCCGAGAGCAGTCCAACCTTCGGGTAAGTTGTATTAGCTCTAGAGGAGAAGATTGGTAATGTAAGCACTGCTCTATCCGAAGATGCAAAACTGATAACTGTGACAATGAGTACGTATAGCCTGTATCTCAGATGAAGAAGAAGCAACAAGCACCATCAAGGGAGAAGATACAAAGTGCAGTATTTGTCAGGTCAATTGCCTACATAACGAATATCAATCTTGAATCATTTTATAGGTAGTTTCAACAGTGTACTGGTCAGGTTTGGAAACCCCCGTCCTAGTAAATTGTAATGTTGATCTATAATTTTTATTATAAATGAATGAACTAATGCAAGGTGGGTTCATTTGTCTAATTGGCCTCATTTCAAAATATTTTTTTGATTGTAAGACCAAATTTCTTATTATCTTCACATGTGCTTTCTGTAAAAATTCAAGTTGTTCCGACAACTGTTTAGGGAAAGCAAATCATCCAGGTTGATCTTTTCTTTGAACCACAAGCCATACTCTTGTGGTCTGAATATTATATAACACTAAATCTGGAATCTCTTCTGTCTAGTCCAGATAGTATGACTCACCTCATTTTCCCTGTGAGAATATCGTATAATTAGTGCAGTAAGGATAATGATGCCTATGTACTTCAGTTGAACTCGCAAATTTATGTTGAAGAGTTATTACTAGTATTCATATTCTGATTACTTAAGTTTCAACCGAACTCACGCTGTATCACATAACAAATTATCTGAATGAACATATACACTTGTATGACATAACAAATTATCTGAATGAGCAAGGATCTTCATGATTGTGGAAATGCTTTTAAGTTTCTGACTAGCATAGAATCTTCGACTTCTGAACCTCGCTACAGATCTGATCCCATGTCTGTTTTTTCAGGAGTATGTGACTGGAGAGGAAGTCGGGGGGATTGGCCGTGAACACGGATATCATATGGAATGCATAAAACAGTGGTTGCAATTGAAGAACTGATGTCCAATATGCAAGGCTTCAGTAGAGCCCCGCGAGATCGTAGCTCTCCTTATTAATGAGAATTTAAACCAAGTGTGGTTGGGACGAGTAAATATGCTTTCTTCTGTACATATAATATCTGTCAGGTCAGTTTTTATTTCATTATAATTCACTCATGTATATTACATAACCAATAACCCAGGCTTTAAGCTTTGTGGATAAATAACAATTATACTACGTGCTTCATTATACAGATTTTGGATGTTCTGGCCATTCTCTCAGTCATTGATTTTGCAGTTTTGGTTTCTAAAAATTCTATCTGAGTATAGCTATAAGAAAAACACAGTTTCGTGAATTTCAGCGTTTTAGGCTAAACATGGTGAATGTTTACGCAAGAAACTGTGGATAGATACTATATTTTGGTTTTTGAGCACAGTGATATTACATTTACTTGTGTAACACATGGTGGATGCATAAACATCAAGTTTACTTCATGTAATCTTCAACATCCTCCCAATTCTGTGAACCGAATGAACTCATCAATTAGCGTAAATGTAAAAATTCGGGCAGGGATAAGTCCTCGAAGGGCACTTCTTTTTTACTCACGGAGAGCTGCATAAGTTTCATTAGGCTGTTTGATTGCTTGTCCAGCATCAGAGTAGTTAACATAAGGCTCTATATATATGCCCTATTACACTTCTTCAACCGTTGTTCACGTATACCATTCTTTTGTTTTATGAGATTATTCTTCCCATAATATTTAACATAAAGGCTCTAAATTTAAACTATACATGGTTTGGACCAAACTTCAATCACTTATTCGTATTTTTTCATGATCTTAATAATTCCTAGAGAGGCGAGGAAGTGATCAAAAATAGTTTACAGTGTTTAAAATTATTATAAACATCAAGTTCAAACCGCACTTAAATGATGGTAAATATAATACACAATGCCCTAAATCCACCACCACAATGTAAGGTTTTATCAGCATTAGGGCCATAAATTTCATAAATGATGCCCTAAATCTCATTTTTACCTGCAAAACTTCAGGATACATGCTGGAAAACTTCACAATTAATTAGGAGTAATTGTGAGGTTTTGAAATGCTTTTTTTTTTCTTTATCTTGAAAACTACGAAAGCATCATGTAATTCATGCAGTGCATTACATTACATTTATGCCTCTGGAGCGTGGTCAAAACCACCACTATCACCTTGCGTAGTATGTGAAATGAAGGTCCAGAGTGGAAAGGAGTACTAGTTTGCGTTACTTGAAGGGGAGTGTTCAGATAAGTGCTTTGGAGTGAGTTTATACACGAGTTAGGCTACTTTTGTATATATTGGTGAAAGAAGGTGCTAGACTTGACTATCAACAAGTCCAGCACAAGAGTGAGCTTATATGAGAGTTAGGCTTCTCGGTTATGTAATGGTTAAAGAAAGCGCTAGATTTCATTATCCACAAGTCCAGCACAAGAGTGTGGAGGAATGGCTATAGAATGTACATAACCAAATGCCACATACCTGGAGTGACATGCTGTCCAGCCTAGGGCTGCACAACTTTCCGGTCTGGATCGGTAAATTAGACTGGACCGGGTTTACGGTCCAAGGACCGGACCGGACCGAATATAACCGGTCCGGTCCCCGGTTCATAAAATCAAAAAAATTAGGTCTTCGGTCCGGTCCGATCCGGTCCAAACCCTGAAAACACCTGGTCCGGACCGGATCGGACCGGATTTTATGTGTATAGTTAATTTTACACTATTTTATTTTTTAAATTATATAGTTTAATGATTAAATATTAACACATAACATATTTTAGTGATCCAAATTGGTAAATAATAAATTTATGAAATAGTATACATAAACATTGTAATATAAATGATTAAATTTCATATTTCATACTATGTATAATTTATAATTGCGTTTACAAATTAATGTTACTTTACAAATAATATGACATTTACTTATTTTTAAATTTAAATTAACTTACCAAGTAATTTAAATATCAACAAAGAATGACCGGTCCGGTCCCAAGACCGGTTATAATCGATCCGGTCGCCGGTCCTTGAATTCAATAAAATACGATCTTCGGTCCGGTCCGGGTCGATCCGATCTGGTCCGTTCCGGTCCGGTTTTGGACCTTTGTGCAGCCCTACTTATGTGGCCGGAGTCCAGCCACATAAGTATGCTGAATAACATGTGCATGTATGCAAAAGTATGTTTAGACAATGGTTGATCAGGTCCGGACTGGACCGGACCGGTTTTGGACCTTTGTGCAGCCCTACTTATGTGGCCGGAGTCCAGCCACATAAGTATGCTGAATAACATGTCAGCATGTATGCAAAAGTATGTTTAGACAATGGTTGATCAGCTCAGAAAGTTAGGAGTATCTTTCGATTTTGTGGTGACAATAAAAAAATATAGACAATGCCTTATCTTTTATTGGGAGTACAACATGACATTTTAATAATACATGTGTACTCAATGCACCTCTTTTTGTTTGATGAAACGGGGGCAACATGAACCCTATTCCCAGAATATGTCAACTGAGACTTGTTAACTAGCAGTCTAGCACTTTCTATGGTCCCAACTTCACAAAGATACAGAGCACAAATCTTTGCACATATTTTCTGCATGCTTTCCGGAAAAAACACCATTTTAAGTAGCATTTTTGAACCCATCAGAACCAAAGATGAACTAGCATTTTCTGCATGCTTTCCGGAAATTAATATATAGAAATAGATGTGCACTGATATTGTAAACATTTTTAGTAAAGTAAGTAATTGGCTGCGTAGCCATACTGGGTATTTGAACTATGAAGAGAGCCCTCTGCCTCTTCTATTGACAGGAACACGTGATAATTTATTTAATCTTCTATAAAGTTTTATCTAATGCAAGTAGAAGTAAACACTTTATTTTCAAGTTAAGGTGGAAGCATGGAACACTTTCAATATCATGATGCGCGTAATATATATGCATATCGTGACATGATTTTATAATTTGACAGGATAAAAATTCATACCTGTTGCCTGAAATTAAAATACAAATCAACAAAAGAAGAATGTTGTTTGTGTGCTTATACAACATCAAAGTAAGGAAGCATGCTTCTTCAAACTACCGCAAGAAATCCAGGGTAAATTTGAAATGGTGGCGGCAAATGTATCTGCTGAGAAGTCAAGGCAAATCAAGTCATCTACCTGAACTACAAATTTTAAAATTTAACAATTGTGAATAATTCTTTTTGGTAATTACTTTCGAAGTAAATATAGCAAGAACTTACGCAAAGAAGTAACTATAGCAAGAACAACTTACACAAAACAAGAATAGGATCCTTTTCTTACTATTACACAAAAACCACTAACATGGCAGGAACTGTATGTCACGGTATTTAAAACTAGACCTGGCAATTTGACACGTGTCACGTGAACACGACACGAAACGACACGAAAAATACGGTTTTGGGTTTTGATTTTTGGTACATGAAACACGAAAGTACACGAACACGAAATTACACGAAATATTTAGTGTCGGATATAGCATGGGTTTTTATTTCGGGTACACGAAAGTACACGAAATAAAGATGTTTATAATTTACTAGTTATAGATTTTATGTATATATTAATATTATTTTTGTATAAAAATATAATTTTTATAAAGATATATATTTTACACAAAAATATACATATTTACAAGTTTTTATAGAGTTGTATTTAAATTTATATATAGCAATGTAAAATATTTTATGTATATTTCATATGAATATAATATTTACGAACAAATTTTAATTAAATTTTATTTTTAATTTTATATAATATATACACGAAACACGACACGAAATGACACGAATTCATTTCGGGTGGATACGGGTTTCACATTCAAGTACACGAATTCATTTCGGATGGATATGGGTTTCACCTTCAAGTACACGAAACACGAAAGTACACGACACGACATGATTGCCAGGTCTATTTAAAACCTTAATTTAGAAACCTACCTCTTTAAAATATCCGTACTTCAACATGTCCCAACTCCCACCCATTTGAAATAAGCCTTGCAATAATAGTATTGCAAGTTTCAAGGGTTGGTGCCAATGCCAAGCATTGGAAGGGAATTTCTTGAGGAAGATATATTATTTTGTCCACTTTCAACTTCTGAGAGCAAGTCCAATGCTAAATTTAAAATGGCTATAACCATTGCTATAATATGACACTAAAAAACACTCTCGTTCTTTCGCACAATGGAATGTGCTGGTATGCTTCCAGATATACACACTTACACTATTCTGATTGACGGATTGAGCAAAGATGGACATCTAGAGAAAGTAAGAAGTCTTTTCGATAGCCTACCGCCAAAAGTTTTGCGACCTAATATTAGGACATATACAGTCATGATTGGAGCATTTTGTCGTGAAGGGTTACTCGACGAAGCCAATGAACTATTTGCGCAAATGAGAGACAGTAATTGCTTGCCTAACGATGCTACCTACATCACACTTATCCGCGGTCGTTTTCATAACAAAAAGTACAATGACTTGGAGATCATGAGAGCAACTTGTAATTATGAGAGTTACTGAATATAGAGTTGGGGATTTTGGAGATTGTTATAGTGTTCACTACTGCAATCCATAATACCTGGAAAACAATTTGTATCTACTACCTAGCAAAACTACCTCGAACAGTGGTGAAAAGGATCAGTCCTATCACCCTTGTTTTTGATGGCGAGGGCAGGCCAAGTTCTCGGCACCACAAGTTATACAAGGTATATTTTATATGCATGAAACACTAAATTTAAGTGTACTGTTTTGACATAAGCATTTCAGAATTTATGGGCATTCCTTGAGGATTGACAGAGATTGCACACGAAATGTTGGCACTACTAAGTCGCTTTACCATTACTATCTTTAGGTAAGCTCGATTGACTTTCATTTCTTTTGTTACTGTCAGTGGCTCAGCATTAATTGTTCATGCATTTTCCAATTTATACAAGGAATTCCCACTATCAATCAAGTTAGATCATGATACCTACTTGACTCAAACTATTTTTGTCCTTTATGCACGAAACTGATTGTATGAGAATGTTCTGGTTTCCGCGAAGTGCAAGTCTCGTGCCACAGTTAAGTAAATAACTTCAGTGTAAGTTTCTGGCTTTAATGTATATTTTGGTACTCACTTATCATTTAATTGTTCAGTCGTATAACTTTCTGTGTTGTCCACCTCATATGATATAATATTATAGCTGGATTGAAGAGAACTGAGCATTCTCAGGCTGTTATATGTATGTTTAAGTGTATGTGTTTGTGACTTACCTGTTTGTTTATGGTCTATTTAAAATACCAGGTTTCCCATACATAGGCCTGGCTCTGATCTCTGTAGTGTTTTTGTTTGTAAAAAGAGATCTGTCTCCAGCTATGTGCATTTATTCTTCTCATAGGTACTCTGCAGGCTTAAGAATACGTACTTTGAACCTCAACGTCTTGGGTATCCATGATTGAAATTTTGCTACTGGTATATAATTATTATTATCTACTAGCATGTTAGATTCCTGGTAGGGCGATAGCATATTCTGTGCCAAGGACGCAACCTTATCTAGCATGTATACTTATGAAGAGTCTTATCGAGCCCCCTTTGCTTAGGTTAATATGTGTTTTTCCTTTGTTGAATGTCTGTATGCATGCTTACCTATAAAGGAATTTAAAAAAAAACTCAAGTGTTCTCATGAGGGCTTTTGATGCAGCTTCTCCTTTTTCCCCCTCTTGCACCTCTCTCTTTCCGTTTGCATATATTTATTACTACATATATTCATTTATTAAATTGCTCTCCTCAGTTAAATTCTTTAAGCCCAGAATGTTGTATTGATCTTACAATATATGTGAGATATATGGGCTTACGAATGCTAAACTTGTATTCTATATGCATACTTGCAGCCAAATTAATAAAATTTCTATCTGAAAGTTATAGGCTGAAGTTTTGGATAGAGCAGAAGGGATCAGAAGAGAATATATTGAGCTTGACACTGTCAGGGTTTATGGCTGGGTCTTTGTTTCAGGTTTTTATCTTTGTCCCTCTTTTAGAAACAAAGTATACTGCTATTCTAGATGGTAATGTTGTGTTCTTCCTGTTGCAGCAATACCCTTATGACATACCCACAGAAGCCTTTCCTTCTGAGATATTCAAACAAGCCTTTGTTGCAGTTCAATTTTGTGTGGTACATTTGCAGGTTTGCCTTATTAATGGTCAATAGTACATCTTACCTAAGAATCGTAAAATAGTTGCTTTGTGAGTTCTTTCCTTCCTCAAAGAATCTAAAGTACAGTGTCATTTCAGAGATAAAAATTAGTTAGAATTTGTGAGATAAATTACTTTTTTTATTTATATTTTGACCTACTTTTGAAGCCTTGATAAGAGTTCATCTAAACTGAGTGATTCATTTTGAACTTAGAGAGTAAGTTTGGCACGGAGATTTGCGTTGGTACCGCTTGGACCCCCGTTGTTATCATATGGAAGCAGATGTAAGGCAATGGTGACTGCTGTTGATGATGCTGTTCAACTGGTTGTAGATCGTCTATACAAGGCCGGGGATCCAATTTTTGTATGGTGTGATCTTTAATATATTTGCAATTGTATAATGTTTTGCATATTTGTGCTAACCTATGGTTCCTATGTGGAGGGGACCTTCGAGGCTTCTTATTTCATACTTTTACTATGACAAAATATGGAAAACCGTTACTAGCCGGTACTTATTGTAGGTGTGGTCCACAGCCTAATTCCAAATTGCTTATAAACTATGGTTTTGTGGTTGATGATAATCCTAATGACCGTATTATGATTGGGGTGATTATTTTTAGTTTCACAAGCATGTGTAAAGCTTTTGTTAGGGTGATTGCCAATGTCAAAATTCTCTCTATTTACCCTCCGTGTAGCTCCCTCTTCCAGGCATCCTTGAATACAGAAGATCCTCAATATCTGGACAAGAGATTGGTTGCCCAAAGGAACGGAAAATTATATGTGCAAGTGTTCCAGGTATAAATTTATTTCATAATGCTGCTTTAAGGGTCCTTTGGCTTTCACATTGTATTCAATATTACCCCTCTACAACAGGTGAATGTGGGGAAGGAAAGAGAGGCTATTTTTGACTTGCTACCTTATTTAAGACTTGGATATGTCTTAGATCCCTCGGAGATGCAGTCTGTAATATCTTCTCAAGGTCAAATCTGTCCGGTATGCTGATTCCTCAGAGCTTATTTGATGTAGTAAATCCAAATTATGATCTTTCTAATGGGGGAGCGGAGAGCAATATGACCTTGGTGGGATACTTTTTTGTAAATGTGGTCAATCAGATGCTCAATGTATTGTGCTTAAGTACATAAATATCTATGTTTACAACTCTTATGGTTAGCAATGATAACAATTTTTTGGGTTTATAGGTATGCCCTTGTATGGAAAAAGCAGTACTGGACCAACTTGCCAGTTATTTCAGGGGGAGACTAGCAGGTTATCCTACCACTTTAGATGAGGATGAATCTAAATTATGTCAATATCTCCATTTGCAGATATAGTAGTGATGTTGTCGAAATGTGCGTTAAATATGCAGAATAAGAATGCAAATTTGAGATTATTCAAGAGCTCATAATTGGCACTCGAACATGTGTCATGGCTAGACAAATGTGAAACACAATGAGTAAAATGCAATTAAAAATGATACCTAATAACATTTTGCGACCCAAAACTACAATACATTGTAATTCTTATATGCTTCAACACCATATATTGGTTTCTTTTAAGGTTTAGTACTTATACTATTTTCCTCTTATCTTTTAGTGAAGTAAAAGATGGCATACTCTTTGTTCTTGAGAGCTCTACGCAATAATGAGCTCATGTCCTCCATTGAAAATATCAATGAAGGAAAAAGAAATATATTGTTAGAAAATGCGACATATTCGGATCCTCACAGAAAAAACGGTTAAAATAGTAGTATCTAAGAAACAGACCCCTCTAACAATTTTTTCTTCCTTTACAGTAGATCTGTTCCATTCCTACTAACTGTTGAGATGAAATCAACCTATCAGACATGTTAATGAATGACTGAAAATTGTGCACAAATTAACTTTAGCGTTGAGACAAGTTCTTCAGCATGAAATGACCAGTTCACCCTTAGTTTTTTTCTGTGACAATATTTTTGTGCAGGCACTTCCTATCTCCCTCTTCAGATCCTCGTCTTCCCTCCTGAACCCCTTGCACTTCTGGAAACCTCTTAACATTTGAAATCCATGCAAAACAAAGTACAAAGAAAAGGGTGCACGTTTGATTTTTCATATATATACATATTAATAAAGTAAGTTCTAATAGTATTCGGGTGTCACTGGCAGGTCTCCGCATAAGACAGAAGTATAGACCATGCATAAAGCTCAATACGGGATTCATTCTTGACCATGTTAGTTACTTGGTTCTATGTTTTGACAAATTAGCTTGGAGATATTTTGTTTAAATTATGGAACAACTCAAGCACTTTCTTTAATTAGGATTTGCATGTGAAGGCTATATTTTTGATATCAGTCGATTATAATTTGTAAATGGTTTGTTAAATCTGCAGGTAGCATTCCAAGCAACGGTTGGAAAGGATTGTCAGCTGCAACATGAAGGGATCATCAATGAAGAATTTAAAGTGGTATGTTGTTTTCTTAAAATCTTGCCCAATAATGGTATTTGCCTATAGTTTGAAGTATCGTACAACTTTATCATTTTATTTGATCTGCTATGATGTAATTTAAAAGTTCTCTATTTTGACATGTAGCTCTGGTCAAGAACCTAG
This sequence comes from Kitagawia praeruptora, assembly GCA_037693485.1. NCBI lineage: Eukaryota > Viridiplantae > Streptophyta > Magnoliopsida > Apiales > Apiaceae > Kitagawia > Kitagawia praeruptora. The sequence continues at coordinate 6,098,800 of CM075348.1, read as the reverse complement.
ACAGTTGGTCAATCTTCTGGTAAATTTGGATAACTAGTCATAATTGCTGGAGTAATTCCTTTACAATGTATTGTTCTTACTATCTCTGTGGTCAAGTATATTTAACGCAGAAACTGGGATGGGGTTGAGTGCATCCTTCATGAAGCTTGTATCGTGGTACGACAATGAGTGGTGGGGTTACAGGTATAGTCACTATCATCTAACTTTCAAATTCGTTTACTCTTCTATCTCTATTTGTTGTGAGAGCTTGTGACAATATTTTGGTATCTTTCTTACAGCAACCGAGTGCTAGACGTGATCGAACACATGGCATTGGACCATTGGTAGAGCAGCGACCCACTAAATCTGATGTGAAGCCTATGCTGCAGTTTTCGCACTATAATAACTGGTATGTCGAACATAGAAATCAGAAATATAGAGGTCATTTTTGCTGTTGAGTTGACCTTTGTTGTTATCCTTTATAAGATTAGACACAAAATGCTGGAGCTTTCCTGTTGAAGTGTATTAGCAAGACAGTAACATGTATCGGTGTTATTTTGATGGCATGATTGTGCAGTCTTCTGGCTGTTGTTTTTCAGCACTGTGTTTCTTAATAAGAACCATGTTGGAATATTTGCATGGTGCAGAAATGGGTTTATCATAATGTCATGATCATCATAATTCTTTTTTCATCGAATGTTCTTAACAAATGTGCCTTCTAATTTTGATAATGTATGCATTTTTCAACTTATAACGAACTACGTCAGATTTTTATGCTCTTTAAACTAGTGAGTGCCCTTTGTGGTTGACTGGTTGGCATGATTGTGGTAAATTGTCACATATTAGCAACTTTTTGTTGCAAAATTTAATGGCAATTATATATGGGGGCATATAAAATACGATGGGGAATGAAATTAGTGAAGCTAACCATAAACAAATCTGAAAAGAAGCAACCATTCCATTGCTTAAGCAGCAGCAAAGCCGAAAGTAATGAATTATTGCTGTTGATTACGGAAAGGGAAATATAAAATAAAACTTTTGTTTTGGCATCAAGTCACCCAAATGTGAAGGTATTAATTATTAATACATGATTAGTAGACTTAATTGATAGATAGACTAGCATTCCCATAAGAGTTAAGAGGTAGGATCATTCTTTTAATTTTGTCCTAATCACAAAGCTTAAGATCTCAATCTCATAATTGACCTGATTAGCAAGTGTTTCTTTATCATTCATTACTTCATATAATACGATACTGAATAAGGTGGAGCAGTTTAGTCTAAAAGGACGTCCCTTGTGTGTATATTATTCATTACTTGATCTCTCTCTCTCTCTCTCACACTCACACACACACACACACACCCTGCTGACTAAATTATTACCCAGTATTCTGTTATGAGATTATGTAAATGGGCGAAAGTAGGCTATACCTCATGCCACTACGCCAAAGATGGGTTATCGGAACATTTTTTCATGGATGTTGCTAGAATATGTTACCTTAGCATGTTACTTTGGACCTACTATAACATTTTGTTTTTTGTGTTACCTTAGCCACAAAAAAGATGTTACTTTAACTTTAAAGTGTTGGATGTTAGCAACATACTTGATATGTTACCTTAGATCATTAATAAACTCAATTTTTAATTTTTTAACCAAAAAAATTGTTTAATTATTTAAATATCACATTTACCTTTAAAATATTTCATTTTTATAAAAAGTAAGAGTTTACCAATCGAATGAGTTTTTATTATTAAATATCAATATATTTAATTATTGTTTTTTAGGTTCTATATATTTATTAAATATAAAATGAATATTTTTAAAATCAAAATCAAAAAAATAGAAAATAATTATAAAAACAAAAAATAAAATAATTGCACAGTTCCCGGTGAAATATTTTAGCGGCCAAATATCCCGCCACACAAAAACAAAATAATTATCAGCTCTACTCTCTTATTCTCGCATTCTCTTTCAGCTCTCTCTCGCTCTTTCCCTCTCAGTTCTCTCTCTTAAACCTCTATGTTCCTCTCATTCTTCTCTAATGCACCTTAGCTATTTTATGGACCTAAGGTACCATATAATGCACCTACTGTAACATTTTTTTTTGTGTTACAGTAGGCTGTTTATGGTGTAGTGTGCCTAGTATGGTATTCTTGTACCATTGTTTTTCCCTTGGTGAATTTTAAAGATTTTACATGCAATGATGTTGTATCAAATCATGCAAGAGTTCAGGAGCTCAATCATTTGTATCTATCTACAGACCTAGAATTTTCTTCCATCCGAAGCTGATGAAGCAATTTAAAAACTAGGATGAGATGGGTTCTTTTTAGATTTATGCAATTTAAAAGCTCTATATCTTTGAATTGTAGCTCAGGTCACGAACCCAGACAGTTGGTCAATCTTAAGTAGTTTCTAGTAAAATTTGGATGACAAGTCATAATTACTAAAGAAATATTTTTACAATATGTTGTTTTACTATCCCCCAGGTCAAGTATATTTTGCTCGAGTAATTCTTTTACAATATGTTGTTTTTTACCGTCTCCTAGGTCAAGTATATTTGACGCACAAGCTGGGATGAGGTTGAGTGCATCCTTCATGAAGCTTGTATCGTGGTACGACAACGAGTGGGGCTACAGGTACAGTTACTATCCTGCGTCTAACTTTCAAATTGGTTTACTCTTTATCTCTCTTTGATGTGAGTGCTTGTGACAATATCTCGGTAACTTTCTTTCGGCAACCGAGTGCTGGACCTGATCGAACACATGGCATTGGTAGCAGCTACCTACTAAATTTGACGGGAAGCAGCTGGTGCTACAATTTTCGCTCTGTAATAAGTAGATTATCAAACATAGAAATCAGAAATATAGAGGTCATTTTTGTCGTTGAGTTGACCTTTGTTGTCATCCTTTGTAAGATTAGAAATAAAATGCTGGAGCTTGAAATAATTCGCCTAAGTAGCAACTTTGTGTTGAACTGTATCATTATCATTATCATTTTCATGTATCACTGTTATCTTGATGGCATGATTGTGTAGTCTTCCAACTACTGTTTTTCAACTTTTTGTTTCCTAAAAATTACCATGTTGGAATATTTACATGGTGCATCAAACACGAACACATCAGATAAATTTTAATGTCGAGTCAGTTTGTGATTGGCATGGATGTAGTAAATTGTATATATGTCTCACATGTTAACAGCTTTTTGTTAAGAGTGCAACAAGATTCACCGGTGACAAAATATGATAAACAAAACTGAGTTGAAACAATTAACAAAGACGGACACAGACATAAGCTGTTTTGATAGTCGACTCCCATGGCTAGGATTCTAGCTGTCACTTCTTTTCTTTCCAGATCTTCATCTCCATCCACCGATTAAGCCCATTCGTTCTCTCATCCTCTCTTCTATTTACTAATTTTTCAATAAAATTGAGATCTAATCATTTTTGGATGAGATCTTGTTGAGTACCTTGTTATCAAGTTTGTTAGTCGTGCCCATCTTTTTGGGATGTTAAGTTATATTTTGATGTTTATGTGTGTCTTGTTACGGGTTTTGGTAGTTTTTTTTAGAAGGTTTTATATGATATTTTGGAAGATCCGTAAGACTCGCATCGAATTTGAGACAGTGGTGGATATCGCAAGAGCTCACCTATCACAACAAAAAATTGTTCATATTTTGGGGGCATTTGTTGCACCAATATAAATTGATGTAACTAATAGTTCTAAACATTAGGCTACAGATCGTGCTTATGTGAAGGTCAATTGCGAGGCTACTAATTTCATAACTGATAATTGATGTAGCTTGGATTGCTCGAGATGTCATTGTAATACTTTTTCGATTAAAGAATTTAGAATTCTATGTGTTAAGCGATCTGAAAACAAAACGCCTATTTGTTTATCTCATTTTTTGTTTCACAGTCAGATTGTAGTCGATAGTTCGGGGGTTTGGCCCGACTGGTTTTCGATGTTTGAATGTTAATAAAATTTGTTCGTCAAAAAAAAAAACAAAGACGGACACAAAATTTAAATGCCAAGCTAATTTTTGAAGACACATTTTGAACCTACTTAATTGATCTGCAAACTGACAAGTTAATAGTAAAAATCATAAATTATCCAAAATTATATATATGGTAAGGTTCAAATTCGAACTTTATTATGAATTAGAATCAGTCTTAGATATTATTTAATTTTCACTTACTGAAGTATAGGCCATAAAGAACCAGTCTGTGTATCAGCTGAAAATCGGCCGTACTCTTGATGTTTTCAGGTTGAAGTTGAATTCCAAACCTAATGTTACTGTTAAACATGTGAGAAGGTTAGCCAATAGGACAACCCACTTAGTCACTCATATTTCTTGTGAGCTAAATTGCTGCATTGATCTAGTTTCTCCACCACGAAATGTGTTGGAGACTTTGATGTATGATGCTTTTATTGAATAATGAGAATTAGTTTTCTTCCAAAAAAAAAATGTTCAAATATATTTGTTGCAATACATCATGTATATTTTATGAATTGTAGAATATAATGTACTTCTGGAGTACATAATATTTTTAAAGAAAAAAAAAAGTTTCCTACATTACATTATATAATTAAATTTTGTCTTTTTTAAAATATAAAAAAAATTGTGCAAAAAAATGTCAATTTTTTTCCATAAAAAATGTATTATGTTCTGTTACGGAACATGTAAAATAGTTCTTAAATTCTAATTTCAGTGTGTTTTCATGTGAAACATGGGCCTTATATGTATAGAATCTTTCAATGTAGTACAGAACATGTAAATTAGCTTTTAAATTTTAATTTTAGTGTGTTTTTATGTTGAACTTGATCCATATATGTATAGAATTTTTCAGTGTAGTACATGATTAATTAAGTGTAGATTCTTTAGAAATTCCGTGAGCAGCGATTGAACTGAACGTTCCAAGTGCGTCCTGACCTAGAAGCTTTCACCGGTTTCCATTCTTTGTCTTTCACGGCTTCCTAAATAAATTGCGAAAGCCGCTCCAGATTCGCCTCTGGCCTCTGGGCACGTCGGAACCACATGAGTTCACCGGGGTGGAGCACGGTCGTCACTGAACAAACTTGGTTGACGAACATGGTTTATATTAGGCGTAGGACCCAACTCCGTTCCTTTCACAGGGATGAGAAGATATCTTAGTGGAGATAGATGGTACTTCAATGCTATCCTCCCCTTAGCTAAAAAGATGATTTGACATTTTTTTTACATAAGGGCTCAAATTTTCTATCTCCAATACTCTCTCACCTTATCTAAAAATTTAGATAGTTTGTTTCAAGTTGCGTATATATAGTTAATATCTAAATTTTTTTTACAAAAATTCTAAAGTTGAACACATCATCGTGACATCATCATTTATTTGTAATCAATTTTTTTTATATAATATCATTGGAGTACGTTAGCTTACAGGTTTAACAAATATTACATAATCACCATTTTACATAATAAATTGCAAAAAAATAATAAATTGTAATACAAAATAAGAATTTGTAAGATTAGTTATAAATAAAAAAGGTAATTGTTTTAATTCGAAAGGAAATATTAATGATTGGATGATATGATACGTTTGATGTTTTTAGGTGTTTATAAAAGGTAATATCTTCAACTAAAAGTAAATGTGAAAAAAGCAATCGATTAGTTACCATTAATTAAATTATGTTATTATTTATTTTAGGTGTTTTAATAGTATAGACATCGTATGTATTTTTATTTATAATGAAGGGCAAATAAGTAAATTCACGAAGTACCAAAAATTTTAATATTTCGGTTATTATATAATAGTATAAATGGAAATATAGATATGTTGATGGTGGACAACCAAGCATATGGTAGCACATGACTTTATTGATTGAACTTAAGCGAATACATTTCACCTATACACTTGTGTGATTTGAGAGTTATGTGAGCTTTTCTCTCCATAGTATATGTCACTCACTCGAATCTTGAAATTTTAATAAATTAATTTAATCATATAAACGAAACTTACGCAGTTATAATACCACTCAAAGTGGTGTCTGAGGAGGGTAGATGTACGCAGACCATGCCCCTACAATAGGGAGGCTGTTTCCGAGAGGACCCCCGGCCAAATACAAATACAAATACAAATACAAAGAAAGGAAACTAATACAAACTAAACTCACACACACCCAGGGGTCGAACCCTTGACCTCCTTCAAAGGAGACAATGGTTCCACCCACTGCACCAACATGTTGTTGGCAAATTAATTTAATCATATAATATATCTAATCATTAGACTTAACGAATCTGATTTTTTTATCAAAAATCTAACGGTCATTATTCGTTATGAGTAATGCTAGGTACCCTAAATTGGTACCCAAAAATTGCTCTCGAATGATGTGGCATAGATGACGTGGTAGAGTGGAAAATTTTTATTGGGGAGGTTGGTGTGAATGAGGGGGCTCCATTTTATTATAAGCAATTACAATCATAAGCTGCATTTGTGAATTTTTTTGTATACCAATTTGGGGTACCTAAATTTTCCATTCGTTATATACGGATTTTTATTACATTTTGTTAGTGATTAGAAGATAAGGTTTAATATTTTTGTTAGTGAATGAAACATTTTACTTCCTTTTGCATTCATTTACTTTCACCTCTTAAAAAACTTGGAAGCATGACATTAATTTTTTCATCCCAAATTAAATTCCGTTTTTCCCCTAACATCTCACCTTTATTGTATTTTTTTTGAAACATTTTTTTTATTTTATTTTGATGGCACACATTTAGACCATCTCCAACCCAACTTCAAAATTATACTTTTATAATTCTTTCTAGTCCAACTCTAAAATTTACATCATTTTTGTGTTACACCAAAAATTATGCCTACTTTAATGTTACACCAAATTTTTAATTTTTTTTCTAAATTCCAACATTGTCATTATACTTATTACCTAAAACAAATTGTTGGGGTGTCCAACATCTCTCTAATCTAAAGGTGAACTAGGCAACATCTCTCTAATCGACACGTGAGCTTGGCATACTGGCTAAGAGTTAAGGAAATAAAGTTGCGCCTAGCTAACAATGTCGGGATTTTAGCATAGTGGTAAACGCATGATCCTAAAAACTGGTATTAGAGCTAACAATCCCGGGATTTTAGCGTAGTGGTAAGCGCTTGATCAAAAACAAATTTGTTTCATGTATTATCTACCAACGTTTCCATTTTTGTACTTTTTATATTTTAACAATAAAATAACTTATATATTACAAAAATGATGCTAAATTTAGTAAAAATGTTTAACATAAATGGATTGTAATCAAATTTGAAAATAGAAATTTTTTTACAATATTTTGATGTAAAAATCTCATGAAAATATGGTGATGGATCGGAATGCTTCAAGGAGGAAGGCAGTTAAAACTGCCACACCACACCACATTTTCAATTTTTTTCCTTTAATAATAAAATATTTCATATATTATAAAAATAATGTAAAATTTAGTTTAAATATTTAATATAAATGAATTGAAATTAAATTTAAAAAAATTAAATTTTACAATATTTTAATATAAAAATCACATGGGTCAGAGATACTCCGCAGTTAGAGTTGCCACGAAACCAGATTGTTACCTAATACTCTGGGAGGTAGTTAGGCTAAACAAGTACTCCGCCAAACCACAACCAGATAATTCTGTTTAATAATCGAGTTCACCGCCACATTTCGAATCCTTGTAAATCGATTGAAAAAAGGAAGACGATGAGGTTTAGTTTGAGTGGTTTGAGATCAAACATTCGATGCTTACAATCTCTAAGGCCTATAGATACAGCTCCAACATCATCCTCACCAGCTATTTTTCTTCTTTCACATTCTCTTCACACTAACCCTGATATTCCCAAGAAACCCTATATTCCTTCTTTATCAGACCCTAATGCTGACCTGAAACAATTACTTTATGAGAAATCAAAGGTTGGTTTCCATAAGCTCGATGATGCTCTTAAGGTGTTCGATAAAATGCTCAAAAAGAAACCTCTGCTTCCTATTTTGCAATTCAATCAACTCTTAGCGGCTCTTGTTCGAATGAAGGAGTACTCGGTTGCCATTTCTCTGTTTAGAGATATGTGCGCTTTCACCATTCCAATTGATATATTCACTTTTACTACTGTCATCAACTGTTGCTGTCACTTGAATAGACTTGATTATGCTTTTTCGTTGTTGGGTGGAATTATTAAGCGTGGTTTTGTCCCGAATGTGGTGACCTACAACACTCTGATCAAGGGACTTCTATCTCAAGACAGGCCTGTTGAGGCAGAACATTTGTTTAAGAAGCTTCTTAAATTCCATGAGGTTCGGCCCGATGTAGTTACCTATAGCATTATCATTGATGGTCTCTGCAGAACTTCAAATACTTCCATGGCTGTTGAGTTGTTTAGAAATATGGAGAAGAAAGGTTGTATACCCAATGTCGTGACTTACAACACGATTATTGATAGTTTATGCAAAGACGGACATGTCGACCATGCTATGAATCTTCTTTCTGAAATGAGCCACAAAGGCATTTCACCCAATGTTGTAACCTATACTTCATTAATTCAAGGTCTCTGTATTTTAAGTCGATGGGAAGATACTATTCGATTGCTAGGAGAGATGAATACCAGGGATGTGACTCCAAATGCGCATACTTTTAGTATATTGATTGATGCATGTGGAAAAGAAGGAAAGGTTAAAGATGCAGTGTCTGTGATGGAATTAATGATCCAAAGAGGCCAATATCCCAATGTAGTCACATACAGTTCACTGATGGATGGATATTGCTTGCGTGGAGAAGTTGATAAAGCATTAGAGGTGCTCAAAACCATGAAGGGAAAGGGTGTATTGCCCGATCCTCATACCTACACTATATTGATAAATGGTTATTGTAAAAGGATGGAAGTAGACAGAGCAATTGATCTCCTTAAACAGATGTCCCTTGAAGGTTTGGCACCAACAATTGAAACTTTCAGTACAATTTTGCAAGGTTTCTTTCAGACCGGTAGACTTGTTGAAGCACGAAAGTTTCTTCAGGAGAGGATGCTAAACGAAGGTCATAAACTAAATATTGTGACATGTCATATCATATTGCATGGTCTATGCGAGAACCATCTTGTTGGTGAAGCACTCTCGTTCTTTCGCACAATGGAATGTGCTGGCATGCTTCCAAATATACATACTTACACTATTCTGATTGACGGATTGAGCAAAGATGGACATCTAGAAAAGGCAAGAAGTCTTTTCGATAGCCTACCGTCGAAAGGTTTGCGACCTGATATCAAGACATATACAGTCATGATCGGAGCATTTTGTCGTGAAGGGTTACTCGACGAAGCCAATGAACTATTTGCGCAAATGAGATACAGTAATTGCTTGCCTAACGATGCTACCTACAACACACTTATCCGTGGCAGTTTTCACAACAAGAAGTACAATGAAGCAAGTATACTCATGGATGAGATGTATGCTCGCGGCTTCTTAGCAGATGCATCTACCACATCCTTGTTACTGGCCTTACTTGAATCAAAAGAACAAGATCCTGCTCTTCTTGCTTTGCGTAAGAAATACTTGACATAGTTACCTGGTATAATTCCAATCCGGGCTCTGATAAGCTTGATAATCTCTTCTTTAGTTTCGGTTAAACCTCTGTTTCCTGTTATGATATTTAATTGAATATTCCTGTATGAATTTTCATCAACTACTAGCCCAATTGCTATACGTCTAACATTCTAATGGATGCATATTACAATAAAAGAGAAAATTAGACATAAGTATTGATCGTCACAGAGATATTGCAAAGGTTCAGCATTTTGTTACATGGACTATGTCAGCCGCGTAAATACATAAAGTACACTTTTTTTTTGAATAAGATGTAAGATCAAGGCAACAATACTGCAACATACACTATCCTTTTAGATTGTATTTGTCTTCGTTTTGATGCGTTCTAATTATTAATCCTCGCAAATTTCTTAGTTTCTAACTGTATTACTTACACTATCCTTATATGTATTCAATACAAGACTTATAAAAACATGTGTACTTATAGACAACATTTTTGTTTGTGGCTTCTAAGGATATGCATTCACAAGGTACATAATATTACACATTTCGATGAGTACGCAAACTGTTATACTTCCTAAATTGAATACATATACGAATGTGATTTTTAGATGTTCTAAATTATTGCTATGCTCCTGATGTTCATGCATTCAAGAGGTAATTGCAGACTCTGCTCCCCATTCCGAGGCGATGGGATCTGACAATGGCCTTCCTTTGTCGGGCATGAACCACTCGTTTCCCTGAGTCGGTTCTAAATTATTAGATCATTTTTATGTTTATATTTATAAACTTGTCTTCTGCTACATTCCCTGTAATTTGGGAGACTGATGTGTATTATGATCTCTGCTAATGCTGGCAACTAATGTTCCGAATTTTTGTTTTGGTACTGTGGTAGTTCTGATAATCTTTATCATGATAGCCTCAATATCTAATAGAAAAGCTTCAAGAGAAAATTATTACCCAGTATTCTGTTCTGAGATTAAATAGGCGAAAATAGGCTATACTTTACGGCCAACATGGTCTTCCTTTCACCATTGTTTTTCCCTGGTGATTCTAAAGATTTTACATGTAATAATGTTGTACCAAACCATGCAGGAGTTAAGGAGGTCCGTCATTTGTATATATCTATAGACCTAAAATTTCCTTCCATCTGAAGCTGATGAAGCAATTTAAAAACTAGAAACTGATGGGATCTGGTTGAATTTATGCAATTTAAAAGTTCTATATTTTGACATGTAGTCTGGTCACAAAACTAGACAGTTGGTCAATCTTCTGGTAAATTTGGATAACTAGTCATAATTGCTAGAGTAATTCCTTTACAATGTGTTGTTTTCACTATCTCTGTGGTCAAGTATTTTTGACGCAGAAGCTGGGATGGGGTTGAGTGCATCCTTCATGAAGCTTGTATCTGTGGTATGACAAAGAGTAGGGCTACAGGTACAGCCACTATCATCTAACTTTCCAATTCGTTTACTCTTCTAAGTTCTATCTCTCTTTGATGTGAGTGCTTGTGACAATATTTTGGTATCTTTCTTTCAGCAACTGAGTGCTGGACGTGATCGAACACATGGCATTGGTAGAGCAGCGACCTACTAAATTTGATGTGAAGCCTATGCTGCAGTTTTTGCTCTATAATAACTAGTTTGCCGAACATAGAAATCAGAAATATAGAGGTAATTTTTGCTGTTGAGTTGACCTTTGTTATCCTTTATAAGATTAGACACAAAATGCTGGAGCTTTCTGTTAAAGTGTATCAGCAAGACAGTAACATATATCGCTGTTATTTTGATCGCATGATTGTGCAGTCTTCTGGCTGTTCTTTTTCAGCTCTCTGTTTCTTAATAATAACCATGTTGGATTATTTGCATGGTGCAGAAATGGGTTTATCATATTGTCATGACCATCATAATTCTTTTTTCTTCGAATGTTTTTAACGAATGTGCCTTCTAATTTCGATAATGTATGCATTTTTTAACTTATAACGAACCGCGTCAGATTTATCTGCTCTTTAAACTAGTCAGTGCCCTTTGTGGTTGGCATGAGTGTGGTAAATTGTCACATATTACTATATTAGCAACTTTTTGTTGCAAAATTATGGCAACTAGCCAACTATATATGGGGGCATATAAAATACGATGGGGCATGATATTAGTGAAGCTAACCATAAACAAATCTGAAAGAAAGCAACCATTCCATTACTTAAGGCGGATTTTTTTTTTAATTTGGAAACCAGACACTGGTTACCATTATCTTTGAGAGTGTAGTGATAAGGCATGCAATACTTGGGGAGATTAGACAGAAGTTCATAGGCCCATAATTAACCAAGAAAGAAACACAATTCATGAGAACAGTTGCCCAGAGATTACATTTTGGCTTACAGCTAGATAAGCGAAAGACGTAAACATAGTAGAAGTTTTCAGATAGCCAATCGTTTAACAACTCAAACAAGCTCTTCTTCTCACTTGAGAATAATCCATTACTGATAAGTCCAACTCATCTAGATAGTGTTTCAGGCTCCAAAGCTGGTGATGACTTAACTAAATAATTTTCTCGCTTAGTGCTGTCTTCACCTTGTTCAATGCTAGCGCTAGTAGCACTAGTAGTCTAGTATTCATTTTGCCATTATCTTTCGCTTGACTTGTATTTCCTTCGACCCAAAGGTGACTCTGTCATAAAATCATATTAGAGGCAGGAGGTAAAATGCTTTATAAGATCTTAACCATTGTTTTTCCCTGGTGATTCTAAAGATTTTTAATGCAATAATGTTGTACCAAACCATGCAGGAGTTCAGGAGGTCCGTCATTTGTATATATCTATAGACCTAAAATTTCCTTCCATCTGAAGCTGATGAAGCAATTTTAAAACTAGAAACAGATGGGTTCTGGTTGAATTTATGCAATTTAAAAGTTCTATATTTTGACATGTAGCTCTGGTCACGAACCTAGACAGTTGGTCAAACTTCTGGTAAATTTGGATAACTAGTCATAATTTCTAGAGTAATTCCTTTACAATGTGTTGTTTTTACTATCTCCGTGGTCAAGTATATTTGACGCAGAAGCTGGAATGGGGTTGAGTGCATCCTTCATGAAGCTTGTATCGTGGTATGACAATGAGTGGGGCTACAGGTACAGTCACTATCATCTAACTTTCAAATTCGTTTACTCTTCTATCTCTCTTTGATGTGAGTGTATCTTTCTTTCAGCAACCGAGTGCTGGACGTGATCGAACACATGGCATTGGTAGAGCAGCGACCCACTAAATTTGATGTGAAGCCTATGCTGCAATTTTTGCTCTATAATAACTAGTTTGTCGAACATAGAAATCAGAAATATAGAGGTCATTTTTGCTGTTGAGTTGACCTTTGTTGTTATCCTTTATAAGATTAGACACAAAATGCTGGAGCTTTCTGTTAAAATGTATCAGCAAGACAGTAATATGTATCGGTGTTATTTTGATGGCATGATTGTGCAGTCTTCTGGCTGTTGTTTTTCAGCTCTCTGTTTATTAATAAGAACCATGTTGGAATATTTGCGTGGTGCAGAAATGGTTTTATCATAATGTCATGACCATCATAATTCTTTTTTCATCGAATGTTTTTAATGAATGTGCCTTCTAATTTCGATAATGTAAGCAGATTGTTATTTGTTTGTTCAGGTGTCTTCGGTTAGCTACTGTCGCAGTTCGTTAAAGTCTCAATCAGGTATATTTGGTGATTTCGTTCCTGGGAATTTATCATCCTTACAGTTAAGAAATTCGTAGAATCCTAAACTACTAGTTACCATATAAGTGTAAGAGATGTAATGTAATTGATACTGGTTTCCTCTACCCTGTAATTGTTACAGAATCTAGTTCTCGGAGGATCCAACCATTCCAAGCTATGGCCACTGAACTGCCTCCTACCATTCAGAGTAAGAAAATTAGTTTGACACCTAAGCATGGCTGGAAATTTGAGGGTTTAAAAATTCTAATTCTACTTGACTTTCTTTCTTAGAGTCGAAACTGGCGGGAAGACAAGAATCGGAATCAATGGTATGTGAAGTTGTTTGCTGTGTTGTGTTTTATATTTGTTTCTTCAATGTTCTTATTTCTAATTTAACAAGAAATTTTTTGGATCCGGTGTCAGACACTACATTCCGTGTCGGATCATTTGACCAAAATGTGGACACTTTGGCATGTACCAACTGAAAGACCAAATCTGAGATGAACATAGAATGCAAAATAAAAATTTTGAGAGAAGAAAAGAGATGTGAAACGTGAAAAAAAAAGGAGTGGGAAAGAAGACGCCTATTATGCAAAGTTCTTTTGAAAAATCTTGTTTAATTTGGGTTGATTATTAAACTTTGGTACAGAATTATATCTATTTTTACTTGTTTATTAATAAATTATGTCATCTCCCCTTACCTGTTTTCAAAGATAGGCCTAGTTCTTGTGTTCCCAATCTTTTAGAAATACTGAGTGCGACACTTAGATATGTGTCGTGTCCGACACTCGAACACTCTGTACCTAAGTCCAAGTAACATAGGTTACGTGCCGAAAAGATATCAAAATATAAAACTATATTTCAAGTACTCGCATGGTCACATGGTACAGGTTTTGGAAGAATTGGAAGGCTTGTGTTATTTGTTCCTGCAAGATAACGCTGGAAAGTTCTTGTGGGAAAATTCATGAATTTAGATATTTTTTTTATTATAAGATTACCCTACTCTTTTACCCACAATGGCATTGGTCAGTAAGGATGTTCTAGTTGTGATCATTCTGAATATTAATCTAGCTATCACTCTCTTCCCCTCCCAATTAAATTTTACATTATGCTAACTTTTCTGTTATTGTCAAACTTATGTACTTTGAAGATGATTGCAATTAGCTTTTTCCTAAAGAGCACATATGAATTTTATTATTTACGATACAGGCATACATGTTTAAATATGATTCTACTCATGGTGTATACACTGGATCCATCAAAGTATTGGATGCAACCACTTTACAAATAAATGGAAAGAAGATCAAGGTTACTAGTAACAGGTAGTATTGCCGTTCAATTCACTAAATTATAAATAGTTGTTCTATATGAATTTCTTGCTAGTCAAATGTTTATGTATTTAATTTTTTTTTATTATGAAACTTAAATGCACTACTGGACTCTACCAGGAACCCTGCAGAGATCCCGTGGGGTGAATATGGGGCAGACTTTGTTGTTGAATCTTCTGGGGTTTTCACAACAATTGAAAAGGCTTCAGAACACAAAAAGGTGGGTACAATCTTTCTCTATTTCTCTCGCACACACGGATGTCTTTCTTTCTTCTCATCTCTCAAACTGTCTTTAGCACTTCAATATGAGTATTTGGAACATTAATCTGCAGGGTGGTGCGAAGAAAGTTGTAATTTCTGCTCCCTCAGCTGATGCTCCTATGCTTGTTGTGGGTGTTAATGAGAAAACATACAAACCAAACATGGATATCGTATCTAACGCAAGCTGCACTACCAATTGTCTTGTTCCTCTTGCCAAGGTTGGTTTGTATAAAGACTACTGGTTTCTTTTACTGTTAAGCTGTGAAAGGTGCTTGTATAAACTACAACGTGACTTTAATTGCTCACAGCCTCACAACCAAGTGATCTTGTTCGAAAGGATGACAGAAATAAACTAGTAAATAAAATAATTGGCATGAAGAAATTCATATTTTATCATGGTTATAGCAATCGTGGAGTTTTTATATGTTTAATCACAAAAACTTCGTGCAGGTGGTTCACGAGGAGTTTGGCATTCTAGAAGGGTTGATGACTACCGTGCATGCAACAACAGGTATTATTTCTCATGCAAACACATGCATTATGCACGTCTGTTTGCATTATTTTAATTTGTTATTTTCATATTAAATGTTCAGCTACGCATAAGACAGTTGATGGACCTTCCCTGAAAGATTGGCGTGGGGAACGTGGTGCTGGGCAGAATATTATCCTTAGTTCCACTGGTGCTGCAAAGGTATGAGATAAGAGTTATATTGATAAACTCTCTAAGACCTTGTGCATGATTTTGCTTAATATTCAAATTTGTAGGCTGTTGGAAAAGTTCTGCCAGAACTCAGTGGAAAGCTCACTGGAATGGCTTTCCACGTTCCAACCCCCAATGTTTCTGTTGTAGATTTGACTTGTCGACTTGAGAAGAGTGCTTCATACGAAGATGTAAAAGCAGCCATAAAGTACTGTCTTCTTTTTTCTGCTTTTCCTATCACATTGTTCATGTATACTCGTCTCAGTTGAAATTCATTCTTGCAATTTTGTTATATTTACATTTGTAATTTGGACTGAAGGTATGCATCTGAGGGACCACTTAATGGGATTCTTGGGTACACTGATGACGATGTTGTCTCAAGTGATTTTGTTGGCGACTCAAGGTCTCTCTCTCTCTCTCACACACACACACAAACACACACCGCTGACTGAATTTTTACCCAGTATTGTTATGAGATTATGTAAATGGGCAAAAATAGGCTATACTTCATGGCTAGTATGGTATTCTTGCACCATTGCTTTTCCCTTGGTGAATTTTAAAGATTTTACATGCAATGATGTTGAATCAAATCATGCAAGAGTTCAGGTGCTCAGTCATTTGTATCTATCTACAAACCTAGAATTTCCTTCCATCCGAAGCTGATGAAGCAATTTAAAAACTAGGATGAGATGGGTTCTTTTTAAATTTATGCAATTTTAAAGCTCTCTATCTTTGCTTTGTAGCTCTGATCACAAACCCAGACAGTTGGTCAATCTTTGCAAATGGTATGACTAGTAGTCTAGTAGCCGTAGCCAGAAGCAGCAGCAG
This sequence comes from Kitagawia praeruptora, assembly GCA_037693485.1. Taxonomy (NCBI): domain Eukaryota; kingdom Viridiplantae; phylum Streptophyta; class Magnoliopsida; order Apiales; family Apiaceae; genus Kitagawia; species Kitagawia praeruptora. Next base: position 6,082,455 of record CM075348.1, on the reverse strand, counting down.
GTAAAATTCTCTATACAAATAGAAACCCACCCTTCACTAACAACCAACATCGACCTACCTTGATGGATAAGTTTCAACTCTAGTAATCAATACTTGATAGATAATCTTTAATATGAACAGCTGTTCAAATTACATATCAACTAAAATAGTCAATCTTTTGCCAGTCTTCTTCAACTCTTTCATTTGTACGTCTTATCTTTGATGCTTTATATTGCCTATATTATCTCGATATCGGATTACAAATGAAATTTTATGTTTTTGCTCACAAAATCTTGATTTTCTGCCTATGTTATGTATGGTGTGCAGCAACAATAATAGAAGATTGAGGTTTATTAGCTTCTCTGATTGAATGGGGTGCATTTCGTCGAAATTCATAACTAAATCTTTAAGTTTCCGGGAAGATCTAAACAATCGAAAAAGGGGAGTTAATGGCTTGACTATGCTCGATGAATTATTCACCGCTGATGATGGAAATAGTGCTAGCAACGATGGCCAATTTTTTGCGCTTGTCAGCAAACTCCGGACTGGGGACTTTGTTTTGCCTCCGAAAAAGAGTGTGGAGGGTAAAGAACAAGAGACGATTAATACATGGGATCTGATGGCTGGCCTTGAAGAACAAGCAGAGCAGAAGGAAGAATTAGCAAACTCAAAAGTAGCTGATCTTGACAAATTGAAGCGGTCTAAAAGTTGTGAAATATCAAAGTTAGCTACCGCTTTTGAGCTCAACGATGATCAAGATTACAAGGGCGTAGGACGCTCTAGAAGCTTTCACACGGTAGAGGAGTATGATGCGATGATGGAAAGAATTATGTTCTCACATGTACATAATGATGATTATGATCAGTATATGAAAAACCATGTGGCTAAAGTTCAAGAAACACCTCAGTCTATTCCAAGAAACCAATACGAAACCAATAAGGATCATAGTTCAGAACCGGATATTAAAGAAGTGATCCCAAATGTTAGTAGCAGCAGTATTAAGAAAGACGGTCCTCAAGAAACAAGCACTTGTGATACAGGCTCGAAACGAAAGGCCTTAATGAAAGGGCTAGAATCACTTCAGATTCCATCTGCAGCTGAGTTCCGGAAAACAGGAAGTCTGAAAGATTGGCTTCAAAATGGAGGAAATATCAGCTCTCCTGGAGAATATGTCACACCTAAATTTGGCAACTACAATAAACCAAAATCTAAATTATCCGAAGAATACAGAGACGATTCCATCTTCGATCCAGAGCTGGTGGCTGCATTTGAAGTGTTTTTGGAAAAACTAGAAGTTGAAGAAGACGGCATTATTGAACAAATTGAAGGAAATCGCAATGAAATCACAGCCACAGAGTGATCAGCACTAGGAGTTTTGTCAACCTTGAAAAGTGAAATTGTACTCATACCTTGCAATATTCAATATAGTTGGCTATTATATAGTGGTTTTTCCATTATAGCTTTGTTTTTGTGAGAATGTTGCTGGAATTCTCATATGTTTGCAAAACTAAGTAGTTCTCAATGCACAAGACTCTGACACAGACTGGCGCATCCTAACCCTTATATTCCCATTTGATTTTTCGCTGTAACGTTGATAGCAGACGTATGATTACCAAAAATATCACTTTGGCAGATTGCTTAGGAAAATATTTTAATATAAAAATTAGATTTATCGGGTCACACTCGGCTAAGTACACATATTAGCATATGAAAACAATGAAAACACAATTATTGTAACATAACAATACAATAATGAAAATGTGCAAAATATGGAAAACACAATCTTTCCGTAACAGAACAATACAATAATGAACAAAACAATACAGATACATGAACGAAATTGCAAATGGACCCTTTCACCTTTCATGGGTTTTTCTTCGGCCCAATAGTATTTCCCTCTGTACTTCTTGTTAGGCTATGCTGAGGCCCATTTAGTATCCTACTCTGTATGTTAGCTTACCAGCTCAATTATGCTTAGCTTTGTTCCTTTCTGGCTGTTGCTTTTCAGATCCCCCTTCGTTGTATAAATAAAACAACGGGTCCCACCTTTTGCACTTGTTAAGTTGTTATGTTTCGTAACGCCTTTGGTTTTGGTGTGTACCTCAGGAGCTGAGCTGTCTCTCTGCATGCATGTAACGTTACGCGTGGCAAACCCGAAAATATGAACGTTACACGTGGCAAACCCCAAGCAAAAACTAAAATACCATTTTGCAATCGATCCCAGTCGCAGTTTCTTATTTTGTGCCTATAAATATCGATGATTAATCTCTGGTTCTCCAAACCAATATTGATAGGTAGTGTCAAGTCTGTAAATTGTGTTCGGTACTGAATTAAGTGCCTCAATTGTGTTAGATAAATTGTACTATCATGAGGCCAAATAAGAGGGTCTGTCAATTGTTGCTGCTCTTTATTTTCGTCTTGGCTTCTAGTAAGTATATTTTTTCTTAAACTCGTTACCTTTACGGGATGTTGAATGTTCAAATTTTATCAAACATAAAGTTTACGAAATATTTGGTTTTCACGATTTTCATTTGTTAAATTATGTGATGCAGGGAATGTAATGATGCGAGGAGTAGAAGGGGGAAGAACGGTAAGAATGTGCGAGTCCCAGAGTCGCTTGTTTAGGGGACAATGCTGGAGTAAGACTAACTGCGCTCAGGTTTGCAGAAACGAAGGTTTTCATGCCGGACATTGCCGCGGTTTTCGCAAACGTTGTTACTGCACCAAACCTTGTCATGGATCTCAACATCATCATGATTAAATTTGATTCGAAATGAGCCGCTTAATTATATGATCATGTATCTGGGGCAATAACAAGTACTACAAATAAAGTTTTATGTATTCTCCTCTTGCTATGCTCCTTGTTTAACTATTAGCTTGCTCAAATTTTCAATCTCATACCTGAGCAAATCAGGGCGAATGTATTTCCAACCACAAAATAATTAATTATAATAAATAAAAAATTAAATATATTTACATTCCAACTTTTGAACACCTAAAATGTCTAAATCAAGCAAAGAGATGAGATCTATATTAAACATAATCGGAGTAGCTAGGAATAAAATAATGTGTTGCGAATTTCACCAAATTTATCCCTGGTTGATTTTTCAGTTTTGCTCCGACTTTATTTTTTGGACGAATGCGAGCTTGTTCACCCTCGTGCATCCATATTGCACCTGAATTCGATGATCTGATAATATCAAACCTGGACAGCAAAAAACACTTATTGCCAAATCCGAAATTAATTTAAATAGTTATTACAAATTCGTTCATCCAGAATTATGAAGCACGTAATGCAAAAAGAAGCGCATTGAATTATTGATGACATCTTCCCTAACACAATCAGACAATGGTGCCCGGGTAGGCTGGAATAATTTTGTTAGGAAGCAACCATATAAACTCTGTTGCAGCAGTTTGCAGTTTTCAAGTTTGATGACATGCAGGTCCAAAATTCTTCAACCTGAATATATGAGCATCAAAACTGGCTCTTTCAATTGTGAGCTACGACCTGATTCAATGTTTGATCTTGCTTGCCAAGTTGCACGGCTACCACATAGTGCAATCATAAGGGCAATTTGTGTACAGGGAAAACAGTTAAAAAAGCACTAAAACATACTCTTGTCAAAACCACATTTGCCCTCATAAGAAAAATACTCATTATAATTAATGAAAATCTTGAAACTTCTTCATCTTTGCTTTTCTCGATTAATCGCTAGAGAGACGCTCAGATATTTAAAACTTTGAAAGCAAACCAGGAACGGAGGAACTCTCTATAATATATTTAGAATCAATTTCTCATAGGACAAAATTTCAACCAAGTATAGGTCCTAAATTCCAAGTATAATAGCACCTAAGATTCATGGAGTACACATGAGTACCCACTGTGCAAATTTTTACACTCAAGTCTATAACTTTCATGGATTACATATTTGCCTTGGGGTGGTATAAATTTGTCTAGGCTTTGATCTGGATTCTCTTGTCATTTCTTAATCAAGTCTTACAACTAAGTGTCCTCTTCAAACATCCAAGTACACACTTATCCGTTTATTTCTATTACTAAAAGAAAAATACATACACAAGTGCCAACGGGTGATGAAATTCAAGAGAGGTCGTGGTGGTCAGAGACATACGTTGATCAGTCTGTTGCATCCGGTGGTGCATATATAATCGCCGCTGTGTGTTTTAGACGCTAGTGTTGGTTATGTTCAATTCCTTTGTGAATGTAATAATTTACTTTCAGTTAACTTTTGATACAAGAGGTTTAACATTTCTCCTCTCTCCCTCCCTCCCTCTAGGTAATTCATCTCTCCCATCTTGGATCTCTCATTTGATTTTTAAATTCTCTTTATTCAGATCCATATCTCTCTCGGTTACATAATTTTAAATCTGGATTGTTGTTTTTGATTTCCTTTCTATAGATTTGTCCATCAGTTACTTGATTGCTACTATTAATAGGTTTATGCTAGTTTCGTGGATTGTATTATATATGCTTACATTTTGGCTTTGTAGATAGATATATGTAACTCTATAATCGTATAAAAAGATTGAGATGTGTTAATAATATGTTGCATTTTTTAGGATTAATTTGATCATTTAGTTACTTGGTTGCTACTATTAGTGCAATTGATTGGCACCTTTAAATTATCAGTTACAAATTTGAACATTTATTAAGTTTAGTCACAGTATTTATTTATCGGTTACACGGTTTAAATGATATTAATATTATTATTTTTTGACGAAAAGCTGGAATTTTATTAACTGATCAAATCCAACTCAATACAACGCTTAACTGACATCGGGATAGAATCCCTATAAAAAAATACGACCTGGGTAAGTATATGACTCTCTAGCAAGCTGATGGGCAGCCCTATTTGCAGATCGTTTAACATGGTACAAAACAATTTTGTTCAATCGTCGAAGATAATCCCGACATTCTTCAATGATGATCCCAAACTGAGATCTCATAGTTGTGCTTCTGATTGCTTGAACAACTACAAGACAATCTGTAACCAAGATAACATCCACCCACTTCATTCTGTCAATCCAGCTGAGCGCCTCCTTCACTGCCATGGCTTCTGCTAGCACTGGGGTGAAATAGCCTGCATGTATACCTGCTTTGGCTTGAAGAATCATTCCTTCAGAATCTCTGGCAATTAACCCAAAACCTGACACCTCCTTATCTTCGAAAACAGCCGCGTCAACTGATACCTTTACTGAGTTCTGCTGAGGATTGACCCAAATAACATCACCGTCATATTTATATTTTAATTGTTTGGTTAAATTAATTTTTAGTTATAGATCTCGAATGGCCTATTTATTTTCTACTTTTTACCTTAAATGTTCTTTTAGTTAATTTTCTGTTATTTTTTGTAATACATATTGTGCCATTTTATATGGATTTTGTGTCTATATTGGGGTGTGCCATATTTTTTAGGCTTTTGGGACATTTATTGGTTGTTTGTAATCAGTTGACGAATTTGGTGTCCTTTTAGATGACTTTATAGTAATTTTTTTATGAGAAATCGATATTTTATATGTCTAACCATAGGGGATCCCTTTGGTTAGATGTATAAAATCGTTCAACTTTATTATGTATATTGAGTACAATAATTATTTAATGTATATTCGATTAATGATTTTTTGACATAGTTTTATATGTTGTGTTGATATTTTCGGTTTTTGTGGGTGGAAAGAAGTGAAAATAGAAGATAGATGATGGCGAATTTTGGATTTTAGGGGAATAAACAAGATACCTATTTTGGTGGGAAGAAGTGTGAGATGATGGATGAAAGCGGGTTTATGGATTACTATAGTGGAAGAATCAAGCTGAAGAATCAAGAAGTTTCTAATCTTTTGATTTTTAGGCTTTTGTAAAATGATGTACTCATTTATTTTAGTAGGACACTCTCTTTCCCCGCTTGAGTTTTTTTCCCATAGGGTTTTGCTCTTGTGGGGGTTTTTTAACGAGACATTTTTTGTGGATATAAAGGTGATATTATCTAAACTTCCGGGGGAATCTCTTTCTATTGGGTCGTTAGACTCATAGATTGGTTAAGCATACCTTTCGACTAGATAATGAGCTTTTATTATCTCTGCAGATGTATCATCTATTTTTTTCATGAATGAATTTTATCATTCCCCACAAAAAAAAAAAAGATTCATGGAGTACCTATGAGATGGTTATATAATCATGGGGCAAAGAAGAGGGTTTATCAACAATTGCTACTCTTTATTTTGATGGCACATATTTAGACCATCTCCAACCCAACTTCAAAATTATACTTTTACAATTCTCTCCAATCCAACTCTAAAATTTACATCATTTTTGTGTTACACAAAAAATTATGCCTACTTTAATGCTACACCAAATTTTTAAATTTTTTTCTATATTCCAACATTGTCATTATACTTATTACCTAAAACAAATTGTTGGGGTGTCCAACATTTCTCTAATCGAAACGTGAGCTAGGCACACTGGCTAATGGTTAAGGAAATAAAGTTGTGTCTAGCTAACAATGCCGGGGTATTAGCATAGTGGTAAGCGCTTGATCCTAAAAAATGGTATTAGAGCTAAGGTCATGTGTTCGAGTCACATGGAATGCTTTTGTAATATCCGCGAATTTTTCGAATAATTTTTTTTATAATCTCTTCCTACTCGATATTTAAATTTTAATTAAGAGCGATGCACTATTATATTTAATTAGCGCATTTTTGGTAAAATTTCGAACTTTTATATATTCGTAAGTAAAATTATATTATATCTATTTAATTATATTTAATTGGTATTTATTAAATTAGAAAATTTAGTAAAAATAAGATTTTAATTTTTGATCGAATTTATTTTAGGAAGCGAAATTAAAGTTTTGTTTTAATTAGCCAGGAGGGGAGAAACGAGATTATTGATGAGAAGACATTTTATTTCACCTAACACTGGCTGTAACTTAAATAAAACACAATCATTGTTTTGTAATCATTGTTTTGCAGCATTTCCTTTTGTCCCCAATGATTTCATTCTTTTTAATTTACTAAGAGCATCTCCAAGGGTGAAATCTAAATTTGTTAGCTAAAATGCTTATCTAAATTGATTATACAATTTTTTTGCTAACAGTGCAGATATACACTCCAATGGTGTTATGTATAATTATGTTAAGCTAAAATTATACCTAAAAACTTTTGTAGTTCAACAAATATATTGAATCATACATGGTTATCTATATTTTTTTTGCTAATGGATGATGGTTAGAGTGCAATATTTTTTACATATCATCTAAAAGGGTCACCTAGATGACACATGGGGTGACACATAGATATTTTAGCTAACAATTTTCTACCCTTGTCCCTTGGAGATGCTCTAAACACCCACTTATGCATAAAAAACCGCATACACGACATTTCTTTTCAGGGTCCTGGTCCCTGACAATTGATTGTCAGGGACGATTTATCCAACAATTGATTTTCTGGCCGTTGGATCAACGATCCAACGGCCAGGATTTAAAAAAAAAATTCACCCATTCCGCAGTAATTTTCCGCGGAACACTATTCATCCGCGCAAATTTTCCGCGGAAGGGTAAAACCGTTCCGCGGAAAATATCCGCGGAATGCTAAACTCAATATTTCAGAGGGGGAAAGTGGGCGGGAAGATTAAAAAGAAATTCAAGACTTGTTTATTTGTTTGGTGGTTGACACTTGAGAGGAGAGAGAGTTGATTACGTGTGGGTGATGTACTTGTTTCATTTATATGTCTACGAAACTGATTTAGCTGACCAAGACAAGGACAAGGCGCAGGAGAAGAAATTGCACTACACTCACGCTTTTGCTAGTTCTGGTGGCTTGTCCCAGGCGCGTGTTTCACACGCGCTTGACAGGAGAGTAGAACTCAGCATCCGACAACCCACGTTTTTTTTTTGAAAATAGCCCACCTTTCTGTTTCTTTGTTCTCTTTTTTCATTTTATTTAAAGTAAATAGCCCACCTTTCATTTTATTTTATATAAAGTATAAAATACAAATATATGCAAAAAAATATAATACGAGTTAAAAGGTGACTCAAATATATAAAAATTGATATGAGAAAAAAAAATAAGTTGAAAAAAGTTTCCCGAAGGTATTTAAATTTTTTGAATTAAAACTAACTTTAAATTGAAAATCCTATGGTTCACTTGTACTCTAAAAGGAAATAATTCATACAAATTTTTGAACAAATGTTAAATCCTATTCATAAAATAAATGAAAGCTAGTTTTAATTATTAAAAAAATGTATAACTTCTTGAATTAGTGAGATGATTTTCTTAAAAAAATAGAGTATAAATATGTAAACAAGTGAGATGAAAGATGAGGCATAGGTGGGATCCTGTTTGGGTATTTCAAATGTACGAAAATTACAGTAGTAAATATTAAAATAGTAGTAGTACTTTCCACGTGGCCACTAAAAGAGAAAATTCAATGTTGTACCTTGAAATTTGAGGATAGTTAAACAGAAAAGCAGAGTACTGGACAAGACTTGCACAATTGCACTTATTATCTAGACTTTTCCCCCTCTGAAATATTGAGTTTAGCATTCCGCGGATATTTTCCGCGGAACGGTTTTACCCTTCCGCGGAAAATTTGCGCGGATGAATAGTGTTCCGCGGAAAATTACTGCGGAATGGGTGAATTTTTTTTTTAAATCCTGGCCGTTGGATCGTTGATCCAACGGCCAGAAAATCAATTGTTGGATAAATCGTCCCTGACAATCAATTGTCAGGGACCAGGACCCTTCTTTTCACAGCAACAAAACATGTTCCTTGTTTTACTCGCCCCATGTTTTTGACTTTTGTTTCATTTAAATTAAATAAGTACAACCCGGCCATATATTTTCCAGAGGGAGCTCAATCAGTTGTCTATATAATTACACAAACAGAGAAAAAACGAACCCAGCTTCTACTTCTCTTTAAATCAAAAATCCGACCATAGATGTATACAAAAACAGAGTATTCACAGGAATTTATATTTAATTGTTTAATCAATTCGTCTTTGTTGAATCTGGGTTGTGAATTAAAGTTAGAATAGTGGAATGTTTGTTGTGGTTGACCGGAGGAGGAAGAGGGTGCAGAGAGGACGCGACAGAAAGAGTGATGAGAGATTGAGGGGAGTGAGAGAAGGGGAGATGGAAGAGAGATACGCGGGTAGAGGGAGAGGTCGAAGCAGTGGTGTTGTGGTTGTGCGAGAGAAAGAGACGACGGCGGGAGAGAAGGAGATGAGAGGGAGTGAGTTCGAATTGAGAGATAGAGAGAACGAAGAGAGAGGTGTACGAGAGAGATGAGAGAGAGATGCGAGAAAGAGAGATGCGAGAGAGAGAGAAGCAGAGAGAGGGAGAGTGCAGTGGGGGAGGGTGTCGGCGCGTGGACCACACGCGTGGCGTGTGCCAGCGTGTGGTTAGTGTGTGTCAGCGTGTGTATGTTAGTGTGGATACATTTTTCTGAGATTAATTGAATTGTTTAGTAATAATTATGGATTTAATGTGAATAAAAATGGTTTCTTGAATAATTTTGTTGTGAGATTAATATGAATTAAATTAGGGAATTTTAGAGAATTTATAAGAGCTAATTTAAATTAGAAGTGTAATTTGAATAGTTAATAATTAGCAATTAAATAGAAATATTTTGTTATTATTTTGACATAATTTAGAGACTTAATGATTCATTGATAAAGAGGTATTTAAAATTATGAGAGGGGCAATATCATCTTTAACAAATTGCCTGATTGTGGATTAATCAGTATTTGTTTATGTTTTACGTTGTCCGACTATTTTTGTAGATGTCGTATGACTTATCATTAATGAATGGAATTTTACTCAAAAAAATAAAAATAAAAAATTATGAGGGTATTATAGTGGAATAATTATTATGGTTTTAAATTGAGTAAATAGGATTAATTGTGTCTTGATGATTTATTTATTTAAGGGCTTTTTTCATAAATATATAGAAAAAAGTAAATTTTTGCACATTTACTTTTGCTAAGAATAGTTATTTGCAATATTACCAACCTAAGTTTCAGAATTGCAAAAATACTAGGTCCCCCTCCTCCCTCACTTTCTCTCTCCCCCTGTCCAGGTAAGTCGGCGACTTGTGTCCCTTTTTTTTTAAGATGGGTGCTATTTTGGGTTGGATGGCCCCGCAAGGGAAATATTCAACTTAATGCAACCACATTCAACTAAATGCAACTAAATTTCTGATTTCAAGTTCCATTGTTCAATTGTCATTTTCGACCTCTTTTTTGAACGCTAGTATATATATATATATATATATATATATATATATATATATATATATATGGAGGTGCTCAAATGAGACCCCTCTTATAATGAGAACCTCCCTTATAATGAGTCCCCCTCATATTTCATCTAATCTAAAGGGCCCCGCCAGGGGCACCCAATACGAAAAAGTCTTATAATTATATTCTCTATTCATTCATCAAAAAAAATTTTGAAAAAAAAAAAAAAATTTAAAAATAAATAAAACTGCCGCCACGTCATCAATTTTTTTTTTTTTTTGTAAAAAAATTTATTTTTTTTTTAAATTATTTTTTTTGATGAATGGATAGAGGATAGAATTTTAAGCCTTTTTCGTATTGGGTGCCCCTGGCGGGGCCCTTTAGAATAAAAGATATATGAGGGGGACTCATTATAAGGGAGGATCTCATTATAAGATGGGTCTCATTTGAGCAGACCAATCTTAGAATAGAAACTAGAAACCTACACTAAATAAATTATATTTCATTTATTTTAATGGCCCCGCTAGGGGCACCTTCACAAAAAACTTATAAAATTCTTGGCTCTATTCAACAAAAATATAAAAAATATATAAAAAAAATTTAAAAAAAAAGTTACTGTTCACGTGCCACGTCATCACGTGAACATTAACTTTTTTTAAATTTTTTAAATTTTTTTTTATTTTTTTGTTGAATAGAGCCAATAATTTTAAACGTTTTTTGTATTGGGGTACCCCTAATTTGGTCATTAGATTAGCTTGAAATATTTAATTTAAGTTTAGTTTCTAGTTTCTATTCTAAGTTAGTTTCTATTAGAACACGACCCTATATATATATAACTTGAAATCAGCAACTGAATGCAACCACATTCAACCACATCGACTTTAACAGACTTCAAAACTTTTTTTTTTTTAATGTGGGATGATTTTGGGTTGCATGGCCCCGCAGGGGCATATTCAACTTAATGCAACCACATTAAACTAAATGCAACTAAATTTCTGATTTCATGTTCCATTTTTCAGTTGTCATTTTCGACCTCATTTTTGAACTCTAATATATATATATATATTAGAGTTCAAAAATGAGGTCGAAAATGACAACTGACAAATGGAACTTGAAATCAGCAACTGAATGCAACTAAATTTCTGATTTCAGTTGCATTGAGTTGAATATTGCCCCTAGCGGGGCCATGGAACCCAAATCCACCAAAAAAGTTGGATGTGGTTGCATTGAGTTGAATATTGCCCCTCGCGGGGCCTTGGAACCCAAATCCACGAAAAAAGTTGGATGTGGTTGCATTGAGTTGCATTGAGTTGAATATTGCCCCTGGCGGGGCCATGGAACCCAAATCTACCAAAAAAGTTGGATGTGGTTGCATTGAGTTGAATATTGCCCCTGGCGGGGCCTTGGAACCCAAATCCACAAAAATCACCCAACCTTTTTTTAAAAAAAAGTTGAATGTGGTTGAATTTGGTTGCATTGAGTTGCAACCCAAAATAGCACCCCACCTTAAAAAAAAAAGGACACAGCCGTGGAGATGAGGTGACGTGTGGAAAGAGAGGAAAAGGGGGGGAGGGAAAGTGACGTGGGAGGGAGGGAAAGGGGGAGGGAAAGGGGGACCTAGTATTTTTGCAATTTTGAAACTTAGTTTGGTAAAATTGCAATGAATTAAAGAAGATGGTATTTTTGCAAATATGAATTTTAAATCTAGTATTTTTGGTGAATTCCCTTTATTTAATTCGAGGATTAGTTGTTGCCCTCGGGATTTATTTATTTAATTCAAGGATTAATTGTGTCTTGAGGATTTATTTATTTAATTCGAGGATTTAATTGTTGTCCTGAAGATTTATTTATTTAATTCAAGGATTAATTGTGTCTTGAGGATTTATTTATTTAATTAGAGAATTAATTGTTGTCTTGGGGATTTATTTATTTAATTTGAGGATTAATGTTGAGTATTGAATACGGTAAAAGAATACAGAGGGGGGGTGAATGGATTCTTGAACTTTTCTTGGATTGAGTCTATGTAGCAGATAAGTGCCTGTGTGTGCAGAAATTAAGGTGCGGATAAATAAACAACACAAGACACAATATCACTTTAATCTAATGTATTATTAGATAAAGGTTGCTACAATCTGTGAATACAAATGGTAGTATTCTCAGCTTCGTTTTTCTCAGAGAGATATAGCTTACAGTGTATGAAAAACTTGACTCACAAAAGTTACTAAGTTATGAAGTGAGGCTGTGTCCTTATAGAACATGGATACAGCCTGCTTACTGCAAAATAAGGTAGCTAAACAAATTACTTTCTAGTCTGTCTATCCTTTTTGAGTAAGTGTCCAAACGGTTACAGATTTGACTTTGCAAAGCCTGTTTAGATCCACTTCTTTAGCTCCTTGTCTCTTCTATATCTCTCCAAGCTTCTTTGTAGGCTTTCCAGAGCACGTTACAGATTGTGGTCCATAAAGTGCATTGGCTTGTTGCAGGTTTCTGACTTGTACAGTTTCTTCAGTATTTTGTCTCCAAGAATGTATTCGAGAAGTGACTAAGTAAGTGATTCGAGAACTAGAATTGACTTGATCGATAACTCTGAGTTCTCGAATACTGTTATAATGACATATCGAACCACTTCTCGAATAGCTCTCTTCCATCAGGATTCCTTGAGTTGTCGAATAGAACATTTGACTTATCGAATCCTCGAGTTGTCGAATAGCTTTCTGAGTCCTTGAGATATCGAATGGAGCTTTGACTTGTTGACTCTTTGAGAACTCGAATACCATCTTGACTTGTTGACTTCTTGAGTTCTCGAATAGAGTAGTAGACATATTGAATCCCTGAGATATCGAATGAGATATCGAACAGTGTATTCAGAGATATCGAATAGTGTCTTGAGATATCGAATCCCTGACTTCTCGAATGCTGGACTTCTCGAATTGGTACTTAGGCAAATTCCTCATTTCTTCAAATCCCAACTGTGATTATTTGACAGTCTTTAACTCCTTGCTTGAGGCATGAACCTTGGAACTTCTTTCAAGCATTATTCTAGACTCTATTTGTACAATTACACAACTAGGATTTGATGCCTACTACAAGTACAATACAAACAGAAACTCTACAACTAGAGGTTCCCTCAGTTAAGAGGTCATGTAAGTAATGCAAAGCATTACAAACAATTAGGCTTGTTATTAGATGAGTACAGGCATGCCTCTGTAACTAACAATCTCCCCCAAATTGTGAGTGAGACCCTTAGTCACAATTTCATGTCTGATAACAAGCCTAACATACATTAAAGATAAAACTTTAAAAGTACAGGTATGTGATTTGATTGAACACATAAATGAAATTACAAGATAAATACTCTTACAGTATGATGAGGTACTAGCCATTTTCTTTTGATTGCATCTCCATTGCTTTGGCTTGTAGATCATCATATGCTTTCTGTTTCCTTTCTTTCTCCTTTCTTGCAATCTCATCTATTGCTCTCATGATTTCTGTCATAGCATCCAATTCTTTAATCATAATAGAGTTTTTGAAATCTTCAAGCACTGGCTTCAGAATGTTGGTAGGATAGTGACTGAGTAGGTCCATTCTTATATTGACATTGTCTCCATTTCTTCTCCTATACTTCACCACATAGGGATCAAACTGAACTCTACACAATCCCTTTGCCCTTAGCTTTTCTGCTTCAATCTCCAGTCTATCGATTTCTTTCTCCCTTTCCAACCATTTCTCATAGCAGCCCTTTCTTATCTTCTCAGCATAATCTTTCTTCATTTTCACAAAGTCAATCAATTCCATCTTCCATACTTTCTCCACCTTGTCTTTAGAATTCAGCAATGCAATGATTCTTTCTATTTCATACAATTTACCCCAATGTTGACAACCCCATTGATTGAATTTCATTTCTTTCCCATCAGTGTACTTGATTACAAGGTGGTCATCCACAATTGCAGCATAGCATATCTTTTGAGCTCTTAGAAATTGCAGTTGCTCTTCATCAAAGTCTTCATCAAGTGGCTGGAGTTTCAATCCTGGAATGATTGTTAGGGCTCTAGATTTGGATAGCTTCACTCTCCTTGCAGCATGTTTACATTTTATCCTCTTGACATGATTGCTTGGCAGAAATCTTTGACCTTGGTTGGTAGACCATAGTAGTATTCCATTAGCAGATTGCTTTCTGAAACATACACATGGTTTCTTGACTTGAATCTTCTTCTCTTCTTGAGGTGGTAAGACAGTTGCAGAAGCCACAGATGTAGATTTTGCTAGGTCACTACTAACAGTATTCACCCTAGACTTAGAGTCTTGTGTTGTGGTGAGGTTACTGCTATCAGTGCCTAAGGCTTGCTGTCTCCCACTCTTTCTCTCATATGTTTTACCTTGGTCATCATCATCCTTTTTATCCTTGTCCCCCTTTTTCTTCTTGTCTTCATCACCCTTATCTCTCCTGTGATGTCTTCTCCTCCCATCACCCTTGTCTTCAGAATCATCATCCTTATTTCTCCTAGGTTGAGCCATCTCTGGAATTTCACCAGTTGCAATATAGGTTCTGAAGATGTGCAGTGCCTCAGTTTCTACAGCATTTCTGGCTCCAACCTTCTTCTGTAATTGATCAATGATAGCAATGATCAGTCTGTGATTTCTAGTGGTGAGATCATGGGGAATGACCAGTTGCTTGATATCTTCAATTCTGGTACCAGACTGATAAATGATTGGCCATGGCTTCTTGATAACTTCTGGTAGCCTTGTAGGTTGACCATTCCTCAAATCATCAAACAAACTCTTGCTGTTCTCATTCCTCTTCTCAATGAGCTCAAGTATGGCATCTATCTCTGAGTGCTTTAGGTCTTGTAGAGTCTGGTATGTTAGATGCCATATCTTTAGTTTGGAAACCATCACTATCTCCTTGACCCATATATTGTTGACTTTCTTGGGGATGACAGTGATGTAGTCAATCTGCTTCTTCACCTCCCTCAGATAAAACTGAGTGTCACCAACCTGTTCTCTTATGGCTTTCAGAAACTCCAAGAAGGCTTTATCATGGTAGACTTTGGAGTTAGCAACTTCTTGTAGCTTGGCCTCAGTAACAACTTTGACTTCTACAGGCTTGGCACTCTCAGATATAGAGGTTTGAGGTTTGTCAGATGGCATACTCCCTGCAACCACTGTGGTAGTTATGGATTGCTTTTGTCCTCCAGGAGTAGTGATGTGCACAGTTGGTAGAGTGACAACTGGCAAGGTAGATGGAGGCTCATCCACTTTGGATTTTCCTTTGCCAGGCACATTTGGTAGAGACTTTGAAGCCCTTTGATGACCACCCTCTTTGATTATTATGCCTTTCTCCCCCTTTGTATTTGAGTTCCTTGCCTTCTTCTCCCCCTTAGGCTTGTTGTCAGGCACAGAGGCTGTAGAAATGTCCTTTGGGATTGAAGATTCATCAGGTAGAGGGAGACCCATATGCTTCATCATTGCAGCTAACATGGATTGTTGATGCAGAAGGACATCAGCTGTGGTGGATGCTTGAGTGTCCAACTGATCATTTAGCAATGCAACCTTTTCTGTGAGATGAGCATTGGTCTTGGTGAGAGTAGCTACCTCCTGTTCAAGAGTGTTCACCTTAGTGAATAATTCATTGGCCTTGAAACCAGATAAAGATTGCTCCTGCAGCCTCTTCACTTCATATTTAGATAATTCATGCACAGGGACATCAGTCACTAGCCTATCTCCATAAAGATTCTTGAACATTATCCTCAGCATGGCATTGGCATCTGTAGTCTGGTCAGATAGATTCTGAAATTGGTGCCCCAGACCTGTGACAGTATCCTTTAGCAGAGCTAGCCCATTATCCATCTTGGTGCAGGTAGAGTTGCAGTGTTTGATATCCTTGACCACACTGTCCAGTGGAGGAAATTTAGCATCAAAGGCCCTCTTGACTTCTGCTACTGAAGTGGCTGTCTTGTCACACACCCTGTTGACTTCAGTTTTGACTCCCTTGCCAAGATAGTGTGCAGCCTTGAGGAAACCCTTGTAGGAGTCATTTACAGCTTCATACACTTCACCAGGTGACAGGGATTTTGCATTGGAGCCCAGTGAAGTGATGTATTCCTCCCTGAGATACTGAAGTGCTTCATCGAGAGTAATATCATATTTTCCTTGCAACCAGGCATCTATATTGCCATCTCTCTCAGCATCATCAATGATCTTTGACTTCTGCACTTCCACATCATCTCTATGACATAACAGAATAGCCTCATAGTCTGGATTAGGCATGTCTGCAGTGAGAAGGTTCTGGGCAATCTTTGTGAACTCAGGAATCTGATCCACAATTAAGCTTTGAAGTGCTTCAACCGTCAATTATTATGGAGCAGACCCTGATCCTGAAGCACTGTCATGTTGCACAGGCTTCAGCCATTGTGACATAAAGTCAGAGCTAGAGCTAGGCAAGCTAGACTCCTCAGTTACAGATGCAACTTCTGTAACCGGATGGATTGACTCTAATACTGGTGTCACCACAGAAGTGGGATGAATTACACCAGCAGTTGACACAGGCACAGAGTCTCTAGTAAAAACTAGTGGAATCTCTGTGTTTGTGATGGTGTCATTAGGAGATGCCTCAGCATGCATTCCCTCACCATCTAAATGTGGGTTCTGAGTGGTGAACAAAGTGTCATGCACTAAGTCACTTGAAATTATTGGCTCATCAAGAGAAAAGAATTCTTGATGATCAATACCTTGCATCTCAGTTGCCTGAGTTGCAGGTTCCAAAGAAATTTCAGAGTTAGATTCTGGAAGAGAAGTGTGTTTAAGAGTAGATTTTGGCAACTCCCCCTGAGAGATAGAGGGAGTTTCAAATGTGATGTGCTCTCCACTCAGTGTTGTGCCAGCCTTATCACTCCCATGTGCTGACTCTATACAAGAAGGTGCATTGGGGAGGATGCTTGATTCTATAGGTGCACCCTGTTGAGAGGATACACCTAGTGAGCTGTGTGCCCCTGATTTTACAACTTCAGCCATTTGTGTGACTGAAGAGGTGGTCTTAATTTTCTTCTTCTTTGTCCTGTGTAAGGGTAACTCAGGTTCCTCACTTCCTAGACCTAATTCAACAGCTAATGCTGCTTCAGACAAGATATTCAATGGTGCAGACATTACTTCCTTTCTCTTCTTTTTACTAACATCACCCTTTTGAGAGGATGATGCAGTTGGCTCAGTATGAGGTAGAGTGTTTGGTTGAGAGGGTTGGTTAGCAGGCCCTGGGTTAGCATTTTGTTCTACTTGCTTGGGCTGTGCTAACTTAGATTTTGCATCAAATGTTGGCATGTTGTGGGGATAAGTCCTAAACAAACCCTCCATGTGGGGAGTTATGTTCAGTCTTACATCCACATCCTTCCTAGTTTCCAAATTACCAAAAATGAGTTTGGTCATGGACTTAGGATAGCCTATTTTATTTTTATCAATCCCAGGCAATTCAATCAATGAAGCATTTTTATAATTAAGTACAGATTGAATAAAGCGAGGGAAGAAAATATCAGTACCTCTCTTGGTTGTGTTCTTACCAAGTCTCCCATATAATTCTTGAAGTATGATTTGGCCAACATCAATCTTCTTTCCATAGGCCAAAGCATATCCAATTTGTTGCACAGGTGCACTGATTTGATCAAAGCTTGATTTCCTGGCAGTGAAGACTTGGAGAAGAGTTGCAAACACATAACTCCACTCCTTTCTCAGATTCTTTCTGTTTAGCTTTCCAAGGTTAATCCCATCTGAGTAGTTTATGAACTCAAAGAATTCCTCCAACTCTGCATTAGTGGCCATTCTGTCAAATGCCTCTTGTTGTAGGCCTAGTGCTTGGTTCATGTCTGCAGTAGTGATAGTGATTTCCTTATCTTGAACCTTGCAGTAGATGACATATGAAGTAATTGCGTTTTCCAGGGCTACAACCTCCACAATAGTAGTACTCCAGAATTGTTCCAGAATATCTAGATATAGAGTTGGGTTGGCAGAGAGTGCATCCTTGATATACGACTCAGCCATCCATCTCATAAAGCACTTGAAATTGGCATTGGGTGCTTCAACATCACTAGTGAGAGCGATGAAGTTGGTGTTAAACTTTACTGTTGCCATTTGTGTAGAAGAGAGGGAAGAAATTGAAGGTTGAAGAAGAAATTTGGCTTTTCGTAGCTAGGGTTCCAGGGGTTTAGAGAGTGTAGATGCTTGAGAAATCGAATGAAATGAATCGAATAGATGTGAAATTGTATAAGTATGAAGTACTTTAATTGTCGATTAGCAGACAGTTTTGTATCGACAAGTCAGGCATTCGAGAAGTAGGAAACAACTATTCGAGAAGTCAAGAATGGCTTAATCGATAACTCAAGCAGGTAGAAACTCACAGCTGGCAGTTATCTAACTTAGAAATAATTCTAAATTAAATAATATGTGTTTTTATGAGTGAATTAAACTTTTTAGACAAAAGTCCAAAATCGGTTAAAATTCAGCGAGAATTCAGCCTTTTCAAATGATTCGAGAACTCAAATATAGTGTTCGAGAACTCAATCATTCGAGAACTCAGTTACTATATTCGAGAAGTCAAGAATTCCTCTATTCGATATCTCAGAAAGACTCTATTCGAGAACTCAAGAGTACTCTAATGAGACTTATTAGAGATGTCGAATAGCCAATCATTCGAGAAGTCTGACTTATCGAACTATACCCATCACTCAAAAAAAATTTGATCTTCACTATCTTTTTAAAATTTACCAGACATATTCATTGAAAAATATCCTAGCAAATTAAATAGTGATTTTCTCAAAATTTCATAGAAATTTTAAGTTAATAAAAATATGATTTTAAACATATGCAACAGATTTGAAATATTTATAAATCATATTTCAGCCAACACTTACTCCAAAAATATTGAGAATTTAGATTAAGTAAGTGTTTACTGCTGCAACAATCTAGATGATGTATTCACTTAGCCAGAATCTGAAGAATTCAGCATTCCAATCTCACTTACCAACCTTGTGAAGGTGGCTTCATCTAATGGCTTAGTGAATATATCAGCTAGTTGTTTATTTGTGGAGACATAATGCAACTCAATGGTTCCATTAGTTGCATGTTCTCTTATGAAATGATATCTGATGTCAATGTGCTTTGTTCTAGAATGATTGACAGGATTGGCAACTATAGAGATTGCACTTGTGTTGTCACACATGATTGGAATTCTTTCCAACACAAGTCCATAATCTCTAAGTTGATTTCTAATCCAAAGCACTTGAGCACAGCAACTTCCAGCAGCTATGTATTCAGCCTCAGCTGTAGAAGTTGACACAGATTGTTGCTTCTTGCTATACCAAGAAACTAACCTTTGTCCAAGAAACTGGCAGCTTCCTGAGGTGCTTTTCCTATCCACTCTGCATCCAGCATAATCAGCATCAGAATAACCAACCAGATTGAACCCTGTGTCCTTAGGATACCATAATCCCAAGTTAGGAGTGCCCTTCAGATATCTAAAGATCCTTTTTATTGCAATCAAATGTGATTCCTTTGGATTTGATTGAAACCTTGCACACAAGCATGTAGCAAACATGATGTCTGGCCTACTTGCAGTGAGGTAGAGTAGAGAACCAACCATGCCTCTGTAGATTGAGATATCTACTCTCTTGCCTTTAGCATCTTCATCCAATTTAGTGGCAGTGGCCATGGGTGTCTTGGCAGGTGAACAGTCTTCCAAGTCAAACTTCTTCAATAAATCCTTGATGTACTTGGTTTGACTGATAAAGATACCATCCTTCCTTTGACTGACTTGCAACCCTAGAAAGAATGTCAACTCTCCCATCATACTCATCTCATATCTGCTCTGCATGAGTTTAGAGAATTTCTCACACAGTTTCTCATTTGTAGAACCAAAAATGATATCATCCACATAGATTTGAACTAGGATCATATCATCACCATGCTTCTTGTAAAACAGTGTCTTGTCCAATGTGCCTCTAGTGAATTGATTTTCAAGAAGGAATTGTGATAAAGTATCATACCATGCTCTTGGAGCTTGCTTAAGTCCATACAATGCCTTAAGCAATCTGTAGACAAATTCTGGGAAATGTGGATCCTCAAAGCCAGGTGGTTGTTGCACATAGACTTCTTCTTCCAACTCTCCATTTAGAAATGCACTCTTGACATCCATTTGATAAACTTTAAAGTTTGAATGAGCAGCAAATGCCAAGAATATTCTAATGGCTTCCAATCTAGTAACAGGGGCAAATGTCTCATCATAATCAATGCCTTCCTGTTGAGAGTATCCTTTTGCAACCAGCCTTGCTTTGTTTCTTATTATTACACCATCTTCATCCATTTTATTCTTCAGAACCCATTTTGTTCCAACAATGGTTCTATTCTCTGGTGCAGGCACAAGTTCCCATACTTTGTTCCTTTCAAATTGATTCAGCTCCTCTTGCATGGCAATAATCCAATCTGGATCCAACAATGCATCATCAAGTTTCTTAGGCTCAACTTGTGATAGAAAACATCCATAGAGGCACTCATTTTGAGTTGCTCTCCTAGTCCTTACTCCTGCATAAGAATCTCCAATGATTTGCTCTGCAGTGTGTGATCTATCCCATTTCCTTGAGTGTTCAGCCTGATTTCTCATTCTTGATGTTGCTTCATCATCCTCATCATGGTCATCCTCATTTCCTCCCCCTGTGAAGTTGCCATTACTCACAGGTGTGTCTTGGATGCTTGTTTCTCCACTATTGATTGGCACAAATTCTTCTCTTGTATCATTGTTCACTTGAGTTTGTTGAACTTGAGTTTCAACTCCAGTTTCAGTCTCTTCATCAGAATCATCTAGATTGTCAAACTTCAATGGATCTTTGTCTTCATCATTGGCTTCTTCTAGTCCAGGTAGTTTGCTGTCATCAAATGTTACATCTGTGCTTTCCATAACTTTCTTTTGACTAATGACATAAACCTTGTATGCAATTCTTTCCATAGAATAGCCAAGAAAAATTCCTTCAAATGCTTTTGCATCAAACTTTCCAACATATTCAGAATTATCCTTGAGTACAAAGCATTTGCTTCCAAAAGTATGAACATACTTTAGTGTAGGCTTCTTTCCAGTCATCAAGTTGTAAGGTGTCTTTCCAGTGTTTTTGTTGATGAGGGTCCTGTTCTGAATATAGCATGCAGTGCTCACAGCCTCAGCCCAAAAACATGTAGGCATTTTTGCATCAAGTAACATTGTTCTAGCAGCCTCAATTAGAGTTCTATTCTTTCTCTCAACAACTCCATTTTGTTGTGGAGTCCTTGGAGTTGAGAATTGCTGAGAAATGCCATTCTCTTTGCAGAATGCTTCAAGTGTGGCATTTCTGAACTCTGTTCCATTATCACTCCTCAGTGCAATCACACTTGCATCGTTTGCCTTTGCTTCCTTGTCAACTTTCTTTATATACTCAATAATTACTTGTGGAGCCTCATCTTTTGATGCCAGAAATTCCACCCATGTATACCTTGAAAAATCATCAACCATTACCAGGGCATACTTCTTTCTTCCAAGTGACATTATGTTGACAAACCCAAACAAATCCATATGGATAAGTTGTAGTGGCTTGGTTACAGATGTCACTGTCTTTGACTTGTGGCTTGATCTCTTCATTTTTCCTTTTTGACAAGCCTCACACACTCCTTCTTGACAGAATTCAAGTGTGGGCATGCCTCTCACTAACTCTCTTTTGACTAGAGAATTAATGGCCTTGAAGTTCAGGTGTGATAGTTTCTTGTGCCACAGCCAACAATCTTCATTTGAAGCTTTCGAGTAAAAGCAACAAATTTTGTCCTTGTTTGCAGAGTCCATATTGGCTACAAACAGGCTTCCTTTCCTTACTCCAGATAGAGCAAAATCACCAGTCTTCTTGTGGGTGATCAAACATTCATCTTTGTCAAAATTCACTTTGAATCCTCTATCAGTAAACTGACCAACACTTAACAGATTATGCTTGAGCCCCTTGACTAGTGCTACATCTTCAATGATGACATTTCCAACTTTCAGCTTGCCATATCCCAATGTGTTACCCATGCTGTCATCTCCAAAAGCAACCATTGGGCCAGCCTTTTCCTCATACTGTGATAGCAGGGCCATATCACCAGTCATATGATTTGAGCATCCACTGTCCAAAATCCACATGGCATTCTTTTCACTTTCTTTGCCCTGCAAACACAAAGGTATTACTTTTCCTTTGGTACCCAAACAAGTTTGGGTCCATGTGACTTAGTGACAGTTTTATCATAAACAACATGCTTTTCAACTTTCTTAGTGTTAGTCTTCTTGTCACTGTTGGAAGTCTTAGAACCTGAGGTTTCAGACTTAGGTGACAAAGGTACCTTCCTAGCTTTAGGAGGACTTGAAGACTTTGACCTTGTGTAGTGTGTGTAATAATTGTGACTGATACAACCATCAATGAATTGCCTTCTTAAATTAAAACAACTAGTCATAACATTCATATTGCATGGCATACAGTCAAATTTATCACAGAAGGGTGCATCTCTATGACTTAGAGGCACAGAACAATCATAGAAAGGTTTAGACACACTACCAACAGGTTTCTTGCATGCATGAGTTAGATGATTGGTACTGAAACAGTTCTGACAAGTTTTCCTAGGGGCATTAGGCATATAAGCATAGTTGTTATCCTTGTTAATCCCTAACTTGCCATTTCTGTTCTGTTTCTTTTTAGTCACTTCCTTTTCTGATTCACTCTTCCCAGCTGAGACAAACTTAACAAACTTCTTGGGTCTTGGCCTATCAACTACTGGCTTCTTGGTCTTTGACTTGACACTCTCACCCTTAGGGGATGCTTGCTGTTCAGTAGATTGTGCCTCATCCTCATCATTCAACATTTGCTTGATGAGTAAGGCATCCTCATCAATTTCAAATGTTGATTCCTTAAAAATTGGATTTTCAGTTTTTCTCAAAATGTGAGGCACTTTCTCATGAACAGCTGTGTCCTCTTCAATGACAGCATAGCCTTTCCTTTGTTTGAGAGAGTCATAGTCAATTCCAATAGCTGCTTTGGGTTTAGCTTCAATTTTCTCACAGTAGGATTGCACTAAACCAGATGATTTCTTGAAAGTTTTAAGTTTGAATTCATTCTCAGCTAATTCATCCCTAAGAGCCTTCTCTACTTGACTAGCACATAGAACCTTGTTCTTCAAATATTCAACTTCTTTCTTAAGGTTTTCTACTTGCATAGTAGTTAGCTCAAGTTCCTCATTCTTTTTGGTTAATATTTCATTTCTAGTAGACAGTTTAGCAATCTCCTCATTAGCAGCAGTCATACTAGTATGAATATTAAACATTTCAACAGATAATTGTTCAATCATGCATTTGTATTCAGAAACAGACATGTCTATAGTAGTGAGCGATGGTACCTGAGAATCAGATGAAGATGAGTCATCCTTGGAGTTGGCCATCAAGGCATAGTTGCAGAATTCTTGTTCCTCTTCATCACTCTCAGAATCATCCCAACACTTCCCTTCAGCTATGTAGGCCGTACCATGTGTCTGCTTTTTCAGAAGGGCCTCATACTTAGCTTCTAGCTCAAGATAATCTCTATCCTTCTTTTTAGGCTTCTTGCATTCACTGGCAAAATGCCCTAGGTCATTGCATCTATAACACCTTACAGATGACCTATCCACATAACCGGTTTTGAACTTATTTCTGTTTGGCTTCACAGGTGTCTTGTTCTTGTTGGCTGAATGGTTTTGAGTTTTGGGTTTGAAGGGTTGATTTCTTTTAAATCTGATGTTTGGAAATTTTCTGGCCATGAAGGCATATGAGGTATTTTCCATCCCATCAAGTTCCTCCAGAGTGTAAAACTCTTCTTCTTCTTCCTCCTTTTCCTCAACAGGTTCACTCATCCCAGCTTCAGTTTCTTCATCATCTGCCACCTCCTCTATCCTTAGTTGGCTTGTAGATGCTTCTAGGTCCAGAATGGATTTGTTGACAATCAAGGCACATGATGTGTTTATCATCCTACCTTGGTTGGCTTGGATAGCCCTTTTCTTAAGCAACTCAAGTTCATGAGTCTTTAGGACTCCATAGAGCACATCATAGGTGACTTTGTTCAAATCTCTCTCTCTTAGAGAAATGACTCTTTGCTCCAGATGATTTGGTGAAGACAACAGAAATTTCATATTTAACTCCTTGGTGCTGTAAACCTTTCCATTCATCTGCAACTCAGTAACTAGCTTGTGAAACCTTTCAAACATCTCAGTGATGCTTTCCTTGGGCTGTGCCATGAAAGCTTCATACTGTGTGACCAGTATCTGTTTCTTGTTTTCTTTAACCTCATCAGTCCCTTCACACAACACCTCAATGTGATCCCACATCTCTTTAGCAGACGTGCATGATGCAATATTTGCAAACATTGACATGTCCATGGAATCAATGATAAGCAACATGAGGTGGCTGTCAAGAGCAACCTTTTCCCTTTCTGACTCTGTCCACTTTGATGGATCCTTGGCCTCATAAGTTCTTGGGATAGTTATGGTTCCAACAGTCTTCTCTGGTATCCCTTGTTGTGGAACAAAAGGACCATTCTTGAGAATCTCAGGATACAAGGGATGAGAGGCTTTAATGAACAACATCATCTTTATCTTCCAGAGGTTGAAGTTTTCTTTATCAAACTTAGGGACCTTCACCATTCCTGTAGTCTTTGGTGTATTCGAACTCATGATCGTTTCTCTGTTTTTGAATAAACAGCCCGCTCTGATACCACTTGTTGAGTATTGAATACGGTAAAAGAATACAGAGGGGGGGTGAATGGATTCTTGAACTTTTCTTGGATTGAGTCTATGTAGCAGATAAGTGCCTGTGTGTGCAGAAATTAAGGTGCGGATAAATAAACAACACAAGACACAATATCACTTTAATCTAATGTATTATTAGATAAAGGTTGCTACAATCTGTGAATACAAATGGTAGTATTCTCAGCTTCGTTTTTCTCAGAGAGATATAGCTTACAGTGTATGAAAAACTTGACTCACAAAAGTTACTAAGTTATGAAGTGAGGCTGTGTCCTTATAGAACATGGATACAGCCTGCTTACTGCAAAATAAGGTAGCTAAACAAATTACTTTCTAGTCTGTCTATCCTTTTTGAGTAAGTGTCCAAACGGTTATAGATTTGACTTTGCAAAGCCTGTTTAGATCCACTTCTTTAGCTCCTTGTCTCTTCTATATCTCTCCAAGCTTCTTTGTAGGCTTTCCAGAGCACGTTACAGATTGTGGTCCATAAAGTGCATTGGCTTGTTGCAGGTTTCTGACTTGTACAGTTTCTTCAGTATTTTGTCTCCAAGAATGTATTCGAGAAGTGACTAAGTAAGTGATTCGAGAACTAGAATTGACTTGATCGATAACTCTGAGTTCTCGAATACTGTTATAATGACATATCGAACCACTTCTCGAATAGCTCTCTTCCATCAGGATTCCTTGAGTTGTCGAATAGAACATTTGACTTATCGAATCCTCGAGTTGTCGAATAGCTTTCTGAGTCCTTGAGATATCGAATGGAGCTTTGACTTGTTGACTCTTTGAGAACTCGAATACCATCTTGACTTGTTGACTTCTTGAGTTCTCGAATAGAGTAGTAGACATATTGAATCCCTGAGATATCGAATGAGATATCGAACAGTGTATTCAGAGATATCGAATAGTGTCTTGAGATATCGAATCCCTGACTTCTCGAATGCTGGACTTCTCGAATTGGTACTTAGGCAAATTCCTCATTTCTTCAAATCCCAACTGTGATTATTTGACAGTCTTTAACTCCTTGCTTGAGGCATGAACCTTGGAACTTCTTTCAAGCATTATTCTAGACTCTATTTGTACAATTACACAACTAGGATTTGATGCCTACTACAAGTACAATACAAACAGAAACTCTACAACTAGAGGTTCCCTCAGTTAAGAGGTCATGTAAGTAATGCAAAGCATTACAAACAATTAGGCTTGTTATTAGATGAGTACAGGCATGCCTCTGTAACTAACAATTAATTATTGTCTCGAGGATTTATTTATTTAATTTAAGGATTAATTACTGTCTCGAGGATTTATTTATTTAATTTGAGGATTAATTACTGTCTCGAGGATTTATTTATTTAATTAAGGATTAATTAATGACTCGGGGAACCATTTTGGGGTAGGATTTCGGATGAGTTAGGAGACTCGTTTGGAAGAGCTTAAAGAACGAAAGTTGTAGATATGCAAAGGTACTATTTAAAGGTGAATAGAAGTTGATTGAAAGGTGATCAGAAGTTGAGTTAATAATAGCTGAACTAGGCCCGAGAAGGTGAAATGCCGGAGAACCAAAGACGTGGAGCAAGTTGGAGTATCGTACCGCAGAACCAGGCAAGTTTACTAATTCGTACTCCATCGTTCGGAGTATTTATATTTTTAAATATGCTGATTAAGTTTTCGCTATACAAAAATCAAATATTCTTTTTAGTGGTTTATATTAGATTTTATTCATGCAATCTACATACATATAAATTATTATACGAGGTGTTGAAATTATTATATGAGGTGTTGAAATTATTATATGAGGTGTTGAAATTTATTTCATGAGTTGGCCAAATTGATGGGAGGTTTATTGAAATACTTCATTCGTATTCGTATAAGAGATGATAAAGATATATTTAATGATATTTTCATACTACAGAATACTTATATTTAAGTGTGGGGTTATATATAATTATATATATAAGGTAAGTTGTGATTTATTGTTTCAAAAAAAAGCAAAAATGACCGGAGTAACGCACCGGCCCAAATTAAGGAGTATTTAGGATGATGGTCCGAGCAAGTCGGCTCATCCTAGGGTGATGGTCCGAGCAAGTCGGCTCACCTGGTTACATAAAAAGGGTGAAGGGCCGAGAAAGACGGCTCATCCTTCTGAGGAGTTTTATTTGAGTGGTTCGAGACGTCGACCATCCTTTCTATCGATAGAATTGAGGTGTGTCAATGGATTGATCATCCATTACTTGAGGAGGCGTTTGACCAATTATCGATATCCTAACTGTTAACCGATGCCTTTGTGGTTCTGTTAATGGGATAGGATGTTGATCCGAGGAGTTATTAAATTTTATTTGAGAAGTATTTTGAGAAGTTATTGAGATGTATTTATTCTTTCATATGAGCAGTATTTTGAGAAGTTATTGAGATATATTTATTTTTTCATATGAGTAGTATTTCGAGACTTATAAAAATTTCCGAGTTGATCTCTTTTCAAAAATATATATTATAGAGTGGTAAAAACATATTTTGGACGAGTTGTTGTTGTATTATATGATATCTATATATACTTGCTGGGCATTCTTTGGCTCATACTTGCTATTTAAATATTATAAAACAGGAGCAATCAGAACTGGCTCTAGTACAGCGAACCGTGATTAAAGGAAAGGGAATACGATTGATTCAGTGGGTTAACCTTATAGCATTTGAGGAGGGTGCAGGCTGGGAAAATGTTTGTATAATGTTTTAGTATCAAGTACTTTGGAGTTGTAAAAGTATTTTAGAGATTCTGGGAAGTGCATTTGAGATGTAATAACTTTTGGAATTATTGAGTGCTTGTTCTAAGACTATAACCCGTGGAGTAAAATATGGAGTTGTTATGAATATTGTTGTAGATTTATGAGCAGGTGATTGAATATTCCGTAGGAGGTGTAATGACCTGGATTCCTGTAAGGGATTTGGGGGCGTTACATCTTTCATGCCAAAGGCATGCTGTGTGGCCATTGTATCCCTAACAGGGACTTGTCAGTACTAGCATCCGCATCTCCCTAATCGAAACGTGAACTAGGTGCTCTGGCTAAGGGTTAAGGACATAAAGTTGTGCCTAGCTAACAATCCCGGGATTTTAGCGTAGTGGTAAGCGCTTGATCCAAAAACAAATTTGTTTCATGTATTATCTACCAACTTTTTCATTTTGTACTTTTTATATATTTTAATAATAAAATAACTTATATATTAAAAAAATGATGCTAAATTTAGTAAAAATGTTTAACATAAATGGATTGTAATCAAATTTGAAAATAGTAAAAATTTTACAATATTTTGATGTAAAAATCTCATGAAAATACAGTATAACCTCGTTAAATTAATACTCGATAAATTAATAATCTCTCTAAGTTAATAATTTTTTCCGGTTCCAACTTGGGCCAGTTCAAAAAATGATTAATTTTGATAAGATAAAAAGATAATAATTTTTTTGAAAACCCTATATAAATATATGGTCCCAATAATATCATAAATTCATAATTCCTTTATAATCATAAAAATATATGTATTATCCTTTTGTAAAAAAATGATTCTAGGGTTCTTAAAATTTGAATCTGTATGAAACTCATCTTTAACCCTGTTGCATCGAATGTGGTGTTTTCGTAAAGCATTAAAAAGTTATTAATCAATGTTTTTGATGTATTGGGTGTTTCTTTACATGAAAAAGGTTCAAAAAAATGTTGTTTTATCCTTGACATCATCTAAATTTACATGAATATTTACTTTGAATTTGGCAAATACTCAATAAATTTGTAAACAATATATATTGAATCAATTGATATAAGTATAAAACATAAATTGTACAATTCATTCTATTTAAATATAGAGTAATTTACACTTTGCATCCCTCTAGTTTTCGCTTTTTGCACTTAAGGTTCAATAGTTTCACAATCAACACTTTGCATCCCTCTATTTTAGTACCCCGCAACATTTTCCATCCCCTGTACTAATTTCCGTCAAAATTGACCGTTAATGTTAGTCAAGATATTTGCTGGGGTATTTTAGTCATTTACTTGAATAAATATTTTTTAAAATGTAAAATAAAATCAGAAAACATATATTTTTTTTTAAAATTTTATATTTGTAAATTTAACACATTTACACATGTCATTGATAATATTTTTCAATAGATTCAATATAAGTAGTTCATTTTTTCTGAAAGTATGATAATTTTTATTTATTATAATTGAATTTAAAATTTTTAAACCATAAAAAAATTATATTGAATCTATTTAAAAATACTATCAATAAATGTGTTAAATTTACAAATGTAAAATTAAAAAAAATTATGTTTTCTGATTGTATTTTACTTTATAGAAAATATTTATTCAAGTAAATATTAAAATATCCCTGCAAATATTTACTCTGGGAGGTAGTTAGGCTAAACAAGTACTCCGCCAAACCAGAACCAGATAATTCTGTTTAATAATCGAGCTCACCGCCGCATTTCGAATCCTTGTAAATCGATTGAAAAAAGTAAGACGATGAGGTTTAGTTTATAAACTCGAACTTTTCTCCTCTACTAACTTAAAATCTTAAATCACCTTTTCTACTTCTACTATGATAATAGATAGTTTCTTTTTTATTAGTATTTAAAATTCTGAAACTTTAGAAAAATTAGAAAAATAGATTGAGACGATCTTGAAGTGCCACCTAAGCGCCCGCGTATCCTCCTTTATATATATATACTAGTATTTTGTGCCCGCTTCGCGGGGCGAAACCGTTAAAAATGCTAAATTTATAATTTTATTTATTCAATGAATTGTTATATGTAATTAAAAAATGAAAGCATAAATTATTTTCGTGTATATACAGTGTTTTAAGTCTCCCAAAATTTTAAGAATTTCAAATCCTTCCTCAAACATGAGTGTATGTTTCCTTCCCATTTTATTTTATATTAGTAAAAATGATTTCCCCGGACAACAAATTCAAGTAGTAAAGAACATATGAACTTAAGAAGAGTGGGTTTGAGAAATTTTATTGTAGAGAGAATATATTGAGAACATAATGATAAAAAAACCCAACTTAATGTTTCACAATCTGAACATACAGTACTTAAAAATCTCCTTGGTGCAAAGACAAAAGCTACCACTTCACATATGAAAATATGAACAGAACAGTTAGACAAAATAAACAACTTCACCAGCTAAACAAAAGAAATTACATCACTTCTTGGACAGATACAAACTTTTTGCCCTATAGCTTAACCACCAGCAGTCGTTCTCAATGAAGACAGCACAGGCTGTGAACTAATGTGTGATACTGAATCTGCTTTGGAACCCTGTCCATGGCCTAACCAGTCGATACTGCCAGCATTAACAGGAATGATAGGAGAGGAAGCCCCTGCAGAACTGTAAACGAAAGAACATGTTTTCAATTAATTTAAAAAGCAGGAGATTAGTCCACATGTGCTTGATACAAAAATACAAATTAAATTTATTTCTGAAAAAGTGCGTAAATATTTGAACAGTGATCGAGCTACTGCAAACACCTACACATTCAATGTACAAAATCAGAACAACTCTAACAATCAAACTCTCTACCTAAACAATCAGTAAACACAACTTAACATCAAACATTTAACATTTTAAAATCCTGAATCTTATTTCTCACAATTTCAAATCACCACAAAAAAATAGGGAAATGATATTCCCAGAGCAGTTTTTTTGCTTCCAGAGCAAATTGCTCTGTAAATATCATTATCATAAGGCTCTGGTTATTTCCAGAGCAAATTTTTGGTTCCAGAGCATTTACATGCACGTAGGGGGAGATTATATACATACATATACATTGCAGTATATAACAACATACCTGATTATATGATCTCGAGTTCAATAACATGGTCTATTGGTCAGAAACGAAACCACCAACAAGGTCATCACACGGTTCACGTCCATGCTCGTACTGCACAAAATGAAAACATTAAAATACGTATTAGATTAGGAAAAAAATGAAAGGAAACAAATACAACATATTCAAAAAAGTAAACAAAGAGAGATTACATACACATTGAAAACATAAACAACAAACCTTTTGTAGACCCAGGCGATTTGATGAAACCGCAAATAAAACAATATAACATACAATTCATCACAGGTTTAGACCTGCATAAAACAATCAAAACTCTCTTACAACTTCTGTCAAACACCTGGACTGCAAAAAATTACAAACATCGAAGAATCATTACCCATTCAATAAAAGAAACATAGCGATTTTTTCTTAAGACAATCACCTCTGCCAATACCTTGACTTTTAATTATAATACATTGCAATATTAATTATAATACATTACAATAACAACATACCTGATATCCATTCCTATTTTCTTATATAAAATCATATTAGGATAATTATGAAGTATCGAATTCCATACCTTTGCCATATCTGATGTTGGAGTAGATGACTACGAAATCTCCCTCTTCGAGTCCATTTTTTTTACAAACTCTACTTAACAGACACAAAGAAGATCATTAGTATAAGTTTAGTATAATAATGTGATTCATTGTACTTTTAAGACATTTCTACCTGTTTGAGGCACAAAGAAGATCATTAGTATTCTTTACTATGCAACTGTTTGAGGCAATTGCATTGGCTTTTTCCTTGATTTCTTGCTTCATTGCTGTAATTCTTTGTTGCTGAAGGAAATTCATGAAAAAAAATGTAATAGTACAAATATAATGAAGTTGATTAAAAATCCTATAACAATTTGTTTGTCAATTTTTCTACCTGTAGAAAACTTATAAATATTGTCAGCATTGCTACCTGGTGTACATGGATTACGCACGATTCGATTTATCTTCGTAACGTTATTTGCTTCTCTTCTTAATCCGGTTTGGTGTAGAGAGAGGAGGTGGGATATTTCATTAATAAATGTTGTCTGCTTATTTGACTTCCTCTTTTGTCCATATTTTTCCTACAAAAATATATGTACAATTTCAAGCAATGTTACGTTAGAAAATACAAAATATAGTATTTTATGCGGAAAAAGTATAAGACTCACTCTGGTTGGAACAGGGAAGAAGGGCTGGATTTATATTTGCATCCGGGGTTGATACATTTTCTTTGTAATTCCCTTTGTAATTTCCCATTATCCTATTAGGGGAGGGTATACCTCTTGAGAAAAGGTTGGTGGAGTACCTTGGATTATTTGACTTGAACAATGTATTTGTTGATAATGGGGAAAATGGGCTACGCATCTTTTTGGTTACCAACTGATCTGCAAAGATGGCAGAAGATTAAATTTTAAAGCTGAAATTAACATTAACATGTTCATGTTAGAGGCCTTACCATCTGGTGTATTTGGAGCGAGAGGACTTGTCTTTGTTTCCTGCAATTTTTTTAGCATCACACATCATACTTGTCTGTGTCTTGCAGTCATATTTTTTCCCTGCTTGGATATTTAGAACATGTATCTCTTTATTCCCTTAGTAATAGAAATTATTTTATTTTGAGGACAGTCGTATACAGAAACCAAAAACTCACTCTGCTTCTAGTACAGAGGGAGAGACGGACTAATGCTTGAATTGGGTGCTGATCCTTTGTGTTGTAAACCTGCAAAGTGCCAAACAATAATACTCAAAGTCAAAGGACATTATTATATTCATGTAATTAATAAGCAATGAATGCGTTTATTCAATATCCAGTTGGTGTTTTTTTAATACATTTCTCATGAAACTAAGTCCACACTTTAGCTCTTCATTGGAAAGTTCAAAGATAACTCCATTATTATAGATTAAATTAATCCAACACTTTTACTCTAGAAGTTCAAAGATATTTAGTACCTTGGCTTTTAAGGCTTCCAAAATCGACTTTAGAAAGCCGACTTTAGAAAGCTAGCATCTCAGATTCTTTAACAGGGTTGAGTTTTCTCCGCGAAGCTGATCAACCTGTTGAAAGCCATAAATCAATGAATAAATATAACACAGAGAATACAAATTGAATTCAAAATTGATATGAAAAGCTAGAGAGGGAGAGAGAGAGAGAGAAGACACTAATTGAACGATAGTTACTGCGTTTCCTGGACGAAGCTCCCAGTTCATCAACCAATTCCATTATGTAATCCTTCAAAAGCACCTATTTTCCTGAAATTAATGACAAATAACTACTTAGAAATTATGTAGTCTACTTGATCGATGAGTGTAGAATATAGTAAATAAGTGCCACAATAAAAAAAAATTAAGAAATATTTACAATTTGGCAAATTTGGAAAAGAGAAGATTGTGTTGATCCATGGAACACATCTATTTATCAAACATGAACACCAATGAACACTAATAAGAAAAAGAAATAATAACATTGATCAGAAAATCAATCATCACAACATAAAACCACAATCAACTCAAAGCATTCCAATTATAATAAAAGAAATTAGAGGATCACACTTCCATACTTCTATCATTCTTAAACATGTATAAAAAACTGAAATGATGACAAAAAGCTATCTAAATTGTAACCCTGCTTTGTGCCAAAAGTTGCATCTAAACAACTCAATATCTTCAAAATAAGTTTCATCTCATATACGCAAGCTCATCTTTCAAAATGGCTTACATCTTTCAAAAAATCAATGTAAACAAACTCATTTAGGCATAATATCAAACACTAATGACACATAAATTTAAGAATTCAAATCAAAGGGTGAAACTTTAATTTACCGGAAGGAAAGGCAAGAAGCATGTTCAGCAAATTAGGAGATAGATTATTCTCCTTGTCAATATCATCAATCTTCCTAAACTGAATAGAGGGGGGTAACCTATCAACATCAAAACTGAATATCTAGAATTCATTGAAACACCTATAACTCAATACACAAAGAAACTTGAGAGCATACTTTTCTAACCTAACATCAGTGCTAGTAATTACACTACCAATTTCAACTCTTCACTTGCAGTGCCAATTATTCCCACTAAAATCAAATGCAAAAACACTCATTCAATGTCAGTTATTAACGAAATATCAAAAAATCAAAACTCAAACTCAATTCACAGAATATTTATCATTATCCCAAAAAGATCACGATAAGAAGACTACAATCATTGGAAAGAGTGAGCAAGAAACGGATATAGACACATCAAAAGCATCACATGAACTCATATAGACACTTTCTTTCTTTTTGTTTTCTATAGAAAAATGAAGATTTAAACGTTTACAGAATTAAAATTAGAAAGAAACGTACTTGCCAGAGACATTTAATCAAACATATAGTGAGACATATATTTTTATCAAGTGTTCCAACATAAGCTCTGCAATAAAAAAAGTGTTAATGTCAATTGTAATATATTAACATGTACTATTAGAATTCGAAACAAAACACATAAACACCAATTTTTTAAGTTACAAATTCATAAACACATAGCATATGCAAACCTCAAAAATCATAATTTGTTTATAAAAATTCTTGAAAATTCATGACCTGTGAAAATTTTCAAACAAACTCATGACCACAACATCCAACAACCTCTTGCACAGAGCATGAAATCTGAAAAAAATAACCAAAAATTTGTCTGAGAACGCCCATCAAACACATAGAAAGCAAATATCGTGTCAAACTCTTTGGTACATTATAGCAAACACTTGGCGGAAAGAATGCATAAATCATTTTTGTTAATAATAGCCACTGTCAAAAAATTCGTGACAAACGAAAAAATATAAAATGTTTTCTTAATTATTAGCTTTTTAAAGATAATAAACACTTCAAAATTTTACAATTATAAACAATTATATGGAGGCATATGACTATATTATTAGAGTGTTGATACACTTATCTCATACTCCCTCTGTCCCTCTCATTTCTTTACATAGAAAACTGCGTATCTGACACGCATTTTAAGGTGCATTTTAAGGATAGTTCTATAACTTATTTTTGATATTTTCTTTTTTTGTATAAAAATAGGATTGTTCTATTTTTATACAAAAAAATAAAATATCAAAAATAAGTTATAGAACTATGCTTAAAATGCACCTTAAAATCCGTGTCGAAAACTGGTCCGCAAACGTAAACTATTGAGAGGGACAGAGGGAGTAAGTTTTTTTCAACAACAACATCACCTGTACATCTGAAACCAAAAAAAAAGATCAAACATCATTAAAATTACAAAATGTAATCATAAAATCGAAAAAATTAGAAAAAGATCTTAACACTTACAGACTCTTTCAAGATGAGGGAGAGATGTTCCAAAAGTAGTCCTTCTCCTAGCTTCCAGATCGATGCCTTCGTCCATTCCGTTAACAATCAAACAGAACAACATGGAGTGGTCTGTAACAACCGTTAATGAATATTAACAACTGTTAATAAAGATCCAAAGAAACAACATCAAACAAAATTCAACAGAAGAAAAGAAGGAAAAACAATAGAAAAGAAAAGATGAGAGAAAAAAGGGTTTAGATACCGTAAACAATTGAATTCGTATCCAATCTACAACCTTTAACCTACAATACAAAGAACAAATTAGAGAGTTAGAATCGAAAGAAAAAGAAATGGAATTAAAAGAAATTGTATCAAATGAGGAGAAGAAAGTAACGCGATAAAAAGGGAGATAGAACCGGAGATTTGAATTTGAATAAGAAAATTAACAAAGAGTAAGTATGTATCTAGGGAAAATAAAAAAACTTCTCAAAGAAGCTTGACAATAGCAAAGAAATTGTTCCGTATAAAGTAGTATAAGTCAACTGGTCAAGTGGCATGAAAGAGTAAATACAGGAAATTATCTGGGACAAAATAGTAATTAACAGCTGAAAAACACAACGGGCTTTATACTATTAATAGATGGAAAATGTTAACCACAACCCTTAGGGTTATGGTTAAGGTATTATGTGGTAGTTTTTAATTGGCTTAAGGTTGTGCCCCACTTGCAAAAAATTATGTGCCCCATGCATTCACATAAATCATCCAATAAAAATCCACCACATGACAAAAATTAATCCTTAAACATAGCCCTAAGGACTGTTGTTAACCGGACTGATATATTGATGATTGATGATTTAAAATGATTAAATTTTATAGTATTTTAATATAAAATCACATGGGTCAGAGATACTCCGCAGTTAGAGTTGCCACGAAACCAGATTGTTACCTAATACTCTGCGAGGTAGTTAAGGCTAAACAAGTACTCCGCCAAACCACAACCAGATAATTCTGTTTAATAATTGAGCTCACCCCCACATTTCGAATCCTCGTAAATTGATTGAAAAAAGCATGACGATGAACAAGATGAGGTTTAGTTTGAGTGGTTTGAGATCAAACATTCGATGCTTCAAATCTGTAAGACCTATACACAAAGCTACAACATCATCACCACCAGGTCTTTTTCTTCATTCACATTCTCTTCACACTAACCCTGACATTCCCAAGAAACCCTATATTCCTTCTTTATCAGACCCTAATGCTGACCTGAAACAATTACTTTATGAGAAATCAAAGGTTGGTTTCCATAAGCTCGATGATGCTCTTAAGGTGTTCGATAAATGCTCAAAATGAAACCTCTGCTTCCTATTTTGAAATTCAATCAACTTTTAGCGGCTCTTGTTCGAATGAAGGACTACTCGGTTGACATTTCTCTGTTTAGAGATATGTGCGCTTTCACCATTCCAATTAATATCTTTACTTTTAATACTGTCATCAACTGTTGCTGTCACTTGAATACACTAGATTATGCCTTTTCGTTGTTGGGAGGAATCATTAAGCGTGGTTTTGTTCCGGATGTTGTGACCTACAACACTCTGATCAAGGGGCTTCTATCTCAAGACAGGCCTGTCGAGGCTGAACTTTTGTTTAAGAAGCTTCTTAAATTCAATGAGGTTCGGCCCGATGTAGTTACCTATAACATTATCATTGATGGTCTCTGCAAAACTTCAAATACTTCCATGGCTGTTGAGTTGTTTAGATATATGGAGAAGAAAGGTTGTATACCCAATGTCGTGACTTACAACACGATTATTGACAGTTTATGCAAAGACCGACATGTCGACCATGCTATGAATCTTCTTTCTGAAATGAGCCACAAAGGCATTTCACCCAATGTTAGAACCTATAATTCATTAATTCAAGGTCTCTGCATTTTAAGTCGATGGGAAGATGCAATTCGATTGCTAGGAGAGATGAAGACTAGGAATATCTCTCCAGATGTGCATACTTATAATATATTGATTGATGCATGTGGAAAAGAAGGAAAGGTTAAAGATGCAGCATCTGTGATGGAATTAATGATCCAAAGAGGCCAAAATCCCGATGTAGTCACATACAATTCACTGATGGATGGATATTGTTTGCGTGGAGAAATTGATGAAGCATTAGAGGTGCTCAAAACCATGAAGGGAAAGGGTGTATTGCCCGATCCTCATACCTACACTATATTGATAAATGGTTATTGTAAAAGGATGGAAGTAGACAGAGCAATTGATCTCCTTAAACAGATGTCCCTTGAAGGTTTGGCACCAACAATTGAAACTTTCAGTACAATTTTGCAAGGTTTCTTTCAGACCGGTAGACTTGTTGAAGCACGAAAGTTTCTTCAGGAGAGGATGCTAAACGAAGGTCATAAACTAAATATTGTGACATGTCATATCATATTGCATTGTCTATGTGAGAACCATCTTGTTGGTGAAGCATTCTCGTTCTTTCGCACAATGGAATGTGCTGGTATGCTTCCAGATATACATACTTACACTATTCTGATTGACGGATTGAGCAAAGATGGACATCTAGAAAAGGCAAGAAGTCTTTTCGATAGCCTACCGTCGAAAGGTTTGCGACCTGATATCAAGACATATACAGTCATGATCGGAGCATTTTGTCGTGAAGGGTTACTCGACCAAGCCAATGAACTATTTGCGCAAATTAGAGACAGTAATTGCTTGCCCGACGATGCTACCTACAACACACTTATCCGCGGCAGTTTTCACAACAAGAAGTACAATGAAGCAAGAATACTCATGGATGAGATGTATGCTCGCGGCTTCTCAGCAGATGCATCTACCACATCCTTGTTACTGGCCTTACTTGAATCAAAAGAACAAGATCCTGCTCTTCTTGCTTTGCGTGAGAAATACTTGACATAGTTACCTGGTATAATTCCAATATGGGCTCTGATAAGCTCGATAATCTCTTCTTTTGTTTCGGTTAAAATCTCCAACTGATACCTCTGTTTCCTGTTATGATATTTAATTGAATGTTCCTTTATGAATTTTCATCAACTACTAGCCCAATTGCTATACATCTAACATTGTAATGGATGCATATTAAAATAAAAGAGAAAATTAGACATAAGTATTGATCGTCACAGAGATATTGCAAAGGTTCAGCATTTTGTTACATGGACTATGTCAGCCGCGTAAATACATAAAGTTCACTTTTTTTTTTTGAATAAGATGTAAGATCAAGGCAACAATACTGCAACATACACTATCCTTTTAGATTGTATTTGCAAGAACTAAATGTTGATAAAGCACTGTCTTCGTTTTGATGCGTTCTAATTATTAATCCTCGCAAATTTCTTAGTTTCTAACTGTATTACTTACAATATCCTTATCTGTATATGTATTCAATATAAGACTTGTAAAAGCATGTGTACTTATAGACAACATTTTTGTTTGTGGCTTCTAAGGATATGCATTCACAAGGTAAATAATATTACACATTTCGATGAGTACGCAAACTGTTATACTTCCTAAATTGAATACATATACGAATGTGATTTTTAGATGTTCTAAATTATTGCTATGCTCCTGACGTTCATGCATTCAAGAGGTAATTGCAGACTCTGCTCCCCATTCCGAGGCGATGGGATCTGACAATGGCCTTCCTTTGTCGGGCATGAACCACTCGTTTCCCTGAGTCGGTTCTAAATTATTAGATCATTTTTATGTTTATATTTATAAACTTGTCTTCTGCTACATTCCCTGTAATTTGGGAGACTGATGTGTATTATGATCTCTGCTAATGCTGGCAACTAATATTCCGAATTTTTGTTTTGGTACTGTGGTAGTTCTGATAATCTTTATCATGATAGCCTCAATATCTAATAGAAAAGCTTCAAGAGAAAATTATTACCCAGTATTCTGTTCTGAGATTAAATAGGCGAAAATAGGCTATACTTTACGGCCAACATGGTCTTCCTTTCACCATTGTTTTTCCCTGGTGATTCTAAAGATTTTACATGTAATAATGTTGTACCAAACCATGCAGGAGTTAAGGAGGTCCGTCATTTGTATATATCTATAGACCTAAAATTTCCTTCCATCTGAAGCTGATGAAGCAATTTAAAAACTAGAAACTGATGGGATCTGGTTGAATTTATGCAATTTAAAAGTTCTATATTTTGACATGTAGTCTGGTCACAAAACTAGACAGTTGGTCAATCTTCTGGTAAATTTGGATAACTAGTCATAATTGCTAGAGTAATTCCTTTACAATGTGTTGTTTTCACTATCTGTGTGGTCAAGTATTTTTGACGCAGAAGCTGGGATGGGGTTGAGTGCATCCTTCATGAAGCTTGTATCTGTGGTATGACAAAGAGTAGGGCTACAGGTACAGTCACTATCATCTAACTTTCCAATTCGTTTACTCTTCTAAGTTCTATCTCTCTTTGATGCGAGTGCTTGTGACAATATTTTGGTATCTTTCTTTCAGCAACTGAGTGTTGGACGTGATCGAACACATGGCATTGGTAGAGCAGCGACCTACTAAATTTGATGTGAAGCCTATGCTGCAGTTTTTGCTCTATAATAACTAGTTTGCCGAACATAGAAATCAGAAATATAGAGGTAATTTTTGCTGTTGAGTTGACCTTTGTTATCCTTTATAAGATTAGACACAAAATGCTGGAGCTTTCTGTTAAAGTGTATCAGCAAGACAGTAACATATATCGCTGTTATTTTGATCGCATGATTGTGCAGTCTTTTGGCTGTTGTTTTTCAGCTCTCTGTTTCTTAGTAAGAACCATATTGGATTATTTGCATGGTGCAGAAATGGGTTTATCATATTGTCATGACCATCATAATTCTTTTTTCGTCGAATGTTTTTAACGAATGTGCCTTCTAATTTCGATAATGTATGCATTTTTTAACTTATAATGAACCGCGTCAGATTTATCTGCTCTTTAAACTAGTCAGTGCCCTTTGTGGTTGGCATGAGTGGTAAATTGTCACATATTAGCAACTTTTTGTTGCAAAATTATGGCAACTAGCCAACTATATATGGGGGCATATAAAATACGATGGGGCATGAAATTAGTGAAGCTAACCATAAACAAATCTGAAAGAAAGCAACCATTCCATTACTTAAGGCGGATTTTTTTTTATTTTGGAAACCAGACACTGGTTACCATTATCTTTGAGAGTGTAGTGATAAGGCATGCAATACTTGGGAAGATTAGTCAGAAGTTCATAGGCCCATAATTAACCAAGAAAGAAACACAATTCATGAGAACAGTTGCCCAGAGATTACATTTTGGCCTACAGCTAGATAAGAGAAAGACGTAAACATAGTAGAAGTTTTCAGATAGCCAATCGTTTAACAACTCAAACAAGCTCTTCTTCTCACTTGAGAATAATCCATTACTGATAAGTCCAACTCATCTAGATAGTGTTTCAGGCTCCAAAGCTGGTGCTGACTTAACTAAATAATTTTCTCGCTTAGTGCTGTCTTCACCTTGTTTAATGGTAGTGCTAGTAGCACTAGTAGTCTAGTATTCATTTTGCCATTATCTTTCGCTTGACTTGTATTTCCTTCGACCCAAAGGTGACTCTGTCATAAAATCATATTAGAGGCAGGAGGTAAAATGCTTTATAAGATCTTAACCACATATCTTGAATAATTGCATGCTTGCAATGTTATACAGAAAAATTAACATATATCTGCAATTAAATTTTTACAAACTAACGTTTGGATATACAGAAAATTGAAGTGGCTGAAGTGGTGGAAGTGGACTCTGGTTTTATTGTGAGAAAGTTTAATGAACCATGCTTGCTCGTGACAATATAGCATGGAGAATAACGTCGAGGTCATTTCTTCAGATTGTTCATACTTACATTTCTGTTAAAATTGAAAAAAATAGTAGGATGCAATATTAACTCTTGTAAATGTTTGCTTTGTGATCTAGTCGTGATAAATCTTTGTAATTGTTAATTTCCTGCAGTTATTACTAGCTCTAGAAAGGATTGAAGTTAGATGAAGAACTTGCATGTGAGGCATACGACTTTTAGTTCTTCTTAATTTTTGTAATACCTAATGTAGGTGCTCATCTTGTTTCCTTTCGATTTCTGCAGAATTTACTATCCGGGAACAAATTTGTTTTTTTGGTGGCCTTAGCGTTTATGATCAGCACAGAGACGTGAGGCTGGAAATCAATAATATGTCATATGAGGTTAGTTATTTTACTATGGGCATCACTCGCAAATGATCTGTATTGAAATACTTGTCAATTTGTCTGTTTCTCCTAATATTTTTATTAATGCTTACGTAAATGTTGAATAGTCAAAATAACTTGTCATGGTGAAATGTGACTGAATTCGATTCTTTGCTTATTCATACAGGAAAGATAGCAATAATAAGAGAAGAAGAACAGCAGCAATCAATCGTCCGAGAGCAGTCCAACCTTCGGGTAAGTTGTATTAGCTCTAGAGGAGAAGATTGGTAATGTAAGCACTGCTCTATCCGAAGATGCAAAACTGATAACTGTGACAATGAGTACGTATAGCCTGTATCTCAGATGAAGAAGAAGCAACAAGCACCATCAAGGGAGAAGATACAAAGTGCAGTATTTGTCAGGTCAATTGCCTACATAACGAATATCAATCTTGAATCATTTTATAGGTAGTTTCAACAGTGTACTGGTCAGGTTTGGAAACCCCCGTCCTAGTAAATTGTAATGTTGATCTATAATTTTTATTATAAATGAATGAACTAATGCAAGGTGGGTTCATTTGTCTAATTGGCCTCATTTCAAAATATTTTTTTGATTGTAAGACCAAATTTCTTATTATCTTCACATGTGCTTTCTGTAAAAATTCAAGTTGTTCCGACAACTGTTTAGGGAAAGCAAATCATCCAGGTTGATCTTTTCTTTGAACCACAAGCCATACTCTTGTGGTCTGAATATTATATAACACTAAATCTGGAATCTCTTCTGTCTAGTCCAGATAGTATGACTCACCTCATTTTCCCTGTGAGAATATCGTATAATTAGTGCAGTAAGGATAATGATGCCTATGTACTTCAGTTGAACTCGCAAATTTATGTTGAAGAGTTATTACTAGTATTCATATTCTGATTACTTAAGTTTCAACCGAACTCACGCTGTATCACATAACAAATTATCTGAATGAACATATACACTTGTATGACATAACAAATTATCTGAATGAGCAAGGATCTTCATGATTGTGGAAATGCTTTTAAGTTTCTGACTAGCATAGAATCTTCGACTTCTGAACCTCGCTACAGATCTGATCCCATGTCTGTTTTTTCAGGAGTATGTGACTGGAGAGGAAGTCGGGGGGATTGGCCGTGAACACGGATATCATATGGAATGCATAAAACAGTGGTTGCAATTGAAGAACTGATGTCCAATATGCAAGGCTTCAGTAGAGCCCCGCGAGATCGTAGCTCTCCTTATTAATGAGAATTTAAACCAAGTGTGGTTGGGACGAGTAAATATGCTTTCTTCTGTACATATAATATCTGTCAGGTCAGTTTTTATTTCATTATAATTCACTCATGTATATTACATAACCAATAACCCAGGCTTTAAGCTTTGTGGATAAATAACAATTATACTACGTGCTTCATTATACAGATTTTGGATGTTCTGGCCATTCTCTCAGTCATTGATTTTGCGGTTTTGGTTTCTAAAAATTCTATCTGAGTATAGCTATAAGAAAAACACAGTTTCGTGAATTTCAGCGTTTTAGGCTAAACATGGTGAATGTTTACGCAAGAAACTGTGGATAGATACTATATTTTGGTTTTTGAGCACAGTGATATTACATTTACTTGTGTAACACATGGTGGATGCATAAACATCAAGTTTACTTCATGTAATCTTCAACATCCTCCCAATTCTGTGAACCGAATGAACTCATCAATTAGCGTAAATGTAAAAATTCAGGCAGGGATAAGTCCTCGAAGGGCACTTCTTTTTTACTCACGGAGAGCTGCATAAGTTTCATTAGGCTGTTTGATTGCTTGTCCAGCATCAGAGTAGTTAACATAAGGCTCTATATATATGCCCTATTACACTTCTTCAACCGTTGTTCACGTATACCATTCTTTTGTTTTATGAGATTATTCTTCCCATAATATTTAACATAAAGGCTCTAAATTTAAACTATACATGGTTTGGACCAAACTTCAATCACTTATTCGTATTTTTTCATGATCTTAATAATTCCTAGAGAGGCGAGGAAGTGATCAAAAATAGTTTACAGTGTTTAAAATTATTATAAACATCAAGTTCAAACCGCACTTAAATGATGGTAAATATAATACACAATGCCCTAAATCCACCACCACAATGTAAGGTTTTATCAGCATTAGGGCCATAAATTTCATAAATGATGCCCTAAATCTCATTTTTACCTGCAAAACTTCAGGATACATGCTGGAAAACTTCACAATTAATTAGGAGTAATTGTGAGGTTTTGAAATGCTTTTTTTTTTCTTTATCTTGAAAACTACGAAAGCATCATGTAATTCATGCAGTGCATTACATTACATTTATGCCTCTGGAGCGTGGTCAAAACCACCACTATCACCTTGCGTAGTATGTGAAATGAAGGTCCAGAGTGGAAAGGAGTACTAGTTTGCGTTACTTGAAGGGGAGTGTTCAGATAAGTGCTTTGGAGTGAGTTTATACACGAGTTAGGCTACTTTTGTATATATTGGTGAAAGAAGGTGCTAGACTTGACTATCAACAAGTCCAGCACAAGAGTGAGCTTATATGAGAGTTAGGCTTCTCGGTTATGTAATGGTTAAAGAAAGCGCTAGATTTCATTATCCACAAGTCCAGCACAAGAGTGTGGAGGAATGGCTATAGAATGTACATAACCAAATGCCACATACCTGGAGTGACATGCTGTCCAGCCTAGGGCTGCACAACTTTCCGGTCTGGATCGGTAAATTAGACTGGACCGGGTTTACGGTCCAAGGACCGGACCGGACCGAATATAACCGGTCCGGTCCCCGGTTCATAAAATCAAAAAAATTAGGTCTTCGGTCCGGTCCGATCCGGTCCAAACCCTGAAAACACCTGGTCCGGACCGGATCGGACCGGATTTTATGTGTATAGTTAATTTTACACTATTTTGTTTTTTAAATTATATAGTTTAATGATTAAATATTAACACATAACATATTTTAGTGATCCAAATTGGTAAATAATAAATTTATGAAATAGTATACATAAACATTGTAATATAAATGATTAAATTTCATATTTCATACTATGTATAATTTATAATTGCGTTTACAAATTAATGTTACTTTACAAATAATATGACATTTACTTATTTTTAAATTTAAATTAACTTACCAAGTAATTTAAATATCAACAAAGAATGACCGGTCCGGTCCCAAGACCGGTTATAATCGATCCGGTCGCCGGTCCTTGAATTCAATAAAATACGATCTTCGGTCCGGTCCGGGTCGATCCGATCTGGTCCGTTCCGGTCCGGTTTTGGACCTTTGTGCAGCCCTACTTATGTGGCCGGAGTCCAGCCACATAAGTATGCTGAATAACATGTGCATGTATGCAAAAGTATGTTTAGACAATGGTTGATCAGGTCCGGACTGGACCGGACCG
The DNA here is from genome assembly GCA_037693485.1 of Kitagawia praeruptora. Taxonomy (NCBI): domain Eukaryota; kingdom Viridiplantae; phylum Streptophyta; class Magnoliopsida; order Apiales; family Apiaceae; genus Kitagawia; species Kitagawia praeruptora. The sequence continues at coordinate 6,037,611 of CM075348.1, read as the reverse complement.
GTTTTGGACCTTTGTGCAGCCCTACTTATGTGGCCGGAGTCCAGCCACATAAGTATGCTGAATAACATGTCAGCATGTATGCAAAAGTATGTTTAGACAATGGTTGATCAGCTCAGAAAGTTAGGAGTATCTTTCGATTTTGTGGTGACAATAAAAAAATATAGACAATGCCTTATCTTTTATTGGGAGTACAACATGACATTTTAATAATACATGTGTACTCAATGCACCTCTTTTTGTTTGATGAAACGGGGGCAACATGAACCCTATTCCCAGAATATGTCAACTGAGACTTGTTAACTAGCAGTCTAGCACTTTCTATGGTCCCAACTTCACAAAGATACAGAGCACAAATCTTTGCACATATTTTCTGCATGCTTTCCGGAAAAAACACCATTTTAAGTAGCATTTTTGAACCCATCAGAACCAAAGATGAACTAGCATTTTCTGCATGCTTTCCGGAAATTAATATATAGAAATAGATGTGCACTGATATTGTAAACATTTTTAGTAAAGTAAGTAATTGGCTGCGTAGCCATACTGGGTATTTGAACTATGAAGAGAGCCCTCTGCCTCTTCTATTGACAGGAACACGTGATAATTTATTTAATCTTCTATAAAGTTTTATCTAATGCAAGTAGAAGTAAACACTTTATTTTCAAGTTAAGGTGGAAGCATGGAACACTTTCAATATCATGATGCGCGTAATATATATGCATATCGTGACATGATTTTATAATTTGACAGGATAAAAATTCATACCTGTTGCCTGAAATTAAAATACAAATCAACAAAAGAAGAATGTTGTTTGTGTGCTTATACAACATCAAAGTAAGGAAGCATGCTTCTTCAAACTACCGCAAGAAATCCAGGGTAAATTTGAAATGGTGGTGGCAAATGTATCTGCTGAGAAGTCAAGGCAAATCAAGTCATCTACCTGAACTACAAATTTTAAAATTTAACAATTGTGAATAATTCTTTTTGGTAATTACTTTCGAAGTAAATATAGCAAGAACTTACGCAAAGAAGTAACTATAGCAAGAACAACTTACACAAAACAAGAATAGGATCCTTTTCTTACTATTACACAAAAACCACTAACATGGCAGGAACTGTATGTCACGGTATTTAAAACTAGACCTGGCAATTTGACACGTGTCACGTGAACACGACACGAAACGACACGAAAAATACGGTTTTGGGTTTTGATTTTTGGTACATGAAACACGAAAGTACACGAACACGAAATTACACGAAATATTTAGTGTCGGATATAGCATGGGTTTTTATTTCGGGTACACGAAAGTACACGAAATAAAGATGTTTATAATTTACTAGTTATAGATTTTATGTATATATTAATATTATTTTTGTATAAAAATATAATTTTTATAAAGATATATATTTTACACAAAAATATACATATTTACAAGTTTTTATAGAGTTGTATTTAAATTTATATATAGCAATGTAAAATATTTTATGTATATTTCATATGAATATAATATTTACGAACAAATTTTAATTAAATTTTATTTTTAATTTTATATAATATATACACGAAACACGACACGAAATGACACGAATTCATTTCGGGTGGATACGGGTTTCACATTCAAGTACACGAATTCATTTCGGATGGATATGGGTTTCACCTTCAAGTACACGAAACACGAAAGTACACGACACGACATGATTGCCAGGTCTATTTAAAACCTTAATTTAGAAACCTACCTCTTTAAAATATCCGTACTTCAACATGTCCCAACTCCCACCCATTTGAAATAAGCCTTGCAATAATAGTATTGCAAGTTTCAAGGGTTGGTGCCAATGCCAAGCATTGGAAGGGAATTTCTTGAGGAAGATATATTATTTTGTCCACTTTCAACTTCTGAGAGCAAGTCCAATGCTAAATTTAAAATGGCTATAACCATTGCTATAATATGACACTAAAAAACACTCTCGTTCTTTCGCACAATGGAATGTGCTGGTATGCTTCCAGATATACACACTTACACTATTCTGATTGACGGATTGAGCAAAGATGGACATCTAGAGAAAGTAAGAAGTCTTTTCGATAGCCTACCGCCAAAAGTTTTGCGACCTAATATTAGGACATATACAGTCATGATTGGAGCATTTTGTCGTGAAGGGTTACTCGACGAAGCCAATGAACTATTTGCGCAAATGAGAGACAGTAATTGCTTGCCTAACGATGCTACCTACATCACACTTATCCGCGGTCGTTTTCATAACAAAAAGTACAATGACTTGGAGATCATGAGAGCAACTTGTAATTATGAGAGTTACTGAATATAGAGTTGGGGATTTTGGAGATTGTTATAGTGTTCACTACTGCAATCCATAATACCTGGAAAACAATTTGTATCTACTACCTAGCAAAACTACCTCGAACAGTGGTGAAAAGGATCAGTCCTATCACCCTTGTTTTTGATGGCGAGGGCAGGCCAAGTTCTCGGCACCACAAGTTATACAAGGTATATTTTATATGCATGAAACACTAAATTTAAGTGTACTGTTTTGACATAAGCATTTCAGAATTTATGGGCATTCCTTGAGGATTGACAGAGATTGCACACGAAATGTTGGCACTACTAAGTCGCTTTACCATTACTATCTTTAGGTAAGCTCGATTGACTTTCATTTCTTTTGTTACTGTCAGTGGCTCAGCATTAATTGTTCATGCATTTTCCAATTTATACAAGGAATTCCCACTATCAATCAAGTTAGATCATGATACCTACTTGACTCAAACTATTTTTGTCCTTTATGCACGAAACTGATTGTATGAGAATGTTCTGGTTTCCGCGAAGTGCAAGTCTCGTGCCACAGTTAAGTAAATAACTTCAGTGTAAGTTTCTGGCTTTAATGTATATTTTGGTACTCACTTATCATTTAATTGTTCAGTCGTATAACTTTCTGTGTTGTCCACCTCATATGATATAATATTATAGCTGGATTGAAGAGAACTGAGCATTCTCAGGCTGTTATATGTATGTTTAAGTGTATGTGTTTGTGACTTACCTGTTTGTTTATGGTCTATTTAAAATACCAGGTTTCCCATACATAGGCCTGGCTCTGATCTCTGTAGTGTTTTTGTTTGTAAAAAGAGATCTGTCTCCAGCTATGTGCATTTATTCTTCTCATAGGTACTCTGCAGGCTTAAGAATACGTACTTTGAACCTCAACGTCTTGGGTATCCATGATTGAAATTTTGCTACTGGTATATAATTATTATTATCTACTAGCATGTTAGATTCCTGGTAGGGCGATAGCATATTCTGTGCCAAGGACGCAACCTTATCTAGCATGTATACTTATGAAGAGTCTTATCGAGCCCCCTTTGCTTAGGTTAATATGTGTTTTTCCTTTGTTGAATGTCTGTATGCATGCTTACCTATAAAGGAATTTAAAAAAAAACTCAAGTGTTCTTATGAGGGCTTTTGATGCAGCTTCTCCTTTTTCCCCCTCTTGCACCTCTCTCTTTCCGTTTGCATATATTTATTACTACATATATTCATTTATTAAATTGCTCTCCTCAGTTAAATTCTTTAAGCCCAGAATGTTGTATTGATCTTACAATATATGTGAGATATATGGGCTTACGAATGCTAAACTTGTATTCTATATGCATACTTGCAGCCAAATTAATAAAATTTCTATCTGAAAGTTATAGGCTGAAGTTTTGGATAGAGCAGAAGGGATCAGAAGAGAATATATTGAGCTTGACACTGTCAGGGTTTATGGTTGGGTCTTTGTTTCAGGTTTTTATCTTTGTCCCTCTTTTAGAAACAAAGTATACTGCTATTCTAGATGGTAATGTTGTGTTCTTCCTGTTGCAGCAATACCCTTATGACATACCCACAGAAGCCTTTCCTTCTGAGATATTCAAACAAGCCTTTGTTGCAGTTCAATTTTGTGTGGTACATTTGCAGGTTTGCCTTATTAATGGTCAATAGTACATCTTACCTAAGAATCGTAAAATAGTTGCTTTGTGAGTTCTTTCCTTCCTCAAAGAATCTAAAGTACAGTGTCATTTCAGAGATAAAAATTAGTTAGAATTTGTGAGATAAATTACTTTTTTTATTTATATTTTGACCTACTTTTGAAGCCTTGATAAGAGTTCATCTAAACTGAGTGATTCATTTTGAACTTAGAGAGTAAGTTTGGCACGGAGATTTGCGTTGGTACCGCTTGGACCCCCGTTGTTATCATATGGAAGCAGATGTAAGGCAATGGTGACTGCTGTTGATGATGCTGTTCAACTGGTTGTAGATCGTCTATACAAGGCCGGGGATCCAATTTTTGTATGGTGTGATCTTTAATATATTTGCAATTGTATAATGTTTTGCATATTTGTGCTAACCTATGGTTCCTATGTGGAGGGGACCTTCGAGGCTTCTTATTTCATACTTTTACTATGACAAAATATGGAAAACCGTTACTAGCCGGTACTTATTGTAGGTGTGGTCCACAGCCTAATTCCAAATTGCTTATAAACTATGGTTTTGTGGTTGATGATAATCCTAATGACCGTATTATGATTGGGGTGATTATTTTTAGTTTCACAAGCATGTGTAAAGCTTTTGTTAGGGTGATTGCCAATGTCAAAATTCTCTCTATTTACCCTCCGTGTAGCTCCCTCTTCCAGGCATCCTTGAATACAGAAGATCCTCAATATCTGGACAAGAGATTGGTTGCCCAAAGGAACGGAAAATTATATGTGCAAGTGTTCCAGGTATAAATTTATTTCATAATGCTGCTTTAAGGGTCCTTTGGCTTTCACATTGTATTCAATATTACCCCTCTACAACAGGTGAATGTGGGGAAGGAAAGAGAGGCTATTTTTGACTTGCTACCTTATTTAAGACTTGGATATGTCTTAGATCCCTCGGAGATGCAGTCTGTAATATCTTCTCAAGGTCAAATCTGTCCGGTATGCTGATTCCTCAGAGCTTATTTGATGTAGTAAATCCAAATTATGATCTTTCTAATGGGGGAGCGGAGAGCAATATGACCTTGGTGGGATACTTTTTTGTAAATGTGGTCAATCAGATGCTCAATGTATTGTGCTTAAGTACATAAATATCTATGTTTACAACTCTTATGGTTAGCAATGATAACAATTTTTTGGGTTTATAGGTATGCCCTTGTATGGAAAAAGCAGTACTGGACCAACTTGCCAGTTATTTCAGGGGGAGACTAGCAGGTTATCCTACCACTTTAGATGAGGATGAATCTAAATTATGTCAATATCTCCATTTGCAGATATAGTAGTGATGTTGTCGAAATGTGCGTTAAATATGCAGAATAAGAATGCAAATTTGAGATTATTCAAGAGCTCATAATTGGCACTCGAACATGTGTCATGGCTAGACAAATGTGAAACACAATGAGTAAAATGCAATTAAAAATGATACCTAATAACATTTTGCGACCCAAAACTACAATACATTGTAATTCTTATATGCTTCAACACCATATATTGGTTTCTTTTAAGGTTTAGTACTTATACTATTTTCCTCTTATCTTTTAGTGAAGTAAAAGATGGCATACTCTTTGTTCTTGAGAGCTCTACGCAATAATGAGCTCATGTCCTCCATTGAAAATATCAATGAAGGAAAAAGAAATATATTGTTAGAAAATGCGACATATTCGGATCCTCACAGAAAAAACGGTTAAAATAGTAGTATCTAAGAAACAGACCCCTCTAACAATTTTTTCTTCCTTTACAGTAGATCTGTTCCATTCCTACTAACTGTTGAGATGAAATCAACCTATCAGACATGTTAATGAATGACTGAAAATTGTGCACAAATTAACTTTAGCGTTGAGACAAGTTCTTCAGCATGAAATGACCAGTTCACCCTTAGTTTTTTTCTGTGACAATATTTTTGTGCAGGCACTTCCTATCTCCCTCTTCAGATCCTCGTCTTCCCTCCTGAACCCCTTGCACTTCTGGAAACCTCTTAACATTTGAAATCCATGCAAAACAAAGTACAAAGAAAAGGGTGCACGTTTGATTTTTCATATATATACATATTAATAAAGTAAGTTCTAATAGTATTCGGGTGTCACTGGCAGGTCTCCGCATAAGACAGAAGTATAGACCATGCATAAAGCTCAATACGGGATTCATTCTTGACCATGTTAGTTACTTGGTTCTATGTTTTGACAAATTAGCTTGGAGATATTTTGTTTAAATTATGGAACAACTCAAGCACTTTCTTTAATTAGGATTTGCATGTGAAGGCTATATTTTTGATATCAGTCGATTATAATTTGTAAATGGTTTGTTAAATCTGCAGGTAGCATTCCAAGCAACGGTTGGAAAGGATTGTCAGCTGCAACATGAAGGGATCATCAATGAAGAATTTAAAGTGGTATGTTGTTTTCTTAAAATCTTGCCCAATAATGGTATTTGCCTATAGTTTGAAGTATCGTACAACTTTATCATTTTATTTGATCTGCTATGATGTAATTTAAAAGTTCTCTATTTTGACATGTAGCTCTGGTCAAGAACCTAGACAGTTGGTCAATCTTCTGGTAAATTTGGATAACTAGTCATAATTGCTGGAGTAATTCCTTTACAATGTATTGTTCTTACTATCTCTGTGGTCAAGTATATTTAACGCAGAAACTGGGATGGGGTTGAGTGCATCCTTCATGAAGCTTGTATCGTGGTACGACAATGAGTGGTGGGGTTACAGGTATAGTCACTATCATCTAACTTTCAAATTCGTTTACTCTTCTATCTCTATTTGTTGTGAGAGCTTGTGACAATATTTTGGTATCTTTCTTACAGCAACCGAGTGCTAGACGTGATCGAACACATGGCATTGGACCATTGGTAGAGCAGCGACCCACTAAATCTGATGTGAAGCCTATGCTGCAGTTTTCGCACTATAATAACTGGTATGTCGAACATAGAAATCAGAAATATAGAGGTCATTTTTGCTGTTGAGTTGACCTTTGTTGTTATCCTTTATAAGATTAGACACAAAATGCTGGAGCTTTCCTGTTGAAGTGTATCAGCAAGACAGTAACATGTATCGGTGTTATTTTGATGGCATGATTGTGCAGTCTTCTGGCTGTTGTTTTTCAGCACTGTGTTTCTTAATAAGAACCATGTTGGAATATTTGCATGGTGCAGAAATGGGTTTATCATAATGTCATGATCATCATAATTCTTTTTTCATCGAATGTTCTTAACAAATGTGCCTTCTAATTTTGATAATGTATGCATTTTTCAACTTATAACGAACTACGTCAGATTTTTATGCTCTTTAAACTAGTGAGTGCCCTTTGTGGTTGACTGGTTGGCATGATTGTGGTAAATTGTCACATATTAGCAACTTTTTGTTGCAAAATTTAATGGCAATTATATATGGGGGCATATAAAATACGATGGGGAATGAAATTAGTGAAGCTAACCATAAACAAATCTGAAAAGAAGCAACCATTCCATTGCTTAAGCAGCAGCAAAGCCGAAAGTAATGAATTATTGCTGTTGATTACGGAAAGGGAAATATAAAATAAAACTTTTGTTTTGGCATCAAGTCACCCAAATGTGAAGGTATTAATTATTAATACATGATTAGTAGACTTAATTGATAGATAGACTAGCATTCCCATAAGAGTTAAGAGGTAGGATCATTCTTTTAATTTTGTCCTAATCACAAAGCTTAAGATCTCAATCTCATAATTGACCTGATTAGCAAGTGTTTCTTTATCATTCATTACTTCATATAATACGATACTGAATAAGGTGGAGCAGTTTAGTCTAAAAGGACGTCCCTTGTGTGTATATTATTCATTACTTGATCTCTCTCTCTCTCTCTCACACTCACACACACACACACACACCCTGCTGACTAAATTATTACCCAGTATTCTGTTATGAGATTATGTAAATGGGCGAAAGTAGGCTATACCTCATGCCACTACGCCAAAGATGGGTTATCGGAACATTTTTTCATGGATGTTGCTAGAATATGTTACCTTAGCATGTTACTTTGGACCTACTATAACATTTTGTTTTTTGTGTTACCTTAGCCACAAAAAAGATGTTACTTTAACTTTAAAGTGTTGGATGTTAGCAACATACTTGATATGTTACCTTAGATCATTAATAAACTCAATTTTTAATTTTTTAACCAAAAAAATTGTTTAATTATTTAAATATCACATTTACCTTTAAAATATTTCATTTTTATAAAAAGTAAGAGTTTACCAATCGAATGAGTTTTTATTATTAAATATCAATATATTTAATTATTGTTTTTTAGGTTCTATATATTTATTAAATATAAAATGAATATTTTTAAAATCAAAATCAAAAAAATAGAAAATAATTATAAAAACAAAAAATAAAATAATTGCACAGTTCCCGGTGAAATATTTTAGCGGCCAAATATCCCGCCACACAAAAACAAAATAATTATCAGCTCTACTCTCTTATTCTCGCATTCTCTTTCAGCTCTCTCTCGCTCTTTCCCTCTCAGTTCTCTCTCTTAAACCTCTATGTTCCTCTCATTCTTCTCTAATGCACCTTAGCTATTTTATGGACCTAAGGTACCATATAATGCACCTACTGTAACATTTTTTTTTGTGTTACAGTAGGCTGTTTATGGTGTAGTGTGCCTAGTATGGTATTCTTGTACCATTGTTTTTCCCTTGGTGAATTTTAAAGATTTTACATGCAATGATGTTGTATCAAATCATGCAAGAGTTCAGGAGCTCAATCATTTGTATCTATCTACAGACCTAGAATTTTCTTCCATCCGAAGCTGATGAAGCAATTTAAAAACTAGGATGAGATGGGTTCTTTTTAGATTTATGCAATTTAAAAGCTCTATATCTTTGAATTGTAGCTCAGGTCACGAACCCAGACAGTTGGTCAATCTTAAGTAGTTTCTAGTAAAATTTGGATGACAAGTCATAATTACTAAAGAAATATTTTTACAATATGTTGTTTTACTATCCCCCAGGTCAAGTATATTTTGCTCGAGTAATTCTTTTACAATATGTTGTTTTTTACCGTCTCCTAGGTCAAGTATATTTGACGCACAAGCTGGGATGAGGTTGAGTGCATCCTTCATGAAGCTTGTATCGTGGTACGACAACGAGTGGGGCTACAGGTACAGTTACTATCCTGCGTCTAACTTTCAAATTGGTTTACTCTTTATCTCTCTTTGATGTGAGTGCTTGTGACAATATCTCGGTAACTTTCTTTCGGCAACCGAGTGCTGGACCTGATCGAACACATGGCATTGGTAGCAGCTACCTACTAAATTTGACGGGAAGCAGCTGGTGCTACAATTTTCGCTCTGTAATAAGTAGCTTATCAAACATAGAAATCAGAAATATAGAGGTCATTTTTGTCGTTGAGTTGACCTTTGTTGTCATCCTTTGTAAGATTAGAAATAAAATGCTGGAGCTTGAAATAATTCGCCTAAGTAGCAACTTTGTGTTGAACTGTATCATTATCATTATCATTTTCATGTATCACTGTTATCTTGATGGCATGATTGTGTAGTCTTCCAACTACTGTTTTTCAACTTTTTGTTTCCTAAAAATTACCATGTTGGAATATTTACATGGTGCATCAAACACGAACACATCAGATAAATTTTAATGTCGAGTCAGTTTGTGATTGGCATGGATGTAGTAAATTGTATATATGTCTCACATGTTAACAGCTTTTTGTTAAGAGTGCAACAAGATTCACCGGTGACAAAATATGATAAACAAAACTGAGTTGAAACAATTAACAAAGACGGACACAGACATAAGCTGTTTTGATAGTCGACTCCCATGGCTAGGATTCTAGCTGTCACTTCTTTTCTTTCCAGATCTTCATCTCCATCCACCGATTAAGCCCATTCGTTCTCTCATCCTCTCTTCTATTTACTAATTTTTCAATAAAATTGAGATCTAATCATTTTTGGATGAGATCTTGTTGAGTACCTTGTTATCAAGTTTGTTAGTCGTGCCCATCTTTTTGGGATGTTAAGTTATATTTTGATGTTTATGTGTGTCTTGTTACGGGTTTTGGTAGTTTTTTTTAGAAGGTTTTATATGATATTTTGGAAGATCCGTAAGACTCGCATCGAATTTGAGACAGTGGTGGATATCGCAAGAGCTCACCTATCACAACAAAAAATTGTTCATATTTTGGGGGCATTTGTTGCACCAATATAAATTGATGTAACTAATAGTTCTAAACATTAGGCTACAGATCGTGCTTATGTGAAGGTCAATTGCGAGGCTACTAATTTCATAACTGATAATTGATGTAGCTTGGATTGCTCGAGATGTCATTGTAATACTTTTTCGATTAAAGAATTTAGAATTCTATGTGTTAAGCGATCTGAAAACAAAACGCCTATTTGTTTATCTCATTTTTTGTTTCACAGTCAGATTGTAGTCGATAGTTCGGGGGTTTGGCCCGACTGGTTTTCGATGTTTGAATGTTAATAAAATTTGTTCGTCAAAAAAAAAAACAAAGACGGACACAAAATTTAAATGCCAAGCTAATTTTTGAAGACACATTTTGAACCTACTTAATTGATCTGCAAACTGACAAGTTAATAGTAAAAATCATAAATTATCCAAAATTATATATATGGTAAGGTTCAAATTCGAACTTTATTATGAATTAGAATCAGTCTTAGATATTATTTAATTTTCACTTACTGAAGTATAGGCCATAAAGAACCAGTCTGTGTATCAGCTGAAAATCGGCCGTACTCTTGATGTTTTCAGGTTGAAGTTGAATTCCAAACCTAATGTTACTGTTAAACATGTGAGAAGGTTAGCCAATAGGACAACCCACTTAGTCACTCATATTTCTTGTGAGCTAAATTGCTGCATTGATCTAGTTTCTCCACCACGAAATGTGTTGGAGACTTTGATGTATGATGCTTTTATTGAATAATGAGAATTAGTTTTCTTCCAAAAAAATAATGTTCAAATATATTTGTTGCAATACATCATGTATATTTTATGAATTGTAGAATATAATGTACTTCTGGAGTACATAATATTTTTAAAGAAAAAAAAAAGTTTCCTACATTACATTATATAATTAAATTTTGTCTTTTTTAAAATATAAAAAAAATTGTGCAAAAAAATGTCAATTTTTTTCCATAAAAAATGTATTATGTTCTGTTACGGAACATGTAAAATAGTTCTTAAATTCTAATTTCAGTGTGTTTTCATGTGAAACATGGGCCTTATATGTATAGAATCTTTCAATGTAGTACAGAACATGTAAATTAGCTTTTAAATTTTAATTTTAGTGTGTTTTTATGTTGAACTTGATCCATATATGTATAGAATTTTTCAGTGTAGTACATGATTAATTAAGTGTAGATTCTTTAGAAATTCCGTGAGCAGCGATTGAACTGAACGTTCCAAGTGCGTCCTGACCTAGAAGCTTTCACCGGTTTCCATTCTTTGTCTTTCACGGCTTCCTAAATAAATTGCGAAAGCCGCTCCAGATTCGCCTCTGGCCTCTGGGCACGTCGGAACCACATGAGTTCACCGGGGTGGAGCACGGTCGTCACTGAACAAACTTGGTTGACGAACATGGTTTATATTAGGCGTAGGACCCAACTCCGTTCCTTTCACAGGGATGAGAAGATATCTTAGTGGAGATAGATGGTACTTCAATGCTATCCTCCCCTTAGCTAAAAAGATGATTTGACATTTTTTTTACATAAGGGCTCAAATTTTCTATCTCCAATACTCTCTCACCTTATCTAAAAATTTAGATAGTTTGTTTCAAGTTGCGTATATATAGTTAATATCTAAATTTTTTTACAAAAATTCTAAAGTTGAACACATCATCGTGACATCATCATTTATTTGTAATCAATTTTTTTTATATAATATCATTGGAGTACGTTAGCTTACAGGTTTAACAAATATTACATAATCACCATTTTACATAATAAATTGCAAAAAAATAATAAATTGTAATACAAAATAAGAATTTGTAAGATTAGTTATAAATAAAAAAGGTAATTGTTTTAATTCGAAAGGAAATATTAATGATTGGATGATATGATACGTTTGATGTTTTTAGGTGTTTATAAAAGGTAATATCTTCAACTAAAAGTAAATGTGAAAAAAGCAATCGATTAGTTACCATTAATTAAATTATGTTATTATTTATTTTAGGTGTTTTAATAGTATAGACATCGTATGTATTTTTATTTATAATGAAGGGCAAATAAGTAAATTCACGAAGTACCAAAAATTTTAATATTTCGGTTATTATATAATAGTATAAATGGAAATATAGATATGTTGATGGTGGACAACCAAGCATATGGTAGCACATGACTTTATTGATTGAACTTAAGCGAATACATTTCACCTATACACTTGTGTGATTTGAGAGTTATGTGAGCTTTTCTCTCCATAGTATATGTCACTCACTCGAATCTTGAAATTTTAATAAATTAATTTAATCATATAAACGAAACTTACGCAGTTATAATACCACTCAAAGTGGTGTCTGAGGAGGGTAGATGTACGCAGACCATGCCCCTACAATAGGGAGGCTGTTTCCGAGAGGACCCCCGGCCAAATACAAATACAAATACAAATACAAAGAAAGGAAACTAATACAAACTAAACTCACACACACCCAGGGGTCGAACCCTTGACCTCCTTCAAAGGAGACAATGGTTCCACCCACTGCACCAACATGTTGTTGGCAAATTAATTTAATCATATAATATATCTAATCATTAGACTTAACGAATCTGATTTTTTTATCAAAAATCTAACGGTCATTATTCGTTATGAGTAATGCTAGGTACCCTAAATTGGTACCCAAAAATTGCTCTCGAATGATGTGGCATAGATGACGTGGTAGAGTGGAAAATTTTTATTGGGGAGGTTGGTGTGAATGAGGGGGCTCCATTTTATTATAAGCAATTACAATCATAAGCTGCATTTGTGAATTTTTTTGTATACCAATTTGGGGTACCTAAATTTTCCATTCGTTATATACGGATTTTTATTACATTTTGTTAGTGATTAGAAGATAAGGTTTAATATTTTTGTTAGTGAATGAAACATTTTACTTCCTTTTGCATTCATTTACTTTCACCTCTTAAAAAACTTGGAAGCATGACATTAATTTTTTCATCCCAAATTAAATTCCGTTTTTCCCCTAACATCTCACCTTTATTGTATTTTTTTTGAAACATTTTTTTTATTTTATTTTGATGGCACACATTTAGACCATCTCCAACCCAACTTCAAAATTATACTTTTATAATTCTTTCCAGTCCAACTCTAAAATTTACATCATTTTTGTGTTACACCAAAAATTATGCCTACTTTAATGTTACACCAAATTTTTAATTTTTTTTCTAAATTCCAACATTGTCATTATACTTATTACCTAAAACAAATTGTTGGGGTGTCCAACATCTCTCTAATCTAAAGGTGAACTAGGCAACATCTCTCTAATCGACACGTGAGCTTGGCATACTGGCTAAGAGTTAAGGAAATAAAGTTGCGCCTAGCTAACAATGTCGGGATTTTAGCATAGTGGTAAACGCATGATCCTAAAAACTGGTATTAGAGCTAACAATCCCGGGATTTTAGCGTAGTGGTAAGCGCTTGATCAAAAACAAATTTGTTTCATGTATTATCTACCAACGTTTTCATTTTTGTACTTTTTATATTTTAACAATAAAATAACTTATATATTACAAAAATGATGCTAAATTTAGTAAAAATGTTTAACATAAATGGATTGTAATCAAATTTGAAAATAGAAATTTTTTTACAATATTTTGATGTAAAAATCTCATGAAAATATGGTGATGGATCGGAATGCTTCAAGGAGGAAGGCAGTTAAAACTGCCACACCACACCACATTTTCAATTTTTTTCCTTTAATAATAAAATATTTCATATATTATAAAAATAATGTAAAATTTAGTTTAAATATTTAATATAAATGAATTGAAATTAAATTTAAAATAATTAAATTTTACAATATTTTAATATAAAAATCACATGGGTCAGAGATACTCCGCAGTTAGAGTTGCCACGAAACCAGATTGTTACCTAATACTCTGGGAGGTAGTTAGGCTAAACAAGTACTCCGCCAAACCACAACCAGATAATTCTGTTTAATAATCGAGTTCACCGCCACATTTCGAATCCTTGTAAATCGATTGAAAAAAGGAAGACGATGAGGTTTAGTTTGAGTGGTTTGAGATCAAACATTCGATGCTTACAATCTCTAAGGCCTATAGATACAGCTCCAACATCATCCTCACCAGCTATTTTTCTTCTTTCACATTCTCTTCACACTAACCCTGATATTCCCAAGAAACCCTATATTCCTTCTTTATCAGACCCTAATGCTGACCTGAAACAATTACTTTATGAGAAATCAAAGGTTGGTTTCCATAAGCTCGATGATGCTCTTAAGGTGTTCGATAAAATGCTCAAAAAGAAACCTCTGCTTCCTATTTTGCAATTCAATCAACTCTTAGCGGCTCTTGTTCGAATGAAGGAGTACTCGGTTGCCATTTCTCTGTTTAGAGATATGTGCGCTTTCACCATTCCAATTGATATATTCACTTTTACTACTGTCATCAACTGTTGCTGTCACTTGAATAGACTTGATTATGCTTTTTCGTTGTTGGGTGGAATTATTAAGCGTGGTTTTGTCCCGAATGTGGTGACCTACAACACTCTGATCAAGGGACTTCTATCTCAAGACAGGCCTGTTGAGGCAGAACATTTGTTTAAGAAGCTTCTTAAATTCCATGAGGTTCGGCCCGATGTAGTTACCTATAGCATTATCATTGATGGTCTCTGCAGAACTTCAAATACTTCCATGGCTGTTGAGTTGTTTAGAAATATGGAGAAGAAAGGTTGTATACCCAATGTCGTGACTTACAACACGATTATTGATAGTTTATGCAAAGACGGACATGTCGACCATGCTATGAATCTTCTTTCTGAAATGAGCCACAAAGGCATTTCACCCAATGTTGTAACCTATACTTCATTAATTCAAGGTCTCTGTATTTTAAGTCGATGGGAAGATACTATTCGATTGCTAGGAGAGATGAATACCAGGGATGTGACTCCAAATGCGCATACTTTTAGTATATTGATTGATGCATGTGGAAAAGAAGGAAAGGTTAAAGATGCAGTGTCTGTGATGGAATTAATGATCCAAAGAGGCCAATATCCCAATGTAGTCACATACAGTTCACTGATGGATGGATATTGCTTGCGTGGAGAAGTTGATAAAGCATTAGAGGTGCTCAAAACCATGAAGGGAAAGGGTGTATTGCCCGATCCTCATACCTACACTATATTGATAAATGGTTATTGTAAAAGGATGGAAGTAGACAGAGCAATTGATCTCCTTAAACAGATGTCCCTTGAAGGTTTGGCACCAACAATTGAAACTTTCAGTACAATTTTGCAAGGTTTCTTTCAGACCGGTAGACTTGTTGAAGCACGAAAGTTTCTTCAGGAGAGGATGCTAAACGAAGGTCATAAACTAAATATTGTGACATGTCATATCATATTGCATGGTCTATGCGAGAACCATCTTGTTGGTGAAGCACTCTCGTTCTTTCGCACAATGGAATGTGCTGGCATGCTTCCAAATATACATACTTACACTATTCTGATTGACGGATTGAGCAAAGATGGACATCTAGAAAAGGCAAGAAGTCTTTTCGATAGCCTACCGTCGAAAGGTTTGCGACCTGATATCAAGACATATACAGTCATGATCGGAGCATTTTGTCGTGAAGGGTTACTCGACGAAGCCAATGAACTATTTGCGCAAATGAGATACAGTAATTGCTTGCCTAACGATGCTACCTACAACACACTTATCCGTGGCAGTTTTCACAACAAGAAGTACAATGAAGCAAGTATACTCATGGATGAGATGTATGCTCGCGGCTTCTTAGCAGATGCATCTACCACATCCTTGTTACTGGCCTTACTTGAATCAAAAGAACAAGATCCTGCTCTTCTTGCTTTGCGTAAGAAATACTTGACATAGTTACCTGGTATAATTCCAATCCGGGCTCTGATAAGCTTGATAATCTCTTCTTTAGTTTCGGTTAAACCTCTGTTTCCTGTTATGATATTTAATTGAATATTCCTGTATGAATTTTCATCAACTACTAGCCCAATTGCTATACGTCTAACATTCTAATGGATGCATATTACAATAAAAGAGAAAATTAGACATAAGTATTGATCGTCACAGAGATATTGCAAAGGTTCAGCATTTTGTTACATGGACTATGTCAGCCGCGTAAATACATAAAGTACACTTTTTTTTTGAATAAGATGTAAGATCAAGGCAACAATACTGCAACATACACTATCCTTTTAGATTGTATTTGTCTTCGTTTTGATGCGTTCTAATTATTAATCCTCGCAAATTTCTTAGTTTCTAACTGTATTACTTACACTATCCTTATATGTATTCAATACAAGACTTATAAAAACATGTGTACTTATAGACAACATTTTTGTTTGTGGCTTCTAAGGATATGCATTCACAAGGTACATAATATTACACATTTCGATGAGTACGCAAACTGTTATACTTCCTAAATTGAATACATATACGAATGTGATTTTTAGATGTTCTAAATTATTGCTATGCTCCTGATGTTCATGCATTCAAGAGGTAATTGCAGACTCTGCTCCCCATTCCGAGGCGATGGGATCTGACAATGGCCTTCCTTTGTCGGGCATGAACCACTCGTTTCCCTGAGTCGGTTCTAAATTATTAGATCATTTTTATGTTTATATTTATAAACTTGTCTTCTGCTACATTCCCTGTAATTTGGGAGACTGATGTGTATTATGATCTCTGCTAATGCTGGCAACTAATGTTCCGAATTTTTGTTTTGGTACTGTGGTAGTTCTGATAATCTTTATCATGATAGCCTCAATATCTAATAGAAAAGCTTCAAGAGAAAATTATTACCCAGTATTCTGTTCTGAGATTAAATAGGCGAAAATAGGCTATACTTTACGGCCAACATGGTCTTCCTTTCACCATTGTTTTTCCCTGGTGATTCTAAAGATTTTACATGTAATAATGTTGTACCAAACCATGCAGGAGTTAAGGAGGTCCGTCATTTGTATATATCTATAGACCTAAAATTTCCTTCCATCTGAAGCTGATGAAGCAATTTAAAAACTAGAAACTGATGGGATCTGGTTGAATTTATGCAATTTAAAAGTTCTATATTTTGACATGTAGTCTGGTCACAAAACTAGACAGTTGGTCAATCTTCTGGTAAATTTGGATAACTAGTCATAATTGCTAGAGTAATTCCTTTACAATGTGTTGTTTTCACTATCTCTGTGGTCAAGTATTTTTGACGCAGAAGCTGGGATGGGGTTGAGTGCATCCTTCATGAAGCTTGTATCTGTGGTATGACAAAGAGTAGGGCTACAGGTACAGCCACTATCATCTAACTTTCCAATTCGTTTACTCTTCTAAGTTCTATCTCTCTTTGATGTGAGTGCTTGTGACAATATTTTGGTATCTTTCTTTCAGCAACTGAGTGCTGGACGTGATCGAACACATGGCATTGGTAGAGCAGCGACCTACTAAATTTGATGTGAAGCCTATGCTGCAGTTTTTGCTCTATAATAACTAGTTTGCCGAACATAGAAATCAGAAATATAGAGGTAATTTTTGCTGTTGAGTTGACCTTTGTTATCCTTTATAAGATTAGACACAAAATGCTGGAGCTTTCTGTTAAAGTGTATCAGCAAGACAGTAACATATATCGCTGTTATTTTGATCGCATGATTGTGCAGTCTTCTGGCTGTTCTTTTTCAGCTCTCTGTTTCTTAATAATAACCATGTTGGATTATTTGCATGGTGCAGAAATGGGTTTATCATATTGTCATGACCATCATAATTCTTTTTTCTTCGAATGTTTTTAACGAATGTGCCTTCTAATTTCGATAATGTATGCATTTTTTAACTTATAACGAACCGCGTCAGATTTATCTGCTCTTTAAACTAGTCAGTGCCCTTTGTGGTTGGCATGAGTGTGGTAAATTGTCACATATTACTATATTAGCAACTTTTTGTTGCAAAATTATGGCAACTAGCCAACTATATATGGGGGCATATAAAATACGATGGGGCATGATATTAGTGAAGCTAACCATAAACAAATCTGAAAGAAAGCAACCATTCCATTACTTAAGGCGGATTTTTTTTTTAATTTGGAAACCAGACACTGGTTACCATTATCTTTGAGAGTGTAGTGATAAGGCATGCAATACTTGGGGAGATTAGACAGAAGTTCATAGGCCCATAATTAACCAAGAAAGAAACACAATTCATGAGAACAGTTGCCCAGAGATTACATTTTGGCTTACAGCTAGATAAGCGAAAGACGTAAACATAGTAGAAGTTTTCAGATAGCCAATCGTTTAACAACTCAAACAAGCTCTTCTTCTCACTTGAGAATAATCCATTACTGATAAGTCCAACTCATCTAGATAGTGTTTCAGGCTCCAAAGCTGGTGATGACTTAACTAAATAATTTTCTCGCTTAGTGCTGTCTTCACCTTGTTCAATGCTAGCGCTAGTAGCACTAGTAGTCTAGTATTCATTTTGCCATTATCTTTCGCTTGACTTGTATTTCCTTCGACCCAAAGGTGACTCTGTCATAAAATCATATTAGAGGCAGGAGGTAAAATGCTTTATAAGATCTTAACCATTGTTTTTCCCTGGTGATTCTAAAGATTTTTAATGCAATAATGTTGTACCAAACCATGCAGGAGTTCAGGAGGTCCGTCATTTGTATATATCTATAGACCTAAAATTTCCTTCCATCTGAAGCTGATGAAGCAATTTTAAAACTAGAAACAGATGGGTTCTGGTTGAATTTATGCAATTTAAAAGTTCTATATTTTGACATGTAGCTCTGGTCACGAACCTAGACAGTTGGTCAAACTTCTGGTAAATTTGGATAACTAGTCATAATTTCTAGAGTAATTCCTTTACAATGTGTTGTTTTTACTATCTCCGTGGTCAAGTATATTTGACGCAGAAGCTGGAATGGGGTTGAGTGCATCCTTCATGAAGCTTGTATCGTGGTATGACAATGAGTGGGGCTACAGGTACAGTCACTATCATCTAACTTTCAAATTCGTTTACTCTTCTATCTCTCTTTGATGTGAGTGTATCTTTCTTTCAGCAACCGAGTGCTGGACGTGATCGAACACATGGCATTGGTAGAGCAGCGACCCACTAAATTTGATGTGAAGCCTATGCTGCAATTTTTGCTCTATAATAACTAGTTTGTCGAACATAGAAATCAGAAATATAGAGGTCATTTTTGCTGTTGAGTTGACCTTTGTTGTTATCCTTTATAAGATTAGACACAAAATGCTGGAGCTTTCTGTTAAAATGTATCAGCAAGACAGTAATATGTATCGGTGTTATTTTGATGGCATGATTGTGCAGTCTTCTGGCTGTTGTTTTTCAGCTCTCTGTTTATTAATAAGAACCATGTTGGAATATTTGCGTGGTGCAGAAATGGTTTTATCATAATGTCATGACCATCATAATTCTTTTTTCATCGAATGTTTTTAATGAATGTGCCTTCTAATTTCGATAATGTAAGCAGATTGTTATTTGTTTGTTCAGGTGTCTTCGGTTAGCTACTGTCGCAGTTCGTTAAAGTCTCAATCAGGTATATTTGGTGATTTCGTTCCTGGGAATTTATCATCCTTACAGTTAAGAAATTCGTAGAATCCTAAACTACTAGTTACCATATAAGTGTAAGAGATGTAATGTAATTGATACTGGTTTCCTCTACCCTGTAATTGTTACAGAATCTAGTTCTCGGAGGATCCAACCATTCCAAGCTATGGCCACTGAACTGCCTCCTACCATTCAGAGTAAGAAAATTAGTTTGACACCTAAGCATGGCTGGAAATTTGAGGGTTTAAAAATTCTAATTCTACTTGACTTTCTTTCTTAGAGTCGAAACTGGCGGGAAGACAAGAATCGGAATCAATGGTATGTGAAGTTGTTTGCTGTGTTGTGTTTTATATTTGTTTCTTCAATGTTCTTATTTCTAATTTAACAAGAAATTTTTTGGATCCGGTGTCAGACACTACATTCCGTGTCGGATCATTTGACCAAAATGTGGACACTTTGGCATGTACCAACTGAAAGACCAAATCTGAGATGAACATAGAATGCAAAATAAAAATTTTGAGAGAAGAAAAGAGATGTGAAACGTGAAAAAAAAAGGAGTGGGAAAGAAGACGCCTATTATGCAAAGTTCTTTTGAAAAATCTTGTTTAATTTGGGTTGATTATTAAACTTTGGTACAGAATTATATCTATTTTTACTTGTTTATTAATAAATTATGTCATCTCCCCTTACCTGTTTTCAAAGATAGGCCTAGTTCTTGTGTTCCCAATCTTTTAGAAATACTGAGTGCGACACTTAGATATGTGTCGTGTCCGACACTCGAACACTCTGTACCTAAGTCCAAGTAACATAGGTTACGTGCCGAAAAGATATCAAAATATAAAACTATATTTCAAGTACTCGCATGGTCACATGGTACAGGTTTTGGAAGAATTGGAAGGCTTGTGTTATTTGTTCCTGCAAGATAACGCTGGAAAGTTCTTGTGGGAAAATTCATGAATTTAGATATTTTTTTTATTATAAGATTACCCTACTCTTTTACCCACAATGGCATTGGTCAGTAAGGATGTTCTAGTTGTGATCATTCTGAATATTAATCTAGCTATCACTCTCTTCCCCTCCCAATTAAATTTTACATTATGCTAACTTTTCTGTTATTGTCAAACTTATGTACTTTGAAGATGATTGCAATTAGCTTTTTCCTAAAGAGCACATATGAATTTTATTATTTACGATACAGGCATACATGTTTAAATATGATTCTACTCATGGTGTATACACTGGATCCATCAAAGTATTGGATGCAACCACTTTACAAATAAATGGAAAGAAGATCAAGGTTACTAGTAACAGGTAGTATTGCCGTTCAATTCACTAAATTATAAATAGTTGTTCTATATGAATTTCTTGCTAGTCAAATGTTTATGTATTTAATTTTTTTTTATTATGAAACTTAAATGCACTACTGGACTCTACCAGGAACCCTGCAGAGATCCCGTGGGGTGAATATGGGGCAGACTTTGTTGTTGAATCTTCTGGGGTTTTCACAACAATTGAAAAGGCTTCAGAACACAAAAAGGTGGGTACAATCTTTCTCTATTTCTCTCGCACACACGGATGTCTTTCTTTCTTCTCATCTCTCAAACTGTCTTTAGCACTTCAATATGAGTATTTGGAACATTAATCTGCAGGGTGGTGCGAAGAAAGTTGTAATTTCTGCTCCCTCAGCTGATGCTCCTATGCTTGTTGTGGGTGTTAATGAGAAAACATACAAACCAAACATGGATATCGTATCTAACGCAAGCTGCACTACCAATTGTCTTGTTCCTCTTGCCAAGGTTGGTTTGTATAAAGACTACTGGTTTCTTTTACTGTTAAGCTGTGAAAGGTGCTTGTATAAACTACAACGTGACTTTAATTGCTCACAGCCTCACAACCAAGTGATCTTGTTCGAAAGGATGACAGAAATAAACTAGTAAATAAAATAATTGGCATGAAGAAATTCATATTTTATCATGGTTATAGCAATCGTGGAGTTTTTATATGTTTAATCACAAAAACTTCGTGCAGGTGGTTCACGAGGAGTTTGGCATTCTAGAAGGGTTGATGACTACCGTGCATGCAACAACAGGTATTATTTCTCATGCAAACACATGCATTATGCACGTCTGTTTGCATTATTTTAATTTGTTATTTTCATATTAAATGTTCAGCTACGCATAAGACAGTTGATGGACCTTCCCTGAAAGATTGGCGTGGGGAACGTGGTGCTGGGCAGAATATTATCCTTAGTTCCACTGGTGCTGCAAAGGTATGAGATAAGAGTTATATTGATAAACTCTCTAAGACCTTGTGCATGATTTTGCTTAATATTCAAATTTGTAGGCTGTTGGAAAAGTTCTGCCAGAACTCAGTGGAAAGCTCACTGGAATGGCTTTCCACGTTCCAACCCCCAATGTTTCTGTTGTAGATTTGACTTGTCGACTTGAGAAGAGTGCTTCATACGAAGATGTAAAAGCAGCCATAAAGTACTGTCTTCTTTTTTCTGCTTTTCCTATCACATTGTTCATGTATACTCGTCTCAGTTGAAATTCATTCTTGCAATTTTGTTATATTTACATTTGTAATTTGGACTGAAGGTATGCATCTGAGGGACCACTTAATGGGATTCTTGGGTACACTGATGACGATGTTGTCTCAAGTGATTTTGTTGGCGACTCAAGGTCTCTCTCTCTCTCTCACACACACACACAAACACACACCGCTGACTGAATTTTTACCCAGTATTGTTATGAGATTATGTAAATGGGCAAAAATAGGCTATACTTCATGGCTAGTATGGTATTCTTGCACCATTGCTTTTCCCTTGGTGAATTTTAAAGATTTTACATGCAATGATGTTGAATCAAATCATGCAAGAGTTCAGGTGCTCAGTCATTTGTATCTATCTACAAACCTAGAATTTCCTTCCATCCGAAGCTGATGAAGCAATTTAAAAACTAGGATGAGATGGGTTCTTTTTAAATTTATGCAATTTTAAAGCTCTCTATCTTTGCTTTGTAGCTCTGATCACAAACCCAGACAGTTGGTCAATCTTTGCAAATGGTATGACTAGTAGTCTAGTAGCCGTAGCCAGAAGCAGCAGCAGGTAAAATTCTCTATACAAATAGAAACCCACCCTTCACTAACAACCAACATCGACCTACCTTGATGGATAAGTTTCAACTCTAATAATCAATACTTGATAGATAATCTTTAATATGAACAGCTGTTCAAATTACATATCAACTAAAATAGTCAATCTTTTGCCAGTCTTCTTCAACTCTTTCATTTGTACGTCTTATCTTTGATGCTTTATATTGCCTATATTATCTCGATATCGGATTACAAATGAAATTTTATGTTTTTGCTCACAAAATCTTGATTTTCTGCCTATGTTATGTATGGTGTGCAGCAACAATAATAGAAGATTGAGGTTTATTAGCTTCTCTGATTGAATGGGGTGCATTTCGTCGAAATTCATAACTAAATCTTTAAGTTTCCGGGAAGATCTAAACAATCGAAAAAGGGGAGTTAATGGCTTGACTATGCTCAATGAATTATTCACCGCTGATGATGGAAATAGTGCTAGCAACGATGGCCAATTTTTTGCGCTTGTCAGCAAACTCCGGACTGGGGACTTTGTTTTGCCTCCGAAAAAGAGTGTGGAGGGTAAAGAACAAGAGACGATTAATACATGGGATCTGATGGCTGGCCTTGAAGAACAAGCAGAGCAGAAGGAAGAATTAGCAAACTCAAAAGTAGCTGATCTTGACAAATTGAAGCGGTCTAAAAGTTGTGAAATATCAAAGTTAGCTACCGCTTTTGAGCTCAACGATGATCAAGATTACAAGGGCGTAGGACGCTCTAGAAGCTTTCACACGGTAGAGGAGTATGATGCGATGATGGAAAGAATTATGTTCTCACATGTACATAATGATGATTATGATCAGTATATGAAAAACCATGTGGCTAAAGTTCAAGAAACACCTCAGTCTATTCCAAGAAACCAATACGAAACCAATAAGGATCATAGTTCAGAACCGGATATTAAAGAAGTGATCCCAAATGTTAGTAGCAGCAGTATTAAGAAAGACGGTCCTCAAGAAACAAGCACTTGTGATACAGGCTCGAAACGAAAGGCCTTAATGAAAGGGCTAGAATCACTTCAGATTCCATCTGCAGCTGAGTTCCGGAAAACAGGAAGTCTGAAAGATTGGCTTCAAAATGGAGGAAATATCAGCTCTCCTGGAGAATATGTCACACCTAAATTTGGCAACTACAATAAACCAAAATCTAAATTATCCGAAGAATACAGAGACGATTCCATCTTCGATCCAGAGCTGGTGGCTGCATTTGAAGTGTTTTTGGAAAAACTAGAAGTTGAAGAAGACGGCATTATTGAACAAATTGAAGGAAATCGCAATGAAATCACAGCCACAGAGTGATCAGCACTAGGAGTTTTGTCAACCTTGAAAAGTGAAATTGTACTCATACCTTGCAATATTCAATATAGTTGGCTATTATATAGTGGTTTTTCCATTATAGCTTTGTTTTTGTGAGAATGTTGCTGGAATTCTCATATGTTTGCAAAACTAAGTAGTTCTCAATGCACAAGACTCTGACACAGACTGGCGCATCCTAACCCTTATATTCCCATTTGATTTTTCGCTGTAACGTTGATAGCAGACGTATGATTACCAAAAATATCACTTTGGCAGATTGCTTAGGAAAATATTTTAATATAAAAATTAGATTTATCGGGTCACACTCGGCTAAGTACACATATTAGCATATGAAAACAATGAAAACACAATTATTGTAACATAACAATACAATAATGAAAATGTGCAAAATATGGAAAACACAATCTTTCCGTAACAGAACAATACAATAATGAACAAAACAATACAGATACATGAACGAAATTGCAAATGGACCCTTTCACCTTTCATGGGTTTTTCTTCGGCCCAATAGTATTTCCCTCTGTACTTCTTGTTAGGCTATGCTGAGGCCCATTTAGTATCCTACTCTGTATGTTAGCTTACCAGCTCAATTATGCTTAGCTTTGTTCCTTTCTGGCTGTTGCTTTTCAGATCCCCCTTCGTTGTATAAATAAAACAACGGGTCCCACCTTTTGCACTTGTTAAGTTGTTATGTTTCGTAACGCCTTTGGTTTTGGTGTGTACCTCAGGAGCTGAGCTGTCTCTCTGCATGCATGTAACGTTACGCGTGGCAAACCCGAAAATATGAACGTTACACGTGGCAAACCCCAAGCAAAAACTAAAATACCATTTTGCAATCGATCCCAGTCGCAGTTTCTTATTTTGTGCCTATAAATATCGATGATTAATCTCTGGTTCTCCAAACCAATATTGATAGGTAGTGTCAAGTCTGTAAATTGTGTTCGGTACTGAATTAAGTGCCTCAATTGTGTTAGATAAATTGTACTATCATGAGGCCAAATAAGAGGGTCTGTCAATTGTTGCTGCTCTTTATTTTCGTCTTGGCTTCTAGTAAGTATATTTTTTCTTAAACTCGTTACCTTTACGGGATGTTGAATGTTCAAATTTTATCAAACATAAAGTTTACGAAATATTTGGTTTTCACGATTTTCATTTGTTAAATTATGTGATGCAGGGAATGTAATGATGCGAGGAGTAGAAGGGGGAAGAACGGTAAGAATGTGCGAGTCCCAGAGTCGCTTGTTTAGGGGACAATGCTGGAGTAAGACTAACTGCGCTCAGGTTTGCAGAAACGAAGGTTTTCATGCCGGACATTGCCGAGGTTTTCGCAAACGTTGTTACTGCACCAAACCTTGTCATGGATCTCAACATCATCATGATTAAATTTGATTCGAAATGCGCCGCTTAAATATATGATCATGTATCTGGGGCAATAACAAGTACTACAAATAAAGTTTTATGTATTCTTCTCTTGCTGTGCTCCTTGTTTAACTATTAGCTTGCTCAAATTTTCAATCTCATATCTGAGCAAATCAGGGCGAATGTATTTCCAACCACAAAATAATTAATTATAATAAAATAAAAATTAAATCTATTTACATTCCAACTTTTGAACACCTAAAATGTCTAAATCAAGCAAAGAGATGAGATCTATATAAAACATAATCGGAGTAGCTAGGAATAAAATAATGTGTTGCGAATTTCACCAAATTTATCCCTGGTTGATTTTCCAGTTCTGCTCCGACTTTATTTTTTGGACGAACGCGAGCTTGTTCACCCTCGTGCATCCATATTGCACCTGAATTCGATGATCTGATAATATCAAACCTGGACAGCATAAAACACTTATTGCCAAATCCGAAATTAATTTAAATAGTTATTACAAATTCGTTCTTCCAGAATTATGAAGCACGTAATGCAAAAAGAAGCGTATTGAATTATTGATGACATCTTCCCTAACACAATCAGACAATGGTGCCCGGGTAGGCTGGAACAATTTTGTTAGGAAGCAACCATATAAACTCTGTTGCAGCAGTTTGCAAATGGGTAGACGAGACATGCAGGTCCAAAATTCTTCAACCTGAATATATGAGCATCAAAACTGGCTCTTTCAATTGTGAGCTACGACCTGATTCAATGTTTGATCTTGCTTGCCAAGTTGCACTGCTACCACATAGTGCAATCATAAGGGTCCTAAATTCCAAGTATAATGGCACCTAAGATTCATGGAGCACTTGTGAGAGGGTTATATAATCATGGGGCAAAGAAGAGGGTTTATCAACTATTGCTACTCTTTATTTTCTTCCAGACTTTTCAGTAAATATAAATTGTCTTGAATTGAAATGAAACATGATTATTTTTTTAAATATTTACTAATAAAAAAGGGTAAATGATCTAATTCATCTTGCAAGAAGCTTACCGAGTCTAAAAAATTGATGTACTAGCTGCATCTGATGAGTAGATAATTGTCTTGGAAGCACCTGGAGATTAAGCCGGTAGCGCAATGGTAAGGGAGACAATTTTGGCAGTAACATATTTAAACTGTTGAAGCAAGGTTTCTACTTATCTGTGCAAACAACATTAAACAATTTTAAGTTTATAAGCCGGATTATGAATTTATAAGTACTAGCTGATGAGAAGGGATTAGTAGGTGTTAAAATGTAAATAGATTTAATTTTTATTTTATTATAATTAATTATTTTGTGGTTGGAAATACATTCGCCCTGATTTGCTCATATCAACTCATATTTTATCCAAACATGTTACAAAATTGAACAAAATCTGGGATAGGAATAATTCAAAATATTGATATTGAAATTATCCAAAAAAATCTAATTCGGCCCGATCTACATATCTAAGTAAGTTAGATATTTTGAGGAAATCTATCCGGACAAAGGTGCATCCATTTGTAAAAATTCCGAATTTTTTATAATCAGACCTAAATTCGAGACTTTCAAATTTCATGCATCTAAAGGGTAGGGAGACACTTACATTTCCTGATCCATAAACTTTTTCTTGTTTCCCGTCTTATATCCAAAACAAATCCCGAATTATTATCCCAAATCGAATTAGGATCGAATGGACAGGAGTTGAATCAGAGTCGAGAGACAGGAGAGTACATCCATTCCTAGAGGTAGTTCTGAATGACCACTCGTCAATTTAAATTTAATAGATATAATTGTACTCATATCCTACTTAGAATCAATATTTTAAGCGACTTCTCAAACCGATGCATTTTTTTTCCTTTTAATTGATGGTATTAAAAAAATGTTACTCCTCCCTGACCAAAAAAAAATGTTACTCCTAAATCCAGACAAACAGGCACAATATGTTGTTGACTTAAAAGCATAGTGAAGACTAACTCTCGTGTAAAGTCAAAGTCTACTAGGTAGGATATAAGAAATTGTATTTGCTACTTTAATGTTGTTTGAAAATGATAAGAAAACTCCAAAACTGCAACTACTAAAGACATGCATTTAGATGGATCATTAAATTTCATGCAAATTAAATAAGCATAAGATGTGTATTACCCAAGTAGAGATTTAGATGGTGTTACCATAAAAACTTAAAAATACAGAGTAACTTGAGAAGAGGGAACCAGTATGGTCGAACTGAGAAGGCTTAATCTTGTGATGTTGCTCCTCTTGTCTTTCCGTAAGTCGTTTCTCCATCAAACAACCCCCCCCCCCCACCTCCCACACGCACAGATCTGTCAATCTTGTATGCAACACTGTAAAACACACACGCACACACACACCTGTTAATGAGTTATCTTGAATGCAGTTAGAATAAATATTAAAAGAAACAAGACAGAAATGGACTTTACTCATATACTAATTAAATTCAATTGTTTTGTTTATGCATGACAATACAGAAGCGAGGATGCACCAGACTGAAGCCATAGATACTTGTGGAGTGCGAAGTGCATATTTCATAGGTTTCTGCTTGATAGACCACCATTGTGAGATGGTTTGCAAGATTGAAGGTTTCCCTGGTGGTCAATGCCTTGGGTTAGTACCTCATTGCATCTGTCTAGGCACTTGTCAACAGCCATCTCCTCCTAGCCCTCCACCAGTAAATCCCCCCGAATCTCCTCCACCTGTGCCTCCACCGCAGCCTGAATATTCTCAGCCCCAACCACAGCCGGTATATTCTCTGCCCCCACCGCCGCCGGTATATTCTCTGCCCCCACCGCCGCCGGTATATTCTCCAACATCTGCAGCTGATCTCCAGTAGTGACTTAAGTTTCAAACAAGTAGAAGAAAGAATCATCAAACTTAAGCATATAGATGCTAGAGAAATAATAGAATTCGGCTGAAAGATTATATTGTTGGTTAAACTTCTAATGATTTCGATTGAGTTGTATCTTTATCTGAGACTTGGTATGGCAACTCATAACGATATTTGTAATTTGAAAACAGAGCATTCTCTTGCAAATTAATCCTAGTATTGACAAGTAGGATTCCCACAAGTAAATACTACTATACCAAGCATTGTAGCCTAGCAAAAGATGCCCATCTTTTCTTGGTAACAAGAGGTCGAGAGTTCGAACCTTAATAAGGAAAGTTGCATGAGAATTGAAATTTATGTTACTGACCATTAACTATAAAAGAATTAGAGGCTACCGTTGTTCTGATCATTAACATCTTAACAATCCATCAACCACTTATTCGAAAAGATTGTCTATTTGATATGGCCTATCGTAGCTAGATGCTAGACTATCCTCCCCCATGTCATTATATATTTGAACTAGGAAAAATAATATTAAGTTGGTGAAAACAAACCACCCTTAGTAGTTTGTAGTTCTTTGTTCCCAGTTTAATTTAAGCAAATCCCATCAGCTCATCGGATGTCAATGCAGACAAATTTGTGTGTGCAGGCGGGCATACTTGGCATCTCCTTGAGACAAATTTGTACTCAGGGTTCATAGATTGCAACAAATATTAGCAGGAAGTGTAAGGATGTGTATTAGAAATTGTTAATTATCCAACAATGAGCTACTTTGCTTAACAGAAGTCTTCTTTCTACTAACCAGGAAGAATCATACACGGGAAAGACTAGTCGCTTTACTTGTACATGTTAAAACAAAGTATTAGCATACTGGTAACTTTATATACATTTTACTACGTAAAAAAGCTGGTGTAAAAAACAAAACTAGAAGTGTAATGAGATGTCCCAGGCAACTACTTAACATTGTAGTTTTAAGGTAGATGCAAACAAAAACAAGTACATGCATAGAAGTGCTATGAAATGACAGAACTTGCCTTGATACAACCTAAGTAAGACTGGTTGTGAAATACATCAAACTACTCCTCCGAGATGCCAATTGCTCTTCCCAATACATTTAACTATAAAAAGTGAAAAGTAGTTTCCTAAAGATAAATATGCAGAAAATTATGCATGGACGTCTAGATGATATTCTAAAGAAGGGAAATAAAGTGCGACTTCACCACCTATATGCTATAATAAATTGATGGCTGAATGTAAAATGGAAGATAACCAACACTAGAGGCATCAAAATTAGCATTAAATCATTTGCAGAAAACAAAAACCATTGAATCCACATCCCACAATAATTAGACAAGTATGAACCATTGATACTTATATCACTACTGAATAGCTAATGAATCCATGGTATCTTCATCATGAAATTTCAAAACGATATACTCCGCTCATCTTCAAAAGGTTGGCGAACCAGAAAAAACAAGGTTAAAGCTGCCTTGTAGCAAGTGGCCCCACGGAACTTGCATTTGTATATCTTATTATATCAAAATTGACCCCATTGAAATTGCATGTATATGTAAATATTATTATATCAAACTTTCGACCCCACTTACATATAATTTAACGCAATAAATTAAACTTCATAGAATGCATTTAAATTTTAAACCCACTAGCATCTCTAGATACTCCATGGGAAGAAACTGCCTCTTGAAGGATGATAAAAGGTACAAAAGAATATTTCATTGTGGCAAAAATTACTACTTTGAACAATAGGTTTTTTCAAGTGAAAGCCATTACTCCCTCCGTCTCTTATTGTTTCTCTTGTTTCATATGTCGGGATTGTTCATAACATGAGACAAATTACTAATTTACGTCTAATCTATAAGACCAAATATAGTCATGAGTGATCTTGTTGGATTCGTATTTATGAGTACTTTAATACAGTGAAGTTTTTATATTTAATATTAATACGAAATTCAAGATATTACTCCCTCCGTCTCTAAATACTTTTCCCATTTGAGTTGGACACGTTTGCCAATGCACACTTTTGATCGTTAATATCTTCAATTTCGTATTAGTATTAAATATAAAAACTTCATTGTATTAAAGTATTCATAAATACGAATCCAACAAGATCAGTCATGACTATATTTGGATTTATAAATTAGACGTAAATTAGTAATTTGTCTCTTGTTATGAACAGAACCGACATTCTAAATGGGAAGATCATTTAGAGACGGAGGGAGTAATGATTAAAAATGTGTGTTGGCAAACGTGTCCAGTCAAAACAGGAAAAACATTAAGGGACGGAGGGAGTACCATTTACAAATAAAGAACTGTCAGTGTAGCTGACCGGAAGTCAAAGGCAAAACTAGAGCTCCTTGACCTTTTGTACTCTCTTCTGACTTGTAAGTGGGTACTTGTACCAGCTTTGTGAGGAAGCAGAATATATAATCAACAGTTCAGTTAAATTCCATACAACTGAACCGTGAATATGCTTCCAAAAAACATCAATCTGTTGGAATGATACTGATCATCATAACTAATAAGTGACAACTTATTACTTTAGACTAGAGCGACGAATTTTAAGCAAAAGAAAAAGAAAATATGAACCAAAATAGCATCCAACCTAGAGTTTTAATATCAGCAGGTCTTAAATTACTACAACTATGAATTTTAGTGATATACAGTACACTTCCATCGTATTTCGTATGCACAACTAAAATAATGAACTTTTAAGCAATATACAAATGACGGTCTTATACATTGTCGGTGTGGCTAAATTTGGTAAGAAATAACATAGCTTTATGACCAAAATGTTACCTTGCACCAGATAATGTCATGAATTGCTGAACATTATTATTAGTCCCTCTACCCAGCTTCTTTTGCCAATAAAGAAAAATCTCATAATGATCAGTACATGTGTATCTTTTTCAACATAACGCCATAAAACCAAACTAAAGAAACATATGCTTAATAACCAACTATGGCAAGACTATTTCCATTTTCATCATGGTAGCAATGCTACACAGAATATACATTTTACCTTCATGAGTTCTGGAATGCTGGCCTGTGAGGCTTTGGAGCATTAGGGTTTCCTTGTTCATAGAAACTTCGTAACAAAGAAATTGCTTCCGACGCCATTATTGCTCCCGTACATTTAAAACCCTTTCTGTTTGAAACTTCATCCCTAGTTGACCACTCAGATTGACTTGTATGCAATGCCAAAATTGATCCACACCCACCAAATTTATCATTGGCACAGCCATAAAAAACCTCTTTTATGCCAAGAATTGACAAAGCAGCTGCACACATTATACAAGGTTCACATGTAACATAGAGAGTGCATTTTGAGAATCTTTTAGCAATGTCTGCCTTTAATAGACCATTTTTCTGCCACTGGTCAAGCACAATATCTATGGCCTCCATCTCTGCATGTCTTGTAGCATTTCTTGTCTCTGTTGTCCGATTTCTTCCTGATGCTATGACCTTTTCATCCTCAATGATAATGCAACCAACTGGCACTTCAAAATTGTTCAAGGCAAGTTTTGCTTGTTGTAATGCAAGCTTCATACATGCATCAGCATCTCGAATTTCCTCAGTCTCAGAAGCTTCCATCCTTCCTTACTCCCAAGAACAGCAAATCAGATGGGCGTAATATATTATGTACTAAACCACCAACAACAAAATGAATTCCAGAAGTTTTTCCTTGACGTTCTTCTTGCCTAATTACTGCTTTATATGCTATTGTTTCCTTCCTTAGAGTTACATACCTTCCCATTTGACAAAAGAAAAATGAAAATCAGAAACATGAAACTGACAGATAATTACGTAGTATAAGCAGAGAGCCCTGAAACTAAAACTAATCATAATCAATATCTGTTTCGCAACACCAATCGACAACCGTACTTAAACAAAAAAAGGACTACTCTGATTACTACTATACCACTATAACCTAGAATTTTTCTAAAACTCATCCAATAAACTACAATTTCACAATATCCTTAAATGCTAACAATACAAATTCAAATGACAATCCATGTACGTCCTATTTCCTAATAAGCAACTAGAGTGAAAACGGGTCTAATTTAAACTGTGATTCCTTACAATGCCTAAGAAAACGAAATCTATACTTGCTAATAGCAACTTATTGCACCGACTGCACATTCACTATGTTAGTCTATTTCATAAATAGCGATTACAATGCAGGACAAGATTAATGAACAATTAGCAACTCTAACTGCACAGCACTGACTGACATTCACTATGTTATTCCATTTCGTAAAAGCAATTACAATTCAGAATGTTATTCCATTTCGTAAAAATTGCTTTTACGAAATACATTCTATTTCGCAAAAAGAGACAGAAATGCATTCTCAAATTTATCAAAAATTCATCAATCTAAAATGTTCAGAATCTAATTAATAATGGATGATTACATCTCCTTCAATAGTAAAGCCCTAGACTAACCATATTAATCATCAAAATTCTCAATAAATTACTCTAAACAGATGATTATATAATTACATCAACATGATCAATTAAAAGGGGAAAACTTGTGATTATTGAGCTTCCGAAATTGAACAATACACACATATTACATACATATATATACAAGGTTACTGACCATGAGTGATTGGTGATGGAACCCTAATTCTGGGACAGAGTATACTAATTACAGAAATATTTCGCACTCCCTCCTCCGTCTCTCATTTCTTCAACTTTGTTTGGCGCGTCTCGCACGGGTCTAACCATTGATATATAAATTCATACAGTATATCTTTACGATTAATTTTTATAATTGTACATATTCATACATGATACATATTATAACATCATTATTTTAATTTATGGATCATTAAATAAGTTAATAATTTTTTTGAAAAACGTTAACTAACCAAATTTTTTGTAAATAATTATGTGATATTAAAATTATTTAAATTGATTTTGAAAATATTTGGTTTCCAACTAATTGAAAGAGTCTAAAAAAAGTTGAGTGTAGGTGAAGAATTTTAAACCAAATATAACTAAAAGAGCATGTAATTGAATATTAATTGGAGTGTAATTAAAAGAGTTGTTATTAAGTAAAATATGTGGTTTATTTTTTGTAAAATAAAATTTATATGTATTTTAATTTACATTTTCAATTTTGTAAGGTGTTAACAAACTTTTAGGAAGATGTTAACCAACCGACCGATAAACCAACCAATTATATCATGTTTCGTTTATGATAGTATAGTATAGATTGTATAGGCTATAACATAATTTCTTTTAGAGCAATGATAAAAGGACATAAAACAATATAAGTCATCATTAACATATATACTCCAAAGTTAAATTAATAGCAAAAATAGGAAAAAAGATAGGTCGGGTTTAAGTAATACGTTTTTTAGTTCAAACTCAAAAATTTATGTAGCTCAATGGTTGTAAAAACATAATTTACTCAACTTTTTTGTTTGAATAAAAGAGTAGCGGCAACTTTTCGGGTAAAAATTTCATATTTTGATAATTTTTTTATACACGTATTTGTTGTATGTATGTTTGAGATTTTATAAGTTGCAAAAAAATGTTAACTTTTTCAGAAAAAAGTTAGTTTTCTCCAACTTTATCTTAAAATAAGTTGACTTATTCTGGGGAAAAAAAAAAATTTCCCCAATCATCCTATAGTAAGTTACAGCATGTTTGGCAAAACTTTTTTCTTGGACTTATTGACTTATTTTCGGGTAAAAATTTTATATTTCGATAATTTTTTTTATACAAGTATTTAATGTATGCTTAAGATTCAATAAGTTGCAAAAATAAGTTGGAAAATAAGTTGAAAAGTTAGGAATCTTAGTGCCCGTTTGGCTTAGCTTAAAAAAAGTAACTTATGACTTTAAGCCCATAAGTTGATTATAAGTGATAAGTAAATCAGAAATTATAAGTCAATAAAGTGTTTGGTAAATCAGAACTTATAAATCAGTAGAGTGTTTGGTAAATCAGAACTTATAAGTTAACTTTTTTTTTTTATTAATTTCAAAATATTTGTTTTTTAATCTATATATTATAAATTAGTGGATAGCCCTTACCTAAGGTTTGGTATCCATATTTAGGCTTGGACAAAATTTTGTATTGATTTTGACCCACTGGATAATCCATTTTTAGGTTTGGTATCCATATTACGTTTGGGAAAGATCCAAATTCAGTATTTGATCCATTGTTAATTAAAGAAAGTTTGTATACAAATTTAAATACTATTAATATATTCTCTTAATATTTATGGTAAGATTATTAATGAAAATTTGAATAAATCTTTTAATTTTGGTAAGCTTATTTATACATATTATCACATAATAACAAATATAGAAAATTTAAATAATTTTATCTTTGATTGCATTTGTTATAATATATAAAATAATATTTTATTAATATTATTTCTTTCAATATTATTTTATTTGATCTTAAATATAAAGTTATTTTCTTTATTTAATCGTTATTATTATATATCATAATTATTATAAAATTTAAATTTAAACTAACGCATGCGTAGCACGGGCTATAATCTAATATTAAATAAATACGTAAATAGATCAAATTAGAATTATTGCCTACCATTTTAAACAATCCCCATCACCCCATGTACCAAAACCCTAAAATACAAATCATGACAAATCACAAATTATTTTCTTGCCAAAAATTATTTCCTTGATAATACAAGTCAAAAATTATTTCCTTGATAATATCAAAAATTGTTAACAAATGATTTTGATTGGTTATAATTATAATGGGCCCGCCAGGGTCATCCAATTAAAATATTCCAAAATGCCAAATAATTATTTCCTTCACAAAACACAAATTATTTTCTTGCCAAACATTATTTCCTTTCTAACAATTGTCAATTTTTCTTGGCAGTTGTTATTGTTAATGCCAAATAATTTGTTATAATTATAATGGGCCCTCTAGGGCCATCCAATTAAAACATTCTTGCCAAAAAAAAATTCCTTGACAAAACACGAATTATTTTGTTTCCAAAAATTATTTCCTTTCTAACAATTGTCAATTATAATTATAATGGGCCCGCCAGGTAGGGGTGAGCAACGGTTCCGAACCGAACCGAACCGGAACCGGTGAAACCGGGAACCGAATTTCAAAAATTTTGAGAACCGAACCGGAACCATTTATGTAGTAGAACCGAACCAGAACCGAATCATAAATTACGGTTCGGTTCGGGTCAGAACCGAAAGAACCGTCCAAACAACAATTTCCATACTAAAATTTAAAATTTGAAATTTGAAAAGAAAATAAATATGCTATTTCATCCAAAGGCCAAACAACAAATGTCTACTATAGCAAAACGTATAAACGTATAAAAAGAATACTTGATTCTCTGTTATATATAGTATAAAATATATATTTTTTATTTGTATGTATATATATACGGTTCGGTTCGGTTCTTACGGTTTTTCTTGGAAGAGAACCGGAACCGAACCGGGAACCAAAATTCTATAAAAATTAGAACCGAATCGGAACCAAATTACAAAATTATAAAATCAGAACCAGAATTTTTCCCCGGTTCGGTTCGGTTCCCGGTTCCGAACCGGGAAATGCTCACTCCTACCGCCAGGTTTATCCAATTAAAACATTCTTGCCAAAAATTATTTCCTTCCACAAATTTTAAATTATTTTAAATTTTGTTTAATGATAACAAATTACTTAAATAAATTATTTTAATTTATTTAAACTAATTAAGCAATTTATTTTAATGATTTTGTTTAATTTTGTGAAAAAATATTTTGTTTAATGATGTGTGTCATTTTTCTTGACAGTTCAATAGTTGACTACCAATTTCATTATCCAAATTCTTTTTTTAAAAATAATTATTTTCTTCACAAAACACAAATTATTTTCTTGCCAAACATTATTTTCTTTCTAACAATTGTCAATTTTTCTTGGCAGTTGTTATTATTACATGCCAAATAATTAGTTATAATTATAATGGGCCCGCCAGGGCCAACCAATTAAAACGTTCTTTCCAAAAAAAAATTCCTTGACAAAACACGAATTATTTTGTTTCCAAAAATTATTTCCTTTCTAACAATTATCAATTATAATTATAATAGGTCCGCGAGGGCCATCCAATTAAAAAATTCTTGCCAAAAATTATTTCCTTGCATAAATTTTAAATTATTTTAAATTTTGTTTAATGATAACAAATTACTTAAATAAATTATTTTAATTTAATTAAAATAAATAAACAATTTTATTTTAATGATTTTGTTTAATTTTGTGAAAAATTATTTTGTTTAATGATGTGTGTCATTTTTCTTGGCAGTTCAATAGTTGACTACTAATTTCATTATCCAAATTCTTTTTTTAATTTTTAAAATTTTGGTAATATCACTAAATTAAAAATATATTGACATCCGTACTGTTGGATCGTTGATAATTATTAATTAATTTTTAATTACTCCATAGATGACAAAATTGGCATATTCCTAGCTTCAAAGATTTGGCAAAGAGTAATCGGGAAAAAAAAGGAAGAAGAAGAGTTTCTTGCTCCCCATTCTGTGATGTCTTAAAATCTATCCACGTGTTTCTGTGTTGTGCGTGCATGTGACTTTAATGTATTTACTTAAAATTTAACTTTAAATTGAGTGAGAACATACTAACTTCTTTTTTTTCCCCGTATTATGATTTAATTATTTTAATTTATTCTTTTTATCTACTACAGTTATAAAACATGATATAGTTGACACTACTAAAATAATGTTCAATTTTTTGATCTTTCTAAAATTGATTATTGTATTAATAATTTGTTATACTAATTGTAATTTAAAATATCAAAACACCTCATGTTCTTTAAGAAATTAACATATTTAACTATTAAAGTAGGCAACTTTTTAGTACTACTATCATATTTCATTTCTACATTATAAAACTACACATAATTTATTAAAATTTAAAATAAAATTTATTTAAATTATGAACTCCCGTATGCGAAGCACGGGCACTAAACTAGTATATAATAATGGATAGATCTCGATGAGTAAAGAAATTTGATATATAAATATCAATTTTTTAATGAACGGATCAAAAGATATATGATTTTGAAGATTTGAAGAATATTATATATCACGTGTATCAAGAAATAAGTTAAGAAGAATAAAAGATGAATGTGGGTGTTTGGGGTATATTAAAATAAGTAGCTTATGACTTATAAGCACTTATGTCATATAAGTGATAAGTAGAGCAGAGATTATAAGTCAGTAGAGTGTTTGGTAAATCAGAACTTATAATCAGTAGACTGTTTGGGTAAATCAGAACTTATAAGCAAGGACGGAACCAGGATTTGAAAATGGGGTGGGCTTGACAAGTATTTTCGCGCGGAGCGCGAATTTTTTTTTAGGGTATAAACTAAGGTTCTAAAACATTTAACCAAGATTTGTTAATTGGAAGCAAAATTTTAGCAAGTTAAATGTATATATAAATGTTTGAGGGATTTTACATTGATTTTACATCAATATGGAACAAAATTAAAGCAAAAAATGTAAAAAACCAGCAAAAAATGTAAAAATGTTGGAGCTAGGAATCGAAACTGGTACCTCTTGCTTCGCTTTCCTATCACCAAATCAGCTGATCTAAGCTATTTCTATGTATGTTATGCAACTTATTAATATATACATAACAACTAAAATTTTCTGATGGGCTTGATACATACTTGGGTTCTAAAATTTCAATATAAACATAACTAGTAAATTTTTTTTTCCCAAAATCACCCTGGGCTTAAGCCCAGAGGAGCCCTTTACTAGTTCCGTCTCTGCTTATAAGTTAACTTTTTTTTATAATTTTCAAAATATTTGTTTTTTATATATAACAATGGATATCAATGGATAGATCTCGATGAATAGAGAAATTTGATATATACATATCAATTTTCTAATGAATGTATCGAGAGATATATGGTTTTAAAGATTCGAAGGATATTATATATTACGTATATCGAGAAATAAGTTATAAGCATAAGTTGAATGTTAGGATTTCCTAACATTCAACTTATGGGCTTATAAGTTATAAGTTGAGCTAAAACTTATTTTGGCAAACACCCCCCATGGCCCCATAAGTGCTTATGGTCTTATAAGCCATAAGTTGTCACAAAAACGGAAAGCCAAACAGGCCCAATGTTGGAACTTTCTAACTTTCAACTTATGAACTTATAAGATCATAAGTCATTAAAATAAGTTGGTAGGCAAACACTTGTAAATAAGCTGGACTGGACTTAAAGTCCAATAAGCCAGCTTATAAAGCCAGCCAAACAAACTTTCAACTTAAAATAAGTTGACTTATTCTGGAAAATAAGTTTTCCCAAACATCACCTTAGTAACTCATTTTTCTAATTTTTTAAAAAAATTTATTAAAAAAGAAAATTTTAAAAATGAGTTATGAAATTATACTTTATATGCAACTTAAAATGCGTGATAATTGATAAAAAAAATTGTAAAAAATAAAAGGAACAAAATGAGTATAAATTTCGACTAATTTTAATTATTTTAACGGTGTTTGTCTTGATACGGAATCAGTTAAATTAGTTCACGGGAAATAATTCATTTTTGTTTTTTTTAGTGAAATTATAGTTTTTCTTGAAATGAAATGATTTTTTCTATATAATTTTTACTAAGTCCAACTTTCTTTTAACAATTGTGATGATCTCTAATTTACATTCATTTTATTCGCGTTTTCCTTTTCTTTTCTTTTTTTTTTGAGTAAAACGTACTTGCATTCATTAAGACATATCCGAACTTAGTATAGAAATAAGAAAATTAGGTGGAGTAGTATACCACTCTCTAAATCTGTCATAAAATAGGCAGTTTGTGCTAATACATGATACACAAACTCAACTAGCACATGAATTTAATTCGTCAAATGTTATATGTTATTGAATATGAGGATTGATAACTCATGATATCACACATTTAAGAGTTCTTAGATTTATTTATTAAAATATTTAAATCGTGTGTTATGATCAGTGTTGTAAAAAGCGGGAATCGGACTTAATCGGTAGAGGCACTGTCCAGGGATTAATCGGGTATTTGAGGATTAATCGGAATGATTAATCGAATAATCAGATTATTAATCAGTTCGGTAACCCATGGAACAGGGATTAATCGGTGATTAATCGTGATTAATCACCGATTTTTAGAACAGAGGTTATGATAGATCTAAAAAAGGACGAGATCTTCACTGAAAAAATTTAAATTGAACACTATGATCAAATAGGCATGAACAACTAATATATGTATTTTTACATCATCAAGTTCGATAAAATTAAAAATTATCGATATTATTTTATACGAAATTCTCGAATATTGGTGAATAAATCTGAGTGAGACTATTTTAGGCTCTAACGATCTTCTTTTACTTTTAAATTCTTAAGAATTTAGAAGAAGTAAGAATGACTAACCTCTAGAATATTCATTGCTGCCTGGTTCAGTTCCAGATTCTATAATATATCAGCATGCACAAGTGAAGTGGTTATAGTTAGGTCCAAGAAGTGGAAGTAAGTAACCATTTTTTATTTTATTTTTTTCAGGCAGATGGAAACTTTAAAAATATAAAATGTTTGTTTCCTGGAAGGATCTTGTTTAAAGGATTTCTTGCTTAGTAAAGCTTTCATACTTCAAATAAAGGTCAACTACTAAAAGTCTGAAATATTCACCCCCGTTTGGTGTCACAATTTTTGTGGGTGGAAAACCAACATGCTTCATGCAATTTTCTTGTGAAACGCATCAAACAATGCTTTGTTAAAAATCTTTATACGTATGATTATGTTTTCTTCTTTCTTGTTATCTTCCATTTGCAGTTTCTATATATTGGTGAAAGTTACAGTAGAGTTTCAAGAAAACAAAACTAAAATGGCAACTGATCTTCGTACCGATTCTGCAGATTATAGGACTGAACTTCTTTCACCAGCTGCAGCAGTTGGAGCGGAGAATAGTGTTGGCTTGCAAAGGGGACCGTCTTGGCGTCTCAATTTCGATGATCACCCTTTGCCTGAAAGTCGAAATGATTCGTTTTTTAACTTTGGATGTAGGAAATACGTTCGTTCTTTAAAAGTAATCTAGATTTTTGTTACTTGGTTATGATTGTAGCTTAATTATTATTGTTCATATTGTAGGGAGCAAAAGAAAGATTACAGCATATTACAAGAGGCAGGAGAGACTTCTTGAAAATTACAATGAGATGGATTCTTTTATTGAATTAGGCCGTTTGCCTGGAAGCTTAACAGAGGTTTGTAAGCTAACTTTATCGCAATTCAAAATTTTAAAAATTGTTCAATGCAGAGATTTTTATTGAATGAAGAAAAATCTTATGTTTACATCTAATGTAAAATTTTCTCTTTTTCTCTTTTCAGTCTGAAATGGATCAGCTGGCGAGAAGCGAAAGGATGGCCATTCATGCATCAAACATAGCCAATGTTGTGCTATTTGTTGCCAAAGTTTATGCATCTGTGGAAAGTAGATCATTGGCTGTAATTGCATCAACATTAGATTCCCTTTTGGATATTTTATCAGGATTCATCCTCTGGTTTACTGCTTATGCCATGAAAAGGCCAAATCATTATCGATATCCTATTGGAAAAACACGAATGCAACCTGTGGTAGGTGTCATATTTCTCTTGAGAAAATATCTGAATTAAGAAAAATTCAGTTTTCATATTTTTGTTTACTTCCATTTCTGCAGGGTATAGTAGTTTTTGCATCAGTAATGGCTACATTGGGGATCCAAATACTATTCGAATCTGGACAGCAGCTGG
This sequence comes from Kitagawia praeruptora, assembly GCA_037693485.1. Lineage (NCBI taxonomy): Eukaryota > Viridiplantae > Streptophyta > Magnoliopsida > Apiales > Apiaceae > Kitagawia > Kitagawia praeruptora. Next base: position 5,996,348 of record CM075348.1, on the reverse strand, counting down.
TCATGAAGGTATCAAATTACCTGCATTTAGTGTCATTATCTCGTAGGATAATGAGATATGATCTGGTCTGTTTTGGCTTATAAGTTCTAAAGTCCTTAAGATTATGTCCCACAAAAACGCGAAATGTCTCGTAGGATGTTATCAAGTAGCCTAAAACGCTAAGGTCTCAGTTGATGGGCTTAAAGATATCATATGTCATGAATAACTGTTTCTATCAGAATTCATGTTGAGCAAATCAACACATTTAAGCTTTTACTTTTGTGGTTACTGATTATTGTAAATGTCGCTTAAACATTATGCAGACGCAACCAGATAGAGATCCAGAGAAAGAAAAATGGATGATAGGAATCATGGTGTCGGTGACAGTTATAAAGTTCGTCCTGATGGTATATTGTCGCCAATTCAAGAATGACATCGTTCAAGCTTATGCACTGGATCATTTCTTTGATGTTATTACTAACTCTATTGGCCTTACAACAGCCATTTTAGCCATACAGTTTCGCTGGTGGATTGATCCTCTTGGAGCTATCTTGGTAAGTTTAATTGCATTTTGATTTCTATATTACTTGATAGTTGTTTGAAATTGATTGACTGTGAATCAAACAATATAAAAAAATTGAAGACACAACAAGCACACACCCTGGAGCAAAAATGTATACTTATTCTGAGCTATATCGAGTTCTGAATCCGCCCTTGTGGCAAATTCTAAAACCTTTCACCATGGAGCGCCTGAGAAATCACTAGCTCAAGTCTCAAGAAAAGACAAATGTAAAGAAAAACAAAGAAAAAAAGATTAAAAAATTTCCAGTTGTCCCTTGGTGTATCTTCTAGTGACCCTGCAGCACTGTCTAGACTAACACGAGACATAACCCTCTAGGTTCCTTGGTTAAATTTTTTTCAAATTTTAACTTTGTTCCTGTGTACACAAATGTACATTGATTGCAGATCGCATTATATACGATGAGTACGTGGTCAAGAACAGTAATGACAAATGTATGGTCATTGATTGGACGAACAGCCCCTCCTGAGTTCATCTCAAAACTAACATATCTGATATGGAATCACCATGAAGAAATCAAGCACATTGCTACTGTGAGAGCGTACACATTTGGATCTCTATATTTCGTGGAAGTTGACATAGTTCTGCCTGGGGATATGTCACTTAGCCAAACACACAATATTGGGGAGACATTGCAAGAAAAGCTGGAGCAGCTACCTGAAATTGAGAGAGCCTTTGTTCATACAGATTTCGAGCACTGCCATTTTCCGGAACACATGCCTAAGAAAATCCTTTAATCAAATTTAAGTTTAAGTTATTTATGTAAAATTATGTTTTGCTCGGTTTTTTTCTGGTTTTCATTAGGATAATTTGTTTGAGCTAGTGAAGTTTATGTTTGTATCGCATTCTATTCAAATAAGGCTGCACTTGGGTGGATTACATGAATGTAAGTAAGAAATCCTAGTGCAAGAATTATGTAATGCATATTTTGTATGTAAAGTAGATTTTTTTTTTTTAAATCCTAGTGCTGGATTCATCTTAAATGTGGTTGGAACCGTGTCTTTTTCAAGCGCTTCAGGAGCAAAAGCATTAGGATTTTCCTCTGCCATGCGTAATCTTCCCCTCAAAAAAATAAAAGCTATTCCCTTGGTGTCTTTGATCAAGCTCTTATCATAAAATGGGAGATTATTATTTATATGGTCAATGGTCATAATAATCATCTTCACTACTGTGGAGTTGCTTAGCACTAATAGAAGCCCATGTCCTCATAAAACTAGACATAGTTTTTCCGTCGACAACAACATGGGAGTTTGTCAATCCAACGCTGAATCCATGGTCAGGAAACAATGTCAACTGAACAGAGAAAACAGGAGATATCACAACGTTTACATCTCCCCTGTAATTGAATCCATGGTCAGGAAACAATGTCAACTGAACAGAGAAAACAGGAGATATCACAACGTCTACATCTTCCCCTGTATCAGTAACAGCACCTGGTAGGAATTGAGGAACAAGAGCAAAGAACTCGTCAACTTCTCGAGCATGATTGCCAGGAAAATGCTTGAAACCTTCTGAAACAGTAGTAGTACTACTACTAAACTCAGCAATTGTTAGTGAAACAGAGGTGCCATCCAAGCAACGAATTTCAGGAATTGTAGTCCTGTTAGCAAATGTGGCAGGGATTTCCACACAAGGGAAAATAGTATTCGAGAGTAATAGCTAGTGAATTCTTGAGACACGGAACAATTGTTTGCACTTTGCATAAACTCAGTTTTCGAACATCATAGAAATAAACAAGGCTAGAGGAAGGATCAGTTTAGCCAAAAAAAAATTCGAAAAAAGTGAGGGGTAAATTTCTTCTGGTGACCGAGTTATGATCAAGTTGTGGACTGGTGGTGAAACATGGCAGTGCTCAAGAACAGTGAACAATAACATGTTGGTGGCCTTCGTGTTGGCCATTTCTCCAATGTTGCTATGAAACTGATCGCACCATGCCTTGGTGTTTTCTAACTTCATCTAGTTTCTCATTTCAAAAGTTTAAAAATACATATTATTTCTGTAAAAGAAATGTATTATTATAAAATATTAATATTGACTTCTTTATAAAAAATGTATTATTATAAAATTCTTGTTTTATCTCCTAAAAAAATTCAAAATTATTTGCATACTGTTATGCCCAAATCTTGGCATAAGCCCTAAGGAGATCTAATGGGCTAGAATAGAGGTCCATAACTCATAATGGGCCTATAGATGAAGTTTGGGTCACTAAAACCCACCACCAGGAGTCAGTCCAATATACTATCAAGCACAATGTGAAAGTTTGCGATCCCAAGCTGCGGGTCGAGTTCGCCAGCAAAGTCCTTAGTATGGGATAGCATCTATCATGCATGTCTCTCTACTAGGTCCAGCGTGGCCTAGAGGTCCAACGTGGCCTAGAATACTCTCTCTGCAAGGTCCAGTGAGGCCTAGAGCATATTTATTATGAAGGCTTATGGTCAGGCCCAGCGAGGTCGCGTGAGTATAATTATCTCCGTACAGCGTGGACCACCTCGCATGACTAGCCCAGCGAGGCCGCATGCGAGGCCATGCAGCTTCTCCATTCGCCTCGTCAGCAAGGCCAGTTGATTTAAGAATCATGCTAGCCCGGCCTCAAGGTCGCATCTATAGGGATCACCTCTCGTATAACTCCCGTCAAGGGATCGCTTCGCTACGATTTCCCTCATTGGGATCGCTTCGTACTATCATCACATCCACATACTACACGAGATCGCTATCTCATTCTCTGCTGGAAGGCTCATGACGCAGCCCCTCGAGGTCGCATGAGTATCAATACACTTGGGTCCGCTTCGCATGACTCAACCCCTCGAGGTTGCATGCTACACCCTTGTTACTTCTCTATTAGCCTCGCCCAAGAGGTCCCAACTCTAGTCATGCGAGACCATTTGCTTCCTTCTTTGGACCATGAATCATGGATAGAATAAATTAGTAAAATATATCAACCCAAGAAGACGTCTAGTGGATTTGGGCCAAGTCGAGCCCTTAAGAACCCTAGCCCGTCTTAGTAACTTCTTCTCCAAGAGAACTACGTATGGCTTGATCCCTATAAATAGGGTACGTAGGCATCTTGTTATGGATGATTGACAGTTCACCCCTAAAAACACCATAAAAGATCAGCCACAAACGATCTCCAATCTCCTTCCGTGTTCTTCGTGTTCTTAGCGAAATATCTGTATTTTGCTCCATGATTCCAGCAAACCTCCAAAATATTGTTATACAATATTCTCCCAGTAACATTTGGCGCTAGAAGGAGGGCAAGTCATCATATTGGGAGAAAGATGACTGACTCGAACAAGAAGATGAACGGAGGGTACAATAACGGGGAGACCCCGGGGTCATACAAGACACCCAAAGTCGATCCCCCCAGGAGCGAGAAGGAGGACGGGCCTGGGAAGGTTGACAGCAGTACAAGAAAGGATAACTAGAGTGAAGAAGCGGTATAGCTCGAGGGGCGCGAAGAGGAATGCCAAGAAGAGGCCCAAGTCCTATCAGGAGGAGAGCAGTAAAGGTCCCACCAAGAAATTCTTGGATGAAGCTGATGATGTTGTTACGGATCAAGCAAACCCTTACTCCTATGAAAACCTCGAGCGGGAGGAGGATGTAGATCCTACTAAGACAAACGAATGGTTGCAGAATGAGGCCGCCTCATCCAAGGGGAGGTCAGTTAGTGTCTTTGATCGTCTTGGAAAGAGGTTAGCAGAGCATGATCTCCACCTCAAGCTCGTAAAACTTACAGCTGACAAGAAGTATAAGCGATCCCAAGCTTGGAGCCAAGGTTTGGAACGAGCCCCCTCTCCTCATCGAGAGCGTGAGCGGTCCGAGGAGTACAAACCTGACCCCCTGAATCGCAAGGAGGATCAAGAGAAATCTAGAACTCCCAAGAAGACCCAATCCCACCATGACAACACGGGAAAAGGAAAGAAAAAAGTTGAAGATAAGAAGACCAAGGTTGGAGACTACAAGCTAGAGGAGCTAAAGAAGGCCTTGGATAAGAGGAATGCAGATAAGGGGATCCTTAATCCCATGGGTCCGACCTCGCCTTTCACTCAAGAGATCAGGACGACTCCGCTTTCCACTATATTCCGGAGTATTAACCCAGACATGACTTATAATGAGGATTGATCCTGCAGAGTTTGTTATTCGATTCAACAATGATATGGATGTGTACCGGGTCTCGCTATTGGCTAGGTGCAGGTTATTTGCGACCTCGTTGAGGGGTAGTGCCCAACAGTGGTTCTCTAAGTTAGGGGCTCACATCACTATAGACTACTGGGAGCAGTTCATGGACATTTTCAGTCCTCCAAGCTCTATGCACCTCTTGTATCCACCATGATGAACATAAAGCAGAAGGAGGGTGAGACCCTACAAGACCACTTCAAGAGGTTTAACGCCGAAGACCCTAGGGTGCGATGAGCAAATGACGAGGCCATTAAAAATTTTCTTATTGTTGGGCTGTGAGAAGGCACCAAGTTCTGGAAGAAGTTGCAGGCATAGACACCTAGTACTCTCTTTGAGTTCTACAAGGAGGCCGAGCCTTACAAAAGGATTGAAAAGTCGATGGAGGACCTGAAGAAGAATAATGAGGCTAGCAACGGTGGAAGTAAGAGCAAGGGAGTGAAGAGGAAGGACTCTTGGAGCCCTAGGCGTAGACGGGATCGCAGTGAGAGCCCAAAGAGGAAGAGTTGCGGTCTACTAAAGAGGTTACCACCGCGAGCTCAAAGTGGATGGAATGACGGTCAGTCCACACATTTAGTGGCCCCCATTGATCACATCTATGCAATTAATGCTGACTAGGGGATGTTTAAGAAGCCCTCACCTAAGAATAGTCGGGCAATCAGGGATACTCGTAAATATTGTGTCTTTAACAAACAGACAGGGCATGATACTACAAATTGTAGGCAGCTCAAGGAGCAAATTGAAGAGTTAATTCGTAATGGCCCAGCTAACTGAATGGGTAGTTCGTGAGGTGAAGAAGCATGACACTAAGCTAGGTCTTGGTTTCAATAATGTCCCACCGCTTGGGCAAAAAGAGAAGTCCCACAAAGAAAGAGAGGAGCGAGCTGGGAGTATTAATGTCATTATGGAGGGCCCCATATTGGAGGAGATAGCAACAAGGCCAAAGAGAGGTATGCTCGTGAGGCCAAGAAGCGGCCCCTCACCAATGTACATCACCTTCAGGAGAGACCCCAAAGCTCTTCAAAGGGGAGGGTACAAATATCATGTTCACCGAGGAGGATGCGAAGTGGGTTCATTATCCCTACTCTGAATCTCTGGTTGTTCGGATTCACATAGGATCTCAAAATATCTACAGGCTCCTCGTGGATAATGGGAGCGTAGTCAATGTCCTTACATGTGAAGTCTATAGGAAGATGGGATTTATGGACAAGGTGACACCTAGCTTTGCGATGTCGCAAACTCGTTATCTTGCAATGTGAGGCTTCTTGGCCCCATTGGCGATAATGGATCAGTTCGTAAATCTACACAACGTGGATCTATCTCTATGCATGCATTAAAGTCAGTCTATAAGCAAAGGAGAGCATGTGAAGACTCAACGAGACCCCTATATGATGTGGCTATCGAGATCAATGAAACGCCTTTACATGAGATGCTTCTTGGTGAAATACATCTACGTCGAGGAGAGGGGGGACGCCCCCGATCCTTGGGGAGAGGGGGGACGCCCCCGATCCTTGGGGAGAGGGGGGACACCCCCGATCCTTGGCGGCAATGAGGAGGTCCTCAACTACCTCAATACACCAGGAAGAGCATCTATCAAACAAGCCCCCTTCTTGGTATGAACTTCACTAATATCAGCATACATTGCCCCAATCTGAAGGAGAACTCATAGCGGGGTCACATCAAAATTCTATTCATTACAAATGGTATCAACTCCAAATAATACAAGAAGTTTGCTGAAACATGTTGATTCCTCATCACATCTATAATTATAATGAGGACTCGGGGGGTAGTGGCATTACATAAACACCACTTCTAGCAGGACATTTGAAAAATTGCAAGACAAGGCCAGCACCTAGCGTTGTGAGGCCGTACCTAGCGATGCGAGGCCGCAAACTTGACACCTTGCAATGCGAGGCCTCTCGGCCCCATAGGCGCAATCAGGATCATTTGAAGACCCCATCAGCTATTCTAAAACACTTGGGAAAAATTTAACATATATGAAGAGGCGTTATGGAGGAATCTATATATGCTAAAATCATTGCAACATGAGCCCTTTGTGCAAGTAGATGTGAGGCCTATGGTACTTGGCAATATTATAAACATCAAATGTAAAGGAGCATCAATAAAGCAAGCCAATCCAGGTTCAAGGAGTATCCAAATAAGCAAAAGAAATTAAGTCTACAAACGCGAGGCAAATAAAGGGAGTGCCCGCATCTCCACTGAGTCTAGCAGATAAAGTTTAAAAGAAATAAAAAGGAAGTCATGGGGATCCATTTGCCGCTTCCTCATTCATCTCCATCTTGAGGTTATCAGCAAACTTCCTAGTCTCTTCGCCCAACCGGTACCAATCAAAGTCGTCAACCTTTTCAAGGAATTTTTTCATGAAGTCAACAGATCCTTGGGTATCGGCCTCCTCAATGATAGTGGGAAGAGCATTAACAACATCTTTATCTTCCTTCTCTAACTCAGCGACGCGGTCTCTAAGCTCCTTGATCTGGGAGCCTGACTGCTCCCTCTCAACAGCATGATCCAGCTTAAGCTTCTTTCTAGCTGACTGCTCCTCGTGAAGCTCTCTCTTAAGCTTCTTAGTCGTGCCTTCAAATTCTTTACTCCAACTATTTTTTGCGTCCTCGGCATCAGCCTGAGCCTGCGCAAGTATGGATTTGAGATTCACAATCTCTTCGCTCATCTTACTATTGGAAGAAGCCAAGGCTCGAACCTCCTTGTGGTGACGCAATTGATGGAACAAAAGCTCAGCTATAGCTTTAGTCTTGGAAGCATTGGACTCCTCCAAAGATTGTAGGGACCAAGAATTCATATCAATCTCAGAAACATGGGCATGTGCCAATTTGCCATATGTCTGGCGGACCAGTCCAGGAGAAGGATGAAGGGGAGAGAGACTCATGTCGTCCTTGTTCTTCTTTAGTGGTGGTTCTTCATGAAGGCTCGTTATCTCAGTTGATTTTTTCCTGCTAGGATGGAGGGAAGAAGATGATTGTCGAAGAGGCATTGTGAGAGTGGTCTGCTTAGGAGGAGGCATGACAACATTAGACTTGGTAGCTGAACCCCCAACAAGGGAGGAATGGTGAGTCAGATCGCCAGAAGGGTTAAGAGAGGTACTCGCAGCTTTGTCCTTCTTCATGAAAGGGATCGCGGAATATTTCTTGGAAGCCATGCCTGTAAGTACACAGAAGAAAATACCTCAATACAAGGCAAAATAGAAACCAAAATATACACACTTAATATTCAAGCTGGTGCAAATTGGTTTGCGAGGAGAATTAAATTTACGAAGCAAGCAGACAGCTTGCATGGCAGAAAAATAAAGCGTAGCGAGGTGGCAAGTACGAGGAGACATGGGCTCGTATTAAATTAAAAATTTGAAAGTTGTCAAGCGAGGAGGCTTCCCAAAAAATCAAATAAATATTTTGATTTTATTTTTGAAGAAATTTTGAAGACCAAAAGAAATAGTTCTCCGCTACAGCTGCCTTCACCGAAGAACTAAGGGGTAATTGCTATGCTCGAAAATTGAGGAGGCCTCGCAAATCGCAATATATGAAGCTGCAAGGAGGCCTCGTAATGTAAGAGGCTGCGAGGAGGCCTCACAACGTATAAGGCTGCAAGGAGGCCTCGCAACATATGAAGCTATAAGGAGTCCTCTCAATTTACGAGGAGGCCTCTCATCATAATAACAAGGAGCAGAGGAGAACACTTTCATCATACTTTAAGAAGACCTGAATATATAGGTGAAAGTCCAAGCTCACATATCAGCATGATAGAAGATATAATTATAACAACTTATGACTGCAAGGCCCTATGGGGTCGCCTCTCAAGGTCCCTGCAGGACCACATTACGCTTGGAAGAACCCTTTGAGGTCGCCATTACTCACTTATACATGGCTTTGCATTAATTGAAATACATACAACACATGTCATCATCTTAGCAGCTGGGAGAAGATCTCGAAATATGACAGTTGTCTGCAACCATTAAAATTCATTGGGATCGCGATGCAATTCCAAGGCACTTGAGATAACTATGCTTTCATCTACAGCAATCTATAGCAAGCACAGGCCTCGCATCGAAGTTTTGACAAAGCAGTTTTTGAGTCCACATCGCATCTTCAATGACAATATGGACTCGGGGGTAGTTGTTATGCCCAAATCTTGGCATAAGCCCTAAGCAGGCCTAATGGGCTAGAATAGAGGTCCATAACTCATAACGGGCCTAGAGATGAAGATTGGGTCACTAAAACCCACCACCAGGAGTCAGTCCAATATACTATCAAGCACAATGTGGAAGTTTGCGACCCCAAGCTGCGGGTCGAGTTCGCCAGCAAAGTCCCTAGTATGGGATAGCATCTATCATGCATGTCTCTCTACAAGGTCCAGCGTGGCCTAGAGGTCCAACGTGGCCTAGAATACTCTCTCTGCAAGGTCTAGCGAGGCCTAGAGGTCCAACGAGGCCTGGAGCATATTTATTATGAAGGCTTATGGTCAGGCCCAGCAAGGTCGCGTGAGTATAATTATCTCCGTACAGCGTGGACCACCTCGCATGACTAGCCCAGCGAGGCCGCATGCGAGGCCATGCAGCTTCTCCATTCGCCTCGTCAGCGAGGCCAGTTGATTTAAGCATCATGCTAGCCCGGCCTCAAGGTCGCATCTATAGGGATCACCTCTCGTATAACTCCCGTCAAGGGATCGCTTCGCTACGACTTCCTTCATTGGGATCGCTTCGTACTATCATCACATCCACATACTACACGAGATCGCTATCTCATTCTCTGCTGGAAGGCTCATGACGCAGCCCCTCGAGGTCGCATGAGTATCAATACACTTGGGTCCGCTTCGCATGACTCAACCCCTCGAGGTTGCATGCTACACCCTTGTTACTTCTCTATTAGCCTCGCCCAAGAGGTCCCAACTCTAGCCATGCGAGACCATTTGCTTCCTTCTTTGGACCATGGATCATGGATAGAATAAATGGGTAAAATATATCAACCCAAGAAGACGTCTAGTGGATTTGGGCCAAGTCGAGCCCATAAGAACCCTAGCCCGTCTTAGTAACTTCTTCTCCAAGAGAACTACGTATGGCTTGATCCCTATAAATAGGGTACGTAGGCATCTTGTTATGGATGATTGACAGTTCACCCCTAAAAACACCATACAAGATCAGCCACAAACGATCTCCAATCTCCTTCCGTGTTCTTCGTGTTCTTAGCGAAATATCCGTATTTGCTCCATGATTCCAGCAAACCTCCAAAATATTGTTATACAATATTCTCCCTATAACACATACCATATGTAATGTAGTTATTGTTTTCTTAAATATCTCCTAAAAGTTTTATCTAAAATGCAAGGACGAATCTAAATAAAAGTTTACCGAAACACGTATTTTTTTAAAAAAATGTCAAAAAAATTTCATTAATAATTTATCACATAAATATATACATTTTATTAAATGTTCCCACAAAAAAAATTAAATGTCTCTTTTTTGTACGTAAAGGAGATCAAATGATTGAAAAACAACATGTTTCATGGGGATTTTTTTGATCCTCTTGAAGTGTATGCTAAATTAAAATTTCAATTCTTTTCATTCTACTCCAAATTTATTGTATTTAATTTTAGAATATTTTCTCTATTTCCTTTCTCTTCATTTTACTACTAGTACTACCGAAAAAATGAAAGGATGGAGAAATAATAAAAAAAGTAAAAGGTCCGAATTTCGGTTTACTGAAAAAGCCGATAATACCCTCCGGCCCTTGACCAAACACAAGGACAATTTAGTAATCGCATACACCAATAAAATTAGGGTTCCAAATCTTCCCCTATTTATAAATTCAGCTTCGTCTCCACTCTAACATAGCCACAAGGCCCTCTCTCTCCCTCTCCCTTTTCCTCTCTGTCTCTCTCCCTCTTTCTTTATCTCTGTCACTCTCTCTCTCTCATTGTTTATCTGTTTAATTTGATTGATTGTTGAAAAGAAGTCTATGATGTATGATGATTGTCCGTACCATCTGAAGATTTATTTCTGTTGATGAGTAATCGCATCCTTTTAATCTGAGGCTTCTCCTATCTCTCTTTTATTTTAATTTACAAAAATCAATTTCATCTTTCAAAACTATTCTCATATTAATTTGTGGCAGTGATGATGAAAATTATACCATCAAACTTTGAAGGCCTTAACTAAGCCTGTTGATGCAACAATAATTATTTTACCTGAGCCCGTGAATACAATTATTAGTTGCACTTAAATCTCGATAAATGAATAATCTCGAGAACCGAAGTTTTAAATTTATCGGGTATTAATTTATCGAGGTTGTTATTTCTGTGTTTTTGAATTGAGCAATGATGTAAATAATAAAGGCAACAATTTAGAGTCGCTGAAGTGCTTAAATTAATAGTGCTTACAGTGCTGTACGTTGCCAATAGTGTAATTGGGGACTGAGATTCTGGCGCTGCCCTGTTATTTTATTTGGGTTTGAGCATTCAGATGTTCCTACATTTTAGTTATTGATCTCAAATTAAAGTGTATTTACAGCGAGAAATTTGATTTCTCTGAATGGATTAAATTTTGTAGTGCTTTAATTAAATTTATTGGGTTTTAACGATTAATTTAGTACTCGTGGGATTAAACAGTTTCAGAGGTACAATATTTTTTTGGTGATTACAAGTGTTCTAATCTTGGATTAAATTTATCAAGTTGAATCGATTTTCGATTTTTACGATCTTGGTAATAACATGTCGGGTCACTGTTTGTGTTTGGTATAGTTGGTACAAATACGAAAAGAGGAAATGTAAGTTATACTACGATTATTAATAATTGATCATGTGATCATGTCTATGACTACGCCAGAGAAATTAACTCTGAATGTAGCTTGGGGAATGAAAATGATAAGATTTGAAACTGAAAATAATATTCAAGTAAAATTGATTATATATTATTAAATGTTTATTTAAACTGATACAGAAAAATAATTCTATTTAAATAAAGAGTAAATCTTGGCATACATACTAATTCACTAAACAAACTCACTACCACTAATTTAGGGATTAATTGTTGATTCAATCCCTTAATATTATTCATACTTCAATATTTTAATTATTTTTATAAAAAATAAATAAGGAATTGTAGTGATAAATCATCCCTAAATTAATGGTAGTGAGTTTGTGTAGTGAATTAGTATGTATGCCAAGATTTATTCTTAAATAAATCAAAAGTCAAATGAATATTTAATCAAATTGAAATAATATTCGAGTAAAATTGATTCTAAATTATTAAATATTTATTCAAACTGATACAGACGGATTATTTTATTTTAATAAATCAAAAGTTACATGAATATTTTATCAAATGAATGATATATTCAACTCAAATGCAAAAATTTAAGTGTTTTATCTATATAAAATGACTATAAGTCTTTGTAATTTTGTAACATACAACCTCTATTTTAAAAAATCGATCATTAACCTAAGCATTTGGTTAAGCAAAAATCGGGTTAAAGAATTTTTTTTAAAAACATCGATGAGAAATGGGATTAGATTGAGATTAATGATTTAAAATGGCCAAAAGTCGAGAAAAATCATTAGGCAAAAGTGAAAAAGCACTCAAGAAAATTTGGTCAAAACTAAATATAAAAAAATTAGAGTATTTAAGGATGCCCTCACCTAACACCCGTGAGGGTTAAAAGAAGTATAGTAGTAAATTAGAAACATTTTTGTAAATGTAAATAATTGATTTTATATTTATAAAAATGTCTCTGGATCACTTAATTTATAAGTACAAATTTGTTTTAACCTCTGGGATCTGGGCTGTCCCTGAGGACATCCCCAGGCTCATTATTCTCAAAAAATTATTAAAGTAAAGTTTATGACCCTATCCATAATACTAAATACTTTTTCAATTTTAATTTTCAACTTATCGGAAGTCAATTAATTTACAGAACGTTTGGTTCATATTGGAAAAATGGAATGAAATTTTGAAAGGGAACGTTCGGTTCGTATTGGAAAAACGGAATGGAATTTTGAAAGGATAATAAGGAGAAAGAAAAGAAATGATCCTGATTTGCTTTACGTGTTTGGTTCTGATCCAAAAAACAAAATCAAAATTTATATTAAAATTATTTTTAATTTTATAAATTTAAAATAATTAATATGTAAATTTGTGTTTTAATGGTTTAAGATACAAATTATAATTGAAAATGAAAAAAAAATAAAGATAGGGAAGCAAAAAATTAGGGGTGATCGCGGTCCGGACGGTACGATTTTTCCCCAAAATCGCGGACCAACCTGCATATGCGGTTTGGTCCAATTTCCAAACCGTAACCACATCTTGAAATTTTAAAATCGCATAAACCACACCGTGAAAATGTGGAGCGGTGTGGTTCATTACGATTTAAGCTTTTGATAAAAATAATTATAAATTTGAAATATTAATTTTCGTACATGTGGAATTAATTTTTAAATTTTTTACTCAATCACATTTTTTAATTCTTATGCGAACCGTTACCTTTATAGACTTAACAAAGTACAAATAGTATGAAATACTGTGATACTAAAATAAAGAAAGATGGGCGCCCATTACAATTGATCAATACAAATATATCATAAGTCTCTAACATAAACTATTAGGCATTAACAAAGCAAATAGCTTGCAAACTATTTCTTAAATTCTTACCATAATACTAACATAATTTTATTTTGTTTTAATAAAAAAATCTATACTATTATATTAAAGCCGAAACATTGAAAGTTTTAAAACTTGGTTTTCGGTTTGGTTATCCTACATATTAAAATAAATAATAATATAATATAATTAATGGTAATCAGCTAATTGTCTTTTTAACATTTACTTTTACTTTCAAATATTACCCTTTATAAACAACTAAAAACATGAATCATACCAGATATTTCAATCATTAATATTTCTTTTCTAATTAAAACACGATATCATTTAATTTAAAACTAATCTTGCAATCATTAATATATATATATATCACACAATATCTTTCAATTATTAATAAAATATATTAAAAATTAGTATACATCTATATACTATACTATATTATAATAGACAGAACATTAAAAGTTTGGTTGGTCGGTCGGTATACAATATTATAATAGCCGGAACATTAAAAATTTGACTGGTCGATCGGTACGGTATATCGTGTATTTACTTAATTACCCTCATTTATTTATTCATTACTTAATTTATTTTATTCTGGTACATATTTATTTTGTAGTTACAGACAATTTTATTTTATAAAACAAAATAACGATATTATAGTTTTTTTTTTTTTTTTGAAACCAATTATCTTTTTCAGCGACTACCTTTTCTAACTTTTCCAACTAAAATATATTGTTTCCAAAAATATCACGGATCGTTCTATTTAATGAAATAAAATAATAATATTATGAGTCTCGCTCCAATGAGAACCCTTTTATTATGAGAACTATGAGAACCCATGACAAGGCTGTCGCGTGCCTATCAAATAATAATATCTAACAAATCCTTCTAACTATGTAGTAGGGTAAGTCAGAGTCGATCCCACAGAGACAAACGTGTCAATCACCAGTTGTTCTCGATTCAATTCAGCCAAGCAAGTAACACAATAAAATATCAAAGATTATTATACTAATTTTATACTAATGCAATTAATCAATTAACTAAAACATCCAGAATTAAGTGTCCCCACTAGCATGAATTAATGCAATCGTGAATTCCCTCCCCAATCAATCATATAATACTCAACAGGAAAGGTGCGCCCTATAAATTACCAATAACCTCTCTCGAGTATTAATGGCTTCTCTAAAATACAATCAAGCCTATTCTCATGGTATCATGCAATTCAGAGACATTAATCACAGCACCCTAACTTCCTAACAATCCGTTCTACCTATTCTCATGGAGAAGTTCATGTCCTCATTGGATAAATCACAACCGTCTAAATCCAACTCTCGCTGATAAATAGACAATGGTTCAAACAATAAACATAATCACGTCTGATTTGTAATTGCTAATTAAAACAACTCAATAAGCAAGCGCAATTAAACAATCAAATTGGGGGAATTGGGAAATTCACACATCAATCATAACTAGGGTTCTACTTAACCCTAGATTAATTATCTACTCATACATAATTAAACTAATAAAACAAGAGATATAATATGAACGCATATTATTATAAAGAATAGAGAAAAACCTTCAATCTCCAAAGAAAAGTGAATAGCTATCTCCAATCTCTCTATACTAGAATATACAAGTTATGTACAATAATTTTTCCATCCTTCAAAATAATATCCTAGATGTGTTTATATAGGCTCTAAAAGTCTTGCCCAATAAAAGTATTTTAATACTCTAAATCAATTACAAGTAGGATTCCATAACTGAATAGGATTCCTTAATTAAAATTCGTCACTTTATTTACTCCTCTGTTTCTGGGCTCTTCCAGTTGGATTTTGCTTATTGGACCACCTTTAAATTAAAGATAATTCCACAAGCTTCGCGTGGACAGTAAGATCGTCAAATTCTGACTTCTGGAACTCAAGATATGGCCAAAACAGTGCAGGCAGCCCGTGTAGCCCAATATTACGAATTTTCTCCTATTTTATCTCCAAAATAGCTCTTTTTGCTCCAAATCCTTCCAAGTTATGAATTCTTTATTTCCTACAATAAAACAATAAAATCTATTAAATAAAAATCCAAATCAGTGCAAAACACAATAAATATGAGAATAAAATCATCTAAAATATATATAAAAATATACTCTATCAAACATCCCCACACTTAGCATTTGCACGTCCTCGGGCAAATAAGTGAAATAAAAACTAAGTCCTAATAAACATCACTTTCGTAGATGACACGATTGCATTGAGCGTATGCAACAAGCCGTTAAACCCCTAGGCAGCCCTAGTAGGACGAGTTTTGTCTCGTGAGGGTTTATAGTGAATGTACCCACAAAATTCATCTAACCATGCAAAAGATCAATGCTAACACAACACCACACACACAAATCCTCTCATGCCACATCAACTTAAGAATCAAAGCAAACATACGATGTCTTGGTGTCGAAAGTGCAAGTATTCACGTAGTCTACTCAACCATCATGCAGAAGGTCATAAAAATTCATGTCAAGTGTAAAAATCGTTGGTAATCATGCTAAGCCCACAAGAAACACATCTTTAAGTCTAAACCTGGGATCTCCTATGCCAAAACAAGTAATAACTCACCTTTCACTCAAAAACGAATATTCACTCAAGAACAAGGTTAAGTGTATCACTCAATTCCAACAAAATCATAAACACAACTTGACACTCGCAATCAATCTCACTCTCAACACAACATACATCACTGATGACAATCAAAAGGTCTTTATTCGGGTTGTAGCGTGGGCTAGGGACAAGGTATGTCAAGTAAAGCTAAAACAGGTTAATGTCAAAAGCTAGTACCCAACAATAATCATTATTCAATTCCCTTTCTATTAAAACAAATACTTCCCCACACTTGGATTTTTCAATATCCCTTATATAACAACTTGACTAGTCGAATGAAGAAGGATCATAAAAGATAAGTATGCTCTCATATTTATTTTTTTTTCTTCTTTTTTTTTTTCTGTTTTTTTTTTCTTTTTTTTTTCTTTTTTTTTTCTTTTTTCTTGAGAGCTAAAGAATAAACACAATGATCCATAGATATTTTATGAATTTCGACTAGCAAGCATCAACCCAAAATTAATATTCCCCAAAAGTATGATCATCAATAACCCCCCCTTTTTATGAACACCTTATTACTCCCTTAAGCACGATACTAGCCTTTGACAATTTAGGTTCAAATTCAATGTAAGGCCAATAGAATAAAAAGGATAATGGCAAGTAATGTAGTGTGTCACCGAAAGAATAGGATTAAGCTCAAAGGGTTAACTAATTGATCATGTATAAAAGGTGTGGAAATATGGGAAATACGAGGTTATACCTAAGTGCCTTTATCATCTCATCATCAAGTAATGTCATGCATTTCAAGAAAGATCTCAAGTAAGTGCTAGCAATGTAAACAACATGTGGACACTCAAGCAAACGAAAAATCATGCAAAAGATATGCATATAGGCTCAAAACTCACTTGGTGTGACAAAACATAATCAATCCCAGGTAACAAGACTCTCTAACGCACCTACTTGTACTCAAAGCATGGAAACCAAGTCATCTTGCACATATTCATGTCATTCTAATCACTTACCACATTCAATTAAGTCTACCAGTTTCAACTTGCTAGTGTAAGTGTGTGCACAAGAACAAAGCACGTCACTTCTCATACAAAAGCGTCCATAAACACAAGAATTCTACGCATGCTTGGGTGTATCAAGCAAAATACAACAACTAATCAAATTGCATGGCTAGAATTATTTTTGGTATTTTTAATTTTTTTAATTTTTTTAATTTTTTTTTTAAAACAAGTAATACACTACGTTGAGAACACCTCCCCACACTTAAGTGCTTCATTGTCCTCAATGAACTAATGAACAAGATACAAAACTACAACTAAAAACAAAATAAAACTACTCTAAAAAGAAAAGAAAGAAAACTCCCCTGGAATCAAGGTGTCGGGTGTAAAAACCATCCCTCCTTTGCTTAGGAGCCATAATAACCACCAACAACAATAGCTTCACCAACAACCACCAAGAAATATCCTACCAAAAACCACCAAGCAATATCACACCAAAAATACCCAATTAACAAGAAATTTACAAAACCCCCAATTTACAAGAACACAAATTCGTAATAAAAAATTATAGAAGAAAAATCCCAACTACGAATCAAAGAGGTGAACTTGTACTAATTTTCCCCCAAACTTGAATTTTTTAGAGATGTAGAGGAGGAAGATAATAAATTGGGTGTGTATGTATGGGTATAAATAGATAATGGAATGATAGGATGGATTTAAGAATTTTAAGGTGAAAAGGAAAAAATTTGGGTGGAATTTGAAATTTGATGTAGGATAGAAATAGGATTTAGGGATTAAAAATAAAAATAAAAATAAAAATAATAATAATAATAATAATAATAATAATAATAATAATAATAAATAAAAATAAATAAGAATAAAAATAAAAATAATAATAATAAGTAAGAATTAGAATAGAAATAGGTTTAGAATTTTTGGAGAAAAAGATGGGGGGTTTTGGAATTGAAATAGGATTAGAAAAAGGTTTAGAATGGGGGTATAAAAAGAAATTTGGGGGAGAAAAGAACTTATTTTTTTATACATAAACACACACTCACGTACAGAAGCAGTGAACAAAGCTGAGAGAAATTTTTTTCAAACCATCTGATTCAAGCGCAAGTTGCCCGCGTGTGGGGCAACCTGCCTCACTTCCAGACGCGCCACTGCAAGCTGCGGCTCAGGGGGGCAGCCTGCCTCTAATCCAGTTGCGCAGGCGCAACTTGCGCAACAGGCGCGCAAATTGCCCTGTAACGCAGGTTGCTCCTGCGTGACACACCAAAAATTCGATTTTTTTGATTTTTTTGATTTTTTTTTTTTTTTTTTTCACAACACTCAAAATTTTTTTTTTTTTTTTTTTTACACTAATGCATGGGTTGCCTCCCACGAAGCGCATTTGTTTAATGTCGTTAGCCCGACACCTGCAGACAATTATCCTGGCGAAAAAGCATATAGATGTACATATCTCATAATTTGAATTAATCTAATGTTGTGAGCACCAATTAGATAACCAAGAAGATACATAAATTGGCATGTGAGACTCAAGTGATGTTCACAAAATTTCGGGATGTGAAAATATTTAGCAAAATCCGCATCAAAACATTTATGACTACTTTTCACAAATCCCTCCCAAATCGGGTCTACAACAGGCATATACACATTCTCAATCTTAGCATTCTTCAAGTCAAGCGTATCCAAATTCGGTTCTATCTCATCTACCACAGTGGGAATCACAATATCCTTATTCAAATTTATATCTACCACAACCATACTATCATCCTCATCAAATAGCATGCAAATAGAGTCATCTAAGAAATCAACATCATTATTATCAAAAGAGTTTTCACACGAGTTAATTTCTTGAGAAGCATATGGGTCAATAAGAGTGAGACTTTCAAAATCATCATCAAAATCATCATAATCATCAAAAATTAGCTTACTATTACTAACCTCGTTTGGTGACTCTTTGAACTCCTTACCACTCCACAAAGTTGCATCATCAAATTGACTCATTGGTATTTTCTCCGTTTGAGTGCGCCTCTCAACGAATTCAGTTACCTCTTGAGCTAGTTGAGCAATTGAGTTTTCAATCAACTTACCTTGAACTTTCAACTCATTAAGACTTGTCTCAAGCTCTTCATTCTTGTTCAGCTGTGCAACAACAACTCCTTCTAACAGACTTTCCAAGTTGGATTTTTGTGGTGGCTGAGAGTAGTTGATTTGAGGTGGTTGAGCTTGGCATGGACTAACTTGCATCTCTTCAAATTGAGCATTAAACTGTTGATGTTGAGCATCACAAGTGGCTAAAGACTCATTCATCTTGGCATATGGAGAGAAATAAGTTTCCAAGGCAGTTTCCAAGCTAGATTTTTCTGGTTGAGGTAGATTGTTTTGGTAGGAAAAATCAGAATAATTTTCCCAACTAGAATTGTAAGTTTCGGAATAAGGATTATATTGTGGTGGCTGGTGAGGGTTGTAATGGGCATTGTAATGAAAATTATTATCCCAATATTGTGCTTGGCTTGGGTAGTAAGGGATATTAAATTGGCAATTATTTTGAGTATGTCCCTGTATACCGCAAACATCACAAGTGGCAAACAAAGAAGAATTTCTTGACTCAATATCATCGATCTTTTGAGAAAATGCCCGCATAGTCTCAACCAATGCCTCCATGCTTTCTTCTTGCTCCTCTCTTTACTCGCTTAATTTCTTGTTATAGGAATCTGAAAATCAATTTTACAAGAAACAAGAAAAACCACAAGCAAAGATCAAACAGAACAAGAATAATAGCCGAAGCAACACAACTAAACAACTTGGCCAAACTAACTCAAAAATTAACTAATCTAACACTGCTTTGTCCCCGGCAGCGGCGCCAAAAATTTGACAAGGCTGTCGCGTGCCTATCAAATAATAATATCTAACAAATCCTTCTAACTATGTAGTAGGGTAAGTCAGAGTCGATCCCACAGAGACAAACGTGTCAATCACCAGTTGTTCTCGATTCAATTCAGCCAAGCAAGTAACACAATAAAATATCAAAGATTATTATACTAATTTTATACTAATGCAATTAATCAATTAACTAAAACATCCAGAATTAAGTGTCCCCACTAGCATGAATTAATGCAATCGTGAATTCCCTCCCCAATCAATCATATAATACTCAACAGGAAAGGTGCGCCCTATAAATTACCAATAACCTCTCTCGAGTATTAATGGCTTCTCTAAAATACAATCAAGCCTATTCTCATGGTATCATGCAATTCAGAGACATTAATCACAGCACCCTAACTTCCTAACAATCCGTTCTACCTATTCTCATGGAGAAGTTCATGTCCTCATTGGATAAATCACAACCGTCTAAATCCAACTCTCGCTGATAAATAGACAATGGTTCAAATAATAAACATAATCACGTCTGATTTGTAATTGCTAATTAAAACAACTCAATAAGCAAGCGCAATTAAACAATCAAATTGGGGGAATTGGGAAATTCACACATCAATCATAACTAGGGTTCTACTTAACCCTAGATTAATTATCTACTCATACATAATTAAACTAATAAAACAAGAGATATAATATGAACGCATATTATTATAAAGAATAGAGAAAAACCTTCAATCTCCAAAGAAAAGTGAATAGCTATCTCCAATCTCTCTATACTAGAATATACAAGTTATGTACAATAATTTTTCCATCCTTCAAAATAATATCCTAGATGTGTTTATATAGGCTCTAAAAGTCTTGCCCAATAAAAGTATTTTAATACTCTAAATCAATTACAAGTAGGATTCCATAACTGAATAGGATTCCTTAATTAAAATTCGTCACTTTATTTACTCCTCTGTTTCTGGGCTCTTCCAGTTGGATTTTGCTTATTGGACCACCTTTAAATTAAAGATAATTCCACAAGCTTCGCGTGGACAGTAAGATCGTCAAATTCTGACTTCTGGAACTCAAGATATGGCCAAAACAGTGCAGGCAGCCCGTGTAGCCCAATATTACGAATTTTCTCCTATTTTATCTCCAAAATAGCTCTTTTTGCTCCAAATCCTTCCAAGTTATGAATTCTTTATTTCCTACAATAAAACAATAAAATCTATTAAATAAAAATCCAAATCAGTGCAAAACACAATAAATATGAGAATAAAATCATCTAAAATATATATAAAAATATACTCTATCAACCCACGTCATGATGATGTTATAAATATAAATTTTTAAAAAGAAATTATAATTTTTCTTGAATTTTTTTTTTTGGAAAAAATTATGGGGGAAAAAATTCTGACGTCATGCTCACATCATACTGGTGATTTTTTTACAGAATCTGGTGATTTTTGTTGAATTCTGCTGTTTTTTTATAGCATTTTTTTCTTTTTTCTCCAAAATATATACGGTTTATTCGTCGTTCCGAATATTTCTAAAACTCAAAATGGAAACATTGAACCCCAAAGGTTATCATTGAAATCCCGAGGGAATACATATAAAATTTAAAAATTGTAATTAAAAAATTGAATCTGGCATCCTGATTTTTTTTTAAATGCTAACGCGTTTAAAAATCAAGATAAGTTAGGGTTTAGGGTTGTAAACAACCATAAACCCTAAACTCTAAGTTTGAATACGGTTTATTCGTCGTTCCGAATATTTTTAAACCAAAAATGGAAACGTTGAACCCCAAAGGTTAATCGTTGAAACCACGAGAAAATACAAATTAAAATTTTTAATTAAAATTTAAAAAATTTAAATAAAAATTTTTGAATTGGTTTTCGCGTTTTGTTAGATACAAAAAAATACCAGATTTCATAAAAAAAACACTAGAATTCAACAAAAATCACTAGATTTCGTAAAAAAAAATCACCATAATTCAACAAAAATCATCAGATTTTATAAAAAAATCACCAGTATGACGTCAGCATGACGTCAGATTTTTTTCCCATATTCTTTTTGGGAATTTTATTTATATATATATATATATATATATATATATATATATATATATATATATATATGATATCATGATGTGTGAGGGTGTAGGTTATTAGTGTGGGTGTCCCTAACGGGACCATTAAATTAGATTAAAATGAATGAATGAAATTAGATCTCATATCTCACCAAAATAAGAGGTTCTCACTTGAGCAAAAACCATAATTTTATATTTACTATTACCTAACTGATTACCTTTTTCAACTAAAATGTAATATCTTTTCTTTATTTTCTAACTAAAATATCTCTTTTTCAAACTTGTATTTTTTAATTATCCTTATTTAAAAATTTATTATTGGCAAAAACATGTAATTCTATTTTATAAAATAAAAAAATGTTGTAGTTTCTAATAACTAACCAATCACCTTTTCCGGCTAAAACACATTATATTTTCTAAGTTTTCTAATTAGAACCTCTCCTTTCTAAATATATCAAGGGTCGTTTTATTTAATGAAATGAACTAATGTATACAAAACTGTAATAACCAACACATGATATATTTTGTAGTGTGGTTAACCCCTATTTTTGGTTATACCTTTTATTCACAACCGTTAGATATTCAACTCAAATAGATGATGATCGTTAGATAGAGTAATGCTCTAAGTTTCGATTCCCGTGAACAACATATTAATATATATTTAATACTAAATGTTTTTATATACAATCCTCTCAATAACAAATTAAAATTAATATTTATAATATTATATTACACTATAAGCAAATTATAAAAAAAATTAAAGTAATCCGTAATTTGCACGAGCTATAAGCTAGTATATACTTAAAATTTACTAATAAAACAGACGACGACATAGTATGTAATTATTTTATTTAAATATAACACGCCTTGCATTTTTGGATGTAAACGTATCAATCACATTCACATAGTCAAGTTTCTGAACCATATATTTTTTATGGAGAACATAACTAAACCACTCAACCTTTCTTGAGACACGGTTGAACGAAGATAGGATTTAATCAGCTTTAATTTTGAAAATCTCTGTTCCGCATATGCAACTATAACGAATATCGTTAGAGAAATTCCATAAACAATCCAAGCATTTAGATAGCATTAACCCAAACATGATCTGGGCGTGGAGACGAATAAGATAATTCAACTTGGACATTTGCATATTTCATAGGTTCAAACCTAGCCGTAGCTTCATCAAATTTGAGTGGCCTACCCACAGCACGAGCTATAGAAGTCAGACTATTCTTAAACCAATGGGAATATGGGACATCCACCAGACGTATCCAACAGGGGACCTTATCCACCACGTTTCGCTTGAATTTTGAACCTTCCATCCAAGGTCTCAAGTATAGAGTTTTACCACCCATTTGAACAGAATTTTGATTTAATGCCATGTTTCTTTCTTTCATTGTGTCAAAGCGAAAGGTATAATATCCTTTAGAACTATAGTAAACACCATTTAGACCTTTGTTCTGCCAAATTCTTTGGGCCTGTTCTCGAACGAACTTGAAGGCAAAATTCCCCCCAATGAAATGACCAATAATACTTGTTTCCCATTTCTTTTGAGCTTGGACCATAAATTCACGAGAGAATTTAACCGATGCCGAACCATCTTCATTATAATTAATAACAGGCTCATCCTCCGATTCAGGGCAAGGAGTGGGATTTACATCATTATTCGCAACAATAGAGCTCCAGGTGACATTTTTATTAGCTGGGTTCAAAGTTTCCACATGAACATTCTTTGGTAGATGCAAATGCTCTAAGGATACAAGGGGAGTAGTGTTTATACCAGGGTTAGCGGAGGCCGGAATGCCCTGACCAGTTGGCTGAGTCGACTGAGGCAAAATCACACGAGTCTGAGCTGGAACCGAGTTTACTTCCAAGGGAGAGGTAACTCTCTCATTTGAGCCTCCATGTGAGGCATCCGAAGACCCTGCCGCTATGGGGCCAGTAGCAATTTGTTCAGTTCCATCATTCAAGATAAGTTGAATTCTTTCTTGAATTCTCTGTTGAGTTCGTGGGGAGAGTGGTTGACCCATGGCCTCGGAAGAGTTAAAAGAACCATTAACCTCTTGAAATTGGAACTGAGGCTGAGGATTAGCATGAATCAAAGCTGGAGCCGCATAGTTATGACCTATAAAATTGGAAAACTCCTCAGAATTCATGGAACCAGAATTTTCCGAGTTACGCGATCCCATCTGAGAGCAACAGATCGGGACTGAAAGGGGGACGAGAAGACAAAGGAGAGCAAGCAAAAGAAGAAAATATGGAGCGTGAGAAACGTAAGCTGAAATGAAATGAAAGGAAAGAGGTCAACGGTTTAAGTTGTGGTGGTTTCCGGTGGATAGAAGGGGAGAGAGCATTTTTCTCGGGTTAGAGTTCAATTCCGGTGGTGGTTGTGTTGATTGATCTAAATTAATTTCCTGCTTTATGTTCTCTCTCTCCACTTGTTGTATATCATCTGTGGTGTGGTGGACTTTTCTTTTTTCCATCTCTTTTATATAGCTCTACACATCTATTGTCTTTATTCTGGTATCTTTTGGTAAATTTGGACTCAATATATACAAATCTTCATATAAATATATATACAATCTAGACTATTATATAAGGGTTTTGCTCCCTGACAATCGTTTGTCAGGGACCGGTTATATAACAATCTGTTTCTAAACCGTTGGATCGTTGATCCAACGGCCCCCCTGGATTACAAAAAAAATTTACTGTCCGCTATAATTTTCCGCGGATAGCCAGATTGCCTGTCCGCGGAAAATTTCCGTTGACAGGCAATCTGCCTATCCGCGGAAAATTATAGCGGACAATAATTTTTTTTTTTAATCTTAGCCGTTGGATCAACCATCCAACGGCTGTGGAACCGATTGTTAAATAACCGGTCCCTGACAAACGATTGTCAGGGACCAGGACCCATTATATAAAAGCCGAACATTAAAAGTTTTGGTACTTGTTTTTTGGTACCTATTTTTTGGTACATGTTTTTTGGTACGTCGTGAATTTACTTATTACCCTTCATTATAAAGAAAAATATATATGATATCTATACTATTAAAACTCCTAAAATAAATAATAACATAATATAATTAATGCTAAGTAGTCGATTGCCTTTTTTTTACATTTACTTTTAATTGAAGATATTACCTTTTATAAACACCTAAAAACATCAATCGTATCCTATCTTCCAATCATTAATATTTCCTTTCGAATTAAAACACTTTACCTTTTTAATTTTAAACTAATCTTACAATCATTAATATATACCCGTAAATATCACATCATATTTTTCAATTATTAATAAAATATATTAAAAATATGTATACGTTGTTTATAATAAATAAACATTAGTATAATCCGTAAAGAGAAAAAGGAATCTAAAGTTAACTGTAGGTGGATTTCCTAAAGTTAACTGTTAAAACTACGTAGTTTTGGTCCATTTTTATCATTTATTTAAAAGGGCCCCGCAGGGGCATCAATAATTATGCATATGTGTCTTCATTTGAATGGTTAACTTTAGAAAATTATCTAAAGTTAACTTTAGGTTCCCTTTACTCATCCGTAAATATGAGTATATTAAATTATATTAAATTAAAATTGATTAATTGATATCTATACTATTAAAATTCCTAAAATAAATAACAACATAATATAAGTAATGGTAAGTAGTCGATTGCCTTTTTCACATTTACTTTTAATTGAAGATATTACCTTCTATAAACACCTAAAAACATCAATCGTATCATATCTTCCAATCATTAATATTTCCTTTAGAATTAAACTAAGTTAACTTTTTAATTTAAAACTAATCTTACAATCATTAATATATACCCGAAAATATCACATCATATTTTTCAATTATTAATAAAACATATTAAAAATTTGTATACATTGTTTATAATAAGTCAACATTAGTATAATCCGTTATATTAAATTAAAATTTATTAATTATATAATAGCCGAAATATTAAAAATTTTGGTAACTATTTTTTTGGTATATGTTTTTTAGTATTTCGTGAATTTAATTATTTAAACTTTATTATAAAGAAAAATATATACGATATATATACTATTAAAACACCTAAAATAATAATAACATAATATAATTCATGGTAATTAGTCAATTGCCTTTTTCACATTTATTTTTAGTTGAAGATATAATCATATCATATCTTACAATCATATCATATCTAGCAATAATTAATATATACGCAAAAATATCACATCATATCTTCTAATCACTAACAAAATAATAGAAATCCGTATACTAACGAATAATGATCATTAGATTTTTAGTTTTAGTAAAAAATCAGAATCGTTAGATCTAATGATTAAATATATTATATAATTAAATTAATTTACTTAAATTTCAAGGTTCGAACTCTATCAACGATATATTTATTTTAAAATTTTATAATATAAGTTTTAAACTATGCATATCATTATTTAAATTTATATTAAATTTTTAATATTAAAATAAAATATTATAAATAATGATTATATAAAAATATAATTGTAGCATAAAATAAAAATTGTTACATATATAAAAAAAATCCGTACATCACACGGATTATAAGCTAGTAACTCTAAAATTTTGAAGGCCCTAGGTATAAGATTACTTCGCCTATACCCAAGGCTATCCCTGATCATGATGGTTGATTTTGACAATTTTATTGAATTTCGATGAATAAATAATGAGTTGTTACAAATCTGTTAATACAAATTTGTTTTGATGTGATTTTTTAGTTAAATAAATGCATGGCTCTGACTAAAAATATTTAAAAAGAATATATGACTAAAATTAGATCTTATATATCATATATCATAATAGTACTTAGTACATTCAAGAAAAACTCTAATATATAATCAACGTGAATATAAAACTGAAACACAGGACATTATACTTGTCAAAAAAAAAAAAAATATTTGGCCTGTTTGGCCAGACTTAAAATAAGTTCTTATGAACTTATTTTCGGGTAAAATTTTCATATTTTGTTTATGGTATTTACTAAAAATACTGTTGTGCAATAAAAACTAGGTTATTAGATTGCGGCTAGGGTTTGCTGTATTTAATGCTAGGGTGCGTGAGCTTCGTGCTTTAATGGCTGCGCTTGTGTTTCGTGACCTAACTCAGGTCCTCACCAGATGCCTACGTATCTCAGAGTTGAGAATCAAGCCAAAAACATAGTTCTGAGGTGAGGGGTTTGACCCTTTATATAGGCTGAGAAGCCCTAGAGTCGTGGTAGAATTAGGTGACTTGGTGGGCAAGTCACCGCCTTGAGGAAGGTTCTAGACTCCTTCCTTATAGGAATCAGTTTCCTTGTTGAAATAGGTGCCTTGGAGGCTAAGTCAGGTAGGAGTAATATCCTTATTTGACTCTTATTGCCGAGCTGGTTATTACCCTTAATATTAATTACGAAATTAATATTGTAAATAGGGTTTGGGCCCATCTGGTGGGCCCCACGTTTTGACCATATTGGGTCCATTTAATGCCACATTAAATGTGTCTTTAGGGCTTACTTTTAGCCCATATCATTTGCCCCCCAACTTCTAGGAAAACTGATCAGGTTTTCCTTGAAGTTTTAACGGCCTTTCCGAGACTTGGGTCAGGATTTATTGCTCTTACGTGAGTACTTTCAACAGTATCATCTTAATATAAAGCGTGGAGCGACCGACGCATTTACTACGATGTTGAACGACACTAAACGGTGTTAAACGTCACTACACAGCGCTAATCAGCCTTAAACAACGCTTAAACAGTGTTAAATGATGTTAAACGGCATAAGATGGCACTAACAGCACTAATCGGCGCTAACCTGTGCTAATCGGCACTAATCTGTGCTTAAACGACACTAATCTGTGCTCAGTTTTCATTTTTCTTAATTACCGAATTGAAAAATAAAAATAAAATTTTGCAACCCCGACTCGAACATCGCCACCAGTCGGCCGGGTAAAAAACCCGCACCGATGGTCGATGCCGGTCGGCCGGTTTTTTTTTTTTTGGAACGCATCAAAAATCTCGACTCGGGGATCGAGTTCAGTCGGCCGACACACCTTCGGGACGCCAGTCGGCCGGTTCGGCGGTCGGCTGGTTCGCTAGTCGGTCGGTTTTTTCTTTTTTTCTTTTTTTTTTTCTTTTTTTTGAACCCATACCGACGATCAACGTCAGTTGGCCGGGGCTTGTGCTAGGAGGCCAGTCGGCTAAGAAGGTGATCGGCCGGTTGAAAATTCTCGCACTAGTGATCGAGGCCGGTCGGCCGGTGTTCCCACGGGAAGCCAGTCGGCCGGTGACCCATTCGGCTGAGAAAATTTTCACGTACAAATATATTTTTTTAAAAAAAAAAATTGGAGCTAAGAAACCCGTATTCGATGATCGACCTCGGTCTGCCGAGGCGTCCCCCGTGGGGCGGTCGGCTGGGTGCTTGGTCGGCTGGGGCGGAGAAAACCCGTGCCGATGTTAGAGCTCCCGGATTTTGATTTTCGCATACCGACATCGATCATCGATATGGAATCTTAACATCAATGTTGGCCATTCATGGCTCTATTTGAGGTTTTACTTAGTACCTTGATTCACATCACTAATCCAGTGCTTAGTACTAATCTCCCAATTAAGTATTTCTTAAACGTGCTCAGCTTTCTAAGCTCATCTGACTGCTCTGCTAGAATATTTTGCCGGATATTCACTTAAATTCTCCGTTTCTCCCCCAAAATATCATGAGTTTCAACGTCTTTTTCCATCAATAACAGATAGTTTTTGCTCCTTTTTCGTATATTAATGATACTTGACCTGTAAATGCGAACCAAGCTGTGTTTCAACCTGAGATAACAGGTCACCTTTTCTTATAAAAGGAGGGAAGCATCCTTCATTTCTCTTCACTTCTTCACTTCTCAAACTTTCTTAAGTTCTAAAGCTCTTGAGTTCTCTGGCTTTCAAGCTTTCAAGTTTTCAAGTTTCAAGATTCAAGATTCAAGATGGCCGACAAGCAAGCTGCTGCCCCCCAACTCTCCATGGAGGAGGCTTTCAGAAAAAGGAGCATGGCGCGAGCAATGAAAGGTAAGCTAAAACTCATGCCTCCTAGATATATTGAACGTCGGTTTGAGTCTACACTAGATTTGCTAAACACTATGGGAGAATCATTCCCCAACAGTTCAAGCTTAGTTGCTTTTAATAGTCCTTCTAAATTGAAAAAGAAGGAAGTTGAGAAGATCAGGAGCACTTACGGCTTTCCAAGTGCAATTAAAGTATGCCTTCCAAATCTAGGAGACAGAACCTGCAACTGGCACCCCGAAAGGATTTGCGTCATGAAAGGAGCATTGGAGGCGGGACTTAGGTTCCCTGTTCACACATTTATCATCAGGCTCTTAGCAGAACTTCAAGTCCATCCTTGCCAACTATACCCCAATTCCTAGAGGTTCCTAGTCATCTTCTTGTTAAGATGTCGTGAGTTGGAAATCCCTTGGAGTACAACCGTGTTTAGAAGTATCTTCGCAACAAAGAACTCCCCTGAGTCTAAGCCGGGGTGGATTAGTTTTTAGCTTAAAAATAGGCTTCCGCATATAGTAAACTCTTTCTCCTTCCCTGACTCCCACCATTCCTGGGAAAGGGACTTCGTTGTCTTGGAGTGGGAAGGTGGCGACTGGGGTTATTTCTTTGTTAAGAGATTCGGACTTGTGGAGGACAGTTCACACTTCGTGTGTGACCTTGATCTCAAAGTGTTGGCAGACCGAGATAGGCTACTTGCTGATGATGGTTGCACCCACTATAGAACTATTCTGACAAAAAAGAAACTCATTGAAGCTGGCTTAAGCTTCCTTTCTTTAGAGGGTAATTTTTCTTTCGTTCTACCATTATGAGCTATGTTAGTTCTTATTCCAATGTTTTTTTCTTCATCTTTCAGTTGCCGAGGAGCTGGACAGCCGACCTGAGAATCAACCTCAAGTTACAAGACGCATGATAAAAAAGGCGACGGAGAAGCTGAACCCCACCGACCGAAGGATTCCTTCCTTCTTGGAGGGATGTTCCCATGGGGGGAAGAGATCCCGGAATGCTGCTGAGGGTGTTAGAGTCCCCTTCACTCCCAACTGGGGTATTTGCGAACAGGACTCTATCTTGGGGAGTACTGACTTAGCTTTGTCCTGGTCCAGGCTCTCTATCACTGCCCCTGATCTCTTAACGGTAACTGCAGGAGACAAGATTGACGAATCCGAGCGCCTTGGGGCCCAAGCTCTGTATCAGGTATCAACCTTTACATTCGATCTTTTTTGTTTGTACCTTTTTTTTAAAAAAAAAAATCTTACTAATTTCCTTACTACAGGCCAATGCTTATCTTCAATCTGCCACTCGTCAAGGCCGAGCCTATAGAGATTGCAACGTGGAACTGAAGAACGAACAGACAAAGTTCAAGGAGAAGCTTCAAGATTTAAACTCCAGAGTCGTCCGATCGGAGGCCGACACCCTATCTTATCGAAAGCAACTTCGCTCGCTTGCCAAGAAGAAGCTCTCTGATGCTCACAAGATAATTGCTTCATACCACAATTCGGAGGACTTTATGCAATTTATGGATAAGCATGATGACGAGTTGAGGCCTTTTAACATGTCAGTTGGGTGGAATAAAGCCATTGGCGCTGTAAGCAGCAAGCACCCTTCGGTGGTGAATCCAGAGGACTTCCCGTGCCCTTCCTGGGCTGTTGATAGTGGAAGTCATGACGTGGAACATGCATCAGGTTCTGGAGGCAGTCGCCGTCCTTCTGGTATGAGGAAGGCAGCCAATGTTGTTAGCTCTGGTTCTTCCTCTTCCCGTTCTACTGGCAAGAAGACCATGTTAGAGAGGGAAGCAGCTGCGAGGCGAGCTTTTCCTGGCAAGCAACTCCATGGCAGAGTTGACTCCTCAACCAAGACTTCGGAAGAGGAAGGGGTCGTGGCGAAGGAAAGGACGGCGCAACCGATGGAGACGGAAGCCGAAGAAGAGGATGAAGAGGAGGAGAGCTCCGGAGAGGAAGAGGAAGAAGATGACGATGATGAGGAAGAAGAGGGCGAGGAGGTGGTGGAGGAATCCGCCGAGGAGTAGATGGCCTTGCACGGCATTGTTGGCCGCTTGTGGCTTTGTTTTCTCTGCTTTTGATCAAGGTCCTTCGGGACTTAACTTTTATTTAGTTATGTAATTTAACTTCAACTTTGGCCCCTTGGGGGTGTTTATTTATGCATTCGTTTTATTTCCATTTGTGTATTCTTTTATTTTCGTTGCTTGGTCATCTTTGACTTACACTCATCAGGTGCTTGGCACATAAATAAAATCACACAATCATGGAATGGAAAACAAACTTGCATTAATAACTTGAAACGGGTTCAACCCTTACATAAATACTCTATCTCCTAATGGGAGCAACATGCTCTGTAATGGTTTCATCGAACCTTATTTCTACTTCTCCTAATAAATAGATAAAAAACTACATCCTTGCAAATGCAGCTTAAACATAATAAATCTTGAGGTTCAAGGCATGCCAAGTACGGGGCACCTCAACCCCGTCCAAGGTCTCCAACTTGTATGATCCTCGTCCCAACGTCTTCTTGACTCGGTACGGCCCTTCCCAGTTTGGGGCCAGTTTTCCCTTCTAGCCAACTCCAGAAGCCTCTATCTTCCTCAGAACCAAGTCACCTTGCTGAAAGAACCTTTCCTTCACCCTGTGGTTTCTTGACTCGGTAATAAAAGGATGCTTTCTTTTGATGCTCCGCAATTCTGGCGTTTGCCTCGTCCCTAACTTCATCAATCAGATCTAGGGCGAGCCTCATGCCTTCTTCTTTAGCCTCAGGTTCAAATGCCTCAACTCGAGGTGATGCATGCATGATCTCCAGTGGCACAATTGCCTCAGCTCCATAAGCTAGCAGAATCGGGGTTGCTCCGGTAGTCACCTTACAAGTAGTGCGATAAGCCCAGAGTATAGGTAGCAACTCATCCACCCAAGTGTTCCTCGAGCGTTCGACCCTTTTCTTCAATCCATCCAGGATGATTCGATTGGCCACCTCGGCCTGTCCATTTGCTTGCGGATGTGCTACTAAAGTAAAACGAAGCTCAATAGCATTCTCCTCACAGTACTTTTTGAACTCCTCATTATTGAACTGTGTCCCATTATCCGTCACAAGGATTCGCTGGATGCCATATCTACAGATTATGTTCTCCCAAAAGAACTGGGAAACTTGCTTGGTGGTTATCTTGGCTAAAGGCTTAGCCTCAATCCACTTTGTGAAGTAGTCAATGGCGACTATCAGAAACTTCCTCTGTGCTGATTCCATAGGGAAAGGACCAAGTATGTCCATCCCCCACATTGCAAACGGGATGGGGGAACTGACTGATGTTAACATTTCAGGCGGCTGCCTTACAATCGGAGCGTGCTTCTCGCACCTATCACACCTCTTGACATAATTCTGTGCATCGGCCAGCATCTCTGGCCAATAGAATCCCAGATGAGTTATTGTTTGCAATAAATCACGCAAGCGTACGTGGTCACAAGTAATATATAAGGTTAAGTCCAAATTCGTTCCCACAGGGATCAAGTTATGGTTCTATTCAGTAAATATGCCTATGCAACAATGTATGGTTATTATGCACTGCTAAGACAATAACAATTTTGGGTTTATTAAACTAAATTAACTAAGACACAAATTAACAAAACTAAGAATTAACTAACTAACAAGAATTAAAATCTAATTACGTCTGCAAGAGTAAACATGGAATCCTAACTTCATTAAATACTTTGCTTAGATCTGACGCCTTTAATCACTATATGCCATGGTTATGATATCTGATCGAACAACACGAAACAAGTATACGCTACTTCTCAGTATACGAATACCAAACTAAACATACATCCACAAAAGAGATAGAAGATGAATAGACACCAATTATGCTTAGACCCTATATGTCTATAGAATTTGAAAACATAACGGTTGAAGAACAAGTTATCCATAATGATCACATAGGGCAATATAAGTATTCTCATCTCATACTACGAATCATGTTGATAACAATCATGAACCTATGCTAGCATGGCAAGTTCTAAATCTCAAGATCCACTTTCACTTCACAAGAGATTAACAAATTAGATGTTCATGACGCATCTATCAATTAAGCATAACCATACGAGGATATCAGATATACATCACACACAGATTTGTAAAGCATCAAGATACTAAACTCCATAAATAAATCCATTAGAATCCCATGACAACGATTAGTTCATAATTGAACCGCTCGTCATCATGGGATCTGATGAAACCATGATAAAAACAAAGTATATAAAAAATACAAATAAATCTAAGTAATTGATATGTAATAGTTATCTCCTAATGATAATGATCTATTTTTACAAGGGTTGGATGTGTTTATATAGGCTCTAGACATCTTGCCCAACAAGAAAATACCAAATCAGAATTATAATAGAAGTACGTTTCCTAAACTGATTCTGATTTAAAGGGAAATTCGTAGCTGACTTTTCTTCAGATATTCTGGAATGTTCAAATCGTAATTGGACCTCTGGACCACTTTAGAATGATAGCGAATCTCGTTAACTTCGCGTGGTCTGCTTACGGGCCTCAAACGGAGTTGTAGAACTCAAGATATGGTCAAAATAGTAAAAACTGTAATTTTTCAGCACCGCGCGCGTGCAACCTGCGCCCAACAGTCTGTTCTTCGCGCAAATTGCTCCTACTCGGTGCAATTTGCTCCTGGGAATCCTATCCCAAGTTGTAGAAAATCTCCCAGGCTTCGCGTGGGCAGTAAGATCGCTGAAAACTGACTTCTAGAACTCCAGATATGTCCAAAACAGTGTAGACTGCGCAACCGTCTCAGAAATCCGAATTTTAATTAATTTATTCTCCAAAAACGATAGAAGCATCAACCTTAATCAACATTCTCGTAAATCTGCACAACTAAACAAAACACATCAAAACCACCACAAACTTGAGTCCAAGACAATCAATTTAAGCCGATATGGAACGCTCCAAGTGGATATAAACTCCACTTATCACACCCCCAAACTTAAACCGATGCTTGTCCTCAAGCATAAACAACTAACTCTACCTAACTAGTACCACTTCCGTAGGTGATCACGGTTGCATTTGGCATATGCAACAAGCCCTTTAAACCCCTAGGCAGCCCTAGTGGACGAGTAAGGTCTCGTGAGGGCCTATAGCGAATGTACCCACAAAATCCATTTTACCTAATGCAATGCAATGCATGAATGAAACTAATATGAAAATGCAAATGATCTAGTACTAATATCCTACCATACCGTCAAATCATCTCATGCCATATCAACTTAAGAATCAAAGTAATAATGCAATGTCTTGGTGTCGAAAGTGCAAGTATTCACATAGTCTACTCAACGAACATGCATAAGTTCTCAAAAGCCCATGTCAAATGTAAGAATAAGTTAGTAAACATGCTAAGCCTACAAGATTACATCTTTGAGACAAAACTCGGGATCTCATACGCAAAAACAAGCAAACACTCACAATCCACTCACAAAAAAATATTCACTCAAGAACAAGGGTAAGTGTATCACTCAATTCCAACAAAATCATAAACACGCTTGACATTTGGTATCAATCTAACTCTTAACACAACATACATCAATGACGATAATCAAAAGGTCTTTATTTGGGTTGTAACGGGGCTAGGGACAAGGTATGTCAAATAAGCCAAAATAGGTGAAGTGTCAAAAGCTAGTAAGTACCATAATAAATCATACACAACACCCTATTTTCCCCCCACATAATTTTACTATTTTTCTTCCAACAAAAACACTCGAATAGTCGACTAAAGTAGGATCACAACAAACACAAACATGCTCTCATAATATTTTTTTTTTCTTTCTTTTTTTTTTCTTTCTCTTTTTTTTTTTCGAGAGCTAAATAAAACACAAACAATAATATAAACAATAACAATGATCCCACAATTTTATTACACATGCCGACTATCAAGCAAACAACCAAACCCAAATTTCAATATTTCCCCCCAAAATTATGACCAACAATACCCCTCCGTTGCATACCTTATTACTCCCTTAAGCACTCTACTAGCCTTTGACAATGTGGGTTCAAATTAATGTAAGGCCAATACAAGAAAAAGGTCTAGGCAAGTAATGTGGTATGTCACCGAAAAATAGGATTAAGCTCAACGGGTTAACTAATTGATCATGTAAATACGGTGTGGTAATATGGGAAAATATGCGGTTATTCCTACATGCCTTTATCATTTTAATCGTCAAATAATGTCATACGTTTCAAGAAAGACCTCAAACAACTGCTAGCAATGCAAACAATCCGTGGACACTCAAGCAAACGAATAAATTGCAACAAAATGCAATAAAGCTCAAAACTCACTTGGTGGAAAAACATACTCAATCCCAAGCAAAAAATCTCTCTAATGCACCGACTTGTATTCAAAGCATGCAAACTAAATCATCTTGCACATATTCATGTCCTTCTAATCACTTACAACATTCAATAAGTCTACTAGCTTCAACTTACTAGTGTATGTGTGTGCACAAGAACAAAGCATATCACTTCTCAATCAAAAGCGTCAACAACACAAAATTCCTATCAAGCATGGGTGCAAATGCAATCTATTATGAACTCACATGAAATACGAACATAAAAACAGAATGTCCTATATGAAACAAACGTAGATAACACGAACATAAATGCATAATTTACTACTACTACTACTAATATGCAAAACATGAAATCCTACATGAACACAATGACTAACAATCACATAAATATACACTACTTATCCCTCAAACCACCCCCAAACTTGAAAAATTCAATGTCCGCATTGAATGGAAGTAAATACAAGGGATAGCAGAAAACATACCTGAATACCGAAGCATACCCAACAATTTTTTTTCTCGCAAAAATCCCCTTTCCTTAGCAATTGGCCTCAAAACAACCGATTAAATTTAATCTCCGCCGTCGAAAACGAAAATTTCCCATCATTAGCACTATCTCTCCCATGTTTACGAGCCAAAAGAATCAATACCCAACTCACAAGAAGCTCCACCAAAAATTACCAAGCAATATCACACCAAAAATAGCCCACTATATCAAGAATAATACAAAATCCCAAATTTACAAGAACACAAATTCGTAATAAAAATAAAATTAGAGAGAAAAAAAAAATAAACCCACTACGAATTAGAGAGGTGAACTTGCAATTAATTCCTCTTTAGAATTGAATTTTTAGAGATTTAAATAAAATAGAAGAGGAATTGGATTTGTATGGCTAGGTGTGTATATATATAAGATGGTGGATATATGAGATTTAAAAATTTAGAGTGTAGGAGAGATTGAGAGGTTTAGAATTGATGTAGGATAGATATAGGAATTAGGGAGTGAAAGAATTTGAGTTAGGATAGAAATTGGGGTTGAAATTGTAGGCAAAAACATTAATTTTCGGAAAAAAAACTGGTAGAAAGGGGGTGTAACGCAGCAGAATGCTGCGTTTCAGGGCGCTGGGCGCGGAATGGCCAGTAACGCATGATCTACATGCGTGTTAGGGGAAACATCAGGGGGTAACGCAGGCGCAACCTGCGTTACATGGGCGCAAATTGCCCCAAAAGCAGTAACGCAGGCACAACCTGCGTTACATGGGCGCTGCTTGCGCGAAAAACACTGTTCCATTTTTTATTTTTTTTTACTACACTCAAATTTTTTTTTTCTTTCTACACTAATTCATGGGTTGCCTCCCACGAAGTGCTTCTTTAACGTCAATAGCTTGACGTTACTTCCAAGTCTCCATTAAGGATGATAATAATTCGCCTGGTCCTCTCTTCGCAATACTTCATCATCATCTCGGCGGCACACTTTTTGCTCTTTCTCCTCGCTTGGCCTATTCATGTAGCAACTATATCCTCTTCCAATGCCTTCATCTGTTGACCCAAAATCTGTCAATTTGTATAACAACACACACTCGCGGGCTTCGCTTGAATATAATGGAGGAGGGTAAATGTAAATTGCAGAAGCCTTTGGTTCCTCAACGAGAACTTCCTCCATTGGCTCTAATGCGCTACCTCCATCTTTATAGTCTGAGACAAGTAGAAGACCTGCATCTTTCCCATGTTCATCAACCTCTTGGTTCGCACATACCAATTCTTGAAATTTTCGTAGCTCAACAGTGTTTGTCCCAAATAGTGCCCTTTCCAAATCATCCACCATCCTAACATGATCAAATTCCTCACATGGCTTGCTAACGCTAACCTCACCTTGGAATTTGTCTTCCTCAATTAAGCATGCAGTACCTTGCTCCAAGTCACCGTTATTTTCTGGAATTGCCTCCGGTATGAATTGCTGATTCTCTTGTTCCAAGACACTACAAACTTGAGCAACAAGTGTCCCCATAGATTTGATAAGCTTCTCATTATTCTCTGCAAGCATCCTAATCTCCTTCCTAATCTCCTTCAAATCATCATCTGACTGAAAAGTAGGAGTAGGTTGCTGATGTTGAAACTCTACACTACCAAAGACATATGACATATCTGGAACATCTTGCTGGTACTGTCGAGGATGGTATTGAAAATATGGTTGTTCCTCATAACTCAGAGGTTGAGATTGCCACGGGTCATGTTGCTGCAGAAAATTCTGAGGATAGTAAGGTTGTGCTCCATATTGTTGACCTTGATACTGCTGATAAGGCTGCTGAGGTTGTTGAATACCGCCTTGGTTGCTCCAGCACTGATACGTCTCATGTGCGCCCGCACATATCTCACAAACACTAACCACCTGCTGAACTCCATAGTAAGTTAGAAAATCCATCTTCAACGTCAACGCTCTCTGACAATTACCTGAAACACCAACGAACTAAACAAGATAGGTAAGAAAAAATCCGAGTCAGTGAACTCTAACGACCACTATTGACAAGCACATAAACCAAAAATAAAACACCGATGATCCCCGGCAGCGGCGCCAAAAACTTGTTTGCAATAAATCACGCAAGCGTACGTGGTCACAAGTAATATATAAGGTTAAGTCCAAATTCGTTCCCACAGGGATCAAGTTATGGTTCTATTCAGTAAATATGTCTATGCAACAATGTATGGTTATTATGCACTGCTAAGACAATAACAATTTTGGGTTTATTAAACTAAATTAACTAAGACACAAATTAACAAAACTAAGAATTAACTAACTAACAAGAATTAAAATCTAATTACGTCTGCAAGAGTAAACATGGAATCCTAACTTCATTAAATACTTTGCTTAGATCTGACGCCTTTAATCACTATATGCCATGGTTATGATATCTGATCGGACAACACGAAACAAGTATACGCTACTTCTCAGTATATGAATACCAAACTAAACATACATCCACAAAAGAGATAGAAGATGAATAGACACCAATTATGCTTAGACCCTATATGTCTATAGAATTTGAAAACATAACGGTTGAAGAACAAGTTATCCATAATGATCACATAGGGCAATATAAGTATTCTCATCTCATACTACGAATCATGTTGATAACAATCATGAACCTATGCTAGCATGGCAAGTTCTAAATCTCAAGATCCACTTTCACTTCACAAGAGATTAACAAATTAGATGTTCATGACGCATCTATCAATTAAGCATAACCATACGAGGATATCAGATATACATCACACACAGGTCTGTAAAGCATCAAGATATTAAACTCCATAAATAAATCCATTAGAATCCCATGACAACGATTAGTTCATAATTGAACCGCTCGTCATCATGGGATCTGATGAAACCATGATAAAAACAAAGTATATAAAAAATACAAATAAATCTAAGTAATTGATATGTAATAGTTATCTCCTAATGATAATGATCTATTTTTACAAGGGTTGGATGTGTTTATATAGGCTCTAGACATCTTGCCCAACAAGAAAATACCAAATCAGAATTATAATAGAAGTACGTTTCCTAAACTGATTCTGATTTAAAGGGAAATTCGTAGCTGACTTTTCTTCAGATATTCTGGAACGTTCAAATCGTAATTGGACCTCTGGACCACTTTAGAATGATAGAGAATCTCGTTAACTTCGCGTGGACTGCTTACGGGCCTCAAACGGAGTTGTAGAACTCAAGATATGGTCAAAATAGTAAAAACTGTAATTTTTCAGCACCGAGCGCGTGTAACCTGCGCCCAACAGTCTGTTCTTCGCGCAAATTGCTCCTACTCGGTGCAATTTGCTCCTGGGAATCCTATCTCAAGTTGTAGAAAATCTCCCAGGCTTCGCGTGGGCAGTAAGATCGCTGAAAACTGACTTCTAGAACTCCAGATATGTCCAAAACAGTGTAGACTGCGCAACCGTCTCAGAAATCCGAATTTTAATTAATTTATTCTCCAAAAACGATAGAAGCATCAACCTTAATCAACATTCTCGTAAATCTGCACAACTAAACAAAACACATCAAAACCACCACAAACTTGAGTCCAAGACAATCAATTTAAGCCGATTTGGAACGCTCCAAGTGGATATAAACTCCACTTATCAGTTATTTTGTGAGCTAGGGCTCTGCCCCCCAAATGCTGCCCACAAATTCCTTCATGAACTTCTTCCAATGCTTCTCTTGCCTCTTGGGGCCTCAAACACTTCAAGTATGGGATGACAAACGACCTTTTGTAAAGGATGCCTTCGATCAAGGCATACCTCAATGCTCTCACTGAAAGTTTTCGTGCCTCCAAGGCATTATCAGGGAGCCATCCGGTTTCCAGATGAGCTTTAATAGGATCTATCCAACAACTTCCAACATCGATCGGTGCTACCAACTTAGAGTTGACGGTCGGGGCCTTCAAGACCTGGAAGTAAACAATTCCTACATAATTCTCTATCTCAGAAGAAGCGAACGTAGAGAGGGCATCGGCCTTAACGTTCTCTTCTCTTGGGATGTGCTCTACATAGCATTCGTCAAATTGAGTCATGACAGCTTTCACAACTCGCAAATATTTTGCCATAGTTTCATCCTTGGCCTCAAACTCACCATTTACTTGCGAGACTACCAATCTTGAATCCCCACAGACTTTGAGATTTTTGACCCTCATGATCCTCGCCAAGCCTAAACCGGCTATCATGGCTTCATACTCAGCTTCATTATTGGTTATCGGAAAGTCCAACTTCAAAGCATATTCGACTGTGAACCCATCGGGGCTTTGCAAAACTAAACCTGCACCACTGGATTTTGTTTTTGATGTTCCATCAAAATAGAGCACCCAATACTCCTTCAGATCAGGTACAAGTTCTTCATCCTTATTCTCACTTTCTTGGTTGGGTATTGGCCTTGTTTGGCAATTAGCTGATAGCGGATTGAATTAGCTGTTTTGACTAGCAGATTGAATTAGTTGTTTTGACTAGCGGATTGAAATTAGCTGTTTTGAATCAAAGTGTTTGGTAAATAGCTTTTTGAATAACTTTTTGTGACACATAGCAAACCTCTAATTGAAAAAGCTCCTAAAATGAGCTTTTTCAAAATTAGCTTTTTGATCCCAAACCTCTAACTCAAACCTCTAACAACCAAACACTCACATTAGAGGTTTCATTTGGTCAAACCTCTAATCTACCCCCAAACCTCTAATTTTATCCCAAACCTCTAACTTCCAAACACCCCCATTATCTCCTGCCCCCCGACTTCTTGGTTGCTAATGGTACATTCAACCACGAAGTCAGCCAGTGCCTGAGCCTTAATGGTTGTCCGAGGCTTATATGTTATGTCAAATTCTCCGAGCTCAATCGCCCATTTGATCAATCTTCCACTTGCTTTCGGGCTGTGCAATATGCTTCTCAACTGCTGGTCTGTCAAGACTTCGATCTTGTGGGACTGGAAGTACGGTCGCAATTTCCTCGAGGCAGTAATCAATGCCAAAACAAACTTCTCAATGGGAGAGTAATTCAACTCCGCCCCATGCAACACCTTGCTCACATAGTAGATGGGTTTCTGAACCTTCTTCTCTTCTCTTCTCGAACAAGAACAGCACTCAATGCCTGTTCGGATACCGCCAGGTATAGGTAAAGAATCTCCCCAGGACTAGGTTTGGCCAACAACGGGGCTTCAGCCATGTATTTCTTCAACTGCTCAAAGGCCTCTTGGCTCTCTGTGGTCCACTCAAATTTTTTCACTTTCTTTAATGCCTGAAAGAAAGGCAAGCATTTATCACCTGATTTGGAGATAAATCTCCCCAGGGCTGCAAATCGGCCAGTTAACTTTTGTACGTCCCTCACAGAACGGGGTGATTCCATGTCTAAGATGGCTTTGATCTTGTCAGGGTTGGCCTCTATGCCTCTCTTCGAAACCATCAAACCCAAAAATTTTCCCGATCCAACGCCAAAAGCACACTTGGCTGGATTCAGCATCATCTTGTGGTGCCTCATCACTTCAAATGCCTCTCTGAGGTGCATAATGTGATCTGCCTTGAGTAGGCTCTTGACTAACATGTCATCAACATAGACCTCCATGGTTTTTCCAATCAGATGGGCGAATATCTTATTCACCAGTCGTTGGTAAGTAGCTCCTGCATTCTTTAGTCCAAAAGCCATAACAAGATAGCAGAAAACACCAAAGTCAGTTATGAAAGATACCTTTGGGATGTCATCCTTGTGCATCTTAATCTGATTGTAACCGCTGAACCCGTCCATGAAGCTCAACATCTCATGTCCAGCTGTGGCATCTATCAACATGTCTATCCTTGGTAGGGGAAAACAATCCTTTGGGCAAGCGTCATTCAGATCAGTAAAGTCAATACACATCCTCCACTTCCCATTTGCCTTCTTGACCATCACCGGGTTAGCTAACCATTCGGGAAACTGAATCTCTTCAATAAAACCAGCCTCTAAGAGCTTATCAACCTCTTGCTTAATGGCCTCTTGCCTTTCAGGAGCAAAATTCCTCTTTTTCTGTTTTATCTTCTTCCGTTCAGGATCAACATTCAACTTATGAGTTATGAGTTGGGGA
This sequence comes from Kitagawia praeruptora, assembly GCA_037693485.1. NCBI lineage: Eukaryota > Viridiplantae > Streptophyta > Magnoliopsida > Apiales > Apiaceae > Kitagawia > Kitagawia praeruptora. Next base: position 5,954,475 of record CM075348.1, on the reverse strand, counting down.
TCAATCCCTGGCATATCAGCAGCAGTCCAAGCAAACACATCACTATTTTCTTGCAAAAATGTCGTCAACTTACCCTTCAAAGGCTCCTTCAAAGAAGCTCCTATGTAAGTAACTTTCTCAGGGTCACCCAGCTCTAGAGGTATGGGAATCAACTCCTCTGCTGGCTTTCCTCGATGTTCATCATCATTACGGACATCTATGTCTTCAATTGGGAGTACCTGCCCCCGACTCCATCAGCTCTCAAAGCAGACACATAGCAACTTCTTGCCATCTTCTGGTCGCCTTTCTGTTCTCCAACACCATTCCTGGTTGGAAACTTAATCTTCATGTGGTAAGTGGCGGCAACAGCCTTAAACGCATGAAGTCCAGTCCTTCCCAGTATTGCATTATAAGTCGAGGATGCCTTGATTACCAGAAAATTCAACATCTGAGTAGCTTCCTTAGGTTCTTGTCCAATTGTCATGGGCAACTGAATAGTACCCTCAACCTTGGACTCAACTCCATTGAATTCGTAGATGGGCATGTTAGTCGGGGTTAGCTGAGAATCAGTGTATCCCATTTTCACAAAAGCATCATGAAACAAAATATCAACAGAGGCTCCATTGTCTATCAAGATTCGTTTCACTTCCGAGTTCCCAATCACAGGGGTTATGACCAATGGGTCGTCATGGGGGAACTTCACCCCTTCAAGGTCAGAATCATCAAAACCAATCGATATTTCGGTTCTAGCACGTTTCGGGGCTTCTCCCACAATGTGCATCACCTCCCTGGCATACGCTTTTCGAGAGTTTCGAGTTGTACCAGCCGCTGTTGGGCCTCCCCAGATCATATTGATAACTGGCCCTCGGGGCTGTGTGTTGCGATCACGATCATTATCCCTTCTATCATTGTCTTTCCTGTTGTAATCCCCTCTTTGGGTTCCACCCTTGGTGAAATTACTCAGTTTTCCTTTACGGATCAAGAATTCAATCTCGTCCTTCAACTGTCTGCAATCATCCGTGTCATGCCCCACATCTCGGTGGAACCGACAATATTGCTCTTTGTTTCTCTTTGCGGGGTCTCCCCTGAGTGGCTTCGGCCATCGGAAGTCCTTATCCTTCTCGATTTCTAACAAGATTTGACTCCTAGGAGCATTCAACCTTGCATAGTCAGAAAATCTTGGTCCCATCTTCTTCTTCTTTAGTGTTGACTCAGAGTCCTTGCTAGTACGGGGATACTTGTCCCTAGCATCATACTCCTGGTCTTGCTTTCGTTTCTTGGATTCGGCGTTACCCTTGCCATTACCTCCCGCAGCTTCTTTCTTCATGCTATCCTCCGCCTTGATATACTTGTCAGCCCTTCGCTGGAGCTCAGCCATGTTTTTAGGAGGATGCTTGGCCAACGACCTTTTAAAGAACTCGTCAGTGGTTCCGTGTTCCAGGGCTACCATGGCCACCTTATTCTCCAGATAAGTGATGTTCAACGTCTCCTTGGTGAACCTCTTAAGATAGTCTCTCAGATTTTCGTTCTTCCCTTGTACCACATACATAAGGGATGCAGAACTTTTCTCATGAACTCTTCCGCTGATAAACTGACTAACGAAAGCAGCACTCAACTCCTTAAAGGAGCAAATTGAGTTTGCAGGCAGCCGGCTATACCATCTTTGAGCCATACCCGACAGAGTTTGAGGGAATGCCCTACACTTCAAAGCGTCACTTGCAGGCTGCAACAGCAGAGCGTTTGAGAATGTCCTAACGTGGTTTGCGGGATCACCAGTTCCATCATAAGCTTTAATTGTCGGCATCTTAAACTTCTTTGAGATACGAGCATTCATAACCTCCTCAGTAAACGGGGGTGTGGGATCATCAGGATCCCCAAGTGGCATCAGATCCTTGGGGTTGCTCTTGGGGGTTTCCACCCTCGTTGTTTTTCCAGTTGGGGCATCAGCCCTTCTTTGCCTTCTTGAAGGCCTCTCCAAGTCTATAAAGGGAATCGGTCCTGATATTGGAGGAGGTTGAGTCTGATTTGGCCTGGCTTGTTCTCTTGCCATATTTTCCTTTAATCTTAAGATCTCGGCTTCATAAGCCTTAATCCTCTCAGCAGTTGTCGAAGGGAGTTCATCGTGAGTAGTTCGAGTTCTTCTTCGAGGTTCTTTACTTGCACGTCGCCTCCTTGGAGCTTCATCACGATCGTAATCATCGTCAGAGGATGAATCATCCGTATAAGGACCAGAAAAATCGCGATAATCTCGATCTCGGATATGCAGGGCATGGCCACTTGATCCAGCTCCTTGAATAGGAGGGTAGTTAGGCAGCCCATACATCGGGTTGGTATTCACGGGGAGATCCGTAGTGTGGATCTGGACCCCTTGTGGAGGGTTGTTGGGATCTACAATCAAGGGAGAAACCATCATCTGGAAGGGATTAGTCCCTGGATTTGTGTGGACGATCGGAGGTAACGTACTCTGAACATGGGAGGTCATCCCTAGGGGTTGAGAAACTTGAAGCGGAACGATCGTCTTGGTCGTTGGGGGCACCGGATCTGTTGCTGGTGGAGCGGAGCTGAGTGGAATAGGATCGGTAGTTGCTGGTGTTGTTCTTCGTGTAGTTACCATGGTTGATGTCTTATTCCCACAGACGACGCCAAATGTTGTGGAATAAAAACTAGGTTATTAGATTGCGGCTAGGGTTTGCTGTATTTAATGCTAGGGTGCGTGAGCTTCGTGCTTTAATGGCTGCGCTTGTGTTTCGTGACCTAATTCGGGTCCTCACAAGATGCCTACGTATCTCAGAGTTGAGAATCAAGCCAAAAACGTAGTTATGAGGTGAGGGGTCTGATTCTTTATATAGGCTGAGAAGCCCTAGAGTCGTGGTAGAATTAGGTGACTTGGTGGCCAAGTCACCGCCTTGAGGAAGGTTCTAGACTCCTTCCTTATAGGAATCAGTTTCCTTGTTGAAATAGGTGCCTTGGAGGCTAAGTCAGGTAGGAGTAATATTCTTATTTGACTCTTATTGCCGAGCTGGTTATTACCCTTAATATTAATTACGAAATTAATATTGTAAATAGGGTTTGGGCCCATCTGGTGGGCCCCACGTTTTGACCATATTGGGTCCATTTAATGCCACATTAAATGTGTCTTTAGGGCTTACTTTTAGCCCATATCAAATACCAGGTTTAAAGTTTCTATTTTCAAAAATACCATTTGCTTTAATTAATTGCAATTTTACTCAACTAAGTTTCAAAATTACAAAAATACAATAAATTAGATCAACCCCTCCCCCTCCCCCTTTGACCCACCGACTTCAACAACTTCAACAGTTTTTTATTTTATTTTATTTTTTATTTTTTTTTAAGGTGGAGTGATATTTTGGTTGCAACCACATGCAACTACATTCAACTTTTTTTTAAGGTGGGGTGCTTTTGACGACCAGGGGCAATATTCAACCAAATGCAACCAAATTCAACTTTTTTTTAAGGTGGGGTGATTTTGGGTTGTAGGGCCCCGCCATGGGCAATATTCAACCAAATGCAACCACATTCAACTCTATATATATAAATAGTTGCATGTGGTTGCATTCTGTTGCTGATTTCAAGTTCCATTGTTCAGTTGTCATTTTCAATCTCTTTTTTGAACTATATATATATATATATAGGCTAGCGTTCAAATGGAAACCATCCTTAGAATAGAAACTAGAAACCTACAATAAATAAATTATATTTCATTTATTTTAATGGTCCCGCTAGGGGCACCTTCACAAAAAACCTATAAAATTCTTGGCTCTATTCAACAAAAATATTAAAAAAAATAAAAAAAAAGTTACTGCTCACGTGACACGTCATCACGTGAACAATAACTTTTTTTTAATTTTTTATTTATTTTTTGTTGAATAAAGCCAATAATTTTACACGTTTTTTGTATTGGGGCACCCCTAATTTGGTCATTAGATTATCTTGAAATATTTAATTTAGGTTAAGTTTCTAATTTCTATTCTAAGTTAGTTTCTATTAGAACAAGACCATATATATATATATAGTTCAAAAAAGAGGTCGAAAATGACAACTGAACAATGGAACTTGAAATCAGAAATTTAGTTGCATGTGGTTGCATTCATTTACAATTAGTTTCATGTGGTTGCATTCAGTTGCTGATTTCAAGTTCCATTTTTCCGTTGTCATTTTCGACCTCTTTTTTGAATATATATATAGTTCAAAAAAGAGGTCGAAAATGACAACTGAACAATGGAACTTGAAATCAGAAATTTAGTTGCATGTGGTTGCATTTAGTTGAATATGCCCCTGCGGGACCTTGCAACCCAAATCCACCTAAATAGCACCCCATCTTAAAAAATAAAAAATTGAATGTGGTTGCATTTAGTTGAATGTGGTTGCCCCTGCGGGACCTTGCAACCCAAATCTACCAAAATATCACTCCACCTTAAAAAAAAATCGATGAACAGGACTATTCATCCGAAATTCTGGGCAGGAAATTGGGTTGAAAGAGAAAAGATGGTATTTTTGCAAATAATAAGTGTTTACTGTATGTTTGAGATTCTATAAGTTTTAAAAAAATTAATTTTTTTTCAGGAAAAAATGAGGAATCTCGAGCGTGTTTGGCTTAACTTAAAAAATGTTACTTATGACTTAAAGTGCTACTTACTCACTTTAAGTGAAAAGTGATAATTTTCACTTAAAGTTAGGTGTATCTGTTTGGCTAATTTTACTTAAAGTAAATTTATTTTTAAAAAATTACCTAAAAAAAAGAAATTTATATTTTTTAAACATAATATAAAAGTGTAAAATACAAATATATGCAAAGAATATAATACGAGTTAAAAGGTGACTCAAATACATAAAAATTTGATATGAGAAAAAAATAAGTGGAAAAAAAGTACCTCCAAGGTACTTTTTTTTTTTGAACTAAAACTAACTTTAAGTGGAAAAAAAAAAGGTTAGACAAACACCTCATAATCACTTTAAGTGGGAAAAAAAATAATAAAAGGGGGGCCAAACATGCTCTAAGTTTGTCTTAAAATAAGTTGACTTACATTTCGTCAAAAAAAAAGAAAAAAGTTGACTTATCTCAAACACCCCATTATAAGTGCGGACTAACAATCAGAAGACCCAACCCAATATTAAAAGCCCAAAAGATCCAAAACAGAATCCACATAAAAAATCTCATCAGAATCTTCTCAGCATCGCGCCATTGCCTCTGTAAAAAAATTTAAATACCCTAGAGCCCTATATATAAACCCCTCCTATATACTCCTAGTAACAATTTCACTTCGCTCAGCAGTCAGCTCCCCAATCGATCATCACTCTTCTTGTTTCGGTAAATTTTCACTCCTAATTTACGTTACGTAACATAACTAGTCGACTAAGCTGCGTTTAATTTTATATATCGATGCACCGTACATTAATAATTGGATACGTGTTTATGCTCCAAGTCTGTGCGAATTTGTATATGTTTGTTAGTTCGATAACTCGTGTTGTATCTAATCACTCTTGTTATAATTAGACACAACACAAATATTTGTAGATGCTTTCGTGAATTGTTTTCTCTATTAATTTTGTAATTTACTAGCAATTAGCATCCTATGATTATGACTGCTCATGAAATAATTAAAATGTGTTGTAATCTACCGTGAAACATTTAGCTATATTCATTTAATCCATGTCGGACATTTATATACCGTTCCAATTTTCGTAAAACGGTGTAATTATTTTCAGTAAGATGGGAAGTGGTGGGGAGTCGGAGATGGAATGGAAACTCGATATTGACAGGTTCCGGTTACCTCAACGTCATTCTTCAGCTCAGCCTTTTGGTTTCCGTCGCCTTCGAGTTCCAAGTATTTTTTTCGTCTCTGGAGTTTCGATTATTTACTTTAAATTTATTTCGAGTTTCAGTTTTTAAATTGTTGTGGTTTTATTTGATTGTGTTTTGTAGAAAAACAAAGAAAGGTTTCGCAGTACTATGAAAGGCAGGAAAAGCTTCTTGAAGGGTACAGTGAGATGGAAACAATTAACGAGACTGGTAGTGTACCTGGAAGTTTAACAGAGGTCGGTTATTGAACATGTCGATGGTCCTATTCGTTTCCAGGTTTATTATTTTTGTCGATTTCTTTTAATGTACAAAACTTGCAAAATTAGAACAAGGTGAATTGAAGGGTAATATGTTATTTATATTTAGTCTTGCTAAATTCTGCACCTAGTTTTTGATGTCCCATTCTGTGAAAAAATTTGAGGCATAGTAACGAAAAGATCCTGTTTTTGATGTCCAGGATGAAATGAAACAACTAGCAAGGAGCGAGAGAATGGCTATTCAAGTGTCGAACATAGCTAACTTGGTTCTATTTGTGGCAAAAGTTTTTGCGTCTTTAGAGAGCAGATCTTTGGCAGTTATTGCCTCGACTTTGGATTCCCTTTTGGACCTTCTTTCTGGGTTCATACTATGGTTCACTTCGTATGCAATGAGAAATCCGAATCAGTATAACTATCCGATTGGCAAGAATAGGATGCAACCGGTGGTAAGTCTTGAAATCGTGCATAACTCTATGAATAGAATGTGGCAATATGCACTTGCATGGTTATTTTTTCCATCCTGCTTCTGTTTGAATTTCTTGTTGCAAAGATCTTCTATGCCTTTATTTTGTCATGAAGTTGTCATCTGATTAAAGGCAACTTTGTTAGTTTAAACTAATCCAGTAAACTGAACTTCTACTTTGATGTGCTGCATGATCAGAATTTTTGTGATGGTTTGTGAAAACCATGTTCCTGCTGTACTTGTATTTTTGAATTTATAGAATTCTAATTGACATCTTATATGAAATTCGACAGACATTGTGCATAGGCAAATGGCCTGTGAGAAGGTGCTGGCTGCTCCAATGCCGTAATTAATTAAATCTGAAATGGATCAAAATAGAATGTTAAAAATCAACTCGTTTTAGCATTTGCATTTCTTATAAATAGAACTATTATATGCTTGTAGCGTAATAAGCATCTATTTTACTCTGGTCCCTTTGTCTTGTCATGATAGTTTGTTTGGTTTAGACTTGAGGTTACTATTCTTCTTGAACAACATACATCGTACAGCTCCTTATGATTTTCCCTTATATCTGGCTGCTGCATTATTAAATGCACATATAATTAAGCTTAAGTTTGCAGGGTATTATCGTTTTTGCTTCAGTAATGGCAACTCTTGGATTACAAATATTGCTCGAGTCTGGCAGAGAACTTGTCACTAAGGTACTCAACTCTAATTACAATCCATCTTCAGCTCCTGGAATGTTATTACATGCTTTACCGAGTAAACTGTTACATGGTTTAGTATATATAGGTTCTAAAGTTGAACGTAAAAATATCCAACTCAATTGTGTTTGCAGTCCCATCCTGAAACAGATCCTCAAAAGGAAAAATGGATGATCGGAATAATGGTTTCAGTCACAGTGGTTAAGTTTCTCCTTATGGTCTATTGCCGGAGATTTAAAAATGAAATTGTCAAAGCTTATGCTCAAGATCATTTGTTTGATGTAATCACCAACTCGGTTGGATTAGTAACTGCTGTCCTGGCCATCCAGTTCCACTGGTGGATCGATCCCACTGGGGCTATAATTGTAAGTTGGTAACCTTCACTGACTACTTTCTATATCAATGACTTTGTTTACTGCTTAATAATTCTCCTGTTATATGAAATAATGTTTATAAATCTGGATTAACACTGCTGTATTAGAACAATAGAACTTCAGTTGCAGTCTTTTACATTTTAATACCTGTACATCAGATTCTTCAGTTTTAATTTTTACCATAATTTAGTTTGTAAAATATTGGATTATCGATCTTAGTATCACTCGCAATCTGCTCAGTCCTGAAGCTTATTTGGTCACTTAATGAACTGTGATGCAGATAGCACTATATACCATTAGTACATGGGTAAAGACAGTTACTGAGAATGTCTGGTCACTGATAGGAAGAACAGCACCACCAGAGTTCCTAGCAAAACTGACGTATCTGATATGGAATCACCATGAAGATATCAAGCAAATCGACACCGTTAGAGCATACACATTTGGATCTCATTACTTTGTGGAAGTTGACATTGTCTTGCCAGAGAATATGCTACTTAGCCAAGCACATGATATTGGTGAAACACTACAAGAAAAGCTTGAGCAACTCCCAGAAGTTGAACGGGCTTTTGTTCACATCGACTTTGAGTTCACTCATAGACCAGAACACAAGTCTAAGGTTTGATGATAATTGTGCTAGTATCAGTTAGCAATAAACTGATTATGGACTACTGGACTAGCAGACACTTATCATCAAGTTATCATGGTGTTCTTACCATTTGGCAATAGTGAATAATTAACCACTATCATTTTTAATAGTGAATTTTTAAATTTCCAAAGTGGCCCAAAACTAACCGAGTCCATTACTTTATTATTCTGTAGTGACTTTGACTTTAATGGCAAAAATTAATTTATATATATCCCATTCGTTCATTTTTATTTGTTACATTTAATATTATAAATTATTTTCATATATTATCTCTAAGTAATATATTAAATGGTGAGATTAGTTGGAAAACTAAACATTAAAATTGAAAATGGAGGGGTAAATATGAAAAATTGATATAAAACTGTATTGAAAAAAGTGTTAGACAATTTTTTTTTTATAAATGTGACAATTTAAAAAGGACGGAGTGAATATCTTAAATTTACGATCTATAACTACGTGTTTGCGGGAGATATCTTAGTAGGATAAACTTTTTTAAATTTCAATAGAATTCGCAGTTTAAATCAGTAGAAGTTTTCTTTTGAAAGAATAAATTAGTAGAAGTTTAATTACTGATTTACTCAAAAAACATTCTCAAGTTTTGTTGGGTTTGAATAATTCTCAAAAAACATTCTCAAGTCATGATGACCTAGTCTTTTCTATTACAGTTAGTGGAGTTGGTAGAGTTGGTGAAGTTGGTGATTGTTAATTCCTTGCTTTTTCTACTTTATTGCTTGGTAAACGTTGTAAGGCTTCTATATATAGCCAAAGCTTTTTCATTGATTGAATAAGAAGTGTGTGAGTTTCAATTCTGTTTACTACATTTGGCATCAGAGCTAAACACAGAGTGGGAGTTTGAGAGGTGTGAGTGTTTGAGGGGAAAAACACCGAGAGGAAAATGACAGATACAGGAACCTTCAATGCACCAGTAGTTCCGAAATTCGATGGAGATTACGATCACTGGAGTCTAGTCATGGAGAATCTTCTTCGTTCCAAGGAGTATTGGAGCGTCATTGATCCAGGATTTGATGACCTGAAACGTATCGAAACCCCTAATCCAACACAAAAGGCTGCTCTCGATGAAGCAAAACTCAAAGATTTCAAGGCTAAGAATTACTTGTTTCAATCAATCGATAAGACCACTTTGAAGACTATCACCCAGAAGGAGACCGCCAAACAATTGTGGGATTCTATGAAGGTTAAATATAAAGGCAATGCTAGGGTGAAGCGTGCACAACTACAACGGCTACGGAGGACATTCGAAATCTTGGAGATGAAGGTTGGAGAAGGAGTAACGGGATACTTTGCAAGAGTCATGGAAACTGTCAATGATATGAGGACTTGTGGAGAAACAATAGATGATGTCAAAATCGTTGAAAAAATTCTCCAAAGTCTCACAGACAATTTTAACTACGTGGTTTGCTCTATCGAAGAATCCAAGGATATTGATAGTCTTACAGTGGATGAGTTGCAGGCGTCATTACAAGTACATGAACGCAAGGTGATTGAGAAAAGAACTGAAGAGCAGGTTCTGCAGGTTGAAAACGTGCCCAGGAATGCTCGAGGAAGAGGGAAGTGGACATCTCAAAGAGGAGGAAGCAACTTTAGAGGACGTGGGAGAGGCAGGTCATATGTCAACAGATCAGCCATCAACTGTTTTCGATGTGGAAAAGTGGGTCATTACCAGTTCGAATGTACAAGCCCTGAGAAAGAAGCTAATTATGTTGAGTTTAATGAAGAGGAAGAAATACTCTTAATGGCACATGCAAACATGGGCGATGCTGAAAGAAAAGAGGTATGGTTTCTTGACTCCGGATGCTCAAATCATATGACAGGAGAAAAATCATGGTTTGTTGATCTAGATGAAAGCTTCAGGCATTCTGTCAGATTGGGAAATAGTTCAAAAATGGCTGTCCAAGGAAAGGGGAAGATCAGATTTGAGGTGGAAGGAATAACACAAATGGTGACCGATGTCTATTATATTCCAAATCTGACCAACAATTTGTTGAGAATTGGACAAATGCAGGAGAAGCAACTGACAGTCTTGATAAAAAATGATGTGTGCAAGATCTATCATCATCAAAGAGGACTGATCATAGAGGCACCAATGATAATAAATCGCATGTTCCTGATCTTTGCAAAGAAGCCAACGTCCACACGCTGTCTCAAGGTAGAAGAAGACGACTTGGGAACCCTTTGGCTTAGGAGGTTTGGACACTTAAACAACAAATCTATTCAACTTATGCAGAGGAAAGAAATGGTGAAAGGGTTACCAAATATCAAAGACGAATTCAAGGTGTGTACGATATGCAATGTAGGAAAACAGCAACGAGGCAAATTTCCAACGAAAAGTAAGTGGAGAGCAACAGAGAAACTTGAGCTAATTCATGCGGATCTATGCAAACTAATCACTCCAGCCTCTCACAGTGGTAAGCGATACTTAATGGTACTTGTTGATGATTTTTCGTGGAAAACATGGATATATTTTCTTATAGATAAAGCCGAAACTTTTGAAGTTTTCAAAGTCTTCAAAATTTCTGTTGAGAAAGAAGCCAAGACTGTCATACGAGGACTACGAACAGATAGGGGAGGTGAATTCACTTCAGAAAAGTTTAACAATTTCTGCAGAAATCAAGGAATAAAATGACAATTAACTGCAGCATACACTCCCCAACAAAACGGAGTAGCAGAGAGGAGAAATCGAACAATCATGAACATGGTTCGTTGCCTGCTCTCTGAAAAGGAAATGCCAAGATATTTATGGCTTGATGCAACTAGGTGGACTGCCCATGTTTTGAATCGAAGCTTCACAAAAGCAGTAAATAACATGGTACCTGAAGAGAGATGGACATGAGTCAAACCGAAAGTTGATTACTTCAGAGTTTTTGGATCAATTGGTCATGTCCATATCCCTGAGCAGAAACGAATAAAGCTTGACGATCGTAGTCACAGATGCATACTGCTTGGAGTCAGCGATGAATCAAAAGCCTATCGATTGTATGATCCAATCACAAAGAAAATCATCATAAGCAGGGATGTCATATTTGAGGAAGATTCTAAGTGGGAGTGAAACTTAAACATATCGGAGCAAAACATTCTTGCTTGGGGAGATGACGAAGTTTGTGAAGAAGAAGCAACAGATGAAGAAGAGAATGATGAAGGAGAAACAGAAGAAGGTATAGAAAAAGAAAATGCAATAGCCGAAACAGAAGCTCCACAGACAGAAGCTCAAGAACAATCAAGAAGGACAAGGAAAGAACCTAACTGGATGCGTGATTTTGTAAGTGGGGAAGAAATATATGAAGAAGAAGAGATGACAAATTTTGCTCTGAACATCTGCTATGATGATCCAGTAAACTACCATGAGGTTGCAAAGGAAGAAAAGTGGAGAAATGCTATGAAGTTAGAGATTCAGTCCATCGAAAGAAACAACACATGGGAGCTGTAAACCTACCATCACATGCAAAGAAAATTGGTGTCACTACTAAAAAAACGCTAATAGACATCGGTTTCTGGCCGATGTCTTTGAAAAATTCTTACCGATGTCTTTGTCGGTGATGTCTAAAGTCTGAACGTTTAGACATCGGTTTCTGGCCGATGTCTTATAGCGTATAATACATCAGTTTTAAAAATATTTCTGATGTTTATGAACTATCTTCTTGGGTTAACTGCATGAGGTTATCTTTTGAATTGTTATATTAGAGGTCTTAGCTGTTATTTAACATGTAGCAAACATAGAATAATTCGACATAGACATCTGTTTTTTTTCCAAATATTGATGTCTAAGCCTTTATTAACATCGGTAAATATTTAGAAAACCGATGTATAAAGTTCTCATAGACATCGGTTTTAGACAATGCTGAAGATAACTATTGCATCGGTTACCTAATTTTAAAACCGATGTTTGAGGTCCATCAGACATCGTTTTTAGACGATGATTATATCATTTATCCCTATTGTATATATCATTTATCCCTATTGTATTCATTCATCTATATACCAAAGAAAAATCAAATAAACCAAAACTCAAAAAAAGCATCAAAATAACCACAACTCGATTATCATTATCAAAAAAATTCAGTATATACATCAATGACTACACTTAAAATCGGTAAATGGCAAAGTTGTACATTACATAATCAAGATCGATCAAAACCAACTATTTCCATGATAAATAAAAAAAATCTAGAAGTACTAGTCATTTATATGGGATCTTGTACATGCTCGATAGTCCAAATGCATCACATCAAACTCCACCTTCTTGCAAAATTTTTGTGCCTTGATTAACCACTGCAAAATGCAACAGAGATTATGTAAAAATTAGCACAACAGTCATATAATAGATGCGTGAAACCGTTAACACCATAGCAACCAAAAAAGTACTAGTGATATCAGCTTAAAAACCCAAAGAAACAAACAAGGAGCAGGTAACCTCCAATTTAATGTACGATTTTAACAAACATAATGTCCTGTCTCAATGTTCTGATTACTACATACCCTGCTTGCAGGAGCAACAAATATGTGAGAATGAAGATGCCTACAGTCTTGAGATATGTAAACAAAGTCAGGGATCTTGTATTGAGCACCTGTATATGCTGGAGAGGGATAAAAGTGCTATAAAGACAGCAAAATATGTTCTCATGAATTTACGATACACATTCAATTCTGGCTTTGCTTCTCTACCATGCACCTAGATCAGATCAGAGAATGACTAAGTATATTAGGTAAAATATATATTATGTACGATATGGTTCCAATATATAGTGGCAAAAGGTTGTCCCCTTTAGATAATATTGACTACTTGTTGATTCAATCACATTCTTAACACTAATGCTAAGGTCCTTATAGCCACTATAGCCATATTCAAATTATCACACCGACTTAAAATGTAAATACATACATATTCTGGCTTATACTGCACTTACGTACAAGTGGCCAACCGTAGATGAATTAGGTAAAATAACAACTAACCTCAGATAGAACACAGCTTGCCTCCCCAAGAAATTCTTGGTCTTTTAATTTCAGCTCCTGCAAGGTGCAAAATAAACATTATTTATTTTTGCTTCTACATACCATAGATTGTCAAAGTTCTGACAACAAGTTATGGATCCTGGATAAGCGAAGAATGAATGAACGAGTTCCAATTTGTAAACCTAAATTCAACAGGTCTATATTGCATACATCTGGCCCTCAAGTTCATTCCCACTAACAAGAAGCTTTACAATGGTCTATCCGTTTCTGTCATGTTTAATGCGGATCTTTTTGCATAGGATAATCTAGAAAACAAGCCTCTAGGAAACCAGAATAGCAACAAAATAGATATGCTAGTTCATTTTGATGGTTAAAAAGTTCTGGTTTGGCTTTTGTTGATTACAGAATTTGTACATGTGGATGGAAGACATCTTTGTAGCTTGTTGGAATTACTAATATACTGAAGTATTAAATGTATAAGATGTTACATTAAATAGTATGCAATAGCTTGCATGACACGCTGAGAGTACAGAATTAACAACCTGAATAGACTTTACATGGTTTAGTAAAACTACAAATGGCGTTACCTTCACCGGTAGATTGTGATACTTTGCATCTACATCATAAACATGGAAGCTGAAATGGAACAAAAGTCACGATTATAAGCATTAACTAAAAATTCAAACTGATATACTGAAGATTAGTGCTTAAACTGATATACGAATGTCGAATCTCACCGGAGAAAAGAAATAACCAACAGCAGCCACTTCAATTAGATGAGTCCCTGCTGGTACATTATGGCTTTAAGAAATAATTAAGGAACTGCAGATAAGTACGCACGTTGAGTTCATACGCACGTTGCTACAAATTCGTTGAGCTCGATGCAGATAAGTCTTCGATTAAAGATTGGCACTGCATCAAGGAAATTAATATATTTCTTAGTACATGAACATGCAGAGTCAAGACTTTCGCTTGTCCACAGTCAAACTAGAAAGGAATGCATATCAATTATTTGAGAGCATCCACCCTATGCATAAACAATTATATGAAACAAAAATACTAAATATATGAAAGAATTTAACAATTTCATTATTGAACCAGTTATTGGTTATATATTTCAGACAAAAGAAATTAAAGGAGAGGATTAATGCACATCCTCATTCCTAAAAATATCTGAAACCATTCTATGTTATGGACACTTGCGAAATCAAACAGCAGAACCAGCATTCTTTAAGTACCCCAAATGTCTAACTGGGTATTAAAAGAAAAACTGGAAAATAAATAAAATAAGAAAACCATGCATCAAAAGTAAAAATCAAACGTCAAAGAGAAAACCTGATAATCTATAACTGTAGATTGTTCTGGTGCTAATTCAAGTTGTTCTGGTGCAAAATCGAGTATAGCTTGGAAGGGATAAGCTAAGGGTTCATCTGCAGAAAAATTATTTAAAGATAAGACAAAGAAATGAAATTTGTGACATGGATACCTATCACATTTTCTCTAACACATAATCCAATCTAAGATATCTCAAAGGCTTCAAACAAATAAATTAGATGCCAAGTGCATGTTTAGAGTTCATAAATGCAAGAAAGAAGATAAGAATGCAATTGGTGTAATATGTACAGCAGTACGATGCAGTAAAGATTGTAACTTCTTTAATAAAACAGGGTGTTATTTTATGTATCCTGGATCTTCTACTAGTATATCATAAGACTACTGTTCAATAGAAGAAATTATCCATGTTGGCATTTATTTCTCCATCTTACTCATTGTCTTCCACTATTCTTTTAGTTTTCCAAGTTCCAACTAATTACATCTTTATGTTTACTTTAGATAGTTACCTCTAGCGCACTGATTGGAATGACCATCCTCGGCACTTTGTTGAGAAGAGTTTTAATACACTGAAAACAATGATTAGTCCTCTAGATACATTAAAAATATATTCTACTAAGGTAGAGAGCATCCACCCTATGTATAAAACTCGTGACACCCAACACCTTTCAAAATGTAAACACGGACAAGTTGAATGCTATACTAATATCAACAACACATCCAGAATTGCGCACATAAGGTCTGATGCTCAACATTTGTAGAACATAATATTGCAAATAGTTTCTTTTGGAAGGAAAAGAGGTTACTGAAACAATTCATACCTTATAAATTTATATGCATTTGCAAGCTTTGCAGCCTCTCTTATCTCAGAGTCTACATCTGGAGTTCCGTAAGCAATGTTCTCATAAGTACTTCCTGCAAAAAGGGTTGGCTCTTGACTGACTAATACAATGAAAATATTGATGTACATACAAGACAATACATTAATTTCACAAACTAAACTAAAGCTACGCAGCCTCCAGCCTCCGAAAGATTGAAAATACATATTAACAAAACAAATAAAAAAAATGAACATTCAATATTTACAATTTAACATCACATAATAGCTACAAACATTCAAGCAAAGTACCAATTCGAACATTCACCAAAAACAAATGAACATTCAATAAAAAAAATTACTAATTCAAGTTTTTGAGCACTACCCAAACAAAAATTTCTTTCCTGCATTGAAACTTTGCAAACAAAAAATAAAAAAACAAATTTAAAAATTAGGGTTTTGAATTCAAAAATCCCCAATTTAAAACTAAATCGAACTAATTCAAGATTAATACAAGCTTACCCACTCATCAATTCCAGCTTTCTAACTATGAAAAAATGGTATACAGCTTTGTACGTTCGAGTTATGTCGAATAAATCTCTGGTTGAACAAATCTTCGATCTAAAAAATATTTGGTTGAGAGAGAGGGAGGGAGGGAGGGAGAGAGGGAGAGAGAGACAGACAGAGAGAAAGAGGAATGGGTATGATTTAGGGTTCTTGAGGGAGGGGGTGAATGTGAGTCGAGAGAACGAGAGAGAGTGGGGGGGTTAGTTTTTAGGTTAAATTACTTTTGATTCATTTTGTCTGAGAGATATTAGAAGAGGGGGGAATACAAAAAATTTTGGCTTAGGGGGGAAAAGATTTGGCAAATTAGCGCACAAATGAAACTTAAAGTTGGAAATAAAATTAAGGGGGGAATATTTCAGAGGGGCGCGCGCGTTTAATTTTTTAAGGAGATATTTAGACATCGGTTGATAAATGAAGTGATGTCTAAATGTTTTTAAGGAAAGGTTTAGACATCGGTTGATAACTGAAGTGATGTCTGAATGTTTAAAAGACATCGGTTTTATTTTCACTGATGTTAAAAAGACTTTTAACATCGGTTTTATTATAATCGATGTTAAAAACGGTGATGTCTATTAACAGTTTTTTAGTAGTGTGTCAAATGGGTCTACAAAACGAAGCTGAATGCAGAAGGGAAGGTTGAAAAGTGCAAGGCTCGGTTAGTTGTGAAAGGGTATTCACAAACTGCAGGAATAGACTACACTGAAGTGTTCGCTCCTGTTGCTCGATGGGATACAATTAGAAGTCTCTTAGCAGTAGCAGCTCAGAAAGGATGGCGTGTTTATCAACTAGACATCAAGAGTGCATTCCTGTATGGCAAATTAAAAGAGGAGGTTTACGTTGACCAGCCTGAAGGTTTCTTCAAAGTAGGGGATGAAGACAAAGTTTATCGACTGAGGAAGGCTCTATATGGTCTAAAACAAGCACCGAGAGCGTGGTTCAGTAGAATTGAGGATTGTTTCAAGAGGGAAGGATTCGAGAAAAGCAACTATGATCACACTTTGTTTTTGAAGAAAGCAGAAAATAAAATTTTGATGGTAAGTCTTTATGTCGATGACTTAATTTTTACTGGAAATGATGAGCTAATTTGTGCAGAATTCAAGACATCAATGCAAAAGGAGTTTGAGATGACAGATATGGGGAAAATGAGTTTCTTTCTTGGAGTATAAATTTGTCAAGGTGATAATGTTATACATATCTGTCAGAAGAAATATGCCAAGGAAGTTCTGGAGAGATTCAACATGTGGAGTTGCAATTCAGTTAAGAATCCAATTATTCTAGGGACTATTCTTTCGAAGGAGGGGATCAAAAGAGCTGATGCAACACTTTACAAACAACTTGTTGGGTGTCTTATGTACCTTACGGTAACACGGCCTGACTTAATGTTTGTAGTGTGTTTAGCATCTCGATTTATGGCTGATCCCAAGGAAGAACATATGTTGATTACTAAGAGAATACTAAGGTACTTAAAGGGGACGCTGGATTTTGGTATTTTCTACGGGAGATCGTTGAACATGAATCTTCTGGGTTACACGGACAGTGACTATGCTCGAGATATAGATGATAAAAAGAGCACCTCTGGCTATGTGTTCCTGCTGAATGGGGCAGCGATCTGTTGGAGTTCACGAAAACAAGACATAATTACTTTGTCTTCTACCAAATCAGAGTATGTAGTGGCAACTTCGGCAGCGTGTCATTGCATTTGGCTTAAAAGATTGTTGCAAGAATTAGGTGCTGTTGGAGATGTAAGCATTGACATTATGTGTGACAACAGTTCAACGATTAAGTTGTCAAGGAATCCGGTCATGCATCGAAGGATGAAACATATTGATGTAAGGTTTCACTACTTACGCAATTTGACAGAAGAAGGAGCTATGAAGCTAGTTTTTTGTGGAACCAATGATCAAATTGCAGATATCATGACCAAACCTATCAAGCAGGAACAGTACGAGAAGCTCAGAAATTTGCTCGGAGTTCAAAAGTTGGAAGGCTAAACTGATGCTAGAGAGCTTTTCAGTTTAAGGGGAGGAATTTGTTGGGTTTGAATAATTCATGATAACACTACTGGAAAAACCCCCCTACAACATCGGTTTTTGGCCGATGTTAAAAGTGTTTCAGAACCGATGTATTTGTCGGTGTAGATAAAGGGGGGTCTTTAACATCGGTTCCTGACCGATGTCAAAGATGACTATAGACATCGGTTCTCTTCAAGAAACTGATGTCTTTCCTATTGTTTAACATCGATTTTTAGAGGAGAACCGATGTTTAATACTAGCTTAGACATCAACTAATTATAAAAATGATGTTTAATACAACCTTTAACAACAACTTTGTTAGCAAAACGATGTTAGATATGTACAAAAGACATCAGTTTTTAAAACAAAATTTGATGTTGAATAGCTATTTTAGACATCAGTTTGATGGTAATAAAGTGTTGTCAATTTAAATTTACACATCAGTTTGATGTTAAACTTACTGCTCATTTGTGCATAAACCAAAAATTAAAATCTCAAACTAATACAAAGAATTCTCAAATTCAAGCTTAGCTATTACTCAAATATCAACCATCATAATTCCAACAAATGTATCTAGTTCCAACTTTCTCTTCGAGGCTACAAGCTTGGGCAACAGCACCTCCAAAGACTATGAGGTTTGGTACTTTCTTTTCGGGTGGCTTCGCTACTTTAGTCTCTCCTAGGTTTGCATCACCTTCCAAGGACTTTAATTAGGTGGTCGGGATCAATTTTGGTGTTAATCAGAGCCATAAAAGCACAGCGAGAAAGAGGTGACTCAGAAGCTCTTTCCTTTTGGTAGGCTCGGAAACCACATTCATTTGTTCAGATAGCTCCCCGCATCCCACGCCTGACTCCAAATTTGACAATTTCCCATGGAATTCCCATATCTTCGTGATGAAATAGTATCACTTCACATGCAGTACGAGTAAGTAATGATATGCAATATATAATTTTGGAGTACCTGTGAAAAGGCAGTCACTTAGAAACCAAGAGCCAGATGGAGACAAAATTATAAAAAAAAACCAATCCAGTGATCATCATCTAACCATGGGACTTGGGAGTACTAGCAATTATGAAGTAATTCAAGACAAAAATTGGAATTGTTCAAACTTTAAAATGTGTCATGCATTTAGTAGTGGTTCTATAGAATTAAAACTTAGACCTTTCATCTGATATAGGAATCAGATTGATATAATTTAGTTGAACTAATCAGCGTTAAGAGCAGTTCACTTTAGTCAAGAGAAGATCCTGTCAATTTAACTATTTTACTCAGAGAGTACAAAAGTAGAAAAGTAAAACTAGGTATTTTTCCTCCATTTGCTAGATCTAGCAAGAAATCCGAAGGGTTCATAATAAAATTCTGGATATCAGAATATTAGGCATGCTCAATATGAAGATGCACATGGCCAGACACATTCCGGGAATGACTTTAATTTCATATGAAGAGTGCATATACATGTCCAAGTGTATTTAATGTTGAACTTGAAGTAAATCTACCATGCTCTTGATGCTTTTAAGTGTATATATGATCATATGAGCATATATGTCACATGTGTACAGGTTAAAGGTAGTAGTAATTGCCAATAGCTTTCATTATGGGATTGACTTGTGTCGCAGACAAGATAACATTCATTGACCAGCTATTTCTCAAATAATGTTCTGTGTACGGATTTCTGTCTTTTGTATCAAAATCATTCATGAAAATTTTCAGTTCATGAAGCATAAATATCGATGAAAATCAAAAAAAATTATAAATAAAAAGTTAGTATATATATACCTAGATGAGAGTACACCTCCATTGATCGAGGAATCTGGACCATGAACATTTCCTGGATCTCCAACTAGATCAACTATGAACTCTCTGTTAGGAAGTGTGTGCATGCATATAATGACAACCATATAATCAATAAAAGAATCTGAAGGAAGCGGCGCACACCAAAATGTTTATTTAACAATCAACAGAGCTTTAATTTAACCTCACAAACAAAACAGAGCTTTATTAATTACAGAATTTGCAAGTCTGTTGATTAAAGGCCAAGAATACTCAACAATATTATTAAGACTACCAGCTAAACTTTTATTAATATATAATGCTAGACTAGAGACATCAATCTTTACCAGTTTTACCCAATACGAATATAGTTTTCATCTTTAAATGACCACAAAATGCTTTAGCAAATTTATGCAGCCTCAAGTATATTAGCTTGTAGAACTTTTCAATCTGATGCCGTGTTCTAATAAGGTCTTTTACCATCACTTTGACAGCTCCATGCACACGAGTACTTCAGCTAAACATATATAGATACTCAAGATATAGCCTAAACTTAAAAGACACTACAATCTATCAAACGATCATAATAAAGTACAAAAATAGAGTTTTATACATCCATAAAAACTTATAAAGGACTAGGTAACTACAAGATATAAGCTTTCTGCTAGGGTGCAAACATCACTATAGTAGCTAATCCTACATAATGTCTGGTAGGGTCGACGTTTATAACAAACTTAAATTCTGGAAAAATGGTAGTTAGGTTATCAACAAATCCATCACTTTTTAGTACTTTAAGATGCCACTTGAAAGCATGACAACATATAGGACTTCAAACACCAAAAAGTACAATTAAATCACAAAGAAACTAAATTTTAAATGTAAATACCCAGGATCCCTTACCAAGCATGAATTACTTAGGAATCAATATCTCCCCTTAAAAACTACATATCAACTAAGTCCAGGTTGCTTCACATACCAAAGCCAGTGCATATTGGATTACATAATTGCTTCCAGCTGCTCCTTCAGGCTGCAAAATGAAAAGGAAACATTTGCTTTCAGAAACTTACCCAAACAGCCCCCATGTAGAAAAAGTAAAATATATTCTAGAAAACCAAAGCAAATTACAGAATATAGAAGGAAACAAGTTCTAGAAAAGAATACCCGACATACAAATAGATTCAAAATCAGAGTGCTTTGTTCCATGAATATTGGTATGCTGCGACCCAAATAAATTTGTCAAATCGAAATGGCAAATCGAAACAAAGGATTCGAAGGTAATTTAGCACAAATCGAACCGATTCCAAACGCGTTTCGTGCTTAATTAGGGTTTGTGCTTTGAATTCATGAGATGAATATACCAATTTATGGGAGATGGTGTAAATTAGGGTTTGAGATTAGATGTAAGAGAGACGGAGAGGAATATGGTGAGAGAGACGGAGAGGAAGATGGTGAGAGAGATGGAGAGGAAGACTAAATTAATTAAGGTAATTAGTGAGAGAGAGAGAGGGAGATAGTGAGAGAGAGAGAGAGAGGGAGATAGTGAGAGAGAGAGGGGGGGGGAGAGAGCTGCGAGAGAGAGAGAGGCGGCTTAGAGAAGAAAAGTGAGAGAGTAGAAAAGAGATGTAAAATTGGGGGAACTGAAATAAAATGTTGTTTGTGTAATAAAGGGGAAGGTATGATGTACGAGTATTTTTTTTAATTTTTAAAAAGGATATTAGACAACGGTTGTTATTACAAGCGATGTCTAAAATATGCTTTAACATCGGTAATCTAACAACTGATGTCTAAATTACTTTTAATATCAATGACATTTCTAACTGATGTTAAAGGTGTGATGTTATATCTACTAATACTAATTCTAGTAGTGTAATAAGTCATGATGACCTAGTCTTTTCTATTACAGTTAGTGGAGTTGGAGTTGGTGAAGTTGGTGATTGTTAATTCCTTACTTTTTCTAGTTTATTGCTTGGTGAACGTTGTAAGGCTTCTATATATAGCCAAAGCTTTTCCATTGATTGAATAAGAAGTGTGTGAGTTTCATCTGTTTACTACAGGTTTACATCTGATTTTATAAACATTTTCACATCCATAACAATGAAGTGGCCATGTTAAAAAACGTTGAATATTTGCCGAACTCCACTTTTTTTCCCAATAACACAAGTTCCAATCTGGAGGCCACATTGTAGCATCGAGCATTCTCAATCCCGGCCCGCTACCAATTGAGCACTCTCTGAGACCTCTGCCAAATTAATTTGTCGTCAGAAAATATTGAGTACTTTTACAAACTTATAAGTAGCGAAAAAATATTGCTCAAATAGGCTTATAATTTAAAATATTTCTCAAATAGACTTATAATTTAGGAAAATGTTATTTTCAGAGTTCTATTATGAATAGATTTAGAGGGAAAATCTAATTCTTGCCACTTTTATAGAATTATTTTCTCCCCTCCCAAAGCCAACAACTTTGGCTCTCTGTTTGAGATTTCTCACTCGCAGTTTTTTTTTAAACTGGTGAAAGTGAAAGGCAATTTGCTTGATTTATCAACTTAGGATCAGGATTTTGAACTTTTGTAGGTACAATGTTCAAGTGCAAATTTATGGAAGCTAGTGTTGAGTGTTGTAAGGCAAACACCAAGTGAAACACATGCATAGAGGGCGTGTAACCAAAACCAAACATACCCAGTATATCCCGCATGAAGCAGGGTCTGGGGAGGGTAAAATGTACGCAGACCATACCCCTACTTTACAGTAGAGAGGCTGTTTCCGTGAAGACCCCCGGCTTAGTGCACCGAATAGCAAAGTGAATTTTATACAAAGATGATAATGGTGGGTAAAGTAGTTGACCGAACATGGGCCCATGGCCTGGATCTCATGGGGCTTACCTACTCGGTCAAGGGGCACTCCTCTCCTGATCTAGGAAGACCTCCGGCCAAGCTCCCTGCGCCTGCAAAAACAGAAAACAGAAGACAATATGAAGATGAAAAGCCAAGCTTTGCATAGAGGGCGTGTGATTGTGTGAATTTATTGAGAGTTATTTGCATATACTAAGAGCATCTTTAACGGGGTTGACTAAAATGGTTAGCTAAAATATTACTCCCTCCGTCCCAATTTACATGTCCCTTTTCTAAAAAGCACACATATTAAGATAAAGTTAGTTGAATAAAATTTTCCAACTAATACCCTTATTTAATACATTGGTAAATGAGAATAGAGTTAAGTTTAAAAAAGTCAAAATTTTGATACAATAAATGTAGGGATAGTTTTGTAAAACTACACTTAAATTTGCATTGAAAAGAGAAAAGGGACAAGTAATTTGGGACAAATTTGTTTTAGAAAAGGGACATGTATTTTGGGACGGAGGGAGTATAAAATAATGATTGACTAAAATTTGTTGAACCTGTAAGGGGTTGACTAATATTGAGATTGACTATATTTTGAAAATAGTGTATTATAAGTTTAAACTTTAAACAATACTTTTTTTAATAAATTTTAGTTTCAATAAATTAATATTATTGCTAGTTGATCTTAAACCAAAAATTAAATAAATTTAAATTTATTAATGCTAACATTAATAATGGGGTAATGTATATTATTATTAACATTATTAATGTATTTTTATTATTAGATTTTCTTTTTTCTTTTAAAAAAATTGAAGAACGATAAAATATTAAATATACACATTTGCAAGTGTGGAAGAGTTGAGAAAAATTAGCAGAGTAAAGACAACCGGCGTGAGATGACGTGGAGAGAGTTACTGATCTGTAGTGCTTCAACATAAATAGCCAACAATGAATTGTAGTAAATGGCTATAAATTTAGACAAGGGCAACGATGTGTTGGAGAAGATGCATTCTGGGAGATTTGTCTATTTTTTGTTACTGTTCAATGCCAGATTGACAATTTTGCTAAGGGCTTAAAAGCCTTGGAGATGCTCTAACACAACATTCTTTTTACATATCTATTATACAGTGTTGTAAAAAGCGGAAATCGGACTTAATCGGTGGAGGCACCGTCCAGGGATTAATCGGGTAATCGGGGATTAATCGGAATGATTAATCGGATCATTAATCGGAACTAATTTAATATTATTTTTAAATATAATTATTATTAATATACATAATTATTTTATTATTTTGATTATACATGAATAATTATCATATATTTATACAAATATATTTAAAATACATAGCATTATTAAAGTAAATATAAATTTTAAGATCTAATTTTTGAATTGGGGTCAATATGAGAGAAAAAATTGATAAAATTCATTATTTAACCGTTTAAAATATTAGTTTCGTATATGAGAATAATAGTTTTCTTAAATTTTTTTCAATTTATTACTTTTTGAATTTTTTTAATTTTTCTACTTATTTTTCAATTTTTTTATCAATAATGCCGATTTTTGACCGATTAATCCCGATTAATCCCGATTTTTTGAAAAAACAATTTTTTGGCCGATTTTTGTAAAATCAGTTCGGTTCCTTACCGAACAGCGATTAATCGGCGATTAATCCCGATTAATCGCCGACTTTTAGAACAGAGCTATTATATTATTAATAGCACAACATAGATTTTGAGATGTGTGACTCCCTAACCTCTTAGATACAAGTGGGAATCCCTACCACTATGCTAGACATGGAACTTGAATATATTTTAAAACTCATCATTAATATATCGTGAGATAACCCTCATATATTATATTAATGACAAAAAATTGTTCCTACAAGAATTGAACCCTTGACCTCAAACTTAAAAGGGAGCTTGCTTACCACTAGGCTACACAACAATTTTGAAAATATTATAAAACAAATTATTAATATATCGCGAGACAAACCCCATATATTATAATAAAAAAATTGTTCTTAATAAGAATTGAATCATTGACCTCTAACTTAGAATGAAGACTCCTTATCACTATGCTACATCAATTTTGAATATATTATAAAAATCAATATTAATATATCATGAGACAATTTAATTATCATGAAATTACTAAATTATCCCTCCTATATTATATTATTGATAAAAAAATTATTTCTAATGAAAATTAAACCTCTTATTATTTCTGCCTTTCTTTCCCATGACGACTAACTTAGAAATGAGATTTTTTACTATTATGCTAGATATCAGTTTTGAAAATATTTTATTTTTGATTATATATACATCATAAATAGATAATCTTTTAGATATATTTTGCGTACTAAGCATTAACATGTTCTAGCACCATTTATTTAAGAGAAAAAGGATCCTGAGATGTATCTCATGTAACTTTTCCTGAGATACATGCAAAATAGCTTTAAATTTTATTGGGCCCACAAAGCCAATTAAAAAATCCTGAATTTACTAAAATGTCCACCCTATTTTTACATATAAAAGATGGGTATCTTAGGAAAGTTACCTGAGATATATCTCAGGTTCCCTACTCTCTTTATTTAATTATAAAGTAACATAAAAACATTGTAAGTGAGAATCCTTACCACTATGCTAGATATGAGTTTTGAATATATTCTAAAACTCATTATTATTATATCGTGAGAAAACCCTCATATTTTATATTAATGATAAAAATATGTTCATAAAGATAATTGAACCATTGACCTCTAACTTAGAAAAAAAATTATTTACCATTACACTAGACATTAGTTTTTGATATATTGTAAAACTCATTATTAATATATCGAGAGACAATTTAATTATCTTGAAATTACTAAATAACATTTCACTAATATATCGCTAATATAATAAAGAAAATTGAACCCTTGACCTTTAACTTAGAAAAAAGATTACTTCCCATTATGCTTGATATTAGTTTTGGATATATTAGAAAACTCATTATTAATATATCAAGAGACAATTTAATTATAATGAAATTACTAAATTACCCCTCTTTCACTAATATATCACGATTATAATATTTTACAAACATACATACAATTGCAGATGCTAGAGCTTTCCCGTGCCTTGCACGGACTACAAAGCTAGTTCTTAAATATATGTGGATATGCTTTTACAGGCTTTTGATGGTAATATTGTAATTCATCTCACATTTTACGTGAAGACGGTATTATACGTTACAACAATTCCAATGTTAAATTCTAAGAATTGTTTATAATCTCATACCGGTTGTAAAAATTTCATTTGCAATTGAGGAGTTTTAGAGGGTGTTTGGCAACCAAGGCTTAAAGCTAAAAATAGCTTTAAGTAGTTTTTGAACTGTTTGGCAACCACTGCTTTAAGTCGGTTTTAAGTTAAAAAACTTCATTAAGTCATAAGTTTTTCTTTAGATACTTTTGACTTATGATTTATCGAGTTTTTTTTTCTTTTCACAATTCTCGTAAAATTTAAATATTATGAATTTTTTTTTTAAGTCAAATTTCACTTTAAGTCAAAATTAGTAAACACCCATTTATCTTTAAGAAAAAATATCCAAACACATTCATTCAACTTAAAGTAAACAACTTTACTTTCTTCATTAAGTTAAAAACACTTCCATTAAATCAAAAGTAACTTATTTTAAACAATCCCAAACGGCCACGTACCCTATGTATTACTTGATTGTCTTGTTAGTAAGATTGAGATTTGTGCAACATGACATTTCTTGGGATCATACTCCTTTCCATCAGATATTGACGGATTTTAGCTTTTTAATTAAAATATTCAATTTTTTAATTAAACTAGTCGATAAAGCCGCGCTTCGCGGCGGCGTTATAATTTTTTTTTAAAAAAATTAATACATTTACGTTATATTGTAATATTAATTTTAAATTTTAATAATTAAATACTCCCTCCGTCCCATTCATTTGTTTACACTTTCCTTTTTTGGATGTCCCATCCAATTCTTTACATTTCTAAACTTTCCTAAAATAGTAAAGTTTTATAATATAAAAATCAATTACATCCACTAATTTTCTCCAATAACTCATTTTATACATTATATAGTGATGTGTCCCACCACTTTACTCATTTTTCCTACTTCTCTCCTCCTTCTTTATATTTTTCCTTGGTCTCCGTGCCCAAACCAAATGTAAACATTTGGTTGGGACGGAGGGAGTATCCTTTTCTAATGAATCGATTTCTTGTTAAACACGATTCTTTCGATTGAGCCGCTCTCTCATTAAAATCAAAATCTCAACTTTAACATATATTACAAAGACTTATATAATATTTTTTATCCATAAAATCGAACAATAAATAAAATTATGACATCAATATCAAATTCTAATAGCTAATACAATCTTTTCTAGTGAGTCGTCTTCTCGTTAAATACGTTTTGAGTCGCTCTTATTTGGAACCGAAATTCTAACTAATTATATAAAGAAAGCAAATTCCAATTTTTATATTCTTTAAACTTTCTAATATTTATAGAGTTTTAAAAATGAAAATACATCTTATTTTTTCTGTATATTATAGATATTCATGTACTTATTTACAACTTCTGCATGAGAATGTCTTTCTGTTATGTTAACATATAAAAAAATTAAATTCGAAGACTTTTCGTTACGGGAATAATATTAAATTTATGGATATATTTTTCTAATGCAAGTATAATTAACTTGTATAAAAAAGATAAAATAAAGGATTTCTAGGAAAAAAGATATATAATTTTAAAAATCGTGTAAGACGTCTCCACCGTCCTCGTATTCTACCTATATTAATAAAACATTTTTATTTTATGTATTCCTTATATATTCAAACATTTTTATACGGTCTTCTCTAATGAATCGCTTTCTCGTTAAACACGGTTATTACTATTTATCTGCTCCCTAGTTAAGACCAAAAACCTAACTTTTACATGTATCACTTGTATGATAATGTTTATCCATAAAAATCAAATCCTAAAAATAAAATAAAATTATAACATCAAAATGATATTTTAATAGTTAATACAATCTTTTATAGTGAGCCGTCTTCCTGTTAAACACGTTTCGAGCCGCTCTAGTTTGGATCGAAATTCCAAATTCATTACATATTATTATTGATACTTATCTTACACAACAACTTTTTTCCTTAAAATTAAAACCTAAAAAATAGAGTGAATTCCAATTTACACTTTATCTAGACTTTCTAAAATCTATGGAGTTTTAGAAAATGAAAGCACATCTTATTTTCTATTTAGGATTCCTGCATGAGAATGTTCTTTTATAATGTTAACACATCAATTCTTTTCTTTTAAATACGATGACTTTTTTATGATAATAGTATTGGATTTATGAATAAATTTTCCTAATAGAAGTATAATTAACTTATATAAAAAATATATAATTTAAGAAGATCGTACTTTCTATAAAATATTTAGTTATATGGATGCTCTATATATTCAAACACATATTCTACTTCTAATAGAACTTTTATTTATATGTTTTTCTATAAATTCGAACTCTTATTCTCTATAAATTCAAACTCCTATTCTACTTCCAATAGAACTTTTAATCGTATGCTTTATAAATACTTATTCTACTTCTAATAGAAACTTTTATTTATATATTTTTTCTATAAATTTGAACTCTTATCTCTATAAATTCGAACTCCTATATTCTACTTTCAATAGAACTTTTAATCATATGCTTTATAAATACTTATTCTACTTACAATAGAACTTCTAATCATATGTCTTCCTATAAATTCGAACTCTTCACCACTATAAATTCGAACACCTATTCTACTTCTAATATGTTAAATGATATTTTTATATTTATAAGTGTTTAAAATTCTAAAATTCTAGAAAATTAGAAAAATAGATTGAGACGATCTTAGAGCGCCACCTAAACTCCCGCGTACCCTCCTTTATATATATATATATATTGATTTTTTAAATTTATTTGTATTCCTTTATGATTAACCTTTTGGGTTCAACTTTCCTATTTTGAGTTTTAGAAATATTGAGAATGACGAATAAACCGTATACGAACTTAGGGTTTAGGATTTAGGGTTGTTTACAACCCAAAACCCTAATTTATCCTGGTTTTTAAAAAATCGGGGTTGGCCCCCAATTTTTTAAAAATCAGACCGTCGGACTCGGTAAGAAAAAATAATTTTTTTAAAAAAAAAAATTAGGTCGCCGAACTCATTTGAATATTCAATTTTTTAATTTTTTTTGTATTCCCTTACGGGTTCAACGATTAACCTTTGGGATTCAACTTTTCCGTTTTGGGTTTTAGAAATATTCAGAATGACGAATAAATCGTATACGAATAAACAATTTGAATTTGAAAAATCAGGTTCTTGTATATTTTTCACACTAAAATGCGTATTTGATTTTATTTTGTTAAAGAATTTTTTAATTTAAAGATACCCATATTTCAATTCAATGAGAAGAGACAAATCTGCGACAAGAATATTCGATTTAATAAATTTGCAAGAGATACACATTAAACAAATGCTTATTCAGTAAATACCCAGACCGGAGTTGCGTATTTAATATAAAATAATAATAATAAACTTGTAATACTCCATTGTGCAATGCGTAATGTTGATTACTCCTCTGCAGATTGCGTAACAATACATAATACTCCAATCCCAAATACGTATTAGCGGATACCCATATAATCGGGTATTAAAAAAACCGGTTACTTTATTAAAAAAACCGAGTATTCTTGTCTTTCACCCGCATATAATCGGGCTGAAGTTGGGCCTGAGCAGCCCATGATTGGCCTGAATGATGCAATTATCGTTTGTAACCCTAGTTGTCTGGCTATAAAATTGAAGGCAAGGCAAGCCAACTTGTTGCCACCGCAATTCAAGAACTCATCTCTCTTGATGTTCTATGTAGTGCTCTGATTTCAACTCACTGTCGTACCCTCTTGTTTTTATATTAAATTAATGATTTTAAATTTCTAGACAAGCATATGTCTGAATCATCCCTATTTCTTATTTTTCGAGTTTTTATGTTTATGTTTATGTTTTTTTTTATTAAAGTGAAGCCTGTGATGAGATAGCGTATCGTGTAATATTATGATGAAATTCATGATTAACTCAATGCTACTCGTCTCTCTCTCTCTCTGGATTTATTTAAGCTCGTAAATGATATGAAAGAGGGGGTCAAATGATGATTAGATGCATAGTTCAAATGATAATACTAATACATACATGATTACACATTTGAAATTAGTCTTTCGCTCCTATCTGATGACTCCTCCATTGTTTTACTAATTGCTACCTTTTCCATTCATGATTGTTGTTGTTTTGTCATTGGTCTCGTTCGTCGTAATTGTGATTGTAATTTCATATATTTGCTCATACTATGGTTGGTTGGCCTATGATTACAAATTATATTTAAAGACAAGCATATGTCTGAATTATCCTATGTTGAATTCTTAATCTTCTCTATGAGGCCATTTATTCATTTTCCTGATTAATTAATTAGATGTCGAAATTTTCGTTAGTGAATCGTGTAATTGTATCACATGATTACATCAATGCTACTGCCTTCCTTCTGAGGCTCTTATAATTATGAGTATATAACATATTTTATTTGATTTGGGTAGTTGTTGGGGTCAAGTGATGATTAGATGCATAGTTCAAATGACAATTTATATATGATTATACATTTGAAATTAGTCTTTCGCTCCTATCTGATGACTCTAGTGTTTATATATTGGTAATTTCTGATTTGATGATCGCACTTTGGGACAATGATGACTCTCTGTGATTGGTCTCGTTCGTCGTAATGGTGAATTTCACCTTGCCGACCATCCTGTTATATCACCACCCATAAACTGAGTCCCATCTCATGTATTTTTTATATGAAAGATACAAATTCGTGAAATTACATTATTGTGCACTTGTTTGTTATGTTGCACTGGTTAGTGGTTAGTAGAAACTGAAAGGATCTAATGGGTTGCAAATTGCCAAATGTTAATTTCGTTTACAAGTTTCTTTTTAAATTTGGGTGTTAGTTTACCTTTTGTCTTCAACCATTTCTTTCCTTGTCAATATTGAATTTATATTTCAACCCTCAAAAGACTGTATAATGTATGTATTGATCTTTCAGCTGGGAATTAGGTTTCTTCTGATCAGATTCTGGTACTGTTGGACCTTGCTCGATGTATGCTGGGGCAAAAGAAGGGCTCCTCCCTCTTGAAGTTTTGAATGAGGAAAGCTTTGTTATTTTTAGTTTTTTAGTCTCTTTAAACAAGAGCAAGGAGTGAATTCAGATATTGTATGGATTATATAGATTTTTATCATTTGTTATATTTAGTTTAGTAATGGTGATTGACAGACTTTGACTGTCATGTTACTGGAGTATTAGTGTCTTTGTAAATGCATTTTGTACAATTACAAGCTTGTTTTTGTAGTTTACATTTGTTATTTCTAGTTAGAGTACAAAAACTAATGACAACTGTAATTTTTTGATATATATTTAAATTTAGCAGTTGTATATTTTGATTCATTGGTCTTTAACTCAGGAAACCATTTATTTTGTTTGTTGAAATCTCAAACTCAAACTCAGCAAAGCCTGAAGTTAAAATAAACAAAGAAAAGCCTAAAAGTGTTTATCTTTTAAAATGGCATATACATTCAAGTACAATTATCCTTATTTTCAGAAAATGGACAAGAAGATTCACCGCAGATGCTCTAAAGAATTACAGTGCATCATACTTCAAGATTCGTCGTTTTTAGAGTGTATTATTCGAAGTCGATTTGCTTTATAAAAAGAAAATATCATGAAGTTCTATGAAACTTCTACTTCCTCGGTAAATGCCTTGGTGAAAGATTTTATTTTGGTTTATTTGTTTTCAGTCCTCCGTCAACTGTGATGACTTCAATGAGGTAAAAATGGCTAAATTTCTTGGAGCGAAGTTTGGGTTAGCAATAGGCACTTTACCAAGAAAGAAGAGAAATTGAGTCATCTTTTCCGCGGTAGCGATGAAACCGCGGAAAGTATACCTAAAATAAGGCTGCTTTATTTACAATCAATACCAATTATATTTTTTAGTTGAGTTAACACTATCTTCGATCATTATTATTTAAAAATTAACTCGGTATTAAAATTTTCCCATTTTTCACTTAAATATCACTATACTATCTCAAACCAAATGAGTATTAAAAATTTTGCTTCAAATCCTCTTCATCATCTCTACATACAACGATAATAGATAAAAATATTGAAATAAATATAGAGATGAAGATGTGAAGTGGTTGATTTAAAGAACAGTATAGCATTTTTAAATGAATAGCGTACCTTCAAATTTGAAGTTCGAATGATAATTTCTTTGTATTTGAAGATGGGGTAATGTGTTGGAAGAAGATGGATTTATCTTTTTAAGTAAAATATGAAATGAAGGGTATTTTAAAGATATGATCGGAGAGGCCGAGTAAAATTGGCATGAATACCATTGCCGAAAATTCTTTGAAACTTTCGGAATAAAAAGTAGGTCCTTGACAAAATGCCAATAACTTATTTCGGGCTTTTTTTATTTGATGAAAGCTTGAAGCATGACATAGCTGAGTTGTTCATAGAAATCAGTATGAATCCTTAAATGCTTCAAACAAATATTTGTCAGCCAGGGTTTCATGTTTCTGGGGCAAGATAGCACACATACAATGATACAAGTCCAAGGGTTACTGCATTTACTTGTAAAAAAAATTAGTAATCATCCATGATGATCCGTACAACAATACAAGTAGATACAAAACACAAT
This sequence comes from Kitagawia praeruptora, assembly GCA_037693485.1. Lineage (NCBI taxonomy): Eukaryota > Viridiplantae > Streptophyta > Magnoliopsida > Apiales > Apiaceae > Kitagawia > Kitagawia praeruptora. The sequence continues at coordinate 5,922,122 of CM075348.1, read as the reverse complement.
ACCACTAAAATTATGGAAAGAAAACTCAACTATTTGCAAGATCCAATTTAGCAAAAAAAAAAAACTATTTGCAAGATCCACTTGGTATTCCCTTTTCTATTTGCTTCCAATACTTCGACCCTAAAAAGATGCTAAGGATTGGCCATTGGCTACATCTGCAAAATGTCACATAGGTACATATAGGCATAGACAAGAAATTCTACCTTGTCAACTTCAGAAATTGTAGATTAAACTGCTACACCTAGCTGAAAACTTGAACTACGTGACCTACTTATATAGAAGCAGGGAAACAACTATCAATAACAAAATTTAGAGAAGATCACAATCCAAGTTTCAGTCCCAGCCGATTTAATGGTCACTGCAGCCCACTTAGCAAAGACTATAAATAAGAACTTCGATCTCCTTCAAGAGGCGTTCTAGGTTTCCATATTGCCGATACCTCCAAGCTGGGGCAGTGCTTAAAGTCAACACTCTAGTGAACAAATGAAATATAACAGGTCAAAAGATTATTTGAAAACATATAATCTATTATATTATATATCTATATAGAATATAATCGAGAAAGGGTGACAATGGACTTAAAACCTATCGTCAATACACCCAAGTTTTTTGACTCCTGTACTAGTTTGATAGTTGCAATCATCAAATATTTGGCAAGATTACCATGTAATATACCTGTTACCCCTTTATGTCTAAACATCTATAACCACATTCAATTTTCAAGGCATGCCAATAGAGATACATATGTAATGTCTGATTAGACACAGAATATTTGGAGAGCCAAATATGTAATATATGTAATTCCTTTATAACCATATACAATTTTCAAGAAATATATATGGATAGAAATATGTAATATGCATGATTAGCTCTGTGTGGAGAAGAATTTCCAATTTATGTGCTAATGAATTTTCACAAGCAAAAATTATCTTCGTAAAAAAAAGAGCACTTGTCAAAGAGATGATAACATTAAATAAATCAATTCATTTTAAAAAGAAACTATTTTCATCCTATTAAAAATAACTGTTTACGAAAATTCCCCAGATTACATCAGCTTGATGTATATTCACACAGATGCAAGCAGAAAGCATATCTACATAAACTAATACCACAACCAAGAGATGGATAGAAAGACAAATATAGCATGCATCTCTTTACTTGAAATAAATTAATAAATAACATCAGGATTCGGCGTACCGGAATGCTGAGTAGTAGTCCTTGAGGATGGACTAGTACAGGCAGGCCTCTTCTTGCAGCAACTGGGATAGATTTCAGTGACAAAAGCGCTCTTTCTGCTGATAATCTTACATATTCTGAACATGTTTCCGCTGACTCTGTTTCCTTGCACATTCCCATATCTAGTAGTTGTTTATTTAAAAAATCTTTCAAATCGTGGCACTTCAATAACTCAGCAAGATATAACCAATCAGCATCAATCATGTGGCGAACTTCAAGTTCCATATCAGGCCTAACTAGACAACCCTTGCAATAGTATTGATGAACTGTCTCCCCCGAATCCTGTCCTTGACCATCCTTCTCCAAAGAATATGCATTATTTGGAAAATTCTTCGTCAGTTTCCATTTAAGATAAAATCTGTTCATGTAGTAACCAATTTGATTAGAGTGAAGTGAATTGGCCAAGGAAGTAGATACGGCGTGTAGAGCTTCTGTTTCTGATTCAAATTCAGGCACTTTAGCAGTCTTAGACACGAATATTTCAATTTCATCATCTTGCAAAGAAATGATTGCCTTATTTGTTGACTCAGAAAGCATGCCAAGTCTCTTGGCTTCTTCCAACAACGACGTAGATGATGTTGTATCCAAAAAAGGTACTTCCGAGGCATTTAAAATCATCTTATCAGAATAAGATTCTACATGTTCCAGAAGTTGTTCAACCTCACTGCAGGTACAACATTTCTGTCCTTCACAAGGATCCCTGTACAACAACTGCATCTCTAAAGGCAAAGCACAATTCTTCGATAAACAAACAAGGACTTTGGTTCCCTTCGACCCAGGAGCTGCACAAAGATAACAACCAGCTGCAGTGAATGAAGTCTGCAAGAACAGATAATTTATAATTAAATTAAGCCAAAATTGTTAATGGAAAACAGATGCGAATACAGGATTCAAACTCACTAAACTTTTTCTCCATGTAAAACCAAAAAAAAGTTTACTGCATAATATTCTTAAAATGTAGTATAACTGAGCCCATCCGTGTGCACCAACACATTACGAATATTTGAGGATCCCAGATTGATGTGCACTTAAATTAATAACTGATAATTTACAAGTCATCCGTTATAAAAGGAATCCTCCAGTGAACTTCTCACCCTTCCAAATTTACTTCTGTACTAAAGAATAAGAGAACCTAGGAGCTTAAGGCAAATGTAGCGTAGCGTAGGCAGAGTTGTAGGTAAAGGCTAAACAGAAAATAAATTTGATGCACAAAGCAGAAGGCAAAAATGGAGTAGAAAATGGAGTAGAAAATTAAGTTTATTCTGTTTTTCCAAACTTAAAAATGAAGAATAGAAAAACACATGTGTGATAATTTCAATGAGGGATGTGATCATCAATCTTTCGCAGTCAGGTATATTTGCAATCAACTTCAGCCCTGTTGTTAATTTCTCATACGACCTTACCTTACAGTACTTTCAGGTTAATGCACTTCAATAGAATGCAGTGATGAATAATGTAAATAAAAACCCGAAAAGTGATACACCTTGCAGGGGTAAGTTCGAACATAGTCCATCACTTGTTTCAATGCACTCCCTCGAACTGGCCTGTTCCTTTGGGATATGAACTAACAAAGTAGAACATGTCACATGAGGAATATAGAAAAATTTGGCAAAACAAGTACTGTTTTTAATATTTTAATTTCTACCAATATTTAGAATGACCACTATGCAGTGCGTACCTTCAACAGCAAGGTTACAAACTTTGACAGGCACAGATTATTGATTTTCATCGAATTGAGAATCTCTAAATCAACGACAGCATACCCGTGCTGCAACCCGTAGAGAGAGGACACATAGGAAAGAAAAAAGGTTTAGGGAAATGTTTAGACAGTAACTGGTAACTTTTAATAATTATGCACATCTTCAATTTTATATTGACAATAGTGTGATTATATCCCATAAGTAATGCAAATTTAAAACCAATACAGATAAAGAATTTATACACAACTTGTTAAACAATAAATGATATATTTCAGTGCTGCACAAACGAAATTTAGTACCTCTGTCCTGGAAATGGCATAATAAGGCACGAAAGGTTTGTTCAAAGTTGAGAAATGAAATAGTACAAGTTGGTTGTGATAATATGCATGGAATGACAGAAAAAGTAATAAACATTCAGTTAAACTAATAGTAGTACTCAAACCTGCCATATAAAAACATTAGAGTGCAGTAACCAGAAGTTAAGTACTCTGTAAAATGTAGACTACACTCTAGGATGGCAGAAAAATCCGATCTGATGGATACCCGATCCATTTCGACCCGATTGGATTTTACCGAACCCGAAATTTTGGATTTGGATTCATTTTTTAAACACGGAAGAGTTTGGATTTGGATATTAGGCATTCCAATCTAAACCCGGCCCGAAATCCAAAACCTTATCCAAACCCGAAATCCGAAAAAAATCCAGTATCATTTATACTATATATAAATATATTTTAATAGTTTTTTTAACTTTTAATTTATCCTTTTATTTTTAGCAATAATAATAGGATTTTAATTATATAATTTACTATTGATGACCGACCTGTCCATAACCCAATATCTTATATTGAATTAAACTCTTACCGACTTCATCTTTCCTGATTCTTATTCTAATACCTTGTATTTTCAATTTGAAAACTAAGACTTTAAAGTTCGAGTTTTATTTGTAATTCTTGACAATTAGTAACGTTTTTAGTTTTTAAAGTTAAACTTTTTATTTTAAACTAATGTTCCATGAATTTTGGGTTCAAAGTAAAAGATAGTACAAAACTTTTTTTTTTTTTTTTTAGTTTTTAAAAGTTTCAAATTTTGGGTTTGGATAAACCCGAACCTGATCCGAAATCCGGTGGATCAAGTTTGGATTTCGATTTTAAAACCCGATTGGATTTGAATTTGATAAAAAGATTTGGGTTTGGATACCTCACAAATCCAACCCGATCGGACCCGTTGTCATCCCTTGACTCCAGAACATTTTTATTATTGCCGCCATGAACATTGCAGGGTTTTATATATCTCGACTTTGTAGAACTCTGTATGTAGCATCGCCCAATTTGCCCAAATATATTTTCATGCTCTAAATATGCCCTTGACAGCTGTATATAGTAGTTTTCCGAGATGTACAACATAAAATCTACAGAATCGAAAAAAAATCATGTATTCCGAAAAACATTAGTCTTAAACAGCTGGGAAAATACTTACGGTCGTTATTGTCACAGCCTCTTTTATCAGATAATGACAAAACTGGTCGACATACATACGTGTTCTTCCACAGGCAGAAATTACTGTCTCTAATTCACGCTTAAAGATAGCTGTTTAAAAAGAATTGGATTAGCATTTCAAGCTTGGAATCCTTGTGGTTCAGATTATGCCATGGGCCCATGGATATATACCAACAAAAACTAAGATGATATCACACTAGCAAATGAATATGCCAACGTAAATTAAAATTATAAAATAATACCACTATGTGATACTTTGTCAATATATATATGAAGGGAGATTCAAATCCAGATTTTTAAGCTTCATGATCTTTCATGCAACTCACATGATGAAATGTTCGTCAGTGACTTTCGGATCCGATTACGGACATATACTTGACTTTGGTTTGTAGGATCTTCCACCCATTCCTGATTACCCCCCTGGCATATCTGAAATACAAGCACGATCATGTATCATAACTTCCAAGAAATACGAGACAACATTACAACTCGACTACAATTTTTCTTTAAAAGTTCCATAATAAATACTAATATTGATGGTTGTACTTGTAGCAATGAGGCACAACATTTGACTTTAAAAAGCTTCTGAATTTATAAACCATTAAAAGATTATGTAAGTACAGCCAATCAATTCTATCATAAGCTTAAATTATTTAAAGTTTTAAGAACCATGAAAGGTAATTACCTTGTACATGTCATCTTTTGTAAACTCCAGCAATGGTCGAACCAATAATATGCTACTAAAACTTCCAATAATGAAATTTAAATTTGTGTTGAACATCTGAGATGTAAATGCCATTCCAGCAAGTCCAAGGACACCACTATTACGAGATAGCCTCAGAATAAACAACTCTGCCTGCATCATTAATCAAAATGCATGTTACTATCTACAATCACATAGTTACATCTCAACTCTCCGACTTTATTATACAAGTCTAATTCTTTTACAAAAAAATAGTTGTTAGCAACACTATATAAAATTTATACTCTACATCAGATGGAAACATCTTATTAATAGAGGAAACAGAAATGATTTACAGAAAATCTACACAGTACACCACAAAATGTACACAGATACTAAAAGTTACAAACACTGAAAGCATCAAGAAATTCATGGCATCAGACCTGATCATCTGCATGATGTGCAACTAGTAACACGTTCGTTTGGTACTGGTTACAAATTCTTTGAAATTGCTGGTACCTGATTTAAAATATAAATGAAAGGAGAAAACTAAGAACTAAGAAACAAACTTTCGGGAGAAGGGTCCTGGATTTCACAATATCACCTGACTGCCCGAGCTGCTTCTTGCACGTGGCCCTGTTTGGGCTTTCCATTTTCCCAATCAACACGGGCAATTTCGCACCTGATTCCTACAAAGCGCCAAATTAACCATCCATTACCAAATAAAATCAAAATAGACTAGGTAACGTAAGAGTATTCTGTATCGCTACTTAAATAAAAAAGCGGTCATACCCATGTTCAGAACTCGACGTTGCACGACTTTTGCCTCGGTTTCACTCTCAGCACGCAGGCCATGGTCAACAATTATTGCCAACATTCCATCTATGAAGTTTTTACTATCCTTAGTAGCAGCACTGAGGCCTTCTTTTTTCCAATCAGCAGCCAATACACATAGAGCCATACTATCTGGCCCACCAGAGACACCTAGAGCTAAAAACAGAACATAATTAAGCTCTCATCTTGATTTAGCCACTATGAGTAGTCAAGAATCAGAAATATAGTACACATACCTTGCAAAACACTATGCTCTAGTTATTAACAGTGTATTGAGTTATGTTGTTTTACAAGGTGATGCAATCATACTCCAAACCTATATAAATTTATACCATAGTTAAAGGGGTAAAGGACCTTTCTACCAGAAAATTAGTTATAAAAATAGCAATAATAATAATAATAAGTTTTCGCCCAAAATACTACAAGTCGGCATTTTGACCGTTAATAAAACTCCCGAGTCACCAGAAGATGAGAATTTCTTTAAAGATTTGCAATTCCTAAATCGTATTAAATCAAATGTGCAAATCTCAGATATGCATGTAAGAAATGTGTATCTCATCATGTCACCTGATACCATGTGAAAAATACAGGTTCCATATCATATTTTCAGGATATCCTTGTTTGAGCATAATGCTAGTTAGAGCAAGAACAAAAATTCGAATATGCTACATTTACAATTATACATGCATACACATTGGTCTTTAAATCCAACAACAAAGATTGAATCTTTAAAATATCATCAAGTCAAAAATTATATAAACTACAAATAAAAAAAATGAAACTTTGATTGTTTAAAGATTGAAAGATATGTATATTAAGCAATCATATGAGGGGTGATGGAGAGAAGTAAAAGAAACCTATACGATGATGAGGGTTGAGACCAGCCAAGGCCATTCTCTTAGAAAAAACATGTCTGTAAGATGAAATGTCATCGGAGCAACAGCAATTTAAGGTAATAGCCTTAGAAAACCGCCGCGGAAAAAAATTGGTGTTTGTGTTTGTAAGATTGAATGTTGTTCCAGAAATAGAGCTTATTAATTGGGAAGAAGCAAGTTTCAATCCTCGCGCCATGTGCCCCTCCCCTTACAGTTACAGCTCAACAAGATACCCTTACCTATCTATATTGAGTCTAGCTGGACAAAATTTAGGGGTCGGTACTGCAAAACAGCCCTCCAACGCTACTCCCCATCCCTTATATATTTTAGGGGAGAGAAAACTACTCAGTCCCTTATTTGAGGGAGCAAAAATCAACCCCCTATATTGTCTCCCGCCGGCGCTGTTTCTCTTCTCCCGCCTATTATCTCTAATATTCTTCTTCACCTATAACATATGGATTCGTGAGAGAGAACAGTGAGGGAGAGAGAGAGAGAGGAGATTGAGCGAGAGAGATTGTGAGGGAGAGAGATTTAGAGAGATTGAGATAGAGTAGAGATAAGACGAAGAGATGTTAATCTGGGAAAAAGAAAGATACTGTTCCCAGGGGCACTTTTGTAATTGCACCATGCTGAAACTACATAAAAATCACTTTAACCCACTTTTAAAAATCGTAATAAAATGGAAAATTGATAGAAAATTAAACTTTTCATTTTTAAAATGTAGAGTACAAACTTACGAAAACACACGTATTTTTAAAATATTTTTAGGATCAAAAACGAATTAAATATGAAATTTACAAATTTTGATCTTTTAAATGCAATATGACTCTTAAAATCATTTTAAAATATTTAAACTTCCAAAATAATTCTCCCAATAATTTTATAATATAGCTGGAATATAGCCGTTATGATGTCAAAAAAAGAAGAAGAATATAGTTGTTATAATATAGCTGTTGAAATATAGCCGTTATAATATAGCCGTTGGAATATATCTGTTGGAATATAATCGTTAAAATTTCAAATTTCAAAATAATACTTTAAAATTACTTTTAAAAATATAGGGAATACCATTGGAGTAAAACAACTTTTTATTAAATTGAACATTTGAGTATAATATAAATAATAATTTTAATACAGTGAAATTTTTATATTTAATACTAATACGAAATTCAAGACATTACGATTAAAAGTTTACGTTGGCAAATCTGTCCGGAAAAAACAGGAAACATATTTAGAGACGAAGGGAGTATTTTTTTGGGGTGGAGTCCTATAAAGAGGTCAGGAACCTGACAAGAGGAGCGAATTTCAACGTCTTGTTTGGTCTAGAAAGTTTGTGTTGATATTTCATGAGCTTTCTATGACTACAACAAAAACAGGCATTTCCGACAAAATTTTTGGCCTATATTTTGTCAGAAGAATGCTTCCTTTCGACAGAATTAGTCCGTCAGAAAAATCCTTGTCAAATGTTCGTATTTGCGTCGGAAGTTATCAATTGCGTGGGAAGATAACGAGGGACCTACTTCCTCTTTATTATATTATTAAACTAAACATTCGACAGAAAAATTTGTCAGAAGTTTGATTTTTGATTGTTATCTATAAATAATAATAAAATATTCATATATTATATTCCAACAAACCTTCTGTCGGAAGTAGAAAATTTAAAACAAAAAAAGGAAAATTAGATAAATACGTTTTTCTTTTGAATCCAATATACAAATCTTCTGACGGCTAAAATTGTCATATGTTATCACAACTCACAAGCTATTAAACTGTAATACCTTTATATACATTATCCGCAAAACTTGAAAGTAGCAAAAATTACTACAATTACAATACCATAACAAATAGCATCCGAAATTAACCATCCATACATAAAACAAGCTAAGAGCGGAAAAGGTCACCATAGACAACATACTTAATAAAATAACAAATAGTCCTTATACATAAAAACTACCCCATGATTCTAAGAGTGCCATCAGACAAAAGAAAGTTTGTACCAAAGATATTCTAAAACAAAGATGTTCTCTTCCCCTTCTTGTCTCCACCAATCTCAAAATGCTAGCATCTTTTCAGACCAATAGGATAAAGATAAGCTAAGCTAAGCTAGTATGCAAACTCAAATGAACCATAATGAAGGGTACTCAAAAATGAAAAGCTAACCTTGATAGGATGCTGCGACACATGTTTGTAGCCCTGGCATTGCAGCCTCAACACATTTTTTTTGGTAGTTTTTACCTGATAAGAGAGAAAAAAGTAGTGTTGTAAAGAGAAGGTGTTATGGAATCGGAAACCTTCAGGATTAATACATTCATTTTAAGGAAAAATTGATTGTTACCTTCTTGTGGAAAACGGGCTTAGTTTGTCCACCGTAACCAGATTGTTTGCAATCATAATGCCTCTTTCCTTGGCACTGAAAGATTTGGACTACATCATATGTATCTCATGTACACAAAGATCTACACTAGATAGACTCTTTTTTCTGCCATGTAAATTCAAATGATTACTAAGCTTCTTGCTGCGGAAACTTTGATAATCTTACGTGTAGTTTGTTTTGTGCTTCTCCTTAGAATGTTCTAAATCTCTGAACCAGTTGGCATCGCTTCCGCCGTCTTTATGTGTATTACTGCAACAATAAGAAAATATGGATCATATGATATCAATCAGCAAAAAAAAATATAAGTCATACAATTTCCCTTGAATAAACAGTTATCTGATACAGTACTAATCTGAGACTGACTGAACATATTGTATTCCATGTAATAAGAAGGAATGGTTAATAAAAAATTATGTGTTTTACCTGATTCCGATAAACTAGCCAAGTATACCACCCCAAATGGAATAATAATAATAGGAGCAATAACACAATAGCAGAAGACGATTGTAAAAATAAGCAAATCGCTTATATGCTCCTGTTGACTACTTAAGAAACAACAATTAAGGCAACAGTTTCGAATAATTAGACCCTTGATTGAAAATTTATAGACCTTTCCAGGTATGAGTTTACCTCTATGAGAGAGGCAATTACAGCAGCCATCATTCCAAACGGATGTCCAGCATCAAAAGTAGGAGCACTCCACTGAAGTGGGTAAGGAATTTTAAGCCTAAAGAATAATAGAATTATAATATAAGTAATGCTTAAGAAATTTGATAACGATACTGTTTAGTAAGTTCATCCTATCCTGCATTATGGCTAGAACTTCATGACACCTCAGACTGTTAAAAATATTTCTATGATTAGTGATCACAAATTTGTAATTATGATCGTATATATTACACAATTATCCACAATACCTTGCACATAAGGAGCTACTTTACTGATCTTAACATGTATTTTTACAAAATGACCAATAGTATATTACTATTGTGAAATAAAGAGCTACTTTACTAACCTTAACATGTATATTTGAAAATGTACATTAATAAACCAGAGAAAACTTGGCCAGTCAATCAGAAAAAAATAAAATTGCACGTATCTTCTAAAAAATGACAAATAAATGTGTACAAAATCAAACAGTTACAATTCTCATAAAATATTTAATAAACTCTTAATTGTTTTTTATTTAAATAATTACTCAAATGTCTATACATTAGTCAGGTGCATAACATCCAGATTGTATGGCCAACTTGTTTTTAAGGTGAACCAAGTTGACCGCAGAGGCATTGGCCATCAGCTTATATATAAACAGAAACAACATAGTTTGCGTATCTATTGAAGAATAAAATTAATCTTCATGGGTCAAATGGTTGGGAAATAGTTGCAGACTCGCAGACATATCATGTAGCATTATAGCCATCGACACAAAATTGTTCAAAGCTGTTCACACTATAACGGCTAAACTGGGCTCCTCAGTTAGACTAAATCATACAAAGTATTGATAATTAAAGTTCATTACATGTGCTAAATCACCTACAGGTACACAAAGTACAGGCTAGAATTAAATATAAACAAGTTGTCAACAGTAATTGAGGACAACAAACATTTTCATCAAGAAAATGTGATGAAAATGATATCTGTTGAAGTATATAGTTCCACATCACATTAGCTGTCATTAGGTTATAACAAACTCTTGTGTAGCTCCTGTATATAAGTAGCATAGCTGATAGTTATTTTCGTTAGTTAGTGATTTTCACAATGTAGTTCATTAAGTCTCTCTCTTCAGAGTTTGTTCTACACTCTATTAATGGAGCTTGTTCTGTAAATACGTGATGTAATCTTGATTCAATAAAGAAGAGTTTATTGTGCTGTTTCTTTCAACCTTACTTTGTAACATGGTATCAGAGCATCCGGTGACGATTCTTCATCATTTTGCTCATTCATTCTGCAAATTCTGGTGTGTTGTATAGGCGCTGCTGTTCATGTTCAATCTCCCATCGTTTCCGCCAATAAAGCTTCGTTCGAGAGCTTCGTTTGCTTCGTTCATAAGCTAATTTCTCTGTTCCTTTCTCTATGATTTTTAAATCGTGTATAAATCTGTTAGAATCGTTTGTTCATCAATTTTTTTTGTTCGTAATCGTTGTTTTGTTCATCTTTCATGCTTTATTATGAATATATGCACATACAGTGTTTGATTTTCATTCTTGCGACTTAATTCTCTGAAAATTTCTCTGATTCATACTTGTTCTTGATTGTTGTTATCAATTTCTGATATCTGGAGTTGATTCTCTCTGAAATACTTACAAAATCTGTTCATTACTTCTTTGCACACAACCTGTTTGACGAAATTCCTCTTTGAAATCATATTACTTCTTTGAAATTCTGTTGACTCAATCTCTGTATATAAATCTCAAGAAAATACAAACGAATTGTTTTGTTTTTCTCTACGTTTTTCATTCATGAAAAAAAACTCTTTGAATCTTGATTTCTCTAAAAGTTACTTATGTTTCTTGATAAACACAAAGTGTTTGTATTTGTTCGTTCATTTGCTCCTTCAACTACTTGTGTTTTCATGCCTATCAAGGTTCTGTTGTCAAGATAGTCTTGAGATGATGTTCTCACTCCATTTTCTTGATTTGTTTTGGCCGTTTGAGTTCGTTTTTACGACTCTGTGAGGTCCTTCTGATTCTAAGCCCCATTGTGGGTTGATTGTTCTAAACTCCCTGGAGTTCTTTGATTGATTTGTTGACCATTATTGGTGTTTCTCTAAGCCTACTTTGTAGGTTCTGATTGTTTTTTTCTCTCAAAGCCTCTTTGTAGGTTCTAAATTGTTTGTGATTTGGATTGTCTACTTTATGAGCTAGCAATCAATTTTCTATTAATTTTTCATCAATATTCCTTGGTTATTTTTTATGCCCTTTGAAAAACCTTAAGGCAGGCTACAATGGCCCTTGAAAAACCTTAAGGCAGGCTGTTTCTCAACATGATTAATGCAGAAAAGTGTGAAGAAAGTGAAAATGGTGATTTGGGTTTTGACAGAGAGGAAAAGACTGTTCCATTGTTATCTGAGATGGATCTTGAGGATGTTGGGAAAATCCCAAGAAATCTTGGAGAATTTCGCCTTCGAAACATGGCGGTGAGTTCAAGGAAATGAATTTTTTTGTAAAGAGTGAGGTAAAGGGTGTCCTTCACTGAAATCTGTTGCAGGTCATATGAGATCTCATTTTACTAAAGGGAAACAAGAAAATGCAGTTTGTCAAGAATGTGGGAAAGTGTTTGATTCAGTAAGGGCTCTATTTGGTCATATGAGAAGTCACTCGAAAAGTTCAAAGACTTCTAGTGAATCTGATCATGTGGTGGTTTTTCCGGTTAAGAAGAAGAGATCAACAACTAGGTACAGCAATCTTCGATTTCGCAGTCGGATTCATTTGTTTGTTTCACCGAGGGTGATGCGGTTAAGGAAGTGGCTATGTGTTTGATGATGTTGTCTAGAGGTGGTAGTTGTGGGGATGAGTTCAGTTTGAGCATAGATACTGCTAAAAATGGTGGTTCTGCAAATCTTGAATCTTGGTCGTCGTTTTGGAGAAAGGGATCTGCTGGTAGGCAGGATGACTTGAGATCTGAGTGTGGTGGCACTGAAATGAAGAAGATTAAGAAATTAATAGGGAATGATATTGAGTCTGTTGTACCAGGGTTTGGCAATTTTGGCTTCTGCTTTGATAGTGACGATGAGCAAAAAAATTCGGAGTTGATGCTTCTGATGATTAGTCTCGTAATTGTGGCAAATCTAAGAAGACCCTTGATACGAAGAAGAGTAAGTTTACAAATGCTGAGGCTAAGTTGGATCAACATGTCGAATTATGACAGCAAGTTTACAAATGAAGATACATGTTCAACTTCAAGTTGAAGGTTTCCAGATTCTTCCAACCTCTAACTTGAGGGGGGATGTTGAAGTATATAGTTCCACATCACATTAGCTGTCATTAGGTTATAACAAACTCTTGTGTAGCTCCTGTATATAAGTAGCATAGCTGATAGTTATTTTAGTTAGTTAGTGATTTTCACAATGTAGTTCATTAAGTCTCTCTCTTCAGAGTTTGTTCTACACTCTATTAATGGAGCTTGTTCTGTAAATACGTGATGTAATCTTGATTCAATAAAGAAGAGTTTATTGTGCTGTTTCTTTCAACCTTACTTTGTAACAATATCTTTGTACAAACACACACATAGAGGAATTCTAGTGCCATAATTAAGGTCACCAGGAGTCCAAGCTTCCTTCAATTCGGCCATAAATACTTGCGTTTCAGGTGAAATATGATTAAAGGAACTATTCCGGAAAGCTCAAGCCCATAGCCAACAAAGAACCTCAAAGTATTAAATAATTGAAGCCCACGAAGAAAAAGCCCCAATTGAAGATGAAAATAAAATACAGTAGTTAATAAGGGCAAAATCAAACAAGCAACGAAAAATATAATCAAAATCAAAAATCGAGAGAGTGTTTACCAATTAATTAAATCGAACCAGGGAATCGATTTATCACCTGCAAAATCAAAAATAATTAAACCCTAATTTTGAAGAGAAGAGAAGAGAGAAGATAGTCGAGAGAGAGTGTATCGAGAGTGTGTAAGGGGGAAAAGTGTAGTTAGTAGGAGTACGATTTTCGTCTGGGAAGGGGGGAAAACTCCGTCTATACTGGCCTACTGGGTGAAAATGAAAAGGTGTAGTTTCGCCCATTTTTCATCTCGGGAAATGTATTATCTTATTTCTCTTTTACGTATAATTGAATTAATAAATTTATTATGATATAAAAATAAAACAAATATCACGTGCATTTATATAAAATATAAATCAACATTTGCAGTATATTTTAGATTTTATATATAACAGTTAAACAATCTCGAAAATTCAAATATAATTATATACGTTAAAACATATATTTAATATGTTAATTATAAATATAATGAAATATAATGTAATGATTTGAATTTTTAAAATTTTTATAACTTAAAATTAAATAAATATCATAAGCATGTACATGTAAATATGTAATATAAATTTTAAAAAATGAATTTGAAAATGCTTATAAGAGTCAAAATTAGCTAAATATTCGAATTTTATTATATAAGTTTTGATCATTTTAGGGTTTCGATTTTTTTTAAAATATATTCGACGACCCAACCGTACGGAGGTCAGGATCCATCATTTTTAATGTTATTGTCGAAATATTCGATCAAATAAAATTATTTGATTTGGTAATTTAACGGTCAACTAGTACTTTGACTATTATCCCTAAACAGGGTTTCGTCACGATTTAAGGTTTCGGTTTTAAAAAAAATATTTTCTCGACGACCCAACCGTACTTTGACCGGTACCCCTAAACAGGGTTTCGTCAGGATTCAAGATTTCAATTTTTTTTAAAATTTTTCTCGACGACCCAACCCTACGGGCATCAATATCCATCTTTTTTATTGTTATTTCAAAAATTTTGGGAAAATATTTATTTTATTTGGTAATTGAACGGTCAACTCGTACTTTGACCGGTTACCCCAAATAGGGTTTCTTCAAGGTTTAAGGTTTCGATTTTTAAAAAAATATTTCTCGAAGACCCAACTGTACGGGCATCAAGATCCATCCTTCTTAATGTTATTTCCAAAATTTTAGTAAATTTTTTTATTTGATTTGATAATTCAACGGTCAACTAGTACTTTGGTAAAAATTTATTTCTATTTTTTAATTTTAAATTATATATATTATTGAATTTTTAATAATATTGAGAGCACCTCCCCACACTTGAAAAATTATTCTCTTCAATGAATAATATAATATAATCTACATATATAATATATAAAGAACTAAAATTATTCTATTAATATAATGAGGAAAACCTAAGTGTTCACTAAATAGTTTTTTTGAATGATTTTTTCGACGATCGAACTGTACGAATGTTAATAAACACTCATTTTAGTGTTGGAAAAATATAATCAAAAAATAAAAAGGTCCAGTTGTACGAGATTTTAACTAAAACGTAGTAAAAGTGTTGCTTCTTGTAACGGGGCACAATTTAGGTTCACTGAATATTTTTTTCCAATGAATTCTTCGACGATCGAACCATACGAATACGAATGTTAATAAACACTCATTTTAGTGTTGGGAAAAAATAATCAAAAAATGAAAAGATCGGGTTGTACGAGATTTTAACAAAAATGCAGTAAAAGTACTACTTTCCTTTTACTACTTCCTATAACGGAGGGGTATGGCCTGCCTACATCTTACCCTCCCCAGACCCTGCTTTGAGCGGGATATACTGGGTATGTTTGGTTTGGTTTGGTTTATAACGGAGCACGATCCAGGTTTACTAAATAATTTTTTTTAGTAATTTCTTCGACGATCGAATCATACGAATGTTAATAAACACTCATTTTAGTGTTGGGAAAAAATAATCAAAAAATTAAAAGGTCGGGTTGTACGAGATTTTAATAAAAACCTAGTAAAAGTATTGCTTCCTGTAACGGGGCACGATTCAGGTTCATTGAATATTTTATTTGAATGATTTCTTCGATGATCAACCGTACGAATGTTAATAAACACTCATTTCAGTGTTGGGAAAAATTAATCAAAAAATAAAAAGATCGGGTTATACGAGATTTTAACAAAAACGTAGTAAAAGTGTTGCTTTCTGTAACGGGGCACGATCCAGGTTCACTGAATAAAATTTTTGAATGATTTTTTCGACCATCGAACCGTAAGAATGTTAATAAACACTCATTTTCTTGTTGGGAAAAAATAATCAAAAAATAAAAAGGTCAGGTTGTACGAGATTTTTAACAAAAACGGAATAAATATGCTGCTTCGTGTAACGGGACACGATCCAGGTTCATTGAATAATTTTTTTGAATGATTTCTTCGACGATCGAACAATACGCATGTTAATAAACAGTCATTTTAGTGTTATGAAAAAATAATCAAAAAATTAAAAAGTGGGGTTGTTGGAGATTTTAACAAAAATGTAGTAATCAATTTCTTACGAAATTCATCAATTTCTGACGAAATTCATCAGTTTCTGACGAAATTCATCAATTTCTGTTAAAAGTACTGTGAATTTCCCAATACTTCTGACAGAATTGATCGACTCTGTCAAATGTTAGCAATAAAAAATTTCTAATCTATCTATTACTATATATAATAAGGCAACACAAGGGCAAAGTTTGCCTTTTTAATGGCTGTGAAATGACTATTATGCCCTTTTATTTTGTATAATTACGTATGTACCACTATTTAGAAAGTTTTGTTAAAAAAAGTTTATATTTTTGTCTTCATTGGGTATCGAACCAGCAACCTCATGATACATAGTTTGTTATTATGACCACTTGATCTACTTAGATTTTAATCTTCCTTTTAAAAATCTTAATGCACAAACCATCACCCATTTTATCATATATTTACTTTTCATATAATAAATGCATTATATATGTGTTTTTTGTCACACCATCATATGTGAGTTATTTATTAATAATTATTTAAATATGAGAAATGAAGTTCGTGAAGTTGAATTCAAAATTTTTGTCAGTACAAATTTTTAAGAAAAATTAAAAAAAACAAAATAATATATAACAATATATAATAAGGCAACACAAGGGCAAAGTTTGCCTTTTTAATGGCTGTGAAATGACTATTATGCCATTTTATTTTGTATAATTACGTATGTACCACTATTTAGAAAGTTTTGCTAAAAAAAGTTTATATTTTTGTCTTCACTGGGTATCGAACCAGCAACCTCATGATACATAGTTTGTTATTATGACCACTTGATTTACTTAGATTTTAATCTTCCTTTAAAAATCTTAATGCACAAACCATCACCCATTTTATCATATATTTACTTTTCATGTAATAAATGCATTATATATGTGTTTTTTTGTCACACCATCATATGTGAGTTATTTATTAATAATTTTTTAAATATGAGAAATGAAGTTCATGAAGTTGAATTCAAAATTTTTGTCAGTACAAATTTTTTAAAAAAACAAAATAATATATAACAATATATAATAAGGCAACACAAGGGCAAAGTTTGCCTTTTTAATGGCTGTGAAATGACTATTATGCCCTTTTATTTTGTATAATTACGTATGTACCACTATTTAGAAAGTTTTGCTAAAAAAAGTTTATATTTTTGTCTTCATTGGGTATCAAACCAGCAACCTCATGATACATAGTTTGTTATTATGACCACTTGATCTACTTAGATTTTAATCTTCCTTTTAAAAATCTTAATGCACAAACCATCACCCATTTTATCATATATTTACTTTTCATGTAATAAATGCATTATATATGTGTTTTTTTGTCACACCATCATATGTGAGTTATTTATTAATAATTTTTTAAATATGAGAAATGAAGTTCATGAAGTTGAATTCAAAATTTTTGTCAGTACAAATTATTAAAAAAAATTAAAAAAAACAAAATAATATATAATAAATTTAGACTTGAAATATGTTTAATATTAAAATAAAATATGCAATTGAGTTATGATTAATTGCGATATTAATATTATATAAGATAAAAACGAATTTATGTCATTGTTGGATATCGAACCAGTAATCTCATGATATATAATCACATTTATAGATTGCGAGTATGAGTAA
Organism: Kitagawia praeruptora; assembly: GCA_037693485.1. Taxonomy (NCBI): domain Eukaryota; kingdom Viridiplantae; phylum Streptophyta; class Magnoliopsida; order Apiales; family Apiaceae; genus Kitagawia; species Kitagawia praeruptora. Next base: position 5,904,274 of record CM075348.1, on the reverse strand, counting down.
AAGTAGCTATTCACGAGAGGTCGTGGAAATCCGCAAAAATTTGTGGTTGCCAGAAAAAGAAAATATTAACGTGAGGTCATAATATGTAATTATACAAAATATAATAATCAATCAATTGCAATATATACACTTAAATAGATGGGTTTGAAAAAAAATATATTTAAGAATAAGAAATTAGATTGGAGTAGTAAATTTGTGTAAAAAATTAAAAAAATTGTAAAATAGAACTTTTTACAATAAATACATTAAATTAAAACAAATATAATTTAGTCATAAATTAAAATTAAAATTAAAATATATAATAATCATAGATATAAGTTCATAATATACATGTAATTTATTAATTATCTTTTAAATATGATATTTATTTTTATATACTCAATAAAGAATTTGTATTGGTCAATAAATATTGTTTTCAAAATGTATAAATGAGTTTAAAACTAAAATTTTTAAAAACAAATAATAAAATTAATTAAAATAAATAAATAATATAACTAATAGAAAATTTAATTTAACAATTTATTAACAGGCCCGTGCCTTGCACGGGCTTCTACGCTAGTGATAATTTATCAAGTAATTATTTATGGATATAACAATTTAAAAATATATGAAAATTTTGAAAGCTTTCGACAACATCGTTTCTGTCAGAAGTTTACCTATTTTTTTTTTTTACCAAATATTGATTTCTCTATTTTAGATTTTTTTTAAAATGAAAATGTTGAAAACTTCTATTTGTCCGGAAGGCTTCTTTAGCAGGAAATTTTCCCGCACAATATTTTATATGTGACAAATTTTATTAATGTAATATTTAACTTCTGACAATATTTGAACTTTCGTCAGATGTTAGACTAATTTGTGACGGAAAAGTTAATCTATGGGAAGTTAGGCTCTGAAACGAGTCAATCAATTGGAGCTCCTCTTTCAATGACAGATTATGTAAAATTATTTTTGTACATCCGTGTATGCACATCATTTGAAATCAGATTTTGCAACATTTGTTCTATCTTGCTTCTAGTTAAGTTGTAATTAATTTTTCAAATAAATTGTTTTAATTTTTTTCCAAAAAAAAAAACAAATAATCGATTAGTCCTTGAAAAAACTGAGTCATGAAAAATATAGAAAGGTTATACACATGTTAAATTTTCTAATATTTTAAATTTGATTAACGTTAAGATTTTCTATTAAATCAAAATTATGTAAAAACATAAAAGCTTACTAAAAAAATATGATCTTTTAAAATTAATAAAAAAATTATTGCTATTTTTCATTCCTTTGCGTCCAAAAAAATATAACAAGTGAACGGAAGAATGGAATGATCATTCCTTTCCTTCCTTATTCCATTCATTTCTCATTTCATTCTTTTATACATTCCATTCCAGCATCATTCCATGTTGAGTATACAACAACGAAAGCAAAACCCAAAGCGAATAAACAAGAACAAGAAAATAAACGACAATCACACAAGACAAAGATTTACGTGGTTCGGAAATTCCTACTCCACAAGCCGCACTAATTTTGTATTGATCTCTCACAATTGTGTTATGTTATTATGTTACAATTACATGAGTATTTATAAGAGAAGAAACTGGGTCTAAGAAGAATCAGAGTCTAATTCTGAAATCCTAACTCTAATCCTAACTCTAATTAGAGTCCAATTCAGGATTCCTAACTCAAGTCAGAATCCAATTCTGAAACCTGATAGACTCCACAAACCCAACAATCTCCCACTTGGAGTCTGACCACATCTTCGCTTCACTCTTGTAAATCTTGTAACACCCAATCCTTCGATCAATAACTCTAACTAGTGCAGCGCCTTCTCATCAATCAGTTCTGAAGGCTAGTTGAAGCTATGCAAAGCTTCAACTTTTCATTAGTAACCACCTTAGTCAACATATCTGCAGGATTCTTTGAACCAAGGATTTTCTTCAATGACAAAGTACCATTGCTAATCAACTCTCTTGTAAAGTGATATCTCAGCTAAATATGCTTCGTCCTAGCATGAAACACAGGATTCTTCGCAAGATGAATAGCACTCTGAATGTCGCTATACAAAGCACTGTCCGCCTGTTTCTTGCCCAACTCCTCAAGAAAATTCTTCAACCAAATCATCTCCTTGCTAGCTTCAGAGATAGCCATATATTCTGCTTCTGTGGTTGAAAGAGCAACACTCTTTTGAAGTCGAGACATCCAACTAACTGTTGTGCCACCCAAAGTGAAAATGTATCCCGTAGTACTTTTTCTTGTATCCAAACATCCACCCAAATCTGCATCAGAGAACCCTTCCAAGATAACATCTTTCTTGCTGAAACATAATGCAACTTTGGATGTGCCTTTCAAGTAGCGCAACAACCACTTGACTGCTTCCCAATGCTCTCTTCCTGGATTAGACATGAACCTGCTAACAACTCCCACTGCATAAGCAATATCTGGCCTTGTACACACCATAGCATACATCAAACTCCCAACTACATATGCATACGGAACTTTAGCCATATCTTTCTTGCCTTAATCCGTTTTAGGTGACTGCTTCTTCGTGAGATTAAAGTGAGTCGCCAACGGTGTACTTCTGGTCTTCGCATCTTGGACACTGAATTTCTGCAACAATTTCTCAATATACTTCTCTTGAGATAATTTCAAAGTACCTTCAGATCTATCCCTTATGATGCTCATACCAAGTATCTGTTTTGCTGCACCCATATCTTTCATCTCAAACTCCTTAGACATCTGTCTCTTTAACCTGTTGATTTCCCTCATGTTCGATCCTGCTATTAACATGTCATCAACATACAACAACAATATGATATAAGATGAATCAAATTGTTTAAAATAACAACAATGATACATAGCACTCCTAGTGTACCCATTCTTCATCATAAAGCTGTCGAACTTCAAGTACCATTGTCTTGGTGCTTGCTTCAAACCATACAAGCTTTTTATAAGCTTGTAAACAAGGTTTTCTTTCCCAGCTACCTGAAATCCTTCTGGCTGTACCATGTAGATGTCTTCCTCAAGATCACCATGTAAGAACGCGGTCTTAACATATAGTTGCTCTAGATGTAACTCCTCTGCAGCCACAATGCTTAGCACAATTCTAACAGTAGTCATCTTAACAACCGGAGAAAATATATCAGTATAGTCAATACCCTTTTTCTAGTTGATAACCCTTGACTACTAACCTCGCCTTGTATCTCTTGCTGCCATCAGGTTCTTCTTTGATCCGGAACACCCACTTATTCTGTAAAGCCTTCTTTCCTGCTGGCAATTCTGTTAAAGACCAAGTTTCATTCTTCTCAAGAGAACTCATCTCTTCTTCCATGGATGATTTCCACTAAACTGAATCATCCACCTGAACTGCCTCTGAATAACACTGAGGCTCTCCATCCTCGGTCAATAACATATAATATGCTGAAGGAGAAAATCTTTGTGGTGGCTTCACAATTCTGCTAGATCTTCTTACCTCAGCCTATGGATTAACTAGAACTGTGTCATCACCATTCCCCGAACTCCCACTATTTCCTGCAAGATCTTCAAGCACTGCTTTCTCTTTCCCAGGTTTTTCTTTTGCAAACTCAGAATCGACTGCAAGCTTATCCTTGTACACTGCACTTTCGTTAAAAGTAACATCTCTACTTCTAACGACCTTCTTCGTCAGTTCATCCCAGAAACGGTAACCCATATCATCTGAGCCATAACCAATGAATATACACTTCTTTGTTTTTGGATCAAGCTTGTCCCTGTCAGAATCTTTAACACGCACATAAGAAATACAACCAAAAACTCGCAAGTGTGAAAGATTTACCTCCTTTTTCTGCCACTCTTCTTCAGGAATCTTGAACCCCAAAGGAATTGAAGGTCCTCTATTTATGAGATACGTTGATGTGCTAACTGCATCTGCCTAAAAAGTCTTTGGCAACCCTGCATGTAACCTCATACTCTTGGCCCTCTCATTCAAGGTTCTATTCATGCGCTCTGCAACACCATTCTGCTGCGGTGTCTCTGGAATTGTTTTGATCATTCTAATCCCATATTCTGCGCAATAGCTTTTAAACTCATCACTACTGTACTCACCACCATTATCTGACATCAGACTCTTAATCTTCAAATCGGTCTGATTTTCAACTTCGGTCTTCCACTTCTTGAAAGTAGCAAACACATCTGATTTATTCTTCAAGAAATAAACCCATACCTTTCTAGTGGAATCGTCAATGAAAGTGACATAGTAGCGAGATCCTCCCAACGATGCAACTGCTGTTGGACCATATACATCTGTATGAACTAGCTCTAACCTCTCAGCCTTGGGTGTCCTCCCTGATTTTGCAAAAGTAACTCGTTTATGTTTTCCAAGAACACATGGCTCACAGAACCCAACTTCCACATTCTTCAGCTCTGGAATCTTTCCCTTCGAAGTTAACAGCTTCATACCCTTTTCACTTATATGACCAAGTCTTTGGTGCCACAAAGTTGAAAATCCAATCTCATCAGCAACTGCATTTGCTTCATAGCTAGATTGTTCAACTATGTACAACTTCCCTTTTTCTCTCCACGAGCAACAACTAGATTCCCCTTTATAACCTTCCACTGTCCATCTCCGAAAGTAACTCGATACCCTTCCTTATCTAACTGACCCACATATATCAGCATCTTCTTCAGTCCAGGAATGTATCTCACATCTTTCAACGTCCAGCTAGTCCCCAAAGAGGTCTTGAGATTAATATCTCCCATGCCCGTAATATCCAAAGTCTCATCATCAGCAAGACGGACTTTACCAAAATTTCCAAGTCTGAAATTTAACATCAAATCCTTGCAAGGGGTAGCATGGAATGATGCACCAGAATCCATAACCCATGATTCAATGGAACATTCAACACAACAAATCAAAGCATCGTCATCCGCCACTTCTTCAACTACATTAGCTGAATTATCCTCTTTCTTCTTTCCTTTAGGAGCTGCGGGAGCCGTACACTGATTTCTGAAGTGACATTTCTTCTGACAATTCCAACAAACAATCTCCTTGCGATCTTTGGACTGTCCTCTCTTCTGTGACTTCGATCTGCTACGCCCCTGATTCTGCCCCCTATCGGACTTTCTGCCTCTACTCTCAGTACTCAACAAGGAACCTGACGACTCTCATGAGTTTCTCCTACGAATATCTTCTCCAAGAATCGCATCTCGAACTCCATCAAAAGTCATCTTACTGCTCCCAGATGAATTACAAATAGCAGTGACAAATCCTGACCAACTATCAGGTAACGAGGATACCAACAACAAGGCTTGTACTTCATCATCGAATTTAATATCCACTGATGTCAATCTTGATAGGATAGAGTTAAATTCATTCACATGATCAGTAACACAATCACCTTCATTCAATTTTGTGGCAAACAACAAGCGACACAAATATACCTTATTCGAAGCAGACGGCTTCTCATACATATTTGATAACGCCTTGATCAATCCATAAGTTGTCGTTTCCTTGACGATATTGTAAGCAACGTTCTTCGCCAAAGTTAATCTGACAACACCTAGAGCCTGCCTATCCAATAAATTCCAATCTTTCTCATCCATTGAATCTGGCTTCTTCTGCTCTAGCGGTTCGTGTAGTTTTTTCTGATACAAATAATCTTCAATTTGCATCTTCCAAAACCCAAAATCTTTGCCATCAAATTTGTCGATCTTTACTTTCCCTTCTTCTGTCATCGCTCCCACTCGCCTGAAAACCTAGGCTCTTGATACTAGTTGTTGAGTATACAACAATGAAAGCAAAACCCAAAGCAAATAAACAAGAACAAGAAAATAAACGACAATCACACAAGACAAAGATTTACGTGGTTCGGAAATTCCTACTCCACAAGCCGCACTAATTTTGTATTGATCTCTTGTGACGTCCCCGATCCCGGGATGACCTCATAACCCGATCCGAGGCACGCCAACCAAACCAAACGTCGTAATATATGCTTACACAAACTTAATTTCATTAATAACCAAAAGGAGTTACAACAAAGTCTAGTCTTACGATAAAAGTTTACAACATATTACACGCTTATAATTAACTTCAACATAGGTCTATTACAAAAGCATTCTTCTTAGAGTTCTACATACTTCTTATCTAACTTCGATAGTTACTTCATCACAGTCTTATCTTTTCCCGAACTTCCTTCGCCAAAATTCTTCCCTGTGGAAGTTAATGACATCAAAGGGTGAGCTCATAGAGCCCAGCAAGCATATATCATACTATTTAACTGAGGTTTACAGAACAAGTAACTATGTTCATCAAAACAGATAATTTTTCACATAATTTGAAAATGAGTATTCAAACATGATAAATTCACAAGTTCTACTGGTGGGGATCCCGGCCTGCTAACCAATTGGTTTAGCTTTACTTCCGATTTGGAAGCATCATCATCAATTCACAATATCAATGTAAGAATACTCAATTTCCAAAAATAAATCATCGATATTTCAAAGTCAATTTAATCATTCACAACAGTAAATCAGTACAGTATATACTTACAGTAAACCGCTCGTATTCTTCGCTCCTTATCTTTTTCGAATAATTCCCAATATTATCGGATTCGTCTCCCAAAACTATCCAAAATTTACACTATCATTATTAACACATTGTTACTAATTTCTAAATTAAACAAATATTAAAATTAAAATAAATTAAATTTAAATCGAAATAAAATAAATAAAAGTAAAGTAGAAAGACTTACAAAAGGTAAGCTTTTACTCCTACCCTTTCTATTTCATGTACTACAACATTTTTATATATGGAAAGAGGGAACAAAAATACCCTTCTACTCGATGTGGTAACCATCAGGAGGCTTGAAAATAAAAGAGTACTTTAGCTTTGCTCAAAATTAAACAACAGCCAAACTACCTCCCTGTTTAAACCCGTCACAATCCTAATTAGTTGATGTTAACAAGTGAAGTTCTGTAATATGTACACTCTTGTCTCTCCCTCTGCTATCGATGTGGTACCAAAGAAATAGAATAAAATGAAAACTACAAAATTTTTCTTGTTTATCAACACTGGTAACTCAATTTTGACTCTGCCTACTTGCAAAGTTATCCGCCATACATGTATATATATTAGATCAAGTGACAATGAAGGCTAAGTTCATTCCATATATTCACACCTACTGATCCTTCCTTACTCAATGTGGGTTTATCAGTTTCTTGTTTTCCATCTATTGTCATTGTCCCACATCGAGAGACTTTCCAACATAGTAATCTCCCACACACTATATAAGCTTGACTTGGTTTGCAAGCTCAAAGTAGTACTCAACATCCTTTGGTGCTAATTAATGAATAGCCCTACATGGGAGCTAAGATATATTTTAAAAAACCAAATTTGGAATGCAAATTAAGTTGAAAAGTTTCTTGCAACTCGATGTTGTTCCTAAATATTCAAGTGCATTAAATTTGAAGCCAAGCTAATCTCTTAGAATATATGAATTGAGTACTTACAAATTACACTCACCTCCATCCCACATCGAGAGGTTTTTGGAAGAAATTTCCTTTGAGGTCTATATATATCAAGTTGTTTAGGTTACTACATTGAGTTTACCAAATACTTTGGTTTTAACTAAGGTCTTCTCTTTGTCCCACATCGAAATTATACAAAACCAGGTTTCTGTTGGGTTCTATAAAAGTAGTCTCAAGAAGGAGTTTCGACTAAGGACTAAGGAGCTTGAACCTGCTCTAATGCCTATTAACATAGAATTTTGGCTGTATAATTGGAAGTAAGTATAGAACTTCCATCTTGGCTTTGAAATTAGCCGAGGTGATGAATTTCATAGCTAATACAAGAATGGTGAGGCCAACATAATCTTACCAAATACTTAATGGTGCCATCAACTCTATAACAAAGGGTTCATTTTATCCCACATCGAATAGGTAAGAAGGTGTTGGGCATCTCTTCACTACAAATATTAAGGAACTTTGAAGACACAATTGCTTGCAAATGAACTGGGTTCATGGGAGTTTGCTACTTTAGCTATTTTCCTTATTATCCCACATCGACACCATCTTGAATAAAACTCCCTCCAAGTTCTATAAGTTCACTAAGTCTAAGTATTAAAGTCAACTACAATCTTATAACTAACATTTGGGCTTCAATTTAAGCAATTAACCCTACGAAGTTATGAAAGTCTAAAACTTTGAATGATATTTAAGGTGCCAAATTACAATCTATGGTACCTGAACATTAACAACTTTCCTTGAATATAATTCAACTGTAGGTCAACGTAAGTTCTTGACACCTAAAAGTGAAAGTGTATCATATCCCAAAAACATAAGTTCCCAGCAATGCATTTACTTACTACCAAATATGAGCACTAGTCCCACATCGAAATGAACTTAACCTAAGTGCCTTCCTTTCTCTATATATATATAGCGACTTGGAATAACATAAAACAAACCAACCCAAGAAGATTATATGTATTTGATTTTCTTATCTCCCACATCGAGGGGATTTAAGAGAAAAGCTCTTATTCCCACTATATATTGGGTCTTGTACACTTAGTAAATTCAAGTCACATTATTTGGGCTAATTCACTTTGGCTCGCATAATAAGTTCAAAATTTTTATCCTTTTCCCATTTGGCCTTGAAGCATTTGCTCGGCCCATCTCCCTTAGTTAAATTTTATGGGAACGTCGATATCGACGTAGACCAATCATAGTTCAATTTTATGGGAGCTACGAGACGACGTAGCGAACCAATGAAATTATTCAAATATATTTGAAGTCAACTAATTTTTTTTTATTAAAATAGCTACGTATTTTTGTGATAGTAATATAAACACATAAAATTATAAAAATTAATATTATTCAGATATAACTAAATTGGGGTATTACATCCTTCCCCCCCTAAAAGAAATTTCGTCCTCGAAATTAAGAAATTAACTCGTACCTGACTCAAATAAGTGAGGATATTTTAATCTCATCATTTCTTCAGGTTCCCAAGTTGCTTCTTCTACTGCATGATTTCGCCAAACTACTTTCACAAGAGGTATTATCTTATTTCTCAAAATTTGCTCACGACGATCTACTATTTCAACGGGAAGCTCTTCATACTGCATATTTTCCTGGAGTTCTATCGGCTCATATTCTATAATATGGGATGGATCTATAACATACTTCCTTAGGTATGACACATGGAACACGTTGTGAATACGACTCAAGTTTGGTGGTAATGCTAACTCATATGCTACCTCCCCAACTCGTCTAAGAATCTCAAATGGTCCAATATAACGCGGACTCAACTTTCCTTTCTTCCCAAATCTCATAACACCCTTCCATGGTGAAACCTTAAGAAATACAAAGTCTCCCTCCTTAAATGTCACATCACGACGATCCGTATCTGCATAACTCTTTTGTCTACTTTGAGCCGCTAAAATTCTCTTCTGTATCACTTTAACTTTCTCCGTAGTTACATGAATCAATTCTGGCCCTAACAATCTTCTTTCACCAACTTCATCCCAACATAATGGTGTTCTACATCGACGCCCGTATAAAGCTTCATATGGGGCCATTCCAATTGTCGCTTGATGACTATTGTTATATGCAAATTCTACTAAGGGTAGATGTTCTTCCCAACTTCCTTTAAAGTCTAGTACACAAGCTCGTAACATGTCTTCTAAGATCTGAATTGTACGTTCTGACTGCCCATCTGTTTGAGGGTGAAATGCCGTGCTCATACTTAACTTGGTGCCCATCTCTTGTTGAAAACTATTCCAAAATCTTGATGTAAATCTCGGATCTCTATCTGACACAATTGAAACAGGCACTCCATGCAATCTAACAACTTCTTGAATGTATAACTTCGCCAACTTCTCTAATGGTGACGCTTCAGATATAGCCAGAAAATGTGCACTTTTTGTTAGTCTATCTACGATAACCCAAATAACATCATTTCCTCTCTGTGTTCTTGGCAATCCTAGTACAAAATCCATTGTGATATGTTCCCATTTCCATTCGGGAACAGGTAGTGGTTGTAACAATCCTCCAGGCCTTTGGTGTTCTGCTTTCACTTGTTGACAAACTAAACATCTTCCCACCCATTCAGCAATCTCTCTTTTCATCTTAGGCCACCAGTAATGTTGCCTCAAGTCTTTATACATCTTCGTAGACCCAGGATGTACCGAAAAAGGTGACGAATGAGCGTCAGACAAAATTTCCTTCTTAATCTCTATATCAGATGGTACAAATATCCTGTCACGAAACCTCACTACGTCATCATTTCCTTTCCTAAAATCTTTCTTTCCTAGTTCTGAATTAGAACTATTCCAAATTTCCTTTAAGCATTCATCTTGTCTCTGACTTACCTTTATTCTCTCCAACAAATTCGGTCTAACCTCGATTTGATTCAACAATCCCTCATTCATTCCATGCTTAACAAATTTAATACTAAGTCTTTCTAATTCCTTAAGATTGGTCGATTCAACAATAATACTCGAACAAGTCCCAACCTCCTTCCTACTTAGCGCATCAGCCACCACGTTTGCTTTACCCGGATGATATAAAATCTCACAATCATAGTCCTTCAATAATTCTAACCACCTTCGCTGTCTCATATTTAAATCCTTCTGTGAGAAAATATACTTCAAGCTTTGATGGTCAGTATAAATCTTACACTTTTCTCCGTACAAATAATGCCTCCAAATCTTAAGAGCAAAAACTACTGCCGCTAATTCTAAATCATGGGTGGGGTAGTTCTTCTCATGATTCCTCAACTGGCGAGATGCATAAGCAATTACCTTCCCTCTTTGCATTAAAACACAACCTAAACCCTTCTTTGATGCATCACTATAAATCACAAAATCTTCGGTTCCATCTGGTAATCCAAGTATCGGAGCGGACGTTAGTCTCTTCTTTAATTCAATAAAACTTTGTTCACACTCATCCGTCCAAACAAACTTAACGTCTTTCCTTGTAAGGTTCGTCAATGGCCCCGCTATCTTAGAAAAATCCTGAACAAACTTCCTATAATATCCAGCCAAACCTAAGAAACTTCGAATTTCAGTCACTGTCTTTGGTCTTTCCCAATTCATAATCACCTCAATCTTTGCAGGATCCACTGTAATTCCTTCCTCCGAAACTACATGTCCAAGAAAACTTACTCTCCTTAACCAAAATTCACATTTCGAAAACTTGGCATACAACTTTCCTTCCCTCAAGGTCTGTAGTACTATCCTCAAATGTTCCTCATGTTCTTTTTCGCTTCTCGAGTATATAAGAATATCATCTATGAATACAATTACAAATTTGTCCAAATAATTCCTAAACACTCGATTCATCAAATCCATAAACACCGCAGGTGCGTTCGTCACTCCAAATGGCATCACTACAAACTCATAATGGCCATATCGAGTCCTAAATGCCGTTAGTGGAATGCTCTCTTTCTTTACTTTTAACTGATGATACCCTGAGCGCAAATCAATCTTCGAAAAGTAGGTAGCTCCTTGTAATTGATCAAAAAGATCATCTATTCGAGGTAATGGATATTTATTCTTCACCGTTAACTTGTTTAGTTCTCTATAATCAATGCACAATCTTAGGGAACCATCCTTCTTCTTCACAAACAACACTGGTGCTCCCCAAGAAGAAACACTTGGCCTAATAAACTTCTTATCCAACAATTCTTGTAACTGGATCTTAAGTTCGGCTAATTCTGTTGGTGCCATCCTATAAGGTGCTCTTGATACTGGTTGGGCTTCTGAAATCAATTCAATACCAAACTCAACTTCTCTTTCGGGTGGTAATCCTGGTAGCTCCTCGGGAAAGACATCCAAAAACTCTCTAACTACAGGTATATCCTTGGCTTTAGCTCTAACTTCTTCGTCCCCAATCACGTACGCAAGAAAACCCTCACATCCTTTTCTTAACATTTTACAAGCCTTCAAGACCGATATCATAACATTTGGCTTTTCTGACCTATCTCCTTTAAGGTACACTTTCTTCTTGTTCGGTCCAATTAAGTTTATTCGCTTCTTACTACAATCTAAATTAGCCTTATATCTTGTTAACCAATCCATTCCCAAAATCACCCCAAAGTCCCGTAATTCTAAGGGTAGTAAATCCACCAAAAAGGTTTGCCCACTAATCACTAAGGGACAATTTTTGTAAATTTTATCTACGAATAAATTGCTACCATTTGGGAGTTTCACTAACAATCCATTTTCCAAACTTTGCACAGGTATATTTAACTTATTCACATATTTCAAATCCACAAATGAATGGGTTGATCCCGAATCAAACAAAGCATGAACATCTTGAGCACAAAGTTGGAGCGTACCTGACACCACATCATGTGAATTTTCAGCATCCTGGGTTGTCATTGCATAAGTTCTAGCTACTGCCCTGGGTCCTGGTTGTTGGGAAGCTCCTATTACAGCAGTCTTGTTCCCTTTAGTTTCAGCTTCCATCTTGACTTTCTGTTGAGGGCAATCCCTCGCTATATGACCTTCTCTTCCGCAGTTAAAACACGAAGTTACTTTAGGCTTTGGGCATTGAGTCGCTATATGCCCCTTCTCTCCACAGTTATAACACAACCCACCAGCTCGATAACAAATGTCACCACCATGCTTCCTCCCACATTTCTTACACTCGGGTGTTGCCGTCTTCCTTTCATTTCCACGAAAATCTTCTTTCTTTCCCACTTGAAATTTCTTATTATCTTTCTTGTATCCTGATTTAGTACTCGAATCTGCCTCTCTTCCCCTCTTCTTATTGTTAAAGAATTGGGTGCGAGCTTCATACTCTCTCTCCGCAATCCTAGCTTTTCCAACCAACTTGTCAAATTGCTCCAATTCCAACAAAGATACTTTTTCCCTAATTGGAGGCTTCAATCCCTCTTGAAATCTCTGACATTTCCTAGCTTCAGTATTAACCTGATGAGGAGCAAACCTAGAAAGTTCCAAAAATTTCGAAAGGTATTCTGATACAGACATCCCTTCCTGCTTAAGTCCTAGAAACTTCATCTCCATCTCATTTTTCATACACGTAGGAAAATATTTATCAAAGAACAACTCCTTAAACCTTGTCCAAGTCATTGTAGAACAATCCTCAGTTTGTTTAACCGTATCCCACCAAAATACAGCTTCCCCCCTTAATGAGTGTGTTACGAATTTTACCTTTTGTTCGTCCAAACATTCAAAAATCTCTATCACCTTCTCCATTTCTTTAATCCATGTATTCGCAACATGGGGATCTAAATCTCCTTTAAATACAGGGGGATCTGCATCCTTAAAAGTCTTATACGTACACCTACGCTTATTCTCACCTTCTCGTTCTAGATTTTCTACATGCTCCGGACCATTTACACGTTCAGCATTCACCTCAGGAGCATTCACAGGTGCTCGCACTCCAACTAAACTCTTCAACATGTCTTTCATTTCTGCCAAAACCAATAGCATCTCAGGACTAATCTGCATACCTGATCCATTTCCACTAGAATTCTCATCAGCCATCTTTACCTACAATTCAACACATACTATTAATCCAATATCATTCTAAATTCATATCATAAAGATATGTCACAATTATCACACACGACACATGTAATACATCCTATACTTTTCACGTTGAACAAGTATGTCCACGAATTCCCTAAACGTTCCTCGGAATCCTAGGGTTCTATCTCAGGATCCTATTTTCCACGCCCTCTCCTATTTCTAACCTTATCTCTGATACCACCTGTGACGTCCCCGATCCCGGGATGACCTCATAACCCGATCCGAGGCACGCCAACCAAACCAAACGTCGTAATATATGCTTACACAAACTTAATTTCATTAATAACCAAAAGGAGTTACAACAAAGTCTAGTCTTACGATAAAAGTTTACAACATATTACACGCTTATAATTAACTTCAACATAGGTCTATTACAAAAGCATTCTTCTTAGAGTTCTACATACTTCTTATCTAACTTCGATAGTTACTTCATCACAGTCTTATCTTTTCCCGAACTTCCTTCGCCAAAATTCTTCCCTGTGGAAGTTAATGACATCAAAGGGTGAGCTCATAGAGCCCAGCAAGCATATATCATACTATTTAACTGAGGTTTACAGAACAAGTAACTATGTTCATCAAAACAGATAATTTTTCACATAATTTGAAAATGAGTATTCAAACATGATAAATTCACAAGTTCTACTGGTGGGGATCCCGGCCTGCTAACCAATTGGTTTAGCTTTACTTCCGATTTGGAAGCATCATCATCAATTCACAATATCAATGTAAGAATACTCAATTTCCAAAAATAAATCATCGATATTTCAAAGTCAATTTAATCATTCACAACAGTAAATCAGTACAGTATATACTTACAGTAAACCGCTCGTATTCTTCGCTCCTTATCTTTTTCGAATAATTCCCAATATTATCGGATTCGTCTCCCAAAACTATCCAAAATTTACACTATCATTATTAACACATTGTTACTAATTTCTAAATTAAACAAATATTAAAATTAAAATAAATTAAATTTAAATCGAAATAAAATAAATAAAAGTAAAGTAGAAAGACTTACAAAAGGTAAGCTTTTACTCCTACCCTTTCTATTTCATGTACTACAACATTTTTATATATGGAAAGAGGGAACAAAAATACCCTTCTACTCGATGTGGTAACCATCAGGAGGCTTGAAAATAAAAGAGTACTTTAGCTTTGCTCAAAATTAAACAACAGCCAAACTACCTCCCTGTTTAAACCCGTCACAATCCTAATTAGTTGATGTTAACAAGTGAAGTTCTGTAATATGTACACTCTTGTCTCTCCCTCTGCTATCGATGTGGTACCAAAGAAATAGAATAAAATGAAAACTACAAAATTTTTCTTGTTTATCAACACTGGTAACTCAATTTTGACTCTGCCTACTTGCAAAGTTATCCGCCATACATGTATATATATTAGATCAAGTGACAATGAAGGCTAAGTTCATTCCATATATTCACACCTACTGATCCTTCCTTACTCAATGTGGGTTTATCAGTTTCTTGTTTTCCATCTATTGTCATTGTCCCACATCGAGAGACTTTCCAACATAGTAATCTCCCACACACTATATAAGCTTGACTTGGTTTGCAAGCTCAAAGTAGTACTCAACATCCTTTGGTGCTAATTAATGAATAGCCCTACATGGGAGCTAAGATATATTTTAAAAAACCAAATTTGGAATGCAAATTAAGTTGAAAAGTTTCTTGCAACTCGATGTTGTTCCTAAATATTCAAGTGCATTAAATTTGAAGCCAAGCTAATCTCTTAGAATATATGAATTGAGTACTTACAAATTACACTCACCTCCATCCCACATCGAGAGGTTTTTGGAAGAAATTTCCTTTGAGGTCTATATATATCAAGTTGTTTAGGTTACTACATTGAGTTTACCAAATACTTTGGTTTTAACTAAGGTCTTCTCTTTGTCCCACATCGAAATTATACAAAACCAGGTTTCTGTTGGGTTCTATAAAAGTAGTCTCAAGAAGGAGTTTCGACTAAGGACTAAGGAGCTTGAACCTGCTCTAATGCCTATTAACATAGAATTTTGGCTGTATAATTGGAAGTAAGTATAGAACTTCCATCTTGGCTTTGAAATTAGCCGAGGTGATGAATTTCATAGCTAATACAAGAATGGTGAGGCCAACATAATCTTACCAAATACTTAATGGTGCCATCAACTCTATAACAAAGGGTTCATTTTATCCCACATCGAATAGGTAAGAAGGTGTTGGGCATCTCTTCACTACAAATATTAAGGAACTTTGAAGACACAATTGCTTGCAAATGAACTGGGTTCATGGGAGTTTGCTACTTTAGCTATTTTCCTTATTATCCCACATCGACACCATCTTGAATAAAACTCCCTCCAAGTTCTATAAGTTCACTAAGTCTAAGTATTAAAGTCAACTACAATCTTATAACTAACATTTGGGCTTCAATTTAAGCAATTAACCCTACGAAGTTATGAAAGTCTAAAACTTTGAATGATATTTAAGGTGCCAAATTACAATCTATGGTACCTGAACATTAACAACTTTCCTTGAATATAATTCAACTGTAGGTCAACGTAAGTTCTTGACACCTAAAAGTGAAAGTGTATCATATCCCAAAAACATAAGTTCCCAGCAATGCATTTACTTACTACCAAATATGAGCACTAGTCCCACATCGAAATGAACTTAACCTAAGTGCCTTCCTTTCTCTATATATATATAGCGACTTGGAATAACATAAAACAAACCAACCCAAGAAGATTATATGTATTTGATTTTCTTATCTCCCACATCGAGGGGATTTAAGAGAAAAGCTCTTATTCCCACTATATATTGGGTCTTGTACACTTAGTAAATTCAAGTCACATTATTTGGGCTAATTCACTTTGGCTCGCATAATAAGTTCAAAATTTTTATCCTTTTCCCATTTGGCCTTGAAGCATTTGCTCGGCCCATCTCCCTTAGTTAAATTTTATGGGAACGTCGATATCGACGTAGACCAATCATAGTTCAATTTTATGGGAGCTACGAGACGACGTAGCGAACCAATGAAATTATTCAAATATATTTGAAGTCAACTAATTTTTTTTTATTAAAATAGCTACGTATTTTTGTGATAGTAATATAAACACATAAAATTATAAAAATTAATATTATTCAGATATAACTAAATTGGGGTATTACATCTCTCACAATTGTGTTATGTTATTATGTTACAATTACATGAGTATTTATAAGAGAAGAAACTGGGTCTAAGAATCAGAGTCTAATTCTGAAATCCTAACTCTAATCCTAACTCTAATTAGAGTCCAATTCAGTATTCCTAACTCAAGTCAGAATCCAATTCTGAAACCTGATAGACTCCACAAACCCAACATTCCATTCATGCGAAGTGAACGCATCCTAAGAAATTGTTGGAGCTTCATTTTATGTCAAATTTTCTAAATTCTAAGTTAAGAACCTAAATAGGGAAGCTGTTGGACTTGCTCTTAGTAACCCAATCTAATGTGTCATCACATGATGTGACTACAAACAGTACAATAACTTGTACCAAAATTTGCGATCAGATGAACCAATACATGATGCATATGGTTTGTTGAGCATTATAGGGATGATCTCGCTTAGCGAGATATGCTAATGAGCAAAAAAATTGAGTATTCATATTGGTTGGTTACCACTGTCATTAAATTTGTGCAACTCAATTTCTTCTCAAGGAATTGCTTATACTTTAATCTTGTATTCTCCTTGGTTTGCTGAGCTTTTTAGCTTATTGATTGCAATTGTTTATTTTTGGTTACAGCTAATCTTGTATGAGAAAAGGTCCACAATATCACAATTTTAGAGTAATTGGTTCAAAATGTTACAATTCAAAATATTGGTCCCAAATATCATTTTAAAACATAATATAAAATTTAGCGTTTTGATTTTTTTTATACATGTTGAAGCGTGTAGTGTTAACAATTACTCTGTACAACTAAGACAGTAAACATAAGTTAAAGTTGCGTCTGAGCTGGAAATAATATTTAAATTGGCGTTTTGAAAGTAAACACATTTTGGACTAGCGTTATAAATTTGGTTTATTTAGTTTTTAAACAAAATTCAATAAAGTGGAAGCCACGTGGTGGACCCCTGATGGTGTTAGTGTAGTTGTACCTAGGGGAGAGCACGGTTCGGTTCGGGGCGGTTTTGCCCCGAAACCGCATGTCTTCGGTTTTAAAAATTGAAAATCGCAACCGCAACCGAACCGTCAATTTCGATTTTAAAAAGCCCGGTTCTGTTTTTAACGGTTCGGTTTCGGTTATAAAACCGAACGAAAAAATCAATAATATTATTATATGTCCTGGAATGCCATTGGTAATGAGGAAGGAACACATCTCTTGCTGGTAGCACACAAGAGCCAAGTATGATGCAGATTAGCAGTAAGGTCAAAACTGAAAAGAGGAAAATAACATGACACTAATGTACTATGCATCACTTGGCATCTGAATACATGAACTGCAAGCCAAGGTGGTAGCTATGCACCATGAACCTGATTATGAATCATAGGGATAATACAGATTATTCACCACAATGATCAGGCAAAAATTGTTACGAATGATTTTGCTATGAAAAAGAAACTATAAAAATCAAATTCCCTTTTATTCACTAATCTATAAAGATTCACAGACCGTTGATTTTGCTATGAGCCTTTTTCATATTGATATTACAAATTAGGGCAAGTTCATCCAACACCAGTTCTCCCTACTAAATATAAATTTATATAAATTATATATATATATTTATTTATTTTAATAATCGGTTCGGTTCGGTTTTAATCGATTCGGTTTTAACCTATGACCGGAACCGGAACCGAAAGTCTCGGTTTTTAAAAATCAAAAACCGCAACCACCGGTTCGATTTCGGTTTTGGTTTTTTCGGTTCGGTTTTGGCCGGTTTCGGTTTCAATTCGGTTTTTTGCTCACCCCTAGTTGTACCTGCATCGTTTTTTTCACGGTTAGGCACCACTCTCATGTGTGATTTAAGACTCCAGGCATCATATGTTAATGGGATGTTTGGGGGTACTTTTTTTCAGAATAAGTCAACTTATTTTAAGATAAAGTTAGAGATTTCTAACCTTCCAACTTATTTTTCAAACTTATTTTTACAACTTGTTGAATCTCAAACATACATTAAATACTTGTATAAAACAAAATTATCAAAATATAAAATTTTAACCCGAAAATAAGTACTTAAGCTTTTAAAAAAAGTTTTGCCAAACGGGCACAATATGTGAAAACGCTGTAACATATCACGTTGTTTATAAACGCTAATTAATATAACGTTTGAAACTAATGAAATCGCCAATTTATAATTCGTTTTCAGTCTGTTTTTTGACTGCAACGCTAGACGCCATAGCATTTTTAAAAACTTAAGTTTAAATAGCATTTTAAAATGATAATAAGAACCATTTTTTCAGGTTATGATATTTATAATTTTTATAATTGTGACACAAGGGGCCAATACCCATCTTGTATGTGGCTAGACAACAGCAAGTCTATTACAGACAAAAGGAAGGACAAATTGTGTTGATTTTATAATGTTGAGTAAGTTCTTAGAGCAACTCCAATAGGGGTTGCTAAGAAGATTGCCAAGCCTACATGGCAAGGCAACCTTGATTGCCAACCTATTGGAGTTGGGAGGTTGCCTCTTGGTTGCCTAGCAATGTTGCCAAAAATTGACAACTTCCTAATTTGGATAAAACTCATTAAACAATTCAAAAACATATTTATCTCTATCCACTTTTATGTTTTTGATATTTTTAATTTTTAAAATAAAGTATATATGGGGACCACATTAACAACATTTGGAGTTGCCAACTATTGAAGTAAAATTTTAATAAAAGTTGCTAACAATGACATGGATGTAAGAGAAAATAAAATATAATATAAATGTTGATTTGGCATAGGTTGGCAACCCTTAAAGCAACTTCTTATTGGAGATGCTCTTAATGGCTTGGAGGCCGTTTGGGATTACTTAAAATAAGTTACTTTTGACTTAATGGAGATGTTTTTAACTTAAAGGAGAAAGTAAAGTTGTTTACTTTAAGTTGAATGAATGTGTTTGGGTAATTTTATTTAAAGTTAAATGGGGGTTTAATAATTTTGATTTAAAGTGAAATTTGGCTTAAAAAAAAAATTTAAAATCATAATATTTAAGCTTTACAAGAATCGTGAAAAAAAAAAACTCGATAAGTCATAAGTCAAAAGTACCTAAATGGAACTTATGACTTAAAGCAGTTTTTTAACTTAAAGTCCCCATTGCCAAACATCCCAAAAATGACTTAAAACTATTTTTAACTTTAAGCCACTATAATCTATTATCTATTATATATATAATGCCACAACATGTACCATTTTAATCCAACTTAAATTACTATTTTGACCCTCTATGGATTAAATTTTTTTCAAAAAATTGTTGCTCATGAGAATCGAACCTAGGTCTTTAGGTTCATTTGCACATCACCTTACCACTAGGCTAACACATCACACGTGTTATAAGTCATAAAATATGCTATGTATGTTAGGTGATGAATGAAGAATCTTTCGTATTAAATTACTATTTTGACCCTCTATGGATTAAATTTTTTTCAAAAAATTGTTGCTCATGAGAATCGAACCTAGGTCTTTAGGTTCATTTGCACATCACCTTACAACTAGGCTAACACATCACACGTGTTATAAGTCATAAAATATGCTATGTATGTTGGGTGATGAATGAAGAATCTTTCGTATTTTGATTTCTAAGATATTTTAATCATTTTTCTTCGTTTTACATTTACATATTTATATTTTATTATGTTATAGTTTAGTATAAATGAGTGATATATGGTATTTAGTGAAACTAGATATTTTGAAATTATTCGATTTAATAAAATAATATTAATGACCCTCTATTATTATATTATATATATAATGCCACAACATGTACCATTTTAATCCAACTTAAATTACTATTTTGACCCTCTACATTCATTAATGCACATCAATTAAAATTCGTATTTAATATGTATATTCATTATTATACATCATTTAATACTATCTACTTAATTGTAACACTTTTGTTATGTTGCAATTAACTAACCATTCGAACAAATTTGTGTGTCGCACGAGTAAAGAGCCTTACAACTCATTATAAGTGATCTAACATTATTGAAGAAATAATATTGGAACATTAACTTCAGATTGCTAACAGCATATATATTTTTGCTATACAATTTATAGAATAAATTAAGAATAAATTAATTTTGTGTACCGTAATTTAGTATTTTTACTTTATAGAAATGTGTCTAATACAATATTTTTTTTATGCTTTTCGTATTTAATATGTATATTCATTATTATACATCATTTAATACTATCTACTTAATTATAACACTTTTGTTATGTTGCAATTAACTAACCATTCGAAGAAATTTGTGTGTCGCACGAGTAAAGAGCCTTACAACTCATTATAAGTGATCTAACATTATTGAAGAAATAATATTGGAACATTAACTTCAGATTGCTAACAGCATATATATTTTTGCTATACAATTTATAGAATAAATTAAGAATAAATTAATTTTGTGTACCGTAATTTAGTATTTTTACTTTATAGAAATGTGTCTAATACAATATTTTTTTTATGCTTTCTTGGCTCCGGTGCATTACTTGACAATCTGTAATATCAAATACAACATATACATGATTTAAGCACTTTGGAAAAATAAAAAGCACATCTGAATGTTTTAATCAAAATGGGGATCTTGAAAAGGGGACAAAATTAATGTTGGTTAAAAAAAAATGCGATAAACTGAAAAGAATTTTAGACATCACAATATCAATTGCTAATATTAATATCAAAACATAACGAGAAAAAAATAACAATTACAGTATAAAATAGAGCAATCCCGTGCCTTGCACGGGAATTGAAGCTAGTTAGTGTGTAATAGCTAATGCATGGTTGTAATTAGTATTTATCAGTTAATGTTAAGATCCCAGTGTCCATTTTGCAGATTTATGTTGTAAAAATCCTAAAAACATCTGTTATCTTATACTGACATACTGATGAATAAAAGTGTGTACTGCATTGTCCCCTTACTCGATTATTAAAAAAAGAAAAGAAAAAACAGTGTATAAAAAATTGTAATTTACATTTAAAATGATACGTTAGCAGAAATTTTTAGCTAGGCTAACGTAACACAGTAAAAATCACCAATATTAGAGTATTATACCACAAATAGCCTATGAGGACTGGGGCTTACCAAACCTGCTCAAGTTAACTCATTTCAGTAGCCTCATCATAGCCTCTCGTAGGTTTGACACACTGTAAAATAATGTAAAATCGTTTATTGCCAAACAGTAATTTGGCAAACATTTTTCGTAAAC
The DNA here is from genome assembly GCA_037693485.1 of Kitagawia praeruptora. NCBI lineage: Eukaryota > Viridiplantae > Streptophyta > Magnoliopsida > Apiales > Apiaceae > Kitagawia > Kitagawia praeruptora. The sequence continues at coordinate 5,882,371 of CM075348.1, read as the reverse complement.
CGCGGCCCTTTCCCAATAACATAAGTTCCAATGTGGAGGCCATATTGTAGCATCGAGCATCCTCACTCCCACTACCAAATGAGCACTCTCTGAGGCCTCTGCTGCCAAATTAATTTGTTGTCAGAAAATACTACGAGTACTTTTACAAACTTATAATTCGTGAAAAAATATTGCCCAGATAGGGTTATAATTTAGGAAAATGTTGTTTTTAGAGTTCTATTATGAATACACAAGAAATAGCTACGTATTGAAACTAAAAGAAATTACTCTGAAAATAACATTTTTCATTTATATGATAAACATTATTTATGGAATATATTATTTGCAATGCAATGTCCAAACAAAAAGAAAATTTAAAAACTATACGTCTCCTAACATGCTATAAAGTGTCAAGAGATAGATAGAGTTTTCAAGTTCCATCTAACCTAAGATCAGCCGGACAAGAATGAATGTAAAGAAATCACAAAGCTCAAAGATATAGACACAATAACGACATTCCTATGTTGAATTGAAGAAACTAACCCGTAGTTTGTTGAAAACTACCTTTAGTTCCCTTGTGTACATACAAGAATGACAACATTATGTCAACACATTTTGCACCAAACTACCAACTAATCACAATTAAAGTAGTACGTACCAAGGTTGAACAAAAAGGAAAAAGATGGTGAAGTCTCTCGACACTTTTAAGTCCCTTAACCCAATGAAGCCAGAATTATATTCAAGTTGGAACGTAACCTGATTATAATTGAAAAAAATATATATTTAAATACAAGATATTTAATACATATTTTCATAACTAAAAAATTTATTAACAAAATTTAAGAGATGGTGGGGTTAAAGGACCACATAGGACCCCACCTGGCCTCGTCACCATAAGAGTTCTAAATTCTAATTATAGTTCTTTTCACTTTGGTAGGCTTTCTTTTACGCCTCTGATTCTTAATTCAGATACATGTGATGTGAGCTACTACAAGACGTTTGTTACTAGCGATATTTCGATATCATGCTCACTTACCACTTAGTTCATGTTAAATCTAAATTTTTTATTAAGCACTTTTTTATACAGTCTATGATAAAGCACCTGTTCTTTCTTTCTTTATGTTTTCTTTATTAAGCACATTTTATATTCAAGAGTCTTAAATATAGTACTCCTTCCGTTCCAGTGGGATCTTTACATCCTAGCTGGGCACGGAGGACAAGACAAGCATATAATAGTGGTTATAAAGTGGGTGCAATATTGTTAAAATAAATGAAGTAATGAATGTAATAGTGATTTTATTGTTAAAATAAGTGAAGTAGTGGGTGTAATAGTGATTTTATTGTTAAAATAAGTGAAGTAGTAAGTGTAATAGTGTAAAATATTGTTAAAATAAGTGAAGTAGTGGGTGTAATAATGTTAAAACTTACTATTTTGGGAATGTAAATAAATGAATAGGACGGCCCAAAATAGTAACGGTAAAGAATCCATTGGAACGTAGGGAGTAGTAGGGGAGAGCACGGTTCGATTTGGGGCGGTTTTGCCCCAAAACCGAACCCGAAACCGCATGTCTTCGGTTTTAAAAATTGAAAACCGCAACCGAACCGTCGGTTTTGGTTTTAAAAAGCTCGGTTCGGTTTTAAACGGTTCGGTTTCGGTTATAAAACCGAACGAAAAAATTATAATTCAAGATGGAATACCTAAATGTGTAGCATCGGTTACATTTGTAAGAATAATAAGCAGATAAGTAGTAATCCGTATGTTCCTAATGCTTCGAAAGCATCCCCAGTCACCACTCACCACACCAGTACCTGGTTTATTTATGACAACAGTATGTACCCAATGGCTTCTTCAAATTATCCCATCCATTACAATCCATTTCTTAGTGAACATGTATCTTCCGAGGAAGTAGCATGTGAACCATTTGCGCAGGATTTCTTTTCAATCCAAATGACAGATCTGGGGTTTCAGCTTGGTTCATCTTCCAGAAGCCAAAAGGATGCTACACATTTAGTATTCCATCTAGGTCATCTTCCCTTTCCTCACTCGACATCATTTTGAAGTTTAATTATAATTTAAAATATAATATATTTATTAATTTTTAAAATACATACAAATTTATATAAATTATTTATTTATTTATTTTAATAATCGGTTCGGTTAGAGCCGGTTCGGTTTTAACCTATAACCGGAACCGGAACCGAAAGTCTCGGTTTTTAAAAATCAAAAACCGCAACCGTCGGTTCGGTTTCGGTTTTTTCGGTTCGGTTTTGGCTGGTTTCGGTTCGGTTTCGATTTTAATTCGGTTTTTTACTCACCCCTAGGGAGTAGTATTAAAGATGCATGCGGTAACTTGTACTGTACTAAAATTTACGGTCAATTGAGCCAATACACGACGCATGCGGTTCGTTGAGCGCTATAGGACTGATCTCCCTTAGCGACGATATGCTAATAAGAGCAAGAAATTTGAGTATTCATATTGATCGGTTACCATTGTCTTTAAATTTCTGCAACTCAATTTCTTCCCAGGGATTGTCTCATTGCTTATACTTTTATCTTGTATTCTCCTTGGTTTGCAAACTTTTTAGCTCATTACTTGCAATTATTTATTTTTGGTTACAGCTAATCTAGAATGTGGACTGAACTTTTTAAAATTGTAATTTACGTTCAAAAAATAATTGCAGAAATTTTTAGCAAGGCTAACGTAACACAGTAAAAATCACCAATATTAGAGTATTATACTACAAATAGCCTATTAGGACTGGGGCTTACCAAACCTGCTCAAGTTAACTCATTTCAGTGGCCTCATCATAGCCTCGTAGGTTTGACACACTGTAAAATAACGCAATTTCTCCCCCATTCACTTCTGTTCTGCATTCTTGACCCTTCAGAGTATTCCTTGCCAATTGGCCACCCAAATATTCCTTAAAGTCATGATCAACATTGCTCATTCATTGATTCCCAGCTCTTTATATATATAACCTACAAAACAAGCCAAGTTCTTCCCACCCAAATCATCCATAAGCCTCTTTTTTTCTTTTGACTCTCTACCCCCCTCTATCTGTGATAATTCACAATGTTTAGATATCAAGTTTGTCCAAATAACTATACCAAAGTATTATGCCTGATCTTTTTTCTGCTCCCACCTCTAGCTTTTGGGATGTCCACGTGTGACAATGAAGCTTCTAAAGAGAGTAACAGAAGCGAGTCCCTTAAGTTTAAACTAGCAGCTATCGCATCGATTCTTGTTGCTGGTGGAATTGGAGTGAGCCTCCCGCAGCTGGGGAGGAGAATAGAAGCACTTAACCCGGACAATGACATCTTTTTCATGATCAAAGCCTTTGCAGCTGGTGTGATTCTTGCAACTGGATTTGTCCACATACTACCAGATGCATTTGATACTTTGAGTTCACCATGCCTCAAGGAGAATCCATGGGGAAAGTTTCCGTTCGCGGGATTTGTAGCAATGATGTCTTCTATTGGAGCTCTTATGATAGACTCCTTGGCGTCTGGGTTTTACACAAGATCACACTTTAAGAAGTCGAAGCAGTCGATTGTGGATGAAGAGAAGGTTGGTGATGATGAACACAGTGGTCATATACACATTCATACACATGGAACACATGGCCATGCTCATGGCTCTGTCGTCCCTTCTGAAGGGCAAGAAACCGGTGATCCAGATCTTTTAAGGCATCGGATCGTATCACAGGTAAGCATATCAAAATTTTTAGTGTAGGGCGGGAAGAATTAGTACTTCTGGCAAATCTAACAATCACAATGTTCATAGGTTCTCGAGCTGGGAGTAATTATCCATTCAATAGTAATTGGAATCACCTTGGGAGCTTCACAAAGTCCAGAAACAATAAAGACTCTACTTGCAGCCTTGTCTTTCCACCAATTTTTTGAGGGCTTGGGGCTTGGTGGATGCATTTCTCAGGTACCACCAATTATTCATCTCTACTATTACTCACATATGATAATACCGAATTACCAACCTTTTGTTTACCCTGAAATGCAATAAGAGATAATAGATAAAGTTAGATAAAATTCACCTGAAGTGGCATGATTCTACTTTCTAGACTAATAAGATTTGGTGATATGCAGGCAAGATTCAGATCTTTACATACAATAGTTATGGCAGCATTTTTCTCGCTCACCACCCCAATTGGGATTGCTATTGGTATTGCAATTTGTGGCGTTTACAGTGAAAATACCCCCACTGCTCTGATTGTTCAGGGGATATTCAACTCTGCTTCAGCTGGAATTTTGATTTACATGGCACTTGTGGACCTACTAGCAGCAGATTTTATGGATCCAAAAATGCAAAGCAACATAAGGCTTCAATTAGCAGCAAACCTATCACTGCTTCTCGGAGCTGGTTGTATGTCTGTTTTGGCCAAATGGGCTTGAATCTACGAGTAGAAGTTCCATTATCAGTTGAGAAAGATTTGCAATGAGGTTCAAAGAAACATAGACATAAGTGGACTAACAAGTGGCAGTTCTGATCATGTACACAACTCCTTTGGAATGAAAAGAGAAAACCAGAATTTTAGTAGCAGCTCTAATTACATACAGGAACAATTTTCAGAGTGTAACTGTAACCATTTCCATAGTGGAAATCCTAATATTTTTGTGAGAACCAGTAATGAGTGTGCAAATGCACTTTTACATTATTGATTTCGAGTCAACGTTATAAGTTTTAGCAGAAATGCTTTTGAAGAAACACTTGAAATGAGCTTAAGCCAATAGGACAGTTGAATTCTCTTTGTTGTAATAGTACGGCAGGAAGTTTGATAACATGAAAATGGTATGAAATAGAAATTAAGTTTTACCTTATGGAATTACAATCACCGGACTATTAGCTTATCTACTCTAATTTTCTATTATAATGCAAACTTAAGATATCCCATGGACTACATTTCTATTAATCTTTTACCTCATTTGTCATTTCTACGGAATTACAATACTTATTCAAAGGGTGGTACTAAATAATCTATAAATACCCCCAAAATGAACTACAAACTGATCAACACTTGTTAATGGGCTAATATATTGAGGGATTCCAATCAATAAAATAAATACAAATTATATATAGTGAAGGTACTATAGTCCTTCAAAAAAAAACATAGCCATGGAGTTATCTTGCAAGGGAAAAAAGAATCAAGCCAATGATGATGCAACTCACTACATCAAAATGAAATTGAATTTTCTTTAACTTAAATTAGTCATAATCCTGCTTGCAGGCATCAACAGACCACCATCGCCTCTGACCCTTCAGGGAATCACATATCATACAGAATTAATAATGAAGATCTCTACTTCTGAAAGGTAATCCCAAAAGAAAAAACACTTTCAAAAAAGCATTGCTTCTCCATAGTAAAAGCATCAGAAAGATATATGTATAATGTATCCTTTCTTAACGAAGCAAATCAAGCAGAACATTTTTAAAATGAATGGTGTGAACTATAAATGTTATAATAGGGACAGTTCAAAAGTTAAACAAATTAAAATTTGATACATACGATTTGCACCAGCCAATTGCCCTATAGTAATGCACAAATAAGAAAAGCAGCTCCAATCAAATTGGCATCGTACCATGCAATTTAATAATCAAACAGTCAACTCCAACATCTGAAGTGGAGGTGTAAAACTATTCTCTCAAGGTTTAGCTTATTAAATTTTGAGGACTAGCATGATCACAGGACATATTGTTTTGCCAATCAGTTGTACAAAAGCAAAGAATAATCTCCTTGGTTGTCAAACATAGAATTAGATATTTAATTGCTGTGATAAAGGAGCTAATTTTCAGTAGGACCTTTAGTACAGAATGATATGCTTCAAAAGCTCAGCTATTCAAAATTCCATAATTTGTGGTAACGTATCCCAGTACGATTCATTTGTCTAGATACTCATTGTAACTTGTAAGGATAAAAGTTCAGCTACAAAAGTTTTCCCCAGTGATACATTCTGGTCCCTCCATTGTTTACAGGCATGAATTCCAGAATGGAGCAATATAATTTTGCTTTATTTATGCTTTTATGACAGTGGTTAAGAACTAAATCTTGCTTAACGTTGAGAAATCTTACACGTCACAACAATCGGTAAGCGAAAGTTTCAAAGTATTAAGGATATTCTTTCCTGCAATTCTAATCTATTAAAAGTAATACATAAATTGTCAGTCATGTAGTAAGGTTTCAGCTTCAGCTTTTGAGTCCTAAATAGATTTTAGCTTAAGCTTTTGAGAGAATTAGGCATCACTAAATCTATTTCGTTACTCCAAAGAGTTACAAAAGAATATTACTTACTTTATAAAATGCTGTTAGATGAAACATTTTATACCTAAAGCTTTAAACTACTAGGAACTGCTGAATACTTGAGGGACATGTTATGTACACGTAAAACTGTTGTTGTAAACTTGTAATTTCCTTGTTTAAATGATAAGTACTATTTATACTGATAGGTAGAATATTAGATTCACGTGAAGACTCAAGTTTAAGGAATACGGATACAACACTGATAAACACTTTTTACTTGATTCACTATGCTTCGAATTAAATCTAAGGAAGTTCTCATATATGCTTTTAATACGTGTGAGCTAACATCAATTTTTTTTTACACTTATTGCCTACTGCATCACATTTGAATAGGAACGATACCACTCCATTCACACTTTAAGCAATACAACTCTTTTTGGTCTAAAGGGTACCTTATTGGATCATTTCAGAAGTTCTCTAAAGGCACCAAAGCATTTATAGGCTAGACGAAGAGCACACTATTCCAAAGTTAAGATGACGCCAATGATGGGAAAAAAATAACAACAAACTATATAACTGAAAGTAAAACATGAGAAAGAACTAGGGCATTTCAGACTTTCAGGTTGCGCAGTAATCGCCAACAGTATCTAAAAGAATTAAACAACAATTATCTAATGATCACATCCATATTCCATCTCCACAAGTCAAAATATTAAAGTGTAGCAACAATATCAAAATCATCAAGAAAATCACAACATTTATTGTGTTAGTTGTACCTTCTGGCTTCTTTCACCCTTCTTCATACATATCAACTCTGCGCATAAACTTATACATCTTTCTGGATCCACCAACCTATCCTTCCTCTCTTTCCTATCAGCAGTTCATCTGCTAATACAGAAGAGGATCGGTAGACATGGTCAGTATATCTCAAAAATTTTTTTTTTGATAATCTCACAACTGCCTTCAGTACTACTAAACATGATAATATAAACTTCAAGCACAAAACACAATTGTCGTGTGATAGAATTAGTCTGCTAACAAATAATTTACTATCAAGCTTCATGAAGATGAGATAGACTGCATTCAGAAGCTATAAATCTTACTAACAAATGTAACGAAGAATAAGAATGTCGCAAAAGAAATGTGGTAACAAGAACTGCCTGAAGTGCAATCAGTTCTATCCAACAAGTTATAAAAAAGAAAGGGTAATGGGCCGATTGCCAAAGCCCAAGGAAGCATATAAACGATAATGTGATGCCCAAGATACCACAATTTGAAGTTAGTCTTTTATAGCACAGCAAAGAATGTGTATATGTATGTTTGTGCCACCTACTTAAAACAGGATTATGGTTTAAGCATATGTATGTTTGTGGTACATTGGGCCCCAAATTTGCTTTCTGCTACTTTACCCAACCTGTTAAGTAATTGTCGTGGACATTTCCACAAGGAACTTTAGCAATTGTAGAACCATGTTCGCATTCACACAGCTAATGGACACAAGTTAAAAGAATTACATTCTTAATAACCGAAAATCAATGCTAACAAAAGATATTTCTTGCTCAAGAGTAATTTGAAAATAATTTCTTCTTCTTCATTATCAGTTGGTTTAAAAGTTACAATTGGGGACAAGAATTTGAATTGTCAATGATAGAGGCTGTAGAACGGGAAGTTACAATTAGAAATCATTTTTTAAGGGAGAAAATAACAGAAATATACACATCCATACAGGAGTTTTTGACTCCTAATAAGCACGACATAACGTGTTACACTAAAAAAACCTCTGTACTTTTTACATATCTCAAATAACATTTCATTAATAAGCAGATTATAAGTACATAGAGAACGTAAGAAAAAGAATTGTTGAAAACAAATTTAATTCTCATGTAGTCAAGACTTGTAATAAATATCACCACTTAGCAAAATATATATTGCATCCAATCCAAGTGCAAAACTACGAAAAAGTGTGGATAATCTTTTGTCAAAATGCCGCACTGTGACAGGATCTTATTCAAAAGAAATGAAATGAGGTTTCTAATCGCTCCAAACGTTAATCTCCCAAACTTCGTGCAACAACCTTACTAACCTAGACGGTTCTCCTATGTTAAGTATTTAAGTTACAATAATTCTCAACATGGAGGATACACTAATTATAAAGGCTTGAGGGGACGATAAATATCTAAATAAAGAACGAAATTAACAACTGTTACAATAGCTGCACTAAGCTTTGGATCTCATAGACTAAGCAATACACTGACTACATCCAATCTCCTCTACAAACACAATACTTTACTATCCTCAGTGTCATAAAAACCGCCATCCGAAACAAAGGCCTCAATTCCACCTAATGCACTATCTGTTGTAAGCTACGGATCCGTGTAACCAGTCAATTACTCTAACAACTTGTAAAACACAATTTAATAACGAAATTACACAACTTGTAAAACACAATTTAATAACGAGAAAGGGGATCACTAATCAAAAACTACTTAGTAGATCATTTTATCATTTTTTCGCGTAATCGAAACCTAAAAAGACTTCCATCAGCAACAAAACTTTTCAATCACTGGTAAATTTGACGAAATCATAACATCTTTTCACAACATTAGTGGTCTGTTATCTTATTTTAGCTCAATTTCTTCACAACATTAATGATTACATGTTATTTGTGTGTATACTTACATGATATGTGTGTATAGATTTAAAAGAAAGTGAGAGTTAAGAGTCCATACCAGTACCAGCAGCAGAGAATGAACAAGTTCTTAAACCCAAAACCCCAACTTTGATTTTAAATAGACCTGGACTTTTGGTAATATTTTTTATTGTTAAATTTATGAATTAAAATATAATTTAAAACGAAAATGAAAATTTGTTTCTACTTTGTTTTTAAAATTAGTTTAGCTAAAAATGTTCTAAATGCTTATTTCTAATTTCGGCCCGTTTTGTATGACCAGCCCATTAAGTTCAAATTGGACTGAGCCATGGGCTTGTAAGGTCTCTCAGTGCATGTTTAATACTTTCCAGTTGCATTGGACTATTGATAGACTATTTTATAATTTGTATCCTGTGGTGTTTATTGAACAGAAAAAACAAAAGAGATAGTTAAAAGGAGCATTCCTTTATAATTAGTGTTAGGTGCACAAAAAATATGCACATAAAAAATTACATAATGAATTGAATTCCACTAATTGATGTTTTTATTGATTAATATTAATGTGAATGCAGGGGGCCATTGAATTACAACCAATCACAACACCTACCATTTTGTGAAACTCTATGTAATTCTAGCATTTTTCTTTACAAAAATATACTCCCTCCGTCCCACCCATTTCTTTACATAAAAAATTACGTAGCTGACACGTATTTTAAGGTTCATTTTAATGATATACAAAAAAGAAAATATCAAAAATAAATTATAAAACTATTATTAAAATGTACCTTAAAATCCGTGCTGGAAATTGATCCGCACATGTAAAAAATTACATGGGACGGAGGGAGTATGGTCCAAAACAGAATCAGATTCCGGTTTATCATTGCATAATAAAATGGACCGATTTTGCCAAACTCTTAGTTGACTAGGCCGAATTTCAAACGATAAGAAAATTAAACCCCGGGTCATGCCTCGCCTCATATTTACAAAAAATTGATATATATATTTTGAATAATCAGATTTATATGTCTTACAAATCTTATTTGTTCTTGTAACTTTCGAAACTTAGAATAATAAAAGTTAAGCTGTTTATTACTTCGATTTATATATTTTTGCTAAAACGAGAGTTCAATTTTTCTTGCCGTAAACATTTTAAACTAATACAAATTATTTTATAATAATTTTAAATATTTTTCTCATATCTATGATTAATAAGTTACGTAGTATTTACCTGTACATTCCACTGAATTCCGGTTGAGGTAGAAGGAGAATATTGGAATATATTCATCGTCGAGAATAAATTCTTTAAAGCATAAAAAAGATGCTTGAAATCCAAGCAAACTTGCCCTTAAATCTAAGCTAACTTACTTTCTTCATTCCATCATGATCTAATTAATTAGAACCACATAAATTATAATAACTCTATTTATTAACTAAAGGTTAAACCCTAGCTTTTATGCCTGCTGCATGCTTTAAGAACAGGACAGCTATTCTAGGTTTTTGTTTTATGCAAATAAGTCACATAACACTACAAATTATAAAGTGGAGGAAAAAATTAATTAAACATATAATTTATTACTATGTACAAAATTTTAATTTTCATTATTAGACTAATTAAAATTCAACAATAATGATTATATGTTCAAGGCAGGTTCGTTACTAGACTAAAATCACAACGACCATGATTGCATGTTCAACAATAATAATGATTGCATGTTTAAGGTAATATGATTTCATATTTGTCATTAAGTGACAACTAGGAGCGGAACGAAAAAATTTACGATTAATTAAAATAAATTGCGGCTGCAGTCTCTTAGGAGTAAGTGTCCAATCCGTGAACCGTGAGGTCACGGGTTCGACTCCTGCCGGTGGTAAAAAACTGGAAACAATCTCTTTACCTTTGTGTAGGGGCATGATTGCGTACATCCTACCCCCTCAGACCCTGCTCATGCGGGATATACTGAGTACGTTTGGTTTGGTTTATATTTGAAAAATGCTAAATAGCTGAGATTGGTTTCCAAGTTATTTCCCAAATGTTAAATATATAATTTTAATTAATTATAATAAAAAAAACTTCCTATATTCATACCAACCTTTCCAATTAAAACTTCTCGATCTATAATATTATCTCTGTCACATCATTTCAATCAAAAAAAATTGGGAGTGAATTTATCCTATATATTTTCACTATCTGTTATAATAATTATTTATAATTTTTTAATGCAGTAAATAGTGGTTCGAGTATGTACATGGGATGGGATATAAGACACAGAATTATATGATTAACAACAGTGAAGCATAAAAGAATGAAGTTTTCTCGAGAGGAGCATCTTACTTTAATTGCTAAAGAAGAAAGCATCTATTCTCTTTCGCATTAGGTCGAATGGCTGAATGGTTTGTAATTTGTTTTTGTTCTTTAGAAATTCACGGGGTTTGACTCTGACTCTCATAGATAAAATAAAAAAAAAAAATATCAACAAAACCAAACTGATCGATATTAACCAATAATTACACCATTACCAGGGAGAAATCGTGAAGGAAAGACTGAGAGTATATATTATTTCCTCCGCACAAATAGATTGTTAGCATTTTTTATTTTTAATATTTTATTTATTTATTTATATTTAAAATAATATTTATTTTAACCAACACAGTGTTGTAAAAAGCGGGAATCGGACTTAATCGGTAGAGGCACTGTCCAGGGATTAATCGGAGATTAATCGGGTATTTGGGGATTAATCGGAATGATTAATCGAATAATCGGATTATTAATCAGTTCGGTAACCCATGGAACAGGGATTAATCGGTGATTAATCGGGATTAATCACCGATTTTTAGAACAGAGCCAACAAGTTATAATTCAGTTGGTATGACCTTGTCTTGGGTAGAATTACTGGGTTCGCCGTGAAGGACATATGACAATGCATAATTATATATGATTTGAAATATGTACGGTTTGTCCATCTGACCAAACTTTATACTTAAAAAAAATTATTTTTCCATATTAATATTTGTAGATTTCATTAACTTACAACCATTGTTATAGAAATCGGCCGATTTCTGAAAAATCGCCGATAAATCGATCAAAAATCGGTCAAAATTTTGGAACCAATTCGATCAATTTTGCAAAAACTGCCGATAAAGTGCCGATTTTTCAACCTAATCATCCAATAAATCGTAAATCGATAGCTCAACCGAATAGTTTCAATTTCCAAAATCTGCAACACTGCTTACCACCACTTAATTTCTTTTTTCTCAAAATTCTGTGTCCAATGTTAACAACCTTTCAGAACGGAGGGAATATGATAATAGGGTTGATGTGACGACACATGCATGGTGAAGGAGGGAGGACAATCTTCTATTCCACAAAAGCGCTGGAGATTGAGGCCCCAGTAAAAGGTTTAGAAGTATATATAACAAAAATATTAAAAGAAGAGGGATTATTAGTTGAAGGTCCCCCACCTCCCACGAAGAAAGACTAGAGCTTTACTACACTGCATTGCACAACATAACACCTTTCTTTATGTGCCTGCATATTGATCTTCTCGTCCCTTCTCATAATAACATACCATTGCAGAAACAGATTACGCAACATGCGTTAACTTCACATTAACATGATATTATTCATTTTGGACCGTACGACATATTTTTGGACATTCTTCGTTCGTCATGAGGTTAAGTCTAGTGATGATACATGTACGAGCTATGTTACTCCGACTCTTCTATTTAGGTCTCCGTATCCGTGTCGGACACTTGGACACTCAGACACGACACTTATTTCGTGTCCAGGGCGGTCTCCAACATTTAGGAGGCCCTAGACATGTTAAATTTTATTTAATTTACAATTAAACCAAAAAATATATAATAATAAGGTATTGTTAAATTTATTCAATTTATAATCATATCAATATATATATAGAGTAATGTTAGAATCACAAAATTAGACATAAAAATTGTTGTAAATGACATGGCAAGATTGATGTGATAGTATATAATTTTTTGAATGGTGTTGTTGGTTTGCAAATAAGGGTCCATTTATTATTGCAACAAATCAGGATCTATCACGTGCTAGCATTATTCATATTATATATATAAGTTCATTAAATTCATAATTTTATGGAGACACTTCTTTTGTTAGAGGGTCTTTTAATATTAAATAATTTTCTAGGGACTTCTGCGATAGTTAAATATGAATGGTATACGAGATAATAGTATAAATTATATTTTAATAGTAAAATACATTGTAAAGACATAGATAAAATGAGGCCCTTGAATTGTGGAGGCCCTAGGCAAAATGAGGGGCAAACTTACCCTGAAGCCGGCTCTGTTCGTGTCGGATCCTTTGACTGGAATGTGGACACTTTGACCAACTTAAAGATCACATACAAGTTGAATTTACAATGCTAACCAAAAAAAAATGAGAAGAATGAAAGAAGTAGCACTGTAGAAGTAAGAAACAAGTAGAGAAGATCCATGATTTGCAGAGTTCTTTATGAAATCATGTATAATCTGAGTTTGATTGTTACTTTTTCTAATGGTATCTATTTATCATGCCTCTTTATTAATATTTTATTACGTGTCCCCGTACCCGTGTCCAAAAATAAGACAGTGTCCCGTGTCCCCAATTTTCAGATTTTTCTAGTCCGACACTTGGATACGTGTCGACACTTCGTACCCGAGTCTGAGTAACATAGTGTACGAGTATATCGATCTCTCGATATAAGATGTTTGTGAAAGGCATGATATATATATGTATAGCAGTTAAAATTTAAAGATTTGATTTTGTTGGATATGGCTCTCTGTAAAGAGCTTGATAATACAAGGCTATAAAATACTCTAGCTAGTAGTTGGTAGATCACAGACAAAGCTATATTAACAGACTGGAAATTAAAAGGGGATGACACACACTGACACGCACTGATTTTACTATCTTAATACTACGGCTAATCCAGATTAAGTGATATTTGTCTCCCATATATACACATCTCTTTAATATTAATTTGGATTACATCAGCACAGTGCTTAATTAAAGGCCCAACTTAAACAAAAGGAAAATACTACAGACCCCAAATTGGGTACAAAAAAGTTACAAAATGATATGTGTCTTAAGTTAATTGGTTATAATTAATTGGGGCCCCCTGTATATACATTAACTTCACCAATTAAATCTTTCCAAACTGCCAAATCACTCCTGCCATGTCATTTTGTAACTTTTTTTGGTACCCAATTTGGTGTACCTAGCACTACTCTAAACAAAATGGTGAGAATTAAAAATCTTAAATCAAAAATTAAATGGAAGTACGTAATTCCATGCATGGCGGTGAATATCAAAAGAGTGTGAATATTTTTCCAAAAAAATTCTAGAATGACATGACATAATACATGACTGATCATGTAAAATATATGATTGATTTTAATTTATGAATGCATATATATGAATAAACGTACGTGGGATTCTATCTTATTATCGAAAATTTACCTAATATATAAGTATCATATTAACATTTGGGAACATTTCGAAATACCTAGCATTTTCCATATAAAAAACATCTCATTACTGAAATGCAATATTGCTAACGTTTTAATGCTAATCGAACATTTGATTATGATTATATATATGACATTCGTCTTCGTTATTAGACTAGAACCTCATCGATACAGTGCAATTGCAGGGCTAAGTACGTAGATTTAGGAAAGTGTAACGCTGATAATGATTAGATTGGATGGATTTGTAAGTTCTAAGTTCTAACTTCTACGAGACTATGACCTTATTCATGTGCCTCGGTACGACGGTACAAATAGTAGGTAGCATATAGCAATACAAAGATACGTCCTTTGTTTTTGGGTAGTAGCAAAAGACCCCATCATACGCGGATATATATATACTGGAATGTGTGCCCGCTTCGCGGGGCCTTACCATATAAAATGCTATCTTTTTAATTTTATTTTGGAATATAAGTTCAAATAATTTTTATTAATTACTAGCTTATAACCCGTGCGATGCACGGATTTTTGTTGATACGTAATAAATTTTATTTTATGTCATAATAATATTTTTATATAATCATTATTTAAAATATTTTATTTTAATTTTAATTTTAATAATTTAATATAAAATTAGTTAATGATATGCATGGTTTAAAACTTATATTATAAAATTTTAAAATAAATATGTCGTTGATAAAATTTGAAACTTGAAATTTTAGTAAATTAATTTAATCATATAATATATTTAATAATTAGATCTAATGATTCTGTTTTTTTTACTAAAAATTTAATGGTCATTATTCGTAATACGAATTTCTATTATATTTTGTTACTGATTATAAGATATGATGTGATATTTTTGAGTATATATTAATTATTGCTAGATATGAATTGATTGGAAAATATGATATGATTGAGGTTTTTAGGTGTTTATAAAAGGTAATATCTTCAACTAAAAGTAAATGTGAAAAGGCAATCGACTAATTACTTTAATTGTATTATGTTATTATTTATTTTTGGTTAATTATTGCTAGATATGAATTGATTGGAAAATATGATATGATTGAGGTTTTTAGGTGTTTATAAAAGGTAATATCTTCAACTAAAAGTAAATGTGAAAAAGGCAATCGACTAATTACCTTTAATTGTATTATGTTTTATTTATTTTTGGTGTTTTAATAGTATAAATATCATATATATTTTTCTTTATAATGAATGGTAAATAAGTAAATTCACGAAATACCAAAAAACATATATCAAAAAATAGGTACCAAAATTTTTAATGTTTCGACAATTATACAATCATTAATTAATTTTAATTTAATATAATTTTATTATACTCATGTTTACGGATTATACTAATATTTCCTTATTATAAACAACACATGCAGATTTTTAATATATTTTATTAACAATTGAAAAATATGGTGTGATATTTTCGGGTATATATTAATGATTGTAAAATTAGTTTTAAATTAAAAAGGTAACGTGTTTTAGTTCAAAAGAAAATATTAATGAAGATTATTTTCAAATTAAAAATGTAACGTGTTACCAAAATTTTTAATGTTTCGACAATTATATAATTATTAATTAATTTTAATTTAATATAATTTTATTATACTCATGTTTACGGATTATACTAATATTTCCTTATTATAAACAACACATGCAGATTTTTAATATATTTTATTAACAATTGAAAAATATGGTGTGATATTTTCGGGTATATATTAATGATTGTAAAATTAG
This sequence comes from Kitagawia praeruptora, assembly GCA_037693485.1. Classification (NCBI taxonomy): domain Eukaryota; kingdom Viridiplantae; phylum Streptophyta; class Magnoliopsida; order Apiales; family Apiaceae; genus Kitagawia; species Kitagawia praeruptora. The sequence goes on along the minus strand of CM075348.1, from coordinate 5,866,257 downwards.
TTTTAAATTAAAAAGGTAACGTGTTTTAGTTCAAAAGAAAATATTAATGAAGATTAGTTTCAAATTAAAAATGTAACGTGTTTTAATTCAATATTTATGATTGGAAGATACATTGATGTTTTTAGGTGTTTATAAAAGGTAATAACTTCAATTAAAAGTAAATGTGAAAAAAGGCAAGCGACTAATTACCATTAATTATATTATGTTATTATTTATTATAGGTGTTTTATTTATTATAGGTGTTTTTAACAAAGGGTAAATAAGTAAATTCACGAAGTACCAAAAAACTGGTACCAAAAAACAGGTACCAAAAAATAGGTACCAAAACTTTCAATGTTTCGGAATTTATATAATAGTATAGATTCGTTACATATAAGCCCAAGACCAATATATAGATAATTTTTGTCCATAACGGTGTTTTAAATGTTACAGCAAGAACATTCTTGACCTCTACCGATTTTTGGTCCATAACGTTTTCTTTGTTAACAATTGTAAAGAATTAGCAAGTGGTACTAAATATATCTACTTTTGTACTAAATACATGAGCTTATAATTGTTGAGTACAAATCATTTCAAAAAATAAAACATAAAAGCAAAAATATTACATCACATTTCATTCATCATTTCGGGTCCAGTACATATCCAGCTTAACTATATTCCGATGTATGTGAATCTAGACCACCAGGGTAGGACTACGCAGAGTCCACAGCAACCTTGCATCATGTATTAGTTTCTTATTGTACGACTTGAAATGATCTCTTTAGAACAATGGAGGCACTAATTACTTCTAACATGAAAATTGATATAGAGGCAAGTCTAACACTTCATTCCGAGACATAGTCTATCCACTGTCTAGTTACTGCAAATGTCCGGAATTTGCAATGCAATCGGAGAGTATACTTCAATCTAAATATATTTCTAAAATTATTTAAGCACGAATAAATAGTAAGATTATAAGAAACATTCAAGCACACAACATAACTATATGTAAGAGTATAAATAGCTATATGTATGTATGCATGTATAGGGAGAGAGTAAATTGAACCTAGCAATCCTGGATGATCCTAAAAAGAGGATTGTTCTACTAATGGTTCAAATCTATGTTTACCACATTTGGCGTGAGCGAAACGCCAGGAAGCACAACAAAGGAGTCATTGGTCCAAAGCTTCTTCTTAAGGGAATAATTGTCGACACTAAAGCTAAGCTTGCTACATCATCGTGGTTTTCGAAGATAGTTTGCTCTAGGCCAGATTTAATCATTTGATCGTCTGTTTGCTCATTTTGTTTGCGTTCTATCCACAATCTGTTATGCTCAGATTGTCTATAGATAGTCCTATCTATGTTCTCATAGAGCATGGGTTTATCCCTTGTATATTTCTTCTCTCTTTCTAATATATATTAATTTAGTGAAAAAAAAAAAATTGAACCTAAATAGCTATTGTTCCAAACATTGTGACACATAAAGCTACAGAACTAAGATAGCCCCAAGCAGTGCTCAGCCTGGTTGACTCAAATTGGAGGTCAATTTCCGCTTTGGGTTGTACCATGCAAACCTTTATGATATAAAGTAGGTAGTCAGAATATTTAAGACTTCAAGTGTTGCAGAGAAATATCAAAACCAATTGGACAACCGCTTTTCACTGCATTTGTGTTTGAAGTATTCTTTTTGCTAAAGTATACCGACACAGACCTTAAAATGGACAGCTACGCCTATATATACCATTTAATAGATTATGAATTCAGAGTATATTATCTTTTATAGTACTGTGATCTGGGGTAGCAGAAATGTAATCTTAAATTTTGAGCAAATTACTTGTCTTCTATAAATGCAACTAAAACAACTGTAACCTTAAAGATGACATCTCACTTTTCGAATTTACCTGTTTGGTAATGTCATCAGTTTTTTCCTCCATAAGCCACAGTACAACCTCCCTCCCGTAAGCTTCTGATAGTTTTTTCTCCAATAACGGAATAACTTCTTCAACGGTGATAAGTGGATTTATATTCACTTGGATCATTCTATTTCGGCTTAAATTGGTGTTTTGTACCTCAAGTATTGGTGTGTTTTAATCCGTTTTTATGAGAAATGTGTAGGATGCATTTCCAGGTGCAAATGGAGCTTTCAGTATTGTTATGGTGTTTTTAAGCTCAAAAGATCAAGTGCTGAGAATGCAATGGAAAGAAGGCAAGAAATCAGGATAGGAAAAGAAGTCAGGCTATCATGCAACAGGTGGGCGCGGGCGCGCCTGATCCTAGTTCAATTGCACGCGGGCGCGCGGACAGAATGCTGGGAAGATTTGCGCGCGCGGGCGCGGTGAAATAAGCCTATGGTGCGCGCGGCCGCGCTCATACCCGGCAGAAACTTCCTGGAATTGGATTTTAATTGGGAAACTTGCCGATTTCTTCTCCTAATCAAGATGGCAATTGTTTTGGTCGGTTAGAAGGTTCCAGAATCATAATTCAACATGGGAATTTCAATTCTATTTCAATTAAAGATGGAAAATTACCGGAATTCTATCCTATTTCAAATACGGTAATTGCTTGGTCAAGGAGGCAAGAGGGGCTATAAATACACACCTTGGGGCACAGAAAGATAATAATCTACACATCCTACACACTAAATTCGTTCATAGCACAAGGAAGAGACGCCAAGGCGAGGATCGTGACGACAAGAAGATCTAGATATAGTTTTTCTTGTATTCCTTTGTGGAGGCGTATCTTTTGGATGCTTGTTACTTTCACGGATTTGTTCACTAACCCTTATTCTATTATTGATTTATTCATCTTCATCTTCATTATCTTGTTTTATATCATGCTTTCGTCAAATCCCATGGTGACGAAAGGTTCGATTATGAACTAATCGTTATCGTGGGATCCTAGTGGATTTATCTATGTAGCTTAGTAGTTTGCATGCCTTAGAGATTTATGTGTGGTGAATTCTTGATATCCTCGTATGGTTAATCTTAATGCTTTTAGATGCGTAGCTAACATCTAAATTGAATTGTTAATCTCTTGCTAAACGAGAGTGGATCTTGAGATTTAGAACTTACCATGCTAGCATAGGATAGGTTGATGTTAAGCATCATGATTTGTGGCATGAATAGAGATATTATGCTACCCTATGTGATCTAAGTGGATAACTTGTGCTTCAACCTTTATGTTTTCAAATTCTATAGAGATATAGGGTCTAAACATAATAGGTGCCTATTCATCTTCTATCTCTTTTGTGGATGTATGCGTAGATTGGTACTAGTATACCGAGAGGTAACTTTTACTCTTTTCGTGTTATCCGATCAGATATCAAAACCATCGCATGTTTTAATTAAAGGCTGCAACTCTAAGTGAAGTAGATGATGAAACTAGGATTCCATGTTTATTCTCATATAAGTAATTCGATTTTAATTCTTGTTAATTAGTTAATTCTTAATTTTATAATCTGCATCTTAGCTTAATTTAGGTAATCAAAACCATATTTATTATTTTTCTTAGCAGTGAATTAAAACCATACATTATTGCATAGGCATATTTACTGAATTGAACACCATTCTAGATCTCTGTGGGAACGAACTTGATTTAATCATATATTACTTGTGACTACGTGCGCTTGCGTAATTTTAGCATAACAAGTTTTTGGCGCCGCTGCCGGGGATCATCGGTGTTTTTATTTCAGTTTATGTGTTTGTCAATAGTGGTCGTTAGCGTTCACTGACTCGGATTCTTACTTAGTTTGTTTGTTTCGTGGTGTTTTCAGGTACTTAAGTTTGTATGCGAACACGCTTACAAGCTCGTTTGGAAGAACTGGCGGAAGACGATCTTGTAGAGAATTTGGAGAATAAGATAGAGGAAACTGAGACTACTGTAGAGATGGGTGACGCAGCAGCAGCAGCTAAGGCTTTGAGGGAGTATTCTCAGCCGAAACTCAATGATATTCAGTCTAGCATTGTTAGACCAGCTATTGCAGCGAACAACTTTGAGATTAAGTCGGGCACAATTCAGATGGTGCAGAATTCAGTCCAGTTTGGGGGTGCTTCTACGGAGGATGCCAATATGCATGTTCGTGACTTTATCGAAATTTGTGACACTTTTAAGTGTAATGGTGTGACGGATGATGCTATCAGGTTGAGGCTTTTCCCATTCTCTCTGAGGGATAAGGCTAAGAGCTGGCTACACTCTTTACCACCTGGTTCCATTACTACATGGGAAGATCTTGCTCAGAAGTTCCTTACTAAATTCTTTCCTATGGCGAAAACTGCAGCATTAAGGAACCAGTTGACTCAATTCCAACAGCAATCTGGCGAGACCTTGTGTGAGGCTTGGGAACGCTACAAAGAGATGCTAAGGAAGTGTCCTCATCATGGCATGCCTGATTGGATGGTTATTAATGGATTCTACAATGGGTTGGGAGCACAGTCTAGGCCTTTGCTAGATGCAGCATCAGGTGGAGCTCTGTGGGCGAAGAGTTATGATGAAGCTTATGAGCTTATTGAGATGATGGCTGCTAATGAATATCAGAATCCAACCCAGAGACTTTCTCAAGGCAAGGTAGCAGGAGTTTTGGAAGTAGATACAGCTTCAATGATTACAGCTCAGTTGAAGGCTCTTGCTATGAAAGTGGATTCTCTTGCTAATTATGGAGTTCAGCAGGTGGCTAGTGTTTGTGAGTTATGTGCGGGCGCACATGAGACGAATCAGTGTGCTATTTCTCCTGAATCAGCACAGTTCGTGAGTAATTTCCAAAGACCTGATGCACCAGTTCCAGCCACTTATCATCCCAACAATCGGAATCATCTTAACTTCAGCTGGAGCAACAATCAGAATACTCAACAATCTTATCAGCAAGCGAAGCCGTACAATCAAGGCTATCAACAACCTTATAGGGCACCATATCAACCTCCGGGATTTCAGCAGCAGCAACCCCAGGTTCATGCAGGGCAATCTTCTAATGATAAATCTGATGAGATGTGGATAGCGTTAAAGAACTTACAAGCTGGTCAGAAGCTCTTAGAAACTCAGTTGGGGCAGATTACAAGTGCCTTGGTAAATATGCAACAAGGAACTCTTCCAAGTGATACAATGGCTAATCCAGGCAAGAGGGAGGTTCATGAGCAGGTGAAAGCTGTGACTTTGAGATCCGGAAAAATCACGAGTGAACCTAAATCAGCAACTGAAGAAGATGAAGATGTTCAGAATCAGCAGGTTGAAAAATCTGTAGTGCCAGTAATTGAGAAATCTGATTTAGTGGCTGATCAGTTAGATGGTGAGAAGAGCAAGAAACCTGTTGAAAAGTATACTCCGGATCAATCTTCAATGAATAATCAGATCTATCCGCCTCCTCCATTTCCTGGACGCTTGCAGAAAAGTCAAGAGAAACAGTTTCAGAAATTTATGGATGTCTTCAAGAAACTGTCCATTAACATTCCTTTTGTTGAAGCGTTGGAGCAGATGCCGAGATATGCTAAGTTCATAAAGGATATTTTGTCAAGGAAGAGAAGGTTGGAAGATTTTGAAACAGTAGCTTTGACGGAGGAGTGTAGTGCTGTTCTGCAGCAGAAGTTGCCTCCTAAACTGAAAGATCCGGGAAGTTTCACTATTCCATGTACTATTGGCAACTTTTCATTCGGCAAGTGTTTATGTGATTTGGGAGCTAGCATTAATCTTATGCCCTTGTCTGTTTTCAAGCAACTTGGTCTACCGGAGCCGAAGCCGACTAACATCTCTTTGCAGTTGGCTGATAGGACGATCACTTATCCGAGGGGTATAGTAGAGGATGTTTTGGTAAAAGTTGATAAACTCATATTCCCAGCTGATTTTGTGATCTTGGATTTCGAAGAAGATAAGAAGATTCCTATAATCTTGGGAAGACCGTTCTTGGCTACAGGAAAGACTTTGATTGATGTGCAGAAAGGAGAGCTTACAATGAGGGTGCAAGATCAGAGTGTCACCTTTAATGTGTTCAAAGCCATGAAATTTCCGACAGATGATGAAGAGTGTTGTAGTGTGGAAATGGTTGATACGGGTCAGAAAAAGAAGTTTAATCAGTTGTTGAGCGAAAAGTCGGACACACACTTGCTCAAACATCACATCAGTGATTCCATTGACAGATCTTCAATTCGAGATCTCTCGAATGTCAAGCTTGGAAAACTTCCATCCCATTTGAAATATGTCCTTATGAATGATGAGTTGGTGATTTTTGAAGTGTGCCAAGATAACGTGTTAAGAAGGTGGATGACCGATGATGAAGTAGAAGAGAGTGTTGTCCAGCCGTCTGAATCAAATAAGCACCTTAGAGGCGTGAAGAAGAAAAAGAAAAAGTCGATTGGAGGAAGAGGCAAAGTGAAGTATGATTTAGAGAAGATGTGGGAAGATAGCAAGAAGGTTGTCAGACAATGGGTGAATGGTCCTTCTGCTAAGGACAAGTCGAATGCAATCTTCGAGCCACCATGATTTGAATCATATTTGTCCGGCTAAATGACGTTAACGACAGCGCTTCGTGGGAGGCAACCCATGTGTTTCGGTATTTTTAGGTATGTTTTCTGCTATCCCTTGTATTTACTTCCATTCAATGCGGACATTGAATCTTTCAAGTTTGGGGGATGCGTAGATTATGTGTAGTATTTATGTGTTCATGTAGGATATCATGTTTTGCATATTAGTTGTAAGTCATGCATTTTATGTTCGTATTATCTACGTTTGTTTCATATAGGACATTTTGTTATTGTTTGTTTGTTACCATGTGAGTTCATATTAGTTGCATTTTCATGGCATGCATTTTTCATGAACCCTTAAAATAAGCTGATTCTGATTGATAGGTAGATGTTGATTTGAGTGTGATGATAATGAGTAGAGGGCTGATTTATAGTTCCTAGGTAATTGACTTGCATGTTTCGGGAACAAAATTTTTACACAGTCTCATTGGGGTGCTTTTTGGGGATAGGTTGGAGTCATGCATGTTGGATGTTTTGAGATTTAATCACTTGTTTATGTTTAGAATTTTCGTTATTCCCTTTATAGCGTATGAACATTAAAATCTAAGTTTGGGGGAAAACAGGAATTTCATGCTAGTTGTTAATATTTGTCAATAAAGGCTAGGTGTCAAATGGCTAGTAGCCAGCTCATATTTATATGAGTAGTCTAGGGTTGGATATGAGAAAGGCTCATTCCAGATTGCGAAAAAAAAAAGAGAAAAAAAAAAAATCAGAAAAAGAAAAAAAAAAGAGAAAAAAAAAATCAGAAAAAAAAAGAGTCAATTTGTGTTTGTTAATGCAAAATTAACCAGAGTGAGCTCTTTAATACTCGAGTAATTAAGTCTGAGGGGATTTAGTCCTAGTGACCTAAGGCTTTATAGTCTGGGATCCACTGACCTAACACTCGTTACATGGGTATTATTGTATAAGCCTTTTGGGGTCTCATTCATTGCACGGTTAAATAAGCATGCGTATTGTATATATATGTGTCATAGTAATAAAGCATGAGTTTCTGTCTACCTTGGATAAGGGTGGAGGTGTTCCTAGGTTATGGAGTGTCTACAGTCTATTCTGTTTATAAACCTGTGATTGTCTTGACGGAAGTCATGTATGATTTTTGACCTAGTTCTGGGGGTATTTCTGATGAGCATTGCACACACGCACGTTTTTGTCATGTATTGTTAGTATACGGGGATTTAGTCGAGCTCTGCTTGGATTTGTTGCATTCGTTGAGATATTTGCTTGTTAGTTGGCTTTGGTGAGTTTGAAGGGGATCTTTGCATTTTTCATATTAGTTGCATTCATGCATTGCATTGCATTAGGTTAAATGGATTTTGTGGGTACATTCGCTATAGGCCCTCACGAGACCTTACTCGTCCACTAGGGCTGCCTAGGGGTTTAAAGGGCTTGTTGCATATGCCAAATGCAACCGTGATCACCTAAGGAAGTGGTACTAGCTAGTTGTATATATTTTTGTCTGTTTATGCTTGAGGACAAGCATCGGTTTAAGTTTGGGGGTGTGATAAGTGGATTTATATCCACTTGGATCATTCTATTTCGGCTTAAATTGGTGTTTTGTACCTCAAGTATTGGTGTGTTTTAATCCGTTTTTATGAGAAATGTGTAGGATGCATTTCCAGGTGCAAATGGAGCTTTCAGTATTGTTATGGTGTTTTTAAGCTCAAAAGATCAAGTGCTGAGAATGCAATGGAAAGAAGGCAAGAAATCAGGATAGGAAAAGAAGTCAGGCTGTCATGCAACAGGTGGGCGCGGGCGCGCCTGATCCTAGTTCAATTGCACGCGGGCGCGCGGACAGAATGCTGGGAAGATTTGCGCGCGCGGGCGCGGTGAAATAAGCCTATGGTGCGCGCGGTCGCGCTCATACCCGGCAGAAACTTCCTGGAATTGGATTTTAATTGGGAAACTTGCCGATTTCTTCTCCTAATCAAGATGGAAATTGTTTTGGTCGGTTAGAAGGTTCCAGAATCATAATTCAACATGGGAATTTCAATTCTATTTCAATTAAAGATGGAAAATTACCGGAATTCTATCCTATTTCAAATACGGTAATTGCTTGGTCAAGGAGGCAAGAGGGGCTATAAATACACACCTTGGGGCACAGAAAGATAATAATCTACACATCCTACACACTAAATTCGTTCATAGCACAAGGAAGAGACGCCAAGGCGAGGATCGTGACGACAAGAAGATCTAGATATAGTTTTTCTTGTATTCCTTTGTGGAGGCGTATCTTTTGGATGCTTGTTACTTTCACGGATTTGTTCACTAACCCTTATTCTATTATTGATTTATTCATCTTCATCTTCATTATCTTGTTTTATATCATGCTTTCGTCAAATCCCATGGTGACGAAAGGTTCGATTATGAACTAATCGTTATCGTGGGATCCTAGTGGATTTATCTATGTAGCTTAGTAGTTTGCATGCCTTAGAGATTTATGTGTGGTGAATTCTTGATATCCTCGTATGGTTAATCTTAATGCTTTTAGATGCGTAGCTAACATCTAAATTGAATTGTTAATCTCTTGCTAAACGAGAGTGGATCTTGAGATTTAGAACTTACCATGCTAGCATAGGATAGGTTGATGTTAAGCATCATGATTTGTGGCATGAATAGAGATATTATGCTACCCTATGTGATCTAAGTGGATAACTTGTGCTTCAACCTTTATGTTTTCAAATTCTATAGAGATATAGGGTCTAAACATAATAGGTGCCTATTCATCTTCTATCTCTTTTGTGGATGTATGCGTAGATTGGTACTAGTATACCGAGAGGTAACTTTTACCCTTTTCGTGTTATCCGATCAGATATCAAAACCATCGCATGTTTTAATTAAAGGCTGCAACTCTAAGTGAAGTAGATGATGAAACTAGGATTCCATGTTTATTCTCATATAAGTAATTCGATTTTAATTCTTGTTAATTAGTTAATTCTTAATTTTATAATCTGCATCTTAGCTTAATTTAGGTAATCAAAACCATATTTATTATTTTTCTTAGCAGTGAATTAAAACCATACATTATTGCATAGGCATATTTACTGAATTGAACACCATTCTAGATCTCTGTGGGAACGAACTTGATTTAATCATATATTACTTGTGACTACGTGCGCTTGCGTAATTTTAGCATAACAAACGGGTATTCTTAGATTTCCGATAAAAAATCCTCCATCCCCGAATCTCCTCACATCCCTAGCGAAAAATGTATTGAACCCGAAACAGCTTTTTAACTGTCATTTAAAACACCAAACCAAAATTAAAAGATGTGCTAATGTTCACTTGTTGAAGCATTTTAACCTTTATTATGTTTAAAAGATTAATCAAAATAATCCTGTCACACATTTGACTTAAGAAATTGAAATAAAGCAGAGTTTGAAATAGCAAAGAAATTGATAAATTAAGTTATGATTACCTTATTGAGATCAAGAGCCTTAAAAGCCTTTTCAGCTTTCTCCAACCCTGTCTTTTTTCCTAGACAAACTGTCAATAGCTATCTTTTTTAGTAACCCCCCAAGTGGATTATCAATATTTTCTCTATCAAGTTCTTTAAGCTTCCTTTCAGCCCTTTTTTCTCAAGCTTTATAGCTGCCTCAATGGAAGGATTTCCCATAAATTTCTTGATCTCTTCATCTATTTTCCAATCCAGAATCTCAACACATGTAAATAACAGTCTATATATTAACACATGTAAATTCATAAATAAATGAATACGTATGAAAAGTCCTTCCTCTATTTCTACATAATTTAAACTTGATATTGATACGTTAAAATTGATATGAAAGGTTCAAATAGTGTGGGTACAAAAGACTAAACGACTGCATGCTACTGATAAGGTAGAGAACTACTATAGAGAAACCTTTACCCAGGATAAAATCTTCTACGACCACCTTCTGCTCTATAGCGTCACATCAATCACCGAACTTATTATGAAAAGAGCAAGACAAAGGGTCATCCTGAACCAGAAAATATTAGATAATCAAGACAACACTCATAGACACAAACACAATAATAAACATAAGTAAATATATCACACATTAATCTCCTTCATATATAACTACAACTTTAGGTGTGTTTTAGGTAAAAGTAATCTGTTACACAAAAATTATAAATATAAAAGGAATAAATACTCATATAAAGCTACGAAAAGGAATATTAGTCACGGGTCACGAAAGGCATTAAATATATGACATGGACAAACCTTGTTCAAGTCGAGAAAACTAATCTCGATCAATCCTCTCACTGTTTGGTGAATCAAGAGGAGCAATAATTTTCAGATTCTGGATTATAACCTCGTTGTTTACAATGAAAAACAATCTCAGCTCTTTACATATACATAAGACCTCAATTCGGAACAAATTGATAACAAAAGGGTAAGAGATAGTTAAACATGTATATTTTCTGTACTACTAAAAACACAACAGTTTTTATATTATAGATAGATTTACTGCGGTTCTACTTACCTGTAATCCATCACATAGGTTGACTTTCCCACTCTTCCGAGTTGCAGAACTGTCTGCCTTCCATGTTTCTGATAAAAAGAATGCATCAAATCAGTTCTAAGCACAATATATAAAAAAAATAATGAGTCGCAGGAATTAATATTAATATTAAATGACAAAACACAAAAACTTACACTATTGTAGTGAGGAATCCTAGAAAATAACTGGTAAACTTTGTCCATTTTTTCTTCCCAATCCTTGGGCAGTCCATATGTTGAACCTACATAATGTTTTCGTACCCATGCTTTCGTACTTCTGCTTTCGTACTTCTGTGATTTCCTGACCAGCTAGCTATGGTGGGGATGAATTTGTTCATAGACAATTTATCTCAAAAATATTTTTATATTTACAATTCCTTGGAGCCTTTCAAAATAAAAAATAAAAAAATTAAAAAATCACATCACAATAAAGATTTAATACATTCGTATGAAAATGGCGGCCCTGCATTTTAATTTATAAAGTAAGGAAAGTGTCACATCACAATGCCTAATATAGGTAAATATATTGATAGGCAATTCAGTCCAAAGCATTGGCATGGAACAATTGGACTTTGAGGATAGTGGTTACATCTTTTGTTCTCTGCATTTCTCCCACTCATTGTGACTTTGTGAGCTTACAACTAAGTAAATACAGGCATTATACGAAACACTTTAAAGCAAATACTTGGTAAATAATTACTTCTAAGATACTTACCCATGATTATGAACAAAGGCATTGGAGGCTTGGATCCCAATCACGCCAGGCCTGCACAAAAAAAAACATTGATAAAGCGCGCTGCACAACATAGCGACAACCTCTAAGCATACAAACAGTTTCCACAACATATTGCACCATAGATTATATCAAATAGTGTTAGACTATCAAATATAAATGATGCATCTATAAAAAAACTAATGTTAGATTAGCTGATTTGCTTTGTTATATGTATTAAACTAAGATCAAAATATTGCAGTAAAAGATGCAATTTATATAGATTTATTGGAGTAATATAAGAGATTTTATCAAGTAGCAAACTCTCACTGCTATAAATGATCAACCAACTCACTAACTTAAGATGAACATAATACATACATGTATAATTCAAAAATAAAAAATTTGACAATCTAAACACTGAAAAAAAAATACACTTTGTTCACTCAATCAAACGGATTGTGGAATATATTAACTCTAAACTTGAAGGGAGAATGAATGGCCTTACCTCACAAACTATATCTCAGTTCGGAATTCTTTCTCATTTGTAGTACTCCTGAATCAAACATAAATAAAGTGGTCAAAACATGAGTTTCTTTTTTATATATTAAAACAAAATCTGTCATGAAAATTAAAACAAATAAAGTGATCAAAACATGAAATTAAAAATGTACATAACATAAAGCTCCAAAATTATTCACTCGTGCATTTTATCAAACAGTTGGTGGATCAAAATCTTAAGCAAAGTTACAAAATTATCAGCTGGTGCATTTTATCAAACAGTTAATGAGATTGAAATCATAAACATAAACTTACAAAATCATTTTATCAAACACTTGGTAGGATCAAAATCGTAAACATAAAGTAATTTCGAAATCATATATCTATGCAATTAACGAAAACCTAAAAGTTATACTACAACAAACTAAAATTGTAAGAATGTGCCAAATCACAGCTCCATGTATAAATTGCATACCTTATCATGTTGTAATAATATCTAACGATTGTACATTATATCCCCCAACAATATATCTCTTACAAACATTGAACAAAAACGGGACGGATTACTTCTACCACCGTCTTCCATCTTAACTTCAATACCAATAGCGAGATATTAAAAATGAAAGACCGTGTAGAAGGATTTACTTCCCCCAACATGTATGTACTTCAAATCTTTCAAAGTTAACATAAACCGTGTAGAAGGAGAAAAACCAATTGAATTTAAAATTTGGGACCAATTTGAAATTTGGTAAAGTGGAATGAAGGTAGCAGATTCTAGGATATAATCGTATAGGATGTAATAATATGAACCAAAGTAATGGTTGTAATTCATTAACCGTATAAGTCAATTAAGTCAAATGGCAATTCTGTGCAAATACTTAAAATACGGAGGGATAGAATAGTAATTTTACACTGAAAAACACAACAGGCTTTATAATATAGATAGACTAGCCTATAACCGTGCACGATTGCTTGTAAATTTTTTAATTATTTTTTATTGTTAAAGTTTTAAGTTGTATATATATTTTTATTAATAAAATAATTTATAACTTTATAATCCCATGTTTATAAATATTATTAAAATTATTTATTTTGAATTATTATAGTTGTATTTTGAATTATTATATTTGTGTATGTGGTGCATATTAATATTAATACATATTATTTAGGCTATGTGTGTTTTTTTTTGAATTTTATTAATAATAGAGATTTAACCAAACCAAAGAGTGACAAAAAAAGTGTACCAAAATAGAGTAATAAAAAAAAGAGTACCAAACCAAATATACCCTGTTTTGCTTATAATAGTATAGTATAAGATGCACAGTTGCTTGTAAATTTTTTAATTATTTTTTTTTATTAAAGTTTTAAGTTGTATATATATTTTTATTAATAAAATAATTTATAACTTTATAATCCCATGTTTATAAATATTATTAAAATTATTTATTTTGAATTATTATAGTTGTATTTTGAATTATTATATTTGTGTATGTGGTGCATATTAATATTAATACATATTATTTAGGCTATGTGTGTTTTTTTTTAATTTTATTAATAATAGAGATTTAACCAAACCAAAGAATGACAAAAAAAAGTGTACCAAAATAGAGTAACAAAAAAAGAGTACCAAACCAAATATACCCTGTTTTGCTTATAATAGTATAGTATATATATATATAGATAGTTTTGACTATTTAAAGATGGGACTAAACAGGAGTCATTATTTATTGTAAAAATATGTATCCCAATTTTTTTTTTACAATATGTATATAATAATTTTTACGATGAACACCTTAAAGATACTCTCTTCGTATCTTTCTCACAAAAACAGTACAATGGTCTTTATAAACTTGGCAAAAATATAAATAAAATGTAGCACTATTACCTCACATCTATAACCTTTATTAATAAGCGAAACCCTCTTTTAAAGGTACCTAAAATTTGGTTCGCACTATATTTTGGTTTCACCCATTTTTGGTTCACACTATATTTTGGTTTCATCCCTAAAATCCTATTTTTCCTAGAATACTATGTTATTTTTTTTAAACAAATAGAATAAAAATAGAAGTCCTATTATAATTATAATTCTTTTTTGTAATTTTTATCTTATTATAATTATAATTATTTTATTTGTAATTTTTTTTAAAAAAAATCATATTTCCCCTAGAATACTATGTTCCTTTAAAAAGAGTTAAAAATAGAGTTCTTATTATGATTATAATTTTTTTAACTTGAAAAAACCAACGTTCAAAAATCACCAACAAATAGAGGATAAAACACCAACGAATATGTAGCCAGATTGTATACCATTTGATAAAACACTAACGAATCTATAACCTTTATTAATAAATTTCTGTTTAATGATATTTTCGTAACAAATTTGGTTTCACCCTTATTTCATCACAGATTCCTACTCCCCTAAAATTCATATTATTTTCTAAAACAATTGTTTAGAATTTTGTTATAATTATAATTCTTTTACTATAATATTACTGAATTGTACAAATAACGTATATATTAGAACCAGAACCATGTATGTTATGTTTTCTTGATTGTTTAAAATATAATCTTAAATAAATAATAAATAAATCTATATCTATAACGTGTATTAATAACAAACCCCCTTTTTAATTTACTATTTTATACCAAATTTGGTTCGTAACATATTTTGGTTTCACCCAAAGACTCCTATTTTCTCTAGAATTCTATGTTATTTTATAAAATAAATAAATAAATTATATTACAATTATATTTTTTATTACAACTTAATAAAAAAAAGATTACGAATACAAATGTTAATCTACGGTGACATGCTTATCTATAACAAACGAAATACATTTTTAATGGTACTTCGGTACCAAAAATTGGTTCCACCAATAAGATTCCTATTTCTCCAAGGATTATATATTGTTTTTTATTAAAATAATACATTGTTAATACTATTATAATTGTAATTTTTATTACTCCCTCCGTTTTTTTGATTTCTTTACGTTTGCTTTTTGCACGGAAACCAAGATAGTGGATGTAATATTGTTAAAATAAATGTAGTAGTGGGTGTAATAGTAATTTTATTGTTAAAATAAGTGAAGTAGTGGGTGTAATAGTGTAAAGGGTTGAAAAGGTGGAGTGAGGTAGTGGAAGTAATAATGTATTTTATTGTTAAAAGTTACTATTTTTAGTAATGTAAAGAAATGGAATGGACGGCCCAAAATAGAAAGTGTAAAGAAATGAAATGGACGGAGGGAGTATAACTCTATTCAGTTCACAAATAACGTATTTATCATAATCATGTACATTTTAACGTATATATCGGAATCATTTAGTTTTTTTTTCTCGATTTTCTTAAATAAACTTAAATAAATAATATATAAAATGACCTTTATTAATAATCAAATTCTTTGTAAATAACGTAATTTTTATAATAAATTAATGATCAATTTAATTAAATTTTCTCAGGCCCTTATCATCTAATATCTAATTTGTAAGTGAAATCACGTTTTAATGATACTTACTTCTAAATTTGTGTCTCCTAGAAATATTGAAATTTTGATTTAATTACAATTCTTTTTTAATAAACTACTGAGTTCCATAAATATCATAATTTTCTTTTGTACTTTTATCATTTTTATAGTATTTTTTAATGATAAATAAAATATTTCCCTTAAAATTTAATAAAAAATGATCAATTTTAATAAATTATCACGGGTTATCAATACAGTAATAATTAGTTTTGGTAAAAAAATAACGGCAGGAATACGTATCCTGTCATTTTCTTTATTTCATCTACATAGATTAATTTAGTAATTCTTTTTGTAGAGCCCAGCTTGCTTTCTCTGGTTAAAAAACGCACCCTATTCTCTTCTTAAATTTGCATCGCATTTGTTCTTCTTGAATCTCTCTCTAAAGAAGAAGCTGAGATAGAGAGAGAATGTTCCATTCCTCGAAGAAGGTAAACAACAATACAAATATGAATTCGCATCAAGAAACTCGAGGCATGTCAGCATGTGTTCAAGGCGACTCCGGTCTTGTTCTCACCACTGACCCTAAACCTCGCCTCCGATGGACCGTTGAGCTCCATGAACGCTTTGTTGATGCTGTTACTCAGCTTGGGGGACCAGATAGTACTTATTCCATACCCTATATTTCTTCACACACAAACACACACACTTATCGTTAAGATCATGAGAGTTCTACGAGCCCGCACACAGAAACACACAACTTGTTTCTCAAATTCACGAACTCTTGCAGGATTTTTTTTTTCTCACGCACATATATGTATCTTTTATTTGCATACATAATTAATTATGCCTCGATCATGAGAATTATATATACTTATGTGCGCAAACATACGAGAGTTTATTCATAGTTGTAACTATGGCAATAGATTTATATTCTTTATTCGATTTTCACAGAGGCTACACCAAAGACGATTATGAGAGTTATGGGTGTGAAGGGGCTTACTCTTTATCATCTAAAGAGTCACCTTCAGGTTTGAACAAGAGAGACAAATTTTCCAACTCTTATACTTCCTTTTATCTTCTTTTCTAACAATTTCCACTTTAATCTCTTTGTTGGTCTATCTTCTCATACAAATTAATATACTACTAGGGTCAGTTTTCATCTCTTTTTCTTTTTGCTCTTTGTGTTATTAATTGATTTTCATGGCTTTGATCAGAAATTTAGGCTCGGAAAACAGCCCCACAAGGAATTTAGTGATCACTCGATTAAAGATGGTGAGAGAGGTGACTCCTTTACTTGTAGCTCAATCACCTGAAATTAATTTCGACCATATTTATTACCAATAGTTAATTAATCATGTGCATTTTATTTATTTTTTTACACTGCAGCATCTGCTTTAGATCTCCAGAGAAATTCTGCATCCTCCTCCGGATTGATGGCTCGTAGCATGAATGAGTAAGTCGATCACCTTACGTATGTAGGCACCAATTTTTTTTATCTATCATGTATGTAATTCTATCTGTTTAATTCTTCTTTTCCTTTTCCAATTGTTTTGGAAACAATTGTTGTATACGTACGACAAGTGCCTTTTTTCCAAGGGTTTTTATTCTGTAATGTTCAATTTAGTGGCATTAATTTTTATGCAATTGATGCAACTAGGATGCAGATGGAGGTGCAAAGAAGACTGCATGAACAATTAGAGGTATACTAATACAACTGAAGTCTTCTTAATAATGGATATATTGATGATTCTTAGAATTCATAGATTCCGAAATATTAATGTTATGTATTGATCATTAGGTGCAACGACACCTGCAATTGAGAATTGAAGCTCAAGGGAAATACATGCAAACAATCCTAGAGAAAGCTTGCCAAACTCTTGCTGGTGAAAACAATTTGGCGAATTCCAGCTACCGAGGAATACCTGATCATGTTTCCGGCACAAAAGAGTATGGAAATCCCCTTAACTTTCCTTCGTTTCAGGATCTTAACTTATATGGAGGTGACCAACAAGTTGAGCTTCAACAAGCAATGGAAAGATCATCATCACTTGACGGCTTTATGTCCAACAGCGAACACAACGACATTAGTATTGGAAAAAAGAGGCCTAACCCTAATTATACTAGTGGTAGTGGTAAGAGCCCTATAATTTGGTCAGACGATCTTCGTCTACAAGAGCTAAGTGGAAGTGCAGCTTCTTGCCTTGGTTCTCAAGATAATGATCATTTTAAAGGTGATCATGATCAGATTCAAATTGAAGGTGGTGATATGGATTCTGTGGCTGACATTTATGAGCGAAAGCCAATCCTTGGCGGAGTTTCCATTGATGATAAGAAATTTGATGCATTATCTAAATTAGAAAGGCCATCACCGAGAAGACCAACTCTTCAGGCAGAAAGGATGAGCCCTATGATTGGTGGTGGCATGTCGCGAGGAACTTCTCCTTTCGGGTGAAACACTAAACAAATGTTGCGATAAATATACGAGGAATACTTGACTTTACCTAATTACATTTTCTTGGAGATTTTGTTCTACGGAGTCTCAGAAACAGTTTGTCTGAGAGGGGGATTTTAAAAGTTTTTTTTATATATGCTGACATAAGGGAACTGGCTTGCATGAGTAAATGTATGAGATCAAGTACGTACTTACTGCAATGCATGCATGCATATGGAGTTAAGACTGTGAATGATCAGAGTGTTGTTTAACTCTTAGAATATATATACTAGTATTTTATAATTATTGGTGTTTTAATTTATCCTCGTATGATAATTGATTCAAAGTTTTTTTTCTTCTTTCTGTAATCGTTAATTTAAATACTCACACACTAATGTCTCTGTGTACTCGGACAAACCTCAATTACTTCATCACTTACTACTAAGATTAGTAAGTACTATATTGTATATGTTGCTCTTTACTCTTAATGAGGACACAAAGGTTCTTAATAAATATTAGTTGTTTTTGTTGATATCTAGGTTGATTGAGTATGATTAAATTTGCCAATCAATCATTTGATATTTAATTACTCATTATGATTGCAAATTTATGACACAATCGAAAGAAAAGCTAGTTTGAGTTGGGGTTTTGGGGAACACATAAACTGTAAACAATTAAAGCCTAGATATGTTACTAGGCTAGAAGATTGCTAAACAGGCATCATCGGGAAATGAGTAAAATGGACAGATTTGATGATTGCATGAATTTTGAAACTTCTTTATTTGTTCTTTAGCCGATACTTTTCTGATAATTTGGTATTCGGATCAATTTTCGCACATCTTGAATAATTCGGAGTACTGCTAACATAGCGAATATGGTCTTTAGCTGATACTCGTAAAAATGAAATACGTGTAAGATGCAGGCATGTACGTATAGCTGTAACTCCTGGAAGATATCCTGCAAGATATAAATGATCTGAAGAGATGAGGACTAAAGCCGACAAAGAGTATCTAACTTTCATGCATGGCCTTTTTAAGCTTTGGTAGTAGTCCATGAATAATATATTCTATGGCCATGGGGATGTGGGTATCAATTCAAGAGGACAATATTTACTAGCTCTGTACTCATATGTCCAGTCGCTTTTCTTGCTGAACTAAAAATTTTACGATTTTTTTTTTCAAATCCTGATTTTAAGTTAAAAGTCAGTAGAAAATTTGTTTTAAGTCTCGATTAAAATCCAGAAATTAACGATAATTCATATTACTCTCGGTTGTTCCAAAATTCTAATTTCGCCATTGCTTGATAATAATATTGGTTTGTTGGTAAAGCAGTCCGGTGAGACTTCACGGATCCGAAGTTTTTTAAACGGATATGGAATTTTTAGGGGGAAAAATCGATATTATAGATTCCAAACTTGTTCGCAAATGTCAAGAATCGCATTTTAATTTGTGATGCACATGTGTATACCGGAGGGCTTTCTTTATTTTTAAGATGCATGTCCGATCAAATCCGCTCCTTGTACATGCATGCGAAGTAGTTATACATGATGGATTGTTCTTCTTTTTCTCATGTTTGTTTTATTGGTAGTGGATTATAAGAGGATATGGGGGAGAGCGGATGGTGGAAGAAGCTTTTATATATTCCACAGTAAGATCCACAAGTTGGCAACAAAAGAGAGCAAAGGAGAGTAGTAGTATGAAGGTGAAGACAACAGAGCACTCCCATGCGCGCAAACCTCGAGGAAGCTTCCCTGCATCCTTTATATCAATAATGTAAGTAGCAAAGTACCAAAACTCTGTCCTCAAAAGCTTGATAGATTCATTCACTACTTCTGCTCATCATTACATGCAAAAAAAATCATACGTACATAGATGTGTATATATGTATATGATAAATAATTTGTAACTTTTTTCACAAGTGTTTAAAGTTAAACTAAATTTAACAGTGTCACCGGATATTTGTTACATAGATAAATATGGCATATAAACCTAATTATTCAAAACAAAAAAAAACTAATATCAAATCTTTGGATATTGGAATGGAATGTTTAAATATTGTTAGAATTCAACCATATAAGCTCATTCTCTCTTATTATTAACCAACTTATAACCAATTGTACATTAACTTCTTAAGCTCTTTTTCCCATCAAATCTTCCCTTTTCAATTTCCTAGCATAAATACGACGGAGGGACTAGGGAGGCATATATTTTCCTTCATAACTACTAATATACATACTCCTATTTAATATGAAAAAATGATTTTTTAAAGACTTAGGAATTAAAAAAAAAAGGACTTAAGAATAAAAGATATTTATTCCGCAATAGATCACCGCTTTTACATGTTTGAAGCCCATCGTTTTCCAATAACAAACTCTACCATTTGGGCTTTCCATAAATAGGTGGTGTTGTATATCTTGACTTCGATGTGCAAATATAGAGGTCGTTTGACATTACTTAATAAGTTATGATGGAGATCGAGTTAATCGCGATTATAATATAAATTATGTGATTCGAGAAAAGATCTAAGGATAGATGAAGATTATATTTATTAAAATATATCTTTCCTTTAAGGAGGTACAACTCTCTAATTTACAAATTGCCAACCCCTTTACAAGTGAGGTTTGTTTAGTATATATAGGGGATTCCTAGTGGGTCTCCTAATTTACTTGGCCACTAAATTTACATTTGTGGGTTTCTGGGCCCTATTATGAATACAAGTGTTAATGGACCTAATACAATCTAAATTATTCTATTAATCTAAATACAAATTATATCACTTAGGTTTCATGGTCCAACATTTGTTCCCCCTAATTTAGAGGATATCTTCAGATTCCTTGATTAAGACATGCATAAGCAAAGTACATATATATGTATTTTTATTGTAAATTAAAAGGGGTAGTACGAGAGTAATTTTTTTTTTGGTCTATAAATAGACACTCTCTCTCAACTATTTTGATCGTTAGCTTATTTGGGCTTTGGACGATTCAGTTCCCAAGGAACAGATTAAAAGAGTTGAAGAGACACTTCCCGCCACTCACTAATCTCTTTGTAAGTATTTACTTTTGTTTTGTTTTTCTTTTAAGCCTTTGTGTTTGTATCGTTGTCTTCTCAGAGTTCTTGTTTAGACCCCCAAATATGTCTGCCAATTCTTCTTCTTCCCACGTAGATGGTAGGAATCCGGAGAAAAAGCTTTTCAATATAGGTTTATTAGATGACCCCATAGATTTAGGGCATCTGGAAATTCTTGAAGATATTTCAGGAGGAAGTTTTGGGTTTCTTGATGAGATAGTGTCTGAAAATGTCGGGGTTCCGGTGCCTCCACCTCCATTGAGTCCTCGCACAGTTGCTGCTCGTGAAAGGGTTTTGGCTGAGGTCGCTGCCGAGGGGCTCGTGGAGTTTAAAGAATCCAATTTATGGTATCCAAGTATGTATTCGAACCGTCCTCTAGGTGTCGATAATAAGCTTTGGGTAAGGTTAGATTGTGGTTATAGATGTTTCAGCCCTCAATTAGAGGATAAAATATGGGAGATGCCGAAATTCGGAGTGCATGGTATTCCGATGTGCCATTTTGAGTATGGATTGCGCTTGCCGATGCATCCATTTCATTTAAGTCTTTATGAGTTTATTGGCTGTGGTATAGCGCAATTGTCGCTGAACTCAATAGCGCAGGCTAGTGGTTTCATAGCTCTCTGTTCAGAAAGGAATTGTGTGCCGTCTTTAAGTTTGTTCTTTTCGATTTATAGTATGAAGTACGAAGAAAGTTCAGTTTATTTTAGTAAACGAGAGGGTTTCACAAAGATTGTTGATGTTAAGTCTTCTAATTCGGGGTGGCATAACAAATGGATGTACTATCATGGTTCTGACTTGGAGCTCGTTCACCCATGCCAACACATTAGCGAGGATGTGGTTGACCGGGTCGCTAAGCTGAAAAAATTTGATATGCTAGCTGTTACTCGTTTTCTCGGTCTTGACCCTTCTTATACCCATTATCAAATAAAAAACTCAAAGTTTTTAGAAGAACATAATTGTGAGGTTTTATTGTTCAGTCGTTAATTTTCTCCTGATGGAGTGTTGTTTGTTTGTTAAATTGTGTAACTCCTTTTTGTTTATTTTTAGTGGCAGGGCCGTCTTTAGAGAAAATCCTCTGTAGCGGAGTCCCTAGAGACATGAACCAAGCTTTGGCTTTGCTCGCTAAGAGGTCGGTTGCGACTCAATCAGGTCAAGGTGCAAGTTCTTCGAAGGTGACGAAGTCACCGGGCACTGCTAAGGCCGTTAACGATCCTAATTCTGAGTCCGTTGTCGAGGTACTTGATGGTAGTGGCGAACTAGTGCCACGTTCCAGTAAGAGAACTCGGGAAGGGGAAGATGATAGCTCACGCTGAACTCTTTTACGAAGGACTCTAGATCCAGCTCGTTTTGGTCCAGGTAAGTCTCTGACTATTACTGGTTGATAGGGTGTATTTTATATATACTTTAAAGGATTTTGTTCCCATATTTACGGTGCTTTTGTGAATGATCGTGTGGATTTAATTAGTTTTTGATGAGTTTGTCGCAAGAAATAAAGAATTGCCAAGTTGGAAGGAGTTTAATGATTTTTACGGTGTTTCTAGCTCAAAAGGAATATTTTGTGAATTTACGAGGAAAAGAGATGAAATGGTGGTTCGTTTCCAGCATTTTGGAGCTAAAGAAATTTCTCAACAGAGGGTCTAAGGCGCTATAGCGCCTGACCAAGCGCAGCAGTGCTGCCTTTGTACTGACGAACAAAAAATCCAAGGCGCTATAGCGTTACTTGAGGCAAAGCAGCGCTCGTAGAATTCTGGTGGACAGAATTGCTAAGGCGTTGTAGCACCCGGTTCAGCGCTGCAGCGCTTGTACGGAATTTTTAACAGAATTTTTATATTCCAACTTGTATTCTGATTTTTATTAACAGCTGGGTCTCCTTATTTAAGGCAATTACTTAAGTCTTGTAGCACTATATAAACACATCTAGGGTATAGTTTTGAGGATCAAAAAACCGTTGTACACATTACAATTTGTAAACATCTTTTAGAGATTTTTGGGAGAACTTTTATTTTCTTTGAAGATTAAAGGTTTTTCTATTTTCTTATAATTATGTGTTCATCTTATAATTCTTTTTTTGTTAATTCAATTATGAGTGAGTAGATTATTAATCTAGGGTTAAGTTGAATCCTAGTTATGATTGATGTGTGAATTTTCCAATTCCCCCAATTTGATTGTTTAATTGCTCTTGCTTATTGAGTTGTTTAAAATAACGATTATAAATCAGACGTGATTATGTGTATTGTTTGAACCAATATCTAATTATCAGCGAGAGTTGGATTTAGATGGTTGTGATTTATCCAATAAGAACATGAAATTCTCCATGAGAATAGGTAGAACGGATTTTTAGGAAATTAGGGTGCTGTGATTAATGTCTCTAAATTGCATGATACCGTGAGAATAGGTTTGATTGTATTTTAAGAGAAGCCATTAATACTCGAGAGGGGTTATTGGTATTTATAGGGCGCATCTTTCCTTTTGAGTAATATATCTGATTAACTGGGGAGGAAATTCACGATCGCATTAATTCATGCTAGTGGGAATACTTAATTCTGGATGTTTTTTAGTATTTGATTAATATAAACACAATTCTCTTTAGCATAAATTTAGTTTAATAATTTCTCAAAATCTTTTGTGTTACTTGCTTAGCCGAATTAAATCAGAAATAACTGGTGATTGATACGTTTGTCTCTGTGGGATCGACTCTGACTTACCCTACTACATAGTTAGAAGGATTTGTTAGATATTATTATTTGATAGGCACGCGACAGCCTTGTCAGGAGTTCGTAAGGATTCTCTCCCCCCTGTATTGCAAGGTTCTAGTCCTGTGCCTCCTCTTCAAATCGAGGTGCAACCAAATGAGAAGTGGTCTATCGGATCGAACTTTCCTGTGCAAGTTTTCAAAGCATTCAATTTGCCTCAATATTTTAACTCTTATGTTGATAAGACCCGAGATTAGATTGCTGAGCGTTGTTTAGCTCGTGGAGGCCGGGTAACCTGTCTAATCATCGTTGTTAGTTTTTTATTTTAGTCTTTATTCATTTTTTCTTTATTTTTATGTAATTTGCTTGGTGATGTTATTTTACAGTTCTTGGCAGATATTGCTCACATTGTTAGGGATTACCGAGCTGATGTTGATAGGCAATTGAGAGAGGGTAGTGCTCGTGAGCTTGCTGACTTGAAAAATGAAAAAGCCGTTGCTGAGTGTCGAGTTGAAGAACTGACGAAGCGAGAGACTGAGTGTGCTAATGAATTAAAGAAGTTAAAGCTAGAGAACGAGAAGATAAAGGAAGTTATTGAGGCTAGGGCTAAAGAGACCAATGAGCTGAAAGAACGAGTTGTTTTTGGGAGTAAGGAGTTGGATGCCACGAGGGGTGAGTTGTCCATCTTAAAGGGTGCAAACGAAGTTTTTGAGAAGAGTATTGCCGATTTGAAGTTGGACTTGAAAAAGAGTATTGCAGATGTGGCCCAAGGAATTGGGACTGGTTATCAGAGCTGCTATGACCGTTTGAAGGAGGCCGGGATTGACCTATCTGGTCATAGCTTTGAAGATTATTGTGCTGACTTAGCAAAGACTCTTCCCAACAATGCCGACGTCGCGAATCCTGACAACTAAGTGAAGGTGGGGAATGCCCCATTGATTATGTAATTTCTGGATTTTAGTCTTTTCTAAACTTTTTGGTTTCGTATGTGTTTGGAATTATCTCCATTTGCCCCATAACTGGTATTTGTTATGTTTTGAATTAATGCTTGGTGGAATCTTTACGCATGCTTTTGCTTTATGATTTGGTTTTTATCTTTTCATTTCTTAAATACAGTTTTAATACCTCTTTCTTTTTTCTCTCTTTTTTGCTTAATAATAGAAATGTGAATTGGAAGTATTGTTATCATGCTTGTTTTGATTCAAAGAGACTAAGTATAGTAGGGATTCATTCGTCAAGGATACATTTAAGTGTCATTTGATTGACTTTACCTTTTTCATTTAAGGCTGGACATTTCCGAAAGAAGGATATGCCTTGTCAATTGATGTATTTAAGGTTTTTAATGATATTGTGTAATTAATCATTTTGGTATTGACAAAGTAGGATTCATGACTTTATCATTTTATAACAAGATATGTCTTGTTGTACCTCTGACTTTAAGATGAATATGGACTAATATGAATTTTCAGAGATTTGACTAATTGCCTTAGAGACCTTTTCAATATCAGTGTATTGATGGCAACCACCACAATATAGTTTGCAATTCAATCAAGGATTTGTGACAAGCTTTTATTTGATAATAAATTAAAGTAGGGGGCGGAGCTAAAATGGGATCCTCACTTCAGATCCTTTTCATTTTATCAAGTTCATAGGTGAATAAGGAATGAAGTCTGTCACTGTTTAAGAGATAACATACAATTACTGGTAAAACTTCTTCAGGTGGATACCATTCCACGCATTCTTAATCAGCTCACCATCGAGTTGGGCTAGTTCGTAAGTGCTAGGACGAATGACTTTTGAGATCTTGTATGGGCCCTCCCATGGAGCCTTTAGCTTACCTGCCACTGTGTGTTAGGATGAAGCGGATTCTCGTAGAACTAGATCATTAACTTTGAAATCTTTCGGCTTCACTCGCTTGTTAAAGTACTCTGCAACTTTGCCCCGGTACTTGATAACGGCTGAGGTCGTTTCTTCCCTGACCTCCTCCAAGAGGTCGTTGTCGAGTCGTAAGCCTTCGAGGGAGTCTTGTTCATTAAATTGTTCGACCCTTGGAGAATCTAAGCTCACCTCGACAGGAATCATGGCATTTGTGCTGTATGCGAGTCTAAAAGGTGTTTCGCCCGTCACAGTTCGTGGGGTCGTTCTATAAGACGAGAGAACATTTGGCAGCTCATCGACCCACTTGCGAGCTTGATCTTGCAGCCTTTTCTTAAGCCCTTGGAGAATTATCCTATTGGATACCTCGACCTGCCCGTTGGCTTGGGGATAAGCGATTGATGCTTTAAGGTGTTTCACCTTTAATTCTTTTAACATCGAACAAAATTTCTCCCCAACGAACTGGGTTCCATTATCCGTAACAACCGACCTGGGAATTCCGAAATGAAAGACTGTATGTTCCATAACAAATTCGATCATTTCTTTCTCTCTGATTCTTGCTAACGGCTTTGCCTCGATCCATTTTGTTGTATAGTCTACGGCTACGACTATGAACTGAAGTTGATTTCTGGTTTTTGGGAACGGCCCTACGATATCAACTCTCCATTGAAAGAATGGGCAGTGACTGAGTATTGGAGACAAAAGTTGCGTGGGTTTATGGCTAGTTGTACTGTATAGCCGACAAGATGGATATTTTTTCACAAAGTTGTCACAATCTTTCCTCATTGTCGGTCAGTATAAACCTTGCCTTATTATCTTGTGAGCCAAGCTTTTGCCTCCCAAGTGCTCTCCGCAAATTCCCATATGAACTTCAATAATCGCTATTTCTGCCTCTTTTGGAGCAAGACAACGAAGAAGAGGTTCCGTCAGAGCTCGTCTATACAACTTAGCATCTTTCACACAATAGTTTCTCGCCCTGTACATCAGCGATCTAGCTTCATTTTTGTCCTCTGGCAACTGATTCTTAACGATGTAGTCGAGGAAAGGGACTCTCCAATCAGATTTTGATGAGATGTTGTATATCGCCATTGGTTCAACTGTTGGAGATTGAAGTGTTTCCACATAGATTGGCTCGCTATTTGTAATGGTCGAGGACGATGCCAACTTGGATAAGGCGTCCGCCCATTGATTCTCTGATCTGTCAATATTTGTCATTTTCCATGAAGTAAACCTTGTAAGAAGGTTTTGGGCTCGACCGAGATAAGTTGTCATTCTGTTGCTATGGGCTTGAAATTCCCCTAATATCTGCTTTACTACCAGTTGCGAGTCGCTATAGACGTCAATGACGTCCACTTCCAGACTTATCGCGAGATTCAATCCTGCTATCAGGGCCTCATATTCAGCCTCATTGTTGGTTGCATGGAAAGCAAAAGTGATAGCTTGTTGGACTTTAAATCCTTCTGGGCTGATCAATATAATTCCTGCTCCACTTGAGTATGAGGTCGATGATCCGTCAACATACAGGACCCAAGGTCGAAATTGAGTTTGCTCATCATCAAATTCCAAAGTTTCCGATTTGTTGAACTGGCACTCGACCACGAAATCTGAGAGCGCCTGAGCTTTCATCGCTGTGCGAGGTTTATATTCGATGTAAAATTGGCTCAATTCTATTGTCCATGCCGCCAACCGACCTGTCATGTCGGGTTTATGTAGAATCCGCTTTAATGGTTGGCTAGTCATGACTTGAATCTCTCGTCCTTGGAAATAATGCCCGAGTTTACGGCTTGCCATGGCTAGAGCGTATACAAGCTTCTCGACCTGAGGATAACGGGTTTCTGCATCGTGCAGGGTGTGACTTATGTAATAAACGGGTAGTTCATTGCCCTAGAGAGATCTAATTAATATTGCAGCAACCGTATTGTCGCTTGCGGACAAATACAACCGCAAGGGTTCTCGTGGTTGAGCTTGCGTCAAGATTGGGGGTGAGCTCAGGAACTTTTTTAGCTCTTCAAGTCCTTTTTTGCATTCATCGTTTCATTCAATTTTTGACTTTCTAGAAGCGTTCTTGATGGCTTCAAAGAATGGAGCGCATCGCTTGGATGATTGTGGAATAAATCTTCTGAGTGCGGCTAGGCAGCCTGTCAACGTTTGCAATTCTTTTAAGGAAGAAGGTTTTGGCATGTCAATAATAGCCTTGACCTGACTTGGGTCGGCCTCGATGCCCCTTTGTGTCAAAAGAAATCCCAGAAATTTTCCTGAAGTCATCCCGAAAGAGCATTTGGCAGGATTAAGGCGCATACTATGACGTCGGACATTATCAAAAGTTTCTCGTAGGTCTGCTACATGATCTTTCGACCTCTTAGACTTTGCGATCAAATCGTCGACATAGACTTATAAATTCTGACCTATTTGCGAGGCAAAGATTGTATCCATCATATGTTGAAATGTGGCTCCTGCATTGATGAGACCAAAAGGCATATTTTTAAATCCGAAAACACCTCTATGGGTGATAAACGTTGTCTTTTCCCAGTTTTGGCTATCCATCTTAATTTGATTGTAGCCCGAGAACGCATAGGAGCTCGTGGCCAGCTGTGGCATCAATGAGCTGATCAATATTTGGTAAAGGATAAAAGTCTTTGGGGCAAGCTCGATTGAGATCAGAGTAATTCACACACATTCTCCATGTTCCATTGCTCTTTTTGACTAAGATTGCATTTGATATCCATTCTGGAAATTGTAATGGCGCAATGAATTCAGCCTCGAGTAATCTGTCTAACTCGGCGTCGATTGCCTTCGTTTTTTCCTCCGAGAATACTCATTTCTTTTGCTTTACAATCCGAGCTCCGGGTTTGATGTGGAGGGAGTGACGAGCTACCATCTCAAGAATTCCCGGCATGTCTTTGGGATTCCATGCAAAGATATCAACATATTCTCTAATGAGATCAATAATTTGTTGGCGGAGTTCGCCGTTCAAACACTTTCCAATTTTCATCACCTTGTCAGGACAACCTTCCTCGATCTCTATCTCATCACATTCTTCAATGGCGACGCGAGATGATTGATTAGGTGTTTCAAGGATAGCCCGGGGATCCATATCTACAACTTGATTGATTTACGAATCATCGTCATGTTTTATTCTTGGTATAACGGTGGATATGTAACACTGTCGCGCCGTTATCTAGTCTCCCACGACCTCTCCAATTCCAAATTCTGTTTGAAATTTCATTTTGAGGTGAGGGATCGAGGTGATGGCCTTCAAGGCTGTAAGAGTTGTCCTGCCAAGAATAGCGTTATAGCTTGAATTGGCGTTGATGACGTGAAATTTGGTCATCTGCCATGTTTGGCATGGTAGAGAGCCGAATAAGACTGGAAGGTCGATAGTGCCTACGACCTTGACCTCATTTCCCGTGAAGCCGTATAGGGGCATGTTCACATTCTCCAACTTCCTATCCCCAATATCCATCCGAGCAAAAGCGTGGTGATAAAGTATATCGACAGAGCTGCCATTGTCGATTAAGATCTTCTTCACTGTATTAGTACCAATTTTGGCTGTAATTACCAAAGCGTCCTAGTGAGATTCGATTATTCCCGAAGGGTAGTCATTGTCAGAAACAGAGATCACAAGGGATGGATTAGGACGTTGGCGTTTGGGAGCCTCAGGGTTCATATGAAACACTTCTCTGGCATACAACTTTTTGGAATTATTTGATGTGCCACCGGCGGCGATCCCTCCTGCGATGACATCAATGACTCCATCCTGATCACGAGGGCGATCATTTTGTCTTTCGGCATCGTGATCGATGTAATGAGTCAACTGTCCTCTTTTGATTTTGGACTCGATAAGATTGCTCAGTTGATAACATTGGTCTGTTGTGTGGCCGGTATCCTCATGGTATTCGCAGTACCGAGAGCTTGGAGGTCGCTTGGCTTCATTGGCCTTGGTGGTCGGTAATCGGGCTCTGATTTTAAAAGAGCTAAAATTGTGGCTTTGTCTACAGCGAGCTTTGTGAACTCTTTATCTTGCCTTTCTCTTGGCTTCCATGTATTGTCCTGATTATCTGACCTTTCAGTTCGTGGCTTTCGAGGGCTCCTGGTATCACTAGTCCTCGAGTATGAATCATAACTTCGCTTATAATCTGTTCTCGGAGAACGGTGTCGAGGACTTCTACTGCGTTCCCGTCTGAAAGCTCGTCGAGGAGATTGAATACTCCCAATTGCTTCTTGTAAATTCATTCGATGCTCTACCACTTGGAAAGCTGATTGGATGGTTCGGGGGTTCTTTTCAAAGAATTCTTCTAACAAATTGGCATGACGATGTTTATCAATTCCTGCAGCCAGATAATTTATTGCCAGTTCTTCGATCAAGTTGGGGATATCGGAAATTTCATTTCGGAATCTGACTAAAAAGTCTCTTAGAGATTCGATAGATCGCTGTCGAACAGTCATCAGGGAAGCGGTTATCTTTCCTCCTTTATAATTTCTTGAAAACCTAGTTTGAAATTTTGTTTTTAAAGATTGCCAAGAATCTATAGAACGAGGTGGTAAGCTATTATACCACCGCAGAGCTGTGCCTTGGAGGCATGTTGAAAAAAATTGACATCTCGCTACTTCTGAGTGTCCAAAAAATGCCATACGGCCATCGAATGTGTTAAGGAATCCACTCGGGTCCGATGTCCCATCGAAATGATCTAATGAGGGCGTTTTCAATGTCTTATCAATACGTGCTATCTCGATGTCTCTCGATAAGGGACTTCCTGCCGATGTCAGTAATGTCTTCTGGTCTTACTGATTCATTAGAGTCACTTCGCCAAGATGAATGGCTCGCGGACGGCATTGGTCGTCTTCTGCGAGCAGAAGGTCTTGAGTAAATTGATTCTTTTGATTCTTCATCTCCAAAGTCGTCATAATCATTTTCCTGAAACTCATTCTCGACATTGATGGCTTCATCATTGGCCAAGGTCGTTGTATTTCTCAATCCACTTTTCAACTGACGAGCTCGTCGATATCTCCTTAGCTTTTCATCCAAAGCCCGCTTCTGTTGCTCCAGGTTAAATATTTCATTATCCGAGTCTTGGGGACATTCTTCCACCCCAGCAGCGGGCTCTTTTTCTCTTCGGACCTTTTGCAAATGCAGGCGCATGTCGCTTGTTAGTACCTTCTTTCCCGTGTCTGTGATGACCCTCATGCGAGTATATGGCTGCACCTCTCGTCTCGCATCCAAATGTTCTGGTTCATTGGGTCGTTTAGATCCACCTGCACCATCTTCTATTGCTGGAAATAACTGTCTAGGTTTTAGAGGAGGGGGTGCCATCTGGTCCCCAGCTCGAGGGGCCGTCAACATCTCAATTTTCGCCCCGATTTGTTCCATCACCAACTCATTCACTTCCATTTTTGGTTGGAATTCTAAATTAAAGAGCTCCTTCTAGCGCCAAATGATGGAGAGTTAATCGCGATTATAATATAAACTATCTGATTCGAGAAAAGATCTAAGGATAGATGAAGATTATATTTATTAAAATATATCTCTCCCTTAAGGAGGTACAACTCTCTAATTTACAAATTGCCAACCCCTTTACAAGTGGATTCCTAGTGGGTCCCCTAATTTACTTGGCCACTAAGTTTACATTTGTGGGCTTCTGGGCCCTATTATGAATACAAGTGTTAATGGGCCTAATACAATCTAAATTATTCTATTAATCTAAATACAAATTATATATCACTTGGGCTTCATGGTCCAACAAGTTACTTTTGATTTAATGGAGTTGTTTTCAATTTAATGGAGAAAGTAAAGTTGTTTACTTTAAGTTGAATGAATGTGTTTGGGTAATTTTACTTAAAGTTAAATGGGATTAATAATTTTTCCTTAAAGTGAAATTTGACTTAAAAAATTTTTAAATTCATAATATTTAAACTTTACAAGAATCGTAAAAAAAAAAAATTCGATAAGTCATAAGTCATAAGTAAAAAGTACCTAAATGGAACTTATGACTTAATGGAATTTTTTAACTTAAAGCAGTGATTGTCAAACAGGTCAAAAACTACTTAAAGCTATTTTTAGCTTTAAGCACCGGTTGCCGGACGGCCTCATGCACACATTTGTGCATATATAAAAACCAATTTCGTAAAGACAAGTGAAAATAACAACATATACTGATATACATGATTTACAGCACTAGATACAGTACATATTTAAGTACCAGTAGTCATTGAATTAGCAGCAAGATGAGGAATTGTGGATAAAGCTAGAAATAATTTATAAACAATAAAATATTGACCGCTTTAACAGTTTTTCAACAAATTGTGTGCTACAACAGTACAACCTAGAAAGCAAGTAGAGAAGTCTAACAGATTTCAATATCAGAGAATATTTCAATATTACTTGCAAACATAATCAGATTGTAATGTAAAAATTCCAATATCAGAGAAAAGCCAGGCAACCACACACGAGCAAAATAGAAAAACAGAGTAAAAAGAGTTGGTAATCACAATATTAGCAAAAGTCTAACGAAAGCACTCAACACAATAGAGAGACCACACACTTAGAATCAAGTTCAATGCAGTTGCTTAGTTGTAAAATGTACTAGCACACGAAATTGGCCTCCACGTGATGGTCACTGCAATAAAGACCTGGACGCTGGGTGAAGCCCTGCTTCTTCAGCATTTCCCTTGCCTTAGTAACTAGCTCGTGATTAGTAACTTGACCATCTGTTTCTTTAACTATGGCCTGGATTGCATTGCTAAGAGCCCCGTAAGCTTCAGCTGCATTTCCAGAAGGGCTGGCATCAGCAGAGGTTTGATTAGTTTGACATCCACTAATCAGGACACCGCCTTCTGGAAGTTCCTTATGGCTCACACCAGCATAAACCTCTTCCTTGCTATCTACCTTTGTTTCCATTGCAGGTTTTGCATAGGATTCATCATTATCATTGAGCTTTTGCTTGAGAAACTCCTGGGCCAAACCCCCAACCACCCCCATGAACCCACCACCACCACCACCGCTTTGAAGTTTGTCCAAAATAACCTTCATGAACTTTTTGACTTTAGGACTTGCATCATCTCCAAAGACATCAAAAAGGGTTGGCCTCAAATTTCCGACATCAACGTCATCCTTGCCAGTTTTCTGTTTAAGTATTTCAATAAGGGTAGAAACTGGCAAGGATCTGCTCTTCGTGTAGCCTCGATCCCCATCTCCTGAATCAACTTCTTGGTCATCAAAGTCTTCCTCCTGCCTGTGATGAGGGCGGAATTTAGAAGGGAGGTTGATGCCACGAGATTCAAGTGCAACATCCACCTTCCGATGCAAAAAGTTTTTAAACCCAAAACCTGACCCTTGCCCCTCGGACGAAGAATTTGTGCTCTCTCCTATCTGTTCTTCGGCATTCTGAACAAGGCCACCACTGTGGCAAGAATCAGATACAATTGTTATTTGGCAACCACGAGGCACTTCGTCTACAAGTTGTTTGAAGTCATCATCTGCAAAGAAAGTTGGCAATCAGTTTAAATGTAAATACTTAAATTTTTATATGAGTAAAGCTATTCATATCGACTTTAACAAATCCACGGATACTGACGCCCGTGTAGATGAGGGGAACTGGTAATTATTTTAAGTGCAACTCATCATCATCAAGTGTAGCCCTTATCAATATCTATGTAACAGACATTTTTTACGTTTTTATCGGTCTAAAAGTGATATTCTGTACTTACTAATCAATTTAAATGAGGGAATATACAAAGAACAATGGAAGTGTGACATAATTTGTACGTCATCCTTGTGATTAATATATCATCTCTCAAAATTACCAAAGGAGCTATCGTGCATCAATTTATTTCATCATATGATTCTGCCGTTCACAAAAGCATGGAATAAGCAAGAAAATACATTGAAACTGTTCTTCACTATCTTTTGCATATAATACTAAATCAGGTACAAAATGCCAAGTCAGCTTCAGTTCGTCATTATCCAATTGAACAGCTATACGAATGTAGACCGAACACTCTATGATCGTTAACGTAATTACTAATTGCTAATGTCTCACAACAACAAAAAAG
The DNA here is from genome assembly GCA_037693485.1 of Kitagawia praeruptora. Taxonomy (NCBI): domain Eukaryota; kingdom Viridiplantae; phylum Streptophyta; class Magnoliopsida; order Apiales; family Apiaceae; genus Kitagawia; species Kitagawia praeruptora. The sequence goes on along the minus strand of CM075348.1, from coordinate 5,832,502 downwards.
AGAGAAGTTAAAGTAATTGCATACCTAGAAAGCACAAAACGTCCTACACATTTCCCTTATCAAATTACATTGTCCAGACCTCAAAAAGATACAGTATGACATAATAGAACTGCTTTATCCATAATTTCATACTCAATATTTCTGCATAAGCAATTACCTCAATCTATAAGAACTCAACACACATCACCTAATTCCATCTCATAGTCTAACTCAATTCTACGAATGTACAAACTACTGCCAGTGTTCTACCATTTCCATATACTTAATACACATCATAACTACATAAATACACGGTCAACTTTAGTCATCACCTCACTTCACAACAATAATCGACCGTATCAATACAATTAACAAACAAAGGATCACTTCCATACCTCAGAATTTACAAAATCACTTTAATTTACACAATCAAATTCCTAGTAACTCTCTATCTTCACTAAGCATCCGTATTAGTGACAATTGACAAATTACAATAAACAAGCATAATCAGCTCCAAAACTGTAAAATTACCGCAGTATCATAATCCCAATCCTAACAGCCCTATCCTAATTACTGATCCTTATCATCTAAACCACAATTCGACAAAGTAAACAAATTACACAGATAAACTAGTACAATCATCCCCAAAACCTCATCATCAATCACAATCCTAACAACTCTATACTCACTAACAATCCTCATCATCAAACTCACAATTCGACAAATTCGACAAATTCGACAAACTAATAAACAAGTACAGCAGATCTACCAAATCACAAACACACACACACACACACACACACACACACTTAAAAAGTAGAAAATTATACCAGTAATGAGATTCATATCAGTAGGCACAATACACTCATCATAGCCAGTATCATCATCTTCACCAGTCTCAGCAGGAAGTCTAGTACCGTGACCGCTATAATGCACGAACAAAATATCGCCAGGCGAAGCGGAACGAATCAAATCAGTGAGCGCTGCGCGAACGTTCTTACCAGTAGGTTGAGTGTAAGAATCATCAGTATCTATAAGCACTGTAATATCATCATCGGAGAATCCGTAACGTTGGATTAAACAACTGTGCATTCGTTTCACGTCGTTGATGCAGCCTTTGAGTTCGGCTTTTGTGCCTTGGTAGTTGCATCCGATCAGCACTGCTTTTTTCGCCATTGTTTGATGTGTGTGTGTTTTAGTGTGTGTTTTTATTTTGGTGAATTATTATGTGTAACGCGTTTGACTTTATTACAAGATTGATTGATGTTAGAAGGGGAAGTGAGTTGTTGGGAAATGATCGAGATCGTGTCATCCAAATCTCTCTTTTTTTTTTAGTATTTTTGGAAATATTAAAAAGTATGAAAAAAAATAATTTGTTTTGCTTAAAAAGAAATTTGACTTGAGATAAATGAAATAGTCAGATAATTGTAATAGGCACATAAAAGTTTAAATAAAAAGACGCAAAATGCAAAAAAAAATAAAAAATTATGATGTTTGGATTCGATCCAAACAGAGTTGTACACATTTTTTTTTTTTTATGCTAAGAAGAATTGTACACATTTTACTCATACATAAATAAATTCCATAATACTTCAAAGAGCTAAACAATTTTGGCTTCGTGATGGGGAGAAAAATAGTAGGTTTTATCATAAATTTGCATCTACACGGAAGGAGCATAATAAAATCAGTAAGTTGAAAAATGAGAATGGGGAGTGGAAGGAAACGGATGCTGAAATTCAAGAAGTTATAACAGATTATTTTCAGAATATGTTTGCAAGTACAAATTCAGCGATGAGTATGTCAACAAGGATTGAGTTCCCAGGAATTTCAGAAGTACAAAGTCAAATGCTGGGTATGCCTGTAGTTGAGGAAGAAGTTAAGGTTGCTGTTTGTGCGATGCATGCGGATAAATCACCTGGAATTGATGGGTTAAATCCTGGATTTTATCAAGCTTATTGGGAGATAGTAGGTGGTGATGTGACTGATTTTTGCAGGAGGTTTTTCGAGACTGGAGAATTACCAGATGATGTGAATCGTACCCTAGTCTGTCTGATTCCTAAGGTGAAGCATCCAAAGAAAGTGGCTGATCTTAGGCCAATTTCGTTGTGTAATGTGTTAATGAGGATACTGTCTAAAGTAATGGCGAATAGACTAAAACCAACGTTAAATGCACTCATATCTGAAAAACAAAGTGCATTTATCGAAGGGCGTTTGTTAACTGACAATGCGTTGATAGCATATGAGATTAACCATTACATTCATAGAAAAACACAAGGAAAGATTGGGGTAGCCGGTTTGAAGGTGGACGTATCTAAAGCATATGATCGTTTGGAGTGGTCTTTTATTGAAATGATGCTGAAAAAGTTTCAGTTTCCTGTGATTTGGATAGAAAGAGTGATGAAATGTGTAAAGACGGTTTCATATAGTTTTATCAGAAATGGGGAAGTTTTTGGAGAAGTGGTACCTCATCGAGGAGTACGACAAGGAGATCCGATCTCTCCTTATTTGTATATTCTTTGTGCAGAGGGTTTGAGTGGTATGATTAGGAAGCATGAAGAATGTGGTTTACTACATGGGTGTAAAGTTGCAAACAATGCACCACGTATTTCACACTTACTCTTTGCGGACGATTGCTATTTTTTTCTCAAAGCAACGAAAGTAGAAGCTCGAACACTGAAGGGGGTGTTACAGAGGTATGAAGCACTTTCAGGACAGGTTATAAATTATGATAAATCTGAAATTGTTTTCAGTCCTAATACAGATGACGAGGATAGGGTGGAGATTTGTGATATTTTAGCAGTGAAGCAAGCTCAAAAACCTGGTAAATATCTTGGAATGCCAATGTGTGTTGGTAAAAATAAATCAGAGGTGTTTGGGTTTCTTACTAATCGAGTGCAGCAGAGACTGAAAGGTTGGTATAATAAAGATTTATCAAAGCAGGGGAAGGTAACTTTATTATCTTCATCAGCTCAAACTCTACCAAGTTTCTGGATGAATTTGTTTTTAATTCCAGTAACTATGTGTGAGGAGATTGAACGAAAAATGAATGCGTTCCTATGGGGAAATGGAGCGAATAGTAGAGGAGTAAAATGGATGTCATGGAGTAAAGTTTGTATGCCGAAGAGTTGTGGAGGATTGGGGCTTAGAGAATTTAAGAAGTTTAATCTGTCTATGCTGGCTAAACAGGGGTGGAGATTACTTAAGGAGGTTAATCATTTGGTTTCTGCAGTAATGAAAGCGAGGTATTATCCCAATTCGAATTTTATAGATGCGGAAATAGGGTCAAATCCAAGCTATGTTTGGAGGAGTATATTGGCAGCTATGGAAGTGATTAAGGCAGGGGCTCGAAAGAAAATTGGAAATGGGAGAAATACATGTATTTGGGGTGAACCTTGGTTACCAGATGTGAATAACGGATGTGTAGTGACCCCAATGCTTATGCAGTTACAAGGTAGCAATGTGCATAGCCTAATGCAGATGGATGATCGTAGATGGGATATGGATGTAGTTCAAGACATTTTTCAAAGCCGAGATACTACGCTAATTAAGCAAATTCCATTGTCATTGACTGAAACCACAGACTCATGGTATTGGATACTAGATGAAAAAGGGGAATTTACTGTTAAAAGTGGGTATCGTTGGTTGCAGGGTGAAGCTGATGATGTAGATAAACGGTTCTGGTCCAGATTATGGTCACTAAAACTCCCATGTAAGGTCATCAATTTCTTATGGCGAGTTTGTAAATCATGTCTACCTACAGCGTATGCTTTAGCAATGAAGCGTGTTGATATAGGTATTATGTGTCCTTGGTGTCATTCTAAGCCTGAAACGGATACACATGTATTGTTCTCATGTGAGTTTGCGAAGACAGTATGGAATATGACAGGTATGAACTGGATGCTGCAGTACTCGTATTATGAATCAGCTGCCACAATAATTAAAAGAGTGATTGAGGGTTGCTCTCGAGAACAGTGTGTGCAGCTAGGGATGGTAAGTTGGGGTCTGTGGAATAGAAGAAACAAATGGGTTTGGGATAGAGCAAACGGATCTGCTTTTGCTGTCATTGCAGCATCTAGTCGGTTGCTAGAAGAATGGAAAGAAGCTCAGCAGCAAAATACAAGGGAACAACAGGAAGGTGGGACGAGGAAATGGAAGAAACCGAATGAGGGATGTTATAAAGTTAATGTGGATACAGCGGTGTCTCAAGGTAATATTGGCTGTGGTGCTATTATCAGGGATGCACAGGGTTCGTTTATAGGAGCTATGTGTAAGAAGATAGAGGGGGCTTGGAGATCAAAAGAGGCGGAAGCAATTGCACTCAAAGAAGCATTATCTTGGATCATGGAGTTAGAGTATGATAAATGTGTCTTTGAAACTGATTCAAAAGTCTTAGCCCAGGCATGTCAGAAAGATCCAGATGACTCATATTTTGGAACCATTGTAGGTGATTGTGGTCGTTTATTAAAGCACATAGATCAAGTGCTAGTTCAGTTTGCATTTAGGTCTGCGAATAGTGTGGCACATGAATTAGCTAGAGCTGCATATTCTATGTCAGATAAAGGAGAGTGGTTTGTCACTCCTCCTAATTTCCTTTCTCATGTACTAGAATTTGATTTGATTAATTGAATGCAAGTACGTTTTATTCAAAAAAAAAAAATTCAAAAATACCACCACTACTTCGAGTTAAATTCCATTATACGTAATTGTACACATTTTACTCGTATATAAATTTCTTGATGTCATAGTTATAACTAATTTATTCATATATTTTTAAAAGTTTAAACAAAATAGTGAGGCGAAAGCATGTTTGTTTGCATTCTTGCTTATATGCATTTGTTACAAAAATCGGACATCGGACAAGATTAACAAGAGGATCTTGAAAGGATTAATCGTAAGGATTAAATGGAGTAAAAATCAGATACATTGTAGATTTTAATATTATTTAGTATATTATTCTAATTTTATTAGTTATTTATTAAGTGATATGTATTTATCATATCAGTAAATATATAATAAATCATATTTAATTTATACATTATTTTAATTCTAATAATTTATTGTAAATACTTCCATCAGAAGTACTCATAAAGATTAATCGGGAATTTTAAAAATTGAATTGACTGAACACCTTGCAGAGGATTAATCGGGGATCAATCGACATAATGAGTGATTTTTTTAGAACAATGCTTATATTTAACCACATGAATTTGAAAGAAAACAACTAAGGGGGCGTTTGGTTTGTGCCGTGTAAATGGAATGAAATTCAGAAAGGGAAAAGGAGAAAGGAAAGAAATGATCTTAAAATATTTTACTTGTTTGGTTTCGATCCAGAAACGGAATAAAAATTATATCAAAATTATTAAAACTAAAAACTAAATTATTTTTTAAATTTTAAAAGTGATTTACATGTTAATATATGTAATTATGATTTAAGATATTAACTTTTTGCATGTTAAAATATATATTTGACCAATATATTTTGACTTATTTTGAATTCGTGATTGAGTTTTGGTGTATGTGTTCTGACTTCTGAATTTTTTACTTCATGACTATTGGTTTTTGACGAGTCGTACTTCGATCAGGAGTTTTGTATTGTGTACTTCATTGTATTTACTTCTGCTGCTTCTTGGTATGCTAGTAGATAATGAACGATATATCTTGTCATGTTTCTGATTTCACTTGGAGATTATATTTCTTCGTGTTAGGAAAGCTTATACTGATAGGTATCATATTACATTTTACTAATTTTTCTGTGGGACTTGTCCTTTCAAGTAGATTAGCAAGATAGTTTATTATTATTTGTTGTGTTTATATTTCTCAACAAGCCATGATTAGGAGTGTTGTATCAGATGTACATTGTTATTGTTTTTGCTGCTTCTTAGTGTTGTAGTACAGAGTGAATCATATTAAATTTTTACGAGTCTTGTACTTTCAAGTAGATTAATTAGCAAGATATATAGTTTACAGGACGTACCTTTTTTATTTTTCGTTGTGATTATATTTCACAACAAGTCTTACTACAACTAGGAGTGTTGCATAAGGTACGTACATCTTTGTTGTTTCTGCTACTTCTTAGTATGCTAGTATAGAATGAACCATGATATTGTGCTCTTTTACATTTAATTGGTGTTTCTAAATTCATTTTTGGAGATTCTTTATGTTTGGAGCAAGTAATTTTGTGTATCTGTTTAAGCACTTTCCCGTCTTCCTTTTTTATCTTTGTTTTTTTTTCAATTTTTACCAGTTCAAATATGTAAGATAATTGATTCTCTATGTATACATTGCAGAGGAATTCTCTGACTGGCTTACTTGGTAAGCTCAGAGATGCGAAGAAGACGAAACCCCCAAACACTTACACGTTCCCATACGTTAGGCCGATTGAGAACAAAGAGTATGAGTTCATTGGCCCAGTATCGTTTCAGATAGATAGGACATGCAATTTTATTATCAGATACTTTTATAACTGAGTTAGACCGAATACATCTATTGACATGCAACTTCTTTGCCTTCATCTCTTTGCTTTTGTATGTTGAATAATTTGTTGTTTTACTAAGATTCACTAGCATAAAAACCCGTGCAAGACACGGGTCACTAACTTATGTTTTGTTTTAAAATTAAATCGTGTATAATCAATATCATTTGAAGTATAAAATTGATTTTCATGGAGTTTTGCTTGTTAATGGTATATTTTGCTATTGCGTACTTACTTAAATATGTTCAAGTTTGTAATTTGGAAACTAATATGAGTAGTATTGATAGCAAGTATGTCAATTTTTAATTTTGTTATGGATCATTGAATAAAATCTGAGTGTTCTATATGTGTTGTTTAATTAAGATTACTTTTCAGAATATTTACAATCTTAAACATTATTTCTGATTCTTCAAAAATGATGCATACATTTAGCTAGATCTTCAACAATATTCAAGGTAAAAACTAAATAGCCTTCAACATGTTGCATTCTAATATTGTGGTTTTAATCTTGATTTTAATCAGAAACCTTCGTGTGACACCCTTCAAATCCGGGGTCTAGATCCGGGGGTCACCAACCAATCACAACTAATAAAATAAATCAGAATGCGCAACTGACCCTGCCAACCAAAGATCGCAAACAAGTTATTGTATGAAACCAAGCAGTTACAACCCAACAGTAACCTACTCACTTATTACAAACCATAAAATAAACTCAACCTAAATCCAATCTAGTAATGTTTTATTATTACATCCCATTTTATTTAAAATTCTATCTAGCGCCAACAGTAACCCGCAAATACCTGTAAGGTCTGGGGTGCTGACACACGGCCACTCTACCCCTCTCTAATGTGGTCCGAACGGCTGGTCGGAAACATATTGCTCCTCTGGAAAGGTTTTGTGAAAACAAAAGTGAGCCAAAGAAATGCCCAGCAAGTATATATAAACAATTTTATAATAAAACAGGATAAGTGCAGCATGATATCAACTGAAATGTAAAACAGTTTATAGAGCAAACTGAATCAACAATTGTGATATAATTCAAACCATAACTGGAATCATTTGGCAAGTCGTTATAATTCGGATTTCTTGAGGGTACCAAAATAGGCAAGTAATGTTAGCCTATAGGGAGATGGAATGTTACCATATCCTCCTTACATATAGCTGGACCAACTACTCAACGTGGCCTCCTACGCTTTACCATTTTCCAATCCAATAGATCAATTTCCGAATTCAATAGGAAATGCTTAGTTTTAAATACAGGTCACATCCTTATTATTTACTACGATAATAAGGGTATGACGAGTTTATCTGGAACAATTCCCCACATCAAGGATACCAATATCAAGCAACTGTGTTCGCACAAAAATATTTAAGAATCACAAATAGCTATGAACAATAGCTATTCGTCATGATATGAATCAATGAACATAAAATAACGTATAAGATGATCAAGGGAAAAAATACTTGCCTGAATATATGATTGGTAAGCTATGCTCGCTGGCTAGGCTTTTTTTTTTTCTCGTTTCTATGTATACAGCTGGTAAGCTCTGCCCACTAGCTAGGGTTTCTCTCACTTCTACAATTAAAACATTCTATTTTAAACATCTGGCTAGGTAGACATAAGACCAAATACAAATCAAACCTCGGTTTTAGTGTCTACCCGTACGTTGTATCGCTGCCGAGTAAATATTCAAAACAATTAAGAACATGTACGGAGCATTCAAACATGTACTCACATAGCGGATACGACTTTCAAACAAAAGAGCACACAAATTATTATTATAATATTTAAAAGTATTTTTAGAATAATTAAAAGAATTTTAAAAGATTTAAATAACCCTTCCCGAGTCAAAAATGATCATTAAAAAACCCTCTGGGTAATTATTGGATCCCCAAAATATTTTTATAATTATCTAATCCGGGTTTATAAATAATTTTAGAATTTTAAAACTATTTTTACCGTTCCCGGATTATTTTTAGGATTTAAAACAATTTCTTTCTATTTTAAATCACTTTTAAACAAAAGATTGGTTAATCAAAAATTAAATAATCCTAAATAAATTAATTAGAATCAAGTAATAATTAATTAATAAAATTATCTAATAAATAATTACATTTATTAGATAATCAAATTAATTAAATCATTATTTGAGATTAATTAATATAATTAAAAGTATTTAATTCTTAATTATTTTTTAATTAAAAATGAATAAATAAAGAAATAAAGAAATAATTAAAATAGAATTCAGAAATAAATTCTAGATTTATAAAACATTTTCAGAAAATAATATTTCTGAAATTTATAATTAAATTCAGAATTATAAAGTAACTAAAAGTAAATAAAAGTAAAAATAATTGGTAAAAAGTAAAAATAAATTTCCAAAATCATTTTTCAGAAAATGTTTTCAGATTTTGAAGATTAAACGGGTACTGTTCATCACCATCTTCGTTGTTCTTCGTATGAATGGTCGAAGAACAACCACCTCCAACAATGGAGGTTTCCCCAGAATCCGGTCACCGGAAACGTTTTCCGGCAACCTCCGGCAATCACCAAAACGTACCATTTGCTACGTTTTAAATCTCAAAATCACTCCAAATCATCTCCTAAACACAATCATACCATTCTTTCAATCCCAGAATCAACCAAAACGAAAATCCGACCAAAATTCTAAGCTTTCCGGCGACCTCACCGGCAAAACTCCGATCTTACTCATTTCTCAACCAAATCAAACGTTCTTTACATCAAAATGAAGCTTATGACTTCAACAATCTATACCAAGCATTCATAACAGCAACAAATCACTCAAGAACCCAGAAAATCGATTTTTAAATCTCACCCCCACAAAAACTCGACTTGTAGATTTAGTACACGAAAAATCAGTTAAAAATAATCATAAAATTCCTGGAAGCATAAGCAATCTGTAGGAACTAACCACATCAACAACAAATCATCCTACAATCCACAATAAATTCGAGAAATTCGAATATTAAAACTAAAATCATGAATTTACGAATCAAGAAAATTAGGATGTTAAAAGACACATAAACATGTAGTAGAGATCAAGAGCTTCAATTTGGTTACCCACATGATCGATTTGGATCCCGGAATCACTGTCAAAAGTGCAATTGATCCTCAAGAACACCAAGAACAAATTTTCCAGAATTTTCCAGAAATAAAAATCAAAAATTCTGATTTTTTGATTATTTTGATTAAATAAATAAAATCAGCTGCTATTTATATTAAATCAAAATTAATACCCAAAAAATATTTTTAACCCCTAATTAAAATTATTAAGCCTTAAAAATAATTTTTATGAGATAAAAATGTAAAATTTTTATTGTTAAATAAATATCATATAAATGCCAAAATTCCCCAAATATTATGAATATTACAAAAATTACAAAATAATGCATTGATAAATATCCTATCATTATATAAAAATAATTTTATCAAAATCAATGCCTCGGATTCAGTATAAGGGCTGGATCCGGAAATTAAAACGCGAAATAATTGTATTCTAAAAATATAAAAATTACAGAAAAATAGAATAAAATAATCTAGCTACACAGAAGTCACATAACACGTATGGGATAATTTTCCTATTTAATAAAAATCATAACGCGTTTAAATGCATTAAAATTAAACTGAAACACAGTAAAATGAACTAAAAATATATTTTAATATAATAAATTACACGAAATTTTCCGGGTCGTTACACTTCGTAAATCTTCTAATACGCTATCCATACCTTACGCTTTCACTTCTTAAAACTATCTTTCTAATTATTTCATTTCTTTTCTTCTAATCTCTTAATTTTAAGTATTTTTTGCCTTCGTTTCTCTTCCTATGTCTGTCTGACTTTCAAAACATTAGATAATTCAGTTCTTAGTACTTGAATGTGTGAATCTACTTGTGTAATAGGGTATTACGCTTTTGTCCTCCAAACTTGAGAATTGATCATTTATGGTTGGATACATTTTTTTTTACTTTTATTATCATAAGTTGAAATTGCTCATATGACTTATATAACTAATGTCAAATCATATCATTTAAAAATTTAAGCCTACAAAATTCATGTCTTAAAAAATTCAATTCAAATTAAAAAAAATTATATTATAAAAATTTTGTGCATCGCACGGGTTTTAAGTTAGTTTAAATAATTCAGGAATATGTATAATTAGACTACATACTATACTATATCTATACTAATATAATAAGTAAACATGAGTATAATTGTGAGTAGTTTGGTTCAATAGCTGAACCGTTAAAAGAATAGTGATCGTTAAATATTTAGTAAATAGTTGATAACCATTAGATATAATAAGAAGAAATATTATATATTTAAACCCCTCTTCTAAAGATCCAAGGTTCGAATCCCGTCAACAACAAATTTACATTAAGATTTTATATTATTAGTTCTAAAAAAACATGTCATTTATTAAATAACTATTATTATTACTAATAATTTTATTAATTAATATTACAAAGTTAAATTATATCCATAATAAATTGTTATACTCTATTTTGTTTAATCATAAAAATTTAAAAATATCTAAAAAGTATTTTGTTTAATCATACAAATTTAAAAATATCTAAAAAGTAACACGTGCTTTGCACAACCTATAAGCTAGTGTTATGAATTTATATATATATATGTATACTTATAAAATTGTGACTAACTTATTGTTAATAAATATCAATGATCAAAATACTAAATATTTTGTATCACGCAACACACATATATGTATAATTGATTACACATCTCTATTGTGCTTAAGTGTTATGAACGTGTACAATTTAAAGATATAAACTAAGTTTAATTTAGCCTCATAATTATTTTGATATGTTTTGAAGTTACGCAAATGTATTGCTGTTAAACAACATTCACATGTTACGCATATAATTTGAAAACACATGTGATAATGTGGCATAGTGGTGAGAGCATGCATAAGTTACTTGATAGACTCAAGTTCGATTCTTATATTAATTAATATTACAAAGTTAAATTATTATACTCTATTTCGTTTAATCATATAATTTTAAAAATATTAAAAATGTGACACGTGTTTTGCACGACATATAAGCTAGTCTATACTAATTATATCCTTATATATAATAAGCGTAAGAGTGATCTTATCCATAATTTTGGTTTGATCATTGTACCGCCAAAATAATCTCAACCGTCGAATATAATATTATACCAAATTGGTTAATAAATACTTTGTAACAACCACAAAAATATTAAAGAGTTTAGGCTCATAACATATTTCAACCATTTATGTAGCAATAAAGACTCAGATAACATAACCTTAACCATTCCTTAACCATTTATAGGTTTTCATCCTAGATAATATACTCACCAAGCACATGGATGGTCGACCAAACAATATTGCACTTCTTCCCCAACAACCTGAACCCGTTCCACCGCGAATGTCAGGCCCCTAATATTGGATAGCTTTGTTGCTCTTGAATCGTTCAAGTCATCATCCTTCCTAGACTTGATCAATACTTTGACGTTGAACAATCTCTTCACCTCTTGCATAATGAATCTGGTGTCATCAAAATGATTGGGATCAAAACCATTCTTGGTTGACCACACCCTCAAAATCTTCCTCACAGAAACTCCTAATGTAAATATAGCAGTGAAAAAGTTGAACAATCTCTTCACCTTTTGCATAATGAATCTGGTGTCATAAAAATGATTTGGATCAAAACCATTCTTGGTTAACCACACCCTCAAAATCTTCCTCATAGAAACTCCTAATGTAAATATAGTAGTGAAAAAATTAAAATCATTTTTAGGACCCTCAAACATGTCCTAATAGTGATGCACTTTCTGGTAGCCCCAGAACCAAAAATCAACAACATCCGTTCTCGAGGTTGAAGTAGGCCTCCTCCACACATCTTGGAATTTTTCTTTAGTTGCAGAAGGTAAGCATCAATCTAGTTAATTAAATCATTACATTAATAATTTTCTAATCAAAAGTTTTGATTTTTGTATATTTACAGGTTTCTATCGTTGTCAAGTCCTTGTAGATTTTATAACCAAATCTGATATTTAATTTCGATACATTTTCGATGCCATGTTTTTGTTGCATTCCAACAAAACAATACCATACTATCTATTCTTACAATCAACAAAAGGTAACAAAGAAAATGATATGTTGTCCGCATAATTAGCGGAACTTCCATATGTCATATAGATGCATAACGTCCAACAGATTTAGAAAAACCGTACATATGCATCGGTAATATCTAGTATTACTAAAAACATGTGTTTGGACCAAACTTCCACCATCACCCATTTAACCATGATGTCTTAAAAATAATTTCAATTTTTAAAATACTCGTTTAAACAAAATTATATTTTGATAACACACATATAACTATTATTCAATAGATGATGTTAAATTTAAGTTATATATTTGTTAAACAATCGTAACAAAAAAATCAATTTTTTATAAAAATTTGTAATATGTGTTTAATTAATTATAAAATATTATAAATATACGTTATAAATTATATTTATTCAATGAATTATTATTCAATAAAACATTGTCAAACCCAAATTATATATGTGCTAAACCAAAGTATTTATAAATTTATATTTTAAAATGTTTTTACATAGACTCCCTGTACATGTTCGATAAATGAAAACAATATCATAAGTTCATAATTATCGTATAGCAATCCTTTTGTATCTCATCAGACTGAGGGGTTGTTTGATAAATCTGAATAAAAAATATTCAATTATTAAATTATTTGAATGTATTGAATGAAACAATTATCTGAATAAAAAATTCACTGAATGAAAATTACTATTTGATAAAAATCATGTAAAAATATCTAAATGATAGTACATTTACTATTTTGTCCTTATACTTATTTAATTAATACTTATTATATGATTAATTATTGAAATATAATTAAGAAAAATCAATATATTACTTAACACTTAATTCTTTAATTTCTATAATAATAAATATAATTAAGAAAAATAATTTTAATATTTCAAATTTACAAGAGTTAACGGAATGGCACGACACGTAAAATTTAAAATATAAGGATTCACTTTTTTTTGTTTTTTTTTGAAACCAATAAGGATTCACTTCTAAATCAAAAATTAAAAAAATCATTTGATAAAGTGAAATGTAGAAGGATACCGCTAAAAATTCCAAATTTATTAAACACGCACACACACATATATTTACATTAATAATTAATATAATTAAATATTTCTAAAAGTCATATTTATGTATATATGTAATGCAAATTATCCTTATTTATAAATTATAGCTACCTTAATCAAAATATATGCAAGACATTTTTTATTACACATGTGGAGTCTAATTATATGAACATATTTATCACATAACATGCTTATAATTATAATAAAATAAGATTTATAGGTTACAATTAATTACGAGAATAGAAAATGAAAAATTCATTCCCCATCTTAACTTAATCAAAAAGGTGGGAGGTGATCACTTACCGAATAAGTAAGATTGGCCGTGATTGAGTGTGTTTGATAACCGTGTATAGAAATTAGATGTCTTATTCAAAACAAAAATGAGCGATTAAAAGCTTATTAAGAATTATCAAAAATTCTCTAATACTGTATTTCAGAAACTTTTTTCTAAAAGAAAAGAAAAGAAAGAATTCTCTAATCCTGTATTCCAGAAACTTTTTTTTAAAAGGAAAGAAAAAAAAAGAAAGTAGAAGATTTGATTTCTTCATCTTGTTCCCAAAGAATATTTTAGAAATAAAAGAAAAGATTCCTAAAGATTTGGAAAGAAGATATACTGTATATGTCTTCAAAATCTTCTTCCCCACTTTTGAAAAGAGAAAATAACCCATTTTCTATTCTTTTCTTTTTCTTTCATTAATAACCCATTTTCTATTCTTTTCTTTTTCTTTCGGGAACATAGTATAAACAAATTGCACCATCTAACAATTTTTTTTACAAATTCTACACCCTTTTTTTTTTTGTAAAGTTAATTTTATACTTATTACATCCAGCATGGGTTACAAATTTTCGATGCAAAATCACTTTTGCTTGTGCGATTCACGAATATATTACATTATAATTAATTTTTATATTATTATTTTAAATTTCTGATAATATAATTTTTGAACCGATGACAACTATATATTGTTTAAAATCAATATATATATATAAAGGAGGATACGCGGGAGCTTAGGTGGCGCCTCTTAGATCGCTTCAATCTATTTTTCTAATTTTCTTAGAGCTTTACAATTTTAAATATAAATAATAATAATATTTTTAACATGTTAAAAGTAGAAAAGGTATTCAAACTGAAAGAGTATAGAAGTTTAAATTCGTATGAAAGACTATAAGTAATATTCATATGAAAGACTGTAAGTAAAATTTATATTATGTTTTTTTGGCATTTGAGACATGCATGTACGTAGGTAATTTAGACCACCAATTAAGTTTCGTGATAAATTTCGGCATGTCTGTCAAATTTCAAGGTAACATTTTTTTTTTTTGGAGTTTTTGCATATATAACACTAATTTTTGTAAGTTTTTTATTTCAAAAAATTTGTGTAAGTTTTATGTCTTCTATGATATTTACAAGTTATGAAATGTCTAAATTATGTTCATAATGTTGAATGCACATCTACCGTGTGTTGTCAAATCTACCGCTGAGTGCTGCGGGTCGATATTAAATGTTTGAGACTAACAGTTTGTCACAAAGTTCACAATTTATATTTTAATTATTTGTAATTATTTATATAATTAAACTTCGTGTTTAATTATGTTCGCTTGCTGTAAAGTTAGCTTTTGTATTATATTTATACACTATTGGTTGACCAGAGCCATGCGAAAACATATTTTCTTAGATAGTTGCATGCTTTTTTAAAAGATAGGATCCTTACTTTTATTAATAGAACAAAACAAGTATGCCTAATCCCACTATTACTATAGTAACTACTACTACGTACACTTAAAATACTAATTAAAATAGACAATCTTTTAAATACAAATATGAACAAGTCAATATATATCAATATATAAAAGAGGTTCTCAATCTATTTTTCTAATTTTTCTAAAGTTTTAGAATTTTAAATACTTAAAAGTTTAAGTTATTAGAGGAGAAGAGTTCGAGTTTATAAAGAAGACATATTAATTAACATATTCAAAGTAGAAAAGACATATTAACATATTACATATAATTATTACTATTCATATAAATTAAAATATCCTTTTCCATATATATATATATATAAAGGAAATAATAATTAAAATATCTATATATAAAGGAGGGTACGCGGGAGCTTAGGTGGCACTCTAAGAACATCTCAATCTATTTTTCTAATTTTTTAGAATTTTAGGATTTAAAATACTAATAATTATAAAAAATATTTTTTAACATATTAGAAGTAGAATAGGTGTTCGAATTTATAGAGGAGAAGAGTTTGAATTTATAGGGAAGACATATGATTATAAGTTCTATTGGAAGTTGAATAAGTATTTATAATGCATGTGATTAAAAGTTCTATTGGAAGTAGAAGAGGAGTTCGACTTTATAGAGAATAATAGTTCGAATTTAAAGAAAAAACATGTAAATAAAAGTTCTATTAGAAGTAGAAAATTATCATTTGACATATTAAAAATAGAATAGGTGTTCGAATTTATAGAGGAGATAAGAGTTCAAATTTATAGGGAAGACATATGATTAGAAGTTCTATTGGAAGTAGAATAAGTATTTATAATGCATATGATTAAAAGTTCTATTGGAAGTAGAATAGGAGTTCAAATTTATAGAGAATATGAGTTCGAATTTATAGAAAAAAACGTATAAATAAAAGTTCTATTAGAAGTAGAAAATGTCATTTAACATATTAGAAATAGAATAGGTGTTCGAATTTATAGAGGAGAAGAGTTCGAATTTATAGGAAAGACATATGATTAGAAGTTCTATTGGAAGTACAATAAGTATTAATAACGCATATGATTAAAAGTTCTATTTGAACTAGAATAGGAGTTCGAATTTATAGAGAATAAGAGTTCGAATTTATAGAAAAAACGTATAAATAAAAATTTTATTAAAAGTAGAATAGGTTCACAAATCCAATATTATTGTCATAAAAAAAATCATCTTATTTAAAAAGAAAAGAATTGATGTGTTAACATAATAAAAGAACACTCCCATGCAGGAATCCTTTATAAATACAAGACTATCTATAATATAAAGAGAAAATAAGATGTGTTTTCATTTCTAAAGCTCCATAAATTTTAGAAAGTCTAGAGAAAGTATAAATTGGAATTCATTCTATTTTTTAGGTTTTGATTTTAAGGAAAAAAGTTGTTGTGTAAGATAAGTATCATCAATATCTATCTATTATATAAAGGAAAATCCCCAGGAGCTCTCAGATAGCTCGAATCCTATTTATCTAATTTTCTAGAGCTCCTATATTTTAAATAATTAAAATTAAATTTCCTTCTTTAGGTCCTATTTTTTAGAAAAAAAAATCAAAACTTCCTTTTTTAACATTAACATTAACATATTTGAATTAAAAAAGGTTTTCTAATTTGTAGGAAAAAGAAGTCAATTAAGTCAAAACTTCCTTTTTTAACATTAACATTAACATATTCGAATTAAAAAAGGTTTTCTAATTTGTAGGGAAAAAGAAGTCATTTAATTAAATTTATATATTTGAAATAGACAAGAAATCACTCGGAACCTATTTATCTAAATTTATCTAAATTTTTGAATTATTTATCTAAAATCGCTCGATTCATATTTATCTATTTTTCTAGAACTCTTCTTTTTTAAATATTTAAAATTCAACTTCCTTATTTAGGTCCTATTTTTTAGAAAAGGAAATCAAAATCTTTTTAAAATTGAATTAATTTTTTCCAAGTCCTTTAAAATTTAAATCTAAATTAAATTCTAATATTTTTTAGACTTATATATACCTATATCAAAATTTTAACTATTTTTCAACTTATAAAATTACGTCATTCAATTTTTAATAATCGTCTATGCAGTACCTAGCTTATCGGAACTTCTCATACCTAGCTGATCGGAACTTCTCAGGCACAACTTTGTAAAGATTTGTCCAAATTACCGTGTGTATGTATGCATTATGTGTATAAAACTTTTGCAGTTTTGGACAGTTTTACACTTTTGCATATTATCTATTGTGCTGACCACTGTACATAATTTTGGCAAACTTTATGTGTTTTACTCCAAATTTTCATGAGACCAACCCGTTCTCTAATACTATGTGTTATGTGTTTTGTCAAGATAAATGGCTTCCCATCCCTATATGGCAATCTTGCTGTAATTATAGTTAGCGTTTCTGGCCCTAATATTATAGTGCTCCATCACCCAAGAGTTGGTGAATTACGTGGTTAGAAGTTTTGAGGAAAACTACAAGTTCTGAATTGTTTTTTGGCACATAGTTTATGACAAATTGCATACTGCATATGAGAATCGTACTTAACATAGTGCAAATGAACTAATGACCGGAATAAACATTAGTAAAAGTAAAATTTAAAAAGTTCATCTTACAAGATCTTGGGGGAGAAGAGTTTTGTTCCAACCATTAAAGAGTAATTAATGGCCCTTAATGGTATGAAAGGGTAGCGCCAATAGCTCTAAAGAGCTAGCAACAGCTCCAGTAGCAGTAAAGGAGTCGACAATTTTTGTAGTGACATCAAGTTTTGTTGCATACAACAATAGCACTTCTACTATGAGAAGAGCCCTGATCTTTCACTATCAACTGATGAGTTTCTACTTTTGAGGCCTTGATCGTAAAAAAGATCTCTTGAACAAATGTCATCATATGTTTATGATCAATTTAGCTAGGATGATGTTAAGGTTGATAAACATCGAGAGAACTACTTGGGTCAAACCTCGAGGCACCCGTTGGAAGATGATTGAAAGAGAAAGATCTACACTGCAGTGGTATGCAAGAGATACAATCTGAGACCTTAATTATGGAGGTTGCAAACAAGAAAATCCAAAGGATTAAGGAAGATTAATAGCAGGCTATGAGGGAGGCGTGGTGCTTGGATATGAGCAGTCCTCCACGTTCTTCCCAACCTCAAGGCAATGGAATTGATAAACATAAACTTTTAAAATTTATTAAAAAAGGATCTACAGCGGAAGTGTTAGGAGAAGACCATGCTTAATTAGGCACTCCTGTCCAAGGTTTTGATTTGTCCAGAACACCTAAAATTTTAGGAGAATGAGGATCGTTGAACGTTAATATGAATGACAAGACAAACCTCTTTCAAGAAAAAAAACACAAAGAAGAGATGGATGAGAAAATGACACCCTCTTTCAAGAAAAAAAACACAAAAAGAAGAGATGGATGAGAAAAGAGTGGAAAATAAAAAGGAAGCATGAAAGAAAAAACATAAAAAGCTTGAGAAGCAATGTAACCGTCATTCAATTGATAAAAAGAAATATGTTTCAAAAAACCAAGCAAGCGTTAAAAAAGCAAAGGAAGCTCCAAATTTGAAAGCTTCATCTTGCAAAAGAAATAAGAATGCATGCTTTGAGGAAGCAGAGTATGCATGTGACATAGAGGTTTCACAATTGGTTTTACCTCCAGGCAAGAACTAATGCAGCATAAACTAAACATCTGTCTAACAGAAAAAAACTGAAAGAAGTTCTTATTGCACAACTATCTGTTGCAACACAGGTTTTTCCAGAAAGAAGACCGCCCTCTAATCTATGCTTAAACAGGTTGTGGTGTGACATTTAAATGGGCTTGGGAATAGACGGAACTCATCAAAATGCATATATCCCCATAATATGCAATGTGGATGGACTTGGACATGCATTCAGGTCTGTGTAAGATTTTAATCATCACAAGCGAAAAACTGGGCACTCACCTAAGAAGCGCAAGAATAAATTTGAAGAGATGATGTTAAATCACACGGCAGTTGAAATTGTTGTTTAATTGACCAAGGTATAAATTCATAATTTTAGACCATAAGTGATTTTGTTGTCTTCCCGGTCTTTTGTTTGGCCCCATTTAGCTACATTTAACAAAGAAAATGCTAAAACCCATTTTTCAGCTCAATTTTCAATTTTATATATATATATTGCACAATATTATATAATTTTTTATAATTTGTACAATATTATATATTTTTTTATAATTTGTACAATATTGTGTTTATTAATTTATTTACATATATTTTCTTTTTGATTTTTTTCTTAAATAGTCTACAAGTTTGAAGTTTTTTAAAAAATTACAAGGTTGCCGCGAAACACGACTAATATGTATTTATTACAACGAGTGTCGGCCCAAGAAAACGTGATACAAAATCGACGTCAAAAATAAGTATATAGTTTATTTAGTTTTCTATATATATTAAAATTTGTACAATACCGTGTTCATTAATTTATTTATAGATATTTTCTTTTTGATTTTCTTCTTAAATTGTTATTTTGAATTTTTTTTTAAAAAAAATTACAAGGCCGCCGCGAAGCGCGACTTAGTCGACTAGTTAATATAAAAGTTGAATGCATTTGCGTGCAATTCAAAGCATTTGACCTGCAACCATACAATTGTAGATGATATTGGCTACTGTTTCGCTTATGTAGTCCTGTAGTAAAGAAAGAGATTTTATTGAATTTACGATAATTCATGGATTTTAATAAATTTTTTAAATTCATATATTGTTTAAATTTTACAAAGATTCTAGAAAGAATCTTTTAATGTAGAGTCATTGAGATTTGATTTTTTTTTTTTTTTTAGAAATTCATCAAAATCTCATTAATTTTTGCAAGATTTCAAAACTTATAAAAACAACTAACAAATCTACCAAAATCCACCATTTTAATAAATCTAAAAAATCCATGGATGTTTGAATACCATCCGATTTAAATGGATTGTTTTAAATCCAGATTGAATACACCCAGATTTTAAAAGACTTTTTGAAATCCTAATTAAATAGTCTCGGATTTTAAATGACATTTTGAAATCCAAATTGAATACCTCAAGATTTTAATGAATTAAAAAAAAACTAAATTAAATATACCTGGATTTCTAAAATCACTCAAAATCCTAGTTGAATACACCTCTTAAATTAATAAGGTCTCGGAACATACAATCAATACAAAATATTCTGTATATTAAAATATTTTACTGAAAATTACAAACAAACCAAATTACAAAATTTGATCCAACAGAACAGACGGTTGCATCAACTAGTTCATAAAATGTCACTAGGCCGCAGCTAAACGGTCAACTCATTATTAACATTATTTCTATTGTGACTTACCTTGGCTTGATTTCAGTGAAGAAATGTTAACATTATGTAATGAAGAGTTCCAGATGAGACGTTAATGCATTTTCTAATAAAACTTTCCAAAATGGACCTCCAACCATTATGGTGGCATCTCCAGTTGGTGCCACAAGATATTAGCACAAGAAACAACCCTCACACCATGACAAAAAAATCAATACAACCCCAAGACGTCGGAAAATTGATCCGCCCGTGACAACGTACCTAATTTTCATGTTGCATCAGCTACCAATACATACTCCAGTTCTTTACAAAAATCCCATACAAGATCCAAACTGAACAACACTAATTCATATAGAGCAACAAATTAGAGAAGATGCTTGTCATTTATACCAACCAATACAGCCGAACTACAAACAGCAGTCCGTAGAAACTCTAGGCCTGATGGCGTAAAATCATAGTCCATATAATTGCAAAACAACAAAGTGCCATTTATAAGTACACTTAGCATGATTGCAAATCAAGTTCGACACATCTTTACTATTTAAATAATACACTATACTAGTTCCAAAACACAAACAGAGCAACAAATCATAGCAAAAACATCTCATATATCGACAGATAAAAAATTCTAAAAGAGTGGAAAAGAATATGCAAGAGAGAGAGAGAGACGGCTACTAAGAGGAACAACTGTGTTGAAGAAGCCGGGATACTAAGAGGATTCCTTTATGAGAAGACACTCCGTCCAAGTTAAGAAAATGGCCAAAATTGATTCCCACAAGAAAATTCTCATGTGTACCACTGCAATTGCCGCTTTTCCTTAAAGCAACCTGTTGATTCAATTTAAAATTTCAAAATCTTAGCAGTGTCGCAACAATACAGATGAGGAAAATTACACTATAGCTAAAAAAGAATACAGGCAATAGGGAACCATGTTAAGTGCAGGTTTACTGTATGCATATCTGTTATAAAAGAAATTAATTAATCTATGTGCTATCTAAATTAAACGTTACTGACTAAATGTGAAACAAACATTTTAGAGGACGTCTTCTAATCTGATGTAAACCGGCTGTTTATATCAGGTTAATCTATGCAATATCACTGAAATATGGAATAACTTCCAAAGGTTTTTTGAATAATTAGGCTTATATGCCTTACATAAGAGAGTATCTATTCTAACAAATCTCGGGGGTGAGCGAGAATCGAACCAAGGACCTGGGACGACAAGAGATAAGTCCTTAACTTCCAAAGGTTAATCTATACAACATCACCTAAAAATGTAATATCTTCGCAATGCACTATCTAATGACAGTGAGAATTTAGTAACAGAGAGTTTAAATAAGATGTACCACAAATAAGAGCAGTATATAACAATAAAGCAGCAAACTTAGCTAAAAATTAATATGTATAAAGAAAGCGACAAAGACTAAAGTATAACCAGGATGGATCTTCTTTTCACTTGGTGCTGCCGTGTTGCTGCCTGCAAGCTTTGGTGGTAGAACTAGGCTCTCAACATAAGTATACATATAAATGTTGTCAGAATCAGATTGTGAAACTGACATCTTTTTGATTGTGTTATTCTTGGGATTGTATAGTATTATGGTCGACCCAGATGAGAACATTATATCACCATTCGTAGACATGCAAAGCAGTTTTATAACAGTGTAACGTGGTAGTTTACCGTTAAACGTGAATAATTTTGTCCAAGACTCTTTCACATTATATTCCTTCATTACCCAAAAAGCAGCACCGATTTCAGATGAGTACACTATTAAAAGGCTTTCGCCAAAAGTGTCCAAGGTCGTGTATGCACTTTCTTCTTTTGGCGGTAACAAAATTTCTCGATAAGTCTCTGTTTTTATATCAAGGGAAACAATACTAATAGTCGATTCCGGTTCGTCAAGCTGCACATTGTTTTTCTTAACAAGCCAATGTATAGCCCCATTTGTGAAGGCCATATTGTCACAAAGTAATAGTTTCCCAGAGAGATAATCTCCAATGATTCTCCAAAAACTAGATTTTGAGCTGTAAACTGACACATTGTATTCTGTTTGATCTAAACGTTGAGAAACGGAGAATACTTTATAATCGTCAACGGATTCATCGTAGCAAAACCCATATTCACATACTTGCTCATGTTCATGTTTAGGCAGTCTTGTTGATATTGAAGTGAATGGGTTCCACAAGAATATTTGATCATTACTTCTCAAACAAACCAGGCCATTACAAGAACCTATTACAACATTAATATTGTAGTTATTAACCCCTGGACAGTAACTCTTAGTTTCCGTAACTGTGTCGTCATTAAGCAGAGAATTTAGTGAACAACTCCAGGGTTCCATATATGTACAGGGTATTAGGGTATTAGCGTGCCTCACCCTTATCCATTTGATATAAAGCAAACGGTGGTGAGCAAAGGCAGGGTCATTAGTCGATTTAGAGAGATGAGTCTTGATGAACTCAGGACAAGAGATTAGAGATTTCCATGACTTAGAAACATACTGGAATTTCGAAAGAGACGCAGCAGGAAGTCTTGAGAGTATTTCGTAGATCATCTCTTCCGGAAGGGCAGGGTTAGGGTTAGGGTTAGCGTTGTCTTCATGAGTAATATTTGCCATGCAATTCAAAAGCAACAAATTTTGGAGTCTGGAGAGAGTGGCAGGAAAAAGGGTTAGCAGGGACTAGGGTCTTGGGGATAGGGCGTTTTCAGCGTGATGAGTTGAGATTTTATAAGCGATTTTCAACTAATTATTAGTTTATATTTATTTGCTTTATTTTAAATAATTAGATTTATATGTGTTACCATTGAGAATCTGAATCTGTTTTAACTAGTATCGGGACGATCGAACTATCTTTCTTCTTTGTTGGAAACCCACCGTTTTTCAATACAACTCTTTTTGTCGGGCTTCCAGAAACAGGTGGCCGGGCTACATATCTTGATTTTGAGTTCCAAATACATATACATTAATTGCAAGTAACTCACATTATAACAGGAAATTTATTTTTTTCATTACCTCAAAACAAATTCATAGACAGAAGTTAAATTAAGTGCTCCAGTTGAAGGGGTAAGCAATTACCGTGTGAGCTCTTTTAAGAGTAATGGCAGGGCCACGAGGTTAAGTCCGAATTTGTATGCCTACTTGATCGCATTATGCGGGTTATGGCAGGGCCACGCGGTTAAGTCCGAATTTGTATGCCTACTCGATCGCATTTTGCGTAAGTACCCGGAAATCTTTGAGCACTTCACCACGAAAAACAAGAACTTATTTACAATGAGGCTGAATATGTTGTAGTGTTGTACACTTCACTGAATCAGTTCACCAAAATATCTATGACTAGGGTTGATTCTGAGATTATCGTTGAGTACAGGAATAATTTCGCTTACTTGCAGAAACATGGATTCAATGTAAGTTGGATAGTGAGCTGCCTGAGGCCCTGAACTATATTGACCATCTCAGGTTTTCAGAGCCTCTAATTTCCGAGCTACATGCAATTGATTGTTGTATCGATAATGGCAAAAGTAAACTACAAAATCTGCAGGCGAGTTGATGATGCCAAAAGTAAACTACAAGATCTGCATCCTGCATCGATCATGCCAAAACTAAATTGAAAGATGTGCAGACTCTTTATTTGGAGAATATGACAGAAATTCAGAAAGCTTTTGGAACTTTGGGGTACCTTGCTGTTGGTTTCATTGGATATGATCAACTGTCTGGTGCCTGGTCCTTAAGATAGATGGATTAGTCACATGTTTGAGGGTTTTTTGCATACTAGTATTGTGTCAATTGTTTAGATTCACTTTGTACTAAAGTTGTTCTTGATGTTCAATTTCCATCTGATTGTCATGGCAGTGGTTTTAATTGCTTGTAATAAGATGTTTTAAGTCAAATGAATTAATAGTTTTGTTGAAGTCAAACAGAGAGTAATATTAGCATGCCCATTAGCCCAAATCCAATACAGCTACTTGATCCCTTTAGAATTTTTGTTTCTGAGCATTTTTTTAAAGTTGCTTTCTGTCGATTGTTCACATCACTAGCTTATATGTTTTGCTTAAAAACAGATCGTTGCTGATGCTACGCTCAATTGCTTTGAACCTGGAATAGTGGAATTGCAGCTAAATTTGTCATCACGAAGGAGAAGCTCAAATGTATTATCGAAAACACATGAGCTCTCCAAACAATAGAGACCTCAGCCGTTAGTTTCAACTTTCAACGTACAAAGCTTACAAGAAACCGTCACCAAAAGGAGGAGCAATTGTGTTGAAGAGGTGGGTATAATAAGGGGAGCCCTTTTTGAGAAGACAACTCCGTCCAAGTTATGGAAGTGGCAGCACCGGAAGTTGACTCCGACACGAAATTTCTGTTGTGTAGCACTGCAAATAGTCGATTCTTCTTAAACCATACTGTTGATTTGATTAATCATAATCAAGTCTTAACATTTTTCCAACAATACAAATGAGTACAAAAAACACATTGCAGCTAAAGAAAAGAATTCCGCAAAAGAAAAGATTGGCAAACAAACTTTGATGATCACACACATCCAAACTTTTATAGGAAGAGTAACTTCTAAAAAAGGAGTTATGGATCTCTTCCTAATCCTATCAAATGAATATGAGAATTCAGCAACAACAAAATGCAAATAAGATGTACCGCAAATAATTTACTCAAAAGTGAGAGTACCAAAGCATTCTATAGGAAGAGTAACACAAAGCAACAAAGAAAAAAAACGGAATGAATCTTCATTCTCACTTGGTGCTGCCAGCAAGCTTAATTTGGTGGTGAAACTAGGCTCTCAACATAGGTATACGCGTAAATTGCACCAAACTCAACATCTAACAGCTTCTTGAATGTGTTACTCTTAGGGTTGTAGAGTAATATGGCTGAGCCAGATGACAGCATTATATCACCACCGATAGAAATACAGAGCGGTTTAATCCAATCAGAGTCACAAAGCAATGGGATGGTGAACAATTTTGTCCAAGACTCTTCCACGCCACATTCCTTCATTACCCAAAAATCAGCCCGGGTTTTAAAAGAACACAATACAGAAAGGCTTTCACCGAAAGTGTCCAAGGTTGTCCGAGATTGTCCATCTTCTCCTCTCGGTGGCAGTGGAACTTCTCGATAAGTCTCGGTTTTCATATCAATAGAAACAATTATATTTGGTTCTGCATTGTTAGACTGCATATTCTTTCTCCCAACAAGCGACTGTAAAGCTCCATTTGCAAATATCCCCCAACCATATATTCGCCCAAAGTAACAATCTCCAATCATTCTCCAACAACCAGATTTTGAGCTATAAACTGACACATTATTTTTGTATTCATCACCAGGACCAGAAATACTCATAGCAAATACTTTATAGTCATCATTCGATTCATCATAGCAAAACCCATGCGCTCTATGCTCATGTTCATGTTCATGTTCATGTTTGGGCAATCTTCTCGATTTTCTTGTGAACGGGTTCCACAAGAATATTTGTTCACCACTTGTCAAACAAAACAGGCCATTACTATAACCTACTACATAAATGTAGTCATTATCCCGTGGACAGTAACTCTTAGTTTCCGTAACTGTGTCGTCATTAAGCAGAGAATACAGTGAACAACTCCAGGATTCCATGTACAGGGTACGTCTATCACCATGCTTTACATCAGGCCGCCACATCCATTTGATATAAAGCAAACGGTGGTGAGTAAAGCCAGGGTCATTAGTTGATTTAGAGAGATGAGTCTTGATGAACTCAAGCAAAGAACGCTCTTCTCCAAGGCATGAGTAAAAGAAAATAATGTTGTATATAATGCAAGACCCGTCGATAAGCTAAGGCTACGACATGAAGGAAGGCCAGAAGAACTACAGAACCGCGCCCGCCAGAGCTAAAGGAGACCGGAGGGAGTTGCAGGAGGAAACCGAAAGATAGGTAATCCATATGGTGAAGCATGAGAAAGAGGGATTGCTTCAAACCGGGACAAGAGATTAGAGATTTCCATGACTTGCAAACAAACTGGAATTCTGAAAGAGACTTAGCAGGAAGTCTTGAGAGTATTTCGTAGATCATCTCTTCCGGAAGGGCAGGGTTAGGGTTAGCGTTGTCGTCATGAGTAATATTTGCCATGCAATTCTAAAGGAACAAATTTTGGAGACCAATGACAGCGAAAAAATCCGGAAGGGCAGGGTTAGGGATAGCGTTTTCATCGTGATCAGTTGAGAATTTATTAGCGATTTTCAACAAAATATTAGTTTATATTATTTTAACTTACCATTTTAGGAAGAGAAATTATTTAAATAGTATATATTCTCAATTTATTTGCGATTTTTATATTTTCTAAAAATATAGTTTAAACTAAAAGCAATAAAATGCATGTATCATTTAATATACGACTTGCAATATATCTTTTTTAAAAAAATAGCCATTTTTTTGTTGCAGTTAAGGTTGATTTTGATTGCGTTTTGTTACATTCGATTGCAAAATTGTATTTTTGTAAAAGAAATATAAAAATTTGTTATTTTATATAAATTAATTAAAATTTGTTTTAATCTGCATATCGCCGCTTTTCTTTGTTTGAAGCCCACCGTTTATTAATACAATTTTTTTGGGCTTCCAGAAACAGGTGGCCTATATATTTTGATTTTGAGGCCCAAATACATACACATTTGTGCCCCTTTTTCATGGGTTACCGTACTGATTAATAATCCGATTATCCGATTAATCATTCCGATTCATCCCCAAATACTCGATTA
The DNA here is from genome assembly GCA_037693485.1 of Kitagawia praeruptora. Taxonomy (NCBI): domain Eukaryota; kingdom Viridiplantae; phylum Streptophyta; class Magnoliopsida; order Apiales; family Apiaceae; genus Kitagawia; species Kitagawia praeruptora. Next base: position 5,805,074 of record CM075348.1, on the reverse strand, counting down.
ATTCCTGAACAATGTCTGTACCGATTAAGTCCAATTCCTACTTTTTACAACACTGGCCACCATTCGTAAATGGCAAGTATAAGTATAACTCATGTTATTACAGGAATTTATTTTCAAAAGTTAAATATGATGTACATTATTTTCAAAAAAAAACAATTTTAGGTATCAGTAGTCCTTGAATTAACAGCAATATAAAATTACTCTCTCCGTCCCAAAATACATGTTCCTTAACTTTTTATCCGTATTTTAAGGTGCATAAATATGATAGTTTCGTATATTATTTTTAATTTTTTTTTGTGAATTAAACTTTAAATATCAAATTTTAATTCAAAAAAAGAAATTTAAAAAAATAATATGTGGAACTATATTTTTATTCACTTAAAAAGTCAAAGATGTATTTTGTGACGGACACATTAGTTGCAAGCATGGCCCCTTAGAGGAAGTAATATTGGTGCTCTCTCGTATTTGTTCTTCGACGTCCTGAATAATTATTTGCTATTGACACTAATACTTAAATTATTAGTAGGGATTACGAAGCATGAAGATTCTTTTTTTTTTTTTGAAATAAAGCATGAAGATTCTTAAAAACAAACGAAACATCATGTTTTGATGTGTTTGTTGAGTCGATGCTCATTCAGATTACTGCTCATCCGATTGATGTTATGTGTTTCTTCTGTACTTTCTGAGATTTCCAACTTTATATGCCGGAGTCGGTGAAGCCGTGAAGCTACTACAGGATTATGAAGAAACAAGTCAGTGAATTCTAAATCTTGTCAATATATAATTAAAATCCTTGCATTAGGGAATGAATATATTATTTTTCTCAAATAAGTCAATGAATTTTAAATTTTGCCAATATATTAATAAAATCCTGAGTGTTGACAACATTACCGTGTGAGCTCTTCTAAGAGTTATAGTGGTTTTGGGTTATGGCAGGATCACGAGGTTAAGTCCGAATTTGTATGCCTACTCGATCGTATTATATGTGAGTACCTAGAAATCTTTGAGCACTTCACCACGAAAAACAAGAACTTATGTACAATGAGTCTGAATATGTTGTGCACTTCACTGAATGAGTTTACTAAAATATCTATGACTAGGGTTCATTCTTAGATTATCGTTGAGTACAGGAATAATTTTGCTTACTTGCTGAATCTGTGATTCAATGTAAGTTGGGTGGTGAAGCGCCTGGACTATATTGGCTGTTGGGCCCAGCCCAAAGAAGGATAAAGACCAGCCCAAAGAAGGATAAAGACCAGTCCAAGAAGGAAAGAGAGCGGCCCAAGCCCAGCAAAAGACTTATAAATAGATGAAAGGATGAAAGGAATATTGTAAAAGGGTTGGAAAATAGAGGATTAGAATATATGCTGTAACAATGGCGCTAGAAGGAGGGGACTGATCTCCTCTTCGGCCGAGTTTTTCCGGTGACAAGTAGCGATGGCAGAGTTTGAGAGAAATAGGAAATCTTCCCCCCTACAAAGGAGATAAGTAGTGTTAAAAAGGCAAATAAACCAATGATGCAGGAGGTTCCTTCCAAACGCTTGTTTCAGGAAGGGATAGATACATGTTCCGTTGAACGTCCGAATCAATCTGAGCCGAGTTCTAGACGGAGGAAAGTGCGAAAAGCTGAGCGAACTCTCGTTGAAACATCTCAAGGAAAGAAGGTTTTGTCAAGCGATGCAAGGTTGCATTTAGAAAAAATCAAGCTCAAAAGAAACATGTTAGAACAAGCTCGCCCAGAACCGCATGAACAGAGAGAGGACGATGAGCTCTTATCTCTAGAGAGATAGCGCCAGATCTTAGCCGAAAAGATCAGGCAAAAGCGAGAAATTATGCGCCTGCGTCATGAGTTGGAGAACGTTAATTCTGAGGTCCGAGTTTCTTCTGAATATCAGACGAGTGATTATGAGTCTTCGTGGAAACAAACTCTAGAAAATGATTACTCTCGACAAGACGACTCGTCAGCCTCTTTTAGTTCAAAACGACGAACTAGACGAAATAGAGAGTGTGGTACATAGGATGAAGAGGACTCCTATAGATCGTCGTTTCATAAAAATGACAATCCGAGCTTGTCTAAGTTACAGGGTGATGTAGAAATGTTCAAAGACTTCATGAGAACACATTCAGGAGGAGTGGAAATTCCGTCAGAAAGTCCGTTGACTGAAGAGATTGAAAGAGCAAAAATCAACAGAGATTTGAAGGTCCCCCTTATTGAACAGTTCGAAGGATCTGCCGATCCAGCCAACTTCATCAATGTTTTCGATGGACGAATGGATTTCTTCGGTCATAACGAAGTAGCGAGGTGCCGTTTTTTCTCAACCTGTTTCAAGATAACTGCTCTTCGGTGGTATAATAATTTACCACCTCGCTCCATTGATTCATGGGGTAGCTTAAAAGGAAAGTTCCGTACCCGGTTCTCTAGTAACAAGAAAGGGGGGAAAATCACTGCATCTTTAATGACTATACGACAAAAAGTGGACGAGCCTCTACGTGACTATTTGACAAGGTTCCGAGCAGAAATATCATAAATTCTGAACCTCATTGAGGAGCTAGATATTAATTATTTGGCAGCAGGCGTCGACAAGTCACGACACAACCAGTTGTTAGAAGAATTCTTCGATAAGAATCCAAGAACTCTTCAAGCAGCGATGCAAATCTTTGAGCACCGTCTCACTCTTCAAGAAGCGGTAGGAAGTATTCAACATAGTCGATCACCACGATCCCGCCACGACAAGAGCTCACCCCGATCTTCAAAATGGCATAATCACAAGGAAGACAGAAGAAGCGGGCATCGAACCTCGGATACTTCAGAAAGGCTCGAGCAAACATCTCTCCCAACCACTAAAGTGGAATCAGATGCAAGGCAATCACAACCCACGAGGTCGTGGCCTCCCGGACCCCGTGAGGAGAAAGAATTCATAAAACTCAATACTGATAGAACAACGATACTAGCTCTTCTCAAAATAGATCCGTCATATGTTCCTCCAAGATCCATGAATCCTGGAAGACCTCCTAGTAACAAGTATTGCGATTTCCATGAAGATACAGGTCATGTAACAGAGAGGTGTTATCAGTTAAAAAACTTAATTGAGGATAAAATTCAAAGTGGTCAACTCTCCCATTTCGTACAGAGAGATTTGGAACCTCGTCGCAGTACCCATGATCATGATAGAGTTATTAATGTTATCTCAGGGGGACATTCAGTAGGTGGAGCTTCTAACAATGCAAAGAAGTTGTACGCCAGAGAGGTCTGTCATCTCGGCCACAAAAGGCCAAGGAAAAACCCATCTCTAGTGATATCATTTTCAGATGACGATTATCCGGAGGGAATAATTGAAGATCACCAAGATGCTTTGGTCATAACAGAAAAAATTGGGACAAACACCGTGAAGAAAATACTGGTAGATAACGACAGCTCGGTAGATATTTTATATCACGGAGCTTATTCAAGGATGGATCTTGGTGACCGGAGAATGAATAATTCTACGGAAACTCCTTTATACGGGTTTACTAGCAATGAGGTAAAAGTGGTGGGAACCATCGACCTGCCGGTGTTTTTCGGTCAGTCGCCCTGCCAATCTTGGCAAATGGTTAAATTCCATGTCGTTAATGCAATCTCATCGTATAACGCCATCATTGGAAGAACCACTCTTTCTGCCTTGCGAGCTGTGACATCAATCCCTCATCTTAAGATGAAGTTCCCTACGGAATTCGGTGTTGGTGAAGTTGTAGGCGACCATCAAGTTTCCCGCCAATGCTACCTGGGTAATGCCATTCCAAAAAAACAAATACAGCACCCAAATTCAGTCAACCAGGTCATTGACGTCGATCCTCGTGAGATAATTGATATTCCGAAAGTTCTGACCTGCGAACCTCTCGAGGACATGGAAGAGGTAAGGTTGTATCCACACCAACCAGATAAGACAACAAAAATAGGAGCGAGCTTACCTGGTCCAATAAAAAGCAAACTGGAAACTCTGTTACAAAATTTCTCGGACATATTTGCTTGGGAGCCATTTGACATGCCTGGAATTCCTGAAACTATTGCTCAACATAGGCTAAACATTAAGTTGGGGACGAGACCTGTGAAGCAGAAAAAACGGGTCTTCTCCTTGGAAAAACAAGAGGCGATTAACAAAGAATTAGAGCATTTGCTAGCAGCAGGGTTCATTAAAGAGGTTCAATTCCCTCGATGGATCACAAATACGGTCCTAGTGAAAAAAAGTAATGGAAAGTGGCGGATGTGTATTGACTATTCGGACCTCAACAGGGCATGTCCTAAGGACTTCTACCCACTTTCAAACATCGACCAGCTCATCGACTCCACAGCAGGTCATGAGCTAATCTCATTTATGGATGCTTTTTCGGGTTATAACCAGATAAAAATGGCAAAAGAAGATCAGGATGATACAGCGTTTATCACCCATAAAGGTGTCTTCGCTTTTAAAGTCCTTCCTTTCGGGTTGTTAAATGCAGGAGCTACCTTTCAAAAGATGATGGATACCATATTTGCTCCGCAAATCGGAAGGAATATGCAGGTTTATGTCGATGATATGATCGTCAAATCCAAAAAAGCGGAGGACCATATCAAATATCTTGAAGAAACCTTTTCTAGAGTCCGTGAGAATAAAATCATGCTTAATCCTGCAAAATGCTCATTCGGGCTAAGTGGTGGTAAGTTCCTGGGGTTTCTCTTGACAAGGCGCGGCATAGAGGCTGATCCAAAGCAGATTAAAGCGATACAAGAGATGTCGGTGCCCTCGAGCCTCAAAGACCTCCAAACTCTTACGGGGTGTATCACGGCACTTCGTCGATTCAAACCTCAATCATCCAAAAAATGCTTCCCAATGTATGAAACTTTGAAGACCGCATTAAAGTCTAAAAAATTCTCATGGACAAGCGAATGTGATCAAAGCTTGAAAGAAATAAAAGAGTTTCTCTCCTCTCCACCAATCCTTTCAAGGGCGATACCTTGTGAACCACTGAAGTTATATATATCGGCCTCGGACTTCACAGTTGCGGCAATTCTAGTCAAAGATGTAGGGACGGAACAAAACCCGGTTTATTTCGTAAGACATGTCCTCAAAGCCGCTGAAACGAGGTACAACAAGATTGAGAAGCTTGTCTTTGCTCTTGTAGTAGCCTATCCTCAAGCAAACGGTCAACTAGAGATAACTAACAAGGCAATTCTTCAGGGAATTAAGAAAAGACTCTTAGACGCAAAAGGGAATTGGGTTGACGAACTGCCCAATGTGCTTTGGGGATTAAGGACTACTCCGAAGGCAGCTACAAGGGAAACACCTTTCAAATTAGCCTATGGGATGGAGGTTGTTATACCTTTGGAGGTAAGTTTGGGGTCAGCAAGGATAGAACATTTCTGCCTGGAGTCATCGCAAGAGGGTCTTCGCCTTAACACCGATCTAATCGAGGAGGTACGTGACACGGCTCTTTCCAAAATTGAGAAATATCAAGAGAAAGTGGCTAAGTACTACAATTCCAAAGTGAGCTCCAGGGCCTTTAGGGTTAACGATCTAGTTCTACGAGAATCAGCAGTGTCCATTCCTTCTAAAACAAGCAAGCTCTTTCCTCCCTGGGAAGGTCCTTATAAAGTAACCAAGGTCGTGAGACCGGGAACCTACAAGCTTGCTCACCTCGACGGTTCGCCAATCCCCAACACATGGAATGCAGTCCACCTTAAGAAGTATTATGCCTAAAAGTTTCTCCGAAGTCATCGGAAAAGTTTCCAAGTTAAATTATGTAATAAGGTTAGCTTATTTCAAATTATCGTTGTAAAAGCGTCATTTGATTTTCAAGTCCAAGTTGAATTTTCAAACTTTTGTGTTACTTTCGTTTGTGATTTATTACTTTTGTTTGGTCTATAAGAAAAATTAGTATCTTGATTTCTTTTCGTCACTTTCTCTCAAATCCTTTGGCTAAGTTGATTTTTTTTTAAAAAAAGTCTTTTCTTTTTGCGCATATTAGTAGATAAAAAAAAATCATACTTTTCAATTAGCATATCTTCGCAAATTCTTGGATACATTGAAAATTTCCCAGGGAACAAAAGTTCAACAGTTTCAAAATAAACACGACAAAAGGTAAATACGACATAAGCCTATAGGGCATTCCCCAGGTACCACAACCAAATTTTATTATTATTCCTCGACACCTCATGGGTTCGAGGACTTCGCCACTTCTGGATTAAGCCTACTTTGAAGCTCAGCAAGATACACTTCAAAAGTGTGACCACTCACATCTATTCCAGCTAAAGCAAAACGATCACCACTAGTACGGAAACCATCATAAAAAGACTTAACGGATTCTTCTCGGGTTCGCTGCAATTCACTCCGTAGTTTCTCCAGGTCGGCAAGAGCCCCATCTCTCTCCAAAGTCAATGCCTTTACAGCCTCTGCGTTGCTTGATCTCACCTGTGAGAGAGTCAGGTTCATCTCAGACAAGCTAGACTCATGGGATTTTGAAGCAGTAGTCAACGAATCACATTCCGAAACAAGGGTTGAATTCTCGGATAGCAACTGAGACACCTTGTCCGCCGACGCCCTCTTCTATTCAAGAGTTCAGCATTTCGTTTCTCCAAGTTACTTTTGGATGCGATTAGTTCCTCTACTTCACGACGCAAGCGCGTAACTTCAGCAGTATCAACTTTGCTCCCCGAGCTCAGAAATTTGTCCAATTCAATGGCCAACTGTAAAACAAATGACAAATTACCAAGGAAATGGAAATGAAGGAAATAGAAAAAGGAAGCCATTCAAAAGATATACCTTGTCAACATAAGAACGACACACGCGAGCCACCCCGACGACAGAAAGCTTGGAACCAGGGGCAGAAGACTCAGAGGGCGGTGGCACACCCCGCTCAACAGAGGTTCGCACATCATCGGTTCCGCCAGAATGAATAACGTCCTTAGGTTTCTTGGTATGGTGACGCGAAGTGTTGCTATCTCGATGCCTTTTCCTTTCGCGATCTTTACCGGTCGGAGCTTCGATGTCAGAAGAGGTGTTTGTAGTATTCTCAAGAGCCGAAGATACCACGACCAGAGGAGCTCCTCCTGCCTTCTTTTCTACCACATCTCCCACCTTTGAAGGAACGCCAGCTTTCTGTTTCAACATCATTGCCAAAAATTCATCAGAAGGCATCTTTTCTCTATCAACGATCGCCTGACGTAACTTCTTTCCCGAAACTGCAACACAAGAAAACCTCAAAAAGATATCAAGGCGATTTAAATGACAGGAAGATTAGCCTACTCGATCGCATTATATGTGAGTATGCCTACTCGATCGCATTATATGTGAGTACCATGAAATCTTTGAGCACTTCACCACGAAAAACAAGAACTTATGTACAATGAGTCTGAATATGTTGTGCACTTTACTGAATGAGTTTACTAAAATATCTATGACTAGGGTTCATTATGAGATTATCGTTGAGTACATGAATAATTTCGCTTACTTGCTGAATCTGGGATTCAATGTAAGTTGGGTGGTGAAGCGCCTGGACTATATTGGCCATCTCCGGTTTTCAGAGCCTCTAATTTCCAAGCTACATGCAATTGATTGTCGTATTGATAACGACAAAAGTAAACTACAAAATCTGCAGGCTCTCGTTGATGATGCCAAAAGAAACTACAAGATCTGCAATCCCACATTGCTCATGCTAGAACTAAATTCAAAGATGTGCAGACTCTTCATTTGGAGAAGATGACAGAAATTTGGAGAACATTTGAAACTCCGGGTACTACTCTTGATATTGGTTTCAATGGAGATGATCGACTGTCTGGTCCTTAAATTTGATGGATTATTGCATGTTTGAGGATTTTTGGATACTATTAGTGTGTCTATTGTCTAGTCCTGAAGTCTTTTGTACTTTCTAGGTAGGCTTATTCACTTTGTACTAAAGTTGTTCTTGATGTTTAGTTTCCATCTTACTGTCATGGCAGTGGTTTAAATTGCTTGTAGTAAGATGTCATATTATTTAAGAATTAGGAAGTCAAATGAATCATGGCCGTGGTTTTAATTGCTTGTAGTAAGAAGTTATATTATTCAAGAATTAGGAAGTCAAATGAATTAATAGTTTAGTTTAGAAATAGTACGAAGTCAAAAAGAGAGCAATAAGCATGCCCATTAGCCCAAATCCAATAACATACAGCTACTTGATCCCTAACGAATTTTTGTTTCTCAGCATTTTTAAGAAGTTGCTTATACAGATTATTGCTGATGCTGCGCACAATTGCTTTTAAACTCGAATAGTGGAATTGCAGCTAAACTCGAATAGTGTCATCGCGACGGAGAAGCTCAAATGTATTATTGAAACCACATGAGCTCTCCAAACAATTAAGACCTCAGCCGTTAATTTCAACATACAAAGCTTATAGTCTGTCTACGGTTGTATGGTTAATAAATCTTTAGTGAAATTAGATCTCTATGCTTCTTCCTTGGTTTAATGTACAAAAAATATGATAACATCAAAAACTAGTCTCCTTCTTGTAAAATGAAGACTACTAAACAGCAACTTCTGTTTATTCTAGAGAGAGTTGTTGTCCCTCGATAACAGTCATCATATTCATACAGAAGCGAATACAATTACTCTCTGCATATGGTGCTACAGAAGTTCCAGTTTAATGGTACAGGAGAAACGCTTTATTAGAAGTCGTAATTCTGATTTGTGCCTTTTAGGGCCTTATGTTGCATATAGTGCGGAGGAATATATGGTTAAACCATAACATTCTGAGCTTGGTCCTTGCAAAACAGAGCATATACCACAGTTCATGTTTGCTCCACGGAGAGAGTTGAAAGTGCCCAAGTGCTTCACATTCACAAAATATGCAAGCATGACATAGCAGATACTAAAAAAAAAGAACTGGCACAAAATTTGCCTCTGTTTCACAGCACCACATGCTGAAGATACATCCGGTGTTATTGTAAGGACCGGTTAACAATCCATGAAACTTAAACAAATTACTTGGCCATTACTGGAAACACAGACCCTTGGTAACTCTTACTTGAAGCGTCTCTGATCTAATAATTTGCAAAACAACGAAGTACTATTAAGTACACTTTAACTAATTGCTAATCAAGTCGAACACATCTTTCTATCCAAATGGATGTATACCGAATTCCCAATTCCCAAATTCAAATAGAGCAACATATCAAAGAAGCATGTCTTTTGAATAGCGTTCCAAAAAATTCAGATTCCGTATGATTTCAAGTTACATTTAAAAACATAACACCGAAAAAACATTAAATGTTAACCTAAGTTCTAAAACAAGCAAATTAATAGTCACCAAATGGACTTTATCTTGGACTTTCTCGTACAAGAAACCATCACCAAATGGAGGAGCACCTTTTGAGAAAACGACTCTGTCCAAGTTATGGAAATGGCAGCACCTGAAGTTGTTGACTCCTACACAAAATTTCTCATGTGTAGCACAGCAAATAGTCAATTATTAAACCAACCTGTTGATTTGGTTTAATATATTCAAGTCTTAACATTTTTGCAACAATGCCAAAGAAAAGAATTCCGCCAACAGTACAACCAAGGAATTGCAAGCAATAGAAAAGATTGGCAAACAACCTTTGATGATCACACACATTTCTAAACTTATTCAACTTCTACAAAAGGAGTTATGGATCTCTTCTGAATGCTATCAAATGACTACGAGAATTTAGCAACAAAAAAGTGCAAATAAGGTGTACCACAAATAATATACTCAAAAAGTAAGAGTACACAAAGCTTCTATAGGAAGAGTAACACAAAGCAACAAAGAAAAAATAATCGGAATGACCCCTTCATTCTTACTTGGTGCTGCCTGCAAGCTTTGGTGGTGATACTAGGCTCTCAACATAGGTAAACACATAACTTAAATTATAGGAACACTCAGGAGTTAACATATTCTTGAACGTGTTATCTTTAGGGTTGTAGAGTACTATGGTTGACCTATATAACAATATTATTTCGCCACTTACAGAAATACAGAGCGGTTTAATATATGAGTAACATGGTATGGTGAACAATTTTGTCCAAGACTCTTCCACGCCACATTCCTTCATTACCCAAAAATCAGCATGGGTTTCAAAATAATACAGTACAGAAAGGCTTTCACCGAAAGTGTCCAAGGTTCTATGAGGTTGTCCATCTTTTCTTTTTGGTGGCAGTGGAATTTCTCGATAAGTCTCAGTTTTTATATCCATAGAAACAATAATATATGCTTCTGTGTTTCTTGTTACAAGCCAGTGCATCGCTCCATTTGTAAAACTCCCCCGACCATATATTTGCCCGAAGTAATAATCTCCAATGATTCTCCAACAACCAGATTTTGAGCTATAAACTGACACATTATATTTATATTCATCACCAGGATATTGAGAGAATGCAAACACTTTATAATCATCATTCGATTCATTATAGCAAAACCCATGCGCTTTATGCTCATTTTCATGTTCATGTGTGGGCAATCTTCTATATGTTCCCGTGAACGGGTTCCACAAGAATATTTGTTCACCACGCTTCAAGCCAGAAGTCACACAAAATAGTCCATTACAATAACCTACTACACAAATGTTGTCATCCCCAGCTGGATGGTATATCTTGATAGTCTCAGGAACTGTCTCATGATCATTAAGCAATGCATGTACGGAACAATACGAAAGCTTCATGTATGGCCGGATATTGGCCTGCTCTACAAAACAAGCCCAGCTAAATAAAAGCAAACAGTGGTTAGTTAAGCCAGGGTCATTAGTCGATTTGGAGAGGTGAGTTTTGGCGAACTCAGGACTAGAAATTAAAGACTCCCATGACTCCAAATCATAATATATAAATTCATCTTTCAAATCCACAACAGACTCAGCGGGAAGTCTTGAAAAAATTTCAGAGATTATTAAATCTTCAGGGAGGCAAGGGTTAGCAGGGTTCGCGTTTGTGTTTTCTTCATGAGATGTCATATTATTTTACAAGAACAAAATTTTGAGGCGTAATGGTAGGGTAAGGAAAAATCTCATGGCGCCGGCTCCTATTTTATATAGGGTCACTTGTGATCATGAGGGGTATTTTCGATTTTCAATATTTTTTTTATAGAAATTTGTTTAAGATTTTAAGAGGTCATGATTTATATTTTTAGTATTTTTTCTAAAAATTTAAGACATAATATTAGCAAACGTGATCTTAATCAGTAATTTATTTATTTCTACATTGAAATTATATATGATAGATAGACATTATTTTTTCAATCTATTAAAAAATTTAAAAATTCTGGGACAATTTTTGTCGCCATCAACTTTTTTGCCAACTTCTCCATAAAATTTAAAATTAATTATAAAATTTTCTATTTATGAATAAATTTTATAATTTTATGAATTGAATGATGAATAGTTCTGGCTGAGACGCTAGTGCATGGACTAATGATGCAGTTCGTTGATCAGAGTATAGCAGTTGATCAGATGGCAATGGTCCTGTTTTCTTCTCGAGATTCTTATAAAAAACTTCATCGAAAGTTCTTGGAGTCGTTACATCAAGATGAATGTTGAAATATATATGTAAACACATTGTTAAAGTCTCATATGTTAGGCTAGTCTTATTTTGAAGGCTTGACATTAACAAACATATATGTAAGCCATGATGTCATTTGATTGTTTTATAGCCTATAAATAAGGCAGTTGTTTGTTGTAAATCATAAGCTTCATACAAGCAGTACAAGAGTTATTGATTCTCTTAAAAAAAAAAATTCTCTTACATTGTTTTAGCTTCATCAGTTAAACACATACAAGTTTTATCATGGTATCAGAGCTTTAAGCTCCCGATCTTCTCTATTTCCGCTATCACCAAAACCAAGTTTCCAGAGCTTACCTCAAGATTAGCTCCGGCAAAAAAGCCTCTGTCAAGTCTCTAGCAAGCTCCTCTGTGTTCTGTCCAGCTTGCCCTTTCAACTCTCACTTCTCCGCTACACTTTAAGCTCCCGGCCTCCATAATCTCCAGCCACAACCATCTTTTCCAGTGTACCGTTTCTTTGTAACATTTTCACAAACACCTTGCGTGTTAAACAAACTGCATCAACACACTCGTTTATCACAAACACCACCACGTCTCCACCGCTTTCCTTCTTCTTCTCCGGCAATAGACCGTTCGTTTCCTCCTCCTCTGGCACTTGCTTTACCGCCTCGCTGCTCATCATCCTCTTCAACAAGTCATTCGATCCGCCGTTGATTAAACTGTGCTCTGTCTCATCACCGTCACCGATTCAGTTACTGGCCGGGAAAAGAGTGAACGATGGCGCCAAAGGTGCGGAGATGATGGAGGAACCGACGACGCCATACATCTCAATATCTTTTTCACAATATCTTCGTGGATATTAATATTCTCAAAGAGCCTGGTAATTTCTTTTGGGCCAAATCTTTAAACTATTTGTTCCAATCTATTAGCGGGCCACTGATTTTTCCTATTGGGCCTGTCTTAAAACTAGCCCACCTGATCCACATCCCAAAAAAAAAAATACCTGGGAACAATAAAAAAAAAGATAAGTCCATTGATTTTGTTTTAAATATTATTGTGAATATTATACTTCAGCCCCTGGATTGTTTAATTTCTACATTACAGTCCCCCGAAGTTTTCAAAAGTTTCACTTCGATCTTTGTACTTGCATAAATGGAAAGAGAAAGTAGTTCACCGATTCAAACAATTTTGATCGGCTCAAATTATTTATCTTGGTCTCAAGCTATGCGTAGCTTTCTCAAAGGAAAACGTCTTTGGAGGTACGTTAACGGGGATTTCACTATTCCTACCAAGGAGAAGGATGAAACTGATTCACAACTGAAAGATCGCATCGAAGAATGGGATGTCAAAAATCATCAAGTTATTACATATTTTAGAAACTCTTCTGTTTCTAAAATTAATTTACAATTTGGAAATTTTGACACCGCAAAAGAAATCTGGGATCTTTTGCAATCTCGCTACACTACATCCAATCTTTCTTATCAATATCAGATTATGCATTCTCTCAGTAAGCAGAAACAAGAGTCTGGTCAACCAATAGCTGATTTTCTCTCACAGATACAATCACGTTGGGATCAATTGACATTGTCTGAACCAAAGTGGCAACACACGGAGGATGCAACACTTTATCAGACATATCGTGACCAACAACGACTCATCCAGTTTTTAATGGCTCTTACACCAGATTATGAACCAGTTAGAGCTGCTTTGCTTCATCGTGTTCCACTACCCTCTTTGGAGACTGCTGTTACGGAACTCATTTCTGAAGAAACTCGACTCAACATCGGCAAAGGCATCCATGTGGAAGATATGGTCCTAGCAATACCTTCATCATCCACCTTTGATAAACCATTTTGCAAGTTTTGTAGGCAAAATGGACACTTGATCAAGGATTGTGCAACACTTCGCAATCATACCTGCCAACATTGCCACCAGAAGGGTCATTTTTCACCACAGTATTGTAAGAAACCTTTGTTCCGGTCAAACAAGCTCTCTCATGATGCAATCTCGGATTCTACACCCGAAACTACATCAGTCAGTGAGCTTGAATCATTACTCAGACAGGTTTTATCTAAAACCAGTTCACCTTCCACTGCATTCACAATCACTACGGGATCCTCAGACAGGACAGCCTCTTGGGACAGAACGTAGCCGCGAAAGGTTCTAATCGACATTCAATCTCTATATCACACACAACACACATATATATATACATATTATTGTCATATTCATATATATTCGCTCGTGATTTCAACGTATCACAACATAGCACTCATATATATGCATATGTCAGTCGTATACATATATATTGGCTCATATTTTCATAGCATATATATATATACATATAATTATCACATTTATATATATTTGCTTTGTGATTTCAACGTATCACTACATAAGCACACACATATATAAATATCACAGTTATATACACATATATTTGCTTATGTTTTCAAACAACACACATAAATAGAGATTGATTGTCATTTCACCCGTTAACATGTTGAATATTTTCATAGCAATACAAGAGTAGTTTGTTATCTTTACATTGTTGTTCAGCTTCCCTTGTAGCCTCATATTGCTTATACGATATTGTAACTCTGCTACGTTACACATATGCACATACAAGCAATGGCACAAGGTCACTATCATCACCAAGCTCACATTGCTTATACAATATTTATAACTCTTCTACGTTATTATATACACACAAGCAGAGCTACCCTCAGAATTTCTACATTCACCGGTCAACAATTTCAAGATGGCATGATTCTGCTACATTATGTCTCCTCTATGAAGTTCATTCTCCTGCCAGTTTTCGCACTTTTGTTTTCAAACTCAAGATGTTCCTTCAACCATCTTCAATTTGAGGGGGGTGTTGAAATATATATGTAAACACATTGTTAAAGTCTCATATGTTAGGCTAGTATTATTTTGAAGGCTTGACATTAACAAACACTAGGCAATTTATCCGCGCTTCGCGCGGTTCATAAATTTTCATTTAAAAATATTGAAAACATATGAATTATTTTTTATTATTTTTAAAAATTGATCGGTCTCATCTTTAAATTTTTTTTAATATATTGATTCAAAACAATTTACATGAATTATAAGTTTGAAAATACTCTCTTTATATATCTAAAATTTTCATAATCTCAAAAATATCATAAACATAAAAAGTAACAATTACAATACAAACGAAGTCTTCACGATCAAAAATTTATAAATAATACATATAATAACACTGTTTAAAGCCGACACCTCTCTCATAACATACATGTTCAATAGTAGTGTAAGAATTTATTTAATTTGAATATTAATTTATTTTGATAAAATATAATGAACAACGGGTGTATAACTTTTTTTTAATTTTTATCGATTTAATATACCGATAAAATTGGGGGTTTTCAATTTAATCGGTTTGGTTATAACCCATGTGTAAAAATAAAAAAACTATTTGTATTATTTTATTACAGGTGTTAAGCGAAGATTTATATACTTCTATAATTTATTACGATTTCCAGAATCACTAATAATAAAATTGCTTGAGAAGTTAAGACCGTCTCTACTACAATTGTCCGAAAAGAAATTGGAGTGGTATTCGATAGGGAATAAAAAAAAGACGCAATGTAAACAATTTTTAGTTATCATTTTACCTAAAAATCTTAATTATATATGTGAGTAATATTTAATAATGAAATAATAATTATAATGCTCAAATAAAGTTTAAAATTTTTTACATAAATAAATAAAATAAATTTAATACATATTTATTAGGTATAATTAATGACTAATTAATATGTCATTAAAAGCTATTTAATGGAAGAACATAATTTTAATAAAAAATTCAAAATAATGAAAATTTAAGAAAATTAGCTTGAACGTTTTTGGTAGCTTTCCGATCTCCTGTCATTATAATATATATAGATATATGTAAGCCATGATGTCATTTGATTGTTTTATAGCCTATAAATAAGGCAATTGTTTGTTGTAAATCATAAGCTTCATACAAGCAATACAAGAGTTATTGATTCTCTTACATTGTTTTAGCTTCATCAGTTAAACACATACAAGTTTTATCAATGAACAAAGCTGTCTAGTCGATTGCATTTTTCTTCAAGTAACAAGTAGCTAGCTTATATCAATAGAAGGATCCGACTTATTACCTTAAATTAATAAGGTCCGGGAACATACAATCAATACAAAGTATTCTGCATATTAAAAATATTTTACTGAAAATTACAAACAAACCAATTACAAAATTTGATCCAACAACAGACGGTTGCATCAACTAGTTCATAGAATGTCACTAAGCCGCAGCTAAACGGTCTACTGATTATTAACATTATTGCTATTGTGTCGTACCTTGGCTTGATATTTTCAGTGAATTAAGAATTGTAAGCATTATGTAATGAAGAGTTCCGGATGAGACGTTAATGCATTACCTAATGATCAGTGAATATTGCATTTGATCCGTTGACAGTAGTCCCATTTTCTTCTAAATTAGATTCTTGTAATAGACTTCCATTAAAAGTTCTGGGAATCGCTACGTCCAGATGAAACATCTACGTCCAGATGAAACATAACAATATAGCAGAGTACATTTTTCTTTCAGTAACACAAGTAGCTTATATCTGCAGAAGGACTCAATTGTCTGGTAAGCAATTGTTGTTGTATAGCAGAGCAACTGTTCTTCTGCCTATAGTATGTGATCCAGAGGGAATGACCAAGTCAAGTATAGAAAGACCATTGATTTCAATTTTTCTAATGATTTGTGTAACATTTTAATGGCTATGAGGCACCTTTTGTTTAACCCGTCATTTCGCCTTAATAAAGGAGTTGCTGCCACAAGATATTAGAACAAGAAACAAAACTCACACCATGAAAAAAAATCAATACATGCAACCCCAAGAAAACGTCGGAAAAATGATCTGCCCGTGACAACCTAATAATTTTCGTGATGCATCAGCTGCCAATACATACTCCAATTCTTTACAAAAATCCATACAAATCAAACCAAACAACACTAATTTATGTATGCATGTATAGAGCAACAAATCAGAGAAGATGCTTGTCATTTATACCTACCAATACAGCCGAACTACAAACAGCAGTCCGTAGAAACTCTAGGCCTGATGGCGTAAAATCATAGAGTCCATATAATTGCAAAACAACAAAGTGCCATTTATAAGTACACTTAGCATGATTGCAAATCAAGTTCGACACATCTTACTATTTAAATAAGTACACTATACTAGTTCCAAAACACAAACAGAGCAACAAATCGTAGCAACTTGTCTTTAAACATCATCAAAAAAATTTCAGATTCCGTACAAAATCTAAATGATTCTAATTAACCACATCCAAAAACATCTCATATATCGACAGATTCTAAAAGAGTGGAAAAGAATATGCAAGAGAGAGAGAGAGACGGCTACTCCTTTACAAGATGGCCTCACCAAAAGGAGGAACAATTTTGTTGAAGGAAGCGGGGATACTAAGAGGATTCCTTTTTGAGAAGACACTCCGTCCAAGTTAAGAAAATGGCCAAAACTGATTCCGACAAGAAACTTCTCATGTGTACCACTGCAATTGCCGCTTTTCCTTAAAGCCACCTGTTGATTCAATTTAAAATTTCAAAATCTTAGCAGTGTCGCAACAATACAGATGAGGAAAATTACACTATAGCTAAAAAAGAATACAGGCAATAGGGAACCATGTTAAGTGCAGGTTTACTGTATGCATATCTGTTATAAAAGAAATTAATTAATCTATGAGCTATCTAAATTAAACTTTACTGACTAAATTAATGTGAAACAAACAATTTAGAGGACGTCTTCTAATCTATGTAAACAGGCTGTTTATATCAGGTTAATCTATGCAATATCACACTGAAATATGGAATAACTTACAAAGGTTTTTTTTGAATAATTAGGCTTATATGCCTTACATAAAAGAGTATATGTTCTAACAAATCTCGGAGGTGGACCTGGGACGACAAGAGATAAATCCTTAACTTCCAAAGTTTAATCTATACAATATCACCTAAAAATGTAATATCTTCGGAATGCACTATCTAATGACAGTGAGAATTTAGTAACAGAGAGTTTAAATAAGATGTACCACAAATAAGAGCAGTATATAACATAAAGCAGAAAACTTAGCTAAAAGTAAATATGTATAAAGAAAGCGACAAAGACTAAAGTATAACCAGGATGGATCTTCTTTTCACTTGGTGCTGCCGTGTTGCTGCCTGCAAGCTTTGGTGGTAGAACTAGGCTCTCAACATAAGTATACATATAAATGTTGTCGTAATCATATTGTGAAACTGACATCTTTTTGATTGTGTTATTCTTGGGATTGTATAGTATTATGGTCGACCCAGATGAGAACATTATATCACCATTCGTAGACATGCAAAGCAGTTTTATAAAAGTGTAACGTGGTAGTTCACCGTTAAACCTGAATAATTTTGTCCAAGACTCTTTCACATTATATTCCTTCATTACCCAAAAAGCAGCACCGAATTCAGATGAGTACACTATTAAAAGGCTTTCGCCAAAAGTGTCAAAGGTCGTGTATGCACTTTCTTCTTTTGGCGGTAACAAAATTTCTCGATAAGTCTCTGTTTTTATATCAAGGGAAACAATATTAATAGTCCATTCCGGTTCGTCAAGCTGCACATTGTTTTTCTTAACAAGCCAATGTATAGCCCCATTTGTGAAGGCCATATTGTCACAAAGTAATAGTTTCCCAGAGAGATAATCTCCAATGATTCTCCAAAAACTAGATTTTGAGCTGTAAACTGACACATTGTATTCTGTTTGATCTAAACGTTGAGAAACGGAGAATACTTTATAATCGTCAACGGATTCATCGTAGCAAAACCCATATTCACATACTTGCTCATGTTCATGTTTAGGCAGTCTTGTTGATATTGAAGTGAATGGGTTCCACAAGAATATTTGATCATTACTTCTCAAACAAACCAGGCCATTACAAGAACCTATTACAACATTAATATTGTAGTTATTAACCCCTGGACAGTAACTCTTAGTTTCCGTAACTGTGTCGTCATTAAGCAGAGAATTTAGTGAACAACTCCAGGGTTCCATATATGTACAGGGTATTACGGTATTAGCGTGCCTCACCCTTATCCATTTGATATAAAGCAAACGGTGGTGAGCAAAGGCAGGGTCATTAGTCGATTTAGAGAGATGACTCTTGATGAACTCAGGACAAGAGATTAGAGATTTCCATGACTTACAAACATATTGGAATTTCGAAAGAGACGCAGCAGGAAGTCTTGAGAGTATTTCGTAGATCATCTCTTCCGGAAGGGCAGGGTTAGGGTTAGGGTTGTCTTCATGAGTAATATTTGCCATGCAATTCAAAAGCAACAAATTTTGGAGTCTGGAGAGAGTGGCAGGAAAAAGGGTTAGCAGGGACTAGGGTCTTGGGGATAGGGCGTTTTCAGCGTGACTAGGGAGTTTTGCCTGCGGTATGCGCGTTCTATATTTTTTTATTTTTATACATTTTTTAAAATTTTAAATTAATAAAAAATGTTATATTAATTTTATTAGTAACAAACATTTTTTTTAATTTATAATATGTAAAAATTTTGTGTATAAACTTATGTGCTTTTGACAATAAATTTGACGATAAATTTTAATAGTAACAAATCATAAAAACATATATAAGTATGCGTTGACATTCTATTAGTCTGAAGTATGAGTTGTGTATATATGTATTTGTGATTTTTGACTATGGGTGATGAAATTTAAATTAAATAATTTGGTAAAAATTGTGAACACAGTTATATTTATTTTATACGAAAATGATTTAAACAAAGACAAATCATGATTTTAACTATTAATCTCATTTACTAACTATAGGAAGAAAAAATGTGATTTATTCATGAAATATTAATTAAAATTTCAATACAGTAATATAATTTCATAATAATTATTATTATTTTCATAAAAAATACAATAACTTTATTTACAATCACAGTCTAAATATAATTAATTTTCATAATTTTTAAACTTAAAACTTAGTAAATTTGGAGACGGGTGTATCTATCTCAAAATAAGTATCAATTTAAGCTGTAATTTCATTATGAGACAAAATTCATATTTCAAATTTCACAGTAAAATTTTTTACTTTAGTTTATAGTTCGCTTGTTAATTTTTTTAAAAATATTCAATAAATTACATTAAAACTTTCAAAATAAAAGTATAAATTTCGCAAATAATATCAAGTAAGAGGTATAGGTGCAAAGATAAAGAAGAACACTCACAAAAATAACAAAGATGCCTAAAAATTAATTTGAAAGTCGTAAAATTAACAAAGATGTCTAAAAATTAATTTGGAAGATGATTTTATGATACTCATGCCCGCGCTACGCGCGCTCTAAAAATTATAAAAAGTTTATTAACTTTTTTGACTACCATATTTAAAAGAAAATATTATTTTTTTTAAATCAAAATATTGATCTCTTCCAATTTAAAGATATAACATATAAAAACTTTGAATAAAAGGTTTATCGGCATCAACTAACGACGATGACTCGCATTTTAAATATAATAAAATTATATAAAAATCAACCGTTTGAATAAAAGGTTTCTCGGCATCGCTTAACGACGACGCCTCACAATTTAAATATAATTAAATTATATAAAAATCAACCAAAAAAGGATTAAGTTCTAAAAACAAAGTTTCAAATTTATTTATTTAAATATTTTATAATTTGCAAATACATTACAAATTAGTTACCGGAAAGAATATTTTTTCAAATTATAATAAATTTATTAAATTTTTTGATATCATATTTCAAAAGAATGTATTATTTTCATTAATCATACTTTTGATCTCATCCAATTTACAGATATAATGTATAAAAAATTAAGTTAAAGGCTTCTCGGCATCGCCTAACGGCGACGCCTCGCAGTTTAAACACAATAAAATTATAAAAATCAACCAAAAGAATTAAGTACTAAAAACAAAGTTTCAAGTTTAATTACTTTAAAATTTACAGATTCATAAAAAATTAATTATCAGTAAAGAAAATACACAATTTTATTTAAGATTATATAGCATTTCATACGTAAATTAACACCCATTTTGTCATGCATATGCTAATTCCCAAAATAAAATCATGCATATCACCAACTTTGTGAGCACCACCATACCTACCACACAATTGCAGCAAAACTCGTGCACCATCTACAACAACAAATAAGCCAATATAGTTAAAATCGTCCTATATAATCTTCACTTCCATAAAAATTGAAATTAAGAGTTCATTTCAAAGATTATAATATGAGCAAAGTTGCAAACATTGTATATGGAGTGCAAAATTTGCCGAGCATAAAGGACTTAGAACAAAGAAGCAAACGACAACTACACGTGCAATACAGTTCGTAGAATATACAAATTCTTGTAATAGATGTCTAACCTTTAACAAATTTTGCGCTTTCTGCAATTTCTGAAGTATTTTCTTTTTAAAGTTGAAAACAACCTTTAGATGTGCTTCATTTTCCTTTGATAAACTAATTTCTCTTAGTTTCCGTACAAAAACATGGAAAACTTTCACATCTTCAATCAAAGAAAAAAAGACAAAATTGGAAGGAACAAAATACCTTCATATATTTGGCTTGTATCAAATTCAGAATAACTCATTGTCTAAAAAATCCAACACCTGAATAGAAAATAAACAAATTTATTATAATCAGTAAACACATATAAAAAATCCCAACTAAACAGTAAAAACGTGTATCCAAGATAATCCATACTCAACACTGCAATATGTGTGGAAAAACTTACATTCTGAGCATGTACTAAACTCAAAACACCTCATTTTCCAAAAGGTCTATCCATACCGTACGCAACGTAGATACAGATTATAAGGATTAAAAAAAATGAAAGATCTAAATTCGAGAAAATCATGACATGTTCCTTAGTGGTCTACATGATACTGTTTTATATTAAAGCCAAATAGCATCATAAACCAAAACTCATGTTAATAGAAATATTATCTATATATGATTGTCTAATTATCTACCACAAAATTAATATGGAAATACATGACATGAATTATAGAAAATGATATTAATCCATAGTAATAAGCATTTCTCATTTTCAAAATTGGTCCAATAAGGAGGAAAAACAATTATCAAGTATGCCAAGAATGCGTATAAGTCCTTAAAAATAACCTGTCACATGATGTGTCATATAAATAGGATATTATGAGGAATACTAAGGCGACTCATGATTCTTTCCTTAAGGAAAAATTGGTTTTCATGGAAAAATTGGATTTCATGGAAAAAGTGGATTATAAATCATAGAGAAGGCAGTTAGTTAGCATTTGGTAGTTACACAAACCATTCTTTTTTTTTTTTTTAATATGATAACCGGAACACAAAGCATGTAGGCATTAAACTTGGGTAAATGAAAACGTGCTCAATCCTGATTTATAGGTGCATGGATAATATATGAAAATTTAGAAAAATCATCTATAAATTATCTTAAAAATGGATGAGGCCATTAATTTTTGTAATCATCTATAAAACAAATCGCATTTTCATTTTGTTATTACTTAGAAAAAGTGAATAAAAATGTAATTCAAACTTTTATATTTTGGCATAAAAAGTGAGGAGTCAGAACATTAATAATTAAATGTACAATTGAATCATATTGTAAAATGAATATATGGATAATTTTTATATACAACATCAAATTTAAAAAATTTTGTATTATATTCAAGTTTTACCCTTTTTACTAAAATTTACGATTAATTAATAAAGTAAATTAATAATATTAGGATTTATTTCAAGACTATTTAGCATTAGTTTCTGATAACATTATATGTATGTAATATCTTATTCCTATTAATTTTGGTTGAATAAAGCTAAAATATTTCATAAATAACAATTATTGTAAAATAAAGTTTAATTGTCAAATTAAATTTTGTAAAACTTTAATTTGAACTTCTATGAAATGAAAGAGTTTAACGGGAATTGTCTTGATCGTCCGATATCATTGATAAAAAAATAGGAAGAAAGTGTTCTCGAACGATTTCATGCCATTCCTGCCAGTATGGAATTAGTAAAGAATCAAGCTACAAGTCTCTATGTATACCAAACGCACTTGTTTTTATGATTTCGGTTCATTGATAGCAGAATTTTATGTGTCTTCTGTGAGTAAAGCCACAAATTATTTATATTTAAAATAATAAACTTTTTTCTAATAAATTATTCAATCTTAGTTAACAACCTCGCATCATGATTATTAAAAATAAAAATTATTAAATTGCAAAAAAATACAAAGAGACACACTTATGCATGGATAAGTATTCTGAAAAAAATCAAAATTATAACAATGTAATTTAATTTTTCAGAGAGAATTAATTTGAGAATCATAAGTAGTTTAGTCGGGAGAAATTACCATAAAAAATGAAGAATATTTAAATTAAGTTTGATAAGTAATACTTCATTACTTGACTTTATGTATCCATCACTATTGAGAAATTATTAATATTTTGTTTATTATATGCTTTTTGGTTAAGCATCCCAAAATTTTACTTTGATTTTAAATTAAGAAATGTATATGTGGTATCATTAGTTTAACAATGGTTTTTTGTCAAATTTTAAAATTTTGTTAACAAATATATGAATTGATATAAGATTATTTAATATATAAAATTTTATGCTGAAAATGCAATACTTGCATTAATTGTTAAATTTATTGTTTATATAAATTATAATACGTAAATTATCTTAAAAATGGATGAGATCATTAAATTTTGTAATAATTTATAAAAAAGAAAATTAATTTTTACATTTTGTAACTAATAGTAAAAAGTGAATAAAAAAGATTTAACATAGGATTATACATTTGTAATAAATAATCTATTCATATCTACACACTTGTGCATAGATGCAATTAGGATATATTACATAAATTTTTATTTTTATACTCTTGTCGTAAACTTATTAATTTTCTTATAAACAATTGTACTCTAAAAAAAATCAAATTAAAATATCATAATATAATATAATTTTTAATTGAGAATTAATTAGAGAATAAAAAAGAGCTTAAAAGGGATGAAATTACCATAATATATAAAGTATATTTAAATTAAGTTTGACAATTAGTACTTTATTTCTTGATTATTAAACTCTTTGTGGTTAAGCATCCCAAACTTTTACTTTGATTTCAAATGTGAATTGTATCTGTATTATCATTAATTTAACAATGAATTTTTCAAATTTTAAAATGTATTAAAAAAATGTTTGAGTTGATATAAAATTATTTAATATATAAACCTTTGTGCTCAGGCTTTACATCGTTAAGATGCTCTCTCTTTCAATCACCGGAAACCATCCCTCACTAAACCGTTGACTAGCATCTAAATCTTCGATCCTTCCTCACGCCTCTCACGCTGCCTCTCTTTCTACCCCCCTCCCTCTCCTCTTTCTAACCATATTACTTTCTTCTCCGATCTGTTCATGGGTTCACAAAACTCAGAGCATTCAGGTTCAATGAACTCTGATGAATTTGTAGCTTTTATTAATCATGCTCCTGTTAACATTCAACCTACTCGGGTGCATCTTGAAGATGACAACCAATCTTTCCACATAGAGGATATAATGGGCGAACCTCTATCTCCGGCTGCTCAAGCTCGCATGACAGAACAAATTAATCTGATTCTAAATGATGGCTCCATTCGGCCGGTCACTGGGCCTTCAGCTGCAGCCTCGTCCAAGGCATCTCACGGTGACTCAGCTGCTAAACCTGCTTCGCCTCCCGAAGTTACTTCTTTGGCTCAAAAGGTTCAATCACCTAACGCATCTAGTAAAGTACCTCAACTAAATAATACTAATCCTCTGCAAAATGTTATACCGAATAACCCGGTCACATGGAGCAATATTGTCTCACAAAATGTTATTGCTTCGATCCCCTGTGATAGTGTTGAAGCTGACATTACCTACAATGAGGATGGGTCTGCATCAGTTAATTTTTCTAAAGATTATCTGATACAGGCTCAGAAACAATGGGAAACTAGCATAATAGGTCATTTTATTGGAGGTGGCTTCGCATTTAAATTTGTTAGAGAACAAGCTCACAAAATCTGGCAAAACAAGGGCTTAACGGGTGTTTATTACAGCTCAAAAGGATACTATACTTTCCGTTTTGGTACAATGGGGGAAAAAATTGCGGCTCTGAACTTGAATACAGTCTCCATTGGGGGTAAAACATTGTATTTGATGCCATGGATGGAGGGATCCAAGTTTAAAAGAAATGTAATTGAGAAAGTTCCATGCTGGATTAGGCTTGTAGATGTGCCGTACACTCTATGGTCAAAGGACAGCCTCTCTAAGATTGCAAAGGCAGTGGGAAAACCCCTTAAATTTGATGTAGCTACATCCAAAATGGAACCCCTTAAATACGCAAACGTGCAAGTAGAATTGTCTTATTCTGCTCCTAGACCGGACTTCGTCTGGGTGAATGTTCTAAATATAGATGGTATGTTAGAAAAAGAAAAAGTAGAGATTCGGTATCCACAATTGCCTTATTCCTGCAGCTTATGTAAAGCATTTGGGCATTCAAATGCTCGTTGTATCAACAATCCAGACAGGGTTAGTAAAAGACCAAGAAGGGATCCGTCCGGTGAGGGTGGTAATAGAAATGAGGACTCAAATGCTACACCAATGTGCCCGGGTGAAAATTCGCATACTAATCAGAACTCTAAGGCGGAGTTCATCAATAATATGGAAATGGTTCCATATGTGGTTGGGAAGTTTTGTGGTTGTGATGTTGTCATGGATGAGGACCACATCTTGGAGGAAATTCAAAAAGATTATGACAATCTAGATGAATTCGACAGAATCCCTCCAGTTGACACGCTTGACTACTCAGAGAACCAAATGATTGAGGATGCTACACCGATCGCCACAGTTAATTGCTTTGCAACTCTTGCAGACAATATAGAGGACCAGCTTTTAGATAGCTTAGATCAATTTCCAAGTCAGAAGAGAAAGAAGAATCAATCGCCAATCAAAAAATCGAAAATTGCCACTCCTTCTTTAGTCATCGACTTAAACTCGAAGACAGGTCCTGGGTTCCTTAAACCACCAAAACCAAGGGGAAAACAAATCGTTGATGAGGATGGTTTTACCAAAGTCTCAAACAGGAAAAGCCCCAGGTTGGCGGGAGTGCCAATATCTAAACGTTCTTAATGAATTTGGCTTCTTGGAACGTTAGAGGTCTAAATAAAGGCCCTCATCAACGTGAACTCATGCATCTTATCTCTGCAAATTCTCTTTCTCTTGTTGGCCTCATGGAAACCAAAGTAAAAGAAAAACGTTCTTTGCGTATCTCAAAGAAAATAAATAGAACATGGAATTGGTTGTTCAATTATGACTTTCATTACAATGGCCGCGTCTGGGTAGGATGGAACCCCGCTGTATGGCGTGTTTCTCTTCACTCTAAATCAGCTCAACATATAACTTGTATTGTAACATTTTTGGAGAAAGATTTAACTTTCTTGGCCACTTTCGTCTATGCTTCGAATAATTCTCCTGATCGTCGCTTATTATGGCACGACCTCAACACTCTGAGCAATACCGCTTTACCTTGGTGTTGTTTAGGTGATTTTAATTGTGTCCTCAATCTGAATGAAGTTCAAGGGGGCAGGGAAACTTGGACTCAAGATATGCAAGACTTCAGAGAATGCATCTCAAATGCTGGGCTTGATTCTTTGCGTACTGTAGGTGACCCTTTCACTTGGACGAACAAACGTGTTCTCGATCCCATCTACAAGAGACTAGACAGAGTTGTTGCCAACGGGGCTTGGTTAAATACTCACACAGAGGCATTTGTGGTAGTGAAAAACAGGGGTATCATGGACCATAATCCTCTACTCCTAACTGTTCCTATGCACCTAGATCGTTTCGGTAAGCCGTTCCAATTCTTCAATTACATGCTTGATATCCCAGACTTTATGTCAACTGTTTCTCAAGTTTGGAGCTCAACTACTTTGTTTGGAAACCCTATGGCTGTCCTTTGTAGGAAACTAAAGACTGTAAAGCAAGCTCTTGTCGAGCTCAATAGAAAACATGGAAATTTACACTCAAATGTTCAATCAGCTCGGGAAGCATTAGCTGAGACTCAAGATGCCCTTTTAGCTGCTCCATCGACGAACTTAATTGCCAAGGAATCTGAGCTTATTCTGAATCTTAATAAAGCCATATTACAAGAAGAATCTCTCTCATCCCAAAAGTCAAGAGTAAAATGGCTTGCAAAGGGAGATGGAAACAACAAGTTTTTTCATAATCAATGCAAATCTAACTGGAATCACAACAAAGTCCTAGCTCTGTTTGATCAAAATGGGAACCTTGTTCAAGGTCAAACTCAATGTGCAAAAGTAGCCGTGGACTACTACACTGAATTTCTTGGTGCCCCTGTGCCTTCTGCAAATGAGAGTATACTTGAGGGAATCACTTGCCCATCAATCACTGATGCTCAAGCATCTGCCTTAGAAGCCCCAGTTTCTTGTGATCTCATATACGCCACCTTGAAGAAAATGAAAAAGAACAAAGCACCAGGGCCTAATGGATTTACTATCGAATTCTTCTTGGCAACCTGGTGCATTGTTGGGGACTGCTTCTGCAAGGCCATCCTCTCACTGTTTAATGAGTTTAACATGCACAAAGGTATAAACTCAACATACATTGCTCTCATCCCAAAGATCAATACTCCTACCAATATGCGTGATTTCAGACATATCTCTCTCTGTACTATTGCTTATAAGTGCATATCTCGAATTATCTCCACAAGACTAAAATCTGTTTTGCCTAGTGTCATTGATATTGCTCAGTCGGCTTTCATACCGGGTAGGCACATATCTGACAACATCTTACTAGCTCAAGAATTGTTCAGGGGTTTTGATAGAGAGTCAGGGAATTGTAGATGTGCCCTCAAACTTGATCTCCATAAAGCATTCGATTCTATAAGGTGGGACTTTATCCTATCTGTTCTCCACAAAATGAACTTTCCCCCTCGAGTGGTGAGATGGATTCAGCTGTGCATTTGTGGTCCCATGTTTTCGGTTAAACTCAATGGTATCATCCATGGATATTTTAATGCTACTAAAGGTATCCGTCAAGGCGACCCTATGTCCCCTTACATCTTCGTTCTCTGTATGAATGTGCTCTCTCAGTTGCTTAAATCCAAGCCTACTGATTTTAAGCATCACTGGAGATGCAAGGACCTCGATATCACCCATCTATTTTTTGCAGATGATGTGCTTTTTTTCAGTCATGGGGATCAGCCTTCTATTACTCACATAATGGATTCTGTTCATGCATTCTCCGAAATTAGTGGGCTCTTTCCTAGTGCCCATAAAAGCACTAGCTTCTTCTGTAACTGCCACCCTGACACTGTAGAATGGTTTGATGCTGCTCACGGTATTCCTAGGGGAAGCTTACCAGTCCGTTTCCTTGGAGTTCCCCTTATTTCTAATCAACTGTGTATCAACGATTGTATGCCTCTGGTGCAGAAACTTACGCAAAGAATCAGTTCTTGGACTACTTTATTCCTCTCATTTGCTGGGAGAGTGCAGCTGATTAGGTCAGTTCTATTTGCTATACAAGCATTCTGGTCTAACCATTTCCTGATCCCTAACGCAATCCATGATATTATGCAATCAATGTTTACAAAATTTCTTTGGAAAGGCAATATCAATGACAAGGGGGGTGCTAAAATCAGTTGTAAGACAATTTGCTTACCTAGGATGGAAGGTGGTCTTGCCCTAAAGGATTCTTCTGATTGGAATAAGGCTCAAATTATCGGTCACTTGCTGAAAATTATCACAAAAGCTCCTTCACTCTGGGCTACTTGGGTGAACAAAACTGTTCTCAAACACAATGTTTTTTGGACCATGAAAATTCCAACAGACTGTTCTTGGATTTGGAAAAAGGTCCTAAGGCTTCGTCACTTGGCACTGCGTTTTATTTCCTATTCAATAGGAGACGGCTCAACCATTTCACTCTGGTTTGATCCTTGGTGGAACGGTTTCTGTCTTGCGAATTCTCTAACCTCATCTATCATAACTCAGTGTGGACTAAATAGTATTGCCAAGCTTCATGACATTATTTGCTCAGGCTCCTGGTGCTTACCTAGACCAAATCAGAGACATCATCATCGAGATCCCACTATGTCTCATTGGATCCTAAACTTTAACTACCCTAGCTTTAATTTGAACAATCGAGATGTTATCTTGTGGGATGGTTTGGATACTCGTAAGATTAGAACATGGCACATCTGGGATTCTATTCGGCATCGTATCCAACCGGTGTCATGGTTCCACACGGTCTGGCATCAACTTAAGGTGGAACGCTATGCTCATCACCAGTGGTTGCTTAGCCATGGTCGACTAAACACTTTGGCTCGTCTGGCTCGGTTTGGTATTCAGTTAGATCAACATTGTTTCTTATGTGTGGGAGGTCGAGAGACTGACAACCACATGTTCTTGCACTGCTGTTTTAGTCGACACGTTTTATCCTCATTATTCTCGTTGTTCAATGTGGGAATTCCTGGTCACACTTGGAACGATTTGCAGATAAACCTTTTGCTTATCTTGGACAGTCCAAAGAGAAAGATCTTGCTCCTCCTTGTCCAAGTTTACTCCTATTTCATCTGGCGAGAACGTAATTCACGCATGCACAACAATGGGATTAATCAGCCTAAGTCTATGGTGGAGGTCATTCTCTCAAATACACGCGCAAAGCTTGCTTCTACTCCGTGGTTCTCAAACATTACATGTATAAGGAGAGATCTTCTTTTCTGAGTTGCTTGTTTCCTTTTCATGTTTTGGATCGTTTAGATAGCCTCTTTGTTCTTTCAAGGGTTAATCCCTCCTTTTAATATATATACAACTTAGCGAAAAAAAAAAAAAACCTTTGTGCTAAAAATGCACTATGTGCAACAATTGACAAATTAATTATTAATACACATTATAACATACATAAATTATCTTGAAAGTGGATGAGCACATTAACTTTTTAATAAACCTATAAAAAATTATCATTTTCATTTTTAACTAATTAAAAAAAGTGAATTAAAATGAAATACAATTTATATATTTTCGTATTAAAAAGTGAGTTATTAGAACATTAATAATTATTGTAAAATGAAAATATGGGTAATTATTATATGAAATATTAAATTTAAAAAGTTTTATTATATTTAACTTTTTAATTTTTCTACTAATCTAAATTTATGATTAATTAATGGAAAATGTTAACCACAGCCCTTAGGGCTATGGTTAAGGTATTATGTGGTAGTTTTTAATTGGCTCAAGTTTGTGCCCCACTTACAAAAAAG
This sequence comes from Kitagawia praeruptora, assembly GCA_037693485.1. Classification (NCBI taxonomy): domain Eukaryota; kingdom Viridiplantae; phylum Streptophyta; class Magnoliopsida; order Apiales; family Apiaceae; genus Kitagawia; species Kitagawia praeruptora. The sequence continues at coordinate 5,775,191 of CM075348.1, read as the reverse complement.
TATATGCCCCATGCATTCACCTAAATCATCACCCTTAATTAATAAAGTAAATTACCTAGTTTAATTTGGAACAAAGTAATGTGAAATATATATGTAAGCCAAATTAATTGAGAATGTCATAAAATTACTTTAATCTTTTTTAAGATTATATTTTTGGAGAGATTCTTAAGTATACTTTATTTACTTTAAATTTACTTTTGTCATACATCAAATTCTTTACTTAAAATTAAATAATTATAAATTTCGTTAATCAAAACATTTTTTATGATCAACTTATTTAGCATACAAAAACAATATAATTACAACATAATGAAAATGGAATCCTTGCCATTATAAGGTATGAGACACGAAAACCAGATATGGCATTTAATAAAAAAAATTAATTTTTACAGTCCATATCTTGTTACATAAAACAATAAAAACATCTACAAAAAGTGATTAAAAAAATATTCTCAAATTATTTCCTAGTAACTATAAAAAATTCAATTGTACATGAGCTCAGTTTTTAAATAATATAATGCACTAATTTCTTGGTATCTCATGTCATGGCTTGGTAGTGTTACAGGTCCAGCGACTGATCTTCCTCCCTTGATGATGCCCCAGTACTGGCAGAATACAATAAACTCGTCACTGTTAGAAATTAAAAGTTCACTGAGAGTGGAGTAAGCCAATACCTGCTGAACTTTAATCAGGTTACTGGGACAAAACGTATCAACTGATCTATCGACATTTCTTGATGCATCCAGCTGGTGTCTCCTGATATTCATAGAACCTCAGAGCAAAAATGTTAGGATTTTGGAAATCAATGACAATGGCGTTCAACCTTAAGTTTCTGACTACTGTTGGTTGTTTTCCATCAAGAAGGAGCAACAAAAAAGCTGTGCTACACTATTACTTCGCAAATCAAACGCAAAACATTCAGGTACTCTATAGTTAATATGGACGTAACGAAAACTTTGACAACAGAAATTATCAATATAACTCACATGTTGAACAAACTATCATCTGTACAAATATAGAATGTGAGGACTTCTAGATGGTCAGCTTGCAAGATTGTGCACACATCCTAGGTATGCAACTATCACTTTTGTTGCGACATGTAATATATCTCAGATATTGAATTTAAAGTATGCCTAAGTGAAGCATTGTTCCGAAGTCGGTGAAAGAGGCAGAAATAGAAGTATGCACAATCTCAGAATCTGAGTCATCATTTATAACCACAAAAAGCAAGTCACATTCAGGGACCATAATCAGCAAAAATTGCGACTTCTGCAATATCTTTGAAGGTTAGAAGAGAATGACCATCATAAAAAATATAACACAAAAGTTTATCAACATGCTGGAAAGTGAACAGCCAAAATAGAAAGAATGATGGGTCTTTGTCTGCATCGGCATAAGAAATATAGATGTCTACACCAGGAGGATCTGATTTTCCAGTGCGGTTTTCTGGACTTGGTCATTTAAACATCAATTTTAATAGTTTAAGGTCAGTAGAACGATTAACAGGGCAGAGTTTTGGAAGTTAGCCACCTAACCACGGAAAAATAAACCATAGGCTAAGGTCAGCAGAACGATTGAGAACGATTGACTGGACAGAGTTTTGGAAGTTAGCCACCTAACCATGGAAAAATAAACTAACGTTCACATATAATTGACATAATCCAAAACCATCTTGCATCATCATTTAGGTTAGTGATCCTTCACTCGAGAAAGAATGCCACGACAACCATCCTCACAAAAATCAGTAACTTGAAACTAAGGTGACATAGAGAATAATCTCAATTTGATTGTTTCACCCAAAAACATATATATGAAACAATGCCACACAACAAATCAAGTTGATGATATGAATAGAAAAAGCACAAAAATAATTGAGCAGAAATATTCATTTAGTAGATAAAACAGACCTTGTATGAGTAACTTAATTACATCTGTCAAGTTAAAAAAAATTAAGGCATCTAAAATCACATACTTTGGTATATTAAAATCAATTAACTGAAATAAATTTTGTTCGGATTAGTTCTACTTCTTTTTTTTTAACTTAGTTTTATACCACCAAATGAAAGAATAAAATTGTAGCCTACAGTGATGAGTACCTTAATCAAAGAATCCCACTTATATAAAAAAATCCTGGTTTGCAAGCAGGATGGATTCTCCAATTCTATCTACCAGAGGCACAATAAGTTCTTTAACGTTACTCAATTCTTTTGCACATTTGGTGCCAAATAATTCTACATATAATTAGCTAATCCAAACTATATACAACTTTTATCACCTAATTTACTTTCTTCTTTGTGAAGATTTCATAATTTAATTTCTTTTTTATTTTTTCAAATTAAACAATCTAAAAATAAAAAATAAGATAAACTTTCATTTTACATGTAATTTATTATGTATTTTTAACAATGAGTTTTTTGTTATTTCTATTCATTGTGCAACTTCAAATCAATCTCAAATTTTTTTTCAATTCAAATTATATTCCTTTTAGTAATGATACAATATGACAACTTCAAATACATAATAGAGTTCACCAAAATCAACATGGACTGATCAATTATCTAGACTTAAAACTAAAGACAATTGGTACTCGTAAAATAGATCAAACAAAAGACGATTCTTTTCCTTACTTTTGAATATGACTCGTAGCTCTGGAACATATATAGAAAGATTTTCTATCAACTTCTTGTGCTTGCATGGAGAGTTTCTCATTTTCAGTCCAGGTTCTATGAAAATTTTGAACAAACATCACCTCTAAATCAAAGTGCAGGAGTTCAGACATTCCACCTTTTCACTATCTATATTAAGATCGTTACCTGGACCCATATCAAAAGAACCCATATCCTTTCCATGCTAATTTCAATATAATGTTCATGTTGTCAGCTTGTGCACTTTTCTCCTATCCATTTGCTCCTACATAGAGTAAACATAGAAAAGATAATCATATTTACGGGTGAAGTTTAAGTCCAGTCGTGATTGCTTTTAAAATTATCAAAATCACAAGCAAAACTGCCTAAAGGCCCGAAGAAATATACTAATCTGCGAAATAGAGGAATAAAAGGACAAATCTAATCTCACATGTATAGTGTACTCAGCCTCGCCATGGGTCTATAACATGCAAGTTGTATGATGTCATATTCATAATATTGCTACCCTCATTATTATGCTAATAAGATGGTAACTCCTAACGTGTGACTCCTAACCCACGTTCTATACTATATCATAGAACTCAAATATATAAAAGAAATTACAAATGACTAATGAGTATATTAGTCAGGTAGAAACTACAATTTGAATAATATATGTAGACATATACAACTCCATTAGTTACCATAACCCAATAAGTTGCGATATGGAATTAGTAAAGGGAGAATGGGGTTTTTGAAGTCTGAAGCAGGGAACGTTGAGTAATTCCTGTGATTGCATATTAGATGCAATATAGAATTGTGATCTGGAAAAAACGGGAAAAAAAAACATATAGATTTTTGTTACAATGATTAAAAAAATTACCTGATTGTAGAGTTACCGACCGGGACAAAGAAACGCCTACTGGTGTATGTGGAACTACAAAATATTCCAAGTTTAGCAAATAAAAGAACAAAAAAGCAGACAATATTTTTATCTTAATAAAGAGGCTCACCATTCGGGCTCCCAACATTTTTGGCAATATTGGGTTGTAGATTCTCCTTATGCCCATCATGATAATGGATGTTTGAAGGTGACATAGCAAATTTATCAATTGGATTCAAACGGCGGTTGAGAACTACAAAACGTAAACGTGTTACTTTGATGGACTACATAAAATATAAGGAACATTACTGTGACGACGTTTGAACACTACATAAAATGCATTAAACCAACAATTAAATATTAAAAGCATAAAATCAACCATACTGAATGAACACATAATAATTTTCATCATGGGTATAGTATAAATATTCCATGTGTAAAATATATGGTTATTAAAAGCTCACAAATATAAACATACCCGGACAAAAAAATGTAGGAGTAAACATCACATATGCATAAGAAACTATGGTACTAACCTGCTTTTTCGCTCGGTTTTAATGCTTGTTTGCGCGGGCAAAGTTGAGTTTTTAAGATGCAAAAGTGCACCAGACCAAATCTAGCAGAAACTTTAATAAATCCTGTATGTCCTCCGATATTTTTAATTCACTAATTGATTTAAATACAACTAAAACAACCAGTTGAATAAGGATTTAAAGAGTATGCAATAAGGTTAGATTATGTATCTTAATAAACACGGAATGCTTTATATTAGAGTACTTGATACAAATATAATCACAAATAACATGACGACTGAACTAAGTAATATTATTTACGCAGTACATGAATGACAGATTTAAAAATCAAGTAACTAACCACTGAAAGTATTCTCGAGAGCTCACATTGGCAGCCTACTTACCCAATTATAAGCACCTACAATAGTAGTTATCAAAACATAAACCTAAAAATGTACAAAAATCATAATCACGTAAACTGCATCTCCATGCTCGAGGTCTGTCGTTCAATAGTTGTTATATCTATATTAGGCATAACTTTCATTTAGGCATTTTAACAAACACTACAATAGTTACTTTAAATGAAGGTGTATTAACAAAACTAAATCATACCTAACTCCTCGTGAACCATATCATCCAGTACAAACCTGTAGAAATACAAATAAAAATGCACAAAATAAATATCAAATCATCTGATATATGGACCATTAGATACATATATAAAAGTTTAATACATACATTCCTTCACCTTGGATGGGTTTCAATCAACAATACAAATGAATTAAACATAAACCCCAAAAAAATCGAGTATTCAAGAATCACAACTTCTAATATAATTTATTTAACTCTTTTGCAAACCTGTGAAAGTAATGATAATAGTTGAAGAAAAAGAGAGAAGTGGGAAGAAAGGTGAGAGAAAGGATGATTTAGAAAAATATAATTTTGAATTTGAAAAGAAGGATGATAACTGCTCGAACAAAAGAAAAGAAGAAGAATTATAAGAAGAAGAAGAAGAAGAAATCTGGTAGCTTGATAATTTTATCTAATTAATGAAAGTAACGATTGCCGATACAAAAGGAAGAATAAACAGATTGAGAAAATTATGGAAATTTTGATTGAGTCGGTAACTGATTTTTTTGAAATTCAAATAGATTATGGAAAGATATAATAAAATGGGTAAAGTATTGGATGGGTAAATGGATTATCCGTGGATAGTTACCAAAATAACTTGATTTTAGTACAAAAATTGGGTCATGGGTAAATTTTTTTACCCATTGGGTAAATTCCTCATTACACTTTAAGAGTATATAGATATAGATGAGTTGAGATTTTATAAGCGATTTTCAACTAATTATTAGTTTATATTTATTTACTTTATTTTAAATAATTAGATTTATATGTGTTGCCATTGAGAATCTGAATCTGTTTTAACTAGTATCGGGACTATCAAACTATCTTTCTTCTTTGTTGGAAACCCACCGTTTTTCAATACAACTCTTTTTGTTGGGCTTCCAGAAACAGGTGGGCTATATATCTTGACTTCGAGTTCCAAATACATATACATTTGTGCCTACATTAATTGCAAGTAACTCACATTATAACAGGAAATTTATTTTTTTCATTACCTCAAAACAAATTCATAGACAGAAGTTAAATTAAGTGCTCCAGTTGAAGGGGTAAGCAATTACCGTGTGAGCTCTTTTAAGAGTAATGGCAGGGCGACGAGGTTAAGTCTGAATTTGTATGCCTACTCGATCGCATTATGCGGGTTATGGCAGGGCCACGCGGTTACGTCCGAATTTGTATGCCTACTCGATCGCATTTTTCGTAAGTACCCGGAAAACTTTGAGCACTTCCCCACGAAAAACAAGAACTTATGTACAATGAGGCTGAATATGTTGTAGTGTTGTACACTTCACTGAGTGAGTTTACCAAAATATCTATGACTAGGGTTGATTCTGAGATTATCGTTGAGTACAGGAATAATTTCGCTTACTTGCAGAAACGTGGATTCAATGTAAGTTGGATAGTGAGCTGCCTGAGGCCCTGAACTATATTGACCATCTCAGGTTTTCAGAGTCTCTAATTTCGGAGCTACATGCAATTGATTGTTGTATCGATAATGGCAAAAGTAAACTACAAAATCTACAGGCGAGTTGATGATGCCAAAAGTAAACTACAAGATCTGCATCCTGCATCGATCATGCCAAAACTAAATTGAAAGATGTGCAGACTCTTTATTTGGAGAATATGACAGAAATTCAGAAAGCTTTTGGAACTTTGGGGTACTACTCTTGCTGTTGGTTTCATTGGATATGATCAACTGTCTGGTGCCTGGTCCTTAAGATAGATGGATTAGTCACATGTTTGAGGGTTTTTTGGATACTAGTATTGTGTCAATTGTTTAGATTCACTTTGTACTAAAGTTGTTCTTGATGTTCAATTTCCATCTGATTGTTATGGCAGTGGTTTTAATTGCTTGTAGCAAGATGTTTTAAGTCAAATGAATTAATAATTTTGTTGAAGTCAAATAGAGAGTAATATTAGCATGCCCATTAGCCCAAATCCAATACAGCTACTTGATCCCTTTAGAATTTTTGTTTCTGAGCATTTTTTTAAAGTTGCTTTCTGTCGATTGTTCACATCACTAGCTTATATGTTTTGCTTAAAAACAGATCGTTGCTGATGCTACGCGCAATTGCTTTGAACCTGGAATAGTGGAATTGCAGCTAAATTTGTCATCACGAAGGAGAAGCTCAAATGTATTATCGAAAACACATGAGCTCTCCAAACAATAGAGACCTCAGCCGTTAGTTTCAACTTTCAACGTACAAAGCTTACAGTTTCTACACGGTTGTATGGTTAATAAATCTTTAGTGAAATTACATCTCACTGCTTCTTGCTTGGTTTAATGTATTAAAATTATGATAACATCAAAAACTAGTCTCCACTTCCGTGGAATGAAGACTACTAAACAACTTCTGTTTATCCCAGTTGTCCCTCGATATAGCAGTCATTATACAGAAACGCTTTATTTAGAGTCTTTTTGTAGTGACAAATAGGGCCATAACTCTAATTTGTGCCGTTTAGGGCCTTAAGTTGCATTTATTATGTGCTATTTTGGGCATTCCACAACATTTTTAAGTCCTGTACCTGCAAAGTATAATTGCCATTTCTTTATAGTGCAGAGGAATATATGGTTAAACCATTCTGTTGATAAACATTCTGAGCTAGGTCCTTGCAAAACAGAGCATATACCACAGTGCATGTTTGCTCCCCAGAGAGAGTTGAAAGTGCCCAAGTGCTTCAAATTCACAAAATATGGAAGCATGATAGCAGATTTTAAAAAAAGGACTGGCACAAAATTCAGATTCCGGACGATTCCAACACAGCGACAAATCATAGAATTTTTATCTAGTTCTAAAACAGTGGAAAAGAAGAAACAAAACAAAGACACAACTACTCCTTTCTATCCAAATAGGCTGTATACCGAATTCCCAGTATACAAATTGAGCAACATATTAAAAATTCAGATTCAGTACGATTAAAATAACATTTAAAAACATCACAGCGACAAATCATCAAATTCTAACTTAGTTTTAAAACGGTGGATCGAATATACAAAACAGAGACACAACTAGTCCTTCAGCTCGGACTTGCCCTTACAAGAAACCGTCACCAAAAGGAGGAGCAATTGTGTTGAAGAGGTGGGTATAATAAGGGGAGCCCTTTTTGAAAAGACAACTCCGTCCAAGTTATGGAAGTGGCAGCACCGGAAGTTGACTCCGACGCGAAATTTCTGTTGTGTAGCACTGCAAATAGTCGATTCTTCTTAAACCATACTGTTGATTTGATTAATCATAATCAAGTCTTAACATTTTTCCAACAATACAAATGAGTACAAAAAACACATTGCAGCTAAAGAAAAGAATTCCGCCAACAGTACAACCAAGGAAATTGCAAGCAAAAGAAAAGATTGGCAATCAAACTTTGATGATCACACACATCCAAACTTTTATAGGAAGAGTAACTTCTAAAAAAGGAGTTATGGATCTCTTCCTAATCCTATCAAATGAATATGAGAATTCAGCAACAAAAAAAAGTAAATAAGCAGAGAAACTGGAATTCTGAAAAAGACTTAGCAGGAAGTCTTGAGAGTATTTCGTAGATCATCTCTTCCGGAAGGGCAGGGTTAGGGTTAGCGTTATCCAAATATTAGAGACACAACGACTCCTTTCTATCCAAATAGGCTGTATACCGAATTCCCAGTTCCCAAATAGAGCAACATATTAAAGAAGCATGTCTTTTTAATATCATTAAAAAAATTCAGATTCAGTACGATTAAAATGACATTTAAAAACATCACAGCGACAAATCATCAAATTTTAACCTAGTTTTAAAACGGTGGAAAAGAATATACAAAACAGAGACACAACTAGTCCTTTAGCTCGGACTTGCTCTTTTCCCTATATTGATTCTGAACTTATTCAACTTGTAAAAAAGGAGTTATGGATCTCTTCCTAATCCTATCAAATGAATATGAGAATTCAGCAACAAAAAAATGCAAATAAGATGTACCGCAAATAATTTACTCAAAAGTGAGAGTACCAAAGCATTCTATAGGAAGAGTAACACAAAGCAACAAAGAAAAAAAAAGAAAAAAAATGGAATGAATCTTCATTCTCACTTGGTGCTGCCAGCAAGCTTAATTTGGTGGTGAAACTAGGCTCTCAACATAGGTATACGCGTAAATTGCACCAAACTCAACATCTAACAGCTTCTTGAATGTGTTACTCTTAGGGTTGTAGAGTAATATGGCTGAGCCAGATGACAGCATTATATGACCACCGATAGAAATACAGAGCGGTTTAATCCAATCAGAGTCACAAAGCAATGGGATGGTGAACAATTTTGTCCAAGACTCTTCCACGCCACATTCCTTCATTACCCAAAAATCAGCCCGGGTTTTAAAAGAACACAATACAGAAAGGCATTCACCGAAAGTGTCCAAGGTTGCCCGAGATCGTCGATCTTCTCCTTTCGGTGGCAGTGGAACTTCTCGATAAGTCTCGGTTTTCATATCAATAGAAACAATTATATTTGGTTCTGCATTGTTAGACTGCATATTCTTTCTCCCAACAAGCGAGTGTAAAGCTCCATTTGCAAATATCCCCCAACCATATATTCGCCCAAAGTAACAATCTCCAATCATTCTCCAACAACCAGATTTTGAGCTATAAACTGACACATTATTTTTGTATTCATCACCAGGACCAGAAATACTCATAGCAAATACTTTATAGTCATCATTCGATTCATCATAGCAAAACCCATGCGCTCTATGCTCATGTTCATGTTCATGTTCATGTTTGGGCAATCTTCTCGATTTTCTTGTGAACGGGTTCCACAAGAATATTTGTTCACCACTTGTCAAACAAAACAGGCCATTACTATAACCTACTACATAAATGTAGTCATTATCCCGTGGACAGTAACTCTTAGTTTCCGTAACTGTGTCGTCATTAAGCAGAGAAACTGGAATTCTGAAAAAGACTTAGCAGGAAGTCTTGAGAGTATTTCGTAGATCATCTCTTCCGGAAGGGCAGGGTTAGGGTTAGCGTTGTCGTCATGAGTAATATTTGCCATGCAATTCTAAAGGAACAAATTTTGGAGACCAATGACAGCGAAAAAATCCGGAAGGGCAGGGTTAGGGATAGCGTTTTCATCGTGATCAGTTGAGAATTTATAAGCGATTTTCAACAAAATATTAGTTTATATTATTTTAACTTACCATTTTAGGAAGAGAAACTAATAGGTGTTATAATTTTTTTTTAAAAAAATCAATACATATTTATGTTAAATATATTATTAATATTAAATTTTAATAGCTACATAATATTCTCTATTGAATCGATTTCTGGTTAAACTCAATTCTTTCGATTGAGCCGCTCTCTCGTTAAAATTAAACTATCAACTTTAACGCATATTATATAAAGTTATAAAATAATTTTTATCCTTAAAATTCGTACCCAAAAAAACATTATGATATCAGTATCAAATTTTAATTGCTAATACAATCATTTCTAGTGAGTCGTATTTTCATTAAACGCGTTTCTAGTCGCTCTTATTTGGAACCGAATTTTAACTTCATTACAAATTATTGATGACACTTCTTTAATAAAATAACTTTTTTAAAAAAAATTAAACCTTAAAATAGAGTAAATATCAATTTTTGGATTTTTTAAACTTTCTAATATTTATGGAGTTTTAAAAGATGAAAATACATCTTAAATTTTATGTATATTATAGATATTCCTGTATTTATTTACAGCTTCCGCATGGGAATGTCTTTCTATTATATTAACACATCACTTTTTATTTTAAATACGAAGACTTTTTGTTACGGAAATAATATTGAATTTATGGATATATTTTTCTAATGCAATTATAATTAACTTGTATAAAAAGTTAAAATAAAGGATTTTTAGGAAAAAATAATATATAGTTTTAAAAAATCGTATAAGATGTTTCCACCATTCTCGTATTTTACTTCCAATAAAATATTTTATTATATGTATTCTTTATATATTCAAACATTTTTTGTACCTCCAATAATTTTTTTAAATATATGTATTTTTTATAAATTCAAACTCTTCTTCTCTATAAATTAGAACTCCTATTTTACTTACAATAAAACCCTTAATTATATGTCTTATAAACACCTATCCCACTTCCAAATAAAACTTTTAATTATATGTTTTTCCTATAAATTCAAACTCTTATTGTTTATAAATATGAACACCTATTATACTTTTAATATGTTAAAGGATAGTTTTTTAGTTATTAATATTTAAAATCCTAAAATTCTAAAAAAAATCAAAATATATTTATTTCCTAATATATCAACAATATTTAATTTTAATATTCAATATAGTCTTCTCTAATAAACCGCTTTCTCGTAAAATACGATTATTTCTCTCGTTAAGATTAAAACCCTAACTTTTTACAACATTATTTATCCATAAAAATCGAATCCTAAAAAAAATATAACATCAATATCAAATTCTAATAGCTAATACAATCTCCTGTAGTTCCTAAAAATAAAAAAAAATTATAACAGCAATATCAAATTCTAATAGCTAATACAATTTTTTGTAGTTGGTCATTTTCCCGTTAAACACGTTTGAGTTGCTCTAGTTTGGGATCAAAATTCCAACTTCATTACATTACTTATCTTATAGAATAACGTTTTTTCTTAAAATCAAAACCTAAAAATAGAGTGAATTCCAATTTTTACTTTCTCTACATTTTCTAAAATTTATGAAGTTTTAGAAAAATGAAAATATATCTTATTTTCTCTTCATATTATAGACACTCCTGTATTTATTTCGAGTTCCCGCATGAGAATGTTCTTTTATTATGTTAACACATCAATTCTTTTATTTTTAAATACGTATACTTTTATTATAAGAATAATATTGAATTTATAAATAAATTTTCCTAATAGAAGTATATTTAATTTATATAAAAAAATATATATAATTTTAGAAGATCGTAAAAGATGCCAGCACCGTCCTTGTATTCTACTTCAAATAAAATATTTAATTATATGTCGCCTTTATATATTCAAAAAACTATTCTACTTCCAATAGAACTTTTAATTATATGTTTTTTCTATAAATTCGAACTCTTATTCTTATTAAATTTGTTAGTTACAGAGGCATGCCTGTACACATCTAATAACAAGCCTAATTGTTTGTAATGCTTTGCATTACTTACATGACCTCTTAACTGAGGGAACCTCTAGTTGTAGAGTTTCTGTTTGTATTGTACTTGTAGTAGGCATCAAATCCTAGTTGTGTAATTGTACAAATAGAGTCTAGAGTAATGCTTGAAAGAAGTTCCAAGGTTCATGCCTCAAGCAAGGAGTTAAAGACTGTCAAATAATCACAGTTGGGATTTGAAGAAATGAAGAATTTGCCTAAGTACCAATTCAAGAAGTATATTTGTCTATTCGAGAAGTCCAGCATTCGAGAAGTCAGAGATTCGATATCTCAAGACACTATTCGATATCTCTGAATACACTGTTCGATATCTCATTCGATATCTCAGGGATTCGATATGTCTACTACTCTATTCGAGAACTCAAGAAGTCAACAAGTCAAGATGGTATTCGAGTTCTCAAAGAGTCAACAAGTCAAAGCTCTATTCGATATCTCAAGGACTCAGAAAGCTATTCGATATCTCGAGGATTCGATAAGTCAAATGTTCTATTCGACAACTCAAGGAATCCTGATGGAAAAGAGCTATTCGAGAAGTGGTTCGATATGTCAATATAACAGTATTCGAGAACTCAGAGTTATCGATCAAGTCAATTCTAGTTCTCGAATCACTTACTTAGTCACTTCTCGAATACATTCTTGGAGACAAAATACTGAAGAAATTGTACAAGTCAGAAACCTGCAACAAGCCAATGCACTTTATGGACCACAATCTGTAACGTGCTCTGGAAAGCCAACAAGGAAGCTTGGAGAGATATAGAAGAGACAAGGAGCTAAAGAAGTGGATCTAAACAGGCTTTGCAAAGTCAAATCTGTAACCGTTTGGACACTTACTAAAAAAAGGATAGACAGACTAGAAAGTAATTTGTTTAGCTACCTTATTTGCAGTAAGTAGGCTGTATCCATGTTCTATAAGGACACAGCCTCACTTCATAACTTAGTAACTTTTGGGAGTCAAGTTTTTCATACACTGTAAGCTATATCTCTCTGAGAAAAATGATGCTGAGAATACTACCATTTGTATTCACAGATTGTAGCAACCTTTATCTAATAATACATTAGATTAAAGTGATATTGTGTCTTGTGTTGTTTCTTTATCCGCACCTTCACTTCTACACGCACAGGCACTTATCTGCTACATAGACTCAATCAAAGAAAAGTTCAAGAATCCATTCACCCCCCCTCTGTATTCTTTTACCGTATTCAATACTCAACAAGTGGTATCAGAGCGGGCTGTTTATTCAAAAACAGAGAAACGATCATGAGTTCGAATACACCAAAGACTAGAGGAACGGTGAAGGTCCCTAAGTTTGACAAAGAAAACTTCAACCTCTGGAAGATAAAGATGATGTTGTTCATTAAAGCCTCTCATCCCTTGTACCCTGAGATTATCAAGAATGGTCCTTTTGTTCCACAACAAGAGATACCAGAGAAGACTGTTGGAACCACAAATATCCCAAGATCTTATAAGGCCAAGGATCCATCAAAGTGGACAGAGTCAGAAAGGGAGAAGGTTGCTCTTGACAGCCACCTCATGTTGCTTATCATTGATTCCATGGACATGTCAATGTTTGCAAACATTGCATCATGCACGTCTGCTAAAGAGATGTGGGATCACATTGAGGTGTTGTGTGAAGGGACTGATGAGGTTAAGGAAAATAGGAAACAGATACTGGTCACACAGTATGAAGCTTTCATGGCACAGCCCAAGGAAAGCATCACTGAAATGTTTGAAAGGTTTCACAAGCTAGTTACTGAGTTGCAGATGAATGGAAAGGTTTACAGCACCAAGGAGTTAAATATGAAATTTCTGTTGTCTTCACCAAATCATCTGGAGCAAAGAGTCATTTCTCTAAGAGAGAGAGATTTGAACAAAGTCACCTATGATGTGCTCTATGGAGTCCTAAAGACTCATGAACTTGAGTTGCTTCAGAAAAGGGCTATCCAAGCCAACCAAGGTAGGATGATAAACACATCATGTGCCTTGATTGTCAACAAATCCATTCTGGACCTAGAAGCATCTACAAGCCAACTAAGGATAGAGGAGGTGGCAGATGATGAAGAAACTGAAGCTGGGGTGAGTGAACCTGTTGAGGAAAAGGAGGAAGAAGAAGAAGAGTTTTACACTCTGGAAGAACTTGATGGGATGGAAAATACTTCATATGCTTTCATGGCCAGAAAATTTCCAAACATCAGATTTAAAAGAAATCAACCCTTCAAACCAAAAACTCAAAACCATTCAGCCAACAAGAACAAGGCACCTGTGAAACCAAACAGAAATAAGTTCAAAACCAGTTATGTGGATAGGTCATCTGTAAGGTGCTATAGATGCAATGACCTAGGGCATTTTGCCAGTGAATGCAAGAAGCCTAAAAAGAAGGATAGAGATTATCTTGAGCTCGAAGCTAAGTATGAGGCCCTTCTGAAAAAGCAGACACATGGTAAGGCCTACATAGCTGAAGGGAAGTGTTGGGATGATTCTGAGAGTGATGAAGAGGAACAAGAATTCTGCAACTATGCCTTGATGGCCAACTCCAAGGATGACTCATCTTCATCTGATTCTCAGGTACCATCTCTCACTACTATAGACATGTCTGTTTCTGAGTACAAATGCATGATTGAACAATTATCTGTTGAAATGTTTAATATTCATACTAGTATGACTGCTGCTAATGAGGAGATTGCCAAACTGTCTACTAGAAATGAAATATTAACCAAAAAGAATGAGGAACTTGAGCTAACTACTATGCAAGTAGAAAATCTTAAGAAAGAAGTTGAATATTTGAAGAACAAGGTTTTATGTGCTAGTCAAGTAGAGAAGGCTCTTAGGGATGAATTAGCTGAGAATGAATTCAAACTAAAAACTTTCAAGAAATCATCTGGTTTAGTGCAATCCTACTGTGAGAAAATTGAAGCTAAACCCAAAGCAGCTATTGGACTTGACTATGACTCTCTCAAACAAAGGAAAGGCTATGCTGTCATTGAAGAGGACACAGCTGTTCATGAGAAAGTGCCTCACATTTTGAGAAAAACTGAAAATCCAATTTTTAAGGAATCAACATTTGAAGTTGATGAGGATGCCTTACTCATCAAGCAAATGTTGAATGATGAGGATGAGGCACAATCTAGTGAACAACAAGCATCCTCTAAGGGTGGAGTGTCAAGTCAAAGACCAAGGAACCAGTAGTTGATAGGCCAAGACCTAAGAAGTTTGTTAAGTTTGTCTCAGCTGGGATGAGTGAATCAGAAAAGAAAGTGACTAAGAAGAAACAGAACAGAAATGGCAAGTTAGGGATTAACAAGGATAACAACTATGCTTATATGCCTAATGCCCCTAGGAAAACTTGTCAGAACTATTTCAGTACCAATCATTTAACTCATGCATGCAAGAAACCTGTTGGTAGTGTGTCTAAACCTTTCTACGATTGTTCTGTGCCTCTAAGTCATAGAGATGCACCTTTCTGTGATAAATTTGACTGTATGCCATGCAATATGAATGTTATGACTAGTTGTTTTAATTTAAGAAGGCAATTCATTGATGGTTGTATCAGTCACAATTCTCACACACACTACACAAGGTCAAAGTCTTCAAGTCCTCCTAAAGCTAGGAAGGTACCTTTGTCACCTAAGTCTGAAACCTCAGGTTCTAAGACTTCCAACAGTGACAAGAAGACTAACACTAAGAAAGTTGACAAGCATGTTGTTTATGATAAAACTATCTCTAAGTCACATGGACCCAAACTTGTTTGGGTACCAAAGGAAAAGTAATACCTTTGTGTTTGCAGGGCAAAGAAAGTGAAAAGAAGGTCATGTGGATTTTGGACAGTGGATGCTCAAATCATATGACTGGTGATATGGCCCTGCTATCACAGTATGAGGAAAAGGCTGGCCCAATGGTTGCTTTTGGAGATGACAGCATGGGTAACACATTGGGATATGGCAAGCTGAAAGTTGGAAATGTCATCATTGAAGATGTAGCACTAGTCAAGGGGCTCAAGCATAATCTGTTAAGTGTTGGTCAGTTTACTGATAGAGGATTCAAAGTGAATTTTGACAAAGATGAATGTTTGATCACCCACAAGAAGACTGGTGATTTTGCTCTATCTGGAGTAAGGAAGGGAAGCCTGTTTGTAGCCAATATGGACTCTGCAAACAAGGACAAAATTTGTTGCTTTTACTCAAAAGCATCAAATGAAGATTGTTGGCTGTGGCACAAGAAACTATCACACCTGAACTTCAAGGCCATTAATTCTCTAGTCAAAAGAGAGTTAGTGAGAGGCATGCCCACACTTGAATTCTGCCAAGAAGGAGTGTGTGAGGCTTGTCAAAAAGGAAAAATGAAAAGATCAAGCCACAAGTCAAAGACAGTGACATCAGTAACCAAGCCATTACAACTCATCCATATGGATTTGTTTGGGCCTGTCAACATAATGTCACTTGGAAGAAAGAAGTATGCCCTGGTAATGGTTGATGATTTTTCAAGGTATACATGGGTGGAATTTCTAGCATCAAAAGATGAGGCTCCACAAGTAATTATTGAGCATATAAAGAAAGTTGACAAGGAAGCAAAGGCAAACGATGCAAGTGTGATTGCACTGAGGAGTGATAATGGAACAGAGTTCAGAAATGCCACACTTGAAGCATTCTGCAAAGAGAATGGCATTTCTCAGCAATTCTCAGCTCCAAGGACTCCACAACAAAATGGAGTTGTTGAGAGAAAGAATAGAACTCTAATTGAGGCTGCTAGAACAATGTTACTTGATGCAAAAATGCCTACATGTTTTTGGGCTGAGGCTGTGAGCACTGCATGCGATATTCAGAATAGGACCCTCATCAACAAAAACACTGGAAAGACACCTTACAACTTGATGACTGGAAAGAAGCCTACTCTAAAGTATGTTCATACTTTTGGAAGCAAATGCTTTGTACTAAAGGATAATTCTGAATATGTTGGAAAGTTTGATGCAAAAGCATTTGAAGGAATTTTTCTTGGCTATTCTATGGAAAGAATTGCATACAAGGTTTATGTCATCAGTCAAAAGAATGTTATGGAAAGCACAGATGTAACATTTGATGACAGCAAACTACCTGGACTAGAAGAAGCCAATGATGAAGACAAAGATCCATTGAAGTTTGATAATCTAGATGATTCTGATGAAGAGATTGAAACTGGAGTTGAAACTCAAGTTCAACAAACTCAAGTGATTGATGATACAAGAGAAGAATTTGTGCCAATCGATAGTGGAGAAACAAGCATCCAAGACACACCTGTGAGTAATGGCAACTTCACAGGGGGAGGAAATGAGGATGACTATGATATGGATGATGAAGCAACATCAAGGTTGAGAAGTCAGGCTGAACACTCGAGGAAATGGGATAGATCACACACTGCAGAGCAAATCATTGGAGATCCTAATGCAGGAGTAAGGACTAGGAGAGCAACTCAAAATGAGTGCCTCTATGGATGTTTTCTATCGCAAGTTGAGCCTAAGAAACTTGATGATGCACTGTTGGATCCAGATTGGATTATTGCCATGCAAGAGGAGCTGAATCAATTTGAAAGGAACAAAGTATGGGAACTTGTGCCTGCACCAAAGAATAGAACCATTTTTGGAACAAAATGGGTCCTGAAGAATAAAATGGATGAAGATGGTGTAATAATAAGAAACAAAGCAAGGCTGGTTGCAAAAGGATACTCTCAACAGGAAGGCATTGATTATGATGAGACATTTGCCCCTGTTGCTAGATTGGAAGCCATTAGAATATTCTTGGCATTTGCTGCTCATTCAAACTTTAAAGTTTATCAAATGGATGTCAAGAGTGCATTTCTAAATGGAGAGTTGGAAGAAGAGGTTTATGTGCAACAACCACCTGGCTTTGAGGATCCACATTTCCCAGAATTTGTCTACAGATTGCTTAAGGCACTGTATGGACTTAAGCAAGCTCCAAGAGCATGGTATGATACTTTATCACAATTTCTTCTTGAGAATCAATTCACTAGAGGCACATTGGACAAGACACTGTTTTACAAGAAGCATGGTGATGATATTATCCTAGTTCAAATCTATGTGGATGATATCATTTTTGGTTCTACAAATGAGAAACTGTGTGAGAAATTCTCTAAACTCATGCAGAGCAGATATGAGATGAGTATGATGGGAGAGTTGACATTCTTTCTAGGGTTGCAAGTCAGTCAAAGGAAGGATGGTATCTTTATCAGTCAAACCAAGTACATCAAGGATTTATTGAAGAAGTTTGACTTGGAAGATTGTTCACCTGCCAAGACACCCATGGCCACTGCCACTAAACTGGATGAAGATGCTAAAGGCAAGAGAGTAGATATCTCAGTCTACAGAGGCATGGTTGGTTCTCTACTCTACCTCACTGCAAGTAGGCCAGACATCATGTTTGCTACATGCTTGTGTGCAAGGTTTCAATCAAATCCAAAGGAATCACATTTGATTGCAATAAAAAGGATCTTTAGATATCTGAAGGGCACTCCAAACTTGGGATTATGGTATCCTAAGGACACAGGGTTCAATCTGGTTGGTTATTCTGATGCTGATTATGCTGGATGCAGAGTGGATAGGAAAAGCACCTCAGGAAGCTGCCAGTTTCTTGGACAAAGGTTAGTTTCTTGGTATAGCAAGAAGCAACAATCTGTGTCAACTTCTACAGCTGAGGCTGAATACATAGCTGCTGGAAGTTGCTGTGCTCAAGTGCTTTGGATTAGAAATCAACTTAGAGATTATGGACTTGTGTTGGAAAGAATTCCAATCATGTGTGACAACACAAGTGCAATCTCTATAGTTGCCAATCCTGTCAATCATTCTAGAACAAAGCACATTGACATCAGATATCATTTCATAAGAGAACATGCAACTAATGGAACCATTGAGTTACATTATGTCTCTACAGATAAACAACTAGCTGATATATTCACTAAGCCATTAGATGAAGCCACCTTCACAAGGTTGGTAAGTGAGATTGGAATGCTGAATTCTTCAGATTCTGGCTAAGTGAATACACCATCTAGATTGTTGCAGCAGTAAACCCTTACTTTATCTAAATTCTCAATATTTTTGGAGTAAGTGTTGGCTGAAATATGATTTATATATATTTCAAATCTGTTGCACATGTTGAAAATCATATTTCTATTAACTTAAAATTTCCATGAAATTTTGAGAAAATCACTATTTAATTTGCTAGGATATTTTTCAATGAATATGTCTGGTAAATTTTAAAAGATAGTGAAAATCAAATTTTTATCAGTGATGAGTATAGCTCCATAAGTCAGACTTCTCGAATGATTCACTATTCGACATCTCTAATAAGTCTCATTAGAGTACTCTTGAGTTCTCGAATAGAGTCTTTCTGAGATATCGAATAGAGGTATTCTTGACTTCTCGAATATAGTAACTGAGTTCTCGAATGATTGAGTTCTCGAACACTATATTTGAGTTCTCGAATCATTTGAAAAGGCTGAATTCTCGCTGAATTTTAACCGATTTTGGACTTTTGTCTAAAAGTTTAATTCACTCATAAAAACATATTTTATTTAATTTAGAATTATTTCTAAGTTAGATAACTGCCAGCTGTGAGTTTCTATCTGCTTGAGTTATCTATTAAGCCATTCTTGACTTCTCGAATAGTTGTTTTCTACTTCTCGAATGCCTGACTTGTCGATACAAAACTTTCTGCTAATCGACAATTCAAGTACTTCATACTTATACAATTTCACATCTATTCGATTCATTTCATTCGATTTCTCAAGCATCTACACTCTCTAAACCCCTGAAACCCTAGCTACGAAAAGCCAAATTTCTTCTTCAACCTTCAATTTCTCTCCTCTCTTCTACACAAATGGCAACAGTAAAGTTCAACACCAACTTCATCGCTCTCACTAGTGATGTTGAAGCACCCAATGCCAATTTCAAGTGCTTTGTGAAATGGATGGCTGAGTCATATATCAAGGATGCACTCTCTGCCAACCCAACTCTGTATCTAGATATTCTGGAACAGTTTTGGGGCACTGCTATTGTGGAGGTTGTAGCCCTGGAAAATGCAATCACTTCATATATCATCTACTGCAAGATTCAAGACAAGGAAATCACTATCACTACTGCAGACATGAACCAAGCACTGGGCCTACAACAAGAGTCATTTGACAGAATGGCCACTAATGCAGAGTTAGAGGAATTCTTTGAGTTCATCAACTACTCAGATGGGATCAATCTTGGAAAGCTAAACAGGAAGAATCTGAGAAAGGAGTGGAGCTATGTGTTTGCAACTCTTCTCCAAGTCTTCACTGCCAGGAAATCAAGCTTTGATCAAATCAGTGCACCTGTGCAGCAAATTGGATATGCTTTGGCCTATGGAAAGAAGATTGATGTTGGCCAAATCATCCTCCAAGAATTATATGGGAGACTTGGTAAGAACACAACCAAGAGAGGTACTGATATTTTCTTCCCTCGCTTTATTCAATCTGTACTTAATTATAAAAATGCTTCATTGATTGAATTGCCTAGGATTGATAAAAATAAAATAGGCTATCCTAAGTCCATGACCAAACTCATTTTTGGTAATTTGGAGACTAGGAATGATGTGGATGTAAGACTGAACATAACTCCCCATATGGAGAGTTTGTTTAGGACTTATCCCCACAACATGCCAACATTTGATGCAAAATCTAAGTTAGCACAGCCCAAGCAAGTAGAACAAAATGCTAACCCAGGGCCTGCTAACCAACCCTCTCAACCAAACACTCTACCACATACTGAGCCAACTGCATCATCCTCTCAAAAGGGTGATGTTAGTAAAAAGAAGAGAAAGGAAGTAATGTCTGCACCATTAAATATCTTATCTGAAGCAGCATTAGCTGTTGAATTAGGTCTAGGAAGTGAGGAACCTGAGTCACCCTTACACAGGACAAAGAAGAAGAAAACTAAGACCACCTCTTCAGTCACACAAATGACTGAAGTTGTAAAATCAGGGGCACACAGCTCACTAGGTGTATCCTCTCAACAGGGTGCACCTATAGAATCAAGCATCCTCCCCAATGCACCTTCTTGTATAGAGTCAGCACATGGGAGTGATAAGGCTGGCACATCACTGAGTGGAGAGCACATCACATTTGAAACTCCCTTTATCTCTCAGGGGGAGTTGCCAAAATCTACTCTTAAACACACTTCTCTTCCAGAATCTAACTCTGAAATTTCTTTGGAACCTACAACTCAGGCAACTGAGATGCAAGGTATTGATCATCAAGAATTCTTTTCTCTTGATGAGCCAATAATTTCAAGTGACTTAGTGCATGACACTTTGTTCACCACTCAGAACCCACATTTAGATGGTGAGGGAATGCTTGCTGAGGCATCTCCTGATGACACCATCACAAACACAGAGGTTCCACTAGTTTTTACTAGAGACTCTGTGCCTGTGTCAACTGCTGGTGTAATTCATCTCACTTCTGTGGTGACACCAGTAGTAGAGTCAATCCATCCGGTTACAGAAGTTGCATCTGTAACTAAGGAGTCTAGCTTGCCTAGCTCTAGCTCTGACTTTATGTCACAATGGCTGAAGCCTGTGCAACATGACAGTGCTTCAGGATCAGGGTCTGCTCCACAACAATTGACGGTTGAAGCACTTCAAAGCTTAATTGTGGATCAGATTCCTGAGTTCACAAAGATTGCTCAGAACCTTCTCACTGCAAACATGCCTAATCCAGACTATGAGGCTATTCTGTTATGCCATAGGGATGATGTGGAGGTGCAGAAGACAAAGATCATTGATGATGCTGAGAGAGATGGCAACATAGATGCCTGGTTGCAAGGAAAATATGATATTACTCTCGATGAAGCACTTCAGTATCTCAGGGAGGAATACCTCACTTCACTGGGTTCCAATGCCAAATCTCTGACCCCTGGTGAAGTGTATGAGGCTATGAATGATACACACAAGGGATTCCTCAAGGCTGCTCACTATCTTGGAAAAGGTGTTAAGACTGAGGTCAATAGAGTGTGTGATAAGACCACCACCACAGTAGAAGCAATCAAGAGGACCTTTGATGCTAAATTCCCTCAGCTAGACAGTGTGTTCAAGGACATCAAACACTGCAACACTACCTGCACCAAAATGGATAATGGGCTAGCTCTGCTAAAGGATACTGTCACAGGTCTGGGGCATCAATTTCAAATTCTATCTGATCAGACCACAGATGCTAATGCCATGCTGAGGACCATGTTCAAAAATTTATATGGAGACAGACTGCTCACTGAGGTCCCAGTACATGACATGACTAGATTTGAAGTACAGAGACTCAAAGAATAATCCCTGTCTAGCTTCAAGTCTACTGAGTTATTCAACAAAGTGGATGCACTTGAGAAGGAGGTGGCTACTCTCACCAAGTCCAATGCTCATCTTACAGACAAGGTTGCACTGCTAAATGACCAGTTGGACACTCAAGCATCCACCACAGCTGATGTCCTTCTGCATCAACAATCCATGTTAGCTGCTATGATGAAGCATATGGGTCTCCCTCTCCCTGATGAATCTTCAATCCCAAAGGACATTTCTACAGCCTCAGTGCCTGACAACAAGCCTAAGGGGGAGAAGAAGACAAGGAACTCAAATCCAAAGGGGGAGAAAGGGAACTCAAATACAAAGGGAGAGAAAGGCATAATAATAAAAGAGGGTGGTCAACAAAGAGCTTCTTCAAAATCTCTACCAAATGTGCCTGGCAAAGGAAAATCCAAAGTGGATGAGCCTCCATCTACCTTGCCAGTTGTCACTCTACCAACTGTGCACATCACTACTCCTGGAGGACAAAAGCAATCCATAACTACTACAGTGGTTGCAGGGAGTATGCCATCTGACAAATCTCCAACCTCCTTACCTGAGAGTGCCAAGCCTGTAGAAGTTAAAGTTGTTACTGAGGCCAAGCTACAAGAAGTTGCTAACTCAGGAGATAGTTATGATATCCAAATTGAAGATATGACATCTAACATACAAGACTCTACAAGAACTGAAACACTCAGAGATAGATGCCATACTTGAGCTTATTGAGAAGAAGAATGAGAACAATAAGAGTCTGTTTGATGACTTGAGGAATGACCAACCTTCAAGGCTACCAGAAGTGATCAAGAAGCCATGGACAATCATTTATCAGTCTGGTACCAGAATTGAAGATATCAAGCAATTGGTCATTCCCCATGATCTCACCACTAGAAATCACAGACTGATCATTGCTATCATTGATCAATTACAGAAGAAGGTTGGAGCCAGAAATGCTGAAGAAACTGAGGCACCGCACATCCTCAGAACCTATATTGCAACTGGTGAAATCCCAGAGATGGCTCAACCTAGGAGAAATAAGGATGATGATTCTGAAGATAAAAGTGATGGGAGGAGAAGACATCACAGGAGAGATAAGGGTGATGAAGACAAGAAGAAGAAGGGGGACAAAGATAAGAAGAATGATGATGACCAAGGAAGAGTCTATGAGAGGAAGATTGGAAAATAGCAAGCCTTAGGCATTGCTAGCAGTAACCTCACCACAACACAAGACTCTAAGTCTAGGGTGAATACTGTTAGTGGTGACCTAGCAAAATCTACATATATGGCTTCTGCAACTGTTTTGCCACCTCAAGAAGAGAAGAAGATTCAAGTCAAGAAACCATGTGTATGTTTCATAAAGAAAACTGCTAATGGAATACTACTATGGTCTACCAACAAAGGTCAAAGATTTTTGCCAAGCAATCATGTCAAAAGGATGAAATTTAAACATGTTGCAAGAAAGGTGAAGCTATCCAAATCTAAGGCACTGACAATTATCCCAGGATTAAACCTACCACCTCTGGATGAAAGCTATGATGAAGACCAATTGCAGTTTCTATGGGCTCAAAGAATCTATCATGTTGCCATTGTTGATGATTTTCTTGAAGTTAAGTATTCTGATGGAAGACAGAAGAAATTCAGACAAGGAACATGCCAGCACTGGGGCAGGCTGTATGACATAGAAAGGATAATTGCAATGTTGGATTCTGAAGACAGAGTGGAAAGGGTGTGGAAGCTGGAGTTAATTGACTTTGTCAAGATGAAAAGAGATCACCAGGCAGAAATGAGAAAGAACAGTGAAAAGCTACTAAAGAGAAGGGAGGAGGAGTTTGCAGCAATGGAAGCTAAGGCTGATGAGTTGAGAGCTATGGGTCTGTGCAGAGTCAAGTTTAATCCTTACATCAATGAGTACAAGAAATATGGTAGAAATGTGAAGATTAGAATGGACTACATCAGTTCCTACTCTAAGAAATAGCTAAATGAAGTGCTCAAGGATTTATCAGGCTCTCCTCTAATCGAAGAACTCACTGCAATGGAAGATATCATTCTTGCCATGGAAGAAATTGCAAAGAAGAAAGCCAAAGAAGCTGAAGATAGGATGAAAAATGAGAATCTGCAAGCCAAAGCTCAAAAAATGAATCCAAAAGGAGATGGCTAAGTAGTTCCTCATAACTTGTAAGAATACTTCTATGTAATTTCTTCAATCAAATTCATACCTGTACTTTTAAAAGCTTTATCTTTATGTATGATAGGCTTGTTATCAGACAAGAAATTGTGACTAAGGGTCTCACTCACAATTTGGGGGAGATTGTTAGTTACAGAGGCATGCCTGTACACATCTAATAACAAGCCTAATTGTTTGTAATGCTTTGCATTACTTACATGACCTCTTAACTGAGGGAACCTCTAGTTGTAGAGTTTCTGTTTGTATTGTACTTGTAGTAGGCATTAAATCCTAGTTGTGTAATTGTACAAATAGAGTCTAGAATAATGCTTGAAAGAAGTTCCAAGGTTCATGCCTCAAGCAAGGAGTTAAAGACTGTCAAATAATCACAGTTGGGATTTGAAGAAATGAAGAATTTGCCTAAGTACCAATTCGAGAAGTATATTTGTCTATTCGAGAAGTCCAGCATTCGAGAAGTCAGAGATTCGATATCTCAAGACACTATTCGATATCTCTGAATACACTGTTCGATATCTCATTCGATATCTCAGGGATTCGATATGTCTACTACTCTATTCGAGAACTCAAGAAGTCAACAAGTCAAGATGGTATTCGAGTTCTCAAAGAGTCAACAAGTCAAAGCTCTATTCGATATCTCAAGGACTCAGAAAGCTATTCGATATCTCGAGGATTCGATAAGTCAAATGTTCTATTCGACAACTCAAGGAATCCTGATGGAAAAGAGCTATTCGAGAAGTGGTTCGATATGTCAATATAACAGTATTCGAGAACTCAGAGTTATCGATCAAGTCAATTCTAGTTCTCGAATCACTTACTTAGTCACTTCTCGAATACATTCTTGGAGACAAAATACTGAAGAAATTGTACAAGTCAGAAACCTGCAACAAGCCAATGCACTTTATGGACCACAATCTATAACGTGCTCTGGAAAGCCTACAAGGAAGCTTGGAGAGATATAGAAGAGACAAGGAGCTAAAGAAGTGGATCTAAACAGGCTTTGCAAAGTCAAATCTGTAACCGTTTGGACACTTACTCAAAAAAGGATAGACAGACTAGAAAGTAATTTGTTTAGCTACCTTATTTGCAGTAAGTAGGCTGTATCCATGTTCTATAAGGACACAGCCTCACTTCATAACTTAGTAACTTTTGGGAGTCAAGTTTTTCATACACTGTAAGCTATATCTCTCTGAGAAAAACGAAGCTGAGAATACTACCATTTGTATTCACAGATTGTAGCAACCTTTATCTAATAATACATTAGATTAAAGTGATATTGTGTCTTGTGTTGTTTCTTTATCCGCACCTTCACTTCTACACACATAGGCACTTATCTGCTACATAGACTCAATCAAAGAAAAGTTCAAGAATCCATTCACCCCCCTCTGTATTCTTTTACCGTATTCAATACTCAACAAAATTCGAACTCATATTCTACTTCCAATAGAACTTGTAAGCATATACCTTATAAATACATATTCTACTTCCAACATAACTTCTAATTATATGTTTTCCTTATAAATTTGAACTCTTCTCATCCATAAATTTGAAAACATATTCTACTTCTAATATGTTAAAAGATATTTTTATATTTATTAGTGTTTAAAATCATAAAATTCTAAACGATTAGAAAAATAGATTGAGAACATCTAAGAGGCGCTACCTAACATCTCGCGACCAACCAAACTTTTGGTATTTCAATTATTATAAAACAGTATAAATAGATTTTAAATAGAGAAATGCTAGAGTTCTCGAAAGCGTTCCCGAAATCGTTCCCAAACGCTGATGCTGAGTTGTCATCCTCTGATTGGTTATCTTTTCATTAATAAGATGGGCCCCTTGAATGTTAATATGAATCTCACCAATAAGACCATGCCATGTGGCATTTGGGAATTTTTTTGACATCTTTTTCGGGATACGTGGTACTGCTCTTTCTTATATAAATTCGAACATCTATTTAATTTGCGATAGATTTTGACAGAATTTTAATTATATGTTTTTCCTATAAATTCAAACTATTCTAATATACAAATTTGAACACCTATTTTATTTCTAAATGTAAACCAAAAAGAGTAAGAAAAAAAAAATTATACCAATCAAAAGATTTGAACAATTTTAGCATCAATGTCAACGTATTATATAAAGGGCTTAATGATCTTCTAGATAACTATCTATAGTTTAGACATATTATAATACAATTCGAAGGCTATTTTTGTAAATGCATGGGATGAATTTCATTATTACAAAAATATCATCCACATTTTATACTTAAAATGTAGATAACTTTAGGTAATTATCTATAGTTAACTATAGGAACATTTTTCTCTTATATAAATCAGATAAAATGAAAATTGAAAAATTTAAATTAAACGTACCCGCTTGATCAGTACTGCAACTTGCTGATTCGGAGGCAGTCGAGTAGATACTTTGTAATTTCTTTCCTACTTTTGTTAGTAACGTAAGAACATGTGCTCGTAATTAAACACGTAAAGATTAAATTAATTTAAAGATATGTAGTACATGTGTTCGTAATATAAATATGAACATATCAACTTATCAAGAAACCTTAAGGGTTATTGACCTTTTGGCCCTTCAAGTTTGCACACTTATACCCATAAATTCCCAATGTTTAAACTCGTTCCTTTTTGCCACCCGAACTTCACAAATGTACCTCTCAGCCACTTTACCGCGTCAGACACTGTATCGGCTTATAACGGTATAGAATAGCGGGGGTATAATAGACATTTCATAATCCCACAAATTAAATCTTCAAACAAAAAAAAAATCTTTTCTCTCCTAATAATTCCACCCACCCCTGTTTCCCAGTTTCTTTCCCCTCATCTCTTCTCTCGTTTTTCTCTCCCAATCTCTCTCCCTCTACCTTCACCACCGCCACATGAAAACACCACCCCCACGCCCTTTTCTTTCTCACCCACCCCCTATTTTTGACCCCTGCTACCTATCATCTCTCGCTTATTTTCTTTCTCTCTTTTCTTTTTCTTCTCCTTTACGCATACACCACCGCCCTTTTCTTCTCTTCATCACCACTGCCTTACACCGTAAACCACGGCCTTTTTCTCTCCCTCACCCTCCCGTAAGTCTCTCTCCTCAATCTCTCTCTTTTTCTTTCCCTTGTTCTCTCTTCCGTAACCCTGGGTTGATGGATTTTAATAAGGGTAGAAAAGTGGATTGTGTGATTTGTAAAATGGGTTTGGATTTGGGCTTGGAGGTTGGTAATGGGGTGTTTGATATGTATTGGAAATGTGGGAGGGTGGTTTATGCTCGTTATGTGTTTGACAGAATGGTCGAGAGGGAAATTTGACAAGGCTGTCGCGTGCCTATCAAATAATAATATCTAACAAATCCTTCTAACTATGTAGCAGGGTAAGTCAGAGTCGATCCCACAGAGACAAACGTGTCAATCACCAGTTGTTCTCGATTCAATTCAGCCAAGTAAGTAACACAATAAAATATCAAAGATTATTAAACTAATTTTATACTAATGCAATTAATCAATTAACTAAAACATCCAGAATTAAGTGTCCCCACTAGCATGAACTAATGCAATCGTGAATTCCCTCCCCAATCAATCGTATAATACTCAAAAGGAAAGGTGCGCCCTATAAATTACCAATAACCTCTCTCGAATATTAATGGCTTCTCTAAAATACAATCAAGCCTATTCTCATGGTATCATGCAATTTAGAGACATTAATCACAGCACCCTAACTTCCTAACAATCCGTTCTACCTATTCTCATGGAGAAGTTCATGTCCTCATTGGATAAATCACAACCATCTAAATCCAACTCTCGTTGATAAATAGACAATGGTTCAAACAATAAACATAATCACGTCTGATTTGTAATTGCTAATTAAAACAACTCAATAAGCAAGAGCAATTAAACAATCAAATTGGGGGAATTGGGAAAATCACACATCAATCATAACTAAGGTTCTACTTAACCCTAGATTAATTATCTACTCATACATAATTAAACTAATAAAACAAGAGATATAATATGAACACATAATATTATAAAGAATAGAGAAAAACCTTCAATCTTCAAAGAAAAGTGAAAAGCTATCTCCAATCTCTCTCTGTATATGTCTATACGTACTTATGTATGTATATGTAACTATCTATCCGTAACTATCTATCTCCCTAATAATAATAATATCTGATATTATATATGTCTCTAATAAAAAAAAAGTATTTTAATGCCTTGAGAAAATTACAAGTACGTTTCCTAAACTGAATAGATTTTCAAGGAAAATTCGTGGTTGACTTTTCTCCTGTAGTTCTGGGCCGCTCCAATTGTAATATGACATCTGTACCATCTTAGAATGATAGAAAATTTAATTATCTTCGCGTGGGCAGTTGAATCACCCAATTCTGACTTGTAGAACTCGAGATATGGCCAAAATAGTGAATTGCGCGCGTGTTGCCCGATAAATCCGAATTTCCTTCTAATAAATCTCCAATTAAGCTCTTTATTCTCAAATCCTTCCAAGTTTAGAATTTCCTTGCTTCCTACAATAAAACATTAAAATCTATTAAATAAAAATCCAATTAAATGCAAAATATAATAAATATGAGGAATATAATCATATAAAATATATATAAATATACACTCTATCAAACATCTCCACACTTAACATTTGCACGTCCTCGGGCAAATAAAGAAATAAAAATTATCCTAACTAACTAACATCACTTTCGTAGATGACACGATTGCATTGAGCATATGCAACAAGCCGTTAAACCCCTAGGCAGCCCTAGTAGGACGAGTTTTGTCTCGTGAAGGTATATAGAAGATATACCCACAAAATCAAATATTTTCAATCACCAAGTCTTAAACATGCAACAATTCATAGTACTCCACATATGCAAACCTCAATCACACAACAATCTGAGAAGATCTGAAAGTACACCACTTGCACAAAACAATCCAAGTATGCACACGTTGTCTTGACAGACAAAAATATCATGAAATAAACATCAAAGTCTCCTTCAATAAGTAAGCATGCCGTGGATAGAAAATCTTACATTGCTCTCAATTCACACAAGTGTATAGGTGTTAGTGTTTCACTCAAGTTCAATCAAAATAGACATGTGCTACCATATGCTTGGTTGTCCACCAAATCTCCACTACTTCGTATATGTGCATGCACAAATCAAAAGGTCTTCATTAAAGGTTGTAATGGGGCTTAGGTATGGGGTGGGATATCAAAGAAATAGGCTCACAAGTGGCTAAGCTTGATAAACTAATAGAGCATAATGTTCACTTCTAATTAAAGTACCCAACATGAATAGTAGATCATGTAAAAGATAATTAAACTTTCACAAGCATTAAACCCATAAGTACATCATTATGTACTTTCCCACTTTCACATTATACAAACCAATGAACACAAACTCTACTTCGATCTTCTTCAAATTTTTCTTTTTTTTTTATTCATTTTTTTTCTTTTTTTTTTTGAAGATCAAGCAACCACATTATATAATTCCCACCAAAATATCAAACCTTAACAAAGAAATCCCCACACTTGAACATTCACCAACCCTTAAGTTGAATCACAATGCTCTACTAGTAAATCAAGATAAGAATAAATAAGTAGGCTAAAAAATTATAGAGTGGTGATAATTGAAAGAAACGGATATAAGCTCAAGGGGGCTTACTAAGGATATAACTCATAAGGATAGTGTTTAGGTCAATGAGGTTAATCCTAATGCCTTTATCATTTTCATGCACACACACAACATGTAGTCTCAACAAGGTATCAAAACAAGTTCTAGAGCAATGCTAATTGACGAACAGCACACAACAAAGAAATTTGATTGATATAAAATGTATCAATCATTAATTAGGCTCAAAATCTCACAAGGTGAAAGCATGCTCGACTCACTAAATTTGACTAAGAAGCATCTCAAGTTTTTAAATTTTCGAAAGCACACACAAGGAATTATCAAGCAACAAATGATTTTTATTCTATGATACAACACTCAGAATTAATCATGCAAAATTAGTCTACAAAATGTGTACTTATCCTCGCTAACATGCTTTTGACATGACAATTATATACAATTTTTTTTTTTTTATTTTTTTTCAATTTTTTTTTTTAATTTTTATCATATATAATTTTTTTTTTGGATTTTTTTAATGTAACGAGAACACATCCCCACACTTAAATGGTTCATTGTCCTCAATAAATAAATATATATAATATATACATAACTAAAAGATCCTAAAAATAAATACAAAAAGAAAATAAAAATAAAATACAAAGAAAGGTTAAAATACTCCCCTAGTGCATATGCACGAAGTGCCGCCGGAAAAGAATAAAAAATGATGTCTTTAGTGCTGAAATTCCAGGACCCAGCTTAATTAGATATGAAAAGTAGTCCATAATTTAACATCAGGTGCAAAGCAGCTCAAGTGGTTTGTAGGTGCAACTAGAAGTTCTGCACACACGCCCTTAAGGTCAGGGGTTCAACTCCCTTGCCCTTCAAATATTTTCAAAATATTTTTGCACAAGGCTGCCAACCAAACAGATGACGTGGCTGGTGACTCGGTGCTGACTGGAGTGACGTGGCACGCTGACTTTATGACAGTTGCAGCTGACTAAGCGTGACTGTACTGCTGACACTGTGATGTGGCGACACCTGGACTGCTGGGGGTGAAAGCTGTCTTGGTGCCATGTAGAAGATGCTATGTAGTCATGTAGATGATATTCAAATTGGGCCAGAATTGAATTGCAAGCCCAAAAGAATTCTAGCACCAGAAAGGGAAATAGATTGAGCAGTAATTGTTGCACCGTAGGTAGACTCACGCACTGTAAAGCGCTCGATTGTGGACAGGAATTTTCACGCTGCGGGGTGATTTATTGCACCGTGGTGCGCACACAGACCTGTATAAACAGAAGCTCTCGCACGGTGGATACAATATCCGCACCACAGAATTTATTTTCCTGTTCCACTTTGTTTTTTTTTTCCGGATTAATTCCACATCATAATGTTTCAAATCAATTTTATTCCTAAAACACTTCACAGAAAATTCATCAAGGCACCTTGTGGGAGTATAAATAATCAAAAAAAAAAAAAATCTAATCTAAAAAAAAAATACAAAAAAAAATGAAATAAAAAATTACTAACCATACAAAAATCATGGGTTGCCTCCCAAGAAGCGCTTTTTTTTAAGGTCTTTAGCTCGACCTCTTTTCAATAACTAGATCATCAATAAGGTGAAAAAGCAAACAAATGTACATATCTCCTAATTCGAATTAATCTAATGATTTGAGCACCAATTAGATAACCAAGAAGATATATAAATTGACATGTGAGACTCATGTGATGCTCAAGAATTTCCGGCATGTGAAAGTATTTAGAAAAATCATCTCCAACATGGCTATAGTTACTTTTCACACATTCCTCCCAAATTGGGTCAACAACAGGCATATACACATTCTCAATCTTAGCATTCTTCAAGTCAAGCGTATCCAAATTCGATTCTATCTCATCTACCACAATGGGAATCACAATATCCTTATTCGAATTTATATCTTCCATAACCATACTATCACTATCATCAAATAGCTTGCAAAAAGAGTCATCTAAGAAATCAATCTCATTACTATCAAAAGAGTTTTCACACGAGTTAATTTCTTGAGAAGCATATGGGTCAATAAGAGTAAGACTATCAAAATAACCATCTTCATCATCAAAATCATCAAAAATTAGCTTACTGTTACTAACCTCGTTTTGCGACTCTTTGAACTCCGTACCACTCCATAAAGTTGCATCATCAAATTGACTCATTGGTATTTCCTCCGTTTGAGAGCGTCTCTCAACGAATTCAATTACCTCTTGAGCTAGTTGAGCAATTGAGTTTTCAATCAACTTACCTTGAGTTT
The DNA here is from genome assembly GCA_037693485.1 of Kitagawia praeruptora. NCBI lineage: Eukaryota > Viridiplantae > Streptophyta > Magnoliopsida > Apiales > Apiaceae > Kitagawia > Kitagawia praeruptora. Next base: position 5,742,961 of record CM075348.1, on the reverse strand, counting down.
TCAACTCATTAAGACTTGTCTCAACCTCTTCATTCTTGTTCAGCTGTGCAACAACAACTCCTTCCAACAGACTTTCAAAGTTGGATTTCTGTGGTGGCTGAGAGTAGTTGATTTGAGGTGGTTGAGCTTGGCATGGACTAACTTGCATCTCTTCAAACTGAGCATTAAACTGTTGATGTTGAGCATCTCTCTGCGACATACAAGTGGCTAAAGACTCATTCATCTTGGCACATGGAGAGAAATAAGTTTCCAAGGCAGTTTCCAAACTAGATTTTTCTGGTTGAGCTGGATTGTTTTGGTAGGAAAAATCAGAATAATTTTCCCAACTAGAAGTGTATGTCTCACAATAAGGATTATACTGTGGTCCTTGGTCAGAGTTGTAATGGGCATTGTAATGAAAATTATTATCCCAATATTGTGCTTGGCTTGGGTAGTAAGGGGTATTATATTTGCAAAAATTTTGAGTGTGTCCCTGTATACCGCAAACATCACATGTAGCAACCAAATAAGAATTTCTTGACTCTACTTCATCGATCTTTTGAGATAATGCCTGCATAGTCTCAATCAATGCCTCCATGCTTTCTTCTTGCTCCTCCCTTCACTCGCTTAATTTCTTGTTATAGGAATCTGAAAATCAATTTTACAAGAAACAAGAAAAACCACAAGCAAAGATCAAACAGAACAAGAATAATAGCCGAAGCAACACAACTAAACAACTTGGCCAAACTAACTCAAAAATTAACTAATCTAACACTACTTTTTCCCCGGCAGCGGCGCCAAAAATTTGACAAGGCTGTCGCGTGCCTATCAAATAATAATATCTAACAAATCCTTCTAACTATGTAGCAGGGTAAGTCAGAGTCGATCCCACAGAGACAAACGTGTCAATCACCAGTTGTTCTCGATTCAATTCAGCCAAGTAAGTAACACAATAAAATATCAAAGATTATTAAACTAATTTTATACTAATGCAATTAATCAATTAACTAAAACATCCAGAATTAAGTGTCCCCACTAGCATGAACTAATGCAATCGTGAATTCCCTCCCCAATCAATCGTATAATACTCAAAAGGAAAGGTGCGCCCTATAAATTACCAATAACCTCTCTCGAATATTAATGGCTTCTCTAAAATACAATCAAGCCTATTCTCATGGTATCATGCAATTTAGAGACATTAATCACAGCACCCTAACTTCCTAACAATCCGTTCTACCTATTCTCATGGAGAAGTTCATGTCCTCATTGGATAAATCACAACCATCTAAATCCAACTCTCGTTGATAAATAGACAATGGTTCAAACAATAAACATAATCACGTCTGATTTGTAATTGCTAATTAAAACAACTCAATAAGCAAGAGCAATTAAACAATCAAATTGGGGGAATTGGGAAAATCACACATCAATCATAACTAAGGTTCTACTTAACCCTAGATTAATTATCTACTCATACATAATTAAACTAATAAAACAAGAGATATAATATGAACACATAATATTATAAAGAATAGAGAAAAACCTTCAATCTTCAAAGAAAAGTGAAAAGCTATCTCCAATCTCTCTCTGTATATGTCTATACGTACTTATGTATGTATATGTAACTATCTATCCGTAACTATCTATCTCCCTAATAATAATAATATCTGATATTATATATGTCTCTAATAAAAAAAAAGTATTTTAATGCCTTGAGAAAATTACAAGTACGTTTCCTAAACTGAATAGATTTTCAAGGAAAATTCGTGGTTGACTTTTCTCCTGTAGTTCTGGGCCGCTCCAATTGTAATATGACATCTGTACCATCTTAGAATGATAGAAAATTTAATTATCTTCGCGTGGGCAGTTGAATCACCCAATTCTGACTTGTAGAACTCGAGATATGGCCAAAATAGTGAATTGCGCGCGTGTTGCCCGATAAATCCGAATTTCCTTCTAATAAATCTCCAATTAAGCTCTTTATTCTCAAATCCTTCCAAGTTTAGAATTTCCTTGCTTCCTACAATAAAACATTAAAATCTATTAAATAAAAATCCAATTAAATGCAAAATATAATAAATATGAGGAATATAATCATATAAAATATATATAAATATACACTCTATCAAAATTGATGAGGCTTTTGGTTTGTTCGAGAGAATGAAGGTGGAGGGAGTGGAAGTGAATGAGTTTACTTGGAATGCAATGATAGCGGGGTGTGCTAGGGTGGGTGATTGTGCTCAGCTAGTGACTCGACCCGTGAAGAACAATCAACGGAAACACCAACTCAACGACGAAATTAAACAACTCAATTCAACACCACTCAACTCAATAACTCAAAGGACTCAGTAACGAACAACTCAGCAGAAGGAAAACAGAGGGTGAAGTGAGAGAGGGTAATTCGAAATAAAAAGAAGAAGAAAGAACTAGATGGGTTTGTGTTGAGCATGGAACGAAAAAAAAGGTAAGTTGCTGGTGTCATGATTTTGCATTGAAAAGAAAAGAAGAAAAGAAAGGGAATCGATGGTTTTGTGGAGAAGAGGAGATGTAGCTACTGGGTTTGGTGTCTGTGAGTATTCGAATAAAACAGGGTTATTGACCTTTTGGCCCTTCAAGTTTACACACTTATACCCATAAAGCCCTAAAGTTTAAACTCGTTCCTTTTTGCCACGCGAACTTCACAAATGTACCTCTTGGCCCTTTTACCGCGTCAGAATACGTATCGGCTAAAAAATGTTACAAAACTGAGGGACAGAACAGACATTTCAAGTGCCGATATTAACACAATAAAACTAGGTTTATATCTATTGACGATCAGTTTAACCCCTTTAACTTAACTTCTCTCAATTATCTCTCAATTAAACTCGAGACTAAAGAAGGAAATTGGCGATTGAAGAAGGAAATGTCGGATTCTAATTCCTTCGAGACTGGTGTGATTCTTAACTCTCTTTTGTGATTGTTAATTAAACTTGTTTGTTGTTTATCAGCGCTTATTTATGCATCGTTGATCACTTTTTTTTAACTTGATTGTTAATTGTTCAAGTATCTTGTTTATGTTGTGTTGATGATGTGGGTATTATGTTATGTGCTGATTGTAAACCAATTTCTTGGTATTGAAGGTGAAGACACAATAAGTGTTAGTATATTTCACGGTGGAAGGTTAAAAAGGTTACCAAAAGTAACATATGTAGGTGGTCAGGTGACAGTATATTACTTGCAAGACGTAGATATTAGCTATGACAATTTGAGAACATATGCTAAAGCTATGGGTTATAAGGGACTGTTCTGTTTGTATTATAGGAGACCTAACGTAGAATTTGAGAAAAGTCTTCAGTTAATCATAGATGATAGTTATGTAGTTGTAATGAAAGGGTATGCTATGGAAAATGATAACAAGATAGATATATATGTGGAGCATTGTGATGAAACAAATTTGGGGGCATTTAATGACATGAATGTATTTGAAAGGAGTGAAGGAGAAGGAGATGGAAGTAATGAAGTAGGAGAGTGGAGTGATGAATTGGATGATTATGACTTTGATGATTATGACTACTCAGATACAGATGATGACATGGTATATGCTAATAATGTTGATGAAGGAGTGGAATGGGTGGGTAGAATAAGAGACAGAATTGGACTAGGAAAGGAAGACACTGATAGTGATAAAGCATATAATGACACTGACTGTGATGATGACTCGGATAGTCTGCCAGACAATGACATGGATGAAGATGAAGAGCTACAAGCTCCTAAGAGGAAAAATAGGTTTCCAGTGTACAAAGATAGTGACAATCCACAGTGGAACATTGGGATGATCTTTACAGATCATTACCAGTGTAGAGAGGCCATAATTAAACATTCTTATACTGAAGGGAGGGTGGTGAAGTTTGTAAAAAGTGATAAAACCAGAGTTAGAGCAGTTTGCAAGCCTCCATGCCCCTGGTTATCTCATGGCAGAAATGTCATCACAAGTGCTGCTCTGACACAGGCAATACATGAAACTGCAAGGAATCTGAACAAAGAGAGCAAGGAAAAACACTCAACAAAAGGAAAGGAGAAGGCAAGTTGAACAATGAAGATGTGGAGAAAATATGAAGCTATATGCTATTAGTGTCCATCTTTTGTTTATTCAGACAATATGCTATTACTTTCATCTTTTGGTCTGCACCTTTTGTTATGAATGATGTGGAAGAACTCTTTCATGTAATCCTTAAGTTATGACTTTGTTTTAAGTATGACATTTCCTTTTGTTATGAATGTATTGGCTATGACTTTGTTTAAAGTATGACATTTCCTTTTGTTATGAATGTATTGGCTATGACATTTCATACATCAAAATATTCCATTACATAAAAACAAGTGCAGTACATACTTCTATTTCATTCATCCAACATTTCCCTTACATAAACATAGAAACAAGTGCACTACATAGTTTAAGGTAGATCATTTTGTTTCTTCACTACAACCTCCCTATCACTGTTTGACATTACAAAGCTTAAGAAAATGAAGACGATAACAACATAAACCAATATGGACCATCCTTTTTTTCGTTTCATTTTCATTTCAACAACAATAGCATGAAGCTTCTCCTTTTCTTCTTCAAGCTTGTCTACTTTCCTCAAGAGTCCTGGAATAATAGCTCTTGATCTTGGACACATGGGGGGATCGAACCACAAATGAAAATTACAAGCATTGCTCCTTTGTTCCTGCAAATAAATTAAAAGATTAAGAACAATAAAAAGAGACAAAGAAAGCAATTATGTATGTACATATTTTACCATGTAATGCCAACATCCCCAAAATCTTCTCCCTGGATTTGCATCAGTCCATGAGGTTCTCAAGACAGCTTCCCTTCCACACCAACAATGAGGCTCCATTTTTCCTTTCAAAGCTAACAATTTATTTGGTAAATTAATTTGCATAAATAACGTATAGATATAGGAGGAGTTAATGGGTATGGTTTTGGCGGGAGAAGAGACTGTGAATTGGGAGGGAAATAGAAGATGGTGAAATGTCTGTTCTGTCCCTCAGTTTTGTAACGTTTTTTAGCCGATACGTATTCTGACGTGGTAAAAGGGCCAAGAGGTACATTTGTGAAGTTCGCGTGGAAAAAAGGAACGAGTTTAAACTTTAGGGCTTTATGGGTATAAGTGTGTAAACTTGAAGGGCCAAAAGGTCAATAACCCAATAAAACAGGGGATGAAAACCAAGCTTCAAATTCTGAGTTTTCGTTTTGTAGCTTAATAAGAATTATGTTGTTATAATTAATTGCTAAATTAAATTATTAGTGAAATGTCTATTATACCCCCGCTATTCTATACCGTTATAAGCCGATACAATGTCTGACGCGGTAAAGTGGCTGAGAGGTACATTTGTGAAGTTCGGGTGGCAAAAAGGAACGAGTTTAAACATTGGGGCTTTATGGGTATAAGTGTGCAAACTTGAAGGGCCAAAAGGTCAATAACCCAAACCTTAATCATGAAAAAAACAATAAGCACTCGAAACCAATTCCATGTAACACTCAATATTTACGTACCTAATATCCATATCCATCTAAAAATTATCGTGAATAATGATTTTTTGGAGAACACCATGATAAGAAGATTAATCAACCAACTTATCAACAAATAATTACTATTCGGATAAGTATATATATGAAAATTTGTTTGAATCCAGACTACTTTCTTCTATAAATATAAATATGTATTCTCCTTCTAATAGGTTAGTATATCCGAACTCTTCTCCTTGACAAATTCGAAATATCTATTCTACTTCTAATAGGTTAGTATATTCGAACTCTTCTCCTTGACAAATTTGAAATACCTATTCTACTTTCAATAAGTTAAAAAATATATATATTAGTTATCAATATTTAAAATTATAAAACTCTAAGAAAATTAGAATGAGACGATCTTAGAGAGCCACATAAGCTCCCGCGTATCCTCCTTTATATATATATATATTGATTGATGATTATTTAAATAGTATATTTTCTCAATTTATTTGCGATTTTTATATTTTCTAAAAATATAGTTTAAACTAAAAGCAATAAAATGCATGTATCATTTAATATACTACTTGCAATATATCTTTTTAAAAAAAATTAGCTATTTTTTTGTTGCAGTTAAGGTTGATTTTGATTGCGTTTTGTTACATTCGACTGCAAAATTGTATTTTTGTAAAAGAAATATAAAAATTTGTTATTTTACATAAATTAATTAAAGTTTGTTTTAATCTGCATATCGCCGCTTTTCTTTGTTTGAAGCCCACCGTTTATTAATACAATTTTTTTGGGCTTCCAGAAACAGGTGGCCAATATATCTTGATTTTGAGGCCCAAATACATTCACATTTGTGCCCCTGTTCCAACTTTCATGGGTTACCGTACTGATTAATAATCTGATTATCCAATTAATCATTCCGATTAATCCCCAAATATTCGATTAATGTCTGGACAGTGCCTCTACCGATTAAGTCCGGTTCCTACTTTTTACACCGGCCACCATTCGTAAATGGCAAGTATAAGTATAACTCATGTTATTACAGGAATTTATTTTCAAAAGTTAAATATGATGTACATTATTTTCAAAAAAAAACAATTTTAGGAATCAGTAGTCCTTGAATTATCATCAATATAAATTATTCTCTCTATCCCAAAATACATGTTCCTTTTTTTATTCGTATTTTAAGGTGCATAAATATGATAGTTTCGTATATTATTTTTAATTTTTTTTGTGAATTAAACTTTAAATATCAAATTTTAATTCAAAAAAAGAAATTTAAAAAAATAATATATGGAACTATGTTTTTATTCACTTAAAAAGTCAAAGATGTATTTTGTGACGGACACATTAGTTGCAAGCATGGCCCCTTAGGGCTTAGAGGAAGTAATATTGGTGCTCTCTCATATTTGTTCTTCGACGTCCTGAATAGGGTGAAAGATAAAAATATTCGTTTTTTAGAATAATAGTAACGAAATTATCAGATTCTGAAAAAGTTGACAAAAATACCAAATTAGTTACGCAATCTGTAATGGAGTATTCATAGTATGCATAACTCAGTGGAGTATTACAAGTTTATTATTATTATTACTTTATGCTACATACGCAATCTTCAATGGGGTAATTCAAATATTCAATTACTATGCAATTCTATATGCTTATCCTGCAAACTGTCAACATAAGTGAGACCTACGGTGGTTGGCACACACATGACATAAGTCTGTTATGATTGATTGATACGCAAACGGGGGTGGTGTGTGTGTTGCTTGGGAATGACAGGGACGTAAAATAAAATCTGTAACATGCACGTGTACCAAGATTTTAAAAAACAAAAAATTATGAAGGATATGCATGTGTCAAATGCGTATCCCAGATACCCATTTGGTAAATACGTATTCCATCGGGTATTTTTGCGCACTTTTCTAGAAACGGGTATTTTCATCAATTTTTCCCAAAAAACAGTTATTTTTGTCATTTTTTCTCCTGAATAATTATTTGCTATTGACACTAATACTTAAATTATTAGTAGGGATTACGAAGCATGAAGATTCTTAAAAACAAACGAAACATCATGTTTTGATGTGTTTGTTAAGTCGATGCTCATTCAGATTACTGCTCATTCGATTGATGTTATGTGTTTCTTCTGTACTTTCTGAGATTTCCAACTTTCTTGCATGTTTTTCTTTTCCATTCTATAAGCCGGAGTGGGTGAAGCTACTACCGGATTATGAAGAAACAAGTCAGTGATTTCTAAATCTTGTCAATATACAATTAAAATCCTTGCATTAGGGAATGGATCTATTATTTTTCTCAAATAAGTCAGTGAATTTTAGATTTTGCCAAAATATTAATAAAATCCTGAGTGTTGACAACATTGTGAGCTCTTCTAAGAGTTATAGTGGTTTTGGGTTATGGCAGGGCCACGAGGTTAAGTCCGAATTTGTATGTGATAATTCTCACGGTTGATTAAAGGCTTCCGATCACTGTTCCGGGGATACTTCACCTGAGTTCGGGTATCTGCAAAATAATGTTTGCCCGGGGGTGGTGGCCGTCAAGCACCTCCGGTGTGAAAATCAGTAATCGGAATAATAATAATCAAACACGTAAGAATATATCTTGTGTAAAGGGAGAGAATGAGTAATAAGTTTTGTCTCTTAGAAAATGTGTGTCTTCCTTATGTGCAGAATGGGGGTATTTATAGGCTGGGACTCCCAGTCACTGTTTGCCCACTTGGTTGCCCACTTGTTATGCCGTTAAAACTACAGTGAGCCACTATTGGAACAGTGATTGGTGTCCCCTCCTGACATACCTTGATTCTAGCACCAAGCCGCTTTTGCTATAGTTGAATGTTTTTGTGTCCCCTGCCTTATTGAGCAAGATACCAAGATATTTTGCACAAATGTATTTTTCTAATGATATTTATTGTCAAGTTGAGCAAGTTGGGAGAAAATAATATCTTATGACATGTGTAAAGTAGAAAGGTACTGTTTTGGTTATTTCAGCAGCGGGTGCCCGCTGTTGGCTTACAGCGGGTACCTATCAGTATGCCTACTCGATCGCATTATATGTGAGTACCTGGAAATCTTTGAGCATTCCACCACGAAAAACAAGAACTTATGTACAATGAGTCTGAATATGTTGTGCACTTCACCGAATGAGTTTACTAAAATATCTATGACTAGGGTTCATTCTGAGATTATCGTTGAGTACAGGAATAATTTCGCTTACTTGCAGAATCTGGGATTCAATGTAAGTTGGGTGGTGAAGCACCTGGACTATATTGGCCATCTCCGGTTTTCAGAACCTCTAATTTCCAAGCTACATGCAATTGATTGTCGTATTGATAACGACAAAAGTAAACTACAAAATCTGCAGGCTCTCGTAGATGATGCCAAAAAAAACTACAAGATCTGCAATCCCACATTGATCATGCTAAAACTAAATTCAAAGATGTGCAGACTCTTCATTTGGAGAAGATGACAGAAATTTAGAGAACATTTGAAACTCCGGGTACTACTCTTGATATTGGTTTCAGTGGAGATGATCGAGTGTCTGGTCCTTAAATTTGATGGATTATTGCATGTTTGAGGATTTTTTGATACTATTAGTGTGTCTATTGTCTAGTCCTGAAGTCTTTTGTACTTTCTAGGTAGGCTTATTCACTTTGTACCAAAGTTGTTCTTGATGTTTAATTTCCATCTTACTGTCATGGCAGTGGTTAAAATTGCTTGTAGTAAGATGTCATATTATTTAAGAAAATTAGGAAGTCAAATGAATCATGGTCGTGGTTTTAATTGCTTGTAGTAAGAAGTTATATTATTCAAGAATTAGGAAGTCAAATGAATTAATAGTTTAGTTTAGAAATAGTACGAAGTCAAAAAGAGAGCAATAAGCATGCCCATGAGCCCAAATCCAATAAAATAATCCTACTTGTCATCGCGACGGAGAAGCTCAAATGTATTATTGAAACCACATGAGCTCTCCAAACAATTGAGACCTCAGCCGTTAATTTCAACATACAAAGCTTATAGTCTGTCTACGGTTGTGTGGTTAATAAATCTTTAGTGAAATTACATCTCTATGCTTCTTGCTTGGTTTAATGTACAAAAAATATGATAACATCAAAAACTAGTCTCCTTCTTGTAAAATGAAGACTACTAAACAACAACTTCTGTTTATTCTAGAGAGAGTTGTTGTCCCTCGATAACAGTCATCATACAGAAGCGAATACAATTACTCTCAGCATATGTTGCTACAGAAGTTCCAGTTTAATGGTACAGGAGAAAGGCTTTATTAGAAGTCGTAATTCTGATTTGTGCCTTTTAGGGCCTTATGTTGCATATAGTGCGGAGGAATATATGGTTAAACCATCAACATTCTGAGCTTGGTCCTTGCAAAACAGAGTTTATACAACAGTGCAGGTTTGCTCCCCGGAGAGAAAGTAGAAAGTGCCCAAGTGCTTCACATTCACAAAATATGCAAGCATGACATTGCAGATAGTAAAGAAAAGGACTGGCATAAAATTTGCTTCTGTTTCACTTTACCACATGCTAAAGTTTTGATACATGCTAATTTTATGTACATTTTATAGCATGTTATCTCTCATTTATCCTTAGTTTGTAATAATTTTGTCCTTGATTAGCATTGTTAGTAGCATTTTAATTTGGATTGGATGCTAAGATTATTTTTTATGTTTATAGGATAATTTTGGAAGTAAAAGGAGCCTAATTTCACATCTTCAAGAGACCGTAGATTAGACCTGGACGAGCAATGAGGAAATAAGAATTGTCACAAAAATATGGAAAGTGATATATTCTTAAAGCAGAAATCCCGGTTGGAATTAATATAATTTTTGTGAAGCGAAAGGAGTCCGGTTCCAGGCCCTCAATATACCGCAACTTAGGACTTAAGGATTTATTTATATTAATAAATATTTAATTTATTTAGAAAATTATATTTATAAATATCTAATAATATTAGATATTTATTTTTATAATTTCTGGATTTAATTAATTATTTACTAATTAAAGATTCCAAGCTGTGCGGGTTAAAAATCATTTCTACGGAACCCATCCATATAAGGTCGAATTAGGCCCTTGGTTTTTAATTAGTAAGTCACCGCCACCAGTTATGTACATATGAAATAAACAAATAAACAAAGAAATGAATCATTGCAAGGAATTGAAAGTTGCAGCGCAGTATGAAAGCTGTCGGCCAGCTTCTTTATTTCACACTCTCCATAACGCGCGTGGAGAACACGTGCCCGAAGGCCTGCCAGAAACAGCCAGAGCGTGTCCAAGACTTCCCATTCCTGCGGTTGGTGATTATTTTATTGGCTGGGTCAAAATTTGGTAGTGCTGTTTTGTTGTGGAAATATTTTATATAAATGGTGTGCTAACTTTGGCTATAAATATGAATATTTTCCTTCGGTTTGTATCACATTCCTCTACTGAATATTCAGTTGTAGTCTTTAAAATTTTCTATCAACTTTCTTTTGTAATTTTAGTTTTAATTTAAACACTTTGATTTTCTGCAAAGCTCTATTTCGGGTGAAGATTTATTTCGGGTGAAGATTGTAAGGGAATTACGTGAAGTGCTCGTTTATTTCATTGACAATTATTTCGGAAGGATAAATTCTTCAAGTTGTACTTTCTTTACTCTAAACTCTTTTAATTATGATTTTACTCGTTAATATATGCTTACTTTCTTTATCTAGCATGCGTAACTAATTTTATAATCCGAGAATTAGGTAGTATTCATTGGTGAAATATGCTTGTTTGATTGTTATGTTAATTTTCTATTTTTGCTAATTTATCATTGAGGGCTTAACCAAATTAAGGGCGTAGCTAACCTTTAATTGTATTCATAGGGATTATGATAAATTGGGAGATGAGTCATAATTCTTGTTCATGATTTGATAGACATAGTTTAATTATTAAATCGGGAGATTAATAAGAGGACTATGAAACTTATAATTCTTGGGTCTTAATAATCTAAAATTGTATTTCGATTGATCATGGGAGTGACTTTTGAGATATTATTATAGACAATATTTTGTATCTTGGGAGAGAACATTATAAAGTATAGAAGAATTGTTTTTAGTAAAATATGAGAAAAAATTATATCACATTAAAACCACATTAAAGAACCAATTGAAGAACCCTAGTTCTCGGATTGCTTTTCCTCATAAATTAAATCTTAGTTTTATTTGTTTATAATTAGTTTATTCAAACATACCGATTATTTCTCACATTTCTAGATTGTAAGGAATTAAAACTTGAACTTGTATTAATAGTCCTTCCCTGCGAACGAACTTATACATTGAAAAATACTGTCAACAAATTGGCGCCGCTGCCGGGGAAGGCATTAATATTAAGTTTAGGTTATTTATTTCTTATAATTTATTTTATAAAAAAAAATATACAAAAATATTAGTTCTATTTAATTTCAGTAGTTATTCTCTGTTTCGTTTTTTTTAGATTTTTAATTCAAAGCTTTAAGTTTTTTTTTTTGCTCTGTTTAATATTTCAGTAGTTTAGATTTTTTGCTCATTTAATTCACATCCCCTTCCCCTGTTTTCTTTTGACAAACCCAGCTTCATCAATCTCTCATCGCCTTCTTCCCACAATCTCGTCTCCTCCCTCGGTCTTTTCTCTCACTGCAAAACCATACACTTCCCCCATCCTCTCCTTCCTCCAACACCAACACACAACCACCACACCACCTCCCCTCTCTTCAATTCATTCGACACCCATAACCAAACGCCCCTTTCCCCAAACCCCTTGTTGATTAATGTATCTGTTCGTCGCGTGTATTATGGTTTGAATTGCTGGTTTTCGAGTTCAACTGCGAGTTGCTGGTTCTGTATTTTGTTGTTGATTCAAGCTTGCTTGTTAGAGTGCAGTCGAGTTTTCGAATGACTGGATTCTGGATTGTTTATTCGTCGTTTTCCATTTGCAGTTAATTTGTTAGCGAGTGAGTTGTTTAGTTTTGGAATGAGTCGGTTTGTTGGTTTAGACTGCTAGGAGTCTTCTGAATTTGTATAGAGTCGAGACGAGGTTTTAGTTGAATAAGTCAACTGTTTTGATTTGTTCTTTGTATTTTCGTTGCTGCGAGTTCTTGCTGAGTCCGTTCTCCGAATTCCAGTTGTCGAGTCATTGTGTCTATGTTTGATGCTGAGTTTTGTTGTATTGTTCACTGCAATTTGCTGGGATTTTGGTTCTGAACTTAGCATCGAGTCGATTATCGGGTTTATTTTCGGAATTTTTGTGGTCGGTGTATTTGTATAATCTATGAGTTTTATTGAATTGTGGGTTTCGTTTGTCAATTGTATGTGTTCGTTTGTGTTTGAGTTAGCAATAACTGGGTCGAGTCATTTTATTCCAAATTGTCGTACTGATTGATTCCTGTTGTCACTAAATTCGTGTGTTAGAGGTTTTTGCCGAGTTGAGAATCAGCTGAGTTGTGCTCTGAGTTAAATTTGGGCTGTTGTGTTGAGACGTTGAGTCGACTACGACGTTTTGCTTTGTTTTATGGGTTCGTTCGTAGTGTAAACTTGCTGTCTGAGTTAATTGTAAACTTGCTATCTGAATGGTACTGAGTCGACTGGGTAACTTCGTTTTGTCGCTGAGTAGCTGAGTTCGAGTTGTGTTGTTTCAGTCGAGTCGTTTTCGAGTTCTATTGTTTGCGATATTCGTAGCCAAAGTCTGTTTGTTCGTGGTCTTGTTCCTGAGCAGTTCCAATTGGTGCTTATAGTATTTTTGTTTCTAGTTAGTTATATTTACGAAGTATTCATGTCAAAATTTTTGAAAATAACTTCTGTAATTTTCTGAAATAAATTTTAATTCAAATAAAAAAAAAAAAAAAATAATAATAAATAAATATACTCCAAGTGTTATAACTCTATTGATGTTTTCAGGTGCACAAACTCTTGCATGCGACGTACAGTAAGTGCTGCAAATCTAGAATTTGATCCGGAAATCGAACGCACTGCTCGAATCTTAAGGCGAGAGGCAAAGCAAAGGAAAAAAAAATCTAAGATGGCTGACGAAGATCGTGAAGTTGCTGTTATTGATGAGACTTCAGTTTGGGACCATGAGACACCAAATCCTGCTAATTGCATGTACAAAACTCCAGAGATTGGGGCAACCCAATTCAAAATTAATCCAAGCTTAATTCAGATGATCAGAAATCAAGCTTTTGAAGGAGATATTGAACTAGAGGACCCACACAGACATCTAGAGCGTTTCGTGCAGATGTGTGGCTCATTCAGAATCAATGGTGTTACGAGTGACAAGATTCGTCTCCATATGTTTCCCTTCTCTATTAAGGGAAGAGCTTTGGAATGGTTTCAACAACTTCCAGACACCGCGGTTGCTACATGTGAGAGTCTTTCTACTGCATTCTTGTCCAAATATTATCCTTCTGACAAGACGCAACAATTGAGGACTATGATTATGAGTTTTAAAGCACAACCGGGTGAAGGTCTATATCAGGCATGAGAGAGATTTAAGGCATTATTGAGGAAGTGTCCACATCATGGTTTGCAAGATTGGCAGATCATTAGTACTTTTTATGGGGCCATGAATGCAGACATTCGTTTGAGTTTGGATGTGGCTGCTGGTGGAAATTTTAAGAAGGCACCAACTACACAGGCTAAAGCACTCCTTGAGGAATTGGCATCTAATAATTACTCATGGGCACCTAGTGGGACAAACTCAGCAAAAGCAGCACAAGATTCTGAGATGATCAACATGTTGGCTCTCAAATTGGATACTCTAACTCAGGAGATGTGAGGACAAAGGGCAAATGTGAATGCTATTTCTTCACCTATGGAAGGGTATAATGATTATGGTGCGAGTCAGAACTCTTATGTGCCATAATTTCCAGAAGAAGCATATTTTATTCAGGGAAGGTAGCCGTGGCCTGTTCAGAATAACTCCTACTACAATCCAAATCAAAGGCCAAACAACAATCTTTCTTACAGTAATAATCATGCGGCTAATCCTTCTTATTCATTTCCATGGCAAAATCAACCTCCTGGTTTTCAGTCACGACCACCGTATCAAGCACAACAGCGATATCAACATCCGCCAAAGAAAGAACCAGCTGATTGGGAGGTTGCATTAAATAAGATTATGCAAGGAACTTCTGGGGCATTGGCTAATATGGAATCAAGAATAGATCAGATGGCATCATCTCAAAAGATGCTAGAAACACAGATTGGACAGATTGCCTCCAAAATGGGTGTTCGTGAGCAAGGTTCTCTTCCAAGTCAACCCGACCAGACTGGTAAGGAACAATGCAAATCAATTACTTTGAGGAATGGAAAAGAGTTGCCCGACGTTGAGGTTCTTAAGCCTAAAGAGAGGGATGCTGAAAAAGAAGATGAGATAGTAGTGATTGATGCAGAAAAGTTAGAAAAAGAAGATGAGAAGAAGAAGGGAGAAGAACCAGAAAAGCCGTATGTTCCTCCACCACCTTATGCTCCTCCTATTCCATTTCCACAGAGACTTCATAACAGGCAGTTTGAGAAGCAGTATGAGAAGTTCTTGACTATGTTCCGGCAGTTGCATGTTAATATTCCTTTGGCTGAAGCTTTGAATCAAATGCCACTTTATGCTAAATTTCTTAAGGAGATATTGACAAAGTAGAGGAAACTTGAGGATGCGGAAACCATTACTCTCAATGCTGAATGCAGTGCAGTCATCCAAAAAGCCATTCCTCAGAAATTGAAAGATCCGGGAAGCTTTTCTTTGCCTTGTACTATTGGGAAGATGGAGAACATGAAAGCCTTTTGTGACTTAGGGGCTAGTGTGAGTTTGATGCCATATTCAATTTGCAAACGACTTGGTCTTGGAGAGCTTAAAAAGACACGTATTTCACTTTAGTTGGCGGATCGTTCTGTTAAGTATCCGTTGGGGGTCATTGAAGATGTGGTAGTCAAAGTGGATAAATTTGTCATACCTTGTGATTTTGTGGTGTTAGAGATGGATGAAGATGTTGAAATGCCTATTATCTTGGGAAGGCCATTCTTGGCTACTGCTGGCACTACAATCGATGTTAAAGCGGGAAAATTGACATTGAATGTTGGCGAGGACAAAGTGGAATTTGATCTGAACAAAGCAATGAAGATGCCTTCTTTTGAAGCAACTTGTTTTACTGTTGACATAGTGGATGATATTGTGCAACTCGAAAATGAACACTTCATGGGAGCAGAACGAGTGTTGGATGATGTAGTAGAAGAAGAAGCACTTGTTGTACGAGACACAGAAGTTGAGATGGCTTTTACACTTTCAGAGGCACCACAGGTTGAACTTAAACCTCTACCTGCTAATTTGAGGTATGCTTTTCTGGGTCCTATAATGATACATATCCTGTGGTAGTTTCTGCTTTGCTTAGTGATGATGAGCTAGACAAATTATTACATGTTCTTCGGCAATATAAATCAGCTATTGGTTGGACAATTCAAGATATCAAGGTAATTAGCCCTACTCTTTGCATGCATAGAATTGCCTTAGAAGATGATCATAAGCCTGTGATTGAGGGACAAAGAAGTTTGAATCCGAATTTGCAAGAGGTGGTGAAGAAAGAAATCACTAAGTTGCTGGATGCTGGTATCATATATTCGGTTCCACACAGTAAATGGGTTAGCCCTATTCATGTTGTGCCTAAGAAAGGTGGGATGACTGTTGTACACAATGAGAAGAATGAATTAATTCCCACGAGAACAGTAACAGGTTGGAGAGTTTGCATTGATTATAGGAAGTTGAATAACGCTACTCGCAAAGATCACTTTCCCCTCCCATTCATTGATCAAATGCTCAAAAGGTTGGCGGGTAATGAGTATTACAACTTTCTGAATGGTTTCTCGGGTTACTTTCAGATTCCTATTGCACTCGAAGATCAAGAGAAGACCACCTTTACTTGTCCTTATGGTACTTTTGCTTATCGGAGGCTTCCTTTTGGTTTGTGTAATGGCCCTTCGACGTTTCAACGGATTATGAACCACATATTCTCAGATTTTATAGGGAGAGACATGGAGGTCTTCATGGATGACTTCACGGTGTATGGTTCTTCCTTTGAATCCTGTTTAGCCAGTTTGTCAAAGGTGTTGCAGAGATGTATGGAAACTAATCTTGTTCTAAATTGGGAAAAATGTCACTTTATGGTGAAGGAGGGCATTGTGCTTGGGCATAAAATCTCTAGTACAGGCATTGAGGTCGATAGAGCAAAAATTGAAGTTATTGAAAAATTGCCACCACCTTCATCTGTGAAAGGTATTCGAAGCTTTCTTGGTCATGCTGGTTTTTATCGACGGTTCATTAAGGATTTCTCCAAGTTAGCTCGGCCTCTCTGCAATCTTCTCGAAAAGGATCGTGTTTTTGACTTTGATGAAAGTTGTCTTGTTGCTTTTAACAAGCTAAAGAAGGAACTTACTTCTGCACCCATAGTTACATCGCCCGATTGGAGCTTGCCATTTGAGCTTATGTGTGATGCTAGTGACTATGCTGTGGGTGTTGTTCTTGGGCAAAAGAAGGATAAGCGTATGCACGTGATAGCTTATGCAAGCAAGACTCTTGATAATGCACAAATCAACTATTCCACTACGGAGAATGAGCTACTCGCAGTGGTATTTGCACTTGATAAATTCAGATCCTATCTTGTTGGGTCTAAGGTGATTGTCTATTCGAATCATGCTGTGATTCGTTTCTTGATGACAAAGAAGGATGCCAAGCCTCGACTAGTTCGTTGGATTCTCTTACTACAGGAATTTGATCTTGAGATTCGAGATAAGAAGGGGTCCGAGAACTTGGTAGCTGATCATTTATCTAGGTTGGACCAAGGAGATGGAGAGGTAGGAGGTGAAAAACCTATCAATGATAAATTTCCGGAAGAGCAGCTTCTAGGTGTGTCTTTATCTACACCCTGGTATGCGGACTTCGTCAATTATATCATAGGAGGTATTGTGCCAAGTGAACTTACTTATCAACAAAGGAAGAAATTCTTATTTGACGTGAAGCACTACTTCTGGGAAGAACCGCTACTTTACAAGGAATGCGCTGATGGAATAATGCGGAGATGTACACCTCATGAGGAGATTCCTGATATCCTCAGACATTGTCATTCTTTAGAGTGTGGAGGTCATAACAGTAGTATGAAGACAGTTGTAAAAATTTGGCAGTTGGGTTTCTGCTGGCCGACTATGTATCAAGATGCAAGAAACTTTGTTGCAATATGTGATCGGTGTCAAAGAGTTGGGAATATTTCAAGAAGAAATGAAATGCCTTTGCAATCTATCCTTGAAGTTGAGATTTTCGATGTGTGGGGGATGGACTGCATGGGTCCATTTCCATCTTCTTATGGGAACAAGTATATTTTGGTGGGAGTGGATTATGTGTCAAAATGGGTTGAAGCAATTGCATCTCCTACAAATGATGCTAGAGTAGTGAAAAAGTTCCTACAAAAGTATGTCTTCACCAGGTTTGGAGTCCCAAGGGCTATTATCAATGATGGGGGCTCACACTTTTGGAATAAACAGGTGGAGGATCTTTTGAAGAAGTATGGCGTGACACAGAACGTGGAGACTCCGTATCATCCACAAACGAGTGGCCAGGTTGAAATCTCAAATCGCGAGCTTAAGTCAATTTTGGAGAAAACAGTGGTGACTTCAAGAAAAGATTGGTCAACAAAGCTTGATGATGCTCTTTGGGCGTATAGGACAGCATTTAAAACGCCTATTGGAATGTCTGCATATAGGTTGGTTTTCGGGAAAGCTTGTCATTTGCCCGTTGAGCTTGAGTACAAGGCATTTTGGGCAACAAGAAATTTGAATCTAGAATTGAAATATGCGGGAGTGAAGCGTTTGCTACAACTTGATGAGCTTGAGGAATTTAGGCTCCAAGCTTATGATAGTGCTAGAGTTTACAAGGAAAAGACAAGACGATGGCACGACAAGCACATCCAAAAGAAAGAATTTGAAGTGGGGCAAAAAGTTCTATTATTCAATTCAAGGCTCAAACTTTTCCCAGGCAAGCTGAAATCAAGATGGTCAGGACCATTTGAGATTGTGAAGGTATACCCTCATGGTGCTGTTGAGATTACTAGACAAGGATCAGATGTGTTTAAGGTGAACGGGCATCGATTGAAGCCATACCTTAATATTGGAGATGATATGGAGAGAAGAGATTGTGTTCTTCTCGCTGATCCTAACACTTAATCAATGATGACGTCGAGCTAATGACGTTAAACAAGCGCTATTTGGGAGGCAAACCAAGGAATTTTGTTGATTTGAATAATATTCTTGTGTGTTTGGACTATGCAGGAGGATGGAAGCATGTGACAAGTAAAAAAAAATGATGGGGCATTGGAGAAGAATTCAAAGGATTGAAAACATGATTCAGGGGAGTTCTTTCTTTTCTTCCTCGCATATTAGTCCATTGTGTGTTGTTTCTTGTGGACAAGAAACGTGATAAGTTGGGGGGTGTGTTCATCTAGATAGAACCTTATTGGGTTATTTGGTGTTTAAAAAAAAATTTAAAAATTAAAAATCACAAAAATAATTCTAGCTTTGTGAAGATTACTTGTGGTAAGTTAGCTTGATACATCCATGCATGCTAAAAGAATCTTGTGTTATTGGCACTTTTGATTGAGAAGTGATATGCTTTGTTCTTGTGCACACACATACACTAGCAGGTTGAAGCAAGTAAACTCATTGAATTTTGTAAGTGATTAAAAGGACATGAATATGTGCAAGATGATTTGGTTTGCATGCTTTGAGTACAAGTAGGTGCATTAGAGAGACTATTTACTTTGGATTGATTATGTTTTGCCACCAAGTGAGCTTTTGAGCCTATATGCATAGCTTTTGCATCTTATATTCGTTTGCTTGAGTGTCCACATGTTATTTGCATTGCTAGCAATTGTTTGAGACCTTTCTTGAAACGCATGACATTATTTGATGATAACATGATAAAGGCATTTAGGTATAACCTCATATTTCCTACATTATCACACCATTTAAATATGATCAAACAGTTACCCCGTTGAGCTTAATCTTATTTTTCGATGACACACCACATTACTTGCTTAAACCTTTTTCTTGTATTGGCCTTACTTTAACTTGAACCCAAATTGTCAAAGGCTAGTAGAATGTTTGAGGGAGTAAAAAGGTGTGCAAAAGAGGGGATTATTGATGGTCATTACTTTGAAAGAATATGGGGTATGGTTATTTACTTTTTAGTCAAAGTTGGTATTAATATAATGAGGATCATTGTACTTGTTTATCTTTAGCTCTTAAAAAAAATAAATTAAGAGCATACTTATGTTTGTATGATCCTTCTTTGTTCGACTAATCAAGTTATTTGTTGGAAAAGGAATTCAAGTGTGGGGATAATAGATGGGGAGTTGAATGATTTATGTTGTTGGGTACTAGCTTTTGACATTTCACCTTCGTTGGCTTTACTTGACATACCTTGTCCCTAGCCCCATTACAACCCGAATAAAGACCTTTTGATTATTATCAGTGGTGTATATTGTGTTAAATTTAGATTGATACCAAATGTCAAGCATGCTTATGATTTTGTTGGAATAGAGTGATACACTTACCCTTGTTTTTGAGTGAATATTTTTTTATGAGTGAAAGGTGAGTTATTACTTGTTTTGGCATATTAGATCCCAAGTTTTGACTCAAAGATGTACTCTTGTGGGCTTAGCATGATTACCAACTTATTCTTACATTTGACATGGACTTTTGAGAACTTATGCATCTTCTTTGAGTAGACTATGTGACACTAGTACAAAACTGATCTTTTACGTCGCCTAATATACGTCGGTTCCGCCTAAAGGCGACGTATATTCTACCTTTATACGTCGGTTCCGCATAAAGGCGACGTATATTTGTGTTTCTGAGTACCATTATACGTCGGTTCTACTTAAAGGCGACGTATAAAATACTTATATACGTCGGTTCCACTTAAAGGCGACGTATAAGATACACTTTTTACGTCGGCTTTTCTTAGGCGACATATAAAATCTATACTTTTTACGTCGGTTTAGTAGAATGCGATGTATAAAGTTCATCTTATACGTCGGTTTCTTGTTTGCCGACGTATAAAATATTATTTTTCGTATATGATAATATTAGATCTTTATTTCCTCATGCTCTACATTATCCCCAAATTCAAGCCGCTCTCTTTATCCCCATGCCCAAATACAAGGATCTAGATGCATAAGGTTTCTGTGTATATAACAAATACAATTTGTTAGTACTCTGTATTTTTCAAAGTTTGTTTTTTTATGTGTACAGTTGTTAAAGATCTACTGCTTGTGTTTAATTTCTGATTTTTTAGTGTGTGTTAGACCATTGTTCATTCTGTAATCTTCTTAGTATTGACATATATAAATTTCAGCAAACGTGTGAAGAAGTTTAATTTTTTTTATAAATTGTTCATGGGAATGGCCCACTAGTACAAAACTGATCTTTTACATCGCCTATTATAGGTCTTGTTCCTGAATCCAAGTCCGTTTACTGAGTAAATAATCCTCCAAGCTTATATCTGCCAATACTGTAAGGCCAAAGCTCCTCTCTAACTGGTTGGATTCAGTATGACTATATTTATGCAGAGATGCTTATTGCAAACTGAATGACATACAGGCTATATTGATGGGTACTCAGCTACTTTTCGTAGATGTGTTAGTTTATTTGAAACTTTTTATGAAGCAGTTGCTGGGAAAACAGGTTACGGAAAGAGAGATGAAGAAGATTGATAAACACTAGCTGATATTGCAACACTAGTTCCGGTTACAATCCTAATGCTAATTCCTGTAAGCATCAGTTTATTTCACATTTTATTTCCACTTGCATCATATATTTCAAGTGCTTATGAAGCTAACCAGTCTGTTGTATCAAATTTTGTACTCCACTAGTGTTTGACCAAGTCAATGTGTTCCGTTTCACTTGGCTAAGCAGAACATAAGTGGACAGTAAGTAAAGGATAAATTATATCATTCTTTAGCTAGTAATGCACAGCCATGGCCTGTATTTGAGTTTTAGACTATAGATAGAAGTGTAATTTGCTTCAGTGGACTTGGTGAAATATGAGAAATTGATACATCTGAATGAAAGATTACGTTTCTTGAAGTGGACTACAAGAGAAAGCTATGTGTCTTGAATGAAAGATTTTGTGTGTGTTTGATTATATTTGTTAAGCTGTTTGATCATCCAACGGCCATTGCTTCAAACAAAGAAACTATAAGTTTAGAAATATGCCCTGTCCTGTAACTTTAGAATTCTTCTGGTGTAATAACTGGTTAATAGTTTGCTGCATTTACTCTCTTTGGTGGATGCAGTTTTTTGAAAAGAGGAGTAAACGATAGGGGGAGTAAACAGCACACACGGGGTAATTCAATTAACCAGAAAATACTCATGTTTTTTTGCAACTTTGTGCTAAGTGTTTACTGCGTGCCTTAGCTAATGCGACCAATGGCTTCTCTACAAACTTTTAGCTTGGAGAAGGTGGTTTTGGGCCTGTCTATAAGGTAATTTAAAATAAGTCATAGGTACATACATCAACAATATTATGGAATTACTGTTTTCACATTCCAACGTATATTCTATTTCCCTCAAAGCATAATTATCAAACTTCTTGTCATTCAAGGTCCATGGTCTGGCTTCTTTATAGCGATTCACAACAGAGTATATCTATTCACCTTTTTATATCAGTAATATAATGATATAATGATTAATTAACAGATTCTACAAGCTTTTGTCATATATGAAGTACTCTATTTTGACAAGTTGATGTTTCTTGAACCAACAATGGGATGCTGATCTGGTAGAAGCTAGGTACATTAAAGATCTTGAAATCATTGAAACTCAAGTAATATAATGATTAATGAACCTTAAACTTAAACCAGTAATATATTGCTAGTACGGAGTAGCTGCAATGTGACCTGAATTTGAACCTTAAACTTGTAGGTTTTCAGTTTTCCTCCAACAGCCTTCATTTTAGCCGAATGTCTTGAGGTCGAATTATTATGCATAAATGTGATTAATTGCTGCTTAAAATGTTTATCAAGACAGTCTGATACCATTCAGTTAACAGCTCTAGAGTTTCTTATGAAACAATATATACTCTACTAATTTCATTTTTGTTATTACATGGACCACAAGATCATTCTCCTCTTATTGGTGCTGTGTCTGTGTTCATTAGTTATATATGCATAATCTGGCATTGGACAGGTAATTATTGTTTCTGCTTTTACCAGGTAATAATTTTAGTGCTAATGTGAATGTCGATGGAAACATTGTTAACTTGGGGCTATGGGATACTGCAGGTGCCTTTCCATTATTTTTCAGAAGTTTCATTGGCTTTTGGATTTGAATTAAAGTTCCACATGCTTTCTTTCAGTCTGCTAATTTAGTTTATTTCCTTGTAGGCCAGGAAGATTATAACAGGTTGAGGCCTTTGAGTTATAGAGGCGCTGATATATTTGTGTCACTAGTGAAGTTGCAGAGTGGCTGAGGGTGAAGAGGGGATCTTTGATTGTCAACTTGGATGTGTGCGAGGTTGAGTTGAAGCTGTTGATGCAAGTGCTAGTGTCATGCAATAGGTAGCTTGCTCCCTGATGAAGAAGATGAGCTTTTAGTCTACACATTTATATATTGTGGAGTAATTTGTCTTATGCATTTGCGATATGTACTACAAATTTTGGTTGCACTGTACAATTGATATGTATCCACACACATTTGTGTGTGTTACTGGCCTTATTCTGCTTCTTTTTTTGTTCATTTATGCATTTTTCCTTATTCAGTTTCACACACATTTTTTCCTTATTTTGTTGGGTTATATCATTGACTGAGTTGACTCGGTCCTAAGTTATTTTAGTTACAATAACGAACTAATAACATGAACTAAAATCAGGCAAAAAAAATAACGTGAACTAAAATATTTTTTTTTTATTTTTTTGAACCTTATACGTCGGTTGTTTAGAAGAACCGACGTAAAAGATAACAATATACGTCGGTTGTTTAGAAGAACCGACGTAAAAGATAACAATATACGTCGGTTGTTCTTATATTTTTTTTTATTTTTTGGACCTTATACGTCGGTTATTTAGAAGAACCGACGTAAAAGATAACAATATACGTCGGTTGTTTAGAAGAACCGACGTAAAATATAACAATATACGTCACCTTTTTAACCGACGTAAAAGACTCTTACCTTATACGTCGCCAGCCCATACGTCGCCATTTAACCGATGTATAAGGCCTATTTAACCGACGTAAAAGGTCATTTTTCTACTAGTGTGAATACTTGTAACTTCGACACCAAGGCATTGCATTATTCACTTTGATTCTTAAGTTGATGTGGCATGAGAGGACTTGTATGTGTGTTGTATTGGCATTCAATCTTTTACATGAGCTAGATGGATTTTGTGGGTACATTCACTATAGGCCCTCACGAGACAAAACTCGTCCTACTAGGGCTACCTAGGGGTTTAACGGCTTGTTGCATTTGCTCAATGCAATCGTGTCACCTACGAAAGTGGTATCAATAAGTAGTTATTTTTTTAGTGGTTTACTCGAGGACGAGCAAAGGTCAAGTTGGGGGGTATTCGATACATGCTAATTTTATATACATTTTATAGCATGTTATCTCTCATTTATCCTTAGTTTGTAATAATTTTGTCCTTGATTAACATTGTTAGTAGCATTTTAATTTGGATTGGATGCTAAGATTATTTTTTATGTTTATAGGATAATTTTGGAAGCAAAAGGAGCCTAATTTCACATCTTCAAGAGACCGTAGATTAGACCTGGACGAGCAATGAGGAAATAAGAATTGTCACAAAAATATGGAAAGTGATATATTCTTAAAGCATAAATCCCGGTTGGAATTAATATAATTTTTGTGAAGCGAAAGGAGTCCGGTTCCAGGCCCTCAATATACCGCAGCTTAGGACTTAAGGATTTATTTATATTAATAAATATATAATTTATTTAGAAAATTATATTTATAAATATCTAATAATATTAGATATTTATTTTTATAATTTCTGGATTTAATTAATTATTTATTAATTAAAGATTATAAGCTGTGCGAGTTAAAAATCATTTCTACGGAACCCATCCATATAAGGACGAATTAGCCCCTTGATTTTTAATTAGTAAGTCACCGCCACCAGTTATGTACATATGAAATAAACAAATAAACAAAGAAATGAATCATTGCAAGGAATTGAAAGTTGCAGCGCAGTATGAAAGCTGTCGGCCAGCTTCTTTATTTCACACTCTCCATAACGCGCGTGGAGAACACGCGCCCGAAGGCCTGCCAGAAACAGCCATAGCGTGTCCAAGACTTCCCATTCCTGCGGTTGGTGATTATTTTATCGGCTGGGTCAAAATTTTGTAGTGCTGTTTTTGTTGTGGAAATATTTTAGGGAAATTCTATAGGGTACCATTGTGGTTTTGGCTTTTCTACATGGTACCATCACATTATTTACTTCTATCCATGGTACCCTCGTACATTTGGTTTTTCATATATAATACCCTTCTGTTAAGTACAAAGTAATAGAATTGATTTCAAATTGTAAAACAAATTGTATATTTGAAATCGTTGCGAAAAAATACATGAAATAGACTATTGAATCATGTAAAATAGAATTAAAATGAGTGAGATATATTCAAACTCCATAACCAAACTTTGACAATAAATATCTCACTCATTTTGACTCTGTTTTACATGATTTAAGGGTCTATTTTATATAATTTTTCGTAAAGATTTCAAATATACAATTTGTTTTACGGTGTGAAATCAATTCTATTACTTTTTACTTAACAGAAGGATATTATATATATAAAACCAAATGTACGAGGGTACCAAACAGCTTCTTGAATGTGTTACTCAGTATCTGACATATCAAACAGCTTCTTGAATGTGTTACTCTTAGGGTTGTAGAGTACTATGACTGAGCCAGATAACAGCATTATATCACCACCGATAGAAATGCAGAGCAGTTCAATCCAAGAGTACATGTCACATGGTAATGGGATGGTGAACAATTTTGTCCAAGACTCTTCCACGCCATATCTCTTCATTACCCAAAAATCAGCCCGGGTTTCAAAAGTATACAATACACAAAGGCTTTCACCGAAAGTGTTCAAGGTGGTTGTCCAAGATCGTCCATCTTCTCCTTTCGGTGGCAGTGGAACTTCTCCATAAGTCTCAGTATTTATATCTAGAGAAACAATAATCTCCGATTTCCGGTGCTTAGACTGCATATTGTTTCTTTCAACAAGCCAGTGTATAGCTCCTTTTGTAAAGCTCCCAAGACCACATATTTCCCCAGAGCGATAATCTCCAATGATTCTCCAACAACCAGATTTTGAGCTATAAACCGAAACATTATGATCTAAGGTTGCAAATACTTTATAATCATCATTCGATTCATCATAGCAAAACCCTTGCGCTCTATGCTCATGTTCATGTTTGGGCAATATTCTATATGTTCCCGTGAAGGGGTTCCACAAGAATATTTCTTCACCACTTTCCAAGCGAGAAGTCAAACAAAACAGGCCATTACAATAACCTACTACATCAATGTTGTCAACCTCAGGTGGAAGATGGCAAGTCTTAATAGGGTCTGGAACCGTCTCATCATTAAGCAACGAAGATACTGAACAACTCGAGAGCTTCATGTACGGGATATTAGACTGCTCCTCATAATCCCAGGTGATTAAAAGCAAACGGTGGTGAGCTAAGCTAGGGTCATTAGTAGATTTAGAGAGGTGAGTCTTGACGAAGTGGGGACTAGAAATTAGAGAATCCCAAGACTCACAAACACCCTGCAACTCAGAAAGAGACTCAGCGGGAAGTCGTGAGAATATTTCAGAGATTAAATCCATAGGGAGGTACTAAAAGACCACCACAGAGGTACTAAAAAAACTTCCACGACAAGATTTGTAACGACCCGAAAAATTATGTGTAATTTATTATATTAAAATATATTTTTAATTGATTTTAATGTGTGTTAGTTTATTTTTAATGCATTTAAACGCGTTATGATTTTTATTAAATAGGAAAATTATCCCATACGTGTTATGTGACTTCTGTGTTATGTGATTTTTTTCATTACCTCAAAACAAATTCATAGACAGAAGTTACTGTACATTATTTTAAAAAAAAATACAAATTTAAGTATCCTTGAATTAGAAGCAAAACGTGTATCATGCTAGATATATTTTATAAACTGTATATAATTTAAAATTAGTGCATTGCACACTAATAAGGCTGTTCGAAATTACAACATTAATTACTAGTTGCAAGTATGGCCCTTGCCCCTCAGAGGAAGTATTGGTGCTCTCTCCCATCAGTTTTTCGACGTCCTGAACAAGGCCACCACTGTGGCAAGAATCAGACACTATTTCATTTAATTTAGCAAATTAAATATGATGTACTTCGTCTACGAGCTGTTTGAAGTCACTATCTGCACAGAAAGTTGTGAATAAGTTCAAATGCTTATACTCAAAATTTTAACGAGTAATGCTATACATGGCGACTTTGAAATGTACACGGACGACTGATGTAGAAGAGGAATCGTCATTATCATCAGAAGGGTGTATCACTTATTTAATTCCTATTTAAGGTCTGTGATCATTAGTACTTCAAAAAACCACGAAAAATCATGTTTTGATGTGTCGTTTAGCCGATGCTCATTCAGATTATGGCAGCGCCACGAGGTTAAGTCCAAATTTGTATGCCTACTCGATCGCTAAGTACCCGGAAATCGATCTTTGAGCATTTCACCACGAAAAACAAGAACTTATGTACAATGAGGCTGAATATGTCGTAGTGTTGTACACTTCACTGAATGAGTTTACCAAAATATATATGACTAGGGTTGATTCTGAGATTATTGTTGAGTGCAGGAATAATTTCGCTTGCAGAATCGTGGATTCAATGTAAGTTGGATAGTGAGCTGCTGAACTATATTGACTATCTCCGGTTTTCAGAGCCTCTAATTTCCGAGCTACATGCAATTGATTGTTGTATCAATAATGACAAAAGTAAACTACAAAATCTGCAGGCTCTCGTTGATGATGCCAAAAGTAAACTACAAGATCTGCATCTGCATCGATCATGCCAAAACTAAATTGAAAGATGTGCGCGCAGACTCTTTATTTGGAGAATATGACAGAAATTTAGAAAGCTTTTGGAACTTTGGGGTACTACTCTTTCTGTTGGTTTCATTGGAGATGATCTACTGTCTGGTGTCTGGTCCTTAAGATAGATGGGTTAGTCACATGTTTGAGGGTTTTTTGGATACTAGTATTGTGTCTATTGTCTAGATTCACTTTGTACTAAAGTTGTTCTTGATGTTTAATTTCCATCTGATTGTCATTCTGAGCTAGGTCCTTGCAAAACAGAGCATATACCACAGTGCATGTTTGCTCCCCGGAGAGAAAGTAGAAAGTGCCCAAGTGCTTCACATTCCCAAAATATGCAATGCAAGCATGAAATTGCAGCAATACAATTGAGTACAAAAAACACATTGCAGTGAAAGAAAAGAATACCGCCAACATTAC
This sequence comes from Kitagawia praeruptora, assembly GCA_037693485.1. Lineage (NCBI taxonomy): Eukaryota > Viridiplantae > Streptophyta > Magnoliopsida > Apiales > Apiaceae > Kitagawia > Kitagawia praeruptora. The sequence goes on along the minus strand of CM075348.1, from coordinate 5,714,894 downwards.
AACCAAGGAAATTGCAAGCAAAAGAAATGATTGGCAAACAACCTTTGATAATCAGACACATCCAAACTTTTATATTTCCTATATCAACTTCTAAATTAAAAAGGAGTTATGGATCTCTTCCTAATGCTATCAAATGACTATGAGAATTCAGCAACAAAAGAATACAAATAAGATGTACCGCAAATAATATTATCAAAAAGTGAGAGTACCAAAGCATTCTATAGGAACAGTAACACAAAGCAACAAAGAAAAACAAACGGAGTGGATCTTCATTCTCATTTGGTGCTGCCAGCAAGCTTAATTTGGTGGTGAAACTAGGCTCTCAACATAGGTATACGCGTAAAACTCAGTATCTAACATATCTAACAGTTTCTTGAATGTGTTACTCTTAGGGTTGTAGAGTACTATGGCGGAGCCAGATGACAGCATTATATCACCACCCATAGAAATACAGAGCGGTTTAATCCAATAGCCACATGGTAATCCAATTGTAAATGGGATGGTGAACAATTTTGTCCATGACTCTTCTGCACCACTTTGCTTCATTACCCAAAAATCAGCACGGGTTTCGTATTCATACAATACAGAAAGGTTTTCACCAAAAGTGTCCAAGGTCGCCCAACGTGCACCTTCTCCTTTTGGTGCCAGCGAAACTTCTCCATATGTCTCAGCTTTTATATCAATAGAAACAATAATTTTTGATTCGGCATTGTTAAACTGCATATTTTTTCTTGCAACCAGCGAGTGCATAGCTCCATTTGCAAAACACCCCGAGCCATATATTCGCCCAAGGTAATGATCTCCAATGATTCTCCAACAACCAGATTTTGAGCTATAAACTGACACATTATATTTATATTCATCACCAGGACCAGAGATTGCAAATACTTTATAGTCATCATTCGATTCATCATAGCAAAACCCATGCGCTCTATGCTCATGTTCATGTTTGGGCAATCTTCTCGATTTTCCTGTGAACGGGTTCCACAAGAATATTTGTTCACCACTTGTCAAACAAAACAGGCCATTACAATAACCTACTACATCAATGTTGTCATCCCCTGGATGGTATGTCCCAACAGTCTCCGGAACTGTCTCATCATCAAGCAATGCATTTACTGAACAACTCGAAAGCTTCATGTACCGGATATAAGCCGGCTCTACAATAGGCCAGGTGATTAAAAGCAAACAGTGGTTAGTTAAGCCAGGGTCATTAGTCATTTTAGAGAGATGAGTCTTGATGAACTCAGGACTAGAGATTAAAGATTTCCATGACTTGCAAACAAACTGGAATTCTGAAAGAGACTTAGCTGGAAGTCTTGAGAGTATTTCGTAGATCATCTCTTCCGGAAGGGCAGGGTTAGGGTTAGCAGTAATATTTGCCATGCAATTCTAAAGCAAAAAATTTTGGAGTCTGCGGAGAGTGTGGCAGGGAAAAAGGGTTAGTTAGCTTAACTAGGGTATTGGGGATAGGCGTTTTCATCGAAATTTTATAAGCGATTTTCAACTAAATATTAGTTTAAATTATTTTAACTTACCATTTTAGCAAGAAAAATTATTTAAATAGTTTTTTTCTCAATTTATTTGCGATTTTTATATTTTCTAAAAATATTTATAAAAATGTAGTTTAAACTAAAAGCAATAAAATGCATGCATGTATCTTTAGCTATTTATAAAAATGTAGTTTAAAATATTTATAAAAATGTAGTTTAATATACGACTTGCAATATACGTATCTTTTTAAAAAAATTAGCTATTTTTTGTTGTGATTGCATTTTGTTACATTTGACTGAAAAATTGTATTTTTTTTGTAAAAGAAGTATAAAAATTTGTTATTTACTTATTTTATATAAATTAATTAAAATTTGTTTTAATCGGCATATCGCCTCTTTTCTTTGTTTGAAGCCCATCGTAACCATTTTTTGGTACAACATTGTTTGGGCTTCCAAAAATTGGTGAGCTAGATATCTTGATTTTGAGGCCCAAATGTATGCACATTTGTGCCTACATTCGTAAATTGCAAGTATAACTCATGTTATTACATGAATTTATTTTCAAAATTAAATATTTTGTACATTATTTTTTAAAAAAATACGATTTTAGGTACGTCCTTGCACACCAATTAAAATCCTTGCATTAGGTAATGTATCTATTATTTTCCTCAAATAAGTCGGTGAATTTTAAATCGAGAAAAAGGAATCTAAGATATCTCAGATAATTTTCTAAGATTTTAGTATAAAATAATAAAATATTATTAAAATTTTAAATGAACCTTGAATTTAAAAAAAAATACTCATTCCATATTTGTATATAAATTATTTTGTATCTCACCTAACCCTGCCATATTTGGGTTATGGCAGGGTTGCGAGGTTAAGTCCGATTTTGTATATGCCTGCTTGATCGCATTACACGCAAGTACCCAGAAATCTTTGAGCACTTCACCATGAAAAACAAGAACTTACGTACAATGATTCTGAATATTTTGTGCACTTCACTGAGTGAGTTTACCAAAATATCTATGACTTGGGTTCATTCTGAGATTATCGTTGAGTACAGGAATAATTTTGCTTACCTGCAGAATCTGGGATTCAATGTAAGTTGGGTGGTGAAGCGCCTGGACTATATTGATCATCTCCAGTGGTCCAGTGTGGACCAGTTCTCGGAGCCTCTAATTTCCGAGCTACATGCATTTGACTGTCGTATTGATAACGACAAAAGTACACTACAAAATCTGCAGGCTCTCGTAGATGATGCCAAAAGAAACTACAAGATCTGCAATCCCACATTGATCATGCTAAAACTAAATTCAAAGATGTGCAGACTCTTCATTTGGAGAAGATGACAGAAATTTAGAGAACATTTGAAACTCCGGGTACTACTCTTGATATTGGTTTCAGTGAAGATGATCGACTGTCTGGTCCTTAAAAATTTGATGGATTATTGCATGTTTGAGGATTTTTGGATACTATTAGTGTGTCTATCGTCTAGTCCTGAAGTCTTTTGTACTTTCTAGGTAGGCTTATTCACTTTGTACTAAAGTTGTTCTTGATGTTTAATTTCCATCTTACTGTCATGGCAGTGGTTTAAATTACTTAATTGTTGTAAGTTGTCATATTATTTAAGAATTAGGAAGTCAAATGAATCATGGCCGTGGTTTTAATTGCTTGTAGTAAGAAGTTATATTATTCAAGAATTAGCAAGTGAAATGAATTAATAGTTTAGTTTAGAAATAGTACGAAGTCAAAAAGAGAGCAATAAGCATGCCCATTAGCCCAAATCCAATAACATACAGCTACTTGATCCCTAACGAATTTTTGTTTCTCAGCATTTTTAAGAAGTTGCTTATATATACAGATTGTTGCTGATGCTGCGCACAATTGCTTTGAAACTCGAATAGTGTAATTGCAGCTAAACTCGAATAGTGTCATCGGGACGGAGAAGCTCAAATGTATTATTGAAACCACATGAGCTCTCCAAACAATTGAGACCTCAGCCGTTAATTTCAACATACAAAGCTTATAGTCTTTCTACGGTTGTATGGTTAATAAATCTTTAGTGAAATTACATCTCTATGCTTCTTGCTTGGTTTAATGTACAAAAAATATGATAACATAAAAAACTAGTCTCCTTCTTGTAAAATGAAGACTACTAAACAGCAACTTCTGTTTATTCTAGAGAGAGTTGTTGTCCCTCGATAACAGTCATCATACAGAAGCGAATACAATTACTCTCTGCATATGGTGCTACAGAAGTTCCAGTTTAATGGTACAGGAGAAACGCTTTATTAGAAGTCGTAATTCTGATTTGTGCCTTTTAGGGCCTTATGTTGCATATAGTGCGGAGGAATATATGGTTAAACCATCAACATTCTGAGCTTGGTCCTTGCAAAAAAGAGTTTATACAACAGTGCAGGTTTGCTCCCCGGATAGAAAGTAGAAAGTGGCCAAGTGCTTCACATTCACAAAATATGCAAGCATGACATTGCAGATATTAAAGAAAAGGACTGGCACAAAATTTGCTTCTGTTTCACTTTACCACATGCTAAAGTTTCATCCGGTGTTTTTTGTAAACCAACACAAATTACTTGGCCATCATTGAAAACATAGACCCTTGGTAACTCTTACTCGAAGATTTTGTAAGTGTCTCTGATCTAATAATTTGCAAAACAAGAAAGTTTAAGCACAATTAAACATAATTGCCAATCAAGTCAAACACATTTTTCTATCCAAATTGGCTGTATAGCAATTAGTCGATTCTTCTTAAACCAACCTGTTGATGTGATATAACATATTCAAGTCTTAACATTTTTGGAGCAATATAAATGAGTACAAAAAACACATTGCAGTGAAAGAAAAGAATACCGCCAACAGTACAACCAAGGAAATCGATTCTAAAAAAAAGAACTGGCACAACCCCAAGAAAATATTCACAGTTCATGTTTGCTCCACGGAGAGAGTTGAAAAATGATCTGCCCGTATTACTATTTAAATGACAAAAAGTCAATACAACCCCAAGAAAACGTCGGAAAAATGACAAGAAACAACAAAGTATTACTATTAAAATAAGTACACTATACTAGTTCCAAAACACAAACAGAGCAACAAATCATAGCAACATGTCTTTTAAACATCATCAAAAAAAATTCAGATTCCGTACAAAATCTAAATGATTCTAATTAACCACATCCAAAAACATCTCATATATCGACAGATTCTAAAAGAGTGGAAAAGAATATGCAAGAGAGAGAGACGGCTACTCCTTTACAAGATGGCCTCACCAAAAGGAGGAACAATTGTGTCGAAGAAGCGGGGATACTAAGAGGATTCCTTTATGAGAAGACACTCCGTCCAAGTTAAGAAAATGGCCAAAATTGATTCCCACAAGAAAATTCTCATGTGTACCACTGCAATCGCCGCTTTTCCTTAAAGCCACCTGATGATTCAATTTAAAATTTCAAAATCTTAGCAGTGTCGCAACAATACAGATGAGGAAAATTACACTACATCTAAAAAAAAATACAGGCAATGGTGAACGATGTTAAATGCAGGTTTACTGTATGCATATCTGTTATAAAAGAAATTAATTAATCTATGTGCTATCTAAATTAAACATTACTGACTAAATGTGAAACAAACATTTTAGAGGACGTCTTCTAATCTGATGTAAACCGGCTGTTTATATCAGGTTAATCTATGCAATATCACTGAAATATGGAATAACTTCCAAAGGTTTTTTGAATAATTAGGCTTATATGCCTTACATAAGAGAGTATCTGTTCTAACAAATCTCGGGGGTGAGCGAGAATCGAACCCAGGACCTGGGACGACAAGAGATAAGTCCTTAACTTCCAAAGGTTAATCTATACACTACAATATCACGTAAAAATGTAATATCTTCGGAATGCACTATCTAATGACAGTGAGAATTTAGTAAGAGAGAGTTTAAATAAGATGTACAACAAATAAGAGCAGTATATAACATAAAGCAGAATAAGAGAATTTAGTAACCAGGATGGATCTTCTTTTCACTTGGTGCTCCCGTGTTGCTACCTGCAAGCTTTGGTGGTAGAACTAGGCTCTCAACATAAGTATACATATAAATGTTGTCGTAATCAGATTGTGAAAGTGTCAAAGGTCAAAAGTGTCAAAGGTCGTGTATGCACTTTCTTCTTTTGGCGGTAACAAAATTTCTCGATAAGTCTCTGTTTTTATATCAAGGGAAACAATATTAATAGTCGATTCCGGTTCGTCAGGCTGCACATTGTTTTTCTTAACAAGCCAATGTATAGCCCCATTTGTGAAGGCCATATTGTCACAAAGTAATAGTTTCCCAGAGAGATAATCTCCAATGATTCTCCAAAAACTAGATTTTGAGCTGTAAACTGACACATTGTATTCTGTTTGATCTAAACGTTGAGAAACGGAGAATACTTTATAATCGTCAACGGATTCATCGTAGCAAAACCCATATTCACATACTTGCTCATGTTCATGTTTAGGCAGTCTTGTTGATATCGAAGTCAATGGGTTCCACAAGAATATTTGATTATTACTTCTCAAACAAAACAGGCCATTACAATAACCTATTATAACAATGATATTGTAGTTATTAACCCCTGGACAGTAACTCTTAGTTTCGTCATTAAGCAGAGAATTTAGTGAACAACCCCAGGGTTCCATATATGTACGGGGTAAAAAGGTATTAGCGTGCCTCACTCTTATCAATTTGATATAAAGCAAACGGTGGTGAGCAAAGGCATGGTCATTAGTCGATTTAGAGAGATGACTCTTGATGAACTCAGGACAAGAGATTTCCATGACTTACAAACATATTGGAATTTCGAAAGAGACGCAGCAGGAAGTCTTGAGAGTATTTCGTAGATCATCTCTTCCGGAAGGGCAGGGTTAGGGTTAGGGTTAGCGTTGTCTTCATGAGTAATATTTGCCATGCAATTCAAAAGCAACAAATTTTGGAGTCTGGAGAGAGTGGCAGGAAAAAGGGTTAGCAGGGACTAGGGTCTTGAGGATAGGGCGTTTTCAGCGTGATGAGTTGAGATTTTATAAGCGATTTTCAACTAATTATTTTTTTATTTATTTACTTTATTTTAAATAATTAGATTTATATGTGCTGCCATTGAGAATCTGAATCTGTTTTAACTAGTATCGGGACGATCAAACTATCTTTCCTCTTTGTTGGAAACCCACCGTTTTTCAATACAACTCTTTTTGTTGGGCTTCCAGAAACAGGTGGGCTATATATCTTGATTTTGAGTTCCAAATACATATACATTTGTGGCTACATTAATTGCAAGTAACTCACATTATAACAGGAAATTTATTTTTTTCATTACCTCAAAACAAATTCATAGACAGAAGTTAAATTAAGTGCTCCAGTTGAAGGGGTAAGCAATTACCGTGTGAGCTCTTTTAAGAGTAATGGCAGGGCGACGAGGTTAAGTCTGAATTTGTATGCCTACTCGATCGCATTATGCGGGTTATGGCAGGGCCACGCGGTTAAGTCCGAATTTGTATGCCTAGTCGATCGCATTTTGCGTAAGTACCCGGAAATCTTTGAGCACTTCACCACGAAAAACAAGAACTTATGTACAATGAGGCTGAATATGTTGTAGTGTTGTACACTTCCCTGAATCAGTTCACCAAAATATCTATGACTAGGGTTGATTCTGAGATTATCGTTGAGTACAGGAATAATTTCGCTTACTTGCAGAAACGTGGATTCAATGTAAGTTGGATAGTGAGCTGCCTGAGGCCCTGAACTATATTGACCATCTCAGGTTTTCAGAGCCTCTAATTTCCGAGCTACATGCAATTGATTGTTGTATCGATAATGGCAAAAGTAAACTACAAAATCTACAGGCGAGTTGATGATGCCAAAAGTAAACTACAAGATCTGCATCCTGCATCGATCATGCCAAAACTAAATTGAAAGATGTGCAGACTCTTTATTTGGAGAATATGACAGAAATTCAGAAAGCTTTTGGAACTTTGGGGTACTACTCTTGCTGTTGGTTTCATTGGATATGATCAACTGTCTGGTGCCTGGTCCTTAAGATAGATGGATTAGTCACATGTTTGAGGGTTTTTTGGATACTAGTATTGTGTCAATTGTTTAGATTCACTTTGTACTAAAGTTGTTCTTGATGTTCAATTTCCATCTGATTGTCATGGCAGTGGTTTTAATTGCTTGTAGTAAGATGTTTTAAGTCAAATGAATTAATAGTTTTGTTGAAGTCAAATAGAGAGTAATATTAGCATGCCCATTAGCCCAAATCCAATACAGCTCCCTTTAGAATTTTTGTTTCTGAGCATTTTTTTAAAGTTGCTTTCTGTCGATTGTTCACATCACTAGCTTATATGTTTTGCTTAAAAACAGATCGTTGCTGATGCTACGCGCAATTGCTTTGAACCTGGAATAGTGGAATTGCAGCTAAATTTGTCATCGCGAAGGAGAAGCTCAAATGTATTATCGAAAACACATGAGCTCTCCAAACAATAGAGACCAAAGCTCACATGAGCTCTTCAACTTTCAACATACAAAGCTTACAGTTTCTACACGGTTGTATGGTTAATAAATCTTTAGTGAAATTACATCTCACTGCTTCTTGCTTGGTTTAATGTATTAAAATTATGATAACATCAAAAACTAGTCTCCACTTCCGTGGAATGAAGAGTACTAAACAACTTCTGTTTATCCCAGTTGTCCCTCGATATAGCAGTCATTATTCAGAAGCGAATACAAATTACTCTCTGCAAATGGTGCTGTACAGGAGAAAGCTTTATTAAGAGTCTTTTTGTAGTGACAAATAGGGCCATAACTCTAATTTGTGCCTTTAATTTAGGGCCTTAAGTTGCATTTATTTATGTGCTATTTTGGCCATTCCACAACAAATCATCAAAATTTAACCTAGTTTTAAAACGGTGGAAAAGAATATACAAAACAGAGACACAACTACTCCTTTAGCTCGGACTTGCTCTTACAAGAAACCGTCACCAAAACCAAGTTATGGAAATGGCAGCACCGGAAGTTGACTCCGACGCGAAATTTCTGTTGTGTAGCACTGCAAATATTCGATTCTTCTTAAACCATACTGTTGATTTGAAAAATCATAATCAAGTCTTAACATTTGTCCAACAATACAAATGAGTACAAAAAACACACATCGCAGCTAAAGAAAAGAATTCCGCCAACAGTACAACCAAGGAAATTGCAAGCAAAAGAAAAGATTGGCAAACAAACTTTGATGATCACACACATCCAAACTTTTATATTTCCCTATATTGATTCTATTCAACTTGTAAAAAAGGAGTTATGGATCTCTTCCTAAGAGCATCTCCAACGGGAATAGCTAAAATTGGTTGGCTAAATTGGACCTGTAGGACATTATGTAAAATTTGTTGAATCTGTAAGACATTTTACTTCAATGGTATTAGCTATATTGGTTGGCTATATTTTAAAAATAGTATGTTATTAATAATTTAGGTTGTTATAAATAGAATATATCACTTCAATATGGTAATGAATGATGTGGAATCTTCTTACAGATTTCTTACAGCTATATAGAGGTTCGACAAATATAGCCAACCTGTAGAAATTATCTAAAATTATAGCTAACAGCTTTGACCCATTGGAGTTCAAGTTTTTTTTAGATAATCTCTATAATTTTTATTTATGGTATCTTTTATCTAATTTTAGCTAAGGGTTTCTTGTGGTTGGAGATGCTCTAATCCTATCAAATGAATATGAGAATTCAGCAACAAAAAAATGCAAATAAGATGTACCGCAAATAATTTACTCAAAAAGTGAGAGTACCAAAGCATTCTATAGGAAGAGTAACACAAAGCAACAAAGAAAAAAAAACGGAATGGATCTTCATTCTCACTTGGTGCTGCCAGCAAGCTTAATTTGGTGGTGAAACTAGGCTCTCAACATAGGTATACGCATAAAGTGCACCAAACTCAATATCTAACAGCTTCTTGAATGTGTTACTCTTAGGGTTGTAGAGTAATATGGCTGAGCCAGATGACAGCATAATATCACCACCAATAGAAATACAGAGCGGTTTATTCCAATCAGAGTCACATGGCAATGGGATGGTGAACAATTTTGTCCAAGACTCTTCCACGCCATATCTCTTCATTACCCAAAAATCAGCCCGGGTTTTAAAAGAACACAATAAAGAAAGGCTTTCACCGAAAGTGTCCAAGGTTCTCCGAGATCGTCCATCTTCTCCTTTCGGTGGCAGTGGAACTTCTCGATAAGTCTCGGTTTTCATATCAATAGAAACAATTATATTTGGTTCTGCATTGTTAGACTGCATATTCTTTCTCCCAACAAGAGAGTGTAAAGCTCCATTTGCAAATATCCCCCAACCATATATTCGCCCAAAGTAATAATCTCCAATCATTCTCCAACAACCAGATTTTGAGCTATAAACTGACACATTATTTTTGTATTCATCACAAGGACCCATAGCAAATACTTTATAGTCATCATTCGATTCATCATAGCAAAACCCATGCGCTCTATGCTCATGTTCATGTTTGGGTAATCTTCCCGATTTTCCTGTGAAGGGGTTCCACAAGAATATTTGTTCACCACTTGTCAAACAAAACAGGCCATTACAATAACCTACTACATAAATGTACTCATTATCCCCTGGACAGTAACTCTTAGTTTCTGTAACTGTGTCGTCATTAAGCAGAGAATACAGTAAACAACTCCAGGGTTCCATGACCAGGATACGTCTATCACCATGCTTTACATCAGGCCGCCATATCCATTTGATATAAAGCAAACGGTGGTGAGCAAAGCCAGGGTCATTTGTCGATTTAGAGAGATGAGTCTTGATGAACTCAGGACTAGAGATTAGAGATTTCCATGACTTGCAAACAAACTGGAATTCTGAAAGAGACTTAGCTGGAAGTCTTGAGAGTATTTCGTAGATCATCTCTTCCGGAAGGGCAGGGTTAGGGTTAGCGTTGTCTTCATGAGTAATTTTTGCCATGCAATTCTAAAGCAACAAATTTTGGAGACCAATGTCAGGGAGAAAATCCGGAAGGGCAGGGTTAGGGATAGCGTTTTCATCGTGATCAGTTGAGATTTTATAAGCAATTTTCAACAAAATATTACTCCCTCCCTCCCTAATTAGTTGTCCACTTTCTATTTTTGTTGGTCAAATTGACTCAAATTTGACTGAAATTTATACATATTACATAATGAAAAATATTTAAAAAAATTATACCATTGTAAACTACTTCTAATCTATTTTAATATGTGATTTTCAGTTTTTAAAAATAATAAACGGATTAATTTTAATCTTTGGTCAAAAGTTAGTCAATTTGACCACTGAAAAGTCAAACTGGACAACTAATTAGGAACGGAGGGAGTAGTTTATATTATTTTAACTTACCATTTTAGGAAGAGAAATTATTTAAATAGTATATTTTCTCAATTTATTTGCGATTTTTATATTTTCTAAAAATATAGTTTAAACTAAAAGCAATAAAATGCATGTATCATTTAATATACGACTTGCAATATATCTTTTAAAAAAAATAGCTATTTTTTTGTTGCAGTTAAGGTTGATTTTGATTGCGTTTTGTTACATTCGACTGCAAAATTGTATTTTTGTAAAAGAAATATAAAAATTTGTTATTTTATATAAATTAATTAAAATTTGTTTTAATCTGCATATCGCCGCTTTTCTTTGTTTGAAGCCCACCGTTTATTAATACAATTTTTTTGGGCTTCCAGAAACAGGTGGCCTATATATTTTGATTTTGAGGCCCAAATACATACACATTTCACATTTGTGCCCCTGTTCCATGGGTTACCGTACTGATTAATAATCCGATTATCCGATTAATCATTTCGATTAATCCCCAAATACTCGATTAATTCCTGAACAGTGTCTCTACCGATTAAGTTCAATTCCTACTTTTTACAACACTGGTCACCATTCCTAAATGGCAAGTATAAGTATAACTCATGTTATTACAGGAATTTATTTTCAAAAGTTAAATATGATGTACATTATTTTCAAAAAAAACAATTTTAGGTATCAGTAGTCCTTGAATTAGCAGCAATATAAAATTACTCTCTCCGTCCCAAAATACATGTTCCTTAACTTTTTATTCGTATTTTAAGGTGCATAAATATGATAGTTTCGTATATTATTTTTAATTTTTTTTGTGAATTAAACTTTAAATATCAAATTTTAATTCAAAAAAAGAAATTTTAAAAAAGTTAGTATCTTTTTTTTTGAGTAATGGGATAATTCATTAATAGAAAGACATACGGCATCTACATAAACAGTCGAGTCGAACAAACAAAATACAGAAACAATCACTGATTTTAAGCCATACGGCATCACGTGATTTGTTGAAAATGGTATTTACACAAACTTCGCCACTTCTACTTCCGCTTCCGTCGAAACCAGTTTGAGCTATCAACCGAGAACGCAATCCCCTAAAAGCTTTTATCACTAAATCAATCACCATACTCACACAACTGGTGAGAAAAAACCAAAGTTCACACAAAACGGTGAGGAAATACCAAAACTCACACAAACGGTGATGCATAAAAAACCAAACTTACAAATGCACAAACACTACAAGAAAAACTGAAACAGACAACACTTATCAGACAACGGTCGGCAGTAAAAGCATTGTTTGAAAGTTTCACACAACGGTTTTTTGTTTTGCAAAATCTGTCTGTTGTCTGAAAGAACTTCCACAACGGTTTCTAAAACCATTGTCTATTCGAAGGAGTAAAACAGAGGCTTTACACAACGGAATTATAAAACCGTTGTCTGAAGAAAGGGCAGACAAGTGTTTCATAAACCGTTGTTAAAAACAGACAAGTGTTTTTGTATTGTTGTTACTTAAATGGATGTCACACAACAGTTTGAATAAACACTTGTCTGATTCTAACAACGGTTTACAAAACCATTGTCTGAAGAAATTCAGACAATGGTTTTGTAAACCGTTGTTAGAATCAGACAAGTGTTTTACTTGTATGTGGACTATACTTAATTCACACAACAGTTTCTGCATACCGTTGTCCAATTGAAATCTTAGAGACAATGGTTTTTGGCTGTTAAATATGTTGTTGTCACACAATTGTTTAGCTTACATAAACCGTTGTCTGATAGTCAAAAAATTTTAAAAAAATAATATAAAGAAGTAAACCCCCTGCCAAAGTTTCAAATGCAAAACCAATCAATACTGCATACATTAACACTAATTCACAAGAACATTCTGTAGTTTGAAATTTCAAAGGCAAAACCAAACAACCATATAGCAGCCAACCATTCAAAGTACATAAATAAAATTACATCAAGAAAGTAAAATTTGTTCATCAACATCTCGCATGTAACTATAGTCATCCTCCTCAAGGAAATCAACATCCGGTAAATTAGGCACAAAACACTCATTCTCAAGTTGTACCTCTACGGATCCCTCATCTTCTTCATCATTAACTTCATAGTAGTTCTTCTCGGGTAATTTTAACACCACAGACCATAATTTCTCAAGGGGATCGTCTATGTAACATACTTGCTTGACATGTTTAGCTAACACAAATGGTTCGTTTAAAAACCCCAACCTATTCAAATTAACCAATACATACCCCAAGTCATCTACCTTAGTCCCTCTGTTCAAATCTACCCATTTGCACCGAAAAATAGGGATCCTAAAGTTTTCATAATCCAGCTCCCATATACTTGTTATAACTCCATAAAATAGTTGTGAAGCATGCTCAATATTTTTATCCTTACCCTCCACAATCATTGTATCGGCTTGTACACAGACGCCGCTACATTGAACTTGACGCGTGTCATCCCGATCTTTAGTACTGAACGTAACCCCGTTCACTTTGTAGCCACTGAATGTGGGGACATCCTTGTTAGGCCCATCTGCAATCCATCTTAGCTCCACCGGTACCTCTTCTCCAGCATTTAAATCCAAATCAATCTGCCAAAAAATTGTTGATTCATGTCAGCTATTTTTATCAGAAAAATGCATTAATTTTTAACAAAAATGCACATAATACCTTCTCTTTGAACCAATTTGGGAATGTGTCATTTTGCTTGTTTTTTAGCCATATTGCATCATTTTCATGTTCCGGAAATTTGGACATCAAGAATGACATGTGTTCGCTGCAGAAAATTATTAATGTCAAAAAGGTGCAGAAAATGAAAGACATAATGAATAAACAATTCTTGACTTACTCAAAAAATGGCATAACTGCAGTAGTATTTTGTAGGACGCATAAGTGTGCTGCGTGCAAATCAGTGTTGCTCGGGGTGATGATGGTTGCACCAGATAATGGCCTCGAAGTGGTGTCTTGCATATGCCCACCATTTTTGGGCACCCCAATAGTCCTTTCTTCATGATCAACCAAACACTCAACTGCCTCCTCTGCGATATATGCCTCTGCAATGCAGCCTTCCGCACGAGCCCGATTTCTTATATATCCCTTGAATGTCTTCATATATCTCTCAAACGGGTACATCCACCTAAGAAAAATTGGTCCGCAAAGCTCCACTTCTCTTACAATATGAACCGATAGATGAAACATTACATCAAACAACGAAGGAGGGAAGTATTTTTCTAGGTGACACAAAGTTTCTACTAATTGTGATTGCATTTTCTCCAACTTATCGACCTCTATAACTTTACTGCATATTGCTTTGAAAAAGAGACAAAACCGAATGACAGTGTTCCTTACCTTTTTTTCCAGTGAGGACCGAATTGCAATCGGGAGCAAGTGATGCAAAATCATATGACAATCGTGAGATTTCATTCCAGTAAGTCGGAGAGTTTCCATTGATACAAGCCTCCTAATGTTAGAACAAAAACCATCAGGCAGCTTCATTCCAAGAAAGGAGGAGCAAACAACTTTTTTTTCAACATGAGTTAAGTTCCAAGACGCTAATGGTAACTTCTCCTTTTTCCCCGGTTTTTTTGGCCTTAGCTCTGTTCTGATTCCCATTTCAGCCATGTCAAGACGGACATCTTCCTTATCTTTTGTCTTCTTTGGGATATTAAGCAATGTACCAAGTAAAGCTTCACATATGTTTTTCTCCATGTGCATCACATCAAGAACATGTCTAACAGGCAAAAACTTCCAATACTCAAGATCGAAAAATATAGATACCTTCTTCCAAATAGGTCTGTCATCGCCCTTTTTAAATCGAGGCTGTTGTTGAGTCTTACCAAACACATGGCCCTTTAAATGTTGTGTTCTTTTAAGCACCTCCTCTCCGGTTAATGGAACTGGAGCTGTTTCATTTTCCACGGTGTTATCAAACTCCTTTTTCTGCCGGCGATATGGATGAAAAGGTGGAAGCCACCTCCGATGCCTCATGACCACACACTTACGGTAATTTTTCAACCTTGTAGCTTTTGTATTATCAACACAAACTGAACACCCATTATACCCTTTGACAATGTTGCCCGACAAGTTACTATAGGCTGGATAATCACTGATTGTCCACAACAAAATACCTCTAAGCAAAAAGTACTCCTTTTTATATGCATCATAAACTTGTTTCCCTACCCATAGCTTTTGTAGATCTTCGATAAGCGGTTGAAGAAACACATCAATATCATTACCAGGTTCCTTTGGCCCCGATATCAATAAACAGAGCATAATATACTTTCTTTTCATACAAAGCCACGGTGGAAGATTGTATATTGTCATCAAAACTGGCCAACAAGAGTAATCTATATTTGTGCTGTGAAAAGGATTAAATCCATCCGAGGATAACGCTAACCTTAGGTTTCTTGAATCTGAAGAAAATTCTGGCCACTTTGCATCAACTTCTTTCCATGTTTTTGAATCTGCTGGATGTCTTAATTTATCATCCCTGATTCTTTCTGTGTCATGCCAAGTCAAGTCCTTGGCTGTTTGAGGCGAACTGAATAAAGTCCTCAAGCGTGGTATCAATGGAAAATACCACAAGACCTTCGCGGGAACACCTTGTAATTCATCTCCTTTTTTGTTCAACTTCCACCTAGAGGCTTTACAAATACGGCAACTTGTGTCATCTTCATCCCTCTCGCCACGGTATAATAGACAATCATTCGGACACACGTGAATTTTCTCATACTCCATCCCTAAAACACACAAGCTTTTCTTCGCTTCACTGAATGATGAAGGAAAAGTGTTTCCTTTCGGGAGCATGGACCCAACCAAGAGTAGCATTTCAGAGAAGCCACAATCGGATATTTGATGTTTTGATTTCAGATTGTAAAATTTCACTAAAGCCATCATCTTGGTAAATTCTTCGCATCCCGGATATAGGGGTTCATGTTCATATTGAACATGGTTAAATAAATCCGAGGAATCTAGGGAAGCATCATCTTCACTATCTGCATTCTCTGTATCCATCGGAATTTGATCCACTGTTTCTGAACTGTTGGTCTTTTCAGCGGTGACCGGACTTTCTTCTGCATCCATTTCTCCATGCCAAATCCAACATGTGTAGGTCGGATCGATACCATGTTGGAAAAGATGATTTTTGACAACTCGAGCTGACCACGATTTACTGTGTGCACATCTCATACACGGACAACTAATTTTGTTTTCATCATATCCGTTCTCAAATGCAAACAACAGTAATTCATCAACTCCGTCCGCAAACTTTCTTGTTCTTCTATCAGCCTTTACCCACGATCGATTCATCCTTTAAGTAAAATAACATTAAGTCAGATCAAATGATATTCTTAGCAAGCAAAAGCAAGCCAGTACTAAGCATATATAAAATAGAGCAATAATAAGCATATACGTGTTTGGATTAATAAGCAAGGCAGGCTCATAATGTACACCAAACAGCAACTGCACTTAGCAACAAAATGAAAGCAACTGCCTCTCAGTTTACAGAGGCAATACTATGTGTGAAAGTGCGGACTTAGCAACAAAATCAATTAATAAAACAGTTAAGATATTTCATAAGTTTATCTCAGTTCCTATATACTCCAAAACTGTACAATCTATTTAGGTACAAAATCAACAAATCTCAATAAAATTGTAGGAGCAACTTTTATCAAGGAAGAGGCTATGCCTAAATTATTAAAAGTTTTAACAAACAAAAGTTTCGCCTTTTAGTATCATCCAGACATACCCTTCCTTTTTGGTTAAGAATGAGAAGAACAATGACAATTTCACCTAAAAAATAGATGGAACTGAAAATGGATCCTAGTGTACAAAACAGAAATCTAGAGGAAAGAGATTATTACAAAACTTCACCAAGATTAGTTCTGAAATAAACTCAAAATGAGCAATAATAAGCTAAATTAAAAGCTTTTATCAGAAGTGTTAGCATACAAGTGTTAACAGTAAAGATTTGTCCATAGACATTGTTGTTGCAAATACATATGAAAAAAACAGTGGCTACTAGTTGAATCAGCATTACTTTCCTACATTCATCAGATATAAACAACATAACAACACCAAAGCGAAACATACAGTACTATAGGAACCTAATTCGAAGGCAATGAAGCTTAATTCGAGACAGGGAGATGTGGTACCTGAAGATGTATACAAACACAAATCGGGAAAGAGAGAGACAGAGAGATGAAATTTTGGGGGGGGGGGGAGAATTTGGGGGGCGGGAGTGAAATTTTGGGAGAGATGAAATTTGGGGGGGGAGAATTTGGGAGGCGGCGATTTCTAATTTGGGAGGCGGGGAGTGAAATTTAGGGATAGCATAGTTTCTAATTATCTTAAGTCATGTTAGATGCAAATGTTAATATCTAATGACTTGAGTGATGTGTACAAAAAATTAGAAAAAAACAAATCATTCTTGTACGTGTTTATGATATAAATCCGCCAAAAGTACTACTCGCTCTAACAAGTGTCGTACCGATTGAATATAATCTATTTTTTAAAAAATATTTTTCGAAGATCCAACCGTACGAATGATGTTATATACTGATTTTAGTGATGTGTACAAAAAATTAGAAAAAAAGAATCATTCTTTTACGTGTTTATCATATAAATCCGCCAAAAGTACTACTCGCTCTAACAAGTGTGGTACCGATTGAACAAGATCTATTTTTTTAAAAATATTTTTCGATGATCCAACCGTACGGATGATGTTATATACTGATTTTAGTGATGTGTACAAAAAATTAGAAAAAAAGGAATCATTCTTGTATGATATTTTAATGGTCAACTGTCAAAGTACTACTTGGTCAAACTAGTTTGATTTTGGAATAATATTTTTTTTAAATTTTCTTTTCCACGATCCAACCGTACGAATGTTAATATCTAATGACTTGAGTGATGTGTACAAAAAATTAGAAAAAAACAAATCATTCTTGTACGTGTTTATCATATAAATCCGCCAAAAGTACTACTCGCTCTAACAAGTGTGGTACCGATTGAACAAGATCTATTTTTTTAAAAATATTTTTCGATGATCCAACCGTACGAATGATGTTATATACTGATTTTAGTGATGTGTACAAAAAATTAGAAAAAAAGAATCATTCTTTTACGTGTTTATCATATAAATCCGCCAAAAGTACTACTCGCTCTAACAAGTGTGGTACCGATTGAACAAGATCTATTTTTTTAAAAATATTTTTCGATGATCCAACCGTACGAATGATGTTATATACTGATTTTAGTGATGTGTACAAAAAATTAGAAAAAAAGAATCATTCTTTTACGTGTTTATCATATAAATCCGCCAAAAGTACTACTCGCTCTAACAAGTGTGGTACCGATTGAACAAGATCTATTTTTTTAAAAATATTTTTCGATGATCCAACCGTACGGATGATGTTATATACTGATTTTAGTGATGTGTACAAAAAATTAGAAAAAAAGGAATCATTCTTGTATGATATTTTAATGGTCAACTGTCAAAGTACTACTTGGTCAAACTAGTTTGATTTTGGAATAATATTTTTTTTAAATTTTCTTTTCCACGATCCAACCGTACGAATGTTAATATCTAATGACTTGAGTGATGTGTACAAAAAATTAGAAAAAAACAAATCATTCTTGTACGTGTTTATCATATAAATCCGCCAAAAGTACTACTCGCTCTAACAAGTGTGGTACCGATTGAACAAGATCTATTTTTTTAAAAATATTTTTCGATGATCCAACCGTACGAATGATGTTATATACTGATTTTAGTGATGTGTACAAAAAATTAGAAAAAAAGAATCATTCTTTTACGTGTTTATCATATAAATCCGCCAAAAGTACTACTCGCTCTAACAAGTGTGGTACCGATTGAACAAGATCTATTTTTTTAAAAATATTTTTCGATGATCCAACCGTACGAATGATGTTATATACTGATTTTAGTGATGTGTACAAAAAATTAGAAAAAAAGAATCATTCTTTTACGTGTTTATCATATAAATCCGCCAAAAGTACTACTCGCTCTAACAAGTGTGGTACCGATTGAACAAGATCTATTTTTTTAAAAATATTTTTCGATGATCCAACCATACGGATGATGTTATATACTGATTTTAGTGATGTGTACAAAAAATTAGAAAAAAAGGATTCATTCTTGTATGATATTTTAATGGTCAACTGTCAAAGTACTACTTGGTCAAACTAGTTTGATTTTGGAATAATATTTTTTTTAAATTTTCTTTTCCACGATCCAACCGTACGAATGTTAATATCTAATGACTTGAGTGATGTGTACAAAAAATTAGAAAAAAACAAATCATTCTTGTACGTGTTTATCATATAAATCCGCCAAAAGTACTACTCGCTCTAACAAGTGTGGTACCGATTGAACAAGATCTATTTTTTTAAAAATATTTTTCGATGATCCAACCGTACGGATGATGTTATATACTGATTTTAGTGATGTGTACAAAAAATTAGAAAAAAAGAATCATTCTTTTACGTGTTTATCATATAAATCCGCCAAAAGTACTACTCGCTCTAACAAGTGTGGTACCGATTGAACAAGATCTATTTTTTTAAAAATATTTTTCGATGATCCAACCGTACGGATGATGTTATATACTGATTTTAGTGATGTGTACAAAAAATTAGAAAAAAAGGAATCATTTTTGTATGATATTTTAATGGTCAACTGTCAAAGTACTACTTGGTCAAACTAGTTTGATTTTGGAATAATATTTTTTTTAAATTTTCTTTTCCACGATCCAACCATACGAATGTTAATATCTAATGACTTGAGTGATGTGTACAAAAAATTAGAAAAAAACAAATCATTCTTGTACGTGTTTATCATATATTTTTCGATGATCCAAGCCACGCCCTCTAAGAAGGGACTATGGAATAGCATCTTTCTAAGAATTGATTATTTATATAATTGCATACAATATCTTTTTAAGAAATCAATCAAATTTGTTAAATTTTTGGTATTGTCATTTTCAAAAAAAAAGATGCCGTATACGAAGTACGGGCAAAATGCTAGTATATTTAATAAATATTCATAATTTATCACATATACTTCAAATCTTATGATAATCTGTATCTATCAATTTATTTTTAATATTATCTTATTTAATATTATCTATCAATCTGTATCTATCACTCCCGGGTTTAATCATCTAGGTCACTCTCTCATTTCCCAAAACACAATTCACTTTCTTCCCCCCAAATTTCCCCCCAATTCACTCTCGTCTCCATCGCCGGTGATTTAAAAAACCCTCATTCCCCAAATTTTCTCCGTCTCCGTATCCGTCTCCGTCTCCGTCTCCATCATCGGTACACACCTCTCTCTCACTCTCTCTCTCACTATCTCTCTCACTCTCTCTCTCACCGTCTCTCTTAGATCTGATGTGCATGTGCATCTCACATCAGATCTAATATTATCTTGTTTACATATGTGTGATCTGTGGCATCCTTAATACTAGTAGTAACCTTAATATGCGTGTTTTTAAGGGATCTAATCCAATTTATATCCTTTACCTTTGTCTTTAAAATTAGAACTAGGGGGCTAGATATTAGCCCTGTTTGTGTTTTTAACCTTAATATGCGTGTTTTTATGTCAAGTTTTTTAGTTTCCACTTTCTTCGTCTTCCATCTGTTTTCCATCTTAAGAGAAGCTCAGAACAAGGCGTTAGTTAGGTTGTTAATTTAATTTTGTTTCTGGTTTTAATTTTGTTTCTGCTATTTTTGTCCTTGGTTGCAGTGGCGGAGTCAGGAATGGACATGAGGGTACTCTAAAATAATTGATAAATTTTTTTAAACGCTTACCGTATTGTCTAGGAGACTATATAAACTACAATGCCAAATGCTTTCAGATTCACCAATCTTAATGCTTCCCAGTTCACCCATCTTTATTCCTCTCTCTGTTTCTTTGATTTTAGATGTCCAGGACCAGAGATTAGAAAGTAAAAATATCAACAAAGGTCTATACAACACATACAAATATATGGAAATTGTTGAAGAGCAATGAGTTGCTCCTACTAATTTATAATTTATGGATTGTTTTGAGTCATTGGGACTGGATCCAACAAGTAAAAATTCATTTTTTTTCTTTGGCCTGAACTGTTATGAATATAAAAGACAAGATTATAGAAAATTGAGGGTACGCGGAAGAACCCTCTCGGTTCTTAATGCCTCCGCCCCTGCTTGGTTGTGTGACTTGTGTGCTGCATCCCAGTAGTTGACTTCAATGAGCCTGCATGTATAATGCATCACCTTCAATGAGCCTTCATACCTGCTTTTGCTATATCCTAATATTATTTATGTGGTGTGTAGATTAATATGGCGCCTTCGAAGAAGACACGATCTGCTCCAAATAAAACCGTGTCTTGCCTTATGAAGGCTTTAAAGAGGAATAGTAGCCTGGACACTGGTGCGGTAAATAAGGAGGTAAAGAAGAAGGCTACTTCTACTACGTCCTCTCCTGATTCGGTAAAGAAGAAGGCTACTTCTACTAAGTCCTTTCCTGAATCGGTAAAGAAGAAGGCTATTTCTACAACTCTGCAACAGCAACTGTCCAAGACGAAGAAGAGGAAACGAGAGGCAGAACCCGTGCCTACCAAAACCGAGGGACTTAGGCTTTTAAAACGGGGTGCTGTTACAATGCATAGGATTGTTAGGCGGAAGATGTTGGGCAACAAGTCAACGGTGAATTTTAATGCAAAAGGGGAGCCGTACGGCAAGGCAGCCACAGAGATGCAGTCTTATATCGGGGTTCTTGGGAGGTCTAAGGCCCCGATTTGGTATGATTCTTGGAAAAAAGTTCCGGCTGAAAGAAAAAAAAAGATTTGGGATTGTGTTCAGGTAAAATAAATACAATCTCACTGTGTGTATTTTTTATTCTTGAATCTTGACTAATTGATTTATGTTTGTACCAGATGGCATTTGATGTACCATCAACAGCGAGGAAGGTGGTGCTTAATTCTGCGTGCCAAAAATGGAGGGAGTTTAAGAGCCGTTTATCAACCCATTATGTCCTGGCATATCGTGATCAGCCCGAGTTGCTAGAAAGTCCTCCAGCTGACTACTCATTCATTGAGAAGCCGCACTGGGACATGTTTGTTGCCAACCGTTTATCTAATGAGTTCCTTGTAAGATTTTCAATTTGTTTAGCGTGATTACATAAAACCAAATATATTTAGTGGTACATCTTTGTTGATAACTTCTTTTGTGTTTTTATGAAGGAGGTACATACCGAGCAGAAAAGGCGAAGGGGTATGTATGAGTACGATCACTACTTGTCTCGGAAGGGTTATGCCAACCTGGAACAGGAGTTGGTTAGTGATCTTTATACATTATATTATTTTTCCCATGACATGTTTGATTATGTTTTGATATTTAATTTCCTTGTCTGTTCATACTTGTAGTCTGGTGGTGATCCTGAATTTGAAATAGATCGATCCGATACTTGGGTTCTTGCCCGGCAGGATAAAGACGGGAAATTCAAGTCAAATGATGTTGCTACTATTGCTGCGAATATTGTATGTTATTCATTTCTATTGTGGTTCAATTTCTTTGTGAGCATAATATATGCATTGTTAGTTAACTTAATATATGTTTTATTCATTTTTTTAGGCTGAGATGAAGAAGAGAGTCAGTGCTGGGGAAGTGACACTGGAAGGCACTGAGGATGTCTTGACCAAGGTGCTCGGTAACCCTGAGCACCGAGGACGAGTACGTGGCCAGGGATGCCATGTTAAGCAGTCTGTGTATTTTGATCTTCCAAAACAGAAAAGGAAAGGCAAGTCGATTGAGGAAAAGATCCAAGAGGGAATTCAGAAGTACATGGCAGAGGCAAAAGACAAGATTATTAAAGATCTATTTGCATTTCGGGCTGCAGAAATGGAAAAGATGAATGCCGCTTTACATGCAAAAAATGTTGTGTTTGATGGGAGCCCGAATATTGGATCACAACAGGAAAGTTGTTCCAAGGGGGGGCAAGTTAATAATTTGGAAATTGAAGGTGTAAAGAAGAAACTTGAACTCGTGGCTGATCAAGAGGCTGAGGCTGTTGAAGAGGAGTTTGATGGGGGGAAGAAGGCTGAGGCTGTTGAAGAGGAGTTTGATGGGGGGAAGAAGGCTGAGGCTGTTGAAGTTGTTGACAATGATGAGGGTGATTATCATTGGGAGTTGACAATAGCTGGCTCGAGCAATGTTGTTGCTTATGCAACAGTTGATATGGAAAGCGATGTTGTTCATGGCAAGCCACTTGGAAAGAAGAATGCACGAGTCTCGATTACTCGTGTAATGAATGGAGATGCACCGATTCCTTATCCAATCAATGATGAAATCTTGACTGTGCAACAAGCTGTCGGAACGTACATTGCATGGCCGAAAAGCAATATTTTGAAAGTGAAGACAAATACTGCTCCAGTGAAAGGAAATCTGAAGGTTAACTACTAAACTTGAATATAACCTTTTCAATTATTTTTTCTTGGCTTTAAATATTAGAAGTCTTTAGAAGTAAAGACTAAGTACTTACTTTCAGTTTACATTCCGTTGGATATTCTGTTCTTTCATTCTAGTATGCATAATTGCATTCCTAATTTTTTTCAGGGAGGGAAGAAACTTACTGAAAAGAAGTTTAAAAAGGTGGCTGATTGCGTCTCACAACCAGAGTTGGTCGCTAAGATGGGTCCTGAATTCCACCAGTCACTAAAGCGTTTCTGGCTCTGGGCAAGTGACACATTAAATGATGGTCGTACGTTGGCTTTTAAATTACATGAAGATGCTTTTGGATCAGTTAAGAAGAATGTTATGTTCTTATCCGACGTGCATGCTCTGTGCTTTGGAGGAGAAATATCAGGATCAACCATTTGCTATTTCATCAAGTAAGTATTATTAAGTTCTGTTAAATTTTCAATAATTAGGATCTTACCTTATACTTGCGAATTTATCCAGTTTTCTGACTTGTAAACTCAAATATTAATTTTTGGAAAAATAGACAACTTCAAAGTTATATCGTAAAAGTGCCTAATTCTTTACTTTTTTATGTATAGTTTACTGCATATTTATTTGAGGAAGCACAAGATGACCGACATGATATCGTTTGTTGATCCTGCTGTCATTGGCTCTAAAGGTTGTGGTACAGCAGGGGAGAGGTCGCGTAATCTTGCTGAACGGTTCAAGACTACCAAACCAGGCCAGCTCTTTCTTTTGCCATATAATAATGTGTGAGTAATTGTATTTCTAATTTAATTTTCACCGTCTATGTTATTAATATCAAAATGGGCATCTCAGTCGTAACAAATATTATTCTTTGGACTTGTATTACTTTCAAATATGCATTTCTTCACTACCAAAGAAAAATAATTTTATTACATGTTTAAGTGCTAATAATTGACTTCTAATATTATACCTAATTTACAATATATATGTTTCTGACGGGGTCATTGTAGGAACCATTGGGCGCTCACCGCTGTTAATCCCGAGTCACAATTAGTCTACCACATGGACCCATTGAAGCGTCGAATTGCAGTCGAAGAATGGACAGAAGTGGTTGACAAGTGAGTGTGATAGTATTATTTCTGTTCTTTATATTAATGAGAAATGTCGTAATGCGAATTTATATTTTTTTTGTAGTGCCATTAATCTTTACAAGGATGCTGGGAAGAAGATTGCGAAGAAGAAGATCATATGGGAGAATCTTGCGGTATAATTATTTCTTGGCCGCCCGTTATTCTTATATTAGTTTCTCGGATATATGTATGGATATATATCTGTAATTGTTGCTTCATATATGAGTTAATATTTATATAAATATTTTTCAGGGTGTTCCTCTCCAATCTGGGACCAAGGACTGTGGTCTGTTTATCATGCGATATATGAAGGAAATATGTCTTGATAAGGAGCTCAAATTTGTTTCAAAGGTATAAATTTTTTAATTTTGTCATCTTTTGTGTTCTTCTTTTCTATGTTGAAATCTGGTGATAATATAGTTTAATCTTTCAGTGGCTACGAAGGGGCAGCTTATCCTATGGAGTCGATGATCTCAATGAAATCAGGATCGAGTGGGCGAAGTACTTCATGAAGCAAGAGACTTCTTAGGTTCTTTGCACATTTAGTAACCACGCACCACAAATTTTCTGATGCACATGTAATGGCTTAACTATTTAACTTAAGTGAAGGTTTGAGTCTACTTTTGGGGTATGTGCATCCGAAAATCTGATGTTGGTTTGAGTCTATTTAACTTAATTAGTTCGTGAATTTTACTTGGTTGGATGTGTTGGTTGTAATGGTTTATTGAATACGATGGAATGGAATGGCTGTTTTGGTTTTAGTTTGGCTTCTTTATATTGCCAGTTTGGTTTTTTAATTTTGTTATATAAAACCATTGTCTCTTGTTATTTTAGGTAATTGGACTATAATGAAAACTGTTGTCAAGCATTGTACTAGGCAATGTGTTGAATTTTCTATGAAACCATTGTCTATTAAGCTAGGTAACAACTTCTTGTTAAAAAAAACCGTTGTCCAAATACATTAATTCAATACAAGCATATGAAACCATTGTGGTAAAGACATCAGACAACAGATACTTGATTTCAAACCATTGTCCATAGAGATTTTTTACAAGCAATATACTAATAAAAACCGTTGTTGTTTTAAAAATAATTCAAAGTATTTTATGCTAAACCATTGTCGTAAACACTTCAGACAACAGTTTTTTGTCCAATACCGTTGTCTATCAAAATCAGAAACAAGTGTTTTAGAAACAAAAACTGTTGCCTAACAGCTCTCAGACAATAGGTATTTAAAGAAAACAATTGTGCAAGTCAAGTACCTACAACAGTTTGTAGAAAGGAAACCATTGTCTTAAACTATTAAGACAATGGGGTTGTTCTACTAAAACCGTCGTAAATATTTAGATCACACAACACTCTTTTGGAAAATAAAGCCTTGTCTGAAAATTAAAATAACAACATTTTCTAGTTAATAAACAATTGTTGATTTATTTGTCAGACAATGGTTTCTACAACAGCCGTTGTTGTTCAAGCATTTCAGACAACGTTTTCTAAGACCAAAACCGTTGTCTGTAGGGAATCAGACAACGGACGCGTCCGTTGTCTGAGCTGCGTAACAGACGGCAGCTCAATAGACAACGGTTTTCTAGGACATCAGACAACGGGCAAAAAGCCTTGTCTGATTCAATTATCCTTGTAGTGAAATAAAATTAACTAAAACCAAGCCAATCCTTACATCTGGGAAACAAAACCACAAGAACACGAAAACTCAGACCACTTTCGAGACCAAAATCTTTGGGAAGAACGAGAAATCCAGAGCTCCGAGGAATTGAGATCTAAGAAATAGAGGCCAAATCGAAAAAGGTTTTAAAACCTTAGATCCGAAAAATAAACACACCAATCTTACCTAATAAAGGAAGATTTTTAGGGAAATCAAAACAAAGAAAGAAATAAAATACAAGGAAAATTAAAGGTTTTGGGGCTTTCCACCGGTGGAGATCCGGTGGAAGCCCCGGCGATTGAAGAAAAAAAGAAGAGGGGCGACTGAGTTACAGAGAGAGAGAAAAAGAAGAGGGGCGGCTTGATTTCTCTTAGTCACTTTCTCTCAAATCCTTTGGCTAAGTTGATTTTTAAAAAAAAGAGTCTTTTCTTTTTGCGCATATTAGTAGATAAAAAAAATCATACTTTTCAATTAGCATATCTTCGCAAATTCTTGGATACATAGAAAATTTCCCAGGGAACAAAAGTTCAACAGTTTCAAAATAAACACGACAAAAGGTAAATACGACATAAGCCTATAGGGCATTCCCCAGGTACCACAACCAAATTTTATTATTATTCCTCGCCACCTCATGGGTTCGAGGACTTCGCCACTTCTGGATTAAGCCTACTCTGAAGCTCAGCAAGATACATTTCAAAAGTGTGACCACTCACATCTATTCCAGCTAAAGCAAAATGATCACCACTAGTACGGAAACCATCCTCAAAAGACTTAACGGATTCTTCCTGGGTTCGCTGCAATTCACTCCGTAGTTTCTCCAGGTCGGCAAGAGCCCCATCTCTCTCCAAAGTCAATGCCTTTACAGCCTCTGCGTTGCTTGATCTCACCTGAGAGAGAGTCAGGTTCATCTCAGACAAGCTAGACTCATGGGATTTTGCAGCAGCAGTCAACGAATCACAGCCCGAAATAAGGGTTGAATTCTCGGATAACAACTGAGACACCTTGTCCGCCGACGCCCTCTTCTGTTCAAGAAGTTCAGCATTTCGTTTCTCCAAGTTACTTTTGGACGCGGTTAGTTCCTCTACTTCACGACGCAAACGCATAACTTCAGCAGTATCAACTTCGCTCCCCGAGCTCAGAAATTTGTCCAATTCAACGGCCAACTGTAAAACGAATGACAAATTACCAAGGAAATGGAAATGAAGAAAATGGAAAAAGGAAGCCATTCAAAAGATATACCTTGTCAACATAAGAACGACACACGCGAGCCACCCCGACGACAGAAAGCTTGGAACCAGGGGCAGAAGACTCAGAGGGCGGTGGCACACCCCGCTCAACAGAGGTTTGCACATCATCGGTTCCGCCAGAATGAATAATGTCCTTAGGTTTCTTGGTATGGTGACGCGAAGTGTTGCTATCTCGATGCCTTTTCCTTTCGTGATCTTTACCGGTCGGAGCTTCGATGTCAGAAGAGGTGTTTGCAGTATTCTCAAGAGCCGAAGATACCACGACCAGAGGAGCTCCTCCTGCCTTCTCTTCTACCACATCTCCCACCTTTGAAGGAACGCCAGCTTTCTGTTTCAACATCATTGCCAAAAATTCATCAGAAGGCATCTTTTCTCTGTCAACGATCGCCTGACGTAACTTCTTTCCCGAAACTGTAACACAAGAAAACCTCAATAAGATATCAAGGCGATTTAAATATGACAGGAAGATTAGCCTACTCGATCGCATTATATGTGAGTATGCCTACTCGATCGCATTATATGTGAGTACCTGGAAATCTTTGAGCACTTCACCACGAAAAACAAGAACTTATGTACAATGAGTCTGAATATGTTGTGCACTTCACTGAATGAGTTTACTAAAATATCTATGACTAGGGTTCATTCTGGGATTATCGTTGAGTACAGGAATAATTTCGCTTACTTGCTGAATCTGGGATTCAATGTAAGTTGGGTGGTGAAGCGCCTGGACTATATTGGCCATCTCCGGTTTTCAGAGCCTCTAATTTCCAAGCTACATGCAATTGATTGTCATATTGATAACGACAAAAGTAAACTATAAAATCTGCAGGCTCTCGTTGATGATGCCAAAAGTAACTACAAGATCTGCAATCCCACATTGATCATGCTAAAACTAAATTCAAAGATGTGCAGACTCTTCATTTGGAAAAGATGACAGAAATTTAGAGAACATTTGAAACTCCGGGTACTACTCTTGATATTGGTTTCAGTGGAGATGATCGACTGTCTGGTCCTTAAATTTGATGGATTATTGCATGTTTGAGGATTTTTGGATACTATTAGTGTGTCTATTGTCTAGTCCTGAAGTCTTTTGTACTTTCTAGGTAGGCTTATTCACTTTGTACTAAAGTTGTTCTTGATGTTTAGTTTCCATCTTACTGTCATGGTAGTGGTTTAAATTGCTTGTAGTAAGATGTCATATTATTTAAGAAGAGTTAATTGCGTTTTGCACCCCCAAACTATCAGTGAGAAACAATATTGTACCATAATTTTGTAAAAAACAGTTTGCTACCCATAATTTCAAATATGAAACCATTATGCATCCCTTTGACCAATTTTCATTAAAGTTGACCATTATATATAGTTAAAATAAATGAGGGTATGATCGGAATTTCATCATTAATTTTAAATTTTATTAATAACTGCATTTTTAAATTATTTAAAAAATTATCAATAAATATTTTTACATTAAAAGTTTATGTTAAGAAATTTATATTCAAAAGAATTTTTTCTTTAATATACACTAACTTAATCATAACCTTAAAAAATTTAAAAAATTTTGTATGAAGCAAATTTCATATTTAAAAGTTTGAATATAAATTAATATTAAAACTATTGTTAAAATTTAAGAAAAAGTATGACATTACTATTTAACGGTTAATATTAGTAAACTTTTAAAAATAAGTTTTACTAAATAAAATTCAAAATTCGAGTTACTAATAGAAAATTTGAAATTCTGAAATTAGTAAATTTAAATATTCTTCTGAATTTCCAATTTTACCCCTACTAATTTTAATGACAAGGCTGGAAAATAGACAACGGGGTGCTTCGTGAAAACGTGGGTTAAAGTTATGGTGTGTAATTTGTTTTTCTTAAAGTTCGAGTATAATATTATATTTGGTTAATAGCATGCAATTAACTCATTTAAGAATTAGGAAGTCAAATGAATCATGGCCGTGGTTTTAATTGCTTGTAGTAAGAAGTTATATTATTCAAGAATTAGGAAGTCAAATGAATTAATAGTTTAGTTTAGAAATAGTACGAAGTCAAAAAGAGAGCAATAAGCATGCCCATTAGCCCAAATCCAATAACATACAGCTACTTGATCCCTAACGAATTTTTGTTTCTCAGCATTTTTAAGAAGTTGCTTATACAGATTGTTGCTGATGCTGCGCACAATTGCTTTTAAACTCGAATAGTGGAATTGCAGCTAAACTCGAATAGTGTCATCGCGACAGAGAAGCTCAAATGTATTATTGAAACCACATGAGCTCTCCAAACAATTGAGACCTCAGCCGTTAATTTCAACATACAAAGCTTATAGTCTGTCTACGGTTGTATGGTTAATAAATCTTTAGTGAAATTACATCTCTATGCTTCTTGCTTGGTTTAATGTACAAAAAATATGATAACATAAAAAACTAGTCTCCTTCTTGTAAAATGAAGACTACTAAACAGCAACTTCTGTTTATTCTAGAGAGAGTTGTTGTCCCTCGATAACAGTCATCATACAGAAGCGAATACAATTACTCTCTGCATATGGTGCTACAGAAGTTCCAGTTTAATGGTACAGGAGATGTTAGAAACGTGTATGGGTTTATACCAAATATTTTTAACTCAAAGAACAAACTATATATATATAAGAAGAAATTACAATTTCTTTTCTTTCTCTCACACAAGAGCTTCAACTCTTTCTTGCTATCTCTCTGCTCTCTTACACTTCTGTGTATTTTCTTCTTTGTGTGTTCTTTATATTACTTATGGACAGCCATATATATAGGCTTTAAAAACTTCACAATACCTCATGCCTTACGTATTAACCATTCATACATGCATGCAGCCTACTATATTGAATTCCTGACCAGCCTTCATGTTTGACTCTTCCAGATTTTTCACCTAACTGTTGTATTTCTTTGGTTCACATTATTTGACCATGCCCACCTTATTTTCAGGGAAACTTTATCTTGAATCATATACACCTACATGTGTTTTACTTCCTTCTGGACAGATGCCATATTGTTTCTTATTTTCACACCTCATGTTGATAAGCATCCAGTTGAACATTAATAGCTGCTCCTTTGTTTCACATGAATGCTGTCTTATTCTCTTATAAGCATATCATAGTTAAACTTGCTGCCAACTTCTGTTCATATGAGGGTTTGAATTCTAACACTCCCCCTCAAACCCGAATTTGTATTTCGAGCTTATCTTTCATTTTATGAAACACGCCCCACTTCAACGACTTCATAAATATATCATCAGAAATTTCTTTAGTCTTGTAGTGCACCCGTTCCCCAATTTTATGTTGCACGGGTTCTCGACTTTTGTTGCTTTCTTTGCTTGCCTTTAAACAAAACAATGAATAATCATTGGTTGTTTGTATCGTACTTGCCTCTTCATAGATAATATCCATACTCTGCCATTTCCTAGATGCTCCCCCAGAACTGTTGATGCTACCATCGAAATTGTCATTAATGGATACTTTACTTTGCAACACTTTTTCCAAATTGCTCGTATCATCATCATATTTATTCATCCGCTGCTCGTGCGCTTGGAGCGAACCTACAAGCTCGTCAATCAAAATTTTTGACAAATCATTCAACTTCTCGATAGAAGTAACAACATGATCAAATTTTCTTGTTAGGGAGCGGAGAAGCTTTTTCATGACCTGAACCTCATCAAGCCTTTCACCATTCCTTTTCATCTCATTTGTCACCGTTTTCAAACGCGTAACATATTCACCAATTTTTTCTAAACTCTCCATTTTTATATTTTCAAACTCGCCACAGAGTACTTGAGGCAACGCCTTTTCCACTTTCTTGACAGCTTGGAATGATTTCTGCAGAATTTCCAAAGCTTTCTTTACTGTTTTCAATCCTGAAATTTTATCAAAAGTTGATTCATCAACACCTCGATAAATCATAAAATACGCCATTATATTTTTCTTCCGGGACTCTATTAACGCCATCTTCTCGGCATTTGTGAGGGCTGCTTCGACAGTTGCATTGACGGGCTCATTATACCCGTTCTCGATTATGTCCCATATGTCGTAAGAACTGAGTATCTCTTTCATTTTGATACTCCATCTTTCATAATTTGTATCCGTCAATATCGGAACCTGCGCTTGCAAGAAACTCACCATTTTTTTTCAAAAAATATTTTTGCACATTATAAGTGAACAGTACCGTATGTATGAATAGTACCGTATGTATGAATAGTATCGTATGGATAGTATTTTCCGGCAGAAATAGTGACCGGAATTTTTTTTTCAGAAATATGCAAATTTCTTCTCCGAACGAAACCTTAGCTCTGATGCCACTTGTTGAAAACGTGTATGGGTTTATACCAAATATTTTTAACTCAAAGAATAAACTATATATATATAAGAAGAAATTACAATTTCTTTTCTTTCTCTCACACAAGAGCTTCAGCTCTTTCTTGCTATCTCTCTGCTCTCTTACACTTCTGTGTATTTTCTTCTTGGTGTGTTCTTTATATTACTTATGGACAGCCATATATATAGGCTTTGAAAACTTCACAATACCTCATGCCTTACGTATTAACCATTCATACATGCATGCAGCCTACTATATTGAATTCCTGACCAGCCTTCATGTTTGACTCTTCCAGATTTTTCACCTAACTGTTGTATTTCTTTGGTTCACATTATTTGACCATGCCCACCTTATTTTCAGGGAAACTTTATCTTGAATCATATACACCTACATGTGTTTTACTTCCTTCTGGACAGATGCCATATTGTTTCTTATTTTCACACCTCATGTTGATAAGCATCCAGTTGAACATTAATAGCTGCTCCTTTGTTTCACATGAATGCTGTCTTATTCTCTTATAAGCATATCATAGTTAAACTTGCTACCAACTTCTGTTCATATGAGGGTTTGAATTCTAACAGGAGAAACGCTTTATTAGAAGTCGTAATTCTGATTTGTGCCTTTTAGGGCCTTATGTTGCATATAGTGCGGAGGAATATATGGTTAAACCATCAACATTCTGAGCTTGGTCACTTGGTGCTGCCTGCAAGCTTTGATGGTGATACTAGGCTCTCAACATAGGTAAACACATAACTTAATTAAATTATAGGAACACTCAGGAGTTAACAAATTCTTGAACGTGTTATCTTTAGGGTTGTAGAGTACTATGGTTGACCTATATGACAATATTATTTCGCCACTTACAGAAATACAGAGCGGTTTAATCCAAGAGTAACATGGGATGGTGAACAATTTTGTCCAAGACTCTTCCACGCCACATTCCTTCATTACCCAAAAATCAGCATGGGTTTCAAAATAATACAGTACAGAAAGGCTTTCACCGAAAGTGTCCAAGGTTCTATGAGGTTGTCCATCTTTTCCTTTTGGTGGCAGTGGAATTTCTCGATAAGTCTCAGTTTTTATATCCATAGAAACAATAATATATGGTTCTGTGTTTCTTCTTACAAGCCAGTGCATCGCTCCATTTGCAAAACTCCCCCGACAATATATTTGCCCGAAGTAATAATCTCCAATGATTCTCCAACAACCAGATTTTGAGCTATAAATTGACACATTATATTTATATTCATCACCAGGATATTGAGAGAATGCAAACACTTTATAATCATCATTCGATTCATTATAGCAAAACCCATGCGCTCTATGCTCATTTTCATGTTCATGTGTGGGCAATCTTCTATATGTTCCCGTGAACGGGTTCCACAAGAATATTTGTTCACCACGCTTCAAGCGAGAAGTCGCACAAAACAGGCCATTACAATAACCTACTACACAAATGTTGTCATCCCCAGCTAGATGGTATATCTCAACAGTCTCAGGAACTGTCTCATGATCATTAAGCAATGCATTTACGGAACAACACGAAAGCTTCATGTACAGCCGGATATTAGCCTGCTCTACAAAACAAGCCCAGCTGAATAAAAGCAAACAGTGGTTAGTTAAGCCAGGGTCATTAGTCGATTTGGAGAGGTGAGTTTTGGCGAACTCAGGACTAGAAATTAAAGACTCCCATGACTCCAAATCATAATAATCAAATTCATCTTTCAAATCCACAACAGACTCAGCGGGAAGTCTTGAAAAAATTTCAGAGATTATTAAATCTTGAGGGAGGCAAGGGTTAGCAGGGTTCGCGTTTGTGTTTTCTTCATGAGATGCCATATTATTTTACAAGAACAAAATTTTGAGGCGTAATGGTAGGGTAAGGAAAAATCTCATCGCGCCGGGTCCTATTTTATATAGGGTCACTTAGGCCTGTCAATGGATCAAGAATCCGATTGATCCGATCCGATCCAATCCGAAATTAGCGGGTATGGATCCCTCAAAAAAATATCTGATCCGATAAGGATCCGATCCGATAAGGAGCGGGTATGGATTTAACATTATCCAATCCGTTAACGATCCGATCCGAATATATTTATATAATAAATTTTTTTTATATATTATATATAATATATTTATATATAACATATAATATAAAAAATATATCTACATATTTATACTATACTATATATATATAATATGTTATATTTATTATTTATATGTATTATATAATATATAATTTACTATATTTATTATTTAGTATATATAATATATATTTTATTTATCATATATAATATAAAATTTATAAAAAAATATATAGACTTTTCGATTAACATCTAAAAATTTGAATACAAGTCAAAGTACTAATCAAAATACTAGTTGACCGTTAAATTACTAAATCAAATGAATTTATTTTTTTCTAAAAATTTGGCAATAACATTAAAAATGATGGATTTTGACATCCGTATGGTTAGATCGTCGAAAAATATTTTTAAAAAAATTGAAACACGAATCAGGGACGAAACCATGTTTAGGGGTATTAGTCAAAGTACTAGTTGACCGTTAAATCACTAAATCAAATGTATTTGTTTTTTTTCTAAAATACTAGCAATAACATTAAAAATGATAGATGTTGACATCCGTACGGTTGGATCGTCGAGAAATATTTTGAAAAAAATCGAAACACGAATCAAGGTTTAGGGGTACTAATCAAAATACTAGTTGACCGTTAAATTACTAAATCAAATGAATTTATTTTTTTTCTAAATTATTAGCAATAACATTAAAAATGATAGATGTTGACATCCATACGGTTGGATCATCGAGAAATATTTTGAAAAAAATCGAAACACGAATCAAGGACGAAACCATGTTTAGGGGTACTAGTCGAAATACTAGTTGACCGTTAAATTACTAAATCAAATGAATTTTTTTCTAAAATATTGGCAATAACATTAAAAATTATAGATGTTGACATTCGTACGGTTGGATCGTCGAGAAATATTTCGAAAAAAAATCAAAACACGAATCAAGGACAAAACCATGTTAGGGATGCTAGTCAAAGTCCTAGATGATCGTTAAATTACCAAATCAAATGAATTTATTTTTTTCTGAAATTTTGGCAATAACATTAAAAATGATGGATTTTGACATCGGTACGGTTGGATCGTCGAGAAATATTTTGAAAAATATCGAAACCCTTTAGGGTTGGGTTTAGGGTTTAGGGTTTAGGATTTTAAATAGTTAAAAAAAATTCCAATAAAAAATATTTTAAAATAGATACTAAAAAAAATTGTCAAAAAAATATTTTTTTTAATTAAACGGGTCGGATCTCCGATCCGAAAACCCGAAACCCGAACGGATCGGGTATGGATCGGACTAAAAAATATCCGCCCCTGATCCGATCCGTTCCGAACCCGAAAAATCTTAATGGATTCGGATATGGATTTAGGATAATCCGATCCGAATCCGACCCATTGACAGGCCTAGGGTCACTTGTGATCATGAGGGGTATTTTCGATTTTCCATATTTTTTTTATAGAAATTTGTTTAAGATTTTATGAGGTCATGATTTATATTTTTAGTATTTTTTCTAAAAATTTAAGACATAATATTAGCAACGCGGTCTTAATCAGTAATTTAAAAGGGTGCCGTCATACCAGCACTAATGCATCGGATCTCATCAAAACTCTGAAGTTAAGCGTGCTTGGACGAGAGTAGTACGGGTGACCCCCTGGGAAGTCCTCGTGTTGCACCCCTTTTAAAACCTGTCAAATTTTTTTTTTTTAATTATTTATTTATTTTTAAATTGTTATTATATATGATAGATTTTGATAGACATTATTTTTTTCAATCTATAATTTTTTTTAAAAAAATTTTGGGACAAAATTTGTCGCCATCAACTTTTTTGCCAACTTCTGCATGAAATTTAAAATTAATTATAAAATTTTCTATTTATGAATAAATTTTATAATTTTAAATTTAAATATATAATAACAGGAAATAAAAAACTTATTTGTTTCATGAATACAATACCACACAAAATGAGAAGTATCGAAAACAAAAATTGATCTGGTATCAAGTAGTAAAAAAAAAAAAGTAGTATAAACTAGTTCATAAAATGCTTGTCTAAGCCTTGTTGACATAATTGCAATTCAGTCTTATTTCGCCTTGATCTTTTCCGGAAAGGACCCCCACATTTCCAAGTTTTACCATTGACACCCCGAATTGAATGATGAATAGTTCTGGCTGAGACGCTAATGCATGGATGCAGTTCGTTGATTAGAGTATAGCAGTTGATCAGTTGGCAGTAGTCCTGTTTTCTTCTCGAGATTCTTATAATAAACTTCATCGAAAATTCTTGGAGTCGTTACATCAAGATGAACAAAGTTGTCTAGTCGATTGCATTTTTTCTTCAAGTAACAAGTAGCTAGCTTATATCAATAGAAGGATCCTGAAAATGCACACCTAGAGGGGGGTGAATAGGTGTAAATGGCTAACTATATTCAACTAAGTCCGATTTTAAAAATTACCAGAAACAGCTTACTGATTTCGTTTTATGCAGAGACAAATGGTAAGCTGATTGCAAACAGTATGCTGAATGTAAAGACAATAAGTGCAGTAAAGTGCATAAACAGTAAGCTAAATGCAAGCAGTAAGTAAAGAGCAGAAAATAAAGAACACAAAGACTTTTAGCCAGGTTCGACCCCTAACCCCTATGGTCTACGTCCTGGTCCCTTACCAACTTGGTAAGAGAATATATTATTGATCACTGAAATAAAACCAATTACAAGATACAATAATATATCTCCCTTAATACCCAGCTGTTGACAAATGGCGTGCTGAACTCCTGTTTCTGAACTTGCTCTCTAAGCTATACTTCCCAAGTATACTTCTCTAGCAACGATCACCAAACCCTAGTTCCCAAGCCAACTTGTCCAACAACTAAACCTTACAATTCGAACAATACAATCAATAGATGAATACAACTCAAACTATGAACTCTCTAAGATATAGCACGTATGAATATATTAAGAGCTCGAGAGAATTAAAAGATATAGCAATGAAAAACCGAGTTGTTTGAAATCTTGTGTGCTTGAATGTTTTTCTCTGAAGTGTTCTTGGATTGTTAGAAACGAATGAACACAAGAATCAGGTTTATAGCTTCACATCAACGTTCAGAAAATCAATCACCAATTATTCGAACGATTTGAAATCAATTTCCAACGTTCAATTGGTTAGAGATTTTACAAACGTTCTTGTGAACGTTAGACAGAAGGTTTGAGAGAAAGAGATCGATGAAAACTTTAACCTTCTGATTTGTATAGATATAAAACGCGTATAGGAGATTTTAAAGAAAGAAAATCTTTTAAATAAGGAAACTCCTATAAGTTTTATAAAATAATTTAAAGAAAGATATTTGAAAAGATTTGAGCTCTAGAATATATTATGTACGTAATATATAATAAAGAATCCTCACAATATATTTCCTGAATAAAATCCATGAGAATTAATCTTGATCTTTATCTTCAGGATTTCTGCCAGTTGCGAATGGCTTGCTGTTTGAGTCTGCCAGTATGGCTTGCTGGACTATCTCTGTTGTAGCACCAGATAGCTTGCTGTTTGTATATTCTCTGTAAACAATCAGTACACTTAATATACCCTGCAAACCCAAGTTAGTACAACCATAACACAATGTTTTATATCAAACTACAAGCAAATAGCTTGCTGAAAGTGATCATCAAAACCATAGGAGTATCAGATCCGATTTATTACAAACAAACCAATTACAAAATTTGATCCAACAGAACAGACGGTTGCATCAACTAGTTCATAGAATGTCACTAAGCCGCAGCTAAACGGTCAACTCATTATTAACATTATTGCTATTGTTCTTACCTTGGCTTGATATTTTCAGTGAATTAAGAATCGTAAGCATTATGTAATGAAGAGTTCCGGATGAGACGTTAATGCATTGCCTAATGATCAGTGAATATTGCATTTGATCCGTTGACAGTAGTCCCATTTTCTTCTCAATTAGATTCTTGTAATAGACTTCCATTAAAAGTTCTGGGAGTCGCTACGTCCAGATGAAACATAACAATATAGCAGAGTACATTTTTCTTCCAGTAACACAAGTAGCTTATATCTGCAGAAGCACTCAATTGTCTGGTAAGCAATTGTTGTTGTATAGCAGAGCAACTGTTCTTCTGCCTATAGTATGTGATCAAGAGGGAATGACCAAGTCAAGTATAGAAAGACCATTGATTTCAATTTTTCTAATGATTTGTGTAACATTTTAATGGCTATGAGGCACCTTTTGTTTAACCCGTCATTTCGCCTTAATATAACTTCTCAAAATGGACCTCCAACCATTATGGTGGCATCTCCAGTTGCTGCCACAAGATATTAGAACAAGAAACAAAAGTCACACCATGACAAAAAGTCAATACAACCCCAAGAAAACGTCGGAAAAATGATCTGCCCGTGACAACCTAATAATTTTCATGATGCATCAGCTGCCAATACATACTCCAATTCTTTACAAAAATCCATACAATATCCAACCGAACAACACTAATTTATGTATGCATGTATAGAGCAACAAATCAGAGAAGATGCTTGTCATCTATATCTACCAATACAGCCGAACAACAAACAGAAGTCCGTAGAAACTCTAGGCTTGATGGCGTAAAATCATAGAGTCCATATAATTGCAAAACAACAAAGTATTACTATTTAAATAAGTACACTATACTAGTTCAAAAACACAAACAGAGCAACAAATCATAGAAACTTGTCTTTTAAACATCATCAAAAAAAATTCAGATTCCGTACAAAATCTAAATGATTCTAATTAACCACATCCAAAAACATCTCATATATCAACAGATAAAAAATCTAAAATATTTCTAAAAGAGTGGAAAAGAATATGCAAGAGAGAGAGACGGCTACTAAGAGGAACAATTGTGTTGAAGAAGCGGGGATACTAAGAGGATTCCTTTATGAGAAGACACTCTGTCCAAGTTAAGCAAATTGCCAAAATTGATTCTGACACGAAACTTCTCATGTGTACCACTGCAATCGCCGCTTTTCCTTAAAGCCACCTGTTGATTCAATTTAAAATTTCAAAATCTTAGCAGTGTCGCAACAATACAGATGAGGAAAATTACACTATAGCTAAAAAAGAATACACGCAACAGGGAACCATGTTAAGTGCAGGTTTACTGTATGCATATCTGTTATAAAAGAAATTAATTAATCTATGTGCTATCTAAATTAAGCTTTACTGACTAAATGTGAAACAAACATTTTAGAGGACGTCTTCTAATCTGATGTAAACCGGCTGTTTATATCAGGTTAATCTATGCAATATCACTGAAATATGGAATAACTTCCAAAGGTTATTTGAATAATTAGGCTTATATGCCTTACATAAGAGAGTATATGTTCTAACAAATCTCGGGGGTGAGCGAGAATCGAACCCAGGACCTGGGACGACAAGAGATAAGTCCTTAACTTCCAATGGTTAATCTATACAATATCACCTAAAAATGTAATATCTTCGCAATGCACTATCTAATGACAGTGAGAATTTAGTAACAGAGAGTTTAAATAAGATGTACAACAAATATGAGCAGTATATAACATAAAGCAGAATAAGAGAATTTAGTAACCAGGATGGATCTTCTTTTCACTTGGTGCTGCCGTGTTGCTGCCTGCAAGCTTTGGTGGTAGAACTAGGCTCTCAACATAAGTATACATATAAATGTTGTCGTAATCAGATTGTGAAACTGGCATCTTTTTGATTGTGTTATTCTTGGGATTGTATAGTATTATGGTCGACCCAGATGAGAACATTATATCACCATTCGTAGACATACAAAGCAGTTTTATAAGAGTGTAACGTGGTAGTTCACCGTTAAACCTGAATAATTTTGTCCAAGACTCTTTCACATTATATTCCTTCATTACCCAAAAAGCAGCACCGAATTCAGATGAGTACACTATTAAAAGGCTTTCGCCAAAAGTGTCAAAGGTCGTGTATGCACTTTCTTCTTTTGGCGGTAACAAAATTTCTCGATAAGTCTCTGTTTTTATATCAAGGGAAACAACTTTAATAGTCGATTCCGGTTCGTCAAGCTGCACATTGTTTTTCTTAACAAGCCAATAAATAGACCCATTTGTGAAGGCCATATTGTCACAACGTAATAGTTTCCCAGAGAGATAATCTCCAATGATTCTCCATAAACTAGATTTTGAGCTGTAAACTGACACATTGTATTCTGTTTGATCTAAACGTTGAGAAACGGAGAATACTTTATAATCGTCAACGGATTCATCGTAGCAAAACCCATATTCACACACTTGCTCATGTTCATGTTTAGGCAGTATTGTTGATATCGACGTTAATGGGTTCCACAAGAATATTTGATCATTACTTCTCAAACAAACCAGGCCATTACAAGAACCTATTACAACATTAATATTGTAGTTATTAAGCCCTGGACAGTAACTCTTAGTTTCCGTGACTGTGTCGTCATTAAGCAGAGAATTTAGTGAACAACTCCAGGGTTCCATATATGTACAGGGTAGTAGGGAATTAGCGTGCCTCACTCTTATCAATTTGATATAAAGCAAACGGTGGTGAGCAAAGGCAGGGTCATTAGTCGATTTAGAGAGAAGAGTCTTGATGAACTCAGGACTAGAGATTAGAGATTTCCATGACTTACAAACATATTGGAATTTCGAAAGAGACGCAGCAGGAAGTCTTGAGAGTATTTCGTAGATCATCTCTTCCGGAAGGGCAGGGTTAGGGTTAGGGTTAGGGTTGTCTTCATGAGTAATATTTGCCATGCAATTCTAAAGGAACAAATTTTGGAGTCTGGAGAGAGTGGCAGGGAAAAAGGGTTAGCTAGGGTCTTGGGGTCTGGGGATAGGGCGTTTCCATCGTGAGTTGAGAATTTATAAGCGATTTTCAACCAATTATGAGTTTATAATATTTAATTTATTTTAAATAATTAGATTTACATGAGTTACAATTAATCTGAATCGAAACCATCGTTTTTCTTTTGTTAGAAGCCCACCGTTTTTCAATACTAACTCTTTTTGTTGGGCTTCCAGAAACAGGTGGGCTATATATCTTGATTTGAGGCCCAAATTTTTTTTTTTTTGCTAAGTTGTATCTTGTATGTATAAAAGGCAAGAAAAGACCTTGTTCTATGACAGACCATAGAGGAGGACTATCTATAATCAATTTTTAGGAAAGATTGAGAATAGAAAGCAGAATAACAAAAAGAGTAATGCTAGATATCCCAAATTGGTACCCAAATATTACTCCCAAATGATGTGGCATAGATGATGTGGCAGATTGGAAAAAATTGATTGGGGAGGTTGGTGTGAATGCATGGGGGCCCATTTTATTTTAACCAATTACCATCATACACTTGGCATTTGGAATTTTTTTGGGTACCAATTTGGGGTACCTAGCATTTTCCTACCAAAAAACAACCTAGCTAAAGCTAGCTAAACTCTAACCAACTACTCCATGTTGAACATCACGAACGATACCATCTAATAATTGCTTTGGACTAAGACAACCGTTGTCATGAGCTCTCGCATTTCGTTCCCGCCATATGTGATAACAGAAGACCTGAGCTATTAGGAAAAGCAGTTGTCGATGCAGTTGGTTCGAAGTGGATCCCCAAGAATCCAGCAGCAGGAGCCAGGAGCTTGCTTGGAAGGTGGCACATGCATAGTTGGCGGTAGCAAAATTTCTCTTGAAGTCTCAGTTTTTTATATCAATGGAAACAATATTACTAAATTTCCATCTGATTGTCATGGCAGTGGTTTTAATTGCTTTATGAATTAGGATGTCAAATGAATTAATAGTTTTGTTGAATTCAAATAGAGAGTAATATTAGCATATGCCCATTAGCCCAAATCCAATACAGCCAGTTGATCCCTAGAGAAATTTTGTTTATGAGCATTTTAAAGTTGCTTTCTGTCAATTGTTCACATCACTAGCTTATATGTTTTGCTTAAAAACAGATTGTTGTTGATGCTACGCTCAATTGCTTTGAACCTGGAATAGTGGAATTGCAGCTAAATTTGTCATCGCGAAGGAGCTGCTCAAATGTATTATCGGAAACACATGAGCTCTCCAAACAATAGAGACCTCAGCCGTTAGTTTCAACATACAAAGCTTAATAAATCTTTAGTAAAATTACATCTCAATGCTTCTTGATTGGTTTAATGTATTAAAATTATGATAACATCAAAAAACAACTTCCGTTTATTCCAGTTGTCCCTCGATAGCAGTCAATATACAGAAGCGAATACAATTACTCTCTGCATATGGTGCTATACACGAGAAACACTTTATTAAGAGTCTTTTTGTAGTGACAAATAGGACCATAACTCTGATTTGTGCCTTTTAGGGCCTTATGTTGCATTTATCATGTGCTATTTTGGCCATTCCACAACATTTTTAGATCCTGGACCTGCAAAGTATAATTGCCATTTCTGCATAGTGCAGAGGAATATATGGTTAAACTATCCCGTTGATAAACATTCTGAGCTAGGTCCTTGCAAAACAGAGCATATACCACAGTGCATGTTTGCTCCCCAGAGAGAGTTGAAAGTGCCCAAGTGCTTCACATTCAAAAAATATGCAAGCATGACATAGCAGATTTTAAAAAAAAGGACTGGCACAAAATTCAGATTCCGGACCATTCCAACACAGCGACAAATCATAGAATTTTTATCCAAATATTAGAGACACAACGACTCCTTTCTATCCAAATAGGCTGTATACCGAATTCCCAGTTCCCAAATAGAGCAACATATTAAAGAAGCATGTCTTTTTAATATCATTAAAAAAATTCAGATTCAGTACGATTAAAATGACATTTAAAAACATCACAGCGACAAATCATCAAATTTTAACCTAGTTTTAAAACGGTGGAAAAGAATATACAAAACAGAGACACAACTAGTCCTTTAGCTCGGACTTGCTCTTTTCCTTATATTGATTCTGAACTTATTCAACTTGTAAAAAAGGAGTTATGGATCTCTTCCTAATCCTATCAAATGAATATGAGAATTCAGCAACAAAAGAATGCAAATAAGATGTACCGCAAATAATATACTCAAAAGTGAGAGTACCAAAGCATTCTATAGGAAGAGTAACACAAAGCAACAAAGAAAAAAAAAACGGAATGGATCTTCATTCTCACTTGGTGCTGCCAGCAAGCTTAATTTGGTGGTGAAACTAGGCTCTCAACATAGGTATACGCGTAAATTGCACCAAACTCAACATCTAACAGGCTAACAGCTTCTTGAATGTGTTACTCTTAGGGTTGTAGAGTAATATGGCTGAGCCAGATGACAGCATTATATCACCACCGATAGAAATACAGAGCGGTTTAATCCAATCAGAGTCACAAAGCAATGGGATGGTGAACAATTTTGTCCAAGACTCTTCCACGCCACATTCCTTCATTACCCAAAAATCAGCCCGGGTTTTAAAAGAACACAATACAGAAAGGCATTCACCGAAAGTGTCCAAGGTTGCCCGAGATCGTCGATCTTCTCCTTTCGGTGGCAGTGGAACTTCTCGATAAGTCTCGGTTTTCATATCAATAGAAACAATTATATTTGGTTCTGCATTGTTAGACTGCATATTCTTTCTCCCAACAAGCGAGTGTAAAGCTCCATTTGCAAATATCCCCCAACCATATATTCGCCCAAAGTAACAATCTCCAATCATTCTCCAACAACCAGATTTTGAGCTATAAACTGACACATTATTTTTGTATTCATCACCAGGACCAGAAATACTCATAGCAAATACTTTATAGTCATCATTCGATTCATCATAGCAAAACCCATGCGCTCTATGCTCATGTTCATGTTCATGTTCATGTTTGGGCAATCTTCTCGATTTTCTTGTGAACGGGTTCCACAAGAATATTTGTTCACCACTTGTCAAACAAAACAGGCCATTACTATAACCTACTACATAAATGTAGTCATTATCCCGTGGACAGTAACTCTTAGTTTCCGTAACTGTGTCGTCATTAAGCAGAGAAACTGGAATTCTGAAAAAGACTTAGCAGGAAGTCTTGAGAGTATTTCGTAGATCATCTCTTCCGGAAGGGCAGGGTTAGGGTTAGCGTTGTCGTCATGAGTAATATTTGCCATGCAATTCTAAAGGAACAAATTTTGGAGACCAATGACAGCGAAAAAATCCGGAAGGGCAGGGTTAGGGATAGCGTTTTCATCGTGATCAGTTGAGAATTTATTAGCGATTTTCAACAAAATATTAGTTTATATTATTTTAACTTACCATTTTAGGAAGAGAAATTATTTAAATAGTATATTTTCTCAATTTATTTGCGATTTTTATATTTTCTAAAAATATAGTTTAAACTAAAAGCAATAAAATGCATGTATCATTTAATATACGACTTGCAATATATCTTTTTAAAAAAATAGCTATTTTTTTGTTGCAGTTAAGGTTGATTTTGATTGCGTTTTGTTACATTCGATTGCAAAATTGTATTTTTGTAAAAGATATATAAAAATTTGTTATTTTATATAAATTAATTAAAATTTGTTTTAATCTGCATATCGCCGCTTTTCTTTGTTTGAAGCCCACCATTTATTAATACAATTTTTTTGGGCTTCCAGAAACAGGTGGCCTATATATTTTGATTTTGAGGCCCAAATACATACACATTTGTGCCCCTTTTCCATGGGTTACCGTACTGATTAATAATCCGATTATCCGATTAATCATTCTGATTCATCCCCAAATACTCGATTAATTCCTGAACAGTGTCTTTACCGATTAAGTCCAATTCCTACTTTTTACAACACTGGCCACCATTCGTAAATGGCAAGTATAAGTATAACTCATGTTATTACAGGAATTTATTTTCAAAAGTTAAATATGATGTACATTATTTTCAAAAAAAAACAATTTTAGGTATCAGTAGTCCTTGAATTAG
Source organism: Kitagawia praeruptora (assembly GCA_037693485.1). Taxonomy (NCBI): domain Eukaryota; kingdom Viridiplantae; phylum Streptophyta; class Magnoliopsida; order Apiales; family Apiaceae; genus Kitagawia; species Kitagawia praeruptora. The sequence continues at coordinate 5,670,155 of CM075348.1, read as the reverse complement.
CAACAATATAAAATTACTCTCTCCGTCCCAAAATACATGTTCCTTAACTTTTTATCCGTATTTTAAGGTGCATAAATATGATAGTTTCGCATATTATTTTTAATTTTTTTTTGTGAATTAAACTTTAAATATCAAATTTTAATTCAAAAAAAGAAATTTAAAAAAATAATATGTGGAACTATATTTTTATTCACTTAAAAAGTTAAAGATGTATTTTGTGACGGACACATTAGTTGTAAGCATGGCCCCTTAGAGGAAGTAATATTGGTGCTCTCTCATATTTGTTCTTCAACGTCCTGAATAATTATTTGCTATTGACACTAATACTTAAATTATTAGTAGGGATTACGAAGCATGAAGATTCTTTTTTTTTTTTTGAAATAAAGCATGAAGATTCTTAAAAACAAACGAAACATCATGTTTTGATGTGTTTGTTGAGTCGATGCTCATTCAGATTACTGCTCATCCGATTGATGTTATGTGTTTCTTCTGTACTTTCTGAGATTTTCAACTTTATATGCCGGAGTCGGTGAAGCCGTGAAGCTACTACAGGATTATGAAGAAACAAGTCAGTGAATTCTAAATCTTGTCAATATATAATTAAAATCCTTGCATTAGGGAATGAATCTATTATTTTTCTCAAATAAGTCAGTGAATTTTAAATTTTGCCAATATATTAATAAAATCCTGAGTGTTGACAACATTACCGTGTGAGCTCTTCTAAGAGTTATAGTGGTTTTGGGTTATGGCAGGACCACGAGGTTAAGTCCGAATTTGTATGCCTACTCGATCGTATTATATGTGAGTACCTGGAAATCTTTGAGCACTTCACCACGAAAAACAAGAACTTATGTACAATGAGTCTGAATATGTTGTGCACTTCACTGAATGAGTTTACTAAAATATCTATGACTAGGGTTCATTCTGAGATTATCGTTGAGTACAGGAATAATTTTGCTTACTTGCTGAATCTGTGATTCAATGTAAGTTGGGTGGTGAAGCGCCTGGACTATATTGGCTGTTGGGCCCAGCCCAAAGAAGGATAAAGACCAGCCCAAAGAAGGATAAAGACCAGTCCAAGAAGGAAAGAGAGCGGCCCAAGCCCAGCAAAAGACTTATAAATAGATGAAAGGATGAAAGGAATATTGTAAAAGGGTTGGAAAATAGAGGATTAGAATATATGCTGTAACAATGGCGCTAGAAGGAGGGGACTGATCTCCTCTTCGGCTGAGTTTTTCCGGTGACAAGTAGCGATGGCAGAGTTTGAGAGAAATAGGAAATCTTCCCCCCCTACAAAGGAGATAAGTAGTGTTAAAAAGGCAAATAAACCAACGATGCAGGAGGTTCCTTCCAAACGCTTGTTTCAGAAAGGGATAGATACATGTTCCGTTGAACGTCCGAATCAATCTGAGCCGAGTTCTAGACGGAGGAAAGTGCGAAAAGCTGAGCGAACTCTCGTTGAAACAGCTCAAGGAAAGAAGGTTTTGTCAAGCGATGCAAGGTTGCATTTAGAAAAAATCAAGCTCAAAAGAAACATGTTAGAACAAGCTCGCCCAGAACCGCATGAACAGAGAGAGGACGATGAGCTCTTATCTCTAGAGAGAGGGCGCCAGATCTTAGCCGAAAAGATCAGGCAAAAGCGAGAAATTATGCGCCTGCGTCATGAGTTGGAGAACGTTAATTCTGAGGTCCGAGTTTCCTCTGAATATCAGACGAGTGATTATGAGTCTTCGTGGAAACAAACTCTAGAAAATGATTACTCTCGACAAGACGACTCGTCAGCCTCTTTTAGTTCTAAACGACGAACTAGACGAAATAGAGAGTGTGGTACATAGGATGAAGAGGACTCCTATAGATCATCGTTTCATAAAAATGACAATCCGAGCTTGTCTAAGTTACAGGGTGATGTAGAAATGTTCAAAGACTTCATGAGAACACATTCAGGAGGAGTGGAAATTCCGTCAGAAAGTCCGTTGACTGAAGAGATTGAAAGAGCAAAAATCAACAGAGATTTGAAGGTCCCCCCTATTGAACAGTTCGAAGGATCTGCCGATCCAGCCAACTTCATCAATGTTTTCGATGGACGAATGGATTTCTTCGGTCATAACGAAGTAGCGAGGTGCCATTTTTTCTCAACCTGTTTCAAGAGAACTGCTCTTCGGTGGTATAATAATTTACCACCTCGCTCCATTGATTCATGGGGTAGCTTAAAAGGAAAGTTCCGTACCCGGTTCTCTAGTAACAAGAAAGGGGGGAAAATCACTGCATCTTTAATGACTATACGACAAAAAGTGGACGAGCCACTACGTGACTATTTGACAAGGTTCCGAGCAGAAATATCAGAAATTCTGAACCTCATTGAGGAGCTAGATGTTAATTATTTGGCAGCAGGCGTCGACAAGTCACGACACAACCAGTTGTTAGAAGAATTCTTCGATAAGAATCCAAGAACTCTTCAAGCAGCGATGCAAATCTTTGAGCACAGTCTCACCCTTCAAGAAGCGGTAGGAAGTATTCAACATAGTCGATCACCATGATCCCGCCACGACAAGAGCTCACCCCGATCTTCAAAATGGGATAATCACAAGGAAGACAGAAGAAGCGGGCATCGAACCTCGTATACTTCAGAAAGGCTCGAGAAAACATCTCTCCCAACCACTAAAGTGGAATCAGATGCGAGGCAATCACAACCCACGAGGTCGTGGCCTCCCCGACCCCGTGAGGAGAAAGAATTCATAAAACTCAATACTGATAGAACAACGATACTAGCTCTTCTCAAAACAGATCCGTCATATGTTCCTCCAAGATCCATGAATACTGGAAGACCTCCTAGTAACAAGTATTGCGATTTCCATGAAGATACAGGTCATGTAACAGAGAGGTGTTATCAGTTAAAAAACTTAATTGAGGATAAAATTCAAAGTGGTCAACTCTCCCATTTCGTACAGAGAGATTTGGAACCTCGTCGCAGTACCCATGATCATGATAGAGTTATTAATGTTATCTCAGGGGGACATTCAGTAGGTGGAGCTTCTAACAATGCAAAGAAGTTGTACGCCAGAGAGGTCTGTCATCTCGGCCACAAAAGGCCAAGGAAAAACCCATCTCTAGTGATATCATTTTCAGATGACGATTATCCGGAGGGAATAATTGAAGATCACCAAGATGCTTTGGTCATAACAGCAAAAATTGGGACAAACACCGTGAAGAAAATACTGGTAGATAACGACAGCTCGGTAGATATTTTATATCACGGAGCTTATTCAAGGATGGATCTTGGTGACTGGAGAATGAATAATTCTACGGAAACTCCTTTATACAGGTTTACTGGCAATGAGGTAAAAGTGGTGGGAACCATCGACCTGCCGGTGTTTTTCGGTCAGTCGCCCTGCCAATCTTGGCAAATGGTTAAATTCCATGTCGTTAATGCAATCTCATCGTATAACGCCATCATTGGAAGAACCACTCTTTCTGCCTTGCGAGCTGTGACATCAATCCCTCATCTTAAGATAAAGTTCCCTACGGAATTCGGTGTTGGTAAAGTTGTAGGCGACCAACAAGTTTCCCGCCAATGCTACCTGGGTAATGCCATTCCAAAAAAACAAATACAGCACCCAAATTCAGTCAACCAGGTCATTGACGTCGATCCTCGTGAGATCATTGATATTCCGAAAGTTCTGACCTGCGAACCTCTCGAGGACATGGAAGAGGTAAGGTTGTATCCACACCAACCAGATAAAACAACAAAAATAGGAGCGAGCTTACCTGGTCCAATAAAAAGCAAACTGGAAACTCTGTTACAAAATTTCCCGGACATATTTGCTTGGGAGCCATCTGACATGCCTGGAATTCCTGAAACTATTGCTCAACATAGGCTAAACATTAAGTTGGGGACGAGACCTGTGAAGCAGAAAAAACGGGTCTTCTCCTTGGAAAAACAAGAGGCGATTGACAAAGAATTAGAGCGTTTGCTAGCAGCAGGGTTCATTAAAGAGGTTCAATTCCCTCGATGGATCACAAATACGGTCCTAGTGAAAAAAAGTAATGGAAAGTGGCGGATGTGTATCGACTATTCGGACCTCAACAGGGCATGTCCTAAGGACTTCTACCCACTTTCAAACATCGACCAGATAAAAATGGCAAAAGAAGATCAGGATGATACAGCGTTTATCACCCATAGAGGTGTCTTCGCTTTTAAAGTCCTTCCTTTCGGGTTGTTAAATGCAGGAGCTACCTTTCAAAAGATATCCGCCCCTGATCCGATCCGATCCGAACCCGAAAAATCTTAATGGATTCGGATATGGATTTAGGATAATCCGATCCGAATCCGACCCATTGACAGGCCTAGGGTCACTTGTGATCATGAGGGGTATTTTCGATTTTCCATATTTTTTTTATAGAAATTTGTTTAAGATTTTATGAGGTCATGATTTATATTTTTAGTATTTTTTCTAAAAATTTAAGACATAATATTAGCAACGCGGTCTTAATCAGTAATTTAAAAGGGTGCCGTCATACCAGCACTAATGCATCGGATCTCATCAAAACTCTGAAGTTAAGCGTGCTTGGACGAGAGTAGTACGGGTGACCCCCTGGGAAGTCCTCGTGTTGCACCCCTTTTAAAACCTGTCAAATTTTTTTTTTTTAATTATTTATTTATTTTTAAATTGTTATTATATATGATAGATTTTGATAGACATTATTTTTTTCAATCTATAATTTTTTTAAAAAAAATTTTGGGACAAAATTTGTCGCCATCAACTTTTTTGCCAACTTCTGCATGAAATTTAAAATTAATTATAAAATTTTCTATTTATGAATAAATTTTATAATTTTAAATTTAAATATATAATAACAGGAAATAAAAAACTTATTTGTTTCATGAATACAATACCACACAAAATGAGAAGTATCGAAAACAAAAATTGATCTGGTATCAAGTAGTAAAAAAAAAAAAGTAGTATAAACTAGTTCATAAAATGCTTGTCTAAGCCTTGTTGACATAATTGCAATTCAGTCTTATTTCGCCTTGATCTTTTCCGGAAAGGACCCCCACATTTCCAAGTTTTACCATTGACACCCCGAATTGAATGATGAATAGTTCTGGCTGAGACGCTAATGCATGGATGCAGTTCGTTGATTAGAGTATAGCAGTTGATCAGTTGGCAGTAGTCCTGTTTTCTTCTCGAGATTCTTATAATAAACTTCATCGAAAATTCTTGGAGTCGTTACATCAAGATGAACAAAGTTGTCTAGTCGATTGCATTTTTTCTTCAAGTAACAAGTAGCTAGCTTATATCAATAGAAGGATCCTGAAAATGCACACCTAGAGGGGGGTGAATAGGTGTAAATGGCTAACTATATTCAACTAAGTCCGATTTTAAAAATTACCAGAAACAGCTTACTGATTTCGTTTTATGCAGAGACAAATGGTAAGCTGATTGCAAACAGTATGCTGAATGTAAAGACAATAAGTGCAGTAAAGTGCATAAACAGTAAGCTAAATGCAAGCAGTAAGTAAAGAGCAGAAAATAAAGAACACAAAGACTTTTAGCCAGGTTCGACCCCTAACCCCTATGGTCTACGTCCTGGTCCCTTACCAACTTGGTAAGAGAATATATTATTGATCACTGAAATAAAACCAATTACAAGATACAATAATATATCTCCCTTAATACCCAGCTGTTGACAAATGGCGTGCTGAACTCCTGTTTCTGAACTTGCTCTCTAAGCTATACTTCCCAAGTATACTTCTCTAGCAACGATCACCAAACCCTAGTTCCCAAGCCAACTTGTCCAACAACTAAACCTTACAATTCGAACAATACAATCAATAGATGAATACAACTCAAACTATGAACTCTCTAAGATATAGCACGTATGAATATATTAAGAGCTCGAGAGAATTAAAAGATATAGCAATGAAAAACCGAGTTGTTTGAAATCTTGTGTGCTTGAATGTTTTTCTCTGAAGTGTTCTTGGATTGTTAGAAACGAATGAACACAAGAATCAGGTTTATAGCTTCACATCAACGTTCAGAAAATCAATCACCAATTATTCGAACGATTTGAAATCAATTTCCAACGTTCAATTGGTTAGAGATTTTACAAACGTTCTTGTGAACGTTAGACAGAAGGTTTGAGAGAAAGAGATCGATGAAAACTTTAACCTTCTGATTTGTATAGATATAAAACGCGTATAGGAGATTTTAAAGAAAGAAAATCTTTTAAATAAGGAAACTCCTATAAGTTTTATAAAATAATTTAAAGAAAGATATTTGAAAAGATTTGAGCTCTAGAATATATTATGTACGTAATATATAATAAAGAATCCTCACAATATATTTCCTGAATAAAATCCATGAGAATTAATCTTGATCTTTATCTTCAGGATTTCTGCCAGTTGCGAATGGCTTGCTGTTTGAGTCTGCCAGTATGGCTTGCTGGACTATCTCTGTTGTAGCACCAGATAGCTTGCTGTTTGTATATTCTCTGTAAACAATCAGTACACTTAATATACCCTGCAAACCCAAGTTAGTACAACCATAACACAATGTTTTATATCAAACTACAAGCAAATAGCTTGCTGAAAGTGATCATCAAAACCATAGGAGTATCAGATCCGATTTATTACAAACAAACCAATTACAAAATTTGATCCAACAGAACAGACGGTTGCATCAACTAGTTCATAGAATGTCACTAAGCCGCAGCTAAACGGTCAACTCATTATTAACATTATTGCTATTGTTCTTACCTTGGCTTGATATTTTCAGTGAATTAAGAATCGTAAGCATTATGTAATGAAGAGTTCCGGATGAGACGTTAATGCATTGCCTAATGATCAGTGAATATTGCATTTGATCCGTTGACAGTAGTCCCATTTTCTTCTCAATTAGATTCTTGTAATAGACTTCCATTAAAAGTTCTGGGAGTCGCTACGTCCAGATGAAACATAACAATATAGCAGAGTACATTTTTCTTCCAGTAACACAAGTAGCTTATATCTGCAGAAGCACTCAATTGTCTGGTAAGCAATTGTTGTTGTATAGCAGAGCAACTGTTCTTCTGCCTATAGTATGTGATCAAGAGGGAATGACCAAGTCAAGTATAGAAAGACCATTGATTTCAATTTTTCTAATGATTTGTGTAACATTTTAATGGCTATGAGGCACCTTTTGTTTAACCCGTCATTTCGCCTTAATATAACTTCTCAAAATGGACCTCCAACCATTATGGTGGCATCTCCAGTTGCTGCCACAAGATATTAGAACAAGAAACAAAAGTCACACCATGACAAAAAGTCAATACAACCCCAAGAAAACGTCGGAAAAATGATCTGCCCGTGACAACCTAATAATTTTCATGATGCATCAGCTGCCAATACATACTCCAATTCTTTACAAAAATCCATACAATATCCAACCGAACAACACTAATTTATGTATGCATGTATAGAGCAACAAATCAGAGAAGATGCTTGTCATCTATATCTACCAATACAGCCGAACAACAAACAGAAGTCCGTAGAAACTCTAGGCTTGATGGCGTAAAATCATAGAGTCCATATAATTGCAAAACAACAAAGTATTACTATTTAAATAAGTACACTATACTAGTTCAAAAACACAAACAGAGCAACAAATCATAGAAACTTGTCTTTTAAACATCATCAAAAAAAATTCAGATTCCGTACAAAATCTAAATGATTCTAATTAACCACATCCAAAAACATCTCATATATCAACAGATAAAAAATCTAAAATATTTCTAAAAGAGTGGAAAAGAATATGCAAGAGAGAGAGACGGCTACTAAGAGGAACAATTGTGTTGAAGAAGCGGGGATACTAAGAGGATTCCTTTATGAGAAGACACTCTGTCCAAGTTAAGCAAATTGCCAAAATTGATTCTGACACGAAACTTCTCATGTGTACCACTGCAATCGCCGCTTTTCCTTAAAGCCACCTGTTGATTCAATTTAAAATTTCAAAATCTTAGCAGTGTCGCAACAATACAGATGAGGAAAATTACACTATAGCTAAAAAAGAATACACGCAACAGGGAACCATGTTAAGTGCAGGTTTACTGTATGCATATCTGTTATAAAAGAAATTAATTAATCTATGTGCTATCTAAATTAAGCTTTACTGACTAAATGTGAAACAAACATTTTAGAGGACGTCTTCTAATCTGATGTAAACCGGCTGTTTATATCAGGTTAATCTATGCAATATCACTGAAATATGGAATAACTTCCAAAGGTTATTTGAATAATTAGGCTTATATGCCTTACATAAGAGAGTATATGTTCTAACAAATCTCGGGGGTGAGCGAGAATCGAACCCAGGACCTGGGACGACAAGAGATAAGTCCTTAACTTCCAATGGTTAATCTATACAATATCACCTAAAAATGTAATATCTTCGCAATGCACTATCTAATGACAGTGAGAATTTAGTAACAGAGAGTTTAAATAAGATGTACAACAAATATGAGCAGTATATAACATAAAGCAGAATAAGAGAATTTAGTAACCAGGATGGATCTTCTTTTCACTTGGTGCTGCCGTGTTGCTGCCTGCAAGCTTTGGTGGTAGAACTAGGCTCTCAACATAAGTATACATATAAATGTTGTCGTAATCAGATTGTGAAACTGGCATCTTTTTGATTGTGTTATTCTTGGGATTGTATAGTATTATGGTCGACCCAGATGAGAACATTATATCACCATTCGTAGACATACAAAGCAGTTTTATAAGAGTGTAACGTGGTAGTTCACCGTTAAACCTGAATAATTTTGTCCAAGACTCTTTCACATTATATTCCTTCATTACCCAAAAAGCAGCACCGAATTCAGATGAGTACACTATTAAAAGGCTTTCGCCAAAAGTGTCAAAGGTCGTGTATGCACTTTCTTCTTTTGGCGGTAACAAAATTTCTCGATAAGTCTCTGTTTTTATATCAAGGGAAACAACTTTAATAGTCGATTCCGGTTCGTCAAGCTGCACATTGTTTTTCTTAACAAGCCAATAAATAGACCCATTTGTGAAGGCCATATTGTCACAACGTAATAGTTTCCCAGAGAGATAATCTCCAATGATTCTCCATAAACTAGATTTTGAGCTGTAAACTGACACATTGTATTCTGTTTGATCTAAACGTTGAGAAACGGAGAATACTTTATAATCGTCAACGGATTCATCGTAGCAAAACCCATATTCACACACTTGCTCATGTTCATGTTTAGGCAGTATTGTTGATATCGACGTTAATGGGTTCCACAAGAATATTTGATCATTACTTCTCAAACAAACCAGGCCATTACAAGAACCTATTACAACATTAATATTGTAGTTATTAAGCCCTGGACAGTAACTCTTAGTTTCCGTGACTGTGTCGTCATTAAGCAGAGAATTTAGTGAACAACTCCAGGGTTCCATATATGTACAGGGTAGTAGGGAATTAGCGTGCCTCACTCTTATCAATTTGATATAAAGCAAACGGTGGTGAGCAAAGGCAGGGTCATTAGTCGATTTAGAGAGAAGAGTCTTGATGAACTCAGGACTAGAGATTAGAGATTTCCATGACTTACAAACATATTGGAATTTCGAAAGAGACGCAGCAGGAAGTCTTGAGAGTATTTCGTAGATCATCTCTTCCGGAAGGGCAGGGTTAGGGTTAGGGTTAGGGTTGTCTTCATGAGTAATATTTGCCATGCAATTCTAAAGGAACAAATTTTGGAGTCTGGAGAGAGTGGCAGGGAAAAAGGGTTAGCTAGGGTCTTGGGGTCTGGGGATAGGGCGTTTCCATCGTGAGTTGAGAATTTATAAGCGATTTTCAACCAATTATGAGTTTATAATATTTAATTTATTTTAAATAATTAGATTTACATGAGTTACAATTAATCTGAATCGAAACCATCGTTTTTCTTTTGTTAGAAGCCCACCGTTTTTCAATACTAACTCTTTTTGTTGGGCTTCCAGAAACAGGTGGGCTATATATCTTGATTTGAGGCCCAAATTTTTTTTTTTTTGCTAAGTTGTATCTTGTATGTATAAAAGGCAAGAAAAGACCTTGTTCTATGACAGACCATAGAGGAGGACTATCTATAATCAATTTTTAGGAAAGATTGAGAATAGAAAGCAGAATAACAAAAAGAGTAATGCTAGATATCCCAAATTGGTACCCAAATATTACTCCCAAATGATGTGGCATAGATGATGTGGCAGATTGGAAAAAATTGATTGGGGAGGTTGGTGTGAATGCATGGGGGCCCATTTTATTTTAACCAATTACCATCATACACTTGGCATTTGGAATTTTTTTGGGTACCAATTTGGGGTACCTAGCATTTTCCTACCAAAAAACAACCTAGCTAAAGCTAGCTAAACTCTAACCAACTACTCCATGTTGAACATCACGAACGATACCATCTAATAATTGCTTTGGACTAAGACAACCGTTGTCATGAGCTCTCGCATTTCGTTCCCGCCATATGTGATAACAGAAGACCTGAGCTATTAGGAAAAGCAGTTGTCGATGCAGTTGGTTCGAAGTGGATCCCCAAGAATCCAGCAGCAGGAGCCAGGAGCTTGCTTGGAAGGTGGCACATGCATAGTTGGCGGTAGCAAAATTTCTCTTGAAGTCTCAGTTTTTTATATCAATGGAAACAATATTACTAAATTTCCATCTGATTGTCATGGCAGTGGTTTTAATTGCTTTATGAATTAGGATGTCAAATGAATTAATAGTTTTGTTGAATTCAAATAGAGAGTAATATTAGCATATGCCCATTAGCCCAAATCCAATACAGCCAGTTGATCCCTAGAGAAATTTTGTTTATGAGCATTTTAAAGTTGCTTTCTGTCAATTGTTCACATCACTAGCTTATATGTTTTGCTTAAAAACAGATTGTTGTTGATGCTACGCTCAATTGCTTTGAACCTGGAATAGTGGAATTGCAGCTAAATTTGTCATCGCGAAGGAGCTGCTCAAATGTATTATCGGAAACACATGAGCTCTCCAAACAATAGAGACCTCAGCCGTTAGTTTCAACATACAAAGCTTAATAAATCTTTAGTAAAATTACATCTCAATGCTTCTTGATTGGTTTAATGTATTAAAATTATGATAACATCAAAAAACAACTTCCGTTTATTCCAGTTGTCCCTCGATAGCAGTCAATATACAGAAGCGAATACAATTACTCTCTGCATATGGTGCTATACACGAGAAACACTTTATTAAGAGTCTTTTTGTAGTGACAAATAGGACCATAACTCTGATTTGTGCCTTTTAGGGCCTTATGTTGCATTTATCATGTGCTATTTTGGCCATTCCACAACATTTTTAGATCCTGGACCTGCAAAGTATAATTGCCATTTCTGCATAGTGCAGAGGAATATATGGTTAAACTATCCCGTTGATAAACATTCTGAGCTAGGTCCTTGCAAAACAGAGCATATACCACAGTGCATGTTTGCTCCCCAGAGAGAGTTGAAAGTGCCCAAGTGCTTCACATTCAAAAAATATGCAAGCATGACATAGCAGATTTTAAAAAAAAGGACTGGCACAAAATTCAGATTCCGGACCATTCCAACACAGCGACAAATCATAGAATTTTTATCCAAATATTAGAGACACAACGACTCCTTTCTATCCAAATAGGCTGTATACCGAATTCCCAGTTCCCAAATAGAGCAACATATTAAAGAAGCATGTCTTTTTAATATCATTAAAAAAATTCAGATTCAGTACGATTAAAATGACATTTAAAAACATCACAGCGACAAATCATCAAATTTTAACCTAGTTTTAAAACGGTGGAAAAGAATATACAAAACAGAGACACAACTAGTCCTTTAGCTCGGACTTGCTCTTTTCCTTATATTGATTCTGAACTTATTCAACTTGTAAAAAAGGAGTTATGGATCTCTTCCTAATCCTATCAAATGAATATGAGAATTCAGCAACAAAAGAATGCAAATAAGATGTACCGCAAATAATATACTCAAAAGTGAGAGTACCAAAGCATTCTATAGGAAGAGTAACACAAAGCAACAAAGAAAAAAAAAACGGAATGGATCTTCATTCTCACTTGGTGCTGCCAGCAAGCTTAATTTGGTGGTGAAACTAGGCTCTCAACATAGGTATACGCGTAAATTGCACCAAACTCAACATCTAACAGGCTAACAGCTTCTTGAATGTGTTACTCTTAGGGTTGTAGAGTAATATGGCTGAGCCAGATGACAGCATTATATCACCACCGATAGAAATACAGAGCGGTTTAATCCAATCAGAGTCACAAAGCAATGGGATGGTGAACAATTTTGTCCAAGACTCTTCCACGCCACATTCCTTCATTACCCAAAAATCAGCCCGGGTTTTAAAAGAACACAATACAGAAAGGCATTCACCGAAAGTGTCCAAGGTTGCCCGAGATCGTCGATCTTCTCCTTTCGGTGGCAGTGGAACTTCTCGATAAGTCTCGGTTTTCATATCAATAGAAACAATTATATTTGGTTCTGCATTGTTAGACTGCATATTCTTTCTCCCAACAAGCGAGTGTAAAGCTCCATTTGCAAATATCCCCCAACCATATATTCGCCCAAAGTAACAATCTCCAATCATTCTCCAACAACCAGATTTTGAGCTATAAACTGACACATTATTTTTGTATTCATCACCAGGACCAGAAATACTCATAGCAAATACTTTATAGTCATCATTCGATTCATCATAGCAAAACCCATGCGCTCTATGCTCATGTTCATGTTCATGTTCATGTTTGGGCAATCTTCTCGATTTTCTTGTGAACGGGTTCCACAAGAATATTTGTTCACCACTTGTCAAACAAAACAGGCCATTACTATAACCTACTACATAAATGTAGTCATTATCCCGTGGACAGTAACTCTTAGTTTCCGTAACTGTGTCGTCATTAAGCAGAGAAACTGGAATTCTGAAAAAGACTTAGCAGGAAGTCTTGAGAGTATTTCGTAGATCATCTCTTCCGGAAGGGCAGGGTTAGGGTTAGCGTTGTCGTCATGAGTAATATTTGCCATGCAATTCTAAAGGAACAAATTTTGGAGACCAATGACAGCGAAAAAATCCGGAAGGGCAGGGTTAGGGATAGCGTTTTCATCGTGATCAGTTGAGAATTTATTAGCGATTTTCAACAAAATATTAGTTTATATTATTTTAACTTACCATTTTAGGAAGAGAAATTATTTAAATAGTATATTTTCTCAATTTATTTGCGATTTTTATATTTTCTAAAAATATAGTTTAAACTAAAAGCAATAAAATGCATGTATCATTTAATATACGACTTGCAATATATCTTTTAAAAAAAATAGCTATTTTTTTGTTGCAGTTAAGGTTGATTTTGATTGCGTTTTGTTACATTCGATTGCAAAATTGTATTTTTGTAAAAGATATATAAAAATTTGTTATTTTATATAAATTAATTAAAATTTGTTTTAATCTGCATATCGCCGCTTTTCTTTGTTTGAAGCCCACCATTTATTAATACAATTTTTTTGGGCTTCCAGAAACAGGTGGCCTATATATTTTGATTTTGAGGCCCAAATACATACACATTTGTGCCCCTTTTCCATGGGTTACCGTACTGATTAATAATCCGATTATCCGATTAATCATTCTGATTCATCCCCAAATACTCGATTAATTCCTGAACAGTGTCTTTACCGATTAAGTCCAATTCCTACTTTTTACAACACTGGCCACCATTCGTAAATGGCAAGTATAAGTATAACTCATGTTATTACAGGAATTTATTTTCAAAAGTTAAATATGATGTACATTATTTTCAAAAAAAAACAATTTTAGGTATCAGTAGTCCTTGAATTAGCAGCAATATAAAATTACTCTCTCCGTCCCAAAATACATGTTCCTTAACTTTTTATCCGTATTTTAAGGTGCATAAATATGATAGTTTCGCATATTATTTTTAATTTTTTTTTGTGAATTAAACTTTAAATATCAAATTTTAATTCAAAAAAAGAAATTTAAAAAAATAATATGTGGAACTATATTTTTATTCACTTAAAAAGTTAAAGATGTATTTTGTGACGGACACATTAGTTGTAAGCATGGCCCCTTAGAGGAAGTAATATTGGTGCTCTCTCATATTTGTTCTTCAACGTCCTGAATAATTATTTGCTATTGACACTAATACTTAAATTATTAGTAGGGATTACGAAGCATGAAGATTCTTTTTTTTTTTTTGAAATAAAGCATGAAGATTCTTAAAAACAAACGAAACATCATGTTTTGATGTGTTTGTTGAGTCGATGCTCATTCAGATTACTGCTCATCCGATTGATGTTATGTGTTTCTTCTGTACTTTCTGAGATTTTCAACTTTATATGCCGGAGTCGGTGAAGCCGTGAAGCTACTACAGGATTATGAAGAAACAAGTCAGTGAATTCTAAATCTTGTCAATATATAATTAAAATCCTTGCATTAAGGAATGAATCTATTATTTTTCTCAAATAAGTCAGTGAATTTTAAATTTTGCCAATATATTAATAAAATCCTGAGTGTTGACAACATTACCGTGTGAGCTCTTCTAAGAGTTATAGTGGTTTTGGGTTATGGCAGGACCACGAGGTTAAGTCCGAATTTGTATGCCTACTCGATCGTATTATATGTGAGTACCTGGAAATCTTTGAGCACTTCACCACGAAAAACAAGAACTTATGTACAATGAGTCTGAATATGTTGTGCACTTCACTGAATGAGTTTACTAAAATATCTATGACTAGGGTTCATTCTGAGATTATCGTTGAGTACAGGAATAATTTTGCTTACTTGCTGAATCTGTGATTCAATGTAAGTTGGGTGGTGAAGCGCCTGGACTATATTGGCTGTTGGGCCCAGCCCAAAGAAGGATAAAGACCAGCCCAAAGAAGGATAAAGACCAGTCCAAGAAGGAAAGAGAGCGGCCCAAGCCCAGCAAAAGACTTATAAATAGATGAAAGGATGAAAGGAATATTGTAAAAGGGTTGGAAAATAGAGGATTAGAATATATGCTGTAACAATGGCGCTAGAAGGAGGGGACTGATCTCCTCTTCGGCTGAGTTTTTCCGGTGACAAGTAGCGATGGCAGAGTTTGAGAGAAATAGGAAATCTTCCCCCCCTACAAAGGAGATAAGTAGTGTTAAAAAGGCAAATAAACCAACGATGCAGGAGGTTCCTTCCAAACGCTTGTTTCAGAAAGGGATAGATACATGTTCCGTTGAACGTCCGAATCAATCTGAGCCGAGTTCTAGACGGAGGAAAGTGCGAAAAGCTGAGCGAACTCTCGTTGAAACAGCTCAAGGAAAGAAGGTTTTGTCAAGCGATGCAAGGTTGCATTTAGAAAAAATCAAGCTCAAAAGAAACATGTTAGAACAAGCTCGCCCAGAACCGCATGAACAGAGAGAGGACGATGAGCTCTTATCTCTAGAGAGAGGGCGCCAGATCTTAGCCGAAAAGATCAGGCAAAAGCGAGAAATTATGCGCCTGCGTCATGAGTTGGAGAACGTTAATTCTGAGGTCCGAGTTTCCTCTGAATATCAGACGAGTGATTATGAGTCTTCGTGGAAACAAACTCTAGAAAATGATTACTCTCGACAAGACGACTCGTCAGCCTCTTTTAGTTCTAAACGACGAACTAGACGAAATAGAGAGTGTGGTACATAGGATGAAGAGGACTCCTATAGATCATCGTTTCATAAAAATGACAATCCGAGCTTGTCTAAGTTACAGGGTGATGTAGAAATGTTCAAAGACTTCATGAGAACACATTCAGGAGGAGTGGAAATTCCGTCAGAAAGTCCGTTGACTGAAGAGATTGAAAGAGCAAAAATCAACAGAGATTTGAAGGTCCCCCCTATTGAACAGTTCGAAGGATCTGCCGATCCAGCCAACTTCATCAATGTTTTCGATGGACGAATGGATTTCTTCGGTCATAACGAAGTAGCGAGGTGCCATTTTTTCTCAACCTGTTTCAAGAGAACTGCTCTTCGGTGGTATAATAATTTACCACCTCGCTCCATTGATTCATGGGGTAGCTTAAAAGGAAAGTTCCGTACCCGGTTCTCTAGTAACAAGAAAGGGGGGAAAATCACTGCATCTTTAATGACTATACGACAAAAAGTGGACGAGCCACTACGTGACTATTTGACAAGGTTCCGAGCAGAAATATCAGAAATTCTGAACCTCATTGAGGAGCTAGATGTTAATTATTTGGCAGCAGGCGTCGACAAGTCACGACACAACCAGTTGTTAGAAGAATTCTTCGATAAGAATCCAAGAACTCTTCAAGCAGCGATGCAAATCTTTGAGCACAGTCTCACCCTTCAAGAAGCGGTAGGAAGTATTCAACATAGTCGATCACCATGATCCCGCCACGACAAGAGCTCACCCCGATCTTCAAAATGGGATAATCACAAGGAAGACAGAAGAAGCGGGCATCGAACCTCGTATACTTCAGAAAGGCTCGAGAAAACATCTCTCCCAACCACTAAAGTGGAATCAGATGCGAGGCAATCACAACCCACGAGGTCGTGGCCTCCCCGACCCCGTGAGGAGAAAGAATTCATAAAACTCAATACTGATAGAACAACGATACTAGCTCTTCTCAAAACAGATCCGTCATATGTTCCTCCAAGATCCATGAATACTGGAAGACCTCCTAGTAACAAGTATTGCGATTTCCATGAAGATACAGGTCATGTAACAGAGAGGTGTTATCAGTTAAAAAACTTAATTGAGGATAAAATTCAAAGTGGTCAACTCTCCCATTTCGTACAGAGAGATTTGGAACCTCGTCGCAGTACCCATGATCATGATAGAGTTATTAATGTTATCTCAGGGGGACATTCAGTAGGTGGAGCTTCTAACAATGCAAAGAAGTTGTACGCCAGAGAGGTCTGTCATCTCGGCCACAAAAGGCCAAGGAAAAACCCATCTCTAGTGATATCATTTTCAGATGACGATTATCCGGAGGGAATAATTGAAGATCACCAAGATGCTTTGGTCATAACAGCAAAAATTGGGACAAACACCGTGAAGAAAATACTGGTAGATAACGACAGCTCGGTAGATATTTTATATCACGGAGCTTATTCAAGGATGGATCTTGGTGACTGGAGAATGAATAATTCTACGGAAACTCCTTTATACAGGTTTACTGGCAATGAGGTAAAAGTGGTGGGAACCATCGACCTGCCGGTGTTTTTCGGTCAGTCGCCCTGCCAATCTTGGCAAATGGTTAAATTCCATGTCGTTAATGCAATCTCATCGTATAACGCCATCATTGGAAGAACCACTCTTTCTGCCTTGCGAGCTGTGACATCAATCCCTCATCTTAAGATAAAGTTCCCTACGGAATTCGGTGTTGGTAAAGTTGTAGGCGACCAACAAGTTTCCCGCCAATGCTACCTGGGTAATGCCATTCCAAAAAAACAAATACAGCACCCAAATTCAGTCAACCAGGTCATTGACGTCGATCCTCGTGAGATCATTGATATTCCGAAAGTTCTGACCTGCGAACCTCTCGAGGACATGGAAGAGGTAAGGTTGTATCCACACCAACCAGATAAAACAACAAAAATAGGAGCGAGCTTACCTGGTCCAATAAAAAGCAAACTGGAAACTCTGTTACAAAATTTCCCGGACATATTTGCTTGGGAGCCATCTGACATGCCTGGAATTCCTGAAACTATTGCTCAACATAGGCTAAACATTAAGTTGGGGACGAGACCTGTGAAGCAGAAAAAACGGGTCTTCTCCTTGGAAAAACAAGAGGCGATTGACAAAGAATTAGAGCGTTTGCTAGCAGCAGGGTTCATTAAAGAGGTTCAATTCCCTCGATGGATCACAAATACGGTCCTAGTGAAAAAAAGTAATGGAAAGTGGCGGATGTGTATCGACTATTCGGACCTCAACAGGGCATGTCCTAAGGACTTCTACCCACTTTCAAACATCGACCAGATAAAAATGGCAAAAGAAGATCAGGATGATACAGCGTTTATCACCCATAGAGGTGTCTTCGCTTTTAAAGTCCTTCCTTTCGGGTTGTTAAATGCAGGAGCTACCTTTCAAAAGATGATGGATACCATATTTGCTCCGCAAATCGGAAGGAATATGCAGGTTTATGTCGATGATATGATCGTCAAATCCAAAAAAGCGGAGGACCATATCAAAGATCTTGAAGAAACCTTTTCTAGAGTCCGTGAGAATAAAATCATGCTTAATCCTGCAAAATGCTCATTTGGGCTAAGTGGTGGTAAGTTCCTGGGGTTTCTCTTGACAAGGCGCGGCATAGAGGCTGATCCAAAGCAAATTAAAGCGATACAAGAGATGTCGGTGCCCTCGAGCCTCAAAGACCTCCAAACTCTTACGGGGTGTATCGCGGCACTTCGTCGATTCATACCTCAATCATCCAAAAAATGCTTCCCAATGTATGAAACTTTGAAGACCGCATCAAAGTCTAAAAAATTCTCATGGACAAGCGAATGTGATCAAAGCTTGAAAGAAATAAAAGAGTTTCTCTTCTCTCCACCAATCCTTTCAAGGGCGATACCTTGTGAACCACTGAAGTTATATATATCGGCCTCGGACTTCACAGTTGCGGCAATTCTAGTCAAAGATTTAGGGACGGAACAAAACCCGGTTTATTTCGTAAGACATGTCCTCAAAGCCGCTGAAACGAGGTACAACAAAATTGAGAAGCTTGTCTTTGCTCTGGTAGTAGCCTATCCTCAAGAAAACGGTCAAGTAGAGATAACTAACAAGGCAATTCTTCAGGGAATTAAGAAAAGACTCTTAGACGCAAGAGGGAATTGGGTTGACGAACTACCCAATGTGCTTTGGGGATTAAGGACTACTCCAAAGGCAGCTACAAGGGAAACATCTTTCAAATTAGCCTATGGGACGGAGGTTGTTATACCTTTGGAGGTAAGTTTGGGGTCAGCAAGGATAGAACATTTCTGCCCGGAGTCATCGCAAGAGGGTCTTCGCCTCAACACCGATCTAATCGAGGAGGTACGTGACACGGCTCTTTCCAAAATTGAGAAATATCAAGAGAAAGTGGCTAAGTACTACAATTCCAAAGTGAGCTCCAGGGCCTTTAGGGTTAACGATCTAGTTCTACGAGAATCAGCAGTGTCCATTCTTTCTAAAACAAGCAAGCTCTTTCCTCCCTGGGAAGGTCCTTATAAAGTAACCAAGGTCGTGAGACCGGGAACCTACAAGCTTGCTCACCTCGACGGTTCGCCAATCCCCAACACATGGAATGCAGTCCACCTTAAGAAGTATTATGCCTAAAAGTTTCTCCGAAGTCATCGGAAAAGTTTCCAAGTTAAATTATGTAATAAGGTTAGCTTATTTCAAATTATCGTTGTAAAAGCGTCATTTGATTTTCAAGTCCAAGTTGAATTTTCAAACTTTTGTGTTACTTTCGTTTGTGATTTATTACTTTTGTTTGGTCTATAAGAAAAATTAGTATCTTGATTTCTTTTTGTCACTTTCTCTCAAATCCTTTGGCTAAGTTGATTTTTTAAAAAAAAGTCTTTTCTTTTTGCGCATATTAGTAGATAAAAAAAATCATACTTTTCAATTAGCATATCTTCGCAAATTCTTGGATACATTGAAAATTTCCCAGGGAACAAAAGTTCAACAGTTTCAAAATAAACACGACAAAAGGTAAATACGACATATGCCTATAGGGCATTCCCCAGGTACCACAACCAAATTTTATTATTATTCCTCGACACCTCATGGGTTCGAGGACTTCGCCACTTCTGGATTAAGCCTACTCTGAAGCTCAGCAAGATACACTTCAAAAGTGTGACCACTCACATCTATTCCAGCTAAAGCAAAACGATCACCACTAGTACGGAAACCATCATAAAAAGACTTAACGGATTCTTCCCGGGTTCGCTGCAATTCACTCCGTAGTTTCTCCAGGTCGGCAAGAGCCCCATCTCTCTCCAAAGTCAATGCCTTTACAGCCTCTGCGTTGCTTAATCTGACCTGTGAGAGAGTCAGGTTCATCTCAGACAAGCTAGACTCATGGGATTTTGCAGCAGCAGTCAACGAATCACATTCCGAAACAAGGGTTGAATTCTCGGATAGCAACTGAGACACCTTGTCCGCCGATGCCCTCTTCTGTTCAAGAGTTCAGCATTTCGTTTCTCCAAGTTACTTTTGGATGCGATTAGTTCCTCTACTTCACGACGCACGCGCGTAACTTCAGCAGTATCAACTTCGCTCCCCGAGCTCAGAAATTTGTCCAATTCAATGGCCAACTGTAAAACAAATGACGAATTACCAAGGAAATGGAAATGAAGGAAATAGAAAAAGGAAGCCATTCAAAAGATATACCTTGTCAACATAAGAACGACACACGCGAGCCACCCCGACGATAGAAAGCTTGGAACCAGGGGCAGAAGACTCAGAGGGCGGTGGCACACCCCGCTCAACAGAGGTTCGCACATCATCGGTTCCGCCAGAATGAATAAGGTCCTTAGGTTTCTTGGTATGGTGACGCGAAGTATTGCTATCTCGATGCCTTTTCCTTTCGCGATCTTTACCGATCGGAGCTTCGATGTCAGAAGAGGTGTTTGTAGTATTCTCAAGAGCCGAAGATACCACGACCAGAGGAGCTCCTCCTGCCTTCTTTTCTATCACATCTCCCACCTTTGAAGGAACGCCAGCTTTCTATTTCAACATCATTGCCAAAAATTCATCAGAAGGCATCTTTTCTCTATCAACGATCGCCTGACGTAACTTCTTTCCCGAAACTGCAACACAAGAAAACCTCAATAAGATATCAAGGCGATTTAAATGACAGGAAGATTAGCCTACTCGATCGCATTATATGTGAGTATGCCTACTCGATCGCATTATATGTGAGTACCAGGAAATCTTTGAGCACTTCACCACGAAAAACAAGAACTTATGTACAATGAGTCTGAATATGTTGTGCACTTCACTGAATGAGTTTACTAAAATATCTATGACTAGGGTTCATTCTGAGATTATCGTTGAGTACAGGAATAATTTCGCTTACTTCACTACTAGAATTGGTAGATATAACATCACACTTTTAACATCAGTTAGAAATGTAACTGATGTTAAAAGTATTTTAGACATCGGTTGGTACATTACCGATGTCAAAACACTCTTCAGACATCGCTTGTTAAAATAACTGATGTTTATTGTCATCTTTAAAAAATTGAAAAAACACCCGTGTCACACTTTCCTCTTCTTACACAAATATTTATCCCCTTAAACAAAAATTTCTATTCCCCCCGCTTTCCCCTTTTCTCAAACACTCGCTCACTTGCTCTCTCTCTCTCAGCTCTCACACAATCTCTAAATCTCTATCAACATATCTGTACATCTCTCACCATCTATGTATCTCCTCTCTCTCGACCCTCGTCCCTCTCTCACCTCTCCTCATCCTGTCTCACTCAACCCATCGTAAACCCTAATTACACCTTCTCTCACAAATTCAAAGCACAAACCTTAATGAACCCAACTAGGAATTGGTTCGATTATGCTAAATAACTTTCAAAGGAGCTCGTTCGATTCGATTTGTGTGAAATAAATATCTCTGACCATATCCTTCCCAACATAGAGAAGTCTGGTAGACTATACCAGATGTCCAGAGTGTTTTTAGCACATAATGTATTACATCTGTAAATTATAGCAATTGACTTGCATTCTTTTGTTGTTCAGGTGGTCACGAACTTAGCAAAAGCACTGGAAATGCTGATGGAAGGGTTGCCTGTGGTAAGTCTTTGACTTGAAATAAGAAAAGCCCAAATGTGAAATGTCCACTACATATTGATTTCCCAAAATCTTACTGATGATAAATGAATGGTCACTGAGGCCTTGTTGGCTTTCTTAACCACATGAAACTTTAGGGGTATCCAGTTGTTGATATCGATATCGGCATATCAATTTACCAAGTTGCAAGAATATTAGAATCTTAGCACTTGTATCAGCATACAAGTTTACTCTAATATTGATTAATAATGGGTTTTATTTGGTGCAGGTATAATCGGTCTGCAAGGTTGATTTTGCTTGTTTTGGTCAATGGTCAGGCACTATCCCGACTCCTTTATACACAGCCTCAACTTGTCACTCACTCAATCAGTTCCCTCTATTCCCGGTGGCTGCCAAGGGATCTATTCTAAGTAGTGACATGTCCGAAGTCCGAGTGCTTATAGTTATTCAATTTAGATATTATGTCAATGTAGTTTCTATATTGGATAGTTTGGATTATGTAAATAGTTTCGATATTGGATGAATTGGATAATGTAATTGACCGATTGAATGCATATTTGGTTTTGACATATCGACTTTTTGATTTTGGTATATTATTTATCGAGCATTATGTAATAAATCGAAGCTAAAGTTGGTACATATACAAATATTAACATCGGTTTTGTAACAAAAACTGATGTTAAACATTGTATTAAACATCATTTATTTAATCTGCTAATGTCTAAACTAGTATTAAACATCAGTTCTCCTATTAAAACTGATATTAAATAGTAGGAAAGACATCAGTTTCTTGTCGGGAACCGATGTCTATAGACATCTTTGACATCTGTCAAAAACCGATGTTAAAGACCCCCCTCTTTATCTACACCGACAAAGACATCGGTTCTGACAGACTTTTAACATCGGTCAAAAACCGATGTTGTAGGGGGTATTTCCAGTAGTGCTTGCTGAATCTAGGATTCAATGTAAGTTGGGTGGTGAAGCGCCTGGACTATATTGGCCATCTTCGGTTTTCAGAGCCTCTAATTTCCAAGCTACATGCAATTGATTGTCGTATTGATAACAACAAAAGTAAAATACAAAATCTGCAGGCTCTCGTTGATGATGCCAAAAGAAACTACAAGATCTGCAATCCCACATTGCTCATGCTAAAACTAAATTCAAAGATGTGCAGACTCTTCATTTGGAGAAGATGACAGAAATTTGGAGAACATTTGAAACTCCGGGTACTACTCTTGATATTGGTTTCAGTGGAGATGATCGACTGTCTGGTCCTAAAATTTGATGGATTATTGCATGTTTGAGGATTTTTGGATACTATTAGTTTGTCTATTGTCTAGTCCTGAAGTCTTTTGTACTTTCTAGGTAGGCTTATTCACTTTGTACTAAAGTTGTTCTTGATGTTTAGTTTCCATCTTACTGTCATGGCAGTGGTTTAAATTGCTTGTAGTAAGATGTCATATTATTTAAGAATTAGGAAGTCAAATGAATCATGGCCGTGGTTTTAATTGCTTGTAGTAAGAAGTTATATTATTCAAGAATTAGGAAGTCAAATGAATTAATAGTTTAGTTTAGAAATAGTACGAAGTCAAAAAGAGAGCAATAAGCATGCCCATTAGCCCAAATCCAATAACATACAGCTACTTGATCCCTAACGAATTTTTGTTTCTCAGCATTTTTAAGAAGTTGCTTATACAGATTATTGCTGATGCTGCGCACAATTGCTTTTAAACTCGAATAGTGGAATTGCAGCTAAACTCGAATAGTGTCATCGTGACGGAGAAGCTCAAATGTATTATTGAAACCACATGAGCTCTCCAAACAATTGAGACCTCAGCCGTTAATTTCAACATACAAAGCTTATAGTCTGTCTACGGTTGTATGGTTAATAAATCTTTAGTGAAATTAGATTTCTATGCTTCTTCCTTGGTTTAATGTACAAAAAATATGATAACATCAAAAACTAGTCTCCTTCTTGTAAAATGAAGACTACTATACAGCAACTTCTGTTTATTCTAGAGAGAGTTGTTGTCCCTCGATAACAGTCATCATACAGAAGCGAATACAATTACTCTCTGCATATGGTGCTACAGAAGTTCCAGTTTAATGGTACAGGAGAAACGCTTTATTAGAAGTCGTAATTCTGATTTGTGCCTTTTAAACCATAACATTCTGAGCTTGGTCCTTGCAAAACAGAGCATATACCACAGTTCATGTTTGCTCCACGGAGAGAGTTGAAAGTGCCCAAGTGCTTCACATTCACAAAATATGCAAGCATGACATAGCGGATACTAAAAAAAAAAGAACTGGCACAAAATTTGCCTCTATTTCACAGCACCACATGCTGAAGATACATCCGGTGTTATTGTAAGGACCGGTTAAAAATCCATGAAACTTAAACAAATTACTTGGCCATTACTGGAAACACAGACCCTTGGTAACTCTTACTTGAAGCGTCTCTGATCTAATAATTTGCAAAACAACGAAGTACTATTAAGTACACTTTAACTAATTGCTAATCAAGTCGAACACATCTTTCTATCCAAATGGATGTATACCGAATTCCCAATTCCCAAATTCAAATAGAGCAACATATCAAAGAAGCATGTCTTTTGAATAGCGTTCCAAAAAATTCAGATTCCGTATGATTTCAAGTTACATTTAAAAACATAACACCGAAAAAACATTAAATGTTAACCTAAGTTCTAAAACAAGCAAATTAATAGTCACCAAATGGACTTTAGCTTGGACTTTCTCGTACAAGAAACCATCACCAAATGGAGGAGCACCTTTTGAGAAAATGACTCTGTCCAAGTTATAGAAATGGCAGCACCTGAAGTTGTTGACTCCTACACAAAATTTCTCATGTGTAGCACAGCAAATAGTCACTAATTAAACCAACCTATTGATTTGGTTTAATATATTCAAGTATTAACATTTTTGCAATAATGCCAAAGAAAAGAATTCCGCCAACAGTACAACCAAGGAATTGCAAGCAATAGAAAAGATTGGCAAACAACCTTTGATGATCACACACATTTCTAAACTTATTCAACTTCTACAAAAGGAGTTATGGATCTCTTCTGAATGCTATCAAATAACTACGAGAATTTAGCAACAAAAAAGTGCAAATAAGGTGTACCACAAATAATATACTCAAAAAGTAAGAGTACACAAAGCTTCTATAGGAAGAGTAACACAAAGCAACAAAGAAAAAGTAATCGGAATGACCCTTCATTCTTACTTGGTGCTGCCTGCAAGCTTTGGTGGTGATACTAGGCTCTCAACATAGGTAAACACATAACTTAAATTATAGGAACACTCAGGAGTTAACATATTCTTGAACGTGTTATCTTTAGGGTTGTAGAGTACTATGGTTGACCTATATAACAATATTATTTCGCCACTTACAGAAATACAGAGCGGTTTAATATATGAGTAACATGGTATGGTGAACAATTTTGTCCAAGACTCTTCCACGCCACATTCCTTCATTACCCAAAAATCAGCATGGGTTTCAAAATAATACAGTACAGAAAGGCTTTCACCGAAAGTGTCCAAGGTTCTATGAGGTTGTCCATCTTTTCTTTTTGGTGGCAGTGGAATTTCTCGATAAGTCTCAGTCTTTATATCCATAGAAACAATAATATATGCTTCTGTGTTTCTTGTTACAAGCCAGTGCATCGCTCCATTTGTAAAACTCCCCCGACCATATATTTGCCCGAAGTAATAATCTCCAATGATTCTCCAACAACCGGATTTTGAGCTATAAACTGACACATTATATTTATATTCATCACCAGGATATTGAGAGAATGCAAACACTTTATAATCATCATTCGATTCATTATAGCAAAACCCATGCGCTCTATGCTCATTTTCATGTTCATGTGTGGGCAATCTTCTATATGTTCCCGTGAACGGGTTCCACAAGAATATTTGTTCACCACGCTTCAAGCCAGAAGTCACACAAAACAGTCCATTACAATAACCTACTACACAAATGTTGTCATCCCCAGCTGGATGGTATATCTCGATAGTCTCAGGAACTGTCTCATGATCATTAAGCAATGCATGTACGGAACAACACGAAAGCTTCATGTATGGCCGGATATTAGCCTGCTCTACAAAACAAGCCCAGCTAAATAAAAGCAAATAGTGGTTAGTTAAGCCAGGGTCATTAGTCGATTTGGAGAGGTGAGTTTTGGCGAACTCAGGACTAGAAATTAAAGACTCCCATGACTCCAAATCATAATATATAAATTCATCTTTCAAATCCACAACAGACTCAGCGGGAAGTCTTGAAAAAATTTCAGAGATTATTAAATCTTCAGGGAGGCAAGGGTTAGCAGGGTTCGCGTTTGTGTTTTCTTCATGAGATATCATATTATTTTACAAGAACAAAATTTTGAGGCGTAATGGTAGGGTAAGGAAAAATCTCATGGCGCTGGTTCCTATTTTATATAGGGTCACTTGTGATCATGAGGGGTATTTTCGATTTTCAATATTTTTTTTATAGAAATTTGTTTAAGATTTTAAGAGGTCATGATTTATATTTTTAGTATTTTTTCTAAAAATTTAAGACATAATATTAGCAAACGTGATCTTAATCAGTAATTTATTTATTTCTACATTGAAATTATATATGATAGATAGACATTATTTTTTCAGCCAACAACATGTTGGTGCAGTGGGTTGAACCCTTGTCTCCTTTGTAGGAGGTCAAGGGTTCGACCCCTGGGTGTGTGTGAGTTTAGATTGTATTAGTTTCCTTTTTTTGTATTTGTATTTGTATTTGGCCGGGGGTCCTTCGGAAACAGCTTCCCTATTGTATAGGGGCATGGTCTGCGTACATTTACCCTCCTCAGACACCACTTTGAGTGGTATTATAACTGAGTAAGCTAAGTTTTTTTTTAGACATTATTTTTTCAATCTATTAAAAAATTTAAAAATTCTGGGACAATTTTTGTCGCCATCAACTTTTTTGCCAACTTCTCCATGAAATTTAAAATTAATTATAAAATTTTCTATTTATGAATAAATTTTATAATTTTATGAATTGAATGATGAATAGTTCTGGCTGAGACGCTAGTGCATGGACTAATGATGCAGTTCGTTGATCAGAGTATAACAGTTGATCAGATGGCAATGGTCCTGTTTTCTTCTCGAGATTCTTATAAAAAACTTCATCGAAAGTTCTTGGAGTCGTTACATCAAGATGAATGTTGAAATATATATGTAAACACATTGTTAAAGTCTCATATGTTAGGCTAGTCTTATTTTGAAGGCTTGACATTAACAAACATATATGTAAGCCATGATGTCATTTGATTGTTTTATAGCCTATAAATAAGGCAGTTGTTTGTTGTAAATCATAAGCTTCATACAAGCAATACAAGAGTTATTGATTCTCTTGAAAAAAAAATTCTCTTACATTGTTTTAGCTTCATCAGTTAAACACATACAAGTTTTATCATGGTATCAGAGCTTTAAGCTCCCGATCTTCTCTATTTCCGCTATCACCAAAACCAAGTTTCCAGAGCTTACCTCAAGATTAGCTCCGGCAAACAAGCCTCTGTCAAGTCTCTAGCAAGCTCCTCTGTGTTCTGTCCAGCTTGCCCTTTCAACTCTCACTTCTCCGCTGCACTTTAAGCTCCTGGCCTCCATAATCTCCAGCCACAACCAGCTTTTCCAGTGTACCGTTTCTTTGTAACATTTTTACAAACACCTTGCGTGTTAAACAAACTGCATCAACACACTCGTTTATCACAAACACCACCACGTCTCCACCGCTTTCCTTCTTCTTCTCCGGCAATAGACCGTTCGTTTCCTCCTCCTCTAGCACTTGCTTTACCGCCTCGCTGCTCATCATCCTCTTCAACAAGTCATTCGATCCGCCGTTGATTAAACTGTGCCCTGTCTCATCACCGTCACCGATTCAGTTACTGGCCGGAAAAAGAATGAACGATGGCGCCAAAGGTGCGGAGATGATGGAGGAACCGACGACGCCATACATCTCAATATCTTTTTCACAATATCTTCGTGGATATTAATATTCTCAAAGAGCCTGGTAATTTCTTTTGGGCCAAATCTTTAAACTATTTGGTCCAATCTATTAGCGGGCCACTGATTTTTCCTATTGGGCCTGTCTTAAAACTAGCCCACCTGATCCACATCCCAAAAAAAAAATACCTGGGAACAATAAAAAAAAAAGATAAGTCCATTGATTTTGTTTTAAATATTATTGTGAATATTATACTTCAGCCCCTGGATTGTTTAATTTCTACATTACAGTCCCCCGAAGTTTTCAAAAGTTTCACTTCGATCTTTGTACTTGCATAAATGGAAAGAGAAAGTAGTTCACCGATTCAAACAATTTTGATCGGCTCAAATTATTTATCTTGGTCTCAAGCTATGCGTAGCTTTCTCAAAGGAAAACGTCTTTGGAGGTACGTTAACGGGGATTTCACTATTCCTACCAAGGAGAAGGATGAAACTGATTCACAACTGAAAGATCGCGTTGAAGAATGGGATGTCAAAAATCATCAAGTTATTACATATTTTAGAAACTCTTCTGTTTCTAAAATTAATTTACAATTTGAAAATTTTGACACCGCAAAAGAAATCTGGGATCTTTTGCAATCTCGGTACACTACATCCAATCTTTCTCATCAATATCATCATGCATTCTCTCAGTAAGCAGAAACAAGAGTCTGGTCAACCAATAGCTGATTTTTTCTCACAGATACAATCACGTTGGGATCAATTGACATTGTCTGAACCAAAGTGGCAACACACGGAGGATGCAACACTTTATCAGACATATCGTGACCAACAACGACTCATCCAGTTTTTAATGGCTCTTACACCAGATTATGAACCAGTTAGAGCTGCTTTGCTTCATCGTGTTCCACTACCCTCTTTGGAGACTGCTGTTACGGAACTCATTTCTGAAGATACTCGACTCGACATCGGCAAAGGCATTCATGTGGAAGATATGGTCCTAGCAATACCTTCATCATCCACCTTTGATAAACCATTTTGCAAGTTTTGTAGGCAAAATGGACACTTGATCAAGGATTGTGCAACACTTCGCAATCATACCTGCCAACATTGCCACCAGAAGGGTCATTTTTCACCACAGTATTGTAAGAAACCTTTGTTCCGGTCAAACAAGCTCTCTCATGATGCAATCTCGGATTCTACACCCGAAACTACATCAGTCAGTGAGCTTGAATCATTACTCAGACAGGTTTTATCTAAAACCAGTTCACCTTCCACTGCATTCACAATCACTATGGGATCCTCAGACAGGACAGCCTCTTGGGACAGAACGTAGCCGCGAAAGGTTCTAATCGACATTCAATCTCTATATCACACACAACACACATATATATACATATTATTGTCATATTCATATATATATTCGCTCGTGATTTCAACGTATCACAACATAGCACTCATATATATGCATATGTCAGTCGTATACATATATATTGGCTCATATTTTCATAGCATATATATATACATATAATTATCACATTTATATATATTTGCTTTGTGATTTCAACGTATCACTACATAAGCACACATATATATAAATATCACAGTTATTGATAAGTGGATTTTATATCCACTTGGAGCGTTCCATATCGACTTAAATTGATTGACTTGGTCTCAAGTTTGTTGTATTTTTTATGTGTTTTGTGTAGTTGTGCAGGGTTGTAGCTATCGGTTAGTGTTGGTGTTTCTAATCGATATTAGAGCGGAATTAAGTATTGGAATGAAGATGGTACACTTGTGTTATGCTACCAAGGAGTTACATGTGTCATGGTATTAAAGATGTTAGCTAATGCGAAAGAAACGGAGGAGAAAGGAGCAAATTGTGTAAAATTCGGATGGTTGCGCAGTCTTCACTGTTTTGGCCATATCTGGAGTTCTATAAGTCCGTTTGAGGCCCGTAAGCTGTCCACGCGAAGCCTGGGAAATTTTCTATAATTCTGAACAGTAACAGACCGCGCAGACTGCGCTGATACCGCGCAGAGTGCGCCCGAACTCGCTGGAAATTCTGAAATTCTATCCTGTTTCGAATTAAATTGTATTTTTAGGTCTTTTCTTGTTGGAAAAGTATTCTAGGGCCTATATAAACACTACCTATCATTGTATATCATCATTATTAGGAAGATCATCATCATTAGGAGTAGAACAATTACATATCAATTACTTAGGTTTATTTGTATATTTTCATACTTTGTTTTTATCATGGTTTCATCAGATCCCATGATGACGAGAGGTTCAATTATGAACTAATCGTTGTCATGGGATTCTAACGGATTTATTTATGGAGCTTTAGTATCTTGATTGCTTTAAAGATCTGTGTGTGATGTATATCTGATATCCTCGTATGGTTGTGCTTATTGAATTTAGATGCGTAGCTAACATCTAATTTGTTAATCTCTTGCTAAACGAGAGTGGATCTTGAGATTTAGAACTTGCCATGCTAGCATAGGATAGGTTGATGTTAATCATCATGATTTGTGGCATGAATAGAGATATTATGCTACCCTATGTGATCTTAGTGGATAACTTGTGCTTCAACCTCTATGTTTTCAAATTCTATAGACATATAGGGTCTAAGCATAATTGGTGTCTATTCATCTTCTATCTCTTTTGTGGATGTATGTTTAGTTTGGTATACGTATACTGAGAAGTAGCGTATACTTGTTTCGTGTTATCCGATCAGATATCATAACCATTGCATATAGTGATTAAAGGCGTCAGATCTAAGCGAAGTATTTAATGAAGTTAGGATTCCATGATTTTTCTTGCAGACGTAATTAGATTTTAGTTCTTGTTAGTTAGTTAATTCTTAGTTTTGTTAATTTGTGTCTTAGTTAATTTAGTTTAATAAACCCAAAATTGTTATTGTCTTAGCAGTGCATAATAACCATACATTGTTGCATAGGCATATTTACTGAATAGAACCATAACTTGATCCCTGTGGGAACGAATTTGGACTTAACCTTATATATTACTTGTGACCACGTGCGCTTGCGTGAATTTAGCATAACAAGTTTTTGGCGCCGCTGCCGGGGATCATTGGTGTTTTATTTTTGGTTTATGTGCTTGTCAATAGTGGTCGTTAGAGTTCACTGACTCAGATTTCTTTTTCTCATCTATTCTTGTAGTTCGTTGGTGTTTCAGGTACTTGTCAGAGAGCATTGCCGTTGAAGATGGATTTTCTAAATTACTATGGAGTTCAGCAGGTGGCTAGTGTTTGCGAGCTATGTGCGGGCGCACATGAGACGTATCAGTGCTGGAGCAACCAAGGTGGTATTCAACAGCCTCAGCAATGTGAGCGGTGTTTGGGCGTTCATGATCCCTCACAATATTGTTACTACGGAGGAGTTGATCCATATGTCAGTTATGAAGAACAACCATATT
This sequence comes from Kitagawia praeruptora, assembly GCA_037693485.1. Classification (NCBI taxonomy): domain Eukaryota; kingdom Viridiplantae; phylum Streptophyta; class Magnoliopsida; order Apiales; family Apiaceae; genus Kitagawia; species Kitagawia praeruptora. Next base: position 5,638,905 of record CM075348.1, on the reverse strand, counting down.
TTCAATACTATCCTCAACAGTACCAGCAAGATGTTCCAGATATGTCATATGTCTTTGGTAGTGAAGAGTTTCAACATCAGCAACCTACTCCTACTTTTCAGTCAGATGATGATTTGAAGGAGATTAGGGAGGAGATTAGGATGCTTGAAGAGAATAATGAGAAGCTTATCAAATCTATGGGGACATTAGCTGCTCAAGTTTTGAGAGTCTTGGAACAAGAGAATCAACAATTCATACCAGAAGCAATTCCAGAAAATAACGATGACTTGGAGCAAGGTACTGCGTGCATAATTGAAGAAGACAAATTCCAAGAGGAGGAGAGTGTTCATAAGCCATGTGAGGAATTTGATCAAGCTAGTGAGGTGGATGATTTGGAAAAGGCACTATTTGAGACAGACACTGATGAGCTACGCAAATTTCAAGAATTGTTTTGTGCGAACCTAGAAGACACTGTTGGGCTACAGAAATTTCAAGAATTGGTATGTGCGAACCAAGAGGTTGATGATCATGAGAAAGATGCAGGTCTTCTACTTGTCTCAGAATTTAAAGATGGAGGTAGCGCATTAGAGCCAATGGAGGAAGTTCTCGTTGAGGAACCAAAGGCTCCAGCAATTTACATTTACCCTCCTCCATTATATTCAAGTGAAGCCCGCGAAGGTGTGTTGTTCTACAAATTGTCAGATTTTGGGTCAACAGATGAAGGCATTGGAAGAGGACATGGTTGTTACATGAATAGGTCAAGCGAGGAGAAGGAGCAAAAAGTGTGCCGCCGAGATGATGATGAAGTATTGCGAAGAGAGGACCAGGCGAACTATTATCATCCTTAATGGAGGCTTGGAAGTAACGTCAAGCTATTGACGTTAAAGAAGCGCTTCGTGGGAGGCAACCCATGCCATTAGTGTAGGAAAAAAAAAATTGTTGTGTTGTATTTGAAAAAAAAAAAAAAAAAATCGTGAAAAAAAAAAGGGGCAAACAGAGAATTTCACGCGACCTAGCGCCAGGTCCGCGCCACATCTTGGCCATGTTTCTGTTCAGGGGAGCCGAGTGTGTGATGTGTTGTTATTAAAAAAAAAAAAAAAAATCAACAGAGAATGACACGCGCCAGGTCGCCAATTGTGAGCCAAATCATTGCAAAGCTTCTGTCCAGGTTTGTTGAATTGTTGTACGTGTGTATTATATGTTTTATTATATACTAAATTCAATTCATCTCCTAATTCAATTCCAACCCCTTTTCTAATTATTTTCTCCACCTAAAATCCTAATTCTAGTCCTATATTAATTCCAAATTATTCCAATTCATCTCTTATTTTATTTTTATTTTTATTTTTATTTACTTTTATTTTTATAGTAGATGTTGTTGTATTATTTGTTCATGTAGGATTTCATGCTTTGCATATTAGTAGTAGTAAATTATGCATGTTTGTTCGCGTTATCTACGTTTGTTTCATATAGGGCATTCTGTTTTTATTTTCGTATTTCATGTGAGTTCATAATAGTTTGCATTTGCACCCATGCTTGATAGGAATTTTGTGTTGTTGACGCTTTTGTTTGAGAAGTGATATGCTTTGTTCTTGTGCACACACATACACTAGTAAGTTGAAGCTAGTAGACTTATTGAATGTTGTAAGTGATTAGAAGGACATGAATATGTGCAAGATGATTTAGTTTGCATGCTTTGAATACAAGTTGGTGCGTTAGAGAGATTTTTGCTTGGGATTGAGTATGTTTTTCCACCAAGTGAGATGTTGAGCCTTATTGCATATTGCATATTTGCAATTTATTCGTTTGCTTGAGTGTCCACGGATTGTTTGCATTGCTAGCAGTTGTTTGAGGTCTTTCTTGAAACGCATGACATTATTTGACGATTAAAATGATAAAGGCAGTTAGGAATAACCGCATTTTTTTCCCATATTACCACACCATATTTACATGATCAATTAGTTAACCCGTTGAGCTTAATCCTATTTTTTCGGTGACATACCACATTACTTGCCTAGACCTTTTTCTTGTATTGGCCTTACATTAATTTGAACCCACATTGTCAAAGGCTAGTAGAGTGCTTAAGGGAGTAATAAGGTGTGCAAGGAGGGGTTTATTGTTGGTCATACTTTTGGGGGAAATATTGAAAATTGGGTTTGGTTGTGTACTTGATAGTCGGCATAAGTAATAAATTCATTGGATCATTGTATTGTTTATATTATTGTTTGTGTTCTATTTAGCTCTCGGGAAAAAAAAAAAGAAAAAAAAAACAAAAGAAAAAAAAAAAAAGAAAAAATATTATGAGAGCATGTTTGTGTTTGTGTGATCCTATTTCAGTCGACTAGTCGAGTGTTTGTTTTAGTAAAGATTATGTGGGGGGGAAAATAAGGTGGTTGTGTATGATTATTATGGTACTTACTAGCTTTTGACACTTCACCTGTTTTGGCTTATTTGACATACCTTGTCCCTAGCCCCGTTACAACCCAATTAAAGACCTTTTGATTATCGTCATTGATGTATGTTGTGTTAAGAGTTAGATTGATACCAAATGTCAAGCATGCTTATGATTTTGTTGGAATTGAGTGATACACTTACCCTTGTGCTTGCGTGAATTTAGCATAACAGTTATATACACATATATTTGCTTATGTTTTCAAACAACACACATAAATAGAGATTGATTGTCATTTCACCCGTTAACATGTTGAATATTTCCATAGCAATACAAGAGTAGTTTGTTCTCTTTACATTGTTGTTCAGCTTCCCTTGTAGCCTCATATTGCTTATACGATATTGTAACTCTGCTACGTTACACATATGCACATATAAGCAATGGCACAAGGTCACTATCATCACCAAGCTCACATTGCTTATACAATATTTATAACTCTTCTACGTTATTATATACACACAAGCAGAGCTACCCTCAGAATTTCTACATTCACCGGTCAACAATTTCAAGATGGCATGATTCTGCTACATTATGTCTCCTCTATGAAGTTCATTCTCCTGCCAGTTTTCGCACTTTTGTTTTCAAACTCAAGATGTTCCTTCAACCATCTTCAGTTTGAGGGGGGTGTTGAAATATATATGTAAACACATTGTTAAAGTCTCATATGTTAGGCTAGTCTTATTTTGAAGGCTTGACATTAACAAACACTAGGCAATTTATCCGCGCTTCGCGCGGTTCATAAATTTTCATTTAAAAATATTGTAAACATATGAATTATTTTTTATTATTTTTAAAAATTGATCGGTCTCAGCTTTAAATTTTTTTTAATATATTGATTCAAAACAATTTACATGAATTATAAGTTTGAAAATACTCTCTTTATATATCTAAAATTTTCATAATCTCAAAAATATCATAAACATAAAAAGTAACAATTACAATACAAACGAAGTCTTCACGATCAAAAATTTATAAATAATACATATAATAACACTGTTTAAAGCCGACACCTCTCTCATAACATACATGTTCAATAGTAGTGTAAGAATTTATTTAATTTGAATATTAATTTATTTTGATAAAATATAATGAACAACGGGTGCATAACTTTTTTTTAATTTTTATCGATTTAATATACCGATAAAATTGGGGGTTTTCAATTTAATCGGTTTGGTCATAACCCATGTGTAAAAATAAAAAAACTATTTGTATTATTTTATTACAGGTGTTAAGCGAAGATTTATATACTTCTATAATTTATTACGATTTCCAGAATCACTAATAATAAAAATTGCTTGAGAAGTTAAGACCGTCTCTACTACAATTGTCCGAAAAGAAATTGGAGTGGTATTCGATAGGGAATAAAAAAAGACGCAATGTAAACCATTTTTAGTTATCATTTTACCTAAAAATCTTAATTATATATGTGAGTAATATTTAATAATGAAATAATAATTATAATGCTCAAATAAAGTTTATAATTTTTTACATAAATAAATAAAATAAATTTAATACATATTTATTAGGTATAATTAATGACTAATTAATATGTCATTAAAAGCTATTTAATGGAAGAACATAATTTTAATAAAAAATTCAAAATAATGAAAATTTAAGAAAATTAGCTTGAAGTTTTTGGTAGCTTTCAGATCTCCTATCATTATAATATATATAGATATATGTAAGCCATGATGTCATTTGATTGTTTTATATTTATAGCCAATAAATAAGGCAGTTGTTTGTTGTAAATCATAAGCTTCATACAAGCAATACAAGAATTATTGATTCTCTTACATTGTTTTAGCTTCATCAGTTAAACACATACAAGTTTTATCAATGAACAAAGCTGTCTAGTCGATTGCATTTTTCTTCAAGCTGTCTAGTCGATTGCATTTTTCTTCAAGTAACAAGTAGCTAGCTTATATCAATAGAAGGATCCGACTTATTACCTTAAATTAATAAGGTCCGGGAACATACAATCAATACAAAGTATTCTGCATATTAAAAATATTTTACTGAAAATTACAAACAAACCAATTACAAAATTTGATCCAACAACAGACGGTTGCATCAACTAGTTCATAGAATGTCACTAAGCCGCAGCTAAACGGTCTACTGATTATTAACATTATTGCTATTGTGTCGTACCTTGGCTTGATATTTTCAGTGAATTAAGAATTGTAAGCATTATGTAATGAAGAGTTCCGGATGAGACGTTAATGCATTACCTAATGATCAGTGAATATTGCATTTGATCCGTTGACAGTAGTCCCATTTTCTTCTCAATTAGATTCTTGTAATAGACTTCCATTAAAAGTTCTGGGAATCGCTACGTCCAGATGAAACATCTACGTCCAGATGAAACATAACAATATAGCAGAGTACATTTTTCTTTCAGTAACACAAGTAGCTTATATCTGCAGAAGGACTCAATTGTCTGGTAAGCAATTGTTGTTGTATAGCAGAGCAACTGTTCTTCTGCCTATAGTATGTGATCCAGAGGGAATGACCAAGTCAAGTATAGAAAGACCATTGATTTCAATTTTTCTAATGATTTGTGTAACATTTTAATGGCTATGAGGCACCTTTTGTTTAACCCGTCATTTCGCCTTAATAAAGGAGTTGCTGCCACAAGATATTAGAACAAGAAACAAAACTCACACCATGAAAAAAAATCAATACATGCAACCCCAAGAAAACGTCGGAAAAATGATCTGCCCGTGACAAGCTAATAATTTTCGTGATGCATCAGCTGCCAATACATACTCCAATTCTTTACAAAAATCCATACAAATCCAACCAAACAACACTAATTTATGTATGCATGTATCACTAATTTATGTATGCATGTATAGAGCAACAAATCAGAGAAGATGCTTGTCATCTATACCTACCAATACAGCCGAACTACAAACAACAGTCCGTAGAAACTCTAGGCCTGATGGCGTAAAATCATAGAGTCCATATAATTGCAAAGCAACAAAGTGCCATTTATAAGTACACTTGGCATGATTGCAAATCAAGTTCGACACATCTTACTATTTAAATAAGTACACTATACTAGTTCCAAAACACAAACAGAGCAACAAATCATAGCAACTTGTCTTTAAACATCATAAAAAAAAAATTCAGATTCCGTACAAAATCTAAATGATTCTAATTAACCACATCCAAAAACATCTCATATATCGACAGATTCTAAAAGAGTGGAAAAGAATATGCAAGAGAGAGAGAGAGAGAGACGGCTACTCCTTTACAAGATGGCCTCACCAAAAGGAGGAACAATTTTGTTGAAGAAGCGGGGATACTAAGAGGATTCCTTTTTGAGAAGACACTCCGTCCAAGTTAAGAAAATGGCCAAAACTGATTCCGACAAGAAACTTCTCATGTGTACCACTGCAATTGCCGCTTTTCCTTAAAGCCACCTGTTGATTCAATTTAAAATTTCAAAATCTTAGCAGTGTCGCAACAATACAGATGAGGAAAATAACACTATAGCTAAAAAAGAATACAGGCAATAGGGAACCATGTTAAGTGCAGGTTTACTGTATGCATATCTGTTATAAAAGAAATTAATTAATCTATGAGCTATCTAAATTAAACTTTACTGACTAAATGTGAAACAAACAATTTAGAGGACGTCTTCTAATCTATATAATTAACAGGCTGTTTATATCAGGTTAATCTATGCAATATCACTGAAATATGGAATAACTTACAAAGGTTTTTTGAATAATTAGGCTTATATGCCTTACATAAAAGAGTATATGTTCTAACAAATCTCGGAGGTGGACCTGGGACGACAAGAGATAAACCCTTAACTTCCAAAGTTTAATCTATACAATATCACCTAAAAATGTAATATCTTCGGAATGCACTATCTAATGACAGTGAGAATTTAGTAACAGAGAGTTTAAATAAGATGTACCACAAATAAGAGCAGTATATAACATAAAGCAGAAAACTTAGCTAAAAGTAAATATGTATAAAGAAAGCGACAAAGACTAAAGTATAACCAGGATGGATCTTCTTTTCACTTGGTGCTGCCGTGTTGCTGCCTGCAAGCTTTGGTGGTAGAACTAGGCTCTCAACATAAGTATACATATAAATGCTGTCGTAATCATATTGTGAAACTGACATCTTTTTGATTGTGTTATTCTTGGGATTGTATAGTATTATGGTCGACCCAGATGAGAACATTATATCACCATTCGTAGACATGCAAAGCAATTTTATAAGAGTGTAGCGTGGTAGTTTACCGTTAAACGTGAATAATTTTGTCCAAGACTCTTTCACATTATATTCCTTCATTACCCAAAAAACAGCACCGGTTTTAGATGAATACACTATTAAAAGACTTTCGCCAAAAGTGTCCAAGGTCGTGTATGCACTTTCTTCTTTTGGCGGTAACAAAATTTCTCGATAAGTCTCTGTTTTTATATCAAGGGAAACAATATTAATAGTCCATTCCGGTTCGTCAAACTGCACATTGTTTTTCTTAACAAGCCAATGTATAGCCCCATTTGCGAAGGCCATATTGTCACAAAGTAAAAGTTTCCCAGGGAGATAATCTCCAATGATTCTCCATAAACTAGATTTTGAGCTATAAACAGATACATTGTAGTCTGTTACGAAGAATACTTTATAATCGTCAACGGATTCATCATAGCAAAACCCATATTCAGATACTTGCTCATGTTCATGTTTAGGAAGTCTTGTTGATATCGAAGTGAATGGGTTCCACAAGAATATTTGATTATTACTTCTCAAACAAAACAGGCCATTACAATAACCTATTATAACATTGATATTGTAGTTATTAACCCCTGGACAGTAACTCTTAGTTTCCGTAACTGTGTCGTCATTAAGCAGAGAATTTAGTGAACAACCCCAGGGTTCACTACATGTACATGGTAAAAAGGTATTAGCGTGCCTCACATATATCCATCTGATATAAAGCAAACGGTGGTGAGCAAAGGCAGGGTCATTAGTCGATTTAAAGAGATGAGTCTTGATGAACTCAGGACAAGAGATTAGAGATTTCCATGACTTGCAAACATACTGGAATTTCGAAAGAGACGCAGCAGGAAGTCTTGAGAGTATTTCGTAGATCATCTCTTCCGGAAGGGCAGGGTTAGGGTTAGGGTTGTCTTCATGAGTAATATTTGCCATGCAATTCAAAAGGAACAAATTTTGGGTTAGCAGGGACTAGGGTCTTGGGGATAGGCCGTTTTCAGCGTGATGAGTTGAGATTTTATAAGCGGTTTTCAACTAATTATTAGTTTATATTTACTAGCTTAAAACCCGTGCGATGCACGGATTTTTTTTAATGTTATATTAAATTTTTTAATTATTTGAATTAATTTTTTTAAAACATTATTTTTAATTTTTAAATGAGATTATATGATGATAATTATATAAATGTTATTCGTGATAATTCTAGAAAATGGAGAATTTTAGTTAAAATTTAGAAAAGATGATGGAGTTTAGTTGAAAAAGATAATCGGTTAATTATAAGTAATTATAAAATTATTTTTTTATTAGATAGAATGCCCATGATATAATTGGAAAAATAGAGGATTTGGTTAGAGAAAATTAAAAAGGTAACATGTTTTAGGTGAAAAAGGTAATTGATTAGTTTATAGTAATTATAAGTTAATTATGTTATTTTACTAAATAAATTGCTTGTAATGTTTTTAGAAAAAGAGAAATTATTGTTGTCCGTGATATTTCTAGGAAAAGAGGGATTTTAATTATAAAATATAGAAAAAATGATATGTTTTAACTAAAAAAGGTTCATCGATTAATTATTAGTATTATCATATTATTATTTTATTTCATATAATAGAACTGCCCTAAAAATGATATGTTTTAACGGAATGGATCTTCATTCTCACTTGGTGCTGCCAGCAACCTTAATTTGGTGGTGAAACTAGGCTCTCAACATAGGTATACGCGTAAATTGCACCAAACTCAACATCTAACAGCTTCTTGAATGTGTTACTCTTAGGGTTGTAGAGTAATATGGCTGAGCCAGATGACAGCATTATATCACCACCGATAGAAATACAGAGCGGTTTAATCCAATCAGAGTCACGTGGCAATGGGATGGTGAACAATTTTGTCCAAGACTCTTCCACGCCACATTCCTTCATTACCCAAAAATCAGCCAGGGTTTTAAAAGAACACAATACAGAAAGGCATTCACCGAAAGTGTCCAAGGTTGCCCGAGATAGTCGATCTTCTCCTTTCGGTGGCAGTGGAACTTCTCGATAAGTCTCGGTTTTCATATCAATAGAAACAATTATATTTGGTTCTGCATTGTTAGACTGCATGCTCTCTCTCCCAACAAGCGAGTGTAAAGCTCCAGCTGCAAATCTCCCCCAACCATATATTCGCCCAAAGTAATAATCTCCAATGATTCTCCAACAACCAGATTTTGAGCTATAAACTGACACATTATTTTTGTATTCATCACCAAGACCAGAAATACTTATAGCAAATACTTTATAGTCATCATTCTATTCATCATAGCAAAACCCATGCGCTCTATGCTCATGTTCATGTTTGGGCAATCTTCTCGATTTTCCTGTGAACGGGTTCCACAAGAATATTTGTTTGTAGAAAAAACAAACACTAATATAACCTATATACACACACAGACAGCATAATAGAACTTTGGATATACTGGAACTTGTTGTTCTATTTCCTTGAAAAGAAAATGACGAGTACATGCAGATATATATAAGCAAATAAACTAATTACTAACGTGGCTAAAACTATGCAACTATCTCCTACAAAGACTCCAGTAATCCTACCATCCCATGACTCTTTAACGTGCTAGAAGACCAAGTCTGTAGCTACTAACTCGCTACTAACACGGCGCCTTACATAGACTTATTCAAACATAAATAAATAAAACAAAAACATAAACATGACTTAAATAAATAACCCAAATAATTAATAACTAAATCTAAGATTATTCCAACAATCACCCCCATAATCTTAAATTTATGAAGCACTTCTCTTCATCTTGTGATGCACTTCTCACCACCATCTTGTGATGCACTTATCACCACTAACAATATTGATGCACTTCTCATCAAAAACACATTTTGGAGCACTTCTCTCCATGAACCACTTTGGAGCACTTCTCTCCATTTATAGCCTCACTAGCTTCTGAAAAAATCCTCCAGCAACATGACTTTCACATTTGAAGTCAACATCTCCTCTAAAGCCACCTTCAATGCTTGCTTCCAGAACCAGCAGAGAAAACTACCCTCTCAACCTGAGACTAAATCTCTGTGGCCTCAAAACACAACTCCTTGACCCTTCTTTTAAATGTACAGCAGCCTTGTTCTTGTCGGTGAACACACCATCCGTAGCCACTGCTCCAATGACTCCAGCAACTGCTACCAGTTCTCTATTTTCTGTCGCACCACCTTCTTATGCCCTCAAGGATCGGGGGAAGGCTGTTAAACCTTGAACCCCTCCTCCCCGAGCTCTGATACCAATTGTAGAAAAAACAAACACTAATATAACCTATATACACACACAGACAGCATAATAGAACTTTTTTTTTTGACAAATTTAGATGAGACTTCATTAATAACTTGAATAAGGTTCAATCGGGACAAACCCCCAACTGACCATGCAACCAGGTTGAAAAACAAATAGACGAGCTAAACAATTAGCCGCTTTGTTTTCGAATTGCTTAACACACTGAATACAAATATTCTTGACACTAAAAATGAATACAAAGGATGTCCAAGATATCCAAAAGACACCAATATCCCTGAAAATAGTAGCATCACAATTGACCTTAGCACATAAAAAACGGGTGATAATCCAGTAGTGTTCAGATCCATCAGTTGCACCAACTGAGGCTGGAGGTACAGGTGACCCCATTAATTGAACAATCTTTCGTTGTGATAGGTGAGCTCTTGTGATATACACCACCGTTCCAGCATTGACATGGCCTTCCCAGATTTCCAAAAACACCATTAAATTCATTCTCAAAATACCCCATAACACCATACATAAAAACAACCGAACAACGAAACACAAATACATCAAACACACCAAAAGGATGGAGACAAAGACCATAGCTTTTGGAACAAAAGCACAGATTTATTGAATAAAAACAAACTTAGAAATTAAAGGTTCGGATGAGAGAATGGAGGGAGAGAAATGGATTGGTGAATGGAGGAGAAGGTGGAATTAAAGGGAGATGGTTGATGGGAAAATATGAGGACAGCATAATAGAACTTTGGATATACTGGAACTTGTTGTTCTATTTCCTTGAAAAGAAAATGACGAGTACATGCAGATATATATAAGCAAATAAACTAATTACTAACGTGGCTAAAACTATGCAACTATCTCCTACAAAGACTCCAGTAATCCTACCATCCCATGACTCTTCTAACGTGCTAGAAGACCAAGTCTGTAGCTACTAACTCGCTACTAACACGGCGCCTTACATAGACTTATTCAAACATAAATAAATAAAACACAAACATAAACATGACTTAAATAAATAACCCAAATAATTAATAACTAAATCTAAGATTATTCCAACATTGTTCACCACTTGTCAAACAAAACAGGCCATTACTATAACCTACTACATCAATGTAGTCATTATCCCGTGGACAGTAACTCTTAGTTTCCGTAACTGTGTCGTCATTAAGCAAAGAATACAGTGAACAACTCCAGGATTCCATGTACAGGGTACGTCTATCACCATGCTTTACATCAGGCTGCCATATCCATTTGATATAAAGCAAACGGTGGTGAGTAAAGCCAGGGTCATTAGTTGATTTAGAGAGATGAGTCTTGATGAACTCAGGACTAGAGATTAGAGATTTCCATGACTTGCAAACAAACTGGAATTCTGAAAGAGACTTAGCAGGAAGTCTTGAGAGTATTTCGTAGATCATCTCTTCCAGAAGGGCAGGGTTAGGGTTAGCGTTGTCGTCATGAGTAATATTTGCCATGCAATTCTAAAGGAACAAATTTTGGAGACCAATGACAGCGAAAAAATCCGGAAGGGCAGGGTTAGGGATAGCGTTTTCATCGTGATCAGTTGAGAATTTATAAGCGATTTTCAACAAAATATTAGTTTATATTATCAAAAAAAACAAAATATTAGTTTATATTATTTTAACTTACCATTTTAGGAAGAGAAATTATTTAAATAGTATATTTTCTCAATTTATTTTCTCAATTTATTTGCGATTTTTATATTTTTTAAAAATATAGTTTAAACTAAAAGCAATAAAATGCATGTATCATTTAATATACGACTTGCAATATATCTTTTAAAAAAAATTAGCTATTTTTTTGTTGCAGTTAAGGTTGATTTTGATTGCGTTTTGTTACATTCGATTGCAAAATTGTATTTTTGTAAAAGAAATATAAAAATTTGATATTTTATATAAATTAATTAAAATTTGTTTTAATCTGCATATCCAGCTTTTCTTTGTTTGAAGCCCACAGTTTATTAATACAATTTTTTTGGGCTTCCAGAAACAGGTGGCCTATATATTTTGATTTTGAGGCCCAAATACATACACATTTGTGCCCCTTTTCCATGGGTTACCGTACTGATTAATAATCCGATTATCCGATTAATCATTCCGATTAATCCCCAAATACTCGATTAATTCCTGAACAGTGTCTTTACCGATTAAGTCCAATTCCTACTTTTTACAACACTGGCCACCATTCGTAAATGGCAAATATAAGTATAACTCATGTTATTACAGGAATTTATTTTCAAAAGTTAAATATGATGTACATTATTTAAAAAAAAAAAAATTTAGGTATCAGTAGTCCTTGAATTAGCAGCAATATAAAATTACTCTCTCTGTACCAAAATACATGTTTCTTAACTTTTTATCTATATTTTAAGGTGCATAAATATGATAGTTTCGTATATTATTTTTAATTTTTTTGTGAATTAAACTTTAAATATCAAATTTTAATTCAAAAAAAGAAATTTAAAAAAATAATATGTGGAACTATGTTTTTATTCACTTAAAAAGTCAAAGATGTATTTTGTGAGAGACACATTAGTTGCAAGCATGGCCCCTTAGAGGAAGTAATATTGGTGCTCTCTCATATTTGTTCTTCGACGTCCTGAATAATTATTTGCTATTGACACTAATACTAGTAAATTATTAGTAGGGATTACGAAGCGTGAAGATTCTTAAAAACAAACGAAACATCATGTTTTGATGTGTTTGTTGAGTCGATGCTCATTCTAATGAGAATACTCACACAGTGAAATGTTGCTAGTCACCTCAGTCAAATGTTGCCGTTTTACCTATCTTTATGTTACTACTATTTATGTTTATTTCAGTGAACTTTCTTATGTGTAATGTCAAGTAGTGACAAATAATTAGGGAATGGTACTTCTGTCTTATTGATGAGAGCATCTTTTCTGTTAGAACCACCAGTACCATCGACTAGCATTTAGCTAAAGGACCAGAGGGTTTTGTACTCAGCTTTTAGATAAGAAGTTTATGAGATATATGAATCTTGCTTTTCTCTCTACAACTTTTGTTCTCACTGTTCTTCATTTGGATTGAATTGTAAAAGGTATTATGGTATCAGAGCTCCAGTGGAGACAGTTTTTTTTACGAGTGAGTTAATAGAGTGATTAGTAGTGAGTTTTATAAGTTATCTCTTTTCTAAAGCTCAAGTTTCTTCTTGTGTTGCTGTGTTGTAGAGAGAGCTGTGCTCGGTGATTTTTCTTCTCTTTCATGGCAAGTGGAAGCAAGTTTTCATTCTCAGATATGCAGAATCCGTTGTTTCTGCACCCATCCGATAATCCTCTGTCGATAAGTGTTACCAAACTTCAAGGTGCTGGTGACTATCGTTCTTGGAAACGTTCCATGGAGATTCAACTCTCATCCAAACGTAAACTTGGCTTTGTTGAGGGTACGGAGGTCAAGAGCAACACAGATACCGTTGAAGCTGTGCAATGGGATACTTGCAATAGTATGGTAACCTCGTGGATCCACAATAATGTTTCTGACTCTATTAGACAATCTATCCTTTTTATAACTTCTGCATCTGAGGTCTGGACACAATTGGCAAAACGCTTTCAGTTAGTTAATGGTTCTCATAAATATAAACTCAGTAAAGAGCTGTTTGGTCTTAAACAAAATGGTCGTACTGTTGTTGAGTTTTATACTTCTCTTCGTAGTCTATGGGATGAGTTAGAGTCTATGAACACCCTACCTGCTGTAACTACTGTTGGTGCAGATGTGTCTGCTTTATTAAAAACCATCATGACTCAAAAGGAAGAAGCTAAATTATTTCAATTCTTTAATGGCTTGGATGACGTATATGGCTCCCAACGAAGTCAACTGTTGATGGTGACCCCTCTTTCTAGTGTGGAAATGGCCTGTGCAGCTATACAACAGGAGGAGTCACAAAGGGATATTTTGAAATCCTCTTTTTCTCTTGACAATGACATGTCAGCCATGCTTGGCAGAAGTTCATTGAGTGCAGATAGGGTAGGGTCATGTACTACTTGTGGTGGTCGAGGGCACTCTAGTTAAAAGTGTTGGAACACTTTTGGCATACCTAAATGGCATTACAAATATAAACCCAATACTAAGACCTCTCTCTCACCCAAACAGTTCCCTCATTATTCACCAAAACGGCCCCCTCCTCGACAACATTTCACTGTGTGAGTATTCTCATTACATTCAGATTACTGCTCATCCGATTGATGTTATGTGTTTCTTCTGTACTTTCTGAGATTTCCAACTTTATAAGCCGGAGTGGGTGAAGCCGTGAAGATACTACAGGATTATGAAGAAACAAGTCAGTGAATTCTAACTCTTGTCAATATATAATTAAAATCCTTGCATTAGGGAATGGATCTATTATTTTTCTCAAATAAGTCAGTGAATTTTAAATTTTTCCAAAATATTAATAAAATCCTGAGTGTTGACAACATTACCGTGTGAGCCCTTCTAAGAGTTATAGTGGTTTTGGGTTATGGCAGGGCCACGAGGTTAAGTCCGAATTTGTATGCCTACTCGATCGCTTTATATGTGAGTACGTGGAAATCTTTGAGCACTTCACCACGAAAAACAAGAACTTATGTACAATGAGTCTGAATATGTTGTGCACTTCACTGAATGAGTTTATTAAAATATCTATGACTAGGGTTCATTCTGAGATTATCGTTGAGTACAGGAATAATTTTGCTTACTTGCTGAATCTGTGATTCAATGTAAGTTGGGTAGTGAAGCGCCTGGACTATATTGGCTGTTGGGCCCAGCCCAAAGAAGGATAAAGACCAGCCCAAAGAAGGATAAAGACCAGTCCAAGAAGGAAAGAGAGCGGCCCAAGCCCAGCAAAAGACTTATAAATAGATGAAAGGATGAAAGGAATATTGTAAAAGGGTTGGAAAATAGAGGATTAGAATATATGCTGTAACAATGACGCTAGAAGGAGGGGACTGATCTCCTCTTCGGCTGAGTTTTTCCGGTGACAAGTAGCGATGGCAGAGTTTGAGAGAAATAGGAAATCTTCCCCCCTACAAAGGAGATAAGTAGTGTTAAAAAGGCAAATAAACCAACGATGCAGGAGGTTCCTTCCAAACGCTTGTTTCAGGAAGGGATAGATACATGTTCCGTTGAACGTCCGACTCAATCTGAGCCGAGTTCTAGATGGAGGAAAGTGCGAAAAGCTGAGCGAACTCTCGTTGAAACAGCTCAAGGAAAGAAGGTTTTGTCAAGCGATGCAAGGTTGCATTTAGAAAAAATCAAGCTCAAAAGAAACATGTTAGAACAAGCTCGCCCAGAACCGCATGAACAGAGAGAGGACGATGAGCTCTTATCTCTAGAGAGAGAGCGCCAGATCTTAGCCGAAAAGATCAGGCAAAAGCGAGAAATTATGCGCCTGCGTCATGAGTTGGAGAACGTTAATTCTGACGTCCGAGTTTTCTCTGAATATCAGACGAGTGATTATGAGTCTTCGTGGAAACAAACTCTAGAAAATGATTACTCTCGACAAGACGACTCGTCAGCCTCTTTTAGTTCTAAACGACGAACTAGACGAAATAGAGAGTGTGGTACATCGGATGAAGAGGACTCCTATAGATCGTCATTTCATAAAAATGACAATCCGAGCTTGTCTAAGTTACAGGGTGATGTAGAAATGTTCAAAGACTTCATGAGAACACATTCAGGAGGAGTGGAAATTCCGTCAGAAAGTCCGTTGACTGAAGAGATTGAAAGAGCAAAAATCAACAGAGATTTGAAGGTCCCCCTATTGAACAGTTCGACGGATCTGCCGATCCAGCCGACTTCATCAATGTTTTCGTTGGACGAATGGATTTCTTCGGTCATAACGAAGTAGCGAGGTGCCGTTTTTTCTCAACCTGTTTCAAGAGAACTGCTCTTCGGTGGTATAATAATTTACCACCTCGCTCCATTGATTCATGGGGTAGCTTAAAAGGATAGTTCCGTACCCGGTTCTCCAGTAACAAGAAAGGGGGGAAAATCACTGCATCTTTAATGACCATACGACAAAAAGTGGACGAGCTTCTACGTGACTATTTGACAAGGTTCCGAGCAGAAATATCAGAAATTCCGAACCTCATTGAGGAGCTAGCTATTAATTATTTGGCAGCAGGCGTCGACAAGTCACGACACAGCCAGTTGTTAGAAGAATTCTTCGATAAGAATCCAAGAACTCTTCAAGCAGCGATGCAAATCTTTGAGCACCGTCTCACCCTTCAAGAAGCGGTAGGAAGTATTCAACATAGTCGATCACCACGATCCCGCCACGACAAGAGCTCACCCCGATCTTCAAAATGGGATAATCACAAGGAAGACAGAAGAAGCGGGCATCGAACCTCGTATACTTCAGAAAGGCTCGAGAAAACATCTCTCCCAACCACTAAAGTGGAATCAGATGCGAGGCAATCGCAACCCACGAGGTCGTGGCCTCCCCGACCCCGTGAGGAGAAAGAATTCATAAAACTCAATACTGATGGAACAACGATACTAGCTCTTCTCAAAACGGATCCGTCATATGTTCCTCCCAGATCCATGAATCCTGGAAGACCTCCTAGTAACAATTATTGCGATTTCCATGAAGATACAGGTCATGTAACAGAGAGGTGTTATCAGTTAAAAAACTTAATTGAGGATAAAATTCAAAGTGGTCAACTCTCCCATTTCATACAGAGAGATTTGGAACCTCATCGCAGTACCCATGATCATGATAGAGTTATTAATGTTATCTCAGGGGGACATTTAGTAGGTGTGTTAGGAATAATTCACAAGTTGTGATGTTAAGAATAGAATTTACACATTATACTTCTTGTAATCCTGATCTTATAAAGGATTTAGCACTGTATATAGGATTTATGTGTAAGACAGTTATCTGTATAGTTTAGTCAGGAATGAACAGTGTATCGGAGACTACATGTCAGGAACAGAGAGCAAATCCTGATAACGGTCCAATACTGATGGTTGATCAGATACTGATGCAGTGTACAGATCCTGATATCAGTCGTGTTACTGATGATGTCATTGTGGATGCTACAGAAACTGGCAAGTGCTATAAAACAGGATCGTTGTTTGAAGAACAAGCAAGAAGATATTATGAAGGAAAGAGTTTTCTATTGATGGAAACTATCGACTAGAAGGTAGAACATTGTCATGTATAGATTATATCTTTCTGTTATTAGTTGATAGGTAGCATTATAAATACTCTCTCAATATCATTGTAAAGAGCGTGTGTTGTGAAGACGAAGTTGTGAGTTCGTGTGCGTAGCTCTGTATAAGGTTTGTATTCGAAAGTTCGAAACAAACAGAGAGAGATTTGTATTGTCAGCAGCTGCTAAAGGTATTGTACACCTTTGGTAGAGTTTGTATTTGATCTTATTAATACAAACAGAGTTTGATTCATTCGTTTATTCTTGTTCATATAATCAAGCAAAAATCAGACACGATTATATAACTTGTATTCAACCCCCCCTTCTACAAGTTATTCGAGTTAACAATTGGTATCAGAGCAGGTTGATTTCGAGTAATCATAAAGATCTGCAATCATGTCTAGTTACAAGGATGGGAATACTAAAATTCCTATGCTCAAGAGAAACGAATATACTCTATGGGAAGTAAAGATGTTGCATCATCTGGAAGCAACAGATCCTGATTATCTTGACAGAATCAGAGATGGACCTTTTGTTCCAACAAAAGTCGTTGGACAAGCAACTGTTGATGGTGTGGTTGTTCCAGAACATACAGCAGAGAAGCCAAAATCTGAATGGTCAGATAAGGACAAGGAGAATGTTCTTAAAGATGCTAAAGTGAGAAACATATTATTCAACAGTCTTGATTCTGTTCTCACTAACTATGTTCTCTCTTGTAAAACTGCTAAAGATATATGGGACAATCTTAAGGTTCACTGTGAAGGAACTAAGCCCACTACACCATAAAAGGCCTATCACCACATTTAGAGCCTATGTTGCCTTTGGATATGTTGCCTTTGTCATGCATGTTTTTGGCTATTACAACATTATCAGTTTCATGTTGCCTTAGGTAGCAAAAATATGTTGGCATAGACTAAAAATGTTTGCATGTTGCCGTAGGTATGAAATTGTGTTGCCATAAAACAATGAACAAAATTTTATATTTTCTACTAAAAATAAAAATTTTATTTTTTCACATGAAAATTACTTTTTTTGGATAAAAATAATAAAATTATTTTTATAAAAATCTAGAATATTCCATTAGAGAGTGAATATTTCACTAAAAATGTTAAAACATTTTAAGATGTGTAATTTTATTTTTATATTTATTAAATATTTTTAAACAAAATTTTTAAAATATTTTTTTTCTAAATATATTTTAATATATCAAGAAATAAAAAAATATTTTCCTGTTTTTACTTAAATTGATCAAATTTTTACTTAAATTTTCGTGTTTTTACTTAAATTGATCAAATTTTTTATTGGACCAAGACTTAGAAAATTGATTAAATTTTAGTAAGAATTTATTTTTATATTTTATTATTTATATTTGATAAATATATTAATGTAAAATTATAATATGTTTATTATCATTTGCAAGTTAAAAATATTAAAATATATATAAATACTTTTTTAAAATTACGATATAATTTAATAAATTTATTAAAGTTTTAATGAAAGAAATATTTAAATAAAAACATAAAAAAGATTATTTATGCACACCAGACACCATTTCACTAAAACAGATGGAAAATAGGGTGAGCGGCAAAAAGCCCTCTCTTTCCAAATATTTTACGAAACAAACACCCCGCCCTCTCTTAATTCTTTTCTCTCTCTTTAATATTTTTTTCACTCTTTATTTCTGTCTACTCTCTCGGTTAGCACTCTCTCCCTCTTGTAATCTCTTTCCATCTCTCCTCTCTCTCGTTATATACATAATTTATACATAGATCTCTCCCACTCTCACAAGCACACACTCTTTGATTTCCTTCTATTATCCATAAACTCTTCGATTTCCTTCCATTTGTATGCTTCTTTAATTTAGGACTTTTTTCAATTTAGGACTATTATCTATACATATATACATATTATCTATACATACATATGTTGTTTAATTTAGGACTGATTTTAATTTGTATTTTTGATGTCTCAGGATTGATATTGAAATTTGGGCTTCAATCGGGTCGGGTTCAATCGGATTTAGTTTGAGTATTCAAAATTAGGGCTTCAATTGGGTTCAATTTGGGGCTTTGAGCTTAAGGTATTTTTTATCTTTTGTGTTATATATATTGAATGTATTATTTGTTTTGTGAGTTCGATTTTATTTTGTTGCTTCAATATTAGGGCTTAAATCGAGTTCAATTTTGTTGTGTTAATATTGAGTTAATTTTTTGTGTTAGTATGTTCGATATTGTTTTGTGTCAATATTGACTTGATGTTTTGTACTAATATGTTAGTGTTAATATGATTTTTTGTATTAATTTTTTAGTATTGAGCCACTTGCATCTATTTGTCATGCGCACCAATGCTATTTTCTCCAGATTACAAACACTTTTATTGCCTGTATAATGAGCTGTTCTATGTTAAGAAACTGAAGCTTGAGATGTTGACTGCCCTGGCGAATGAGAGCAATACTTATGAAATTGGTAATAATATTTCTTGTACTTCTTTTGTAATTTTACCTATCGTGATAGCAATATCTCTTGGTTTTTTAACGATTCCCAGTTTGCTATCTGATCTCAAGCTTTCTGCAAACAACTAGTCAAGGTTTTATTTTTTTTTTTAATTTCATTACAGTGACAGAAATATGTGAATTTGCTATAAATGTTGATATTCCCATGGCTAGGGAATCGATTCAGGTTGTTGGAAAAATGTTAATGCAATTATTGATAAGCTACTTCAGTTTTTAGAGATGGAGAAGGACCATGTGACATCTGAAATTTTGGTAACTGCAATCCAATTAATGGATTATATTCTTGAAAGTCCCATGCGATGTACTTAACATTGCTAGATATGAATCTTCATAGTCTTACATTATTATTGAACTTATCCGCAATTATGAAAGGGTAGTCGTTTGATGAAGTAAAAAGTAAAACTTATCCCCAATTATGAAGAGTAGTCATTTGAATGGTGTCAATAATGTGTCAATTTATTTTAATTGTGTAATTCAGTATCAAGGCTGCTTGAGTGCTTAAATTACTAGGCTACAAAAGATCTGTTTAGCAAACAATATATGTATTTTTAACCATAAATAAGGTGTCTTACATTATTATTGAACTTGAAGTGGTAAAGCATGTAACACCTATTTTAAATGCATAATCTATTTGGGTCTTTTTCACGTCGGATTATTTTGCACCGTGTTTAATGTTTTTGGTTATAAGAAAAGAGCATAGAATTGTAAGCTTCCGTGAAGTTTCAAAGAAGTCCAACTTCAGTGTTTCTTACTTTTTTTTTTCATTTGTTATAACTTTTACATTTTTTTTTCCTGGCAGATTCCTGTGGAAGGGCTACCGCATGATGGTAGAGATAAGAAACAAAAAGTTGATGAGGCCTAGGAAAGCTTTACCTGCTTATGCAAGCATTTGGTCAGCTAGCTAGCTAGACTACCTGCTATTATGGTCTTGTTTATCTTGATCTGTTAACAAATTGATTATTAACTTTCTGTTTTTGTTTATCTTCTGATAGCTGTACTCGTTCGTTTATCAGTGAACATTGAATGTGGATTTGGGGTGATCGACTTTAACTTTTTGCCTTCATATATCTTCTTCAAATCTTTGGTTATGTTATCATGTACTTTATTCAATCGTCATCTTACTTCTTCCATGACATGAATGTAAACCAGCAAATGAGATGTTACTTATATATTGTTTAGCAAACAATATATGTATTTTTAACCATAAATAAATATCTTATTGTTGAATGATTAGACTATGGTTGTGTTAATTACCAAGTGATGACTTTGATATATATATTTTTTTTTTATTTTTTTTTGCTAATTGAAAATGACTTTGATATATGTTGTGTACTTGCATAAGAAAATGTAACATGAAAAGTCTTGGAGGGACTAAAAGATTCGATATCATGGTATATGGAAAATTCAGGATATAGGTGTCCTGAACAACATGTGGGGGTTCTAGTTGTAGTGATATGTATGTTTTTTTGTAGAATACATTTCTATGGGCGACTGCTTTCTAAAGAGATGTGTTCCATAAAGACTTAAAATGTAAAAAGTATAGGCTAATGTATCAATCATTTTTTGTTATGCCACATGAATCTTTCATACTTCTGATTTTGCACCTTCTGTTTACCAGCTACAATGGAGCACAATATGGCTTCCTTTATCTGGTAATTTTTCATTTACTTGGCAGCTAAGTAGGTTTCTTCTTACAGAGCTAATAACTTGTGGTATTACTTTCAATGTCATAGATTTTTAGGTTATAATACTTGCATTTGATTAATCTCTCTTTCCAGATCTGGCAACTCTATTTTTCTGATGGATATAATTTACTTTGTTCCTCATTAAAAATAGTTCTTATCAGATATAAGAGAAGTGCTCCTATCAATGCTAGATTTGTTAAAACTTAATTATGTATGACGCTCTTGGGAGAAGACTACTCTTCTATCACCTGATGTTATTGTTGCATCAGGCATTCCATGTTGCAGGTTTGTTCCTCCTTGTCTAATGAATTTGACATGTTTCCATCTTTCTTAATTCATCTCAACCAGGATAATATTAGTGAAATCTTTTGCAAGGACTTCTTTCTCTCTTTCTATCTATTGGCGAATGTTTATTAATATATTATGATTTTAATTCTTAGGTTAGTTCGGAACCCAGGCGAATTTGTAATCACTTTCCCAAGGGCATATCATGTAGGAATCAGCCACGGTAATTGCTTTACAGTTTACAATTTCTTGTACCACAATGATGTTCTCAGATATTAGTGTGTTTGTTTTCTATTTAAATTATTGTTCCCCGTACTTTTCTTTTATGTATTGCATGGGTATCTTGTTCTTTTAAAATTGCTTTTCTTGATCTTTGAGTTGGAAATCTTAGTGTGTGTATCTATTATCATATGTTATGTCACAGAGCATCACTCATAGGTTCTCTTTTCTACAATATGAAAATATACCATTTTGGCTTTTGCATATTCTGGGTATTTGACACAAACAGAATGCTTGTCACGTATTTGCCTAGTAGTTTGTTCTTGAACAATTAGAAACATAGAGTTTGGATATAAGAGACAAAAATTATTTTCTCCTATGTTGTATATCTTATACTCCGTAAAACATAGAGTTTGGATATATTAGAAACTTCATGAATAATATTTTCTGTTGTGTTGCAGGTCTATCGTGACAAAAAATGAGATGCAAGGATAGATACAAGAGGCTTGGAGTTAATGACAAAAAATGAGTTTGGATTATTGTAATGTAGATGGTTGAATAGATTACGATGCTTGGGAGTTTTAATTATTTTCATACTTGTAAGAATTATTATGTTATACTATGTTATGTTTGGTGGTAATGAAAAACATGTTATGTTGATTTGGTTAATTTGGGAATGAATATATTCAAATTGTGTATTTTTTGTCATAAACAGTAAAGTGTTGTCATTGATGTTGTAAAGTGTTGGCAAAAAGGAAAATTAATGTTAAGAAATGTCGCTAAAAATTGTAAAAAAATGTTGCTATAGGTAAAATTTATGTTGGCATAAAAGTGGGTCCCACAGTGGGTCCCAAAGTGGGCCCCACCTGTGGGCCTAAAAGTGGAACCACTGGTGGGGTCCACTTTTTTTGCAAAATGTTTAACCCAAAGGCAACATAATATCATGTTGTTAAAAATTGATAATATTGTTGCCATAGCTAGTCTATGCCAACAGAAAAGCTGATGTTGCCATAGAGAATTAAAATGTTGCCTTTGACCCCCAAAGGCAACGGCAAAAATAGCAACACCAGCAAAATGTTGCCTTAGGGTTTTTTTGGGCCTACAGCAACATATTTCGGGTCTACGGCAACACTTTTTCGGTGTTGCCGTAGGCCTTTTATGGTGTAGTGGCCTGTCAGGAAGAATATGAGGACATTACTTATACAACAGTATGAGTACTTTGAATCCAGGTCTGGTGAGTCACTTACTGATACCTTTGATAGGTTTACAAAACTCATCAATGAGATGGCCATGCATGGTAAATATTATGACTTGGAGGATATAAATACAAAGTTCATGAAAGCTTTGCCTGATTTCTAC
Source organism: Kitagawia praeruptora (assembly GCA_037693485.1). Lineage (NCBI taxonomy): Eukaryota > Viridiplantae > Streptophyta > Magnoliopsida > Apiales > Apiaceae > Kitagawia > Kitagawia praeruptora. The sequence goes on along the minus strand of CM075348.1, from coordinate 5,615,722 downwards.
AATGAGAAGATATCTGCGATTGAGGAAGCTAATGATCTAGATGAGATTTCATTAGAGGCAGTATATGGAAAATTGAGAGCTTATGAACTTGACAAGCAGCAGAAGAAGAGCAGGAGTGAAGGAAAGATGAAGACTATTGCACTTACTGCTCAATCTGAAGCTAAGAAGCTTCCTGAAGAACAGCATGAAGAGATTGCTATAAAGAATTCAAGGAAGAAGAAAAGCAAAGAAAGTTCTGAGTCAGAGACTACTGATATGGACTCTGACAACAATGATTCTGAATCCGAGATGCAAGAACTCTTTGCTATGTTTGCTAAAGCTTTCAAGAAAGGAAGATTCAACAGGAGAAGATTTAGCAAAGGACCTTTTCAAAAGAAGGAGGAGAAGAAGAGTGACAAAAGCAAAAGTACAATTGTCAAGCTTGATAAGGCCAAGATCAAGTGCTTTAACTGCAGCGAACTTGGACACTTTGCTAGTGAGTGTAAGAAGCCCAGGAATTCAGGAAAGGGTAATGCACTTATGGTCACACAGAAGGATTGGGCTGATTCCAGTGATTCTGAAGATGAATTGGATTATGACAACATTGCATTGATGGCCAATAGTTCAGATAAACCTGGATCTCCAAAGAAAACTTCTCCATCCTCCGTTAAGGTATCACTTCACTCTCTTGATTCATTTGATAGCTTAAATTCTGATGAAATTAGATCTATCCATGCTGAGTTTAAGAATCTTATGACTAATTTTAGAATTCTTACTTGTGAAAGAGATGAACTTAAGGTTAAGAATGATAAATTAGTTGATAGAAATAATTTTCTTGAATCTGAATTAATTCAAATGGAAGAATACAAGTTAAGTTCTGATAAAGCTAAGCATGATTATAGTGTTATTCTTGAGGCTTATGACTATGTCAGAAAAGAACTAGAAGAAGAGAGAGATGTGATTAAGACCATTAACAATTCCAGTAAGAAGACAATAGAAATCTTTGAAAGTGGAATTCGTGATAAGGTTAATGGTTTAGGTTTTGATAAGGCTAGACAAGAAGAAAAAGTAGCTATTGTCAATGATGATAGTAAAGTAGAAGCTAACACATCTAAATCTGAAGGTAAGAAAATTGTTTCTGAACCTAATCATGTTAAATTTGTTGATTCAAAAGGTACCCCTGTTGTACACAAAAGGATTAACAATAGTAATTCAGATGAGAAAGTGTTAGAGAAACCTAAGAATGTAAACATAGGGTTTCTGTCTAAATCTCAGTTGAAACAGAGATTAGATGGTCTTTCAGAGTCTAGCAAGATCAAAAGAAATAGGAATGGAAAAGAAGGTATTAACAAAGAGAATAATTACAAGAATGTACCTGATGCACCTAGAAAAAATGCTATAAGTGTGGAAATCATAATCATTTGGCCCTAGACTGCAATCAAAAACCTTCTTGGAAAACTGAGTCCAGATTCCCCAAGACTCAGAAAATTCAATACCAGCCACAAAAAGCTTGTTATCATTGTGGTAGTTTACTTCATTCCATTTACATGTGTAGAGAATATCATGAACTGTATTATGACTATTATTCCTTGAAATCTGAAACTCCTAGTCACAAAAAGTTTGTGAAATCAGAGTCTAAAGTTGACTCTTCAACAGGTAAAATAAAAGCAAAATTTTTAAAGTCTGTTGTCTCTAAATCTAGTAAGAAAGGATCCAATCAAAGTTGGGTCCTAAAAAATTCTAACTAGTTACTTTTTGTTTGCAGGGCACAGGAAAGAAGCATTCAATTATCTTGGACAGTGGATGCTCTGGACATATGACTGGAAAGAAGTCCCTGCTTACAAAGTTTGAGAGGAAAGCTGGCCCAGTAATATCTTTTGGAGATGGCAACAAAGGAGAAACTCTGGGATATGGCTCGATTGTTTTGGGGAATGTCATCATAGAAAATGTAGCACTGGTTGAAGGCTTGAAACATACTCTTTTAAGCATAAGTCAACTGGGTGATAAAGGTTACAAATCAATCTTTGACAGAGAAGGATGCAAAATCTTGAATATGCAGAATGGAGACATTGTTCTAACTGGTCAAAGACATGGTAACATATATGAAGCCAGCTTAAGTGATACATCTAAAGGAATTGTTAGATGTCTCTACAGCAAAGCAACAAGTGATGAAAGCTGGAATTGGCACAAGAAGCTCTCACATCTTAATTTCAAGAAGCTTAATCAACTTGTTAAACACAATTTGGTGAGAGGCCTACCACAGGCAAATTTTGTGCAAGATGGACTTTGTGATGCATGTCAGCTTTGAAAGCAAAGAAGAACCACTTTCAAGAGCAAGACTGAAAATTCGATTACTGAACCATTTCACATGCTACATCTTGATCTGTTTGGTCCAGTAAACATTATGTCTATCAGCAAGAAAAGATATGCTCTAGTTATGGTGGATGATTTCACAAGGTTCACATGGGTGTTCTTTCTACAAAAGAAGGATGAAGCTCCTCAGCAAATCATTGAACTCATCAAGAATATTCATAATAACTCTGAGTACAAAGTCAAAGTACTTAGGAGTGACAATGGTACAGAATTCAAGAATTCTACAATGGAGGGGTTTTGTGCAGACAATGGAATTACTCAACAATTTTCTGCACCTGGTACACCTCAACAAAATGGTATAGTGGAAAGAAAGAACAGGACTCTCATAGAGGCAGCAAGAACCATGCTTGCAGATGCAAAACTTCCAACCTACTTTTGGGCAGAAGCTATTAACACTGCATGTTTCACTCAAAACTATACCTTGGTAAATAGTCATGGAAAAACTCCCTATGAGATGATCAAAGGAAAGAAACCAAGTGTTAAATATTTTCACATCTTTGGATGCAAATGCTATGTCCTAAAAGTTCATCCAGAACAACTTGGAAAATTTGAAGCCAAATCGGATGAAGCAATTTTTCTAGGATATTCAGCATCTAAGGCCTTCAAAGTTTATAATCTCAGAACTCACATTGTTATGGAATCAATTCATGTTGCATTTGATGATAAGAAATTTGGAATTTTGCAAACTGATGAAAGCCATGACAAATTGGAATTTGAAAATCTGAAGAATTCTGAGATACTCTCCAGTGATGATGAAGGTTCTCCAGAAGGAATTTCTATTGCTTCTCAAAGGAATGCTACTGTTGAGGGGGAGCAAATAAATCAAAGAGAACACAGTAATCATCAGGAGCAGACTAGGTTTTCAGAATCTATTCCATCAGGAATTGACGTTTCTGTTAACTCGAATACCTTGTAGAAGGGGGGGGGTTGAATACAAGTTATATAATCGTGTCTGATTTTTGCTTGATTATATGAACAAGAATAAACGAATGAATCAAACTCTGTTTGTATTAATAAGATCAAATACAAACTCTACCAAAGGTGTACAATACCTTTAGCAGCTGCTGACAATACAAATATCTCTCTGTTTGTTTCGAACTCTCGAATACAAACCTTATACAGAGCTACGCACTCAAACTTTTCCTCACGAGCTACACTCGACACACGCTCTTTACAATGATATTGAGAGAGTATTTATATTGCTACCTATCAACTAATAACAGAAAGATATAATCTATACATGACAATGTTCTGCCTTCTAGTCGATAGTTTCCTTCAATAGAAAACTCTTTCCTTCATAATATCTTCTTGCTTGTTCTTCAAACAACGATCCTGTTTTATAGCACTTGCCAGTTTCTGTAGCATCCATAATGACATCATCAGTAACATGACTGATATCAGGATCTGTACACTGCATCAGTGTAAGAACCCAGATTTTTGGGTAGAATTAAAACTTTTATTATGCATTGATGTAAGAGTGAACAGTGGTTACAACTACATTGTAATACTGGCTTTAAAGAATGAATAATGACAGGATATATATATTCCAAGGTTATATGGCCTGAAGGATGTTATTGGGTGATAACTTAGATTAGAATAATCTATCTCCTAGAAAGTTAAGATAAGATTCCCTAGAGAGAAATAGATACCCTCATGTCATCCAAATCAATATCTATTATAAGCCCAGCGGTTCCGTAAAAAGGTTAAGGAACACTCGAAGGTGAACCTGGTTCATTTTCCTAATTATAGGAATTAAATAAAAATAAGTGATGAATAGTGATTTTGGTGGAATTTGGAATATTATTATAATAATGTTATACCCGGTATTCGGAACGGATTTCTGAATTCGTATTAGTGATCCATGAGGAAAATAAGTGTATGTAAAAGCTGTCGGATTCAGAAACAGAGCACTTTCATTTTCTCCGAGAATTCCCTGGACACTGCCAGACTTAAGGATTTATTTAAGGGATTTAAGGAATTTAAATCTGAGAAGTGTTAAGAAAGATGGAGGATGGTATTATAATTATTAAGAAGGTTTTCGGTAAAACCCTAACTAGAAACGAATGAGTTATTCCCTCGAACGATCAACGAATTAAGCAATAACCGGACAAAGAAACAAGCAGGGAAGCTAGATTCATGCATGTGCTACTAAGTAAAATATCTAGTAACTATCTAGTTGCAAAAGTAACTAGAATCAAGTGAAGTAACCATGTACTTAGAAAGCAAACTACTTGGTTAGCCTTAGCACCACCCATTGATCAACACTTGTCTTGCAAATTGCATCATCTAGTGCATCATCCCTTTAATAATTCAACCAAGATGAGATAATATCTTAGGCTCATCCACTTTATGCATTATTCAAGAAACCAACACAAAAAAATATCAAGAACTCCACATTATACCCCATTCGACTTCCCTTGAAATTCAAGAACAAAAATCCACCTTCCAACCATTGTTTGATCTTGAAACTTTTATGGTAGATCTTATATTTCAAGAAAATGATACCCTAGAAATCTTAGCCTCAAACACCACTTTTTCCATTTTCAAATAAATCCTTGAAGATGAGGGTGAATAGTGATTTTCAAGAACAAATTCTTGGATCTTGATTTCTTGGATGATCTAAGCTTGGTTAAGGATGTACAAGGACTATACAAGGCTTAGCAAGGTCTTTACCCACTCCATGGAAGGTATAACTTTTCAAAACCCTAGCCCTTACTTTAAGAATATGTTTGTTCTTGATGGATTTAAGTAGTTATGGTGTTAACATGGTTATAAGCATGATTATAAGCATGATTATGGTTTGGTTTTAGTAAATGTTAAAAATAGTTTAGATGAACGGAAAGGCATTGCTTGGCCTCAGTTCATGGGTATATATCATGTATATGTTGTTTGGATTGGATACCATGATTATTGGAAGGTTTGGAATTTAGAAAGATTCGATTTATAGCCGTCGTAATGCCCGATTTTCGTTAACCTTAAGAACACGAGTTTGACAGTAGGTATAAGTCACTGATTAGCTTCTATTTCTTCCATGATAAGCTAGATTATGTTATAAGCTTCGTTTTGATATAAAGATCGTATGAAATGGACTTACGGTTTAGGAGTTATGATTAAATTCGTAAAAGAGGTTCGAAACCGTAATCGAAAGTTCGTAACTGAAATTGGAATCCCTTAACATGACTAAGTCAGTGACGAATCATGGTAATTAAATATTAGAGGTCATAAGGAAGGCGTGAGAGAAAACCACAAGTAAAATGGATCGTTTTCCGATTTTATAAAAATATTCGAATCGAGGATAAGTGCGAAGAAACCACTTTTCGGAGGTAACATTATTCATTAAAACCTCCTGCCCTGTTTTGGCAAAATCCCGAAAAATTAATCTTCTGATCTAAGTCCAATTTTGAGTTAGCTACCTTCTAGACATTCTCTAGATCATGTACGCGAAAACGGTGCGTCATTTGAGTTAACGGTTACCGAGTTATGAACATTTTAGTGAAAGAGGTGTGAATAGTAAAGATTCGTAATCGACTGAACTTCAAAAATACATTTCACCTATTTAGACTCGTGGCTTCGAATTGGAAATTTTATGATAAATATTACAAATACCAAAGATGATTTTATAAGTGGTTTCGTAATTAAATACGTTTCCAGTGATTTATTAAAAGTGTTGAAGTACGAGTCTCGAAATAGTGATTCTCAGAAAAGTCAACCCTAGGGGTACTACCTTGGCCACCCTTTTTGGCTAAGTTAAAAAGGGAATTTCGAGTCGACTAAAACACGAAACTTTTTAAGAATTATCAAGACCACATATTGGTGCAAAGAACGAGGTTATAATTGATTAAGTAAGATATACGAAAAATCTGACATTAAGGGTGGGTTCGAGGTGTGTTTTGGACTGAACTTACATGACTTAAGTTAAGTTACACTTAACCTTCGAAATGTTAAGTGATTGACCTTGGTTATTGTGACTATTTATAGATCACCGGATTGACACGAGGCACACTACCCCTACAGGATTACCAGGCAAGTTTCCAATACTTGGAACTGTTGTTGTGATAGTATATATGATGATTGTTTTATACATATGCCATAGCATGCATGCCTACTTTCAAGTTAATATTGAATTACTTGTTCCCTGAATTGATATCGGCTTATAGACTATATATGAAATATCAGTTATAAGCCGGATTGTTTGGTTAAGACCCTTAGCGAAGGGCGTATGATATTCATACCTCAAACATAGACCGGGAGTCGATATTTTGTAATATATATATATAGTCGTGGAAACCCGGAGGGATCCCAGCGACAAATTTATTATTTCGAGGTTTTTTATTCGATTACGAATCTTTCGAGGAACGTTATTTGAGTATTACCTCAGTGAAGGAATATTTAATGAATATTATTTTAATATTCATTTAGAATGTCATTTATTTAATGAATATTATTTTGATCATTCATTGGAGTTATTTAGTTAATGAATATTATTTTGAATATTCATTAGAGTTATTTGGTGGACGAATATCATTCTCAAATATTCATTTGGCTTACTTATTATTACTTGGAATATTCATTTGATCTTTATTTATTTAATGAATATTACTTTCGAATATTCATTTAAGGTTTGATTTACTTAATGAATATTATTTAAAATATTCATGGGAAGTTCTATTTACTCAAGGAATATTACTTCGAATATTCCTTTAAAGTTTTGATTACTAAATGAATATTATTCTGATATTCATTTAGAATATTATTTGTTTAATGAATATTATTTGGATATTCATTTGGAATGTTATTTGTTAAATGAATATTATTTTCAAATATTCATTTAAGGTTTGATTTATTCAGTAAATATTATTTTAAATATTTAGTTAAGTTTAATTATTCAATGAATATTATTTTAAATATTCATTTAAGAAGAGATTTATTTAATAAATAATTCTATATATTCTTTCGAGGATTACTTACGAGTAATATTATGATTTAAAAATAGTCCTTAATTATTATTGATTTAATAAATATTCTTGGAATATTTATGTAAATTCTTTTAAATTCTCTTTATAATGATTTACATCATACAAAGATTATCTTTTACCTTCAGATATGATGTGAAATATTTCGGAATATCTTATGACTATTTATATCAAGGGGAGGTTCCTAAACTTTAATTTCATTTAAATCTATCTTAAAGAAGATTTAAATACTCGCTCAACTTCCAAACGTATATAAGGGGACCTCACTTGAGCGATGTTATTTATTGGACTGCCCGGTCCTATACTTGCTAAAACTATCTTGTCACTCACATCTTGATTCTTTCAAGTATCGATATGAGTCTTTTGGTTACCTCCTCAACGCTCGAGGGGTATGATTGATGTAACAAGTTTATATCCATTAACAAGCATCAGCTTGGGAAATATTGGTGAATTTTTCCTTTCCAAATAGATACGACTACTTTGTGGAGTCCTATCAACAAGTGTTACACTTGGGGAAAAGGGGAACGAACTTTACGTTTCAGAGTCATGGATGATATTCGAACTAGGAGACGCGTAAGTGGCCGAGTGGCGCCGGTCCAGCAATAGCCCAACCGTTGGCTGAGGAGTTCCAGAGGGCGGTAGATAAATAATTCCGTCGGAGCTACCTTCTACATGTAGAGAACGACTGATGAGATGCATGACATACGACTGATCATCGTAAACGTCAGGGCATCTGGTGCGGCAATGCTCCCGTATTAGTTCATCTTCTAAAAGTAAGAAATTTCTGCAACACTGTTGGTGTTGGCAAGGTGAAAAAGTGTTGAAACCGGAATTGCAATATTTTTCCTGCAAGTTCCTCTTTTATGATAATTGATAATATCTTGTTTATCTTTTGCATAGCAGATATTTATTCAAAACAAATATATTTTTGAGTTACCTTGTAACTTCATCTCATACCTTATATTGGTACTACATCGTTAATGCATGGCATATGGTTTCAAAGATATTTTGGACTGTTATATATTATCACTGTTCAATTATATTTCTGGTGGGCTATTGCTCACCCTTGCTTTATTTATTTATATCACAACAACAGCTAGATCAGATGGCCGCGCAAGGCGCACACAGCGTAAGCAGATGTCAACCGTCAGAGGTTTACCGCTAAGGTCTTGGCTACCTTTGTTGAGGATGCAACTACTGGTAGGCTAGTTGTTAGCAATTGAGCCTCAAATGTATTTATATTATGGTATCTATTAATGGATGGCAAAGAGTATGTAATTGTACAATTGTAATTCTTTGGGTTGTAAGAACTCAAACTTGTGATTAATAATATTGTTGGTTACTCTGATTTCATCTCTGGGACTATAACGGGTGTGTTTTATGTTGTTGTTTTGGGTCACAAGGTTGTAATTTAAATTATGTTGGTTTTGTGGTTGGATATTGAGACCGTAACGACCAGATCCCTGACCCTGGATCTGGGGGTGTTACAGAAATGGTATCAGAGAGAGCGTTATATATCCCAGAGATGATGCGACGTTAAAACAATAAATTCATTAAGATAATAAGAACTCTTGCCAAGTTCATAGTCGGACTACTTAAGGTAGTATTGACATATAAAACCCTTATGGGAACTATTAAGTATCATGGTAGTAACTTAGCTCGTTCTTGTACCGACTAGTAAGGCGACAGACCTTGAGGCATACGAGCAGCAGCACGATGATGCCTGAGTATATGCTGACGATCGGATGGTGGATTCGATAGAGTACCCTACTGAGGACCCGGAAGAGGTTCCAGCAGAGAGGGAGAATCCTGTTAGAGACAGGGAAGTTTACCTTGAGGAGATGAGGGCTGCAGCCAGAGAGACTGTAAGAATCTAGATATAGTGCTCAGAGATGTGAGCGTAAAGAACTGATGTATTATGAAGAGAATTAAAGAGGTATATTGGATCTATAGCTGGACTACCGGATAAAGTGCCAGCAAGTTAGATGGATTTGAGGAATTACTCAAGATCTTATGTAAGGATAGATAAGAACCCTTGGAGACTTTCAGATTAATGAGAAAGGAATTAGAATGATGCATAATTATCAAAGACATTGATATAGGACGGGGAGCAGAGTCCCTAGGAACAGTTAAGACATAGGTGGCAAGTGCCATATCTGCAGATAAATGGATTAGTGTGAATCTTATTAATGATAATTCGCCGTGAGAAGGCAGATTTCCTAGGTTATAATTTATAAAGTCAATTGAGATTGATAAGGTGGTTTATCCAGTGAGATGTCCATTTTATGAATGGATTAGCTAAGAAAGTAAAGATAGTGGAAAGCAATGGCCTGAATGGATAAAGTTACATAAGGAAGTAGTAAGCGAGACAATGATCTCGGAACCTACAAGACTAAAAGACCAGTGAGTCTATGATAAACTAGTAATGAGGCTATCGTCAAGAAACCAAGTATAAGTTTAGTTCAATCCAGTGGAATGATGAACCAGAAACATTAGATGCATGTGATTCAAAGGAATGTTAAATTCCTTCTTTTTTTTTTTTCTTGAATAGATTATGGTAGTTATCTTAGGTTTATTTTGACACTGAATCATAAATGGATTGAGTAAGGCAAGCAGTGGTTGAGATGAAATTGAGAATGCTTTTAGATGAAACCTGAATGAACAGTTGTAGGCCATGTTCTCGAAGTGAGGGTTTTGGCAAAATAAAGTCCAGACAGTAGGACATATGAGCAATAGGAAGTAGTGATTGATTGACCCCACCAAATTAAAGACAGTTTCAAATGGAGATTGGCCAACCACACCGGCAAAGGTGAGAAATTTCATAAGATTCACAAGGTATTATCAAAGATTTGTTCAGGACTTTACAAAGATTGCAATCCCGTAACCCGACTTATTTGTAAGACTAAAAGTTTGAATGGACAAGCTAAATGGGGGAAAATCTCCCTGGAGTTAAAGATAAAAACTGGTGATGACCCAGCATTGGCGTTACCTAAAAGAAGAAGGAGAATTTTGGAATATATTAGGATGCACCTCGTACAGGTTTAGGTGTTGTGCTTGTGCAACATGACAACATAATTTTCGAATACAATTGGACAACACGGTTCACCAGATTCGGATGACCTTGGTAGTGCCAATTCTGGGAGGCGACTGACCCCGATGGTAGCATTCCTTCTGAGACTAGTGGTTAAGTAGACTGGTATTCGGTAGTATCGACTATTAGGACAAGCATGTACCGGGGAGGTATGGCATGTTTAGTTTGAAACTTTTGATTCCCCTTCTAAGGACGATGTATATTTGGTTTCCTTCTAATGATTAAACTCCCAGCTTTATGTCAATCATTTCGCTACTGTAACTGTTTATGGTTCGACCAGCTCGGATGTTCATAGAAATATTCTTTGGGTATCAAAATGGATTTTCTTAATGTAATCAGTGGGTGGATAGATTGACTGAAGTTTCCCTAATCCTGGAAAGGAATTGGACAAAATTTGGCAAACCTTGTCTTTCGAATTATCTGAATACATTACTGAGGAGAGTGGAAACTGAGGCAAACCCTATGAATTGGGTAAGGTAGCCGCTACACGGATTGGTAGATAGATCCCAATTATTACGATTGATTGTAGAGACAAAATTTTGAAGTTGAGATTGGACGGAAAAAGGGAAATGTAATTAAGAAACAAGCCGGACTAAGAAAGTTCGGGATTGACTTAAATGAAAAGGTTGTTATACCAGAAATGTTTAGCTTTTGTGGCACGTGAAATTGATAAGAGTAACTAGAAGAAAAGTAAGGGTGACCGGAGATGGTACCGAGGAGTCGATTGAGACTTATATGGAGTGAAGTTTTTGAAAAGATCAAAAGGTATCAAGTAGAAGGCACTATGCCAGCAATTGCTAGAAAAGTAATGCTATTAGCCGACCCCTAAACTCACATATTTTAGCATGGCCAGTGGGGCCAAGTCACTAAGGATTATCAAGTGATTGAAACAGCAATGTAAGGACAAAGCGGGGTGCTTCTAACAAAGTGCCAACCGCGAGAACTTTTGATGTAAAATGAATTGAGATACATGAGGATGGATTTTATAAATACCCTAGATGTATTAGGCACTAAGAAATTCACGTTGATCACGACCAATATCTTCCAGAACATCCTTGCTACCATTACCAAGTTCTGTAAGAAAGACAGATAGACATATGTTTTCTTTTGGAAAGTCATATAGACTAACATTCGTTTAAAAGGAGAGGTAACATTAAGCTACCTATAGATTATCAAGATTGGAATGATTAAAAGAGACCCTTATTAAGGATATATGATTGAATTGCCAAGTACAGGATATAAGTATTCCTTGAAACTAGAATTGAGCATAGAATGTCCATATATTAAGACGAACCCTGGGGGATGCACAAAGGATAGCATCACCCCTAACAATAGGCATTGTGAAATCAGACGAGATAAGTTGAATCGACCAAGGTATCAATAACCTATATGGATTTGTGGAAAGGAGTCTCGAAAAGTACATAGACAGAATCGTTATAGAATTGGTTAATGATGTTTGATATACCCTGTAACCAGGAGATACAGGAGGAATGTTGAGGATGGCCTAAGAAACCCTATAAGGGAAGAGGTAATGTTCTGAACTTCAGAAAGGGAAGTTTGGTAAGGAATGTATGACATAGTAACAATAAGGCCAGAAAAAGCATGTATGAAACCATGAACAAGTATGGATTGAACCAATAAGGTTGAGATTATCCTAAAAAAAAAAAAAAAAAAAAAAAGAAAAAAAAGAAGGGAGTTAAGTAAGGAAATATCCTAGGTATGATTTGGAGTACCTGTGGTCAAGATCGCACTAGAAAGGTGGAAGCAATGACTTTTGGAAAAGACTGATAGATGCTTTCTCTCATTCAGCAGAATTTAAGGGAGAATGCTTCCACCCTGAGTTGGAATAGATCCCGAAAACCTTGATCTCAAGAAATTATTACAATCAGGAAAGGCCAACGAGGTGGTCGACACTTTAAGTATAGGGGAGTAGGTATAAATGCTCAGACCAAAGAAATAGAATGATAATGTAAGGACCTTGATGGTCATAATGTGGTAGGGAAAGTTACATTTCGTCTAATGATTTTGCCAGGATCAGCTATAAAAATAGTTTAAGTAAAGATTCGATTCCTGATGTTGCCAGTAGCACATTACCGACATTAGGAGGCTCTACGACAGACCATACTAAATTTCCCCAAGAGACTCGCCTTTTCTTTGGAAAGAGGGAGGGGAGGTTAAGTAACAATGAATTGGTAGTAAATGACCAGAAATAGAGAGGGTACAAATACTGATAAGCCAAATGGCACGATGATGAATGACAAGCAAGTTTATGTTGGTGTATTTCTGTGCAAACAAGATAGAGAATTATGAGGTTGGCAAGCAATTAAGCAAACCGCTAAGCTTTTAGTCTTCTACCGGAGATATATGATTAATAATCTCACCAGCCTGTTCCAGCTGCGATGCTGGAAGCTTTCCTACAATTTTATCTGCTTCATGTAATATCTACGTCAAGTTCAGGAAGCGTTCCTTATGGATAGGAAATAGTGATTATTTTGTTTTCCTAGAGGATCTTGAATTGATAATTATGATGCTTAGTTATTAAAGCACTGCGTAAACGATAAGCGATGGTGATCCTTCTGAGAAATTAGGTGGTAACGACTGTGGAAATGTCAGTAGTAGTTACGCCAAGCGAGAAATCCAAGATTTAACCTGAGAGGTTGAAGGATTTTCCAAAAGTAAGTAATGCTAATATCAAACAAGAGTATAGGTCCATAGAATGATGGACAGAGAAACAAGGACATGTGATATGTGAGATTACGATAAAGTAGTATTTGATACGAATACGATTACTTTCTTCCCTAATAAACCTCTATAGTTCAGAGGTAAATTCTGAGTATGATATTTTGACAATCATGAAAATCTTCTTATATAATTCTCTGAAATTCTTTCCTTTTAATATCCCTTATTTATTTTCTTCTAAATTGAGAAGAACAACCCTTTAAGGAGGGGAGGTACTACTACGTGACTCTCTGTCTGTGTGATAGGAGTCTAAGTGGAATGCCATTAATTGTTTAATTGCTTGTCAAGTACTAGAGGCTGGCCCCCTTCTGTACTAGCTATGCAATGTAACAAATGTTCATTGATCACAGTGATCTCTCGATAAATTTTTTTTTCCACCTAAATATATATACATCGAGATTGCGAAGATTAAAGCGATCAGGAATTGCAAAATTACGAGGGAGGTTATCTCCGGAATTCGTAGTGCGTTAGTGATACCGAAGTCACTGCACGTACCAATAAGGTTAATAGTGTAAGACCGGACAAGAGCGTATACCGGATAATGTGTTATGCGAAAGTATCAAAGAATTGGTAGAACGGATAAAGGGTGTATTGTAACACCAGTACGATGTGCCTTAGAAAGATTGGAATGTGTAAGGGTCGACCAGAGAATTGGAAAGCGAAATAACCAACAAGTACCCAATTGTCTTCTACCTGATTCCGGGACGGAATCCTTTTAAGGAGGGGAGACTGTAAGAACCCAGATTTTTGGGTAGAATTAAAACTTTTATTATGCATTGATGTAAGAGTGAACAGTGGTTACAACTACATTGTAATACTGGCTTTAAAGAATGAATAATGACAGGATATATATATTCCAAGGTTATATGGCCTGAAGGATGTTATTGGGTGATAACTTAGATTAGAATAATCTATCTCCTAGAAAGTTAAGATAAGATTCCCTAGAGAGAAATAGATACCCTCATGTCATCCAAATCAATATCTATTATAAGCCCAGCGGTTCCGTAAAAAGGTTAAGGAACACTCGAAGGTGAACCAGGTTCATTTTCCTAATTATAGGAATTAAATAAAAATAAGTGATGAATAGTGATTTTGGTGGAATTTGGAATATTATTATAATAATGTTATACCCGGTATTCGGAACGGATTTCTGAATTCGTATTAGTGATCCATGAGGAAAATAAGTGTATGTAAAAGCTGTCGGATTCAGAAACAGAGCACTTTCATTTTCTCCGAGAATTCCCTGGACACTGCCAGACTTAAGGATTTATTTAAGGGATTTAAGGAATTTAAATCTGAGAAGTGTTAAGAAAGATGGAGGATGGTATTATAATTATTAAGAAGGTTTTCGGTAAAACCCTAACTAGAAACGAATGAGTTATTCCCTCGAACGATCAACGAATTAAGCAATAACCGGACAAAGAAACAAGCAGGGAAGCTAGATTCATGCATGTGCTACTAAGTAAAATATCTAGTAACTATCTAGTTGCAAAAGTAACTAGAATCAAGTGAAGTAACCATGTACTTAGAAAGCAAACTACTTGGTTAGCCTTAGCACCACCCATTGATCAACACTTGTCTTGCAAATTGCATCATCTAGTGCATCATCCCTTTAATAATTCAACCAAGATGAGATAATATCTTAGGCTCATCCACTTTATGCATTATTCAAGAAACCAACACAAAAAAATATCAAGAACTCCACATTATACCCCATTCGACTTCCCTTGAAATTCAAGAACAAAAATCCACCTTCCAACCATTGTTTGATCTTGAAACTTTTATGGTAGATCTTATATTTCAAGAAAATGATACCCTAGAAATCTTAGCCTCAAACACCACTTTTTCCATTTTCAAATAAATCCTTGAAGATGAGGGTGAATAGTGATTTTCAAGAACAAATTCTTGGATCTTGATTTCTTGGATGATCTAAGCTTGGTTAAGGATGTACAAGGACTATACAAGGCTTAGCAAGGTCTTTACCCACTCCATGGAAGGTATAACTTTTCAAAACCCTAGCCCTTACTTTAAGAATATGTTTGTTCTTGATGGATTTAAGTAGTTATGGTGTTAACATGTTTATAAGCATGATTATAAGCATGATTATGGTTTGGTTTTAGTAAATGTTAAAAATAGTTTAGATGAACGGAAAGGCATTGCTTGGCCTCAGTTCATGGGTATATATCATGTATATGTTGTTTGGATTGGATACCATGATTATTGGAAGGTTTGGAATTTAGAAAGATTCGATTTATAGCCGTCGTAATGCCCGATTTTCGTTAACCTTAAGAACACGAGTTTGACAGTAGGTATAAGTCACTGATTAGCTTCTATTTCTTCCATGATAAGCTAGATTATGTTATAAGCTTCGTTTTGATATAAAGATCGTATGAAATGGACTTACGGTTTAGGAGTTATGATTAAATTCGTAAAAGAGGTTCGAAACCGTAATCGAAAGTTCGTAACTGAAATTGGAATCCCTTAACATGACTAAGTCAGTGACGAATCATGGTAATTAAATATTAGAGGTCATAAGGAAGGCGTGAGAGAAAACCACAAGTAAAATGGATCGTTTTCCGATTTTATAAAAATATTCGAATCGAGGATAAGTGCGAAGAAACCACTTTTCGGAGGTAACATTATTCATTAAAACCTCCTGCCCTGTTTTGGCAAAATCCCGAAAAATTAATCTTCTGATCTAAGTCCAATTTTGAGTTAGCTACCTTCTAGACATTCTCTAGATCATGTACGCGAAAACGGTGCGTCATTTGAGTTAACGGTTACCGAGTTATGAACATTTTAGTGAAAGAGGTGTGAATAGTAAAGATTCGTAATCGACTGAACTTCAAAAATACATTTCACCTATTTAGACTCGTGGCTTCGAATTGGAAATTTTATGATAAATATTACAAATACCAAAGATGATTTTATAAGTGGTTTCGTAATTAAATACGTTTCCAGTGATTTATTAAAAGTGTTGAAGTACGAGTCTCGAAATAGTGATTCTCAGAAAAGTCAACCCTAGGGGTACTACCTTGGCCACCCTTTTTGGCTAAGTTAAAAAGGGAATTTCGAGTCGACTAAAACACGAAACTTTTTAAGAATTATCAAGACCACATATTGGTGCAAAGAACGAGGTTATAATTGATTAAGTAAGATATACGAAAAATCTGACATTAAGGGTGGGTTCGAGGTGTGTTTTGGACTGAACTTACATGACTTAAGTTAAGTTACACTTAACCTTCGAAATGTTAAGTGATTGACCTTGGTTATTGTGACTATTTATAGATCACCGGATTGACACGAGGCACACTACCCCTACAGGATTACCAGGCAAGTTTCCAATACTTGGAACTGTTGTTGTGATAGTATATATGATGATTGTTTTATACATATGCCATAGCATGCATGCCTACTTTCAAGTTAATATTGAATTACTTGTTCCCTGAATTGATATCGGCTTATAGACTATATATGAAATATCAGTTATAAGCCGGATTGTTTGGTTAAGACCCTTAGCGAAGGGCGTATGATATTCATACCTCAAACATAGACCGGGAGTCGATATTTTGTAATATATATATATAGTCGTGGAAACCCGGAGGGATCCCAGCGACAAATTTATTATTTCGAGGTTTTTTATTCGATTACGAATCTTTCGAGGAACGTTATTTGAGTATTACCTCAGTGAAGGAATATTTAATGAATATTATTTTAATATTCATTTAGAATGTCATTTATTTAATGAATATTATTTTGATCATTCATTGGAGTTATTTAGTTAATGAATATTATTTTGAATATTCATTAGAGTTATTTGGTGGACGAATATCATTCTCAAATATTCATTTGGCTTACTTATTATTACTTGGAATATTCATTTGATCTTTATTTATTTAATGAATATTACTTTCGAATATTCATTTAAGGTTTGATTTACTTAATGAATATTATTTAAAATATTCATGGGAAGTTCTATTTACTCAAGGAATATTACTTCGAATATTCCTTTAAAGTTTTGATTACTAAATGAATATTATTCTGATATTCATTTAGAATATTATTTGTTTAATGAATATTATTTGGATATTCATTTGGAATGTTATTTGTTAAATGAATATTATTTTCAAATATTCATTTAAGGTTTGATTTATTCAGTAAATATTATTTTAAATATTTAGTTAAGTTTAATTATTCAATGAATATTATTTTAAATATTCATTTAAGAAGAGATTTATTTAATAAATAATTCTATATATTCTTTCGAGGATTACTTACGAGTAATATTATGATTTAAAAATAGTCCTTAATTATTATTGATTTAATAAATATTCTTGGAATATTTATGTAAATTCTTTTAAATTCTCTTTATAATGATTTACATCATACAAAGATTATCTTTTACCTTCAGATATGATGTGAAATATTTCGGAATATCTTATGACTATTTATATCAAGGGGAGGTTCCTAAACTTTAATTTCATTTAAATCTATCTTAAAGAAGATTTAAATACTCGCTCAACTTCCAAACGTATATAAGGGGACCTCACTTGAGCGATGTTATTTATTGGACTGCCCGGTCCTATACTTGCTAAAACTATCTTGTCACTCACATCTTGATTCTTTCAAGTATCGATATGAGTCTTTTGGTTACCTCCTCAACGCTCGAGGGGTATGATTGATGTAACAAGTTTATATCCATTAACAAGCATCAGCTTGGGAAATATTGGTGAATTTTTCCTTTCCAAATAGATACGACTACTTTGTGGAGTCCTATCAACAAGTGTTACACTTGGGGAAAAGGGGAACGAACTTTACGTTTCAGAGTCATGGATGATATTCGAACTAGGAGACGCGTAAGTGGCCGAGTGGCGCCGGTCCAGCAATAGCCCAACCGTTGGCTGAGGAGTTCCAGAGGGCGGTAGATAAATAATTCCGTCGGAGCTACCTTCTACATGTAGAGAACGACTGATGAGATGCATGACATACGACTGATCATCGTAAACGTCAGGGCATCTGGTGCGGCAATGCTCCCGTATTAGTTCATCTTCTAAAAGTAAGAAATTTCTGCAACACTGTTGGTGTTGGCAAGGTGAAAAAGTGTTGAAACCGGAATTGCAATATTTTTTCTGCAAGTTCCTCTTTTATGATAATTGATAATATCTTGCTTATCTTTTGCATAGCAGATATTTATTCAAAACAAATATATTTTTGAGTTACCTTGTAACTTCATCTCATACCTTATATTGGTACTACATCGTTAATGCATGGCATATGGTTTCAAAGATATTTTGGACTGTTATATATTATCACTGTTCAATTATATTTCTGGTGGGCTATTGCTCACCCTTGCTTTATTTATTTATATCACAACAACAGCTAGATCAGATGGCCGCGCAAGGCGCACACAGCGTAAGCAGATGTCAACCGTCAGAGGTTTACCGCTAAGGTCTTGGCTACCTTTGTTGAGGATGCAACTACTGGTAGGCTAGTTGTTAGCAATTGAGCCTCAAATGTATTTATATTATGGTATCTATTAATGGATGGCAAAGAGTATGTAATTGTACAATTGTAATTCTTTGGGTTGTAAGAACTCAAACTTGTGATTAATAATATTGTTGGTTACTCTGATTTCATCTCTGGGACTATAACGGGTGTGTTTTATGTTGTTGTTTTGGGTCACAAGGTTGTAATTTAAATTATGTTGGTTTTGTGGTTGGATATTGAGACCGTAACGACCAGATCCCTGACCCTGGATCTGGGGGTGTTACAATCAGTATCTGATCAACCATTAGTATTGGACCATCATCAGGATTTGCTCTCTGTTCCTGACATGTAGTCTCCGATACACTGTTCATTCCTGACTAAACTATACAGATAACTGTCTTACACATAAAACCTATATACAGTGCTAAATCCTTTATAAGATCAGGATTACAAGAAGTATAATGTGTAAATTCTATTCTTAACATCACAACTTATGAATTATTCCTAACAATCTCCCCCTATTTATGCTTTACAATCTGAAGCATAAATCTAAGTTGTGGATGTCAAAACATATAACAATACAACCAGAATAGAATTTATGAATGTAGAATTATGAAGTTTAAGTACCTCCTTCTCAGATGTAGACGTTTATCTAGTACTTAGAAGAAAGAATTTTAACTATTAATGCTGCTCTTCCTTTACCACTTCCTAGCTGAGATTAACCACTGTCACTCCTGGTTCTTCTTTTTACTTCCCTTTGTCTGATCTTTATCTCCCCCAGCTTTATCTCCTTCAGTCTGGTGGTGTTGTTGTTGTCTTTGAATTGTCTTTATCTCCCCCTTTTTGACATCAGCAACATTAACTCCAAGAGATTCAGAAACAGAACAAATGAGATTCATAAGAACTGCTTGATTTTCCATAATTGTGACTTGGTTATCTTCAAGTGATTGAAGTCTTGTTTGAATAGCAATTTGAGAATTCTGAATATCTTTCAAAACATCAGAATGAACTTCAATGTTGGAAGTGCTTCTAGTATCGTCAGTATCAGAATCAGAAAGAACTGTATCTTCAAGTCTTGTAGAAGAAGTTGCTTGAGTTGTATGATATTCAAGCAATAAAACCTGATTAGAAGTATCAACATCTTCATCTTTCTGTTCTGAAACTGAAACATGATCATCATCTCCTTCACCAGTATTCTGTGTACTAACATCTTCAAATCCTGACTCCTCCTTAGAGTGATCAGAAACTGTTGATGTCTCAATTCTAGCTGATATTGGAAGTACATACAAAGGAACACTAGGATCATGAGGATCTTCATCTGGTACATATGTATCAAGAGATTGTTTTATCCTGGCACCTCTTCTGTTAATGATTTCTGCAAGCCTCTCCTTTTGCTTCTGAGCTTTAACTTCTGGCTTTGCATTGTGATGTGCTAGGTCATTCTTCTGATACATTTTGATGAATGAATAAGTACCAGCATCCATACCCAAATTTTCAGACCAAGATTCAGGAAAAACCTGATCCCAGAAATCAAATGATGGTTTCCTAATTTTCTCTCCCTCACTATGGAGTTGATCATCCATACCCTCATTCTCACTTTGACTTACTAAAATCAACACTCTTTCTACCTCACCTTTTGCCTGGTCAGGAGCCAGCCTCTCAGTTTATGGATCTAAGTCCATCTTTTCAACTGTATCACTCATATTTAGATAAGTGCTCTCATGACCTACAGAAAAATAGAGTTTAGAAGGAGTTTTTATACCTGAACTCACATGGAGAGAGGATTCCTCATATGGCATGTGGCTTGAGGTTTTCTCCAAGGAGTGAGCTGCTATAGTCTCTGAACCCATACAATCATCTTCTTTCCTTTCAGAAACTACAGGCTTCAGTATACCACTTTCAGGTTCTTTACTAGACTCTGATGTCTTCAGTAATACTTCATTAGACACCATAGTTAGTACATCACCGTCTTTAAGTGTTGTTTGCTGAGACACACCCTCAAGGTGGATAGACTCTGACTGAACAAAATTTGTTTGATCTTCAGAAAAATCAACCAAAGTCATTCCTCCCATATCATAAGGTATCTCACTTGCATTCTCAGTCATCACAGAAGACCTTTCAACATCAGCTATCACAGCTCCTGAGTCATCCTTCCTCTGACTAGATGGTTCTTGTGTTACAGTGACTGTGATCTGATCTTTCCTACTATTCACCACTGGTGCAATAGTATCTTCTGTTGACTGCTTTCCTCTATCTACTTCCTCCAGTTGTTCACCTTGAGCTGAAGCATCTTCAATAATTACATCCTTGTCAAATAAATATGCGTGAAGTGATTGAAGTGCAACATGCTTCGAGAGTCCAAATTTCTTGACTAATTGTCTTCTTACAGACACATAGAAATACTTCTTCATTAAGTCAAGTCTTTGATGTAGAAGTCCATATTCATCTGGAAATAAAAGTTTTGGTACTCTTTCAACCAGAAAATCTAGAACAGGCCTTGACAACTTCACTTTGAGAGAAATTAGTCCCATAGCCAGTCTGTATGATAATGTAGTTTCCCATGAAGAATCAATATCCAGATCTCTCTTGTCAAATACTGACATAGATGTAGCTTGATTTGTAGAAACCTGCATGATATTAGTTGGACTAGACTCTGTCTGTGTAGGTGACAATTGAATCTTTCTCCTTTTTCTCCTGATATAGTGAGCAAAAGATTTATTCTGAGAAGACTCAAGAGGTGTAGACACAGAAGTGATCTTGGGATGAGATCTTTGTTCAATAGACACAGTCTTTTGAGAGACAGTATCCAGTAACTGTTTTCCCTTTTTAAGAACTACAGCCTTTTGGGAGACTGCAGCCTGGCTGTGACTAGGTTTTTCATCTCTTTGTGCTAACAAAGAAAGTTGAATTGCAGCCTTCAATTCTGCTCTCTCTGCAAGAGTTAAATCATCATCATCTTCACTAGAATTACTACTACTACTTGACACAACAAATCTTCTCTTCCTTACAACTGATGTCTTTTGAGAAACACCAGAGGTTGGTTTCTTTGAAACAATAGGCTGTGGATCAAAATTTGGTTCTTGAATTGTTTCAGAGACTATAATGTTTTGGGCTACTTGGGTAGACACAGGTGGGTTCTCCTCCAATTGAGATTCCTGAGCCATTTCACCACAAAAGAAAGAAGAATTGTAGAAAGTAGGAAGATGAGTTTTAAGAATTACCTGAACATGATGTGGATAATGAATTACAGGTATTTCATCTAGATTCTTTTCATTGTCCTTCTTTGTAATGTCAGAGAAAATTCTCTTTTGCTGTTCATAAGAAGAAACACAAAATTCTCTACCAAATCTAGCTTCAACATCAGGAATAAAATGGTTAATAAACAATTGCATAAATCTATGATAATAAACCATTTTCCTGTTTTGATCTCTTAACCCAAGCTTGATACTCATCTGACTTAAGATAATATGACCAATGTTAATTACTCTGTCATAAAGCAAACTATATGCAATATGTGATGTAACAGAAGTAATTTGCTGAAAAGAACTACATTTGCCAGTAAAACATTTAGCAATTTGATCAAAGTAAAAAGACCATTCCTTTCTAAGAAAAGACCTATTCAACTGGCTCATGTTATCTAGAGGTCCACTATAACCTAATTCAGACAACATAGTTCTTATATTATCATCAGATGGTACATTCTCATAACTATCAGTAACAGGTAAGCAAGGTACTGAATTAACAACAGATTCAGTAATGTCAAATGAATCTTGTCCTAAATGTAGAACAATCTTACCTGATTGACTCTGAGTAGAATCAATTACCTCAGCATTCTCCCAAGCTTGTGAAACAGCTACTTGATTAATCTGTGGAGATGCTGTCAATGCATAACTTAATGGTCCATACACCAGAAAGTCCATGATTGGATGAAAATCAGATGATACTCCTTCCTTGTTGGTGATAGCTGCAACATGATTGTTTGTCATAAAATCAAAGTCACCAAACTTGAAGGCTACTGATTTAGGTAATCTTCTCCGAGCTGCCATTTTTGATCTGAAAAGAAACTTGAAAAATTCTTGAAAGGAATTAGTGATTTTGAAAACTCAAGAGTGATTTTTGCTTTAGAGAATGTAAGATTAGAGAAAGCAATTACACGATTAGAGTTTCAAAACAAATATATTTCACAAATCTTTCAGACCACTATCCCACGTTGACACGTAGATTGACAGGTGTCAGTCCCTGAAAAATGCGGTTACCCACGATTTTTGGAAAATAAAATCCAAAATTGATTTTCATGAAATAAATCAGGGTATAAATAAGCAATACTGATCTCAGCTTCCTTTTTCCTGATGACCTCTCATCAAATCCTGATGATCACACATGTAATCCTGACCAATATTATCAGAGACTTAATATGGAGTTTCCACGTGGCATTTTTCTTTTATCTGAAAAAAAAAGAAAATAAACAATTAATCTGAACAGAAAATCAATTGGTTAGATATTTTCAATATTTCTTGAAACAAGAAATACAGTCTCATGCAATAATTAGCATTTGACTTCATTAACTTCCAAGTGACTGCTCAGCTTCTCACGTCTTTCTTTAAAAGAACCAAACGCCTTATGCCATTCTCCATAACCTTTCAATTTCTTTTCTTCTCAACAATGCTTCTCAAACCAAAAATCCCTTCAAACCCATTTTCCAGATTTTTCTTGATCGATGAACATCCTGTTCTTGATCATCTCTTTGAACAAATGACTCTTCTCATCGAACTAATCATGAATGGATTGGTTTTCGATAATATCCAGAGGTTTCTCCTAGAACATCCATCTGTTGGATACAATCTTCCCCTAACCTCCTCAAAACTTGAGGATGAAGAATTTGGCCGAGAGTCTGAGGTTGATCTTGATGGGGATGCTATTCATTTAAGTTAGCTGCTCTCATTCAAGTCGCCCAGACAAGGAATCCAAGAACAAACGAGGCTTTCATCCCCTGATGGATTTCTTGAGATGCTCCTTGTCCTGTACCTCAGAATTCATATCAATAGACAAGTATAGAATAGAGATTTAGACAAAAAGATGTTGTATTTCATTTCCATGTAATGATTTCTATTAATGAAAATACAGTATCTTGTTATCTGCTTGTCTTTTGATTTTTGAATAATGTATAAATTATCAGTATGCAAATATCAAAACTTGCTAGCATAGACTTAACACATCACAAAATTAGATTACTACACAAAGTAAACGTCAGGATCTGAAACAATTTTCATAATCCTGATACTGACACAATACTGATGACGTCAGCATCCTGATAACAAATCTAATCCTGATGATTATTAACAAGTCTATCATACTGAAATTTATCAAGGCAATGTGTTATAGCTAAAGCATTTAACAATCAAATATAGATCCTGACAGGAATATCAAGTCTATAAGCTAAGAACAACATACCTTGCTACTTTTGCAGATGTTAAGGATCTAAAAATTTAACATTCCTAACTCACTTACTAGTCTACTGAATGTAGTCTCATCAAGTGGTTTAGTTAGAATATCTGCAAGCTGTTTGTCAGTAGGAACAAAATGAAGTTCCACAGTACCATTCTCAATATGTTCTATAATAAAATGATACCTGACATCAATGTGCTTAGTCCTTGAATGTTGAACTGGATTTTCTGCAATTTTAATAGCACTAGTATTATCACAAAACATAGGAATATTACTAAGTGTCATACCATAATCCAGCAACTGATTTCTTATCCAAAGGAGCTGTGCACAACAACTGCCTGCTGCTATATACTCAGCTTCTGCAGTTGAGGTTGAAACAGATTGTTGCTTCTTGCTTGCCCAAGAAATCAATATATTTCCCAAAAATTGACATGTACCTGTAGTGCTTTTCCTGTCTATCTTACACCCTGCATAATCAGAGTCTGAATAGCCAATTAGAAAGAAATCAGATTCTCTAGGATACCACAAACCAAGATTTGGAGTTCCTTTGAGATATCTAAAAATTCTCTTCACAGCAATTAAATGAGATTCCTTAGGATCACTTTGGAATCTAGCACATAAATAGGTAGAAAACATTATATCTGGCCTACTTGCAGTTAGATATAACAATGAGCCTATCATGCCTCTATAACTAGTATTATCCACACTCTTCCCCTTAGGATCAGAGTCTAGTTTAGTGGCTGTTGCCATGGGTGTTTTTGCAACTGCACAGTCTTGAAAGTCAAACCTTCTTAAAGGATCTTTGATATACTTTGACTGATTAATGAAAATACCAGTCTCAGTCTGTTTGACCTGCAAGCCTAAGAAATAATTTAGTTCACCCATCATGCTCATCTGATACTTAGACTGCATAAGCTTGCTAAACTTAGCACACAACTTTTCATTAGTAGAACCAAAAATAATATCATCAACATAAACTTGAACTAAAAGCAATTCACCTTTTATCTTTCTAAAGAATAGAGTTTTGTCAATTGTACCTCTTGTGAAGCCATTTTCAAGAAGAAATTTAGACAAAGTCTCATACCATGCTCTTGGTGCCTGCTTTAGTCCATAGAGTGCCTTGTCAAGTTTGTAGACATGATTTGGAAACTTTGGATCAACAAATCCAGGTGGCTGTTCCACATACACTTCCTCATCAAGTTTGCCATTTAGAAAAGCACTCTTTACATCCATCTGATATACCTTGAATTTTGAATGAGCTGCAAATGCAAGAAACATTCTGATTGCTTCCAATCTTGCTACAGGTGCAAAGGTCTCATCATAATCAATGCCTTCTTCCTGAGAATAACCCTTGGCCACCAGTCTTGCTTTGTTTCTTACAATCATACCAGATTCATCTAGCTTGTTTCTGAAAACCCATCTTGCACCAACAATAGATCTATCTTTAGGTCTTGGTACCAGTTTCCAAACTTTGTTTCTCTCAAACTCATTTAACTCCTCCTGCATTGCAATTACCCAATCAGGATCCTGTAAGGCTTCTTCAACCTTCTTAGGTTCATTCTTTGAGAGAAAGCAACTATACAAGCATTCATTTTGAATTGATCTTCTAGTTCGAACACCACTATTTGGATCACCAATTATCAAATCTTCAGTATGATCATTTGTCCATTTTCTAACAGGTGGTAAATTAACTCTGCTAGTCTCTCCCCCTAAGTTAGTGGTATCTCTTGTAGAAGAATTCTCTCTACCTTCAAAAACTCTCCTTTGATCAACAGAATCAGTAGATTCCATATTGCTGCTAGTTATTGATCTTTCCTCAGTAGACTCTGAAAGGTCAGTTCCTGATGGAGTAGACTCTGAAACATCAATTCCTGATGGAATAGATTCTGAAAGACTAGTCTGCTCCTAATGATCACTGTGTTCTCTTTGATTTATTTGCTCCCCCTCAACAGTAGCATTCCTTTGAGAAGCAATAGAGATTCCTTCTGGAGAACCTTCATCATCACTTGAGAGTATCTCAGAATTCTTCAGATTTTCAAATTCCAATTTGTCATGGCTTTCATCAGTTTGAAAAATTCCAAATTTCTTATCATCAAATGCAACATGAATTGATTCCATAACAATGTGAGTTCTGAGATTATAAACTTTGAAGGCCTTAGATGCTGAGTATCCTAGAAAAATTGCTTCATCCGATTTGGCTTCAAATTTTCCAAGTTGTTCTGGATGAACTTTTAGGACATAACATTTGCATCCAAAGATGTGAAAATATTTCACACTTGGTTTCTTTCCTTTGATCATCTCATAGGGAGTTTTTCCATGACTATTTACCAAGGTACAGTTCTGAGTGAAACATGCAGTGTTAATAGCTTCTGCCCAAAAGTAGGTTGGAAGTTTTGCATCTGCTAGCATGGTTCTTGCTGCCTCTATGAGAGTCCTGTTCTTTCTTTCCACTACACCATTTTGTTGAGGTGTACCAGGTGCAGAAAACTGTTGAGTAATTCCATTGTCTGCACAAAACCCCTCCATTGTAGAATTCTTGAATTCTGTTCCATTGTCACTCCTAAGTACTTTGACTTTGTACTCAGAGTTATTATGAATATTCTTGATGAGTTCAATGATTTGCTGAGGAGCTTCATCCTTCTTGTGTAGAAAGAACACCCATGTGAACCTTGTGAAATCATCCACCATAACTAGAGCATATCTTTTCTTGCTGATAGATATAATGTTTACTGGACCAAACAGATCAAGATGTAGCATGTGAAATGGTTCAGTAATTGAATTTTCAGTCTTGCTCTTGAAAGTGGTTCTTCTTTGCTTTCCAAGCTGACATGCATCACAAAGTCCGTCTTGCACAAAATTTGCCTGAGGTAGACCTCTCACCAAATTGTGTTTAACAAGTTGATTAAGCTTCTTGAAATTAAGATGTGAGAGCTTCTTGTGCCAATTCCAGCTTTCATCATTTGTTGCTTTGCTGTAGAGACATCTAACAATTCCTTTAGATGTATCACTCAAGCTGGCTTCATATATGTTACCATGTCTTTGACCAGTTAGAACAATGTCTCCATTCTGCATATTCAAGATTTTGCATCCTTCTCTGTCAAAGATTGATTTGTAACCTTTATCACCCAGTTGACTTATGCTTAAAAGAGTATGTTTCAAGCCTTCAACCAGTGCTACATTTTCTATGATGACATTCCCCAAAATAATTGAGCCATATCCCAGAGTTTCTCCTTTGTTTCCATCTCCAAAAGATATTACTGGGCCAGCTTTCCTCTCAAACTTTGTAAGCAGGGACTTCTTTCCAGTCATATGTCCAGAGCATCCACTGTCCAAGATAATTGAATGCTTCTTTCCTGTGCCCTGCAAACAAAAAGTAACTAGTTAGAATTTTTTAGGACCCAACTTTGATTGGATCCTTTCTTACTAGATTTAGAGACAACAGACTTTAAAAATTTTGCTTTTATTTTATCTGTTGCAGAGTCAACTTTAGACTCTGATTTCACAAACTGTTTGTGACTAGGAGTTTCAGATTTCAAAGAATAATAGTCATAATACAGTTCATGATATTCTCTACACATGTAAATGGAATGAAGTAAACTGCCACAATGATAACAAGCTTTTTGTCGTTGGTATTGAATTTTCTGAGTCTTGGGGAATCTGGACTCAGTTTTCCAAGAAGGTTTTTGATTGCAGTCTAGGGCCAAATGATTATGATTTCCACACTTATAGCATTTTTTCCTAGGTGCATCAGGTACATTCTTGTAATTATTCTCCTTGTTAATACCTTCTTTTCCATTCCTATTTCTCTTGATCTTGCTAGACTCTGAAAGACCATCTAATCTCTGTTTCAACTGAGACTTAGACAGAAACCCTATGTTTACATTCTTAGGTTTCTCTAACACTTTCTCATCTGAATTACTATTGTTAATCCTTTTGTGTACAACAGGGGTACCTTTTGAATCAACAAATTGAACATGATTAGGTTCAGAAACAATTTTCTTACCTTCAGATTTAGATGTGTTAGCTTCTACCTTACTATCATCATTGACAATAGCTACTTTTTCTTCTTGTCTAGCCTTATCAAAACCTAAACCATTAACCTTACCACGAATTCCACTCTCAAAGATTTCTATTGTCTTCTTACTGGAATTGTTAATGGTCTTAATCACATCTCTCTCTTCTTCTAGTTCTTTTCTGACATAGTCATAAGCCTCAAGAATTACACTATAATCATGCTTAGCTTTATCAGAACTCAACTTGTATTCTTCCATTTGAATTAATTCAGATTCAAGAAAATTATTTCTATCAACTAATTTATCATTCTTAACCTTAAGTTCATCTCTTTCACAAGTAAGAATTCTAAAATTAGTCATAAGATTCTTAAACTCAGATAGATCTAATTTCATCAGAATTTAAGCTATCAAATGAATCAAGAGAGTGAAGTGATACCTTAACAGAGGATGGAGAAGTTTTCTTTGGAGATCCAGGTTTGTCTGAACTATTGGCCATCAATGCAATATTTTCATAATCCAATTCATCTTCAGAGTCACTGAAATCAGCCCAATCCTTCTGTGTGACCATAAGTGCATTACCCTTTCCTGAATTCCTAGGCTTCTTACACTCACTAGCAAAGTGTCCAAGCTCGCTGCAGTTAAAGCACTTGATCTTGGCCTTATCAAGCTTGACAATTGTACTCTTGCTCTTGTCACTCTTCTTCTCCTCCTTCTTTTGAAAAGGTCCTTTGCTAAATCTTCTTCTGTTGAATCTTCCTTTCTTGAAAGCTTTAGCAAACATAGCAAAGAGTTCTTGCATCTCAGATTCAGAATCATTGTTGTCAGAGTCCATATCAGTAGTCTCTGACTCAGAACTTTCTTTGCTTTTCTTCTTCCTTGAATTTTTTACAGCAATCTCTTCATGCTGTTCTTCAGGAAGCTTCTTAACTTCAGATTGAGCAGTAAGTGCAATAGTCTTCATCTTTCCTTCACTCCTGCTCTTCTTCTGCTGCTTGTCAAGTTCATAAGCTCTCAATTTTCCATATACTGCCTCTAATGAAATCTCATCCAGATCATTAGTTTCCTCAATTGCAGATATCTTCTCATTGTAGAAATCAGGCAAAGCTTTCATGAACTTTGTATTCATGTCCTCCAAGTCATTGTAGAAAGCACGAGATTGAAATCGACTAAATTGAATACGAAGCTCATCATCGATTGGTGTATAAAAGACCTTTCAATAGATGCTTCAATGATTGATCAAGCAAACATTCAAGAAATTCCTACTTATTCATAACCTCACTCTTGTCAGCTAAGTACTAATATACTTAGCTGCCAAACCGGCCTGACAATAATGAGTTGAATAAATAAGAAGATCTCAATTCATTCTCAATTTTGAACCGTCACTGCGCAACGAATGCCTCAGCAACGATGCCAACC
This sequence comes from Kitagawia praeruptora, assembly GCA_037693485.1. Classification (NCBI taxonomy): domain Eukaryota; kingdom Viridiplantae; phylum Streptophyta; class Magnoliopsida; order Apiales; family Apiaceae; genus Kitagawia; species Kitagawia praeruptora. Next base: position 5,586,206 of record CM075348.1, on the reverse strand, counting down.
GGGAATTAATTTACGACAATTCAAAGAAAGAATAGGAAATTTCTTTGGACAAAAAACCGAACGGAATCAACGATTAAGGGTGCACAGCTACACTTTATCTTCTAATTCTTGCCAATAATCGATTCTCACTTCGCATTCTTAACCTTATCATACCATCACCGAAACGTTCACATCGAACTATTATTGTAGGAAGTTCTAGATTCTACGCAAAATCTCGAGATAACGTCCCCCGGACTGATAGCGCCAGCTGCCTACTTAGCTTATGCCGCTTCGGGTTTGCTGTTTTGCTAATAGCTCAATCCTTAAACGATTCGAACTTCTACTCGCGCGATACGCCGAAAGACCGATTAACGTCGCGACGCTTGCCGAAGTATCCTAACGCGATCCTTATCCTAAACCGTTCTACCCAACTTCTATCTTATACTCGTACCCTAACTCTCCTAATCTGTTTCAGTGACCATAACCTGTAGCTCTGATACCAACTTGTAACACCCCCTCTATCCAACAATTAATAATACATACCGTTTATAATAACTTAAACATTTTGCAGGAGAATTTTTGGAAAATTTGACATGATGTATTCATAATTAGGACTAACCACCTGTCCAAATCATCAACACCAATCCAACTATAACCAAACCTGCTCATATGCATAATAATAGCAAATTTATAAAGAGATATTACTCGGACTGTCCAAGACCGCTCACAGGTTATGGTATGAAACAAGCTATCAATTACATTATTACAAACCATTCTCAGAATAAAAATATTATACAATTTTATGAATATACAACATCACTGACTAACTACATATCCAACCTTAACAATTCCAAATCCATTCTTTGAAAAACCCAAAACTCGAACGTCTCCTCCCGCGGCCAATAGAGCAATACCCACTGACCTCTAATTCCTCTGATTATCTCTAATAACTGGAGAAAATAAACAGAAGCAAGAGTGAGCCAACAATGCTCAGCAAGTGTATATAGTGATGACTATTTCAATAATGACGACAATTTGATAAGCAACAGGGTTTTGTCTCATTTTATGAGGGAATTTATTTTATCAACTTTTCAATTTCCACGAGGCCAATAACTCACCATTCATAAGGTGCATCAAGAGATTGAACTGACAAGAATTCTGATAACAAGGTATTATTCAAACCAGACTTTCAAGAAGTCAATAACTGAACATCTCAATCTCAAAGTATAGATTAGAATTGGAATTTTTATTTATTTTAAAAAAAATCATTAAGATTAGGCTGCTGATCAGTCAGCACTAACCCCGGACAAACGCACACAGCAATGTCCTATAATGGATCCACGGCACACATTGGCCTTATTAACTTCCGACCACGAATCTGGTCCGACCTTACGGTCCAAAAATATTTTTATCACGACCACAATAGGGTCCGACCTTTCGGTCAAAACATTTTTTTTTATCACGACCATAATATGGTCCGACCTTACGGTCAAAAATATTCCAATTCTATATCGAACGCACAAGGTGTCGGAACAATCGACAACCTTACCGCATCAACCAACTGGAAAACTCACGTTCCAGGACAACAACTAATAATCCAAGAATTAATGAAGAATTCAGGATCAACATGTGTCGACAAGTTCGACACGATAATTGGGTGATTATTAAAGCATAATAAGCTCTAAGGGTATCGACAAGTTCGATACAATAAAGGGTAATAACGGAATAATCAAGGTCATCAATAGGTATCGACAAGTTCGATACATAAGTGGGTGTAAATGAATAACCAATAAGAATAAAAGATATCAACAAGATAGAAAGAAATAATTGGATTTATAACATCAGCAGTTTACGCAAAGAGAAATTCCATTTGAGCAAGAATAAAAACATAAATTGCAATAATATTTTTAACAATTGAAATTCTAGACTAAAGCAAGGAGATGGCCAAGTATTGGGCATTTAATAAAACTTATACATACTGAAGAGTTTGAGCTTTCCATAAACGGATAAAATAGCTTAGAACAAATATTTGCAAAACAGTTTCAATATGGAAAGGTTCAGATCAGCTTAGGGAAAACATTGTCCAAATGGAAGTCCATTGGTGAAAGTATGCTAGGTCAGGAATTTTGCCAGCAGGTTTTCGTAAAAGTTAAAAACATGTACTTCCTTGTGTAGAAAATTTCTTAAGGGTATTTGACGAAGTTAGAAGAAATGGCATTCCACTGTAAAAGTGTGAAAAGGGTTATTTGCAAGATTCTTTGTAAAACCGACATGTGAATTATGGGTGGGGAAAGTGAACAGCATCATGCTAATTTGGAGAAGCATATATATATATATATATATATAGGGTTGGACTCCATGAAGAACACTTTAAATAAAGAACAACAAAGAACACCTCATATCTAATAGATCCATTGCCCCTGGCGGGGCCACCCAATACAAAAAGTTCTTATTTTTTTAGGCTCTATCCATCCAGCAAAAAAAAAAAAAAAATGAAAAATTTACTGTTCATGATGACGTCATCGATGACGTCATCGATGAACAGTAAAATTTTCAAATTTTTTTTTTTTTTTTTTTTTTTTTGCTGGATGGATAGAGCCTAAAAAAATAAGAACTTTTTGTATTGGGTGCCCCTGGCGGGGCCAATGGATCTATTGGAATAAATGATTTTATAGTGTTCTTTATTGTTCTTTATATAAGAGTGTTCTTTATGGAGCAAAGGCCTATATATATATATCATCTTTCAACTATACTTGACCAACTCATTCATACGATAAATAAACTAAATTGCATCACTTGAAAGATAAGTGAAGAACAAAACACTTGCCTCAATACATGAAACTTCCACTTCCAATATCTCGATCCGTCACTCACTTTACAATAGCTTCAACTTCCTTACACTTTGGCCTTAACTCAATCATACATCCGTCTTTCTTTAAGACTCGTCAATCTCTCGTTGAGTACGCCTGTCGACTTTGATAATCATTCCTTACTCGAATTTTCATCTACGCGTGCACTGCTCCTGGCTGGGCCTCCTACTCGTACCTATATTAAGGTGAAGTACTACTTCAGTACACTTACAATCTTAACCGACGAACTCTGTCCTACCCAACGCGTCCTACAACGCTTTACAATTTAACACACATAACACATAGCATGTATTGATCACATAAACACTTAACACATATATCATACCGACTTACAAATAATTCTTATCAAATTAATCTAAGAATTACAAAATGATTTTATGAAAATTGGACAGCACCTCTTTTATAATGTCGCTTAACCCATCGGAATTCAACCAACCCGAAAGCACTTAAGCAATCATCAACAATCCAAAAATCAACTTCCATTCACAACTTATACTTATACCTTACTATTTACAATTCGCTATTCCACTGTAACTTCAAAATACAGCAATGGTTATCAAAGAAACCCACACTTAGGTCTTGACAATCAGATCTCAATTTACTTCCTAAATCAATTAACAATTACCATATTCGAATTATAACTTACAACCAACAAGGTAGTAAACAATTTAAATTATAACTACTGCCATATCGAATACTTTTCACATCAATCTAATCATATCAACCGAATATAGAATTTTCGGAAATTAAAACATGAAACTCTACCAATTAATTCACACCTCAAAATCGAACCGAAATTCAATCAAGACCAAGCAATACAACCCGAGACAACCAAACTCAATCCTTCCCAATACAAGCCCATCACTGATTCGCACGTTTCCAATCCGATCATCAAAACCCCTGCAATAACCCCACTGCATAAACCCACATCTCCACCACCCTCATCACTAAACCCCTCATAATCCCTCCTTGATAAAATCCCCTTCCGGCAACACTCTTACTCATCATATGAACACCCACCTATCACTACTTAACTGCCTCCTCTCTTACACTCTCTTTCTTACCTTCCCTTGGTCCTTTACCAACACAAAATGCCCACATATATAAAAACTGCACACTGGCACAACCCACTTAATATTATCACATCAATCTCTCGGCTTCTCCCTCTTTCTCCGAATCAACACATCAGCACATATACGAACACCACTCCACGGACACAATTCAGTAAACCCGAACCCTCAACTCACTGCACACCCAGCTGATACCGAACTCCAAACAAAGAATTACGCATATAAACACCCCCACACCACTCGCTGTTTCACGCAAGACCAAACAACCCCAGCCAAGAGTACTGAGCTTGAACACCACTGAAACAACAAAATAAAACAAAAGAGAGAACAGATTTCTCCTTGACTCACACACCCACAAATGTTGCATAACTCGCGCACACACTGGTCAGCAACCCAGCTTGAACAGAACTCAGAATAGGGGAATACACACACACCAACACGTGGTTACACAAACACATACACGCAGCCACTACTGTCATAAGCAAACCACATCATTAAGCAACACCCCCAATGACTTACACCCACCCAGCTGTGCGCAAACGCGCGCCACACATATTCACACCACAATAAATACGCTGCACATACACACCTACCCACGCCGCAATCGGAGCAATAAAAATGGAAGAGAGCAGGAGATTGTTTCTATCGATAATAGCCAAGAAGAACCAAGCGGAACCGGAATCCACTAATTTTGTGGATTAAAACTCAGTGAACCCAAGAAGAAAGAGAGGGGAGATCGAGACTAATAGAGGGAGACAGTTCGTGATTGTCAAAGAGATTCAGGAGAGAGAGATTTTGAGCGAGAGAGAGATGAGAGATTAGAGAGAGATCCGTGAGAGAAATGAAATGGAAGAGAAAAATGAGAGAATTCTGGAGAGTTCGAGAGATATGATTTGGGAAAAGAGGAGAAACAGAGTTGCTGTTAAACAAACTCCAATACAATTAAATAATTTTTACAAGTTGAGATCAAATAACACTAATTTAAATTGTTTTAAAAAAATCAAAATTAAACAGAAAATTTGTAGAAAAATAAATTAAAATTTCTAAAAATAAATTTTATGAAATTACAAACATCCCCATATTTTTAAAATATTTTTAGGATCAAAATTGAATTAAATATGAATTTTCAAAGTTTTGATCCTTTAAAAACAATAAAATTCTTAAAATCATTTTAAAATACTCAACCACCCAAATTAATCCACCCAACAATTTTTAAAACTCAATAAATATATAAAGATAATATTCGAAAAGATTTCATGATTTTTAATCCCTCCGATAATTTTATAAAATTTACAGAGGATCAAAAATACATGATTTAAATATTTTTAAATCCTAAAAAATAAAAATACACCGACCTTCACATCTCACACAAATCATCATATAAACACATAAACACAACTTCACATATTCTTCACCTTTACAACAATATTCACATAATATAATTCATAAATTATAATAAATAAATAATTCTAAATTCGAACTTTCTAGGTCGTTATAAATATGTTTCTCACTTTAGCATCTTTGAGAACATTCTCCTTGTCCTTATCTGACCATTCAGATTTTGGCTTCTCTGCTGTATGTTCTGGAACAACCACACCATCAACAGTTGCTTGTCCAACGACCTTTGTTGGAACAAAAGGTCCATCTCTGATTCTGTCAAGATAATCAGGATCTGTTGCTTCCAGATGATGCAACATCTTTACTTCCCATAGAGTATATTCGTTTCTCTTGAGCATAGGAATTTTAGTATTCCCATCCTTGTAACCAGACATGATTGCAGATCTTTATGATTACTCGAAATCAACCTTCTCTGATACCAATTGTTAACTCGAATAACTTGTAGAAGGGGGGGTTGAATATAAGTTATATAATCGTGTCTGATTTTTGCTTGATTATATGAACAAGAATAAACGAATGAATCAAACTCTGTTTGTATTAATAAGATCAAATACAAACTCTACCAAAGGTGTACAATACCTTTAGCAGCTGCTGACAATACAAATATCTCTCTGTTTGTTTCGAACTCTCGAATACAAACCTTATACAGAGCTACGCACTCAAACTTTTCCTCACGAGCTACACTCGACACACGCTCTTTACAATGATATTGAGAGAGTATTTATATTGCTACCTATCAACTAATAACAGAAAGATATGACAATGTTCTGCCTTCTAGTCGATAGTTTCCTTCAATAGAAAACTCTTTCCTTCATAATATCTTCTTGCTTGTTCTTCAAACAACGATCCTGTTTTATAGCACTTGCCAGTTTCTGTAGCATCCATAATGACATCATCAGTAACATGACTGATATCAGGATCTGTACACTGCATCAGTATCTGATCAACCATCAGTATTGGACCATCATCAGGATTTGCTCTCTGTTCCTGACATGTAGTCTCCGATACACTGTTCATTCCTGACTAAACTATACAGATAACTGTCTTACACATAAAACCTATATACAGTGCTAAATCCTTTATAAGATCAGGATTACAAGAAGTATAATGTGTAAATTCTATTCTTAACATCACAACTTATGAATTATTCCTAACAGTTTCAGAGTCTACTCCATCAGGAACTGACCTTTCAAAGTCTACAGAGGAAAGATCAGTAACTAGCAGCAATATGGAATCTACTGATTCTATTGATCAAAGGAGAGTTTTTGAAGGTAGAGAGAATTCTTCTACAAGGGATACCACTAACTTAGGGGGAGAGACTAGCAGAGTTAATCTACCACCTGTTAGAAAATGGACAAAGGATCATACTGAAGATTTGATAATTGGTGATCCAAATAGTGGTGTTCGAACTAGAAGATCAATTCAAAATGAATGCTTGTATAGTTGCTTTCTCTCAAAGAATGAACCTAAGAAGGTTGAAGAAGCCTTACAGGATCCTGATTGGGTAATTGCAATGCAGGAGGAGTTAAATGAGTTTGAGAGAAACAAAGTCTGGAAACTGGTACCAAGACCTCAAGATAGATCTATTGTTGGTGCAAGATGGATTTTTAGAAACAAGCTAGATGAATCTGGTATGATTGTAAGAAACAAAGCAAGACTGGTGGCCAAGGGTTATTCTCAGGAAGAAGGCATTGATTATGATGAGACCTTTGCACCTGTAGCAAGATTGGAAGCAATCAGAATGTTTCTTGCATTTGCAGCTCATTCAAAATTCAAAGTATACCAGATGGATGTAAAGAGTGCTTTTCTAAATGGCAAACTTGATGAGGAAGTGTATGTGGAACAGCCACCTGGATTTGTTGATCCAAAGTTTCCAAATCATGTCTACAAACTTAACAAGGCACTCTATGGACTAAAGCAGGCACCAAGAGCATGGTATGAGACTTTGTCTAAATTTCTTCTTGAAAATGGCTTCACAAGAGGTACAATTGACAAAACTCTATTCTTTAGAAAGATAAAAGGTGAATTGCTTTTAGTTCAAGTTTATGTTGATGATATTATTTTTGGTTCTACTAATGAAAAGTTGTGTGCTAAGTTTAGCAAGCTTATGCAGTCTAAGTATCAGATGAGCATGATGGGTGAATTAAATTATTTCTTAGGCTTGCAGGTCAAACAGACTGAGACTGGTATTTTCATTAATCAGTCAAAGTATATCAAAGATCTTTTAAAAAGGTTTGACTTTCAAGACTGTGCAGTTGCAAAAACACCCATGGCAACAGCCACTAAACTAGACTCTGATCCTAAAGGAAAGAGTGTGGATAATACTAGTTATAGAGGCATGATAGGCTCATTGTTATATCTAACTGCAAGTAGGCCAGATATAATGTTTTCTACCTGTTTATGTGCTAGATTCCAAAGTGATCCTAAGGAATCTCATTTAATTGCTGTGAAGAGAATTTTTAGATATCTCAAAGGAACTCCAAATCTTGGTTTGTGGTATCCTAGAGAATCTGATTTCTTTCTAATTGGCTATTCAGACTCTGATTATGCAGGGTGTAAGATAGACAGGAAAAGCACTACAGGTACATGTCAATTCTTGGGAAATAGATTGATTTCTTGGGCAAGCAAGAAGCAACAATCTGTTTCAACCTCAACTGCAGAAGCTGAGTACATAGCAGCAGGCAGTTGTTGTGCACAGCTCCTTTGGATAAGAAATCAGTTGATGGATTATGGTATGACACTTAGTAATATTCCTATGTTTTGTGATAATACTAGTGCTATTAAAATTGCAGAAAATCCAGTTCAACATTCAAGGACTAAGCACATTGATGTCAGGTATCATTTTATTAGAGAACATATTGAGAATGGTACTGTGGAACTTCATTTTGTTCCTACTGACAAACAGCTTGCAGATATTCTAACTAAACCACTTGATGAGACTACATTCAGTAGACTAGTAAGTGAGTTAGGAATGTTAAATTTTTAGATCTCTAACATCTGCAAAAGTAGCAAGGTATGTTGTTTTAGCTTATAGACTTGATATTCCTGTCAGGATCTATATTTGTTGTTAAATGCTTTAGCTATAACACTTTGCCTTGATAAATTTCAGTATGATAGACTTGTTAATAATCATCAGGATTAGATTTGTCATCAGGATGCTGACGACATCAATATTGTGTCAGTATCAGGATTATGAAAATTGTTTCAGATCCTGACGTTTACTTTGTGTAGTAATCTGATTTTGTGATGAGTTAAGTCTATGCCAGCAAGTTTTAATATTTGCATACTGATAATTTATACATCATTCAAAAATCAAAAGACAAGCAGATAACAAGAAACTGTATTTTCATTAATAGAAATCATTACATGGAAATGAAATACAACATCTTTTTGTCTAAATTTCTATTGATAATTCTATACTTGTCTATTGATATGAACTCTGAGGTACAGGACAAGGAGCATCTCAAGAAATCCATCAGGGGATGAACAGCCTCGTTTGCTCTTGGATTCCTTGTCTGGGCGACTTGAATGAGAGCAGCTAACTTAAATGTATAGCATCCCCATCAAGATCAACCTCAGACTCTCGGCCAAATTCTTCATCCTCAAGTTTTGATGAGGTTAGGGGAAGATTGTATCCAACAGATGGATGTTCTAGGAGAAACCTCTGGATATTTTCGAAAACAAGTCCATTCATGATTAGTTCGATGAGAAGAGTCATTTGTTCAAAGAGATGATCAAGAACAGGATGTTCATCGATCGAGAAAAATCTGAAAAATGGGTTTGAAGAGAATTGTGGTTTGAGAAGCATTGTTGAGAAGAAAAGAAATTGAAAGGTTATGGAGAATGGCATAAGGCGTTTGATTCTTTTAAAGAAAGACGTGAGAAGCTGAACAGTCACTTGGAAGTTTTAATGAAGTCAAATGCTAATTATTGCATGTGACTGTGTTTCTTGTTTTCAAGAAATATTGAATGTATCTAACCAATTGATTATTGTTCAGATTAATTGTTTATTTCTTTTTCAGATAAAAGAAAAATGCCACGTGGAAACTCCATATTAAGTCTCTGATGATATTGGTCAGGATTTCATGTGTGACCATCCGGATTTGAAAATTATATTTTTAAATCACATTGCATTTTGTGATTATTTTGATGAGAGGTCATCAGGAAAACGAAGCTAATCAATATTGCTTATTTATACCCTGATTTATTTCATGAAAATCAATTTTGGATTTTATTTTCCAAAAATCGTGGGTAACCGCATTTTTTAGGGACTGACACCTGTCAATCTACGTGTCAACGTGGGATAGTGGTCTGAAAGATTTGTGAAATATATTTGTTTTGAAACTCTAATTGTGTAATTGCTTTCTCTAATTTTACATTCTCTAAAGCAAAAAACACTCTTGAGTTTTCAAAATCACTAATCCATTTCAAGAATTTTTCAAGTTTCTTTTCAGATCAAAAATGGCAGCTCAGAGAAGATTACCTAAATCAGTAGCCTTCAAGTTTGGTGACTTTGATTTTATGACAAACAATCATGTTCCAGCTATCACCAACAAGGAAGGAGTGTCATCTGATTTTCATCCAATCATGGACTTTCTGGCGTATGGACCATTAAGTTATGCATTGACAGCATCTCCACAGATTAATCGAGTAGCTGTTTCACAAGCTTGGGAGAATGGTGAGGTAATTGATTCTACTCAGAGTCAATCAGGTAAGACTGTTCTACATTTAGGACAAGATTCATTTGACATTACTGAATCTGTTGTTAATTCAGTACTTTGCTTACCTGTTACTGATAGTTATGAGAATGAACCATCTGATGATAATATAAGAACTATGTTGTCTGAATTAGGTTATAGTGGACCTCTAGATAACATGAGCCAGTTGAATAGGTCTTTTCTTAGAAAGGAATGGTCTTTTTACTTTGATCAAATTGCTAAATGTTTTACTGGCAAATGTAGTTCTTTTCAGCAAATTACTTCTGTTACATCATATATTGCTTATAGTTTGCTTTATCACAGAGTAATCAACATTGGTCATATTATCTTAAGTCAGATGAGTATCAAACTTGGGTCAAGAGATCAAAACAGGAAAATGGTTTATTATCATAGATTTATGCAAATGTTTATTAACCATTTTATTCCTGATGTTGAAGCTAGATTTGGTAGAGAACATTGTATTTCTTCTTATGAACAGCAAAAGAGAATTTTCTCTGACATTACAAAGAAGGACAATGAAAAGAATCTAGATGAAATACCTGAAATTCATTATCCACATCATGTTCAGGTAATTCTTAAAACTCATCATCCTACTTTCTATAATTCTTCTTTCTTTTGTGGTGAAATGGCTCAGGAATCTCAATTGGAGGAGAACCTACCTGTGTCTATCCAAGTAGCCCAAAACATTATAGTCTCTGAAACAATTCAAGAACCAAATTTTGATCCAAAGCCTATTGTTTCAAAGAAACCAACCTCTGGTGTTTCTCAAAAGACATCAGTTGTAAGGAAGAGAAGATTTGTTGTGTCAAGTAGTAGTAGTAATTCTAGTGAAGATGATGATGATTTAACTCTTGATGAGAGAGCAGAATTGAAGGCTGCAATTCAACTTTCTTTGTTAGCACAAAGAGATGAAAAACCTAGTCACAGCAAGGCTACAGTCTCCCAAAAGACTGTAGTTCTTAAAAAGGGAAAACAGTTACTGGATACTGTCTCTCAAAAGACTGTGTCTATTGAACAAAGATCTCATCCCAAGATCACTTCTGTGTCTACACCTCTTGAGTCTTCTCAGGATAAATCTTTTGCTCACTATATCAGGAGAACAAGGAGAAAGATTCAATTATCACCTACACACACAGAGTCTAGTCCAACTAATATCATGCAGGTTTCTACAAATCAAGCTACATCTATGTCAGTATTTGACAAGAGAGATCTGGATATTGATTCTTCATGGGAAACTACATTATCATACAGACTGGCTATGGGACTGATTTCTCTCAAAGTGAAGTTGTCAAGGCCTGTTCTAGATTTTCTGGTTGAAAGAGTACCAAAACTTTTATTTCCAGATGAATATGGACTTCTACATCAAAGACTTGACTTAACGAAGAAGTATTTCTATGTGTCTGTCAGAAGACAATTAGTCAAGAAATTTGGACTCTCGAAGCATGGTGCACTTCAATCACTTCATGCATATTTATTTGACAAGGATGTAATTATTGAAGATGCTTTAGCTCAAGGTGAACAACTGGAGGAAGTAGATAGAGGAAAGCAGTCAACAGAAGATACTATTGCACCAGTGGTGAATAGTAGGAAAGATCAGATCACAGTCACTGTAACACAAGAACCATCTAGTCAGAGGAAGGATGACTCAGGAGCTGTGATAGCTGATGTTGAAAGGACTTCTGTGATGACTGAGAATGCAAGTGAGATACCCTATGATATGGGATGAATGACTTTGGTTGATTTTTCTGAAGATCAAACAAATTTTGTTCAGTCAGAGTCTATCCACCTTGAGGGTGTGTCTCAGCAAACAACACTTAAAGACGGTGATGTACTAACTATGATGTCTAATGAAGTATTACTGAAGACATCAGAGTCTAGTAAAGAACCTGAAAGTGGTATACTGGAGCCTGTAGTTTTTGAAAGGAAAGAAGATGATTGTAAGGGTTCAGAGACTATAGCAGCTCACTCCTTGGAGAAAACCTCAAGCCACATGCCAAATGAGGAACCCTCTCTCCATGTGAGTTCAGGTATAAAAACTCCTTCTAAACCCTATTTTTCTGTAGGTCATGAGAGCACTTATCTAAATTTGAGTGATATAGTTGAAAAGATGGACTTAGATCCACAGTTTGAGCGGCTGGCTCCTGACCAGGCAAAAGGTGAGGTAGAAAGAGTGTTGACTTTAGTAAGTCAAAGTGAGAATGAGGGTATGGATGATCAACTCCATAGTGAGGGAGAGAAAATTAGGAAACCATCATTTGATTTCTGGGATCAGGTTTTTCCTGAATCTTGGTCTGAAAATTTGGGTATGGATGCTGGTACTTATTCATTCATCAAAATGTATCAGAAGAATGACCTAGCACATCACAATGCAAAGCCAGAAGTTAAAGCTCAGAAGCAAAAGGAGAGGCTTGCAGGAATCATTAACAGAAGAGGTGCCAGGATAAAGCAATCTCTTGATACATATGTACCAGATGAAGATCCTAATGAGCCTAGTGTTCCTTTGTATGTACTTCCAATATCAGCTAGAATTGAGACATCAACAGTCTCTGATCACTCTAAGGAGGAGTCAGGATTTGTGAAGATGTTAGTACACAGAATACTGGTGAAGGAGATGGTGATCATGTTTCAGTTCCAGAATAGAAAGATGAAGATGTTGATACTTCTAATCAGGTTTTATTACTTGAATATCATACAACTCAAGCAACTTCTTCTACAAGACTTGAAGATACAGTTCTTTCTGATTCTGATACTGGAGATACTAGAAGCACTTCCAACATTGAAGTTCATTCTGATGTTTTAAAAGATATTCAGAATTCTCAAATTTCTATTCAAATAAGACTTCAATCACTTGAAGATAACCAAGTCACAATTATGGAAAATCAAGCAGTTCTGATGAATCTCATTTGTTCTGTTTCTGAATCTCTTGGAATTAATGTTGCTGATGTCAAAAAGGGGGAGATAACGACAATTCAAAGACAACAACAACACCACCAGACTGAGGATGATAAAGCTGGGGGAGATAAAGAGCAGACAAAGGGTAGTAAAAAGAAGAACTAGCAGGAGTGACAGTGGTGAAATCTCAGCTAGGAAGTGGTAAAGGAAGAGCAGCATTAATAGTTAAAATTCTTTCTTCTAAGTACTAGATAAATGTCTACATCTGGGAAGAAGGTACTTAACTTCATAATTCTACATTCATAAATTCTATTCTGGTTGTATTGTTATATGTTTTGACATCTACAACTTAGATTTATGCTTCAGATTTTAAAGCATAAATAGGGGGAGATTGTTAGGAATAATTCACAAGTTGTGATGTTAAGAATAGAATTTACACATTATACTTCTTGTAATCCTGATCTTATAAAGGATTTAGCACTGTATATAGGATTTATGTGTAAGACAGTTATCTGTATAGTTTAGTCAGGAATGAACAGTGTATCGGAGACTACATGTCAGGAACAGAGAGCAAATCCTGATAACGGTCCAATACTGATGGTTGATCAGATACTGATGCAGTGTACAGATCCTGATATCAGTCGTGTTACTGATGATGTCATTGTGGATGCTACAGAAACTGGCAAGTGCTATAAAACAGGATCGTTGTTTGAAGAACAAGCAAGAAGATATTATGAAGGAAAGAGTTTTCTATTGATGGAAACTATCGACTAGAAGGCAGAACATTGTCATGTATAGATTATATCTTTCTGTTATTAGTTGATAGGTAGCATTATAAATACTCTCTCAATATCATTGTAAAGAGCGTGTGTTGTGAAGACGAAGTTGTGAGTTCGTGTGCGTAGCTCTGTATAAGGTTTGTATTCGAAAGTTCGAAAAAAATAGAGAGAGATTTGTATTGTCAGCAGCTGCTAAAGGTATTGTACACCTTTGGTAGAGTTTGTATTTGATCTTATTAATACAAACAGAGTTTGATTCATTCGTTTATTCTTGTTCATATAATCAAGCAAAAATCAGACACGATTTTATAACTTGTATTCAACCCCCCCCCCCCTTCTACAAGTTATTCGAGTTAACAAGGTGGAGCTTCTAACAATGCAAAGAAGCTGTACGCCAGAGAGGTCTGTCATCTCGGCCACAAAAGGCCAAGGAAAAACCCATCTCTAGTGATATCATTTTCAGATGACGATTATCCGGAGGGAATAATTGAAGATCACCAAGATGCTTTGGTCATAACAGCAAAAATTGGGACAAACACCGTGAAGAAAATACTGGTAGATAACGGCAGCTCGGTAGATATTTTATATCATGGAGCTTATTCAAGGATGGATCTTGGTGACCGGAGAATGAATAATTCTACGGAAACTCCTTTATACGGGTTTACTGGAAATGAGGTAAAAGTGGTGGGAACCATCGACCTTCCGGGGTTATTCGGTCAGTCGCCCTGCCAATCTTGGCAAATGGTTAAATTCCATGTCGTTAATGCAATCTCATCGTATAACGCCATCATTGGAAGAACCACTCTTTCTGCCTTGCGAGCTGTGACATCAATCCCTCATTTTAAGATGAAGTTCCCTACGGAATTCGGTGTTGGTGAAGTTGTAGGCGACCAAGTTTCCCGCCAATGCTACCTGGGTAATGCCATTCCAAAAAAACAAATACAGCACCCAGATTCAGTCAACCAGGTCATTGACGTCGATTCTCGTGAGATCATTGATATTCCGAAAGTTCCGACTTGCGAACCTCTCGAGGACATGGAAGAGGTAAGGTTGTATCCACATCAACCAGATAAGACAATAAAAATAGGAGCGAGCTTACCTAGTCCAATAAAAAGCAAACTGGAAACTCTGTTACAAAATTTCCCGGACATATTTGCTTGGGAGCCATCTTACATGCCTGGAATTCCTGAAACTATTGCTCAACATAGGCTAAACATTAAGTTGGGGAGGAGACCTGTGAAGCAGAAAAAACGGGTCTTCTCCTTGGAAAAACAAGAGGCGATTGACAAAGAATTAGAGCGTTTGCTAGCAGCAGGGTTCATTAAAGAGGTTCAATTCCCTCGATGGATCACAAATACGGTCCTAGTGAAAAAAAGTAATGGAAAGTGGCGGATGTGTATCGACTATTCGGACCTCAACAGGGCATGTCCTAAGGACTTCTACCCACTTCCAAACATCGACCAGCTCATCGACTCCACAGAAGGTCATGAGCTAATCTCATTTATGGATGCTTTTTCGGGTTATAACCAGATAAAAATGGCAAAACAAGATCAGGATGATACAGCGTTTATCACCCATAGAGGTGTCTTCACTTTTAAAGTCCTTCCTTTCGGGTTGTTAAATGCAGGAGCTACCTTTCAAAAGATGATGGATACCATATTTGCTCCGCAAATCGGTAGGAATATGCAGGTTTATGTCATTGATATGATCGTCAAATCCAAAAAAGCGGAGGACCATATCAAAGATCTTGAAGAAACCTTTTCTAGAGTCCGTGAGAATAAAATCATGCTTAATCCTGCAAAATGCTCATTCGGGCTAAGTGGTGGTAAGTTCCTGGGGTTTTTCTTGACAAGGCGCGACATAGAGGCTGATCCAAAGCAGATTAAAGCGATACAAGAGATGTCGGTGCCCTCGAGCCTCAAAGACCTCCAAAATCTTACGGGGTGTATCGCGGCACTTTGTCGATTCATACCTCAATCATCCAAAAAATGCTTCCTAATGTATGAAACTTTGAAGACCGCATCAAAGTCTAAAAAATTCTCATGGACAAGCGAATGTGATCAAAGCTTGAAAGAAATAAAAGAGTTTCTCTCCCCTCCACCAATCCTTTCAAGGGCGATACCTTGTGAACCACTGAAGTTATATATATCGGCCTCGGACTTCACAGTTACGGAAATTCTAATTAAAGATGTAGGGACGGAACAAAACCCGGTTTATTTCGTAAGACATGTCCTCAAAGCCGCTGAAACGAGGTACAACAAAATTGAGAAGTTTGTCTTTGCTCTGGTAGTAGCCTGTCCTTAAGCAAACGGTCAAGTAGAGATAACTAACAAGGCAATTCTTCAAGGAATTAAGAAAAGACTCTTAGACGCAAAAGGGAATTGGGTTGACGAACTTCCCAATGTGCTTTGGGGATTAAGGACTACTCCGAAGGCAGCTACAGGGGAAACACCTTTCAAATTAGCCTATGGGACGGAGGTTGTTATACCTTTGGAGGTAAGTTAGAACATTTCTGCCCGGAGTCATCGCAAGAGGGTCTTCGCCTCAACACCAATCTAATCGAGGAGGTACTTGACACGGCTCTTTCCAAAATTGAGAAATATCAAGAGAAAGTGGCTAAGTACTACAATTCCAAAGTGAGCTCCAGGGCCTTTAGGGTTAACGATCTAGTTCTACGATAATCAGCAGTGTCCATTCCTTCTAAAACAAGCAAGTTTTTTCCTCCCTAGGAAGGTCCTTATAAAGTAACCAAGGTCGTGAGACCGGGAACCTACAAATTGCTCACCTCGACGGTTCGCCAATCCCCAACACATGGAATGCAGTCCACCTTAAGAATTATTATGCCTAAAAGTTTCTCCGAAGTCATCGGAAAAGTTTCCAAGTTAAATTATGTAATAAGGTTAGCTTATTTCAAATTGTCGTTGTAAAAGCGTCATTTGATTTTCAAGTCCAAGTTGAATTTTCAAACTTTTGTGTTACTTTCGTTTGTGTATTACTTTTGTTTGGTCTATAAGAAAAATTAGTATCTTGATTTCTTTTTGTCACTTTCTCTCAAATCCTTTGGCTAAGTTGATTTTAAAAAAAAGTCTTTTCTTTTTGCGCATATTAGTAGATAAAAAAAAATCATACTTTTCAATTAGCATATCTTCGCAAATTCTTGGATACATTGAAAATTTCCCAGGGAACAAAATTTCAACAGTTTCAAAATAAACACGACAAAAGGTAAATACGACATAAGCCTATAGGGCATTCCCCAGGTACCACAACCAAATTTTATTATTATTCCTCGACACCTCATGGGTTCGAGGACTTCGCCACTTCTGGATTAAGCCTACTCTGAAGCTCAGCAAGATACACTTCAAAAGTGTGACCACTCACATCTATTCCAGCTAAAGCAAAACGATCACCACTAGTACGGAAACCATCATCAAAAGACTTAACGGATTCTTCCCGGGTTCGATGCAATTCACTCAGTAGTTTCTCCAGGTCGGCAAGAACCCCATCTCTCTCCAAAGTCAATGCCTTTACAGCCTCTACGTTGCTTGATCTCACCTGAGAGAGAGTCAGGTTCATCTCAGACAAGCTAGACTCATGGGATTTTGCAGCAGCAGTCATCGAATCACATTCCGAAACAAGGGTTGAATTCTCGGATAACAACTGAGACACCTTGTCCGCCGACGCCCTCTTCTGTTCAAGAGTTCAGCATTTCGTGTCTCCAAGTTACTTTTGGACGCGATTAGTTCCTCTACTTCACGACGCAAGCGCGTAACTTCAGCAGTATCAACTTCGCTCCCCGAGCTCAGAAATTTGTCCAATTCAACGGCCAACTGTAAAACAAATGACAAATTACCAAGGAAATGGAAATGAAGAAAATAGAAAAAGGAAGCCATTCAAAAGATATACCTTGTCAACATAAGAACGACACACGCGAGCCACCCCGACGACAGAAAGCTTGGAACCAGGGGCAGAAGACTCAGAGGGCGGTGGCACACCCCGCTCAACAGAGGTTCACACATTATCGGTTCCGCCAGAATGAATAAGGTCCTTAGGCTTCTTGGTATGGTGACGCGAAGTGTTGCTATCTCGATGCCTTTTCCTTTCGCGATCTTTACCGGTCGGAGCTTCGATGTCAGAAGAGGTGTTTGCAGTATTCTCAAGAGCCGAAGATACCACGACCAGAGGAGCTCCTCCTGCCTTCTTTTCTACCATATCTCCCACCTTTGAAGGAACGCCAACTTTCTGTTTCAACATCATTGCCAAAAATTCATCAGAAGGCATCTTTTCTCTATCAACGATCGCCTGACGTAACTTCTTTCCCGAAACTGCAACACAAGAAAACCTCAATAAGATATCAAGGCGATTTAAATATGACAGGAAGATTAGCCTACTCGATCGCATTATATGTGAGTATGCCTACTCGATCGCATTATATGTGAGTACCAGGAAATCTTTGAGCACTTCACCACGAAAAATAAGAACTTATGTACAATGAGTCTGAATATGTTGTGCACTTCAATGAATGAGTTTACTAAAATATCTATGACTAGGGTTCATTCTGAGATTATCGTTGAGTACATGAATAATTTCGCTTACTTGCTGAATCTGGGATTCAAGGTAAGTTGGGTGGTGAAGTGCCTGGACTATATTGGCCATCTCCGGTTTTCAGAGCCTCTAATTTCCAAGCTACATGCAATTGATTGTCGTATTGATAACGACAAAAGTAAACTACAAAATCTACAGGCTCTCGTTGATGATGCCAAAAGAAACTACAAGATCTGCAATCCCACATTGATCATGCTAAAACTAAATTCAAAGATGTGCAGACTCTTCATTTGGAGAAGATGATAGAAATTTGGAGAACATTTGAAACTCCGGGTACTACTCTTGATATTGGTTTCAGTGGAGATGATCGACTGTCTGGTCCTTAAATTTGATGGATTATTGCATGTTTGAGGATTTTTGGATACTATTAGTGTGTCTATTGTCTAGTCCTGAAGTCTTTTGTACTTTCTAGGTAGGCTTATTCACTTTGTACTAAAGTTGTTCTTGATGTTTAGTTTCCATCTTACTGTCATGGCAGTGGTTTAAATTGCTTGTAGTAAGATGTCATATTATTTAAGAATTAGGAAGTCAAATGAATCATGACCGTGGTTTTAATTGCTTGTAGTAAGAAGTTGTATTATTCAAGAATTAGGAAGTCAAATGAATTAATAGTTTAGTTTAGAAATAGTACGAAGTCAAAAAGAGAGCAATAAGCATGCCCATTAGCCCAAATCCAATAACATACAGCTACTTGATCCCTAACGAATTTTTGTTTCTCAGCATTTTTAAGAAGTTGCTTATATATACAGATTGTTGTTGATGCTGCGCACAATTGCTTTGAAACTCGAATAGTGTAATTGCAGCTAAACTCGAATAGTGTCATCTGGACGGAGAAGCTCAAATGTATTATTGAAACCACATGAGCTCTCCAAACAATTGAGACCTCAGCCGTTAATTTCAACATACAAAGCTTATAGTCTTTCTACGGTTGTATGGTTAATAAATCTTTAGTGAAATTACATCTCTATGCTTCTTGCTTGGTTTAATGTACAAAAAATATGATAACATCAAAAACTAGTCTCCTTCTTGTAAAATGAAGACTACTAAACAGCAACTTCTGTTTATTCTAGAGAGAGTTGTTGTCCCTCGATAACAGTCATCATACAGAAGCGAATACAATTACTCTCTGCATATGGTGCTACAGAAGTTCCAGTTTAATGGTACAGGAGAAACGCTTTATTAGAAGTCGTAATTCTGATTTGTGCCTTTTAGGGCCTTATGTTGCATATAGTGCGGAGGAATATATGGTTAAACCATCAACATTCTGAGCTTGGTCCTTGCAAAACAGAGCATATACCACAGTTCATGTTTGCTCCACGGAGAGAGTTGAAAGTGGCCAAGTGCTTCACATTCACAAAATATGCAAGCATGACATAGCAGATACTAAAAAAAAGAACTGGCACAAAATTTGCCTCTGTTTCACAGCACCACATGCTGAAGATACATCCGATGTTATTGTAAGGACCGGTTAACAATCCATGAAACTTAAACAAATTACTTGGCCATTACTGGAAACACATACCCTTGGTAACTCTTACTTGAAGCGTCTCTGATCTAATAATTTGCAAAACAACGAAGTACTATTAAGTACACTTTAACTAATTGCTAATCAAGTCGAACACATCTTTCTATCCAAATGGATGTATACCGAATTCCCAATTCCCAAATTCAAATAGAGCAACATATCAAAGAAGCATGTCTTTTGAATAGCGTTCCAAAAAATTCAGATTCCGTATGATTTCAAGTTACATTTAAAAACATAACACCGACAAAACATTAAATGTTAACCTAAGTTCTAAAACAAGCAAATTAATAGTCACCAAATGGACTTTAGCTTGGACTTTCTCGTACAAGAAACCATCACCAAATGGAGGAGCACCTTTTGAGAAAACGACTCTGTCCAAGTTATGGAAATGGCAGCACCTGAAGTTGTTGACTCCTACACAAAATTTCTCATGTGTAGCACAGCAAATTGTCACTTATTAAACCAACCTGTTGATTTGGTTTAATATATTCAAGTCTTAACATTTTTGCAACAATGCCAAAGAAAAGAATTCCGCCAACAGTACAACCAAGGAATTGCAAGCAATAGAAAAGATTGGCAAACAACCTTTGATGATCACACACATTTCTAAACTTATTCAACTTCTACAAAAGGAGTTATGGATCTCTTCTGAATGCTATCAAATGACTACGAGAATTTAGCAACAAAAAAGTTCAAATAAGGTGTACCACAAATAATATACTCAAATAGTAAGAGTACACAAAGCATTCTATAGGAAGAGTAACACAAAGCAACAAAGAAAAAATAATCGGAATGTCCCTTCATTCTTACTTGGTGCTGCCTGCAAGCTTTGGTGGTGATACTAGGCTCTCAACATAGGTAAACACATAACTTAAATTATAGGAATACTCAGGAGTTAACAGATTCTTGAACGTGTTATCTTTAGGGTTGTAGAGTACTATGGTTGACCTATATAACAATATTATTTCGCCACTTACAGAAATACAGAGCGGTTTAATCCAAGAGTAACATGGTATGGTGAACAATTTTGTCCAAGACTCTTCCACGCCACATTCCTTCATTACCCAAAAATCAGCATGGGTTTCAAAATAATACAGTACAGAAAGGCTTTCACCGAAAGTGTCCAAGGTTCTATGAGGTTGTCCATCTCTTCCTTTTGGTGAGGCGTAATGGTAGGGTAAGGAAAAATCTCATCGCGCCGGGTCCTATTTATAGGGTCACTTGTGACCATAGGGGTAGTTTCCATTTTCCATATTTTTTTTATAGAAATTTGTTTAAGATTTTATGAGGTCATGATTTATATTTTTAGTATTTTTTCTAAAAATTTAAGACATAATATTAGCAACGTGGTTTTAATCAGTAATTTAAAAGGGTGCCATCATACCAGCACTAATGAATCGGATCCCATCAGAACTTCGAAGTTAAGCGTGCATGGACGAGAGTAGTACGGGTAACCCCCTGGGAAGTCCTCGTGTTGCACCCCTTTTAAAATCTGTCAAAAAAAAATTAATTAATTATTTATTTTTACATTGTTATTATATATGATAGATTTTGATAAACATTATTTTTTTCAATCTATAATTTTTTTAAAAAAAATTTTGGGACAAAATTTGTCGCCATTAACTTTTTTGCCAACTTCTGCATGAAATTTAAAATTAATTATAAATTTTTTTATTTATGAATAAATTTTATAATTTTAAATTTAAATATATAATAACAGGAAATAAAAAACTTATTTGTTTCATGAATACAATACCACACAAAATGAGAAGTATCGAAAACAAAAATTGATCTGGTATCAAGTAGTAAAAAAAAAAAAGTAGTATCAACTAGTTCATAAAATGCTTGTCTAAGCCTTGTTGACATAATTGCAATTCAGTCTTATTTCGCCTTGATCTTTTCCAGAAAGGACCCCCACATTTCCAAGTTTTACCATTGACACCCCGAATTGAATGATGAATAGTTCTGGCTGAGACGCTAATGCATGGATGCAGTTCGTTGATCAGAGTATAGCAGTTGATCAGTTGGCAGTAGTCCTGTTTTCTTCTCGAGATTCTTATAATAAACTTCATCGAAAATTCTTGGAGTCGTTACATCAAGATGAATAAAGTTGTCTAGTCGATTGCATTTTTTCTTCAAGTAACAAGTAGCTAGCTTATATCAATAGAAGGATCCGATTTATTACCTTAAATTAATAAGGTCCGGGAACATACAATCAATACAAAGTACTCTGTATTAAAACATTTTACTGAAAATTACAAACAAACCAATTACAAAATTTGATCCAACAGAACAGACGGTTGCATCAACTAGTTCATAGAATGTCACTAAGCCACAGCTAAACGGTCAACTCATTATTAACATTATTGCTATTGTTCTTACCTTGGCTTGATATTTTCAGTGAATTAAGAATCGTAAGCATTATGTAATGAAGAGTTCCGGATGAGACGTTAATGCATTGCCTAATGATCAGTGAATATTGTATTTGATCCGTTGACAGTAGTCCCATTTTCTTCTAAATTAGATTCTTGTAATAGACTTCCATTAAAAGTTCTGGGAGTCGCTACGTCCAGATGAAACATAACAATATAGCAGAGTACATTTTTCTTCCAGCAACACAAGTAGCTTATATCTGCAGAAGGACTCAATTGTCTGGTAAGCAATTGTTGTTGTATAGCAGAGCAACTGTTCTTCTGCCTATAGTATGTGATACATACGGAATGACTAAGTATAGAAAGACCACTGATTTCAATTTATCTAATGATTTGAGTAACATTTTAATGGCTATGAGGCACCTTTTGTTGGTGCCACAAGATATTAGCACAAGAAACAACCCTCACACCATGACAAAAAAATCAATACAACCCCAAGACGTCGGAAAATTGATCCGCCCGTGACAACGTACCTAATTTTCATGTTGCATCAGCTACCAATACATACTCCAATTCTTTACAAAAATCCCATACAAGATCCAAACTGAACAACACTAATTCATATAGAGCAACAAATCAGAGAAGATGCTTGTCATTTATACCAACCAATACAGCCGAACTACAAACAGCAGTCCGTAGAAACTCTAGGCCTGATGGCGTAAAATCAGAGTCCATATAATTGCAAAACAACAAAGTGCCATTTATAAGTACACTTAGCATGATTGCAAATCAAGTTCGACACATCTTACTATTTAAATAATACACTATACTAGTTCCAAAACACAAACAGAGCAACAAATCATAGCAACTTGTCTTTAAACATCATCAAAAAAATTTCAGATTCCGTACAAAATCTAAATGATTCTAATTAACCACATCCAAAAACATCTCATATATCGACAGATTCTAAAAGAGTGGAAAAGAATATGCAAGAGAGAGAGAGAGAGACGGCTACTCCTTTACAAGATGGCCTCACCAAAAGGAGGAACAATTTTGTTGAAGAAGCGGGGATACTAAGAGGATTCCTTTTTGAGAAGACACTCCGTCCAAGTTAAGAAAATGGCCAAAACTGATTCCGACAAGAAACTTCTCATGTGTACCACTGCAATTGCCGCTTTTCCTTAAAGCCACCTGTTGATTCAATTTAAAATTTCAAAATCTTAGCAGTGTCGCAACAATACAGATGAGGAAAATTACACTATAGATAAAAAAGAATACAGGCAATAGGGAACCATGTTAAGTGCAGGTTTACTGTATGCATATCTGTTATAAAAGAAATTAATTAATCTATGTGCTATCTAAATTAAACGTTACTGACTAAATGTGAAACAAACATTTTAGAGGACGTCTTCTAATCTGATGTAAACCGGCTGTTTATATCAGGTTAATCTATGCAATATCACTGAAATATGGAATAACTTCCAAAGGTTTTTTGAATAATTAGGCTTATATGCCTAATTAAACGTAAGAGAGTATCTGTTCTAACAAATCTCGGGGGTGAGCGAGAATCGAACCCAGGACCTGGGACGACAAGAGATAAGTCCTTAACTTCCAAAGGTTAATCTATACAATATCACCTAAAAATGTAATATCTTCGCAATGCACTATCTAATGACAGTGAGAATTTAGTAACAGAGAGTTTAAATAAGATGTACAACAAATAAGAGCAGTATATAACATAAAGCAGAATAAGAGAATTTAGTAACCAGGATGGATCTTCTTTTCACTTGGTGCTGCCGTGTTGCTGCCTGCAAGCTTTGGTGGTAGAACTAGGCTCTCAACATAAGTATACATATAAATGTTGTCATAACCAGATTGTGAAACTGACATCTTTTTGATTGTGTTATTCTTGGGATTGTATAGTATTATGGTCGACCCAGATGAGAACATTATATCACCATTCGTAGACATGCAAAGCAGTTTTATAACAGTGTAACGTGGTAGTTTACCGTTAAACGTGAATAATTTTGTCCAAGACTCTTTCACATTATATTCCTTCATTACCCAAAAAGCAGCACCGATTTCAGATGAGTACACTATTAAAAGGCTTTCGCCAAAAGTGTCCAAGGTCGTGTATGCACTTTCTTCTTTTGGCGGTAACAAAATTTCTCGATAAGTCTCTGTTTTTATATCAAGGGAAACAATATTAATAGTCGATTCCGGTTCGTCAAGCTGCACATTGTTTTTCTTAACAAGCCAATGTATAGCCCCATTTGTGAAGGCCATATTGTCACAAAGTAATAGTTTCCCAGAGAGATAATCTCCAATGATTCTCCAAAAACTAGATTTTGAGCTGTAAACTGACACATTGTATTCTGTTTGATCTAAACGTTGAGAAACGGAGAATACTTTATAATCGTCAACGGATTCATCGTAGCAAAACCCATATTCACATACTTGCTCATGTTCATGTTTAGGCAGTCTTGTTGATATTGAAGTGAATGGGTTCCACAAGAATATTTGATCATTACTTCTCAAACAAACCAGGCCATTACAAGAACCTATTACAACATTAATATTGTAGTTATTAACCCCTGGACAGTAACTCTTAGTTTCCGTAACTGTGTCGTCATTAAGCAGAGAATTTAGTGAACAACTCCAGGGTTCCATATATGTACAGGGTATTACGGTATTAGCGTGCCTCACCCTTATCCATTTGATATAAAGCAAACGGTGGTGAGCAAAGGCAGGGTCATTAGTCGATTTAGAGAGATGACTCTTGATGAACTCAGGACAAGAGATTAGAGATTTCCATGACTTACAAACATATTGGAATTTCGAAAGAGACGCAGCAGGAAGTCTTGAGAGTATTTCGTAGATCATCTCTTCCGGAAGGGCAGGGTTAGGGTTAGGGTTAGCGTTGTCTTCATGAGTAATATTTGCCATGCAATTCAAAAGCAACAAATTTTGGAGTCTGGAGAGAGTGGCAGGAAAAAGGGTTAGCAGGGACTAGGGTCTTGGGGATAGGGCGTTTTCAGCGTGACTAGGGAGTTTTGCCCGCGGTACGTGCGCTCTATATTTTTTTATTTTTATACATTTTTTAAAATTTTAAATTAATAAAAAATGTTATATTAATTTTATTAGTAACAAACATTTTTTTTAATTTATAATATGTAAAAATTTTGTGTATAAACTTATGTGCTTTTGACAATAAATTTGACGATAATTTTAATAGTAACAAATCATAAAAACATATATAAGTATGCGTTGACATTCTATTAGTCTGAAGTATTAGTTGTGTATATATGTATTTGTGATTTTTGACTATGGGTGATGAAATTTAAATTAAATAATTTGGTAAAAATTGTGAACACAGTTATATTTATTTTATACGAAAATGATTTAAACAAAGACAAATCATGATTTTAACTATTAATCTCATTTACTAACTATAGGAAGAAAAAATGTGATTTATTCATGAAATATTAATTAAAATTTCAATACAGTAATATAATTTCATAATTATTATTATTATTTTCATAAAAAATACAATAACTTTATTTACAATCACAGTCTAAATATAATTAATTTTCATAATTTTTAAACTTAAAACTTAGTAAATTTGGAGACGGGTGTATCTATCTCAAAATAAGTATCAATTTAAGCTGTAATTTCATTATGAGACAGAATTCATATTTCAAATTTCACAGTAAATTTTTTTACTTTATTTTATAGTTCGCTTGTTAATTTTTTTAAAAATATTCAATAAATTACATTAAAACTTTCAAAATAAAAGTATAAATTTCGCAAATAATATCAAGTAAGAGGTATAGGTGCAAAGATAAAGAAGAACACTCACAAAAATAACAAAGATGCCTAAAAATTAATTTGAAAGTCGTAAAATTAACAAAGATGCCTAAACATTAATTTGGAAGATGATTTTATGATACTCATGCCCGCGCTACGCGCGCTCTAAAAATTATAAAAAGTTTATTAACTTTTTTGACTACCATATTTAAAAGAAAATATTATTTTTTTAATCAAAATATTGATCTCTTCCAATTTAAAGATATAACATATAAAAACTTTGAATAAAAGGTTTATCGGCATCAACTAACGACGATGACTCGCATTTTAAATATAATAAAATTATATAAAAATCAACCGTTTGAATAAAAGGTTTCTCGGCATCGCTTAACAACGATGCCTCGCAATTTAAATATAATTAAATTATATAAAAATCAACCAAAAAAGGATAAAGTTCTAAAAACAAAGTTTCAAATTTATTTATTTAAATATTTTATAATTTGCAAATACATTACAAATTAGTTACCGGAAAGAATATTTTTTCAAATTATAATAAATTTATTAAATTTTTTGATATCATATTTCAAAAGAATGTATTATTTTCATTAATCATACTTGTGATCTCATCCAATTTACAGATATAATGTATAAAAAATTAAGTTAAAGATTTCTCGGCATCGCCTAACGGCGACGCCTCGCAGTTAAACACAATAAAATTATAAAAATCAACCAAAAGAATTAAGTACTAAAAACAAAGTTTCAAGTTTAATTACTTTAAAATTTACAGATTCATAAAAAATTAATTATCAGTAAAGAAAATACACAATTTTATTTAAGATTATATAGCATTTCATACGTAAATTAACATCCATTTTGTCATGCATATGCTAATTCCCAAAATAAAATCATGCATATCACCAACTTTGTGAGCACCACCATACCTACCACACAATTGCAGCAAAACTCGTGCACCATCTACAACAACAAATAAGCCAATATAGTTAAAATCGTCCTATATAATCTTCACTTCCATAAAAATTGAAATTAAGAGTTCATTTCAAAGATTATAATATGAGCAAAGTTGCAAACATTGTATATGGAGTGCAAAATTTACCGAGCATAAAGGACTTAGAACAAAGAAGCAAACGACAACTACTCGTGCAATACAGTTCGTAGAATATACAAATTCTTGTAATAGATGTCTAACCTTTAAAAAATTTTGCGCTTTCTACAATTTCTGAAGTATTTTCTTTTTAAAGTTGAAAACAACATTTAGATGTGCTTCATTTTCCTTTGATAAACTAATTTCTCTTAGTTGCCCTACAAAAACATGGAAAACTTTCACATCTTCAATCAAAGAAAAAAAAGACAAAATTGGAAGGAACAAAATACCTTCATATATTTGGCTTGTATCAAATTCAGAATAACTCATTGTCTAAAAAATCCAACACGTGAATAGAAAATAAACAAATTTATTATAATCAGTAAACACATATAAAAAATCCCAACTAAACAGTAAAAACGTGTATCCAAGATAATCCATACTTAACACTGCAATATGTGTGGAAAAACTTACATTCTTAGCATGTACTAAACTCAAAACACCTCATTTTCCAAAAGGTCTATCCATACCGTACGCAACGTAGATACAGATTATAAGGATAAAAAAAAATGAAAGATCTAAATTCGAGAAAATCATGACATGTTCCTTAGTGGTCTACATGATACTGTTTTATATTAAAGCCAAATAGCATCATAAACCAAAACTCATGTTAATAGAAATATTATCTATATATGATTGTCTAATTATCTACCACAAAATTAATATGGAAATACATGACATGAATTATAGAAAATGATATTAATCCATAGTAATAAGCATTTCTCATTTTCAAAATTGGTCCAATAAGGAGGAAAAACAATTATCAAGTATGCCAAGAATGCGTATAAGTCCTTAAAAATAACCTGTCACATGATGTGTCATATAAATAGGATATTATGAGGAATACTAAAGCGACTCATGATTCTTTCCTTAAGGAAAAATTGGTTTTCATGGAAAAACTGCTTAAGGAAAAACTGGATTTCATGGAAAAACTGGATTATAAATCATAGAGAATGCAGTTAGTTAGCATTTGGTAGTTACACAAACCATTCTCTTTTTTTTTTTAATATGATAACCGGAACACAAAGCATGTAGGCATTAAACTTGGGTAAATGAAAACGTGCTCAATCCTGATTCTGTAGGTGCATGGATAATATATGAAAATTTAGAAAAATCATCTATAAATTATCTTAAAAATGGATGAGGCCATTAATTTTTGTAATCATCTATAAAACAAATCGCATTTTCATTTTGTTATTAATTAGAAAAAGTGAATAAAAATGTAATACAAACTTTTATATTTTGGCATAAAAAGTGAGGAGTTAGAACATTAATAATTAAATGTACAATTGAATCATATTGTAAAATGAATATATGGATAATTTTTATATACAACATCAAATTTAAAAAATTTTGTATTATATTCAAGTTTTACCCTTTTTACTAAAATTTACGATTAATTAATAAAGTAAATTAATAATATTAGGATTTATTTCAAGACTGTTTAGCATTAGTTTCTGATAACATTATATGTATGTAATATCTTATTCCTATTAATTTTGGTTGAATAAAGCTAAAATATTTCATAAATAACAATTATTGTAAAATAAAGTTTAATTGTCAAATTACATTTTGTAAAACTTTAATTTGAACTTCTATGAAATGAAAGAGTTTAACGGGAATTGTCTTGATCGTCCGATATCATTGATAAAAAAATAGGAAGAAAGTGTTCTCGAACGATTTCCTGCCATTCCTGCCAGTATGGAATGAGTAAAGAATCAAGCTACAAGTCTTTATGTATACCAAACGCACTTGTTTTTATGATTTCGGTTTCATTTATAGCAGAATTTCATGTGTCTTCTGTGAGTAAAGCCACAAATTATTTATATTTAAAATAATAAACTTTTTTCTAATAAATTATTCAATCTTAGTTAACAACCTCGCATCATGATTATTAAAAATAAAAATTATTAAATTGCAAAAAAATACAAAGAGACACACTTATGCATGGATAAGTGTTCTGAAAAAAATCAAAATTATAACAATGTAATTTAATTTTTCAGAGAGAATTAATTTGAGAATCATAAGTAGTTTAGTCGGGAGAAATTACCATAAAAAATGAAGAATATTTAAATTAAGTTTGATAAGTAATACTTCATTACTTGACTTTATGTATCCATCACTATTGAAAAATTATTAATATTTTGTTTATTATATGCTTTTTGGTTAAGCATCCCAAAATTTTACTTTGATTTTAAATTAAGAAATGTATATGTGGTATCATTAGTTTAACAATGGTTTTTTTGTCAAATTTTAAAATTTTGTTAACAAATATATGAATTGATATAAGATTATTTAATATATAAAATTTTATGCTGAAAATGCAATACTTGCATTAATTGTTAAATTTATTGTTTATATAAATTATAATACGTAAATTATCTTAAAAATGGATGAGATCATTAAATTTTGTAATAATTTATAAAAAAGAAAATTAATTTTTACATTTTGTAACTAATAGTAAAAAGTGAATAAAAAAAGATTTAACATAGGATTATACATTTGTAATAAATAATCTATTCATATCTACACATTTGTGCATAGATGCAATTAGGATATATTACATAAATTTTTATTTTTATACTCTTGTCGTAAACTTATTAATTTTCTTATAAACAATTGTACTCTAAAAAAAATCAAATTAAAATATCATAATATAATATAATTTTTAATTGAGAATTAATTAGAGAATCAAAAAGAGCTTAAAAGGGATGAAATTACCATAATATATAAAGTATATTTAAATTAAGTTTGACAATTAGTACTTTATTTCTTGATTATTAAACTCTTTGTGGTTAAGCATCCCAAACTTTTACTTTGATTTCAAATGTGAATTGTATCTGTATTATCATTAATTTAACAAAGAATTTTTCAAATTTTAAAATGTATTAAAAAAATGTTTGAGTTGATATAAAATTATTTAATATATAAACCTTTGTGCTAAAAATGCACTATGTGCAACAATTGACAAATTAATTATTAATACACATTATAACATACATAGATTATCTTGAAAGTGGATGAGCACATTAACTTTTTAATAAACCTATAAAAAATTAGCATTTTCATTTTTAACTAATTAAAAAAAGTGAATTAAAATGAAATACAATTTATATATTTTCGTATTAAAAAGTGAGTTATTAGAACATTAATAATTATTGTAAAATGAAAATATGGGTAATTATTATATGAAATATTAAATTTAAAAAGTTTTATTATATTTAACTTTTTAGTTTTTCTACTAATCTAAACTTATGATTAATTAATGGAAAATGTTAACCACAGCCCTTAGGGTTATGGTTAAGGTATTATGTGGTAGTTTTTAATTGGCTCAAGTTTGTGCCCCACTTACAAAAAAGTATATGCCCCATGCATTCACATAAATCATCCAATAAAAATCTACCACATGATAAAAATTAATCCTTAAACACAGCCGTAATGGCTGTTGTTAACAGGACCCTTAATTAATAAAGTAAATTACCTAGTTTAATTTGGAACAAAGTAATGTGAAATATATATGTAAGCCAAATTAATTGAGAATGTCATAAAATTACTTTAATCTTTTTTAAGATTATATTTTTGGAGAGATTCTTAAGTATACTTTATTTACTTTAAATTTACTTTTGTCATACATCAAATTCTTTACTTAAAATTAAATAATTATAAATTTCGTTAATCAAAACATTTTTTTATGATCAACTTATTTAGCATACAAAAACAATATAATTACAACATAATGAAAATGGAATCCTTGCCATTATAAGGTATGAGACACCAAAATCAGATATGGCATTTAATAAAAAAAAATTAATTTTTACAGTCCATATCTTGTTACATAAAACAATAAAAACATCTACAAAAAGTGATTAAAAAAATATTCTCAAATTATTTCCTAGTAACTATAAAAAATTCAATTGTACATGAGCTCAGTTTTTAAATAATATAATGCACTAATTTCTTGGTATCTCATGTCATGGCTTGGTAGTGTTACAGGTCGACTGATCTTCCTCCCCTGATGATGTAACCCCAGTACTGGCAGAATACAATAAACTCACTGTTAGAAATTAAAAGTTCACTGAGAGTGGAGTAAGCCAATACCTGCTGAACTTTAATCAGGTTACTGGGACAAAACGTATCAACTGATCTATCGACATTTCTTGATGCATCCAGCTGGTGTCTCCTGATATTCATAGAACCTCAGAGCAAAAATGTTAGGATTTTGGAAATCAATGACAATGGCGTTCAACCTTAAGTTTCTGACTACTGTTGGTTGTTTTCCATCAAGAAGGAGCAACAAAAAAACTGTGCTACACTATTACTTCGCAAATCAAACGCAAAACATTCAGGTACTCTATAGTTAAGATGGACGTAACGAAAACTTTGACAACAGAAATTATCAATATAACTCACATGTTGAACAAACTATCATCTGTACAAATATAGAATGTGAGGACTTCCAGATGGTCAGCTTGCAAGATTGTGCACACATCCTAGGTATGCAACTATCATTTTTGTTGCGACATGTAATATATCTCAGATATTGAATTTAAAGTATGCCTAAGTGAAGCATTGTTCCGAAGTCGGTGAAAGAGGCAGAAATAGAAGTATGCACAATCTCAGAATCCGAGTCATCATTTATAACCACAAAAAGAAAGTCACATTCAGGGACCATAATCAGCAAAATTTGCGACTTCTGCAATATCTTTGAAGGTTAGAAGAGAATGACCATCATAAAAAATATAACACAAAATTTTATCAACATGCTGGAAAGTGAACAGCCAAAATAGAAAGAATGATGGGTCTTTGTCTGCATCGACATAAGAAATATAGATGTCTACACTAGGAGGATCTGATTTTCCAGTGCGGTTTTCTGGACTTGGTCATTTAAACTTCAATTTTAATAGTTTAAGGTCAGTAGAACGATTAACAGGGCAGAGTTTTGGAAGTTAGCCACCTAACCACGGAAAAATAAACCATAGGCTAAGGTCAGCAGAACGATTGAGAACGATTGACTGGACAGAGTTTTGGAAGTTAGCCACCTAACCATGGAAAAATAAACTAACGTTCACATATAATTGACATAATCCAAAACCATCTTGCATCATCATTTAGGTTAGTGATCCTTCACTCGAGAAAGAATGCCACGACAACCATCCTCGCAAAAATTAGTAACTTGAAACTAAGGTGACATAGAGAATAATCTCAATTTGATTGTTTCACCCAAAAACATATATATGAAACAATGCCACACAACAAATCAAGTTGATGATATGAATAGAAAAAGCAAAAAAATAATTGAGCAGAAATATTCATTTAGTAGATAAAACAGACCTTGTATGAGTAACTTAATTACATCTGTCAAGTTAAAAAAAAATAAGGCATCTAAAATCACATACTTTGGTATATTAAAATCAATTAACTGAAATAAATTTTGTTCGGATTAGTTCTACTTCTTTTTTTTTTAACTTAGTTTTATACCACCAAATGAAAGAATAAAATTGTAGCCTACAGTGATGAGTACCTTAATCAAAGAATCCCACTTATATAAAAAAAATCCTGGTTTGCAAGCAGGATGAAAGAGGGATCTAAGTTGCAGTCTTCCCTTCAGGCATAACAGATTCTCCAGTTCTATCTACCAGAGGCACAATAAGTTCTTTAACGTTACTCAATTCTTTTGCACATTTGGTGCCAAATAATTCTACATATAATTAGCTAATCCAAACTATATACAACTTTTATCACCTAATTTACTTTCTTCTTTGTGAAGATTTCATAATTTAATTTCTTTTTTATTTTTTCAAATTAAACAATCTAAAGATAATAAATAAGATAAACTTTCATTTTACATGTAATTTATTATGTATTTTTAACAATGAGTTTTTTGTTATTTCTATTCATTGTGCAACTTCAAATCAATCTCAAATTTTTTTTCAATTCAAATTATATTCCTTTTAGTAATGATACAATATGACAACTTCAAATACATAATAGAGTTCACCAAAATCAACATGGACTGATCAATTATCTAGACTTAAAACTAAAGACAATTGGTACTCGTAAAATAGACCAAACAAAAGACAATTCTTTTCCTTACTTTTGAATATGACTCGTAGCTCTGGAACATATATAGAAAGATTTTCTATCAACTTCTTGTGCTTACATGGAGAGTTTCTCATTTTCAGTCCAGGTTCTATGAAAATTTTGAACAAACATCACCTCTAAATCAAAGTGCAGGAGTTCAGACATTCCACCTTTTCACTATCTATATTAAGATCGTTACCTGGACCCATATCAAAAGAACCCATATCCTTTCCATGCTAATTTCAATATAATGTTCATGTTGTCAGCTTGTGCACTTTTCTCCTATCCATTTGCTCCTACATAGAGTAAACATAGAAAAGATAATCATATTTACGGGTGAAGTTTAAGTCCAGTCGTGATTGCTTTTAAAATTATCAAAATCACAAGCAAAACTGCCTAAAGGCCCGAAGAAATATAATAATCTGCGAAATAGAAGAATAAAAGGACAAATCTAATCTCACATGTACAGTGTACTCAGCCTCGCCATGGGTCTACAACATGCAAGTTGTATGATGTCATATTCATAATATTGCTACCCTCATTATTATGCTAATAAGATGGTAACTCCTAACGTGTGACTCCTAACCCACGTTCTATACTATATCATAGAACTCAAATATATAAAAGAAATTACAAATGACTAATGAGTATATTAGTCAGGTAGAAACTACAATTTGAATAATATATGTAGACATATACAACTCCATTAGTTACCATAACCCAATAAGTTGCGATATGGAATTAGTAAAGGGAGAATGGGGTTTTTGAAGTCTGAAGCAGGGAACGTTGAGTAATTCCTGTGATTGCATAGTAGATGCAATATAGAATTGTGATCTGGAAAAAACGGGAAAAAAAACATATAGATTTTTGTTACAATGATTAAAAAAATTACCTGATTGTAGAGTTACCGACCGGGACAAAGAAACGCCTACTGGTGTATGTGGAACTACAAAATATTCCAAGTTTAGCAAATAAAAGAACAAAAAAGCAGACAATATTTTTATCTTAATAAAGAGGCTCACCATTCGGGCTCCCAACATTTTTGGCAATATTGGGTTGTAGATTCTCCTTATGCCCATCATGATAATGGATGTTTGAAGGTGACATAGCAAATTTATCAATTGGATTCAAACGGCGGTTGAGAACTACAAAACTTAAACGTGTTACTTTGATGGACTACATAAAATATAAGGAACATTACTGTGACGACGTTTGAACACTACATAAAATGCATTAAACCAACAATTAAATATTAAAAGCATAAAATCAACCATACTGAATGAACACATAATAATTTTCATCATGGGTATAGTATAAATATTCCATGTGTAAAATATATGGTTATTAAAAGCTCACAAATATAAACATACCCGGACAAAAAAATGTAGGAGTAAACATCACATATGCATAAGAAACTATGGTACTAACCTGCTTTTTCACTCGGTTTTAATGCTTGTTTGCGCGGGCAAAGTTGAGTTTTTAAGATGCAAAAGTGCACCAGACCAAATCTAGCAGAAACTTTTATAAATCCTGTATGTCCTCCGATATTTTTAATTCACTAATTGATCTAAATACAACTAAAACAGCCAGTTGAATAAGGATTTAAAGAGTATGCAATAAGGTTAGATTATGTATCTTAATAAACCTGGAATGCTTTATATTAGAGTACTTGCTACAAATATAATCACAAATAACATGACGACTGAACTAAGTAATATTATTTACGCAGTACATGAATGACAGATTTAAACATCAAGTAACTAACCACTGAAAGTATTCTCGAGAGCTCACATTGGCAGCCTACTTACCCAATGTTAGGTCGAATACACAATAAGTAATCAAATACTGTATGAGTAACTTAACAAGAACACACTGTTTAACAATTAAAACTGTTTGGAATTAATAATTCCTCTCTCAGTGATGTAAATATCACAGAGAGCTGCTTAGGTTACAATCAAAAGATTTCTCAATGTTCGATTACCCTTCTAGGGTTAACCTAACTGTATTTATAGAACATACAGCTTCATACAATCAGTAACTGATTCTCCTATAATCAAGCTATACAATTGATATCAATCACGATTGCTCCAGTCTTCCAAGTCAACTCAATCTCTTTGACAGCTTTCCAATCTTCAAAGATATTGCTTCCATATTTAACAATCTTCAAACACTGTTGACTCTTCAGACAATACCGCTACAGAGTTTAACAAACTCTGTTTGCGCTTCCAGTCAGTGTTTAATCAAACTCTGACTGCTTCCAGCTAAACTCTGTTTTTTGACTTTAGCTTCCAAACACTGTTCTCATCAATCATTTCTAACAATCTCCCCCAACTTGTCCATTAGCAAGAATGTACAAGTTTTACAGTAAATGATGATGTCAAAACAAATACAAAGTTTACAGTGTTTAATTATACAAACAGAGTTTAAGCTATTACTTAACAAATTCTACAGAAAATAAGAAAATTCTTACAGACTTTAATTTCTAATCTCTTGAAGATCAGGCATTGTTCTGAGATAGTCTATAAGCAATCTTCTTTCAGCATTTTCAAGCTCTATCTGCATAGCTTCCTTGACTTCTCTTAACTGAGGATCATTTTCATCAGTTTGATAGATAGCAGCTCTAAGATCGTAGATTTTGTTTCTTCTCATCTCATTTCCCAGCCTGATGTATTTCAATTCTTCAGACTTTACATTGAAATCCAGAACAGTAACTCCAAGATCAGTCTTCAGCTTTGTAGTCCCCTTCTCCATTTCTATCAAATTGCCATCCCAATTTCTGTATTTAGGAACATACTTACTGTTGATTTTCATTTGTCTTCTTGCAAGGTTCTGAATCATTCTTTGTCTGAGCACATTTGCAACTGACTGAGCTCTTTGATTTCTCACTCTGAAAATATACAGGACATATTCAA
Source organism: Kitagawia praeruptora (assembly GCA_037693485.1). Lineage (NCBI taxonomy): Eukaryota > Viridiplantae > Streptophyta > Magnoliopsida > Apiales > Apiaceae > Kitagawia > Kitagawia praeruptora. The sequence goes on along the minus strand of CM075348.1, from coordinate 5,550,039 downwards.
GTTCTTCAGCATATTTTAATTCGATATCCTTTTCAGAGACTTTAAATACTGTTCCATCAGCCATGAAATATAGCAAGAAATCCTTTTCTAGACTCTTCTGATATACAAGCTGTACTGACTCCAGTTTGTCTAAACTCTCTTGAGTGACACCACGACCTGGAACAGACAGTGAAGAAGGATCTCTAGGACCAACATATTGCCTTTTATCTCTGTGTGAGCCTATGCCTTCTTTGTTGTATCCAACTTTTCCAGATAAAGCTCTACCATCAGTAAAATCCATTGGAATTGTAGCTTCTAGTCTTGAATCATGAGGAGCACCCCTCTTAAATGTTGATTTCAACTGAGAAGACAATAATGGTGTGGTCACAACTTGTGCAGCAACAGAGGTTGTGTCTTCATTCTTCTGTACAACATGTGTATCAACAGAGGTTGTAACTATACTTTTTAGCTTTTGCTTAGCTTCTGCATCTGTTGGTTTTCTGAATACTTGCATTCTTTGATCTGTACCAACTGGTTCTTTGATTTGAATACCTTTAAGAACAGGCTTTGCAGCTTTAGCAACTTTTACATTCTTCTTTGCTTTTTCAGACTTTAAAGCTTTCAAATGCTTTTCTTGTAAACTCTTCTCTTCAGCTTTAGCATCTTCTATGGTCACTCCTTCTGCATTCTCTTCCATGAAAAGCTTAACAGCTAACTCCTCATCAGTCTTTGGGTTTGATGTTAATTCCAAACTCTTGGTCTTTGAAGTACCTTGAGTTTCAGTGTTTATTCCAACAGACTGTGATTTAAAAGATTTACCAGATCTCATAGTTTGCCTTTCAGAGTTTAAGCCCTTACTCTTATCACTTGCCCCTCCATCTCCAGCATCATCCTTTTGAGTCAGAGTTTGAGAAACTTTGCATTTAGACTTAGCAACTCTCTCCCACTTTTTGACATCATCAGGAATTAGTATCGATGTAATGAGCTCTAAAGAATTTGCAATTGAATCCACCTTAGAAAACAAAGCAGTCTGATTCTCTTCAACTTTTCCTAGCCTGGAAAAGAGAGTGTCTTGAACTTTAGACAGCTGAACAACTTTTATTTTAGACTCTCTTTCCATCTTCAATTCTCTTGACTGAATCTCAGTCTTCAAGGAAGCAATTTCCTGTTTTGTTTCAGCAAAATTTCCTTCCAGAGTCTTGACTTGTACCACAGTTGCCTTTAAACAGGATAAGATTTCTGGATTTGAAATTTGCTTTGCAGTTTGCTTAACAAACTCAGATGCTCTCCCTTTTGGAAAAATGCAATCTTGTGTATACCAATTTTCAGCAGATTTAGCAAGATGCTCTACTTCAACGGCATGTGATGGACAAGGCTGAGCAAAAGGTGTATGTTTATTATCTGTCTGTGTTGGTGCACTCACAAAAGAATCAGAGTTTGCATCACTGTCAGATTCATCTTCATCACTTGCACCTTTAGCTTGACCATCTTTGAAAGAACCACTGTGCTGAGCAGTGTCAGCCACAGTTTCTTCAATAACTGCTGCAACCTTTTCAGTAATCACCTCATGTTGCACAGGCTCTGCAACAGAGTTTGCCTTTGTAGCTTCAACAGACATATATTCAGAATTATCTTTAGTTGCCTTATCAACTTCATCACCTTTGTCTTGAATTGGAGAAGATACCAGCTCTGTGTGTGATGCCACAGCTTCAGGAACATTTACTGCAGGCTCATCAGCTACACCAGGAGCTTCAACATGAACAATAGGTGAGATAGGATCAAGAATTGATTCAGGAACATCATTCACTGGTGAAAAACCATTTCTGTGATCCTCTTCTACAGGCATTTTATCCTCTGTAAGTATTTCAACATTAACATTATCCTCTGCAGGCATTTCAACCTCTGCAGGTATAACAACATTCACTGTAACCTCAACAGTAGGTGTTTGCTGTGAAACCACCTCTGGAGCTTTAACAACATTCTCTGCATCTGAATCAGAAAGAATTAATCTCCTTTTCTTGATTGGAGGCACCACATTCTCCTCTTCATCTTCACTTGAGCTCTCTCTTGGTGGTGAAAGTGAAGGTCTGTTTGCTTTCTGTTTCTTGCTATACCAGGAAACAAGTCTGTCACCCAGAAATTGACAACTTCCACTGGTGCTTTTTCTGTCTATCTTACATCCAGCAAAGTCTGCATCAGAGTAACCAAGAAGTTTAAACTCTGATTCTCTTGGATACCACAGCCCCAAAGTCATAGTGCCCTTGAGGTACTTGAATATCCTCTTTACTGCTGTTAAATGTGGTTCTCTTGGATCTGCCTGGAACCTTGCACACAAGCAAGTTGCATACATGATATCAGGTCTGCTAGCTGTCAAATAGAGCAAAGAACCAATCATTCCTCTGTAACTTGTCATATCTACTGATAACCCTGCATCTTTGTCCAATTTTGTTGTAGTTGCCATGGGAGTTGTTGCAGATGAACAATCAAGCATACCAAATTTCTTGAGAAGGTTTCTGGTATATTTTGCTTGATTTATAAAAATTCCATCATCTGTTTGCTTCACCTGTAGGCCTAGAAAATAACTAAGCTCTCCCATCATACTCATTTGATATCTTGACTGCATGAGTTTGGCAAACTTCTTGCAGAGTTTATCATTAGTAGACCCAAAAATAATGTCATCCACATATATCTGAACTAAAAGCAAGTCACTACCATTTTGGAAGTAAAACAGAGTTTTGTCAATAGTACCTCTGTGAAATCCACTTTCTAGTAGAAATTTGGCAAGGGTTTCATACCATGCCCTTGGTGCCTGCTTAAGTCCATAGAGTGCCTTGTCTAACCTGTAGACATAGTCTGGATATTTTGGATCTACAAACCCTGGTGGTTGTTCCACAAACACTTCTTCTTCAAGTTTTCCATTCAAAAATGCACTTTTTACATCCATCTGAAACACTTTGAATTTCATGTGGGAGGCATATGCTAGAAAAATTCTGATTGCCTCCAATCTAGCCACTGGAGCAAATGTTTCATCATAGTCAATTCCTTCCTGTTGTGAGTAGCCTTTTGCAACAAGTCTTGCCTTGTTCCTTGTGATAACACCTTCACTGTCAGTTTTATTCCTGAAAACCCATTTAGTACCAACAATGGATCTGTTCTTGGGCCTTGGTACAAGTGTCCATACTTCATTTCTTTCAAATTCATTTAGCTCTTCTTGCATTGCTGTTATCCAGTCAGCATCTTTAAGAGCTTCTTCCACTTTCTTTGGCTCAGTTTGTGACAAGAATGCATGAAACAGACATTCATTTGTTGTTGCACTTCTTGTCCTTACTTTTGCATCTGGATCACCAATAATCAAATCAGGTGTGTGAGATTTAGTCCATTTTCTTGCAGAAGGCAGATTGCTTCTGTCATCATGTGATCCTCCCCCTTGATCCATGCTCTCCTGATTTTCTTGGTGCCTTTCTTCATTTTCTGATGCTCCTCCTGAATGTGACTTCTCAGAATTATCAACAGAGTTTGATTCAGAATCATCAATTGAGTCACTTTCAGTGTTTGACTTATCACTTTGATGTGATTCTTCATGCTCCCCCTCAACTGGTTCTTCCCTTGTTTCTGATTGAAGAGTTTCTTCAGTATTTACCAGTAGAGGTTCAGAGTTTAGATCAACAGAGTTTATCAAATCAGTCTGATCAGAGTTTACTTTTCCAGAGAATAAATCTTCATTTTCAAAGTGCAGTTGATCATGTTCATTTACATCTTCAAGTCCAGTTATTTTCTTGTCATCAAATGACACATGAATTGATTCCATGATCACTCTAGTTCTCAGATTATAAACTCTGAATGCCTTTGTTGACAGTGGATAGCCAACAAAAATTCCTTCATCTGCCTTTAGGTCAAACTTGGTCAACTGTTCAGGATGAGTCTTCAACACAAAGCACTTGCATCCAAAAATATGAAAATATTTTAGATTTGGCTTTTTCTTCTTCACCATTTCATATGGTGTTTTACCATGCTTGTTGATCAATGTTGCATTTTGAGTAAAACAAGCAGTTTGAACTGCTTCTGCCCAGAAATAAGTTAGCAATTTTGCTTCATCTAGCATGGTTCTGGCAGCTTCTATCAAGGTTCTATTCTTCCTCTCCACTACACCATTTTGTTGTGGAGTGCCAGGTGCAGAAAACTCTTGTTTTATCCCTTTACTCTTGCAAAATTCTTCCATAGATGAATTCCTGAACTCAGTTCCATTGTCACTTCTGATTGTCTTCACTTGATGCTCTGACCCTTTTTCCAGTTGGATTACATGTTCTGTCAGTGTTAATGCAGTTTCATCCTTCTTTGCAAGAAAATATACCCATGTGTACCTGGTATATTCATCAACAATAACTAGAGCATATTTCTTCTTTCCAAGAGACATCACATTCACTGGACCAAAAAGATCAACATGTAGTAGATGATAAGGATCAACAATTGAAGACTCAGTTTTGCTTTTGAAGGTGGCTTTTCTCTGTTTGGCCTTTTGACAAGAATCACACAGTCCTTCTACATTCAATAAAGACTTTGGTAGACCTCTTACAAGATCATTCTTGATTAGCTCATTGATGTTGTTCAGGTTCAAATGAGAGAGTTTCTTGTGCCATTTCCAACTCTCTTCACTGGACATCCTTGTAGACAGACACACTGCTTTGCCATCAGTGTTTGTTGACAATTTAATTTCATAGATGTTATTGTGTCTGTTTCCAACTAGAGCAACTTCCCCTGTAGATTTACTGATCACTTGACAATATTCAGGCTGAAAATCCACATGATATCCTCTGTCACAGATTTGACTCACAGATAGCAGATCATGCTTGAGTCCTGGAACCAGAGCTACATTTGTGATGATGACATTTCCAAGATTAATATTGCCATATCCCAGTGTATGTCCTATGTTGCCATCTCCATAGGAAACTTCTGGGCCAGCCTTCTCCTCAAACTCTGATAGCAGGGCTTTATTTCCTGTCATGTGTCCTGAACATCCACTGTCCACGACTAGGGTACTAACCCTGTTGCCCTGCAATCACAAACAATCACTGATTATTAGTTTTAAGGATCCAGACTTGCTTGGATCCTTTGGCTTTCTTAATTCTGTTAGCTTTTGCAACGGAATTCACATTATCAGAGTTTAAGCTAACTTTTTCAGTGTTTACATTTGCAGAGTTTACTTTAACCCATTTCAAATTTGGCTTGGGTTCATAGTAATTATAGTAAATAGCATGATAATCTCTGCAAGTGTAAATAGAATGCCATATACTTCCACAGTGTTTGCATAAAGTCTGTGGTCTAGTTTTCACATAATCACTCTTTACTGCAGTTTTAGAGGGCAAAGAATTAATGTTCTTATTCTTACTGCAGAAACTAGCAAGATGATTAGTGCTACCACAATTAAAGCATGTTTTTCTAGGAGCTAATGAAGCAAGCATTGGCTTAATTCCTGATGTGATGCCTACTTTTCCATTTTTGTTTTTCTTAGGCAATCTCTGTTTGTTGACAGATTTTATCTCCTTAAGCTTATGCTTGAGTTGTTTATCTGTCATTAAACCAATGTTAGCCTCTTTAACAAAAGTTTTAGCATATGACTCTTTAACAGCCTTTTTCTGTGCTTTAGTCTTAGGTCCACCTGTTCCCATGACATTACCCTCAGATGAACAATGTGGTCTAACTTTTACCTGATTTTCAAATCTAAGTTCATCTCCAACAGAGTAACCTAGACCTACTGTATCTGACTGAAACACTTCTTGAGTGTCTTTACCAGAGTGTGTCCAAGTTTTAATGATGTGTTTACTATCCTCCAATTCTGATTCTAGTTGCTTATACTTACCTAGCAACTCCTGTTCAATAAACACTGCATCATCTCTCTCTTTTTGAATTTTATTCATGTTCTCTAGCTGTTCCTCAACAAGTTTATTTCTTTCTTTGAGTTGAGAACACTCAGACTTTATCCTCTCATTTTCTAAAGTCTGATCCCTATAACTGATATGCAATGCTTTAAGATAAATTCTCAATTCAGTTATATTATCAGTGTTATAAGCATAGGTAGTTGGAGGTACCTTGAGATCATCATTTTCAGTCTGAGTAGTAGCCATGAGAGCATAGTTGACTTCCTCATCTGAATCTGAAGTGTCTGCCCAATCTCTGCCTTTGGTGTAGAGTGCCTTTTCAGTTTTACCCTTTTTGCACTCAGGAGCATAGTGTCCCATATCCTTACACTTGTAGCATTGAATCTCAGACTTATCTTTCTTTCCAGATTTGAAGTCCTTTCCCTCCGCTTTCTTGAAATTCTTCTTGTCAGACTTTGAGTAGTCCCTTGAGAATCTCTTTGTTTTCTTGAAGTTCTTGAAACCCATCTTCTTGAAGGTCTTTACCATCAATGCAGCCATTTGCATCATCTCATCATCATCTTCAGAATCAGATGATCCATCTGTGTTTGAGTCAACATCAGTGTTTGATGACTCATTCTCTGAATGTATGACTAAGGCTTTCCCTTTTTCCTTTCTCCTTGAAGCCTCCTTCTTTGATGGTTTCTCCTCAACCTTGAGTGCAACAGACTTTGACTTTCTACTTGATCTTTTGTTTCTCTGCTCCAATTCCAATTCATGGGTTTTGAGCAGCCCATAAATTTCATCAATCTCTGTCTCACCAAGTTCATAATTATCTCTTATAGTGGTTGTTTTCACATCCCACTTTTCAGGTAGAGAAAGAAGAAACTTGAGATTTGAGTCTTCTAAATCATACTCTTTGTTAACCAATGACAAATCATTGAGCAGTTTACAGAATCTGTCAAATGTTTCTGTCATGGTTTCATCAGACTTTGCCTCAAAGTGCTCATACTCCTGAGTGAGTATGTTTCTTCTGTTTTTCTTGATTGCAGGAGTTCCTTGACACCTAACCTCAAGTGCATCCCATATTTCTTTTGCTGTTGTGCAGTTAATCACTTTATTAGACATAACATTGTCTAATGCACTGTGAAGTAAATGTCTCACTTTTGCATCCTTTGCAATAGATGAAAGATCCTCAGCAGTTAGATCTTTCTTTTCCTTTGGAATGACCTTTGCCTCCTCACCAGCAGCAGCAGCAGATAATTTTGTTGGTTTGTGAGGACCTTCATATATTCTATCAAGGTATTCTGGATCTGTAGCCTCCAGAAACATGGTCATTTTCACCTTCCAAATTGCATACTCTGATGGCCTAAGTATAGGAACCCTAATTGTCTCATACCTACTAACAGTAGTAGGGGCTTTCTCAGATGGTGGAGGTATCTCTGCCATTGATTACTTTTGTGTTTGGATCTTTAACTGTAATAAAGTAACAGATTAGTCTCTGATACCACTTGTTAGGTCGAATACACAATAAGTAATCAAATACTGTATGAGTAACTTAACAAGAACACACTGTTTAACAATTAAAAACTGTTTGGAATTAATAATTCCTCTCTCAGTGATGTAAATATCACAGAGAGCTGCTTAGGTTACAATCAAAAGATTTCTCAATGTTCGATTACCCTTCTAGGGTTAACCTAACTGTATTTATAGAACATACAGCTTCATACAATCAGTAACTGATTCTCCTATAATCAAGCTATACAATTGATATCAATCACGATTGCTCCAGTCTTCCAAGTCAACTCAATCTCTTTGACAGCTTTCCAATCTTCAAAGATATTGCTTCCATATTTAACAATCTTCAAACACTGTTGACTCTTCAGACAATACCGCTACAGAGTTTAACAAACTCTGTTTGCGCTTCCAGTCAGTGTTTAATCAAACTCTGACTGCTTCCAGCTAAACTCTGTTTTCTGACTTTAGCTTCCAAACACTGTTCTCATCAATCATTTCTAACACCCAATTATAAGCACCTGCAATAGTAGTTATCAAAACATAAACCTAAAAATGTACAAAAATCATAATCACGTAAACTGCATCTCCATGCTCGAGGTCTGTCGTTCAATAGTTGTTATATCTATATTAGGCATAACTTTCATTTAGGCATTTTAACAAACACTACAATAGTTACTTTAAATGAAGGTGTATGAACAAAACTAAATCATACCTAACTCCTCGTGAACCATATCATCCAGTACAAACCTGTAGAAATACAAATAAAAATGCACAAAATAAATATCAAATCATCTGATATATGGACCATTAGATACATATATAAAAGTTTAATACATACATTCCTTCACCTTGGATGGGTTTCAATCAACAATACAAATGAATTAAACATAAACCCCAAAAAAAATCGAGTATTCAAGAATCACAACTTCTTATATAATTTATTTAACTCTTTTGCAAACCTGTGAAAGTAATGATAATAGTTGAAGAAAAAGAGAGAAGTAGGAAGAAAGGTGAGAGAAAGGATGATTTAGAAAAATATAATTTTGAATTTGAAAAGAAGGATGATAACTGCTCGAACAAAAGAAAAGAAGAAGAATTATAAGAAGAAGAAGAAGAAGAAGAAATCTGGTAGCTTGATAATTTTATCTAATTAATGAAAGTAACGATTGCCGATACAAAAGGAATTCCTCGAAGAATAAACAGATTGAGAAAATTATGGAAATTTTGATTGAGTCGATAACTGATTTTTTTGAAATTCAAATAGATTATGGAAAGATATAATAAAATGGGTAAAGTATTGGGTGGGTAAATGGATTATCCGTGGATAGTTACCAAAATAACTTGATTTTAGTACAAAAATTGGGTCATGGGTAAATTTTTTTACCCATTGGGTAAATTCCTCATTACACTTTAAGAGTATATAGATATAGATGAGTTGAGATTTTATAAGCGATTTTCAACTAATTATTAGTTTATATTTATTTACTTTATTTTAAGTAATTAGATTTATATGTGTTGCCATTGAGAATCTGAATCTGTTTTAACTAGTATCGGGACTATCAAACTATCTTTCTTCTTTGTTGGAAACCCACCGTTTTTCAATACAACTCTTTTTGTTGGGCTTCCAGAAATAGGTGGGCTATATATCTTGACTTCGAGTTCCAAATACATATACATTTGTGCCTACATTAATTGCAAGTAACTCACATTATAACAGGAAATTTATTTTTTTCATTACCTCAAAACAAATTCATAGACAGAAGTTAAATTAAGTGCTCCAGTTGAAGGGGTAAGCAATTACCGTGTGAGCTCTTTTAAGAGTAATGGCAGGGCGACGAGGTTAAGTCTGAATTTGTATGCCTACTCGATCGCATTATGCGGGTTATGGCAGGGCCACGCGGTTAAGTCCGAATTTGTATGCCTACTCGATCGCATTTTGCGTAAGTACCCGGAAAACTTTGAGCACTTCCCCACGAAAAACAAGAACTTATGTACAATGAGGCTGAATATGTTGTAGTGTTGTACACTTCACTGAGTGAGTTTACCAAAATATCTATGACTAGGGTTGATTATGAGATTATCGTTGAGTACAGGAATAATTTCGCTTACTTGCAGAAACGTGGATTCAATGTAAGTTGGATAGTGAGCTGCCTGAGGCCCTGAACTATATTGACCATCTCAGGTTTTCAGAGTCTCTAATTTCCGAGCTACATGCAATTGATTGTTGTATCGATAATGGCAAAAGTAAACTACAAAATCTACAGGCGAGTTGATGATGCCAAAAGTAAACTACAAGATCTGCATCCTGCATCGATCATGCCAAAACTAAATTGAAAGATGTGCAGACTCTTTATTTGGAGAATATGACAGAAATTCAGAAAGCTTTTGGAACTTTGGGGTACTACTCTTGCTGTTGGTTTCATTGGATATGATCAACTATCTGGTGCCTGGTCCTTAAGATAGATGGATTAGTCACATGTTTGAGGGTTTTTGGATACTAGTATTGTGTCAATTGTTTAGATTCACTTTGTACTAAAGTTGTTCTTGATGTTCAATTTCCATCTGATTGTTATGGCAGTGGTTTTAATTGCTTGTAGTAAGATGTTTTAAGTCAAAATGAATTAATAGTTTTGTTGAAGTCAAATAGAGAGTAATATTAGCATGCCCATTAGCCCAAATCACAGCTACTTGAACCCTTTAGAATTTTTGTTTCTGAGCATTTTTTTAAAGTTGCTTTCTGTCGATTGTTCACATCAACGACTTGTATGTTTTGCTTAAAAACAGATCGTTGCTGATGCTACGTGCAATTGTTTTGAACCTGGAATAGTGGAATTGCAGCTATATTTGTCATCGCGAAGGAGAAGCTCAAATGTATTATCGAAAACACATGAGCTCTCCAAACAATAGAGACCTCAGCCGTTAGTTTCAACTTTCAACATACAAAGCTTACAGTTTCTACACGGTTGTATGGTTAATAAATCTTTAGTGAAATTACATCTCACTGCTTCTTGCTTGGTTTAATGTATTAAAATTATGATAACATCAAAAACTAGTCTCCACTTCCGTGGAATGAAGACTACTAAACAACTTCTGTTTATCCAGTTGTCCCTCGATATAGCAGTCATTATACAGAAGCGAATACAAATTACTCTCTGCAAATGGTGCTGTACAGGAGAAACGCTTTATTAAGAGTCTTTTTGTAGTGACAAATAGGGCCATAACTCTAATTTGTGCCTTTTAGGGCCTTAAGTTGCATTTATTATGTGCTATTTTGGCCATTCCACTACATTTATAAGTCCTGGACCTGCAAAGTATAATTGCCATTCATAGTGCAGAGGAATATATGGTTAAACCATCATGTTGATAAACATTCTGAGCTAGGTCCTTGCAAAACAGAGCATATACCACAGTGCATGTTTGCTCCCCAGAGAGAGTAGAAAGTGCCCAAGTGCTTCAAATTCACAAAATATGCAAGCATGACAGCAGATTTTAAAAAAAGGACTGGCACAAAATTAAGATTCCGGACGATTCCAACACAGCGACAAATCATAGAATTTTTATCTAGTTCTAAAACAGTGGAAAAGAAGAAACAAAACAAAGACACAACTACTCCTTTCTATCCAAATAGGCTGTATACCGAATTCCCAGTTCCCAGTATACAAATAGAGCAACATATTAAAGAAGCATGTCTTTTTAATATCATTAAAAAAATTCAGATTCAGTACGATTAAAATAACATTAAAAAACATCACAAATCATCAAAATTTAACCTAGTTTTAAAACGGTGGAAAAGAATATACAAAACAGAGACACAACTACTCCTTTAGCTCGGACTTGCTCTTACAAGAAACCGTCACCTATAGGAGGAGCAATTGTGTTGAAGAGAGAAGAAATTTAGAATTTGAGCAGAATTTATGTTATTGTTTTTTATGATAAAACTCCGTACATAATACAACAGAATGTGCTGCTATTTATATAGCTACAAAGAATTTATGTTATTGTTTTTTATGATAAAACTCCGTACATAATACAACAGAATGTGCTGCTATTTATATAGCTACAATGAACTTCTAGCTTAAGCATCTATCATGGCACTACTGTTGTTCACATGGGAAGAACATGGACATCATTCTGGGGCTAACGTGAGAGCATCTAAGTGGGAGCATTATGACATTATGAAACTGATCGTGGAGGAGCACTGGTGAATCACATGAATGCACATGTAGCATATTCAAGCCAACCTGTAGTAGCCAACCTGGAAGCATAAACTTGGAAGCATAAAGTGCACACAAAACACATGCTTAAGCCTTTACTTTAATATCCTCCCGCAAACTATGCTGGGGCTTAAGGCATAGTTTGTCTCGAAAGTGAGATCTGCAGTCTGGTGAAGTGTAGGAACATGTTTAGTGACAAGTAGACCAAGAGCAACACGTTCACGTACAAAATGATAGTCCAATTCGATGTGTTTACTTCGTGCATGAAAGACGGGATTGACAGTCATGTAAAGAGCACTAAGGTTATCACAGTAGAGAGTAGGCGGAGTTGGAACTGAGACGTTCAGATCACGAAGAAGATAAGACAACCAAGTGAGTTCAGCTGTCGTGTGCGCCATAGCACGATATTCAGCTTCTGTGCTAGAACGTGAGACAGTGTGCTGTTTCTTTGCACACCATGAAACAATGTTGTTACCAAGGAAAGTGCAATAACCAGTAGTAGATCGCCTCGTTATGGGGTATCCTGCCCAATCAGCATCTGAAAACGCAGTCAAGGCAAGTGAAGTGCCTGTTTTGAGGTCAAAACCAATAGAAATTGAGCCCTTGACATATCGTAGAATCCTGTAAACCAATTTCAAATGGTCGACTGTTGGCGCATGCATGAATTGTGACACATAATTGACACAAAATGAAAGGTCTGGCCGTGTAATTGTGAGGTATTGGAGAGCCCCAACAATTCCTCGATAGAAACTAGGGTCTGTGAGAGTTGGAGTGGACTGGGAGAGCTTGAATTTGACATCTAATGGTGTGGGCATAGGTTTGCAATGTAGCATGTGTGTTCTTTCAAGGATGGTTCGAGCATAATGGGATTGAGAGAGATGGAACCCTCCTGGTGTCCGCGAAATGACCATCCAAGAAAGTGATGAACTGGTCCTAGATCCTTGATGAAGAATTCATTGCTGAGGATCTGGATAAACGAAGAAACAAGTGTAGATGATGACCCTGTAATCAGCATATCATCTACATATATTAGCATAGCCAGTGTGCCCTGAGAGGAATGACAGATGAAAAGGGAAGGATCAGCTAGACTGCAGAAGAAGCCACGAGATGTTAGGAAATTGCTAAGTCGATCAAACCAAGCACGAGACGCCTGTTTAAGCCCATATATAGAGCGTTGAAGTTTACAAACATAATCTGGAAACTGAGGATCAATCATTCCTGGGGGTTGTTCCATATATATGTCTTCAACAATGAAACCGTGTAAAAAAGCATTTTTAACATCAAGTTGTCGCACAGTCCAATGTTTTGCAAGAGCCACATTTAAGATCAAATGAATTATTCCTACCCGAACTACCGGAGAAAAAGTTTCAGTATAGTCGAGTCCACTTATTTGATGATACCCTTTAGCAACTAATCGAGCTTTAAGTCGATCCAAAGTGCCATCAGGTTTAAGTTTGGGTTTATATACCCATTTGGAACTAATTACATGCATGTCCTTGGTTCGTGGAACAAGCTTCCAAGTATCGTTTTGATGAAGAGCTGTCAATTCTTCATCCATGGCTTGTTTCCATCCTGGATGGGACAATGCTTCTTTAACTGACTTGGGCTCCAAGGGAACATGGTGAATCGTCTCAATGCTTAGTGCATATTTAGGATTTGGTTTGACAATTCCTAGTTGAGATCGAGTAGTCATGTGGCGAAGAGGAGGCATTGGGTGTGATGTTTGAACATGCTCAGTTTCTGGTGTTGGCATTGGGTGTGATGTTTGAACATGTTCAGTTTCTGGTGTTGTTTCTGAAGCATCGTTTGTTGTTGAAGCATGAAAGATCAGTATGATGTCTGTCCTGCATGGTACTGCTGGAACTAGCTGGTGTTTGAGGCATATCCATCTCATGTATGTCATCATTAAGACTTGAATTTGACTGAGGTAATGTAGAAATGTCTGGTGTAATAGTAGGTGCAACATTGGTCAGTGGAATAGAAGATGGCTGAGTTGAATCATGTTCTTGTACTGGCACTGATGGTTTTACTGGATCAACAGAAAGATAAGGTGTTAGCCAAGTATCAATAATATGGTGCACATGTGGAATAGAGACAGAAAGTGTAGATGATTTGAATGGAAAGACGTTTTCATCAAACACTACATGTCGTGAAATGATGGTCTTTCGGCTAGACGGATGATAACATTTATAGCCCTTGTGTTTCTCACTATAACCCACAAAAACACACATAACAGACTTGGGGTCGAACTTATTTTGCTTGGTGTCCCATGTGTATGGGAAACATTTGGAACCAAATACTCGTAGGGATGCATAATCGGGGTGATCGCCATGCAACTTGCAATATGGGGTGTCAAAATCAATAGAGGAGGAAGGCAATCTATTAAGTAGATAAACTGCTGTAGAGAATGCTTCGAACCATAAATACAGAGGTACATGACTATGAAATAGCATAGTCATACCCAGTTCCCTTATGATTCGATGTCGACGCTCAACCATACCTGTTTGCTGTGGAGTGTAAGGGCATGAAACCTGATGAACCACACATGTTGCAAGAAAATGAGATGCTAACTGATTGTTGACAAACTCTCCCCCTCTATCAGAGTGAAAAATCTTAATTTTTTTATCATATTGTCGTTGAACATATTGTTCAAAAGCCAAGAAAGCAGTAAAAAAATCTGATTTGGATTTTAGGGAATGATCCAAGTATATCGAGAGAAATCATCAACCAATCATGCATAAAAACGAAATTTGCCAATAGATAAAATTGGAGCAGGCCCCCATAGATCACAATGTATTTTATCAAAAATACCAGAACTAGAATGCTTAGATGAATTAAATGGAAGTTTGCTTAATTTGCCTAACTGACAACTATCACAAATGAGATCAGTAGCAGTTTTCAGAGAACTAATAACTTCGCTCAATCCCTTATTCTTCAACAAAGATACGGTAGAAGGTTGTGGATGTCCCAAACGTTGATGCCAAATGTCTACAGTCCCAGACTTGAATCGATGAGAAAACAATGCTTGTGGTTCGTCATTCATGACATATAAATTACCCTTTCATTTCCCTGTTAGTAGCAAATGACCTGTGTTCCGTTCCTTTACACAAAAACCACTGTCAGTAAATTCACAATTAACTGGAAATTGAGATGTGAGCTGACTTATGGATAGTAAGTTTTTTTGTAAGTGTGGTACTAAAAGAACGTCGTGAAGGGGTAGCACATTGTCCTTTTGTTTTATAGAGGACTTACCAACACCTGTTATCGATAGTGAGGATCCATCACCAAGGATAATTGAGTCAGAACCATTATATTTATGAATATGTTGTAACATACCTTGTTGTCCAGTCATATGGTTTGAGGCTCCCGTATCTGAAGTCCATTCTGTGTCAATGATTGAGTTGTCCAACGTAAGTGCTACAAGTGCCTGTGGTAATTCATGGTTGATGCCAGACTTCTTTGGCAGCCACCAGCAGATTTTTGCAATGTGACTAGGTTTGTTACAAATTTGACAAATGGAATCTTGATAGGATTCCCTTTCGGCTGCAGTCATCCTACGCTCTCCAGGTGGTGCAGGTTTCCTTTGTTGTGTAGTGTTACCTTGATATCCTTGTGGTTGGCCACGTGTTTGTTGGGCTTGGAAGCCTCGACCGATGGAAGAAAAAACACCTTGATGGTTTCTAGGTGTGAAGTTTGTTGTTTGTTTGGATCTCTGTTGTTGGCCATAAAAGGCTAAATATGGTGTGTGAGGAGAAAAAGAAGCATCATGTTGGTTTGAAAACCAACTTCTACGATGATCCAAGTTCTGCAATTGTGAAATTACTTCTGAATATGTTGGCCTGGGGGGTTTCAGCATCGTTGTGGTGAAAGTTTTGTATTGAGGACCAAGACTTGTAAGTAAACAGAATAACTTTTCTTGATCTGACACTGGTTAGCCAATAGCAGCAAGACTATCACATAAACCTTTAAATGTTCGTACGTGTTCTGCAATATTCTTGTTTTCATCCTTTCGTAAATAAGTCAATTGTTGATGAAGAGTGAATTCTCTTTCTTGAGAGTCTTGTGCATAGGCTTCTTTGAGAGCTTCCCAGACAGAAGACGAAGTGTGTAATCCAATGACAAGTCCAAGAGCCTCTTCTGAAAGAGTTCCAATTATCCAACCTCTTAAGAGTCGGTCAGATTTCTGCCAAGTAACGAATTCTTTTGTTAATGTTGCTGTGTTAATTTGTTGCTGAGTCTTTTTCTGTGTTTGTGGGTACTGGTGTTTGTGTTACATATTTGGTTGGTGTAGGTGTATCTTTTGTGAGATGGTCACTAAGATCTTGACTCTCCGCCAAGCCTAGTACTTGTTCTCTCCATAACGGATAGTTTGATGGTGTGAGCTTTAATGTGACAAAGTTACCAACGTTGAGTGATAATGAACTCATGATGGAAGCAGAAGGGTGAGATCGAACTCGCTCTGATACCAAGAAGAAATTTGGAATTTGAGCAGAATTTATGTTATTGTTTTTGATGATAAAACTCCGTACATAATACAACAGAATGTGCTGCTATTTATATAGCTACAATGAACTTCTAGCTTAAGCATCTATCATGGCACTATTGTTGTTCACATGGGAAGAACATGGACATCATTCATGGGGCTAACGTGAGAGCATCTAAGTGGGAGCATTATGACATTATGAAACTGATCGTGGAGGAGCACTGGTGAATCACATGAATGCACATGTAGCATATGCAAGCCAACCTGTAGTAGCCAACCTGGAAGCATAAACTTGGAAGCATAAAGTGTACACAAAACACATGCTTAAGCCTTTACTTTAATAAAGAGGAGGGTATAATAAGGGGAGCCCTTTTTGAGAAGACAACTCCGTCCAAGTTATGGAAATGGCAGCACCGGAAGTTGACTCCGACGCGAAATTTCTGTTGTGCAGCACTGCAAATAGTTGATTTGATTAATCATAATCAAGTCTTAACATTTTTCCAACAATACAAATGAGTACAAAAAACACACATCGCAGATAAAGAAAAGAATTCCGCCAAAAGTACAACCAAGGAAATTGCAAGCAAAAGAAAAGATTGTCAAACAAACTTTGATGATCGATCACACACATCCAAACTTTTATATTGATTCTGAACTTATTCAACTTCTAAAAAAAGAGTTATGGATCTCTCGATCTTCCTAATGAGAATTCAGCAATAAAAGAATGCAAATAAGATGTACCTTAAATAATATACTCAAAAGTGAGAGTACCAAAGCATTCTATAGGAAGAGTAACACAAAGCAACAAAGAAAAAAAAATGGAATGGATCTTCATTCTCACTTGGTGCTGCCAGCAAGCTTAATTTGGTGGTGAAACTAGGCTCTCAACATAGGTATACGCGTAAATTGCACCAAACTCAACATCTAACAGCTTCTTGAATGTGTTACTCTTAGGGTTGTAGAGTAATATGGCTGAGCCAGATGACAGCATTATATCACCACCGATAGAAATACAGAGCGGTTTAATCCAATCAGAGTCACATGGCAATGGGATGGTGAACAATTTTGTCCAAGACTCTTCCACGCCACATTCCTTCATTACCCAAAAATCAGCCAGGGTTTTAAAAGAACACAATACAGAAAGGCATTCACCGAAAGTGTCCAAGGTTGCCCGAGATAGTCGATCTTCTCCTTTCGGTGGTAGTGGAACTTCTCGATAAGTCTCGGTTTTCATATCAATAGAAACAATTATATTTGGTTCTACATTGTTAGACTGCATACTCTCTCTCCCAACAAGCGAGTGTAAAGCTCCAGCTGCAAATCTCCCCCAACCATATATTCGCCCAAAGTAATAATCTCCAATGATTCTCCAACCACCAGATTTTGAGCTATAAACTGACACATTATTTTTGTATTCATCACCAAGACCAGAAATACTTATAGCAAATACTTTATAGTCATCATTCGATTCATCATAGCAAAACCCATGCGCTCTATGCTCATGTTCATGTTCATGTTTGGGCAATCTTCTCGATTTTCTTGTGAACGGGTTCCACAAGAATATTTGTTCACCACTTGTCAAACAAAACAGGCCATTACTATAACCTACTACATCAATGTAGTCATTATCCCGTGGACAGTAACTCTTAGTTTCCGTAACTGTGTCGTCATTAAGCAAAGAATACAGTGAACAACTCCAGGATTCCATGTACAGGGTACGTCTATCACCATGCTTTACATCAGGCTGCCATATCCATTTGATATAAAGCAAACGGTGGTGAGTAAAGCCAGGGTCATTAGTTGATTTAGAGAGATGAGTCTTGATGAACTTAGGACTAGAGATTAGAGATTTCCATGACTTGCAAACAAACTGGAATTCTGAAAGAGACTTAGCAGGAAGTCTTGAGAGTATTTCGTAGATCATCTCTTCCGGAAGGGCAGGGTTAGGGTTAGTGTTGTCGTCATGAGTAATATTTGCCATGCAATTATAAAGGAACAAATTTTGGAGACCAATGACAGCGCAAAAATCCGGAAGGGCAGGGTTAGGGATAGCGTTTTCATCGTGATCAGTTGAGAATTTATAAGCGATTTTCAACAAAATATTAGTTTATATTATTTTAACTTACCATTTTAGGAAGAGAAACTAATAGGTAAAGCCACGCTTCGCGGCGGCGTTTTAATTTTTTTTAAAAAAATCAATACATATTTATGTTAAATATATTATTAATATTAAATTTTAATAGCTACATAATATTCTCTATTGAATCGATTTCTGGTTAAACACAATTCTTTCGATTGAGCCGCTCTCTCGTTAAAATTAAACTATCAACTTTAACGCATATTATATAAAGTTATAAAATAATTTTTATCCTTAAAAATCGTACCCAAAAAAACATTATGATATCAGTATCAAATTTTAATTGCTAATACAATCATTTCTAGTGAGTCGTATTTTCATTAAACGCGTTTCTAGTCGCTCTTATTTGGAACCGAATTTTAACTTCATTACAAATTATTGATGACACTTCTTTAATAAAATAACTTTTTTTAAAAAAAATTAAACCTTAAAATAGAGTAAATATCAATTTTTGGATTTTTTAAACTTTCTAATATTTATGGAGTTTTAAAAGATGAAAATACATCATAAATTTTATGTATATTATAGATATTCCTGTATTTATTTACAGCTTCCGCATGGGAATGTCTTTCTATTATATTAACACATCACTTTTTATTTTAAATACGAAGACTTTTTGTTACGGAAATAATATTGAATTTATGGATATATTTTTCTAATGCAATTATAATTAACTTGTATAAAAAGTTAAAATAAAGGATTTTTATGAAAAAAGAATATATAGTTTTAAAAAATCGTATAAGATGTTTCCACCATTCTCGTATTTTACTTCCAATAAAATATTTTATTATATGTATTCTTTATATATTCAAACATTTTTTGTACCTCCAATAATTTTTTTAAATATATGTATTTTTTATAAATTCAAACTCTTCTTCTCTATAAATTAGAACTCCTATTTTACTTACAATAAAACCCTTAATTATATGTCTTATAAACACCTATCCCACTTCCAAATAAAACTTTTAATTATATGTTTTTCCTATAAATTCAAACTCTTATTGTTTATAAATATGAACACCTATTATACTTTTAATATGTTAAAGGATAGTTTTTTAGTTATTAATATTTAAAATCCTAAAATTCTAAAAAAAATCAAAATATATTTATTTCCTATTATATCATCAATATTTAATTTTAATATTCAATATAGTCTTCTCTAATAAACCGCTGTCTCGTAAAATACGATTATTTCTCTCGTTAAGATTAAAACCCTAACTTTTTACAACATTATTTATCCATAAAAATCGAATCCTAAAAAAAATATAACATCAATATCAAATTCTAATAGCTAATACAATCTCCTGTAGTTCCTAAAAATAAAAAAAAAATTATAACCGCAATATCAAATTCTAATAGCTAATACAATTTTTTGTAGTTGGTCATTTTCCCGTTAAACACGTTTGAGTTGCTCTAGTTTGGGATCAAAATTCCAACTTCATTACATTACTTATCTTATAGAATAACGTTTTTCCTTAAAATCAAAACCTAAAAATAGAGTGAATTCCAATTTTTACTTTCTCTAAATTTTCTAAAATTTATGAAGTTTTAAAAAAATGAAAATATATCTTATTTTCTCTTCATATTATAGACACTCCTGTATTTATTTCTGGTTCCCGCATGAGAATGTTCTTTTATTATGTTAACACATCAATTCTTTTCTTTTTAAATACGTATACTTTTATTATAAGAATAATATTGAAATTATAAATAAATTTTCCTAATAGAAGTATATTTAATTTATATTAAAAAATATATATAATTTTAGAAGATCGTAAAAGATGCCAGCACCGTCCTTGTATTCTACTTCAAATAAAATATTTAATTATATGTCGCCTTTATATATTCAAAAAACTATTCTACTTCCAATAGAACTTTTAATTATATGTTTTTTCTATAAATTCGAACTCTTATTCTTATTAAATTCGAACTCATATTCTACTTCCAATAGAACTTGTAAGCATATGCCTTATAAATACATATTCTACTTCCAATATAACTTCTAATTATATGTTTTCCTTATAAATTTGAACTCTTCTCATCCATAAATTTGAAAACATATTCTACTTCTAATATGTTAAAAGATATTTTTATATTTATTAGTGTTTAAAATCATAAAATTCTAAACGATTAGAAAAATAGATTGAGAACATCTAAGAGGCGCTACCTAACCTCTCGCGACCAACCAAACTTTTGGTATTTCAATTATTATAATACAGTATAAATAGATTTTAAATAGTGAAATGCTAGAGTTCTCGAAAGCGTTCCCGAGATCGTTCCCAAATGCTGATGCTGAGTTGTCATCCTCTGATTGGTTATCTTTTCATTAGTAAGATGGGCCCCTTGAATGTTAATATGAATCTCACCAATAAGACCATGCCATGTGGCATTTGGGAATTTTTTTTTAGATCTTTTTCGGGATACGTGGTACTGCTCTTTCTTATATAAATTCGAACATCTATTTAATTTGCGATAGATTTTGACAGAATTTTAATTATATGTTTTTCCTATAAATTCGAACTATTCTTATATACAAATTTGAACACCTATTTTATTTCTAAATGTAAACCAAAAAGAGTAAGAAAAAAAAAATTATACCAATCAAAAGATTTGAACAATTTTAGCATCAATGTCAACGTATTATATAAAGGGCTTAATGATCTTATAGATAACTATCTATAGTTAAGACATATTATAATACAATTCGAAGGCTATTTTTATAATGCATGGGATGAATTTCATTATTACAAAAATATCATCCACATTTTATACTTAAAATGTAGATAACTTTAAGTAATTATCTATAGTTAGCTATAGAAACATTTTTCTCTTATATAAATCAGATAAAATGAAAATTGAAATATTTAAATTAAACGTCCCGCTTGATCAGTACTGCAACTTGTTGATTCGGAGGCAGTCGAGTAGATACTTTGTAATTTCTTTCCTACTTTTGTTAGTAACGTAAGAACATGTGCTCGTAATTAAACACGTAAAGATTAAATTAATTTAGAGATATGTAGTACATGTGTTCGTAATATAGATATGAACATATCAACTTATCAAGAAACCTTAATCATGAAAAAAACAATAAGCACTCGAAACCAATTCCATGTAACACTCAATATTTACGTACCTAATATCCATATCCATCTAAAAATTATCGTGAATAATGATTTTTTGGAGAACACCATGATAAGAAGATTAATCAACCAACTTATCAACAAATAATTACTATTCGGATAAGTATATATATGAAAATTTGTTTGAATCCAGACTACTTTCTTCTATAAATATAAATATGTATTCTCCTTCTAATAGGTTAGTATATCCGAACTCTTCTCCTTGACAAATTCGAAATATCTATTCTACTTCTTAGTATATTCGAACTCTTCTCCTTGACAAATTTGAAATACCTATTCTACTTTCAATAAGTTAAAAAATATATATATTAGTTATCAATATTTAAAATTATAAAACTCTAAGAAAATTAGAATGAGACGATTTTAGAGAGCCACATAAGCTCCCGCGTATCCTCCTTTATATATATACTAGTCGACCGCGCTTCGCGGCGGCGTTACATTATTTTAAAAAAATTCAATATATTGATGTTATATTATAATATTAATATTAGACTTTAATAATTAAATAATCTTCTCTAATGAATCAATTTCTTGTTAAACACGATTTTTTCGATTGAGCCGCTGTCTCGTTAAAACCTAAATCCCAACTTTAACATATATTATAAAGACTTATATAATAATTTTTATCCACAAAATTGAACCATAAAACTTTAAAAAAAATTATGACATCAGTATCAAATTCTAATAGCTATACAATCTTTTCTAGTGAGCCGTCTTCCCGTTAAATACGTTTCGAGCCGCTCTTAGTTGGAATCGAAATTCTAACTTCATTATATAAAGCGAGTAAATTCCAATTTTTATATTCTTTAAACTTTCTAATATTTTGGAGTTTTAAAAGATGAAAATACATCTTATATTATCTGTATATTATAGATATTCCTGTATTTACAGCTTCCGCATGGGAATGTCTTTCTGTTATGTTAACATATCAAAAAAAAATACGAAGACTTTTCGTGACATGAATAATATTAAATCTATGGATATATTTTTCTAAGCAAGTATAATCAACTTGTATAAAAATGTTAAAATAAAGGATTTCTAGGAAAAAATGATATACAGTTTTAAAAAATCGTATAAAACGACTCCACCGTACTCTTATTCTACTTCCAATAAAATATTTTATTTTATGTATTCCTTATATATTCAAACATCTTTTATACGGTCTTCTCTAATGAACCGTTTACTCATTAAACACACTTATTACTATTGATCTACTCTCTCGTTAAGGCCAAAAACCTAACTTTTACATATATTACTTGTATGATAATGTTTATCCATAAAAATCAAATCCTAAAAATAAAATGAATTTATAATATCATCAATATGATATTTTAATAGCTAATACCCTTTTGTCAAAGAAAAATAGCTAATACCCTAAAAATAAAATGAAATTTTTAACATCAATATGATAATTTAATAGCTAATACAATATTTTATAGTCAGCCGTCTTCCCATTAAACACGTTTCGAGCCGCTCTCGTTTGGGATCGAAATTCCAACCTCATTACAAATTATTGATGATACTTATCTTACACAACAACTTTTTTCCTTAAAATCAAAACCTAAAAAATAGAGTGAATTCCAATTTAAACTTTCTCTACACTTTCTAAAATGTATGGAGTTTTAGAAAATGAAAACACATCTTATTTTCTCTGTATTTATGTATTTATTTAGGATTCCTGCATGATAATGTTATTATGTTAACAGATCAATTATTTTCTTTTTAAATCCGATGACTTCTTTTATGACAATAGTATTGGATTTTTGAACAAATTTTCTTAATAGAAGTATAATTAACTAATATAAAAAGTCTAATTTAAGAAGATCGTACTTTCTATAAATATTTACTTATATGTATGCTCAGTATATTCAAATAAATATTTTAATTCCAATATAACGTTTATTTATATGTTTTTTTCTATAAAATTGAAAATCTATTCTACTTCCAATAGAAATTTTAATCATATGTCTTGTAAATACTTATTCTAATTCCAATAGAACTTCTAATCATATAATTTAAGAAAATCGCACATTCTATAAATTTTTTAATTATATGCCTGCTCTATATATTCAAACACCTATTCTACTTCTAATAGAACTTTTATTTATAGGTTTTTTCTATAAATTCGAACTCTTATTCTCTATAAATTCGAACTCCTATTCTACTTCCAATAGAACTTCTAAACATATGTCTTGTAAATACTTATTCTATTTCTAATAGAACTTCTAATCATATGTTTTCCCTATAAATTCGAACTCTTCTTCTCTATAAATTCGAACACTTATTATACTTCTAATATGTTAAATGATATTTTGATATTTATTAGTGTTTAAAATTTAAAAATTCTAGAAAATTAAAAAAATAGATTAAGACGATCTTAGAGCGCCACCTAAACTCCCGCGTATCCTCCTTTATATATATATTGATATTGATGATTGATGATTATTTAAATAGTATATTTTCTCAATTTATTTGCGATTTTTATATTTTCTAAAAATATAGTTTAAACTAAAAGCAATAAAATGCATGTATCATTTAATATAAGACTTGCAATATATCTTTTTAAAAAAATTAGCTATTTTTTTGTTGCAGTTAAGGTTGATTTTGATTGCGTTTTGTTACATTCGACTGCAAAATTGTATTTTTGTAAAAGAAATATAAAAATTTGTTATTTTACATAAATTAATTAAAGTTTGTTTTAATCTGCATATCGCCGCTTTTCTTTGTTTGAAGCCCACCGTTTATTAATACAATTTTTTTGGGCTTCCAGAAACAGGTGGCCAATATATCTTGATTTTGAGGCCCAAATACATTCACATTTGTGCCCCTGTTCCAACTTCCATGGGTTACCGTACTGATTAATAAT
This sequence comes from Kitagawia praeruptora, assembly GCA_037693485.1. Taxonomy (NCBI): domain Eukaryota; kingdom Viridiplantae; phylum Streptophyta; class Magnoliopsida; order Apiales; family Apiaceae; genus Kitagawia; species Kitagawia praeruptora. Next base: position 5,525,847 of record CM075348.1, on the reverse strand, counting down.
CCGATTATCGAATTAATCATTCCGATTAATCCCCAAATATTCGATTAATGTCTGGACAGTGCCTCTACCGATTAAGTCCGGTTCCTACTTTTTACACTGGCCACCATTCGTAAATGGCAAGTATAAGTATAACTCATGTTATTACAGGAATTTATTTTCAAAAGTTAAATATGATGTACATTATTTTCAAAAAAAACAATTTTAGGAATCAGTAGTCCTTGAATTATCAGCAATATAAAATTATTCTCTCTGTCCCAAAATACATGTTCCTTTTTTTATTCGTATTTTAAGGTGCATAAATATGATAGTTTCGTATATTATTTTTTTTTTTTTTTGTGAATTAAACTTTAAATATCAAATTTTAATTCAAAAAAGAAATTTAAAAAATAATATATGGAACTATGTTTTTATTCACTTAAAAAGTCAAAGATGTATTTTGTGACGGACACATTAGTTGCAAGCATGGCCCCTTAGGGCTTAGAGGAAGTAATATTGGTGCTCTCTCATATTTGTTCTTCGACGTCCCGAATAGGGTGAAAGATAAAAATATTCGTTTTTTAGAATAATAGTAACGAAATTATCAGATTCTGAAAAAGTTGACAAAAATACTCGATTAGTTACGCAATCTGTAATGGAGTATTCATAGTATGCATAACCCAGTGGAGTATTACAAGTTTATTATTATTATTACTTTATGCTACATACGCAATCTTCAATGGGGTAATTCAAATATTCAATTACTATGCAATTCTATATGCTTATCCTGCAAACTGTCAACATAAGTGGGACCTACGGTGGTTGGCACACACATGACATAAGTCTTTTCTGATTGACTGATACGCAAACGGGGGTGGTGTGTGTGTTGCTTGGGAATGACAGGGACGTAAAATAAAATTTGTAACATGCACGTATACCAAGATTTTAAAAAACAAAAAATTATGAAGGATATGCATGTGTCAAATGTGTATCCCAGATACCCATTTGGTAAATACGTATTCCATCGGGTATTTTTGCGCACTTTTGTAGAAACGGGTATTTTCATCAATTTTACCTAAAAAACAGTTATTTTTGTCATTTTTTCTCCTGAATAATTATTTGCTATTGACACTAATATTTAAATTATTAGTAGGGATTACGAAGCATGAAGATTCTTAAAAACAAACGAAACATCATGTTTTGATGTGTTTGTTGAGTCGATGCTCATTCAGATTACTACTCATCCGATTGATGTTATATGTTTCTTCTGTACTTTCTGAGATTTCCAACTTTCTTGCATGTTTTTCTTTTCCATTCTATAAGCCGGAGTGGGTGAAGCTACTACCGGATTATGAAGAAACAAGTCAGTGAATTCTAAATCTTGTCAATATACAATTAAAATCCTTGCATTAGGGAATGGATCTATTATTTTTCTCAAACAAGTCAGTGAATTTTAGATTTTGCCAAAATATTAATAAAATCCTGAGTGTTGACAACATTACCGTGTGAGCTCTTCTAAGAGTTATAGTGGTTTTGGGTTATGGCAGGGCCACGAGGTTAAGTCCGAATTTGTATGTGATAATTCTCACGGTTGATTAAAGGTTTCCGATCACTGTTCCGGGGATACTTCACCTGAGTTCGGGTATCTGCAAAATAATGCTTGCCCGGGGGTGGTGGCCGTCAAGCACCTCCGGTGTGAAAATCAGTAATCGAAATAATAATAATCAAACAAGTAAGAATATATCTTGTGTAAAGGGAGAGAATGAGTAATAAGTTTTGTCTATTAGAAAATGTGTGTCTTCCTTATGTGCAGAATGGGGGTATTTATAGGCTGGGACTCCCAGTCACTGTTTTCCCACTTGGTTGCCCACTTGTTATGCCGTTAAAACTACAGTGAGCCACTATTGGAACAGTGATTGGTGTCCCCTCCTGACATACCTTGATTCTAGCACCAAGCCGCTTTTGCTATAGTTGAATGTTTTTGTGTCCCCTGCCTTATTGAGCAAGATACCAAGATATTTTGCACAAATGTATTTTTCTAATGATATTTATTGTCAAGTTGAGCAAGTTGGGAGAAAATAATATCTTATGACACGTGTAAAGTAGAAAGGTACTGTTTTGGTTATTTCAGCAGCGGGTGCCCGCTGTTGGCTTACAGCGGGTACCTATCAGTATGCCTACTCGATCGCATTATATGTGAGTACCTGGAAATCTTTGAGCACTCCACCACGAAAAACAAGAACTTATGTACAATGAGTCTGAATATGTTGTGCACTTCACCGAATGAGTTTACTAAAATATCTATGACTAGGGTTCATTCTGAGATTATCGTTGAGTACAGGAATAATTTCGCTTACTTGCAGAATCTGGGATTCAATGTAAGTTGGGTGGTGAAGCACCTGGACTATATTGGCCATCTCCGGTTTTCAGAACATCTAATTTCCAAGCTACATGCAATTGATTGTCGTATTGATAACGACAAAAGTAAACTACAAAATCTGTAGGCTCTCGTAGATGATGCCAAAAGAAACTACAAGATCTGCAATCCCACATTGATCATGCTAAAACTAAATTCAAAGATGTGCAGACTCTTCATTTGGAGAAGATGACAGAAATTTAGAGAACATTTGAAACTCCGGGTACTACTCTTGATATTGGTTTCAGTGGAGATGATCGACTGTCTGGTCCTTAAATTTGATGGATTATTGCATGTTTGAGGATTTTTGGATACTATTAGTGTGTCTATTGTCTAGTCTTGAAGTCTTTTGTACTTTCTAGGTAGCCTTATTCACTTTGTACCAAAGTTGTTCTTGATGTTTAATTTCCATCTTACTGTCATGGCAGTGGTTTAAATTGCTTGTAGTAAGATGTCATATTATTTAAGAAAATTAGGAAGTCAAATGAATCATGGCCGTGGTTTTAATTGCTTGTAGTAAGAAGTTATATTATTCAAGAATTAGGAAGTCAAATGAATTAATAGTTTAGTTTAGAAATAGTACGAAGTCAAAAAGAGAGCAATAAGCATGCCCATTAGCCCAAATCCAATAAAATACATCTACTTGTCATCGCGACGGAGAAGCTCAAATGTATTATTGAAACCACATGAGCTCTCCAAACAATTGAGACCTCAGCCGTTAATTTCAACATACAAATCTTATATTCTGTCTACGGTTGTATGGTTAATAAATCTTTAGTGAAATTACATCTCTATGCTTCTTGCTTGGTTTAATGTACAAAAAATATGATAACATCAAAAACTAGTCTCCTTCTTGTAAAATGAAGACTACTAAACAGCAACTTCTGTTTATTCTAGAGAGAGTTGTTGTCCCTCGATAACAGTCATCATACAGAAGCGAATACAATTACTCTCAGCATATGTTGCTACAGAAGTTCCAGTTTAATGGTACAGGAGAAAGGCTTTATTAGAAGTCGTAATTCTGATTTGTGCCTTTTAGGGCCTTATGTTGCATATAGTGCGGAGGAATATATGGTTAAACCATCAACATTCTGAGCTTGGTCCTTGCAAAACAGAGTTTATACAACAGTGCAGGTTTGCTCCCCGGAGAGAAAGTAAAAAGTGCCCAAGTGCTTCACATTCACAAAATATGCAAGCATGACATTGCAGATAGTAAAGAAAAGGACTGGCATAAAATTTGCTTCTGTTTCACTTTACCACATGCTAAAGTTTTGATACATGCTAATTTTATGTACATTTTATAGCATGTTATTTCTCATTTATCCTTAGTTTGTAATAATTTTGTCCTTGATTAGCATTGTTAGTAGCATTTTAATTTGGATTGGATGCTAAGATTATTTTTTATGTTTATAGGATAATTTTGGAAGTAAAAGGAGCCTAATTTCACATCTTCAAGAGACCGTAGATTAGACCTGGACGAGCAATGAGGAAATAAGAATTGTCACAAAAATATGGAAAGTGATATATTCTTAAAGCAGAAATCCCGGTTGGAATTAATATAATTTTTGTGAAGCGAAAGGAGTCCGGTTTCAGGCCCTCAATATACCGTAGCTTAGGAATTAAGGATTTATTTATATTAATAAATATTTAATTTATTTAGAAAATTATATTTATAAATAACTAATAATATTAGATATTTATTTTTATAATTTCTGGATTTCATTAATTATTTACTAATTAAAGATTACAAGCTGTGCGGGTTAAAAATCATTTCTACGGAACCCATCCATATAAGGTCCAATTAGGCCCTTGGTTTTTAATTAGTAAGTCACCGCCACCAGTTATGTACATATGAAATAAACAAATAAACAAAGAAATGAATCATTGCAAGGAATTGAAAGTTGCTGCGCAGTATGAAAGCTGTCGGCCAGCTTCTTTATTTCACACTCTCCATAACGCGCGTGGAGAACACGTGCCCGAAGGCCTGCCAAAAACAGCCAGAGCGTGTCCAAGACTTCCCATTCCTGCGGTTGGTGATTATTTTATCGGCTGGGTCAAAATTTGGTAGTGCTGTTTTGTTGTGGAAATATTTTATATAAATGGTGTGCTAACTTTGGCTATAAATATGAATATTTTCCTTCGGTTTGTATCACATTCCTCTACTGAATATTCAGTTGTAGTCTTTAAAATTTTCTATCAACTTTCTTTTGTAATTTTAGTTTTAATTTAAACACTTTGATTTTCTGCAAAGCTCTATTTCGGGTGAAGATTTATTTCGGGTGAAGATATTAAGGAAATTACGTGAAGTGCTCGTTTATTTCATTGACAATTATTTCGGAAGGATAAATTCTTCAAGTTGTACTTTCTTTACTCTAAACTCTTTTAATTATGATTTTTACTCGTTAATATATGCTTACTTTCTTTATCTAGCATGCGTAACTAATTTTATAATCCGAGAATTAGGTAGTATTCATTGGTGAAATATGCTTGTTTGATTGTTATGTTAATTCTCTATTTTTGCTAATCTATCATTGAGGGCTTAACCAAATTAAGGGCGTAGCTAACCTTTAATTGTATTCATAGGGATTATGATAAATTGGGAGATGAGTCATAATTCTTTTTCATGATTTGATAGACATAGTTTAATTATTAAATCGGGAGATTAATAAGAGGACTATGAAACTTATAATTCTTGGGTCTTAATAATCTAAAATTGTATTTCGATTGATCATGGGAGTGACTTTTGAGATATTATTATAGACAATATTTTGTATCTTGGGAGAGAACATTATAAAGGATAGAAGAATTGTTTTTAGAAAAATATGAGAAAAATTTATATCACATTAAAACAACATTAAAGAACCAATTGAAGAACCCTAGTTCTCGGATTGCTTTTCCTCATAAATTAAATCTTAGTTTTATTTGTTTATAATTAGTTTATTCAAACATACCGATTATTTCTCACATTTCTAGATTGTAAGGAATTAAAACTTGAACTTGTATTAATAGTCCTTCCCTGCGAACGAACTTATACATTGAAAAATACTGTCAACAAATTGGCGCCGCTGCCGGGGAAGGCAACAATATTAAGTTTAGGTTATTTATTTCTTATAATTTAGATTTTATTTTGTAAAAAAAATATACAAAAATATTAGTTCTATTTAATTTCAGTAGTTATTCTCTGTTTCGTTTTTTTTAGATTTTTAATTCGAAGCTTTAAGTTTTTTTTTCTGCTCTGTTTAATATTTCAATAGTTTAGATTTTTTTCTCATTTAATTCACATCCCCTTCCCCTGTTTTCTTTTGACAAACCCAGCTTCATCAATCTCTCATCGCCTTCTTCCCACAATCTCGTCTCCTCCCTCGGTCTTTTCTCTCACTGCAAAACCATACACTTCCCCCATCCTCTCCTTCCTCCAACACCAACACACAACCACCACACCACCTCCCCTCTCTTCAATTCATTCGATACCCATAACCAAACGCCCCTTTCCCCAAACCCCTTGTTGATTAATGTATCTGTTCGTCGCGTGTATTATGGTTTGAATTGCTGGTTTTCGAGTTCAACTGCGAGTTGCTGGTTCTGTATTTTGTTGTTGATTCAAGCTTGCTTGTTAGAGTGCAGTCGAGTTTTCGAATGACTGGATTCTGGATTGTTTATTCGTCGTTTTCCATTTGCAGTTGATTTGTTAGCGACTGAGTTGTTTAGTTTTGGAATGAGTCGGTTTGTTGGTTTAGACTGCTAGGAGTCTTCTGAATTTGTATAGATTCGAGACGAGGTTTTAGTTGAATAAGTCAACTGTTTTGATTTGTTCTTTGTATTTTCGTTGCTGCGAGTTCTTGCTGAGTCCGTTCTCCGAATTCCAGTTATCGAGTCATTGTGTCTATGTTTGATGCTGAGTTTTGTTGTATTGTTCACTGCAATTTGCTGTGATTTTGGTTCTGAACTTAGCATCGAGTCGATTACCGGGTTTATTTTCGGAATTTTTGTGGTCGGTGTATTTGTATAATCTATGAGTTTTATTGAATTGTGGGTTTCGTTTGTCAATTGTATGTGTTCGTTTGTGTTTGAGTTAGCAGTAACTGGGTCGAGTCATTTTATTCCAAATTGTCATACTGATTGATTCATGTTGTCACTAAATTCGTGTGTTAGAGGTTTTTGCCGGGTTGAGAATCAGCTGAGTTGTGCTCTGAGTTAAATTTGGGCTGTTGTGTTGAGACGTTGAGTCGACTACGACATTTTTGCTTTGTTTTATGGGTTTGTTCGCAGTGTAAACTTGCTGTCTGAGTTAATTGTAAACTTGCTGTCTGAATGGTACTGAGTCGACTGGGTAACTTCATTTTGTCGCTGAGTAGCTGAGTTCGAGTTGTGTTATTTCAGTCGAGTCGTTTTCGAGTTCTATTGTTTGCGATATTCGTAGCCAAAGTCTGTTTGTTCGTGGTCTTGTTCCTGAGCAGTTCCAATTGGTGCTTATAGTATTTTTGTTTCTAATTAGTTATATTTACGAAGTATTCATGTCAAAATTTTTGAAAATAACTTCTTTAATTTTCTGAAATAAATTTTAATTCAAAAAAAAAAAAAAAAATAATAATAATAAATAAATATACTCCAAGTGTTATAACTCTATTGATGTTTTCAGGTGCACAAACTCTTGCATGCGACGTACAGTAAGTGCTGGAAATCTAGAATTTGATCCGGAAATCGAACGCACTGCTCGAATCTCAAGGCGAGAGCTGGCAAAGCAAAGGAAAGAAAAATCTAAGATGGCTGACGAAGATCGTGAAGTTGCTGTTATTGATGAGACTTCAATTTGGGACCATGAGACACCAAATCCTGCTAATTGCATGTACAAAACTCCAGAGATTGGGGTAGCCCAATTCAACATTAATCCAAGCTTAATTCAGATGATCAGAAATCAAGCTTCGTGCAGATGTGTGGCTCATTCAGAATCAATGGTGTTACGAGTGACAAGATTCGTCTCTATATGTTTCCCTACTCTATTAAGGGAAGAGCTTTGGAATGGTTTCAACAACTTCCAGACACCGCGGTTGCTACATGTGAGAGTCTTTCTACTGCATTCTTGTCCAAATATTATCCTTCTGACAAGATGCAATAATTGAGGACTATGATTATGAGTTTTAAAGCACAACCGGGTGAAGGTCTATATCAGGCATGAGAGAGATTTAAGGCATTATTGAGGAAGTGTCCACATCATGGTTTTCAAGATTGGAAGATCATTAGTACTTTTTATGGGGCCATGAATGCAGATATTCGTTTGAGTTTGGATGTGGCTGCTGGTGGAAATTTTAAGAAGGCACCAACTACACAGGCTAAAGCACTCCTTGAGGAATTGGCATCTAATAATTATTCATGGGCACCTAGTGGGACAAACTCAGCAAAAGCAGCACAAGATTCTGAGATGATCAACATGCTGGCTCTCAAATTGGATACTCTAACTCAGGAGATGCGAGGACAAAGGGCAAATGTGAATGCTATTTCTTCACCTATGGAAGGGTATAATGATTATGGTGCGAGTCAGAACTCTTATGTGCAACAATTTCCAGAAGAAGTATCTTTTATTCAGGGAAGGCAGCCGTGGCCTGTTCAGAATAACTCCTACTACAATCCAAATCAAAGGCCAAACAACAATCTTTCTTACAGTAATAATCATGCGGCTAATCCTTCTTATTCATTTCCAAGGCAAAATCAACCTCCTGGTTTTCAGTCACGACCACCGTATCAAGCACAACAGCGATATCAACCTCCGCCAAAGAAAGAACCAGCTGATTGGGAGGTTGCATTAAATAAGATCATGCAAGGAACTTCTGGGGCATTGGCTAATATGGAATCAAGAATAGATCAGATGGCATCATCTCAAAAGATGCTAGAAACACAGATTGGACAGATTGCCTCCAAAATGGGTGTTCGTGAGCAAGGTTCTCTTCCAAGTCAACCCGACCAGACTGGTAAGGAACAATGCAAATCAATTACTTTGAGGAGTGGAAAAGAGTTGCCCGACGTTGAGGTTCTTAAGCCTAAAGAGAGGGATGCTGAAAAAGAAGATGAGATAGTAGTGATTGATGCAGAAAAGTTAGAAAAAGAAGATGAAAAGAAGAAGGGAGAAGAACCAGAAAAGCCATATGTTCCTCCACCACCTTATGTTCCTCCTATTCCATTTCCATAGAGACTTCATAACAGGCAGTTTGAGAAGCAGTATGAGAAGTTCTTGACTATGTTCCGGCAGTTGCATGTTAATATTCCTTTGGCTGAAGCTTTGAATCAAATGCCACTTTATGCCAAATTTCTTAAGGAGATGTTGACAAAGTAGAGGAAACTTGAGGATGCGGAAACCATTACTCTTAATGCTGAATGCAGTGCAATCATCCAAAAAGCCATTCCTCAGAAATTGAAAGATCCGGGAAGCTTTTCTTTGCCTTGTACTATTGGGAAGATGGAGAACATGAAAGCCTTTTGTGACTTAGGGGCTAGTGTGAGTTTGATGCCATATTCAATTTGCAAACGACTTGGTCTTGGAGAGCTTAAAAAGACACGTATTTCACTTCAGTTGGCGGATCGTTCTGTTAAGTATCCGTTGGGGGTCATTGAAGATGTGGTAGTCAAAGTGGATAAATTTGTCATACCTTGTGATTTTGTGGTGTTAGAGATGGATGAAGATGTTGAAATGCCTATTATCTTGGGAAGGCCATTCTTGGCTACTGCTGGCACTGCAATCGATGTTAAAGCGGGAAAATTGACATTGAATGTTGGCGAGGACAAAGTGGAATTTGATCTGAACAAAGCAATGAAGATGCCTTCTTTTGGAGCAACTTGTTTTACTGTTGACATAGTGGATGATATTGTGCAACTCGAAAATGAACACTTCATGGGAGCAGAACGAGTGTTGGATGATGTAGTAGAAGAAGAAGCACTTGTTGTACGAGACACAGAAGTTGAGATGGCTTTTACACTTTCAGAGGCACCACAGGTTGAACTTAAACCTCTAACTGCTATTTTGAGGTATGCTTTTCTGGGTCCTATAATGATACATATCCTATGGTAGTTTCTGCTTTGCTTAGTGATGATGAGCTAGACAAATTATTACATGTTCTTCGGCAATATAAATCAGCTATTGGTTGGACAATTCAAGATATCAAGGGAATTAGCCCTGCTCTTTGCATGCATAGAATTGCCTTAGAAGATGATCATAAGCCTGTGATTGAGGGACAAAGAAGTTTGAATCCGAATTTGCAAGAGGTGGTGAAGAAAGAAATCACTAAGTTGCTGGATGCTGGTATCATATATTCGGTTCCACACAATAAATGGGTTAGCCCTATTCATGTTGTGCCTAAGAAAGGTGGGATGACTGTTGTACACAATGAGAAGAATGAATTAATTCCCACGAGAACAGTAACAGGTTGGAGAGTTTGCATTGATTATAGGAAGTTGAATAACGCTACTCGCAAAGATCACTTTCCCCTCCCATTCATTGATCAAATGCTCGAAAGGTTGGCGGGTAATGAGTATTACAACTTTCTGGATGGTTTCTCGGGTTACTTTCAGATTCCTATTGCACTCGAAGATCAAGAGAAGACCACCTTTACTTGTCCTTATGGTACTTTTGCTTATCGGAGGCTTCCTTTTGGTTTGTGTAATGGCCCTTCGACGTTTCAACGGCTTATGAACCACATATTCTCGGATTTTATAGGGAGAGACATGGAGGTCTTCATGGATGACTTCACGGTGTATGGTTCTTCCTTTGAATCCTGTTTAGCCAGTTTGTCAAAGGTGTTGCAGAGATGTATGGAAACTAATCTTGTTCTAAATTGGGAAAAATGTCACTTTATGGTGAAGGAGGGCATTGTGCTTGGGCATAAAATCTCTAGTAAAGGCATTGAGGTCGATAGAGCAAAAATTGAAGTTATTGAAAAATTGCCACCACCTTCATTTGTGAAAGGTATTCGAAGCTTTCTTGGTCATGCTGGTTTTTATCGACGGTTCATTAAGGATTTCTCCAAGTTAGCTCGGCCTCTCTGCAATCTTCTCGAAAAGGATCGTGTTTTTGACTTTGATGAAAGTTGTCTTGTTGCTTTTAACAAGCTAAAGAAGGAACTTACTTCTGCACCCATAGTTACATCGCCCGATTGGAGCTTGCCATTTGAGCTTATGTGTGATGCTAGTGACTATGCTGTGGGTGTTGTTCTTGGGCAAAAGAAGGATAATCGTATGCACGTGATAGCTTATGCAAACAAGACTCTTGATGATGCACAAATCAACTATTCCACTACGGAGAAAGAGCTACTCGCAGTGGTATTTGCACTTGATAAATTTAGATCCTATCTTGTTGGGTCTAAGGTGATTGTCTATTCGGATCATGCTGTGATTCGTTTCTTGATGACAAAGAAGGATGCCAAGCCTCGACTAGTTCGTTGGATTCTCTTACTACAGGAATTTGATCTTGAGATTCGAGATAAGAAGGGGTCCGAGAACTTGGTAGCTGATCATTTATCTAGGTTGGACCAAGGAGATGGAGAGGTAGGAGGTGAAAAACCTATCAATGATAAATTTCTGGAAGAGTAGCTTCTAGGTGTGTCTTTATCTACACCCTGGTATGCGGACTTCGTCAATTATATCATAGGAGGTATTGTGCCAAGTGAACTTACTTATCAACAAAGGAAGAAATTCTTATTTGACGTGAAGCACTACTTCTGGGAAGAACCGCTACTTTACAAGGAATGCGCTGATGGAATAATGCGGAGATGTACACCTCATGAGGAGATTCCTGATATCCTCAGACATTGTCATTCTTTAGAGTGTGGAGGTCATAACAGTAGCATGAAGACAGTTGCAAAAATTTGGCAGTCGGGTTTCTACTGGCCGACTATGTATCAAGATGCAAGAAACTTTGTTGAAACATGTGATCGGTGTCAAAGGGTTGGGAATATTTCAAGAAGAAATGAAATGCCTTTGCAATCTATCCTTAAAGTTGAGATTTTCGATGTGTGGGGGATGGACGGCATAGGTCCATTTCCATCTTCTTATGGGAACAAGTATATTTTTGTGGTAGTGGATTATGTGTCAAAATGGGTTGAAGCAATTGCATCTCCTACAAATGATGCTAGAGTAGTGAAAAAGTTCCTACAAAAGTATGTCTTCACCGGGTTTGGAGTCCCAAGGGCTATTATCAATGATGGGGGCTCACACTTTTGGAATAAACAGGTGGAGGATCTTTTGAAGAAGTATGGCGTGACACAGAACGTGGAGACTCCGTATCATCCACAAACGAGTGGCCAGGTTGAAATCTCAAATCGCGAGCTTAAGTCAATTTTGGAGAAAACAGTGGTGACTTCAAGAAAAGATTGGTCAAGAAAGCTTGATGATGCTCTTTGGGCGTATAGGACAGCATTTAAAACGCCTATTGGAATGTCTGCATATAGGTTGGTTTTCGGGAAAGCTTGTCATTTGCCCGTTGAGCTTGAGTACAAGTATAACGCCCTAGAAAATTTCATATTTATAAATTTAGATTTATTATTAATTGTGAGTGTTATTATGTGGATATTGTTGGGAAGGTGGAATATGTGTGATATCGTGTTTATATATTTATATGATGATATATGTGTGTCGTGTAAGCTCGTGGATTTTTATTTGTATTTTTGATGATTTAAATGTATTTAAATCATGCATTATTAATCTTATGGGATTTTTATAAAATCATCGGAGTTGATAAAAATCACGAAATCTTTTGTGATATTATCTTTATGATATTATTGAGTTTTTAAAATTATCAGGGGAATTATTTTGGGTGTTTTAGTATTTTAAATTTATTTTACGAGTTATATTGCATTTAAAGCATCAAAACTTGTAAAATTCATATTTAATTCATTTTTATCCTAAAAATATTTTAAAAATATGTGGGTGTTCTTAATTTTGTACTCTATATTTTAAAATTTTAGGTTCAATATTACACCTATTTTCCATTTAATCTTGATTTCTTTAGAAGTGATTTAATTGAGTTTATTAATTATTATCAGCAATTGTGAAAACGGCCTTTATACCCCTGTCTTCTTTAAATCCCTAATTGGTAAAATTTTCCCCAATTTGTGTAGAGCAGCTCTCGACTTTTTCAGAATTCTCTAGAATTCTTTCGATCTCTCTCTCTTCCTCACAATCTCTCTCGGTATCCCTCTCTCCTTCACCTTATCTCGAATTTTCTCTACCCGATATGTTTGTGTGTGTATCGTGGTAGGTGTGTGTGATGTTCGTATATACAGATAACGTGTGTGTGTGTGTATATTACCATTTGTATGTGAGTTGGGGTGGAGTTGTGTTCAAAGATTTAAGAAGAGAAGGGGGGGTGATAAGAGGAGGCAGGTGTGTGTTGTAGTAGTTGTTAAGTCCGAAATGAAGAGGAGGGAAAGCAGAGAAGTTAGAGAATAGATATGAGGCTGGGGGTGTATGTCACACTTCTGGTCAGTAGTGAAAAGGCTGTATAGGGGCAGGGTTATCTGTGTGGTGTGTATAATCAACCGGGTAAGTGGGTGGCTGAGTTGTTGTTCGAACAGGGGAGAGGCCATGTGGTTGTGTAATGATTGGGTGTTGCCGACTATGTTCTTAGACTGTGAAGCCAAAAGGAGCAGAGGTGGTTTAGTCTCGAGGTCAAGGTGTCGTTAGCGGGTGTTTTGGAGGTTCCGAGTAGTAACAATTGAGGGAGAATAGAGGAGGTCGAAGAGGCTGGGTAGTGCAGCGTGTGCGCGTGAAAGTGAGCAGCTGGGTTTGTGGTTCGGGTCTTGTTCTTACGACCGTAATGTTAACTCCCAATTTTTGTTTAATTTAGTTGCAGAATGGCTCTCGAGGTTGTTCGTTTTGGTCAAGTGATGTGTTGCTGGCTATTGGGAAATGATATGGTAATGGAGTAGTTTGTTAAAAAGGTTGAGTAATAGTTCAGTGATAAATTCTAGCAGATTTTGATTTAGTTGAGGCTAATTTGGTTGTTGGTTTTTTTGTGTATCCGGTTGAATTTTGATGTATTGTGGACAGTAAAAATGTGATGGGTGGCTGATTGATTGTATGCAGGAGTGTCTGTTTTGGGACAGGAATAATCGAAGGTGGAGGTAGAGTGAAGACAGGGGAGGTGGTGTATGCGTTGTATGTGATTGAAGGTGCGTGTTCGAGTGTGTGCCAGTACATGGGAGTGCGTTGTGGAATAAGCGTGTGTTATATATGTATGATGTGGTCTGGTGTAGGTGTGGGTTATGTAGTGTTTGAGTAATGAAGGAGCTGAAAAGGGGGAGATATGAGGGTGGAGCCGTATGTGGGAGTGATGTAGGGGTAGAGTAAGGAAACCGAAAGAGAAGGAGTGGGTGCAAATGGTGCAGTCTGTAAGTGTGTTGTGGTATAAGTAGTTGTGTCAGTGGCTATGTAGTGGCTATGTACTGGTGTGTGCAAAGTTTGAATGTGCAAGCTTGGTGTGATTACTTTGTTAGTATCAGGTGGGTTTGAGACTTTGAGTATATATTCAAATGAGAATTGAAATTTTGATTGTGAACTGATTTGGTTAAGGTTGGAATCGTAATTATGAAACAAAAAGGAGGGAGTTAGTATTTGAAATTATTAAGTCCTTAATTGATAAAATTATAATTGGTGAATTTGTAAAGTGTTGTTCGATATGCTGATCTGGTTATTAAGTTAATTGTTAAGGTTGTAGTCGAGTATATGTACAGGATAAATTGTTTTGCTTGTTGAGTCGATTGTATTTCAATAGGTAGTATAACTTTACAAAGGAGGTGATGTCCGATTTTCGTTAGAATCATTTCGTAATTCTTATATTAATTTGATAAGAATTATTTGTAAGTCGGTATGAAATACATGCTATGTGCTATATGTATTGTAAAGCGTTGTAGGTCGCGTTGGGTAGAACAGAGTTCGTCGATTAAAATTACAAGTGTATTGAAGTAGTACTTTACCTTGATATAGGTACGAGTAGGAGGCCCGACCAGGAGCAATGTCGCGTAGATGGAAATTCGAGTAGGAAATGATTATAGGAGTTGACGGGCATACTCAACGAGGGGTGGCCGGGTCTTAAGAAAAGACGGATGTATGATCGAGTAGAGGTCAACGTGCAAAGAAGTAGAAGCTGTTGTAAAGGGAGTGACGAATCGAGATATTGGAAGTGGAAGCTTCATGTATTGAGGCAAGTGTTATCGCTCCTCACTTACTGTTCAAGTGATGCAATTTTGTTCTATTTATTTATCAAATGTGTCGGTCAAATTATTTTTACAAAGTGACGTCCTTGTTCAAATGACGTGCAAATGCTTATATTTCCACCTATAGCTCAAGTGCAAAATTTCAAATAAATTTTCAAATGATGTTATAAATATCCTTTTTCCTCAAAAGATATTTGAACATGTTATGTTATTGGATTCCTCAGGAGAATTTCATTTCTTTTATTTTATTTTTATTTTAATTTTATTTTTCTTCAAAATTTTTTTAAGGAACTTTCTAAGCAAAGGAAATCCAAGATTTTAAAGTCTTATAAAAGTCTTTTAGCATAATTTCTGAATTTTAACATATTTTACCAATGGACCCTCTTTAGGGTAAATGTTTTCTTCCAACTGATTTACGATTAACTATCCTGAAATTATCTTACAAATATTCATTTTGAACCACTTAACTTACCCAATTTGGTCCAAACTTGGCAATGTGTTAGAGAAATTTTATTAAATGTTTAGCACTTGACTATATCCTCATTTTATCGTATATTCTCAGTTGTTGTTAATCTTGTTGCCAGTAAATTCTTTCTTCGATTCATTTAATGATGTATGATCCCAATTATTCGTATCGAACTTGTCGATACCCTTTGAGATTATTGTTCTTTATCTATCACCCCTTTATTGTGTCGAACTCGTCGACACCTATTGATATTATTATTCTTTATTTACCCTTGTTGTTGGGTAGATCTTGTCGATTCCGGTCGATGTTGATATTTCATCGGTGATTCTTAATTATGAATTGTTGTTCTGGAACGTGAGTTTTCCATTTAGTTGTTGTGGTAAGGTTGTCGATTGTTCCGACCCCTCGTGAGTTTGAAGTAGAATTGGAATGTTTTGACCGAAAGGTCGGACCCTACTGTGGTCGTGATTAAAATGTTTTTGACCGTAAGGTCGGACCAAATTCGTGGTCGGAAGTTATTAAGGCCAATGTGTGCCGTGGATCCATTATAGGACATTGCTGTGTGCGTTTGTCCGGGGTTAGTGCGTGACTGATCAGCAGCCTAACCTTATTGTTTTTAAAATACATAAAAATCCAATTCTAATCTATACATTGAGGTTGAGTTTCTTTTAACCTGATTCCTTTGAATCCTGTGATGATTATCTTTGGTTATCAGAACTTTTATCAGTTCTCGTTGTTGATACAATTTATTCTAGCGGAGCATGTTGGCTCATCTTCGTGTTATGATAGTAAATTCTTCTGCTGTTTTCTTTCGCAACATATGATGATTAATTTTGTTGATCAGAACCTATAATATTCTTGATATTGCTATCACTGTTTACACTTGCTGAGCATTGTTGGCTCACTCTTGCTTGTTTATTTTTATTCATTTAATAGAGGGGATTAGTGGACCTGGTGTTGATGAGTTATCCTGTCCCAGCGAGAGGTGATGTTCGAGTTGTTGGTTTCGCCGGGTAGTGGTTTGAGCTCGTTAGAGGTTTGGTTAACTGATTCAATAGAAGGACTTAGTTGTTATTAATTTGTATAATAATTTTATTCAGAGATTGGACTATAAAGATGTAATTTGATAGTTGTTTCATACCATAACCTGTATGCGGTCTTGGATCAGGGGTGTTGTATTATATATTTGGCTTATATCCAGGTTTATGTTGTGTTGTTTGTGGTTCGTGGCCCCAAATCTGTAACCCGGATTATGGGATGCCACAGTTGGTATCGGAGCTACAGGTTATGGTCACTGAAACAGTTAGGATGGGTGGGTATACGTGTGTGAGACGGACGTTAGATAGAACGATTTAGGATAAGGTTCACCTTAGGATATTAAGACGACTATGGCAACGTTGTACGGACTTTCGACATATCGCGCGAGTAGGAGTTCGATTCATTTGAAGACTAGTGGACGATCGAGACAGATAATGCAGAGCCACATGAGCTAAGTGGGCAGTTGGAGCTACCAGTTTGGAGGACATTATCTCAAGACTTTCACGTACCTTCTAAAACTTTTCTATGCATGACTCCAGTTACGACGTGAACGTTATAGAGAGAGTACAAGAAGACTAGAAATAAGATGTGGGAAGCGATTGTTGGCATGAGTTGGAAGTGAGGGCATAGCTTCACGCTACTAGCCATTGATCTCGGTTAAGTTTTAATTGATTCCCTAATTGGGCATTTGAATTGATTTTTGTTGTTGCCTGGAATTGTTGAAAACGAATTCACGGTTTATATCGTCGCTGAAGCATTTGTTGTGCAATGACGGTTAGAATCGAGAATGAATTGAGATCTTCTTATTTATTCAACTCATTATTGTCAGGCCGGTTTTGGCAGCTAGGTATATTAGTACTTAGCCGACAAGAGTGAGATTATGAATAATTAGGAATTTCTTGAATACTTTTTTTTTATCGATAGTTGATCCATACCTTTGGTGATCAACTATACTTCTATTGATTACTTGAATTTAATCCTATTCTTTCAGAAAAGAAATATTCTTATTTTCGGAAGACACTTGGTCCAACTCTGTACATGAGAATTTTTGAGACTTTTGAGTTCTTTCTATTTTCCCTGAATACTTGATCTTCTTTATTCAAACTGAGATGAACAACCTATGTATATAGGGGATTCAGGGACATTTTATCTCTGTGATAAAAGTATGGTGGGACGCCACTAATTGTGTTTGTCATGAATGTACTGAAGACTGGCCATCTTTTTGTACTAGGGCGGTTGACCTAAGTGACAAATACAACCTGATAATAGTTCAAAGATCATATTGATCTCTCAGTTAAATTCTTTCACAAAATGTTTTTATCAAACAAAATTCAGTGTACATTCATACCTGATATCTATTCATTCTATTGACTTCTTTTATCGGAAACCCTGATTAATTTGGATTACCATTGATGAAGAGCAGCGAAGATAGATGCGACGACATCATAAGTGTTCAAAACTGCGATTACGTGACGAATAATTGATTAAGCAAGATTGAGAAGTTGATGTTAAAATAGAGATTGAGTACCAAATTGGATTAAATATTGGATTGAGAACACATGTACAAGATTCGAGATTAGTGAAAATTGAGTCAAGAAAGAAGCCTGCATCAATGGCACAAGAGTGAAGATTTATTAAAGATTGAAGAGAGAATGATGATGAAGATGTCTGGTATGTGATTGCTTTGGACACCTGTTTAATTTTAAGGGTAGTAAATGGATTATCATAAGATTTTGAATGTTTTGAAAACCCATTGTTGAGAATAAGAAATTAGAACCGAAGAAGGATAACTTGAGTAAAGTAAAATGAAGCAGTATGGATTTGTTTGTAATAACTATCAGAAGGAAGTGAAACTTGAATAAGAGGTAAGATGATTGTGTTGGAATAATGACTTATGTGAGCCTAGATTAAAAAGTCGTTATGTTAAGAATAGAAAAGAATTGACCAAGATGGAACAAGATGATAAGAATAAGAAGACAGTGAACCAGAAAAGTTTTCAGAAGCATTTTAATGGAAGACGTGTGATTCAATTAGGGAAGAATATGGAGTTTCGAAGATTCGGAGTTGGAAGAGTGACATAGTAGTTGCCTACAGGATGAGAGTTAGCAGAGATTAACGAGACCCCATGGTCAGAAGATAGAATTTCGAGGGAAAAGCATATTGAGATTCTGTTGAAATAAATGCAGAAAGTTGTAGATGTAATCAAAAAGAATAGTGTGGTAATAAGTGACAGAGTTAAAAGTCAAAGTTGTGTGCCAAAAGCATGGAAAGATAAGATATTTTGCCAGAGATTGGATCATATCAGTCTTAGTGGAACCTATGATAAGAGTAGTAATACTCAGCGTATCTCGGAAGGATGCACCAGTATTGTTTATAAGAATGAAAAAAAAAGTAAGATGGAATAAGTGGATCAGTAGTTATGAGAATTCTTTTACCCAAGGTGTATGTTTTGCCTAAAGTTGATTTACGAGGGGACTAAGACCATTTGACGATAGGAATTTTAAGATATTCCTGAAGCAACATTTTGAGTCAAATTGGACATGATGAGTTGTTGGTGATGGTGTTTGATTGAACAAAAGCATTTACCACTTTATAGGCATGAATAAGATTTCAAACAGTATTCGGACGAAGAATTTAATTATGTTCATAGATGACATTTCAAGATATTCGAGGATTATGCACAAGAATTTTTGATATAAATTTTGGATGGAAAGAAATCAATGTCAGTAGAGCTCGGAAGTTTTGTGAGATTAATTAGGAATTTCTAAAGATTATTGAAGATTTTATCCAGATAACTGCCGTAGTAATCAATTTTACCAAAGAGAGAACCAAAAGGTTTTGAATGGACAACGAAGTGTGAAGAAAGTCTCTAAGAGTCGAGAAATGTTAAACGCCCAGTCTACAACGAAGACGTTTCATATGTGTTATTTCAGTGTGAGTTATCATGGAATTAAGAGGTGCCGTGATGAGACAACGAACCAGATTGTGAATGAATTGACGGAAAAGAATTGAACAGTCAGAAGGATAAGTGGTGAATGTGTACTTATTTCGTAATATCTCGAAATACGAGCGATGAATAGATGCCGCAATTTCTGTGGTTAAATTGAGTAGTGTAAAGCGTTGGAGTTATAATGCGCAGAGTTAAATTCGAGAACTTGTTGAGAATGCAAAGGTATGATTCGGGAGTTGATTTCATAGGACGCGGGATAGTGGAGTTTAGGTGATTTCGAGGATCGTGAGCTATCTGTTGAAGAAGTACGATTAATATGACGTATCTTAAGTCGAAATTACATTTTGTTAAAGTTAGAGTTTGTGGGAAAGTGTTGAATTGAAATTTGTCTTATGGTCCGTATCGAGGGGGTTGTAACCCCGGGAAAATGATGTTACAAACCAGTTATTTCTAAGATTTTGTTCTTGCAATGGGTTATGTTAAAGTCAAGGTTATGAAGTTTATTAGTTGTCAAAAACTATAAATATCAAGGATAGAAATGTTTTTATATGAATGAGAATTGAGCTGTTAATCGAATCATGTTTGACGTGTATCTAATGACGTATGTATTTGATTGTGGTATTCGATTTCAAGGACACAATCGGGAATGGATGACATGAGGTTTGGTTGACCGATTGAATCAAGGTATCATTGGTTGTTCAATTGTCTATTTACTGCAAGTCAATGCAGATTTCATGTTAGCACCGTATATGATTAAATTAAGATGGTGAATAAATGGAAATGAATTTTGTGCGGATGATTGGGTTGGTATTTGAAGTGACGCAGGGCATAGTCCATTATACGAAAAGGTCATGCCCGATTTTCTATAGATCCGGCATTCGTCTAAGAGTAGTAAACATTTCGAATTAACAAAATTTGTAAGGGTAAGGTTTAAGTTTATGTTGTAGTGAAGGCTTACAGGATAACCCTATCGATGTATGAATTGATATAGAGGAATCCCAGAGTTGCAGTTACAACCGGGAAATTGGAAGCGAAATGTTGAGGAGTACTTTTACTGATTTCCTTATGATTGATTCTGAGGACAGAATCCTATTAAGGGGGAAGGATATAACGCCCTAGAAAATTTCATATTTATAAATTTAGATTTATTATTAATTGTGAGTGTTATTATGTGGATATTGTTGGGAAGGTGGAATATGTGTGATATCGTGTTTATATATTTATATGATGATATATGTGTGTCGTGTAAGCTCGTGGATTTTTATTTGTATTTTTTATGATTTAAACGTATTTAAATCATGCATTATTAATCTTATGGGATTTTTATAAAATCATCGGAGTTGATAAAAATCACGAAATCTTTTGTGATATTATCTTTATGATATTATTGAGTTTTTAAAATTATCGGGGAAATTATTTTGGGTGTTTTAGTATTTTAAATTTATTTTACGAGTTATATTGCATTTAAAGCATCAAAACTTGTAAAATTCATATTTAATTCATTTTTATCCTAAAAATATTTTAAAAATATGTGACAGCCCCAAATCCGGGGTCATGAATTTGGGCCATCACGGACCAACTTCCATTCAAAATCAATATCTCTTGGGTTTTTTTTTATATAATTAATACTTATGCAATTGACCCCACAGTAATACAAACACACACACCAGTCATATGCTCAGAGAACATTCACCATAATAAAAGTTTAGAGTTAAACAGTTATTACAATCCCAGAATCATACTTAAGTACATTGTTGAGTGATGCTTCTACAAGAAGCATTTCAACAACCAAATTTATTACAACCTCACACACTTACACACTTAATATACATAAGATCACTAAACCCCTTGCGCTTGTCATCTACCTCGGGAACGGTCGCCAGTACTCGCTCAATAGGTCGCCTTCCCCCTACCCTCTTGCGGGGTGTCGTACGGAGTATTGGCATTGGTCCTAGCTGTATATACATAAGTAGCAAGAGTGAGCTATAATAGCTCGGCAAGATATTATTATAAACTAGAATTTAAAAATGTAACCAAGTATACATGTATATACATATGTAAACGGAAATCAATTATAAACTTTAAGGAAGAATAAAACTCTTATTTAATAATACATCATCCACTTACTATTATAAGAAAGAAATCTAGAATAATACAGTATCAGTTTCTCTTCTTAAATATATAACAATCAATATAATCTTTCAGTGTAATTTTTCAGGATAACATGAATATTTACTTAAATCTCTTACTATCATCTTCTCATTTCCTTCTTATGTAACAATTTTTATAAATTAATATAAAATCAGTTTCTCTTCATCTATAACAATAATTCCATCTTTCATATCATTTTCCCTTCTCAGTATACCAATCTGACTTTATCATTTATTCTTTATTCAAATATTGTAGGGGTTTTCACTGTTGCCGAATACGTGAGGCACGATGATCAGTCGCCCTCCGTATCCGTCTCTTTTTACTACCGGTAGACGGAGGTAGGTCTGCCACCATCCCCCAGGAGGAAGGTCTACCACTACATCCTCCTTCGGCAACTCTTGGGCCGAAATGAAACATTAAGTGCTGGACTGTGCAACTTCCACACGGCCTCTTACGCTTACTGTCGTAATATTAAGTGCTGGACTGTGCAACTTCCACACGGCCTCTTACGCTTACTGTTGTAATATTAAGTGCTGGACTGTGCAACTTCCACACGGCCTCTTATGCTTACTGTTGTAAATTCCCCTTTTTATAAGATCATTATTCAATTTATCAACACCATTTCACATTTCCATTCCCGTATATCACTTTCATTCTCGCACATTATTTCTATAAAATATATGTATATAACATACACTAAAAAGAATGTTTATAATATAGCATTATAAACCTTATAACCCTAGATAACAACTGATACCATTCTCTTTCATATCTCTTTTACCCTAGAGCATATTCGCTCCATTCGTAAACATCTCTATATTCATATTTCAGAAAATCTATCCATCTCTCTTTAACTTCCCACAATCAAGAGAATATATTCTTTGCAATATAGCAACAAAAGCATCACATATACATAAATATATTCCATGATATCATTATTATTCCGAAGATAAATAATTTTTAAAGTAGGGATAGAAGGATCTTGCCTGGATCTCTAAAGCGAGTATGTGAAATCCTGAGTTCGTCTCCCGTTTCTATAGGAACAAAAGGATCACTATTAGTATATATCCCACTTAATCACTTAATCTCTACACCATAACACCCTTAACTCATATTATAAGTTTAACATGGTTTTTATGCACCAAAAGTTTACATGCACTTAACCATTTTTAAACTCAATCTAAGTTTTAACATATTCCACCATTCCCCTTAATAACCACACTCGACTGTAAAAATCCTCATAATTCATAAATTCCAAAATTTGACACAAGGTCAGTTGGTAAGGGTTCTTTGATCACCCTATTATAACATCCCAAAGTTTCATAATTTTTAAAAATGTCTAAGTAGGTTGATCTTAGCCACAAAGTTAACACACTTACATTTTCTCGGTTTCCGAACGTCTTTCAATAAAATTGACTTTTCTCCTAAACCGTTCATCAGATTTTAACGCACCTTATATCAAAACGATCTATGAACTAAGATCTATCATTTCATGATCAGTTGGAAACCTAGACAGTAGGGTACCGTTCGGATACAGGGGTCAAAAACAGGGCAGATTTCTATCCTAACGAAAATCGGGCATTATAACTGCTGTACTTTCGTACTTTCCATAAATCCATCTCCTCCAAATCAATTATCAAACACAATAATCATCACCTACACCATGTGGTCTTCATTACCAGCCATGGTTACAAGTCCAAACACTTCCATATTTAACTCAAACCACTTACAAACACATAATCATCATAATCTTATCATTTACACCACTTAATCACTAAACTTTCTATAATCCATCATATATTCAAAGTAATACTAAAGGGTCTTGAGATTTATACCTTCTTGAAGCTTTGATAACACTTAGCAAGCCTTGGGATATGCTTAAACAACCTTACACTAGCTTGGATTAACTAAGGAAACCATAAAAACAAAGTTAATACTTAGAGTTACTAAACTGCAGCTGAAAGAAGGTGAAAAACGAGGCCCTTACCAATCTTTTCTGGACAAGGCTCCTAAAGAAGAGTTGTAGGGCATCTCAATACCTTTCCAAAAAGCTAAAGAACACAAAATTCCATTGAGAAACGAAGGAGTTATGCTCGTTTTACTGAGCTGCTGCTGGTTTGTCCGAATTGAAAGAAATGGATGGGGGAGAGATTTTCTTTTGGCTTTTGATCTTATCTTGGCTTAGTCTTGTAATATCTAGAGTTTTGTAGAATGGTGTGGATATTTACATGGTTAAATGACTCATCTACCCCTTAAACTTGTGTTAGTGGAATGTGATGTAAGGAATGATGTCATTGGATGAGTTAATCATCTCATTTCTTTGGTTTTCTTAAGTATAATGCTACTAATTCTTGTAAATGATAATGTGGGATGTATCCTTGTTATTTTATTAAATCTTGGTTGTTTTGTTTCCATACTCGTCTAATTGCGATTCGTTTCGAATATACCTCGTTATCCAAGTGGTTTTGAAATCGTTTAACAATCCAATTTCCTTTGGTATTCTCTTAACTTAATAATCCCTAGGTTAAATCTAAATTCACTAATTCCTCAATATATAATTCTTATAATGTTTCCATGCTCCTAAATGTCCAATAGAAGCTTATTCGAAATCAAAATCCTCAAAATCCATGTTTCAGGAATTTCTGGAATCTATCGTCATTTCGAGTCACTTATTTCCATTGTAGAACACTAATATGGTTTCTGTTTATTCATTTTATGTTTCCATTATAGAGTACCTATATACCATTTCTCTAAATCCTCGAAATTTACTATTCATGTGACCACTGTAGCATTACTGAAGTTAGGGTTATTACATCCTTCCCCCCTTAAAAGGATTCCGTCCCGGAATCACGTCAAAAATGTCCATAGATACCTTTTCATCTACACCTTATAACTTCTATATCACTTTCTCCATCCTTTTTCCTTCATAATATCTCTATCTTGTTTGCGCAAAATTACACCAACATAAACTTGCTTGTCATTCATCAACATCCCTCTTTTAGTTATGGGTATCGGCCACCACATTGGCCTCTCCTGAATGGTAGTGTATCTCACTTATGGTTTATCCCTATGTTGATCTCTATCATGACATAAAATATACATACTTCGCTCTTATTATATCTTGTATCTGTAAAATCCTCCAGAAATTTGACTATAACATTATTCCTTGAAATAATTGTAAGAAATACTATCTATAATATATATTTCCTGTTCGTATTTAAATAAGTCTATGGTTTACCCCCAAAATACTATTACTCTCTCTCTCTCTCGGGTTCAACATATCTTAGTTCTAACTCAGATAGATTATTCTTATCTATTTTATTAACTTATTTACACCATTCATTGACCACATTGATTCTTAACTAAACATTTACTCTAAAAATTTAAATACTAAAAGAAAATGTTCACCTGCATCTGTATCCGGCTTTTTCAATGCTTCTCCTAAAGTTATGTTGTACACTCTGGCAGTAGGTTTATTTGAAACAGTCATACTTTGTCCCGGCGCAGATGACCCACCGGTACGGCAATCTCTAGCAAAGTGTCCTAGTTTCCCACATTGATAACACTTGATATCAATCTTGTCAGTTGATGTGCACTGATTATAATAGTGTCCTTTCTGTCCGCACTTAAAGCAAGTTACTTTCGACCTCCTACACACTCCCGTATGCTTCCTACCACACGTGTTACAGTCTGGAAATGGTGTTCGAGATTGATTAGACTGAAAGGTTCCTGTGGATCTACCACCCTGATTCACCGTCTCACTAACAGTCTTGTTACTCCCTGTCTTTCCCACAAACTGAGATTTTTGTCCCTTACCAACCTTGTTAAAGTAACTTCCTTCGCTTGAACCTCCTTTCTGACCCTCACATCTCCTTTTCTTACTTTCTCGCCCCATCTGATTTTGTTCGTTATGAGCATTTTCATTCTGTCTATTTCGTCTTCCTTCATCTCTCTCATTTTCCTTTGCGTTTGCTCTATTATTACGCTTAGGCGGCATGATTCTGTATATAACAACATTCTTCTTTAATCACCCAATTTAGGGTATAATATACATCATTCTCATATACACAATTATATCACTAGTTAACTCATTTATATACCATAATATTCTCAACTTAACTTTATCAATTAAGCGTATCACCTTTAGCACAATAACCTTTTCATTTAAGTCAATCACCTTATATACATCAATATCCTTGAATCTCAACATTTAATATCAAAATACAATAGAATTTAGACAGAATACACAAACTTCATTAATTATCCCCACTTCCTTTGTTTATCCTTATTCTAACTTTTCCCTCAAAATACACCTTACTCTCAATAGTAAATCTCAATTATACCTTAAAATTCCTCATATTATTTTATCTCACTAGTCCTCAAATATACCCATTTCTTCTCACGAAATTCCTCCCTCTTTTGTATCGAAACGCTTCTAACTCTAATTATCTCCTATTGAAATTTCCCTTGAAATCTCGAGTTTCCTCGTATAATCAAGTATACTCTAAACCTTGCTTCCATTATCCCATCCATTACTGAAATCTTCTATATTCGAAACAATTGATAGAATTTAAGAAACTTTGAATTGAAACGAACCCAGAAACAAGCAAGGGTCCCACAACAATTTATAACATTAAGAGTTTTAAATAACCTTTATTCGAAACAAAAGAATATTTGAGAAATCA
The DNA here is from genome assembly GCA_037693485.1 of Kitagawia praeruptora. Taxonomy (NCBI): domain Eukaryota; kingdom Viridiplantae; phylum Streptophyta; class Magnoliopsida; order Apiales; family Apiaceae; genus Kitagawia; species Kitagawia praeruptora. Next base: position 5,499,965 of record CM075348.1, on the reverse strand, counting down.
ATATGATGGAAGAACCCGTACGTCACACAAGTGAGGGCGTCCCCTCCGACTTTCTATCACACAGACAGATTGTCCCCGTGTATACATATAGGGCTATTCCTCTTAGTTGGAATAAGAAGTATAAAGAAAATTTTAAATCACGATGATAAATACCACCTTTCAAAAATAATCTTAGAGGAATATTTTGACTAAGATAGATCGAATAGAATTTTGAAATACATTCCAGAGGTACCAGAAAATTTTGAAAAGATACCGACCCTTAATGAATAAGAGGTGCCAGATCACAACTGGATTTACCCACCAGTAGAGGAAAATTTGAAACTCAATAACATAATTTAGCAGGGATTTAGAAAATTTAAGAATAGGTACCGTTAATAGCCTCTGCCCAATTTAAAATCCCAAATAATGGAAGGTTTTCCTCAAATACCATATATATCTAAGTCTGCGTACTCTCCAAAATTTTTTAAATTTGGCACTTATCCTTTAGCCTTAAACTATCGTCTTATATTCCCAGTTATCGTCATTTACCTAGTCTTGGCTTGGATCGATACTTTCTGCCTTTATCCATAATAGAACACAACCCTCTAATCGATATACTTACGTAATATTGATCGTCTTAGCCTGACACTGCTCCGGTATCAAGGACCCTTCAAATTATACTTCTAAATTGTATATTCTAACATACCACACATACTCACAATATTGTCTAACGTACACTTCCTGTTACCTCAATTATTCCCTTTTCTCATATCAGTCCCATGTGCTACATAAACTTGACACTTTTGGCATAATAACCTTTATTAGCAATAATCTATAAAATCATAACCACTACTTAGAATAAACGCTTCGTTCGATAAACCCCCCCTTGAACTCGATGGAAGTTCACAATTTTATATTATTATTGATACGTTTATTATTATCACTCCTGTTCCTGAGCATTATGACTCTAAGCTCTGATACCAAACTGTGACAGCCCCAAATCCGGGGTCATGAATTTGGGCCATCACGGACCAACTTCCATTCAAAATCAATATCTCTTGGGTTTTTTTTTTATATAATTAATACTTATGCAATTGACCCCACAGTAATACAAACACACACACCAGTCATATGCTCAGAGAACATTCACCATAATAAAAGTTTAGAGTTAAACAGTTATTACAATCCCAGAATCATACTTAAGTACATTGTTGAGTGATGCTTCTACAAGAAGCATTTCAACAACCAAATTTATTACAACCTCACACACTTACACACTTAATATACATAAGATCACTAAACCCCTTGCGCTTGTCATCTACCTCGGGAACGGTCGCCAGTACTCGCTCAATAGGTCGCCTTCCCCCTACCCTCTTGCGGGGTGTCGTACGGAGTATTGGCATTGGTCCTAGCTGTATATACATAAGTAGCAAGAGTGAGCTATAATAGCTCAGCAAGATATTATTATAAACTAGAATTTAAAAATGTAACCAAGTATACATGTATATACATATGTAAACGGAAATCAATTATAAACTTTAAGGAAGAATAAAACTCTTATTTAATAATACATCATCCACTTACTATTATAAGAAAGAAATCTAGAATAATACAGTATCAGTTTCTCTTCTTAAATATATAACAATCAATATAATCTTTCAGTGTAATTTTCAGGATAACATGAATATTTACTTAAATCTCTTACTATCATCTTCTCATTTCCTTCTTATGTAACAATTTTTATAAATTAATATAAAATCAGTTTCTCTTCATCTATAACAATAATTCCATCTTTCATATCATTTTCCCTTCTCAATATACCAATCTGACTTTATCATTTATTCTTTATTCAAATATTGTAGGGGTTTTCACTATTGCCGAATACGTGAGGCACGATGATCAGTCGCTGTAAGAACCCAGATTTTTTTGGGTAGAATTAAAACTTTTTATTATGTATTGATGTAAGAGTGAACAGTGGTTACAACTACAATGTAATACTGGCCTTAGGGGATGAATAATGGAAGGATATATATTCCAAGGTTATATGGCCTGAAGGATGCTATTGGGTGATAACTTAGATTAGAATAATCTATCTCCTAGAAAGTTAAGATAAGATTCCCTAGGAAGAAATAGATACCCTCATGTCATCCAAATCAATATCTATTATAAGCCCAGCGGTTCCGTAAAAAGGTTAAGGAACACTCGAGGGTGAACCAGGTTCATTTTCCTAATTATAGAAATTAAATAAAAATAAGTGATGAATAGTGATTTTGGTGGAATTTGGAATATTATTATAATAATGTTATACCCGGTATTCGGAATGGATTTCTGAGTTCGTATTAGTGATCCAGGAGGAAAATAAGTGTATGTAAAAGCTGTCGGATTCAGAAACAGAGCACTTTCATTTTCTCCGAGAATTCCCTGGACACTGCCAAACTTAAGGATTTAATTAAGGGATTTAAGGAATTTAAATTCGAGAAGTATTAAGAATGATGAAGAATAGTATTAGGAATATTAAGAAGGTTTTCGGTAAAACCCTAGTTAGAAACGAATGAGTTATTCCCTCGAACGATCAACGAATTGAGCAATAACCGGACAACAGAATCAAGCAGAGGGCCAAGGGGCAACCATGTGCTAGTAGATAAGAGATTTATTATGTCAAGGAATTAAGGATTTTATTTAATTATGATTTGAGAAATTAGAATGAAAATCCTCGAGTTAGAATGATAAGCGTTTTAGAAATCGCTAGAACTTTATAACGAGATTAATCGATAAAGCGAACGTGAAACGAATTACGGATTAAATATATAATGAGATGAGAAACACCACATGATCATCTAGGGTTTACTAATATTAGATTGGTGGAAAAGAAATGAGAAAAGAAAATAAAAAGCAAGAATGAGGTGTGTGATTTAGAATGAAACAACAAGGCTTCATGTCACCACTCTTTTCTAACACACCATCAAGTCTTGACACTTGTAATTAGAGTGTATTAGCAGCAATAACACCCCACAAATATCACAAAATCATTTCACCAACAAGTCAAAAGAGAAAAAGGGAGAGAAAGATCAAAAAAACACCACCACCACCAAGAACAAGCCCATTCGGCTTCTTCTTTAATTCAAAGGAAGAAATCATCCTTCCCACCATTGTTTGATCACCAAACTTTTATCCTAGATCCTATATTTCATAAAAGTTATACCCTAGAATTCTTAGCCTCAAAATCCATTGTTTCCATTTTCAATAAAATCATCAAAGTCTAGGGTGAATAGTAACTTCAAGAACAAATCTTGGTTTTTCTTGATTTCTTGGATGATCTAAGCTCGGTTATGGATGGTTATGGACTATACAAGGCTTAGCAAGGCCTTTACACACTCCAAGGATGGTATAAATCTTAAGAACCTTAGATCTTACTTTGAGTTTTTTTGCATGTTCTTGATGATCTTAGTGTAGTTATGATTATAGTGATGTTATAAGCATGATTAGTTAGTGGTTTAAGTTGATCTAAGTATGATGATGATTATGATGTCAAAGTCAGTGGTTCTTGGTCTTGTAAGATGGATAATATGATTAAGAGATGTATGGTATGCCCGTTGTGGCTTGGTTTTAGTGTTACGATTAGTAGAACGTTCGATTTATAGCCGTCGTAAAGCCCGATTTCCGTTTAACCTTGAAATTCGAACTTGACAGTAGATAAAACTCACTGCATAGCTTCGACTTATGCCATGATTAGCTAGATCATGTTACAAGCTTCGTTTTGATATAAAGATCGCATGAAACGGACTTACGGTTTAGGAGTTATGATTAAATTCGTAAAAGTGGTTTGGAACCGTAATCAAAAGTTCGTAACCGAAATTGGATCCCTTTAATATTGCGAAATCAGTGGCGAATCTTAATAATTAAATATTAGAGGTAAAAAGGAAGGTGTGGGAGAAAACCACATGTCGAATGGATCGTTTTCCGATTTTATAAAAATGTTTGAATCGAGGTTAAACGCGAACGAACCCCTTAAAGGTATGACTTTGGTTATAACTTAGAAAACGGGCGATAACACTCGAGGTATAATCTTGATTCGTAAACGACCAACCTTAGAACTTATACGACTTAAGTATATACCAAGTATAAGTATGATGACATGTCTTGATAACGAACGAATGTCGGATCGTATCGGTGATAAAAAGAGTTACACTAAAAGAGACGTAACGAGATAACTCGAAAACATGTTTCGATTTAAGTGGAGTTTATACTTAGCCTTTTAATAAGCGTTAAGTGGTTAATCTTAAATATTCTGATTGTTTATAGATTGTCGAGCTGACCCGGGACACATTACCCCTACCCGCACTCGATTCTCAGGCAAGTTTCCAATACTTGGAACTGTTGTTGTGATAATATATATATGATGATTGTTGTATACATATGCCATAGCATGCATGTCTACTTTCAAGTTATATTGCAATACTTGTTCCCTGAATTGATATTGGCTTATAGACTAGATACGATATATCAGTATAAGCCGGATTTTTGGTTAAGACCCTTAGTGAAGGGTATGTGATATTCATTCTTTAAATGTAGATCGGGAGTCGGTATTTTGAGATATAGATGTAGTCTTGGAAACCCGGAGGGATTCCAACGACAGATTAGTATTCCTTTTGAGGAATGTTATTATTAAACATTAATTATATTTCCATAAAGTATTATTTACTTGGAAATCTTTCGAGAAATGTTATTTGAGTATTATCTCAGTCGAGAAATATTAAATGAATATTATTTCGAATATTCATTTAGAGTTTGATTATTTCATGAATATTATTTCAAGATTCATTTAGAATATTGTTTATTAAATGAATATTACTTTCGAATATTCATTTAAGGTTTTATCTATTCAATGAATATTACTTTAAGATATTTCTTTGAAATTCTAATTACTTAAGGAACAATATTTCAAATATTCCTTGAGAGTATTGATTACTAAATGAATATTAATTGGATATTCATTTAGAATAGTATTTATTAATTGAATATTATTTGGATATTCATTTAAGGTTTTATTTACTTAATGAATATTATTTTAAAATATTCAGTTGAAGTTCTAATTACTTCTGGAATATTGTGTTGAATATTTCTTTAAAGTTTTGATTACTAAATGAATATTAATTGGATATTCATTTAGAATACTATTTATTTAATGAATATTATTTTCAAATATTCATTTAAGGTTTGATTTACTTAATAATCATTACTTTAAATATTTACTTGAGTTTATCTATTTATCGAATATCATCTTGAATATTCATTGGAAGTTTTATTTATTTAATGAATATTATTTTGAATATTCATTTAAAAAGAGATTTATTAATAAATAATTTTATATATTCATTCGAGGATTACTTATGAGTAATATTATGGTTTAAAATTAGTCCTTACTTATTATTGATTTAATAAATATTCTTGGAATATTTATGTAAATTCTTTTAAATTCTCTTTATAATGATTTATATCATACAAAGATTATCTTTTACCTTCAGATATGGTGTAAAATATTTCGGAATATCTAATGACGATTTATATCAAGGGGAGGTTCCTAAACTTTAATTTCATTTAAATCTATCTTAAAGAAGATTTAAATACTCGCTCAACTTCCAAACGTATATAAGGGGACCTCACTTGAGCGATGTTATTTATTGGACTGCCCGGTCCTATACTTGCTAAAACTATCTTGTCACTCACATCTTGATTCTTTCAAGCATCGATATGAGTCTTTTGGTTACCTCCTCAACGCTCGAGGGGTATTGTAAGAACCATGATTATTAAACTTATTTAATTACTATTTTTTTTCGTCAATTGGATAAAATATTTTAAATTATTTTATTCCGGTTTGACGAGTCAATGTGCTAAGTGTTAATTGGTATATGAAGATGTGTGTGATAGTTGTTGAGAAAAATCCTTATATGTGTTTATTATGTGGGACCGTGTTGATATGTTTAAATGATGATTAGTATGAGCCGTGAAGGTAAGTATATTTTTATTTGTAATTTTGAGGATTTAAGTATATTTAAATCATGTATTTTTGATCCTCTGAAAATTTTATAAAATTATTGGAGGGATTAAAAATCATGAAATCTTTTGTAATATCATCTTTATATATTTATTGAGTTGTAAAATTTTGGATGGATTAATTTGGGTGTTTTAGTATTTTAAAATGATTTTAAGAGTTTTATGTATTTAAAGGATCCAAATTTGAAAATTTCATATTTAATACATTTATGATCCTAAAAATATTTTAAAAATATGGGAGTGTTCGTAATTTCATAAACTTAATTGTTAAATTTTTTTTATTTAATTTTTCTTACATTCCAATTAATTTCGATTTTTAGAAATGATTTAAATTGTTAAAATGTAGATTTCAGCATTATGATATTAATATTATACCTTGATATTTTTTTTTTAAAAAAAAAAAGAAAGAAGAAAACCCAGAAGCTTCCAGGCATTTCTCGGTTTTGTTCCTCTTCTCTAATCTTTAAACACTCTGCATCTCTCCCTATTTTCTCAACAAATCTCTCTCAATCTCTCTTCTTCGATCTCTCTTGGACAATCAATCTCTCTCGCGCAAATCTCTATCTTTCACACACTCTTTTCTCTTCTCTTTTACTATGTGGCCGATTGTGTGTGAATTGTGATGTGCGTATGGTAGGTGTATGTATACATAAAGGATGTAGGTGTGTGCAAGTGCGTGTCTCTTTGTGTTTGTGTGTATAGGTCGAGTGCGCGCTGATGTCTCTCCCCTGTTCGTTTCTTTTCAGTTGTGTTGCTGCTACTGTGAGTGTGGGTGTGTTGATTTCAGTGTGTGCGTGGGCTACTGTGAGTGTGCGAGTTGTGTGGTTACAGTACGAATCATTCTTCTCTGCTGGTATTAGCCGATTTTGAGACTGGTATGACTGTGGTGGTGTTGATTACTGTGTGTTTGAGGAAACTCGAAAAGGGTTTGTATGATTTTAGTAAACCTCACCTGGAAGTTCGGTTATCTTGGTATAGGTTTGATTACTATATGTTTGGGACTATTCTGCTGTGATGGTCGAGTAAGTATATTGTGGTTGGCTTGGTTTTGTTTTTCTAAAATGTTTTGCCGCAGCTGCCCTGTTTTTGCTTGTTTGCAAGCTGCTGCTTTTGCTTGTTTTGAAGCTGTTGTTCACCGTGGTTCCATACTACTCTTTTGCTGCTTTGACTTACTGTAGTTGAATGATTACATGAGTTGGAGAGGGAGGAGAGAAATGATGGATTGAGAGAAGGGAATGGGGAACGAAGAAGAGGAGGTTGCTGTGATGGAGTACTGTAGTAAGTGTGAGAGTATGTGTGAGTTTGAGTATGTGCCCATGTGAGTAGGTTGGGACTGTGCGAATGAGAGGAAGCAGAGGAGGTAGATATGAGATGACAGGGGAGATAAGGGAAGAGAAGTTTTGATGTGAATGTGTGTATGTGTTCTTTGGGTGCGTGTTTATGGTGCCAAACAGAGAGAGGGCTGGAATAGATGATGAATAAGAGAGAAATGAGTTGCTGGCGCATGCATTTGACCGGGTGGAGGCTGTGTCCGGATGGTTGTGTCTTTGGGGTGTATGTGTGTCAAAGTATTGGAAAGGGAAAGAGGGAACGGAAAGAAATTAAATGTGAAAAAAATAAAAGAGATGACGATGAAGGAATAATTGTGAACGTAAGGTTGTAATTAAGTTATTATTATGTGATACAATTTGGCTGACTTGCTAGATGCTAATTGTTAGTAAATATGGTTGTGACTGTTTAGTTAAGGTATATGGGTTGGAATTTGAAACTTATATAGTGAATTTTAAGTAATTACAAGCAAGTAGATATCTTGTGTGGTCAGTGACATTAGTGGTATAAATTGGTTGATAGCCAATAGTGTTAAACTAGAATTATGTATATAAATTGTACCTCCTGAAATTGCAAAGTGTTATGTGAAGTTGTGATTGGTTATTAAGTTAACTGTTAAAATTGTAGTCAAGTATATGTACAGGAGTAATTAAAATTGCTTGTCGGGTCGGTTGAATTCCGATGGATAGTATAATAATTCAGAGGCAATGCTGTCGAGTTTGCTTTAGAATTATAAGTGATTCTAAATGTTGTTTCAATAAGACAATTTCCTAATGTGTACACTGTAAATGATATTCGTTATATGACAATCTGTATTATATGCTATATGTATATACGTGTATTAGGATGCGTATTAGGATGCTTTGGGTAGGATAAGGTTAGACGGTTAAGAATACTAGTATACTAAATTAGTATTTTACCTTTATATAGGTACAAGTAGGAGGCCGATATTGAGCCAGTGCTCATGACGATGGAATTTTGGGAAGTGAAATAATTTCCAGAATGGATGAGCGTATTAGGATAGAGTACAGAGACTGACAAGTTATGGAAGAACGATGGATTTACAACTGAGTTGAGGATCGATGTGAAAATCAGGAACTCCGTAAATCGAGGCAAGTGTTATCGCTCCTCACTTATTGTTCAAGTGATGCAATTCTGTTCTACTTATATATCAAATGTGTCTGTCAAATTATGCTTACAAATTGACGTCCTTTTTCAAATGACATGCTATTGTTTATATTTCCACCTATAGGTCAAGTGCAAATTTTCAAATGATCTTACAAATACCCTTTTTCTTCAAAAGATATTTTAAAATTGTGGTATGTTAATGAATTCCTCAGTAGAGTGCCATTTCTTTTATTTTCATCGAAAATATTTAAGAAACTTTCTAAACAGAGGAAATCCAAGATTTTAAATTCTTATAAAAACCTTTTAGCATAATTTCTGATTTTAGCATATTTTACCCGATGAACCCTCTTTAAGGGAAGTTTTCTTCAAATGAATTTACAATTAATTATCATGGACTTACCTTACAAATGTTCATTTTGAACCACTTAACTTACCCAATTTAATCCAAACTTTTCTCGATGTTGGAGAAATTTATTAAATGATTAGCACTTGACTATATCCTTGTTTTGTCGTACATCCTCAGTTGTTGTTAATCATGTTGCTAGTAAATTCTTCTGACAATTTATTTAATGATGTTATGACCCCAATTATTCGTATCGAACTTGTCGATACCTTTTTAGATTGTTGTTCTTCATTTATTACCCATTTCTCATGTCGAACTCGTCGACTCCTGTTGATTATGAATTTTGCATTGACTCTCGAAATTTGAATTATTCTGGAACGTGAGTTTCCAAGTTAGTTGATATGGCAAGGGTTGTCGATTGTTCCGACCCCTGGTACGTTCGTTATATAATTGGAATTCCTTATACTGGGCTGATATGTTATCAGTGAGTTTAAGGATGTGGTTGTGAGTTTCCAGTTAGTTGTTGTGTTAAGGGTGGTCGATTGTTCCGACACCTAATGCGTTGGATTTAGAATTGGAATGTTTTTTTTTATGTCCCTTCGGGGAGACCATATTATGGTCAACAGATGTCCCTTCGGGGAGACCATATTAATGGTCAGTAGATGTCCCTTCGGGGAGACCAGATTCGTGGTCAGATGTTAAGGCCAATGTGTGCCGTGGATCCATTAAAGGACATTGCTGTGTGCGTTTGTCCGGGGTTAGTGCGTGACTGATCAGCAGCCTAACCTTATTGTTTTTAAAATATATAAAAATCCAATTCTAATCTATACATTGAGATTGAGTTGCTTCTAAGCCTGATTTCCTTGAAGCCTGTTATGATTATCATTAATTATCAGAACTTTCATCAGTTCTCATTGTTGATGCATTTTATTCTAGCGGAGTTTGTTGTTTCATCTTGGAGTTTTGATATTTAATTTCTTCAGCTGATTTCTTTCATACCATATAATGATTATTCTTGATGTTCAGAACCTATATTGTTCTTGATATTGCTATCACTGTTTACACTTGCTGAGCATTGTTGGCTCACTCTTGCTTGTTGTTTATTTTCTTCAGTTAATAGAGAAGATTAGTGGACATTGTGGTCAGTGATTTTTCCTGCTCTAGCAGCGAGAGGTGACGTTCGAGACGTTGTTGATTTCGTCGGGTAGTGGTTTTGGAAATTGTCAAGGTTGGTTAACTAGTTTGACAGTGGACTTAATTTGTTATAAGATTGTATAATAATTTTATTCAGAGGTTGGATTGTAAAATGTAATTTAATAGTTGTTTCATACCATAACCTGTATGCGGTCTTGGATCAGGGGTGTTGTATTATTTATATATGGCTTATGTCCAGGTTTATGTTGTGTTGATTGTGGTTAGTGGCCCCAAATCTGTACCCCGGATTATGGGATGCCACAGTTGGTATCAGAGCGACAGGTTATGGTCACTGAAACAGTTAGGATGGGTGGGTATACGTGTGTGATACGGACGTTAGATAGAACGATTTAGGATAAGGTTCGCCTTAGGATATTCAGACGAGTATTGCGACGTTGTGCGGTCCTTCGGCATATCGCGCAAGTAGGAGTTCGATTCATTTAAAGACTAGTGGACGAGCGAGGCAGCTAATCCGGAGCCAGTCTCGAGACTTTCGCGTACCTTCTAGAATGTTTCTACGATTTTAGTTACGAGGTGAACGTTATAGAGAGAATGCGAGAAGACTAGAAATAAGATGTGGGAAGCGATTGTTGGCATGATCAACTGCACGCTACTAGCCGTTGATCTCGGTTGAATTCTTAATTGATTCCCCATTTGGGCAGTTGATTTGATTCTTGTTGTTGCTCTGAATTGTTGTAAACGAATTCACGGTTTATATTGTCACTGAAGCATTTGTTGCGCAGTGACGGTTAAAATCGAGAATGAATAGAGATCTTCGTGGTTATTCAACTCATTATTGTCAGGCCGGTTTTGGCAGCTAGGTATATTAGTACTTAGCCGACAAGAGTGAGATTATGAATAATTATGAATTTCTTGAATATTTGTTTAATCAATAGTTGATCCATACCTTTAGTGATCAACTATACTTCTATTGATTACTTGCATTTAATCCTATTCTTTCAGAAATATCCTTATTTTCGGGAGACACTTGGTCCAAATCTATACATGAGAATTTTTGAGACTTTTGAATTCTTTCTATTTTCCCTGAATACTTGATCTTCTTTGTTCAAACTGAGATGAACAACCTATGTATATAAGGGATTCAGGGACATTTTATCTCTGTGATAAAAGTCTGGTGGGACGCCACTGATTGTGTTTGTCATGAAAGTACTGAAGACTGGCCATCTTTTTGTACTAGGGCGATTGACCTAAGTGACAAATACAACCTGAAAATAGTTCAATGATCATATTGATCTCTCGGTTAAATCCTTTCACAAAACATTTTGTCAAACAAAATCCAGTGTACATTCATATTGATACCTATTCATTCTATTGACTTCCTTTGTCAGAAACCTGAATTATTTTGGATTACCAGTGATGAAAAGCCGCGAAGATAGACGCGATGACATCCTAAGTGGTCAAAGTTGCAATTAAGTTGATGAAGAATTGGTTGAGCAAGATTGAGAAGTTGATGTTAAAACAAAGATGATATATCAAATTGGATTATTTATTAGATCGTCAAACACATGTACAAGATTCGAGATTACTGAAAAATTGAAGAAAAAAAAAAGCAGGTATCAAGGGCACAATATTAAAGATTTTATTAAAGGTTGAAAAGAGAATGATGATGAAGATGTTTGGTATATAATGTTTATTGTTGATGAAAGATTGCTTTGGACATCTGTTTAATTTTAGAGGTAGTAAATAGAATATCATATGATTTGGAATGTTTTGAGGCTAATGATTGGGTATAAATTTTAGAACTCAAACCAGAATAACTTAAGTGAAGCAGGACGGATTTGTCTGTAAGAGTTATTAGAAGGAATTGAAGCTTGAAAAAGAAACACGATGATTGTTTTGGAATTAATAACTTGTGTGAGCCAGTTAAAGAATCGTGATTAATAGGAGCGAAAGAAAGTGGATCAAGATGGAGTAAGATGATAAGAAGAAAAAGACATAGAACCAGAGAATTTTCACAAATTGTTTTAAAGAAATGTGATTCAGTCAAGGGAAGAATGTAGAGTTTAGAAAATCTAAAGTCGGAAGAGTGGGGGCACAATAGTTGTCAACAAGATGTGAATTAGCAGAGATGAATAAGACCCCATGGTCGAAAGATAAGATTTCGTGAGAAAGTATATTGAAATTGTGTTGAGGTAAACGCAGATAATGTAAATACAACTGGAAAGAATATCGTGGTAGAAAGTGACCGAGTCAGAAGTCAAGTTATGTGCCATAAGTGTGAGAAGATTAGACACTTGCCAGAGATTATATCATACCAGTCTCGATGGACCCAAGGATGAGGGTAATTGAATCGTTTTCTATAAAATTACTAGAAAGCTAGAAACTTATTTTTGGCTATGAACGACGTTATCAAGAATTTGATTGTGATGGCAGTGAAAAGAGTTAAGGATGATTTAGGATTGGATAGAGTAGTTAACTACGAAGTACAAACTAATTTTGAGGGCAAGAAAGTGAGATTATGATTATCAAGGGATGTAAAGTCATGTTTTGAGGCCAAAAGCAGATAAAGAAGCTTTAACGAGCATGCAGACCATAAGATTTTTATACCAAGATTATGGAGTTGTTTTGCACAGAAAGAAATATCAGAAAGAAAATAGTTAAGTCAAAGCAGATTTCAGTGATTAAAATTTTTGAATGTGTAATTTGATGGATTACCCGACTTGTCACCAGGTAAGGATGAAGAGTTGTTTGTTATTCATTTTCCCAAAAATAGAATTAGTTTCAAGGAGTTCAATATTGAATGACATCAATGGAAATGTTGGAGTTAACAATTTGATTAAAGGATCTTCACAAGAAAATGAGTAGTAATACTCATCGTATATCAAGAGGAAGATTATGTGCAAGATTTCTAAATATGAGTTTTAGATGGAAAGGAATCAAATTTTAAGACACGCGATTAGTAATGAAAGAATCAAAGTGAATTTTGTGAAAATGGAGCAGTAATGAATTGAGAAAGGTCCATAATGCCAGCAGAGGTCGGAAGTTTTAAAGGTTGAACCAGGAACTACTAAAGGTTATTGAAGGCTTTTATCCAGAACCTCAGCATTAGGTAAGTTCACCAGTAGAAAAAGAAAGTGTGAATAAACAGATAGACATGAAAAGAGCTTCTAAGAGCCATGGAGGATTAATAATCACTCCAGTGATAGTGAAGCTAGATGAGCAAGGAGACCTTGTGAATTACTGTGATGGTTCATAGAAAAGCATGAAGTTGTTTATTGTCATAACATAAAAAGTACATGTTGATATTCATAAGCAGAAATATTGACACATGAGTTGGAATTGACCGTGATAGTTTTCGCCTGGAGTTGAGAAGTCAGATATGGAAGTTCGAACGCCTAGTCTACAACGAAGGTGATCGATATCGTGGCATTTCAGCCTGAATTATTAGAGAATTAAGAGGGACCGAGATGAGGTGATGAACCAGGATGTGAATGAGTTGATGGGAGAGGAATTGACTAGTTAGAAGGATAAGTGGTGAATGTGTACTTTATTTCATAATATCTCGAAATGCGAGTGATGAATAGATGCCGCTATTTCTGTAGTTAAATTAAGTAGTGTAAAGCGTTGGAGTTATAATGCGTAGAGTAAAGTTCGAGAATTTGTTGAGTGAGTAGAGTTATGTTTCATAAATTGATTTCGGAAGACGCGGAATAAGTATGGTTTAGAGAATTTTCTAAGATTGTGAGTTATTTGTTGAAGACGTGTAATTGAGTTGACGTATCTTAAGTCAAATTCCATGAGTAATTAAAGTTATAGTTTGTTGGAAATTATTGGCATGAAAGCGTTTTGTGATTGGTATTGAGGGGGGGTTGTGACCCCGGAATAATTGATATTACAAACCAACTAATCAAGATTTTGTTATTGTAGCGAGTTATGTTAAAGTCAAGGTTATGAAGTTTATTAGTTTTCAAAACTATAAATATCAAGGATAAATATGCTTTTATAAGAGTGAGAATTGAGTTGTTAATTGAATCAAGGTATCATGAGTTGTTCAAGTGCCTATTTACTGCAAGTCAAGGCAAATTTCATATTAGAATTGTAAATGATTAAATTAAGATGGTGAATAAATGGAAATGAATTCTATGAGGATGATTGAGTTGGTATTTGAAGTAATCACGGAGGGCATTGTCCGTTATACGAAAAGGTCATGTCCGATTTTCTGTAGATCAGGGATTTGTTTAAGAGTAGTAAATGTTTCGGATTAACAGAATTTGTAAGGGTAAGGTTTAAGTTGTGTTGAAGTTTGAGGCTTGCAGGATAACCCTTTCAATGTATGAGATGATATAGAGGAATCCTAGAGTTGTGAATACAACCTAGGAAATTGGAAGTGAATGTTTGAGAAGTACCGTCACTAATTTGCTTGTCTTGATTCTGAGGACAGAATCCTATTTAGGGGGGAAGATTGTAAGAACCATGATTATTAAACTTATTTAATTACTATTTTTTTTCGTAAATTGGATAAAATATTTTAAATTATTTTATTCCGGTTTGACGAGTCAATGTGCTAAGTGTTAATTGGTATATGAAGATGTGTGTGATAGTGGTTGAGAAAAATCCTTATATGTGTTTATTATGTGGGACCGTGTTGATATGTTTAAATGATGATTAGTATGAGCCGTGAAGGTAAGTATATTTTTATTTGTAATTTTGAGGATTTAAGTATATTTAAATCATGTATTTTTGATCCTCTGAAAATTTTATAAAATTATTGGAGGGATTAAAAATCATGAAATCTTTTGTAATATCATCTTTATATATTTATTGAGTTGTAAAATTTTGGATGGATTAATTTGGGTGTTTTAGTATTTTAAAATGATTTTAAGAGTTTTATGTATTTAAAGGATCCAAATTTGAAAATTTCATATTTAATACATTTATGATCCTAAAAATATTTTAAAAATATGGGAGTGTTCGTAATTTCATAAACTTAATTGTTAAATTTTTTTTATTTAATTTTTCTTACATTCCAATTAATTTAGATTTTTAGAAATGATTTAAATTGTTAAAATGTAGATTTCAGCATTATGATATTAATATTATACCTTGATATTTTTTTTTTAAAAAAAAAAAGAAAGAAGAAAACCCAGAAGCTTCCAGGCATTTCTCGGTTTTGTTCCTCTTCTCTAATCTTTAAACACTCTGCATCTCTCCCTATTTTCTCAACAAATCTCTCTCAATCTCTCTTCTTCGATCTCTCTTGGACAATCAATCTCTCTCGCGCAAATCTCTATCTTTCACACACTCTTTTCTCTTCTCTTTTACTATGTGGCCGATTGTGTGTGAATTGTGATGTGCGTATGGTAGGTGTATGTATACATAAAGGATGTAGGTGTGTGCAAGTGCGTGTCTCTTTTTGTTTGTGTGTATAGGTCGAGTGCGCGCTGATGTCTCTCCCCTGTTCGTTTCTTTTCAGTTGTGTTGCTGCTACTGTGAGTGTGGGTGTGTTGATTTCAGTGTGTGCGTGGGCTACTGTGAGTGTGCGAGTTGTGTGGTTACAGTACGAATCATTCTTCTCTGCTGGTATTAGCCGATTTTGAGACTGGTATGACTGTGGTGGTGTTGATTACTGTGTGTTTGAGGAAACTCGAAAAGGGTTTGTATGATTTTAGTAAACCTCACCTGGAAGTTCGGTTATCTTGGTATAGGTTTGATTACTATATGTTTGGGACTATTCTGCTGTGATGGTCGAGTAAGTATATTGTGGTTGGCTTGGTTTTGTTTTTCTAAAATGTTTTGCCGCAGCTGCCCTGTTTTTGCTTGTTTGCAAGCTGCTGCTTTTGCTTGTTTTGAAGCTGTTGTTCACCGTGGTTCCATACTACTCTTTTGCTGCTTTGACTTACTGTAGTTGAATGATTACATGAGTTGGAGAGGGAGGAGAGAAATGATGGATTGAGAGAAGGGAATGGGGAACGAAGAAGAGGAGGTTGCTGTGATGGAGTACTGTAGTAAGTGTGAGAGTATGTGTGAGTTCGAGTATGTGCCCATGTGAGTAGGTTGGGACTGTGCGAATGAGAGGAAGCAGAGGAGGTAGATATGAGATGACAGGGGAGATAAGGGAAGAGAAGTTTTGATGTGAATGTGTGTATGTGTTCTTTGGGTGCGTGTTTATGGTGCCAAACAGAGAGAGGGCTGGAATAGATGATGAATAAGAGAGAAATGAGTTGCTGGCGCATGCATTTGACCGGGTGGAGGCTGTGTCCGGATGGTTGTGTCTTTGGGGTGTATGTGTGTCAAAGTATTGGAAAGGGAAAGAGGGAATGGAAAGAAATTAAATGTGAAAAAAATAAAAGAGATGACGATGAAGGAATAATTGTGAACGTAAGGTTGTAATTAAGTTATTATTATGTGATACAATTTGGCTGACTTGCTAGATGCTAATTGTTAGTAAATATGGTTGTGACTGTTTAGTTAAGGTATATGGGTTGGAATTTGAAACTTATATAGTGAATGTTAAGTAATTACAAGCAAGTAGATATCTTGTGTGGTCAGTGACATTAGTGGTATAAATTGGTTGATAGCCAATAGTGTTAAACTAGAATTATGTATATAAATTGTACCTCCTGAAATTGCAAAGTGTTATGTGAAGTTGTGATTGGTTATTAAGTTAACTGTTAAAATTTTAGTCAAGTATATGTACAGGAGTAATTAAAATTGCTTGTCGGGTCGGTTGAATTCCGATGGATAGTATAATAATTCAGAGGCAATGCTGTCGAGTTTGCTTTAGAATTATAAGTGATTCTAAATGTTGTTTCAATAAGACAATTTCCTAATGTGTACACTGTAAATGATATTCGTTATATGACAATCTGTATTATATGCTATATGTATATACGTGTATTAGGATGCGTATTAGGATGCTTTGGGTAGGATAAGGTTAGACGGTTAAGAATACTAGTATACTAAATTAGTATTTTACCTTTATATAGGTACAAGTAGGAGGCCGATATTGAGCCAGTGCTCATGACGATGGAATTTTGGGAAGTGAAATAATTTCCAGAATGGATGAGCGTATTAGGATAGAGTACAGAGACTGACAAGTTATGGAAGAACGATGGATTTACAACTGAGTTGAGGATCGATGTGAAAATCAGGAACTCCGTAAATCGAGGCAAGTGTTATCGCTCCTCACTTATTGTTCAAGTGATGCAATTCTGTTCTACTTATATATCAAATGTGTCTGTCAAATTATGCTTACAAATTGACGTCCTTTTTCAAATGACATGCTATTGTTTATATTTCCACCTATAGGTCAAGTGCAAATTTTCAAATGATCTTACAAATACCCTTTTTCTTCAAAAGATATTTTAAAATTGTGGTATGTTAATGAATTCCTCAGTAGAGTGCCATTTCTTTTATTTTCATCGAAAATATTTAAGAAACTTTCTAAACAGAGGAAATCCAAGATTTTAAATTCTTATAAAAACCTTTTAGCATAATTTCTGATTTTAGCATATTTTACCCGATGAACCCTCTTTAAGGGATGTTTTCTTCAAATGAATTTACAATTAATTATCATGGACTTACCTTACAAATGTTCATTTTGAACCACTTAACTTACCCAATTTAATCCAAACTTTTCTCGATGTTGGAGAAATTTATTAAATGATTAGCACTTGACTATATCCTTGTTTTGTCGTACATCCTCAGTTGTTGTTAATCATGTTGCTAGTAAATTCTTCTGACAATTTATTTAATGATGTTATGACCCCAATTATTCGTATCGAACTTGTCGATACCTTTTTAGATTGTTGTTCTTCATTTATTACCCATTTCTCATGTCGAACTTGTCGACTCCTGTTGATTATGAATTTTGCATTGACTCTCGAAATTTGAATTATTCTGGAACGTGAGTTTCCAAGTTAGTTGATATGGCAAGGGTTGTCGATTGTTCCGACCCCTTGTACGTTCGTTATATAATTGGAATTCCTTATACTGGGCTGATCTGTTATCAGTGAGTTTAAGGATGTGGTTGTGAGTTTCCAGTTAGTTGTTGTGTTAAGGGTGGTCGATTGTTCCGACACCTAATGCGTTGGATTTAGAATTGGAATGTTTTTTTTTATGTCCCTTCGGGGAGACCATATTATGGTCAACAGATGTCCCTTCGGGGAGACCAGATTCGTGGTCAGATGTTAAGGCCAATGTGTGCCGTGGATCCATTAAAGGACATTGCTGTGTGCGTTTGTCCGGGGTTAGTGCGTGACTGATCAGCAGCCTAACCTTATTGTTTTTAAAATATATAAAAATCCAATTCTAATCTACACATTGAGATTGAGTTGCTTCTAAGCCTGATTTCCTTGAAGCCTGTTATGATTATCATTAATTATCAGAACTTTCATCAGTTCTCATTGTTGATGCATTTTATTCTAGCGGAGTTTGTTGTTTCATCTTGGAGTTTTGATATTTAATTTCTTCAGCTGATTTCTTTCATACCATATAATGATTATTCTTGATGTTCAGAACCTATATTGTTCTTGATATTGCTATCACTGTTTACACTTGCTGAGCATTGTTGGCTCACTCTTGCTTGTTGTTTATTTTCTTCAGTTAATAGAGAAGATTAGTGGACATTGTGGTCAGTGATTTTTCCTGCTCTAGCAGCGAGAGGTGACGTTCGAGACGTTGTTGATTTCGTCGGGTAGTGGTTTTGGAAATTGTCAAGGTTGGTTAACTAGTTTGACAGTGGACTTAATTTTTATAAGATTGTATAATAATTTTATTCAGAGGTTGGATTGTAAAATGTAATTTAATAGTTGTTTCATACCATAACCTGTATGCGGTCTTGGATCAGGGGTGTTGTATTATTTATAGATGGCTTATGTCCAGGTTTATGTTGTGTTGATTGTGGTTAGTGGCCCCAAATCTGTACCCCGGATTATGGGATGCCACAGGTATGATTGATGTAACAAGTTTATATCCATTAACAAGCATCAGCTTGGGAAATATTGGTAAATTTTCCTTTCCAATTAGATACGACTACTTTGTGGAGTCCTATCAACAAGTGTTACACTTGGGGAAAAGGGGAACGAACTTTACGTTTCAGAGTCATGGATGATATTCGAACTAGGAGACGCGTAAGTGGCCGAGTGGCGCCGGTCCAGCAATAGCTCCACCGTTGGCTGAGGAGTTCCAGAGGGCGGTAGATAAGTAATTCCGTCGGAGCTACCTTCTACATGTAGAGAACGACTGATGAGATGCATGACATACGACTGATCATCGTAAACATCAGGGCATCTGGCGCGGCAATGCTCCCGTATTAGTTCATCTTCTAAAAGTGAGAAATTTCTGCAACACTGTTGGTGTTGGCAAGGTGAAAAAGTGTTGAAACCGGAATTGCAATATTTTTCCTGCAAGTTCCTCTTTTATGATAATTGAGAATATCTTGCTTATCTTTTGCATAGAAGATATTTATTCAAAACAAATATATTTTTGAGTTACCTTGTAACTTCATCTCATACCTTATATTGGTACTACATCGTTAATGCATGGCATATGGTTTCAAAGATATTTTGAACTGTCATATATTATTGTCGTTCAATTATATTTTCGGTGGGCTATCTCTCACCCTTGCTTTATTTATTTATATTACAACAACAGCTAGATCAGATGGCCGCGCAAGGCGCACACAGCGTAAGCAGGTGTCAACCGTCAGAGGTTTACCACTAAGTCTTGGCTACCATTGTTGAGGATGCAACTACTGGTAGGCTAGTTGTTAGCAATTGAGCCTCAAATGTATTTACATTATGGTATCTATTAATGGATGGCAAAGAGTATGTAATTGTACAATTGTAATTCTTTGGGTTGTAAGAACTCAAACTTGTGATTAATAATATTGTTGGTTACTCTGATTTCATCTCTGGGATTATAACGGGTGTGTTTTACGTTGTTGTTTTGGGTCACAAGGTTGTAATTTAAATTATGTTGGTTTTGTGGTTGGATATTGAGACCGTAACGACCAGATCCCTGACCCTGGATCTGGGGGTGTTACAGAAATGGTATCAGAGAGAGCGTTATATATCCCAGAGATGATGCGACGTTAAAACAATAAATTCATTAAGATAATAAGAACTCTTGCCAAGTTCATAGTCAGACTACATAATGTAGTATTGACATATAAAACCCTTATGGGAACCCTAAAGTATCATGATAGTAACTTAAGCTCGTTCTCGTACCGACTAGTAAGGCGACAGAACTTGAGGCATACGAGTAGCAGCACGATGATGGCTGATTATATGCTGACGATCGGATGGTGGATGCGATAGAGTACCCTACTGAGGACCCGGAAGAGGTTCCAGCAGAGGGGGAGAATCCTGTTAGAGACAGGGAAGTCTACCTTGAGGAGATGAGGGCTGCAGCCAGAGAGACTGTAAGAATCTAGATATAATGCTCAGAGAAGTGAGCGTAAAGAACTGATATATTATGAAGAGAATTAAAGAGGTATATTGGACCTATAGCTGGACTGCCGGATAAAGTGCCAGCAAGTAAGATGGATTTGAGGAATTACTCAAGATCTTATGTAAGGATAGATAAGAATCCTTGGAGGCTTTCAGATTAATGAGAAAGGGATTAGAATGATGCATGATTATCAAAGACATTGATATAGGACGGGGAGCAGAGTCCCTAGGAACAGTTAAGACATAGGTGGCAAGTGCCATATCTTCAGATAAATGGATCAACTTAGAAAGAAAAGACATTGGGAAGTGATGGCCGGAACGGATAAAGTATATAAGGAAATAGAAAGCGAGACAATGATCTCAGAACCTACAAGAGGAGAAGACCAGTGAGTCTATGATAAACTAGTAATGAGGCTATCGCCAAGAAACCAAGTATAAGTTCAGTTCAATTCAGTGAAATGATGAACCAGAAACATTAGTTGCATGTGATTCAGAAGAATATTAAATTCTTTCTTTTCCTTGAATGGATTATGGTAGTTACCTTAAGTTTATTCTGACACTGAATCATAAATGGATTAGGCAAGGCGAGCAGTGGTCGAGATGTAATTGAGAATGCTTCTAGATGCAACCTGAAAGAACAGGCGTAGGACATGTTCTCGAAATAAGAGTTTTGGCAAAATGAAGTCCAGCAATAAGACACATGATCAATAAGAGTAGTGTTGGTCGGCCCTACCAAGTTAAAGACAGTTTCAAATAGAGATTGGCCAACCACACTGGCAAAGGTGAGAAATTTCATAAAATTCACAAGGTATTACCAAAGATTTACTCAGGACTTTACAGAAAGTGTAGTCCCGTAACCCGACTTATTATAAGAATAAAAGTTTGAATGGACAAGATAAACGTGAGAAGATCTTCCTGGAGCTAAAGGTAAAGTTGGTGATGACCAGGGTTGGCGTTGCCTAATGGAAGAAGGAAACTTTGGGAGATATTATGATGCAACTCATACAGGTATAGGTCTGCGCTTATGCAGCACGACAGCGTAATTTCGAATACATTTAGACAGCGCAGTTCATCGGATTCGGATGGCCTTGGTAGTGCCAATGTTGAGGAACGACTAACCCCGACGGTAGTGTTCCTTCTGAGACTAGTTGTTAAGAAGACTGGTATTTGGTAGTATCGACTAATAGGACAAAAATGTACCGGGAAGATGTGGCATGTTACTAGTGGGTGAATAGATTAACTGAAATTTCCCTAATCCTGGAAAGGAATTCGACGAATTCTGGCAAACCTTGTCTTTCTGATTATCTGAATACGTCACCGAAGAGAATGGAAACTGGAGCGAACCCTATGGATTGGGTAGGATAGCCGCTATGCAGGCTGGTAGACAGACCCCGATTATTATGACTGATTATAGGGATAAAATTATGAAGTTGAGATTTGAAGGAAAAAGGGAAATGTAATTAAGAAACAAGCCGGACTGAGAAATTCTGGGATTGACTGAAATGAAAAGGTTGTTATGCTAGAAGTGTTAAGCTTACGTGGTACGTGAAATTGATAAGAGAAGTTGAAATGATAAAAATAAAGGAAAGGTGACCGGAGACGGTACCGAGAAGTCAAGTGAGACTTACATGGAGTAAAATTTTGAAAAGATCAAAAGGTATCAAAGTAGAAGGCACTATGCCAGCAATTGCTAGAAAAGTAATGCTATTAGGCGACCCAAGTCACTAAGGATTATCAAGTGACTGAACCAGCAACGTAAGGACAAAGCGGGGTGCTTCTAATCAAGTGCCAACCGCGAGGGCTTTTGATATAAATTGAATTGAGATACAGGATGATGGATTTTATATATACCATGGACGTATCAGGATTGAGGGTAGTGACCACTGAAAAGTTACGAAAATTACCAAAGTTAGTGCACTATGATGCATAAATGTTATCTGAAGCTTAGTGTCCTCAAAAAGAGCATTAGGCATTAAGAGATTCACGTTGAACACGACCAATATCTTCCAGAACATCCTTGCTACCATTACCAAGTTTTGTAAGAAAGAGCAGATAGACATGTGTTGTCTTTTGGAAGGTCATATAGACTAACATTCGTTTGAAAGAAGAGGTTAGCATTAGTCTACCTATAGACTATCAAGATGAGAATGATTAAAAGAGACCCTTATTAAGGATATATGATTGAATTGCCAAGTACAGGATATAAGTATTCCTTGAAACTAGAATTGAGCATAGAATGTCCATATATTAAGACGAACCCTGGGGGATGCACAAAGGATAGCATCACCCCTAACAATAGGCACTGTGAAATCAGACGATATAAGTTGAATCGACCAAGGTATCAATAACCTGTAAGGATTTGTGGAAAGGAATCTCAAAAAGTACATAGACAGAATTGTTATAAAATTGACTAATGATGTTTGATATACCCTGTAACCGGAAGATACAGGAGGAATGATGAGGATGACCTAAGAAACCTTATAAGGGAAGAGGTAATACTCTGAGTTTCAAAAGGGAAGTTTGGTAGAGAATGTATGATATAATAATAATGAGGTCGGATGAGGCATGTAAGAAACCATGAGAAGGTATGGATTGAACCAATAAGGTTGAGATTATCCTAAAAACAAGAAGGGAGTTAAGTAAGGAAATTTCCTAGGTATGATTTGGAGTACCTGTAGTCAAGATCGCACTAGAAAGGTGGGAGCAATGACTTTTGGGAAAGACTGATAGATGCTTTCTCTCATTCAGCAGAATTTAAGGGAGAATGCTTCCACCCTGAGTTGGAATAGATCCAGAAAATATTGATTCCAAGAAAATATTATATTCAGGAAAGGCCAATGAGGTGGCCGACACTTTAAGTATAAGGGAGTAAGTATAAATGCTCATACCAAAGAAAAAAGAATGATAATGTAAGGACCTTGATGGTCATAATGTGGTAGAGGAAGTTACATCCCGTCTATTGATTATGTCAGTATCAACTATAGGAATAGTTTAAGTAAAGATTCGATTCCTGATGTTGCCAGTAGCACATCATCGACCTTATGAGGCTCTACGACAGGCCAGACCAAATTCCCCAAGACACTCGCCTTTCCTTTGGAATGAGTGGGGGAAAGTTAAGTAACAAGGAATTGGTAGTAGATGACCAGAAACAGAGATGGTACAAATACTGATAAGCCAAATGGCACGATGATGAATGACAAGCAAGTTTATGTTGGTGTATTCTGTGCAAACAAGATAGAGAATTATGAGATTGGCAAGCGATTAAGCAAACCGCTAAGCTTTTAGTCTTCTACCGGAGCTATATGATTAATAATCTCACCAGCCTGTTCCAGCTGCGATGCTGGAAGCTTTCCTACAACTTTATCTGCTTCATGTAATATCTACGTCAAGTTCAGGAAGCATTCCCTATGTATAGGGAATAGTGATTATTTTGTTTTTCTAGAGGATCTTGAATTGACAATTATGATGCTTAGTTGTTAAAGCACTAAGTAAACGATAAACGATGGTGATCCTTCTGAGGAATTAGGTGGTAACGACTGTGGAAATGTCGAATTGAATCTAAGTTAAAGAAATCATCCAGGTTTATTTCGGATGGTGTAATTTCTGGAACGACGGGATATTTGAAATGAGGAATTAGGTTACGATGGTTCATAAGATGATTATAGTAGAAATAAAGACAAGAGAGTCAGATAGGCGGGCTCATGAGAAGCCCCAGTAATGAAGCGAGAAAAGTATGGAATTAGCAGGGCAAGGGTATTGGCTAAAACAGAAAGTTGGGATTAGGAGCATAAATGACATACAAATTGACTCCTTAGTAAGTTTGGAAAATTCGAGAAAATATGAAATAGATTGACTGAGTAATAAAGAGACTCATGAAATGAAAAAGTGAAATCTAGATGATTGAACAAAGGAAAATTTGGCCCCAAACGTGCCACGTATATTGAATAAAGGTAACACGCGTTCCCCTAATAAGGTGACGGTGGAGTTCAATAACAGAAGTGAATGAGAACTAGATGATAAGATGGATGTGATTGATAAAGAAAAGAATGGGAAATAATTATAGAATGTGAAGCAAGGAATGTTATGAATGGAGTGAGGAATGGGTTTTCTTAACGAGCTCTCGGAATGACAACCTGATAGTGTTAGAATTATGAGTATGAAAGAGCCAGTGTCGGGGCATGAAATGTGAGTAATAATAATGTCAAGCGGGAAATCCAAGATTTAACCTGAGAGGTTGAAGGATTTTCCAAAAAGTAAGTGGTGCTAATATCAAGCAAGTGTATAGGTCCATAGAATGATGGACAGAATAGCAGGGACATGTGATATGTGAGATTACGAAAAAGTGGAATTTGATACGAGTATGATTATTTCTCTTCTCTAATAAACCTCTATAGTTCAGAGGTAAATTCTAAGTATGATATTTTGACAATCATGAAAACTTTCATATATGATTCTTTGAAATTCGTTCTTTTCTTCTCCCTTATTTATCTTCTTCTAAATTGAGAAGAACAACCCTTTAAGGAGGGGAGGTAATACTACGTGACTCTCTGTCTGTGTGATAGGAGTCTAAGTGGAATGCCATTAATTGTTTAATTGCTAGTCAAGTACTAAAGGCTGGCCCCCTTTTGTACTAACTATGCAATATAACAAATGTTCAATGATCACAGTGATCTCTCGATAAAATTTTCCACCTAAATATATATACATCGAGATTGCGAAGATTAAAGCGATGAGGAATTGCAAAATTACGAGTGAGGTTATCTCCGGACTTCGTAGCGCGTTAGTGATACCGAAGTCACTGCACGTACCAATAAGGTTAATAGTATAAGAACAGACAAGAGCATATACCGGATGATGTGTTGTGCGAAAGTATCAAAGAATTGGTAGAACGGATAAGGGTGTATTGTAACATCAGTATGAGATGCTTTAGAAAGATTGGAGTGTGTAAGGATCGACCAGAGAATTGGAAAGTGAAATAACCAACAAATACCCAATTGTCTTCTACCTGATTCCGGGACGGAATCCTTTTAAGGAGGGGAGACTGTAAGAACCCAGATTTTTTTGGGTAGAATTAAAACTTTTTATTATGTATTGATGTAAGAGTGAACAGTGGTTACAACTACAATGTAATACTGGCCTTAGGGGATGAATAATGGAAGGATATATATTCCAAGGTTATATGGCCTGAAGGATGCTATTGGGTGATAACTTAGATTAGAATAATCTATCTCCTAGAAAGTTAAGATAAGATTCCCTAGGAAGAAATAGATACCCTCATGTCATCCAAATCAATATCTATTATAAGCCCAGCGGTTCCGTAAAAAGGTTAAGGAACACTCGAGGGTGAACCAGGTTCATTTTCCTAATTATAGGAATTAAATAAAAATAAGTGATGAATAGTGATTTTGGTGGAATTTGGAATATTATTATAATAATGTTATACCCGGTATTCGGAATGGATTTCTGAGTTCGTATTAGTGATCCAGGAGGAAAATAAGTGTATGTAAAAGCTGTCGGATTCAGAAACAGAGCACTTTCATTTTCTCCGAGAATTCCCTGGACACTGCCAAACTTAAGGATTTAATTAAGGGATTTAAGGAATTTAAATTCGAGAAGTATTAAGAATGATGAAGAATAGTATTAGGAATATTAAGAAGGTTTTCGGTAAAACCCTAGTTAGAAACGAATGAGTTATTCCCTCGAACGATCAACGAATTGAGCAATAACCGGACAACAGAATCAAGCAGAGGGCCAAGGGGCAACCATGTGCTAGTAGATAAGAGATTTATTATGTCAAGGAATTAAGGATTTTATTTAATTATGATTTGAGAAATTAGAATGAAAATCCTCGAGTTAGAATGATAAGCGTTTTAGAAATCGCTAGAACTTTATAACGAGATTAAGCGATAAAGCGAACGTGAAACAAATTACGGATTAAATATATAATGAGATGAGAAACACCACATGATCATCTAGGGTTTACTAATATTAGATTGGTGGAAAAGAAATGAGAAAAGAAAAGAAAAAGCAAGAATGAGGTGTGTGATTTAGAATGAAACAACAAGGCTTCATGTCACCACTCTTTTCTAACACACCATCAAGTCTTGACACTTGTAATTAGAGTGTATTAGCAGCCATAACACCCCACAAATATCACAAAATCATTTCACCAACAAGTCAAAAGAGAAAAAGGGAGAGAAAGATCAAAAAAACACCACCACCACCAAGAACAAGCCCATTCGGCTTCTTCTTTAATTCAAAGGAAGAAATCATCCTTCCCACCATTGTTTGATCACCAAACTTTTATCCTAGATCCTATATTTCATAAAAGTTATACCCTAGAAATCTTAGCCTCAAAATCCATTGTTTCCATTTTCAATAAAATCATCAAAGTCTAGGGTGAATAGTAACTTCAAGAACAAATCTTGGTTTTTCTTGATTTCTTGGATGATCTAAGCTCGGTTATGGATGGTTATGGACTATACAAGGCTTAGCAAGGCCTTTACACACTCCAAGGATGGTATAAATCTTAAGAACCTTAGATCTTACTTTGAGTTTTTTTGCATGTTCTTGATGATCTTAGTGTAGTTATGATTATAGTGATGTTATAAGCATGATTAGTTAGTGGTTTAAGTTGATCTAAGTATGATGATGATTATGATGTCAAAGTCAGTGGTTCTTGGTCTTGTAAGATGGATAATATGATTAAGAGATGTATGGTATGCCCGTTGTGGCTTGGTTTTAGTGTTACGATTAGTAGAACGTTCGATTTATAGCCGTCGTAATGCCCGATTTCCGTTTAACCTTGAAATTCGAACTTGACAGTAGATAAAACTCACTGCATAGCTTCGACTTATGCCATGATTAGCTAGATCATGTTACAAGCTTCGTTTTGATATAAAGATCGCATGAAACGGACTTACGGTTTAGGAGTTATGATTAAATTCGTAAAAGTGGTTTGGAACCGTAATCAAAAGTTCGTAACCGAAATTGGATCCCTTTAATATTGCGAAATCAGTGGCGAATCTTAATAATTAAATATTAGAGGTAAAAAGGAAGGTGTGGGAGAAAACCACATGTCGAATGGATCGTTTTCCGATTTTATAAAAATGTTTGAATCGAGGTTAAACGCGAACGAACCCCTTAAAGGTATGACTTTGGTTATAACTTAGAAAACGGGCGATAACACTCGAGGTATAATCTTGATTCGTAAACGACCAACCTTAGAACTTATACGACTTAAGTATATACCAAGTATAAGTATGATGACATGTCTTGATAACGAACGAATGTCGGATCGTATCGGTGATAAAAAGAGTTACACTAAAAGAGACGTAACGAGATAACTCGAAAACATGTTTCGATTTAAGTGGAGTTTATACTTAGCCTTTTAATAAGCGTTAAGTGGTTAATCTTAAATATTCTGATTGTTTATAGATTGTCGAGCTGACCCGGGACACATTACCCCTACCCGCACTCGATTCTCAGGCAAGTTTCCAATACTTGGAACTGTTGTTGTGATAATATATATATGATGATTGTTGTATACATATGCCATAGCATGCATGTCTACTTTCAAGTTATATTGCAATACTTGTTCCCTGAATTGATATTGGCTTATAGACTAGATACGATATATCAGTATAAGCCGGATTTTTGGTTAAGACCCTTAGTGAAGGGTATGTGATATTCATTCTTTAAATGTAGACCGGGAGTCGGTATTTTGAGATATAGATGTAGTCTTGGAAACCCGGAGGGATTCCAACGACAGATTAGTATTCCTTTTGAGGAATGTTATTATTAAACATTAATTATATTTCCATAAAGTATTATTTACTTGGAAATCTTTCGAGAAATGTTATTTGAGTATTATCTCAGTCGAGAAATATTAAATGAATATTATTTCGAATATTCATTTAAAGTTTGATTATTTCATGAATATTATTTCAAGATTCATTTAGAATATTGTTTATTAAATGAATATTACTTTCGAATATTCATTTAAGGTTTTATCTATTCAATGAATATTACTTTAAGATATTTCTTTGAAATTCTAATTACTTAAGGAACAATATTTCAAATATTCCTTGAGAGTATTGATTACTAAATGAATATTAATTGGATATTCATTTAGAATAGTATTTATTAAATGAATATTATTTGGATATTCATTTAAGGTTTTATTTACTTAATGAATATTATTTTAAAATATTCAGTTGAAGTTCTAATTACTTCTGGAATATTGTGTTGAATATTTCTTTAAAGTTTTGATTACTAAATGAATATTAATTGGATATTCATTTAGAATACTATTTATTTAATGAATATTATTTTCAAATATTCATTTAAGGTTTGATTTACTTAATAATCATTACTTTAAATATTTACTTGAGTTTATCTATTTATCGAATATCATCTTGAATATTCATTGGAAGTTTTATTTATTTAATGAATATTATTTTGAATATTCATTTAAAAAGAGATTTATTAATAAATAATTTTATATATTCATTCGAGGATTACTTATGAGTAATATTATGGTTTAAAATTAGTCCTTACTTATTATTGATTTAATAAATATTCTTGGAATATTTATGTAAATTCTTTTAAATTCTCTTTATAATGATTTATATCATACAAAGATTATTTTTTACCTTCAGATATGGTGTAAAATATTTCGGAATATCTTATGACGATTTATATCAAGGGGAGGTTCCTAAACTTTAATTTCATTTAAATCTATCTTAAAGAAGATTTAAATACTCGCTCAACTTCCAAACGTATATAAGGGGACCTCACTTGAGCGATGTTATTTATTGGACTGCCCGGTCCTATACTTGCTAAAACTATCTTGTCACTCACATCTTGATTCTTTCAAGCATCGATATGAGTCTTTTGGTTACCTCCTCAACGCTCGAGGGGTATGATTGATGTAACAAGTTTATATCCATTAACAAGCATCAGCTTGGGAAATATTGGTAAATTTTCCTTTCCAATTAGATACGACTACTTTGTGGAGTCCTATCAACAAGTGTTACACTTGGGGAAAAGGGGAACGAACTTTACGTTTCAGAGTCATGGATGATATTCGAACTAGGAGACGCGTAAGTGGCCGAGTGGCGCCGGTCCAGCAATAGCCCCACCGTTGGCTGAGGAGTTCCAGAGGGCGGTAGATAAGTAATTCCGTCGGAGCTACCTTCTACATGTAGAGAACGACTGATGAGATGCATGACATACGACTGATCATCGTAAACGTCAGGGCATCTGGCGCGGCAATGCTCCCGTATTAGTTCATCTTCTAAAAGTGAGAAATTTCTGCAACACTGTTGGTGTTGGCAAGGTGAAAAAGTGTTGAAACCGGAATTGCAATATTTTTCCTGCAAGTTCCTCTTTTATGATAATTGAGAATATCTTGCTTATCTTTTGCATAGCAGATATTTATTCAAAACAAATATATTTTTGAGTTACCTTGTAACTTCATCTCATACCTTATATTGGTACTACATCGTTAATGCATGGCATATGGATTCAAAGATATTTTGAACTGTCATATATTATTGTCGTTCAATTATATTTTCGGTGGGCTATCGCTCACCCTTGCTTTATTTATTTATATTAAAACAACAGCTAGATCAGATGGCCGCGCAAGGCGCACACAGCGTAAGCAGGTGTCAACCGTCAGAGGTTTACCGCTAAGTCTTGGCTACCATTGTTGAGGATGCAACTACTGGTAGGCTAGTTGTTAGCAATTGAGCCTCAAATGTATTTACATTATGGTATCTATTAATGGATGGCAAAGAGTATGTAATTGTACAATTGTAATTCTTTGGGTTGTAAGAACTCAAACTTGTGATTAATAATATTGTTGGTTACTCTGATTTCATCTCTGGGACTATAACGGGTGTGTTTTACGTTGTTGTTTTGGGTCACAAGGTTGTAATTTAAATTATGTTGGTTTTGTGGTTGGATATTGAGACCGTAACGACCAGATCCCTCACCCTAGATCTGGGGGTGTTACAGTCGCCCTCCGTATCCGTCCCTTTTTACTACCGGTAGACGGAGGTAGGTCTGCCACCATCCCCCAAGAGGAAGGTCTACCACTACATCCTCCTTCGGCAACTCTTGGGCCGAAATGAAACATTAAGTGCTGGACTGTGCAACTTCCACACGGCCTCTTACGCTTACTGTCGTAATATTAAGTGCTGGACTGTGCAACTTCCACACGGCCTCTTACGCTTACTGTTGTAATATTAAGTGCTGGACTGTGCAACTTCCACACGGCCTCTTACGCTTACTGTTGTAAATTCCCCTTTTTATAAGATCATTATTCAATTTATCAACACCATTTCACATTTCCATTCCCGTATATCACTTTCATTCTCGCACATTATTTCTATAAAATATATGTATATAACATACACTAAAAAGAATGTTTATAATATAGCATTATAAACCTTATAACCCTAGATAACAACTGATACCATTCTCTTTCATATCTCTTTTACCCTAGAGCATATTCGCTCCATTCGTAAACATCTCTATATTCATATTTCAGAAAACCTATCCATCTCTCTTTAACTTCCCACAATCAAGAGAATATATTCTTTGCAATATAGCAACAAAAGCATCACATATACATAAATATATTCCATGATATCATTATTATTCCGAAGATAAATAATTTTTAAAGTAGGGATAGAAGGATCTTGCCTGGATCTCTAAAGCGAGTATGTGAAATCCTGAGTTCGTCTCCCGTTTCTATAGGAACAAAAGGATCACTATTAGTATATATCCCACTTAATCACTTAATCTCTACACCATAACACCCTTAACTCATATTATAAGTTTAACATGTTTTTTATGCACCAAAAGTTTACATGCACTTAACCATTTTTAAACTCAATCTAAGTTTTAACATATTCCACCATTCCCCTTAATAACCACACTCGACTGTAAAAATCCTCATAATTCATAAATTCCAAAATTTGACAAAAGGTCAGTTGGCAAGGGTTCTTTGATCACCCTATTATAACATCCCAAAGTTTCATAATTTTTAAAAATGTCTAAGTAGGTTGATCTTAGCCACAAACTTAACACACTTACATTTTCTCGGTTTCCGAATGTCTTTCAATAAAATTGACTTTTCTCCTAAACCGTTCATCAAATTTTAACGCACCTTATATCAAAACGATCTATGAACTAAGCTCTATCATTTCATGATCAGTTGGAAACCTAGACAGTAGGGTACCGTTCGGATACAGGGGTCAAAAACAGGGCAGATTTCTATCCTAACGAAAATCGGGCATTATAACTGCTGTACTTTCGTACTTTCCATAAATCCATCTCCTCCAAATCAATTATCAAACACAATAATCATCACCTACACCATGTGGTCTTCATTACCAGCCATGGTTACAAGTCCAAACACTTCCATATTTAACTCAAACCACTTACAAACACATAATCATCATAATCTTATCATTTACACCACTTAATCACTAAACTTTCTATAATCCATCATATATTCAAAGTAATACTAAAGGGTCTTGAGATTTATACCTTCTTGAAGCTTTGATAACACTTAGCAAGCCTTGGGATATGCTTAAACAACCTTACACTAGCTTGGATTAACTAAGGAAACCATAAAAACAAAGTTAATACTTAGAGTTACTAAACTGCAGCTGAAAGAAGGTGAAAAACGAGGCCCTTACCAATCTTTTCTGGACAAGGCTCCTAAAGAAGAGTTGTAGGGCATCTCAATACCTTTCCAAAAAGCTAAAGAACACAAAATTCCATTGAGAAACGAAGGAGTTATGCTCGTTTTACTGAGCTGCTGCTGGTTTGTCCGAATTGAAAGAAATGGATGGGGGAGAGATTTTCTTTTGGCTTTTGATCTTATCTTGGCTTAGTCTTGTAATATCTAGAGTTTTGTAGAATGGTGTGGATATTTACATGGTTAAATGACTCATCTACCCCTTAAACTTGTGTTAGTGGAATGTGATGTAAGGAATGATGTCATTGGATGAGTTAATCATCTCATTTCTTTGGTTTTCTTAAGTATAATGCTACTAATTCTTGTAAATGATAATGTGGGATGTATCCTTGTTATTTTATTAAATCTTGGTTGTTTTGTTTCCATACTCGTCTAATTGCGATTCGTTTCGAATATACCTCGTTATCCAAGTGGTTTTGAAATCGTTTAACAATCCAATTTCCTTTGGTATTCTCTTAACTTAATAATCCCTAGGTTAAATCTAAATTCATTAATTCCTCAATATATAATTCTTATAATGTTTCCATGCTCCTAAATGTCCAATAGAAGCTTATTCGAAATCAAAATCCTCAAAATCCATGTTTCAGGAATTTCTGGAATCTATCGTCATTTCGAGTCACTTATTTCCATTGTACAACACTAATATAGTTTCTGTTTATTCATTTTATGTTTCCATTATAGAGTACCTATATACCATTTCTCTAAATCCTCGAAATTTACTATTCATGTGACCACTGTAGCATTACTGAAGTTAGGGTTATTACAAAATATGTGGGTGTTCTTTTGTACTCTATATTTTAAAATTTTAGGTTCAATATTACACCTATTTTCCATTTAATCTTGATTTCTTTAGAAGTGATTTAATTGAGTTTATTAATTATTATCAGCAATTGTGAAAACGGCCTTTATACCCCTGTCTTCTTTAAATCCCTAATTGGTAAAATTTTCCCCAATTTGTGTCGAGCAGCTCTTGACTTTTTCAGAATTCTCTAGAAATCTTTCGATCTCTCTCTCTCTTCCTCACAATCTCTCTCTTAATCTCTCTCGGTATCCCTCTCTCCTTCACCTTATCTCGAATTTTCTATACCCGATATGTTTGTGTGTGTATCGTGGTAGGTGTTTGTGATGTTCGTATATACAGATAACGTGTGTGTGTGTGTATATTACCATGTGTATGTGAGTTGGGGTGGAGTTATGTTTAAAGATTTAAGAAGAGAAGGGGGGGTGATAAGAGGAGGCAGGTGTATGTTGTAGTAGTTGTTAAGTCCGAAATGAAGAGGAGGGAAAGCAGAGAAGTTAGAGAATAGATATGAGGCTGGGGGTGTATGTCACACTTCTGGTCATTGGTGAAAAGGCTGTATAGGGGCAGGGTTATCTGTGTGGTGTGTATAATCAACCGGGTAAGTGGGTGGCTGAGTTGTTGTTCGAACAGGGGAGAGGCCATGTGGTTGTGTAATGATTGGGTGTTGCCGACTATGTTCTTAGACTGTGAAGCCAAAAGGAGCAGAGGTGGTTTAGTCTCGAGGTCAAGGTGTCGTTAGCGGGTGTTTTGGAGGTTCCGAGTAGTAACAATTGAGGGAGAATAGAGGAGGTCGAAGAGGCTGGGTAGTGCAGCGTGTGCGCGTGAAAGTGAGCAGCTGGGTTTGTGGTTCGGGTCTTGTTCTTACGACCGTAATGTTAACTCCCAATTTTTGTTTAATTTAGTTGCAGAATGGCTCTCGAGGTTGTTCGTTTTGGTCAAGTGATGTGTTGCTGGCTATTGGGAAATGATATGGTAATGGAGTAGTTTGTTAAAAAGGTTGAGTAATAGTTCAGTGATAAATTCTAGCAGATTTTGATTTAGTTGAGGCTAATTTGGTTGTTGGTTTTTTTGTGTATCCGGTTGAATTTTGATGTATTGTGGACAGTAAAAATGTGATGGGTGGCTGATTGATTGTATGCAGGAGTGTCTGTTTTGGGACAGGAATAATCGAAGGTGGAGGTAGAGTGAAGACAGGGGAGGTGGTGTAAGCGTTGTATGTGATTGAAGGTGCGTGTTCGAGTGTGTGCCAGTACATGGGAGTACGTTGTGGAATAAGCGTGTGTTATATGTGTATGATGTGGTCTGGTGTAGGTGTGGGTTATGTAGTGTTTGAGTAATGAAGGAGATGAAAAGGGGGAGATTTGAGGGTGGAGCCGTATGTGGGAGTGATGTAGGGGTAGAGTAAGGAAACCGAAAGAGAAGGAGTGGGTGCAAATGGTGCAGTCTGTAAGTGTGTTGTGGTATAAGTAGTTGTGTCAGTGGCTATGTAGTGGCTATGTACTGGTGTGTGCAAAGTTTGAATGTGCAAGCTTGGTGTGATTACTTTGTTAGTATCAGGTGGGTTTGAGACTTTGAGTATATATTCAAATGAGAATTGAAATTTTGATTGTGAACTGATTTGGTTAAGGTTGGAATCGTAATTATGAAACAAAAAGGAGGGAGTTAGTATTTGAAATTATTGACTCCTTAATTGATAAAATTATAATTGGTGAATTTGTAAAGTGTTGTTCGATATTCTGATCTGGTTATTAAGTTAATTGTTAAGGTTGTAGTCGAGTATATGTACAGGATAAATTGTTTTGCTTGTTGAGTCGATTGTATTTCAATAGGTAGTGTAACTTTACAAAGGAGGTGATGTCCGATTTTCGTTAGAATCATTTCGTAATTCTTATATTAATTTGATAAGAATTATTTGTAAGTCTGTATGAAATACATGTTATGTGCTATATGTATTGTAAAGCATTGTAGGTCGCGTTGGGTAGAACAGAGTTCGTCGATTAAAATTACAAGTGTATTGAAGTAGTACTTTACCTTGATATAGGTACGAGTAGGAGGCCCGACCAGGAGCAATGTCGCGTAGATGGAAATTCGAGTAGGAAATGATTATAGGAGTTGACGGGCATACTCAACGAGGGGTGGCCGGGTCTTAAGAAAAGACGGATGTATGATCGAGTAGAGGTCAACGTGCAAAGAAGTAGAAGCTGTTGTAAAGGGAGTGACGAATCGAGATATTGGAAGTGGAAGCTTCATGTATTGAGGCAAGTGTTATCGCTCCTCACTTACTGTTCAAGTGATGCAATTTTGTTCTATTTATTTATCAAATGTGTCGGTCAAATAATTTTTACAAAGTGACGTCCTTGTTCAAATGACGTGCAAATGCTTATATTTCCACCTATAGCTCAAGTGCAAAATTTCAAATAAATTTTCAAATGATGTTATAAATATCCTTTTTCCTCAAAAGATATTTGAACATGTTATGTTATTGGATTCCTCAGGAGAATTTCATTTCTTTTATTTTATTTTTATTTTTATTTTATTTTTCTTCAAAAAATTTTTAAGGAACTTTCTAAGCAAAGGAAATCCAAGATTTTAAAGTCTTATAAAAGTCTTTTAGCATAATTTCTGAATTTTAACATATTTTACCAATGGACCCTCTTTAGGGTAAATGTTTTCTTCCAACTGATTTACGATTAACTATCCTGAAATTATCTTACAAATATTCATTTTGAACCACTTAACTTACCCAATTTGGTCCAAACTTGGCAATGTGTTAGAGAAATTTTATTAAATGTTTAGCACTTGACTATATCCTCATTTTATCGTATATTCTCAGTTGTTGTTAATCTTGTTGCCAGTAAATTCTTTCTTCGATTCATTTAATGATGTATGATCCCAATTATTCGTATCGAACTTGTCGATACCCTTTGAGATTATTGTTCTTTATCTATCACCCCTTTATTGTGTCGAACTCGTCGACACCTATTGATATTATTATTCTTTATTTACCCTTGTTGTTGGGTAGATCTTGTCGATTCCGGTCGATGTTGATATTTCATCGGTGATTCTTAATTATGAATTGTTGTTCTGGAACGTGAGTTTTCCAGTTAGTTGTTGTGGTAAGGTTGTCGATTGTTCCGACCCCTCGTGAGTTTGAAGTAGAATTGGAATGTTTTGACCGAAAGGTCGGACCCTACTGTGGTCGTGATTAAAATGTTTTTGACCGTAAGGTCGGACCAGATTCGTGGTCGGAAGTTATTAAGGCCAATGTGTGCCGTGGATCCATTATAGGACATTGCTGTGTGCGTTTGTCCGGGTTTAGTGCGTGACTGATCAGCAACCTAACCTTATTGTTTTTAAAATACATAAAAATCCAATTCTAATCTATACATTGAGGTTGAGTTTCTTTTAAGCCTGATTCCTTTGAATCCTGTGATGATTATCTTTGGTTATCAGAACTTTTATCAGTTCTCGGTGTTGATACAATTTATTCTAGCGGAGCATGGTTGGCTCATCTTCGTGTTACGATAGTAAATTCTTCTGTTGTTTTCTTTCGCAACATATGATGATTAATTTTGTTGATCAGAACCTATATTATTCTTGATATTGCTATCACTGTTTACACTTGCTGAGCATTGTTGGCTCACTCTTGCTTGTTTATTTTTCTTCATTTAATAGAGGGGATTAGTGGACCTGGTGTTGATGAGTTATCCTGTCCCAGCGAGAGGTGATGTTCGAGTTGTTGGTTTCGCCGGGTAGTGGTTTGAGCTCGTTAGAGGTTTGGTTAACTGATTCAATAGAAGGACTTAGTTGTTATTAATTTGTATAATAATTTTATTCAGAGATTGGACTATAAAAATGTAATTTGATAGTTGTTTCATACCATAACCTGTATGCGGTCTTGGATCAGGGGTGTTGTATTATATATTTGGCTTATATCCAGGTTTATGTTGTGTTGTTTGTGGTTCGTGGCCCCAAATCTGTACCCCGGATTATGGGATGCCACAACAAGGCATTTTGGGCAACAAGAAATTTGAATCTAGAATTGAAATCTGCGGGAGTGAAGCGTTTGCTACCACTTGATGAGCTTGAGAAATTTAGGCTCCAAGCTTATGATAGTGCTAGAGTTTACAAGGAAAAGACAAGACAATGGCACGACAAGCACATCCAAAAGAAAGAATTTGAAGTGGGGCAAAAAGTTCTATTATTCAATTCAAGGCTCAAACTTTTCCCAGGCAAGCTGAAATCAAGATGGTCAGAACCATTTGAGATTGTGAAGGTATACCCTCATGGTGCTGTTGAGATT
This sequence comes from Kitagawia praeruptora, assembly GCA_037693485.1. Lineage (NCBI taxonomy): Eukaryota > Viridiplantae > Streptophyta > Magnoliopsida > Apiales > Apiaceae > Kitagawia > Kitagawia praeruptora. Next base: position 5,462,648 of record CM075348.1, on the reverse strand, counting down.
ACTAGAGAAGGATCAGATGTGTTTAAGGTGAACGGGCATCGATTGAAGCCATACCTTATTGGAGATGATATGGAGAGAAGAGATTGCGTTCTTCTCGCTGATCCTAACACTTAATCAATGATGACGTCGAGCTAATGACGTTAAACAAGCGCTATTTGGGAGGCAAACCAAGGAATTTTGTTGATTTGAATAATATTCTTGTGTGTTTGGACTATGCAGGAGGATGGAAGCATGTGACAAGTAAAAAAAATGATGGGGCATTGGAGAAGAATTCAAAGGATTGAAAACATGATTCAGGGGAGTTCTTTCTTTTCTTCCTCGCATATTAGTCCATTGTGTGTTGTTTCTTGTGGACAAGAAACGTGATAAGTTGGGGGGTGTGTTCATCTAGATAGAACCTTATTGGGTTATTTGGTGTTTTAAAAAAAATTTAAAAATTAAAAATCACAAAAATAATTCTAGCTTTGTGAAGATTACTTGTGGTAATTTAGCTTGATACATCCATGCATGCTAAAAGAATCTTGTGTTATTGGCGCTTTTGATTGAGAAGTGATATGCTTTGTTCTTGTGCACACACATACATTAGCAGGTTGAAGCAAGTAAACTCATTGAATTTTGTAAGTGATTAAAAGGACATGAATGTGCAAGATGATTTGGTTTGCATGCTTTGAGTACAAGTAGGTGCATTAGAGAGACTATTTACTTGGGATTGATTATGTTTTGCCACCAAGTGAGCTTTTGAGCCTATATGCATAGCTTTTGCATCTTATATTCGTTTGCTTGAGTGTCCACATGTTATTTGCATTGCTATCAATTGTTTGAGACCTTTATTGAAACGCATGACATTATTTGATGATAACATGATAAAGGCATTTAGGTATAACCTCATATTTCCTACATTATCACACCATTTAAATATGATCAAATAGTTACCCCGTTGAGCTTAATCTTATTTTTCGGTGACACACCACATTACTTGCTTAAACCTTTTTCTTGTATTGGCCTTACTTTAACTTGAACCCAAATTGTCAAAGGCTAGTAAAATGTTTGAGGGAGTAAAAAGGTGTGCAAAAGAGGGGATTATTGATGGTCATTACTTTGAAAGAATATGGGGTATGGTTATTTACTTTTTAGTCGAAGTTGGTATTAATATAATGAGGATCATTGTACTTGTTTATCTTTAGCTCTTAAAAAATAAATAAATTAAGAGCATACTTATGTTTGTATGATCCTTCTTTGTTCGACTAATCAAGTTATTTGTTGGAAAAGGAATTCAAGTGTGGGGATAATAGATGGGGAGTTGAATGATTTATGTTGTTGGGTACTAGCTTTTGACATTTCACCTTCGTTGGCTTTACTTGACATACCTTGTCCCTAGCCCCATTACAACCCGAATAAAGACCTTTTGATTATTATCAGTGGTGTATATTGTGTTAAATTTAGATTGATACCAAATGTCAAGCATGCTTATGATTTTGTTGGAATAGAGTGATACACTTACCCTTGTTTTTGAGTGAATATTCTTTTGTGAGTGAAAGGTGAGTTATTACTTGTTTTGGCATATTAGATCCCAAGTTTTGACTCAAAGATGTACTCTTGTGGGCTTAGCATGATTACCAACTTATTCTTACATTTGACATGGACTTTTGAGAACTTATGCATCTTCTTTGAGTAGACTATGTGAATACTTGTAACTTCGACACCAAGGCATTGCATTATTCACTTTGATTCTTAAGTTGATGTGGCATGAGAGGACTTGTATGTGTGTTGTATTGGCATTCAATCTTTTACATGAGCTAGATGGATTTTGTGGGTACATTCACTATAGGCCCTCACGAGACAAAACTCGTCCTACTAGGGCTACCTAGGGGTTTAACGGCTTGTTGCATTTGCTCAATGCAATCGTGTCACCTACGAAAGTGGTATCAATAAGTAGTTATTTTTTTAGTGGTTTACTCGAGGACGAGCAAAGGTCAAGTTGGGGGGTATTCGATACATGCTAATTTTATATACATTTTATAGCATGTTATCTCTCATTTATCCTTAGTTTGTAATAATTTTGTGCTTGATTAGCATTATTAGTAGCATTTTAATTTGGATTGGATGCTAAGATTATTTTTTATGTTTATAGGATAATTTTGGAAGCAAAAGGAGCCTAATTTCACATCTTCAAGAGACCGTAGATTAGACCTGGACGAGCAATGAGGAAATAAGAATTGTCACAAAAATATGGAAAGTGATATATTCTTAAAGCCGAAATCCCGGTTGGAATTAATATAATTTTTGTGAAGCGAAAGGAGTCCGGTTCCAGGCCCTCAATATACCGCAGCTTAGGACTTAAGGATTTATTTATATTAATAAATATTTAATTTATTTAGAAAATTATATTTATAAATATCTAATAATATTAGATATTTATTTTTATAATTTCTGGATTTAATTAATTATTTATTAATTAAAGATTACAAGCTGTGCGAGTTAAAACTCATTTCTACGGAAACCATCCATATAATCCATATAAGGACGAATTAGGCCCTTGATTTTTAATTAGTAAGTCACCGCCACCAGTTATGTACATATGAAATAAACAAATAAACAAAGAAATGAATCATTGCAAGGAATTGAAAGTTGCAGCGCAGTATGAAAGCTGTCGGCCAGCTTCTTTATTTCACACTCTCCATAACGCGCGTGGAGAACACGCGCCCGAAGGCCTGCCAGAAACAGCCATAGCGTGTCCAAGACTTTCCATTCCTGCGGTTGGTGATTATTTTATCGGCTGGGTCAAAATTTTGTAGTGCTGTTTTGTTGTGGAAATATTTTAGAGAAATTCTATATGGTACCATTGTGGTTTTGGTTTTTCTACATGGTACCATCACATTATTTACTCCTATCCATGGTACCCTCGTACATTTGGTTTTTCATATATAATACCCTTCTGTTAAGTACAAAGTAATAGAATTGATTTCAAATTGTAAAACAAATTGTATATTTGAAATCGTTGCGAAAAAATACATGAAATAGACTATTGAATCATGTAAAATAGAATTAAAATGAGTGAGATATTTCATTTAATTTAGCAAATTAAATATGATGTACTTCGTCTACGAGCTGTTTGAAGTCACTATCTGCACAGAAAGTTGTGAATTAGTTCAAATGCTTATACTCAAAATTTTAACGAGTAATGCTATACATGGCGACTTTGAAATGTACACGGACGACTGATGTAGAAGAGGAGCCGTCATTATCATCAGAAGGGTGTATCACTTATTTAATTCTTATTTAAGGTCTGTGATCATTAGTACTTCAAAAAACCACGAAAAATCATGTTTTGATGTGTCGTTTAGCCGATGCTCATTCAGATTATGGCAGCGCCACGAGGTTAAGTCCAAATTTGTATGCCTACTCGATCGCATTATGCGTAAGTACCCGGAAATCGATCTTTGAGCATTTCACCAAGAAAAACAAGAACTTATGTACAATGAGGCTGAATATGTTGTAGTGTTGTACACTTCACTGAATGAGTTTACAAAAATATATATGACTAGGGTTGATTATGAGATTATTGTTGAGTGCAGGAATAATTTCGCTTACTTGCAGAATCGTGGATTCAATATAAGTTGGATAGTGAGCTGCTGAACTATATTGACCATCTCCGGTTTTCAGAGCCTCTAATTTCCGAGCTACATGCAATTGATTGTTGTATCAATAATGACAAAAGTATAAACTACAAAATCTGCAGGCTCTCATTGATGATGCCAAAAGTAAACTACAAGATCTGCATCCTGCATCAATCATGCCAAAACTAAATTGAAAGATGTGCAGACTCTTTATTTGGAGAATATGACAGAAATTTAGAAAGCTTTTGGAACTTTGGGGTACTACTCTTTCTGTTGGTTTCATTGGATTGAAAACAACACCTAGAGGGGGGGGGTGAATAGGTGTTTATGGATAACAATGGTTATTTATGACCTGTTTTAAAATTAACCACAAACAGCTTGCTGTTTGTGATAAAGCAGTTTATAAGTAGCGTGCTGTTTGTGCAGTGCAGTAAGTAATGTGCAGGAAAAATAAAGAACACCACAATATTTTAGCCAGGTTCGACCCCTAATCCCCTATGGTCTACGTCCTGGTCCCTTACCAACTTGGTAAGAGAATATATTATTGATCAAAGATAATCCAATTACAAGATACAACAATATATCTCCCCTTTTCTTAGCTACTGACAAATGGCTTGCTGAACACCTGTTCTGAACCTGCTCTCTAAGCTATACTTCCCAAGTATACTTCTCTAGCAACGTTCACCAACCCTTGTTCCCTAACCAATCTGCCCAGCAACTAAAATACTCAGCTGCTTACAAATGGCTTGCTGTTTGCTGTGCTAAACTAACTCTCTAAGCAATACTTCCCAAGTACACTTCTCTAGTCTAGTTCAACCCACCCAAAACCTTAAGCCAACCTTGTACAGCAACTATTCAATACAACTTGAACAATACAATGATTTGAATCAATTACAACTCAACTATAAACCCTCTGAATGTATAAGTTCGTGTATGTGTATAGTTTGAGAGGTTTGAATAGATTTTGCAAAGAAAGCTTGAAGTTGTGTAGATATATAGGCTTGTTTTCTGCACTGTATTGATTACCAAGAAATGATGATATTCAGTTCTTATATAGGTGAACAAGATCTTGAGGTTTTAAGGCTTGAATAAATTCCAACGGTAATGAATCAAGCCGTTAGAGATGGAGCAATCTTTTGAGCAAGAAGATATGTTTTGATAATCTGCAAAGCTAAAGGACTGGAGCGTTTATGGAGATAAAAACGTGGAGAGAATATTTGTTATGATGAGTCCCATGTGTTGTCTTTGAGTGGAGGTATGGTGGGTAAGAAAAGTAGATCTTACTTTTCTTATTTTAAGACAAGGAATAAATTTGTCTCCCAATATGTATAGAATATGAGTGTTGGCATGTTAAACAATATTCAGAGGGCCCTTACACGTTTCTAACATCATTCACACTTGATGCTCTTTGAAGAACCGAAAGGTTCTTTAATTCTGGCAGACACAAACAGCTTGCTGTTTATGAAAATAGCTTGCTGTTTGTCCATGCATTTGGCTTGCTGTTTGAGTCTTTGCCCTTTCATATCATCAACCAAGTTTCCTGAGATCATAGATATGTATAGTTGATCTTTATCTACAGGAATTCTGAACAGTTGGAAATAGCTTGCTGTTTGTGAGAATGTGTACAAATGGCTTGCCAAACTGTCACTTTTGTAACACCAATTGGCTTGCTGTTAGACAGACTGATTATACAATCAGTAAGCTAGAGTATCCTGCAAAACCAAGTTAGTACATATACAAATAGCATGCTTTTTTATATCTACTTAAAGGACAAATAGCTTACTGTTTGTGATCATCAAAACTTAAGGAGTATCAATCTCCCCCTTTTTGATGATTACAACTAATTTAGGAGAATTAGAATAACTCCCCCTAAATCCCTGCATCTCAAAATTAGATATAAAACGATGATCTAACATGTAAGAAATATAACACTAAAGATCATAATGATCATATGTTAAAACATGCATGTTCAGAATAATTAGAAGCCATTCTCCTAAAGTGTCATTCTGCCATTCTCCTAAAGTTCTCCCCCTTAATCCATCAAAAAACTAAAAATCTTAAGAAATTACCTTCCAGCGTGCTGATTTACATAGAGCACATACCAAGTTGCATTCGAATGACTGAAAATCTTTCTTCTGCAAGAGGCTTTGTGAAAATATCAGCTAGTTGGAATTCAGTTGGAACAACGAGCAACTCTATCTTGCCCTTAGCAACATTATCTCTCAAGAAATGGTGTCGAACATCAATATGCTTCGTTCTTGAGTGATTCACCGGATTTTTAGAAATGCTAATGGTGCTAGTGTTGTCACAGTTTATTGGAACCTTTCTACACTTGATATCAAAGTCCCTTAGAGTTTGAATCATCCATAGTAGTTGAGAACAACAGCTCCCAGCTGCTAGATACTCCCCTTCTGCAATGGATAAAGCAACCGAAGTTTGTTTCTTGCATTGCCAAGAAACTAGGCTTTGTCCAAGGAATGTACAGACACCACTAGTACTCTTTCTATCAACTAGACAACCTGCATAATCTGCGTCACTATACCCAACAAGATCAAAAGTATTTGTGATAGGATAGAACAAACCAAGAGAAATGGTACCACTTAAATATCGAAATATTCTTTTAATAGCATTTAAGTGAGACTCTTTAGGGTTTGATTGAAACCTTGCACAAACACATACACTATACATTATGTCAGGTCTAGAAGCAGTTAAATATAGTAAACTTCCAATCATACCTCGATATCTTTTAATATCAACATCCTTACCACTTTCATCTGCAAACAGCTTGCTGTTTTGGATCATAGGTGTTGATTTTGATTTAACATCTTCATAACCGAATCTCTTGAGTAGATTCTTTGTGTACTTGGATTGATGTATAAAAATTCCATCCTTAGATTGCTTGATTTGAAGACCCAAGAAATAATTGAGCTCACCCATCATGCTCATTTCGAATTCACTATGCATACACTTAGAAAACCACTTACACATAGATTCATTAGTAGCTCCAAAAATAATATCATCCACATATATTTGTACAATAAGAATGTCTTTACCATCTTGCTTAATAAATAATGTGGGATCGATTTTACCTCGAATAAATCCATTTTTGATAAGAAACTTACTAAGCCTTTTGTACCAAGCCCTTGGAGCCTGCTTTAAACCATAAAGAGCCTTCTTTAGCTTGAAAACATAGTCTGGATACTGTTCATGTTCGAATCCAGGAGGCTGTTTGACATAAACTTCCTCTTCTAGCAAGCCATTTAGGAATGCGCTCTTTACGTCCATTTGATATAGCTTGAATTTCTTGAAACATGCATAGGCAAGAAGCATCCTTATTGATTCCAAACGAGCAACAGGAGCATAAGTTTGATCAAAGTCAATGCCTTCTTGTTGATTATATCCTTGAGCCACAAGCCTTGCTTTATTTCGAGTAACGGTGCCAAATTCATCAACTTTGTTCTTAAACACCCATTTTGTTCCAATGATTGAAGCATCTTCTGGTGGCTTAACAAGTTCCCAAACTTCACATCTTTCAAACTGATTTAATTCTTCTTGCATAGCCATGATCCAATTCTCATCTTCTAATGCTTCATTGATATTTTTGGGTTCTTCTTGAGCTAGGAAGGCTGCATGAGCACAATAATTCGCTTTCCCTCTTCTTGTAGTAATTCCATCAGAAATGTCACCAATGACCAACTCTGGAGGATGATTCTTGACCGTTCTTGTTGCCCTCGGTAAAGAATGTTGAGCTATTTCTTCATGAGTTGTCTTTCTCATCTTTGATGGTGGTGGCTGTTCTTCTCCATCATATAGAGGCAATTTTTCAGCAGCCCTAGAGCCTCTAGGACCTTCCAAAGTCATTTTTGCTATTTTTGTGATTGTATCTTCCACTTCAGCTTGCTGTTTTGAACTTCCAGCTTGCTGTTTGTCAGTGTCTGCATCCTCTTTGGCTTGCTGACTTTCAGTGTTACTTTCATCTTCAGCTTGCTTATTTGAACTTCCACCTTGCTGATTTGCACTTCCAGCTTGCTGTTTTTCACTTCCAGCTTGCTGATTAGCACTTCCAGCTTGCTGGTTGTCAGTGATTTGAGGTTGCACATTTTCTTCTTCACCTGCAAATCCTTCCTCATCTCTTGGTAGATCATTGTTAGGTTCTTGAAAAGTAACATCAATAGATTCTTCAACAATATGTTTATTAACATTATAAACTCTATAAGCTCTACTTGTTAAAGAATAACCAAGAAATATAGCCTCATAGGATTTAGCATCGAATTTACCATCTTTACCAATTGTTTTGAGAACAAAACACTTAGAACCAAAAATCTTGAAGTAACTGATATTTGGCTTCTTGTTTCTTAACAATTGATAAGGAGTTTTGTCCAACATAGGCCTGATTATGATTCGATTCAACAAATAGCATGCTGTATTCACAGCTTCGGCCCAAAAACTTCTAGGCAGCTTGCTTTCTTGCAGTAGAGTCCTTGCTGTTTCTTGAAGTGACCTATTCTTCCTTTCCACCACTCCATTTTGTTGTGGAGTCCTTGGAGCAGAAAATTCATGGGAGATTCCTCTTTCTTCACAATATGCAATAAAGTTCTCATTGATAAATTCACCTCCTCTATCACTTCTTATACCTACAAGTCTTGTATCAAGCTTGTTCTCAAGTAGTTTAATCAGTTTCTCAAACTCCTTAAAAGCACAATTTTTAGTACGAAGAAATAATACCCAAGTAAATCTAGAATAATCATCTACAATTACAAAACCGTATTGTTTACCTCCAATACTCTTATAAGACTCTGGACCAAAAAGATCTAGATGCAGTAGCTCTAAAGGTTTAGAAGTGGATACCATTTTCTTTGCTTTGTGAGTACTTCGAATTTGCTTACCCAATTGGCATGCCGAACATACTTCAACCTTAGAATATTTCAGTTTTGGTAGCCCTCTTACTAGATTCTTGCTTGATAATTTATTAAGCAGGTCCATGTGTGCATGTCCCAACCTCCTATGCCATATATATGGATCATTGTCAATTGCAGCCAAACAGCATGCTGTTTCATGCATTTCGAAATCTAATACATATATATTTCCTTCCCTTCTAGCAACTAGGGGGATTTTGTTAGCACCAATAGTAATAACAGTTTTATCTATGCCAAACTTAACAAAATGTCCATCATCAAATAATTGAGTGACACTAAGTAAATTATATGAAAGACCTTTGACATATTGCACTTTATCAATCGAAATATTACTATTGCCAATAGAACAAATACCAAGAATTCGAAGAGTCTTACTATTACCAATTGTAACTCTTCCTCCTTTCTTCATTTTGAGATTCATGAACTGAGTTTTATCTCCACACATATGTCTAGAGCATCCGCTATCCAAAATCCATTGATTTGACTTTACTTTAGCGGTAAGACATATCTACAAAACAAACAAACACCAATTTAATGTTTTGGAACCCATATAGGTTTGGGTCCAAGTTGATTAGAAGCAAGAATATATAACACATTTAAATCATCTTTCTTGATCCACTTTTGGATCACTTTTGGTGACTGTTGGTATGCTGTTTGTCTTCTGTCAGGAGCATTCCAGCGTGCTGTTTGTCTTCTGACTGGCCTCTTCTGGTAAGCTGTTTTCCCTTTAGGGTTTACTTGAACTACACAGTGTTTTTCCAGATGGCCTTTTCCTCCACACTTGTTGCATATCTTCCATGGCATGGCATAATTGTATGGTATGCCATTTCTTCCATCGTATTTGAGTGCACCAAGTTTATTATTTGATTTCATGCCAACTCCTTCTCTAACCAAAGGGACATTTGCCTTCTTCATCATTGTCTTTAAGCTGTCTTCACCTTGAACAAATGTTTCCATCCCTTTCTGAAGGTCTTTGACCTCCTTTTCTAGAAGAGAAATCAAATCAGCTTGCTGTTTGACAAGATCAGCTTGCTGTTTTCTCTTCTCAGCAGTTTTAGAAGATTCGGCTTGGCTAGCTTCCTTAATCTTGAATGTTTTTATACATTCATCCTTAGCTTCAATCTCTGACTTCAAATCTTTGAGTTCTTTCATGAGCACCTCATTCCTCCTTAGGATTTCTTTGTTGACTCCTTCGAATTGAATGATTTTCTCTTTTAAATCAGCAATAAGATCATCATGGTTGATTTCAGGAGCCTTCTCAGCCATTAAATTCGAAATGATTTTCTTCAAATGAATATTCTTCTTTTTCAGCTCGCCATTCTTATTTTTCAACTCCATGAACTCAATGATGGATACATTACTATGTTCCTGCATGGTTAATGATTCCAAAATATTATTTTCAGAAGATGAATTAAGTTGAAACGAGTTTACCGCACTAGATTCAACATCGGAGTTCGAATCTTTGCTTTCTACACGAACATCATCTTTGTTTCCTCGAACCATGTCATTGTCAATGCTAACCAATGCAAAATTGATCATCTCTTCACTTGAGTTTTCACTTGAATTAGATTCTTCATCACCCCATGTCATTTGAGCTTTACTTTTCTTTTTGTCCGTTGAGGCAGCTTGCTGTTTGTGACAATCAGCTTGCTGTTTTGGATTGACACATATTGTAGCTTGATAATTCATTTCCAAGGTATCCCATATTTCCTTTGCTGTGATGCACGTAGAGACCTTGTCATAATCTGAATCTGAAAGACCACAAATTAGTGTATACTTGGCATTTCCATTATAGCTTGCTTTTATCAATTCTTCCCCGGTAAGATCATCAACATCTTTTGGCTTGCCATTTTCATCCAAAAAGGTAAACGGACCATCTTTAACAACCAACCATTCAAGTGGATTTCTGCTCAGAATCACCTTCATCTTTAGTCTCCATAAATCATAATTTTCTGTACCAACGAGAAGTGGTGGCATGTTTGATGATTCTCTCTCTACATAAAGGTGTGCCATAGGACCTGTACTTTCCTGTTACAGAAATGTTAGTACACCAACGCTCTGATACCAATTGAAAACAACACCTAGAGGGGGGGGTGAATAGGTGTTTATGGATAACAATGGTTATTTATGACCTGTTTTAAAATTAACCACAAACAGCTTGCTGTTTGTGATAAAGCAGTTTATAAGTAGCGTGCTGTTTGTGCAGTGCAGTAAGTAATGTGCAGGAAAAATAAAGAACACCACAATCTTTTAGCCAGGTTCGACCCCTAATCCCCTATGGTCTACGTCCTGGTCCCTTACCAACTTGGTAAGAGAATATATTATTGATCAAAGATAATCCAATTACAAGATACAACAATATATCTCCCCTTTTCTTAGCTACTGACAAATGGCTTGCTGAACACCTGTTCTGAACCTGCTCTCTAAGCTATACTTCCCAAGTATACTTCTCTAGCAACGTTCACCAACCCTTGTTCCCTAACCAATCTGCCCAGCAACTAAAATACTCAGCTGCTTACAAATGGCTTGCTGTTTGCTGTGCTAAACTAACTCTCTAAGCAATACTTCCCAAGTACACTTCTCTAGTCTAGTTCAACCCACCCAAAACCTTAAGCCAACCTTGTACAGCAACTATTCAATACAACTTGAACAATACAATGATTTGAATCAATTACAACTCAACTATAAACCCTCTGAATGTATAAGTTCGTGTATGTGTATAGTTTGAGAGGTTTGAATAGATTTTGCAAAGAAAGCTTGAAGTTGTGTAGATATATAGGCTTGTTTTCTGCACTGTATTGATTACCAAGAAATGATGATATTCAGTTCTTATATAGGTGAACAAGATCTTGAGGTTTTAAGGCTTGAATAAATTCCAACGGTAATGAATCAAGCCGTTAGAGATGGAGCAATCTTTTGAGCAAGAAGATATGTTTTGATAATCTGCAAAGCTAAAGGACTGGAGCGTTTATGGAGATAAAAATGTGGAGAGAATATTTGTTATGATGAGTCCCATGTGTTGTCTTTGAGTGGAGGTATGGTGGGTAAGAAAAGTAGATCTTACTTTTCTTATTTTAAGACAAGGAATAAATTTGTCTCCCAATATGTATAGAATATGAGTGTTGGCATGTTAAACAATATTCAGAGGGCCCTTACACGTTTCTAACATCATTCACACTTGATGCTCTTTGAAGAACCGAAAGGTTCTTTAATTCTGGCAGACACAAACAGCTTGCTGTTTGTGAAAATAGCTTGCTGTTTGTCCATGCATTTGGCTTGTTGTTTGAGTCTTTGCCTTTTCATATCATCAACCAAGTTTCCTGAGAGCATAGATATGTATAGTTGATCTTTATCTACAGGAATTCTGAACAGTTGGAAATAGCTTGCTGTTTGTGAGAATGTGTACAAATGGCTTGCCAAACTGTCACTTTTGTAACACCAATTGGCTTGCTGTTAGACAGACTGATTATACAATCAGTAAGCTAGAGTATCCTGCAAAACCAAGTTAGTACATATACAAATAGCATGCTGTTTTATATCTACTTAAAGGACAAATAGCTTACTGTTTGTGATCATCAAAACTTAAGGAGTATCATGGATATGATCTACTGTCTGGTGTCTGGTCCTTAAGATAGATGGGTTAGTCACATGTTTGAGGGTTTTTTTGATACTAGTACTGTGTCTATTGTCTAGATTCACTTTGTACTAAAGTTGTTCTTGATATTTAATTTCCATCTGATTGTCATTCTGAGCTAGGTCCTTGCAAAACAGAGCATATACCACAGTGCATGTTTGCTCCCCGGAGAGAAAGTAGAAAGTGGCCAAGTGCTTCACATTCCCAAAATATGCAATGCAAGCATGAAATTGCAGCAATACAATTGAGTACAAAAAACACATTGCAGTGAAAGAAAAGAATACCGCCAACATGTAATGGAATTAGTTATACCTTGAGTCGATTAGAACATATATCAGCAACTTGACAGTATTTTGGAGCTTAATAAATAAGTAAATACGAACAGTGTTTGAATTACTGAAGGAAAATAACAACTCGAATTGAAAAGATAACACTGGACTTTCGAGATGCCAGCCTCTCCCAAACCCTACTCTCAGATACAAGATATTCGATACTCCACCTAAACCCCTCTTTTGCCTCATAAGCTATTCCTCCCCTTAGTTAATTACTTTCTTGCCCCTGGACTTGCGTCTTGAATAAACCTGAGTTATTGGGCCTTGGGCCTGGTGGGCCTGGTGTATAACATTACCCTCCGCCTGAAGCACCACCTTGTCCTCAAGGTGGAAAGATGGGAAACGCTGAGCAGTCAATTTGATGTCCTCCCAAGTAGCATCAAATTCTGGCAACCCCTTCCACTGAATCAATGCTTCTTCTCTTACTGAATTACCAACCTGTACCTTTCGAACCCCCAGCACGTTCTCAGGTTCCACCTCCAACTGCAGTTCCGATGTCATTTGTGGTGGAATCTGGACAGAAACAGGAGCTGATCCTATAGCCTTCTTGAGTTGGGACACGTGAAACACCGGATGAATTTTACTGGTGGCTGGCAGTTCCAGCTTATAAGCCACCTTCCCGATGGTCTGAAGGATAGTGTAAGGACCGTAGTAACGAGCTGCTAGCTTCTCGTATGGACACCTCGCTAAGGAGCTCTGTCGATATGGTTGTAACCGTAGGTACACTTGTTCCCCTACGCTAAACACCTCCTCCCTGCGTTTAGAGTCTGCCCCCATCTTCATCCTGTGTTGAGCTCGAATCAAATGGAACTGTAAATCATCTAATATGGCGTCACGTTCTTGCAACAACTCATCCAAACTAGCCACTTGTGTTTGCCCTGCCCCAACACGCAACAAATGTGGTGGATCATAGCCATACAAAGCTTTAAAAAGGCTTACCTTGGTAGAGACGTGGGGTGATGTATTGTAGGAGAACTCAGCCCATGGTAACCAACGGGCCCATGTCTTCGGTTTTCCCCCAAGGAAGCACCTGAGGTACGTTTCAACACTCTTGTTCACAATTTCAGTTTGCCCGTCGGACTGCGGGTGGTAAGCCGTGCTACGGTTCAATTCAATCCCCTGTATCCTAAAGATCTCCTTCCAGAACGTACTTAAAAAAATCCGATCACGATCTGATACAATCGAAGCAGGAAAACCGTGTAACCTCACTATCTCCTTCACGAACTGATCTGCTACTGTTACTGCACTGTAAGGATATCGAAGCCCTATGAAGTGGGTATACTTCGATAACCTGTCCACCACTACAAGAATCGAATTAAACCCCTGGGATAAAGGCAGTCCGTCCACGAAATCCATCGAAATATCCTGCCACACTACGGTGGGAATGGGTAACGGCTGAAGCAACCCAGATGGCGATTGTTGAGATGATTTTTGTTGCTGGCAAGTAACACACTGTTGAACATGTATAGCTACATCTCTTCTCATTCCCACCCAAAACCACTCTCCTGCCATCCTCAAATAAGTTTTCAACTCCCCGGCATGGCCTCCCATAGCTGAATCATGATAAACTCGTAGTAATATTGGCACAAACTTCGACTTCCTGGGAATAACCACACGACCCTTATACATCAGTTTGTTTTCCTTCAAATAAAAACCTTTAAATTCTCGTTCCTGGGACTGCAAACCAGTGCGAATCAGTTGCACAGTTGCATCTTGGGAGATCTCAGCTTCCAATTCTTCCCATATCACTCCAGTGGTAGTCACCATAGCCCCTAAACTCACCCCTTCCTCCACTTTCCGAGACAACGCATCAGCTGCCTTATTTGCGATCCCAGGTTTGTACTGCACCTCAAAATCGAACCCCAATAGCTTTCTGACCCATTTTTGATACTCACCATTAATTTCTCGTTGAAGCATGACATGTCGTAAGCTCTGCTGGTCAGTGTGTACTATAAAATGTCTGCCAAGTAAGTAGTGTTTCCATTTTTCGATGGCTAGACATATGGCCATTAATTCTTTCTCATAGATTGATTTGGCTTGTGCCTGAGGCCCTAACTGCTTGCTAAAGAATGCCAAAGGCCTCTGGTCTTGCATCAAAACTGCACCGAGTCCATACCCTGATGCGTCGGCTTCAACTACAAATGATTTATGGAAATTGGGCATGGCAAGAACAGGGGGTTGGGTCATTGCAATTTTCAATTCTTCGAAGGCCCTGGTAGCATTTTCATTCCAGCCGAAATTATCTTTCTTCAATTGTTGAGTTAATGGTAGTGCAATCTGGGCATATTTAGCAATAAAACGTCGGTAGTACCCGGTCAAACCCAAAAATCCCCTTAACTCCTTCAAATTTCGGGGGCGTGGCCATTCAATCATCGCCCTAACCTTGTCACTATCCACAGCTACACCCGCACTCGAAATTATATGCCCCAAGTACGAGATTGTACTTTTACCAAATTTGCACTTCTTGAAATTTGCAAACAGCTGGTGTTCCTTCAGTTTGTCTAACACCTGAGTCAGGTGGTGTAGATGCTCATCTGCTGAGGTGCTATAAATTAGGATGTCGTCGAAAAATACCAGCACCGATTTTTGCAGCAATGGATGAAACACCTCGTTCATTAGGGACTGAAACGTGGCAGGTGCGTTTGTCAGTCCGAACGGCATCACCACGAACTCGTAGTGACCATCGTGGGTGCGAAAAGCTGTTTTATGAGTGTCTTCCGGCTGAACCCGAATCTGGTGGTACCCCGCTTTTAAATCCAAGTTTGAGAAAATCTTGGCACCTTGAAGTTTGTCAAGTAATTCGTCAATCACTGGTATTGGATATTTATCCGGAATGGTTTCTTTGTTTAATGCTCGGTAGTCGACGCAAAAGCGCCACGACCCATCTTTCTTCTTAACGAGCAATACCGGACTTAAGAACGGACTTTTGGAGGGTTTTATGAAGCCTGCTGCCAACATCTCTTTTATTAGCCGCTCAATTTCATCCTTCTGAATTTGGGGGTAACGGTAGGGTCTTACCCCAACTGGGTTGCTGCCTTGCTTCAAATTTATGGCATGTTCGTGACCACGGACAGGTGGTAAGCCCACTGGATCATTAAACACACTGCTATACTTACTAATAACCGGACCCAAATATCTGGGAATCTTGAGCAACCTTTCTTCTAAGGTCTGATTGTGAACTGCTGTACTTTCCAGTTGGTTGCATTCTATCCAATACCCCCCTCCATTTTTCTTCAAGCTGCGCATCATTGCTTTGAGCGATATCTTAGAGTGTACCAGCGAAGGATTTCCAACAATAGTAACTGGTTTTCCCTCTATTTCGAAAGTCATTTCTTGGGTTTTCCAGTTCGTGATCACAGGACCCAATGTCTCCAACCATTTTACTCCGAGTATTACGTCCGAATTACCAAGTGTTAAGGGTAAGAAATCCTCCTGCACTTCCACTCCTCCTTCCAAATGGACCACCACATTTTTACACACTCCCCTCCCCTTAATTGCTTCGCCATTTCCCAAAGAAACTCCGAACTGCCCTGAATCTGTTACCGGAATATGCAGTTTCTCCACGACATTTAATGACAAAAAATTATGGGTGGCTCCTGGGTCCACCATCACCACCACCTCTATATCGCCAATTACTCCCAGCAACTTCATCGTTTTTGGGTTTGAAATACCAATCACCGAGTTGAGTGATACCTCGGGGCAAATTTCCTCAGTTGGAGAGACTGGTGGTTCGCTGTTTCCTCCCTCTATGTCATCCTCGTCCTCCTCCCCTATCAACAACACACTAAGCTCTTTTTTTCGACAGCGATGGCCCATTGCCCATTTGTCATCACACCTAAAGCATAGGCCCTTTGCCTTCTTTTCTTGTAATTCTTTTTCTGTCAGTCGCCTTATTTCTCCCATGGGTTTACTAGCCCCCCCTGAATTCTGGCTGGTTTTTGGAGAATAAACGGATGCTTGGGAGTCCGTTGATCCTGCTGTCCAACTTTTGAGACTACTTATGGGACTAGACCCACCACTAGCCGTTGAATATGGACCACTAAACCCTCCTCTACTGTAAGATGAGTATGCCACTGTCTTCACCGTTCCCAAACTTGGTTTTCGAACCCCAGCCACCCTTTGTTTCTCCTCCACTCGGACTGCCAACTCCATTGCCTGGTCTAAACTGATAGGATTTAACAGTCTCACCTCTGCCCTGATCTCCTCTTTTAATCCATTAATAAAATGACCTAACATTATATTTTCCGAAACCTTATCGAGGGGGGCAGCCGTTTCAATAAACCGTCGTTGATACTCTTGGACTGTGGAAACCTGGGTAGTAGATAACCATTGTTCATATAAGGACCCTCCACTTGCAGGTCTAAACCTCTGTAACACAAATTGTTTTAAGTCTGCCCACAACCGGATGGGGCGTCTATTATGTTCCCACTGGTACCACCTAAGTGCATCTCCCTCCATAGCCACCACAACTGCATCCAACTTTTCCTCCTCCGTCAAACGATAAAACCCAAAATATCGTTCAATCCTCAGAACCCACCCATCCGGATCCGTCCAATCAAAAACAGGCATATCGAGCTTCCTATATTTCCAGTTCCCAGGTCCTCCACCTGACCCCCCTATGCCATAGCCCCCTTTATCAATGTTTGTGTTACTAAACAACCCTCCCATCGTCATCTCTTTGTTTGGGGTTTGTAGCGCCCCCTTGACTGAGGATTCCCCACTTGCTGGGCTTCCCCCCAACTTGTCAACAACAGGTATGTGAGTGGAATGAAGAGATGTGATGGAAGACCTTACCTCCGTTTGAAATCGGTCTAGGTCGTTTTTCATAGCAAACAGCATCGAATCCTGATGTTCTCTCGCACGCGCCATCCTCCCCTCCACTCTTGTCAACAGATTATCCATCTCCCCACTGTATTTTTTTGAGTTCTCTGACTGTCCTTGCATAATCAGATCTGCCAATGATAACTTCATCGCCGCAATTGCCTTGTCCACCGCCTTAGAAACTAATTCCGCCATCTTCGTCTCCATACTAGCCACCGCTTCCTCTAGTTCTTCCACTCGTTGAGCCACCGTTGGAGTTGCAGGCGCCATAGATCTAAGGCTCTGATACCACTTGTAATGGAATTAGTTATACCTTGAGTCGATTAGAACATATATCAGCAACTTGACAGTATTTTGGAGCTTAATAAATAAGTAAATACGAACAGTGTTTGAATTACTGAAGGAAAATAACAACTCGAATTGAAAAGATAACACTGGACTTTCGAGATGCCAGCCTCTCCCAAACCCTACTCTCAGATACAAGATATTCGATACTCCACCTAAACCCCTCTTTTGCCTCATAAGCTATTCCTCCCCTTAGTTAATTACTTTCTTGCCCCTGGACTTGCGTCTTGAATAAACCTGAGTTATTGGGCCTTGGGCCTGGTGGGCCTGGTGTATAACACAACATTACAACCAAGGAAATTGCAAGCAAAAGAAATGATTGGCAAACAACCTTTGATAATCAGACACATCCAAACTTTTATATTTCCCTATATCGATTCTAAACTTATTCAACTTCTAAATTAAAAAGGAGTTATGGATCTCTTCCTAATGCTATCAAATGACTATGAGAATTCAGCAACAAAAGAATGCAAATAAGATGTACCACAAATAATATTATCAAAAAGTGAGAGTACCAAAGCATTCTATAGGAACAGTAACACAAAGCAACAAAGAAAAATAAACGGAGTGGATCTTCATTCTCATTTGGTGCTGCCAGCAAGCTTAATTTGGTGGTGAAACTAGGCTCTCAACATAGGTATACGCGTAAAACTCAGTATCTAACATATCTAACAGTTTCTTGAATGTGTTACTCTTAGGGTTGTACAGTACTATGGCGGAGCCAGATGACAGCATTATATCACCACCCATAGAAATACAGAGCGGTTTAATCCAATAGCCACATGGTAATCCAATTGTAAATGGGATGGTGAACAATTTTGTCCATGACTCTTCTGCACCACTTTGCTTCATTACCCAAAAATCAACACGGCTTTCGTATTCATACAATACAGAAAGGTTTTCACCAAAAGTGTCCAAGGTCGCCCAACGTGCACCATCTCCTTTTGGTGCCAGCGAAACTTCTCCATATGTCTCAGCTTTTATATCAATAGAAACAATAATTTTTGATTCCGCATTGTTAAACTGCATATTTTTTCTTGCAACAAGCGAGTGCATAGCTCCATTTGCAAAACACCCCGAACCATATATTCGCCCAAGGTAATGATCTCCAATGATTCTCCAACAACCAGTTTTTGAGCTATAAACTGACACATTATATTTATATTCATCACCAGGACCAGAGATTGCAAATACTTTATAGTCATCATTCGATTCATCATAGCAAAACCCATGCGCTCTATGCTCATGTTCATGCTTGGGCAATCTTCTCGATTTTCCTGTGAACGGGTTCCACAAGAATAATTGTTCACCACCTGTCAAACAAAACAGGCCATTACAATAACCTACTACATCAATGTTGTCATCCCCTGGATGGTATGTCCCAACAGTCTCCGAAACTGTCTCATCATCAAGCAATGCATTTACTGAACAACTCGAAAGCTTCATGTACCGGATATAAGCCGGCTCTACAATAGGCCAGGTGATTAAAAGCAAACAGTGGTTAGTTAAGCCAGGGTCATTAGTCAATTTAAAGAGATGAGTCTTGATGAACTCAGGACTAGAGATTAAAGATTTCCATGACTTGCAAACAAACTGGAATTCTGAAAGAGACTTAGCTGGAAGTCTTGAGAGTATTTCGTAGATCATCTCTTCGGGAAGGGCAGGGTTAGGGTTAGCAGTAATATTTGCCATGCAATTTTAAAGCAAAAAATTTTGGAGTCTGCAGAGAGTGTGGCAGGGAAAAAGGGTTAGTTAGCTTAACTAGGGTATTGGGGATAGGCGTTTTCATCGAAATTTTATAAGCGATTTTCAACTAAATATTAGTTTAAATTATTTTAACTTACCATTTTAGCAAGAAAAATTATTTAAATAGTATTTTTCTCAATTTATTTGCGATTTTTATATTTTCTAAAAATATTTATAAAAATGTAGTTTAAACTAAAAGCAATAAAATGCATGCATGTATCGACTTGCAATATATCTTTTAAAAAAATTTAGCTATTTTTTGTTGTGATTGCATTTTGTTACATTTGACTGCAAAATTGTATTTTTTTTGTAAAAGAAGTATAAAAATTTGATATTTTATATAAATTAATTAAAATTTGTTTTAATCGGCATATCGCCTCTTTTCTTTGTTTGAAGCCCATCGTAACCGTTTTTTGGTACAACATTGTTTGGGCTTCCAGAAATTGGTGAGCCAGATATCTTGATTTTGAGGCCCAAATGTATGCACATTTGTGCCTACATTCGTAAATTGCAAGTATAACCACTGTTCTAAAAATCCCCGATTTAATCCACTAATCCCCGATTAATCTTTTGGAAGGTAACCAACCGATTCGATTTTTGAAATCCGATTAATCCTGTTAATTTATTTAAAATGATATGTTTAATTGTAAATTAGACTAATATATTAAATATTATTATAATATCCGATTAATACTTCGATTAATCCGTCCGATTAATCTCCGCCTACCCAATTAGGCACTAGGCGGTACCCCAACCGCCCTAGACCGCCTAGCGATTTCGGGAACTCTGAGTATAACTCATGTTATTACATGAATTTATTTTCAAAATTAAATATGCTGTACATTATTTTTAAAAAATACGATTTTAGGTAAGTCCTTGCACACCAATTAAAATCCTTGCATTAGGTAATGTATCTATTATTTTCCTCAAATAAGTCGGTGAATTTTAAATCGAGAAAAAGGAATCTAAGATATCTCAGATAATTTTCTAAGATTTTAGTATAAAATAATAAAATATTATTAAAATTTTAAATGAACCATGAATTTAAAAAAATACTCATTCCATATTTGTATATAAATTATTTTGTATCTCACCTAACTTCCGTGTATATTACCGTGTGAGCTCTTCTAAGAGTTAAACAGGTTTTGGGTTATGGCAGGGTTGCGAGGTTAAGTCCGATTTTGTATGCCTGCTTGATGGCATTATACGCAAGTACCCGGAAATCTTTGAGCACTTCACCATGAAAAACAAGAACTTACGTACAATGAGTCTGAATATTTTGTGCACTTCACTGAGTGAGTTTACCAAAATATCTATGACTAGGGTTCATTCTGAGATTATCGTTGAGTACATTGTAAGTTGGGTGGTGAATCTGGGATCCATTGTAAGTTGGGTGGTGAAGCGCCTGGACTATATTGACCATCTCCAGTTCTCGGAGCCTCTAATTTCCGAGCTACATGCATTTGACTGTCGTATTGATAACGACAAAAGTACAATACAAAATCTGCAGGCTCTCGTAGATGATGCCAAAAGAAACTACAAGATCTGCAATCCCACATTGATCATGCTAAAACTAAATTCAAAGATGTGCAGACTCTTCATTTGGAGAAGATGACAGAAATTTAGAGAACATTTGAAACTACGGGTACTACTCTTGATATTGGTTTCAGTGAAGATGATCGACTGTCTGGTCCTTAAAAATTTGATGGATTATTGCATGTTTGAGGATTTTTGGATACTATTAGTGTGTCTATCGTCTAGTCCTGAAGTCTTTTGTACTTTCTAGGTAGGCTTATTCACTTTGTACTAAAGTTGTTCTTGATGTTTAATTTCCATCTTACTCATGGCAGTGGTTTAAATTGCTTAATTGTAGTAAGTTGTCATATTATTTAAGAATTAGGAAGTCAAATGAATCATGGCCGTGGTTTTAATTGCTTGTAGTAAGAAGTTATATTATTCAAGAATTAGGAAGTCAAATGAATTAATAGTTTAGTTTAGAAATAGAACGAAGTCAAAAAGAGAGCAATAAGCATGCCCATTAGCCCAAATCCAATAACATACAGCTACTTGATCCCTAACGAATTTTTGTTTCTCAGCATTTTTAAGAAGTTGCTTATATATACAGATTGTTGTTGATGCTGCGCACAATTGCTTTGAAACTCGAATAGTGTAATTGCAGCTAAACTCGAATAGTGTCATCTGGACGGAGAAGCTCAAATGTATTATTGAAACCACTTGAGCTCTCCAAACAATTGAGACCTCAGCCGTTAATTTCAACATACAAAGCTTATAGTCTTTCTACGGTTGTATGGTTAATAAATCTTTAGTGAAATTACATCTCTATGCTTCTTGCTTGGTTTAATGTACAAAAAATATGATAACATCAAAAACTAGTCTCCTTGTAAAATGAAGACTACTAAACAGCAACTTCTGTTTATTCTAGAGAGAGTTGTTGTCCCTCGATAACAGTCATCATATTCATACAGAAGCGAATACAATTACTCTCTGCATATGGTGCTACAGAAGTTCCAGTTTAATGGTACAGGAGAAACGCTTTATTAGAAGTCGTAATTCTGATTTGTGCCTTTTAGGGCCTTATGTTGCATATAGTGCGGAGGAATATATGGTTAAACCATCAACATTCTGAGCTTGGTCCTTGCAAAACAGAGCATATACCACAGTTCATGTTTGCTCCACGGAGAGAGTTGAAAGTGCCCAAGTGCTTCACATTCACAAAATGTGCAAGCATGACATAGCAGATAGTAAAGAAAAGGATTGGCACAAAATTTGCTTCTGTTTCACTTTACCACATGCTAAAGTTTCATCCGGTGTTTTTTGTAAACCAACACAAATTACTTGGCCATCACTGAAAACATAGACCCTTGGTAACTCTTACTCGAAGATTTTGTAAGTGTCTCTGATCTAATAATTTGCAAAACAAGAAAGTTTAAGCACAATTAAACATAATTGCCAATCAAGTCAAACACATTTTTCTATCCAAATTGGCTGTATAGCAATTAGTCGATTCTTCTTAAACCAACCTGTTGATGTGATATAACATATTCAAGTCTTAACATTTTTGGAGCAATACAAAAAACACATTGCAGTGAAAGAAAAGAATACCGCCAACAGTACAACCAAGGAAATTGCAAGCAAAAGAAATGATTGGCAAACAACATTTTGATAATCACACACATCCAAACTTTTATATTTCCCTATATCAACTTCTAAAAAAGGAGTTATGGATCTCTTCCTAATGCTATCAAATGACTATTAGAATTCAGCAACAAAAAAGTGCAAATAGGATGTACCGCAAATAATATTCTCAAAAAGTGAGAGTACCAAAGTATTCTATAGGAAGAGTAACACAAAGCAACAAAGAAAAAAAAAACGGAATGGATCTTCATTCTCACTTGGTGCTGCCAGCAAGCTTAATTTGGTGGTGAAACTAGGCTCTCAACATAGGTATACGCGTAAATTGCACCAAACTCAACATCTAACAGCTTAATAAAGGAGTTGCTGCCACAAGATATTAGAACAAGAAACAAAACTCACACCATGAAAAAAAATCAATACATGCAACCCCAAGAAAACGTCGGAAAAATGATCTGCCCGTGACAACCTACTAATTTTCGTGATGCATCAGCTGCCAATACATACTCCAATTCTTTACAAAAATCCATACAAATCCAACCAAACAACACTAATTTATGTATGCATGTATAGAGCAACAAATCAGAGAAGATGCTTGTCATCTATACCTACCAATACAGCCGAACTACAAACAGCAGTCCGTAGAAACTCTAGGCCTGATGGCGTAAAATCATAGAGTCCATATAATTGCAAAACAACAAAGTGCCATTTATAAGTACACTTAGCATGATTGCAAATCAAGTTCGACACATCTTACTATTTAAATAATACACTATACTATTTCTAAAAGAGTGGAAAAGAATATGCAAGAGAGAGAGACGGCTACTCCTTTACAAGATGGCCTCACCAAAAGGAGGAACAATTTTGTTGAAGAAGCGGGGATACTAAGAGGATTCCTTTTTGAGAAGACACTCCGTCCAAGTTAAGAAAATGGCCAAAACTGATTCCGACAAGAAACTTCTCATGTGTACCACTGCAATTGCCGCTTTTCCTTAAAGCCACCTGTTGATTCAATTTAAAATTTCAAAATCTTAGCAGTGTCGCAACAATACAGATGAGGAAAATTACACTATAGCTAAAAAAGAATACAGGCAATAGGGAACCATGTTAAGTGCAGGTTTACTGTATGCATATCTGTTATAAAAGAAATTAATTAATCTATGCGCTATCTAAATTAAACGTTACTGACTAAATGTGAAACAAACATTTTAGAGGACGTCTTCTAATCTGATGTAAACCGGCTGTTTATATCAGGTTAATCTATGCAATATCACTGAAATATGGAATAACTTCCAAAGGTTTTTTTAATAATTAGGCTTATATGCCTAATTAAACGTAAGAGAGTATCTGTTCTAACAAATCTCGGGGGTGAGCGAGAATCGAACCCAGGACCTGGGACGACAAGAGATAAGTCCTTAACTTCCAAAGGTTAATCTATACAATATCACCTAAAAATGTAATATCTTCGCAATGCACTATCTAATGACAGTGAGAATTTAGTAACAGAGAGTTTAAATAAGATGTACAACAAATAAAAGAATGGAAAAGAATATGCAAGAGAGAGAGAGACGGCTACTCCTTTACAAGATGGCCTCACCAAAAGGAGGAACAATTTTGTTGAAGAAGCGGGGATACTAAGAGGATTCCTTTTTGAGAAGACACTCCGTCCAAGTTAAGAAAATGGCCAAAACTGATTCCGACAAGAAACTTCTCATGTGTACCACTGCAATTGCCGCTTTTCCTTAAAGCCACCTGTTGATTCAATTTAAAATTTCAAAATCTTAGCAGTGTCGCAACAATACAGATGAGGAAAATTACACTATAGCTAAAAAAGAATACAGGCAATAGGGAACCATGTTAAGTGCAGGTTTACAGTATGCATATCTGTTATAAAAGAAATTAATTAATCTATGAGTATCTAAATTAAACTTTACTGACTAAATTAATGTGAAACAAACAATTTAGAGGACGTCTTCTAATCTATGTAAACAGGCTGTTTATATCAGGTTAATCTATGCAATATCACACTGAAATATGGAATAACTTACAAAGGTTTTTTGAATAATTAGGCTTATATGGCTTACATATGTTCTAACAAATCTCGGAGGTGGACCTGGGACGACAAGAGATAAACCCTTAACTTCCAAAGTTTAATCTATACAATATCACCTAAAAATGTAATATCTTCGGAATGCACTATCTAATGACAGTGAGAATTTAGTAACAGAGAGTTTAAATAAGATGTACCACAAATAAGAGCAGTATATAACATAGAGCAGAAAACTTAGCTAAAAGTAAATATGTATAAAGAAAGCGACAAAGACTAAAGTATAACCAGGATGGATCTTCTTTTCACTTGGTGCTGCCGTGTTGCTGCCTGCAAGCTTTGGTGGTAGAACTAGGCTCTCAACATAAGTATGCATATAATTGTTGTCGTAATCATATTGTGAAACTGACATCTTTTTGATTGTGTTATTCTTGGGATTGTATAGTATTATGGTCGACCCAGATGAGAACATTATATCACCATTCGTAGACATGCAAAGCAGTTTTATAAAAGTGTAACGTGGTAGTTCACCGTTAAACCTGAATAATTTTGTCCAAGACTCTTTCACATTATATTCCTTCATTACCCAAAAAGCAGCACCGAATTCAGATGAGTACACTATTAAAAGGCTTTCGCCAAAAGTGTCAAAGGTCGTGTATGCACTTTCTTCTTTTGGCGGTAACAAAATTTCTCGATAAGTCTCTGTTTTTATATCAAGGGAAACAACTTTAATAGTCGATTCCGGTTCGTCAAGCTGCACATTGTTTTTCTTAACAAGCCAATGAATAGACCCATTTGTGAAGGCCATATTGTCACAAAGTAATAGTTTCCCAGAGAGATAATCTCCAATGATTCTCCATAAACTAGATTTTGAGCTGTAAACTGACACATTGTATTCGGTTTTATCTAAACGTTGAGAAACGGAGAATACTTTATAATCGTCCACGGATTCATCGTAGCAAAACCCATATTCACATACTTGCTCATGTTCATGTTTAGGCAGTATTGTTGATATCGACGTTAATGGGTTCCACAAGAATATTTGATCATTACTTCTCAAACAAACCAGGCCATTACAAGAACCTATTACAACATTAATATTGTAGTTATTAACCCCTGGACAGTAACTCTTAGTTTCCGTGACTGTGTCGTCATTAAGCAGAGAATTTAGTGAACAACTCCAGGGTTCCATATATGTACAGGGTAGTAGGGAATTAGCGTGCCTCACTCTTATCAATTTGATATAAAGCAAACGGTGGTGAGCAAAGGCAGGGTCATTAGTCGATTTAGAGAGAAGAGTCTTGATGAACTCAGGACTAGAGATTAGAGATTTCCATGACTTACAAACATATTGGAATTTCGAAAGAGACGCAGCAGGAAGTCTTGAGAGTATTTCGTAGATCATCTCTTCCGGAAGGGCAGGGTTAGGGTTAGGGTTGTCTTCATGAGTAATATTTGCCATGCAATTCTAAAGGAACAAATTTTGGAGTCTGGAGAGAGTGGCAGGGAAAAAGGGTTAGCTAGGGTCTTGGGGTCTGGGGATGGGGCGTTTCCATCGTGAGTTTAGAATTTATAAGCGATTTTCAACCAATTATGAGTTTATAATATTTAATTTATTTTAAATAATTATATTTACATGAGTTACAATTAAGAATCTGAATCGAAACCATCGTTTTTCTATTGTTAGAAGCCCACCGTTTTTCAATACTAACTCTTTTTGTTGGGCTTCAAGAAACAGGTGGGCTATATATCTTGATTTGAGGCCCCAATTTTTTTTATTTTTTTTTTGCTAATTTGTATGTATAAAAGGCAAGAAAAGACCCTTGCTCTATGACAGGCCATAGAGGAGGACTATTTATAATCAATCTTTAGGAAAGATTGAGAACAGAAAGCTGAATAACAAAAAACAACCTAGCTAAAGCTAGCTAAACTCTAACCAACTACTCCATGTTGAGTTAGTTGCATTGTTTACAAACCAAGTAGAGCTGAGAAGTCTATTTTTAACATCACGAACGATACCATCCAATTGCTTTGGACTAAGACAACCGTTGTCATGAGCTCTCGCATTTCGTTCCCGCCATATGTGATAACAGAAGACCTGAGCTATTAGCAAAAGCAGTTGTCGATGCAGTTGGTTCGAAGTGGATCCCCAAGAATCCAGCAGCAGGAGCCAGGAGCTTGCTTGGAAGGTGGCACATGCATAGTTGGCGGTAGCAAAATTTCTCTTTAAGTCTCAGTTTTTTATATCAATGGAAACAATATTACTAAATTTCCATCTGATTGTCATGGCAGTGGTTTTAATTGCTTTATGAATTAGGATGTCAAATGAATTAATAGTTTTGTTGAATTCAAATAGAGAGTAATATTAGCATATGCCCATTAGCCCAAATCCAATACAGCCAGTTGATCCCTAGAGAAATTTTGTTTATGAGCATTTTAAAGTTGCTTTCTGTCAATTGTTCACATCACTAGCTTATATGTTTTGCTTAAAAACAGATTGTTGTCGATGCTACGCTCAATTGCTTTGAACCTGGAATAGTGGAATTGCAGCTAAATTTGTCATCGCGAAGGAGCTGCTCAAATGTATTATCGGAAACACATGAGCTCTCCAAACAATAGACACCTCAGCCGTTAGTTTCAACATACAAAGCTTAATAAATCTTTAGTAAAATTACATCTCAATGCTTCTTGATTGGTTTAATGTATTAAAATTATGATAACATCAAAAAACAACTTCCGTTTATTCCAGTTGTCCCTCGATAGCAGTCAATATACAGAAGCGAATACAATTACTCTCTGCATATGGTGCTATACACGAGAAACACTTTATTAAGAGTCTTTTTGTAGTGACAAATAGGACCATAACTCTGATTTGTGCCTTTTAGGGCCTTATGTTGCATTTATCATGTGCTATTTTGGCCATTCCACAACATTTTTAGATCCTGGACCTGCAAAGTATAATTGCCATTTCTGCATAGTGCAGAGGAATATATGGTTAAACTATCCCGTTGATAAACATTCTGAGCTAGGTCCTTGCAAAACAGAGCATATACCACAGTGCATGTTTGCTCCCCAGAGAGAGTTGAAAGTGCCCAAGTGCTTCACATTCAAAAAATATGCAAGCATGACATAGCAGATTTTAAAAAAAAAAGGACTGGCACAAAATTCAGATTCCGGACGATTCCAACACAGCGACAAATCATAGAATTTTTATCCAAATATTAGAGACACAACGACTCCTTTCTATCCAAATAGGCTGTATACCGAATTCCCAGTTCCCAAATAGAGCAACATATTAAAGAAGCATGTCTTTTTAATATCATTAAAAAAATTCAGATTCAGTACGATTAAAATGACATTTAAAAACATCACAGCTACAAATCATCAAATTTTAACCTAGTTTTAAAACGGTGGAAAAGAATATACAAAACAGAGACACAACTAGTCCTTTAGCTCGGACTTGCTCTTTTCCCTATATTGATTCTGAACTTATTCAACTTGTAAAAAAGGAGTTATGGATCTCTTCCTAATCCTATCAAATGAATATGAGAATTCAGCAACAAAAGAATGCAAATAAGATGTACCGCAAATAATATACTCAAAAGTGAGAGTACCAAAGCATTCTATAGGAAGAGTAACACAAAGCAACAAAGAAAAAAAAACGGAATGGATCTTCATTCTCACTTGGTGCTGCCAGCAAGCTTAATTTGGTGGTGAAACTAGGCTCTCAGCATAGGTATACGCGTAAATTGCACCAAACTCAACATCTAACAGCTTCTTGAATGTGTTACTCTTAGGGTTGTAGAGTAATATGGCTGAGCCAGATGACAGCATTATATCACCACCGATAGAAATACAGAGCGGTTTAATCCAATCAGAGTCACAAAGCAATGGGATGGTGAACAATTTTGTCCAAGACTCTTCCACGCCACATTCCTTCATTACCCAAAAATCAGCCCGGGTTTTAAAAGAACACAATACAGAAAGGCATTCACCGAAAGTGTCCAAGGTTGCCCGAGATCGTCGATCTTCTCCTTTCGGTGGCAGTGGAACTTCTCGATAAGTCTCGGTTTTCATATCAATAGAAACAATTATATTTGGTTCTGCATTGTTAGACTGCATACTCTCTCTCCCAACAAGCGAGTGTAAAGCTCCAGCTGCAAATCTCCCCCAACCATATATTCTTGTAAAGCTCCAGCTGCAAATCTCCCCCAACCATATATTCGCCCAAAGTAATAATCTCCAATGATTCTCCAACAACCAGATTTTGAGCTATAAACTGACACATTATTTTTGTATTCATCACCAAGACCAGAAATACTTATAGCAAATACTTTATAGTCATCATTCGATTCATCATAGCAAAACCCATGCGCTCTATGCTCATGTTCATATTCATGTTTGGGCAATCTTCTCGATTTTCCTGTGAACGGGTTCCACAAGAATATTTGTTCACCACTTGTCAAACAAAACAGGCCATTACTATAACCTACTACATCAATGTAGTCATTATCCCGTGGACAGTAACTCTTAGTTTCCGTAACTGTGTCGTCATTAAGCAGAGAATACAGTGAACTCCAGGATTCCATGTACAGGGTACGTCTATCACCATGCTTTACATCAGGCTGCCATATCCATTTGATATAAAGCAAACGGTGGTGAGTAAAGCCAGGGTCATTAGTTGATTTAGAGAGATGAGTCTTGATGAACTCAGGACTAGAGATTAGAGATTTCCATGACTTGCAAACAAACTGGAATTCCGAAAGAGACTTAGCAGGAAGTCTTGAGAGTATTTCGTAGATCATCTCTTCCGGAAGGGCAGGGTTAGGGTTAGCGTTGTCGTCATGAGTAATATTTGCCATGCAATTCTAAAGGAACAAATTTTGGAGACCAATGACAGCGAAAAAATCCGGAAGGGCAGGGTTAGGGATAGCGTTTTCATCGTGATCAGTTGAGAATTTATAAGCGATTTTCAACAAAATATTAGTTTATATTATTTTAACTTACCATTTTAGGAAGAGAAACTAATAGGTAAAGCCGCGCTTCGCGGCGGCGTTATAATTTTTTTAAAAAAATTCAATACATATTTATGTTAAATATATTATTAATATTAAATTTTAATAGCTACATAATATTCTCTATTGAATCGATTTCTGGTTAAACACAATTCTTTCGATTGAGCCACTCTCTCGTTAAAATTAAACTATCAACTTTAACGCATATTATATAAAGTTATAAAATAATTTTTATCCTTAAAAATCGTACCCAAAAAAACATTATGATATCAGTATCAAATTTTAATTGCTAATACAATCATTTCTAGTGAGTCGTATTCTCATTAAACGCGTTTCTAATCGCTCTTATTTTGAACCGAATTTTAACTTCATTACAAATTATTGATGACACTTCTTTAATAAAATAACTTTTTTTTAAAAAAAATTAAACCTTAAAATAGAGTAAATATCAATTTTTGGATTTTTTAAACTTTCTAATATTTATGGAGTTTTAAAAGATGAAAATCTATACTATTATATAAATTCCGAAACATTGAAAGTTTTGGTACCTGTTTTTTGGTACCTGTTTTTTGGTACTTCGTGAATCTAGTTATTTACCCTTCATTATAAAGAAATATAAATACAACTAAAATAAATAATACCATAATATAATTAATGATAATTAGTCAAGATGTTACCTTTTATTAACACCTAAAAACATCAATCGTATCATATCTTTCCATCATTAATATTTGCTTTCGAATTAAAACACGTTATAATTAATGGTAATTAGTCGATTAACATAATAAAATTAATGGTAATTAGTCGATTACTTTTTTCACATTAATATAATAAAATAATTATAATTAGTCGATTGCCTTTTTCACATTTACTTTTAGTTGAACATATTACCATTTATAAACACCTAAAACATAAATCGTATCATATATTTCAATTATTAATATTTTTTTCGAATTAAAACACGTTACCTTTTTAATTTAAAACAAATCTTACAGTCATTAATATATACTTGAAAATATCACACCATAATTTTCAAGAATAATCTAATACCTAAAATAAATAGTTGAACATATTAACTTTTATATACACCTAAAAACATTAATGGTATCATATATTTCTATCATTAATATTTTTACTTTCGAATTAAAACACGTTCGACTTAATTTCGAACCATCTATAAAGATCCAAATTAGCATGCTTCATAAACCATTCTGTGTTGGTGACCTTCGACTTAATTTCCACCATGATATTTTGAATCAAAATTTTCGGCCCAGTAGCCCCTCTATCATGAACTCTTGCATTTCTTTCGCGCCATAAATGATACGAAAATATCTGCACAGACAGGAGAGCCATGTTCCTATGAAAGATGTTCGAAATGTTACCCAAAGAAGAGATAAACTCCACCCAGGTTGTCCCAGCAAGAGCAAAATTGACGATACCAGCTAGCTTTGAAAGAATAAAGTTTGCATAAGGACAGGTGATGAACAAATGAGTATCTGTCTCAATCCCCCCTACACACAGGTTGCAGAACTGAGAGACTACCAAACCAAAAGAAGCAAGTCTGTGAGAAGTTGGAAGACGGCCATGACATAAAATCCATTCTAAATGAGCATATCTCAGGATTTTCAACCTATTCCAAACAAGATTGTGCCATGAAACTTGAGGAGCTGAAGAACGAATACAATTCCAAATACTTCGAGTTTTAACCTTCCCTAGTAAAATGCCATCCCATCGAATGTGATCATTAGAACCTAGATCAAAAGAAGGGAAATCAAAGTTTTGATTCCAATGCAACAAACCAGGATCAATGTGATGAAAACGATTCGAAGGATGAGGAAGAATCCAGCTGCCCGAATTGATAATAGAATGCACAGTTGCCTCACTCGAGATACCAGCCTGAGCAATTATTCGATCGTGATTGTTAGTAGCCAAGCAAGTGGCATTCCACCAAGGATCGAACCATAACGAGGTATTAAGACCATTGCCAATGTTGAAAGAGAGAAAACTACGAGCCAAAGGTCGAAGTTTGAGTAAATTTCTGAAGATCCATGAACAGTCATTCGGCATTTTCATTGTCCAGAAATGGTGATTCTTCAACAGAGTTTTATTCACCCATTGAGGCCACAAAGCCTTGCTCTTGGAAATAACCTTGCAAAGATGATGGATGATCTGAGCTTGGTTCCATTCTTTCGAATTTTTAAAAGCTAAACCCCTTTCCTCGTACGGCAAACATATATTGTCCCAGCTTATTTTAGCACCCCCTTTAGCATTTATATCCCCTTTCCATAAAAATCTAGTGAAGATAGATTGCAACCTACAATGCACGGAAGCTGGGAAAATAAAATGGTTGGACCAATATGTCTGAACCGCACAAAGGACAGACCTAATAAGCTGCACTCTACCAGCCAGGGATAGCAAATAAGAGGTCCAACAAGATATCCTGGCAGAAATTCTGTCGAACAAAGGCAAACAATCATTGTGCCGCAGCATTGATGATATTAAAGGCACACCCAGAAAACGAACAGGAAGATCCCCATGAACTATACCATAGGTAGAGTCAAACCAATTCTTAAACTCTTCCGTGCAGTTTCCAAAAAAAGCAGTACTCTTGGCAACACTTGGATGTAAACCACTACAATTTGCAAAGTGATGAACACAATCCATAATGTGCGAAAGAGAGGCAGGATCACCGTTAGAAAACAACAGTACATCGTCGGCATAAAAAAGATGTGTAAGTTTCATCTCTTTGCAATGCCAATGAAATTTGAAATTATCTGGAATTCTAGCAAGCATAGACGACAATACGTTCATAACAACCGCAAAAAGGTACGGGGAAATCGGATCCCCTTGCCGAAGGCCCGTTTTTCCTTGAAAGAAACCACACAAAGAACCATTAACCTTCACAGAATAAGAAGGAGTAGAAATGCATAAGAAGATCCATCTCAAAAATTTTTCAGGAAAGTTTAATTTTTGAAGAGCAGTCATTATGAAATCCCACTGTACTGAATCGAATGCTTTATGCAAATCGAGCTTTAAAGCACACTTAGAAGCACCTGAGTCACGATGATATCCCCTAAATAACTCTTGAGCCATAAGAATATTATCAGAAATAGACCGTCCCGGGATAAACGCTGACTGAGAGATGTCAATAATACTTGGCATAACCAGTTTTAGACGAGAAGCAATAATCTTCGCGATACATTTATAAGGGATGGAGCACAATGAAATAGGGCGGAAGTCTCGCATGGTAGTGAGGTTAGGAACCTTTGGAAGCAAAGCAATACTTGTTGCATTAATTGTGCCATACATAGAATCATTTGAGAAGAAGCTTTGAACTGCTTCACAGAAAGAATTACCCACGATCTCCCACGCTGCCAAGTAAAACTCAACTGGAAAGCCATCCGGGCCTGGGGCCTTGTTCCTTTTCATACCTTTAAGAGTCTTCCAGATAAGATCATTAGTGACTGGGGCCTCAAGAATTAAAGCCTGGGTATCAGTGATTTGATTGAACGCTATGCCATCAAAATTGAAGTTATCCGAATTCGAAGAAGTGCCCAAAGTAGAAGAGAAGAATTTAACAGCCATTTGAGATACATTTTTGTGACCAGAAACCAACATCCCATCATCATTTTGAATAGCCAAAATTTTGTTAACATTCCAATTAGATTTGATTTTGTTAAAAAAATAGGAATTGTTACCATCTCCACTTGAAAGCCATCTGACCCGAGATTTTTGGAGAAGGAAGCTCTCTTCTTCTAGCAAAGCCTTTTTTAACTTTTCACAATGTTGAGTTTCTAACTGCAGCAAAGTTAGATTATCACAGTCAATGGTCAATTGATCTTGCACTTCTGACAATGCAGCACGAGCCAGAGAGACATTCGACCCCACATTACCATGATTTTTGTTAAGAGTAACCAAAGCAGCTTTAACTTCTTTCAGTTTCCTAACCAGAATTCCCATAGGGTCTCCATACCATTGATTATCCCAGATTCTTGAAACAGTAGGTAAGAAGGTGTCAAGACCAGTTAAGTAATTGTGAAACTGAAAAGGTTTTGAAATCTTTTCAAGTTGCAAAGGAACCGAACAAACCAGTGGACAATGATCCATAATACCCCTGTTTTTAACCAGCACAATTGCTTCCGTAAAAAGAGTGAACCACTCCTTATTTGCAAGCATACGGTCTAACTTTTTCTGAATGAGAAGCACTCGTTTATTAGTCCAAGTGATAAGAGGACCAACAGATTTTATATGACCCAGAGCCAAGTTGGAAACACAATCGGAGAAAGATTGCATGCCTGTAGTCCACTGCTCACGCCCACCTTTAACTTCATTTAACGAAAGAATGCAGTTGAAATCCCCATTAATACACCAAGGCATGTTAATGGACTGAGCAAAAGATTCAAGGTCTCTCCATAAACTCTCCCTTTCATGAGACTGATTTAAGGCATAAACAAAAGAAACACAGAACGTAATTTGCTTTTCCAAGAAGGTCACGAAGCAGGTGATATGTTGAGAGGATTTAGCATGGACATGAACTGACCAGATTGAAGGATCCCATCCGAGCCACACACGACCGTAATCATGGTCCTCATAATTGAAAACCCACTTCCATTTCTTGTTAATACGTCTAGAAATATCATTAGAATGCTGAATTCTAACCTTCGTTTCAACTAAAGCCATAAGAGAGATATGATTATTAGCAATAAAATTGATCACTTCTTGTTGATGAGGACCTTTATTGATACCTCGCACATTCCAAACGGAAAAATTCATAATTAATGTTTGGAGATTGTTGGCGCGCCTGCCAACTTGGAGCTTTTCCTTTTCGAAACTTTAGTGACCTTAGTGAAACCATCGTTTTCTATGAATAATTTCCTATGACTTGAAGAAGCAGTTAGGTTGGGACCAAGATCCACAACGAGAGAGACAGCTTCCTTGTGTCTAGAAGCTGGAGAAAAACTATTATTCCGTTTCTTTGCCGGGGAGTTTTCAATTTGCAAAATAGGGTGTTCTTCATGGATATCGATCAGTGCTTCAAACCCATTCTTGTCAACAAAAGGTTCAACAATTCCAGTCACAAGGACATTCTCGAAATCATCTTCCTCATTTAAAGAAGTTGTAATTTCAGGTACTCTATCAAATTCTTCCAAGTTATCTTCATTTCCTGGTAATTGGTGGCATTCACCCTCCTCCAAAGTGTCAACTCCTTTGTAAATTTCATTTATTATAGCATCCTCATCCATTACGACATCACAGCCACAGAACTTGCCAGTAACGTAAGGAACTAACTCCATGTTTTGAAAAAATTCCGTCTTTTGAGTGGTTGAATGCTCTCCCTGGTCAGCAGCACCAGTCTTTTTCCGTTTCTTAATAACTCGATCTGGGTTATTAAAACATCTTGCAAGGGAGTGACAAAAGGCTTTGCATAAGCTGCAGGAGTAAGGAAGTTGCGAATATTGAATCTCTACCCTTTCTTTTTCTTCTACCCCATAAATATTAAGGACATTGACCCACACATAATCCGGTCTTGGAGTAGAATAAGACAGTTCCACTTGAATATTAGCATATTTTAAAGGTTGTAATTTTGCTGTGGCCTCATCAAATTTCAAGGGTCGACCTACTGAGCGAGCAATTGCAGATAAACTTTTTTTAGACCAGAGAGAGTAGGGCACATCCACCAAGCGAATCGAACAAGGAACCTTCTCCACAACATTTCTTTTGAAAGTCGAACCCTCCATCCAAGGCATTAGATAGAGAGTTTTCCCACCCATTTGAACTGTATTAAGATTCAGAGCCGCATTTCTTTCTTCCATCGTTCCAAATTTAAATGTGTAATAACCTTTAGATCTATAAAACACCCCAATCAACCCTTTATGTCTCCATATTCGCTGAGCTTGCTCACGAACAAATTTAAAAACAAAACCTCCCCCAATGAAATGACCAATGATACTAGAGTCCCATTTTTTCTGAGCGTTCAACATATAATCTCTAGAGAATTTGACTTCAGCAGTGCCATCTTCATTATAAGTTATAACGGCATCATCCTTATCCAGGCAAGGGTTAGAATCTACAACAGTTTTAGTAACAATTGAGCTCCAAGTTACCGATTTCTTTGGTAAATTTGGAGTTTCGTTAAAAACATTATTTGTATGTATGTAAGTCGCATCAAAATCTTCTAAGTGTTGTAAAGAAACAGAGGG
Organism: Kitagawia praeruptora; assembly: GCA_037693485.1. Taxonomy (NCBI): domain Eukaryota; kingdom Viridiplantae; phylum Streptophyta; class Magnoliopsida; order Apiales; family Apiaceae; genus Kitagawia; species Kitagawia praeruptora. The sequence continues at coordinate 5,426,822 of CM075348.1, read as the reverse complement.
TTGAGTGACTTTACCATCTTTGATGCTCTCCCTTTTATCTTGAGCAACAGTAGGCGAAGTTACTTCCAATGGAGAGTCAACATTTGAGCCTCCACGAGATGCCGCAGAGGACCCTGGTGGAGGAGGTCCTGAGACAATATGTTCCGTCCCATCATTCAGAATGAGATTAATCTGATTTCTCATGCGTGTTTGAGCTCCCGGAGACAAAGGTTCTCCCATATCTACATCCGTGTTGAAAGACTCATTATCCACATCAAAGTGAACTGGAGGCATCAAGTTATTGACGTGAACTGCGTAATTGTGTCCAATAAGAGCTTCAAACTCATCAGAATTCATAGATCCGGAATGCTCCGAATTACGAGAACCCATCTGAGAAGGGTAGCTAAACAGATCGATGGAGAAAATAGAATGAGTAAGAAGAAGAATTAGAGAAGAACAAGAAAAAACAGAGCGTGGAGTAAGTGTTATGGAGATGAAAGAGGACAAGGCAGGTCAACGGTGGTATAGATGAAATATTCCGATAAGCGGAAGGGGGAAAAATTGAGAGAACATGTTGCTTAAGTTCTAAAATAAATAGTTGAACATGTTAACTTTTATATACGGGTTAATTATCAAACTCATAAAGTCATTAAATGATATCAACTTGGTCACTGATCTCCACGGGGTCTCAATTGACTCACTCAAGTGATTTAATGATATCAAATAGGTCACTGGCGTTACTATCTAAGTGATTTAATACTTTTTTTTTGCATGCCTATATATACATGTTTATTGTTTAATCGTATATGTTACATGTTCTTTGAGTGTATATGTTTAATCGATCACTTAGATAAATGATTATAAATCAACAATGGATTGTTTGAATTATGACAGTGACCTATTTGATATCATTAAATCACTTGAGTGAGTCGATTGAGATCCCGTGGAGATCAGTGACCAATTTGATATTATTTAACGACTTCAGTGATGAGTTTGATAATTAACCCTTTTATATACACATAAAAACATCAATCATATCATGTATTTCTATCATTAATATTTTTCTTTAGAATTAAAACACGTTAACTTTTTTAATTTAAAACAAATCTTACAATCATTAATATAATATATATACCCGAAAATTTTGGTACTTCGTGAATTTACTTATTTACCCTTCATTATAAAGAAATATAAATACAACTAAAATAAATAATACCATAATATAATTAATGATAATTAGTCAAGATGTTACCTTTTATTAACACCTAAAAACATTAATCGTATCATATCTTTCCATCATTAATATTTGCTTTCGAATTAAAACACGTTATAATTAATGGTAATTAGTCGATTAACATAATAAAATTAATGGTAATTAGTCAATTGCTTTTTTCACATTAATATAATAAAATAATTATAATTAGTCGATTGCCTTTTTCACATTTACTTTTAGTTGAACATATTACCTTTTATAAACACCTAAAACATAAATCATATCATATCTTTCAATTATTAATATTTTTTTCGAATTAAAACACGTTACCTTTTTAATTTAAAACAAATCTTACAGTAATTGATATATACTTGAAAATATCACACCATAATTTTCAAGAAAAATATAATACCTAAAATAAATAGTTGAACATATTAACTTTTATATACACCTAAAAAAATCAATGGTATCATATATTTCTATCATTAATATTTTTACTTTCGAATTAAAACATGTTACCTTTTTAATTTAAAACAAATCTTACAATCATTAATATAATAATATGTACCCAAAAATATCACACCATAAATTAATGGTAATTAGTCGACTGCCTTTTTCACATTAATATAATAAAATAATGGTAATTAGTCGATTGCCTTTTTCACATTTACTTTTAGTTGAACATATTACCTTTTTATAAACACCTAAAAACATAAATTGTATCATATCTTTCTATCATTCATATTTTTTTTTTCAAATTAAAACACGTTACCTTTTTAATTTAAAACAAATCTTACAATCATTAATATATATTCGAAAATTACCATAATTTTCAAGAAAAATATAACACCTAAAATAAATAGTTGAACATGTTAACTTTTATATACACATAAAAACATCAATCATATCATGTATTTCTATCATTAATATTTTTCTTTAGAATTAAAACACGTTAACTTTTTAAATTTAAAACAAATCTTACAATCATTAATATAATATATATACCCGAAAATATCACACCATAATTTTCAAGAAAAATATAACACCTAAAATAAATAAGAACATAATATAATTAATGGTAATTAGTCAATTGCCTTTTTCACATTTACTTTTAGTTGAAGATATTACCTTTTATAAACACCTAAAAAATCAATCGTATCATATCTTTAAATCATTAGTATTTTCTTTATAATTAAAACACGTTACCTTTTTAATTTACAACAAATATTACAATCATTAATAAATACCCGAAAAAATATCACATCATATTTCTCAATTATTAATAAAATATATTAAAAATCGTATGCGTTGTTTATAGGAAACATTAGTATAATTCGTAAACATGAGTATATTAAATTATATCAAATTTAAATTAAAAAAACTAAAAATAATGATTATACAAAAATATAATTATAATATTAAATAAAATTTATAATATAATACAAGAAACCCGTGCATTGCACGGGTTATAGGCTAGTACATCTTAAATTTTATGTATATTATAGATATTCCTGTATTTATTTACAGCTTCCGCATGAGAATGTCTTTCTATTATATTAACACATCACTTTTTATTTTAAATACGAAGACTTTTTGTTACGGAAATAATATTGAATTTATGAATATATTTTTCTAATACAATTATAATTAACTTGTATAAAAAGTTAAAATAAAGGATTTTTAGGAAAAAAGAATATATAGTCTTAAAAAATCGTATAAGATGTTTCCACCATTCTCGTATTTTACTTCCAATAAAATATTTTATTATATGTATTCTTTATATATTCAAACATTTTTTGTACCTCCAACAATTTTTTTAAATATATGTATTTTTTATAAATTCAAACTCTTCTTCTCTATAAATTAGAACTCCTATTTTACTTACAATAAAACCCTTAATTATATGTCTTATAAACACCTATCCCACTTCCAAATAAAACTTTTAATTATATGTTTTTCCTATAAATTCAAACTCTTATTGTTTATAAATATGAACACCTATTATACTTTTAATATGTTAAAGGATAGTTTTTTAGTTATTAATATTTAAAATCCTAAAATTCTAAAAAAATCAAAATATATTTATTTCCTATTATATCATCAATATTAAATTTTAATATTCAATATAGTCTTCTCTAATAAACCGCTTTCTCGTAAAATACGATTATTTCTCTCGTTAAGATTAAAACCCTAACTTTTTACAACATTATTTATCCATAAAAATCGAATCCTAAAAAAAATATAACATCAATATCAAATCAATATATTCTTAATGTCTGCTAGTATTGCATTTTAAAAATTACTGCTTTTACCCTTCATTTTTTTAATCTTCTTTATTTCTTTGATGCCCTTTTTTGTCATTACACAGGAAAATTACAGCTTTTATCCTTTATATTTTTAATCTTCTTTATTTTTTTGATGTCCCTTTTTGTCATTACACAATATTTGGAGCGACCCAATTTAGATTGGATCGACCCAAATCTCCTTTATTAATCAATTTCCTTTTTCAGGTTAAACATATTACCTTTTCTATTTTTCAATAACTAAATAATTTACTTCTTAGGTAAAATACAATATCTTTTTTGTCATTACACAATATTTGGAGCGACCCAATTTAGATTGGATCGACCCAAATCTCCTTTATTAATCAATTTCCTTTTTCAGGTTAAACATATTACCTTTTCTATTTTTCAATAACTAAATAATTTACTTCTTAGGTAAAATACAATATCTTTCACATTTTATCTAACTAAAATTTCTCCATTTTTAAAAACTACGATCAATTTTGTATAATAAAATAATATAATTATATTATAATTAGTATTAAATAATTAATTACCTTTTTGAGCCAAAATACGTTACCTTTTCTCTTTTCTCTAACTAAAATCTCTCTTTTTCCAATTTTATCATGGACGGTTACCTTTTTCAAACACGTTACCTTTTTTCTCTTCTCTTACGAAAATCTCTCTTTTTCCAATTATATCACGGGCGATTCTATTTAATAAAAATAAAATAATAATATTATAGTACTAATAATTAACTGATTACCTTTTCAACTAAAACGTATCATCTTTTATATTTTTCTAATTAAATTCCCTTTTTTTCTAGAAATTTCAGGGGCAACATTAATTTCTCATTTTCTAAAAACTATGAGCAATTTTATTTAGTAAAATAACATAATTAAATTATAATTACTATAAACTAATCAATTACCTTTTTCACATAAATTATGTCATCTTTTTAATTTTCACGTTACCTTTCTATTTTTTAAAACTGAAATCTCTCTTTTTTCTGATTTTATCACGGGCGGTTCTGTTTAATACAATAAACTAATAATATTATAATATTCATAATTAACCGATTGCATTTTTTTTCTAAAACGTATCAATTTCTATTTAATGAAATAAAATAATAATTATATAAAAATTAAAATTAGCCGATTACCCTTTTCAAGTAAAACCTATAATTTTTTCTATATTTTCTAACTAAAATCCCTCATTTTCTAGAAATATCACGGATAATATTTATATAATTATTATCAAATCTCATATAAAAATTTAAGCCTCCCAACTTTATATTTTAAAAAAATTAATTTAAATTATTGAAAAATTCATATAATATTAAAAAAATTCGTGCATCGCACGGGTTTTAAGCTTGTATAATAAAAATTCGTATACAACGAATAATATCCGTTAAATTTTTAGTTAAAATTAGAACTGTTATATACTTATATAAAGGAGAAACGAGGGGAGGTAAAGTGGCGCCGGTCAAAAAACTCGGTTCTATTTTGTTAAATTTCTCAAATTTTTGAATTAATAATTCCAATGATTAAAAAAATCTCAATTCCATTTTAAAACTTTACTAATAGAGGAAACTAAATATATAGTTTCATTATTTTTTTACCTATAAAATCTTTACTAATGAAGTAAAGTAAATATCTAAATTGCATTTTAAATTTTTACTAATCGAGGAAACTAAATATACAATTTCAATATCCTTACCTTTAAAATTGCATTTTAAAACATTGAAAGTTTGGTCGGCCGGTTAGTTGGTTGGTCGGTCGGTCGGTACCTATTGTTTTTACTTAATTACCCTTACTTAATTATAAATAAAATTTCTCCTAATAACTAATCAATTTATGTTTTCAAGTAAAACATATTAAAATAATCAATTTCCTTCTAAAATACGTTACATTTTCTATTTTCTTTAGCTAAAATCTCTTTTTTTCCAATTAAATGACGCCCTTACTTAATTATAAATAAACAATTTCCCAATAACTAATCAATTTTCTTTTTCAAGTAAAACATATTAAAATAATCAATTTTTTTTAAAAAAATGTTACCTTTTCTATTTCCTTTAGCTAAAATCTATAGTTTTCCAATTATATGGCGCCGGTCGGTTGGTTGGTTGGTTGGTCGGTACCTATTGTTTTTACATAATTACCCTTACTTAAATATAAATAAAATTTCTCCTAATAACTAATCAATTTTTGTTTTCAAGTAAAACATATTAAAAATATCAATTTCTCTAAATTGCATTTTAAAGTTTTACTAATGGAGAAAACTAAATATACAACTCAATTGCATTTTAAATTTTATTAATAGTGGGCATTAAATATCACTAACAAAATATAATAAAAATTTGTATACAATGAATAATATCCGTTAGATTTTTAATTAAAAATTAGAACTATTATATAAATATATAAAGGAGATCCGAGGGGATTTAAACCTCTACTATTATCCTTCATTTTTTTATTAATAATATAATTAATGATAATTAGCCGATTGCCTTTTTCAATTAAAAGATGTTTACTTATAATTGATATGATATTACCTTTTATAAATAACTAAAATATCATATCTTCTAATCAATAATTTTTTTCTCTCTAATCAGCATTTGGAGCGATCCAATTGGATCAACCCAAATCTAAACCTCTACTATTATTCTTCATTTTTTTATTAATAATATAATTAATGATAATTAGCTGATTGTCTTTTTCAATTAAAAGATGTTTACTTATAATTGATGATATTACATTTTATAAATACCTAAAATATCATATCTTCCAATCAATAATTTTTTTCCTATTAATTAAAACACGTTGACTTTTAATTTAAAACATAATATTGTAATAATTAATACATACCCAAAAATATGACTTCATATCTTCTAACCACTAACAAAATATAACAAAAATTCGTATACAACGGATAATATCCGTTAGATTTTTAATTAAAAATTAGAACTGTTAGATTAAATGATTAAATATATTACATGATTAAATTTATTTACTAATTGCATACCCAAAAATATGACATCATATCTTCTAACCACTAACAAAATATAATAAAAATTCGTATACAACGAATAATATCCGTTAGAATTTTATTTAAAATTAGAACTGTTAGATCTAATGATTAAATATGTTACATGATTAAATTTATTTACTAAAATTTCAAGGTTCGAATTCTGTCAACGATACTATTATCCTTCATTTTCTTAATCTTCTTTATTTCTTTGATGCCCCTTTTTACTATTACACAGCATTTGGAGCGACCCAAATTAGATTGGATCGACCCAAATCTAAACGTGTACTATTTTTTTTCATTACACAACATTTGGAGTAACCCAATTGGATCGACCCAAATCTAAACCTCTACTATAGTATTATCCTTTATTTTTTTTATCTTTCTTTATTTATTTGATTCTCCGTTTTGTCATTACTCAAATCTATCTCTGTCATTTTTCACCTTCAAGTCCATGCCGCTCAAATCTTCACACTCCTGGATTTTGATGCATATTTGCATTTTTCAGATTTGAAAGGTTGGGTTTTCACCAAATTAACATCTCAACCCCGTGAAGTAGGTTAAGGTATGTGTACTAGACCTCCGTACGGGTCATATATGTTTGGTTCCAGTTTTCAGTTTGGCCATAAGAGTTAAGTTTTTATTGATTTCACAATATTAAAAATTAGACAGGATAATATTTGTTTGGTTTTGATTTTGGTTTGGAATTTAAGAATTAAAGTTTTAATGAATTACCCGATGTTATAATAATATACAGGACACCAGAAAGGTACCTTTAAAATATTTGCTAGGCCTTTCAATTTTTTATTTTACATGTCGTAATAACAAAGGTAGTTGGAAAGATTACCAGTTAATAACATTGACACAGTACGGACCATGTTATTTGTAAATAATCTTGGGACTCAGTTTGATACTTATAGACATTATTTTGTTTTCAAGCAAGTTTATGTTCGTTATGGATTTGTTCAACTTAATGTTCATGGGGTAGACATGCTACGTACCAGAAGGTCTTATGGAATAACATACTTTTTATCGGATGTCTCCGAAGGGACTATGGAATAGCATACTTAGAAGCTCAGACCCATGTCACAAGCCTCACCCTCTGGGTCAGGTAACATTGCTCTTATTTATGCTCTAAATATCTTCTTTACTCGCGTTCAATTTCACTTCATATATGATCTCATATTTAGCACTTTCACTTGAGCTCCATATTAAAATATAAAAGCACTAACTTTTCCCTTTTTCAGTTTAGTTGGCTTTTTGAGAGAGAATAGGTTATGGAAAATGTGATTGTTATAATTTGTAATCATACATTATTTGAAGATAAAAGTGAATAAGTGAGCTTCTTGCGGAGACTTGTGTTTTTGGTAAACAGTATTATCCTTCGTTTTTTTAATCTTCTTTATTTATTTAATGCCCCTTTTTGTCATTACACAGCATTTGGAGCAACCCAATTTAGATTGAAACAAAAAATTCTAATATGATATTGTACTTATTTTAAGTAATGTTGTAGTACTACGATTGTACCTCCAGCCTTTCTCTTCTCCTCCAGCTACATAATTTTAAATATTGAAAACAAAATACAATACAAGAAGAAGTTTGCATTTATAAATATAGATTACAAGCAGAGAGAGATGTTTAGTTACAGATAGACTACATAGCAACAACATAAGTGATAAAAAGAAAGATGTTAGTTACAGATAGACTACATAGCAGCAACATAAGTGATAAAAAGAAAGATGGTCCACATGATGATCAAGCTAATGAAGTATAATTGAAGTAATTAACAAGTCTGAACCACATAAGCAACTTCCATTTTATAGGTATTGTTTATCATAACGTGGGTAATGGGTTTATGTATTCCAATTAATTTTATTTTTGGTTACCCCTCTAAGTTGATCACAAAAAAAATTAACAACCCATCAAAATAAGTAGTTTAAAAATATATTCAAATTCAAATTATTATATTCATTTCAATAAGAACATACTTTTAATATAATAAAGTCAGCCATGGTGAAAGACCTTAATTTGAACATAAACAATAAATCTACTAGAATATTTATCTAATATTTTGGCTTGCTTATTTAATTGTATAATTTACTTATTTTTAATAAAAGAATCTATATTAATAATATATATACACTGTTTTTTCATACATGAATTTACTAATACAGTTTAATGGTCACGCTCAGGTGAGAATGAGAACAGTGAGAACACACATATTCACTACATTTCAAGCTATTTTAAAGGGCCCCGCTAGGGGCATCTTCACAAAAAAAAGTCATATAATTCTACCCTCTATCCACTCATAAAAAAATTAACAAAAAAAAATTAAAATGAGAACAGTGAGAACACACATATTCGCTACATTTCAAACTATTTTAAAGGGCCCCGCTAGGGGCATCTTCACACAAAAGTCTTATAATTCTACCCTCTATCCATTCATAAAAAAATTAACAAAAAAAATTAAAAATTGTTTGAAATGTGATCTCATTGTTCTCCAACATTTACACATTATATTAACTATGAGGTCTCATAGTTAATATAACATGTTCTTGATATTATATGAGGTTTAATGTTTTGGAGTCATTGGGGGTGAAGGAATTTTCATTTCCGCATTTGAATAATGAAGAAAATTTATTATTGTTTTCAATTAGAGAACAATATTTGTAAAAATATTTATTATTTTTATTACAGATTTTGATGGATTAAATAAATTTTCAACATTGTTAACATAGAATTGTATGCTACTTTTTTATATAAATTTTAGCATATCATTATTTTATTAAATACTTATATAATTATATATAATATCTTGCTAAGAATTGATTATTTATATAATTGCATACAATATCTTTTTAAGAAATCAATCAAATTTGTTAAATTTTTGGTATTGTCAATTTAAATTAAATAAGATGTTTTAAGAAATCAATCAAATTTGTTAAATTTTTGGTATTATCATTTTAAATTAAATTAGAAGTCGTGTACGAAGTACGGGCAAAATGCTAGTTCTAATAGCTAATACTATCTCCTGTAGTTCCTAAAAATATAAAAAAATTATAATAGCAATATCAAATTCTAATAGCTAATACAATTTTTTGTAGTTGGTCATTTTTCCGTTAAACACGTTTGAGTTGCTCTAGTTTGGGATCAAAATTCCAACTTCATTACATTACTTATCTTATAGAATAACGTTTTTCCTTAAAATCAAAACCTAAAAATAGAGTGAATTCCAATTTTTACTTTCTCTAAATTTTCTAAAATTTATGAAGTTTTAAAAATTGAAAATATATCTTATTTTCTCTTCATATTATAGACACTCCTGTATTTATTTCGGGTTCCCGCATGAGAATGTTCTTTTATTATGTTAACACATCAATTCTTTTCTTTTTAAATACGTATACTTTTATATATTGAATTTATAAATAAATTTTCCTAATAGAAGTATATTTAATTTATATAAAAATATATATATAATTTTAGAAGATCGTAAAAGATGCCAGCACTGTCCTTGTATTCTACTTCAAATAAAATATTTAATTATATGTCGCCTTTATATATTCAAAAAACTATTCTACTTCCAATAGAACTTTTAATTATATGTTTTTTCTATAAATTCGAACTCTTATTCTTATTAAATGGGTTAATTGGCTAATACATAACTGAACTCGTGCCTAACTTGCAGTTGGGTAACTGAACTCAAAAAGTTTGCAGTCAACTCATCAAAGTAATTAAAACTTGCAATCAAGTAACTACCGTTAACTCCATCTAACGGCCCTGACGGAAATCTGACGTGGCATGCTTATGTGTTAAAAAATTACACGTTGTTTGCTGAGGTGGTGAAATCAAATAGATAATTATTGAAATAGATTTTTAAAATTTATAAAATAATTCCCAAAACAACTTTGTAATTTTTTTTACAGTTTTCACAAGATCAAACAACAGCTCACTAACCCACCGGAATATTTTCACAAGAACACAACCGAAATATTTTTGAAGATGGCCGGATTCTGGAAAAATCCGGCGACCATTTTTAGTCCAAAAACTCCTGTTAAATACCATACACACCACCATTGCCGCCATCTCCTTTTACAACTCTCGTCCGTTCACCACCCATTTCACACCATAACCCACCATCGCGCCAGCACCAATAACCCACCCACCATCTCTCCGGTTCTCCCTCCTCACCGCTTGTTCACCATCCCTAACCCAACCCCTACAATCAACTCACCTCCACCCATCAATTCAAAACTCCTCTCCATTTTTCCAACACCCATCTCCTCCCCTTTCTCACCAACAATCAACTTTCATCTCTTTCTTCTCCACCATTTCCCTCTCCCACAACTCCATCCTTGATTCTCCTTCCCATCTCTCTGTCATCACCCATTTCCTTCCATTCCCGTTCATCCCGCATTCCAACAACCACATGCCAAATAACCCCAACAAATACTAGTAGTAGGAGACTTCAAGAGTTCAAAGTCCTCAACCAAATAACCAATTTGTGGCAAAAAAATCTCCGACCCGAAGCTGCTTCTTGTTTAATCTCTTATGCCCATGGCACACCTGCTGTTATGCCCATGGCACACCTGCTGTTTTCTTGGCTATTTTAGCTCACCCAATAACCGTACAAGCCACCTGCAATCACTACACGACAATCCAGAATTAGCGAAACAAGGGGATGGGAAGAACAGACCCAATTGCCGAGACAGCCCGGAGAAGAAGAAAAAAAGATAAATAGAGGTGAGATTGAGATAATATCGAAGAGGGTTTAGGAGAGATTTTGAGGAGAGAGATTCAGGGAGATTTAGAGACATGTAAGCTCACGAGAGAGAGACGGGAGTGAGAGAGAGATTAAAGGGGAGAGAGAGATACAAGAGAGAAGAGAGGGTACAGGGGAGAGACAAAAGAAAAAGGAAATAAAAAGAAAAGAAAAATAAGTAAATTAGTTTTAAGTTAAAATAATTACATGGCATCATACATGGCAATATTTAACGGAACACCGTTAAAAGTCAATACGATTTAACGGCAATGCAAGTTTTTTCATGTTTAATGATTTAATTGCAATCAATTATTAGTGTACTCACCCATTTGCAAGTTTTTTGAGTTCGATTACCCAACTGTAAGTTGAGTATGAGTTCAATTATGAATTTGCCAATTAACCCCTTATTAAATTCGAACTCATATTATACTTCCAATAGAACTTGTAAGCATATGCCTTATAAATACATATTCTACTTCCAATATAACTTCTAATTATATGTTTTCCTTATAAATTTGAACTCTTCTCATCCATAAATTTGAAAACATATTCTACTTCTAATATGTTAAAAGATATTTTTATATTTATTAGTGTTTAAAATCATAAAATTCTAAACGATTAGAAAAATAGATTGAGAACATCTAAGAGGCGCTACCTAACATCTCGCGACCAACCAAACTTTTGGTATTTCAATTATTATAATACAGTATAAATAGATTTTAAATAGAGAAATGCTAGAGTTCTCGAAATCGTTCCCGAAATCGTTCCCAAATGCTGATGCTGAGTTGTCATCCTCTGATTGGTTATCTTTTCATTAATAAGATGGGCCCCTTGAATGTTAATATGAATCTCACCAATAAGACCATGCCATGTGGCATTTGGGAATTTTTTTTGAGATCTTTTTCGGGATACGTGGTACTGCTCTTTCTTATATAAATTCGAACATCTATTTAATTTGCGATAGATTTTGTCAGAATTTTAATTATATGTTTTTACTATAAATTCGAACTATTTTTATATACAAATTTGAACACCTATTTTATTTCTAAATGTAAACCAAAAAGAGTAAGAAAAAAAAAAATTATACCAATCAAAAGATTTGAACAATTTTAGCATCAATGTCCACGTATTATATAAAGGGCTTAATGATCTTATAGATAACTATCTATAGTTAAGACATATTATAATACAATTCGAAGACTATTTTTGTAAATGCATGGGATGAATTTCACTATTACAAAAATATCATCCACATTTTATACTTAAAATGTAGATAACTTTAGGTAATTATCTATAGTTAACTATAGGAACATTTTTCTCTTATATAAATCAGATAAAATGAAAATTGAAAATTTTAAATTAAACGTACCCGCTTGATCAGTACTGCAACTTGCTGATTCGGAGGCAGTCGAGTAGATACTTTGTAATTTCTTTCCTACTTTTGTTAGTAACGTAAGAACATGTGCATTTAGCAAAAAAAAAAAAAAAGAACATGTGCTCGTAATTAAACACGTAAAGATTAAATTAATTTAGAGATATGTAGTACATGTGTTCGTAATATAGATATGAACATATCAACTTATCAAGAAACCTTAATCATGAAAAAAACAATAAGCACTCGAAACCAATTCCATGTAACACTCAATATTTACGTACCTAATATCCATATCCATCTAAAAATTATCGTGAATATATGATTTTTTGGAGAACACCATGATAAGAAGATTAATCAACCAACTTATCAACAAATAATTACTATTCGGATAAGTATATATATGAAAATTTGTTTGAATCCAGACTACTTTCTTCTATAAATATAAATATGTATTCTCCTTCTAATAGGTTAGTATATCCGAACTCTTCTCCTTGACAAATTTGAAATACCTATTCTACTTTCAATAAGTTAAAAAAAATATATATATTAGTTATCAATATTTAAAATTATAAAACTCTAAGAAAATTAGAATGAGACGATCTTAGAGAGCCACATAAGCTCCCGCGTATCCTCCTTTATATATATATATATTGATTCGAAATATCTATTCTACTTCTAATAGGTTAGTATATTCGAACTCTTCTCCTTGACAAATTTGAAATACCTATTCTACTTTCAATAAGTTAAAAAAAATATATATATTAGTTATCAATATTTAAAATTATAAAACTCTAAGAAAATTAGAATGAGACGATCTTAGAGAGCCACATAAGCTCCCGCGTATCCTCCTTTATATATATATATTGATGATTGATGATTATTTAAATAGTATATTTTCTCAATTTATTTGCGATTTTTATATTTTCTAAAAATATAGTTTAAACTAAAAGCAATAAAATGCATGTATCATTTAATATACGACTTGCAATATATCTTTTTAAAAAAAATTAGCTATTTTTTTGTTGCAGTTAAGGTTGATTTTGATTGCGTTTTGTTACATTCGACTGCAAAATTGTATTTTTGTAAAAGAAATATAAAAATTTGTTATTTTACATAAATTAATTAAAGTTTGTTTTAATCTGCATATCGCCGCTTTTCTTTGTTTGAAGCCCACCGTTTATTAATACAATTTTTTTGGGCTTCCAGAAACAGGTGGCCAATATATCTTGATTTTGAGGCCCAAATACATTTACATTTGTGCCCCTGTTCCAACTTCCATGGGTTACCGTACTGATTAATAATCCGATTATCCAATTAATCATTCCGATTAATCCCCAAATATTCGATTAATGTCTGGACAGTGCCTCTACCGATTAAGTACGGTTCCTACTTTTTACACCGGCCACCATTCGTAAATGGCAAGTATAAGTATAACTCATGTTATTACAGGAATTTATTTTCAAAAGTTAAATATGATGTACATTATTTTCAAAAAAAACAATTTTAGGTATCAGTAGTCCTTGAATTATCAGCAATATAAAATTATTCTCTCTGTCCCAAAATACATGTTCCTTTTTTTATTCGTATTTTAAGGTGCATAAATATGATAGTTTCGTATATTATTTTTAATTTTTTTTTGTGAATTAAACTTTAAATATCAAATTTTAATTCAAAAAAAGAAATTTAAAAAAATAATATATGGAACTATGTTTTTATTCACTTAAAAAGTCAAAGATGTATTTTGTGACGGACACATTAGTTGCAAGCATGGCCCCTTAGGGCTTAGAGGAAGTAATATTGGTGCTCTCTCATATTTGTTCTTCGACGTCCTGAATAGGGTGAAAGATAAAAATATCCGTTTTTATAATAATAGTAACGAAATTATCAGATTCTGAAAAAGTTGACAAAAATACCCGATTAGTTACGCAATCTGTAATGGAGTATTCATAGTATGCATAACCCAGTGGAGTATTACAAGTTTATTATTATTATTACTTTATGCTACATACACAATCTTCAATGGGGTAATTCAAATATTCAATTACTATGCAATTCTATATGCTTATCCTGCAAACTGTCAACATAAGTGGGACCTACGGTGGTTGGCACACACATGACATAAGTCTGTTCTGATTGACTGATACGCAAACGGGGGTGGTGTGTGTGTTGCTTGGGAATGACAGGGACGTAAAATAAAATCTGTAACATGCACGTGTACCAAGATTTTAAAAAACAAAAAATTATGAAGGATATGCATGTGTCAAATGCGTATCCCAGATACCCATTTGGTAAATACGTATTCCATCGGGTATTTTAGCGCACTTTTCTAGAAACGGGTATTTTCATCAATTTTTCCCAAAAAACAGTTATTTTTATCATTTTTTCTCCTGAATAATTATTTGCTATTGACACTAATACTTAAATTATTAGTAGGGATTACGAAGCATGAAGATTCTTAAAAACAAACGAAACATCATGTTTTGATGTGTTTGTTGAGTCGATGCTCATTCAGATTACTGCTCATCCGATTGATGTTATGTGTTTCTTCTGTACTTTCTGAGATTTTCAACTTTCTTGCATGTTTTTCTTTTCCATTCTATTAGCCGGAGTGGGTGAAGCT
Source organism: Kitagawia praeruptora (assembly GCA_037693485.1). NCBI lineage: Eukaryota > Viridiplantae > Streptophyta > Magnoliopsida > Apiales > Apiaceae > Kitagawia > Kitagawia praeruptora. The sequence continues at coordinate 5,411,567 of CM075348.1, read as the reverse complement.
ACTACCGGATTATGAAGAAACAAGTCAGTGAATTCTAAATCTTGTCAATATACAATTAAAATCCTTGCATTAGGGAATGGATCTATTATTTTTCTCAAATAAGTCAGTGAATTTTAGATTTTGCCAAAATATTAATAAAATCCTGAGTGTTGACAACATTACCGTGTGAGCTCTTCTAAGAGTTATAGTGGTTTTGGGTTATGGCAGGGCCACGAGGTTAAGTCCGAATTTGTATGTGATAATTCTCACGGTTGATTAAAGGCTTCCGATCACTGTTCCGGGGATACTTCATCTGAGTTCGGGTATCTGCAAAATAATGCTTGCCCGGGGGTGGTGGCCGTCAAGCACCTCCGGTGTGAAAATCAGTAATCGGAATAATAATAATCAAACAAGTAAGAATATATCTTGTGTAAAGGGAGAGAATGAGTAATAAGTTTTGTCTCTTAGAAAATGTGTGTCTTCCTTATGTGCAGAATGGGGGTATTTATAGGCTGGGACTCCCAGTCACTGTTTGCCCACTTGGTTGCCCACTTGTTATGCCGTTAAAACTACAGTGAGCCACTATTGGAACAGTGATTGGTGTCCCCTCCTGACATACCTTGATTCTAGCACCAAGCCGCTTTTGCTACAGTTGAATGTTTTTGTGTCCCCTGCCTTATTGAGCAAGATACCAAGATATTTTGCACAAATGTATTTTTCTAATAATATTTATTGTCAAGTTGAGCAAGTTGGGAGAAAATAATATCTTATGACACGTGTAAAGTAGAAAGGTACTATTTTGGTTATTTCAGCAGCGGGTGCCCGCTGTTGGCTTACAGCGGGTACCTATTAGTATGCCTACTCGATCGCATTATATGTGAGTACCTGGAAATCTTTGAGCACTCCACCACGAAAAACAAGAACTTATGTACAATGAGTCTGAATATGTTGTGCACTTCACCGAATGAGTTTACTAAAATATCTATGACTAGGGTTCATTCTGAGATTATCGTTGAGTACAGGAATAATTTCGCTTACTTGCAGAATCTGGGATTCAATGTAAGTTGGGTGGTGAAGCACCTGGACTATATTGGCCATCTCCGGTTTTCAGAACCTCTAATTTCCAAGCTACATGCAATTGATTGTCGTATTGATAACGACAAAAGTAAACTACAAAATCTGCAGGCTCTCGTAGATGATGCCAAAAGAAACTACAAGATCTGCAATCCCACATTGATCATGCTAAAACTAAATTCAAAGATGTGCAGACTTTTTATTTGGAGAAGATGACAGAAATTTAGAGAACATTTGAAACTCCGGGTACTACTCTTGATATTGGTTTCAGTGGAGATGATCGACTGTATGGTCCTTAAATTTGATGGATTATTGCATGTTTGAGGATTTTTGGATACTATTAGTGTGTCTATTGTCTAGTCCTTAAGTCTTTTGTACTTTCTAGGTAGGCTTATTCACTTTGTACCAAAGTTGTTCTTGATGTTTAATTTCCATCTTACTGTCATGGCAGTGGTTTAAATTGCTTGTAGTAAGATGTCATATTATTTAAGAAAATTAGGAAGTCAAATGAATCATGGCCGTGGTTTTAATTGCTTGTAGTAAGAAGTTATATTATTCAAGAATTAGGAAGTCAAATGAATTAATAGTTTAGTTTATAAATAGTACGAAGTCAAAAAGAGAGCAATAAGCATGCCCATTAGCCCAAATCCAATAAAATATAGCTACTTGTCATCGCGACGGAGAAGCTCAAATGTATTATTGAAACCACATGAGCTCTCCAAACTATTGAGACCTCAGCCGTTAATTTCAACATACAAAGCTTATAGTCTGTCTACGGTTGTATGGTTAATAAATATTTAGTGAAATTACATCTCTATGCTTCTTGCTTGGTTTAGTGTACAAAAAATATGATAACATCAAAAACTAGTCTCCTTCTTGTAAAATGAAGACTACTAAACAACAACTTCTGTTTATTCTAGAGAGAGTTGTTGTCCCTCGATAACAGTCATCATACAGAAGCGAATACAATTACTCTCAGCATATGTTGCTACAGAAGTTCCAGTTTAATGGTACAGGAGAAAGGCTTTATTAGAAGTCGTAATTCTGATTTGTGCCTTTTAGGGCCTTATGTTGCATATAGTGCGGAGGAATATATGGTTAAACCATCAACATTCTGAGCTTGGTCCTTGCAAAACAGAGTTTATACAATAGTGCAGGTTTGCTCCCCGGAGAGAAAGTAGAAAGTGCCCAAGTACTTCACATTCATAAAATATGCAAGCATGACATTGCAGATAGTAAAGAAAAGGACTGGCACAAAATTTTCTTATGTTTCACTTTACCACATGCTAAAGTTTTGATACATGCTAATTTTATGTACATTTTATAGCATGTTATTTCTCATTTATCCTTAGTTTGTAATAATTTTGTCCTTGATTAGCATTGTTAGTAGCATTTTAATTTGGATTGGATGCTAAGATTATTTTTTATGTTTATAGGATAATTTTGGAAGCAAAAGGAGCCTAATTTCACATCTTCAAGAGACCGTAGATTAGACCTGGACGAGCAATGAGGAAATAAGAATTGTCACAAAAATATGGAAAGTGATATATTCTTAAAGCAGAAATCTCGGTTGGAATTAATATAATTTTTGTGAAGCGAAAGGAGTCCGGTTCCAGGCCCTCAATATACCGCAGCTTAGGACGTAAGGATTTATTTATATTAATAAATATTTAATTTATTTAGAAAATTATATTTATAAATATCTAATAATATTAGATATTTATTTTTATAATTTCTGGATTTAATTAATTATTTATTAATTAAAGATTACAAGCTGTGAGGGTTAAAAATCATTTCTACGGACCCATCCATATAAGGTCGAATTAGGCCCTTGGTTTTTAATTAGTAAGTCACCGCCACCAGTTATGTACATATGAAATAAACAAATAAACAAAGAAATGAATCATTGCATGGAATTGAAAGTTGCAGCGCAGTATGAAAGCTGTCGGCCAGCTTCTTTATTTCACACTCTCCATAACGCGCGTGGAGAACACGTGCCCGAAGGCCTGCCAGAAACAGCCAGAGCGTGTCCAAGGCTTCCCATTCCTGCGGTTGGTGATTATTTTATCGGCTGGGTCAAATTTTGGTAGTGCTGTTTTGTTGTGGAAATATTTTATATAAATGGTGTGCTAACTTTGGCTATAAATAGTAATATTTTCCTTCGGTTTGTATCACATTCCTCTACTGAATATTCAGTTGTAGTCTTTAAAATTTTCTATCAACTTTCTTTTGTAATTTTAGTTTAAATTTAAAAACTTTGATTTTCTGCAAAGCTCTATTTCGGGTGAAGATTTATTTCGGGTGAAGATTGTAAGGGAATTACGTGAAGTGCTCGTTTATTTCATTGACAATTATTTCGGAAGGACAAATTCTTCAAGTTGTACTTTCTTTACTCTAAACTCTTTTAATTATGATTTTACTCGTTAATATATGCTTACTTTCTTTATCTAGCATGCGTAACTAATTTTATAATCCGAGAATTAGGTAGTATTCATTGGTGAAATATGCTTGTTTGATTGTTATGTTAATTCTCTATTTTTGCTAATCTATCATTGAGGGCTTAACCAAATTAAGGGTGTAGCTAACCTTTAATTGTATTCACAGGGATTATGATAAATTGGGAGATGAGTCATAATTCTTGTTCATGATTTGATAGACATAGTTAATTATTAAATCGGGAGATTAATAAGAGGACTATGAAACTTATAATTCTTGGGTCTTAATAATCTAAATTTGTATTTCGATTTATCATGGGAGTGACTTTTGAGATATTATTATAGACAATATTTTGTATCTTGGGAGAGAACATTATAAAGGATAGAAGAATTGTTTTTAGCAAAATATGAGAAAAAATTATATCACATTAAAACAACATTAAAGAACCAATTGAAGAACCCTAGTTCTCGGATTGCTTTTCCTCATAAATTAAATCTTAGTTTTATTTGTTTATAATTAGTTTATTCAAACATACCGATTATTTCTCACATTTCTAGATTGTAAGGAATTAAAACTTGAACTTGTATTAATAGTCCTTCCCTGCGAACGAACTTATACATTGAAAAATACTGTCAACAAATTGGCGCTGCTGCCGGGGAAGGCATCAATATTAAGTTTAGGTTATTTATTTCTTATAATTTAGATTTTATTTTATAAAAAAAATATACAAAAATATTAGTTCTATTTAATTTCAGTAGTTATTCTCTGTTTCGTTTTTTTTAGATTTTTAATTCAAAGCTTTAAGTTTTTTTTTTTTGCTCTGTTTATTATTTCAGTAGTTTAGATTTTTTGCTCATTTAATTCACATCCCCTTCCCCTGTTTTCTTTTGACAAACCCAGCTTCATCAATCTCTCATCGCCTTCTTCCCACAATCTCATCTCCTCCCTCGGTCTTTTCTCTCACTGCAAAACCATACACTTCCCTCATCCTCTCCTTCCTCCAACACCAACACACAACCACCACACCACCTCCCCTCTCTTCAATTCATTCGATACCCATTACCAAACGCCCCTTTCCCCAAACCCCTTGTTGATTAAGGTATCTGTTCGTCGCGTGTATTATGGTTTGAATTGCTGGTTTTCGAGTTCAACTGCGAGTTGCTAGTTCTGTATTTTGTTGTTGATTCAAGCTTGCTTGTTAGAGTGCAGTCGAGTTTTCGAATGACTGGATTCTGGATTGTTTATTCGTCGTTTTCCATTTGCAGTTGATTTGTTAGCGACTGAGTTGTTTAGTTTTGGAATGAGTCGGTTTGTTGGTTTAGACTGCTAGGAGTCTTCTGAATTTGTATAGAGTCGAGACGAGGTTTTAGTTGAATAAGTCAACTGTTTTAATTTGTTCTTTGTATTTTCGTTGCTGCGAGTTCTTGCTGAGTCCGTTCTCCGAATTCCAGTTGTCGAGTCATTGTGTCTATGTTTGATGCTGAGTTTTGTTGTATTGTTCACTGCAATTTGCTGCGATTTTGGTTCTGAACTTAGCATCGAGTCGATTACCGGGTTTATTTTCGGAATTTTTGTGGTCGGTGTATTTGTATAATCTATGAGTTTTATTGAATTGTGGGTTTCGTTTGTCAATTGTATGTGTTCGTTTGTGTTTGAGTTAGCAGTAACTGGGTCGAGTCATTTTATTCCAAATTGTCGTACTGATTGATTCCTGTTGTCACTAAATTCGTGTGTTAGAGGTTTTTGCCGAGTTGAGAATCAGCTGAGTTGTGCTCTGAGTTAAATTTGGGCGGTTGTGTTGAGACGTTGAGTCGACTACGACGTTTTTGCTTTGTTTTATGGGTTCGTTCGCAGTGTAAACTTGCTGTCTGAGTTAATTTTAAACTTGTTGTCTGAATGGTACTGAGTCGACTGGGTAACTTCGTTTTGTCGCTGAGTAGCTGAGTTCGAGTTGTGTTGTTTCAGTCGAGTCATTTTCGAGTTCTATTGTTTGCGATATTCGTAGCCAAAGTCTGTTTGTTCGTGGTCTTGTTCCTGAGCAGTTCCAATTGGTGCTTATAGTATTTTTGTTTCTAGTTAGTTATATTTACGAAGTATTCATGTCAAAATTTTTGAAAATAACTTTTGTAATTTTCTGAAATAAATTTGAATTCAAATAAAAAATAAAAAAAATAATAATAATAAATAAATATACTCCAAGTGTTATAACTCTATTGATGTTTTCAGGTGCACAAACTCTTGCATGCGACGTACAGTAAGTGCTGGAAATCTAGAATTTGATCCGGAAATCGAACGCACTGCTCGAATCTTAAGGCGAGAGGCAAAGCAAAGGAAAGAAAAATCTAAGATGGCTGACGAAGATCGTGAAGTTGCTGTTATTGATGAGACTTCAATTTGGGACCATGAGACACCAAATCCTGCTAATTGCATGTACAAAACTCCAGAGATTGGGGCAGCCCAATTCAACATTAATCCAAGCTTAATTCAGATGATCAGAAATCAAGCTTTTGAAGGAGATATTGAACTAGAGGACCCACACAGACATCTAGAGCGTTTCGTGCAGATGTGTGGCTCATTCAGAATCAATGGTGTTACGAGTGACAAGATTCGTCTCCGTATGTTTCCCTACTCTATTAAGGGAAGAGCTTTGGAATGGTTTCAACAACTTCCAGACACCGCGGTTGCTACATGTGAGAGTCTTTCTACTGCATTCTTGTCCAAATATTATCCTTCTGACAAGACGCAACAATTGAGGACTATGATTATGAGTTTTAAAGCACAACCGGGTGAAGGTCTATATCAGGCATGAGAGAGATTTAAGGCATTATTGAGGAAGTGTCCACATCATGGTTTGCAAGATTGGCAGATCATTAGTACTTTTTATGGGGCCATGAATGCAGATATTCGTTTGAGTTTGGATGTGGCTGCTGGTGGAAATTTTAAGAAGGCACCAACTACACAGGCTAAAGCACTCCTTGAGGAATTGGCATCTAATAATTATTCATGGGCACCTAGTGGGACAAACTCAGCAAAAGCGGCACAAGATTCTGAGATGATCAACATGATGGCTCTCAAATTGGATACTCTAACTCAGGAGATGCGAGGACAAAGGGCAAATGTGAATGCTATTTCTTCACCTATGGAAGGGTATAATGATTATGGTGCTAGTCAGAACTCTTATGTGCCACAATTTCTAGAAGAAGCATCTTTTATTCAGGGAAGGCAGCCGTGGCCTGTTCAGAATAACTCCTACTACAATCCAAATCAAAGGCCAAACAACAATCTTTCTTACAGTAATAATCATGCGGCTAATCCTTCTTATTCATTTCCAAGGCAAAATCAACCTCCTGGTTTTCAGTCACGACCACCGTATCAAGAACAACAGCGATATCAACCTCCGCCAAAGAAAGAACCAGCTGATTGGGAGGTTACATTAAATAAGATTATGCAAGGAACTTCTGGGGCATTGGCTAATATGGAATCAAGAATAGATCAGATGGCATCATCTCAAAAGATGCTAGAAACACAGATTGGACAGATTGCCTCCAAAATGGGTGTTCGTGAGCAAGGTTCTCTTCCAAGTCAACCCGACCAGACTGGTAAGGAACAATGCAAATCAACTACTTTGAGGAGTGGAAAAGACTTGCCCGACGTTGAGGTTCTTAAGCCTAAAGAGAGGGATGCCGAAAAAGAAAATAAGATAGTAGTGATTGATGCAGAAAAGTTAGAAAAAGAAGATGAGAAGAAGAAGGGAGAAGAACCAGAAAAGCCGTATGTTCCTCCACCACCTTATGTTCCTCCTATTCCATTTCCACAGAGACTTCATAACAGGCAGTTTGAGAAGCAATATGAGAAGTTCTTGACTATGTTCCGGCAGTTGCATGTTAATATTCCTTTGGCTGAAGCTTTGAATCAAATGCCACTTTATGCTAAATTTCTTAAGGAGATGTTGACAAAGTAGAGGAAACTTGAGGATGCGGAAACCATTACTCTCAATGCTGAATGCAGTGCAGTCATCCAAAAAGCCATTCCTCAGAAATTGAAAGATCCGGGAAGCTTTTCTTTGCCTTGTACTATTGGGAAGATGGAGAACATGAAAGCATTTTGTGACTTAGGGGCTAGTGTGAGTTTGATGCCATATTCAATTTGCAAACGACTTGGTCTTGGAGAGCTTAAAAAGACATGTATTTCACTCCAGTTGGCGGATCGTTCTGTTAAGTATCCGTTGGGGGTCATTGAAGATGTGGTAGTCAAAGTGGATAAATTTGTCATACCTTGTGATTTTTTGGTGTTAGAGATGGATGAAGATGTTGAAATGCCTATTATCTTGGGAAGGCCATTCTTGGCTACTGCTGTCACTACAATCGATGTTAAAGCAGGAAAATTGACATTGAATGTTGGCGAGGACAAAGTGGAATTTGATCTGAACAAAGCAATGAAGATGCCTTCTTTTGGAGCAACTTGTTTTACTGTTGACATAGTGGATGATATTGTGCAACTCAAAAATGAACACTTCATGGGAGTAGAACGAGTGTTGGATGATGTAGTAGAAGAAGAAGCACTTGTTGTACGAGACACAGAAGTTGAGATGGCTTTTACACTTTCAGAGGCACCACAGGTTGAACTTAAACCTCTACCTGCTAATTTGAGGTATGCTTTTCTGGGTCCTATAATGATACATATCATGTGGTAGTTTCTGCTTTGCTTAGTGATGATGAGCTAGACAAATTATTACATGTTCTTCGGCAATATAAATCAGCTATTGGTTGGACAATTCAAGATATCAAGGGAATTAGCCCTGCTCTTTGCATGCATAGAATTGCCTTAGAAGATGATCATAAGCCTGTGATTAAGGGACAAAGAAGATTGAATCCGAATTTGCAAGAGGTGGTAAAGAAAGAAATCACTAAGTTGCTGGATGCTGGTATCATATATTCGGTTCCACACAGTAAATGGGTTAGCCCTATTCATGTTGTTCCTAAGAAAGGTGGGATGACTGTTGTACACAATGAGAAGAATGAATTAATTCCCACGAGAACAGTAACAGGTTGGAGAGTTTGCATTGATTATAGGAAGTTGAATAACGCTACTCGCAAAGATCACTTTCCCCTCCCATTCATTGATCAAATGCTCGAAAGGTTGGCGGGTAATGAGTATTACAACTTTCTGGATGGTTTCTCGGGTTACTTTCAGATTCCTATTGCACCCGAAGATCAAGAGAAGACCACCTTTACTTGTCCTTATGGTACTTTTGCTTATCGGAGGCTTCCTTTTGGTTTGTGTAATGGCCCTTCGACGTTTCAACGGCTTATGAACCACATATTCTCAGATTTTATAGGGAGAGACATGGAGGTCTTCATGGATGACTTCACGATGTATGGTTCCTCCTTTGAATCCTGTTTAGCCAGTTTGTCAAAGGTGTTGCAGAGATGTATGGAAACTAATCTTGTTCTAAATTGGGAAAAATGTCACTTTATGGTGAAGGAGGGCATTGTGCTTGGGCATAAAATCTCTAGTAAAGGCATTGAGGTTGATAGAGCAAAAATTGAAGTTATTGAAAAATTGCCACCACATTCATCTGTGAAAGGTATTCGAAGCTTTCTTGGTCATGCTGGTTTTTATCGACGGTTCATTAAGGATTTCTCCAAGTTAGCTCGGCCTCTCTGCAATCTTCTCGAAAAGGATCGTGTTTTTGACTTTGATGAAAGTTGTCTTGTTGCTTTTAACAAGCTAAAGAAGGAACTTACTTCTGCACCCATAGTTACATCGCCCGATTGGAGCTTGCCATTTGAGCTTATGTGTGATGCTAGTGACTATGCTGTGGGTGTTGTTCTTGGGCAAAAGAAGGATAAGCGTATGCACGTGATAGCTTATGCAAGCAAGACTCTTGATGATGCACAAATCAACTATTCCACTATGGAGAAAGAGCTACTCGCAGTGGTATTTGCACTTGATAAATTCAGATCCTATCTTGTTGGGTCTAAGGTGATTGTCTATTCGGATCATGCTGTGATTCGTTTCTTGATGACAAAGAAGGATGCCAAGCCTCGACTAGTTCGTTGGATTCTCTTACTACATGAATTTGATCTTGAGATTCGAGATAAGAAGGGGTCCGAGAACTTAGTAGCTGATCATTTATCTAGGTTGGACCAAGGAGATGGAGAGGTAGGAGGTGAAAAACCTATCAATGATAAATTTCCGGAAGAGCAGCTTCTAGGTGTGTCTTTATCTACACCCTGGTATGCGGACTTCGTCAATTATATCATAGGAGGTATTGTGCCAAGTGAACTTACTTATCAACAAAGGAAGAAATTCTTATTTGACGTGAAGCACTACTTCTGGGAAGAACCGTTACTTTACAAGGAATGCGCTGATGGAATAATGCGGAGATGTACACCTCATGAGGAGATTCCTGATATCCTCAGACATTGTCATTCTTTAGAGTGTGGAGGTCATAACAGTAGCATGAAGACAGTTGCAAAAATTTTGCAGTCGGGTTTCTACTGGCCGACTATGTATCAAGATGCAAGAAACTTTGTTGCAACATGTGATCGGTGTCAAAGAGTTGGGAATATTTCAAGAAGAAATGAAATGCCTTTGCAATCTATCCTTGAAGTTGAGATTTTCGATGTGTGGGGGATGGACTGCATGGGTCCATTTCCATCTTCTTATGGGAACAAGTATATTTTGGTGGGAGTGGATTATGTGTCAAAATGGGTTGAAGCAATTGCATCTCCTACAAATGATGCTAGAGTAGTGAAAAAGTTCCTACAAAAGTATGTCTTCACCAGGTTTGGAGTCCCAAGGGCTATTATCAATGATGGGGGCTCACACTTTTGGAATAAACAGGTGGAGGATCTTTTGAAGAAGTATGGCATGACACAAAACGTGGCGACTCCGTATCATCCACAAACGAGTGGCCAGGTTGAAATCTCAAATCGCGAGCTTAAGTCAATTTTGGAGAAAACAGTGGTGACTTCAAGAAAAGATTGGTCAACAAATCTTGATGATGCTCTTTGGGCGTATAGGACAGCATTTAAAACGCCTATTGGAATGTCTGCATATAGGTTGGTTTTCAGGAAAGCTTGTCATTTGCCCGTTGAGCTTGAGTACAAGGCATTTTGGGCAACAAGAAATTTGAATCTAGAATTGAAATCTGCGGGAGTGAAGCGTTTGCTACAACTTGATGAGCTTGAGGAATTTAGGCTCCAAGCTTATGATAGTGCTAGAGTTTACAAGGAAAAGAAAGACGATGGCACGACAAGCACATCCAAAAGAAAGAATTTGAAGTGGGGCAAAAAGTTCTATTATTCAATTCAAGGCTCAAACTTTTCCCAGGCAAGCTGAAATCAAGATGGTCAGGACCATTTGAGATTGTGAAGGTATACCCTCATGGTGCTGTTGAGATTACTAGAGAAGGATCAGATGTGTTTAAGGTGAACGGGCATCGATTGAAGCCATACCTTATTGGAGATGATATGGAGAGAAGAGATTGCGTTCTTCTCGCTGATCCTAACACTTAATCAATGATGACGTCGAGCTAATGACGTTAAACAAGCGCTATTTGGGAGGCAAACCAAGGAATTTTGTTGATTTGAATAATATTCTTGTGTGTTTGGACTATGCAGGAGGATGGAAGCATGTGACAAGTAAAAAAAAATGATGGGGCATTAGAGAAGAATTCAAAGGATTGAAAACATGATTCAGGGGAGTTCTTTCTTTTCTTCCTCGCATATTAGTCCATTGTGTGTTGTTTCTTGTGGACAAGAAACGTGATAAGTTGGGGGGTGTGTTCATCTAGATAGAACCTTATTGGGTTATTTGGTGTTTAAAAAAAATTAAAAATTAAAAATCACAAAAATAATTCTAGCTTTGTGAAGATTACTTGTGGTAAGTTAGCTTGATACATCCATGCATGCTAAAAGAATCTTGTGTTATTGGCGCTTTTGATTGAGAAGTGATATGCTTTGTTCTTGTGCACACACATACACTAGCAAGTTGAAGCAAGTAAACTCATTGAATTTTGTAAGTGATTAAAAGGACATGAATATGTGCAAGATGAGTGGATCTAATTGTCTTGCAGAGTGGAGTAGTCAATCCCCGGGGATCTGTGCGAGGAGTCATCCTAGATCAGAGTGCTGTCGAGAACAGAGTGGATAACCTCCGCGTAGGTAAGTCCCATGTGATCAAAACCATGGGCTCAGGTTTGGCTGCGACCTTTTCCAAAATTTATGAAGTCGTTATAAATATCACACACTATTTTTCTATTGTGCACTAAGTTGGGGGTCTTCACGGAAACAGCCTCCTTACCGTAAAAGGTAGGGGCATGGTCTGCGTACATCTCACCCTCCCCAGACCCTGCTCTGTGCGGGATATACTGGGTATGTTTGGTTTGGTTTGGTTTTGGCTTTGAGTACAAGTAGGTGCATTAGAGAGACTATTTACTTGGGATTGATTATGTTTTGCCACCAAGTGAGCTTTTGAGCCTATATGCATAGCTTTTGCATCTTATATTCGTTTGCTTGAGTGTCCACATGTTATTTGTTAGGTCGAATACACAATAAGCAATCAAATATTGTATGAGTAACTTAACAAGAACACACTGTTTAACAATTAAAAACTGTTTGGAATTAATAATTCCTCTCACGGTGATGTAAATATCACAGAGAGCTGCTTAGGTTACAATCAATGAATTTCTCAATGTTCGATCACCCTTCTAGGGTTAACCTAACTGTATTTATAGAACATACAGCTTCGTACAATCAGTAACTGATTCTCCTATAATCAAGCTATACAATTGATATCAATCACGATTGCTCCAGTCTTCCAAGTCAACTCAATCTCTTTGACAGCTTTCCAATCTTCAAAGATATTGCTTCCATATTCATCTTGAAACAATCTTCAAACACTGTTGACTCTTCAGACAATACCGCTACAGAGTTTATCAACCTCTGTTGCGCTTCCAGTCAGTGTTTAACTAAACTCTGACTGCTTCCAGCTAAACTCTGTTTTGTCACTATAGCTTCCAAACACTGTTCTCATCAATCATTTCTAACAATCTCCCCTAACTTGTCCATTAGCAAAAATGTACAAGTTTACAGTAAATGATGATGTCAAAACAAATACAAAGTTTACAGTGTTTAATCATACAAACAGAGTTTAAGCTATTACTTAATAAATTCTACAGAAAATAAGAAAATTCTTACAGACTTTAATTTCTAATCTCTTGAAGATCAGGCATTGTTCTGAGATAGTCTATAAGCAATCTTCTTTCAGCATTTTCAAGCTCTATCTGCATAGCTTCCTTGATTTCTCTTAACTGAGGATCATTCTCATCAGTTTGATAGATAGCAGCTCTAAGATCGTAGATTTTGTTTCTTCTCATCTCATTTCCCAGCCTGATGTATTTCAATTCCTCAGACCTCACATTAAAATCCAGAACAGTAACTCCAAGATCAGTCTTCAGCTTTGTAGTTCCCTTCACCATTTCTATCAAATTGCCATCCCAATCTCTGTATTTAGGAACATACTTACTGTTGATTTTCATTTGTCTTCTTGCAAGGTTCTGAATCATTCTTTGTCTGAGCACATTTGCAACTGACTGAGCTCTTTGATTTCTCACTCTGAAAATATACAGGACATATTCAAGTTCTTCCCCGTATTTTAATTCAATATCCTTTTCAGAAACTTTAAATACTGTTCCATCAGCCATGAAATATAGCAAGAAATCCTTCTCTAGACTCTTCTGATATACAAGCTGTACTGACTCCAGTTTGTCTAAACTCTCTTGAGTGACACCACGACCTGGAACAGACAGTGAAGAAGGATCTCTGGGACCAACATATTGCCTTTTATCTCTGTGTGAGCCTATGCCTTCTTTGTTGTATCCAACTTTACCAGATAAAGCTCTACCATCAGTAAAATCCATTGGAATTGTAGCTTCTAGTCTTGAATCATGAGGAGCACCTCTCTTAAATGTTGATTTCAACTGAGAAGACAATAATGGTGTGGTCACAACTTGTGCAGCAACAGAGGTTGTGTCTTCATTCTTCTGTACAACATGTGTATCAACAGAGGTTGTAACTATACTTTTCAGCTTTTGCTTAGCTTCTGCATCTGTTGGTTTTCTGAATACTTGCATTCTTTGATTTGTACCAACTGGTTCTTTGATTTGAATACCTTTAAGAACAGGCTTTGCAGCTTTAGCAACTTTCACATTCTTCTTTGCTTTTTCAGACTTTAGAGCTTTCAAATGCTTTTCTTGTAAACTCTTCTCTTCAGCTTTAGCATCTTCTATTGTAACTCCTTCTGCATTCTCTTCCATGAAAAGCTTAACAGCTAACTCCTCATCAGTCTTTGGGTTTGATGTTAATTCCAAACTCTTGGTTTTTGAAGTACCTTGAGCTTCAGTGTTTATTCCAACAGACTGTGATTTAAAAGATTTGCCAGATCTCAGAGTTTGCCTTTCAGAGTTTAACACCTTACTCTTTTCACTTGCCCCTCCATCTCCAGCATCATCCTTTTGAGTCAGAGTTTGAGAAACTTTGCATTTAGACTTAGCAACTCTCTCCCCCTTTTTGACATCATCAGGAATTAGTATTGATGTAATGAGCTCCAAAGAGTTAGCAATGGAATCCACTTTAGAAAACAAAGCAGTTTGATTTTCTTCAACTTTTCCTAGCCTGGCAAAAAGAGTATCTTGAACTTTAGACAGCTGGACAGCTTTTATTTTGGACTCCCTTTCCATCTTCAATTCTCTTGACTGTATCTCAGTCTTTAAAGAAGCAATCTCTTGTTTTTTTTCAGCAAAATTTCCTTCCAGAGTCTTGACTTGTACCACGGTTGCCTTTAAACAGGATAAGATCTCTGGATTTGAAATTTGCTTTGCAGTTTGCTTAACAAACTCAGATGCTCTCCCTTTTGGAAAAATACAGTCTTGTTTATACCAATTTTCAGCAGATTTAGCAAGATGCTCTACTTCAACTGCATGAGATGGACAAGGCTGATCAAAAGGTGTATGCTTATTATCTGTCTGTGCTGGTGCACTCACAAAAGAATCAGAGTTTGCACTACTGTCAGATTCATCTTCAGCACTTGCATCTTTAGCTTGAGCATCCTTTAAAGAACCACTGTGCTGAGCTGTGTCAGCCACAGTTTCTTCAAAAACTTCTGTAACCTTTTCCATAGTCACCTCATGTTGCACAGGCTCTGCAACAGAGTTTGCGTTTGTAGCTTCAACAGGTATGGATTCAGAAATTATCTTAGTTGCCTGATCAACTTCATCACCTTTGTCTTGAATTGGAGAAGCAGTAGATACCAGCTCTGTGTGTGATGCTGCAGCTTCAGGAACATTTACTGCAGGCTCATCAGCTACACCAGGAGCTTCAACATGATCAACAGGTGAGATAGGATCAAGAATTGAATCAAGAACATCATGCACTGGTGAAAAACCATCTCTGTGATCCTCTTCTACAGGCATTTTATCCTCTGTAGGTATTTCAACATTAACAGTATCCTCTGCAGGCATTTCAACCTCTGCAGGTATTTCAACTTTGTCAGCCACAATATCCTCTGCAGGCACTTCAACCTCTGCAGGTATTTCAACATTCACTGTAACCTCAACAGTAGGTGTTTGCTGGGAAACCACCTCTGGAGCTTCAACAACATTCTCTTCATCTGAATCAGAGAGAATTAATCTCCTCTTCTTGATGGGAGGCACTACAATCTCCTCTTCATCTTCACTTGAGCTCTCTTTAGTTGGTGAAAGTGAAGGTCTGTTTGCATGTTGCTTCATTCTTCTAGTATAAACAGCTCCAGGTAATGTCTGTTTAGCCTTTGAGTGTTTAGTGTTTAAGGCTGTGTGTTTCTTTCTCTTTGGCTTGGTTTTGGCTGTTTCAGTAGGTGCTGGCTCAGAGTTTAAAGTTTCAGTGTTTAAGGTTACAGTGTTTAATGGTGGAGAGTTTATTATTGGAGAGTTTATGGGTGAAGAGTTTAAGGTTTCTGGTTGTGGTTGATGAGATGTAGTAGGTACAGTGGTTGTGGGTGTTGTGGGTGTTGGTTCAGAGTTTATGGTGTCTATTGGTTCAGGCATTTGTTGTGGTGATTGAGGGTCTTGTGGTTGGTTCACATAGTTCTGTAAGGCTAATGGCATAAACATCTCAGGTATTTGCTGTTTAGTGACATCTTTGTTTGTCAAATCAGAAAACATTCTTTTAGCAACTTGAAAAGGCTGAATCACATCAGCTTCATCAATTTGAATGTTAGGCACACAGGCAGTAAATAGCAATTGACAAAAACGAGCAAAATAGACAGTAGTAGGCTCAGACAAACGCTCTCCCAAGTTCATTAGTACTAGTCTACCAAAATCGAAGTTACCTCCATATAGTAGAGCATGACCAATTTGGAGAGTATCAAGAGGAAGTGCATCCCAGTTTGTTGTCTTCTTTCCAAACGCTCTTGTAATACAATCAAAGAAGAAACTCCATTCCTTTCTCAAACTTGGTCGTCTCAAAGACCCTATCTTATTCAAGTTTCCTGCACATCCAATTTGCTCCAACATTGTCCTCAAGCGATCATGACCAACAACACTGTAAGAAGTGTGTGTCTCAAAATCCAGAGCATCCCTAACAGTAGTTGGAGTAATGATATACTCTGATTCATCATGGGTGAAAGTGATTGTTGGAGTGCCAGACTCTTCTCCATCATCATATACAGAGTTTGTCCAGAAAGTAGCAATTTGTGAAGCAGATAGTGTAGGTGGTGCTGTTAGAGCCTTCCCTATCTCAGAATCGTTCAAGAAATTTTGGAACAAATGAAATGCCTGTGGAGCATTTGCATTCTCCAATGGTGCTGCATAGTTACTAGGGAGAAAAACTAACCCTGCTGCATCAAACGCTTTAGTTGCCATTAGTAAAAAGTGATACGAAGATATTCAGAGAAAAGATGTGTATGCACTGTAAGTGTTTATCAAAATGTAAAGGAGAGTATATGAGAAGTGTGAAAGTGAATGAGTATGCAAGTAACTGTGAGTGGATGAATGTGAATCGATATGGAGGGAGAGACTAAAGACGATTAGAGTAAAATTAAAACTCAATCGTTTATTTAGTAAAAGCACGCAACTGTTGTAGAGTAGTGTGTGAGTGGGACACCATCATGGGACACGTGTCAAACAGCCAATGGATCACTTAATAATTACCGCTGTCATTCCTATAATCACGACACTTACACTAATTAACAGTTGTCAACTACCCCAATTACTCCAAAATAGTCAAATCATCTCAATGAGACTTTACCTCAGAGTACTTAACACAACTCAACAGTGTTTATCAATTTTCCAACTTTATCACTAAGACCCTTTCAAAAATTGCACAGTTGTGAATATGAGTGTGTGTGAAGCAGAGTTTACTGAAATCAATTTTTAGAGCATCTAATATTTCATAAAATCCATAACAAAAATCAATAAACACTGAATGCACAAACTCTCATATTAAACACTGATTGTTTGATGAATGCGAAACTCTGTAGTTACTGTAATACAGAAATCTGAAAACTTCTATTCCCTTTGATGTCCATGATTATCCAAGTAAGCACACAGTCTTTGAAGACAAAAAGGTCAAGAGATAGAACTCAGAGTTTCATTCAGTGAATAACAGTCATGAACTGGATAATCTCACAAACTCTCAAACACACAAGTGTTTAGGTGAAGTGTTTACACTCACATTCAATCAGAAATAGTAGAATCTACCATATGCTTGAATGTCCACCAAATCTACACTACTTTGAGTACATGTATTCACAAATCAAAAGGACTTTATTCAGGGTTTAAATGGAGTAAGATCAAACAGATGAAAAGAGATGTTTTATTCATGAGTGACTTCAAACTGAACATCTTAATAGAACAAAGTGTTCAGTCACGATGTTAGTATATATTTGTACAAGATCAGTATATATGCCTTTTTCTTTTTTTTTTTATTTATTTAGCATATATATTGAGTAAACTTTTCTTTTCTTGAGAAACACTCATCTGCTTGAGAAAAAAACATATAACTGCTCTTAACACTTCAGAGTATAAGAAAAATGAGCAGTTAATAAGGCTCAAAGGGGTTTACTAAGGAAGGAATTTATGAACAGTGTTTATACAGTGTTTGAACAAAGTTCAAAAGATTTTTGAACAGTGTTTGAAAATGGTGAATCCTATTGCCTTTATCATTTTCATGCACACACATACCATGTAGTCTCAAAATGGTTTAATACAAGTTCTAGAGAAACATACTACCTGATTAATATCACACAACAATAAATACTGATTGATAGAAAATGTATCAATCACTGATTTGGCTCAAACTCTCACAGGGTGTAGACATGAATCTGAACTCACCAAACTAATCAATGACACATCTCAAGTTTTATGGTTTTCACAAGTACAAACAAGGAATCATCATGAACCATACCTTTGGAAACAGAATGTCACTTATCAGAGTTTAGAGTTCATCAATAACCAAAATTATTTATGAGAGGCAATGCACACAATATTCATAGACTCAGAGTTTAGGACTGAATAAACTAAGAGATGCTATAAATATGAAACAGTATCATGCTGTGTTGATTTACTGCACAAAGTCTGATTAGATTACAGTGACTCAGAAAGAATCATGATTTATTTACTGAGAATCATGCTTCATACATTTTTCTTCATTGGTGTTTTCATTCAGACAATAATCAATTCTGAATTCACTGAGTGTATCTAACATGTTAACAGTGTTTAACAGACAGACATGCTAACAGAGTTTAAAAAGTTTTAAACATAAGCATGCATAACAGAGTTTAATACTAAGGTTCACATAGCTCTTAACAATTTACAGAAAATATGAGCAATATATATTAGAGATAAGTCTTTGAGTCTAACCAACATCTCTAGTCAAAGCTAGAGACCATTCCTAGTTCATTGACCAGTCTTGTAAATGTAGCTTCACTCAATGGCTTGGTGAAGATATCTACAAGTTGTTGTTCTGTAGACACAAAGTGAAGCTCAATGTTTCCTTCCTCTACATGCTCTCTGATGAAGTGATACCTTATGCTGATGTGCTTTGTCATTGAATGTTGTACTGGATTACCTGTCATTGCAATAGCACTTTGATTATCACAGTAAATAGGTATCTTGGTATACCTTAATCCATAATCCAGCAGTTGATTCTTCATCCATAAAATCTGTGCACAGCAGCTACCAGCAGCAATATACTCTGCTTCAGCTGTAGATGTAGATATTGACTTCTGTTTCTTGCTGTACCAGGAAACAAGTCTGTCACCCAGAAATTGACAACTTCCACTGGTGCTTTTTCTGTCTATCTTACATTCAGCAAAGTCTGCATCAGAGTAACCAAGAAGTTTAAACTCTGATTCTCTTGGATACCACAGCCCCAAAGTTATAGTGCCCTTGAGGTACTTGAATATCCTCTTTACTGCTGTTAAATGTGGTTCTCTTGGATCTGCCTGGAACCTTGCACACAAACAAGTTGCATACATGATATCAGGTCTGCTAGCTGTCAAATAGAGTAAAGAACCAATCATTCCTCTGTAACTTGTCATATCTACTGATGACCCTGCATCTTTGTCCAATTTTGTTGCAGTTGCCATTGGAGTTGTTGCAGATGAACAGTCAAGCATACCAAATTTCTTGAGAAGGTTTCTGGTATATTTTGCTTGATTTATAAAAATTCCATCATCTGTTTGCTTCACCTGTAGGCCTAGAAAATAACTAAGCTCTCCCATCATACTCATTTGATATCTTGACTGCATGAGTTTGGCAAACTTCTTACAGAGTTTATCATTAGTAGATCCAAAAATGATGTCATCTACATATATCTGAACTAAAAGCAAGTCACTACCAGTTTGAAAGTAAAACAGAGTTTTGTCAATAGTACCTCTGTGAAATCCACTTTCAAGTAGAAATTTAGCAAGGGTTTCATACCATGCCCTTGGTGCCTGCTTAAGTCCATAGAGTGCCTTGTCTAACCTGTAGACATAATCTGGATATTTTGGATCTACAAACCCTGGTGGTTGTTCCACAAACACCTCTTCTTCAAGTTTTCCATTCAAAAATGCACTTTTTACATCCATCTGAAACACTTTGAATTTCATATGAGAGGCATATGCTAGAAAAATTCTGATTGCCTCCAATCTAGCCACTGGAGCAAATGTTTCATCATAGTCTATTCCTTCCTGTTGTGAGTAGCCTTTTGCAACCAGTCTTGCCTTGTTCCTTGTGATAACACCCTCACTGTCAGTTTTATTCCTGAAAACCCATTTAGTACCAACAATGGATCTGTTCTTGGGCCTTGGTACAAGTGTCCACACTTCATTTCTTTCAAATTCATTTAGCTCTTCTTGCATTGTTGTTATCCAGTCAGCATCTTTAAGAGCTTCTTCAACTTTCTTTGGCTCAGATTGTGACAAGAATGCATGAAACAGACATTCATTTGTTGTTGCACTTCTTGTCCTTACTTTTGCATCTGGATCACCAATAATTAAATCAGGTGTGTGAGATTTAGTCCATTTTCTTGCAGAAGGCAGATTGCTTCTGTCATCATGTGATCCTCCCCCTTGATCCATGCTCTCCTGATTTTCTTGGTGCCTCTCTTCATTTTCTGATGCTCCCCCTGAATGTGACTGCTCAGAATTATCAACAGAGTTTGAATCAACAGAGTTTGATTCAGAATTATCAACTGAGTCACTTTCAGTGTTTGAATTATCACTTTGATGTGATTCTTCATGCTCTCCCTCAACTGGTTCTTCCCTTGTTTCTGATTGAAGAGTTTCTTCAGTATTTACCAGTAGAGGTTCAGAGTTTAGATCAACAGAGTTTGACAAATCAGTCTGATCAGAGTTTACTTTTCCAGAGAATAAATCTTCATTTTCAAAGTGCAGTTGATCATGTTCATTTACATCTTCAAGTCCAGTTATTTTCTTGTCATCAAATGACACATGAATTGATTCCATGATCACTCTGGTTCTCAGATTATAAACTCTGAATGCCTTAGTTGACAGTGGATAGCCAACAAAAATTCCTTCATCTGCCTTTAGGTCAAATTTGGTCAACTGTTCAGGATGAGTCTTCAACACAAAGCACTTGCATCCAAAAATATGAAAATATTTTAGATTTGGCTTTTTCTTCTTCACCATTTCATATGGTGTTTTACCATGCTTGTTGATCAGTGTTGCATTTTGAGTAAAACAAGCAGTTTGAACTGCTTCTGCCCAGAAATATGTTGGCAACTTTGCTTCATCTAGCATGGTTCTGGCAGCTTCTATCAAGGTTTTATTCTTCCTCTCCACTACACCATTTTGTTGTGGAGTGCCAGGTGCAGAAAACTCTTGTTTTATCCCTTTACTCTTGCAAAATTCTTCCATTGATGAATTCCTGAACTCAGTTCCATTGTCACTTCTGATTATCTTCACTTGATGCTCTGACCCTTTGTCCAGTTGGATTATATGTTCTGTCAGTGTTAATGCAGTTTCATCCTTCTTTGCAAGAAAATATACCCATGTGAATCTGGTATATTCATCAACAATGACTAATGCATATTTCTTCTTTCCAAGAGACATCACATTCACTGGACCAAAAAGATCAACATGTAGGAGATGATAAGGATCAACAATTGAAGACTCAGTTTTGCTTTTGAAGGAGACTTATCTCTGTTTAGCCTTTTGACAAGAATCACACAGTCCTTCTACATTCAACAAGGACTTTGGTAGACCTCTTACAAGATCATTCTTGATTAGCTCATTGATGTTGTTCAGGTTCAAATGAGAGAGCTTCTTGTGCCATTTCCAACTCTCTTCACTGGACATTCTTGTAGACAGACACACTGCTTTGCCATCAGTGTTTGTTGACAATTTAATTTCATAGATGTTATTGTGTCTGTTTCCAACTAGAGCTACTTTCCCTGAAGATTTACTGATCACTTGACAATATTCAGGCTGAAAATCCACATGATATCCTCTGTCACAGATTTGACTCACAGATAGCAGATCATGCTTGAGTCCTGGAACCAGAGCTACATTTGTGATGATGACATTTCCAAGATTAATATTGCCATATCCCAGTGTATGTCCTATGTTGCCATCTCCATAGGAAACTTCTGGGCCAGCCTTCTCCTCAAACTCTGATAGCAGGGCTTTATTTCCTGTCATGCGTCCTGAACATCCACTGTCCACGACTAGGGTACTAACCCTGTTGCCCTGCAATCACAAACAATCACTGATTATTAGTTTTAAGGATCCAGACTTGCTTGGATCCTTTGGCTTTCTTAATTCTGTTAGCTTTTGCAGCGGAATTCACATTAACAGAGTTTAAGCTAACTTTTTCAGAGTTTACATTTGCAGAGTTTACTTTAACCCATTTCAAATTTGGCTTGGGTTCATAGTAATTATAGTAAATAGCATGATAATCTCTGCAAGTGTAAATAGAATGCCATGTACTTCCACAGTGTTTGCATAAAGTCTGTGGTCTAGTTCTCACATAATCACTCTTTACTGCAGTTTTAGAGAGCAAAGAATTAATGTTCTTATTCTTACTGCAGAAACTAGCAAGATGATTAGTGCTACCACAATTAAAGCATGTTTTTCTAGGAGCTAATGAAGCAAGCATTGGCTTAATTCCTGATGTGATGCCTACTTTTCCATTTTTGTTTTTCTTAGGCAATCTCTGTTTGTTGACAGATTTTATCTCCTTAAGCTTATGCTTGAGTTGTTTATCTGTCATTAAACCAATGTTAGCCTCTTTAACAAAAGTTTTAGCATATGACTCTTTAACAGCCTTTTTCTGTGCTTCAGTCTTAGGTCCACCTGTTCCCATGACATTACCTTCAGATGAACAATGTGGTCTAACTTTTACCTGATTTTCAAATCTAAGTTCATCTCATACAGAGTAACCTAGACCTACTGTATCTGACTGAAACACTTCTTGAGTGTCTTTACCAAAGTGTGTCCAAGTTTTAATGATGTGTTTAGTATCCTCCAATTCTGATTCTAGTTGCTTATACTTACCTAGCAACTCCTGTTCAATAAACACTGCATCATCTCTCTCTTTTTGAATTTTATTCATGTTCTCTAGCTGTTCCTCAACAAGTTTATTTCTTTCTTTGAGTTGAGAGCACTCAGTCTTTATCCTTTCATTTTCTAAAGTCTGATCCCTATAACTGATATGCAATGCTTTAAGATAAATTCTCAATTCAGTTATATTATCAGTGTTATAAGCATAGGTAGTTGGGGGTACCTTGAGATCATCATTTTCAGTCTGAGTAGTAGCCATAAGAGCATAGTTGACTTCCTCATCTGAATCTGAAGTGTCTGCCCAATCTCTGCCTTTGGTGTAGAGTGCCTTTTCAGTTTTACCCTTCTTGCACTCAGGAGCATAGTGACCCATCTCCTTACACTTGTAGCATTGAATTTTAGACTTATCTTTCTTACCAGATTTGAAGTCCTTTCCCTCAGATTTCTTGAAATTCTTCTTGTCAGACTTTGAGTAGTCCTTGGAGAATCTCTTTCCCTTCTTGAAGTTCTTGTATCCCATCTTCTTGAAGGTATTTACCATTAATGCAGCCATTTGCATCATCTCCTCATCATCTTCAGAATCAGATGATCCATCTATGTTTGAGTCAACATCAGTGTTTGATGACTCATTCTCTGAATGTATGACTAAGGCTTTCCCTTTTGCCTTTCTCCTTGATGCCTCTTTCTTTGATGGTTTTTCCTCAACCTTAAGAGCAACAGACTTTGACTTTCTACCTGATCTTTTGTTTCTCTGCTCCAATTCCAATTCATGGGTTTTGAGCAGTCCATAAATTTCATCAATCTCTGTTTCACCAAGTTCATAATTATCTCTAATAGTGGTTGTTTTCACATCCCACTTTTCAGGTAGAGAAAGAAGAAACTTGAGATTTGAGTCTTCTAAATCATACTCTTTGTTAACCAATGACAAATCATTGAGCAGTTTACAGAATCTGTCAAATGTTTCTGTCATGGTTTCTTCAGACTTTGCCTCAAAGTGCTCATACTCCTGAGTGAGTATGTTTCTTCTGTTTTTCTTGATTTCAGGAGTTCCTTGACACCTAACCTCAAGTGCATCCCATATTTCCTTTGCAGTTGTGCAGTTAATCACTTTATTAGACATAACATTGTCTAATGCATTGTGAAGTAAATGTCTCACTTTTGCATCCTTTGCAATAGATGAAAGATCCTCAGCAGTTAGATCTTTCTTTTCTTTTGGAATGACCTTTGATTCCTCACCAGCAGCAGCAGCAGATAACTTTGTTTGTTTGTGAGGACCTTCATAAATTCTATCAAGGTATTCTGGATCTGTGGCTTCCAGAAACATGGTCATTTTTACCTTCCAGATTGCATACTCTGATGGCCTAAGTATTGGAACCCTTATTGTTTCATACCTACTAACAGTAGTAGGGGCTTTCTCAGATGGTGGAGGTATCTCTGCCATTGATTACTCTTGTGTTTGGATCTTTAACTGTAATAAAGTAACAGATTAGGCTCTGATACCACTTGTTAGGTCGAATACACAATAAGCAATCAAATATTGTATGAGTAACTTAACAAGAACACACTGTTTAACAATTAAAAACTGTTTGGAATTAATAATTCCTCTCTCGGTGATGTAAATATCACAGAGAGCTGCTTAGGTTACAATCAATGAATTTCTCAATGTTCGATCACCCTTCTAGGGTTAACCTAACTGTATTTATAGAACATACAGCTTCGTACAATCAGTAACTGATTCTCCTATAATCAAGCTATACAATTGATATCAATCACGATTGCTCCAGTCTTCCAAGTCAACTCAATCTCTTTGACAGCTTTCCAATCTTCAAAGATATTGCTTCCATATTCATCTTGAAACAATCTTCAAACACTGTTGACTCTTCAGACAATACCGCTACAGAGTTTATCAACCTCTGTTACGCTTCCAGTCAGTGTTTAACTAAACTCTGACTGCTTCCAGCTAAACTCTGTTTTGTCACTATAGCTTCCAAACACTGTTCTCATCAATCATTTCTAACATTATTTGCATTGCTAGCAATTGTTTGAGACCTTTCTTGAAACGCATGACATTATTTGATGATAACATGATAAAGGCATTTAGGTATAACCTCATATTTCCTACATTATCACACCATTTAAATATGATCAAATAGTTACCCCGTTGAGCTTAATCTTATTTTTCGGTGACACACCACATTACTTGCTTAAACCTTTTTCTTGTATTGGCCTTACTTTAACTTGAACCCAAATTGTCAAAGGCTAGTAGAATGTTTGAGGGAGTAAAAAGGTGTGCAAAAGAGGGGATTATTGATGGTCATTGCTTTGAAAGAATATGGGGTATGGTTATTTACTTTTTAGTCGAAGTTGGTATTAATATAATGAGGATCATTGTACTTGTTTATCTTTAGCTCTTAAAAAAAAATTTAAGAGCATACTTATGTTTGTATGATCCTTCTTTGTTCGACTAATCAAGTTATTTGTTGGAAAAGGAATTCAAGTGTGGGGATAATAGATGGGGAGTTGAATGATTTATGTTGTTGGGTACTAGCTTTTGACATTTCACCTTCGTTGGCTTTACTTGACATACCTTGTCCCTAGCCCCATTACAACCCGAATAAAGACCTTTTGATTATTATCAATGGTGTATATTGTGTTAAATTTAGATTGATACCAAATGTCAAGCATGCTTATGATTTTGTTAGAATAGAGTGATACACTTACCCTTGTTTTTGAGTGAATATTCTTTTGTGAGTGAAAGGTGAGTTATTACTTGTTTTGGCATATTAGATCCCAAGTTTTGACTCAAAGATGTACTCTTGTGGGCTTAGCATGATTACCAACTTATTCTTACATTTGACATGGACTTTTGAGAACTTATGCATCTTCTTTGAGTAGACTATGTGAATACTTGTAACTTCGACACCAAGGCATTGCATTATTCACTTTGATTCTTAAGTTCATGTGGCATGAGAGGACTTGTATGTGTGTTGTATTGGCATTCAATCTTTTACATGAGCTAGATGGATTTTGTGGGTACATTCACTATAGGCCCTCACGAGACAAAACTCGTCCTACTAGGGCTACCTAGGGGTTTAACGGCTTGTTGCATTTGCTCAATGCAATCGTGTCACCTACGAAAGTGGTAACAATAAGTAGTTATTTTTTTAGTGGTTTACTCGAGGACGAGCAAAGGTCAAGTTGGGGGGTATTCGATACATGCTAATTTTATATACATTTTATAGCATGTTATCTCTCATTTATCCTTAGTTTGTAATAATTTTGTCCTTGATTAGCATTGTTAGTAGCATTTTAATTTGGACGAGCAATGAGGAAATAAGAATTGTCACAAAAATATGGAAAGTGATATATTCTTAAAGCCAAAATCCCGGTTGGAATTAATATAATTTTTGTGAAGCGAAAGGAGTCCGGTTCCAGGCCCTCAATATACCGCAGCTTAGGACTTAAGGATTTATTTATATTAATAAATATTTAATTTATTTAGAAAATTATATTTATAAATATCTAATAATATTAGATATTTATTTTTATAATTTCTGGATTTAATTAATTATTTATTAATTAAAGATTACAAGATGTGCGAGTTAAAAATCATTTCTACGGAACCCATCCATATAAGGACGAATTAGGCCCTTGGTTTTTAATTAGTAAGTCACCGCCACCAGTTATGTACATATGAAATAAACAAATAAACAAAGAAATGAATCATTGCAAGGAATTGAAAGTTGCAGCGCAGTATGAAAGCTGTCGGCCAGCTTCTTTATTTCACACTCTCCATAACGCGCGTGGAGAACACGCGCCCGAAGGCCTGCCAGAAACAGCCATAGCGTGTCCAAGACTTCCCATTCCTGCGATTGGTGATTATTTTATCGGCTGGGTCAAAATTTTGTAGTGCTGTTTTGTTGTGGAAATATTTTAGGGAAATTCTATATGGTACCATTGTGGTTTTGGCTTTTCTACATGGTACCATCACATTATTTACTCCTATCCATGGTACCCTCGTACATTTGGTTTTTCATATATAATACCCTTCTGTTAAGTACAAAGTAATAGAATTGATTTCAAATTGTAAAACAAATTGTATATTTGAAATCGTTGCGAAAAAATACATGAAATAGACTATTGAATCATGTAAAATAGAATTAAAATGAGTGAGATATATTCAAACTCCATAACCAAACTTTGACAATAAATATCTCACTCATTTTGACTCTGTTTTACATGATTTAAGGATCTATTTTATATAACTTTTCGTAAAGATTTCAAATATACAATTTGTTTTACGGTGTGAAATCAATTCTATTACTTTTTACTTAACAGAAGGATATTATATATATATAACCAAATGTACGAGGGTACCATGGATAGGAGTAAATAATGTGATGGTACCATGTAGAAAATCCAAAATCACAATGGTACCATATAGAATATCCCAATATTTTATATAAATGGTGTGCTAACTTTGGCTATAAATAGGAATATTTTCCTTCGGTTTGTATCACATTCCTCTACTGAATATTCAGTTGTAGTCTTTAAAATTTTCTATCAACTTTCTTTTGTAATTTTAGTTTTAATTTAAACACTTTGATTTTCTGCAAAGCTCTATTTCGGGTGAAGATTGTAAGGGAATTACGTGAAGTGCTCGTTTATTTCATTGACAATTATTTCGGAAGGATAAATTCTTCAAGTTGTACTTTCTTTACTCTAAACTCTTTTAATTATGATTTTACTCGTTAATATATGCTTACTTTCTTTATCTAGCATGCGTAACTAATTTTATAATCCGAGAATTAGGTAGCATTTATTGGTGAAATATGCTTGTTTGATTGTTATGTTAATTCTCTATTTTTGCTAATCTATCATTGAGGGCTTAACCAAATTAAGGGCGTAGCTAACCTTTAATTGTATTCATAGGGATTATGATAAATTGGGAGATGAGTCATAATTCTTGTTCATGATTTGATAGACATAGTTTAATTATTAAATCGGGAGATTAATAAGAGGACTATGAAACTTATAATTCTTGGGTCTTAATAATCTAAAATTGTATTTCGATTGATCATGTGAGTGACTTTTGAGATATGATTATAGACAATATTTTGTATCTTGGGAGAGAACATTATAAAGGATAGAAGAATTGTTTTTAGCAAAATATGAGAAAAATTTATATCACATTAAAACAACATTAAAGAACCAATTGAAGAACCCTAGTTCTCGAATTGCTTTTCCTCATAAATTAAATCTTAGTTTTATTTGTTTATAATTATTTTATTCAAACATACCGATTATTTCTCACATTTCTAGATTGTAAGGAATTAAAACTTGAACTTGTATTAATAGTCCTTCCCTGCGAACGAACTTATACATTGAAAAATACTGTCAACAAGTTTCATCAGGTGTTTTTTGTAAACCAACACAAATTACTTGGCCATCACTGAAAACATAGACCCTTGGTAACTCTTACTCGAAGATTTTGTAAGTGTCTGTGTCTCTGATCTAATAATTTGCAAAACAAGAAAGTTCAAGCACAATTTAACATAACTGCCAATCAAGTCAAACACATTTTTCTATCCAAATTGGCTGTATAGCAATTAGTCGATTCTTTTTAAACCAACCTGTTGATGTGATATAACATATTCAAGTCTTAACATTTTTGGAGCAATATAAATGAGTACAAAAAACACATTGCAGTGAAAGAAAAGAATACCGTCAACAGTACAACCAAGGAAATCGATTCTAAACTTATTCAACTTGTAAAAAAGGAGTTATGGATCTCTTCCTAATGCTATCAAATGATTATCAGAATTCAGCAAAAAAAAAAATTGCAAATAAGATATACCGCAAATAATTTACTCAAAAAGTGAGAGTACCAAAGCATTCTATAGGAAGAGTAACACAAAGCAACAAAGAAAAAAAAAACGGAATGGATCTTCATTCTCACTTTGTGCTGCCAGCAACAAAAAAACGGAATGGATTTTGAGTTCTAAATACATATATACACATTTGTGCCTACATTAATTGCAAGTAACTCACGTTATTACAGGAAATTCATTTTTTTCATTACCTCAAAACAAATTCATAGACAGAAGTTACTGTACATTATTTTTAAAAAAAATTACAAATTTAAGTATCCTTGAATTAGAAGCAAAACGTGTATCATGCTAGATTATGGCAGCGCCACGAGGTTAAGTCCAAATTTGTATGCCTACTCGATCGCATTATGCGTAAGTACCCGGAAATCGATCTTTGAGCATTTCACCAAGAAAAACAAGAACTTATGTACAATGAGGCTGAATATGTTGTAGTGTTGTACACTTCACTGAATGAGTTTACAAAAATATATATGACTAGGGTTGATTCTGAGATTATTGTTGAGTGCAGGAATAATTTCGCTTACTTGCAGAATCGTGGATTCAATATAAGTTGGATAGTGAGCTGCTGAACTATATTGACCATCTCCGGTTTTCAGAGCCTCTAATTTCCGAGCTACATGCAATTGATTGTTGTATCAATAATGACAAAAGTAAACTACAAAATCTGCAGGCTCTCATTGATGATGCCAAAAGTAAACTACTTACAAGATCTGCATCCTCATCGATCATGCCAAAACTAAATTGAAAGATATGCAGACTCTTTATTTGGAGAATATATGACAGAAATTTAGAAAGCTTTTGGAACTTTGGGGTACTACTCTTTCTGTTGGTTTCATTGGATATGATCTACTGTACGTCTGGTGTCTGGTCCTTAAGATAGATGGGTTAGTCACATGTTTGGGTTAGTCCCCGGAGAGAAAGTAGAAAGTGCCCAAGTGCTTCACATTCCCAAAATATGCAATGCAAGCATGAAATTGCAGCAATACAATTGAGTACAAAAAACACATTGCAGTGAAAGAAAAGAATACCGCCAACATTACAACCAAGGAAATTGCAAGCAAAAGAAATGATTGGCAAACGACCTTTGATAATCAGACACATCCAAACTTTTATATTTCCCTATATCGATTCTAAACTTATTCAACTTCTAAATTAAAAAGGAGTTATGGATCTCTTCCTAATGCTATCAAATGACTATGAGAATTCAGCAACAAAAGAATGCAAATAAGATGTACCGCAAATAATATTATCAAAAAGTGAGAGTACCAAAGCATTCTATAGGAACAGTAACACAAAGCTACAAAGAAAAACAAACGGAGTGGATCTTCATTCTCATTTGGTGCTGCCAGCAAGCTTAATTTGGTGGTGAAACTAGGCTCTCAACATAGGTATACGCGTAAAACTCAGTATCTAACATATCTAACAGTTTCTTGAATGTGTTACTCTTAGGGTTGTAGAGTACTATGGCGGAGCCAGATGACAGCATTATATCACCACCCATAGAAATACAGAGGGGTTTAATCCAATAGCCACATGGCCCACATGGTAATCCAATTGTAAATGGGATGGTGAACAATTTTGTCCATGACTCTTCTGCACCACTTTGCTTCATTACCCAAAAATCAGCACGGCTTTCGTATTCATACAATACAGAAAGGTTTTCACCAAAAGTGTCCAAGGTCGCCCAACGTGCACCATCTCCTTTTGGTGCCAGCGAAACTTCTCCATATGTCTCAGCTTTTATATCAATAGAAACAATAATTTTTGATTCCGCATTGTTAAACTACATATTTTTTCTTGCAACAAGCGAGTGCATAGCTCCATTTGCAAAACACCCCGAACCATATATTCGCCCAAGGTAATGATCTCCAATGATTCTCCAACAACCAGATTTTGAGCTATAAACTGACACATTATATTTATATTCATCACCAGGACCAGAGATTGCAAATACTGTATAGTCATCATTCGATTCATCATAGCAAAACCCATGCGCTCTACGCTCATGTTCATGTTTGGGCAATCTTCTCGATTTTCCTGTGAACGGGTTCCACAAGAATATTTGTTCACCACCTGTCAAACAAAACAGGCCATTACAATAACCTACTACATCAATGTTGTCATCCCCTGGATGGTATGTCCCAACAGTCTCCGGAACTGTCTCATCATCAAGCAATGCATTTACTGAACAGCTCGAAAGCTTCATGTACCGGATATAAGCCGGCTCTACAAAAGGCCAGGTGATTAAAAGCAAACAGTGGTTAGTTAAGCTAGGGTCATTAGTCAATTTAGAGAGATGAGTCTTGATGAACTCAGGACTAGAGATTAGAGATTTTCATGACTTGCAAACAAACTGGAATTCTGAAAGAGACTTAGCTGGAAGTCTTGAGAGTATTTCGTAGATCATCTCTTCGGGAAGGGCAGGGTTAGGGTTAGCAGTAATATTTGCCATGCAATTCTAAAGCAAAAAATTTTGGAGTCTGCGGAGAGTGTGGCAGGGAAAAAGGGTTAGTTAGCTTAACTAGGGTATTGGGGATAGGCGTTTTCATCGAAATTTTATAAGCGATTTTCAACTAAATATTAGTTTAAATTATTTTAACTTACCATTTTAGCAAGAAAAATTATTTAAATAGTATTTTACTCAATTTATTTGCGATTTTTATATTTTCTAAAAATATTTATAAAAATGTAGTTTAAACTAAAAGCAATAAAATGCATGCATGTATCTTTAGCTATTTATAAAAATGTAGTTTAAAATATTTATAAAAATGTAGTTTAATATACGATTTGCAATATACGTATCTTTTAAAAAAAATTAGCTATTTTTTGTTGTGATTGCATTTTGTTACATTTGACTGAAAAATTGTATTTTTTTTGTGAAAGAAGTATAAAAATTTGTTATTTTATATAAATTAATTAAAATTTGTTTTAATCGGCATATCGCCTCTTTTCTTTGTTTGAAGCCCATCGTAACCATTTTTTGGTACAACATTGTTTGGGCTTCCAAAAATTGGTGAGCTAGATATCTTGATTTTGAGGCCCAAATGTATGCACATTTGTGCCTACATTCGTAAATTGCAAGTATAACTCATGTTATTACAAGAATTCATTTTCAAAATTAAATATTCTGTACATTATTTTTAAAAAAAATACGATTTTAGGTACGTCCTTGCACACCAATTAAAATCCTTGCATTAGGTAATGTATCTATTATTTTCCTCAAATAAGTCGGTGAATTTTAAATCGAGAAAAAGGAATCTAAGTGATATGGGCTAAAAGTAAGCCCTAAAGACACATTTAATGTGGCATTAATTAGACCCGGAATGGTCCAAACGTGGGGCCCACCAGGTGGGCCCAAACCCTATTTACAATATTA
Organism: Kitagawia praeruptora; assembly: GCA_037693485.1. Lineage (NCBI taxonomy): Eukaryota > Viridiplantae > Streptophyta > Magnoliopsida > Apiales > Apiaceae > Kitagawia > Kitagawia praeruptora. Next base: position 5,379,761 of record CM075348.1, on the reverse strand, counting down.
ATTTCATAATTAATATTAGGGATAATAAACAGCTCAGCAATAAGTGTCAGATAAGAACATTATCTCTACAAGGAGTAGCCTCCAAGGCATACACTCATACAAGGAAACAGACTCCTACAAGGAAGGGGTCTAGAACTTTCCTCAAGATTGACTTGTCCACCAAGTCACTTAACCCTACCCTAATTCTGAGGCTTCTCAACCTATATAAAGGGTCAGACCCCTCAACTCAGAACTACGTTTTGGCTCAATCCTCGAATAAGGACATACAAGCCACTACGTCCTAGGTGAGCCCTCGTCGCCATAGCCCTGAGGGCACCATCACCTAGAACTACGTTTTTGGCTTGATTCTCTAATACAGAGATACGTAGGCATTCTGTGAGGACCGTTTAAGTCTCGAACACAGAAGCAGCCATTAAAGCTCGAAGCTCACAAACCCTAACCGTCTTAATCATAACCTAGTTTTTATTCCACAACACTAAGATATCTCAGATAATTTTCTAAGATTTTAGTATAAAATAATAAAATATTATTAAAATTTTAAATGAACCTTGAATTTAAAAAAATACTCATTCCATATTTGTATATAAATTATTTTGTATCTCACCTAACTTCCGTGTATATTACCGTGTGAGCTCTTCTAAGAGTTACAGAGGTTTTGGGTTATGGCAGGGTTGCGAGGTTAAGTCCGATTTTGTATATGCCTGCTTGATCGCATTATACGCAAGTACCCAGAAATCTTTGAGCACTTCACCATGAAAAACAAGAACTTACGTACAATGATTCTGAATATTTTGTGCACTTCACTGAGTGAGTTTACCAAAATATCTATGACTAGGGTTCATTCTGAGATTATCGTTGAGTACAGGAATAATTTTGCTTACCTGCAGAATCTGGGATTCAATGTAAGTTGGGTGGTGAAGCGCCTGGACTATATTGATCATCTCCAGTGGTCCAGTGTGGACCAGTTCTCGGAGCCTCTAATTTCCGAGCTACATGCATTTGACTGTCGTATTGATAACGACAAAAGTACACTACAAAATCTGCAGGCTCTCGTAGATGATGCCAAAAGAAACTACAAGATCTGCAATCCCACATTGATCATGCTAAAACTAAATTCAAAGATGTGCAGACTCTTCATTTGGAGAAGATGACAGAAATTTAGAGAACATTTGAAACTCCTGATACTACTCTTGATATTGGTTTCAGTGAAGATGATCGACTGTCTGGTCCTTAAAAATTTGATGGATTATTGCATGTTTGAGGATTTTTGGATACTATTAGTGTGTCTATCGTCTAGTCCTGAAGTCTTTTGTACTTTCTAGGTAGGCTTATTCACTTTGTACTAAAGTTGCTCTTGATGTTCAATTTCCATCTTACTGTCATGGCAGTGGTTTAAATTGCTTAATTGTAGTAAGTTGTCATATTATTTATGAATTAGGAAGTCAAATGAATCATGGCCGTGGTTTTTTTTTTTTGACGAAATGCAGGAGGATATATTCATAAATCAAACCAATACAACATAAAACAGTGGGACAAACCCCCGACTGTCGATACGATGAGGTTGAAAAACAAATAAATTGTTTTATCATCGTTTAACAAATTGAACTTAAAAGTTCTTGAATCTAAAAATGAATTCAAAGACATCCGAAATGATCCAAACTGTGCCAACATCCCTGATAGCAATGTTATTACAATTGACCACGTCACGTAAGATCCGTTGATACCCTAGTGTTCAGAAGCCTCAGTTGGAATTCCACTTCAGCTATCTACATGCCGGATACCAGCTATAGACATGCCGAAAATAGGAACCTCCCAAGGATGGGTAATACCCCAGCTATCTACATGCCGGTTAACAGCTATAGACATGCCAAAAGTAAAAACCCTCAATAGATGATGAACAATCATGGCCGTGGTTTTAATTGCTTGTAGTAAGAAGTTATATTATTCAAGAATTAGCAAGTGAAATGAATTAATAGTTTAGTTTAGAAATAGTACGAAGTCAAAAAGAGAGCAATAAGCATGCCCATTAGCCCAAATCCAATAACATACAGCTACTTGATCCCTAACGAATTTCTGTTTCTCAGCATTTTTAAGAAGTTGCTTATATATACAGATTGTTGCTGATGCTGCGCACAATTGCTTTGAAACTCGAATAGTGTAATTGCAGCTAAACTCGAATAGTGTCATCGGGACGGAGAAGCTCAAATGTATTATTGAAACCACATGAGCTCTCCAAACAATTGAGACCTCAGCCGTTAATTTCAACATACAAAGCTTATAGTCTGTCTACGGTTGTATGGTTAATAAATCTTTAGTGAAATTACATCTCTATGCTTCTTGCTTGGTTTAATGTACAAAAAATATGATAACATCAAAAACTAGTCTCCTTGTAAAATGAAGACTACTAAACAGCAACTTCTGTTTATTCTAGAGAGAGTTGTTGTCCCTCGATAACAGTCATCATACAGAAGTGAATACAATTACTCTCTGCATATGGTGCTACAGAAGTTCCAGTTTAATGGTACAGGAGAAACGCTTTATTAGAAGTCGTAATTCTGATTTGTGCCTTTTAGGGCCTTATGTTGCATATAGTGCGGAGGAATATATGGTTAAACCATCAACATTCTGAGCTTGGTCCTTGCAAAACAGAGCATATACCACAGTTCATGTTTGCTCCACGGAGAGAGTTGAAAGTGCCCAAGTGCTTCACATTCACAAAATATGCAAGCATGACATAGCAGAAATACTCAGGAGTTAAATTAAAGAATCTCAGGAGTTCATCACGGGTGGCGGATGACATGACATAGGTAAACACATAACTTCAATTATAGGAATACTCAGGAGTTAACAGATTCTTGAACGTGTTATCTTTAGGGTTGTAGAGTACTATGGTTGACCTATATAACAATATTATTTCGCCACTTACAGAAATACAGAGCGGTTTAATATATGAGTAACATGGTATGGTGAACAATTTTGTCCAAGACTCTTCCACGCCGCATTCCTTCATTACCCAAAAATCAGTATGGGTTTCAAAATAATACAGTACAGAAAGGCTTTCACCGAAAGTGTCCAAGGTTCTATGAGGTTGTCCATCTTTTCCTTTTGGTGGCAGTGGAATTTCTCGATAAGTCTCAGTTTTTATATCCATAGAAACAATAATATATGGTTCTGTGTTTCTTCTTACAAGCCAGTGCATCGCTCCATTTGCAAAACTCCCCCGATCATATATTTGCCCGAAGTAATAATCTCCAATGATTCTCCAACAACCAGATTTTGAGCTATAAACTGACACATTATATTTATATTCATCACCAGGATATTGAGAGAATGCAAACACTTTATAATCATCATTCGATTCATTATAGCAAAACCCATGCGCTCTATGCTCATTTTCATGTTCATGTGTGGGCAATCTTCTATATGTTCCCGTGAACGGGTTCCACAAGAATATTTGTTCACCACGCTTCAAACGAGAAGTCGCACAAAACAGGCCATTACAATAACCTACTACACAAATGTTGTCATCCCCAGCTGGATGGTATATCTCAACAGTCTCAGGAACTGTCTCATGATCATTAAGCAATGCATTTACGGAACAACACGAAAGCTTCATGTACAGCCGGATATTAGCCTGCTCTACAAAACAAGCCCAGCTGAATAAAAGCAAACAGTGGTTAGTTAAGCCAGGGTCATTAGTCGATTTGGAGAGGTGAGTTTTGGCGAACTCAGGACTAGAAATTAAAGACTCCCATGACTCCAAATCATAATAATCAAATTCATCTTTCAAATCCACAACAGACTCAGCGGGAAGTCTTGAAAAAATTTCAGAGATTATTAAATCTTGAGGGAGGCAAGGGTTAGCAGGGTTCGCGTTTGTGTTTTCTTCATGAGATGCCATATTATTTTACAAGAACAAAATTTTGAGGCGTAATGGTAGGGTAAGGAAAAATCTCATCGCCCCTGTTCCTATTTTATATAGGGTCAATTGTGATCATGAGGGGTATTTTCGATTTTCCATATTTTTTTTTTAATATAAATTTGTTTAAGATTTTATGAGGCCTTGATTTATATTTTTAGTATTTTTTCTAAAAACTTAAGACATAATATTAGCAACGTGGTCTTAATCAGTAATTTATTTATTTATTTATTTATTTTTACATTGTAATTATATACGATAGATTTTGATAGACATAATTTTTTCAATCTATAATTTTTTTTAAAAAATTTTGGGACAAAATTTGTCGCCATCAACTTTTTGCCAACTTCTGCATGAAAATTAAAATTAATTATAAAATTTTCTATTTATGAATAAATTTTATAAATTTAAATTTAAATAAATAATAACACGAAATAAAAAACTTATTTGTTTCATGAATACAATACCTGAATACCACACAAAATGAGAAGTATCGGAAACAAAAATTGATCTGGTATCAAGTAGTATCAACTACGAGTAGTTCATAAAATGCTTGTCTAAGCCTTGTTGACATAGAGCTTGTTTGGGTAATAAGGCTCATGACTTATGCTGATTTTAAGTAGAAAATGAACCGTTTGGCAATAGGAATTTTAAGTCCGTTTTAAATTAAAAAACTGCTTTAAGTCATAAGTTCCATTTAGGTACTTTTGACTTATAACTTATGACTTATGGAGTTTTTTTTTTTTTTTTTCACGATTCTTGTAAACTTTAAATATTATGATTTAAAATTTTTTTAAGTCAAATTTCATTTTAAGTCAAAATTATTAAATCCCCATTTAATTTTAAGTAAAATTACACAAACACATTCATTCAACTTAAAGTAAACAACTTTACTTTCTGTTTAAGTTAAAAACACCTCCATTAAATCAAAAGTAACTTATTTTAAATAATGTCAAACACCCTCATAATTGCAATTCCTTATTTCGCCTTGATCTTTTCCAGAAAGGACCCCCACATTTCCAAGTTTTACCATTGACACCCCGAATTGAATGATGAATAGTTTCCAAGTTTCCGGTAAGGACCCCGATTGCATTTTTTCTTCAAGTAACGCAAGTAGCTAGCTTATATCAATAGAAGGATCCGATTTATTACCTTAAATCAATAAGGTCCGGGAACATACAATCAATACAAAGTATTCTGTATTAAAATATTTTACTGAAAATTACAAACAAACCAAATTACAAAATTTGATCCAACAGACGGTTGCGTCGATCAAACTAGTTCATAAAATGTCACCAAGCCGCAGCTAAACGGTCTACTCATTTCTATTGTGTCTTACCTTGGCTTGATATGTTAACATTATGTAATGAAGAGTTCCGGATGAGACGTTAATGCATTTCCTAATGATCACTGAATATTGCATTTGATCCGTTGACAGTAGTACACTTAGCATGATTGCAAATCAAGTTCGACACATCTTACTATTTAAATAAGTACACTATACTAGTTCTAAAACACAAACAGAGCAACAAATCATAGCAACTTGTCTTTTAAACATCATCAAAAAAAAAAATTCAGATTCCGTACAAAATCTAAATGATTCTAATTAACCACATCCAAAAACATCTCATATATCGACAGATAAAAAATCTAAAATATTTCTGAAAGAGTGGAAAGAATATGCAAGAGAGAGAGAGACGGCTACTCCTTTACAAGATGGCCTCACCAAAAGGAGGAACAATTTTGTTGAAGGAAGCGGGGATACTAAGAGGATTCCTTTTTGAGAAGACACTCCGTCCAAGTTAAGAAAATGGCCAAAACTGATTCCGACAAGAAACTTCTCATGTGTACCACTGCAATTGCCGCTTTTCCTTAAAGCCACCTGTTGATTCAATTTAAAATTTCAAAATCTTAGCAGTGTCGCAACAATACAGATGAGGAAAATTACACTATAGCTAAAAAAGAATACAGGCAATAGGGAACCATGTTAAGTGCAGGTTTACTGTATGCATATCTGTTATAAAAGAAATTAATTAATCTATGAGCTATCTAAATTAAACTTTACTGACTAAATTAATGTGAAACAAACAATTTAGAGGACGTCTTCTAATCTATGTAAACAGGCTGTTTATATCAGGTTAATCTATGCAATATCACACTGAAATATGGAATAACTTACAAAGGTTTTTTGAATAATTAGGCTTATATGCCTTACATAAAAGAGTATATGTTCTAACAAATCTCGGAGGTGGACCTGGGATGACAAGAGATAAATCCTTAACTTCCAAAGTTTAATCTATACAATATCACCTAAAAATGTAATATCTTCGGAATGCACTATCTAATGACAGTGAGAATTTAGTAATAGAGAGTTTAAATAAGATGTACCACAAATAAGAGCAGTATATAACATAAAGCAGAAAACTTAGCTAAAAGTAAATATGTATAAAGAAAGCGACAAAGACTAAAGTATAACCAGGATGGATCTTCTTTTCACTTGGTGTTGAAGCCGATTTTAGTCAGGGACAATGCTTCAAGATTAAATTTATATTTGGGTATTCGGATAGAGATAATAAGAATAAAGATGTAAATATAATAATACAATTAGTGTTTCTGAGATATTTGGGACTGCTCTTGAGAGTTTGTAATCGGGTGTGTGTGATTTTGGATCCCTCTCAAGGTGCCTACGTACCCTATTTATAGGGATCAAGTCCACGTAGTTCTATTCGATTTAAGATTGTATTTCTGGCAATATTAGGCCCAACCATGTCTTTTATCTTTGGCGACAAGTAATTTCCATAATTGAGATGATATTGTCTTTGGCGGCAAGTATCTGGATCCTTCTAGAATTTGGTCTCCGATCCCATAATTCCTTTCCACCGCCTTAAGCATTGGGCTAAATAATTTGTGGGCTTTTTATTTATTGGATCGGACTCAGCATATTCGTCAGGCTTCCTTGTATTTGTTTGATCCAACCATCGGACACAACATGGTTTTAGGCTGTAGACGAAGGCCCGAATATTGATGGACTAATATTTCGCACATGCAAATAATCTTCGGACACGAATATGCAGGTCCAGCCTTTGGAAACATAGTGAATATATTTTGTATCAACAGGTCCCCAGTATTTGTTGAAGACGATGACTTCAATAAATACTCAAATAATTTGTAATGGTCTTCCTTGTCTTCAATCTGTATCCAATGACTATAAAATATTTGTATGTGTAATTGACCCATACCATTGGATGCAACAAAATGCTGAAAAGTCATTGGACGTAGCAAAATGCTGAAAAGTAATTTACTGCATGATAGGCTTCGGATGCTGAAAAACTAAGTATAGCCCTTGGACGCAACATATTCTAGGCCGCACACAGAGGCTTCGATATTTGATGTGATAATTATTGCACAACATGAGCCCATATGTGAATGACCTTCGGAAACATATATCATCAAGTCTAGTCATTAGAAGCAAGTATTAGCAAGTATAGCCTTTGGATGCAGATATTGAATAGTTTAGCCATTGGCAACATTTCTGACCTTTGGCAACATCTCTAGTATTCGGCAACATGTATCAACATGTATCTCTAGTATTCAATGTTGATAAATATTATTTTATCCAAATAAACCCTTATTAGAATAACCTTCGGAAACAAAAATAGAGGTCCGACCCTTGGAAACGAAATGAGTAAAACTCTTGTATCGGCATGCCTGTGATTTTTCAGAGGACAAAGAGGTTCATGATCCAGAAAGTAGGCGAAACATCATTGTTTTCATATAACCAGCAAATTCATTGGAGACAACAGAGTCATTGGACGCAGATAAGCCCTTTGGCGTAGATTAGCCTAGAAAACAAAATAAATATATTTCTCGTGCATGTGTCCAATGCTAAAATGTTATGTCATGGTTGCTAGTTTTGTTCAGATATGATGTAGCCGATGCAATAAAAGCCCATTTAGTTTTGCTTCTGCGTCGATACGATTCTTGTAGACAGATAACTACTAGCATGTTGCCGAAGATTCTCGGAGTAAAATTACATCTGCTTCCAATTGGTGTTTAAAATCTCAAACAATTTGTACTAAGTCGTCGGATACCATTTTGTAGTTGGTCCCCAATCTCACACTCAATTTAGTGTTTCAAATAATCTAAGCTCTTGCTTAAAATTTCTTCTCGAACTTTTGGTGTTGTAGTAAATGTCCCATGGAAACAAAACTTCTGACGTAAATTTCATTATGTACTTGAAACTTTGCATTGGTTCATACTTCATGTTGTAATGTTGCCAACAGTTTCCAATGTAGAAGAATTTTTGTTTCCAATGCTATTGACAAATTGAAGTAGCAAATTAGTGCTTAATTTCGCATCCCTCGTACTCAGGCATTGGATACCGGTGTTTGGTCGTTCGATTCCAATGGTCTTTAAAAGGTCCTTAGTCTAATATGTATCCCTTGTTTCCAATGATACAGGAATGAGTGCTTTAGACTCCATATAACTCGTACATGGCTATCGGATACCAACTTTCATTTCAGCCCAATTTTTTTACCCAAGCTTTTTGCTTATAATTTCCTTTCTATCTGCAACGGATCGAGCATGATTGGATATAATCTTCTTTGTGTTTGCATCGGATCGAGTATGATTGGATCCGTTTGCTATCATCTTTAATCCAGTGGATAAGTGATCATTCCACGTTCCATCGGATTCCTTTGCGTGACTTTGAACCATCATAGCACTAAACGCTGTTTTTCGATTCAGCTTCTGCATCCAATCCTCAAAAGTCCAAACAAGTACCTTGGTTCGGATTGTGGTGCGATGAGATATTGTCATATTGACTGTGTGATCTATAAAAATGTTAAATCTAAAAAACTTTAGATCACCTCTTTCTCATCTCCCAACTTTAAAAGTTGGCGGATGGACCATCATAGCTTCGCACTGAAGCGTATATCCGGCCCCATATCTCCTTTCCCCCCAAAGTGATGCAGTTCTTCTATTTTGAAGTGGTGTATCACTAGTCTGGGACCGAAGATTCTCTTGTCCCCAAGTGAGTGTCGACAAATCAAAGTTGGGACAATGAATTGATATTTGCCCCCAATTGATTGCCGATGGGTCACGAGTCTTGTGAGTGTCGATAGATCATAAGTCGGGACTTGGTCAAATTTTCGTCCCTAGTTGATTGTCGATAGGTCACAAGTTTAGGATTAGATCAGTTTGATGCCCCCCAAGTGTTTGACGATTGGTCACTTATTCGGGAGTCCATCGAATTTGTTGCCCCCAGTGACCATCGGTGAACACTTGTTTGGGTTGGATAAATTTTTCAGTCCCCAATGGCTTGTCATTCACAAGGAAATTAAACCACTAAGTTATATCATAACAATAAATCATATATGTATATCAACATTTATGAAAGAAATTAAAATTTTACTAATATGTAACACATAGCATGCTTAGCACGTAGCACATAACAAAATGGAAATCCTAATAAATACTAAAATAAATATCCTACTAAGATAAATAGAATATTGGTTCATCAACATCATTTCATTTAAGCTTATCTGATGTTGAAGATGATGATGAATTACTCGTTTGTGTTGAGCAACATGAAAACAGTCTCGTCCCTATTCTTTTTCCTCTCCGCTGATCAATCTGCATAGAATTTATCTTTGGCTCGGTCAATCTTTGAACGATCGGGTGATGAGTTCCTCTTGCGATTTGGAGATCTATCATTCTTTGATAACTTATCACTACTTTTTGGGCTTCCCGTGCCAAGGGCTTCTTCTCTTCGGCGTATGTTTTCTGCCCTGGTGTACATGTCGTTCAAGCTTGCAGGAGGAAAATTAAATAGCGATTTCAATAACTTTCTGCTTCTCTTATTGTCTAGGCCGCTGTAAAAGAATCCCATAGCTTGATTTTCATCTAACGATGACACTTTTTCACATTCTTGCTTGTAACGCTTCATATAAGATGTTAAAGACTCATCGGATCTTTGTTTCACATTGTTGAGAGAAGCAGTCATCTGGCCGATCCTTCTGTTGTAGTCATAATGCTTAAGGAACTTAGACCTTAGTTGTTGATAGGAATATATTGAGTTGGGGAGAAGAGTCCGGTACCAGCCTTGCGCTCCATCTTTCAAGTAAACTTCGAACATGTTACACATGGTAATTTCATCATGGCCAGCACACTTCATATGCCTCTCATATTGGGTCACATGCTCATAAGGATCGGTTTTTCCATTATAATAAGTCATCTTTGGAATAGCATGACCAGCCCTTGGAACATAGTCTCTGATGTTTTGGACCAACGGTGATTCTGTTGAGTAATCTTCGTTTCCACCTCCTCGCATCTTTCTTTCCAACTTTTCCAATTGCTCTCGTAAAAGAGCTGCTTCATCAGATTGGTTGTTATTATAGCCTCTACCATCAGCATCATACCTATTCCTTCGGTCATCATCATGTCGACGATGGTAATCATCATCATCGTCCCCGTAACCACCATTATTGTTACTTCCACGACCTCCACCATTATTACCATGCCCTCCGCCGTGTCCTCTACCATTGTTTCTACGATCGTCATCATCACGAGGTGGAGTGCCTCTACGAGGGGGTGATCCGCCAGGTGCCGTGTGATACCGATCCCTGGATCTAGACCTCCTCCTCCTTGGTGATCGGTCATTTGCGGGAGATCGTCGATCATGTGACCGACCACGTGGGGGTGTTCTTCCGCCTAAGTTCTCTCGAAGTCGGCGTCGTTCATCGGCTAGTTCAATTTCACGATCTTCCAATTCTCTAATTCTCTTCTGGATTTCTTCATCACGGAGCCTTGCAATTTCACAATGTCTTGCTTCAGATGCTTCTCGATTCACGTCGCCCGACGTTCGATTGAATTCTGGTTCAAGGTTTCGTCCCCTGACGGGTGTATCTTCTCTCCTATCTTGAGTATTGGATCTGCCTCTTAATGCCAAGAGGATATTTCTTGCATCCCTAATAGGGGGTTGTTGTTCACCTTGTTGACGATGTCCATCATCAGAAGCTCTGTTCAGAGGGATTGCACGACCTTCATTGTCAACGACGATTCGGGTGATGGTGGATCTGACATGTTGAGATGTTTCGCCGACAGTAAAATTGCCGAATGGATTGTAGGTATGAATGGGAGTTTGGTAGGATGTTTGGCGAGCCATTGATGTTTGGCGAGCCATTGATGTTTGGCGAGCCATTGGTGATTGCTGCCGTGTTGCTGCCTGCAAGCTTTGGTGGTAGAACTAGGCTCTCAACATAAGTATACATATAAATGTTGTCGTAATCATATTGTGAAACTGACATCTTTTTTATTGTGTTATTTTTTTGATTGTATAGAGGTTTTGGGTTATGGCAGGGCCACGAGGTTAAGTCCGAATTTGTATGCCTACTCGATCGCATTATGCGGGTTATGACAGGGCCACACGGTTAAGTCCGAATTTGTATGCCTACTCGATCGAATTTTGCGTAAGTACCCGGAAATCTTTGAGCACTTCACCACAAAAAATAAGAACTTATGTACAATGAGGCTGAATATGTTGTAGTGTTGTACACTTCACTGAATCAGTTCACCAAAATATCTATGACTAGGGTTGATTCTGAGATTATCGTTGAGTACATGAATAGTTTCGCTTACTTGCAGAATCGTGGATTCAATGTAAGTTGGATAGTGAGCTGCCTGAGGCCCTGAACTATATTGACCATCTCAGGTTTTCAGAGCCTCTAATTTCTGAGCTACATGCAATTGATTGTTGTATCGATAATGGCAAAAGTAAACCACAAAATCTACAGGCGAGTTGATGATGCCAAAAGTAAACTACAAGATCTGCATCCTGCATCGATCATGCCAAAACTAAATTGAAAGATGTGCAGACTCTTTATTTGGAGAATATGACAGAAATTCAGAAAGCTTTTGGAACTTTGGGGTACTACTCTTGCTGTTGCTTTCATTGGATATGATCTACTTGTTAGGAATGCAGCTGCCTTATACTTCCAAAACTTACCAACCCCTCACCAACCCCTTTCCACCACCTACCACATCCTATATCACCTATAAATACCCCCTCCCCCTTCATTAGTTAAACACACCAAACACCAAAATCTCTTCTTCCTCTCATACTTCTTAGTATATATAGCTGCTAGATAGTCCGTCTAGTAGGAAACTTACCTTGTGCTACTCTATTCTTTCGTTTCGAGGGAGTTTGTGTGAGTGTCAAGCTGCAGCCATCGGAATCTGTCCCGCTGCAGCATTAGGAGTTCGTCTAGCTGTTGTAGTTGCTACAAAGGGAGTACGTCCAGGTTATCCGGTCCAGTACCGAAGGAGTAGTGAATCGCTGTATTTCTATTCAGTTGGGCCTCAAGTGTTACTTCACAAACTTGAGAGAGGATATTGTAACCATTATTATCATTATAGTGGAAACATTCGGAGCAGGTCCCGTGGTTTTTACCTCTTTGGCTTAAGGGGGTTTTCCACGTATAAATCTTGGTGTTCATCTGTCAATATCTGTTATTATTATTGACTGTTATAATCTCCGTATTTAATTTACGCAAAGACAGGAAACGGGAATTCCTAACAATTGGTATCAGACCTGGGGGCCACGTTGTTGGTGTCTAGGAAAGTGCTTTGTGTGCAGTGGTTACTTGATAAAGCGCCGTACTAATACGGAAGGCTCCCCAAACACATCCACTTTCCTGGCCAACTTGTGTGGTTCTAAGTGAGATTCCCATAGTCTTTGGTAAATTAAAATGGATGATTCTTCCAGTGTAATGGTAAGCCTAACAGCTTCAAATTATCCGATGTGGAAAAGCAGAATAAAGGATTTGCTTTATAGTAAGGACTTGTTTGATCCGGTGGAGCTGAAAGGAGTCAAACTTGCAGCAAAGTCTGATGCTGATTGGAAGAAGATGAACATGAAAACTATCAGTCTTATTCGTCGATGGATTGATAATTTGGAGTATCATCATGTCTCTGAAGAAGATGCTTTTACGCTTTGGACGACATTAGAGTCTACGTTCCAAGATAAAAGTTCACAAAATATAACTTTTCTAGTTCGTCAGTTGGTGAACATGAGGTACCAGGATGGGAACAACATGTCAGAGCATATGAGCGAATTCCAAGGGTTGTTAAATCAACTATCAAATATGAAGATAGAGTTATGGTAAGCCTAACAGCTTCAAATTATCCGATGTGGAAAAGCAGAATAAAGGATTTGCTTTATAGTAAGGACTTGTTTGATCCGGTGGAGCTGAAAGGAGTCAAACTTGCAGCAAAGTCTGATGCTGATTGGAAGAAGATGAACATGAAAACTATCAGTCTCATTCGTCGATGGATTGATAATTTGGAGTATCATCATGTCTCTGAAGAAGATGCTTTTACGCTTTGGACGACATTAGAGTCTACGTTCCAAGAGAAAAGTTCACAAAATATAACTTTTCTAGTTCGTCAGTTGGTGAACATGAGGTACCAGGATGGGAACAACATGTCAGAGCATATGAGCGAATTCCAAGGGTTGTTAAATCAACTATCAAATATGAAGATAGAGTTTGAACAGAAATTCCAAGCAATATATCTTCTCAATACTTTACCATCCGGCTGGGATACGCTAGTGGTGACAGTAACTAATGTTGTACCAACTGAGCAACTAACGTTGCGATCAATTAAGCAGAGTATCCTTAGTGAATCCATGAGAAGAAAGGTACAAGGAGTTAGCCAAGATTCCCAGGCTCTTGTTACTGAGAACAGGGGTAGAAGCAACTACAGGGAGACAACCCAAGGGCGTAGTAAAAGCAGGAATTTTAAGAATTCCGGTGGCAAATCAAATGCCAATGTTGAATGCTACTATTGTAAGAAGAAGGGTCATTACAAAAAGGATTGTAGGGCCTGGCTCAAGCAACAAAACAATGGTCAGCAAGGGAAACATGCTGAGAAAAGTACAACAGCTGCTATGATAGAAGATGTTGTAATCCTTTCTTTTGGGGAAGAAGAATGCTTACATGTTGATGATCAGAAGGTCGAATGGGTGATAGATACTGGAGCAACGTATCATGCAACACCCACTCAGGAATTCTTTACGACGTACAAGTCAAGGGACTTTGGTACTGTAAGAATGGGTAACTCAGATCAATCAAAGATCGCAGGCATTGGTGACATCTGTATTGAGACAAACACGGGTTGTTCAATGACTTTGAAAGATGTCAGGCATGTTACGGACTGACGGCTCAACTTGATTTCCGGCATGGTGCTAGACAAGCAGGGGTATGTAAATACCTTCAGTGGTGGAAGGTGGAAGCTTACTACGGGTTCGTTGGTGGTTGCAAGAGGATCCACTTGTGGTTCTTTGTACAAGACACAAGTGACGATGTGTTCAAATGAGTTGAATACAGTTGAAGATGAAGCTTCAGCAAGTTTGTGGCACAAGAGGCTTGGTCACATGAGCGAGAAAGGGCTGCAGATTCTAGCAAAGAAATCCCTCATTCCATTTGCTAAAGGAACTGCATTGCAGCCGTGTGAATATTGTTTATTCGGGAAACAACATAGAGTATCTTTTAGCAGTCCATTGAAGAAAATGTCGGAGCTGTTAGAAAGAGTTTATTCTGATGTATGTGGTCCGTTTGAGGTGGAGTCCTTAAGCGGAAATAGGTACTTTGTTACCTTCATTGATGAAGCATCTCGAAAGGTGTGGGTTGAGATACTCAAATCCAAAGATCAAGTGTTTGAGTACTTCCAGAAGTTTCATGCCATGGTTGAAAGATCAACAGGGAAACAACTGAAGTGCCTTCGTAGTGACAACGGGGGAGAGTACACTTCAAAAGAGTTTAAAGAGTATCTTGCAAAGCATGGTATCCGGTATGAAAGAACAGTTCCTGGCACTCCACAGCAGAATGGCGTTACGAAAAGAATGAACCGCACCATTGCTGAACGAGTCAGATGCATGTTGAAAATGTCCAAATTGCCAATGTCATTTTAGGGAGAAGCTGTAAGAACAACTTGCTACTTGATCAAGCGATCTCCATCGGCACCTCTGAATTTTGAGATTCCAGAGAAGATCTGGTTAGAAAAGGATGTTTCCTATTCCTACTTGCGGGTGTTTGGATGCAAGGCTTTTGCACACATCCCAAAGGAGCATAGAACAAAGCTTGAAGATAAATCAACTCCGTGTATTCTCGTTGGCTATGGGGATCCAGAGTTCAGGTATTGGTTGTGGAATCCTGAATCGAAGAAGATATTCAGGAGCAGAGATGTGGTTTTCTATGAGTCTCAAAATTATGAGAATTTTGGGAGCACTCAACAACCAAGGCAAGCTAGAAATCCAGATACATTAGAAGATGATGGAGATGATACGGCAGATGATGAGGCTGCTGAGCAGGGGGAACTACCGCCTCAGCCTGAAGCTGAAGAAACTCAGCCACGACGTTCTACGAGAGAACGGAGACCATCAGGAAGATATCTTTCATCCGAGTATATCTTAATTGCTGATGAGGGGGAGCCCGAGACCTTTGAGGAAGTCAAGACTCATAAAGAAAGCAATTGCTGGTTGAATGCAATGCAAGAGGAGATGGATTCTTTAAACAAGAATGAAACTTATGAGTTGAATACACTTCCGAGAGGACGGAAGGCTTTGAGGAACAAATGGGTCTTCAAAGTAAAAAGGGATGATGAAAAGCTTGTAAAGTATAAAGCACGCTTGGTGGTTAAAGGCTTTGCACAGAAGGAAGGCATTGATTTCGATGAAATCTTTTCTCCGGTTGTAAAGATGACATCAATCCGAACAGTTCTCGGATTAGCGGCTATCATGGATCTTGTGCTTGAGTAGTTAGATGTGAAAACTGCATTCCTTCATGGAGATTTGAAGGAAGAGATCTACATGCACCAGCCAGAAGGATTTGAAGTGAAAGGGAAGGAGCACATGGTTTGTAAACTCAGGAAGAGTTTATACGGGCTTAAGCAAGCGCCAAGACAGTGGTACAAAAAGTTTTATTCATTCATGAGGAATCATAAGTTCAAGAGAACTGCATCCGATCACTGTGCTCATGTGCAAAGGTTTCCTAACGGTAACTTCATTATCCTGC
Organism: Kitagawia praeruptora; assembly: GCA_037693485.1. NCBI lineage: Eukaryota > Viridiplantae > Streptophyta > Magnoliopsida > Apiales > Apiaceae > Kitagawia > Kitagawia praeruptora. Next base: position 5,363,771 of record CM075348.1, on the reverse strand, counting down.
TGCTTTATGTTGATGATATGTTAGTGGTCGGCCAAGATGCTAACATGATCCGCAAGCTGAAAGAAGATTTGTCCAAGTTCTTTGATATGAAAGATTTGGGTCCAGCAAAACAAATCCTAGGGATGAAGATTGTTCGTGACAGAACAACTCGGAGGTTATGGCTTTCACAACAGGGATATATTGAACGGGTATTGAAAAGGTTCAATATGGATGATGCTAAACCTGTTAGCATACCATTGCCGAGACATTTTAAACTGGATAAGAAAATGTGTCCGTCAACAGACAAGGAGAAGGAGGATATGGAGGAAGTTCCCTACTCATCCGCAGTGGGGAGTCTTATGTATGAATTGGTTTGTACAAGACCAGATATTGCTCATGCTGTTGGAGTTGTGAGTAGATATCTGTCAAATCCAGGAAGAAAGCATTGGGAAGCAGTTAAGTGGATTCTCAGATATCTCAAGGGCACTTCCGGGTTATGCTTGAAGTATGGACACGGTGAACCAGTCTTGGAAGGTTTTACAGATGCTGACATGGCAGGACATCCAGATGGGATGAAGTCCACGTCAGGGATGCTTTTCACTTTTGTGGGGGGAGCTGTAGCATGGCAGTCCAAGTTACAAAAGTGTGTTGCATTGTCAACAACTGAATCAGAGTATATTGCTGCTTGTGAAGCAAGCAAGGAGCTGGTTTGGTTAAAGCGGTTTCTCCAAGAATTGGGTCAGAAGCAAGACAACTTTGAGTTGTATTGTGATAGCCAGAGTGCTATTGACTTGAGCAAGAATGCTACTTTTCACAGTCGTATTAAGCATATTAATGTACGTTACCATTGGCTACGGGAACAAGTTGAAGATGGGGTGATACAGATAGAGAAGATACACACGGATAAGAATCCGGCTGATATGATGACAAAGGTGGTTCCGCGAGAAAAGTTGGAGCTGTGCAAACAAGGCGCAGGTATGGAGTGCAAGTGATTAGTTGTGAGTTTGGAAATAGGGGGAGATTATTAGGCATGCAGCTGCCTTATACTTCCAAAACTCACCAACCCCTCACCAACCCCTTTCCACCACCTACCACATCCTATATCACCTATAAATACCCCATCCCCTTTCATTAGTTAAACACACCAAACACCAAAATCTCTTCTTCCTCTCATACTTCTTAGTATATACAGCTGCTAGATAGTCCGTCTAGTAGGAAACTTACCTTGTGGTAGTTTCAAGCAGGTCAGGATAGGGGGCCCTCGTGCTACTCTATTCTTTCGTTTCGAGGAAGTTTGTGTGAGTGTCAGGCTGCAGCCATCGGAATCTGTCCCGCTGCAGCATTAGGAGTTCGTCCAGCTGTTGTAGTTGCTACAAAGGGAGTTCGTCCAGGTTATCCGGTCCAGTACCGAAGGAGTAGTGAATCGCTGTATTTCTATTCAGTTGTGCCTCAAGTGTTACTTCATAAACTTGAGAGAGAATATTGTAACCATTATTATCATTATAGTGGAAACATTCGGAGCAGGTCCCGTGGTTTTTACCTCTTTGGCTTAAGGGGGTTTTCCACGTATAAATCTTGGTGTTCATCTGTCAATATCTGTTATTATTATTGATTGTTATAATCTCCGTATTTAATTTACGCAAAGACAGGAAACGGGAATTCCTAACACTACTGTCTGGTGCCTGGTCCTTAAGATAGATGGATTAGTCACATGTTTGAGGGTTTTTTGGATACTAGTATTGTGTCAATTGTTTAGATTCACTTTGTACTAAAGTTGTTGTTGATATTTAAACCATCCCGTTGATAAACATTCTGAGCTAGGTCCTTGGAAAACAGAGCATATACCTCAGTGCATGTTTGCTCCCCGGAGAGAAAGTAGAAAGTGCCCAAGTGCTTCACATTCACAAAATATGCAAGCATGAAATTGCAGCAATACAATTGAGTACAAAAAACACATTGCAGTGAAAGAAAAGAATACCGCCAACATTACAACCAAGGAAATTGCAAGCAAAAGAAATGATTGGCAAACAACCTTTGATAATCAGACACATCCAAACTTTTATATTTCCCTATATCGATTCTAAACTTATTCAACTTCTAAATTAAAAAGGAGTTATGGATCTCTTCCTAATCCTATCAAATGAATATGAGAATTCAGCAACAAAAAAGTGCAAATAAGATGTACCGCAAATAATTTACTCAAAAGTGAGAGTACCAAAGCATTCTATAGGAACAGTAACACAAAGCAACAAAGAAAAACAAACGGAGTGGATCTTCATTCTCATTTGGTGCTGCCAGCAAGCTTAATTTGGTGGTGAAACTAGGCTCTCAACATAGGTCTACGCGTAAAACTCAGTATCTAACATATCGAACAGTTTCTTGAATGTGTTACTCTTAGGGTTGTAGAGTACTATGGCGGAGCCAGATGACAGCATAATATCACCACCCATAGAAATACAGAGCGGTTTATTAATCCAATAGCCACATGGTAATCCAATTGTAAATGGGATGGTGAACAATTTTGTCCATGACTCTTCTGCACCACTTTGCTTCATTACCCAAAAATCAGCACGGGTTTCGTATTCATATAATACAGAAAGGTTTTCACCAAAAGTGTCCAAGGTCGCCCAACGTGCACCTTCTCCTTTTGGTACCAGCTAAACTTCTCCATATGTCTCAGCTTTTATATCAATAGAAACAATAATTTTTGATTCCGCATTGTTAAACTGCATATTTTTTCTTGCAACAAGCGAGTGCATAGCTGCATTTGCAAAACACCCCGAACCATATATTCGCCCAAGGTAATGATCTCCAATAATTCTCCAACAACCAGATTTTGAGCTATAAACTGACACATTATATTTATAATATTCATCACCAGGACCAGAGATTGCAAATACTTTATAGTCATCATTCGATTCATCATAACAAAACCCATGCGCTCTATGCTCATGTTCATGTTTGGGCAATCTTCTCGATTTTCCTGTGAACGGGTTCCACAAGAATATTTGTTCACCACTTGTCAAACAAAACAGGCCATTACAATAACCTACTACATCAATGTTGTCATCCCCTGGATGGTATGTCCCAACAGTCTCCGGAACTGTCTCATCATCAAGCAATGCATTTACTGAACAACTCGAAAGCTTCATGTACCGGATATAAGCCGGCTCTACAAAAGGCCAGGTGATTAAAAGCAAACAGTGGTTAGTTAAGCCAGGGTCATTAGTCAAATTAGAGAGATGAGTCTTGATGAACTCAGGACTAGAGATTAGAGATTTCCATGACTTGCAAACAAACTGGAATTCTGAAAGAGACTTAGCTGGAAGTCTTGAGAGTATTTCGTAGATCATCTCTTCGGGAAGGGCAGGGTTAGGGTTAGCGTTGTCTCCATGAGTAATATTTGCCATGCAATTCTAAAGCAACAACTTTTGGAGTCTGCAGAGAGTGGCAGGGTAGTTAGCTTAGCTAGGGTATTGGGGATAGGGCGTTTTCATCGTGAGTTAGATTTTAGACTAAATTGGAATTTGCAACCCTTTGGTTCGGACCAAAATCAGTTTGGTACTCATAGTTTGCATAATTGCAGTTTGCATCCCTAAGAATGTTTGGGCGCGGCAAATTGCACTCATTTCGTGTATTTTTACCAAATTGCCCCTGATAATTTGGTAAATTCAGAATACTTAATTACATTTTGATCCCTACCATTATGAAATGTTGCATACATGAACCCTTGAACAAAAACTTTGCAATTTTCATAATTTTTTTCGAACTTTTCCTAAATATTTTCGAATTTTTCTGTGAATCGTTTGGAAAAATTCGAAAAAAATTAGGGAAAATTCGAAAAAAATTAGGAAAAAATCGAAAAAATTTATGAAAATTCGAAACTTTTTGTTCAAGGGTTCATGTATGCAACATTTCATATTTTAGGGATCAAAATGTAATTAAGTATTCTGAATTTACCAAATTATCCCTGGGTTTTTGTTAAAAATACACGAAAGGGGTGCAATTTGCAGCGCCCAAACATTTTTAGGGATGAAAACTGCAATTATGCAAATTATGAGTACCAAACTGACTTTGGTCCGAACCAAAGGGTTGCAAATTGCAATTTAGTCCATGTTTTGGAAATGGCAGCACCTAAAGTTCACTCCGGCACGAAATTTCTCTTGTGTAGCACTGCAAATAGTCGATGCTTCTTAAACCAAACTGTTGATTTGATATATCATAATCAAGTCTTAACATTTTTGCAGCAATACAAATGATCAGTACACAAAACACATTGCACCCAAAAAAAAGAATATTGCCAATAGTTCAACCAAGGAAAAAGAAAAGATTGGCAAAAAACCTTTGATGATCACACACATACAAACTTTCATATTCTCCTTAATTGATTTTAAACTTATAAAACAGGAGTTAGGATCTCTTCCTAATGCGATCAAATGATTATGAGAATTTAGCAACAAAAAAGTGGAAATAAGATGTACCGTAAATAATGTGGGAGTACCCACTACAAGAAATCTAGCAATAGACGACACGTATCAGATAACATCCATGGAAAAAAGTGTTGCCCGAAATGATCAGACAACAGTTATTTTCCTACTCGAGAAAGTATTGTCTAATCCAACATTCACACAATGGGCCAAAACCGTTGTGTGATAAATCTTACCAAACAAGCATTTCTTGACAAATAAGTGTTGTGTGAATGCCTGCAACACAATATCCCCGAAAACCGTTGTTGTATTCAGACAAGTGTTTTTAGGTCTGTTGTTTAAGTGGCAGTCATACAATATGTTATCCATAGTGTTGTGTGATAGTGAACCAACACACAACATTTTTTAGAAATATTATGTGAATGAAGCATAGACAACGGTTTATTAAAGTGTTGTCTGAATTGGTTTTGGTGGGAAACAATGAAATAATTTGAATTGAATTTGGTGGGAAATAATGAAAAAATTGAATTAGATTTTGTGGGAAATAAGTCAAAAGGTGAAAAGGTTAAAAACATTTCCATTTTTACCTTTTTACCAAATCAGGATTAAAGCAATACTATTCATCACCATCTCCAAGCTTTAATTCCAAGAACACCAAGAACACAATAATCAATCTTCAATTTTTATATGTTATGGAATTCAAAATCCAACATATGATATATGAAATTGACCAGAAAAACAAGATCTACAACATGGCATCTTCAGATTTCACAACAAACACTGTTTGCAATTTTTTTATTTTTAATCCTAATAATTTCTAAAATAAATCGAATTTTGGGAAAAAATTGAAATCACCTGCAGTACCACATCTGTTGGCAAAAGCATGTAGGGTTCGTTGAGAGCTTCGATTTGACTATAGGAGCGTCAAAATCCGACTTCAATAACGTCTTCGAATTGGACTTTGATCTTCAAGAACAATATTTACCGGAATCTATACTATTACAACGTTTTCGTTAAGATGCGGCATGACCATGCCTTTTTATTTATTGATTATTTTTTACCAATACTAAAATGAGTGTTTATTAACTTTCGTACGGTTTGATCGTTCAAGAAATCATTCAAAAAAATTATTCAGTAAATTTGGATCATATCCCGTTATAGGAAGCATCACTTTTAATAAGTTTTTGTTAAAATCTCGTACAACCCGGCCATTTTATTTTTTGATTATTTTTTCGCAACACTAAAATGGGTGTTTATTAACTTTCGTACGGTTCGATCGTCGAAGAAATCAATGAAAAAAATCATTCAGTGAATTTGGATCATATCCCGTTACAGGAAACATCACTTTTACTACGTTTTTGTTAAAATCTCGTACAATCCGACCTTTTTATTTTTTGATTATTTTTTCCCAACACTAAAATGGGTGTTTAATAACTTTCATACGGTTCGATCGTCGAAGAAATCATTGAAAAAAAATTATTCAGTGAATCTAGATCGTGCCTCGTTAAAAGAAGCAACACTTTTACTACGTTTTTGTTAAAATCTCGTACAACCCGACCTTTTTATTTTTTGATTATTTTTTCCCAACACTAAAATGGGTGTTTAATAACTTTCGTACGGTTCGATCGTCGAAAAAATCATTGAAAAAAATTATTCAGTGAATCTGGATCGTGCCTCGTTAAAGGAAGCAACACTTTTACTACGTTTTTTGTTAAAATCTCGTACAACCCGACCTTTTTATTTGATTATTTTTTCCCAGCACTAAAATGGGTGTTTAATAACTTTCGTACGGTTCGATCATCGAAGAAATCATTGAAAAAATAATTCAGTGAATCTGGATCGTGCCTCGATAAAGGAAGCAACACTTTTACTACGTTTTTGTTAAAATCTCATACAACCTGACCTTTTTATTTTTTGATTATTTTTTCCCATCACTAAAATGAGTGTTTATTAACTTTCGTACGGTTCGATCGTCGAAGAAATCAATGAAAAAAATCATTCAGTGAATTTGGATCATATCCCGTTACAGGAAACATCACTTTTACTACGTTTTTGTTAAAATCTCGTACAATCCGACCTTTTTATTTTTTGATTATTTTTCCCAACACTAAAATGGGTATTTATTAACTTTCGTACGGTTCGATCGTCAAAAAAATCAATGAAAAAAATCATTCAGTGAATTTGGATCATATCCCGTTACACGAAACATCACTTTTACTACGTTTTTGTTAAAATCTCGTACAATCCGACCTTTTTATTTTTTAATTATTTTTTCTCAACACTAAAATGGGTGTTTAATAACTTTCGTATGGTTCGATCGTCGAAGAAATCATTTAAAAAATAATTCAGTGAATCTGGATCGTGCCTCGATAAAGGAAGCAACACTTTTACTACGTTTTTGTTAAAATCTCATACAACCTGACCTTTTTATTTTTTGATTATTTTTTCCCATGACTAAAATGAGTGTTTATTAACTTTCGTACGGTTCGATCGTCGAAGAAATCAATGAAAAAAATCATTCAGTGAATTTGGATCATATCCCGTTAAAGGAAACATCACTTTTACTACGTTTTTGTTGAAATCTCGTACAATCCGACCTTTTTATTTTTTAATTATTTTTTCCCAACACTAAAATGGGTGTTTAATAACTTTCGTACGGTTCGATCATTGAAAAAAATTATTCAGTGAATCTGGATCGTGCCTCGTTAAAGGAAGCAACACTTTTACTACGTTTTTGTTAAAATCTCGTACAACCCGACCTTTTTATTTTTTGATTATTTTTCCCAGCACTAAAATGGGTGTTTAATAACTTTCGTACGGTTCGATCGTCGAAGAAATCATTGAAAAAATAATTCAGTGAATCTGGATCGTGGCTCGTCAAAGGAAGTAACACTTTTACTACGTTTTTGTTAAAATCTCGTACAACCTGACCTTTTTATTTTTTGATTATTTTTTCCCAACACTAAAATGAGGGTTTATTAACTTTCGTACGGTTCGATCGTCGAAGAAATCATTCAGTTAATCTGGATCGTGCCTCGTTATAGGAAGTAGCACTTGTGCTACGTTTTTGTTAAAATCTCGTACAACTCGACCTTTGTTTTTGATTATTTTTTCCCAACACTAGAATGAACTTTTTTTAACTTTCGTATGGTTCGATCGTCGAAGAAATCATTCAAAAAAAATATTCAGAAATTAATTAAACTAATTAAACTATTTAATTCTTAATATGGTGTAAAATTAATTAAGTAACAATATATTTTCTCCCATTCTCCCGCTTATCCAATATTTCATTTCCCCCTTCTCCAAAATTTTCATTTTTTGTTTCCCCCTTTGCTCTCTATGTTCAAACACATACATAAACACATATCGACATCTCTATATCTCTTTATCTAAAGTTCATCTCTGTGCTATTTCTCTCGGTGTGGATTTAAGAAGCCCTATCTCCAATTAAGAAGCCCATGCTTTTTCTCATAAACAAAAACATCTGCAACATAAAGTAAATCCACCCCCTCTTTTTCTCTCTCCCCGCTCAAGAACCCTAACCCATCTCCCTGCTTCAATTAGCTCCGATTAGCACCAATTAGCAGCTCCGTCGAACTCGAAAGTGGTCAACCCTGTTGCCCAGTAAATAACAATTGTAGGAGGGGGGTTGAATACAATTGTATAAGATTTTCGACTTAAACAAATAACACAAGTATGAATCAATAACAGCTTTATTAATTCTGATATAAAACTGTTACAAAACTCTCTTAAGAAATTCTTATGTTCTTAAGAGCTGCTAGGTTACAAGATAAATCGTGTAAGCGATTACATAATGTAAAACATAAAACTGTGTTTATATAGAGTACACAGTTACACTATCAATTACAAGATATTCTAAATCAATTACATATATCTCTGAATGCATATCTTGTATGATAGCTGCATTCCTACAATCTAGGAACCGACATATCAATCTTCCTTGATCTCTGGTCTGATGAGAATCTTCATGAAATACTGACCAGCTTCTAATCCTGATGATAGTCCAATACTGACGTTGTATTACTGATGACGTCAGCATCAGGATCTGGGTCTGATCAGTAATGCCCAGATCCTGATCATTACTTGAATCAATATCTAACAATCTCCCCCAATTTGTTCTTTATAAAACAAAGCACAAATTCCTTGATTCAAAGATGTCAAAAACTCAAAACAAAATACCTTCTAAAAATCATCAGGAACAGTTTCAGAAATTCTTTGATAAAACAGATTCAACCTCAAGAATTCAGATAACAATTCTTCTTCCTTGCTTTCAAGAATGTGAATCAGTTTCTTCTTCAGATTTTTGAGTTCTTCATCTTCTTCATTAATCTGATAGATAGCTGCCCTGAGATTCTGAATTGAGCTTCTTGGAAGATCTAAGTCACCTAGCAACACATAAGCAATTTCCTTCCCATCTGGATTTAGAGACAATTGTTCCATGCCTAGATACACTTCTCTAACAGCTATACCCTTCTTCATTTCAACCTCTATGTCTCTTAAATTTAAGTACATAGGAATATAATTGCCATCATACCTCGTTCCTCCATCCATGAATCTCTGTCTAATTTTCCTGTAAATCATGACAAACCAATTGTAATAAACTTCTCTTTCACTAACCTTGATTCTTTTACTTCTGAGAAGATACAGAACATATTTCAGCTCTTTTGCAGATTTACACAACAATTCATGAATATGAATCTTCTTCACACTTCCATCTTTCATGAAGTACAACATCTTTTCTATTTTCTTTGCATCAGCATGACAATCAGCAATGATAGCAACAGCTTCAAGTTTCCAGAGATGATCAACAGTTAACTCATCCCCAATCTTGTCAACTAGAGCATGTTGATCAGTTTGTGCAATGAAAATAATCTGTGCATGACTATACCCAATTCCTCCTCTTGTGCCAGGTTCCAATCCTTTCAAACCAGATTGCATACTTACCCATTTTGGTGAATTTTCAGCAATAATTGTAGTAGACTCTGATTTAATAATCAATAAAGATTCATTAATCAAAGAAGACTCTGTTATCAGTCTTGCTGATTTGAAAACAACCGGTTTCCTATAATCACACTTATTCTTCTCCTTTTTCTTACTCTTCTTCTTCTCATCTGTTGGATAATTCTGCTGATGTTCAGGAACAGATTTATCTTTATCATACCATAACTTCCTGTCTGATCTATGAACATTTCTTAAGTAGTCTCTGGTTGTTATCCTTTCTGCTTCTCTGGCTTTAGCTCTGATTTCACTTTCTTTTTCAAATCTTCTGAAGTTCTCTTGTTCATACTCCAGTGTATCTTCAAAAACTTCCATATTGTGAAATTCAACCACAACCTTAAGAATCATAATCTTAAGTTCTTTTAAAATTTCAGCTTCTTCAGAATCAGAGACAACACTAGGAATTGAACCAAAGACTGACTTCTCATTAGATGCAGTAGATTGAACAACTACCTTACTCTTTCTTTTTAAAGGCAATATCTCCTCTTCAATTTCTTCAGGTGCATTGAATCTGTTATCTGGAGTTAATGCAAGAGATAGTGGAGTTTTCTTCTTTTCATTTTCAGAAACATATTTCAATTTGATTCCACTAGATCTTGTTTGCCTTGAACTTGTTTGAGCAGATAATCTTCCTCTACTTCTGTATCTTCCTCCTCTGCCTCTTCCTCTTCTTGCAGCAGGAGCTTCATTTTGTTTTGCAATCTCTTCAAAGATCCTGTTCTGTTCTTCTAAGAACTCATCAGTAGTCATGTTTGGATTTTCTCCAGTAGATAAGATAAGTGCTTTCTCAGCATGATACTGTTGAACTCTTTTGTCTTTATGAAATAGTTTAAGAACCGACCATCCCCTGTGTCAAGTTCATGAAACAGATTAGCAGCATCTTCATCTTGTTCCACATACACATCATCCTCAGGAATGGTTGACAGAGTTTGACCAGGTGTCACAAATTATTCTTCTTTTGGATTTTGAGATTGCATCAATGTTGTCACTATCTTCTTACCAGATCTAGAAACATGAGTTGACTGCTTAGTTTGAGTATTAGCTCTCTTTGTTACTAAAGCAGCATCAGAGGTTTCAACTTTATGTGACTTAGCACCACCATCATTTCCAGAAGACTTAGCACCACCATCATTTCCAGAATTATCATCATTCTTTTGTACAACTGGATTAGGTGAGCATTTTGTTTTGACTATCTTCTCCCCCTTTTTGACATCAGTATCTTCTTCAATGAAGAAAGACAAGATAAGCTTGAGGATTTCATCAATATTATCAACTTTTGATTCCAAGACAGTCATTCTGGAATCCATTTTCTTTTCAAGTGCTTTAATATCATCAGCAAGAAGACGTGCTTGAGAAGCAGTAGCAGATATAGAAACAGATGTTTGAATACCCGCTTGAAATTTATCAGTAACAGCCTTCATAGAGTCAATCTCACTCTTCAATCCCTTTGCTAGAAGAGCATTTGTTTTGAGAAGAGCCTTGAGTTCAGGAGTTGGCATCCTCGTGGCAATATGACCAGAATAAAAAAGAGCATTTTGAAAATTCATCTCAGCATTCGGTGCATTCCATTCAGTATCCCATTCATATCCCCTTGCAGCTCGAGTATCAGGAGGAAGAATTGAACTGTACTCCCCTCTGAATTCTTCTTGAGTAACAGACTGCATGTATCTACTCGAAGACCCATAAGTAGATAGGAGACTTGCTTTTATCGCTGCCTGCATTTGGATTGTCTCAGGATCAGCATTAGCATGATCATCATCATCATCTGAGCTATCACCAGCCTCAGGAAATTTATTATCAACATTATCATCAGGATTCATAACACCTTTCATTCTCAAATCACCAGTAGATACAGCTGGTGAATCCTGATGCCCTGCAGACAGATTAGTAACATTTCCTAAATCTCTCATTTCTTTTAAAGTGATCTCATCACTTCTCACAATGTTACCTTAGTTACTTTCAATAGCAACTTCTACCTCACTAGAAGTTAACAACTTCTCACTCTTTTCTACCTCTCCTTTTGCCAGTTCAGGAGACTTCCTCTCATCACTCTTCTTTTTCTCTAAATGTTCACTCTCAATCTCACAAGAAAGGTTCTGGCTCATTAAATGTGAAGAAATAAGAGGTGGCTGAGAAGAGTGGTCTGAAGTCATACAAATAGAGGTATCCCTTTTATCAGGTCTATCTGTAATCATACTATCAGTAGTAAAGGAAGTAGAGAAAGAGATGTTACCTGATGAAGTAGTTAAAGAATCCATTGGCCTTGCTAAAATTGGCTCAATAAGCAATGGAATAAGTGGATCAGTAGTACTTACATCAGGATTGACCACTGCAACTATCGCATGACTTGCATCAGTATTTGCTACTGATGGTTCTTGTGTAGTCTGAGGTTTTGAAGCTTCTTCAACACTTTGAGTCAAAGGTTCTTGTGTGCTTCCCTCAAATGCAGTGTCAGCAATCACTTCATCACATTCAGCAATGTGCAAATCATGAGCAGCTTTATCTTCCAGACTTCTAGGTAGTTCAATTTCAATTTCAGAAGCCCCTTGAGCATTGTCAGGAAACTCCCCTGCTGATGTGATTTTGCCAGCATTTTCACTTTGAGAAGATGGTTCTTGTGTGACTATTCCATCAGAAATGTCTGCACCTACACTTTGAGTAGGTGGTTCTTGTGTGACTGGATCTGCAATAGCTTCTGAACTACTTTGAAGTTCAGGTTCTTGTGGGCTAGATCCTCTCAAAGATGACATAGTAGTCCTCTGTTTCTTCTGTCTGTGAAAGACGTTTGCTTCAGCAGTTTTCTTTTCAAGTGGTGAAGGTTTAAGACCCAACTGAGCAGCAATAACATTTACTTGATCGACAGACATCTCAATAATTCTTCTCTTTGGAGATGCAGATGCTGGAGAATCAGAAATCTCAACAGTCTTCATAGGTGAATTATCAGGAGTAGAGATGTCAGGATTAGCAGTAGCGTCAGGAACTGATGATCCATCCTGAATAACAACATCAGGATTGCCTTCCATAGCATCAGTAAGATTCAGAAATTCTGTGTGATCAACAAATTTGCCTTTGCTGATTAATCTTCTTCTTTTCTTCGGCATTTCAGAGACAGCCACTTCTCTAACAACATCAATCTCCTTCTTCTTCATCAAGACTGATATAGGCATTGTGTCATCATCAGAATCAGAATCAGAAATAACTCTTTGATCAACTTTCCTCTTCACTCCCGTTTCTTTATTCAGACCAGATGTTTCAAGAACCCTTTGTTCACCCCCTTGTGACTTCATTTGAGAGTGAGTTGGAGTGGAGAAATCCTTTGATCCTGATTGCCTCTTAGACACATCAGATCTAGCTAATTTCTTTGATTTTACAACTGATGCCTTTTGTGAGACACCAGAGGTGGTTGACTGTTTAGATAAGTGTTTAGGTTGTGTGCTTGTGTCAGGAATAGGATGTGTAAGGTCCTGTCCCATAGCACCAGTTGCTGGGCCATATTGAATAGGCATTCTCTCTCTTAAAAGAGACCATACTTCATCAGGAATGTATGGAGTTCCATCAAAATTATTTGTCTTATCAGAATTGATTAGACTCTTTATATTGTTTTCTGAGATTTTACATATAGGCAAAATTGTATCATTCTCAAAAACAGCATGAGGACATAAGTGAGAGAATATTAATTGGAAAAATCTAAGAAAGCAAACATAACCACATTTATCTGCTTTTCTTTCACTTAATACCTTTAGTATAAAAGACCCATAATCAAATGAGAGATCATGAATTAGAGAATACCCAATTTTGGCTGAACCTGTGGGTAAGGCATCAAAGTTTGACACTTTATTCAAGAAACATCTGCTGATGGTGTCGAAGAAGAAATTCCATTCCTTCTTAAGCTTTGTCCTGTAGAGCTCTCCAAACTTCTTTGGCGTACCATTGTAACCCAAACTTACAACATACTCAAGGAGTTTTGAATCAGGAACTTTGAATATAGGCTTACCAATGATTGATGGTAAGTGTAGGGCTTCAGTGACAATCTCAGGCGTCACATAGTACGTAACATTATCATACTCAAAGCTCATCTGAGGCTTTTCTGATGGAAGTCCTTTCCCAAAAACACTTGTGTTCCAAACCTGCATGACAGACTTAAAAGATATCTTGGCAGGTTGAGTTAGAGCATAATTGATTGGGCTTGAGGCCAAAAAGTCCTGAATAATGTGGAAATCATTGGGCAAGTCCTGATGATCTAGAACTGTAGTGAAGTTATTTGTGTTAAAAGTAACTCCATTGATTACCACCTTGCTGTTCATGAAAGATGAATTCTCCATTGGAATTTCAAACTCAAAAGTTGTACTAATTTTAAAATTATGGTTTGAGAGTGCAAAGATAGAGAGAAACGATGTTTTACTGATGGTTTGAGAATAATAAATCAATTAGAAAACTAAATTGATATTTGAACAATACTTATGATTTCTCAAAAACAGGTGTCAATAAACCATTCGTTTATACTGGAGTAATGGACCAAATTACGTGAGAGAGTGGTGATGATTGCACGCGTCACGACTTACATCTGTAACTGTATGTAATAATCAAGTGAAACACACGCGCTTGTATTATTCGAGAAATAAGATTGTGATAAAAATAAAACATGGTAATTTTGTTTTAAATAAAGAAATTTAAAACATCACAATCGAATAATACCTGGTACTTACACCAGTAATATTAATCGTTTCATATTCTCGTTCCACCCTTCTCTATTTAATCTTAGAGACTTGTCCACTTACTTCCTTAACCCTTCATTCTCTCCTGAAAGAAAAGTAAGAAAAACCCTTCACAGCAAAATTTTTAACAATGTCGAACCTTACAATCAAAGAGAAGAACCTCCATCTCTTAGAAAAAAGAGACATATTTAGCTATACTCGTGAAGAGTTTGATGCTTTCGACTGGGAAAGACAACTTGAGACTCTCTGGTTGTAGATGGATGCAGGTCTCGAAGAAATCGAGAAGGATAAACCTGCAAAAGTGATCGACATCGATGCTGCCCTCCAAACAGCATTAACATGGCTTTCATCTAAGGCATCCTCATCCAACTCCATCAACCATTGTTAATGAATATGTCACCAAAAATAACCTTATCCTTGTCAACTTCCACCCAAACAAAGTGGCAAAGATGGGATCTGGGATGGCTACAAACAATGGAGTGGATTGGTCTTTTATTTCCTGTTGAATAGATTAGTAGATAGAGAAAAAAAAGATGTAAACTTTGAATGTAATCTCTTTCTTATTATCAATGAAAAATCTAGTTTCTCTATTCTATTCACTGTTTTCCTGATTTATCATGTTATCTGAGAATAAATATGAGGACTAATTAAAGTGATCACATTATCAGGAGTTCAATAACATTAATCATAGCTTGAATCAGGAAACTGAGATAAAACGAAGACAGTTAGATTCTGAACAAAATACTGATGATTGAATCGCTGCATCAGGATTCAACGTTGACCACTATCAGGATTGACTTTCCATCAGTATTTGCAAGTTTTTAGTATCTGATGACTTCTTTCTCTCAAGTACTGCCATAGTTTACCATTCCAAGTTCATTCACCAACTTTGTAAAAGTAGCCTCAGGTAATGGCTTGGTGAATATATCAGCTAACTGTTGATCAGTAGGAACAAAATGAAGTTCAATTGTTCCTTCTAGTACCTGTTCTCTTATGAAGTGATACCTGATATTGATGTGCTTTGTAAGAGAATGTTGAACTGGATTTCCTGTCATAGCAATAGCACTTTGGTTATCACAATAAATAGGTATTTTTGAAAATGACAAACCATAGTCCATTAGCTGATTTCTCATCCACATGATCTGAGCACAACAGCTTCCAGCAGTAATGTACTCAGCTTCTGCAGTTGATGTGGAGATAGACTTTTGCTTTTTACTAAACCAAGAAACTAGTCTTCCTCCAAGAAATTGACAACTGCCTGAAGTACTTTTCCTGTCTATTTTGCATCCTGCAAAATCAGCATCTGAATAACCACATAAACTAAAGTCTGATTCTCTAGCATACCAAAGGCCAAGAGAAGAAGTGCCCTTTAGATATCTGAAAATCCTTTTCACTGCAATGAGATGTGGTTCCTTAGGATTTGCTTGAAATCTTGCACATAGACAGGTTGCATACATGATATCTGGTCTGCTAGCAGTTAGATATAAGAGTGAGCCAATCATTCCTCTGTAGTTGGTTACATCTACCTCAGTTCCTTGATCAGGATCAAGTTTTGTAGCTGTAGCTATAGGAGTTGAAGCTGTAGAGCTGTCTTGCATGTTAAACCTTTTTAGTAAATTCTTTGTGTACTTTGACTGATTGATAAAAATCCCATCATCAGTCTGTTTAACTTGCAGACCTAAGAAATAGCTCATTTCTCCCATCATGCTCATTTGATATCTAGACTGCATTAGCTTTGAAAACTTCTCACACAGCTTAGTGTTAGTTGACCCAAAAATGATATCATCAACATATATTTGAACTAACAGCAAATCCTTACCATGATTCAAATAAAACAAGGTTTTATCAATTGTACCTCTATTGAATCCACTTTTCAGTAAGAATTGAGCTAGGGTTTCATACCAGGCTCTTGGAGCTTGCTTTAGTCCATAAAGTGCTTTATCCAGTCTATAGACATGATCTGGATATTTGGGATCAATGAAGCCAGGAGGTTGCTCAACATATACCTCCTCTTCTAGTTCTCCATTGAGAAAAGCACTTTTTACATCCATCTGGAATACTTTGAACTTCTTGTGGGCTGCATATGCCAGAAAAATTCTGATGGCCTCTAGTCTTGCAACAGGAGCAAAAGTCTCATCATAATCTATTCCTTCCTGTTGAGAATACCCCTTTGCTACTAGTCTTGCTTTGTTTCTCACAATTGTGCCATCTGAATCAGTCTTGTTTCTGAATACCCACTTTGTACCTACAATAGACCTTCCCTTGGGCCTTGGTACTAATTTCCAGACTTCATTTCTTTCAAACTCATTCAGTTCTTCTTGCATTACTGTCACCCAATCAGCATCCTTAAGTGCATCTTCAACTATCTTAGGCTCCTCCTTAGATAGAAAGTTATGTTAGGTCGAATACACAATATATAATCAAGTACTGTATGAGTAAATACCAAGAACACACGTTTTAACTCTTAAAACTGTTTGGAATTAATAATTCCTCTCTCAGTGATGTAAAATATCACAGAGAGCTGCTTAGGTTACAAGAATGATATTCGTTCACGATGGATACCCTTTTAGGGTTAACCTAACTGTATTTATATGATATACAGCTACATACAATCGTTAATTGATTCTCCTAAAATTAAGCTATACAATTGATATCAATTACGATTGCTACACGTCTTCTAAGTCAACTCAATCTCTTTGACAGCTATCCAATCTTCAAAGATATCGCTTCCATATTAATATTAAATTAATCTTCAAGCTCTGTTGACTTGTAGACGCTCCCAGTAGACAGACTCTAACAAACTCTGTTTTCTCCAAGCTAACAGTGTTTGCGCTTCCATGTTAGGAATAATTCATAAGTTGTGATGTTAAGAATAGAATTTACACATTATACTTCTTGTAATCCTGATCTTATAAAGGATTTAGCACTGTATATAGGATTTATGTGTAAAGACAGTTATCTGTATAGTTTAGTCAGGAATGAACAGTGTATCGGAGACTACATGTCAGGAACAGAGAGCAAATCCTGATGATGGTCCAATACTGATGGTTGATCAGATACTGATGCAGTGTACAGATCCTGATATCAGTCGTGTTACTGATGATGTCATTATGGATGCTACAGAAACTGGCAAGTGCTATAAAACAGGATCGTTGTTTGAAGAACAAGCAAGAAGATATTATGAAGGAAAGAGTTTTCTATTGAAGGAAACTATCGACTAGAAGGCAGAACATTGTCATGTATAGATTATATCTTTCTGTTATTAGTTGATAGGTAGCATTATAAATACTCTCTCAATATCATTGTAAAAGAGCGACGAAGTTGTGAGTTCGTGTGCGTAGCTCTGTATAAGGTTTGTATTCGAGAGTTCGGAACAAACAGAGAGAGAGATATGTATTGTCAGCAGCTGCTAAAGGTATTGTACACCTTTGGTAGAGTTTGTATTTGATCTTATTAATACAAACAAGAGTTTGATTCATTCGTTTATTCTTGTTCATATAATCAAGCAAAAATCAGACACGATTATATAACTTGTATTCAACCCCCCCCCCTTCTACAAGTTATTCGAGTTAACAATTGGTATCAGAGAAGGTTGATTTCGAATAATCATAAAGATCTGCAATCATGTCTGGTTACAAGGATGGGAATACTAAAATTCCTATGCTCAAGAGAAACGAATATACTCTATGGGAAGTAAAGATGTTGCATCATCTGGAAGCAACAGATCCTGATTATCTTGACAGAATCAGAGATGGACCTTTCGTTCCAACAAAGGTCGTTGGACAAGCAACTGTTGATGGTGTGGTTGTTCCAGAACATACAGCAGAGAAGCCAAAATCCGAATGGTCAGATAAGGACAAGGAGAATGTTCTCAAAGATGCTAAAGTGAGAAACATATTATTCAACAGTCTTGATTCTGTTCTCCTTAACTATGTTCTCTCTTGTAAAACTGCTAAGGATATATGGGACAATCTTAAGGTTCACTGTGAAGGAACTAAGCCTGTCAGGAAGAATATGAGGACATTACTTATACAACAGTATGAGTACTTTGAATCCAAGTCTGGTGAGTCACTTACTGATACCTTTGATAGGTTTACAAAACTCATCAATGAGATGGCCATGCATGGTAAATATTATGACTTGGAGGATATGAATACAAAGTTCATGAAAGCTTTGCCTGATTTCTACAATGAGAAGATATCTGCGATCGAGGAAGCTAATGATCTGGATGAGATTTCATTAGAGGCAGTATATGGAAAATTGAGAGCTTATGAACTTGACAAGCAGCAGAAGAAGAGCAGGAGTGAAGGAAAGATGAAGTCTATTGCACTTACTGCTCAATCTGAAGTTAAGAAGCTTCCTGAAGAACAGCATGAAGAGATTGCTGTAAAGAATTCAAGGAAGAAGAAAAGCAAAGAAAGTTCTGAGTCAGAGACTATTGATATGGACTCTGACAACAATGATTCTGAATCTGAGATGCAAGAACTCTTTGCTATGTTTGCTAAAGCTTTCAAGAAAGGAAGATTCAACAGGAGAAGATTTAGCAAAGGACCTTTTCAAAAGAAGGAGGAGAAGAAGAGTGACAAAAGCAAAAGTACAATTGTCAAGCTTGATAAGGCCAAGATCAAGTGCTTTAACTGCAGCGAGCTTGGACACTTTGCTAGTGAGTGTAAGAAGCCTAGAAATTCAGGAAAGGGTAATGCACTTATGGTCACACAGAAGGATTGGGCTGATTCCAGTGACTCTGAAGATGAATTGGATTATGACAACATTGCATTGATGGCCAATAGTTCAGACAAACCTGGATCTCCAAAGAAAACTTCTCCATCCTCTGTTAAGGTATCACTTCACTCTCTTGATTCATTTGATAGCTTAAATTCTGATGAAATTAGATCTATCCATGCTGAGTTCAAAAATCTTATGACTAATTTTAGAATTCTTACTTGTGAAAGAGATGAACTTAAGGTTAAGAATGATAAATTAGTTGATAGAAATAATTTTCTTGAATCTGAATTAATTCAAATGGAAGAATACAAGTTAAGTTCTGATAAAGCTAAGCATGATTATAGTGTTATTCTTGAGGCTTATGACTATGTCAGAAAAGAACTAGAAGAAGAGAGAGATGTGATTAAAACCATTAACAATTCCAGTAAGAAGACAATAGAAATCTTTGAGAGTGGAATTCGTGGTAAGGTTAATGGTTTAGGTTTTGATAAGGCTAGACAAGAAGAAAAAGTAGCTACTGTCAATAATGATAGTAAGGTAGAAGCTAACACATCTAAATCTGAAGGTAAGAAAATTGTTTCTGAACCTAATCATGTTAAATTTGTTGATTCAAAAGGTACCCCTGTTGTACACAAAAGGATTAACAATAGTTATTCAGATGAGAAAGTGTTAGAGAAACTTAAGAATGTAAACATAGGGTTTCTGTCTAAGTCTCAGTTGAAACAGAGATTAGATGGTCTTTCAGAGTCTAGCAAGATCAAAAGAAATAGGAATGGAAAAGAAGGTATTAACAAAGAGAATAATTACAAGAATGTACCTGATGCACCTAGGAAAAAATGCTATAAGTGTGGAAATCATAATCATTTGGCCCTAGACTGCAATCAAAAACCTTCTTGGAAAACTGAGTCCAGATTCCCCAAGACTCAGAAAATTCAATACCAACCAAAAAAAGCTTGTTATCATTGTGGTAGTTTATTTCATTCCATTTACATGTGTAGAGAATATCATGAACTGTATTATGACTATTATTCTTTGAAATCTGAAACTCCTAGTCACAAACAGTTTGTGAGATCAGAGTCTAAAGTTGACTCTGCAACAGGTAAAATAAAAGCAAAATCTTCAAAGTCTGTTGTCTCTAAATCTAGTAAGAAAGGATCCAATCAAAGTTGGGTCCTAAAAAATTCTAACTAGTTACTTTTTGTTTGCAGGGCACAGGAAAGAAGCATTCAATTATCTTGGACAGTGGATGCTCTGGACATATGACTGGAAAGAAGTCCCTGCTTACAAAGTTTGAGAGGAAAGCTGGCCCAGTAATATCTTTTGGAGATGGCAACAAAGGAGAAACTCTGGGATATGGCTCAATTGTTTTGGGGAATGTCATCATAGAAAATGTAGCACTGGTTGAAGGCTTGAAACATACTCTTTTAAGCATAAGTCAACTGGGTGATAAAGGTTACAAATCAATCTTTGACAGAGAAGGATGCAAAGTCTTGAATATGCAGAATGGAGACATTGTTCTAACTGGTCAAAGACATGGTAACATATATGAAGCCAGCTTAAGTGATACATCTAAAGGAATTGTTAGATGTCTCTACAGCAAAGCAACAAGTGATGAAAGCTGGAATTGGCACAAGAAGCTCTCACATCTTAATTTCAAGAAGCTTAATCAACTTGTTAAAAACAATTTGGTGAGAGGCCTACCTCAGGCGAATTTTGTGCAAGATGGACTTTGTGATGCATGTCAGCTTGGAAAGCAAAGAAGAACCACTTTCAAGAGCAAGACTGAAAATTCAATTACTGAACCATTTCACATGCTACATCTTGATCTGTTTGGTCCAGTAAATATTATGTCTATCAGCAAGAAAAGATATGCTCTAGTTATGGTGGATGATTTCACAAGGTTCACATGGGTGTTCTTTCTACACAAGAAGGATGAAGCTCCTCAGCAAATCATTGAACTCATCAAGAATATTCATAATAAATTTGAGTACAAAGTCAAAGTACTTAGGAGTGACAATGGTACAGAATTCAAGAATTCTACAATGGAGGGGTTTTGTGCAGACAATGGAATCACTCAACAGTTTTCTGCACCTGGTACACCTCAACAAAATGGTGTAGTGGAAAGAAAGAACAGGACTCTCATAGAGGCAGCAAGAACCATGCTTGCAGATGCAAAACTTCCAACCTACTTTTGGGCAGAAGCTATTGACACTGCATGTTTCACTCAGAACTGTACCTTGGTAAATAGTCATGGAAAAACTCCCTATGAGATGATCAAAGGAAAGAAACCAAGTGTGAAATATTTTCACATCTTTGGATGCAAATGCTATGTCCTAAAAGTTCATCCAGAACAACTTGGAAAATTTGAAGCCAAATCGGATGAAGCAATTTTTCTAGGATATTCAGCATCTAAGGCCTTCAAAGTTTATAATCTCAGAACTCACGTTGTTATGGAATCAATTCATGTTGCATTTGATGATAAAAAATTTGGAATTTTGCAAACTGATGAAAGCCATGACAAACTGGAATTTGAAAATCTGAAGAATTCTGAGATACTCTCAAGTGATGATGAAGGTTCTCCAGAAGGAATTTGTATTGCTTCTCAAAGGAATGCTACTGTTGAGGGGGAGCAAATAAATCAAAGAGAACACAGTGATCATCAGGAGCAGACTAGTCTTTCAGAATCTATTCCATCAGGAACTGACCTTTCAGAGTCTACTGAGGAAAGATCAGTAACTAGCAGCTATATGGAATCTACTGATTCTATTGATCAAAGGAGATTTTTTGAAGGTAGAGAGAATTCTTCTACAAGGGATACCACTAACTTAGGGGGAGAGACTAGTAGAGTTAATCTACCACCTGTTAGAAAATGGACAAAGGATCATACTGAAGACTTGATAATTGGTGATCCAAATAGTGGTGTTCGAACTAGAAGATCAATTCAAAATGAATGCTTGTATAGTTGCTTTCTCTCAAAGAATGAACCTAAGAAGGTTGAAGAAGCCTTACAGGATCCTGATTGGATAATTGCAATGCAGGAGGAGTTAAATGAGTTTGAGAGAAACAAAGTTTGGAAATTGGTACCAAGACCTAAAGATAGATCTATTGTTGGTGCAAGATGGGTTTTCAGAAACAAGCTAGATGAATCTGGTATGATTGTAAGAAACAAGGCAAGACTGGTGGCCAAGGGTTATTCTCAGGAAGAAGGCATTGATTATGATGAGACCTTTGCACCTGTAGCAAGATTGGAAGCAATCAGAATGTTTCTTGCATTTGCAGCTCATTCAAAATTCAAGGTATACCAGATGGATGTAAAGAGTGCTTTTCTAAATGGCAAACTTAATGAAGAAGTTTATGTAGAACAGCCACCTGGATTTGTTGATCCAAAGTTTCCAAATCATGTCTACAAACTTGACAAGGCACTCTATGGACTAAAGCAGGCACCAAGAGCATGGTATGAGACTTTAATTTGTCTAAATTTCTTCTTGAAAATGGCTTCACAAGAGGTACAATTGACAAAACTCTATTCTTTAGAAAGATAAAAGGTGAATTGCTTTTAGTTCAAGTTTATGTTGATGATATTATTTTTGGTTCTACTAATGAAAAGTTGTGTGCTAAGTTTAGCAAGCTTATGCAGTCTAAGTATCAGATGAGCATGATGGGTGAACTAAATTATTTCTTAGGCTTGCAGGTCAAACAGACTGAGACTGGTATTTTCATTAATCAGTCAAAGTATATCAAAGATCTTTTAAGAAGGTTTGACTTTCAAGACTGTGCAGTTGCAAAAACACCCATGGCAACAACCACTAAACTAGACTCTGATCCTAAAGGAAAGAGTGTGGATAATACTAGTTATAGAGGCATGATAGGCTCATTGTTATATCTAACTGCAAGTAGGCCAGATATAATGTTTTCTACATGTTTATGTGCTAGATTCCAAAGTGATCCTAAGGAATCTCATTTAATTGCTGTGAAGAGAATTTTTAGATATCTCAAAGGAACTCCAAATCTTGGTTTGTGGTATCCTAGAGAATCTGATTTCTTTCTAATTGGCTATTCAGACTCTGATTATACAGGGTGTAAGATAGACAGGAAAAGCACTACAGGTACATGTCAATTCTTGGGAAATAGATTGATTTCTTGGGCAAGCAAGAAGCAACAATCTGTTTCAACCTCAACTGCAGAAGCTGAGTACATAGCAGCAGGCAGTTGTACATTGTGCACAGCTCCTTTGGATAAGAAATCAGTTACTGGATTATGGTATGACACTTAGTAATATTCCTATGTTTTGTGATAATACTAGTGCTATTAAAATTGCAGAAAATCCAGTTCAACACTCAAGGACTAAGCACATTGATGTCAGGTATCATTTTATTAGAGAACATATTGAGAATGGTACTGTGGAACTTCATTTTGTTCCTACTGACAAACAGCTTGCAGATATTCTAACTAAACCACTTGATGAGACTACATTCAGTAGACTAGTAAGTGAGTTAGGAATGTTAAATTTTTAGATCTGTAACATCTACAAAAGTAGCAAGGTATGTTGTTCTTAGCTTATAGACTTGATATTCCTGTCAGGATCTATATTTGATTGTTAAATGTTTTAGCTATAACACTTTGCCTTGATAAATTTCAGTATGATAGACTTGTTAATAATCATCAGGATTAGATTTGTCATCAGGATGCTGACGTCATCAGTATTGTGTCAGTACCAGGATTATGAAAATTGTCTCAGATCCTGACGTTTACTTTGTATAGTAATATGATTCTGTGATGTGTTAAGTCTATGCTAGCAAGTTTTAATATTTGCATACTGATAATTTATACATCATTCAAAAATCAAAAGACAAGCGGATAACAAGAAACTGTATTTTCATTAATAGAAATCATTACATGGAAATGAAATACAACATCTTTTTGTCTAAATTTCTATTCTATACTTGTCTTTGATATGAATTCTGAGGAACAGGATAAGGAGCATCTCAAGAAATCCATCAGGGGATGAAAGCCTCGTTTGTTCTTGGATTCCTTGTCTGGGCGACTTGAATGAGAGCAGCTAACTTAAATGAATAGCATCTCCATCAAGATCAACCTCAGACTCTCGGCCAAATTCTTCATCCTCAAGTTTTGAGGAGGTTAGGGGAAGATTGCATCCAACAGATGGATGTTCTAGGAGAAACCTCTGGATATTTTCGAAAACCAATCCATTCATGATTAGTTCGATGAGAAGAGTCATTTGTTCAAAGATATGATCAAGAACAGGATGTTCATCGATCAAGAAAAATCTGGAAAATGGGTTTGAAGGGGTTTTTGGTTTGAGAAGCATTGTTAAGAAGAAAAGAAATTGAAAGGTTATGGAGAATGGCATAAGGCGTCTGGTTCTTTTAAAGGAAGACGTGAGAAGCTGAGCAGTCACTTGGAAGTTTTAATGAAGTCAAATGCTAATTATTGCGTGTGACTATATTTCTTGTTTCAAGAAATATTGAAAATATCTAACCAATTGATTTTCTGTTCAGATTAATTGTTTATTTCTTTTTCAGATAAAAGAAAAATGCCACGTGGAAAACTCCATATTAAGTCTCTGATGATATTGGTCAGGATTTCATGTGTGACCATCAGGATTTGAAAATTATATTTTTAAATCACATTCCATTTTGTGATTATTTTGATGAGAGGTCATCAGGAAAAGGAAGTTGATCAGTATTACTTATTTATACCCTGATCTATTTCATGAAAAATCAATTTTGGATTTTATTTTCCAAAAATCGTGGGTAACCGCATTTTTCAGGGACTGACACCTGTCAATCTACGTGGGATAGTGGTCTGAAAGATTTGTGAAATATATTTGTTTTGAAACTCTAATCGTGTAATTGCTTTCTCTAATTTTACATTCTCTAAAGCAAAAATCACTTTTGAGTTTTCAAAATCACTAATCCATTTCAAGAATTTTTCAAGTTTCTTTTCAGATCAAAAAATGGCAGCTCAGAGAAGATTACCTAAATCAGTAGCCTTCAAGTTTGGTGACTTTGATTTTATGACAAACAATCATGTTGCAGCTATCACCAACAAGGAAGGAGTATCATCTGATTTTCATCCAATCATGGACTTTCTGGCATATGGACCATTAAGTTATGCATTGACAACATCTCCACAAATTAATCAAGTAGCTGTTTCACAAGCTTGGAAGAATGCTGAGGTAATTGATTCTACTCAGAGTCAATCAGGTAAGATTGTTCTACATTTAGGACAAGATTCATTTGACATTACTGAATCGGTTGTTAATTCAGTACTTTGCTTACCTGTTACTGATAGTTATGAGAATGTACCATCTGATGATAATATAAGAACTATGTTGTCTGAATTAGGTTATAGTGGACCTCTAGATAACATGAGCCAGTTGAATAGGTCTTTTCTTAGAAAGGAATGGTCTTTTTACTTTGATCAAATTGCTAAAGGTTTTACTGGCAAATGTAGTTCTTTTCAGCAAATTACTTCTGTTACTTCACATATTGCTTATAGTTTGCTTTATGACAGAGTAATCAACATTGGTCATATTATCTTAAGTCAGATGAGTATTAAACTTGGGTTAAGAGATCAAAATAGGAAAATGGTTTATTATCATAGATTTATGCAATTGTTTGTTAACCATTTTATTCCTGATGTTGAAACTAGATTTGGTAGAGAACATTGTGTTTCTTCTTATGAACAGCAAAAGAGAATTTTCTCTGACATTACAAAGAAGGACAATGAAAAGAATCTAGATGAAATACCTGCAATTCATTATCCATATCATGTTCAGGTAATTCTTAAAACTCATCTTCCTACTTTCTACAATTCTTCTTTCTTTTGTGGTGAAATGGATCAGGAATCTCAATTGGAGGAGAACCCACCTGTGTCTACCCAAGTAGCCCAAAACATTATAGTCTCTGAAACAATTCAAGAACCAAATTTTGATCCACGGCCTGTTGTTTCAAAGAAACCAACCTCTGGTGTTTCTCAAAAGACATCAGTTGTAAGGAAGAGAAGATTTGTTGTGTCAAGTAGTAGTAGTAATTCTAGTGAAGATGATGATGATTTAACTCTTGCTGAGAGAGCAGAATTGAAGGCTGCAATTCAACTTTCTTTGTTAGCACAAAGAGATGAAAAACCTAGTCACAGCCAGGCTGCAGTCTCCCAAAAGACTGTAGTTCTTAAAAAGGGAAAACAGTTACTGGATACTGTCTCTCAAAAGACTGTGTCTATTGAACAAAGATCTCATCCCAAGATCACTTCTGTGTCTACACCTCTTGAGTCTTCTCAGGATAAATCTTTTGCTCACTATATCAGGAGAACAAGGAGAAAGATTCAATTGTCACCTACACACACAGAGTCTAGTCCAACTAATATCATGCAGGTTTCTACAAATCAAGCTACATCTATGTCAGTATTTGACAAGAGAGATCTGGATATTGATTCTTCATGGGAAACTACATTATCATACAGACTGGCTATGGGACTAATTTCTCTCAAAGTGAAGTTGTCAAGGCCTGTTCTAGACTTTTTGGTTGAAAGAGTACCAAAACTTTTATTTCCAGATGAATATGGACTTTTACATCAAAGACTTGACTTAATGAAGATGTATTTCTATGTGTCTGTCAGAAGACAATTAGTCAAGAAATTTGGACTCTCGAAACATGGTGCACTTCAATCACTTCATGCATATTTATTTGACAAGAATGTAATTATTGAAGATGCTTCAGCTCAAGGTGAACAACTGGAGGAAATAGATAGAGGGAAGCAGTCAACAGAAGATACTATTGCATCAGTGGTGAATAGTAGGAAAGATCAGATCACAGTCACTGTAACACAAGAACCATCTAGTCAGAGGAAGGATGACTCAGGAGCTGTGATAGCTGATGTTGAAAGGACTTCTGTGATGACTGAGAATGCAAGTGAGATACCCTATGATATGGGAGAAATGACTTTGGTTGATTTTTCTGAAGATCAAACAAATTTTGTTCAGTCAGAGTCTATCCACCTTGAGGGTGTGTCTCAGCAAACAACACTTAAAGATGGTGATGTACTAACTATGGTGTCTAATGAAGTATTACTGAAGACATCAGAGTCTAGTAAAGAACCTGAAAGTGGTATACTGGAGCCTGTAGTTTCTGAAAGGAAAGAAGATGATTGTAAGGGTTCAGAGACTATAGCAGCTCACTCCTTGGAGAAAACCTCAAGCCACATGCCAAATGAGGAACCCTCTCTCCATGTGAGTTCAGGTATAAAAACTCCTTCTAAACTCTATTTTTCTGTAGGTCATGAGTGCACTTATCTAAATTTGAGTGATACACTTGAAAAGATGGACTTAGATCCACAATTTGAGCGGCTGGCTCCTGACCAGGCAAAAGGTGAGGTAGAAAGAGTGTTGACTTTAGTAAGTCAAAGTGAGAATGAGGGTATGGATGATCAACTCCATAGTGAGGGAGAGAAAATTAGGAAACCATCATTTGATTTCTGGGATCAGGTTTTTCCTGAATCTTGGTCTGAAAATTTGGGTATGGATGCTGGTACTTATTCATTCATCAAAATGTATCAGAAGAATAACCTAGCACATCACAATGCAAAGCCAGAAGTTAAAGCTCAGAAGCAAAAGGAGAGGCTTGCATGAATCATTAACAGAAGAGGTGCCAGGATAAAGCAATCTCTTGATACATATGTACCAGATGAAGATCCTAATGATCCTAGTGTTCCTTTGTATGTACTTCCAATATCAGCTCGAATTGAGACATCAACAGTCTCTGATCACTCTAAGGAGGAGTCAGGATTTGAAGATGTTAGTACACAGAATACTGGTGAAGGAAATGATGATCATGTTTCAGTTTCAGAACAGAAAGATGAAGATGTTGATACTTCTAATCAGGTTTTATTACTTGAGTATCATACAAATCAAGCAACTTCTTCTACAAGACTTGACGATACAGTTCTTTCTGATTCTGATACTAGAGATACTAGAAGCACTTCCAACATTGAAGTTCATTCTGATGTTTTGAAAGATATTCAGAATTCTCAAATTGATATTCAAACAAGACTTCAATCACTTGAAGATAACCAAGTCACAATTATGGAAAATCAAGCAGTTCTTATGAATCTTATTTGTTCTGTTTCTGAATCTCTTGGAATTAATGTTGCTGATGTCAAAAAGGGGGAGATAAAGTCAATTCAAAGACAACAACAACACCACCACCAGACTGGGGATGATAAAGCTGGGGGAGATAAAGATCAGACAAAGGGTAGTAAAAAGAAGAACTAGCAGGAGTGACAGTGGTGAATCTCAGCTAGGAAGTGGTAAAGGAAGAGCAGCATTAATAGTTAAAATTCTTTCTTCTAAGTACTAAATAATCGTCTACATCTGAGAAGGAGGTACTTAACTTCATAATTCTACATTTATAAATTCTATTCTGGTTGTATTGTTATATGTTTTGACATCCACAACTTAGATTTATGCTTCAGATTTTAAAGCATAAATAGGGGGAGATTGTTAGGAATAATTCATAAGTTGTGATGTTAAGAATAGAATTTACACATTATACTACTTGTAATCCTGATCTTATAAAGGATTTAGCACTGTATATAGGATTTATGTGTAAAGACAGTTATCTTTATAGTTTAGTCAGGAATGAACAGTGTATCGGAGACTACATGTCAGGAACAGAGAGCAAATCCTGATGATGGTCCAATACTGATGGTTGATCAGATACTGATGCAGTGTACAGATCCTGATATCAGTCGTGTTACTGATGATGTCATTATGGATGCTACAGAAACTGGCAAGTGCTATAAAACAGGATCGTTGTTTGAAGAACAAGCAAGAAGATATTATAAAGGAAAGAGTTTTCTATTGAAGGAAACTATCGACTAGAAGGCAGAACATTGTCATGTATAGATTATATCTTTCTGTTATTAGTTGATAGGTAGCATTATAAATACTCTCTCAATATCATTGTAAAAGAGCGACGAAGTTGTGAGTTCGTGTGCGTAGCTCTGTATAAGGTTTGTATTCGAGAGTTCGGAACAAACAGAGAGAGAGATTTGTATTGTCAGCAGCTGCTAAAGGTATTGTACACCTTTGGTAGAGTTTGTATTTGATCTTATTAATACAAACAAGAGTTTGATTCATTCGTTTATTCTTGTTCATATAATCAAGCAAAAATCAGGCACGATTATATAACTTGTATTCACCCCCCCTTCTACAAGTTATTCGAGTTAACATTCCATGTGTTCAGCTAACAGTGTTTACGCTTTCCTCTGTCAGCGTTTGCGCTTCCAGCTATCAGCGTATACTCAAACTCTGTTCCAACTGCTTTCAATAACAAGTTAAACTCTCTTTACCTGTAACACTTAAACACTGACATTAAATCACATCAATTATATCTAACAATCTCCCCCAACTTGTTCATTAGAAAAATGTACAAGTTTACAGTAATTGATGATGTCAAAACGAACAAATAAAAACACAGTGTTTAACATATAATCAGAGTTTAAACTTGACTTAACAAAATCAACTGAAAAATTCAAATTACTTACAAAATCTGTCTACCTAACCTCCTCAAGATCTGGAGTTGTTCTGAGATAATCAATCAACAACCTCCTCTCAGCATTTTCAAGTTCAATCTCCATAGCTACCTTGATCTCTCTTAAATCTGGATCATTCTCATCAGTTTGAAAAATAGCAGCTCTGAGATCATAGATCTTGTTTCTTCTCATTTCATTTCCCAACCTGATAAACTTCACTTCTTCAGACTTTACATTAAAATCCAGAACAGTAATCCCAAGATCAGTCTTTAGCTTTGTAGTTCCCTTCTGCATTTCTATCAGATTCCCATTCCAGTCTCTGTACTTTGGAACATACTTGCTGTTGTATTTCATATGTCTTCTTGCAAGATTCTGAATCATCTTTTGTCTGAGCACATTTTCAACTGATTGAGCTATTTGATTTCTTACTCTGAAAATATACAGAACATACTCTAGTTCTTCCCAGAATTTCAAATCAATATCATTCTCAGCAATCTTGAACACTGTTCCATCAGCCATGAAGTATAACAGGAAATCCTTTCCTAAACTCTTTTGATGAACAAGCTGTACTGACTCCAGTCTGTCTAAACTCTCTTGAGTGACACCACGACCTGGAACAGACAATGAAGAAGGATCTCTGGGAGCAACATTCTGTCTTTTATCTCTATGTGAGCCTATGCCTCCTTTGGTATATCCAATTTTACCAGATAAAGCTCTACCATCAGTGAAATCCATTGGAACTGTAGCTTCTAGACTTGAATCACGAAGAACACCTTTTCCAAATGTTGATTTCAACTGAGAAAACAATATTGGTGTAGTCACAGCTTGTGCAGCAATAGAGGTTGTGTCTTCACTCTTCTGTACAACATGTGTGTCAACAGAGGTTGTAACTATCATCTTGTTCTTGCTCTCTTCACCCATCACTTCTTTTAACTTCAGCTTGGCATCAAGAGAAGACTTTCTAATCAGCTTTCCTTTATCTTCTTCTTCATTTTCTTCTTGAATACCAGATAGTTTTTCTTTGATCTCAATGCCTTTCATTACAGGCCTTGAAGACTTTGAAGATCTAACAGTTTTCTTCACTTTCTTGGACTTTTGAGCTTTTAAATGCTCTTTCTGCAATAGCTTTTCTTCAGCTTGAATATCCTCAAGTGTAGCTTCAGCATTCTCTTCACGAAAAAGTTTTGCAGCCAATTCTTCATCTGTTTGTGGATTGTCAGAGAATGACAAATCCTTTGGCTTTGAACCAGAAGTACTCTGAGTATTTGTATCTATCACCAAATTCGGCTTTGACCTTGTAGACCTCCCATGTCCTTGTCTAGAATTTTCATTTCTTAAGCCCTTTTCAGCATTGGTACCTTCATCATCAAGATGATCTTTCTTTGACAGAGTTTGAGTTTGCTTACACTTGGTTTCAGCAATTCTCTCCCCCTTTTTGACATCATCATCACCATCTTGAATCAGAATAGAGGTGATTAACTCAAGAGAGTTTGCAATGGAATCAACCTTCTCAGTCAGTAAAATCTGATTCTTTTCAACTGTGCTCAGTCTGTCATTAAGATTTGCTTGAGCTTTGGAGAATTGTTGAAAAAGCTTAGCATTAGCTAGTTGAGCTTTCTCCTCATGAGTAGCAACCTCTGTTCGAAGATCAACAATAGATTTCTGAGTATCATCAAATCTATTATTCAAGGTTTTGATTTGAATCACTGTGCCTTGCAAACAAGTGAATATTTCTGGATTTTTAATCTTCGAAGAATTTGCTTGGAGAAACATAGCTGCCCTTCCAGGAGGAAAAATACACTCTAACTTGTACCAATCAGCAGTTTGTTTGGCCAAATAATCATCATCAATTTCATTGACAGAAGGCCCAGCAAAATCTGGTTTTTCTCCTGTTTTCTGACCATCAGCTTGAGTTTGTGGTTGTTCAACTCCTGTACTCTTGGCTTCAATTGAATCACTTATCGACTCACTAGTAGAGGCAACAGAAGCAATGTCTTCATTTTGAGTAGGAACAGGTTCTTGAGCAATTTGTTTTCCTTTATCAACTTGAGTTTGCTCTGAAGAAAGAACCTTCTCTGGTTTATCAACCTCCTCACCATGATCAGAAACATGATGGGCATCAGAGTTTAACTCAGTGTGTGATGCAACCACAGTGTCTTCAAGAACAACAATAGGTCCATCAGCAACACCAGTATCAATAGAATGTGTAACCTCCATGAGTGGTGGAGTAGATGCTTCATGATTAAAAGAAATTGGAGTTTCATCTCTAACATCTTCATTTTCTTGAACCTTAGCAGATTCTGGTTCAGCAATCTTGACTTCTGATTCTGGTATTATAGGTTCTATGATAACCTCTGTCTCACCAGTAGGAATATCAATAGAGATTTTCTCTTGAGCCTCCTCAACATGCTCATCATCAGAATCAGATAGAATGAGCCTTCTCCTCTTAGCTTGAGGCACTGCAATCAGTTCTTCATCCTCACTAGAACTGTCCTCAGCTGGTGGTGTAGAAGGTCTATTTGCTCTTTCTTTGAATCTTCTAGAATAAACAGCTTTTGTAGATGTCTGTTTAGCCTTAGAATGTTTTGTATCAAGTGCAGCATGCTTCTTCCTTTTGGACTTAGATGGAGGTTGTGGGTGAGTAGTAGTGACAGGGTTTGTTGGTGTTGGATTTATTGGTTCAGTTTGGGTTTGTGGTGATATAGGATGAACAGTGGTTGTTTGGGTTGGCTCAGATGATTGTATAGGTTGAGATGGTATGTTTTCTGTACGATCAGTGGCTAAAGGTTCAGGCATAGGTTGTGGTTCTGGTTGTTGTGTTTCATGTGGTTCATGTTTTGGTGATGGAAAATCTTGTGGCTGATTGACAAAATTCTGTAAGGCAAGTGGCAATACGAAAGGAGGTATGTCTTTACCAACATCTTTGTTAGTCATATCAGAGAATATTCTCTTAGTGACTCGAAAAGGTTGAATCTCATCAGCTTCATCAACAGTTAACCCAGGTACACATGCATTGAACAAAATTTGACAAAATCTAGCAAAGTAAACTGTAGTAGACTCTGACAACTTATCACCCAAATTCATTAATACATATCTACCAAAATCAAAATTACTGCCATAGAGTAGAGAATACCCAATTTGCAGACTGTCCATTGGAATAGCATCCCAGTTGGTTACCTTCTTCTGGAATGTCCTGGTGATACAATCAAAGAAAAAGTTCCACTCTTTTCTTAGATTCGGCCTCCTCACACTGCCCAGCTTTGCAAGTGAGTCCATATACCCAATCTCTGTTAGCATCTCTCTTAGATTTTGCTCAGAGACAACAGCATACGAAGTATGTGTGTCAAAATCCATGGCATCACGAACAGTTTGTGGAGTAATCACAAACTCTTGTTCTTCATGAGAGAAGATGATAGATGGAGTTCCATTCGCTCCTCCTTCTATATATCTTGAGTTTTGCCAGAAGTTAACAACCTGAGAAGCAGATAGAGTAGCCGGTTCAACCAGCGCTTGCCCAATCTCAGAATCGCGAAGAAAATTTTGCATTAGATGAAACGCCTCTGGAGCCCGGTCGTTCTCAAGTAAAGCTGCATAATTGTTAGGCACAAAACGTAGACCAAACAAAGTGAAAGGTTTTGTTGCCATTAGATCAAGAAATAAACAAAAAGCAACTGTGAAAATGATATGCAAGAAAGGTGTTTGCGAAAATGCCAAAGTGAAAAACAAAGAAGTTCTCTGTTTTGGTAAAGTGAATACGAGTGGGTGAAAGTCATTTTGACAAAAAGTAATTTGAGTTGTAATTAAAAATTAAACTCAAACGTTTTATCTTGAAAACACACAACTGTTCCCTCGAGAAATGCGAAAGTGGTAGATAATGATGAGTGATTGGGTGAAAGTGGGACACGTGTCAAACATGCAACGATTCACTTAATACACGCGCAGTAAAAGCCATTATTACTGCTGTCTTTCCGTTTATCAAGACACTTTACCACTAAATACACTAATTAACAGTTGTCAACTACTCCATTTACTCCAGAATTTTCAAATTATCTTAATGAAAATTTACCTTAGAGTACGTAACACAATCAATCAGTGTTTATCAAATTTTCAAACTTTGTCACAAAAACCCTTTCAAAAATGCACAGTCGTGATTTTTGTGTGTGAGTAGCAGAGTTTACCAAATCAATTTTTATAGCATCTAATATTTCATAAAATCCATAAATCAAAACAATAAACACTGAATACACAAACTCTCATATTAAACACAGAGTATATGATGAATGCTAAACTCTGTAGTTCCTTAATTACAGAAATCTGAATATCCCTGTTCCAGTTTATGTTCATGATTATCCAAGTAAGCACACAGTCCTTATAGACAAAAAGATCAAGAGATAAACATCAAAGCATCATTCAGTGAGTTACATGTCAAGGATTTTCTCACAAACTCTCACATCACACATGTGTTTAGGTGAAGTGTTTTCGCTCAAATTCAATCAGTAAAAGCAGATACTACCATAAGCTTGAATTTCCACCAAATCTACACCACTTCGATTACATATATGCACAAATCAAAAGGACTTTGTTCAGGGTTGTAATTGAGTAAAATCAAACAGATGAGAAAAGATATTTTTCGAATGAGAATTCCTAACTGAACAATTTATCAGATCAAAATGTTCAGTCAAACGGTTAGTACATATTTGTACAAGATGATCAGTATATATACCTTTTTTTTTTTTTACATATATATACTGAGTAAGATTTCTTTTCTTGAGAAATTCTCACCTGCTTGAATTTGATTTATCAAAAGAATATAACTGCTCTTAATACTTCAGTATTCAAGAAAAATGAGCAGTTAATTTGGCTCAAAGGGGTTTACTAAGGGTCGTGTTTATGATCAGTGTTTATTATTAGTGTTCAAAGATGTTTTGAACAGTGTTTAAAGAAAGATGGTTAATCCTAGTGCCTTTATCATTTTCATGCACACATATATCATGTAGTCTCAAAATGGTTTAATGCAAGTTCTAGAGCAACATACTTACTGATGAACATCACACAGCAATTAAAATCTGATTGATATAAAATGTATCAATCACTTATTCGGCTCAAAATCTCACAGGGTGCAGACATGAACTGTTTCTCACCAAACTAAACAATGACACATCTCAAGTTTTAAAATTTTCACAAGTGCAAACAAAGAATCATCAAGAATCAAGTATGGTTTGGAAACAGAGTGTTACTAATCAGAGTTTAGAGTTCATCAATATCAGAGTTATTCATGAGAGGCAATGCATACAGTATTCATAGATTCAGAGTTTAGGATCAAATAAACTAAGAGATGCTCTAAATATGAAACAGTATCATGCTGTGTTAATTTACTGCACAATTTCTGATTAGATCACAGTGACTAAGAAAGAATCTTGATTTTTCACTGAGAATCATGCTTCATACATTTTTCTTCATTGGTATTTTCATTCAGACAAAAATCGATTCTGAATTCACTGAGTGTATCCAACTTGTTAACAGTGTTTAACAGACAGACATGCTGACAGAGTTTAACAAGGTTTAAACATAAGCATGCATAACAGAGTTTAATACTAAGATTCACATAGCACTTAACAATTTGCATAGCATGAGCAATAAGTTTTTGAGTCTAACCAACATCACTTAGTCAAAACTAGAGACCATTCCTAGTTCATTGACCAGTCTTGTAAATGTAGCTTCACTCAATGGCTTGGTGAAGATATCTGCAAGTTGTTGTTCTGTAGACACAAAGTGAAGCTCAATATTGCCTTCCTCTACATGCTCTCTGATAAAGTGATACCTTATGTTGATGTGCTTGGTCATTGAGTGTTGTACTGGATTACCTGTCATTGCAATAGCACTTTGATTATCACAAAAAATAGGTATCTTACTATACCTTAACCCATAATCCAGCAATTGATTCTTCATCCACAGAATCTGTGCACAGCAACTACCAGCAGCAATATACTCTGCTTCAGCTGTAGATGTTGATATTGATTTTTGTTTCTTGCTGTACCAAGACACAAGTCTGTCACCAAGAAATTGACAACTTCCACTTGTGCTTTTTCTGTCAATCTTACAGCCTGCAAAATCTGCATCAGAGTAACCAAGTAGCTTAAAATCTGATTCTCTTGGGTACCACAGCCCTAAAGTTACAGTGCCCTTGAGATACTTGAAAATCCTCTTCACAGCTGTTAAATGTGGTTCCCTTGGATCTGCCTGAAACCTTGCACACAGACAAGTGGCATACATGATATCAGGTCTACTAGCTGTTAAATAGAGTAGAGAACCAATCATCCCTCTGTAACTTGTCATATCCACTGATGACCCTGTATCTTTGTCCAGTTTTGTTGCAGTTGCCATGGGAGTTGTTGCAGATGAACAGTCAAGCATGCCAAATTTCTTGAGAAGATTTCTGGTATATTTTGCTTGATTTATAAAAATTCCATCATCTGTTTGCTTCACCTGTAGGCCTAGAAAATAACTAAGCTCTCCCATCATACTCATTTGATATCTTGACTGCATGAGTTTGGCAAACTTCTTACAGAGTTTATCATTAGTAGATCCAAAAATGATGTCATCCACATATATCTGAACTAAAAGCAAGTCACTACCAGATTGAAAGTAAAACAGAGTTTTGTCAATAGTACCTCTGTGAAACCCACTTTCTAGTAAAAATTTGGCAAGGGTTTCATACCATGCCCTTGGTGCCTGCTTAAGTCCATAGAGTGCCTTGTCTAACCTGTAGACATAGTCTGGATATTTTGGATCTACAAAACCAGGTGGTTGTTCAACAAATACTTCTTCTTCAAGTTTTCCATTCAGAAAACCACTTTTCACATCCATTTGAAAAACTTTGAATTTCTTGTGAGAAGCATAGGCAAGAAACATCCTTATTGCCTCCAATCTGGCAACTGGTGCAAAAGTCTCATCATAATCTATTCCTTCCTGCTGTGAATAGCCTTTAGCTACCAGTCTTGCTTTGTTCCTTGTGATCACACCATCACTGTCAGTTTTATTTCTGAAAACCCATTTAGTACAAACAATGGATCTGTTCTTTGGCCTTGGTACAAGGGTCCACACTTCATTCCTCTCAAATTCATTTAGCTCTTCTTGCATTGCTGTTATCCAGTCAGCATCTTTAAGAGCTTCTTCTATTTTCTTTGGCTCAGATTGTGACAAGAATGCATGAAACAGACATTCATTTGTTGTTACACTTCTTGTCCTTACTCTTGCATCTGGATCACCAATAATCAAATCAGGTGTGTGTGACTTAGTCCATTTTCTTGCAGAAGGCAGATTGCTTCTGTCATCATGTGATCCTCCCCCTTGATCCATGCTCTCCTGATTTTCTTGGTGCCTTTCATCATTTTCTGATGCTCCCCCTGAATGTGACTGTTCAGAATTTGAACGATCAGAGTTTGAATCAACAGTGTTTGATTCAGAGTTATCAACTGAGTCACTATCAGTGTTTGAATTATCACTTTGGTGAGATTCTTCATGCTCCCCCTCAACTGGTTCTTCTCTTGTCTCTGATTGAAGAGTTTCTTCAGTATTTACCAGTAGAGGTTCAGAGTTTAGATCAACAGAGTTTGTCAGATCAGTCTGATCAGAGTTTACTTTTTCAGAGAATAAGTCTTCATTTTCAAAGTGAAGTAGATCATGTTCATTGACATCTTCAAGTCCAGTTACTTTCTTGTCATCAAATGACACATGAATTGATTCCATGATCACTCTAGTTCTCAGATTATAAACTCTGAATGCCTTAGTTGACAGTGGATAGCCAACAAAAATTCCTTCATCTGCTTTTAGATCAAATTTGGTCAACTGTTCAGGATGAGTCTTCAACACAAAACACTTGCATCCAAAAATATGAAAATATTTTAGATTTGGCTTCTTCTTTTTCACCATTTCATATGGTGTTTTGC
This sequence comes from Kitagawia praeruptora, assembly GCA_037693485.1. Lineage (NCBI taxonomy): Eukaryota > Viridiplantae > Streptophyta > Magnoliopsida > Apiales > Apiaceae > Kitagawia > Kitagawia praeruptora. Next base: position 5,326,403 of record CM075348.1, on the reverse strand, counting down.
CATGCTTGTTGATCAGTGTTGCATTTTGAGTAAAACAAGCAGTTTGAACTGCTTCTGCCCAGAAGTATGTTGGCAATTTTGCTTCATCTAGCATGGTTCTGGCAGCTTCTATCAAGGTTCTATTTTTCCTCTCCACTACACCATTTTGTTGTGGAGTGTCAGGTGCAGAAAACTCTTGTTTGATTCCTTTACTCTTGCAAAATTCTTCCATTGATGAATTCCTGAATTCAGTTCCATTGTCACTTCTGATTATCTTCACTTGATTCTCTGACCCTTTGTCCAGTTGGATTATATGTTATGTCAGTGTTAATGCAGTTTCATCCTTCTTTGCCAGAAAATACACCCATGTGTATCTGGTGTATTCATCAACAATGACTAGAGCATATTTCTTCTTTCCAAGTGACATGACATTTACTGGTCCAAAAAGATCAACATGTAGAAGATGATAAGGATCAACAATTGAAGACTCAGATTTGCTCTTGAAAGAGGCTTTTCTCTGTTTGGCCTTTTGACAAGAATCACACAGGCCTTCTACATTCAACAAAGACCTTGGTAGGCCTCTTACAAGATCATTCTTGATTAGCTCATTGATGTTATTCAGGTTCAAATGAGAGAGTTTCTTGTGCCACTTCCAACTCTCTTCACTGGACATTCTTGTTGACAGACACACTGCTTTGCCATCAGTGTTTGTTGACAATTTAATTTCATAGATGTTATTGTGTCTGTTTCCAACTAGAGCAACTTTCCCTGTAGATTTGCTGATCACTTGACAATATTCAGGCTGAAAATCCACATGATATCCTCTGTCACAGATTTGACTCACAGATAGCAGATCATGCTTGAGTCCTGGAACCAGAGCTACATTTGTGATGATGACACTTCCTAGATTAATATTGCCATATCCCAGAGTATGTCCTATGTTGCCATCTCCATAGGAAACTTTTGGGCAAGCCTTCTCCTCATACTCTGATAGCAGGGCTTTATTTCCAGTCATGTGTCCTGAACATCCACTGTCCACGACTAGGGTACTGACCCTGGTGCCCTGCAATCACAAACAATCACTGATTGTTAGTTTTAAGGATCCAGACTTGCTTGGATCCTTTGGCTTTTTTAATTCTGTTAGCTTTTGCAGCGGAATTCATATTAACAGAGTTTAAGCTAATTTTTTCAGAATTTACATTTGCAGAGTTTACTTTAACCCATTTCAAATTTGGTTTGGGTTCATAGTAATTATAGTAAATAGCATGATAATCTCTGTAAGTGTAAATAGAATGCCATGTACTTCCACAGTGTTTACATAAAGTCTGTGGTCTAGTTCTCACATAATCATTTTTAACTGCAGTTTTAGAGGGCAAAGAATTAATGTTCTTATTCTTACTGCAGAAACTAGCAAGATGATTAGTGCTACCACAATTAAAGCATGTCTTTCTAGGAGCTAATGAAGCAAGCATTGGCTTAATTCCTGATGTTATGCCTATTTTTCCATTTCTGTTTTTCTTAGGCATTCTCTGCTTGTTGACAGATTTTATCTCTTTAAGCTTATGCTTGAGTTGTGTATCTGTCATTGAACCAATGTTAACCTCTTTAACAAAAGTCTTAGCATATGATTCTTTAACAGCCTTTTTCTGAGCTTCAGTCTTAGGTCCACCTGTTCCCATAACATTACCTTCAGATGAACGATGTGGTCTAACTTTTACCAAATTTTCAAATCTAAGTTCATCTCCTTCAGAGTAACCTAGACCTACTGTATCTGACTGAAACACTTCTTGAGTGTCTTTACCAGAGTGTGTCCAAGTTTTAATGATGTGTTTAGTATCCTCCAATTCAGATTCTAGTTGCTTATATTTACCTAGCAACTCCTGTTCAATAAACACTGCATCATCTCTTTCTTTCTGAATTTTATTCATGTTTTCTAGCTGTTCCTCAACAAGTTTATTTCTATCTTTGAGTTGGGAGCACTCATTCTTTATCCTCTCATTTTCTAAAGTCTGATCCCTATAACTGATATGCAATGCTTTAAGATAAATTCTCAATTCAGTTATATTATCAGTATTATAAGCATAGGTAGTTGGGGGTACCTTGAGATCATCATCTTCATTTTGAGTAGTAGCCATGAGTGCATAGTTGACTTCCTCATCTGAATCTGAAGTGTCTGCCCAATCTCTGCCTTTGGTGTAGAGTGCCTTTTCAGTTTTACCCTTCTTGCACTCAGGAGCATAGTGACCCATCTCCTTACACTTGTAGCATTGAATCTCAGACTTATCTTTCTTACCAGATTTGAAGTCCTTTCCCTCAGATTTCTTGAAATTCTTCTTGTCAAACTTTGAGTAGTCCTTGGAGAATCTCTTTCCCTTCTTGAAGTTCTTGAATCCCATCTTCTTGAAGGTCTTTACCATCAATGCAGCCATTTGCATCATCTCCTCATCATCTTCAGAATCAGATGTTTCATCTGTGTTTGAGTCAATATCAGTGTTTGATGACTCACTTTCTGAGTGTATGACTAAAGCTTTTCCTTTTGCCTTTCTCCTTGATGCTTCCTTCTTTGATGGTTTCTCCTCAACCTTAAGAGCAACAGACTTTGACTTTCTACTTGATCTTTTGTTTCTCTGCTCCAATTCCAATTCATGGGTTTTGAGCAGTCCATAGATTTCATCAATCTCTGTTTCACCAAGTTCATAGTTATCTCTTATGGTGGTTTTTTTCACATCCCACTTTTCAGGTAGAGAAAGAAGAAACTTGAGATTTGAGTCTTCTAAATCATACTCTTTGTTAACCAATGACAAATCATTGAGCAATTTACAGAATCTGTCAAATGTTTCTGTCATGGTTTCTTCAGACTTTGCCTCAAAGTGCTCATACTCCTGTGTGAGTATGTTTCTTCTGTTTTTCTTGATTGCAGGAGTTCCTTGACACCTGACCTCAAGTGCATCCCATATTTCCTTTGTAGTAGTGCAATTTATCACTTTATTAGACATAACATTGTCTAAAGCACTATGAAGTAAATGCCTTACTTTTGCATCCTTTGCAATAGATGAAAGATCCTTAGCAGTTAGATCTTTCTTTTCTTTTGGAATGACCTTTGATTCCTCACCAGCAGCAGCAGCAGATAACTTTGTAGGTTTGTGAGGACCTTCATAAATTCTATCCAGATATTCTGGATCTGTAGCCTCCAGAAACATGGTCATCTTCACCTTCCAAATTGCATACTCTAATGGCCTAAGTATAGGAACCCTAATTGTTTCATACCTACTAACAGTAGTAGGGGCTTTCTCAGATGGTGGAGGTATCTCTGCCATTGATTACTATTGTGTTTGGATCTTTTTCTGTAATAAAGTAACAGATTTGTCTCTGATACCACTTGTTAGGTCGAATACACAATATATAATCAAGTACTGTATGAGTAAATACCAAGAACACACGTTTTAACTCTTAAAACTGTTTGGAATTAATAATTCCTCTCTCAGTGATGTAAAATATCACAGAGAGCTGCTTAGGTTACAAGAATGATATTCGTTCACGATGGATACCCTTCTAGGGTTAACCTAACTGTATTTATATGATATACAGCTACATACAATCGTTAATTGATTCTCCTAAAATTAAGCTATACAATTGATATCAATTACGATTGCTACACGTCTTCTAAGTCAACTCAATCTCTTTGACAGCTATCCAATCTTCAAAGATATCGCTTCCATATTAATATTAAATTAATCTTCAAGCTCTGTTGACTTGTAGACGCTCCCAGTAGACAGACTCTAACAAACTCTGTTTTCTCCAAGCTAACAGTGTTTGCGCTTCCATGTGTTCAGCTAACAGTGTTTACGCTTTCCTCTGTCAGCGTTTGCGCTTCCAGCTATCAGCGTATACTCAAACTCTGTTCTAACTGCTTTCAATAACAAGTTAAACTCTCTTTACCTGTAACACTTAAACACTGACATTAAATCACATCAATTATATCTAACAAGTTATTATATAAGCATTCATTCTGAGTTGCACTTCTTGTCTTAACACCTGCTTCAGGATTCCCAATAATTAAATCAGGAGTATGACTTTTAGTCCATTTCCTTGCTGATGGTAAGTCATTTCTTGAACTGGATGCTCCCCCTGGATTGGTGTTTTCTTCAAAAGAACTAGAATTGCTAGAAGCTCCCCCTGAGATAGTGCTATCTCCTTCTGATATACTGTCATGATTGTCACTTGAATCTGTTTCTGATGAGTCTCTACTTGATGTTTGAGTTGTATCAGTACTGGTGATGTCTCGCTCTTGCTCCCCCTCAACATTTGCATTATTTGAGTCATCATCAGTAACAGGTGTTCGATCAGGAATTGATTGATCGTCAGGATCTGACAGAGTATCAGTATCTGCCATGACTTCATCAGAATTCTTGGTAGCTTCATTTGTAAAAATCAAACTATCATGAGAGTCTTCTTTTATGCCTGTTATCTTTCTATCATCAAAAGATACATTAATAGACTCCATGACTGTCTTTGTTCTTAGAATGTAGACTTTAAAGGCTCTTATTGTTGGATAGCCAATAAAGATGGCCTCATCAGCTTTTGTCTCAAATTTTCCTAGCTATTCTGGATGAGGTCTAAGAACAAAGCACTTGCAGCCAAACACATGTAAATGCTTCAAACTTGGCTTCTTTTCCTTAATCATCTAATAAGGAGTTACACCATGTCTGTTGATTAGAGTGATGTTCTGAGTGTAGCATGCTGTGTTGACTGCTTCTGCCCAGAAATATGTAGGTAGATTAGCTTCCTCCAACATAGTTCTGCCAGCTTCAATAAGAGTCATGTTCTTTCTTTCAACTACTCCATTTTGCTAAGGTGTGCCAGGAGCAGAGAATTGTTGAACTATTCCTTTGTATTTGCAGAACTCTTCCATTGCTGAATTCTTGAATTCAGTCCCATTATCACTTCTCAGAATCTTGACTTTGTATTTTGTGCCAGTTTCGATAAGTCTAACATGGTCCAACAGTATTTCAGCAGTTTCATCTTTTCTGTGAAGAAAATAAACCCAGGTAAATCTAGTATATTCATCAACAATGACTAGAGTATACCTTTTCTTACTGATGGACATAATATTCACTGGTCCAAACAAGTCAAGGTGAAGCATGTGATATGGTTCATCAATTGAGGATTCAGATTTACTCTTGAATGATGTCCTTCTCTGTTTAGCCTTCTGACAAGCATCACAGAGTCCATCAGGAGTATATAGAGCCTTTGGTAATCCTCTTACCAAGTCTTTCTTAACCAACTCATTTATATTGTTGAAGTTGAGATGAGAAAGCTTCTTATGCCAATTCCAACTTTCATCTACAGAAGCTTTACTGATGAGGCATGTAGTTGGATTTTCAGTATTAGTGTGAATGTTGGCTTCATAAATGTTACCATGTCTTTGACCTGTTAATGCAACCTTTCCTGAAGATTTGCTGATAACTTCAAAATGAGTATCATTGAAATTGACACGATAACCTCTGTCTGTGATTTGACTGACACTCAACAGATTGTGCTTGAGTCCTTTCACCAGAGCTACTTTTTCAATGATGACATTTCCAATTACAATACTGCCATATCCCAAAGTTTGTCCAGTGTTGCCATCTCCATAAGACACAATTGGGCCAGCCTTCTCCTCAAATTCTGATAGCAAGGTTTTGTCTCCAGTCATGTGCACAGAGCATCCACTATCCATGACTAACACATTTTTCTTTTTACCCTGCAATCAGAATCACAAAGAACTCAGTTAGAATTTTTAAGAACCCACACTTGTTGGGTTCTCTTTTCATGCAATTTAACATTTTTAGCAGCAGAAGATTTTCTTGTAAAGACACATTCATCAGGATTAACTCCATCAGAATTAATCTTATTCTTAACAAATGCATGATTAGTATTCAAGTTCTTTGTTTTTCCAAAATTTGCACTTTTATTGAACTTAGGCAAAGGCTCATAATAATTATAGTACAAATTATGGTATTCTTCACATGTATAAACAGAATGCCATTTACTGCCACAATGGAAACAAGGATTCTGTGGTTTATAAAATACTGATTTATTCCTAATGTCAGACTTAGGAACAACAGTTGGCTTCTTTTTACTCCTCCTGCAATCAATAGCAAGATGATTAGAGTTACCACAATTAAAGCATACTTTTCTTGGTGCATTTGGAATATACTTATAATTATTCTCCTTGTTTATTCCAACTTTACCATTCCTGTTCCTTTTGACAGTTGGAACTCTCTTCCTATCTGTTACATCACAGATTCTATCCCTTAATTGTTTCTTGGACAAGAGACCTACATTTTTGTTTTTGACAGTTCTAGACTCAGAATGATGTGTAGAAGTAGATCCCTTTTCTAAAGTAGATTTGGGAATTTCTGGATACACATAATTAACAGGTTTTAATTTGGTTTTAGTACTGTCTGTAACATATCTGTAGGTTTTTGGATTTATTGAGTCATCAACTATAACTCTTCCTGGATTTGATGAAACAACCTTTTCTTTGTCCTTTTTCTCATTTTCTGGCTTATAACCTAGATACTCTTTCCAGTTTTTATCAGTAATAATTTCATGAGTTTTTGTACCAGAATGTGTCCAGGTTCTGAGTTTTTCATTTGCCTCTTTAAGTTGCATTTCAAGTTCATTACATTTAAACTCTGTTTCAAGTTTCATGTGTTTAGCATTATCACATTCTGCTTGAACTTCTTGCAAGAAAATTAACTTAGCTTCTAAATGATCATTTCTCTTAACAACCTCTGCCATTTCAGATTTTATTCTAGTATTTTCAAGAGATTGACTCCTAAAACTAATATGCAGAGATTTTAAAAAATATCTTAGCTCAGAGACATTATTAGTATCAAAATCAAACAAAACTTCAGATACCTTATTTTCACCAGCAGAAGTCTCATCAGTTTTAGCCATCAAAGCATAATTCACTTTTTCTTCTTCAGAGTCAGATGTTGAGTCCATCCAATCCTTGCTTGAAGAAATGAGAGCTTTGGTTTTGGTCTTCATGCACTCAGTTGCAAAATGACCCATTCCATCACAGTTATAGCATCTGATTTTTGACTTGTCAAATTTGCTGCTTTTACCTTCTTTCTTCTTGTACCTGTCTTTGTCAGCATTGAAGGTTTTCTTCTGAAATTTCCCTTGCTTCCTAGACTTTCTGAATTTCATCTTTTTGAAGCCCTTGACTATCATAGCAACCATTTCCATCATATCAGAATCAGTAGAGTCATCATCAGTATCAGAATCAGACTCAGTATCAGTATCTGATGATGAGTCATCAGGAATTGACTCTTCCACTCTACTCTTTCTGTTAGAAACCTCCTCAGCTTTTCCCTTTGATTTTGATTCAACATTTAAAGCAACAGCTTTTGCTTTGACATTTTTCTTGTTCTTCCTCTGTTGAACCTCAAGATCATGGGTTCTTAGCATCCCATAGACTTCATCAAGAGACAGCATCTTCAAATCATATTGATGCCTTATGATTGAAGCTTGAGTATCCCACTCCTCAGTTAGAGCTCTGAGAAACTTGGTATTTGAATCCTCTGGATTATACTCTTTGCCAACTAGTGATAGATTGTTCAGTAAAGTCAAGAATCTATCATACATATCAGTAAGGCTTTCATCAGATTTAGCATCGAACTACTCATACTCCTGAATCAACAGAGCCCTTCTGTTTCTTTTGATAGATTCGGTACCTTGACATTGAGTTTCCAAAGTATCCCAAATTTCCTTTGCAGTCTTGCATGCTATTACCCTGTTAGACATGACATTATCAAGACTGTTATGCAAAATATTTTTTACCTTTGCATCTTTGAGTACTTGAGTCTTTTCCTCTGTCGTCCACTCACTCTTTGCCTTAATGACATAGTGTTCAGCAACAGTCTCTGTTCTTGCAACTAGTCTTGTTGGAAGAAATGGTCCATCATTGATCCTGTCAAGATAGTCAGGATCAGTTGCTTCCATATACATCATCATTTTCACTTTCCAAGTTGGATACTCAGTCTTCTTGAGAATTGGAATTTTGATGCTTTCATACTTGCTTGTCGACATCTTAAGATCGTTTCTGATTAATATTAATCATTTTTGCTCTGATACCAATTGTTGCCCAGTAAATAACAATTGTAGAAGGGGGTTGAATACAATTGTATAAGATTTTCGACTTAAACAAATAACATAAATATGAATCAATAACAGCTTTATTAATTCTGATATAAAACTGTTACAAAACTCTCTTAAGAAATTCTTATGTTCTTAAGAGCTGCTAGGTTACAAGATAAATCGTGTAAGCGATTACATAATGTAAAACCTAAAACTGTGTTTATATAGAGTACACAGTTACACTATCAATTACAAGATATTCTAAATCAATTACATATATCTCTGAATGCATATCTTGTATGATAGCTGCATTCCTACAATCTAGGAACCGACATATCAATCTTCCTTGATCTCTGGTCTGATGAGAATCTTCATGAAATACTGACCAGCTTCTAATCCTGATGATAGTCCAATACTGACGTTGTATTACTGATGACGTCAGCATCAGTATCTGATCAGTAATGCCCAGATCCTGATCATTACTTGAATCAATATCTAACAAACCCTAATTGGTAATCCCTAATTGGCTCAATTGGTTCAATTGGTTCGATTGGCCAGCATACTTCTTGAGTGGCTAGGTTTCATCCTCTCTCTCTCTCTCGTTTTTTATTCTTCCCTTCTTGGGATTTGAGGCCTTGTAGAAATTTTATATTGTTCTTGGTATGTTAATCACTTGAATCAAGGTTAAAATGTTTGTTATTTTGTGTATGTTATGTAAAAATTTTGATTTTTGTCACTGAGAAACGAGAATATCTTGGTTTTTGAGTTGTTATTAGGGGTGTCAAATGATCAAATTTTTGATGTGTGCTACTTGTGTTTGCAAGGTAGTGGTTGATAATGAATCCTGCAAAAATGCCACTGTTATTCAGGTACATGTCTTTTTTTAGTTCTATTTACCCTTTTGTCATTGATGGAGTTTTAGTGTTTTTGCTATATTTGCTACTTATTTTGTACTATGTAATATGGTGCAGGTGGATAGTGCTAATGAGCATGGAATACTTTTGGAAGTTGTTCAAGTTCTTACTGATTTAAACCTTACCATTACTAAAGCTTACATATCTTCTGATGGAGGCTGGTTTATGGATGGTATTTTACAACATTTACCTTATTTATTCTTCTGTATCTGCAGAAATTCTTTTCTTTTTTTAGTGTGGATATGAATATGATAGAGTATTAAGTATCTTCAGTATTTAAGATTTTTTCTTTTATGTTTTGGCCAGTTTTCAATGTTACTGATCAAGATGGGAACAAAATCACAAATGTTGAGGTTTTGGATTATATTTACAAGGTGAGCTGTTTCTAGTTTTGTTTAATGTGTACTCCAGTTTCATGAATGAACCTTCTAATTTGTTTGAGTTTGTTATTAGGCACTTGGACCAGATTCGGATTTTGGCTACTCTATTAGAAGATCTGTGGGGGTTAAGTCTGCAATGGATCATACTTCCATTGAGTTAATAGGGTGTGATAGGCCGGGATTACTCTCTGAGTTGAGTGCTATTCTCACCCATCTCAAATGTAATGTAGTAAGTGCTAAGGTGTGGACACATAACGCCCGGGCTGCAGCTGTGGTGCAAGTTACCGACGAAGAAACAGGAGGTGCAATTACTGATTCTGAGAGGCTATCGGTGATTAAGCAATTGCTTTTGTAATGTTCTTAATGGCAATAACAAGTCAAGGAAAGCTAAGAATGTAGTCTCTAGTGGGATCACCCATACCGAACGAAGGCTTCACCAGATGATGTTTGCTGATCGGGACTATGAACGAAATAGTGATGAAGCGGCAGAGGATAATCAAGGTCGGAAGTGAATGTTATTAACTGGTATGACAAAGATTACTCGGTGGTCACAATCCAGTACAAGGATAGGCCTAAACTTATCTTTGATGCCATCTGCACTTTGACTATGTTGTTTTTTAATATTTCTGTAACATTTCTTGTTCATGAATTTCAACTTCTGATTGCAGGATGAGGATTTGCACACTATCTTCTCACGGTTTGGAACTATAACTTCGTAAGTTCTTATATATTCTAGCATGTTATGCTTTATCTTTTGTTCATGAAAATGTTTAGTGTTTCTAATGATATATTATTGATTGGTGATGGCAGAGCTGACATAATTCGGGATTTCAAAACTGGGGACAGTTTATGCTATGCTTTCATTGGTGAGTTAAAAAATACTTTAATTATCAGTTTGTTTTTGAATAATCTTTCTTGAATTTTTTGAAAAACCAACTTTTTAAGTATCTTGCTGGAGATTAGATGCTTTATTTTCCCCAATTTATGTCTGAGTGGTTATATAGTACCTGTACAATTGCTGACTGGTTTGCTGTCAGAGCCTTACATCGAGTTTGTAACATGGTATGTGTTTTTTTTTGTAAATGTACCGAGATCTTGCAGTGAATCTGTATTGCTATCTGTAAAAGACTGTTTACCTGTCATCTAACATGTCTTGGGAAATTAAATGTCGTCATACAGAAAAGTGGAAAATGTGAATGACATCGAACCTTGAATTATGCTTATTCAGCAAGTGTTGATTGCAACTTGTCACTTTAATAAATTTAGTCAGATAGGATATTTGAATGCTTTCTGATGTTTAGCTTATATATTGTCGGAATGTCCATCAATATATAGAAGAAAGTCGATGGTGCAATATATAGAAGAAAGTCGGAACTTAATTATGTCCAGGATATGCTGGAAATTGGACTCGCCGAGTAGTAGTATGCTCCTCCACACTAGTATCGTAGTCCATGTTCACCTCTCAGGCTGTTTTATTCTCAAAGTTTTAGAGCTTTCCTCCATCCAAGCTATATAACAATTTGTGAAGATGGATTTCCTCTTTTCTTTTCAAGGGTTTACTTTAATATATTTATATGATAATTTTCTTTTTGTTATTAAAATTTATTCTATTATAAATAAGTGCTCTTCTTAACATGTCGTTGTACAATCATACCTAATCACTAAGTCTCATTTCAATTATGCCAGAATTTGAAGATACAGAAGCGTGCACTCAAGCATATTTTAAGGTATGCTACATTATATTTAACTCTTCATTGTGCCTGTGTACTGCTACACTTGATGATGCATGTAGTCTATGACTCTAGGTACACTATAGTATATATGATTTAAATGTAGAAAAGTACGTTTATTATAATAATTGATTGCCAGGCTTCATTATTCTAGTGAAGTAGCATACGAGTTAAGATATGAGTTAAGATAGTGAATATTACATCATGAATAGTTTATTAAAATACATAAAGTAGTAAAGTTAGTTTATTATGAGTTTAGTTATTTTAAGTAGCGTATTATTGTTATGAAGGAGATATGTCTTGATAAGGAATTGAAATTTGCTATGAAGGTAACAATGCATTTTTCTGATATCCTTGTGTTTTGTGGTGAAGATATATGACTTCCAATACATGTTCCATTTTGCAGTGGCGACGCAGAAGCAACTTGAACAATGGCATGGATGAGCTTAATGATATAAGGACTGACTTGGCGAAGTATATGTTGAAGCACCTGGCTCGTTGAACTCTGTCGTCTTTTATTGAAATTGGTATTTTGAGTTGAACATGTACTTGGTAGTAGCGTAAATTACACTTTTAGTCCGTCTCTTTTGTGGATGTGTTCACCTAAAACTATGACTTATGTATTAGTTGTTTTGGATGTGGATAGACTTTAATTATGTACTTGGTTGGTTGGTGGTGTTGGCGTTATAAGGTGAAAATTGCTTCTGTAGTTTTGGTTGATGGTATGGTGAATATTGGTCGTAATGGATGGATGGATTGAATTGGTTTCTATTGTTTGTTTCTGGCATTTTCATTTTATAGTGTAGTTTGGTTTTATTTACATGTCCAGAACCATTGTTTAAGATACTTTTAGCCAATGTCCACCTGTGAGGAAATGACTCACACAACAGGAAAATAAAAACTACTTAATGTTAACAGTTGTAAAAAATGCAATCAAACAAAATGTACCATTTAACAAAGTAATGTGGGAGAAGAATATACACGGCAGGTTAAAACCCACAAAACTGTTGTCTCTTTTAACAAACATGTTATAGCTTGCAAAACCATTGTTTGAAATAATTTCAAACAAGAGGTATATACTAAGTAAGTGTTATCCTTCCTACTGTACAACAACATGCCATATGAGATAACATGTTGTACATCTAACCATAAAACAAATCGTTTTTGCTAAGAAACCATTGTCTGTAGTGACATACAACAACAGCCCTGATCAAGTAAAGGATTGTATCTTTTGCATTTCAACAATAGGCTTTCTTTTAAAAACCATTGTCTTTACTGCTTAAAACAACAATATATTCGTTAAAATGTGTTGCATTATTGGAGCTTTGACAACAGGTTTCCAAAAAAGTGTTGTTGTTTCTGGGTATCAGACAACACTTTTCAGGTGGCTTTTACTTGTCTTTCAACTCTCACACAACAGTTTGCTGTGTGTTGTCTGAGGTGTGTATCAGACGACTTTCCAATAGTCAACAGTTTTTGGTATAAACAGACAACACTTTTTGCCTGTTGTCTGAAGCAAAAATCCTTGTAGTGACCAAAGCATTCTATAGGAAGAGTAACACAAAGCAACAAAAAAAAAAAAAGGACCGGAATCGACCTTCATTCTCAGTTTGTGCTGCCAGCAAGCTTTGGTGGTGAAACTTGATACTCCTATGGTTTTGATGATCACATTCAGCAAGCTATTTGCTTGTAGTTTGATATAAAACATTGTGTTATGGTTGTACTAACTTGGTTTTGCAGGGTATATTAAGTTTACAGAGAATATATATACAGCAAGCCATTTTGTACTACAACAGAGACAGTTCAGCAAGCTATTTCCAGCAGACAGACACAAACAGCAAGCCATTTGCAAACTGCCAGAAATCCTGAAGACTTTTATCAAGATCAATTTCTCATGGATGTAATTCAGGAAATATATTGTGAGGACTATTTATTATATATTACGTACACAATATATTCTAGAGCTCAAATATTTTCAAATATCCTTATTTAAATTATTTTATAAAACTTATAGGAGTTTCCTTATTTAAAAGATTTCTTTCTACAAAATCTCCTATACGCGTTTTATATTCATACGAACAGAAGGGATATGTTTTTCATCGATCTCTTTCTCTCAAACCCTCTGTCTAACGTTCACAAGAACGTTTGTAAAATCCCTAACCAATTGAACGTTGGAAATTGATTCTAACAGTTCGAATAATTGGTGATTGATTTTCCGAACGTTGGTTGTGAGACTATAAATATTTTGTTCTTGTGTTCATTCGTTAACAACACTTCAGAGAAAATATTCAAGCACACAAGAATTCAAACAACTCGGTGTTTCATTGCTATATCTTTCATTCTCTCGAGCTCTTAGTATATTGATACGTGCTATATCTTAAAGAGTTCATAGTTTGAGTTGTATCCTTTATTGATTGTATTGTTCGATTTGTAAGGATTAGTTGTTGGACAGTTTGGCTAGGGAACTAAGGTTTGGTGAACGTTGCTAGAGAAGTATACTTGGGAAGTATAGCTTAGAGAGCAAGTTCAGAAACAGGAGTTCAGCACGCCATTTGTCAACAGCTGGGAATCAAGGGAGATATATTATTGTATCTTGTAATTGGTTTTATTTCAGTGATCAATAATATATTCTCTTACCAAGTTGGTAAGGGACCAGGACGTAGACCATAGGGGTTAGGGGTCGAACCTGGCTAAAAGTCTCTGTGTTCTTTACTTTCTGTTATTTACTTACTGCTTGCATTTAGCTTACTGTTTCTGCACATTACTGTACTGATTTTCTGTGCATTCAGCATACCATTTGTCTTTGCATAAAACGAAATCAGTAAGCTGTTTCTGGTAATTCTTAAAATCAGTTTTAGTTATACATAGTTAGCCATTTACACCTATTCCCCCCCCTCTAGGTGTGCATTTTCAAAACTAGGCTCTCAACATAGGTATACACATAAACTGAATCATGGGAACACTCAGGAGTTAACAGATCCTTGAACGTGTTATCTTTAGGGTTGTAGAGTACTATGGTTGGTCGCTAGATAACAATATTATTTCACCACTTATAGAAATATAGAGCGGTTTAATCCAAGAGTAACATGGTATGGTGAACAATTTTGTCCAAGACTCTTCCACGCCACATTCCTTCATTACCCAAAAATCAGCACGGGTTCCAGAAGAACACAGTACAGAAAGGCTTTCACCGATGACAAATTAAAGACATAGTAATATTAGCAAACGTGGTCTTAATCAATAACTAGCGTTCTACCATACTACGTACACAAATAAAAATTTTAAATTAAATAATAAAAATATATTATTTTTGTTGTTATTTAGAAAAAAGATAATTTCGTTAGAATGTAAATTAACTTAAGTATAAAATTACGTATCCATTAGTTCATTCCAATTGTATTAATATTAATATTATTAACCAATTACCAAAATATTTACCATCCTATATAAAAGTTCAAAACCTCTCTTTAATGTTTTTTCTATTTTTTATTGAGTATATCTCTACCAAATTAATAAAAAATTTACCCATTTTAGATTTTGTTCTTTTGAATTCGGTATATTTAAATATTCAGTATCATGAATCCCTAGAATATTTATTATATTAGTTCATTTAAAATATTTGTATGGGTCGTGGTCAATTTTTCGAATACATAATAAAAATTCATATATACTAATTTCTCACAACCGCAATGAATCATTAGATTATCTCCAAAAAAATTTACATATTTCACCAATTTGAGAAAGGATCTCTACTGTGTAGGATCCACGAAACGAATATAGTTAATTATGATAAAGGAAACTCTCAACGAATCTAATTTGCTATGTGTTCGTTCAATATTATTTTTATAAATTATATATCATTTTATTAGTGAATTGATATACTGTACTATAGAAAATAAATATTATCAATCAATCAAACAAATCCAACGTGTTGGGTTGTTAGAGTAATGTATGACTTTTTAGAGTTTATGGTGATTGACCTTAGTTTAGAGTTTCTTAGTTTTTAGTTTTTATGGTGGTTGCCCTTTGTTTATGGTGATTGACCTTAGTTTAGAGTTTCTTAGTTTTTAGTTTATGGTGGTTGGCCTTTGTTTGTTTGTAATGACAAATTAAAATGTGTATTTTCAATTTGGGAGGTTGTATATTGGATTTTTTATTCTATTCTATTAAAACATGGTATATTAAATTTTAGTATTTTTTTACTCATAAAATAAGCCATTTGTAAATGATCATCACCTTTTTTTTTATTTGACTAGCTTGTTAAAACAAAATAATGTCTATAAAATTAAAATCAAGTGTGTAATATATAAACACATAATCACATTATTATATATATTATATATGTGTTCTTGCAATTTCAGTATCATGTTAAATAACATGAAATTCATTTTCCATTAACAATGAATACATTTTTCCAACAAATATTAAAAGAAAGCGCTTACGTAGCCCTGACAAATTGTTTGTGTTGTGTATATTCTTGTTTTGTATTTTGGGATCTTGCACGAAAATGACATAAAATTAAATCGTGTACCTGAAATTCGAACAAAAAATAACACTAAACAACCTGAATTTTTTCTTGTACACAGAATGAAATAAAATACACGAAGAGAAAAATATGGCAATTACATGAAATATTACTATGTATCCAAGTTATATAAGTATGTAATTATATAATTGAGAACAACATTAAGATGCTACCAAACAAAACTAAGAGTAGTATACACGGTGTAAAGTCTACCAAACAAAATGAACCCTCCTTTTTTTTATTTTTTCTTAATTTTGTGTTTTGTTAATAAGTATCTCATTTTGTGTAGAACATTTCTACCAAGACAAAGTATTTCTAACCATATCAAGCCCTTAGTTAAAAGTCTACGTGCATGACTTTCCAAAAAAAAAAACTTATACATAATATGTAAAAAAATTAGCCACTCCAAAGGGACAAAACTCTTATCTATAATTATATATAATAATATTATAATATTATAATATTATAATAATTATATACTTTTTTTAATTATAATAATATATAATTATTTATAAATTATTAATGTATATGGTATTATTATTATTATATTTATTATATTAATAATATAATGTGATATTATATTGACTATGGAGGTATTTATTTTAATTTTATAATTATAATGTAATTATATATGAATAATTTTTACATTTTATTTATAAATAATTAAAATGTTTGTATATTGAATTTCTTATTCTTTTCTATTAAAACACGTTATTAAATTTTAGTATTTTTTACTCGTAAAATAAGACATTTGGAAATGGGTATCACCTATTTTTTTCTCTTTGACTAACTTGTTAAAATAAAATAATATCTATAAAATTAAAATCAAATATGTATTATATAAACACGTAATCACATTATTACATATATATGTGTCCTTGCAATTTATCATCACGTTAAATAACATGAAAATCTTTTTTTTAGCAATGAATACATTTTTCTGACATATATTAGAAGAAAGCACTTACGTAGACAAAACTAAGAGTAGTATACATAATGTAAAGTCTACAAAACAAAATGAACCCCTCCTTTTTTTTTCTTAATTTTGTTTTTTATTAATAAGTATCTCATTTTGTGTAGAATCATTCTACCAAGTTAATAAATTTGAGTACATATATTTTAGGATTTGTTGATATTAAAAAATAAATATTATCAATCAACAAAACAAATTCAATATATCTTAGACTAGAATATGAGAATTGATACTATTATTTTAATTCAAAAATACAAAATTAAAAAAATTATAATCACCGATAGCCTCTGTCCCTTCGGATAAGCTCCGGTCTTCCAGCTGCTAAATTGAAGCCGCCCTGCTGCTGAATTGGTGAGTCTCCAATTCTTTGTTCTTCTTTTATTGTCTTAGATTCTTTTCATTCAATATTTGCGTTGTGTCGCTCTGTGCTGTATCTATATTGTTATATGGTACGATTTTGAATATTCTTATTACATATATTATATACTAAAAATTGTAGTGCTTAACTCATGGTTAATTTGTATGTGGTTAATATTTTGTTTAAAATTTAATAGAAGGAAAGTTGAAGCATAAATATTACTGGTATAAAATTTAGGGATGAATTCTAATTGATCCTAAAATAATTCACATTTTCTAATTGGTTAACTGCATAATGTGGTAGACTCAGTATTATAATAAAGGATTGCATGATATAATAATTAAAATATATCAATCGATTAATTATATATATACTAAAAAATTGTTGTGCTTAACTCATGGTTAACTTGTATCATTTATTATAATACCTGAGTCTACCATACCATGCGGTTAATCAATCAAAAACGAGAAATTATTTTAAGACCAATCAGATTTCATTCCTAAATTTTAGACCAATCATATCAAATTAAAAGTTTTCCTTATTTTATTTTATTATACCCACTTTATTAACTATAGTTAGTTAACAATTCTAATTAAAATATAATAACTATTTAATTTAACAAGCTTATATATTATATATATACTTTTAATCAAAAAATATTCGATAATAGATTTCTCATATAATTTATTTTCACTTTTATTAAATAACAACTATATATTTACGGAATTACGCTAATTATAGTAATAACTCAACCAACATGGAAACATTAGCATAGGAAGTAGGAAGGTACCAATATTTAAATAGCAAATTATGTCCTACTCCCTCCGTCCCTTAATTTTCTTCTCGTTTGGGGAAAAACACGGGTTTTAAGAAAAAAAGGTTTTTAAAGAGTAGTGGGTGAAATAGTGGGTATTGAATATTGTTTTTAAGGGTTAGTGGGTAGAATAGTGGGTACTTAATATTATTTTAAGGAGTAGTGGGTGAAGTAGTGGGTATTGAATATAATTATTTTATGGCCTAAAATAGAAATGGGAAGAGTTTTTTGAATGTCCCGATAAGGAAAGTGAGAAGAGTTTTAAGGGACAGAGGGAGTAATAATTTAACATGCTTATACATTATACTAGCTTAAAACCCGTGCGATGCACGGATTTTTTTTTTAATATTACATGATTTTTTTATTAAAAATTATTTTTTTTTAAATATGAATTTTGGAGGCTTAAATTTTTAAATGAGATGATTTGATAATAACTATATAAATGTTAATCGTGATATTTCTAGGAAAAAAGGGATTCTAGTTAGAAAATATTGAAAAAATGACATTTTAGTTGAAAAAGGTAATCGGTT
Source organism: Kitagawia praeruptora (assembly GCA_037693485.1). Taxonomy (NCBI): domain Eukaryota; kingdom Viridiplantae; phylum Streptophyta; class Magnoliopsida; order Apiales; family Apiaceae; genus Kitagawia; species Kitagawia praeruptora. The sequence continues at coordinate 5,308,070 of CM075348.1, read as the reverse complement.
AATTATAAGTACATATAAAATATTATTTAATTTTATTAAATAGAACTTCGTGATTTAATGGGAAAAAGAGAGGTTTTAGTTAGAGAAAATAAAAAAAATAATGCTTTAGGTGAAGAAGATAACTGATTAGTTTATAGTAATTATAATTCAATTATGTTATTTTACTTAAGAAAATTGCTTGTAATGTTTTAAAGAAAAGGAAAAATTAATGTTGCCCGCGATATTTTTAGAAAAAGAATGATTTTAGTTAGAAAATATAGAAAAGATATGATGATACATTTTAGCTAAAAAACTTAGTCGATTAATTATTAATATTATAATTTTATTATTTTATTTTATTGAATAGAACACTTGTAATATAATTGAAAAAAGATAAATTTTAGTTAGAGAAAATAGAAAATGTAATGTGAAAATTAAAAAGGTGACATGTTTTAGGTGAAAAAAGTAATTGATTAGTTTATAATAATTATAATTTAATTTATGCTATTTCACTAAATTAAATTGCATGTAGTGTTTTCAGATAGTGAGAAATTAATGTTGTCCGTGATATTTCTTGAAAAAAGATTTTTAATTATGAAATATGAAAAATATGATATGTTTTAGTTAAAAAAAGGTAATCGGTAATTATTAGTATTATTATTTTATTTTATTAAATAGAATCGTCAATGATTTTAGCTGAAAAACTTAGTCGATTAATTATTAAATATTATAATATTGTTTTTTTATTTTATTGATTAGAACCGCCTGTGATATAATTGAAAAAAGATAAATTTTAGTTAGAAAAAATAGAAAAGGTAATCTGAAAATTTAAAAGGTGACATGTTTTAGGTGAAAAAGGTAATTGATAAGTTTATAGTAATTATAATTTAATTTATGTTATTTTACCAAATTAAATTGCTCGTAGTGTTTTTAGATAGTGAGAAATTAATGTTATCCGTGATATTTCTAGAAAAAAAAAATTTAATTATGAAATATGAAAAAGATGATACGTTTAAGCTGAAAACGGTAATCGATAATTATTAATACTATAATATTATTATTTTATTTTATTAAATAGAATCATCCATGATATAATTGGAAAAAAAGATATTTTAGTTACAAAATAGAGAAAAAAATAGAAAAGATGAGTACATTTTAGCTGAAAAGGTAATCGGTTAATTATTGGTATTGTAATATTATTATTTTATTTTTATTAAATAGAAACGCTCGTGATATAACTGGAAAAAGAGAGATTTTAGTTAGAGAAAAGAAAAAAGGTAACGTGTTTTCGTTAAAAAGGTAACCGCCCGTGATATAATTGGAAAAAGAAATTTCTTAGTTAGAGTAAATAGAAAAAATAACGTGTTTTGCCCATGTTTTGCCTGAAAAAGTAATTGATTAGTTTATAGTAATTATAATATAATTATGTTATTTTATAAAACAATAAAACAAAATTCCTCGTATTGTTTTTAAAAAAAGAAAAATTTTAATTAGATCAAATGTAAAAGATATTGTATTTTTACCTAAAAAGGAAAATTATTTTGTTATTAATAGAAAAAGTAATATGTTTAACCTAAAAAGGGAAATTGCGATTTCAATGAGCATATAACAATCAGATTAAAATATTTAGAAATTCACAATTTAAGACACATATAAACAAATTTAAGTGATAAAAATCTAAATTAAAACGAAAACATGCTAACTTACATACACAACAATATAACTACACATACAGTTCATTATTCATATATATATATATATATATACTAGCTTATAGCCCGTGCAAAGCACGGGTTACTTTTAATTTTTTATAATTTATTTATAGTGTAATATGATATTATAAATATTAATTTTAATATGTTATTGAATAAATGTGAACCTTAAATCTTTGTATATAATAATTTTAAAAAATAAATAAATTAATATGTTGTTGGCGGGAATCAAACCAGACCTCTGTATATAACAAATTTTAGTACTGTTATATCTAACGATCATGATCTACTTGAATTGAAGATCCAATGATTATGAATAATTTGGTTAACCAAACTACAAATTACAAAAGATTTCCAGTTTGATTATAATAATGTAGCATAGATATACGACATCTTTATTAAAAGTAAACGCCTTTTAAATTAAAAAGGCAATAAACTAATTATCGTTAATGATTAGAAGATTTTGTTTTAAATTAAAAGGTGACATGTCTTTTAAATGAAAAAGACAATAAGCTAATTATCCTTAATGTAGAAGATTTTGTTTTAAATTAAAAGGTTATATGTTTTATTAGAAAAGAAATATTAATGATGGCAAGATACGTTATTTTAGGTATTTATAAAGGGTAATATCTTTAATTTAAAATAAATGTCTTTAAATGAAAAAGGCAATATTATCAATAAATACAATATTTTATTAGTTATTTATTTTAATAATTAGAATAACCAAACCGAAAACCAAAACTTTGAATGTTTCAGAACTTTAATTTTTATTTTTCACCCGTGCACAGATTTCTTTTGATATGTAATAATTTTTATTTTATGTTACAATTATATTTTTACATAATCATTATTTTCAATAATTTATTTAAAATTAAGTAATTAATAAAAATTTAATTAATGATATGGATGGTTTAAAACATCTATACTATATTATAAAAGACGAAACATCAAATTTTAAAATAAATATGTTATTGATGGAATTCAAACCTTGAAATTTTAGTAAATTATTTTAATCATATAATATATCTAATCATTAGATCTAATAGTTATACTCATGTTTACGGATTATACTAATGTTTCCTTATTATAAACAACGTATATGGAATTTTAATATATTTTATTAATAATTAGAAATTATGGTGTGATATTTTCGGATATATATTAATGATTCTAATATTAGTTTTAAATCAAGAAGGTAAGGTGTTTTAATTAAAAAGGAAATATTAATGATTGGAAGATATAATATGATTTGATATTTAGAAAATGTAATATTTTCATGTAAAAGTAATGTAAAAAGGGCATTGGCTAATTACCATTAATTATATGATGTTATTATTTATTTTAATAAATAGGATAATCAAACCGAAAACCAAAACTATTCTAATAAATAGGATAACCAAACCGAAAACCAGAACTCTCAAAACTTTTAATGTTTCGGCTTTAATATAATAGTATAGATAGGCTAGCGTTCAAATAGAAACCAACCTTAGAAAAGAAACTAGAAACCTACACTAAATAAATTATATTTCATTTATTTTAATGGCCCCGCTAGGGGCACCTTCACAAAAAACTTATAAAATTCTTGGCTCTATTCAACACAAATATAAAAAAAATTAAAAAAATTTAAAAAAAATTACTGTTCACTTGTCACGTCATCACGTGAACAGTAACTTTTTTTTTTTTATTTTTTTTGTTGAATAGAGCCAATAATTTTAAACGTTTTTTGTATTGGGGTACCCCTAATTTGGTCATTAGATTAGCTTGAAATATTTAATTTAGGTTTAGTTTCTAGTTTTTATTCTAAGTTAGTTTCTATTAGAACAAGACCCTATATATATATACACAATCACGTAGATATAAATAATTAAGTGATATTAAAATAGAAAAGATAACTTGTTTTACTTAAAAAAGGAAACATTTTATTTAAATAAAATTATCCTAACCTGAAAAAGGCCTGAAAAAAGGAAATATTTTACTTAAATAAAACTATCTGAACCTGAAAAAGGAAATATATTAGTTATTAGTAAATATAAATATTTAAATAAGGATAATTAGGTAAAATAACATGTATGGTTAAGTAAGGGTAAATAAGTAAAATCAACGGGTACTGACCAACCAAACTTTCAATGTTTCGGCTTTTATATAATAGTATAAATATACTTTTAATCAAAAAATATTCGATAATAAATTTCTCATATAAATTATTTTCACTTTTATTAAATAACAACTATATATTTATGAAATTACGCTAATTATGGTAATAACTCAATCAACATGAAAACATTAGCATAGAAAGTAGTAAGGTACCAATATTTAAATAGCAAATCATGTCATAATAAACGGAAAAAAAAAAATCACACTCCCCTCCCCACTTATTTCTATGGGATTCCATCATGTGTGATAATTTTATTTTATTGAACCAAAATAACAATCAATCTCGTAATCCAGTTATAAAATTGAAGATTAGCAATCTGATTCAATCAAAATTATTTTTAAATATCAAGTCACATGTCGTGCCCTCTAGCCATTATCTAATTGTCTACTAATAAATTACCTTGAATATCCGAGAATTATCTTAGAACAGATACTAAATTGTAAGGAATATAAGCCTAAATAGTCAAAAAAAAAAGTTGTTACCTATACTTCATAATATAAAAATATAAAAGCTACAATGATTACTAATATAACAAATATTCTTTTATTCTAGGTATACAGTTATTTATTATAATACCTGAGTCTAACATACCATTCGGTTAACCAATCAAAAACGAGAAATTATTTTAGGACCAATCAGATTTCATTCCTAAATTTTAGACCAATCATATCAAATTAAAAGTTTTCCTTATTTATTTTTTATACCGACTTTACTAACTATAGTTAGTTAACAATTCTAATTAAAATATAATAACTATTTAATTTAACAAGCGTATATATTATATATACTTTTAATCAAAAAACATTCGATAATATATTTCTCATATAATTTATTTTCACTTTTATTAAATAACAAATATATATTTACGGAATTACGCTAATTATGGTAATAACTCAACCAACATAAAAACATTAGCATAGAAAGTAGTAAGGTACCGATATTTAAATAGCAAATTATGTCCTAATAATTTAACAAGCTTATATATTATTGATATGGGCTAAAAGTAAGCCCTAAAGAAACATTTAATGTGGCATTAATTAGACCCGGAATGGTCCAAACGTGGGGCCCACCAGGTGGGCCCAAACCCTATTTACAATATTAATTTCGTAATTAATATTATGGATAATAAACAGCTCAGCAATAAGTGTCAGATAAGAACATTATCTCTACAAGGAGTAGCCTCCAAGGCATCCACTCATACAAGGAAACAGACTCCTACAAGGAAGGGGTCTAGAACTTTCCTCAAGATTGACTTGTCCGCCAAGTCACTTAACCCTACCCTAATTCTGAGGCTTCTCAGCCTATATAAAGGGTCAGACCCCTCAACTCAGAACTACGTTTTTATTGGCTTGATTCTCTTAATACAGAGATACGTATGCATTCTGTGAGGACCGTTAAGTCTCGAACGCAGAAGCAGCCATTAAAGCTCGAAGCTCAACCACCCTTTGCATTAAATACATCAAACCCTAGCCGCAATCTAATAACCTAGCTTTTATTCCACAACATTTGGCGCCGTCTGTGGGAAGAAGACATCAACCATGGTTCAAACACGAAGAACTGCACCAAGCACTACAGAGCCAATCGCTACCGAGGCTCTACCTCTTAGCTCTGCTCCACCCCTTACTGAACAAGTACTTCCGACATCTGAGCAAGTACCTCCGACATCCGGGACTATCGTTCCGTATCAAGTTTCTCAACCCCTAGGGACGACTACCCATGTTGAGAGTACGCTACCTCCGATCGTCCACACAATTCCAGGGACTAACCCCCTCCAGGTGGGGATTTCTTCCCTGATTGTAGACCCCAACAACCCTACACGAGGGGTTCAGATCCACACTACGGATCTCCCCATAAGCACCAATCCAATGTATGGGATGCCTAACTACGGAGCTGGACCAAGTGGTCATGCCCTGTATATTCGAGATCGAGATTATCGCGATTTTTCTGGTCCTTATACGGATGAATCATCTTCTGGCGATGATTACGAGCGTGATGAAGCTCCAAGGAGGCGGCGTGCAAGTAAAGAACCTATGGGGAGAACTCAAATTACTCATGATGGACTCCCTTCAACAACTACTGAGAGGATTAAGGCTTATGAAGCCGAGATCTTGAGATTAAAGGAAGATATGGCCAGGGAGCAAGCCAGATCAAATCAGACTTTGCCACCTCCCACGTCAGGACCGATTCCCTTTATAGATCTGGAGAGGCCTTCAAGAAGGCAAAGAAGGGCTACCGCCCCAACTGGAAGAACTACAAGGGTGGAAACCCCTAAGAGCAACCCCAAGGATCTGATGCCACTTGGGGATCCTGATGATCCCACGCCCCCATTCACCGAGGAGGTGATGAATGCCCACATATCAAGGAAGTTCAAGATGCCGACAATTAAGGCTTACGATGGAACGGGTGATCCCGCAAATCATGTTAGGACGTTCTCGAACGCACTATTACTACAGCCTGCAAGTGACGCCTTGAAGTGTAGGGCGTTCCCTCAAACCTTGTCGGGCATGGCTCAAAGATGGTATAGCCGTCTACCTCCAAATTCAATTAGCTCTTTCAAGGAATTGAGTACCGCTTTTGTCAGTCAATTCATTAGCGGAAGAATTCATGAGAAAAGCTCTGCATCCCTTATGTATGTAGTACAGGGGAAGAACGAGAACCTGAGAGATTATCTCAAGCGATTCACTAAGGAGACCCTAAACATCACTGATTTGGAAAATAAGGTGGCTATGGTAGCCCTGCAGCATGGAACCACGGATCTCTTTTTTAAGAGGTCACTGGCAAAACATCCCCCTGAGAACATGGATGAGCTCCAACGAAGGGCTGATAAGTACATTAAGGCTGAGGATAGCATGAAGAAGGAAGCCACGTTGGGCAATGGAGGCAACGGGAACTCCAAGAAGCGAAGGCAAGACCAGGAGTATGATGACCAGGAATATGATGCTAGGGACAAGTATCCCCGAACTAGTGAGGACTCCGACTCTGCCCCTAAAAAGAGCCAAGGACCAAAGTTCATTGAGTATGCAAGGTTGAACACTCCCAGGAGTCGAATCCTATTGGACATTGAGAAGGATAAGGATTTCCGATGGCCGAAGCCACTCAGGGGTGATCCCACAAAGAGGAACAAAAATCAGTATTGCAGATTCCACAAAGACGTGGGGCATGACACTGATGACTGCAAACAACTCAAAGATGAGATCGAGTTTTTAATCCGTAGAGGAAAACTGAGCCACTTCACTAAGGGTGAAGATCGTGGTGGTCAAAGAAGAAATCATGATAGGAGCGATGATGATCGAGATCGAAACCCACAGCCCCGAGGGCCAGTAATCAACATGATCTCGGGAGGCCCGACAGCGGCTGGGACAACCAAGAACTCTCGGAAGGCTTATGCAAGAGAGGTGGTGCACATTGTCGAAGAAGCACCGAAACGTGCAAGAACCGAGTTAACGATCGGATTTGAGGATTCAGATCTTGAAGGGGTGAAGTTCCCCCACGATGACCCGCTGGTCATAACACCCATGATTGGGAATTCAGAGGTGAAGCGAGTCTTGATAGACAATGGAGCTTCAGTGGACATTTTGTTCTATGATGCATTCGTGAAAATGGGATACAACGACTCTCAGTTGACCCTATCTAACATGCCTATATATGGATTCAGAGGAGTAGAGTCTAAAGTTGAGGGAACTATTCTGTTGCCCGTCACCATCGGACAGAAGCCAACAGAGGCCACTCAGATGCTGAACTTTTTGGTTATCAAAGCGTCTTCCACCTACAATGCCATTCTCGGGAGGACTGGACTCCATGCTTTTAAGGCTGTGGCCTCAACCTATCACATGAAGATCAAGTTTCCAACCAGGAATGGTGTAGGAGAACAAAAAGGTGACCAGAAAATGGCTAGGAGCTGTTATGTAGCCGCGTTAAGGCCTGATGGAGTCGGGGGGCAGGTTCTTCCGATTGAAGACATGGACGTTTGTAGTGATAAGGAACATCAAGAAAGGCCAGCAGAGGACATCACACATAAACCTCGGACAGCCATTAAGGCTAAGGCGTCAACTGACTTCGTGGTTGAATGCATCATTGGCAACCAAGAAATCGAGGGGCAGGAGATTGTAGCCCAAGCTGTAAGTGAACTTCAGAATAAGAATGAGGTAACCAGAAGGAGTAGTGAGTGCTCTATTTTATTGGAGCATCAAAAATAAAATCAAGTGGTGCAAGCCTAGTCTTGCAAAGCCCCGATGGGTTCAAATTATCCTAGTAGTTTTTAGCTTCATATTTTATCTAGTAGAAGTAGAAATAAGGTTTGATGAAACCATCGCAGAGCATGTTGCTCCGAGTAGGACAGTAGTATTCTATGTAAGGGTTGAACCCATCTCAAGTTATTAATGCAAGTTTGTTTTCCATTCATTGATTATGTGATTTTATTTATGTACCTAACACCTGATGTGTGTAAGTCAAAGATGACCAAGTACCGAAAATAAAAAAAATACACGAATGGAAACAAACAAACGCATAAATAAAAACCCTGAAAGGTCGAGAGTTACTAAGAGTTTAAGTCCTTGAAGGACCCCGGATAAAAAACAAGAAGCAAAGATAGGTTTGAAAACCCTGAAATCAGAACTAAGATTCGAGACAAGCCGTGAAAGACATGAAGTCAAGTAAGGGATCCAAAAGACCTTTAGTTTCACATCAATCCAAAAGAAAGGTCGTGAATACTTGGTAGTCGACATATGAACACCAACGATGAACATGTAAACGTCAACCTCGAATCCTAGGATAAGGAACACGAGTTATTAGCCATGAAGGCCATGGGATAGCTATGAAGGCCAAACTTGAAGGGGTCGTGAACCTCCAGATAAGATCCAATGATTGAAACTTCAAGTCAAAGCTTGAAAACCAAACTGAAATTTTGGACACTCAATCCAGAATGCCAACATTGAAATATCTGAACAAGCATTGAGTGCCATCCTCATTCGAAAGGATAACAAGGTTCAGAAGCCTATCTACTATGTGAGCAAGATGTTGCATGCAGCTGAGTTAAATTATTCTCCCATTAAGAAGTTTGCTTTGGCATTGGTGACAGCCTCGAGGAAGCTACGATCGTACTTCCAGGCACTTAAGATTGAAACCCTGACGGACCAGCAACTGAGAAACATGTTGCATAACCCGAAGGCTAGCTAAGTGGGCGATAGAACTCAGATTATTTGATATCGCGTACAATCCTCGAATTGCAATTAAAGCACAGGTACTCGTTGACTTCTTAGTTGAATATACCATTGACAACCAAGAAGTCGGGGGCAGGAAGGCACAACACCCCAGTAAGGGCAAGATGAGACACCCCAAGAGGGAGAGAACTTATAAAGTTAAAGTTTAGGAGAAACATTGGGTGCTCTATTTTGATAGGGCATCAAAAACAAAATCAAGTGGTGCTGGTATAGTCCTACAGAGCCCTGATGGCTTCGCGATTGAATGTGCCTTGAAGTTGAATATTTTTCGACAACCAATAACGAGGCAGAGTATAAAGCCTTGAATGCCGGATTAGGCTCGTCTTTAGCCATGAGGGCCAAAAATCTTAAAGTCTATGGAGACTCAAGGCTGGTGATAGCCCAAGTGAGTAGAGCTCTAAAAGCCAAAGATGAAACGATGTTGAAATATCTGAAAATTGTAAAATCACAGTTGGTATGGTATGATTCGAGGAATACCAACTTGTATAACGGCCGATGCCTTGTCCAAATTCGCCTCGTCTGAAATCGAGAATTACACTAGAAGTGTTTACTATCAGGTCTTGGAGACCCCGCTATAGAGCGCAAATTGTTGGCGCCCATCGACGTTGGAAGTTGCTAGACAGACCCCCATCAAAGCTCATCTTGAGACTGGTTGGCTCTATGATAATGCCTTGGAGGCACGAAACTGTCAGTGAGAGCATTGAGATACGCATTCGCCTTGATGGCCAACAAGGCCGTTTGCCTCAAATTAAGCTGGTTGTTTGAATTCAAGGCCTAAAAATCAGGAACTAGTGGCTAAATTAAAACCAAGGCAAGGTCCTACAAACCAAGGAAAGACCCGAAAGAAGAGGGAGAAGGTCAACCGGCTGTAGCCTATTGGAAATCTTTATTGGCCGTCAACACAAAGTTGGACTCTAAAAGGCCCAACAACACCAAGCCTGTTAAGGCCCAAGTCCAGCTAAAGTAACTAAAAAGAATTAAGGCCTGTCACGGCCCAACCAAGATTATTAAACCTAATTAAGGTTTTGATTTAAGGTCATGTTGACCCATAGTAAAGGCCCAACCAAAACTTAAAAAGTTTTGTAGGCCCAAACGATTTGAAAATCTAGGTCCAGCCCAACATTATTAAAAGACAGGGCCCGTTAAAATCCATAATGAGATTTGGAGTTGCCAAAACGAGGCACGAGGTCGTGAGATTCGATCTCATTTTCCTGAATAAATACGAGCTCGGCTAGAAGACCTGGAAAATTTAATTCTGAGGTCGTAACCAACCTTGAAATTAAGGTCGGAACAAAACAGATATGAGGTCGATTTTGGCTTATAAAAAGCAGAATGAAGCCACGACCTACCACTCCAATCGAGATCGTTGAAATATGGCTTGAGATCGCAAATCTCAAGTCGAATTTGAACTAGGAAATGAAAAAAATCCCCACGACCTGGGATTCATTTTGAGGTCGTTCTTATTCTATACTGAGGTCGAGGTTGAACGATTTTGAGGTCGTTTTAACACTATTTGAGCTCGCCCATTTCAGGTCGAAAATACACTGATTTTCCTGGAAAAAAGTTACGACTTGGCCCCTATTTGAGCTCGTTTTTTGAGCTCGAAATGTCCAGGTCGAAAATGTATTAATTGAGCTCGAAAATGTCCAGGTCGAAAATGAACTAATTGAGCTCGAAAATGGCTACGACCTGGGACAGTTTGAGCTCGAAAATTGAGCTCGAAAATGTACTAGTTGAGCTCGAAATGTCCAGGTCGAAAATGACTTGGGAAACAGGTAAAATGGCTGCGACCTGGGACAGTTTGAGCTCGAAAATTGAGCTCGAATTTGGCCTAAAAAAAAAAAAAAAAGAGAAGAAGAAAAACATGCAATTTTGGAAGCAAAATTAGTGATAAAATTTTAGAAAAATAAGTCGAAACGATAATTTCTGAATAGTACAGTTATTTATTATAATACCTGAGTCTAACATACCATTCGGTTAACCAATCAAAAACGAGAAATTATTTTAGGACCAATCAGATTTCATTCCTAAATTTTAGACCAATCATATCAAATTAAAAGTTTTCCTTATTTATTTTTTATACCGACTTTACTAACTATAGTTAGTTAACAATTCTAATTAAAATATAATAACTATTTAATTTAACAAGCGTATATATTATATATACTTTTAATCAAAAAACATTCGATAATATATTTCTCATATAATTTATTTTCACTTTTATTAAATAACAACTATATATTTACGGAATTACGCTAATTATGGTAATAACTCAACCAACATGAAAACATTAGCATAGAAAGTAGTAAGGTACCGATATTTAAATAGCAAATTATGTCCTAATAATTGAACATGCTTATATATTATTGATATGGGCTAAAAGTAAGCCCTAAAGACACATTTAATGTGGCATTAATTAGACCCGGAATGGTCCAAACGTGGGGCCCACCAGGTGGGCCCAAACCCTATTTACAATATTAATTTCGTAATTAATATTATGGATAATAAACAGCTCAGCAATAAGTGTCAGATAAGAACATTATCTCTACAAGGAGTAGCCTCCAAGGCATCCACTCATACAAGGAAACAGACTCCTACAAGGAAGGGGTCTAGAACTTTCCTCAAGATTGACTTGTCCGCCAAGTCACTTAACCCTACCCTAATTCTGAGGCTTCTCAGCCTATATAAAGGGTCAGACCCCTCAACTCAGAACTACGTTTTTATTGGCTTGATTCTCTTAATACAGAGATACGTAGGCATTCTGTGAGGACCGTTAAGTCTCGAACGCAGAAGCAGCCATTAAAGCTCGAAGCTCAACCACCCTTTGCATTAAATACATCAAACCCTAGCCGCAATCTAATAATCTAGCTTTTATTCCACAACAATTATATATACTTTTAATCAAAAAATATTCGATAATAAATTTCTCATATAATTTATTTTCGTTTTTATTAAATAAAAACTATATATTTATGAAATTACGCTAATTATGGAAAAAACTCAACCAACATGAAAACATTAGCGTTGAAAGTAGTAATATACCAATATTTAAATAGCAAATCATGTCCTAATAAACGAAAAAAAAATCACACTCCCCTCCCCATTAATTTCTATGGGATTCCATCATGTGTAATAATTTTATTTTATTTGAACCCAAATAACAATTCAATCTCATAATCCAGTTATAAAATTGAAGATTGGCAATCCGATTTCATCAAAATTATTTTTAAATATCAAGTCACATGTCGTGCCCACTAGCCATTATCTAATTGTCTACTAATAAATTAGCTGGAATATCCGAGAATTATCTTAGAACAAATACTAAGTTGTAAGCACTACTACACATTTAAACTTGTGAAACACCACTTACATAGCGTTTTTTTGGAAGCGCTATGCATGTATATTACTAAGATAGCGTTTTTGAAGAAAGTGTTATGCAAGTAATTATGCAACACAATAAAAGAAAAAGAAAAAGAAAAAAGAAAAAAGAAATACTTACATAGCGTTTAATTAGGAAGCGCTATGTAAGAGTAGACTTAAATAGCATTTTTAAAAAACGCTATGCTAGATTCTGTATTTTAAGTGATATTTTTTTAATTTTCATTAATTTTTGAATATTTATTTACTCTTAGATAGCGCTTTTGAAAGAGGTATAGTTAATGTATTTTAAGTAGTATAGATACTACCCGTACAATCCAATACTACGCTTCATCTTCATCTCAAATGACTTAATACTCTTTCTCCGCCGCTCTCAATTATCTCTCCCTCGCCCTCTCAATATCTCTCCCTCTCCCGTCAGCTATCTCCGTCCAACTATCAATAAAATAAATTGAGGTATCAAACCGATCCCCAATTCAAACTGTCGATCCCCAATTCAAACTATCGATCCCTAATTCCCAATCGATCTCCATCTTCCCAATTCATCTTCTCTCTGGTAGTACTTCTCTCTCTCTCTCTAGCAAATCGTTGATTCAATCTTCTCTCTCTGGTTCATCTTCTTCGATTCTAGGGTTCGATTTGGTTCAAATTGAACCAAATCTTCCACGATTTGAATTTCAATTTTAGGGATTCAATTCTAGGGTTTGTTTTGGGTTTATACTTAATTTGTTTTTTGATTTTGTAGGTGCTTTATATTTGGAATTCAAGCTCAACGGGTTTCAATTCTCTGTGGGTTCAGATTCTTAATTGACAACTAAGTTCATCGGGTTTCGAAAATCAAAGGTACGTACAGAAATTCACAGAGACTTGTGAGTATATTTGATGTTTGTTTATGGTTTAGACTTGAGCATTGTGACTATATTTAATGATTCTTTACTTGAGACTTGTGGTCAAATGTTCTTAAAATTATTAACTTAAAAATGAATAGGCTCTGCTTTTGGAACAACACTGGTGTATTTATCTATGAATAGGGTCTGATGAATTTGTGTTCAGTAGTACTAGTTTTTGAGTATTTTCAGAGTTGTAGTATTATAATGTTTTTCTAAATCTTATTTATATATATTTTATACCATAGATAATGCATTACAGGTATTAGAAATGCCAGTAAATAAAGGAACATGAATATTAATACACAAACTAAACTCCAAGGACCAGTTTCTCATATTTGCATCGGATGGTTTGTGGGAGCATGTTAGTAACCAGGTGGCTGTTGATATTGTCCACAATCACCCATGAAATGTAAGTTGTCAGTGGTTAATAATATCCTAATGTCTACAGAATTTAGATATATTCACTTAAATGTTGATGGTAATTTTGCTCATGTATCACTAGTTTCTGAATTAGAAATCGCATTGTCGAGTACCACTATTCATGCTCTTGATTTAATTGAATTCTTCTATATGTACTTCTTCAACTTGTACATGCTTTTCAGTCATTCTGTTTCTGGATTCTGCAGTAGATTTTGAGTAACAATGACTTAGTTCCGACTTACCTGTTATGGATTCCTATATTAGAGAGCTTTGAAGTTCTTCCTCTTAGTTGAAAATTAACTTTACGCTTTTTTCATCATTGGATCTTTCTCTAGAATGTAGCATTGATCTCACTATCATATCTTACCTAATATTCTGCAGGTGATTATAGCACTACTGGAACAGATGTAAATAACACACACCACGGACCTTCAGCAGGGGTAAGCACTTAGACTACCACATGGTACAGGCCTACAGGGTTTTTATCATATTGGTGCAGGGTAAAATCAAATCCTTATAAATATTAAATAATTAATTTGTGATTGTATCAAATGATGTATCAATTGATTTTCTTCCACATGGTACAGGTTTTTCTTATTCTCCAACTCGTAAGAGTAATCGAGTTTATCACATGGTTGAATTCTTATTGGACGCATGAAGAGAGACAAAAGCAAAGGTATTATAGTTGGAAGCCTCAAAATAAAACTACCAAAATCAACTTCTTGCAGGTTTTTTATTTCTATCACTCCTTTTTTATAAGCTTCGTATTTGAGCTCGGAGATATGTATTTGCAGCTGCTTCCTTGGCCTATTCATGTCAACACTGTTCTACATAGCTTCTATGTGTGGAATAGGGGTGTTGTCGTTTTTAGTAGTGAAATATTTAGTAGGCTGTTCCAACAATGATGCATTTCAGTACACTGCAGGACATAATCAAAAGTAGTTTGACATGCTTATAACCTCAGTAGTGAGCTCCTACTGGTAACGTAAAGAACTTATATTAAAGTACTTGTAACAAGTTTCATGTATACGATTTCTCATTATTAAAAGTCTTGCAGTGAGGGAAAAGAAGAATGGGTACCATTTGACACCTCATGGTATTGCTCTACTTCAGCATTTGATGTTGCTTCCCCTGTACTTTACAAAATTGTAGCTGCTCTCGAATCCTTTAATATTCCCGTGGACCAGGTAAGGAAATTACTTATGTCCTACTGTTGGTTGTATAGTCGTATAGATACACTCCAGGTAAGAATGGGTACCATTTGACACCTCATGGTATTGCTCTACTTCAGCATTTGATGTTGCTTCCCCTGTACTTTACAAAATTGTAGCTGCTCTCGAATCCTTTAATATTCCCGTGGACCAGGTAAGGAAATTACTTATGTCCTACTGTTGGTTGTATAGTCGTATAGATACACTCCAGGAAAATCCTGCTAAAGTAATTTCCCTCAAGGTTGGTTTCATTGGCGTCGTTTACTTACAATCTTTGAACAGGTCAGTTGCTACAACTTGACCTTGTTGAGAATATACTAGTTTGGTATATGCACTATGTTTTGGTGATTGTGATCACTTCCTTCATCCCAAACCTGCATCACCTACTTATTGGGTTTTCTCTTTAGGGTCAACTTGCCAAGGAACAGAGTAAAAGAGTAAAGCAGAGGCATTGTCAGCAGAGGTTTTGCAGCTCTCAGCACGCCTCCAGCAAACTACACAAGCATACAATAGTCTTGCACGCCTGTATCATTCTATGTGTAGTTTTAGGAGAAATATGAAAGCACATAATTTTCAATGTGTATCTTTCTTTGTACTGTTTATACTTTTTTCTTTGAATTAATAATAATTTCAGTTTGGAGTTTATTATGTATTGCACATTTAGTTACATTTTACTGTATTTTATAATTTTTTTAATAATTTTACAGGTGAAAATATAAAAAAATAATTAAATTATTAATTTGAAAAATTGTATCACTTAAATAGCGCTTTTTAAATGCTATAGAAGTTATGTAATATATTGAACATATCACTTGCATAGCACATAGAAAAGTGCTATGCAAGTGTTGTGCACTTAGACAACTCTAACTTGTACAGCGTTTTGTAAATCGTTATAGAAGCATATTACTTAGATAGCTCCAAAAAAAGTGCTATGC
This sequence comes from Kitagawia praeruptora, assembly GCA_037693485.1. NCBI lineage: Eukaryota > Viridiplantae > Streptophyta > Magnoliopsida > Apiales > Apiaceae > Kitagawia > Kitagawia praeruptora. The sequence goes on along the minus strand of CM075348.1, from coordinate 5,292,171 downwards.
AAGTCATGTGTACTTGCATAGCGGCGGCTTATACAGCGCTCAAAAGCGCTATGTAAGTGCAAAAATAAGCGCTATGCAAGTGCAAATTTGTAGTAGTGAAGGAATATAAGTCTAAATAGTCAAAAAAAAAAAATTTGTTACCCATACTTCACAACATAAAAATATAAAAGTTACAATGATTACTAATATAACAAATATTATTTTATTCTAGGTATATAGTTAGATGCACTTAACCAATCAGAAAATTATGAATTATTTTAGAACCAATCAGAGTTGATTCATAAATTTTAGACCAATCAGATTATATTAAAAGTTTTTCCTATTTACCATTCTCATCCTCTTATACTAACTGTGGTTAGTTAACAATTCTAATTTAAATATAGTAGTTACTTGATTTAACATATCCATATACTACATATTTTTTAATGACAAAAAATATTATAATAAATTAAAATCAATAAGGACTATACAAATATATAATATTCAGCGATTTTCGCAATATAATATTCACTCTTTTGATTTACAATTAATCATAATTACCTTATTATAAATTACGATTTAATTTTCATAAATATATATAAGAGCCAATCAAAATTTACCACTAAAATTAAATTAATCATATCATTCTCATCCTAATTTACTTATCGTGGTTACTTAACAATTTTTTTTTGAAATACAAAATTTATATTATTTTGGACATGCATAAATTACATATTTTTTAAAGTGATTAAATATTTACGAACTTGATCAATATTTTAATTTGAAGTCAATCAAAATTGAACTATTATATATTACGAACTAAAAACCAAACCAAACCAAACATACCCAGTATATCCCGCTCAGGGCAGGGTCTGGGGAGGGTAAGCTGTACGCAGACCATAGCCCTACTTTTGACAGTAGGGAGGCTGTTTCCGTGAAGACCCCCGGCTTAGTGCACCACAAAACAATGTGAATTATGAACAAGTATGCTAAGGATGGGGAAAATTATTTAACCGAACCTGAGCCCATGGCCTGGATCTCATGGGACTTACCTAAGCGGGCAATGGGCACCCCTCTCCTGATCTATGATGACCTCTGGTCAAGGTCCCTATACCTGCAAAACCAGAAAACAAAAGACAATATGAAGGTGAAACGCCAAACTTCTAAGCTAATGCTAACCGAGAAAACCCAACTCTGAGGCTCTCAACCACAGAACCGCTCCCTAGAAGAGAATCCACAACTCTAATCTGGCGCCTCCAACGACTCCTATCGGCGGTCAAGGTCTCATTCAGGTTTAAGGCCTTCAAATCCATCCTCAGCTGTTCTTCCCATGACCTCCTCGGTCTGCCTCTCCTCCTCACCCCAACAACCGACAGACTCTCGACCCTCCTCACCGGGGCTTCCGGAAGCTTCCTACAGACGTGGCCGAACCATCTCAACCTCCCTTCCCTAACTTTCGCAGGAAGGGGCGCCACCTCCAACTTGTTGAAAGTCTACATTAACAGCATACCAACCATATACTTTTAATTTAGTAGTTGGATTATCATAGACTTTTCTTACATGTAATTCAGTATAAATATGTTTATCTTGCCTATGTAATTCTTCAAGCTGATTGCTTCATATCAATACAAGAGTCATAGTTTGTTCTTCTCTTTAAACATTGATTTTTAGCTTCCCTTATGCTACATATTGCTCTTATAGTATAGATAACTCTTCTATGTTATACTCATACACCTAACAGCAATAGCATAAGGCTCTATTTAATTTTCATAAATATCAACTACAATCATACTATAATATATAATTATATATTATTGATTTATTTTCATAAATACTTATTAACTAATTAATCACAATTTTTAATTTAAAATCAATCATAATTATATTATTATTTACTGGCACTTTATAACACACAAGCCCATAACCGAATGTATACCGGACCCAACAACCCACCATAGGTCAGTCCAAAAATGCTAGCAAATTGGTATATATTAGCTATTGATTTGTATCTATAAAGGGCCCAAACACTCTTATTCTAATCGATGTGGGATGTTACAAACACCCCCTCTTATTGGGTCGACGTCCTCATCGAGCCCACACACAAACTAACTAAACTCGGGCAGTGCATCTGCACTTCCGGCCGGGCAGAGCTCTGATACCATTTATAACACACAAGCCCATAACCGAATGTATATCGGACCCAACAACCCACCATAGGTCAGTCCAAAAATGCTAGCAAATTGGTATATATTAGCTATTGACTTGTATCTATAAAGGGCCCAAACACTCTTATTCTAATCGATGTGGGATGTTACAAACATCCATTCTTTGCGTCACTTTCTATGTATAGCCTAAATTTCAGACCAATCATATCACTATCAAATTTTAAATTTTAGACCAATCATATCGAATTTTAAATAATATTGAAATAAAAGTATTATTAGTTGATATTTTTATAGCAAATTGGTCAATTCATCGCCAAAATTCTAATAAATCACTATTTTTTTCAGATAATTAATTTATAAAAAAAAGGACATACGCCATCTAATCATTCAAATTTTCTTTTAAATCACTATTCTTTATAGGTAAATAATATTTCTGCAAAAATAATCACGATTAGACAAACACATATTCAAGTAGATCATATCAAGGTAACAATGTTTCCTTAATCCAAACTAAAATCGTTGATCAGATCTTAAATTGTGGTACATCCCTCGCTTATATCATTGAAATATATAGCCTTTTTGGCGAGATAATCCAACAATTTATTCTAATCGTGAGGGAAATACATATGCGATTTGTGAGAACGTATTCGAATAACTGAGTATAACTGCGATTCTATACTATCCAAATCAATAAACCAATATAACAAAATCCTGTAGATCTAAGATCCCGGATGCCAAAATAAAAGAACCTACTCTCATAAAGAGAAAGAACAAAACCCAATATATGGATAGACAAAATCCACTAACGGGGTATTAGACCCTCAAGAAAGAGATATATTTATTGAAAAACAAAGTAAAATCAAGAAAAAGAAACGAAAGTTATCATTCATAGGGAGAAAGTACAAAATCCAATATATCAGTAGATAAAACCCACTAACGTGATACTAGACTCTCAATAAAGATAGATAATTATTGAAAAACAAAGTAAAATCAAGGAAAAAAAATAAAAAGGGGCTTACCATCAACCAAAGTGCAGACGTCAGCCCCTAAACTTTAGTTTAGTATTTCTGGAAGATGAGGAGAGAAAGAAATGGCTATATCAATCGTTTAAAAATCACTATTGTTGATAACTAGATAGGTCGATACATATAAATTATATAGTTTCCAATAAAAGGTGCTCATTTTAATTTTGTATTCTTAAATTCAAGTAATAATATTCAATTCTCATATCCTAATCTAAGAGCAGACATATCGAATTTGCTTGGTTGGTTAATAATACTTATTTTTAATATCAACAAAATCTTAAATATAGGATAAAAAATTTAATAAGTTGGTAGCTAAATTCTAAACAAACATAGATATATATTAACAGTAAATAAAATTAAAAAAAACAAGAGGCCTTCATTTTTATGTAGTCTACTCTTTATTTTATTTTATAGCACCTCAATGTTGTTTTCAATTATATAGTAAAATACTTAGATAACTTTGGCAAAGAGTGACATTACATGTAATTGTCATATTTTTTCTTTTCACATATTATTTTCGTTTCGTGTACCAAAAAAATTTGTGTAATTTAGTAGTATTTTGTGTTTGGCCTTGTCCCTCATAACAATGCCTTGACATCCAGTTAGACTTCTGGTTATCCTTGTACCAAATACAGTCTTGTTGATTGGTCTGGATACCAACTTCCCTTCAATCTGCCTTTTGTACTGATTGAGATCATCTTGCATTGCAATCACTCAATCTGAATCTTTCAGAACCTTTGTAACTTTCTTAGTTTCTTTTTCAAAAAGAAAACTAGAGAAATAATCATTAGTACTTGATACTCTGTTAGTCTTTTACTTCCACCATTAGGAGCACTAAGAACTAGGACACAGAATTAATTGAGTCAATATTCTTTGTCTTGGCAGACATGTTCTCATAGTGTCCTATGATTTTCAATATGGTGTTGAGTTGACTGTTTGATCCTTTAGTTGCTCCCTTTAAGTTGTTGCTGGGTTTACATGAAGATTCTCAGTGATGATATTTCTTGGATCTGAATCATCATAACCATTGATAGCTGGGAGCTAGAAGTTGTTGAACATCACTAAGACTTTCAATCACTTCATGTTGATCAACTCCATAAAATGTGATCAATCAACATTAGTGTTCTTCAGTCTTCAGATTGTCTGAATAACAACTTGTTTGTAAGGATAAGTCATCAGTCACCATCACTAAAGTATATTTTACATTGATGTAGAACTTCTGTGTGATACTTCTTTGACTTCCCTTTTATGACCTGCCTCAAAATTTCATTATGCTTTAATTCCAGATGAGGCAGTCTCCTTTACTGATTCGATTTCCAGGAAAGAATCTCTTGATTTGACATTCAAGTGTGAGATCTCCTTAAGTCATAGCTGAACTCATATTTGATGAAGCTTTAGATTTAAACATAGTTGACTTCACCTTTGACTGAGATTCATGTCAGCTACAGATAAGTTTCCTTTCCTTAATCCTCGAACAGTAAGCTCTTCATCTTATAAAAGATGCTTTATTACTAACAACATTCCTTAGCTATTGAACAGCCTTGACCTTAGGTCATACCCTTGCTGTTGTCTCCAAGGGATAACACTTGGCCAGATACCTTCACCACTAATTGATAGCAGGGCTCTATCTTCGGTCATATGCCTTGAACATCCATTGTCCAGAATCCATATAACACGATCTACCTGTTACATACCCTGCAATGCCAACACAGTTAAACTTTCTTCGGGACCCAAGCTTGGTTGGGTCCAGAGTACTTGAAAAATTGGCCTTTGTCAGGAAAAACCACGTTCTTAACCTTGACACCAATTTTATCATTAATCAATAGACATTTAACCCTATAAACAGATTTGACAATCTTTTGTTTAATCTTTGGTATCCATGTCTTTTTAGCAACAACAACATCCTTTTCAATGACTGGACATTTGACTTTGTAAACAGCCTTAATAAAACTTTGTTTAGGCTTTGGTACAAATGTCTCTCTCCTAACTTGAGGAGGACTAGAAGTCTTCGATCTAACATTTTTATTTCTATTCATATGTTGTTGAGGAGCAGTCTTATTAACACATGCATGATTACCATTAAAGTAAGTAGACATAACATTAAACGCACAAGACATACAATTGACAACACCACATGCTTTATAAGAAGAATCAATAATAGGCATGGTATGCATGTTAGACATGTTGTTGTTGTTTTTCTTCAACTTATTATTACCTAATCCAGTCTTCAAAGAACTGGTTGTCTCAACAACCTTGACAGGTACCTTAGGTACAACTTTCTCAGAAATTACATTCTTAGGATTGATGTCCTCAACAGTTTTAACATTATCAAGGACTATGCCATTAGCACTGTCCTCAACTTTCATCTCTTCCTGAATGAAGATAGAATAGTAATTTGGAGGTTCTGCAGCTGATTTCTTAAAGAGAGGATCTTGAACATTCTGAAGAACATATGGTATTCCCCTCTCTTTAGCACTAAGAATATTAGGGGAATTTACGCTCGACTTTCCAACAGCTTTGTTGTAATCAAACCCTATTCCAACGGTTTGATCTACAGCTTGTCTGTTGAAAAACTCTTTAGACATTTCAACAGAACTAAAGCACGCCTTAATCTTGATTTCAAGATCAGCAATTTTGGAAAGTTGTTTAGACACTATTTCCAAAATGGATTTCTCCCTTTTTTCAGAGTGGCTATTTCTTCTCTTTGCTTATCTTGATTATTGTGCACCTTTTTTAATTCTAACACTTCATTTTCAAGATTAGTGTTTAATAGAATTATTCTTTCATTTTCTCTTATCCTACTATTTAAAGTACTACCAAGATGACGTATTACTTCATTATCAATAAATCTTTCCTGAGAGGTAGTACCATTTGTATTGTCAGAGATTGCCATCAGTGCAAAATTACCAAACTCTTCATCATCACTATCAGTGTCATCCCAGCTTTTGACTTGAACCACATAGGCTGTGTCTGCTTTCTTCTTACCAAATGCATACACTCTCCTTGCATCTTGTTGAGGTTGATGACACTTAGTTGCAAAGTGTCCCATTTCATTGCATTTGAAGCACCTGATTTTGCTTCTGTCTACCATCCCAGTTTGGTAGTCACCTCTTGTGCTACTTGAGGAAGAACCTCCTTGCTGGAATCTATTCCCAGTAGACTTGAATCTGAAATTTGGACTTCTTCTAAATTTGAAATTATCAAATTGCCTTACAACTGTTGCCATCGACTCATCCTCCAACTGCTCCAACTTTTCTAGTGAATAAAATTCTTCACAACCCTGACTTGCAGCTGTCTTCCCAAATTCTGCTACAATCACTACCTTTTCAGAGCTATAAGGTTGAACAACCTTAGCTTCCATATTCTCTGAAGCTTCACCAACCAAAGCATTAGAAGTGCTGACTATCCTTCCCTTTCCATATAACTCCTTTTGTTGCACCTGTTCCATTTCATATGATTTCAGAATACCAAAAATTTTCACCAAAGAAGTTTGGTTCAAATCCATGGATTCTCTAATGTCAGTTATTCTGTGTTCCAGGTGCATAGGAAGTGCCAGCAAGAACTTTCTATTTATTTCTCCAAGTGCGTAAAATTTTCCGTGGAGGTGTAGGATATTAATTAATTTATTATATCTCTCAAAAACATCAGAGATATCTTCTCCAGGTTATGATTTGAAATGTTCATACTCAGAGGTCAGGATTCCCAAACTATTTTCCCTGACTTTCTCAGTTCCCTCATTTATTGTTAAAATGGTGTCCCAGATATGCTTGGCATCTTTACAGTTAACAACATGATTGCAAATGATTGCATCTAGGGATTCCACCAAAATTAATTATATCTCAATATCAAGGGCAATATCCACTTTGTCATAATTTGTATAAGCATTAATGTCCTTTGGATATGTCCTTGTGGGAATTACAACAACTCCTTCCGCGATTACTTCCTCTTCTGTAACCATAGGAACTATTGGCCCAGTTTTCAGTATTCCTAAATATTTAGGATTGGCCACTTGTAGAAAAAGAATCATTTTCTTTTTCCATAGTTCAAAATTCAAACTATCAAACATTGGAATCTTTACTCTTGAATAAGACATGATGAATTTTTAAGAGAGTTAAAAATTCGGGCTCGATTTTTAATTGAGTAAAAATAGGATCTTGATTTGTACGTCAATCAATCAGCTCTGATACCAATTGTTAGGTCCGATAAGATTGTAGAAGGGGGGGTTGAATACAATCTATACCAATTTATCAAAATTTGTCCTTTAAATAAAATTTGACTTGAACAAATTTGAGCGGAATAAATTAAAACAAATTTCAAGTTGAATATAACAATATATTAACTTGATGGGTGTTACAATTTTCTGGTTTTATCAAAATTTGTCCGTATAAATTTAATTTATATTTTGACAAATTTGAGCGGAATTAAATGAAACAAAATTCAAGTTGAATATAAAATTATATTAACTTGAGAGGTTTGTTACAAATACAGTACAAAATTATTATCAAGTTAATAAAACTAATTAGAAAATTCGACATGAACTTTTCTAATTTAGTTAATAAAAATCGAGATAAGAACTAGGAGTAAAAACTCGCTAGTAGTACAAGAGATAAAAATAATCAAGTTCTATCCGATCAAATATTACAAATATTGAGAACTTGATTTTCTATGAATTTATTTCTCCTGCACTGTTCTTGAGCATTTTTAGAGAGAGATATGAACTGCTGGGTTCTTTTTAGATATAATGTTGTGTCATATTTGATTCTGTCCGTCTTCTGCCTCTTTTATCTACCAACTGTCATAGTGTTCAATTTAACACTATGACACTTTCTATGACATTTTATTGAACTATTATGACAGTCTGTTGAATAATTATGACACTAATAAGACTTATATGACAGTCGGTATGACTCCTCCAGAACCATTATGACAGTTGGTATGACTTTCGGTATTACACATAATACTCCCTCCGTCCCACTTTTATTGTCCAGTGTTTCCTATTTTCTTTGTCCCAAAATAATTGTCCACTTTTAGTTAATAAGGTATGTTATGTGTTAATTATGTTAACTTTTATAAAAAATAATACAATTATTTGGTAACTATGAATTTAATTAACATGATTGAATAAAAGGTGGATTTTGATAGATGGACAATAAAAATGGGACGGAGGGAGTAAATAAATAATTCTGTGTGGATTGTTTACAAACTGACTGAATTTGCTGTTGCTGAGAAGTCCAGTCGTAGAACAGGAGAGTGGTCAACACGCGCGGCTGATGATGGCTAAACACTGGCGCGTGACGCGCACGCGCGGCACTGGCGCGTAAGAGCTTCTGCCGACAGCATCTTGCCAACATGTGCTTAATGTTTCCTCCTTTGTTATACCTTGCCGACACAGAATTTGTCCAACATAACATTTCTTTGTTTTATGTTTTTGAGTAATTAACGGACTGGGCCTTAGTATCTTATTCATTCAGCCCAACTGTAAATCAGTCCACTTTTCATTTCTTATTCACACAATCCAAGTAGCTTGCCTTGATTTTAATTGGGCCTAAAATAAATATAACCAACTCTCTTTTAAATCAACCAAAATTGATTTAATTTGCTGCCCAATTCTTTTACTTTGATTATTCAGCCCACTTCTCTTTAATCTACTATCTACTATATATATAATAGGGCAACATGTACCATTTTATTCCTACTATTTTACAATTATGCCCTCGTGTAATTTCACTATTCCACCCTTAGAAATCAAAGCCTACAAAAAAGTAAAATAATCTTTACATTGTTGAGAATTAAACCTATGACATCTCAATTATAATGCACTTTTAACTCATCATAGCAACAATTTAGCCAAATACATTTATGTGTAACTATTATAATTCATTACCTATATAGAGCAATGATTTCTCTTTTTTTTATTAAGATCAAGTTCCGAACTTTTACATAGATATACCTTGTTCAATTATAACTTACATGGATGAGAATATGGTAACATTATGATATATAATATTGCTAATAAATTAAAAATCCAATTTATAAAACCATTAGTGACTTTCAGTGTAACAGTGCCTATTTCTTGAAAAATAAAATACTGTTTGTTCACAATAAAAAATAATATTTTGTGGTTAAACTTGAATGAAAAACAATCCAGCCAAATAATTTTAATGGAACTGAAGTTAAAACTCGGTAAGAACTTGATAAACTCGAAAATTTGATAAGAACCGAACAAGCTCGAAAACTCGATCTAACCTCATAAACTTGAATATTCAAAAACTCGAACATTCGATAACTCGAAAAACTCAAAAACTTAAAAAATCGATAAGATCTAAAAACTCGATAACACCTCGAACTCGACTCGTATAGTAAGCAAGTTAAGTTCGAATATAAATTTTAGGCTCGATAATTTTTGAGTTTAACTCAACTCGATTCAAATTACACTCCTACATAAATATCCATATGTTTACTCTATTAATGATATTTATATAATTTATTAGTTGTAATTATATTTTTTAAATTAAAAAATTGTATTAATTCTGCAAAAGAGTGAAATAATATATTCTTTATGATTGAGTATAATTTTCATATAAATGAAATTTAGCACATACATAATTAAGTTATACATATTCATTGAAAGGTGTTATGGTTGCAATTACTAAGTAATTGAAACGTTTATATATACTTTTTGACAATAAAAGGTCGGAAAAACAACATTGAAAATACCTGCTCACTAGGAAATACAACAAGTGTGTATTTTTTTTACCAAAACACATTATAAAAAATTGTATTGTGGAGATTTCATTAGGGAAAAATGTGATTTCTAACAAAATTCTCAATAAATTGGGACGTCAAAGTGTCAAACAAAATTTTGAAATACACAATATATTTCACCTTAAACTAGAGTGAAGAATCACCAGCCCTGAATCGATTTCAATCAAATATATTGTTGTATAATTAGAGATATAAGAAAGATGGTAATATAAAAAAAAAATCTAAAAGTTATAATACGTATGAACATGATTAATACAAGCTACAAATTAAAATCTTGAATCATAATAACTAAATCGCAAATTAGAGAAATCTGATCAAATTACAATAAAATTGTTAGTAATATTCACATTGTCGTGAATCAAAACCCCCAAAATCAAATACTATAAAAATATTAGTTGATCTTCACACCATCGAGAATCAAAACTCTAACATCTCAGTTCTGAATAAAGTGAATTTCACGGCTGAAAATATTGAGTTAGATGACTATCTTAGCATATAGTATAAAACTTAGACAAATCATGTTGAAAATGAAGCCCTCGAGAAAAGAGTTTGCTAAGCTAAATTTAGGCAACACTGCTACAAATTGAAAGGTGTTCATGGCCACAAAATTTAACTATTAAAATCCAAAATATCGCAATATTTTACATTTTAATTAGTATCATTTCACATTTATGCCTTCCAATTTCCTATGATTTTACTATAAAACTCACCTAAAGTCAAATGCTATGAAAACGTTAGTTAATCTTCACATTGTCCAGATCGAAGCTGTGACATCTCAATTATAAATATAATGAATTTAAATTTATAACTAAAATCATTGAACTAGATGACTAATTGATTGGAAATTAGAATTTTTTGGCCACAACCTATTAAAAAGTGAGAGCACTTGAAAAAAGAGTAAGTTAATCTATATTTAGGCAACATTGAAACAAATTTAAGAATATTCATGATCATAACTATTAAAACCAAAATCTCGCAGTAAAGCTAGAATATCACCGTGCCTTGCACGGGTAACGAAGCTAGTTTAATTTAATTAAATAACTTAATCAATTAATCATTTAGAAAAGTAATGATTAATTAATTAAATTCATAATTAAATCAAATAAGATTAATACATTAATTCAAAGTTAATTAATATGATAATTAATTTAATAAATAAATTAATTCAGAATGAATTAATTTATTAAATAATTAAATTACATAATTATATTAATTAAATGAGAATCAATATAAATCACTTGATAGCTAAATCTTTTTCTTGAACCACTGAAAGTAATAACGAATTACCACTGAATTTTTGTTGACGCTCGATGCACGGTCTGGTTCATGAGCGACTAACTCCAATGGCTTTCCTTTATTTTTTACTCTATGATATGGTTCCTTTTCTTTTCTTCTCTCTCTTTAATTCTTCTGTACTGTCTCTATCACCTTTAAAATCTCTGTCACTTTAAATAAATCCACTTCTTTAACGAATACTTCACTGAGGCTTGAACAGATGTCTGAGCTTCTGTCAATGTAGTAATTCCTTAAAGTACGTAGATTGACCTTGATCTTTTTCTTCTGACGGATAATACAATCTGAGATTTCTTGTGACAGTCTATATACTATTTACTACTACAATCTTGTTTAAGTTGAGTTGTATCCTCGAAATACAAATAAGCTACATCATATGCCTTTCATTAATTGATAATGGTTATTTTTTTTATAGTACATCAATTCACTAATAATAGAACATAAAATTTCTAAAATGATATTGAACATACACATAGAAACTAGATTAGATGAATTTTTTTTTTTTATCATAACTACGTTCGTTTAATGGATTTTACACAGTAGTGATCCTTTCTCATATCGCTGAGAGACAGTCTAATAATTTATAACGGTCGTTAGAAATAAGTGTTTATGAATTTTTAGTATATATTCGAAAATTGAATTGGGACCCATGCAAATATAATAAAAATTATAGAAACTCACTGTACTACACATTTAAATATACCAAATTTTTCAAAGAGCAAAATTTAAAATATGGGTAAAAAACTTATGAACTTGGTTCAAAGATTCTCAAAAATGAGAGAAATCAAATGAAAAATAAAATTAAGAAAAAATAATAAAGAGGGGCTTAGTATGTTTGAGCGGGGATGTGGATGTTATGATCATTGTTTTATAATATTGATATTAATGGAATTGGTATAAATTGAAGAATATTTTATGCTTAAATTTTAATGAAATTATCCTTTTTTTCTAAATTATGATTAAAATAATATGTTTATATTAATTAATTAATTAATTTTATCATTCTGTGCGTAGCACGGGTAGGGCTGTAAATGAGTCGATACGCTCACGAGCAGTTCGGTGTTCGGTTCGAAAAAAGTTCGATTCGAGTTCGGTTCGTTTTGTAAACGAGTCAAACATGAACACGATTTTGAGGTTCATCTCGTAAATGAGCTGAACCCGAACACGACATAGTTCGGCTCGAAAGTTCGCGAACAAGTTCGATTATATAGTTCATGAGCAAGTTCGTGAACCTTGTTTGTGTTGGGTATTTTACACTAAACACAACAATGAGGCAGTGATATATATTAAACAAGAACAGGCAATTAACCAAATAACAAAACAAATCACGAAGGCATAAACAAGAGTATAATCAGTAACTGTAATTAACAAGAAAAGTAAGAACACTTATCTCTCACAGTAGCTTAAGCCAAGACAACAAGAGAGAGAGAGAACACAGCTGAGTCACCAAGCCCTTCGAGAAGACTTGGCTGTTCTTGAAGAGAATATTGCCCCACTTACGTTGTGATTGGGTTGCAGTAATATCACTTCCAGGATAAAACAGCACCGACCAATGGGTTCACAAATACACCAGTGATCAACAGCGACCAGCACCTCAGTTCGCCTGAGAATTATGTATCTCTTCTGTATGTGTTGAGAGAGCAGAGAGAAAGAAGATTACGAGGGTTTTCTCTCCTTAGGATGTATCGTATATCTTACAACGTTCTATTCTATTCTGTATATATATAATACCAAGAATAAAACGTAACTGATACTCCATAAAAGGAAAGTAAATATCCTGATTTAATTGCATTAACTGCATCAGTATTTATTTTTCAGTTACATAAGCATCAGGATTTGGTCATCAGTAACATCAGGATTTGGTGTCCATCAGGATCAGGATTCAGTGCTTTGTCAGGAACTGATATCCATCAGGATTTAGCCCATCAGTATCTGATGTCTGACCAAGTCCATCAGGATTTTACTCCAAGTACTGATCCAAATTTCCATCAGGATTTGATCCAAATACTGACCCAAATTTCCAGTACTATTGTAACAAATAAATCTGAAACCTGTTAAAATAAACCAATAATCAATTCTTCTTCCAACTCAATTTACTTATGGATTCCATTAAGAAAATGTCTTAGATCCAAACATGAAAGTTTAAGTTCTCATTACAAGGAACAACTTCCACTTGTTAGTTTCCGGAAATTACATCAAGAACATATTATAAATATGCCTCAAACTTCCCATTTTCTAACAATCCCCCACGAATCCATACAGAAATTCAAATACATATCTATCCTCATCATGACTTGTTTTTCAGAGTAGGTACCCTTCCGAGTTTGAACCCTCCTAAGTCCTCTACTTCGATGGCTACCGGATTCAGATGGAATGTTTCACCTTGAATCTTTATCCGTTTGGTGTAACCACACTCCATAGACGACGACAAGTCAAAGGCTATGGTACTAATCTACGGCTTTGAGACGTTAATGGTCATGTCTCGATCCTGTTCGTCGAATGCTTCAAGGAATAACCCTTTCCTCTAATTGCGACCACACAATTACATTCGCTTAGCTGGGCATCTCCAGAGATGTACTGCTAGCATCTCGTCATATGACTTGACCCCATTCAGAGTTCAAATAACTCTTGCTATTCTGGCAGTGACTGTACCTTTTAGGTTTACAGGGGATAGACTCCAGATACGTAAGTATCAATCTATATAATTAAAGGTACAACCAATTCACCCTTACAACTTGTTATTACCACATTGAATACACTTTCGAGGGATCTCCTCTCATGTGTATTGGGTTCCCGCTGTAGATGAATTACTATGGGCTATCAGTCCCATCCCCAACCTAGACTTAAGGACTACAGCATGCTCAAGCCCCTTAGTCAAAGGATCAGCTAGGTTTTCTTGAGTTCCAATAAACTCAACAGCAATAATCCTTTCAGACATTAGACCCCTTATAGACTTCAGTCTAACTTGGATATGTCTCTTCGTTTTCACATTGTACTTCTTGCTGTTTATCTTGTCGATAGTTGTACGGCTATCACAATGAACAGCAAAAGCAGGAAGTGGACGACTTACTACAGGTAACATTGACATGAGTCCATGTAACCATTCAGCCTCAGTCCCCGTGGCATCTAATGCACACAACTCAGCCTCAAAGGTAGACCGAGTTATAACAGTCTGTCTAGATGACTTCCAAGATACTGCTCCACCCGCAAGGGTAAACAGATATCCAGTCACTCCATTGGAACCAGACTTCTTAGCTATCCAACTTGCATCACTATATCCCTCTAGCACTCCAGGAAACCTCCTGTAATGCAAACCAAGATATATGGTGCCTTTCAGATATCTAATCACTCTATCAAGAGCATCCCAATGAGTCTTATTTGGACAGCTTGTATATCTTGCTAATTTAGACACTGAATATGAAATATCCGGCCTAGTACCATTAGCAAGATACTGCAAACTCCCAATAATCTCAGAATACCTTAACTGAGACACAGGTACTCCTGAACTATTCTTGACAAGGGCAATTTTAGGATCATACGGCGTACTTGCGATTCTACAATTTGAATAACCATACTTCTCAAGTATAGATTTCTCTATATAATGAGATTGTGACAAGGTTATTCCATCAGTTGACTGAGTCAACTTGATACCAAGAATCACACTAGCCTCTCCCATATCCTTCATTTCAAAATGCCTTTTCAAGAAACTTTTTGTCTCGTTAATAATCTCAATATTGGTTCCAAACAACAAAATATCATCCACATACAGGCACACAATAATGCATTCATTTCCTTTAACCATGTAATAGACACACTTGTCACTTTCATTAACTACAAATTCTGATTCTAAAACAGTTTCATCAAACTTTTTATGCCAGTCTCTTGGAGCTTGTTTTAAGCCATATATAGACTTGATTAACTTACATACTTTCCTTTCATTACCAGAGGCAACAAATCCCTCAGGCTGATCCATATAAATCTCTTCTTCAAGTTCACCATGTAGAAAAGCTGTCTTTACATCCATTTGATGGATGATAAGACCATGTACAGAAGCCAATGCTATAAGCATTCGAATTGTTGTCATTCTAGCAACTGGAGAGTATGTGTCAAAGTAATCAATGCCTTCCTTTTGCTTAAAGCCCTTAGCTACCAGCCTAGCCTTATACTTATCTATTGAGCCATCAGGATTCATCTTCCTTTTGAATACCCATTTACATCCTATAGTAGAACACCCAGGAGGTAGATCAACTAACTCCCATGTTCCATTAGAAACAATAGAGTCAATTTCACTTTTTACAGCACCTTTCCAGTACCTAGATTCAGAAGAATCCATGGCCTGTCTGAAAGTTAAAGGTTCATCCTCGATATTGTAAGTGATAAAATCACTTCCAAAATCCTTGACTACCTTAGCACGCTTACTCCTTCTAGGTTCCTCTACTTCATCAGGAATAGAGCTACTATCAGGATCTGCCCCCACATTTGTCATCCTTTCCACATGATCAGGAATGGACCTCGATGTGTGAGTGGGATCATCATCAGGAATTCCCTCAGGTATACCAGTCTTCATAGGGAACACATCCTCAAAGAATGTTGCATCACGAAATTCAACTATGGAATTAGCCATTATTCCATCTATGTCAGATTTTAACACTAAAAATCTCATAGCTGTAGTGGTTTCCCTATAGCCCAGAAAAATGCAATCAACAGTTTTCGGCCCTAGTTTCTTTCTCTTGTGTTCAGGGACAAGTACCTTTGCAAGGCACCCCCACACACGAAGATATTTTAAGCTAGTCCTTTTCTCTGTCCATAATTCATAAGGTGTCTTGTCCATATGTTTCAGAGGAACTCTATTCAGAATATGGCAAGCCGTATTCAGAGCTTCTCCCCACATGTACTTAGGCAACCCTGAATTAATCAACATACTATTGATCATATCCTTAAAAGTTCTGTTCTTTCGTTCTGCCACCCCATTAGACTCAGGTGTGTATGGTGGAGTTACCTCATGAACTATACCATTGCTCTTGCAAAATTCATTAAACGAGTTACTCGTATACTCACCACCTCTATCTGATCTCAAACGTTTAAGTACTTTACCAGTTTGTGTTTCAGCTTCAGTTTTGAACATAATGAATTTATCTAGTGCTTCATCTTTATGTTTAAGCAAATAAACATAACAATATCTACTACAATCATCTATAAAGGTAATGAGATATCTATTATGTTCCTTGGTCAAAACACCACCAAATTCACATATGTCTGTGTGCACTAAATCTAACACATTCGAATCCCTAACCACATTATGAAAGGGTTTCCTAGTTTGTTTAGCAGTCACACATACTTGACATTTAGATTTCTTATCAATGGCATATTTTGGAATCAACTCTAAGTTCATCATATTCTTTAGAGCACCAAAATTCAAGTGACCAAGACGAGCGTGCCACAAATCAGATGATTCAACACAATTAACAGAAGGAACAACATTATTATTAATAAAACTTCCCAAAACAGGCTCAACATTTATTAAAAATAATCCATCTGACAAGTAACCTTTGCCAAAAAATACACCAGTATTTGTAATAATCACTTTATTACATTTCAAAGAAACTTCAAAACCATTCTTAACTAAACAACTTCCACTTATTATATTTCTACGAATATCAGGAACATGGTGCACTCTAGTGAGGGATAGAACACGCCCAGAAGCGAACTTCAGGTCCACGTTTCCTATTCCAAGTACTTGAGCTACACTTGCATTCCCCATCGTCACAGTCATTCCATGAGTCTGTTGATAAGATACAAATAGAGTAATATCAGTACAAATATGTACATTAGCTCCAGTATCAATCAACCATTCATGAGACGAATAAGTAGAATGAAGTACAGGGTTGTAGGTTACATACCCGTTGTCAGTTTAAGAAGCAACAGCCTCACCAACAACCATGTTAACCATAGACCCACCAGTGGTTCCAAGCACAGTGTTAGCTTGTGCTCCCACAATTGGTTTCTTAGCTTTCTTTTCAGGACAGTCCTTGCTCCAATGACCAACCTGTCCACAAGACCAACATGGTTTGTTTGCCTTTGGTTTCTTAGCCTTGTTCTTGTCCGTAGACTTAGTGTTTTCCTTCTTAGTGACAGTCTTTCTTTTCTGTCCAACAGTCACTACATTTACCTTCGAACTCCCAGCATGTTCAACAGGCATCACATGTCCTTGCTTGGACTTGTGTTGCTCCTGCACCGAGATGTCCAACATCAGGTTTGTCCAAGTGATCTCTCCTTTCTGTCTTTTCAGGGAGAGTGCAAACTCTTCCCAAGACTTAGGGAGCTTTTCAATCACAGACATAACCTGAAACTTTTCAGGAAGGTCCATACCAGACTCCTTCAAAGCATGAACCAACATCTCAAACTCATGCACCTGCTCAGTCATGGATTTAGTATCCACCAGTTTAAAATCAAGGAACCTAGCCACAGAATACTTTTCCAACCCTTGCGAGTCAGTATTATGTGTCTGGTCAAGCTTCTCCCATAAGAGCTTAGCAGTGTAAGAGTCAGATGAATAAACATCGAATAGAGTGTTCGCCAAAGCTGCCAGAATTGCAGCCCTAGCCACCCCATCCTTTTCCTCCCACATGGCATAAGCCTTAACAGACTCAGCTTTCTCCTTAACCACAACTGGTTTCTCATACTGCACCACCGGCCATAGACCCTTTACCGTTAGCCACAGTTTCATCTTTTTCTGCCAACGAGAAAAACCAACACCCCCACCAAATTTATCAGGCATTCCTGACAAATCAATAGGCTGTGGGAAACGGTACGTAGTCCAATCCATGGTAGGTACAATAACACCAGACCCAGAGCTAGTCTCAACAACAGGAGTTTCAGTTTCGTTAACCATCTTGTTAATTAACAATATATAACACAAATATTCTCTTCAAGATTGTTGGGTATTTTACACTAAACACAACAATGAGGCAGTGATATATATTAAACAAGAACAGACAATTAACCAAATAACAAAACAAATCACGAAGGCATAAACAAGAGTATAATTAGTAACTGTAATTAACAAGAAAAGTAAGAACACTTATCTCTCACAGTAGCTTAAGCCAAGACAACAAGAGAGAGAGAGAACACAGCTGAGTCACCAAGCCCTTCGAGAAGACTTGGCTGTTCTTGAAGAGAATATTGCCCCACTTACGTTGTGATTGGGTTGCAGCAATATCACTTCCAAGATAAAACAGCACCGACCAATGGGTTCACAAATACACCAGTGATCAACAGCGACCAGCACCTCAGTTCGCCTGAGAATTATGTATCTCTTCTGTATGTGTTGAGAGAGCAGAGAGAAAGAAGATTACGAGGGTTTTCTCTCCTTAGGATGTATCGTATATCTTACAACGTTCTATTTTATTCTGTATATATATAATACCAAGAATAAAACGTAACTGATACTCCATAAAAGGAAAGTAAATATCCTGATTTAATTGCATTAACTGCATCAGTATTTATTTTTCAGTTACATAAGCATCAGGATTTGGTCATCAGTAACATCAGGATTTGGTGTCCATCAGGATCAGGATTCAGTGCTTTGTCAGGAACTGATATCCATCAGGATTTAGCCCATCAGTATCTGATGTCTGACCAAGTCCATCAGGATTTTACTCCAAGTACTGATCCAAATTTCCATCAGGATTTGATCCAAATACTGACCCAAATTTCCAGTACTATTGTAACAAATAAATCTGAAACCTGTTAAAATAAACCAATAATCAATTCTTCTTCCAACTCAATTTACTTATGGATTCCATTAAGAAAATGTCTTAGATCCAAACATGAAAGTTTAAGTTCTCATTACAAGGAACAACTTCCACTTGTTAGTTTCCGGAAATTACATCAAGAACATATTATAAATATGCCTCAAACTTCCCATTTTCTAACAGTTTGTAAATATGGTTCATGAATAAGTTTGTGCACAAACTTCATATATATATGTTCGTGAACATATTTCATTAACATTTAATTGGAGTTCTTGAATTCACAATAATTTGTAAATAATTATATAAGTAAGTGTTACAAATAATATGTTAGTTTGTTTTGTCTATTCGTTATATGTTCTTTGTTTAAATTTATAATTTTTTATTAATAATAATTAAATTATACATATGTTACTTGGCAAAAAAAATAAATTATACATATGTTACATTATAAATTATAACATTAGTTCGTTATGTATTACTGTAACTAAACTTGATCCAAATTTGATTCGTTGATAAGTCTAAATTTGAAGCATTACTCAAGTTTTCAATGTTTCATCCCCAATTTTATTTTATTTTAATTGCATTAAAAATTTTCTTAAAAAAAAGGTTGAGGTGTTCATGAACACTATTCATGAGATATTCGTGAAAAGTAGCTCGTTAAACATGTTCATGAACTGTTCGCGAACATGTTCGTGAATAAAATTTTTTTTAACGAGTCGATACACAAACAAAAATAATGGCTCGATCAAAGTTCGAGCTCGAGTTCGAGTTCGATGTATTTATAACGAGCTGATACACGAACAGTTAAGAGTTCGGCTCGGTTCGACTCATTTACAGCCCTAAGCACGGGTAGAATGCTAGTATGTGGTTAATATTTTGGTTAAAATTTAATAGAAGGAAAGTTGATGCACGAATATTATTGGTCTAAAATTTAAGGATGACTTCTAATTAGTCCTAAAATAATTCCTTTTTTCTGATTGGTTAACTGCATAATGTGGTAGACTCAAATATTATAATAAAGAATTTATTTATTTTTACATCTTTATCTTTATATTATATTATATATAACCCGAACATTTAAATATTATAGTTATTATGATATAAAAATTAAGTTCTAACCTTTTTTTTAAAACAGTATCTCCTAATTCTAAAAGGAAATTTCGTGGACGTTTAAATTATATTATAATTAGTGTGTAAAAATCAAGTTCTAACCTTTTTTTAGAACACTATCTCCCAATTCTAAAAGGAAATTCCCCGAACGTTTAAATTATATTATAGTTAGGATGTAAAAATCAAGTTCTAACCTTTTTTTTAGAACAGTATCTCCCCGTTTTAATTGAATTCTAAGAAAATTTCACCAGCGTACAAACCGAAATCAAAGTCAAATAAGATTTTAGTATTAAGATTTTTTATATTTTTAAATTCAAAGTCAAATATTTATAAGGGTTTTCAGCCTAAAAAATCGTTAGACATAATCGATATTTTTTAGAAAAGAAATCAAAATTCTTTTTTTAACACTATCATTAACATCTTCGAAATAGAAAATTTTTGAAAAGAAATTAAAACTTCCTTTTTTAACAATAATATTATTATCTTCAAAATAAAAAAGAAAAAGTTTTCGAATTTATAAGAAAAAAGAAGTCAAATTTATATATTCGAAATAGAAAAGAAACTTTTATATTGTTATATATATACAAATCATTGCTTCTAAGGATGTCGAAAGAAGAGGAGGAATCAAATTAAAGGTTTTATTCGTGCTTGAGAAGATATGGCTGAACGGAAAGTCTTAAATAAATACTATCCACCGGATTTTGATCCGGCAAAGATACCGAGGAGGCGGCAACCGAAAAATCAACAGATTAAGATACGGATGATGCTTCCCATGAGCATCAGATGCAATACATGCGGAAATTATATTTACAAAGGGACCAAGTTCAATTCTCGGAAAGAAGACATAATTGGCGAGACTTATCTAGGAATCCAAATATGCAGGTTCTATTTTAAGTGCATCAAGTGTTGTGCCGAGATTACTATGAACACAGATCCACAAAATTCTGATTACGTGGCAGAGTCAGGTGCATCACCAAACTTTGAGCCCTGGCGTGCGGAAGATGAGGTAGCAGATGAAGACAAACGGAGAAGGGATATCATGCTGAAGAGATGGGGGATGCGATGAAATCTTTGGAGATCCGAACTCTTGACTCGAAAAGAGAAATGGACATTCTTGCTGCATTGGATGAAATGAAGTCTATGAAGTCACGACATGCAACAGTTAGTGTGGATGCTATTTTTTTTTTTTTGAAAGTATTAGTGTGGATGCTATGCTCGAGGCCTTGCAGCGATCAGCTCCAGTAGAGTTACAGGATGAGGACAAGTTGGTAGAAGAGGATGAAGCTCTTATAAAATCAATATTTCAAGGATCATCAAGAGAGATTGTCAAAATGATTAACGATGAAGATTTTGAAGATGACGAGGAATATTTAACAGAAAGATACTCCCTCCGTCCCAATGGGATGTTAACATTTGTTTTTTGCACAGAAACCAAGATAGTGAGTGTTATATTATTAAAATAAATGAAGTAGTGGGTGTAATAGTGATTTTATTGTTAAAATAAGTTAAGTAGTGGGTGTAATAGTGATTTTATAGTTAAAATAAGTTAAGTAGTGGGTGTAATAGTGTAAAGTATATTGTTAAAATAAGTGAAGTAGTGGGTGTAATAGTGTTAAAACTTACTATTTTAGGAAATGTTAACAATCTATTGGGACATCCCAAAATAGAAAGTGTTAACAATCTATTGGGACGGAGGGAGTACTACTCAACATGACGACAAGGGCAACATTCCAAGCAATGGATTACTATCTCTAGGCCAATATGACAGTGATGATGAAGATGACTAGTTGTAATGTATGATAGATTTTGATAGACATTATTTTTGCAATCCGTAAAAGAATTAAAAAATTTTGGGACAGACTTTGAGGGTGTTTGAGATTGCTTAAAATAAGTTACTTTTGACTTAATGGAGGTGTTTTTAACTTAAAGGAGAAAGTAAAGTTGTTTACTTTAAGTTGAATGAATGTGTTTGGGTAATTTTACTTAAAGTTAAATGGGAATTTAATAATTTTGACTTAAAGTGATATTTGACTTAAACAAATTTTAAATTCATGATATTTAAGCTTTACAAGAATTGTGGAAAAAAAAAAAAAATTCCATAAGTCATAAGTCAAAAGTACCTAAATGTAACTTCTGACTTAAAGCAGTTTTTTAACTTAAAGCCGGCTTAAAGCCACGTTACACAAACAGACCAAAAACTCCTTAAAGGAGCTTTTGGCTTTAAGTGCCATTAGCCAAACAGGCTCTTTGTCGCTAATAAAATTTTGCCAAGCTCTGCATGTAATTTAAAATGCCATTAAAATTTTGACAAGCTCTGCATGTAATTTAAATTTAAATAAAACTAGGTGAAAAAATCGCGCTTCGCGCGATTCATGTAAAATATTTTTAAAATTAGAAGAAAATGTTTGTAAATAATATTATGATGCTTTTTTATTGAAATTGTATGAAATTTTATTTTAATTGTAAAAGTGTTATTTTATTTATCGCACACATTATTTGGTATATTTACAATTTTTATTTGAGTGCAACATTTGTAAAAGTTAGTTAATATTTACTTTTTAAAATTAAGAAAGTGGAGAACAAAAAAATAGTTTGTATTTTTAATTTGCCTATAGGCTTAAAATAATTTATTTAAACGCAATTTTTTTGTGCGTGTAAAAGTTTTTTTTTTGTACCCTAAAAAAAACGCAAATTTTTTGTACGTGTAGTTATACAAAAGTTGATAGTTTACTTTCAAATGTTTTTTTGTGAATAGAATAGAACAGATATCTACATCAATGCAATTGTTATTTAATAAGCAATTCATAGTAACCCAAAATCATGGCGAGTCAAGTAAATATTTTTTGTCAAAAAAGTAACTTTTTTTATTTGACAATTATTAATATTTAATAATGTCCGATTTACATGCACAAAAATGAATAGTGAAAAAGTTTCTCCACTTTTTTCTATTAAGATATTTTAACTGTTTTTCAACTGAATCAACTTAATCCTTTTGTAACAGCTTCCTACAAATTAATTATATATAATTTATGCTTTGATATATTCATTAAATGTTATATATAAAACGTGCTTTGATTCTTGAACCCATTTTGAAATTTTTTTCCTCGGTTCCATTATTCATAAAACCTTATTGCACTTTACAGAAGCTTATTACTTCAGGTCTTCAGCTGTAAATAGTCATTTGATTAATACAACATGTATTCTAATTATTTTGCTTTGGCCATGTACTAATTATCTACTTGGCCGTTGTTATTCATCCAGCAACTTTACGGTCACCCTATTGACTGGAGAGCCATAGTCTTTATTCGAATGCCAAACTTTGACGTCTGAAGAGCATGCTGCATGCAGTGATGCAGTCACTAGGGTGAAATGATAAATCACAAACATTGCAATGATAGAACTAAGTGTTGGTGTCTATCTCTTCTCAGCAAAATTCACATTGGAACTCATGAGGATGATCATGAGGATGACATATATGTCATCCTCAAGTGAAAGAACTAAGTGGAGAGCGTGAGGATCCTATCTCTGTGTCATTGTACCTGGCTTAAAAGCACAATTCCGATGTATATAGAAATCACAACTTCCACAACCGAAGAAGATAGGCTCACTATATTAATCTATCCAACAGCGGCATGCTTTACAAATTCCAAAATCTTTCCCCAGAGTTTCGAATATTCATACATTAATTTGTTTAATGGGATGATGATGTGCATGGTGTTTGATTTTTAGGGGTAGACATGCACACCAGATATCAACCGAGGCTTTTTCTGGTAGTCCAGGCATTTCCATTCCGAAGCCATAGCTATAAATGTGGCAAGCGTTACAAAGGAAGAAACTGCCATGAAATCCAAAGAAAAAGCGCTCTAACTGATTATAAATCATTTTAGGAAACTGTGCACAGTACTGATGGAGAAAAAAATTGCATCGATTGCATTCATAGAATACATCAGCATCATCGGGGGAGGTTGTAATAGGTTTTCCGCATCCCCTGCATGAAATCAATCTTGCTGATATTTCTGGGTTGAAGTCATCATCTGCAGTTATAAGAGCACTTTTGTTTTTGAGTATTAACCGATGTTCATGAGCCCAGTGATACATATAATGAGGTGGTTCCTCGTCTGTATCCTCCGCATTAAGGGAAATTATATCCTTAATACATTTTTGCATCATGGAATTCTGTAAGAGTTCATCAGGTGCAGGAAGGTGTATTAACTCGGTATCATCATGTTCATCTCTTTGTATGCTGCAACCACACACACGCACACACACAGATAAACAGTTAAGGGAGAGAACCTACTACGAACATGTAATAAGGCCTACTCAAAATCTATAACATAACATACCACTAGTACAAAATTGACCTATTACGTCGCCTTTTTTACGTCGCACATAAAGAAAGGCGTCGTATATACTACTTTATACGTCGCATTTTTAAAATGGCGACGTATATAACCCTTTTCAGATGACTTTTTACGTCGCACATAAAGGAATGCGACGTATACACTACTTTATACGTCGCATTTTAAAAAGGGCGACGTATAAGATGTACTTTTTACGTCACCTTTTTTTACTTTTTACGTCGCTCTTTTTAAGGCGAAGTATAAGATGTACTTTTTACGTCGGTTTTCTTTAAGGCGACGTATAACATATACTTTTTACGTCGGTTTTATTTAATGCGACGTATAAGATATACTTTTTACGTCGGTTTTTATTTAAGACGACGTATAAGACGCAGCAGTGAGAGATTATCAAAATGTCCTTATCCTTTTTATCCCTAATCCCTAAACCATTCTCCCCCAAATCATCAATCTCTCAGCGCCGCTCTCCCTAAGTTCTCTCGAAAAAATCTCTCTCGAGCTAATCTCTCTCCCCATCATCTCTATTTCTTCATCTTTCTGCCGAACAAAAAGTCTCCCCAAACCCCCACTCTCTCTACTCCCACATCTCTTTCCCCCCCCCCTCTCTCTCTCTCTCTATGTACTCTAATTATTTGATCTAATTTTTTAATTATGTTGTTGCAGTTACGTTAACGAAGTTGAGGCCCTGCGTGAAATTGAGTAGCTCCATTATAGATGATGGTCTCATACATAAGGTATTCTCCTTCAGATAACTCAAACTCTTTTTTTTAATTAAATAAGAAATTTGACTAGTTCAGTTCGAGTTTCAAAGTGACTTTTACATACGTTTATTGGATCAAAGTAGTAGTTGCCAAATTGTCTGATATTGAGAGTTCGATAAATGTTGCAGTGTGAAACTGGTACCTGCATTATCACGCATAATGTATACATTTTGTGATAGATTTTGCATTTAGGTTTCATCTGTAATTTGTTACTGTAAGATTGTGGTCTGTGATGGATCTAAGGCGTATACAGTGTTGTGCAAGGTTAGAAATCATTTTTAATGAAATAACAGTATAGACATTGTATATAAATTATGTATTTATTGATTTTACATTATTATATATTCTGATTATATTTGATGGAGGAGCTCCAATTGGCTTTGTTCAGCTCTTTAATGTCATTATTCTCGGTCCATCACAGTCTCCCTACGAAGGTAGTAACTACTTTTAGATTTCCCAATTTTGTTTATGATCAATTAGAATATATTATCTTACGGTTATTGATTGTAATGAATGTCATGCTGTTGATCAGTTTGAATATTTATGCTTGCTGATGACCTTCCATTTCATTATCCTTTTTCTTTTTACAAAAGGATAATACATTTGGAGACATATTGCTTCTGTTTTAAAGGATAGAACCCGTGAAGCAGGAAGACACCCTTAGCATTTCTTTCCCACTTTTGTTGCCTATTTTTATGCGAAGACATGTGACCTCCATGCATATGCATTGTTGTATATTGATCACTACTCATACTGTTCTGGTGTACATCGATGTTATACTCGAACTGTCTTCCGGATGAAAATCTATGTTGGTGAGTTTAAGCATACTGACATTTTCTGTCTGTTGTGTATTTGTGTAGTTACTGATTACTGATCATAATTATAGTGCTAGTTTGTCACTCAGTAAGATAAAGGAGAGATTATGTGAGGCTTCTGGCAACTTCCTATCAAAAACCTCAGTTTCATCTCTTTTGGCTGAAATTTGCATTTTATTTTCCAAAAAGGCCACTCCTTTAGAACAGAAGCAATATGAACTCAGTTTTAGTTTACAGGGATTTAGAACAGAAGCAATTTGGAGACATTTATATAAAAACTCTTAGACAATTTTTAATAGAAAAAATATTAGGTAATGATAAATTTTATGTATCTATTGGAGCTATATTTACCATTGTTTTAACTTAAAATGTTTGGATACTGGAGCTTTTTGTTTACAAAAGTAGTTGATGCACTAGACTGCAGATCCCTCGCGAATTTATATATGAAGCGTGAGATATCATTGTATGTCGTTTTTCTTGTACATGTCCAAATGCTCAGATATTCTAAGTTTATTGCATGCTCTCTCCTGTATTTACTTGTCATTTACTCTTCATTCCAAAATAGAGAATATATGTAAACTTTCCGAATAGATTCTGATGTGTAAACTAGCATCGCAAGTAAGTCAATACTTGGAACTACATGAGTACTCAATTTGACAACTAATCTAATACTATTATTATTCACTACAATGAATCTACACAGATGGAAACTACATGAGTAATTCTGTTGTCATGATACACGTAAGTAAATTAGAAATATACAGTATCATCTAATGCAATTTTTTTTGCTGAATGATCATCTGATGCAATTTTAAGATGAAGCAACCTTGAATCTTCCTTCTGCAGGTGCTTGCTGCGCATCTGATTTAGATGTATCACAGGCATGGAGAATGGTGCATATGTCATTTAATTCTAGCCATTGTTCTGCTTTTATAAGTAATAGAGGCCCGTATTCGAATACCAATCGCTTACACTGCCAAGAATAACAAAACCAATAATGGTGATAATCAGATGGCTTGAGTGAATGTCTGAACAATAAAGATTTAAGTTCTCATATTTCAAGTATCCTGCAAAGCTTGAACTCTTCATCAAAGGTAGTAAGGATTTTTTAGAAGGAACAAAACAGAAACAAAAGTAAAAAAATTATAGATTAATTTTCGACCTTTACATGACAAATGGTTTACATAAATATACATGGACAAGCGTACTCTAGAACTTTTACATGACCTGAGGAATAATGAATCAGTCCCTTAGTTTCTTGTGTTTTTTAGCTTAGGAGGATGTGTCTTGTATGCATGGTGTCTGTCTTTCCATGTCATTTGTTTGCTCATTTCAGAGTCCTCAAATTCAAATCAAGAATACATCTTTTCTTTTCAGGTTAATGATACAGAAGTTATACATTGCCTTCTATTAACTGAAATTATTCCTCTGTGCTTGGGTGCAATGGAGACTGGGAGTATATCATTAAAACAGTTGAGTGTTTCCCAAATAATGCTATTTTAATTTCGTTTTTGTTCCTTTCTTTATATTCTTAGGAGGCAAGGGAGAAACACTATCTATAAAACAAATAAACAATCGGGTGTATAGATGTCTAACAGATGTATGTTAATGTCAGGTTGCAACTTTTATAATGCAAAAGATCTTATCAAATGATGTTGGCCAGGATTATATCTGTACAACAGCAGATCGATCATTTCCGGTGGGCCGAGTCCTGGCGAACATGGTTGCTGCTCTCTCAGATACTGCTCTTGCAGAGCAACCATCATCACGGCTGCTGAAGTATATTATTTGGTGCTACCTGCGGTTATCGGATAATTTAAGGTAAATTGCAAGATATACCTTATAAATCACTAGTGTGAAATATTATACTTGTGGCTTTTTTCATGTTGGCTCCACTTTGCCATATTCACTATTGACATATGCCTTAATCTTATATTGTTGTAGAGGTTACAAAGTCTTGAGAAGTTGCCTTGCAGACATGCTTAGAGATATTACATTTAGCAGCTGCCTACGTGTAAGTACATTCCAGAACTCCTAACCTGTCAATGGTTGCCATATATGGTGCAAGATGTGCAGGCCACTAAAAAACTGACAAAAAATGTTGGATAAAATTAGCTATAGATCAAAAATCCTAGGTTGTAATTTTTCAAGACACGAAAGACAAAGGCAGCCCTTCTTGGACTTTATTCTGTTGCTGCTCGATATATTTTTAAGATTGTTGATAACCTTCAACAATCTTAAAAATATCTCTTTTCTAATGAACTGTTCATAGGATATGCAAAATTATAAGGATGTGCAGTTAAATAGGAGTTGAGCGTGTTTATTTATTCATATAAAATAACTAGTTATACTATTCTTAAAATTATAACTTACGTGCTTCGCTGCCATCCCTTTTACTATATATAAAATAAACGAATTTTGAGCACACATAATTTACATAGCTAGGAGTATTGTACATTACTGCTCTTTGTAGCTGCTTAGCACACATAATTTACATAGCTGCTTATAACCTTGTGGACGGCTATCTATCTCGGTTTTACTTTTCTAATCAATGCAGATTGCAACCTTGTGTCGTCTATGTATTTACATAGCTGCTTATAATTTACATGACTTTTAAGTTCAAAAAAAATTTTCGTTTTTAAATAAAAAATATACTCAAGAATGTTTTACTTGTGAATATATTTATTTGTACTTTTGTGCTAACAAGTTCAAACATTTTTGTAGGTGCTGGAAAGGAGTATGATATTGCAGCAATCGGAAAATGGATACTATATTTTGGATTTAGATAGTCATGATGTATGTTGAATTAAATGTATAACGTGGTAACTAGGATAATGTTATAAATATTGTAGATGTATTTTTCAACCATGTAATAATAATTATTTTAATTTAATTATTCACTTTGGTGAGCAATTTGCAATGCACGTTTTACTATTTTTTTGGTTTGTAATAACAGGAATTTTAATGTATATATAATATAAACAGGGGGCAAAATTGTCATTGTACACAACACATATACGTCGGTTTTAAGTATCATATACGTCGCCCTTTTGGTCTTATACGTCGGCGTTTTTATGACTTTATACGTCGCCCTTTTGGTCTTATACGTCGGCCTTTTTTATGACATTATATGACGACTTTTATGGTCTTATACGTCGGTCTTTTATGACTTTATACGACGGCTTTTTTTATCTTATACGTTGGCCTTTTTTTGACATTATACGACGCCATTTTTGGTCTTATACGTCAGTCTTTCTATTGTCTTATACGTTGGTCTTTCTGGCCTTATACGTCGGTCTTTTAGTCGATGTATATAAACTTTATACGTCGGCTAAAAAGGCGACGTAAAAGACAATGACTTTATACTACGCCTCTCTATACGTCGCCAAAAAGCCGACGTAAAAGACCAAAAAAGGCGACGTAATAGGTCAGTTTTGTACTAGTGTACTATTCATTACAAAATTGTCTGCACGAGGGAGAAATTAAACTAAAGAAAACTTGAAATTATGCAATTAAACAAATAAGACGTGTTTAGTATTTTCTAACCTTAAAACTTGAGTTTTTGATAAAGCACAGTGGATATGTGCAAAAAAACCTGCAGTTAGCACATTAGTAGAGCCACCAATTGGATTCACTTTTAAATTGTGGATTTTGCAGAACCGAGGAAATTTACTATAAACTTGTGGAAGAGAATCCGACAAACGAAGAGGATGTTTATGGTGGGATCCAAATAATTCAAACCGTGGTAAAAAAGCACAATTCTGATGGATCCAAAATGAACATTTATCGCACAAATATGAAAAATCTGTGGCCACCTTAATTATTACAACCATCACACTCAAATGTTTAAACTAATACACAAAAAATTTCTAATTACGTAAGAGTCCAAATGCATAACAGGAATGATGGTACCTTTTAGAGCCCAAAAATAATGAGAGGATGTATATCATTGCCACACCATTGCCATACCATTGTAAAAGATAATGATGTATACATTTGTAAAGAACAATTTCCAATCTATCCTATCACCCTCACTATTTCTATAAAGTATATATAGCCTACAAAATAATTGAGATAAGGAAGTCGAAAAGATTGCTGCATTTATAAATTGACTGTTAACATGCCTTTAATAAAAAGCTTGCAGGTACATGGACATATAGAAAGCCAACATACGAATAAAACTTGGGGCATAGAAAATAGGAAAAATAGATAGGAGCATAGCAAAACAGTAAAAATAGATGGAAGCTCGTCTAGACCGCCATGTCACCATATGTGGGACCCGCTTGAGATTTTGCTTTATATATAGATAAGAAGTTTAAATATTGTTTATTTATGAACAAAGTTTATGATTTTAAAATTAAATAAATAACTAGCATTAAAACTCGTGCGAGGCACGGGTCTGCTACTTAAACTGTATTTTTTAATCAAATTATTCAGGATCAATATTGGTTGAAATATGTAATTGTTTTTCATAGAGTTTTTCTTGTTAGTGGCATATGTGGTTATTGTGTACTTACTTAAATATGTTCAAGTTTGTACTTTAGAAACTAATACGAGTAATACTGATAGCAATCATGTCAGTTTTTAATTTTATTATGGGTCATAGAATATAATTTCAGTGTTATGTGGGTGTTGTCTAATTAAATGATTTTTCAGAACACCTACAATCCTAAACATTCTTCAAAAATGATGCATCCATTTAGCTGATCTCCAATAATATTCAAGATAAAAACTAAATACTTTTCAAGATGTTGCATTCTGAGAATGTAGGTTTTAGTCCTGATTCTAATAAAAAATCTTCGTAAATCTTCTAAAATGCTTCTCAGGTCTTGCGTTTACTTCTTAAAACCACATTTCTAACTGTTTTATTTGTTTTCATCTCATTTCTTGCCTTTGTTTCTCTTTTAATGTTCGTTTGACTTTCATCGAGTCACCTCCATAATTAAAATAACATATATAATATACGATCCTTTCTTTCTACATAATGTCATATTTTAAATTAAACATTAACAAATTTGTATGTAAAGGGTAATGTGTTATTTATAGGATTCATTTTTCTAAAGCCAAATATTTTTACGACCTGAATTATTTGACTAATAAATTATTGTATGTTGTGTAGTAATATACAATTTTCATTTTACGTTAACATCTCAATATTTTTTGATCTAATATTTTGTTAGATAATATCCATTATATTAATTATAAGGTCGTTTTATAGCCCAATTGTGTATTTTACGTAATTCTTTAATTGATAAATGATAAAAGAGAGTGCAAAACTTATTTAAAATCCAGTAATATTTAATTAATAATATTTCATTAATATCACACATATACATATTGTGTGTATGATTTAAAGTACATGTGAATGTGTGGCATAATGGTATGAAGATGCACAATTTAACTGGGTGTTCCAAGTTCAATTAGAATTGAAAATAATACTTCTATATATAAATAGGAACTTAGGGCTTACTTAGCTAAAAAAAAAAAAAGGAACTTAGGGCTAAATTGGTGCTTTTAAATCATGATGAATAAAGTACTTTAGTTATTGACTTGATCTTATATTTAATACTTTTCATAAAAATACAATATGCATTTCATTTTTTTTCTTTATATAAAACCAAAAATTGCCCCGTTTGTGCGGTACACATAGAGATATCATGTGTATTATTGAAATCACGTATAGATGAGTGCTTAGGTTGTTTAAGAGAATAACAGGTATATAGTAATTTTTTATTACTATTATGTTGATTTTTATTGTTATTACAATTTTATAATATAATGAAATCATATATTATGTACCAATAATTAATATTTTGATATAATATATTATAGTCCAAATCAATAAATGTAAAAGTAAAATCAGGACAAATCATAAAAATACAATATGCATTTCATTTTTTTTCTTTATATAAAACCAAATATTGCCCCACTTGTACGGTACACATAGAGATATCATGTGTATTATTGAAAACACGTATAGATGAGTGCTTAGGTTGTTTAAGAGAATAACAAGTATATAGTAATTTATTATTATTATTATGTTGATTGTTATTGTTATTACAATTTTATAATATAATCAAATCATATTTTATGTACCAATAATTAATATTTTGATATAATATATTATATTCCAAATCAATAAATGTAAAAGTAAAATCAGGACAAAAAATTATTAGTGTGCCGCACTAATTAAAATATTCACACACACATGCATTTATATTGTATTTGATTTAAAACACATGTGATTGAGTGGTGTAGTGGTAAAAAGATGCATGAATTTACTTGGTGACCTAAGTTCAATTCCCACCAACCACAATTTTTTTCAAAAAATTGAGATGAGGGGCAAATTGGATTTTTCATGTACATTAAAAAGTCGCACCATTTTTTCTTGTGTTGGCCTATTATATAGGGAAAATGAATTTTTTTGCCACTAAACTATTGTCGTTTTTAGAAATCTACCACCGAACTAAAATTTGATTTATTTTAAGCACTAACGTTAGGTTCGGTTTTGTTTTTAGCCACTAAACTTATTTTCAAATTTTTGTATCACTAAACTTAGGTTCAAATTTGATTATTAGCATTATGTTAATTTTATTTTATTCACTAACCTTAGATTTAGAGTGAACAAGTCAATGAAAACTTTAATACTTAAAAATGATGTATTAAATTTAGTAAGATAAAATAAATCAATAGAGTTTAATAAGATAAAGTTATCATCTCTAAGGATTTATCTTTACAGTTAAACCTCGATAAATGAATACGATCGGAATCTAAAAATTTTATTCATTAACCAAGATTATTCATTTATTAAGGTCAAAATTACACTATCTCTATTATATTGGGACCGAAAGGAGATATTCATTTAACAAGGTTATTCGTTTAACATTTATTGAGATTTTACTATATCTTGAAAATCATAATAAGATAAAGTTTAATAAGATATAAGAAGTTAAAATTAAATTTATCTTATTAAACTTTATCGATTTATTTTCAAAATAAGTTTAATGTATATTTTTTCTTATTAAATTGAATCGATTAATTTTTAGATAAAGGTTAATGTATCATTTTCCAGTATTAAAATTTAACAAAATATCTTTTATAATGCATCATTTTTAAGTATTAAAATTTAAATTGACATGTTCAGTCTAAATATAAGGAGTGAGTAAATAAAATTAACATAATGCTAATAATCAAATTTGAACCTAAGTTTAGTGATAAAAAACAAATTTGAAAATAAGTTTAGTGGCTAAAAACAAAACCGAACCTAACATTAGTGCTTAAAATAAATCAAATTTTAGTTCGGTGGTAGATTTCTAAAAAAGACAATAGTTTAGTGGTAAAAAAATTCATTTTCCCTTATATATACTAGCATATCCATTTCTAGCATTGTTGAACATCGCGAAGATGTGTATTATTTGAACGATTTGGTGATATTTTTATACATTAGAAATATATGAAACAAATTTGAAGCACGTATGTGAGCAATGCACGATCACCAAAAGTGTGGGAGGAAACCATTGTGGCTTCTGATGCCAAAGCAACTTCTTCCTCGACCACCAATAAGCAAGTATATGTCTTTGTAAGCATTTAAAGGGAAATGACCATGCAACAAATTATTGAATGCTTTCATGTTTGAAATTTTAGACATTTTACAATACATTTTAAAGATTAGAAGACCTTAATTATTGTAACATACAAGATGTTACTTATTATTATTCAAAAAAAAAAATGTTACTTATTAAAGTTAAAGTATGAGGTACTCCATTTGTTCTCCTATTATATATAGAAGAAGATACACTGTTATATAGAACTATATACGTAATCAAATATTGTTCTTCCTTTGGGGGTTTCACTTTCGCCATGTCAACAGCCGGTATCCGGCATGTAGATAGCTGCAGTGTCGTTCCTCTAACCCAAGTTTATTCAATTGGGGCTTCTGAATACTGGGCTAATAATGATTGTTATGTGATAAGGTTAATTGTGATGTTGCTGTTTTCAGGGATGTTGGTGTAGTTTGGATCGATTGGGATGTCTTCGATTTCATTTTTAATTTCAAGAATTTTTAAATTTTATGTGTTAAAACGATCAGGAAACCAATCAGCTAATTGTTTTTAATTTGTTACAACCTGGTTATATAGGTAGTCGGGGGTTTGTCCCGGCTGTGTTATGATTTATTGAATGCAAATTGCTTTATTTTATGGCAAAAAAAATACGTAATCTTAATTATAGTATCGTCTCATAACTCAACGATATATTTTATTTAATTATTTAATCGATAACTGGCATGGAGTACAAATCTCATATATATATATATATATATATATATATATATATATATATATATATATATATATATATATATATATATATATATATATATATAAATGTTTCGAATTTCCTTTCAAAACTTCATATCTTTCTTATTTCGCTAATTAATTTGCTATATTTTGTATAGTATGTATCATACCGTTGATAGAGTATATTTTTATATATATTCTAGATGATTTTATTCTCATATTTATTGTGTTTTGCATTGATTTGGATTTTTATTTAATAGATTTGATTGTTTTATTGTAGGAAATAAAGAATTCATGACTTGGAAGGATTTGGAGCAAAAAGAGCTATTTTGGAGATAAAATAGGAGAAAATTCATATTATTGGGCTACACGGGCTGTCTAACACTGTTTGGGCCGTATCTTGAGTTCCAGAAGTCAGAATTTGACGATCTTACTGTCCACGCTAAGCTTGTGGAATTTTCTTTAATTCAGAGGTGTTTCAGTAAGCAAAATCCAACTGGAAGAGCCCAGAAACAGAGGAGTAAATATAGTTACGAATTTTAATTAAAGAATCCTATTCAGTTATGGAATCCTACTTGTAATTTATTTAGAGTATTAAAATACTTTTATTGGGGAGATATATAAGATACATATATATTATTTAGAGGAGTGAGACATACGTGCTTCTACTCTTAGGAGCTAGGGTTTTGGAGAGGTAATATTAGATCAGATAATATAGTTTAGAGTAGATTAGTATTATTAGTTAGAGATGTAGAGAAACACCATGACTCTTCTTTTGGGTGACAACATTGAAGTTTGAAGGTTTTGTTCTCTTAATCTTTTCTTTGTTCTTATTAGTTTAATTATGTTTTCTTGTTTTACTAGTTGTTTTACCTATTTAATTATTAGCGAGTAGTTATTTCTAGGGCTTAAAGGGAAGCCATGTTTGCACTAATATTGGCATGATTTTCATAGTGGTTTGATTGGTTATGGTTAATTCTGATTGATATGTTTTAATCATTAATTTATGTAATTGGCCAATATCATGGATTAATTATATGCAAATAGGGGTATGGATCGAGAGATTTACTTACTAGAGGCACACATACGATTAGCAGAATTCTCTAATTACCTGATTGATTGAATTACTAAAAGTGGTTAATTGTGTTGAATGTTTCGAGAGTGTTAATGCTTGAAAAAGATTAACATACTCTAGTTATAGGATCACATTGATTGCTTTAGCTTAAGAGCCAATTGTGTAAGCATGGTGGACCTGATTGCCCTAGGTTTTAAATAATTTGTTTATCATCTGTTTAATTAGTGTTAATTTAGTTTAATTAGTTAATTAATATTCTTCAATAATCGTTTGTCCCTGAAACAATTAGCGATAACTGAAAAGGAATTAGTAGAACCTGTCTCCTTGTGGATTTGACCCGCTTGCCATTTGTACTAGCAATAGACACCGTGCGCTTGCGGTTAAGTATAATTTAACACATCAAGTTTTTGGCGCCGCTGCCGGGGAGACATCGAGTTTCTGTTGATTTTAATTTAGTTGTTTCGATTGTTTCCATTGTCTCGTTGGAACCTTTGTTCCAATTGAGGCAAATTTTACTGCGTTTTCTTGGCTTTGTTGAGTGTCTACAGGTTTGCAATGTGTGAAGTTGATACTTTTGCACTCTTATCTTCCCTAGTAGAGGCACATACTCAAGAAATTGCCTCATTCAGCCCTACAGAGCCTACTATACGTCCAATAAGTATCAATGAGATGTCACAAGTGGCCCCTAAAACTTACAACTTCTGTCAAATTTGCGGTGTGCAGGGTCACTTTGGTTTTGAATGCTCTTACAATGTCTATAATTCTCAGAGTGCTCAGTTGGGACAAATGAATTCTTTTGAAGAAGGATATGGGTACAATCAGTATTCAAACACTTTTGATCAAGAATGCGTGAATCAACCAGATTTCTACTACTAGGACAATGGTGCTCAAAATTTTTCATATCATAATCAGCAACAGTTTGAGCAACAATATTATCAGTCATATGAGCAACTGCCATAGCAAGAATATCAATATCCTCCTCTACAAGAAGATCTACATGTTTCTCAATCCAGTGTAGATGTGCAAGCTGATCAGACAAATGAGATGTGGGATCTTGAATAAACTGCTAAAGAGTTTTGAAGAATTAGAAACTCAAAGTTTGGCGATTGAATCTCAAATTGCACAGTTGGCTAACTCTTCTACTACAGGGCAGCTCGACTATTTACCATCATCATCTATCCGATCCGAAGAGGACCTGATTGCTATCAATCTCACAAGCGATCAGGAATATGATAGTTTCTCTATGTATGTTGATGATGAGGCCATTGATAAAGAGAAGGAGCATGCCACCGATGACGAGATCAATAATGTTGCTGTTACCGAGAACAATGTGACTGATGATGAGGCTACAAAGGAAAGCAATACAGAGATGGTTGTTGTTTCTCTTCCACAACCTGTGCCTAAGCTACCATGTATTGATAAATTTGCTCTCGATCTAGCCTCTACTTACAAGGCTTCTTTGCTCAAGAACACTTATTTCAAGGTTGATGTGATAACAAATATTGTCTAAGATGATATTTCTCAAATTCTGGTTGAGGATCCATACAAAGTGGCTCATACGTTTCAAGCTCGAGAAGAGGGAGAAGATGGAAGTGTCTTATTAGCCAATGATGTGATAAGCCAAGATGTCCGAATGACTCCAGTGAAAGTGAGGAGTGAAGAAAGGCCACCACCAGAACCTCCACCTTATGTCAAGGGAGTTCAATATTTTCGTGGTGTCGAATTTTATCGCTGTTTTATCACAAAGTTTTCCAAAACTGCACAAGCACTCTCTCTATTGCTTATTAATGACATATTTTATTTTGCTGATGCTTGTTTGGAGACTTTCTGCAGGATAAAGACAATCACTAACACTCTTGATACTTTTTGTGGTGGTATTTTTCACCTTTCTTTGTATCTTTATTGTAATTATTATTAGTTTTTTTTCTTTATAATTTTTGTATTTTTATTTAGGAATATTATTTTTGTATACCTTTTTCTTTTTCTTTTTTTCTTTTATATATTTGCTCATTGGGGACAATGAACCGCTTAAGTGTGGGGAAGGGTTATCAATGTTAAGAGAATTTTAAAAAAAACATTAAAAAATTAAAAATACCAAAAATAATTCTAGCCATGCAATTTGATTAGTTGTTGTATTTTGCTTGATACACCCATGCATGCGTAGAATTCTTGTGTTCTTGACGCTTTTGTATGAGAAGTGACGTGCTTTGTTCTTGTGCACACACTTTCACTAGCAAGTTGAAGCTGGTAGACTTAATTGGATGTTGTAAGTGATTAGAATGACATGAATATGTGCAAGATGACTTGGTTTCCATGCTTTGAGTACAAGTAGGTGCGTTAGAGAGTCTTGTTACTTAGGATTGATTATGTTTTGTCACACCAAGTGAGTTTTGAGCCTATATGCATATCTTTTGCATGATTTTTCGTTTGCTTGAGTGTCCACATGTTGTTTACATTGCTAGCACTTACTTGAGATCTTTCTTGAAATGCATGACATTAATTGATGATAAGATGATAAAGGCACTTAGGTTTAACCTCGTATTTCCCATATTTCCACACCTTTGAAACATGATCAATTAGTTAACCCTTTGAGCCTAATCCTATTCTTTCGGTGACACACTACGTTACTTGCCTATATCCTTTTCTTGTATTTGCCTTACAGTAATTTTTGATCCTAAATTGTCAAGGGCTAGTATCGTGCTTAAGGGAGTAATAAGGTGTGCAAAGGGGGGGAGGGTTTTATTGATGATCATACCATTGGGGAATATTGATTTTGGGTTGATGCTTGCTAGTCGAAATTCATAATAATATCTATGGATCATTGTGCTTATTCCTTAGCTCTCAGAAAAAAAAAAATAGAAAAAAAGAGAGAGAAATAAATAAATTTGAGAGCATTCTTATGTTTGTATGATCCTTCTTCATTCGACTAGTCAAGTTATTATAAGGGTTATTGAAAAATCCAAGTGTGGGGAAGTATTTGTTTTAATAGAAAGGGAATTGAATAATGATTATTGTTGGGTACTAGCTTTTGACATTTAACCTGTTTTAGTTTTACTTGACATACCTGGTCCCTAGCCCACGCTACAACCCGAATAAAGACCTTTTGATTGTCATCAGTGATGTATGTTGTGTTGAGAGTGAGATTGATTGCGAGTGTCAAGTTGTGTTTATGATTTTGTTGGAATTGAGTGATACACTTAACCTTGTTCTTGGGTGAATATTCGTTTTTGAGTGAAATGTGAGTTATTACTTGTTTTGGCATAGGAGATCCCAGGTTTAGACTTAAAGATGTATTTCTTGTGGGCTTAGCATGATTACCAACGATTTTTACACTTGACATGAATTTTTATGACCTTCTGCATGTTGGTTGAGTAGACTACGTGAATACTTGCACTTTCGACACCAAGACATCGTATGTTTACTTTGATTCTTAAATTGATGTGGCATGAGAGGACTTGTGTGTGTGGTGTTGTGTTAGCATTGATCTTTTGCATGGTTAGATGAATTTTGTGGGTATATTCACTATAAATCCTCACGAGACAACACTCGTCCTACTAGGGCTGCCTAGGGGTTTCACTACAAGAAAAGGGTCAATAGACATCAGTTTCTGGCCGATGTCTATGTTATTTTGGATGTGATGTCTAGGTGGGAGATGTCTATTCTAGACATCAGTCAGAAACTGATGTCTATGCTAACATAGACATCGGTTTTGCATTCAATACACATCAGTTGTTCTACAAAATAGGTTAGATATAATTAATTTTATAAACAACTTGCATGCCTTATATTCTAAAAAACATATAATAAACTAAGTTATTTTTCACATACACATCACTTTCTTTTTTTGGAAAAGATGTCTATAATTATCTAAAACATCATCCAAGACTGATGTCTAATGTTATTATAAACATCAGTTTTTTTTCGGAAAAAATCGATGTCTATAGCTATCTTAGACATCATCCTATACTGATGTCTAATGTACATATAAACATCAGTTTTTTCTGAAAAAACTCATTTATATGTGTCTCTTAGACATCAGATTTTATAAATAAAAAGTGATTTCTTTTTGTTTTCTAGACATTGGACATTGTAGAAAAAATGTGATGTATATTAATTAGACATTTGTTTCCGAGTGTAATTAAATAAACCATTGTCTTTCAATGCATACCAAAAAATTAAAAACTGGACCATGCATTTATATTAAACCATTCACAAAATACATTCAAAAAATGACCAACATGTACATCATCCATTTGTTACTTTAACAAGATACCAAACTAGCTATATCACTTAACATGATGCCAAACTGTCAAGCTAGGCACTAGAATTAACTACGTACGCTTGTGCACAAGAAAATTTTGTGATTTTTTGAGCCCGTGACAGCTTGCCATCTCTCTGAATACCCTTTTGTCTGCTTCAAAAAATCCCCATTTTCTGGAATCTGCAGGAGGAGCTGATTCATTATGATGTACATAAGAGCCAGGTATTTAATTTTTTCAACTAATGATATTGTAGGTTTTTCGACGTCAAGCAGATCATAATCCAGAATGCTATTGTGGAAGAACAAAAAAAATAATTTATAAGTTTCAACTTGCATATGCATGCATAGATTTATCTAAAGATAGTTAGTTTCCGGAAAGTATTATCATCACCTAATGCCTGGCTTTATTTAATGAGAATAATCACTTTTTTATTAATTTTGATACATTTGACGTGTAACTCCTAGGAGTAGAAATAAGATCTACGTACATTTAATGCTCCCATGACCTTACCCTACGTGCGGGACGCATTGGGTATGTTTGGTTTTCCAATTTACATGTGAACTGTGTCAAGACTCAAGAACACTTACTTGTTGGTAACCTCCCATTTTTTGACTCCAACAAGCCGAGCATGAAGTGCCTTCTGGACATCTTTCCGATTCAGATAATTAGCGGTTTCGTCTTCCGAGCATACATCAATTTTCTCAGTACTAACCTAATGCAAGAAAAAATTACTTGAACAGCATCATGATCAGTTAAAATACTTTGAAAACAATTGTCTGGTATTGAAAAGATTTAAATTTCAAGGGAAGAAATGATTACCTGAGGGCTGATAACCTTTGATTGTGCAAACACTGATGAAATGCAGACATCAAGTGTAACATCATATGTATCCACAAACTTACTAGTTTCTTTGTTAACTTCACCCATCAATTTCTTAGCCAACTGAACACAAACCTGTAGCTGAATGTCCAAATGTGGGATCCATCAATTTCAGCTATGTCAATAGAAATCCCACTTCTCTCTTCTAATTCAGGAAGATAAGCCTCAGCGGGTTTCTGAAATAAGTTGATGTACCAAAACTAATTAATTTAATTAACTTAGATAAGTGATTTAAAAAATATATATATAGACAGTAATAGAAAAAGCATCAAAATTATTTCACAGCTTTTGTGTCTGTATAAACACCTTAAAAAATAAGAACATATGATACAAGCTTTAATGCAGTATCCCCATACATTATGAGAACGAGAAATGTACATAATAAATAGATTAGGCTACATGACCGAGAGCAAGTATGAATCAACCAGGTTTTAAATAAGTTCAGCAGATAAGTGCTTTAATTGTAATATCAAAAGACAGCTTGCACCCAAGTGATTAGCAGTGTCGGTAGTCATTTAAAAGCAAAACAGAAAACATATGATACTAGGCTCTATTTTTGCTAATAAAGATTACAACACAACACATCATATTTTTCTAACCAATTTTTCGATATACACCTCATGAAAAATGTCACATAACTGTAGAAAAAATAATTAATCAACAACAGCATATGCAGTGGCACTTACTCCTCCATTTGACGCTCATATTCACAACGTACTTCATGTACACGTTTAGTGACTTCAATCTCATGCTCAATCGCATGCATCAGTGCCTATGAATAGCAGGATATCGTTAGTTACTAGAAACGGACAAAGAGAAAAATATAAGGAATGCCAGCATCCATGTCTACTGTCTAGTACGCCAATAACCAAGTAGTGTGTTATCTTTTCAAACACACCAGATACCTTCCGAGTTGTATTGCATGAACCACTATGATTTATTTGGTCACATACTAGCCCGGTATCCCTGCATGGAATCTTTTACAATCCCCATATCCTCCCCCGTGGTGATTTTTCTATTCCCAGCCCAGCTACAGTTGATTTCTTCATTTGTTAATGTAAATTATTTGAGAGTAAGGGAGATCAAATCTACTCGTACTTATAATTTAAGGAGCTTTATTACTGGTTCAATTTTGAGCTACATGCAATTTCAATTGTTATATTCATCTATATAAGCCGATTTATTAGACAGTAGACAGAGTAGAACTTATTTAAAAACTTAATAATATTTTTTAAAGATGAAAATAATAAAATTAGCCACAAAAAACAATAATATATACATTAAACATAGAGATTATGTACTATTGTGGGGTTATTTTTCCTGTAGAGGATGATCTGA
Source organism: Kitagawia praeruptora (assembly GCA_037693485.1). Lineage (NCBI taxonomy): Eukaryota > Viridiplantae > Streptophyta > Magnoliopsida > Apiales > Apiaceae > Kitagawia > Kitagawia praeruptora. Next base: position 5,250,295 of record CM075348.1, on the reverse strand, counting down.
ATCTCATACTCTCACCAGACTATTACCGCCACGCACCCAATGTTAACAGGGCAGGTTCACCATTTGTCCTACCCCGTTGAGAACACTATTATCTGCTACCTCTAATAAAGCCACATGACACTATACTGCCAGTTCAAAATACAAAATCTGTTTATAGAAAATTGTTTTTCCAATTATGTAACCTGTACCTGAATGCTCGGACCATTGTTATTTCCTTCACCTGCAAATATAATTAATGACAATGATATACAAACAAATGAAAAAAAGAGAAAGAAAAAAAAAGAAACATGTAGACTGATAATTTATAAATTCAATACCATAAGGTATACGTGATGTAGCCTTTCGAGAATCTAAAAAAAGAAACATGTAGGCTGCTTCTTCGGTCTTCCTTTGCAAAACCTGACATTAATAATACACAAATATTCTTTTATAAGTTGACAAGTGAGGATTGCATAATTTAGTTAGAAACTTGGAATACCTAGCTTATTAAGTGTTAGAGAAAATGTGCATTGATAAGGTGCAAGAGAGATGACAACTAGTGAATCAAGGTCCTTTCCTGATAGAAATTGAACAAAACAATGTAGACAAGACTTCAACCAATTAACAAGGTACTCTGAACAAGTCCCTTTTACAAGTCTTGAATCTTAATATGACCATGGAAATTAATAAAACTGTATCAATATTAATGCATGCACTATGCAACAATAAAAATCCTTTTCTTTGTCGCTAACTAAAAAGAGAAACCGTACAAGAAACCGACAAGCTATTCTAAATACACTAGTACAAACTGGACCTATTGCAACGGTCAAATTGACCTATTGCGTCGGTTAAATGGCGTAGTACATGTAGGCGTGGCAATAGGTCTATACCTATAGCGTCGGTTAAAATGGCGACGCTAAATCCTACTTTAGGCGTCGGTCATTTCAAATGACCGACGCAATAAGTTAATTTTTTTTTAAAAAAAAAAACCTATAGCGTCGCCCTTTCAAATGACCGACGCTATAGGTACAGCTTATAGCGTCGCCTTTACAAATGACCGACGCTATAGGTATAGCTTATAGCATCGCCCTTTCAAATGACCGACGCTATAGGTTAATTTTTATTTTTTTTAAAAAAGCCTATAGCGTCGCCCTTTCAAATGACCGACGCTATAGGTCAATTTTTTTAAAAAAAAATTAATTTCAAAATTGGAATTTCACCATTACAAAATATAATCCAAGAACACCAAACAAGTCTAAACACAATTTTAATCCCATTACAAAACAAACCATTCAATACAACCAAAATATTACAAAAATCATTCAATACAACCAAAATATTACAAAAACCAATCAAAATGAATTAAACTTAGTAATACTCAATTTTTTGGCTAATTGTGAATGATTCATAAATCACAAAATGATTGGTTACATGCAGCAAGCCCTCTTCTGTTGCATTGAATGCTTTTCTACAGAAGTCACCAGCCTTTGCAGGTACTTCGGGTAATTCTTGAAGGGACATCTGCAGAAACATTAAAGCATTACATACATGTCATATTTTTTTTCAGATGATAGAGTTATCTGTTTTTGTAATATGAGAGGTAACTAGCCAACAGATAAGTCCCACTATATTTGATTTTGCATGGCAAACACAATCCAATCACAGAGGAAGTAAAATTGACCAACTTATGAAATGCAGCAAAGACTGATAGATTGATACATATAAACCACAAATAAAGATTAATTAGGCTCACAACAAAATTACAACAATGTGATCAACACAAGACTTGAAGATGTAATTCGATTATTTCATTACAATTGTTAGCTGCATAAATGAAGCCTTACGTTTGCCTTTCTTTTTCTAAGTAGAATATGTAGATAATAGTAAAACTGACAGTCAAAGGATATGCAGACAGACTGACCTCTATCTTGACGGGCTTTTCCTTTTTCTTTTTTAACAGGCTTCTCATTGTCTGGACTCTGGAGCAGTCCTTTCACCAAGTAAAGCAAACAATTTAGTATCTACGAGTTGCTGTTACATACAAAAACATCGACTGAAATGGCTTAGCTGTCTATTTTCGTATTTAAACGGGGGAGGGGAGGTGAGACAGGAGATGAGATATAGAGATAAAAGGGGTTTTGACCTTAACAATTTTTGGATCCGCCCATGGCTGCCTTTTCCGAACATGACCAAAATGTCCGCCAACAAAATAGAAAAATAATTGCAAACATTAAGTTTGAAAGACAACTAAAACTTCAGACAAAGAAAAACCGTGCACCAAATATATGATATTAAAGAATAAAGACATCTAAACGCTCTTTGGAAAACTATACTTTGCATCTAAAATTAAATACATGTATGCATACATTGTATGTAATAGCTATTCTAGTAGGCATGTTTCCATATATGATGGCATAATATATGCAGGGGGGGAATTGTTAACAAATATAATTTGCCACACCATCAGCATATGGTCCGAAATCTAGTACCCGGTCCATCTGAAAACCAGTTGCATTTACTTGAATTAACAATACGAAAGAAAGAAAACGAACCAGTGACAGTGAGCATATATTATGTTTCCATTCATGAGCAGCACTGAAAAGAAAAAAAGAACTCAAATGTTATACTACATAATAAAATGAGTGCCATGCTAATAATTTCCTTTGGTCCGCAAACTGCTCAGGCCATGCTGCTTCCAAAGTTAGGGAGCTGCCAGAAAAGAATGAAAATTAAGATCATCCTCAACAGCTGCAGTTAATATACAAGAACAGAAATATGAAATATGAACAACTACAATTAATATACCATTAGCCCTGGCAGGATTTTCCTGAAATATGAACATGTTATTCACCTTCTAGTTCTATAGTTAAAAAAGAGTATAATAGAGTTCATATGTCCAACACAAAACAGAATGATTAAAAATTAATAGAAGTCATTTTGACTACTAGAGAGCCTTAAACAAGTTGCTGCACACAAATAAACACCGTTTATATGACTCGGACAACAAGTGACAAACTTTAAAAATCTAATATAAAGATACTATTTCATGTTCAGAACCGAAAATATAGTTATACAAGTGACCTGGATAATATAATCTTTTCATATTTTGGATGGTGCTGAAAATAAATTTAGTCCAGCAAAATACATACATGTTCATTCGATGCTGAGGTATTTCCAAACTGATTTGCACCAAAAGTAATCTCAGTATTACATACCAGCTATATTACATAACTAGAATACAACCAGCCAGTATTTAGTACACTGCTAATTTATAAATAAAGTGTGAAATTCCCGTTAGAGGAACGTCATTTGTCTACGAAAACAAAATAGAGAGCCATATTAAGCTAACCATAAGAAACATATACAAACACTCATTACCCTTTAAAAAACTGTAGATTCCTCAACCAAAACCAAAAAAGTCTTAGAAAGTTGACCAGATCCAATCAATCACCCTCTACAAAATAATTAAATGAAAGCTAATCTATATAAATTTACCCGAACTGGCATAAATAAGGAACATGCTACCTGAAAGAATGCGAGTCTATAGACTTGTTTTGCATATTCAACCTAGTCTCAGCTAACACATCACATAAACTATTGACGGTTGGAAAATTACCTTTTAAATGTTTCAGATTAGCTTTATTTTTCGCATCAATATCTCGGTGGCTCTACAATTCCCTAGAAAGTGTTCTGTGCTTCAAATAAAGATCACTTATTAGCAATCTTAATGTCTTAACTTCTTCTACTTGTATTCTGCCTGCACTGACCTGCAAAAGAGAGTAGCAAGTACTAAAGTTGATTGAAAACAATATAGTAGTCAGTGGTCACGTACGTCAAGAACAAATACATTATAAGTCTCACCATCTTCTGGATGTTGAGCTGAAGCATATAGGTTCATTGCGTGCAGGTCAAGTAGTGATTTTAACAAGTTGCCTGAATGAAACATTATATCTACATAATAAGAATACACAAATGAACAACATTCAATAAGAGGTCAGAGAATGTTAGTAAAAACCGGTTCTTACACAGTTGCTGCTGTCATTTTCAGTACCATCTCCCCAACCCAACAGTGCTAAATAGTTTATCATTGCCTGAGGTAGATATCCCAACTCCTTAAACTGTTGCATTATAACACAAGGAGGAAAACATTGCTGAATATTTTAGATTGGATCAAGAATATAAAAACAGGGTTTTCGGGTAAAAGACACAAATACATGACCAACTGAAGTTGCACCATGTCGTTTTGATAGTTTACTCTTATCAGGTAGATTTAGGTAGTATTCTATTTTAGTCCAAACTATTCAGATTAACATGAATTTTTAAGCGCCCGAAATTACACAACCCATCAACAACAAAACATCGTATTTCACATAAAACCCAAGAATCAAATTAAATATAGGTAAAATGTAAACAAAATCTAAAAAATTACATAAACAAACCCCAAAATTACAAGAAAATACAGATTCAATAATCTAAGTCATCTTTTTAAAAAAACCCCAAAATCTCAAAACTAGGGTTTATAATAATTGGGGTTTAATAACAAACGATTGAATTAGCCTTGATGAGAGAGAGAGAGCCTTGGAGAGAGAGAGAGAGAGAGAGAGAGAGAGAGAGAGACCTGTGAGCTTTGAGCCTTTAATTTGAGCGTTGGATTTGAGCGTTCCATTGGATTTGAGCATTTCTTTCGATTTGCAGAGAAACCTTATTTAGAGAGCTTTGAGCCTTTGATTTGAGCATCGAATTTGAGCCTTCCATTCGATTTGAGTGTTTCTTTCGATTTGCAGAGAACCCTTATTCAGAGAACCCTCAAATCAATTCAGTTGGACTTGTAATTTGAATCTAAGTAATTGAAGCCCTAACAAGTCCTAATTGAACCTGTAAGTACGATAGTGAGAGAATGAATTTGGAAGGGAGAGTGAAAGAGAGGTGTACTGAGAGAGTATGAGAGAGTAAGAGGGAGGGAGAGAGAGGGAATTGGTGAAATTTTGGGCGGAAAAAATGCCGCTCTTGCGATTGCATTTGGTATTGTGCCACCTTCTTGTAAATGGGATTCTGTTGTCAATTTTCGTCTATTTTAATTTTTTCATCCGATATATTCTTTACATTTTAAAAAGAAAATTTATTAATTTATGTATTTTATTAATTTAGAAATTTATTTATTTAAATTTTAAGATTTAGTATTTTAAAAATTCATATTTTTACATATTATTTTTTAGAACCGTACGAATGTTAATAAGCACTCATTTTATTGTTGGGAAAAAATAATCAAAAAATAAAAAGGTCGGGTTATACGAGATTTTAACACACATATCTTTTTATAATTTTCATACCAATTTTTTTAAAAAATATGTTACTTTTATTTTATATATTCAAATTTTAAAACGTAAAATTTTAAATTAGCTGTCTTCCCATATTTTTTAAATGATTTTAAGAAAAAACTAATTAAATATGAATTTTACAAGTTTATATTTATATTATTTAATATAAATATTTATATTAATATAAAGTGATTTTTGGTGTATCTGAATTTATTTTAAAAAATTGGCATTTTTCCTATTTTTATTTAATTTTTTTTATTTCTTTTACAAACTAGTTAAAAATGGGAAAAAATAAAAAAAATGGAAAATTAGTGAAAATAACGTAACATTCATCACACAAATGGTGAGTATGACTACTTCGGTGTGTATGAATTTATTTTCAAAAATTGTAATTTTTCCTATATTTATTTATTTTTTTGATTTATATGCAAACAAGTTAAAAATGTGGAAAAATAAAAAAAAAATGAAAAATTAGTGAAAGTATGTTAAAATTCATCACACAAATAGTGAGTATGACTACCTTGGTGTGTATGAATTTATTTTCAAAAATTGTCATTTTTCCTATTTTTATTTATTTATTTGTTTTGTTTTCCAAACTAGTTAAAAATGGGGAAAACTAAAAAAAAATGGAAAATTAGTGAAAATAAGGTAACATTCATCACACAAATGGTGAGTATGACTACTTTGGTTTGCATGAATTTATTTTCAAAAATTGTCATTTTTCCTATTTTTATTTATTTTTTTGATTTATTTTACAAACTAGTTAAAAATGGGGAAAAAAATAAAAAAAATGAAAAATAAGGTAACATTCATCGCACAAATAATGAGTATGTCTACTTTGGTGTGTATGAATTTATTTTCAAAAATTGTCATTTTTCCTATTTTTATTTTTTTGTGATTTATTTTACAAACTAGTTAAAAATGGGTAAAAAATAAAAAAATGGAAAATACCTATAGCGTCGGCATTTCAAAGGGCGACGCTATAAGCTATACCTATAGCATCGCCCTTTTGAGGGGCGACGCTATAGGCTATACCTATAGCGTCGGCATTTTAGGGGGCGACACTATAAGTGTATCCTATAGCGTCGGCATTTTAAGGGCGACGCTATAGGTATACTTATAGCGTCGCCCCTCAAAAGGGCGACGCTATAGGCTCTACCTATAGCGTCGGTTGATGCAAACAACCGACGCTAAAGCTTCTGGCAATAAGCCTATAGCGTCGGTTAATGCAAACAACCGACGCAATAGATAAAAGTGCGACGCAATAGGTCCATAACCGACGCAATAGGTGGCGACGCAATAGGTCCAGTTTGTACTAGTGTTAATGTTGAATACAATCATGAAAAATAAAAGATACACAATAATATATAGCATTTAGGTCACTATTAAACCTGTGGTGACTGTTTCATTTTACAGTGTAAAAAGTTCTTAAAGATATTACCAGTGCTGCATCCCTAAGCTGAACCTCACCAGCCATACATTTCCGATCTGTTTTGTCAGGATTAAATGGACTACACAGGACAGGCACCAAAGGTCCATATTCATTATACGAGAAAGGTAGACAAGGTGGTATATCAATGTTTGAAAGATTGACAATGATCTGGTTCACCACAACCAATTGAAAGGTAACATCCTTGCTTTCAGACAATATTTCTTGAGCAGTCGCAGGTTCTACACATGGCAATATGTCATCTAAAGCTGTATGAGCTATAGGGTTCTTAACCCACTGGTCCATTGCAACACAGGTATCTCCGGTTGCACTATAACATATAAAGAAAAGAGAAGTGTTAGAAAGAATTTGAACTCCTGATTCAAGCCTTCTCCAACTCAACTACTAATTTAAGTCCTTTCCAACTTTCACGACATTTCCCTATCCCCTTCATTAGATATATATATGCAGTAACTGTCCATCTTCCATATCAAAAAACTGTAACACTTCTTTCAATACATCTCACAAGTCATACCATTTAACGAATAACTAAAAATATCAAAATAAATTAATTATACAATATACTTGATTTTGTCAGTGGCATACCGTTTTTTCCTTACTTCACAATTCATGACCTCAGGTGTTTCATTAACTTATACCTAACATATAGTGACAGTCCATGCTGCCATGCTGGTATCAAAATGTCCATAGTCACTACATATGTAGGTCCCTAATTTGATTTCATGTGCATCTAAGACTCATATTACTCTGCAAATCAACATGATTGCTTGTAACGAGTACCTATGTTTCATTAGTAACACAAAGAGAGATAGCATTCACAATCATATTTAAACTCCAAACGAGCATGTCTGCATACTGCTGCCTAGTGTGCACATAAACGTCATTTAGTAAACAAATGAAGCAGCTATGCCATTACTGCATAAAAACACTACATAATGAGATGCACAATCACCTTCGCCGTCTAGTAGTGTACTTTCACGCGGTTTCTTTCCTGTCCTTTTAACTTCTTCAGCTGCAAATTATGTCACCCAAAGTTAGCCAAGAGCTGCAAGGAAAAGCATTATCAACATATTACAGGAAGATCTGTAATTTGTAGATAATGACATTATTTGGTTCTTAGATTCTGAAAAATTAGTCGTGCTTTCTAAGTTCAGCATTCAGGTGTAGAGCAAACTACAGTAAAATCAAAATTTCATAACCTTTGACAAGATAAACAATCTTCCAACTCAAATCGAAATCGTTTTATCAAAATTTACTATTTCAAAAGCAAAAATAATAAGAAAATAATTTAAGAAAATCAGCATATCTATAGTATAGAATCCATATAACATAGAAGCAGTGTCTTCATCTAAGCTTCCAACTTTCCATATACCATAGGGCTTTCCTGCCGAACTCATTCTTTGTTGCCCTTTCTTAAATAAAACACCAACATTTGCCCAGCATCCAGAAAGAGTATCTCCACAAGAAGCTTCTTAAATCCCAAAAGTGCATAACATCATAAATAAAATGAGAAGTGCATCATGGAAAAACAAAATATAAGAAACAAATAATCCAACATACATCCAAGTAAATAATATGTAAATAATCATATTAATATAACACATTTCAGAAATTCAACTAAGAAATTCAAAAATAAAAAATTACCTAAATAACAGCCACAACCACAACGAAATGACAAAGGTCCTGTAAAAAGAATAAATTCAAAATAATTAGGGTATAACAAATACATCCAAGTAAATAAAAACACACAATTTAAGAAATTAGGGCTTTCATTTTAAAAACCCCAATTTAAGAAATTAGAGTTTTGATTTTAAAAAACCCCCAAATTGAAGCTCATCAATTTCAATAGAGAAGACCCTAGAAATCACAAAGGAGACCTTATCCGTGTAAAGGTGTTTGATTTGATACCTGACTAAACTTGAGACCTTAAGCGTAGGAGAGACGAGCAAAGGAGAGAGGAGCAAAGGTGGACGGAGGTGAGTACGTAGAGCAGGTGGTCGTAAGTAGAGCAGTAAGTGGCGGTGGAGGTGAGAGGGATTCAGTCGAGAGAGAGAGAGTCGAGAGGGAGAGAGAGAGTGTGAGAATAATTATGATTTTGTTTATTTAGTTTTTATTTAATTTGTCCGAAGGGGTACAATAATTGTGTAGGCGGGGAGAAATATTTGGTTAAGGGGGGGGGGAATTTTGACTTATTGGGTGAAATTTTTGCTAAGTGGGAAACAAAAACTAAGGGCGCGTGTTTTTATTTTTTAAAAGCTGACTTTAGACATCGGTTTTAAAAATAGTGATGTCTAAAAAAAGCAAAGACATCAGTTTAATGCGGGATGATGTTATTACAACTTTTAACATCAATGGCATTTACGACCGATGTCTAAAGTGTGATGTCTATTGACTGTTTTCTTGTAGTGTTTAACGGCTTGTTGCATATGCTCAATGCAATCGTGTCATCTACGAAAGTGATGTTTGTTAGGACTTAGTTTTTATTTCACTTATTTGCCCGAGGACGTGCAAATGCTTAGTGTGGGGATGTTTGATAGAGTTTATTTTTATATATATTCTAGATGATTTTATTCTCATATTTATTGTGTTTTGCATTGATTTGGATTTTTATTTAATAGATTTGATTGTTTTATTGTAGGAAATAAAGAATTCATGACTTGGAAGGATTTGGAGCAAAAAGAGCTATTTTGGAGATAAAATAGGAGAAAATTCGTATTATTGGGCTACACGGGCTGTCTAACACTGTTTGGGCCGTATCTTGAGTTCCAGAAGTCAGAATTTGACGATCTTACTGTCCACGCGAAGCTTGTGGAATTTTCTTTAATTCAGAGGTGGTCCAGTAAGCAAAATCCAACTGGAAGAGCCCAGAAACAGAGGAGTAAATATAGTTACGAATTTTAATTAAGGAATCCTATTCAGTTATGGAATCCTACTTGTAATTTATTTAGAGTATTAAAATACTTTTATTGGGGAGATATATAAGATACATATATATTATTTAGAGGAGTGAGACATACGTGCTTCTACTCTTAGGAGCTAGGGTTTTGGAGAGGTAATATTAGATCAGATAATATAGTTTAGAGCAGATTAGTATTATTAGTTAGAGATGTAGAGAAACACCATGACTCTTCTTTTGGGTGACAACATTGAAGTTTGAAGGTTTTGTTCTCTTAATCTTTTCTTTGTTCTTATTAGTTTAATTATGTTTTCTTGTTTTACTAGTTGTTTTACCTGTTTAATTATTAGCGAGTAGTTATTTCTAGGGCTTAAAGGGAAGCCATGTTTGCACTAATATTGGCATGATTTTCATAGTGGTTTGATTGGTTATGGTTAATTCTGATTGATATGTTTTAATCATTAATTTGTGTAATTGACCAATATCATGGATTAATTATATGCAAATAGGGGTATGGATCGAGAGATTTACTTACTAGAGGCATACATACGATTAGCAGAATTGAATTTGAGTGCGGAAGCATCATTGGATTTCTAAGAGCATTAATTCTTGGAAGAGATTAACTTGACTCTAATTACCTGATTGATTGAATTACTAAAAGTGGTTAATTGTGTTGAATGTTTCGAGAGTGTTAATGCTTGAAAAAGATTAACATACTCTAGTTATAGGATCACATTGATTGCTTTAGCTTAAGAGCCAATTGTGTAAGCATGGTGGACCTGATTGCCCTAGGTTTTAAATAATTTGTTTATCATCTGTTTAATTAGTGTTAATTTAGTTTAATTAGTTAATTAATATTCTTCAATAATCGTTTGTCCCTGAAACAATTAGCGATAACTGAAAAGGAATTAGTAGAACATGTCTCCTTGTGGATTCGACCCGCTTGCCATTTGTACTAGCAATAGACACCGTGCGCTTGCGGTTAGGTATAATTTAACACATCAACCGTCTTATAAATAAACTATATAATATATGTAATTATTAACCAATAATCGATATGTAATCTAAATCGCATTCGTATTTTTTTTATAGATTTTCTTAAAATTCATATTTTTCGTATGCCTATAGTTTAATTGATTCTAATTTGACCAACCAATTTTAATTTAGTGCATTTTTTATTAAATTTCACAAAAAAATTAATCACGAACACTTCATACGTGATATTGTTAACAAAATAGTTGATCTGAAAGAATAATTATTTTATCTATGCATTTCATATATGAGATTATGAACAAAACAATTTATCTCAAAATAATAATTATTTTCTCCATTTCAAAAATATAAGAAATTTTTCTGTAAAATTTATTTAAATGGGTAGGTCTATAAATAATTATAAAAAATAATGCGCACAAGTTATAATATAAGTAATTTTATCTTAAATGAATAGTTTAATATATATTAAACATGATATAACCCAAAAGTATTTATGTATGTGGTTAATGAATTCAATTATAAGTATAAATGTTCATCTAGCCAAATTGGTTGGTGAGTTCAGTTTCATCATGAGAGGTCATGGGTTCAACTCCTTGGAACAACAATATTTTTTTAAATATTATAATTGAATTAGGTTCGGTAGCTAATTTATTTGCTCAGTGTCTAAGCCTTGTTGACATAATTGCAATTCAGTCTTATTTCGCCTTGATCTTTTCCAGAAAGGACGACCCTGACATTTCCAAGTTTTACCATTGACACCCCGAATTGAATGATGAATAGTTCTAGCTGAGACGCTAATGCATGGACTAATGATGCAGTTCGTTGATCAGAGTATAGCAGTTGATCAGTTGGTAATAGTCCTGTTTTCTTCTCGAGATTCTTGTAGTAAACTTCATCGAAAGTTCTTGGAGTGGTTACATCAAGATGAACTAAGTTGTCTAGTCGATTGCATTTTTTCTTGAAGTAACAAGTAGCTAGCTTATATCAATAGAAGGATCCGATTTATTACCTTAAATTAATGATTTGTGTAACATTTTAATGGCTATGAGGCACCTTTTGCTTAACCCATCATTTCGCCTTAATAAAGGAGTTGCTGCCACAAGATATTAGAACAAGAAACAAAACTCACACCATGAAAAAAAATCAATACATGCAACCCCAAGAAAACGTCGGAAAAATGATCTGCCCGTGACAAGCTAATAATTTTCGTGATGCATCAGCTGCCAATACATACTCCAATTCTTTACAAAAATCCATACAAATCCAACCAAACAACACTAATTTATGTATGCATGTATAGAGCAACAAATCAGAGAAGATGCTTGTCATCTATACCTACCAATACAGCCGAACTACAAACAGCAGTCCGTAGAAACTCTAGGCCTGATGGCGTAAAATCATAGAGTCCATATAATTGCAAAACAACAAAGTGCCATTTATAAGTACACTTAGCATGATTGCAAATCAAGATCGACACATCTTACTATTTAAATAAGTACACTATACTAGTTCCAAAACACAAACAGAGCAACAAATCATAGCAACTTGTCTTTAAACATCATCAAAAAAAATTCAGATTCCGTACAAAATCTAAATGATTCTAATTAACCACATCCAAAAACATCTCATATATCGACAGATTCTAAAAGAGTGGAAAAGAATATGCAAGAGAGAGAGAGACGGCTACTCCTTTACAAGATGGCCTCACCAAAAGGAGGAACAATTTTGTTGAAGAAGCGGGGATACTAAGAGGATTCCTTTTTGAGAAGACACTCCGTCCAAGTTAAGAAAATGGCCAAAACTGATTCCGACAAGAAACTTCTCATGTGTACCACTGCAATTGCCGCTTTTCCTTAAAGCCACCTGTTGATTCAATTTAAAATTTCAAAATCTTAGCAGTGTCGCAACAATACAGATGAGGAAAATTACACTATAGCTAAAAAAGAATACAGGCAATAGGGAACCATGTTAAGTGCAGGTTTACTGTATGCATATCTGTTATAAAAGAAATTAATTAATCTATGTGCTATCTAAATTAAACGTTACTGACTAAATGTGAAACAAACATTTTAGAGGAAGTCTTCTAATCTGATGTAAACCGGCTGTTTATATCAGGTTAATCTATGCAATATCACTGAAATATGGAATAACTTCCAAAGGTTTTTTGAATAATTAGGCTTAAATGCCTTACATAAGAGAGTATCTGTTCTAACAAATCTCGGGGGTAAGCGAGAATAGAACCCAGGACCTGGGACGACAAGAGATAAGTCCTTAACTTCCAAAGGTTAATCTATACAATATCACCTAAAAATGTAATTTCTTCGCAATGCACTATCTAATGACAGTGAGAATTTAGTAACAGAGAGTTTAAATAAGATGTACAACAAATAAGAGCAGTATATAACATAAAGCAGAATAAGAGAATTTAGTAACCAGGATGGATCTTCTTTTCACTTGGTGCTGCCGTGTTGCTGCCTGCAAGCTTTGGTGGTAGAACTAGGCTCTCAACATAAGTATACATATAAATGTTGTCATTATCAGATTGTGAAACTGACATCTTTTTGATTGTGTTATTCTTGGGATTGTATAGTATTATGGTCGACCCAGATGAGAACATTATATCACCATTCGTAGACATGCAAAGAAGTTTTATAACAGTGTAACGTGGTAGTTTACCGTTAAACGTGAATAATTTTGTCCAAGACTCTTTCACATTATATTCCTTCATTACCCAAAAAGCAGCACCGATTTCAGATGAGTACACTATTAAAAGGCTTTCGCCAAAAGTGTCCAAGGTCGTGTATGCACTTTCTTCTTTTGGCGGTAACAAAATTTCTCGATAAGTCTCTGTTTTTATATCAAGGGAAACAATAGAGTAAATTACAAAGAGGTGGCTAAAGTTTACACCGATTTTCAAAATGTTGGCCATGGTTTCAGATTCGCAAATTGTTGGCCGGAGTTTTGCTCCAAATTTTGAAAAGGTGGCGCCCGTTAAATACCCATTAACGGCTGTAACGAAGCAAAGGGTAAAAAAGGGTTTTAATAAAATATACAACCTCCCTCCATCTATCTCCCTCCCTCCCTCTCTCAGATCACCTCCACCCATTTCAGATTACCAAACTGTAATATATTTCTGTCTGCAGGACAATAAAGTTGGATTCGGAATAGAGGAGAATGATATTCCGCTAAACTTAAAGCCATCCCATGGCCCCCACCTTAATTGCACAACTGAACCATTCCACAGAATTGGCTGGGGAAAGCCATCAAGATTTATCCGCATTGTATAAATCCCTGGAGAAGGAATTCTCCAGGAATTGAGGTACCGGTTTAAGCCATTTCTTAAATCCCATCCCAGTTTCATTCCAGGGAGAAGATGATCACCAGGATGATCAAAACTTTGCCAAAGATATGTACTTGGTTCGGTATCATTTTCATACCCGATAACAAGATTTCCTGTATCAAGTAGCTGACACATAGGTTTCTTTACCACTCTTGATGAGTTGGAAGACCATATTATGCCACCAACACCATCTCTAAGTACTAATCTTCCATTTTCGTCGACCCTTAAGACCCCTGTTTTGTCAGTCAGAGGGGTTTCTCGATTGGCAACCCACACTACAGTACCGGTTGATATACTTTTTTGTACCATATACCCAAGTATCGATTCTTAGATTTTCCAGGACTGAAAAAACCAAGCTCGAAAAGCCCACCAGCTGATTGAATGGTACTATTTTCCTGATCTATAATGGTTTGATTTCCAAATATTCTATCCTCTGTATTACAAAGAACTACAATGATGCACAAGTAAAAAATCTCTCTAACCCCTCTCGATTTCTCCTCTCTCCCCTCCCACGAAACTCTCTCCCTCTCCCCTCTCTGTATATATATGATGTGTGTGTACAAGGTGTGGGTGTGTGTGGGTTGTACCGAATTGATCTTGGAGAGAAAAGGGGAGGGATTAGCAGGGGAGAGACTGAGAGAGAGTATATATATGATGTGTATGTATAATAAATAATTTTACTAAAATATCCTTAAAAATGTGGGATTATTAAAAGTTAACGGTGCATACTTAACGGAGCTTAACGGGAAACATTTTTTTGAAAAACGGAAGAAAACTCCGGCCAACAATTTGCGAATCTGAAACCATGGCCAACATTTTGAAAATCGGTGCAAACTTTAGCCACCTCTTTGTAATTTACTCGAAACAATATTAATAGTCGATTCCGGTTCGTCAGGCTGCACATTGTTTTTCTTAACAAGCCAATGTATAGCCCCATTTGTGAAGGCCATATTGTCACAAAGTAATAGTTTCCCAGAGAGATAATCTCCAATGATTCTCCAAAAACTAGATTTTGAGCTGTATACTGACAAATTGTATTCTGTTTGATCTAAACGTTGAGAAACGGAGAATACTTTATAATCATCAACGGATTCATCGTAGCAAAACCCATATTCACATACTTGCTCATGTTCATGTTTAGGCAGTCTTGTTGATATTGAAGTGAATGGGTTCCACAAGAATATTTGATCAATACTTCTCAAACAAACCAGGCCATTACAAGAACCTATTACAACATTAATATTGTAGTTATTAACCCCTGGACAGTAACTCTTAGTTTCCGTAACTGTGTCGTCATTAAGCAGAGAATTTAGTGAACAACTCCAGGGTTCCATATATGTACAGGGTATTAGGGTATTAGCGTGCCTCACCCTTATCCATTTGATATAAAGCAAACGGTGGTGAGCAAAGGCAGGGTCATTAGTCGATTTAGAGAGATGACTCTTGATGAACTCAGGACAAGAGATTAGAGATTTCCATGACTTACAAACATATTGGAATTTCGAAAGAGACGCAGCAGGAAGTCTTGAGAGTATTTCGTAGATCATCTCTTCCGGAAGGGCAGGGTTAGGGTTAGGGTTAGGGTTAGCGTTGTTGTCTTCATGAGTAATATTTGCCATGCAATTCAAAAGCAACAAATTTTGGAGTCTGGAGAGAGTGGCAGGAAAAAGGGTTAGCAGGGACTAGGGTCTTGGGGATAGGGCGTTTTCAGCGTGATGAGTTGAGATTTTATAACCGATTTTCAACTAATTATTAGTTTATATTTATTTACTTTATTTTAAATAATTAGATTTATATGTGTTGCCATTGAGAATCTGAATCTGTTTTAACTAGTATCGGGACGATCAAACTATCTTTCTTCTTTGTTGGAAACCCACCGTTTTTCAATACAACTCTTTTTGTTGGGCTTCCAGAAACAGGTGGGCTATATATCTTGACTTTGAGTTCCAAATACATATACATTTGTGCCTACATTAATTGCAAGTAACTCACATTATAACAGGAAATTTATTTTTTTCATTACCTCAAAACAAATTCATAGACAGAAGTTAAATTAAGTGCTCCAGTTGAAGGGGTAAGCAATTACCGTGTGAGCTCTTTTAAGAGTAATGGCAGGGCGACGAGGTTAAGTCTGAATTTGTATGCCTACTCGATCGCATTATGCGGGTTATGGCAGGGCCACGCGGTTAAGTCCGAATTTGTATGCCTAGTCGATCGCATTTTGCGTAAGTACCCGGAAATCTTTGAGCACTTCACCACGAAAAACAAGAACTTATGTACAATGAGGCTGAATATGTTGTAGTGTTGTACACTTCACTGAATCAGTTCACCAAAATATCTATGACTAGGGTTGATTCTGAGATTATCGTTGAGTACAGGAATAATTTCGCTTACTTGCAGAAACGTGGATTCAATGTAAGTTGGATAGTGAGCTGCCTGAGGCCCTGAACTATATTGACCATCTCAGGTTTTCAGAGCCTCTAATTTCCGAGCTACATGCAATTGATTGTTGTATCGATAATGGCAAAAGTAAACTACAAAATCTGCAGGCGAGTTGATGATGCCAAAAGTAAACTACAAGATCTGCATCCTGCATCGATCATGCCAAAACTAAATTTAAAGATGTGCAGACTCTTTATTTGGAGAATATGACAGAAATTCAGAAAGCTTTTGGAACTTTGGGGTACTACTCTTGCTGTTGGTTTCATTGGATATGATCAACTGTCTGGTGCCTGGTCCTTAAGATAGATGGATTAGTCACATGTTTGAGGGTTTTTTGGATACTAGTATTGTGTCAATTGTTTAGATTCACTTTGTACTAAAGTTGTTCTTGATGTTCAATTTCCATCTGATTGTCATGGCAGTGGTTTTAATTGCTTGTAGTAAGATGTTTCAAGTCAAATGAATTACTCCGTAATAGTTTTGTTGAAGTCAAATAGAGAGTAATATTAGCATGCCCATTAGCCCAAATCCAATACAGCTACTTGATCCCTTTAGAATTTTTGTTTCTGAGCATTTTTTTAAAGTTGCTTTCTGTCGATTGTTCACATCACTAGCTTATATGTTTTGCTTAAAAACAGATCGTTGCTGATGCTACGCGCAATTGCTTTGAACCTGGAATAGTGGAATTGCAGCTAAATTTGTCATCACGAAGGAGAAGCTCAAATGTATTATCGAAAACACATGAGCTCTCCAAACAATAGAGACCTCAGCCGTTAATTTCAACTTTCAACGTACAAAGCTTACAGTTTCTACACGGTTGTATGGTTAATAAATCTTTAGTGAAATTACATCTCACTGCTTCTTGCTTGGTTTAATGTATTAAAATTATGATAACATCAAAAACTAGGTCCTATATGGTTAAACCATCCTGTTGATAAACATTCTCAGCTAGGTCCTTGCAAAACAGAGCATATACCACAGTGCATGTTTGCTCCCCAGAGAGAGTAGAAAGTGCCCAAGTGCTTCAAATTCACAAAATATGGAAGCATGACAGCAGATTTTAAAAAAAGGACTGGCACAAAATTCAGATTCCGGACGATTCCAACACAGCGACAAATCATAGAATTTTTATCTAGTTCTAAAACAGTGGAAAAGAAGAAACAAAACAAAGACACAACTACTCCTTTCTATCCAAATAGGCTGTATACCGAATTCCCAGTTCCCAGTATACAAATTGAGCAACATATTAAAGAAGCATGTCTTTTTAATATCATTAAAAAAATTCAGATTCAATACGATTAAAATGACATTTAAAAACATCACAGCTACAAATCATCAAATTTTAACCTAGTTTTAAAACGGTGGAAAAGAATATACAAAACAGAGACACAACTAGTCCTTTAGCTCGGACTTGCTCTTTTCCCTATATTGATTCTGAACTTATTCAACTTGTAAAAAAGGAGTTATGGATCTCTTCCTAATCCTATCAAATGAATATGAGAATTCAGCAACAAAAAAAGTGCAAATAAGATGTACCGCAAATAATTTACTCAAAAAGTGAGAGTACCAAAGCATTCTATAGGAAGAGTAACACAAAGCAACAAAGAAAAAAAAACGGAATGGATCTTCATTCTCACTTGGTGCTGCCAGCAAGCTTAATTTGGTGGTGAAACTAAGCTCTCAACATAGGTATACGCATAAAGTGCACCAAACTCAATATCTAACAGCTTCTTGAATGTGTTACTCTTAGGGTTGTAGAGTAATATGGCTGAGCCAGATGACAGCATAATATCACCACCAATAGAAATACAGAGCGGTTTATTCCAATCAGAGTCACATGGCAATGGGATGGTGAACAATTTTGTCCAAGACTCTTCCACGCCATATCTCTTCATTACCCAAAAATCAGCCCGGGTTTTAAAAGAACACAATACAGAAAGGCTTTCACCGAAAGTGTCCAAGGTTCTCCGAGATCGTCCATCTTCTCCTTTCGGTGGCAGTGGAACTTCTCGATAAGTCTCGGTTTTCATATCAATAGAAACAATTATATTTGGTTCTGCATTGTTAGACTGCATATTCTTTCTCCCAACAAGCGAGTGTAAAGCTCCATTTGCAAATATCCCCCAACCATATATCCGCCCAAAGTAATAATCACCAATCATTCTCCAACAACCAGATTTTGAGCTATAAACTGACACATTATTTTTGTATTCATCACAAGGACCCATAGCAAATACTTTATAGTCATCATTCGATTCATCATAGCAAAACCCATGTGCTCTATGCTCATGTTCATGTTTGGGTAATCTTCCCGATTTTCCTGTGAAGGGGTTCCACAAGAATATTTGTTCACCACTTGTCAAACAAAACAGGCCATTACAATAACCTACTACATAAATGTACTCATTATCCCCTGGACAGTAACTCTTAGTTTCCGTAACTGTGTCGTCATTAAGCAGAGAATACAGTAAACAACTCCAGGGTTCCATGACCAGGATACGTCTATCACCATGCTTTACATCAGGCCGCCATATCCATTTGATATAAAGCAAACGGTGGTGAGCAAAGGCAGGGTCATTTGTCGATTTAGAGAGATGAGTCTTGATGAACTCAGGACTAGAGATTAGAGATTTCCATGACTTGCAAACAAACTGGAATTCTGAAAGAGACTTAGCTGGAAGTCTTGAGAGTATTTCGTAGATCATCTCTTCGGGAAGGGCAGGATTAGGTTTAGCGTTGTCTTCATGAGTAATTTTTGCCATGCAATTCTAAAGCAACAAATTTTGGAGACCAATGTCAGGGAGAAAATCCGGAAGGGCAGGGTTAGGGATAGCGTCTTCATCGTGATCAGTTGAGATTTTATAAGCGATTTTCAACAAAATATTAGTTTATATTATTTTAACTTACCATTTTAGGAAGAGAAATTATTTAAATAGTATATTTTCTCAATTTATTTGCGATTTTTATATTTTCTAAAAATGTAGTTTAAACTAAAAGCAATAAAATGCATGTATCATTTAATATATATACGACTTGCAATATATCTTTTAAAAAAAAATTAACTATTTTTTTATTGCAGTTAAGGTTGATTTTGATTGCGTTTTGTTACATTCTACTGCAAAATTGTATTTTTGTAAAAGAAATATAAAAATTTGTTATTTTATATAAATTAATTAAAATTTGTTTTAATCTGCATATCGCCGCTTTTCTTTGTTTGAAGCCCACCGTTTATTAATACAATTTTTTTGGGCTTCCAGAAACAGGTGGCCTATATATCTTGATTTTGACGCCCAAATACATACACATTTGTGCCCCTGTTCCATGGGTTACCGTACTGATTAATAATTCGATTATTCGATTAATCATTCCGATTAATCCCCAAATATCCGATTAATTCCTAGATAATGTCTTTACCGATTAAGTCCAATTCCTGCTTTTTACAACATTGGCCACCATTCGTAAATGGCAAGTATAAGTATAACTCATGTTATTACAGGAATTTATTTTCAAAAGTTAAATATGATGTACATTATTTTCAAAAAAACAATTTTAGGTATCAGTAGTCCTTGAATTAGCAGCAATATAAAATTACTCTCTCCGTCCCAAAATACATGTTCCTTAACTTTTTATCCGTATTTTAAGGTGCATAAATAAATATGATAGTTTCGTATATTATTTTTAAATTTTGTTTTTGAATTAAACTTTAAATATCAAATTTTAATTCAAAAAAAGAAATTTAAAAAAATAATATGTGGAACTATGTTTTTATTCACTTAAAAAGTCAAAGATGTATTTTGTGACGGACACATTAGTTGCAAGCATGGCCCCTTAGAGGAAGTAATATTGGTGCTCTCTCATATTTGTTCTTCGACGTCCTCAATAATTATTTGCTATTGACACTAATACTTAAATTATTAGTAGGGATTACGAAGCATGAAGATTCTTTTTTTTTTTTTTTGAAATAAAGCATCAATACAAGAAACAGAGCTATTTCCGACCGTTATAATAAAACCGACCGTTGTCGTTTTACAGGAGATAAAACCGACCGTTTGTAAAAATGGTCGGTTTAATTATAAAACCGACCATTAAACCCGACCAGTGTGGGCCATACGAGAGACATTGATACTAAATAATTGACTGACGTGCCACGTCATACTAACCCGGCCAATAAAACCGACCATATGTTTTTGGCCTTACCACGTCATCCTAAACCGACCAATTAAATCCGACCATATGTTTTTGGTCGGATTAAACCTGCATTGAATGCTACCACCAACCTCTGCACCGTTTCTTGAGAAAGTTTAATATTATTTTAATAAAACCGACCGTTGTGGTCGGTTTTATTACTGGCCTTATTCTATCTATACGCCCCTTTTTCTTGTCTTTTTTCTTTGCTTTTTCTTAACTTCTTCCTCTTCATTTATTGTATATCAATTTCTCTTCATTTATTGTATGGTTGGGGAGAAAATTTTTGTAAGGTGAAGATCTTGAAGAATATTGAAAGATCATTAATGGTATGTCATTAATTCATGTTTATATTTATTTTTGTTTTAATATTTGTTCAATTTGTGAATATAATATACATGTTTATACATACTATATTTGTGAATATATACATACAATATGTTCTTTATTCTTTGTTTGTGAAAAGAAATTGATTTTTGTAGTAACATGAGCTTGCATTTTTATTTAATTTATATTAATTGTGTGAAATGTGAATATGTATTTTTGTTGATTTGTAGTTATGTGAAAAATGCATTATGAAATTGACACACACACACACACACACACACACACACACATATATATATATATATATATATATATATATATATGTAGATGTCGAATCGGGATTGGATGAACCGACGTGTGGAAAATAATTTACTTTCATCGAATAATGAATATTGGGAAGGTGTGAAAGAATTTTTGGAGTTCGCGTGTAAAAATGGGATGAGGGGTGAAAAAATATTATGTCCGTGTAACAAATGTAAAAATGCGTTGTGGGCGAAAGTTGAAAGTGTTGAACTTCACTTATATAAAAATGGTATTATGGAACATTATAAAGTATGGACTTCGCATGGTGAAAAAAGAGAAGTTATCAAAAACAACAAACATAAGCGTACCTCGAAAACGATTGTTGAAGAAGAGGTTGTTGAAGAACCTTTTGATTTGAACGCATTATTACGAGATATGAGTGGTGAAAATCATGGTGATGCGAGTAATAGTAATGTTGAAGAACCACCAAATGCATATGCTTCTCAATTTTACAAGGATGTTAAAGATTCGGGAGCTCCAATTTATCCGGGTAACACAACTTTTACAAGAATGTCATTGACCACTCGATTGTTACATTTTAAAAATATGGCACAATGCTCTGAAAAGGTCTTTGATTCTTTACTTGCATTGCTTGGTGAAGTTCTTCCTAAGGACCATACTTTACCCAATTCTTATTACATTATGAAAACAATGATGAAGAAGTTAACTTTGGGATATGAGAATATTGATGTATGTGAGAATGATTGTATGTTGTACTACGGTGATGATGAGAACAAGATTGTTTGTGACATTTGTGGTAAAAGTCGTTACAAAGGTAAAAAAAAGAAAAACGGAAGAGGGATACCGAACAAGGTCTTGAGATATTTTCCACTTATCCCTCGTCTATAGAGATTGTATATGTCGGAGCATACCGCTAAACACATGACATGGTACAAAAAAAGGGAAACAAAGTCGGGGGAACATAGTCACCCTGCAGACGGAGACGAGTGGAAAGAATTTGATCGTCGTTATCCAAGATTTGCAAGGGAGAGTAGGAATATCCGTCTTGGACTTGCAACCGATGGCTTTTGCCCTTTTAGCAATTCCGGCAAAAAGGTGTACTCGGTGTGGCCGGTTATAGTGGTGGTCTACAATCTTCCACCCTCTATGGGAATGAAAAAACCGTACACTTTTATGCCTCTTTTAATTCCCGGAGAAAAGAGTCCGGCCAAGAATTTAAATGTGTACCTTAGACCTCTCATAAATGAATTAAAGGAGTTGTGGGATGTAGGGGTGGAAACATTTGATCAATCATTAAAGCAAAATTTTACCTTGAGGGCGGCGGTTATGTGGACAATAACCGATTTTCCTGGGTTAGGTATGGTTAGCGGATGGTCAACACAAGGAAAACTCTCATGTCCGGTTTGTGGGGGAAAAATTCAAGGAATTCAGTTGAAAACATGTGGAAAATGTAGCTTTTTTGGTACAAATCGTTGTTTCTTACCCGAAGATGATCCTCTCCGTCTTCCAAGTACTAAGTTTCCAAGTGAAGAAAAAAGGGTGTTTGTTGGTCGCTCAAGTGGTGAGTCTTTGAAGAATTTTTGTGAAAATTTAGAATTTCCACCACCCGGAAGAGAAAACAAAAATAAGAAAAGTCTCGGTTTCGGAGTTGATCACAATTGGACGCACTTTTCAATGTTTTTTGAGTTGCCATATTGGTCATCACTTTCGATGCGTCATTGTATCGATGTCATGCACACCGAAAAAAATGTGTTTGACAATATTTTTTATACTATCATCAATGATACAAACAAGACGAAGGATCACAAGAAGGCAAGGATCGATTGCAAGTTGATGAATGTTTTGCCCGAGTTGTGGATCGAAGGTGGAAAAAAGCCAAAAGCACCTTTTACACTCACAAAAAAACAACGAAAACTCATGTGTGATTGGTTTCGTTCATTGTCACTTCCGAATGGTTATGCATCAAATATAGGCCATTGTTGTAAAGAGAATTGTACGTTTTCGGGGTTCAAATCACATGATTGTCATATTATCATGCAAAAGTTGTTGCCGCATGCGATTCGTGAGCTTCTACCTTAATATATTGTTGATGCTGATAAGTGGATTTTATATCCACTTATTATGCACTAATTGAGCCTAGATTGGTGATTTATCCTTAAGTATGTGGTGTCTTTTAATTCGTTCTTGTTCTTTCGGTATTTGTTGTGTAGAACTCGAAATTTCAGGTATCCTGGCGATAAAAGGTTAAAAGACGGTGGATTTCTGGTTCAGATGGACTGGCTACGAGGAAAAGGAATTATCATAAAGATGTTCTGAGTGATATATTCTTAAAGCTGAAACCCCGGTTGGAATTGTTATATTTTTTTCTAAGCAAAAGGAGTCTGGTTTTAGATCCTCAAGAGACCGTAACTTGCATCTGGACGAGCAATGAAGAAATAAGAATTATCACAAAAATATGGAAAGTGATATATTCTAAAAGTAGGAATCCCGGTTGGAATTGATATATTTTTCGTTAAGCAAAAGGAGTCCGGTTTCCGACCCTCAAAAGACTGCAGCTTAGGATTTAAGGATTTATTTATATTAATAAATATTTTATTTAATCAGAAAATTATATTTATAAATATCTAATAATATTAGATATTCATTTTTATAATTTCTGGATTAAAATAATTATTTATTAATTAAAGATTATAAGCTGTGCGGGTTAAAAGTATTTCTACGGAGCCCATCCATATAAGACGAAATAGGCCCAGTTTATTGAATATGCTAGCAGGTCATCAGTTCATGTGCGTAGAATGTTTTGTTTTTGAATAAACAAATAAAAGAAGCATGTCCAGAGTATAAAATGAATGAATCATTTCAAGGGAGGTGGAAGCTGTCGGCCAGTTTTGACTCTCCCACTCGCGCGTGGGAGACACGCGCCAGAAAGATCATCCAGTGAAGGCGTGCGTGGTGCTCAAATCAGGAGCCCTGCGAGTGGTTTTCAGCTCCGGATTAAGTCAGAAAAATGTGCAGAATTAATTCTTCAACCAGGGCTGCTGCATGATTTTGTTGAACAAATTTCTTCCAAAAAAGCTGCAGAAAATTGTCAAAGGATGGCTAGACTTTAAGAAAAAAATGATGTAAGCAATGATGCTTATAGATCAAATTTTAGCCTATAAATAGATTGAGTTAGAATGTTAGAAAAAGAGATCTCCGGACACTTAAAAAAAAACACACAGCTTGTATTCATTTTTTGCTCTCTCCATTCTAAAATTCTGTTCTATTTTCTTGAAATACAGTTCCAATTGTAATTTTTTTTTATTATATACATTTTAAAATTCAGTTTTAATTCTAGTTTTATTTTTATAATTTGAATTTCGTAATTTTATTTTTTATTTCAAAAATTTTATTTTCAGTTTTATTTAAATTTTAATTTCAGTTTTATTTTATATATTTTAAATTTTAGTAATTTTATTTTTATTTCAGTTGTATTTTTAAACACTTTAATTTTTAGTAATATTATTTTTATTTTAGTTTTATTTTTTTTTATACATTTCAATTTTTAGTAATATTATTTTTATATTATATACTTAAATTTTCTTAAATTTCGTATATGTTATATATCGATTGAAGATTGGAAGGATATTAATTGGAGCACTCATCTCATTCAGTGGAAGCAATTTCGGTTCAATTTTCTAACTCTCGTAATTTCTTATTTAATTTAGGAAATTTTCATCCATGATTTTATTTAATCCCATGAAGGTGCCTAGTTCAATTATGAACTAAACACTTTCATGGGGTTCTAATGTAATGAATTGTTAATGCTCATGTTAATTTGATAGATAATTTGTGTTTACAATTTCTATATAAGATTGCCTTGCATGGTTGTTTTAATTGAATATTGGTGAATAGCTAACATCCATTGTGCCAAATCTCTAATGATTGCGAAAGTGGATTTAGAGATTTAGGGCTTGCCATGCTAGCATAGGTATGTCGGCTTCTCCGCATTTCGGATTATAGTTTCGAAAGAACGTTATTCCCCTATGTAGTTAATTGCGGAACTTGTGATTAAATTGATTGTATCACCTATTCACATAGACATATAGTGTATTGGATATAATTGATGCCCTTATAACTTCTATCTCTTTTGTGGATGTTTATTTGGAATGGTGTGAGTTAATTGAAAGATGGCTCATATTAATGTCGTGTTCCCGCTAGCATTCTTAATAATTGTAACACATTAATTCTTGATAGTTAATAGAGCTAAAACATTCATGAAATTAGGACCCCATGCCTCTATCATATTATTTTAAACAAATTAGCCGTTACTTCATTAGTTAATTGTTATCTGCAAATAAACCATTTTAGTTCGTTCATGCTTCTATAATTAACCAAACATTGTTGAATAGACATATTTACTAAAATAACCGAGTCTTCGTGGGAACGATCCTTATCTCCCTATATTGCTTTTGGACTGCGTATACTTGCGTAGAGAAAATAGCGAACATGTTTTTGGCGCCGCTGCCGGGGACTCGGTGTTATTTGGTTAATGTGTTTTACTACAATAGAAGTTAATTTGTTTGACTTGAACATTTTATCTTATATTTTTGTGAAGTGATTATTTGTGTTCGGTAGTTGAACTTTTATGCTTACACGCTCTAAGACATTAAAAGCCAAGCGAGCACTTGAAAAATCATTCAATCAGAAAATGGACGGAGAAGGCGAAGTAGTTGCACCTGCAGCAGCAAGGGCTTTAATGGACTACTCGCAACCGAAGATTGATGACATTCAGTCAAGTATCATTTGTCCAGCAATTGCGGCTCCTACATTTGAAATTAAATCTAGCACTATTCAGATGGTGCAGAATCAAGTACAGTACGGAGGAACTGCAACGGAAGATCCTAACTTACATATCAGGAACTTCATAGAAATATGCGACACATTCAGATTCAACAATGTGTCAGATGATGCTGTGAAGTTGAGACTCTTCCCGTTTTCATTAAGAGATAAGGCCAAGGGTTGGTTACACTCTCTGCCACCGGGATCTATCACCACTTGGGCTGATCTAGCTCAAAAGTTTCTTAGCAAATTCTTCCCCATGGCAAAGACTACAGCTATAAGGAATGCTATCACGCAATTTTCTCAACAGTCTGGTGAATCTTTATGTGAAGCATGGGAAAGATACAAGGAAATGCTTCGGCAATGCCCTCATCATGGCATGCCAAATTGGATGATCATAAATTGTTTCTATAATGGGCTAGGAATGCAATCAAGGCCAATGGTAGATGCAGCTTCAGGGGGAGCATTATGGGCTAAAAGTTATGAGGAGGCCTACGATCTTATCGAGATGATGGCAGCTAATGAATATCAAAACCCAACTCAGAGAATGCCACAACAGAAGGTAGCAGGTATTTTTAATGTTGACAAAGCCACTTCCTTAGCAGCTCAGCTAGAGGCTTTGAACTTGAAAGTAGACTCGTTGACAGCGCAAGGATTTCGTCAAGTTGCTAGTGTTTGTGAGTTGTGTGCGGGCGCACATGAATCAAACCAATGTGCCATCTCAAACGAGTCAGTTCAATTCGTAAGCAATTTCCAAAGACAGCAACAGCAAGCTCCAAATTCCTACCATCCGAACAACCGAAATCATCCAAATTTCAGTTGGAGCAATAATCAAGGAGGAGCACAACAATCACATCAGCCCTACCAACAATCTAATCATCAGCCATTTGGAGCTAAGCAGTATAATCCATCTGGATTCCAGCAACAACAGGGGCAACATTTTCAACAACCATATGCTCCTAGACAATTTCAGCCCCCAGGATTTCAACAACAACAATCTTATGGAAATTCTGGACAATCGTCGAATGAAAAGACTGAATTAGAGGAGTTGAGGTTGGGCCAAAAAAGCCAAGCGGCTTCCATTAAAAATCTGGAAACTCAATTGAGTCAACTCGCTAGTTTCATGATGAGCCGACCACAAGGAACACTTCCCAGTGACACTGAACTTAATCCTGGGAGAAAGGATAATCACGAGCACATCAAAGCAATTACCCTCAGATCAGGGAGAATCATAGAGGATGCTGAGCTAAAAGATACAGAAAAAATTCTGCCAGACAAATTAAAGGAACAGAAAAAGCAGATTTGGGAGACACAAAGGACATGGGCATTATATCAGAATCAAAGGAGGAGATTAAAGAAAATATGCCAACTCCTAAACAAGCTGTCCTCGAGCAAAAAGAAGTAAAAGAGCAAGTCTACCCACCCCCACCATTTCCTCGACGAGTGCAAAAACAGAAATTAGACAAGCAGTTTGGCAAATTTCTTGAAGTCTTTAAAAAATTACATATCAACATTCCATTTGCTGAAGCTCTCGAACAAATGCCAAGCTATGCCAAATTCATGAAAGGCATTCTCTCGAGGAAATTAAAACTTGAAGACTTAGAGACCGTTGCTTTGACGGAAGAATGTAGTGCGGTATTGCAGCAAAAGTTGCCGCCTAAGCTTAAAGATCCAGGGAGTTTTACAATACCATGCACCATTGAGAGATTATCTTTCGACAAATGTTTATGTGATCTGGGAGCAAGTATCAATCTTATGCCATACTCGGTTTTCTTGCAGCTTGGTCTTCCTGAACCAAAACCGACAAGTATGTCCCTTCAGTTGGCTGATCGATCTATCACCTATCCTAGGGGAGTTGTTGAAGATGTGTTGGTGAAAGTAGACAAACTCATCTTTCCTGCTGATTTTGTCATTCTTGATTTCGAAGAGGACAAGAAGATTCCTATCATTCTTGGTAGGCCATTTTTAGCAACAGGACAAACATTGATTGATGTCCAAAAGGGGGAACTGACAATGAAGGTGCACGATCAAATTGTCACCTTCAATGTTTTCACAGCTATGAAATTCCCAACAGAAGAAGAACAGTGTCTGAAGATAGACTTGATTGAGTCTACGGTGCAAGAAAAGTTAGGGCACATGCTCATGAATGATACTTTGGAAAAGGCCCTCAGTGGGGAGTATTCATTAGATGAAGATGACATTGATGAACAATTGCAATATCTGGATGCTTTGCCGTGGCAAAGAAAATTTGAAAGACCAGTTGAATCGCTGGGACTACCAGAATTAAAAGGACCACATCAGCAATTAAAGCCGTCTATCGAAGAAGCTCCAACTCTAGAGCTCAAGCCACTACCGGATCACTTACGTTATGCTTCCCTTGGTGAAAAATCCACTTTACCTGTGATTATTGCCGCTAACCTTTCAGACTCCGAGGAAGACAAGCTCTTGAGAGTTCTTCGAGAATTCAAATCAGCCATTGGTTGGTCTGTTGCAGATCTAAAAGGAATCAGTCCCGCATATTGTCAACATAAAATTCCATTGGAGGAAGGGAGTACACCAACAGTAGAACACCAAAGGCGGTTAAATCTTATCATGAAAGAAGTGGTAAAGAAAGAAATTCTCAAGTGGCTAGATGCTGGTATCATCTATCCCATTTCAGACAGTTCATGGGTAAGTCCAGTGCAATGTGTGCCTAAGAAAGGAGGCATGACAGTAGTTGCCAAAGAAAAGAACGAGCTCATTCCGACTCGTACAGTTACAGGGTGGAGAATTTGCATGGACTACAGAAAGCTGAACAAAGCTACAAGGAAGGATCACTTTCCCCTTCCATTCATTGATCAAATGCTAGACATGTTGGCTGGGCATGAATTCTATTGCTTGCTGGATGGTTATTCAGGATATAATCAGATTGGTATTACTCCAGAAGATCAGGAGAAGACCACTTTCACATGTCCTTTTGGCACTTTTGCGTTCCGACGCGTTCCTTTCAGACTCTGTGGTGCACCTGCTACTTTTCAGAGGTGTATGATGGCAATTTTTTCAGATATGATTGGTATCAATGTGGAAGTGTTCATGGATGATTTCTCAGTCTTTGGGAAATCATATGATGAATGCCTCAGAAATCTAGGCATGGTGCTGAAACGATGTGTTGAGACTAATCTAGTACTCAACTGGGAAAAATGTCACTTCATGGTAAAGGAAGGCATCATTCTTGGGCACAAGGTATCTGGTAAGGGGCTGGAAGTGGATAAGGCTAAGTTGGAGACGATTGGAAATCTCCCTCCACCAATTTCAGTTAAAGGAATTCGCAGTTTTCTTGGTCATGCGGGTTTTTATCGGCGATTCATCCAAGATTTTTCGAAAATATCTAAACCTTTGTGCAATCTGTTAGAAAAGGATATTCCTTTTAAATTTGGTGAAGATTGTTTGGAGGCATTCAAGCTCTTAAAGAAGAAATTGACAACTGTGCCCATTATCACTGCACCTGATTGGAGTGAACCTTTTGAATTAATGTGTGATGCAAGTGACTATGCAGTGGGAGCTGTTCTTGGTCAACGGAAGAATAAGGTGTTTCACGTGATTTACTATGCTAGCAGAACTCTCAATGATGCACAGCTGAATTACACTACTACAGAAAAGGAACTCTTAGCTATTGTATATAGCTTCGAGAAATTCAGATCGTATTTGCTCGGAACTAAGGTAGTGGTGTTTACAGATCATGCAGCCATTCGATACCTAATGTCGAAGAAAGATGCTAAGCCACGGTTGATTCGTTGGGTTCTGTTGCTTCAAGAATTCGACTTGGAAATCAAGGATAGAAAGGGTACTGAGAACCAGGTGGCTGATCACTTGTCTCGGTTAGAGGAACACGGTAACTCAGCGGATAAAACTCTCATCAACGAATTTTTTCCTGACGAGCAACTTTTTGGGGTGCAAAATGAAGAGCCATGGTTTGCAGACATTGTGAACTATCTTGTAAGCAATGTCATCCCGTCGGAATTTTCTTATGCTCAAAGAAAGAAGTTTCTTCATGATGTAAAATGGTACCGATGGGATGAACCCTTCTTATTCAGACAGGGACCTGATCAGGTGATTCGGAGGTGCATTCCGTTTAGTGAGGTTGAAGGTATTTTGCATGACTACCATTCTACCACTTACGGAGGTCATTATGCTGGAGAGAAGACAGCCACTCGAGTACTTCAGGCTGGGTTTTATTGGCCAACACTGTTTAAAGATGCGCATTAGTTTGTGTTGAGATGCGATAGATGTCAAAGAATTAGTAATATCTCTAGGAGGAATGAGATGCCTCTGAATATGCTGTTGGAAGTGGAGATTTTCGATGTGTGGGGGATCGATTTCATGGGTCCTTTTGTTTCTTCATGCAATAATCAGTACATCTTGCTAGCGGTGGACTATGTTTCTAAATGGGTCGAGGTGAAGGCTTTACCGACCAATGACGCTAAAGTGGTGCTGAATTTTCTGAATAAGCAAGTTTTCATACGTTTCGGAACTCCAAGGGTAATTATCAGTGACGAAGGATCACACTTCTGCAACCGCAAGTTCACAGCATTGATGGCAAGGTACAACATAAATCATCGAATTGCTACGGCCTATCACCCTCAAACGAATGGCCAAGCAGAGGTTTCCAACAGAGAGATAAAACGGATCCTAGAGAAGGTCGTGAATCCTTCAAGGAAGGACTGGTCACTAAAACTTGATGAAGGTGTTTGGGCTTATAGAACAGCTTACAAAACACCTTTGGGCACGTCACCTTTTCAGCTAGTATATGGCAAGGCTTGTCATCTGCCTGCCGAACTAGAACACAAAGCTTATTGGGCGCTGAAGAAGTTGAACTTTGACTTAGCAGCAGCAGGTGAGAAAAGAATGCTTCAGATTAATGAACTGGATGAGTTTCGGCTACAGGCTTATGAAAATCACAAGTTATACAAGGAAAAGTTCAAGAGATGGCATGACAGACGTTTGGTGCAAAAGTCTTTTGTACCAGGGCAGTTAGTTTTGCTTTTCAACTCTCGTCTCAGACTTTTTCCAGGGAAACTTAAGTCAAGGTGGTCAGGACCATTCACGGTTAAAACGGTGTTTCCACATGGTGCAGTGGAAATTTTTGATAAAACACCAGAAGCAGCTTTCAAAGTAAATGGACAGAGGTTGAAGCCATATTTTGGTGAACATTTGAATCGCAAAGCAGAAACCGCGGTTCTCGATACTACCGATTAAAGTGCGAAAGTGAAGTCAAGCTAGCGACAATAAACAAGCGCTTCGTGGGAGGCAACCCATGTGTTTCGGTGTTTTCAGGTATGTTCTCTACTATCCCTTGTATTTACTTCCATTCAATGCGGACATTGAATATTATAAGTTTGGGGGTGGTTTGGGGGATAAAGTAGTATGTATATGTGTTAGTAGTTTTTGTGAGTCATTGTGTTCATGTAGGATATCATGTTTTGCATATTAGTAGTAATTCATGCATATTTGTTCGTATTATCTATGTTGTTTCATTTAGGACATTTTGTTATTGTTTGTTTGTTTTACCATGTGAGTCATATTAGTTGCATTTTCATGGCATGCATTTTTCATGATCCCTTAGGACGAGCTGATTCTGATTGATAGGTGGATGTTGATTTGGGTGTGATGATGATGAGTAGAGGGCTGATTTATAGTTCCTAAGGAATTGACTTGCATGTTATGGGAACAAAATTTTTACACAGTCTCATTGGGGTGCTTTTGGGCTAGGTTAGGGTCATGCCTGTTGGATGTTTTGAGATTTAATCACTTGTTTATTCTTAGAATTTTCGTTATTCCCTTGATAGCGTAGGAACACTAAAATCTAAGTTTGGGGGAAAACAGGGATTTCATGCTAAGTGGTAATAATTGTCAATAAAGGCTAGGCGTCAAATGGCTAGTAGCCGGCTCATATTTATATGAGTAGTCTAGGGTTGGAAATGAGAAAGGCTCATTCCAGATTGAAAAAAAAAAGAAGAAGAAGAAAAGAAAAAAAAAAGAGTCAGAAGTCCAATTGATTATATGCAAAATTAACCAGAGTGAGCTCTTTAATACTCGAGTAATTAAGTCTGAAGGGACTTAGTCCTAGTAACCTAAAGCCCTTGTGGTTTGGGATTGCTGACCTAACACTCGCTACATGGGTATTATTGTATAAGCCTTTTGGGGTCTCATTCATTGCACGGTTAAATAAGCATGCGTATTGTATATGTAGTGTCGTAGTATAGTAATAAAGCATGAGTTTCTGTCTACCTTGGATAAGGGTGGAGGTGTTCCTAGGTTATGAAGTGTCTACAGTTTATTCTAGTTATAAACCTGTGATTGTCTTGACGGAAAGCATGTATGGTTTTTGACCTAGTTTTGGGAGTATTTCTGATGAGCATTGCACACACGCACGTTTCTGTTCATGTATTTGTTAGTATACGGGGACTTAGTCGAGCTGTGCTTGGAATTGTTGCATTCTTTGGAGATATTTGCTTGTTAGTTGATTTTGGTGAGTTTGAAGGGGATCGTTGCATTTTTCATATTAGTTGCATTCATGCATTGTTAGTTGCATTTGATAAGTGGATTTTGTGGGTACATTCGCTATAGGCCCTCACGAGACCTAACTCGTCCACTAGGGCTGCCTAGGGGTTTAAAGGGCTTGTTGCATATGCCAAGTGCAACCGTGATCACCTACGGAAGTGGTGCTAGTTAGTTAATATATATTGTTATGCTTGAGGACAAGCATCAGTTTAAGTTTGGGGGTGTGATAAGTGGATTTTATATCCACTTATTATGCACTAATTGAGCCTAGATTGGTGATTTATCCTTAAGTATGTGGTGTCTTTTAATTCGTTCTTGTTCTTTCGGTATTTGTTGTGTAGAACTCGAAATTTCAGGTATCCTGGCGATAAAAGGTTAAAAGATGGTGGATTTCTGGCTCAGATGGACTGGCTACGAGGAAAAGGAATTATCATAAAGATGTTCTGAGTGATATATTCTTAAAGCTGAAACCCCGGTTGGAATTGTTATATTTTTTTCTAAGCAAAAGGAGTCTGGTTTTAGATCCTCAAGAGACCGTAACTTGCATCTGGACGAGCAATGAAGAAATAAGAATTATCACAAAAATATGGAAAGTGATATATTCTAAAAGTAGGAATCCCGGTTGGAATTGATATATTTTTCGTTAAGCAAAAGGAGTCCGGTTTCCGACCCTCAAAAGACTGCAGCTTAGGATTTAAGGATTTATTTATATTAATAAATATTTTATTTAATCAGAAAATTATATTTATAAATATCTAATAATATTAGATATTCATTTTTATAATTTCTGGATTAAAATAATTATTTATTAATTAAAGATTATAAGCTGTGCGGGTTAAAAGCATTTCTACGGAGCCCATCCATATAAGACGAAATAGGCCCAGTTTATTGAATATGCTAGCAGGTCATCAGTTCATGTGCGTAGAATATTTTGTTTTTGAATAAACAAATAAAAGAAGCATGTCCAGAGTATAAAATGAATGAATCATTTCAAGAGAGGTGGAAGCTGTCGGCCAGTTTTGACTCTCCCACTCGCGCGTGGGAGACACGCGCCAGAAAGATCATCCAGTGAAGGCGTGCGTGGTGCTCAAATCAGGGGCCCTGCGAGTGGTTTTCAGCTCCGGATTAAGTCAGAAAAATGTGCAGAATTAATTTTTCAACCAGGGCTGCTGCATGATTTTGTTGAACAAATTTCTTCCAAAAAAGCTGCAGAAAATTGTCAAAGGATGGCTAGACTTTAAGAAAAAAATGATGTAAGCAATGATGCTTATAGATCAAATTTTAGCCTATAAATAGATTGAGTTAGAATGTTAGAAAAAGAGATCTCCGGACACTTAAAAAAAAACACACAGCTTGTATTCATTTTTTGCTCTCTCCATTCTAAAATTCTGTTCTATTTTCTTGAAATACAGTTCCAATTGTAATTTTTATTTCTATTATATACATTTTAAAATTCAGTTTTAATTCTAGTTTTATTTTTATAATTTGAATTTCGTAATTTTATTTTTTATTTCAAAAATTTTATTTTCAGTTTTATTTAAATTTTAATTTCAGTTTTATTTTATATATTTTAAATTTAAGTAATTTTATTTTTATTTCAGTTGTATTTTTAAACACTTTAATTTTTAGTAATATTATTTTTATTTTAGTTTTATTTTTTTTATACATTTCAATTTTTAGTAATATTATTTTTATATTTATATACTTAAATTTTCTTAAATTTCGTATATGTTATATATCGATTGAAGATTGGAAGGATATTAATTGGAGCACTCATCTCATTCAGTGGAAGCAATTTCGGTTCAATTTTCTAACTCTCGTAATTTCTTATTTAATTTAGGAAATTTTCATCCATGATTTTATTTAATCCCATGAAGGTGCCTAGTTCAATTATGACCTAAACACTTTCATGGGGTTCTAATGTAATGAATTGTTAATGCTCATGTTAATTTGATAGATAATTTGTGTTTACAATTTCTATATAAGATTGCCTTGCATGGTTGTTTTAATTGAATATAGGTGAATAACTAACATCTATTGTGCCAAATTTCTAATGATTGCGAAAGTGGATTTAGAGATTTAGGGCTTGCCATGCTAGCATAGGTATATCGGCTTCTCCGCATTTCGGATTATAGTTTCGAAAGAACGTTATTCCCCTATGTAGTTAATTGCGGAACTTGTGATTAAATTGATTGTATCACCTATTCACATAGACATATAGTGTATTGGATATAATTGATGCCCTTATAACTTCTATCTCTTTTGTGGATGTTTATTTGGAATGGTGTGAGTTAATTGAAAGATGGCTCATATTAATGTCGTGTTCCCGCTAGCATTCTTAATAATTGTAACACATTAATTCTTGATAGTTAATAGAGCTAAAACATTCATGAAATTAGGACCCCATGCCTCTATCATATTATTTTAAACAAATTAGCCGTTACTTCATTAGTTAATTGTTATCTGCAAATAAACCATTTTAGTTCGTTCATGCTTCTATAATTAACCAAACATTGTTGAATAGACATATTTACTAAAATAACCGAGTCTTCGTGGGAACGATCCTTATTTCCCTATATTGCTTTTGGACTGCGTATACTTGCGTAGAGAAAATAGCGAACAGATGCACTATCTTCGCTTTCAAATTTCTTTCATGACATTTGCTCTTCTACCTTAATCCGAGATGATTTAAAAATTTTGGAAAAGTCTATAGTCCGAACGATGCTCGTGCTAGAAACATTTTTTCCACCAAGTTTTTTTGATTTAATGGAGCACTTGGTACTATACCTGGCCGAAGAATGTAGGTTAAGAGGCCCCGTTAATTATCGTTGGATGTATTTTGTTGAGAGAATGATGGTATATATGAAGCATAAGGTTCGTAATAAGGCAAGGGTTGAAGGTTCAATTGCAGAACGTTATATAGAAGAGGAGATGTTGAATTTCTTCTCATTCTACTTTGATTCTAAATCCGTCACGGTTCATAATCAATTACGGCGTAACGAGGTTGTGTGTGGCACAAATGACAAAAATGAACTCGAAGTGTTCATATATCCTATTAGTACCACGGGAAAGCACAAAAATGCATATTTGACGGATGAAGAACGATTACTTGCGGACGAATATGTTTTCATGAACTCACCAGAAGTTCAACCTTACATACTAGAGTATGAAACTCACGTGAAAGAAGAACAACCAAACACAACACCGGAAGAATTGGAGAGATTGTTAAAAACCGAATTTAAATCATGGTTTCGCACAAAGGTTGAGAACGATGATGTGAACGGTCCGTGTTTTAGATCCTTACTTTTGGGACCAGCAAAATTGGCAATGTTTTATGAAATTTGTACCGTTAATGGCTACAAATTTCATACTAAATCTTCTTCAAGTGGTAGTTCGGGAGTTATGGTGAAATGTAGTTCACATAATAATGTCTTAAATGATTATTATGGTCAATTGCAGAAAATCATCAAACTTATTTATCAAGGTGGAAAACAAGTTTACTTATTCAAATGTGATTGGTTCGATAGTGCCGGATCCGGTGTGCGGATTGACCGCAATCGTGTTATTACAGTTGATGTAAATTCACGATTACAATCAAATGAGACATTTATCTTGGCTAGTCAAGCTAGTCAAGTGTATTATGCTCCTAGTGTGTTGTATCCACAAGGTAACATATATACGGTTATTACAAGTAAAAGTCGTCCATTTGATGAATCGATAAATTCATGTAGAGAAGAAGAAGCCTTTCAAGAAAATCAATCGAGACCTTCATTTTCTTTATTTGTTGATTTTGCTCAATATGCGCCCATGACACAAAATCACCAACAAGAAGAAGACGAGGATGAGGATGAAGAAGAAGAAGAAGAAGAGAATAACGAAGAAGGAGAAGAAGAAGAAGAAGAAGAAGAAGAAGAAGAAGAAGAAGAAGAAGAAGAAGAAGAAGAAGGAGAAGGAGAAGAAGAAGATGGTGATGATGATTCCGATTATGAATAAGTGTAAATTATTTTAATTAAGTATGATCGAGACGATGTTTGCAATTATAACTTAATATTTTGTTGGATTCATTTTATGTATGAATAGGTGATTAAATGTGTTTATTTTGTTGGTACTGGTATGGTGGTGATGTTCGTTTTATCTTGTTCTTGGTTTTTGATTTTGTTTTTTGCAAGGGGAACCAGAACTGCAGGCCAAAAAAAAAATTGCAGACTAAAACCGACCGTTTACTCCGACCGAAAGAGTAAAACTGACCATTTACTTCCAGTAAAACCGACCACATTCATAATATATTGGTCGGTTTTATTTGGTCGGTTACAAAAAAGGTAAAAAAATCCAGTAAAACCTTCTGGAATAAATCCGACCGTAATGGTCGGTTACAAAATCGACCAATAAAACCGACCGTTAATAATAAAAATAAAAAAATAATTAACAATTAACAATTAAAGAACAAATAATCATATATTATTTTAGGCATTAAAACGACCAATACAACCGACCGTAATGGTCGGTTTTAAACCCTAGCGGTCGGTATATAACCGACCACATTGGTCGGTTTTATGCTGATGTCATAAATGCAAAAACAACCATGCTTCATTTAAAGATTTGCACACACTTTTTTATTATTTATTTTTCTACATATTGTTAGTACTAAGTTTTATGAATTAATGAAAAACATTCTATTGTTTTTTAATCATGTTACATAATTTTCAATAATTATATATTATTTTAGGCAATAAAAATTAATAAAAATAACAAACAATTAAATTTACAAACTTAAATAAAATTAGAATTTTCTAATTTCATAGTGTTGACCTTCTTCATAAGAAAAAACATCAACAAATGTTTTCATATTTTTTTAAAAAAAATCAAATATTGCGTACTTAATGCGTAATTAAGTGTCGTTTTTTTAAAAAAAATTATAAATTAATATAATACTATAATTTTGACCAATTCTCGAACTATTCATATTATATTGTATATAAAGTCAAGTTATGTCTTAAAAATCTTATCTTACAACATTTAAGTTACGGTTACGTGAAAATTCGGAATATCAGGAGTATAAAGTAATACAATTCGTAGCCATGCATATATCAAAAAACTTTGGTGAAAACTTGGTCTTTTCATATTTTTAAGTCAATCAGGGTAACATTCATCACACAAATAGTGATTATGACTACTTGGGTGTGTATGAATTTATGTTCAAAACTTGGTTTTTAATTTTTTTTATTTATTTTAGAAACTAGTTAAAAATGGGGGAAAAATCAAAAAATATGGCAAATTAGTGAATTTATGGTAACATTCATCACACAAATAGTGAGTATGAATACTTGGGTGTGTATGAATTTATGTTCAAAACTTGACCTTTTTCCTATTTTTATTTAATTTTTTAATTTATTTTAGAAACTAGTTAAAAATGGGGGAAAAATCAAAAAATATGGCAAATTAGTGAATTTAGGGTAACATTCATCACACAAATAGTGAGTATGAATACTTGGGTGTGTATGAATTTATGTTCAAAACTTGGCCTTTTTCCTCTTTTTATTTAATTTTTTAATTTATTTTAGAAACTAGTTAAAATGGGGGGAACATAACCGACCAATATGGTCGGGTTTAATTTGGAGGGAAACGAAAATATTAAAAGTGCCAGTAAAATTTTAATACCGCGCCAATTCTAAAACCGACTGTCTAAACCCGACCATAAATAAAGTAACGGTCGGCTTTATTCCGGGTTAGGGTAAAAATATCGCCAGTTTCCCCCTTTCTCATTATTCTCTAATTAAACCTTAAAAGTCTCTCTCTTTTCTCCCTTTTCGCTCTTTTCTCTCCGTCAAAACTCAAGAACATGGGTATTAATGCTTTGATTCTACTGATTGCACTTGTGTTGCTGCTTAACTACTCATCCACTACCGAAAATCCCAGAAAAATGAGGAATCTTCGAGCTCCAACTGGGTTTGCAAGTGGGTTTCGAAAATGGGGTTCCATGGAGGTATCTACTTGTTTTCAAGCATGGTTGTTTCGATTTTACAACTTGTTTGTATCTACTTGTTTCAATTTTACTTATTTTCATGGTTTAATTACTTGATTTCGAAAATGGTTTAATTTCGTTGTTAATTACTTGTTTTCATGATTTGATTGCACTTTTATTTTGTTTTTATTTTGATTTTATATATGAAATTTGCTTCGAAATGACTTTGTTTAGGTAATTTTCGGAATGAGTTTTGTTTTGAAATGAGGTATATAATGTGAGTCATAAGTAGTAGTAGTAATGTGATTTAGGTGTAGTACATAGACCCCTGTAATTTGAAAAAAATTGAAAACTATCAAATACATTCTTAATGTTTAAGTTGATGGTTCAAAAAGGCCTGTTAGGTCGAATACACAATAAGCAATCAAATACTGTATGAGTAACTTAACAAGAACACACTGTTTAACAATTAAAAATTGTTTGGAATTAATAATTCCTCTCTCAGTGATGTAAATATCACAGAGAGCTGCTTAGGTTACAATGGATGAATATCTCAATGTTCGACTACCCTTCTAGGGTTAACCTAACTGTATTTATAGAACATACAGCTTCGTACAATCAGTAACTGATACTCCTAAAATCAAGCTATACAATCGATATCAATCACGATTGCTCCAGTCTTCCAAGTCAACTCAATCTCTTTGACAGCTTTCCAATCTTCAAAGATATTGCTTCCATATTTATCAATCTTCAAACACTGTTGACTCTTCAGACAATACCGCTACAGAGTTTAACAAACTCTGTTTGCGCTTCCAGTCAGTGTTTAACCAAACTCTGACTGCTTCCAGCTAAACTCTGTTTTCTGACTTTAGCTTCCAAACACTGTTTCCATCAATCATTTCTAACAATCTCCCCCAACTTGTCCATTAGCAAAAATGTACAAGTTTACAGTAAATGATGATGTCAAAACAAATACAAAGTTTTACAGTGTTTAACATACAAACAGAGTTTAAGCTTTTACTTAACAAATTCTACAGAAAATAAGAAAATTCTTACAGACTTTAATTCTAATCTCTTGCAGATCAGGCATTGTTCTGAGATAGTCTATAAGCAACCTTCTTTCAGCATTTTCAAGCTCTATCTGCATAGCTTCTTTGATTTCTCTCAACTGAGGATCATTCTCATCAGTTTGATAGATAGCAGCTCTAAGATCGTAGATTTTGTTTCTTCTCATCTCATTTCCCAGCCTGATGTATTTCACCTCTTCAGATTTTACATTGAAATCCAGAACAGTAATTCCAAGATCTGTTTTCAGCTTTGTAGTCCCCTTCTCCATTTCAATCAGATTGCCATTCCAATCTCTGTATTTAGGAACATACTTGCTGTTGAATTTCATTTGCCTTCTTGCAAGGTTTTGAATCATTCTTTGTTGAAGTACATTTGCAACTGACTGAGCTCTTTGATTTCTCACTCTGAAAATATACAAAACATATTCAAGTTCCTCAGCATACTTTAATTCGATATCCTTTTCAGAGACTTTAAATACTGTTCCATCAGCCATGAAATATAGCAAGAAATCCTTTTCTAGACTCTTCTGATATACAAGCTGTACTGATTCCAGTTTGTCTAAACTCTCTTGAGTGACACCACCTCCTGGAACAGACAGTGAAGAAGGATCTCTAGGACCAACATATTGTCTTTTATCTCTGTGTGAACCTATACCTTCTTTGTTGTATCCAACTTTACCAGATAAAGCTCTACCATCAGTAAAATCCATTGGAATTGTAGCTTCTAGTCTTGGATCATGAGGAGCACCTCTTTTAAATGTTGATTTCAACTGAGAAGACAATAATGGTGTGGTCACAACTTGTGCAGCAACAGAGGTTGTGTTTTCATTCTTCTGTACAACATGTGTATCAACAGAGGTTGTAACTATACTTTTCAGTTTTTGCTTAGCTTCTGCATCTGTTGGTTTTCTGAATACTTGCATTCTTTGATCTGTACCAACTGGTTCTTTGATTTGAATACCTTTAAGAACAGGCTTTGCAGCTTTAGCAACTTTCACATTCTTCTTTCCTTTTTCAGACTTTAAAGCTTTCAGATGCTTTTCTTGTAAACTCTTCTCTTCAGCTTTAGCATCTTCTATGGTCACTCCTTCTGCATTCTCTTCCATGAAAAGCTTAACAGCTAACTCCTCATCAGTCTTTGGGTTTGATGTTAATTTCAAACTCTTGGTCTTTGAGGTACCTTGAGTTTCAGTGTTTGTTCCAACAGACTGTGATTTAAAAGATTTGCCAGATCTCAGAGTTTGCCTTTCAGAGTTTAAGACTTTGCTCTTATCACTTGCCCCTCCATCTCCAGCATCATCCTTTTGAGTCAGAGTTTGAGAAACTTTGCATTTAGACTTAGTCACTCTCTCCCCCTTTTTGACATCATCAGGAATTAGTATTGATGTAATGAGCTCTAAAGAGTTTGCAATTGAATCCACCTTAGCAAATAAAGCAGTTTGATTTTCTTCAACCTTTCCTAGCCTGGCAAAGAGAGTGTCCTGAACTTTGGACAGCTGAACAGCTTTTATTTTAGACTCTCTTTCCATCTTCAACTCTCTTGACTGAATCTCAGTCTTCAAGGAAGCAATTTCTTGTTTAGTGTCAGCAAAATTTCCTTCCAGAGTCTTGACTTGTACCACAGTTGCCTTTAAACAGGATAAGATTTCTGGATTTGAAATTTGCTTTGCAGTTTGCTTAACAAACTCAGATGCTCTCCCTTTTGGAAAAATGCAATCTTGTTTATACCAATTTTCAGCAGATTTAGCAAGATGCTCTGCTTCAACTGCATGAGATGGACAAGGCTGAGCAAAAGGTGTATGTTTACTATCTGTCTGTGCAGGTGCACTCACAAAAGAATCAGAGTTTGCATCACTGTCAGATTTATCATCATCACTTGCACCTTGAGCTTGACCATCTTTGAAAGAACCACTGTGCTGAGCAGTGTCAGCCACAGTTTCTGCAATAACTTCTGCAACCTTTTCAATAATCACCTCATGTTGCACAGGCTCTGCAACAGAGTTTGCCTTAGTAGCTTCATCACCTTTGTCTTGAATTTGAGAAGTTACCAGCTTTGTGTGTGATGCCACAGCTTCAGGAACATGTACTGCAGGCTCATCAGCTACACCAGGAGCTTCAACATGAACAACAGGTGAGACAGGATCAAGAATTGATTCAGGAACATCATGTACTGGTGACAAACCATCTCTTTGATCCTCTTCTACAGGCATTTTATCCTCTGTAGGTATTTCAACAGTAACATTATCCTTTGCAGGCATTTCAACCTCTACAGGTATTTCAACTTTGTCATTCACAATATTCTCTGCAGGCATGTCAACTTTTGCAGGTACTTCAACATTCACTGTATCCTCAACAGTAGGTGTTTGCTGTGAAACCACCTCTGGAGCTTCAACAACATTCTCTGCATCTGAATCAGAAAGAATTAGTCTCCTTTTCTTGATTGGCACAACAATCTCCTCTTCATCTTCACTTGAGCTTTCTTTTGGTGGTGAAAGTGAAGGTCTGTTTGCATGTTGCTTCATTCTTCTAGTATAAACAGCTCCAGGTAATGTCTGTTTAGCATTTGAATGTTTAGTGTTTTGGGCAGTGTGTTTCTTTCTCTTTGGCTTGGTTTTGGCTGGTTCAGTAGGTGCTGGCTCAGAGTGTAAGGTATCAGTGTTTAAAGCTTCAGTGTTTAATGGTTCAGTGTTTGAGGGTTCAGTGTTTGAGGGTGGAGAGTTTATTGGTGAAGAGTTTAAAGTTTCTGGTTGTGGTTGTTGAGATGTAATAGGTACAGTAGTTGTGGGTGTTGGAGGTGTTGGTTCAGAGTTTATGGTTTCTGGTGGTTCAGGCATTTGTTGTGGTGATTGAGGGTCTTGTGGTTGATTTACATAGTTTTGTAAGGCTAAAGGCATAAACAACTCAGGTATTTGCTGTTTAGTGACATCTTTGTTTGTCAAATCAGTGAACATTCTCTTAGCAACTTGAAAAGGCTGAATTACATCAGCTTCATCAATTGGAATGTTAGGCACACATGCAGTAAATAGCAATTGACAAAAACGAGCAAAATAAACAGTAGTAGACT
The DNA here is from genome assembly GCA_037693485.1 of Kitagawia praeruptora. Lineage (NCBI taxonomy): Eukaryota > Viridiplantae > Streptophyta > Magnoliopsida > Apiales > Apiaceae > Kitagawia > Kitagawia praeruptora. The sequence continues at coordinate 5,207,647 of CM075348.1, read as the reverse complement.
CAGACAATCGCTCTCCCAAGTTCATTAGTACTAGTCTACCAAAATCGAAGTTACCTCCATATAGTAGAGCATGACCAATTTGGAGAGTATCCAGAGGCAGTGCATCCCAGTTTGTTGTCTTCTTTCCAAAAGCCCTTGTTATACAATTAAAGAAGAAACTCCATTCCTTTCTCAAACTCGGCCGTCTCAAAGACCCTATCTTGTTCAAGTTCCCTGCACATCCAATTTGCTCCAACATTGTCCTCAATCTATCATGACCAACAACACTGTAAGAAGTGTGTGTCTCAAAGTCCAAAGCATCCCTGACAGTGGTTGGAGTAATGATATACTCTGATTCTTCATGAGTGAAAATGATTGTTGGAGTGCCAGCCTCTCCTCCATCATCATATTCAGAGTTTATCCAGAAAGTAGCAATCTGTGAAGCAGATAATGTTGGTGGTGCAGTTAGAGCCGTCCCTATCTCAGAATCGTTCAAGAAGTTTTGGAACAAGTGAAACGCCTGTGGAGCATTTTCATTCTCCAATGGTGCTGCATAGTTACTAGGGAGAAAAACTAACCCTGCTGCATCAAACGCTTTAGTTGCCATTAGTAACAAGATACGAAGATATGCAGAGAAAAGATTTGAATGCACTGTAAGTGTTTATCAAAAAGTGAAGGAGAGAATAAGAGAAGTGTGAAAATGAATAAGTATGTAAGTAACTGTGAGTGGGTGAATGTGAATCGATAAGGAGTGAGAGACTAAAGACGATTAGAGTAAAATTAAAACTCAATCGTTTATTTAGTAAAAGCGCGCAACTGTTGTAGAGTAGTGTGTGAGTGGGACACAATCATGGGACACGTGTCAAACAGCCAATGGATCACTTAATAATTACCGCTGTTATTCCTATAATCACGACACTTAGACACATTAACACTAATTAACAGTTGTCAACTACCCCAATTACTCCAAAATAGTCAAATCATCTCAATAAGACTTTACCTCAGAGTACTTAACACAACTCAACAGTATTTATCAAATTTCCAACTTTATCACTAAAATCCTTTCAAAAATTGCACAGTTGTGAATATGAGTGTGTGTGAAGCAGAGTTTACTGAAATCAATTTTTAGAGCATCTAATATTTCATAAAATCCATAACAAACAGTTAATAAACACTGAATGCACAAACTCTCATATTAAACACTGATTGTTTGATGAATGCTAAACTCTGTAGTTACTGTTATACAGAAATCTGAAAACTTCCATTCCCTTTGATGTCCATGACTATCCAAGTAAGCACACAGTCTTTAAAGACAAAAATATCAAGAGATAGAAATCAGAGCATCATTCAGTGAATAACAGTCATGAACTGTATAACCTCACAAACTCTCAAAGCACACAAGTGTTTAGGTGATGTGTTTACACTCACATTCAATCAGCAATAGCAGAGTCTACCATATGCTTGAATGTCCACCAATTCTACACTACTTTGAGTACATGTATCCACAAATCAAAAGGACTTTATTCAGGGTTTAAATGGAGTAAGATCAAACAGATGAAAAGAGATGTTTTATTCAAGAGTGACTTCAAGCTGAGCATCTTAAGAGAACAAAGTGTTCAGTCACAGTATATATATTTGTACAAGATCAGTATATATGTTTTTTTTTTTTTTTTTCATTTTTTTTTTATTTAGCATATATACTGAGTAAACTTTTTCTTTTCTTGAGAAACACTCATCTGTTTGAAGAAAAAAAAAATATTTAACTGCTCTTAATACTTCAGAGTATAAGAAAAATGAGCAGTTAATAAGGCTCAAAGGGGTTTACTAAGGATGGAATTTATGAACAGTGTTTATACAGTGTTTGTACAATGTTCAAAAGAATTTCGAACAGTGTTTGAAAGAATGGTAAATCCTATTGCCTTTATCATTTTCATGCACACACATATCCTGTAGTCTCAAAATGGTTTAATACAAGTTCTAGAGAAACATACTACCTGATGAATATCACACAACAATAAATACTGATTGATAGAAAGTGTATCAATCACTGATTTGGCTCAAACTCTCACAGGGTGTAAACATGAGTCTGAACTCACCAAACTAATCACTGACACATCTCAAGTTTTATGTTTTTCACAAGCACAAACAAGGAATCATCATGAACCATACCTTTGAAAATAGAATGTCACTGATCAGAGTTTAGAGTTCATCAATAACCAAAATTATTTATGAGTGGCCATGCACACAATATTCATAGACTCAGAGTTTAGGACTAAATAAACTAAGAGATGCTATAAATATGAAACAGTATCATGCTGTGTTAATTTTCTGCACAAAGTCTGATTAGATAGCAGTGACTCAGAAAGAATCATGATTTATTTACTGAGAATCATGCTCCATACAATTTTCTTCATTGGTGATTTCATTCAGACAATAATCAATTCTGAATTCACTGAGTGTATCTAACATGTTAACAGTATTTAACAGACAGACATGCTGACAGAGTTTAAAAAGATTTAAACATTAGCATGCAGAACAGAGTTTAATACTAAGGTTCACATAGCACTTAACAATTTACAGAAAACATGAGCAATAAGTTTTTGAGTCTAACCAACATCTCTAGTCAAAACTAGAGACCATTCCTAGTTCATTGACCAGTCTTGTAAATGTGGCTTCACTCAATGGCTTGGTGAAGATATCTGCAAGTTGTTGTTCTGTAGACACAAAGTGAAGCTCAATGTTGCCTTCCTCTACATGCTCTCTGATGAAGTGATACCTTATGCTGATGTGCTTTGTCATTGAATGTTGCACTGGATTACCTGTCATTGCAATAGCACTTTGATTATCACAGTAAATAGGTATCTTGGAATACCTTAATCCATAATCCAGCAGTTGATTCTTCATCCATAAAATCTGTGCACAGCAGCTACCAGCAGCAATATACTCTGCTTCAGCTGTAGATGTAGATATTGACTTCTGTTTCTTGCTATACCAGGAAACAAGTCTGTCACCCAGAAATTGACAACTTCCACTGGTGCTTTTTCTGTCTATCTTACATCCAGCAAAGTCTGCATCAGAGTAACCAAGAAGTTTAAACTCTGATTCCCTTGGATACCACAGCCCCAAAGTCATAGTGCCCTTGAGGTACTTGAATATCCTCTTTACTGCTGTTAAATGTGGTTCTCTTGGATTAGCCTGGAACCTTGCACACAAGCAAGTTGCATACATGATATCAGGTCTGCTAGCTGTCAAATAGAGCAAAGAACCAATCATTCCTCTATAACTTGTCATATCTACCGATGACCCTGCATCTTTGTCCAATTTTGTTGCAGTTGCCATGGGAGTTGTTGCAGATGAATAGTCAAGCATACCAAATTTCTTGAGAAGGTTTCTGGTATATTTTGCTTGATTTATAAAAATTCCATCATCTGTTTGCTTCACCTGTAGGCCTAGAAAATAACTAAGCTCTCCCATCATACTCATTTGATATCTTGACTGCATAAGTTTGGCAAACTTCTTGCAGAGTTTATCATTAGTAGACCCAAAAATAATGTCATCCACATATATCTGAACTAAAAGCAAGTCACTACCATTTTGGAAGTAAAACAGAGTTTTGTCAATAGTACCTCTGTTAAATCCACTTTCTAGTAGAAATTTGGCAAGGGTTTCATACCATGCCCTTGGTGCCTGCTTAAGTCCATAGAGTGCCTTGTCTAACCTGTAGACATAATCTGGATATTTTGGATCAACAAACCCTGGTGGTTGTTCCACAAACACTTCTTCTTCAAGTTTTCCATTCAAAAATGCACTTTTTACATCCATCTGAAACACTTTGAATTTCATGTGAGAGGCATATGCTAGAAAAATCCTGATTGCCTCCAATCTAGCCACTGGTGCAAATGTTTCATCATAGTCAATTCCTTCCTGTTGTGAGTAGCCTTTTGCAACCAGTCTTGCCTTGTTCCTTGTGATAACACCCTCACTGTCAGTTTTATTCCTGAAAACCCATTTAGTACCAACAATGGATCTATTCTTGGGCCTTGGTACAAGTGTCCACACTTCATTTCTTTCAAATTCATTTAGCTCTTCTTGCATTGCTGTTATCCAGTCAGCATCTTTAAGAGCTTCTTCCACTTTCTTTGGCTCAGATTGTGACAAGAATGCATGAAAAAGACATTCATTTGTTGTTGCACTTCTTGTCCTTACTTTTGCATCTGGATCACCAATAATCAAATCAGGAGTGTGAGATTTAGTCCATTTTCTTGCAGAAGGCAGATTGCTTCTGTCATCATGTGATCCTCCCCCTTGATCCATGCTCTCCTGATTTTCTTGATATCTTTCTTCATTTTCAGATGCTCCCCCTGAATGTGACTGCTCAGAATTTGAATGATCAGAGTTTGAATCAACAGTGTTTGATTCAGAGTTATCATTTGAGTCACTATCAGTGTTTGAATTTTCACTTTGATGTGATTCTTCATGCTCTCCCTCAACTGGTTCTTCCCTTGTTTCTGATTGAAGAGTTTCTTCAGTATTTACCAGTAGAGGTTCAGAGTTTAGATCAACAGAGTTTGACACATCAGTCTGATCAGAGTTTACTTTTTCAGAGAATAAATCTTCATTTTCAAAATGCAGTTGATCATGTTCATCTACATCTTCAAGTCCAGTTAATTTCTTGTCATCAAATGACACATGAATTGATTCCATGATCACTCTGGTTCTCAGATTATAAACTCTGAATGCCTTAGTTGACAGTGGATAGCCAACAAAAATACCTTCATCTGCCTTTAGGTCAAACTTGGTCAACTGTTCAGGATGAGTCTTCAACACAAAGCACTTGCATCCAAAAATATGAAAATATTTTAGATTTGGCTTTTTCTTCTTCACCATTTCATATGGTGTTTTACCATGCTTGTTGATCAGTGTTGCATTTTGAGTAAAACAAGCAGTTTGAACTGCTTCTGCCCAGAAATATGTTGGCAAATTTGCTTCACCTAGCATGGTTCTGGCAGCTTCTATCAAGGTTCTGTTCTTCCTCTCCACTACACCATTTTGTTGTGGAGTACCAGGTGCAGAAAACTCTTGTTTTATCCCTTTACTCTTGCAAAATTCTTCCATTGATGAATTCCTGAACTCAGTTCCATTGTCACTTCTGATTATCTTCACTTGATGCTCTGACCCTTTTTCAAGTTGAATTACATGTTCTGTCAGTGTTAATGCAGTTTCATCCTTCTTTGCAAGAAAATATACCCATGTGAATCTGGTATATTCATCAACAATGACTAATGCATATTTCTTCTTTCCAAGAGACATCACATTCACTGGACCAAAAAGATCAACATGTAGTAGATGATAAGGATCAGCAATTGAAGACTCAGATTTGCTTTTGAAAGATGTTTTTCTCTGTTTGGCCTTTTGACAAGAATCACACAGTCCTTCTACATTCAACAAGGACTTTGGTAGACCTCTTACAAGATCATTCTTGATTAGCTCATTGATGTTGTTCAGGTTCAAATGAGAGAGTTTCTTGTGCCATTTCCAACTCTCTTCACTGGACATTCTTGTAGACAGACACACTGCTTTGCCATCAGTGTTTGTTGACAATTTGATTTCATAGATGTTATTGTGTCTGTTTCCAACTAGAGCAACTTTCCCTGTAGATTTACTGATCACTTGACAATATTCAGGCTGAAAATCCACATGCACTACACCATATATGGCCTTCGGTAACCAAAAAATTATGTTACCTTAGGGTGCTAAAATGTTACAATAGACCCATTTTTGGGCTAAGGTAACATAAATTATAAGTTACAATTTTCGATGTTACCCTAGGGTACCTAATGTAACATATTTTACCCCTAGGGTAACATGGCCACATCGGTTACCTTAGAGGTCTACTGTAACATAAAAATGACATATTACAACATAAAATTCGGTTACCTTAGGGTGCTTCAATTTTTTTAAAAAAGTGGGACCACCAGTGGGCCCCACTACTGGGCCCCACCAGTAGGTCCACTTATGGGTCCAACATGTGGGCCCCACCTGTGGACCCCGCTTGTGTCCCCTATTTTTTAACCAGTCTAATGTAACACTTTAACATGCTAATGTAACACTTTAACATGCTAATGTAACACTTTAACAAAAAACAATTGAACAGCACCTTTTTAAAAGTATACAATCCCAAAATACCATTGCAACCACAATGAACCACAAAGAGATCAATCTCAACATCCCAACAAACTTATAAATTCTGATTCAACATCCAAACAAACTTATCAATTCTGATTCAACATCCAATCAAAACAAACTAATTTAACATCCGAATTAGAAGATAAAAGCTAGTTAACATCCATAACATACTTTTACATCCAAATTCTAAGTTAAATAATGTACTAGAAGCTTAAACATAGAAAGCAGTGATACTAGAAGGTGTCCCGTCATCAGCATCACTTTTAGCAATTAGGACCATGTTTTGCACCAAGCTCATCAGAAGCGGTATCTCCGGTGGTGAGTTTTTTGGTAATATTGTCCTACAAAATAAAACATAAAAGGCAACTGGTTAAACATGCATGTATAAATCTGTAAAGTAAGAATCCTAAGATGCACATTTCTTTGCAGTTAAGTTGAGTTCCAGGATGTTTGTGCCATGTTTAATATTGAAGGTCAATTTTCACAAACACCTATTAGTAATTATTAACAGTTTTAATTGACTTTCATAAAGACAAAATTTGAGGTGAGTGTTTATTTTTTGTGTCTAAAAACACAGGGTATAATAATGCATAAAGATTATGGAGCAAGTAAGTCATTAGTACATGGAGTGCCGTCTAGTCCAGGGACGATTACCTGGTTGTAAAATCATCACAAAAATATCCCTAGTTGCTCAGTTTGAAAAGGAAGAATCAATATGTTTTTCATCTATTTTGTTAGTGAGCAAGTCAGGGTTGAATTATCTAATGCATTTGAGAGATTCAATAAACAGGTTATTACAACCATAAGAGAGACAAAAGGAATGGTACGACCTCTGCGGCGGTTAACAGCACGCTGCCGTGCAGCCTGACGGCATGCCTCAAGCACGGCCTCAGTGACGACAACTCGAGGGCGCCCTCGCTTCATTGTTGCCTGCTCCATCCGCTTCCTATTAAGACCAACAACAATTATGAAAATTAGATTAATACCCAACAATATGGCTAAAATAAAACCAAAAGGGAAAAATTAAGTTATAGGTGGAAGTTATGTGATGCTGCCTTAATTATACTGGAAATGAGAAAACAGAGGCACAGTATTATTACTCTCGATCCTCATACAACCAGATAAACAAAATAGATATCAGTTACATAAAATGCCTATAATACTTAACACAACGCTGCACAAAAATTGGATTTTTGCGCCATAGTACAGTACATATATGATATAACTTCAAAGCGATTTTCTAGGGTATGCATTAATGTTTTTATTATGCATTTCGATAAATACATCTCTACTCTATCCAACAAAAAACTAAACGAAAACATGGCAAAGTTGTGATAATTTGAGCATAAAAACAGCCATAAATCAATCACATTCATACCAGTCAAAGAGAGACCATGACAAGCAACCACACAAGTCTGAATGACCGTATTTTCTTGTCAAGCAAATGGTTTGGCAGGAATCCTAAACTTAATCAAAAATCCAGTCCATGACCTGACAAAAAAAAAAGGCCAACAATATGAGAAAAGAACAATCACCCTTAATTGCTGAAGGAGGTTGTTTGATGTTTGTAACTTACGAGAATGAAAAGGTTGAAATGTGAAGGGCACTATGTGTGTACCACAGGAAAATTGGAGCATGGCCATTCCGGCTTCCCATAATTTGAACCATTTCAATGCACTTTTACTAGCAATTAGAAACCACAAAGATAATATATCAAAGAGTGCTAATAAATGATGTATGTAACCCAACTTTAGATATAGTGATGTTCTCTTACCATAATGATGTGTACCCAAAGAACGACTTTCTAAACTAGTGTTTGTAACAAAGAAATATCAATTTAAAAACTTCTGCAAGTATTATTATTTGCAAGGAAATATAAGTAGACTATTATTTTACAGACATACGACATCAATAAACATAAAAGACTGCATATATAGATCTGCAACTTCATATTATAGTAATATGAGAATAAGGTAACAAACTCCATTTTCTACACATATTACTGACTATGAAGTTCAATAAAAAGTGGAAGCATAAACGAGTATCACATATGAAAGAATTAGAAAAATAAACTGGATAAATGTTTACCTACTATGGTAGGCAGAGTGTTCCTTAATTGTTGTAGTTTACTTAACATAAACATGGTGCTCTATTTTCTAGTTCTCTTATACAACATACAAACTAATATAAATACTCGTAATAATAAACTTGTTTTTCTAACTGTTACTGGGCATACAATATCATGTTCTTTTAGTTTCCGGTTAAGGGAGATTTTTCAGAGGATTTACCATCTGTGATATACAGAAGTGAGGTGGCCAGTGCTGAATTAGAGCTCTTCTCGACATCCTTAAACAACTAGAACAACATTGGCATTGTATCACAAGTTGGATCCCGTTTAAGTTTGTAATTTGTCGAGCAATGTACTCCAAAAGATTTACTGTCGATTTTCATCTGAAATAAACTTACACAGAAACCAATCATCAATATAATTAACTCACACAAAAACATATAAACAAGTAAAAATAAATCCCAATTATGGGGATAGAGAATTATGTATACAAACAAAGAGAGAAAGCAGGAAAGAGAAAAACAAAATACAAAATACCTAAATCGAAGAACAAATACAAAGACACAAGGAGAGAAGAGCAGGACAAATATGTGAATGGAGACAGAGAGACAAATAAAAAAAATAAATCGGAGAAGAGAGGAAAGACACAGAGAAAAGAGAAGAGCAGGACATATATACAAATCGAAAGACTGAGAGAGACATATACAAGAACAAATCGAAGAATAAATCGAGGGAGAGCAATTAAATACCTACATCGAAGTTTATATGAACCGATTGTAACAGAGTATATGCATTGACTGGGGTTACACCGATCTAAAGATAATTTGGATGATACAAAAAGTTAGGGTAATGGAGAACAAATCGAAGAGACAATGAACAGATGAGATGCTTACACGAGATTAAAGAGAAACTTGAAGCAACGACACCGAAGCCGACCGGAGCCACCATAGCAGCTTGATTGTGGAGGAACTAAGGATTGAAGTGCGGAGAGAAAATGAAGGTAATAGAGTAAAGTGAATTGGGGGAAAGTAGAGTGAAATATCCCGCTCAGCCCAAAAAAATATCCCAAAAAGTCCCGCTCAGCCAAAAAAAATCCACCCAAAATAGTGTAGAGTGCATTTTTTTGTTTTTTTGTTAAATAGTATTTTATTAAAATACTTATAATTTAAAATAAAATTTTTATTAAATAAACATGAAATATGTATTAAAAAAATAATCATTTTTATATTTTTTATAAAAATTGTTTTATTCGATTTTTCTAAAAAACTGGGTAGTAAATATTAACAAATTTTAAAAAAAATCTGTATAAAAAAATTCTGATTTAAAGAAAAAATTAAAAAAATTACAATTTCTAAAAAAATTACAATTTCTGAACACAATTATTTTTTGGAAAAAAATCGAATTTAAAAAAGAAAATAATTTTCCAGCTCATTTTATAAAAAAAGTTAACAAATTTTGAAAACTAAATTTATTTAAAGAATTTATAAAAACATCAAAAAAAAATTATATTAGATGAAAAGAGTTGGCATGGCCAACTCTAATGTAACACATACATATTTATGTTACATGCTTTAACACTTTCTAGCTAATGTAACATCATAGTTTTGACTAAGGTAACATAAAAAACACAATGTTACCTCAGGATGTAAGTAGTATAGCTAAGGTAACATATTGGGGTAACATTTCTCCGGTAGGGGTTACGGTAGGCCATATATGGTGTAGTGATGATATCCTCTGTCACAGATTTGACTCACAGATAGCAAATCATGCTTAAGTCCTGGAACAAGAGCTACATTTGTGATGATGACATTTCCAAGATTAATATTGCCATATCCCAGTGTATGTCCTATGTTGCCATCTCCATAGGAAACTTCTGGGCCAGCCTTCTCCTCAAACTCTGATAGCAGGGCTTTATTTCCTGTCATGTGTCCTGAACATCCACTGTCCACAACTAGGGTACTAACCCTGGTGCCCTGCAATCACAACCAATCAATGATTATTAGTTTTAAGGATCCAGACTTGCTTGGATCCTTTGGCTTTCTTAATTCTGTTAGCTTTTGCAGCGGAATTCACATTAACAGAGTTTAAGCTAACTTTTTCAGAGTTTACATTTGCAGAGTTTACTTTAACCCATTTCAAATTTGGCTTGGGTTCATAGTAATTATAGTAAATAGCATGATAATCTCTGCAAGTGTAAATAGAATGCCAAGTACTTCCACAGTGTTTGCATAAAGTCTGTGGTCTAGTTCTCACATAATCACTCTTTACTGCAGTTTTAGAGGGCAAAGAATTAATGTTCTTATTCTTACTGCAGAAACTAGCAAGATGATTAGTGCTACCACAATTAAAGCATGTTTTTCTAGGAGCTAATGAAGCAAGCATTGGCTTAATTCCTGAAGTTATGCCTACTTTTCCATTTTTGTTTTTCTTAGGCAATCTCTGTTTGTTGACAGATTTTATCTCCTTAAGCTTATGCTTGAGTTGTTTATCTGTCATTAAACCAATGTTAGCCTCTTTAACAAAAGTTTTAGCATATGACTCTTTAACAGCCTTTTTCTGTGCTTCAGTCTTAGGTCCACCTGTTCCCATTACATTACCCTCAGATGAACAATATGGTCTAACTTTTACCTTATTTTCAAATCTAAGTTCATCTCCAACAGAGTAACCTAGACCTACTGTATCTGACTGAAACACTTCTTGAGTGTCTTTGCCAGAGTGTGTCCAAGTTTTAATGATGTGTTTACTATCCTCCAATTCAGATTCTAGTTGCTTATACTTACCTAGCAACTCATGTTCAATAAACACTGCATCATCTCTCTCTTTTTGAATTTTATTCATGTTCTCTAACTGTTCCTCAACAAGTTTATTTCTTTCTTTGAGTTGAGAACACTCAGACTTTATCCTCTCATTTTCTAAGGTCTGATCTCTATAACTGATATGAAATGCTTTAAGATAAATTCTTAATTCAGTTATATTATCAGTGTTATAAGCATAAGTGGTTGGAGGTACCTTGAGATCATCATTTTCAGTCTGAGTAGTAGCCATGAGAGCATAGTTGACTTCTTCATCTGAATCTGAAGTGTCTGCCCAATCTCTGCCTTTGGTGTAGAGTGCCTTTTCAGTTTTACCCTTCTTGCACTCTGGAGCATAGTGTCCCATCTCCTTACACTTGTAGCATTGAATCTCAGACTTATCTTTCTTTCCAGATTTGAAGTCCTTTCCCTCAGCTTTCTTGAAATTCTTCTTGTCAGACTTTGAATAGTCCCTTGAGAATCTCTTTCCCTTCTTGAAGTTCTTGTAACCCATCTTCTTGAAGGTCTTTACCATCAATGCAGCCATTTGCATCATCTCTTCATCATCTTCAGAATCAGATGAACCATCTGTGTTTGAGTCAACATCAGTGTTTGATGACTCATTCTCTGAATGGATGACTAAGGCTTTCCCTTTTGCCTTTCTCCTTGATGCCTCCTTCTTTGATGGTTTCTCCTCAACCTTGAGTGCAACAGATTTTGACTTTCTACTTGTTCTTTTGTTTCTCTGCTCCAATTCCAATTCATGGGTTTTGAGCAGCCCATAAATTTCATCAATCTCTGTTTCACCAAGTTCATAATTATCTCTAATAGTGGTTGTTTTCACATCCCACTTTTCAGGTAGAGAAAGAAGAAACTTGAGATTTGAGTCTTCTAAATCATATTCTTTGTTAACCAATGACAAATCATTGAGCAGTTTACAGAATCTGTCAAATGTTTCTGTCATGGTTTCATCAGACTTTGCCTCAAAGTGCTCATACTCCTGAGTGAGTATGTTTCTTCTGTTTTTCTTGATTGCAGGAGTTCCTTGACACCTAACCTCAAGTGCATCCCATATTTCCTTTGCAGTTGTGCAATTAATCACTTTATTAGACATAACATTGTCTAATGCACTGTGAAGTAAATGTCTCACTTTTGCATCCTTTGCAATAGATGAAAGATCCTCAGCAGTTAGATCTTTCTTTTCCTTTGGAATGACCTTTGCCTCCTCACCAGCAGCAGCAGCAGATAATTTTGTTGGTTTGTGAGGACCTTCATATATTCTATCAAGGTATTCTGGATCTGTAGCCTCCAGAAACATGGTCATTTTCACCTTCCAAATTGCATACTCTGATGGCCTAAGTATAGGAACCCTGATTGTCTCATACCTACTAACAGTAGTAGGGGCTTTCTCAGATGGTGGAGGAATCTCTGCCATTGATTACTTTTGTGTTTGGATCTTTAACTGTAATAAAGTAACAGATTAGTCTCTGATACCACTTGTTAGGTCGAATACACAATAAGCAATCAAATACTGTATGAGTAACTTAACAAGAACACACTGTTTAACAATTAAAAATTGTTTGGAATTAATAATTCCTCTCTCAGTGATGTAAATATCATAGAGAGCTGCTTAGGTTACAATGGATGAATATCTCAATGTTCGACTACCCTTCTAGGGTTAACCTAACTGTATTTATAGAACATACAGCTTCGTACAATCAGTAACTGATACTCCTAAAATCAAGCTATACAATCGATATCAATCACGATTGCTCCAGTCTTCCAAGTCAACTCAATCTCTTTGACAGCTTTCCAATCTTCAAAGATATTGCTTCCATATTTATCAATCTTCAAACACTGTTGACTCTTCAGACAATACCGCTACAGAGTTTAACAAACTCTGTTTGCGCTTCCAGTCAGTGTTTAACCAAACTCTGACTGCTTCCAGCTAAACTCTGTTTTCTGACTTTAGCTTCCAAACACTGTTTCCATCAATCATTTCTAACAAGGCCTTTCTAGTTAGTTTTTTCTAATTAACTATATTTTGAAATATTTTTGGAATTTGAAAAAAAAACTTGAAATTGCTAGTTTTATAGTTTTTGCCTTACTCTCATCACTTAATTCGTCATTGTTATTGTTTATTGTAGTATCAAGCATCCGGTGGCTAAAAAAATGATCTTACAAATCATGAGATCAAGGTGGCCACGTGGTTTGTTTACCTATAGGCAAATTGTGGTCGGGAACCCAAAATGGATTACGGATGTGATAACCGAATTCAATGTAAGTCAAATACTATTTTATTTTCTTTTTGATTTAGTAAAAAGTTTAGGTAATAGTAATATATATATATATATATATATATATTAAAAATACATATATATATATATATACATTTACATATATGTGTGTGTGTGTGTGATTATGACGATGCTTGTTTTGTAGAATTATTATACACACAAGGAGGATGAACAAACCGACCAGGGCGCTTATGAGAGTATTTATAAGCATGTTCAAAGTGAAATGAAGCACACCTTAAATGAGATGAAAAAAAAGGCCAAGGCAGATGCGAAGCGGTTGAACAAAACCCTTTTTGAAGTTAACCCGGGCATATTTGATGATGACTTTTGGAAGGAGCTTGTGGAGTATTGGATGTCGAAAGCCCATGGTCATCTCTCCGAAGTTGGTTCCAAGAACCGAGAAAAGATAAAGAATTTGCATAGTGCGGGTGCAAAGTCATTTACGGAGATGGAAGATGTATGTATTGTCATTTCTTGGTTATCTTTATTAACTTTTTCATGTTTTGTTGTAATTTTTCTTTGTTGTGATTTATAGGAATATGTTGCCAAGGTTGGAAAGAAACCCCCCCAACTTTGGTGGTATAAGAAGACTCATTTGAAGAAAAATGGTAAACGTGTTGAGATAGATGAGCTTCCATGTGATTCGGATTTCATGACCGAGGAAAGCCGATTGATTGCGGTATAAATTTAAACCTTTTACTTCCAAATATACTATATATATGCTATTTATAATACTCTTAATTTATTTTGTATAGGCTCGATATGCGGACATAGTCGAACGAAACCGAGATTGGTTTGCGAGTCAACCCGGCGGGGAGGAAGAAGCCACTCATCCTCTACAATGGTGGATTGAAGCAACTGCCCCGGGGTGTGCAAGACCCCCGAGAAATCAGCTTATTGGTTTTCCACGGATCCCGGCGTCCACTCTCATCCCGGATCTTGCGGCAAATTATCGGGCCCAACGTGTTGGTGGTACAGGTTCTTCAAGCCAAGCTAATCAAGGCAGCGGATCGGTTATTCCAGATCCCCTATTCATCAATGTAGTGAGGAATGTCTTGAATGAAGCACAAGCAAATCCGGGCGCCTACCATACTCCACCAACCTTCGCACAAGTGTCAAATATCGCCAATGCCGCTTTAGAAATGCAAAGGAACCCGGAAATGGGTTCACAAGCATTTTCTAATGCTATTGTTGGTGAGGTAACTCGATTGGTTGGAGAAATCCTCCAATCGATTTATAACAAATATGAAAATGCAAATGCGGAGGTAAATAGGAATTTTTCAAGTCACTTTTTACTTTAGTTATTATTATAAATGTTAGTGTAGTTTTGAAAAGGAATTAAGTCTCGTCTCCTCTTATATTTAGGCGATAAGGAGGGCTCAAGGTGGTGCCGATGATGGGGGGGAGGACGATGGAGGAGAGGACAATGGAGGAGAGGGCCATGGAGGAGGAGAGGGCAGTGGAGGAGAGGGCGATGGACAGGATGATGGAGGATACCGTGATGATGGAATGTTACATTTTGAGGGACCGTTTGAGTAGCCGGTTGTTAGTTTTTTAAATTATTGAATGTAAATTAAGTTTGCTATATTTTGGAAAACTCGCGGTTTAATGTATGTTGTTGGTTTTCATGGATTATGCTATTTGGTTAATTAAATGTGTTTATTTTGTTGGTACTGGATTGGTGGTGATGTTGGTTTTATCTTGTTCTTGTTTTTGATTATGTTTTTGGCAATAGTATACAGGGGAACCAGAACTGCAGGCCAAAAAAAAAAAAAAATTGCAGACTAAATCCGACCGTTTACTCCGACCGAAGGCGTAAAATCGACCGTTTTTGACCATTTACTTCCAGTAAAACCGACCACATTCATACTATATTGGTCGGTTTTATTTGGTCGGTTACAAAAAAGGCAAAAAATCCAGTAAAACCTTCTGGAATAAATCCGACCGTAATGGTCGGTAATAAAACCGACCCATAAAACCGACCGTTAATAATAAAATTAAAAAATAACAATAAAAATAATCAACCCGTCACGTGGCATTGGCACGTCACTGATGTGGGACCGCCACGTCAGCTGGGCCCCACGACACGTGGCACAGAGGCCTTTGGTGGTCAATGGCAGTCAACGAATAAAACCGACCGTTTTGGCACAAAACCGACTAGGATAAAATTGACCAATTAAAACCGACCGTTAACATTAAAACCGACCGTCCATCTGTTAAAACCGACCGTTCAAACAGTCGGAAATGACTCTGTTTCTTGTAGTGCATGAAGATTCTTAAAAACAAACGAAACATCATGTTTTGATGTGTTTGTTGAGTCGATGCTCATTCAGATTACTGCTCATCCGATTGATGTTATGTGTTTCTTCTGTACTTTCAGAGATTTCCAACTTTCTTGCATGTTTTTCTTTTCCATTCTATAAGCCGGAGTGGGTGAAGTCGTGAAGCTACTACAGGATTATGAAGAAACAAGTCAGTGAATTCTAAATCTTGTCAATATATAATTAAAATCCTTGCATTAGGGAATGGATCTATTATTTTTCTCAAATAAATCAGTGAATTTTAAATTTTGCCAAAATATTAATAAAATCCTAAGTGTTGACAACATTACCGTGTGAGCTCTTCTAAGAGTTATAGTGGTTTTGGGTTATGGCAGGGCCACGAGGTTGAGTCCGAATTTGTATGCCTACTCGATCGCATTATACGTGAGTACCTGGAAATCTTTGAGCACTTCACCACGAAAAACAAGAACTTCTGTGTTGGGCTTAATTCTAAACATGTTTTATTTAATTATTTTGTTTGAATAAATCAACGTTTACGTTGAAGTAGTAATAAGAAGTTGGATAATATCATGGAGACAAATCAGGGATTTGATCTCGTTGTTAGCTGGTTGTTAGGATTGATAGACGTTGTTTATTTACTTTATATATTCCTTGTAATGCTTAGTCCTTATCAAGTAATCCCAGTTGCAATTTCTTTCAAAATCATTACTTTGATTCTTAGCATATCAGTTTGGTTCTATCATCTGGCACTACGCCATAAACAGCCTACGGTAACACCACGACTGTGTTACCTTAGACCCTAAAAAACATTACCAAAGGCCAAAAAAAGGCTAAGGTAACACCTTAGCTGGGATAGTTTTGTTCTATATAACTTTTGGGGTCTAAGGTAACACCTCGACACACATAAGCTAACATAGGCTAATTCGTTACCTTAGACCTATAAGGTAACACACTAAGCAATTCTATAGCAACACCAAATCTATGTTACCTCAGATGTTCTAATTTTGAAAAATTATTAATTAATTATGTGGGTCCCACCAAAGTGGGCCCCATGTGGGGGTCCACTTTGGTGGGCCCACATGCGGGGTCCGTTTTGGTGGGGCCCACATGTGGGGCCCATAAACTGTGCAACAGCTTTTAGTCTATGGTAACATATAACAATACCTAAGGTAACACCTTGAGTTCAACATAATAAAAATGTAAAGCATAAATATTGCATTTTCCATTAGAAAAACAAACAAACCAACTACATAATCCCAATATCCCATCACAAAATAACCAAACTACATAATCCGATCAAATCCTCCAACACCAAACTACATAATCCGATCAAATCCGCCAACACCAAGATTACAACATTAAAGTGCAGTAGAATAAAATATTAAACACAAGGGAAATGCCAAGACACTAGTTCAAAAGGTTATATTACGTGGATTTCTATGAGCTAGGACCGTCGGTCACGGGAGTACCATCTCCCACTGTGTCACTAGAAACTGTGCCACAAAGTTCACCCAAATTAATCTGCAGTCCTGGGTTTGCTTCAGCCAATTTTTTGAGGGCAAATGCCAAGTTGTCCTGGACCTTCTGATTTAACTTGGCATCCACTTCTTCATTGACCTTCCTTTGTAGTTTCACTTCCATGTCATCAACAAGGTTCTGTCGTATCTTATTGGTCAACTCTTCTATGTACGAACCTGTTGGAGCTGGAGTCTGGGAAGAAGTTTTGATGACCCTCGAGTCATGTCTGCCAATAAGCCAACCAGGACCATGAGATTTTCCACCAGAAATTAGCTCCTCAATACCATCAACTCCTTCGGATGACTCGAGTCTGTTCTTAATCGTTTCCTACAAAACAAAACAACATTGTACATGGAAATAATTAATTGACAGAATAAAGTAAAATATGGATTTAAGGGATTGACAAAAAAATACAGTTACTTACAATTCTGAAGTTCATTACTTCAGGATTAGCCTGGTATTTATGTCCAGGCTTGCGCTTTCGAGTTTTAGAAAAAACTACGGCATCAGTTAGCTCAAGTGCTGGGTTCTTTTTTTTCTAGCAAAAAATCAACAAAACAATATGCGGATCAACATAACATATTTCAAAATTATTTAACAATATGGAATTGGGTTCTTGCACACAGATTATCTAACAATGTGAAAGCAATTAAATAATATAATTCAAATTGATTTACCAACATATAACTTGAATCTACATATTACAGATTTTCTAATATATATATTGGTACAATTTTTATAAAATTTTGTATCTAACAAAACATATTGCAATGTTTGCTAATTGTATCCAGTGGAAAAAATTGAATTAAATTAAATCGATCAACTTAAACCTATAGTTTCTCAAGAATAAGTCTATTTTCACCTCAGTTATCTAAATAGTGAGGACTGTGGAGTGATGTAAATATATGAACTATGTCTACGCATATCATGATTATATTCAGAGTTATCTATAACTAGAATCCTGCAAAACAGTAATCCAAACATACCTAGTAATTCAAAATTATATTGTGAGGTAGATGAGATGGATGCAAAACTTTACCCTACTTACTAAAGAGGCTGCTTTCATGTATATTCACACATAATACTACAAAACAGAGTCCCCTGGTATTCATGCCCATTTAAATATTTTAATTTTAGTACTCTTTCTTAAAGTACTTCCAAACAGGTTTAGTGGACGCCCAGATACTGGGTTGTAAAATAATTCTTAATTTGTTTCTCAAGATGGCAGCTTGGCAAGTAGATAGTTTTAGCAAGTAGATAGTTTTAGAAACGTACCATCTTGTGTTTAACTTGGGAAAACAGTTTTGGACCTCTAGTGTGTGTGTCCTTGTACTCACGACGACTTTTAGTATTTTTCTCGGCCTTCCCCTACAAAAAAACATGAAAAAATTAGCATTAGTTTATGTCACTGGAAATTGACCAAATATCAAACTTGCAGAAAACAGTACCAATTTTAAATTTTACGTATACCTGAACTTCAGGATCTCCCCAATACTGTAAGAGCAACTTGAATTCCTCAAGTGGAATTTCCTCAGGCTTATTTTGTATTCTCTCCTCATCAGTTGCAAAAGGCGTATAATGATCCCTCTTAGTTCGACTCTTGTACCCCTTCCAAGCCTGTTGTATTGTCTTCAACGCCCATTTTCGACATTCCTCGGGGATGATAAAACGTTGCTTACATGGAAATGAAACATAAAAAGGAATAAATAAATCTTTAATGCCAGTTGACCAACATTATTTACGTAGGGATAAATTAAAATTATAGCAAAAAATAAAAAAATTGATTACCTTGGTATAATTCCAAAAGGTGTCCTTTAGGCTTTCCGGAACATGTTCCCAGGAAGCATAAGTCAGTGGCATACACCTCTTTAGTGTCCCCAAAAAGTTACTCAGTTCAGTAACTCTTTTGTCATCATCTGACACAGGCTGGAACTTCTCGTTTACTGAGATAACAACCCTTTTCTCAAACGGCCTTGTATGTACTTTATCCATCCTCGTTTTTCCTCGTGGTCGTTTAGGAACTTCGACCTTAAGTACCGAGTTTATAACATATATGTGAACAAAGAGTTAGTTAAACCAGTACACTATACAAACATGCATATAGTCGACAGTAATTACTACAAACATAAAATAAAGTAAAAATGCCCGAACCTACAGGTTCAGCTTCTTCATTTTCGATAAATGGCATGTCGGTTTCCGGAACTCTGTTAGTTTTAGTTCCACTTCCACTTGCAGCAACATCATTAGCAGCTTGTGTTCGTTTGCGTTCCTGCATAGCAAGGTAATTGGCCATTGTACCAACTCCTTCTGCACATGGTAACTGAATTTGTGCAGCAGGCTGTACAAGCACTGGATTTGCTGCCTCCTCACTCGTATCATTCTGAGTTGAACCCTTTTCAGTTGAAGTCACAGCACTAGCTCGCAAGCGAGTAGTTGGTCCTGTATGAAGCTCATTTTTCTTCAATTTTTTGGTTTCCTGAAAAATATATAGAATTAGTACTATCTTCATTTTTTTAGTTATTGTGATTAATTACAAAATTATGTATTTTTGTAATTACGATACACCTTAGGCACAATTTCTGAAGTATCGTCTTCATTTTCTTTATCATTTCACATCTTTTTTTTCCGTTTGTTCTTCATTTCATCTACCAGCCCAGTTGCTAATGTAGGCAAATTTAAAGACTCAAGCTTTTCATTGTTCCTTTGGACATTTCTATATTTAATCAGTTCGTACGCAGTTAACTTTAACGGTGTATCCGTAGGTTTTAGTGGAGGTGGAGGTGGTAGGCTTTTAAACTGCACATAATCGAAAGAAACATACGAGTGAACTAGCAAAACAGTTGGAACATTGATAAGATCATGTAATAAAAATATGATTCAAGTCTTCTAACCTGAACGTCATTTTCATCCATTTTTTCAGCTTCATCTCTAGGATTATGTAAATCCAGTTTCCTCCGAACAGTTGCAGACTTAACATTCACATTTTCATCACAGGCTTGTTGATTATTGATCGGTGTCGACTTCCGAGCACCCTTCTTTTCAGTTGACTTAGGCTTTTGCTTGCTTATCAAATCATTGATTTCTGGTCTAGCACTTGTCAGCCGTGCTGACTTCCTTGCACTAGTAACCTCAGCAGTTTCATTTGACTTTCGATGACTCTTGACTTCAGTTGGAATCGTCACTTGTGCATTATTTAGCCGTGCAGACTTCCTAGAACTGCATACTTCAGTACACTTCTTATTTCTTTGCTGCTGTTGCAATTGATGAGTGGTCACGAATTGACGTTTCAATACTTTTGTAGCTGCATCAATACATTTAAATCATCAGTACAATTACAAAATCAAAGCAATACATGCATGATCTTGATAAAATTATTTATCAAGAAATAATACACAAAGGACCCCAGCATGTAGTAACAAGTGACTATGTAAAAAAGTTTATACCTTCAAATACATTAGGCCTTGGCTGGATGACTAAATGCGGTTGCATTTGCTGTAGTGGCTCACATTTAGTATCGATGACATTGTCAATATAAAAATCCATGTTGTCAGCATTTTTAGTATCTTTAACTACGTCCCCATCATTTACCACCAATTTCCACTCCTCTTCCTCATTGTCACTTCTTTTATAAATTCCCCCAACTTCAGTGTATTTGAGATCATCCTTAATATGTTCCATGAGCACTGAGTAGGAAAATAAGTCAGGATCTATGTTCATGATCAAAGTCTCTTTTCCACCAACATACTGTCCATTCTGAAATTTCCCCATGTGGTGAAATCTGAGATTGAATACCTTTTCTCTCATCCTATAAGAATAGCAGAAAATTACATTAGATAAGATACAAAAAAATTGAGCTCAAAAATTGCAAAGTAAATTCACAAAGAAGCAGTCCAGTAAGAAAAAACAAGTAAAAGGTGCCCAGTTAAATCATAAGTTCAAAAACATATAAACAATTCTGAACAAGCTTATACATACACAAAAAAGGTAATTAAAGGTAATGATACATAAAGGCAGTTGATAAAATATATACGATAAGTAATACATTAAAAGGCAATTTATTGACAAACTTTGACTACTAAAAGGCAATAATACGTAAATAAGTACTTCTGCATAATAAAATAGTTCGGAATTTATGTGAAAACACTAGACAATTTTCCCGACTACTTTTGGCTTAATTATAACTTTTGTTGGTGGCATGTCTTCTCTAGCCCAATTCATTACATCTCTAACATGACCTCCTATTCCATAACCATGGTGAATATCATGTAAAACCGGATCAGTCCCATCATCCTCATTCCTATTTTCAGTTTCGACATCACACCAGCCCCTTGGTAATCTTTTGATAACGTTATGAAATGTCTTCTCAGTTGGATCTTCTATGTAAAACACCTGTTTTACTTGGGAAGCGATAACATACCGATCAGATTTTTGAATTATTCTATTAAAATTCACTCGAGTCAGGCCATACAAATCTTTTTCTACATGGTACCAGCAACACTTGAATAAAACCACAGTGAAATCTCCCCAGTAGTCAATTTCTAGGATTTCTTCAATTGATCCGTAGTAATCGACATCACCAACCTGTGGATTCTGATCTTTCGAGCTTGCAAAGCTAGTGGTCAAGTAAGACTGAAATACACCACTATTCTATGTTGTACAATTAGCATCTCTTTCTTTTGTACAAAATCGGAATCCATTAATAACATACCCACTGAACCTCTTAGCTGATGGATTAGGGCCCAATGCGAGAAGTTCTAGTTCCTTCGAAATGAACTCTTTTTTCCCAACCTCTAGCTTCAACCACTTCCAAAAATCTTCCATATGTGCCCTCTCCTTTTTATATCTTTTTGATATTGCATAACCATCCATTAAAGATCGATGTTCCCTACAATAATCACCTAGTTAATATTACCAAGTAAAAACCATTCAAATTCTTATTAAAATAAATTAGACCTTAAAACTTACTCAATTAAACTCTGGATGTCCTTGTTACCACAGTTGAATAAAATATACCGATGACATGCCATCAATTCAGATTCTTCAAGATGTACATCTTTTCTGGATATTCTTCTTCTTCTTGTGCCAACTGGATATTCCATCTTTTCTGGACAACTCTCGAATTTTGGTACTGTGTCACCACTTAAAAATCGAGTGCAGAATGTCAAGTACTCTTCTGCAAGGTATCCTTCAGCGATAGAACCCTCTGGTTTAGACTTGTAACATCAAGGTTATGCCACAACAAATTGTGACTCCAATACGGTAAATTGAAAAATATCGACTTCTTTTTGAAAGGGGAATCCCTTTTACGCTTTGTACCTCTTTTGCCCTTTGTCTTGCTGTCGACATTTCCAAATTCATTTTCAAAGCCCGACAATAATTCGAGTATATCTGCTCCGGTTAAAACTGGTGGAGCCTGTCCCATTTCAACTTCACCATTGAATCTTCTTTTGTCAAACCTCCACTTGTGCTCCGGATCTAGAAATTTTCTATGATTCATGTAGCACATTTTTTTACTATGTTTCAAGTATTGTGAAGATGTTTCATAATGGCATATGTGACAGGCCAATTTACCCTTTGTACTCCAATCGGATAACATCGTATATCCTGGAAAATCGCTAATGGTCCATAAAACACTTGCACGTAGCGTAAAATTTTCTTCAGTCAACGCATCAAAGGTTTTTGTAACGCCCCCAAATCCGGGGTCAGTAGATTTGGGTCACGCTAACAAACTCAATAATTCTAACAAAAATTGGCCATGATGTATTCGTAAATACAACATAAACCTGCTGAATACTAAACTAAAATCTGAAATCAAAATAAAATTGAAATAAAAATAAAAACTCAATCAAAAGCTCTTTGACCCCAACTCCCAACTAAGGATCTTAGGTTACAGTTCTAGAAACAAGAAAACCCAAAACCAACTTAAATACAACTCTATTTACAAAACTTATACAAACTTAAATCACTGGTATAACTTCGAATAGAAGTATACCAGGCCAACTAATCAAATACATACTATAACTACTAAAACTATATTTACATACAACAATTCAAACTTTAAATCTAAATACCCTGATCCACGTCAGCTTCATAACAGCATCTTGCTTCTTCTTCCCACTTTCTGAACTGCGCAGACTAAGCCTCGCCAACTAGTTTACTGAAAAGTTAGATTTTAAAAACAACAAGTGTGAGCCAAAGAATGCTCAGCAAGTTATATATAGAACTGAACTGGATGAAATAAGAATGCAATAATTGCAATTCAATAAATAGGAACAATAATATGAGCGAAGGAATGCTCACCAATTTATAATATATCAATACTATAATTGAAATCTGGATTCTTAACTTTAACAGAAATTAATATCATTTAAAACATTTATAACTCGAAATCAGAATTTAATAACTGAGAAGGTTTGTAATACTAGATTCAACACTTTTAATACTTGAAAAATACTTTAACCATCGCTTTAACAAAATCTCCAAGAAATTCTCAGTTACTCAAATTTCATTCATGTCGCTAAGCGTTTGCATACCTAGCTGCCAAACCGGCCTGACAATCATGAGTTTGAATAAATAAGAAGATCTCAATTCATTCTTGGGTCTCACTATCACTGCGCAACAAATGCCACAGCGACCATGATAACCGTGAATTAGTTTTCACCGTTCAAAACACTAACATAAATAACTTTCCATTTTTATACTAAAAGTACTTATTAACTCAAATCATAACTTTATATCCAACATACTTGGAAACGAAAATGTACTTGTTAGTTACAGAGGCATGCCTGTACACATCTAATAACAAGCCTAATTGTTTGTAATGCTTTGCATTACTTACATGACCTCTTAACTGAGGGAACCTCTAGTTGTAGAGTTTCTGTTTGTATTGTACTTGTGATAGGCATCAAATCCTAGATTGTGTAACTGTACAAATATAGTCTAAAATAATGCTTGAAAGAAGTTCCATGGTTCATGCCTCAAGCAAGGAGTTAGAGACTACCAAATAATCACAGTTGGGATTTGAAGAAATGAAGAAATTTGCCTAAGTACCAATTCGAGAAGTATACTTGTCTATTCGAGAAGTCCAGCATTCGAGAAGTCAGAGATTCGATATCTCAAGACACTATTAGATATCTCTGAATACACTGTTCGATATCTCATTCGATATCTCAGTGATTCGATATGTCTATTCGAGAACTCAAGAAGTCAACAAGTCAAGATGGTATTCGAGTTCTCAAAGAGTCAACAAGTCAAAGTTCCATTCGATATCTCAAAGACTCAGAAAGCTATTCGACAACTCGAGGATTCGATAAGTCAAATGCTCTATTCGACAACTCAAGGAATCCTGGTGAAAAAGAGCTATTCGAGAAGTGGTTCGATATGTCACTGTAACAGTATTCGAGAACTCAGAGTTATCGATCAAGTCAATTCTAGTTCTCGAATCACTTACTTAGTCACTTCTCGAATACATTCTTGGAGACAAAATACTGAAGAAATTGTACAAGTCAGAAACCTGCAACAAGCCAATGCACTTTATGGACCACAATCTGTAACGTGCTCTGGAAAGCCTACAAGGAAGCTTGGAGAGATATAGAAGAGACAAGGAGCTAAAGAAGTGGATCTAAACAGGCTTTGCAAAGTCAAATCTGTAACCGTTTGGATGCTTACTCAAAAAGGATAGACAGACTAGAAAGTAATTTGTTTAGCTACCTTATTTGTAGTAAGCAGGCTGTATCCATGTTCTATAAGGACACAGCCTCACTTCATAACTTAGTAACTTTGGGAGTCAAGTTTTTCATACACTGTAAGCTATATCTCTCTGAGAAAAACGAAGCTGAGAATACTACCATTTGTATTCACAGATTGTAGCAACCTTTATCTAATATACATTAGATTAAAGTGATATTGTGTCTTGTGTTGTTTACTTATCCGCACCTTAATTTCTGCACACATACACACTTATCAGCTACACAGACTCAATCAAGAAAAGTTCAAGAATCCATTCACCCCCCCCCCCTCTGTATTCTTTTATCGTGTTCAATACTCAACAAGTGGTATCAGAGAGGGCTGTTTATTCAAAAACAGAGAAACGATCATGAGTTCGAATACACCAAAGACTACAGGAACGGTGAAGGTCCCTAAGTTTGATAAAGAAAACTTCAACCTCTGGAAGATAAAGATGATGTTGTTCATCAAAGCCTCTCATCCCTTGTATCCTGAGATTCTCAAGAATGGTCCTTTTGTTCCACAACAAGAGATACCAGAGAAGACTGTTGGAACCATAACAATCCCTAGAGCTTATGAGGCCAAGGATCCATCAAAGTGGACAGAGTCAGAAAGGGAGAAGGTTGCTCTTGACAGCCACCTCATGTTGCTCATCATTGATTCCATGGATATGTCAATGTTTGCAAACATTGCATCATGCACGTCTGCTAAAGAGATGTGGGATCACATTGAGGTGTTGTGTGAAGGGACTGATGAGGTTAAAGAAAACAGGAAACAGATACTGGTCACACAGTATGAAGCTTTCATGGCACAGCCCAAGGAAAGCATCACTGAGATGTTTGAAAGGTTTCACAAGCTAGTTACTGAGTTGCAGATGAATGGAAAGGTTTACAGCACCAAGGAGTTAAATATGAAATTTCTGTTGTCTTCACCAAATCATCTGGAGCAAAGAGTCATTTCCCTTAGAGAGAGAGATTTGAACAAAGTCACCTATGATGTACTCTATGGAGTCCTAAAGACTCATGAACTTGAGTTGCTTCAGAAGAGGGCTATCCAAGCCAACCAAGGTAGGATGATAAACACATCATGTGCCTTGATTGTCAACAAATCCATTCTGGACCTAGAAGCATCTACAAGCCAACTAAGGATAGAGGAGGTGGCAGATGATGAAGAAACTGAAGCTGGGGTGAGTGAACCTGTTGAGGAAAAGGAGGAAGAAGAAGAGGAGTTTTACACTCTGGAAGAACTTGATGGGATGGAAAATACTTCATATGCTTTCATGGCCAGAAAATTTCCAAACATCAGATTTAAAAGAAATCAACCCTTCAAACCCAAAACTCAAAACCATTCAGCCAACAAGAACAAGGCACCTGTGAAACCAAACAGAAATAAGTTCAAAACCGGTTATGTGGATAGGTCATCTGTAAGGTGTTATAGATGCAATGACCTAGGGCATTTTGCCAGTGAATGCAAGAAGCCTAAAAAGAAGGATAGAGATTATCTTGAGCTAGAAGCTAAGTATGAGGCCCTTCTGAAAAAGCAGACACATGGTAAGGCCTACATAGCTGAAGGGAAGTGTTGGGATGATTCTGAGAGTGATGAAGAGGAACAAGAATTCTGCAATTATGCCTTGATGGCCAACTCCAAGGATGACTCATCTTCATCTGATTCTCAGGTACCATCTCTCACTACTATAGATATGTCTGTTTCTGAATACAAATCCATGATTGAACAATTATCTGTTGAAATGTTTAATATTCATACTAGTATGACTGCTGCTAATGAGGAGATTGCTAAACTGTCTACTAGAAATGAAGTATTAACCAAAAAGAATGAGGAACTTGAGCTAACTGCTATGCAAGTAGAAAACCTTAAGAAAGAAGTTGAATATTTGGAGAATAAGGTTCTATGTGCTAGTCAAGTAGAGAAGGCTCTTAGGGATGAATTAGCTGAGAATGAATTCAAACTTAAAACTTTCAAGAAATCATCTGGTTTAGTGCAATCCTACTGTGAGAAAATTGAAGCTAAACCCAAAGCAGCTATTGGACTTGACTATGACTCTCTCAAGCAAAGGAAAGGCTATGCTGTCATTGAAGAGGACACAGCTGTTCATGAGAAAGTGCCTCACATTTTGAGAAAAACTGAAAATCCAATTTTTAAGGAATCAACATTTGAAATTGATGAGGATGCCTTACTCATCAAACAAATGTTGAATGATGAGGATGAGGCACAATCTAGTGAACAGCTAGCATCCTCTAAGGGTGAGAGTGTCAAGTCAAAGACCAAGAAACCAGTAGTTGATAGGCCAAGACCTAAGAAGTTTGTTAAGTTTGTACCAGCTGGGAAGAGTGAATCAGAAAAGGAAGTGACTAAAAAGAAACAGAACAGAAATGGCAAGTTAGGGATTAACAAGGATAACAACTATGCTTATATGCCTAATGCCCCTAGGAAAACTTGTCAGAACTGTTTCAGTACCAATCATCTAACTCATGCATGCAAGAAACCTGTTGGTAGTGTGTCTAAGCCTTTCTATGATTGTTCTGTGCCTCTAAGACATAGAGATGCACCTTTCTGTGATAAATTTGACTGTATGCCATGCAATATGAATGTCATGACTAGTTGTTTTAATTTGAGAAGGCAGTTCATTGATGGTTGTATCAGTCACAATTCACACACACACTACACAAGGTCAAAGTCTTCAAGTCCTCCTAAAGCTAGGAAGGTACCTTTGTCACCTAAGTCTGAGACCTCAGGTTCTAAGACTTCCAACAGTGACAAGAAGACTGACACTAAGAAAGTTAACAAGCATGTTGTTTATGATAAAACTGTCTCTAAGTCACATGGACCCAAACTAGTTTGGGTACCAAAGGAAAAGTAATACCTTTGTGTTTGCAGGGCAAAGAAAGTGAAAAGAAGGTCATGTGGATTTTGGACAGTGGATGCTCAAATCATATGACTGGTGATATGGCCCTGCTATCACAGTATGAGGAAAAGGCTGGCCCAATGGTTGCTTTTGGAGATGACAGCATGGGTAACACATTGGGATATGGCAAGCTGAAAGTTGGAAATGTCATCATTGAAGATGTAGCACTAGTCAAGGGGCTCAAGCATAATCTGTTAAGTGTTGGTCAGTTTACTGATAGAGGATTCAAGGTGAATTTTGACAAAGATGAATGTTTGATCACCCACAAGAAGACTGGTGATTTTGCTCTATCTGGAGTAAGGAAGGGAAGCCTGTTTGTAGCCAATATGGACTCTGCAAACAAGGACAAAATTTGTTGCTTTTACTCAAAAGCATCAAATGAAGATTGTTGGCTGTGGCACAAGAAACTATCACACCTGAACTTTAAGGCCATTAATTCTCTAGTCAAAAGAGAGTTAGTGAGAGGCATGCCCACACTTGAATTCTGCCAAGAAGGAGTGTGTGAGGCTTGTCAAAAAGGAAAAATGAAGAGATCAAGCCACAAGTCAAAGACAGTGACATCTGTAACCAAGCCACTACAACTTATCCATATGGATTTTTTTGGGCCTGTCAACATAATGTCACTTGGAAGAAAGAAGTATGCCCTGGTAATGGTTGATGATTTTTCAAGGTATACATGGGTAGAATTTCTGGCATCAAAAGATGAGGCTCCACAAGTAATCATTGAGCATATAAAGAAAGTTGACAAGGAAGCAAAGGCAAACGATGCAAGTGTGATTGCATTGAGAAGTGATAATGGAACAGAGTTCAGAAATGCCACACTTGAAGCATTCTGCAAA
Source organism: Kitagawia praeruptora (assembly GCA_037693485.1). NCBI lineage: Eukaryota > Viridiplantae > Streptophyta > Magnoliopsida > Apiales > Apiaceae > Kitagawia > Kitagawia praeruptora. The sequence continues at coordinate 5,179,038 of CM075348.1, read as the reverse complement.
GAGAATGGTATTTCTCAACAATTCTCAGCTCCAAGGACTCCACAACAAAATGGAGTTGTTGAGAGAAAGAATAGAACTCTGATTGAGGCTGCTAGAACAATGTTACTTGATGCAAAAATGCCTACATGTTTTTGGGCTGAGGCTGTGAGCACTGCATGCTATATTCAGAACAGAACCCTCATCAACAAAAACACTGGAAAGACTCCTTACAACTTGATGACTGGAAAGAAGCCTACACTAAAGTATATTCATACTTTTGGAAGCAAATGCTTTGTACTTAAGGACAATTCTGAATATGTTGGGAAGTTTGATGCAAAAGCATTTGAAGGAATTTTTCTTGGCTATTCTATGGAAAGAATTGCATACAAGGTTTATGTCATCAGTCAAAAGAAAGTTATGGAAAGCACAGATGTAACATTTGATGACAGCAAGCTACCTGGACTAGAAGAAGCCAATGATGAAGACAAAGATCCATTGAAGTTTGATAATCTAGATGATTCTGATGAAGAGACTGAAACTGGAGTTGAAACTCAAGTTCAACAAACTCAAGTGAATGATGATACAAGAGAAGAATTTGTCCCAATCAATAGTGGAGAAACAAGCATCCAAGACACACCTGTGAGTAATGGCAACTTCACAGGGGGAGGAAATGAGGATGATCATGATGAGGATGATGAAGCAACATCAAGAATGAGAAATCAGGCTGAACATTCAAGGAAATGGGATAGATCACACACTGCAGAGCAAATCATTAGAGATCCTAATGCAGGAGTAAGGACTAGGAGAGCAACTCAAAATGAGTGCCTCTATGGATGTTTTCTATCACAAGTTGAGCCTAAGAAACTTGATGATGCATTGTTGGATCCAGATTGGATTATTGCTATGCAAGAGGAGCTGAACCAATTTGAAAGGAACAAAGTATGGGAACTAGTGCCTGCACCAAAGAATAGAACCATTGTTGGAACAAAATGGGTTCTGAAGAATAAGATGGATGAAGATGGTGTAATAATAAGGAACAAAGCAAGGTTGGTTGCAAAAGGATACTCTCAACAGGAAGGCATTGATTATGATGAGACATTTGCCCCTGTTGCTAGATTGGAAGCCATTAGAATATTCTTGGCATTTGCTGCTCATTCAAACTTTAAAGTTTATCAAATGGATGTCAAGAGTGCATTTCTAAATGGAGAGTTGGAAGAAGAGGTTTATGTGCAACAACCACCTGGCTTTGAGGATCCACTTTTCCCAGAATTTGTCTACAGATTGCTTAAGGCACTGTATGGACTTAAGCAAGCTCCAAGAGCATGGTATGACACTCTATCACAATTTCTTCTTGAAAATCAATTCACTCGAGGCACACTGGACAAGACACTGTTTTACAAGAAGCATGGTGATGATATGATTCTAGTTCAAATCTATGTGGATGATATCATCTTTGGTTCTACTAATGAGAAACTGTGTGAGAAATTCTCTAAACTCATGCAGAGCAGATATGAGATGAGTATGATGGGAGAGTTGACATTCTTTCTAGGGTTGCAAGTCAGTCAAAGGAAGGATGGTATCTTTATCAGTCAAACCAAGTACATCAAGGATTTATTGAAAAAGTTTGACTTGGAAGATTGTTCACCTGCCAAGACACCCATGGCCACTGCCACTAAGTTGGATGAAGATGCTAAAGGCAAGAGAGTAGATATCTCAGTCTACAGAGGCATGGTTGGTTCTCTACTCTACCTCACTGCAAGTAGGCCAGACATCATGTTTGCTACATGCTTGTGTGCAAGGTTTCAATCAAATCCAAAGGAATCACATTTGATTGCAATAAAAAGGATCTTTAGATATCTGAAGGGCACTCCTAACTTGGGATTATGGTACCCTAAGGACACAGGGTTCAATCTGGTTGGCTACTCTGATGCTGATTATGCTGGATGCAGAGTGGATAGGAAAAGCACCTCAGGAAGCTGCCAGTTTCTTGGACAAAGGTTAGTTTCTTGGTATAGCAAGAAGCAACAATCTGTGTCAACTTCTACAGCTGAGGCTGAATATATAGCTGCTGGAAGTTGCTGTGCTCAAGTGCTTTGGATTAGAAATCAACTTAGAGATTATGGACTTGTGTTGGAAAGAATTCCAATCATGTGTGACAACACAAGTGCAATCTCTATAGTTGCCAATCCTGTCAATCATTCTAGAACAAAGCACATTGACATCAGATATCATTTCATAAGAGAACATGCAACTAATGGAACCATTGAGTTGCATTATGTCTCTACAGATAAACAACTAGCTGATATATTCACTAAGCCATTAGATGAAGCCACCTTCACAAGGTTGGTAAGTGAAATTGGAATGCTGAATTCTTCAGATTCTGGCTAAGTGAATACATCAATCTAGATTGTTGCAGCAGTAAACACTTACTTTATCTAAATTCTCAATATTTTTGGAGTAAGTGTTGGCTGAAATATGATTTATAAATATTTCAAATCTGTTGCATATGTTGAAAATCATATTTTTATTAACTTAAAATTTCTATGAAATTTTGAGAAAATCACTATTTAATTTGCTAGGATATTTTTCAATGAATATGTCTGGTAAATTTTTAAAAGATAGTGAAAATCAAATTTTTATGAGTGATGGGTATAGTTCGATAAGTCAGACTTCTCGAATGATTCACTATTCGACATCTCTAATAAGTCTCATTAGAGTACTCTTGAGTTCTCGAATAGAGTCTTTCTGAGATATCGAATAGAGGAATTCTTGACTTCTCGAATATAGCAACTGAGTTCTCGAATGATTGAGTTCTCGAACACTATATTTGAGTTCTCGAATCATTTGAAAAGGCTGAATTCTCGCTGAATTTTAACCGATTTTGGATTTTTATCTAAAAATTTAATTCACTCATAAAAACACATTTTATTTAATTTAGAATTATTTCTAAGTTAGATAACTGCCAGCTGTGAGTTTCTATCTGCTTGAGTTATCGATTAAGCCATTCTTGACTTCTCGAATAGTTGTTTTCTACTTCTCGAATGCCTGACTTGTCGATACAAAACAGTTTGCTAATCGACAATTCAAGTACTTCATACTTATACAATCTCACATCTATTCGATTCATTTCATTCGATTTCTCAAGCATCTACACTCTCTAAACCCCTGAAACCCTAACTGCGAAAAGCCAAATTTCTTCTTCAACCTTCAATTTCTTTTCTCTCTTTTATACAAATGGCAACAGTAAAGTTCAACACCAACTTCATCGCTCTAACTAGTGATGTTGAAGCACCCAATGCAAACTTTAAGTGCTTTGTGAAATGGATGGCTGAATCATACATCAAAGAAGCACTCTCTGCCAATCCAACTCTATATCTCGATATTCTGGAACAATTCTGGAATACTGCTATTGTGGAGGTTGTAGCCCTGGAAAATGCAATCACATCCTATGTCATCTACTGCAAGGTTCAAGATAAGGATATCACTATCACTACTGCAGACATGAACCAAGCACTAGGACTACAACAGGAATCATTTGATAGAATGGCCACTACTGCAGAGTTGGAGGAATTCTTCGAATTCATAAACTACTCAGATGGGATTAACCTTGGAAAGCTAAACAGAAAGAATCTGAGAAAGGAGTGGAGCTATGTGTTTGCAACTCTTCTTCAAGTCTTCACTGCCAGGAAATCAAGCTTTGATCAAATCAGTGCACCTGTGCAGCAAATTGGATATGCTTTGGCCTATGGAAAGAAGATAGATGTTGGCCAAATCATACTTCAAGAATTATATGGGAGACTTGGTAAGAACACAACCAAGAGAGGTACTGATATTTTCTTCCCTCGCTTTATTCAATCTGTACTTAATTATAAAAATGCTTCGTTGATTGAATTGCCTGGGATTGATAAAAATAAAATAGGCTATCCTAAGTCCATGACCAAACTCATTTTTGGTAACTTGGAAACTAGGAATGATGTGGATGTAAGACTGAACATAACTCCCCATATGGAGAGTTTGTTTAAGACTTACCCCCACAACATGCCAACATTTGATGCTAAATCTAAGTTAGCACAGCCCAAGCAAGTAGAACAAACTGCTAACCCAGGGCCTGCTAACCAACCCTCTCAACCAAACACTCTCCCACATACTGAGCCAACTGCATCATCCTCTCAAAAGGGTGATGTTAGTAAAAAGAAGAGGAAGGAAGTAATGTCTGCACCATTAAATATCTTATCTGAAGCAGCATTAGCTGTTGAATTAGGGCTAGAAAGTGAGGAACCTGAGTCACCCTTACAAAGGCCAAAGAAGAGGAAAACTAAGACCACCTCTTCAGTCACACAAATGGCTGAAGTTGTAAAATCAGGGGCACACAGCTCACTAGGTGTATCCTCTCAACAGGGTGCACCTATAGAATCAAGCATTCTCCCCAATGCACCTTCTTGTATAGAGTCTGCACATGGGAGTGATAAGGCTGGCACAACACTGAGTGGAGAGCACATCACTTTTGAAACTCCCTCTATCTCTCAGGGGGAGTTGCCAAAATCTACTCTAGAACACACTTCTCTTCCAGAATCTAACTATGAAATTTCTTTGGAACCTGCAACTCAAGCAACTGAGATGCAAGGTATTGATCATCAAGAATTCTTTTCTCTTGATGAGCCAATAATTTCAAGTGACTCAGTGCATGACACTTTGTTCACCACTCAGAACCCACATTTAGATGGTGAGGGAATGCATGCTGAGGCATATCCTAATGACACCATCACAAACACAGAGGTTCCCCTAGTTTTTACTAGAGACTCTGTGCCTGTGTCAACTGCTGGTGTAATTCATCCCACTTCTGTGGAGACACCAGTAGTAGAGTCCATCCATCCGGCTACAGAAGTTGCATCTGTAACTGAGGAGACTAGCTTGCCTAGCTCTAGCTCTGACTTTATGTCAAAATGGCTGAAGCCTGTGCAACATGACAGTGCTTCAGGATCAGGGTCTGTTCCACAACAATTGACGGTTGAAGCACTTCAAAGCTTAATTGTGGATCAGATTCCTGAGTTCACAAAGATTGCTCAGCACCTTCTCACTGCAGACATGCCCAATCCAGACTATGAGGCTATTCTGTTATGCCATAGGGATGATGTGGAGGTGCAGAAATCAAAGATCATTGATGATGCTGAGAGAGATGGCAACATAGATGCCTGGTTGCAAGGAAAATATGATATTACTCTCGATGAAGCACTTCAGTATCTCAGGGAGGAATACATCACTTCACTGGGCTCCAATGCTAAATCCCTGTCACCTGGTGAAGTGTATGAAGCTGTCAATGACTCCTACAAGGGTTTCCTCAAGGCTGCACACTATCTTGGCAAAGGAGTAAAAACTGAAGTCAACAGGGTATGTGATAAGACAGCCACTTCAGTAGCAGAAGTCAAGAGGGCCTTTGATGCTAAATTTCCCCACTTGGACAGTGTGCTCAAGGACATCAAACACTGCAACTCTACATGCATTAAGGTGGACAATGGGTTGGCTGTGCTAAAAGATGCTGTCTCAGGTCTGGGTCATCAATTTCAGAATCTATCTGGCCAGACTACAGATGCCAATGCCATGCTGAAAATAATGTTCAAGAATCTCTATGGAGATAGGCTGGTGACTGATGTTCCTGTGCATGAAATGTCTAAATATGAAGTGAAGAGACTGCAGGAACAATCTCTATCTGGTTTCAAGGCCAATGAACTCTTCACTAAGGTCAACACTCTTGAGCAAGAGGTAGCTACTCTCACCAAGACCAATGCTCATCTCACAGAAAAGGTTGCATTGCTAAATGATCAGTTGGACACTCAAGCATCCACCACAGCTGATGTCCTTCTGCATCAACAATCCATGTTAGCTGCAATGATGAAGCATATGGGGCTCCCTCTACCTGATGAATCTTCAATCCCAAAGGACATCTCTACAGCCTCTGTGCCTGACAACAAGCCTAAGGGGGAGAAGAAGGCAAGGAACTCAAATTCAAAGGGGGAGCCAAAGAGGGAGAAAGGCATAGTATTCAAAGAAGGTGGACAACAAAGGGCTACTAAGTCTCTAGAAAATGTGCCTGGCAAGGGAAAAGCCAAAGTAGATGAGCCTCCATCTATCTTGCCAGTTGTCACCTTACCAACTGTGCACATCACTACTCCTGGAGGACAAAAGCAATCAATAACTACCACAGTGGTTGCAGGGAGTATGCCATCTGACAAACCTCAAATTTCTATAGCTGAGAGTGCCAAGCCTGTAGAAGTCAAAGTTGTTACTGAGGCCAAGCTACAAGAAGTTGCTAACTCCAATGTCTATCATGATAAAGCCTTCTTGGAGTTTCTGAAAGCCATAAGGGAACAGGTTGGTGACACTCAGTTTTATCTGAGGGAGGTGAAGAAGCAGATAGACTACATCACTGTCATCCCCAAGCAAGTCAACAATTTATGGGTCAAGGAGATAGTGATGGTGTCCAAACTAAAGATATGGCATCTAACATACCAGATTCTACAAGACTTAAAGCACTCAGAGATAGATGCCATACTAGAGCTCATTGAGAAGAAAAATGACAACAGCAAGAGTCTGTTTGATGACTTGAGGAATGGTCAACCTACAAGGCTACCAGAAGTGATCAAGAAGCCATGGACAATTATCTATCAGTCTGGTACCAGAATTGAAGATATCAAGCAACTGGTCATTCCTCATGATCTCACCCCCAGAAATCACAGACTGATCATTGCTATTATTGATCAACTTCAGAAGAAGGTTGGAGCCAGAAATGCTGAAGAAATTGAGGCACTGCATATCCTCAGAACTTATATTGCAACTGGTGGAATTCCAGAGATGGCTCAACCTAGGAGAAATAAGGATGATGATTCTGAAGACAAAGGTGATGGGAGGAGAAGACATCAAAGGAGAGATAAGGGTGATGAAGATAAGAAGAAAAAGGGGGACAAGGATGAAAAAGATGATGACCAGGGTAAGACATATGTGAGAAAGAGTGGAAGACAGCAAGCCTTAGGCATTGCTAGCAGTAACCTCACCACAACACAAGACTCTAAGTCTAGGGTGAATACTGTTAGTAGTGACCTAACAAAATCTACATCTATGGCTTCTGCAACTGTCTTACCATCTCAAGAAAAGAAGAAGATTCAAGTCAAGAAACCATGTGTATGTTTCAGAAAGCAATCTGCTAATGGAATACTACTATGGTCTACCAACCAAGGTCAAAGATTTCTGCCCAGCAACCATGTCAAGAGGACAAAATTTAAACATGCTGCAAGGAGAGTGAAGCTATCCAAATCTAGAGCCCTAACAATCATTCCAGGATTAAAGCTCCAGCCACTTGATGAAGACTTTGATAGAGAGCAACTGCTATTTCTAAGAGCTCAAAAGATATGCTATGCTGCAATTGTGGATGATCACCTTGTAATCAAGTACACTGATGGGAAAGAAATGAAATTCAAACAAGGGGGTTGTCAACATTGGGGTAAATTGTATGAGATAGAAAGAATCATTGCATTGCTGGATTCTAAGGACAAGGTGGAGAAAGTATGGAAGCTGGAATTGATTGACTTTGTGAGAATGAAGAAAGACTATGCTGAGAAGATAAGGAAGGGCTGCTATGAGAAATGGTTAGAAAGGGAGAAAGAAATTGATAGACTGGAGATTGAAGCAGAAAAGCTAAGGGCAAAGGGATTGTGTAGAGTTCAGTTTGATCCCTATGTGGTGAAGTATAGGAGGAGAAATGGAGATAATGTCAATATAAGAATGAGCCTACTCAGTCACTATCCTGCCAACATTCTGAAGCCAGTGCTTGAAGATTTCAAAAACTCTATTATGATTGAAGAATTGGATGCTATGACAGAAATCATGAGAGCAGTAGATGAGATTGCAAGAAAGGAGAAAGAAAGGAAACAGAAAGCATATGATGATCTACAAGCCAAAGCAATGGAGATGCAATCAAAAGAAAATGGCTAGTACCTCATCATACTGTAAGAGTATTTATCTTGTAATTTCATTTATGTGTTCAATCAAAATACATACCTGTACTTTTAAAGTTTTATCTTTATGTATGTTAGGCTTGTTATCAGACATGAAATTGTGACTAAGGGTCTCACTCACAATTTGGGGGAGATTGTTAGTTACAGAGGCATGCCTGTACACATCTAATAACAAGCCTAATTGTTTGTAATGCTTTGCATTACTTACATGACCTCTTAACTGAGGGAACCTCTAGTTGTAGAGTTTCTGTTTGTATTGTACTTGTGATAGGCATCAAATCCTAGATTGTGTAACTGTACAAATATAGTCTAAAATAATGCTTGAAAGAAGTTCCATGGTTCATGCCTCAAGCAAGGAGTTAGAGACTACCAAATAATCACAGTTGGGATTTGAAGAAATGAAGAAATTTGCCTAAGTACCAATTCGAGAAGTATACTTGTCTATTCGAGAAGTCCAGCATTCGAGAAGTCAGAGATTCGATATCTCAAGACACTATTAGATATCTCTGAATACACTGTTCGATATCTCATTCGATATCTCAGTGATTCGATATGTCTATTCGAGAACTCAAGAAGTCAACAAGTCAAGATGGTATTCGAGTTCTCAAAGAGTCAACAAGTCAAAGTTCCATTCGATATCTCAAAGACTCAGAAAGCTATTCGACAACTCGAGGATTCGATAAGTCAAATGCTCTATTCGACAACTCAAGGAATCCTGGTGAAAAAGAGCTATTCGAGAAGTGGTTCGATATGTCACTGTAACAGTATTCGAGAACTCAGAGTTATCGATCAAGTCAATTCTAGTTCTCGAATCACTTACTTAGTCACTTCTCGAATACATTCTTGGAGACAAAATACTGAAGAAATTGTACAAGTCAGAAACCTGCAACAAGCCAATGCACTTTATGGACCACAATCTGTAACGTGCTCTGGAAAGCCTACAAGGAAGCTTGGAGAGATATAGAAGAGACAAGGAGCTAAAGAAGTGGATCTAAACAGGCTTTGCAAAGTCAAATCTGTAACCGTTTGGATGCTTACTCAAAAAGGATAGACAGACTAGAAAGTAATTTGTTTAGCTACCTTATTTGTAGTAAGCAGGCTGTATCCATGTTCTATAAGGACACAGCCTCACTTCATAACTTAGTAACTTTGGGAGTCAAGTTTTTCATACACTGTAAGCTATATCTCTCTGAGAAAAACGAAGCTGAGAATACTACCATTTGTATTCACAGATTGTAGCAACCTTTATCTAATATACATTAGATTAAAGTGATATTGTGTCTTGTGTTGTTTACTTATCCGCACCTTAATTTCTGCACACATACACACTTATCAGCTACACAGACTCAATCAAGAAAAGTTCAAGAATCCATTCACCCCCCCCCCTCTGTATTCTTTTATCGTGTTCAATACTCAACAGTACTTTAACTTAAACATTCTATCATAAGAATATACTTGTATAAAACAACGTTCAATAGAATTGGAGTTTTTCATCATACTCTGGACATTACGGGTGATCAGCCACGTAAAGTCCAGCCAAAAACAATACTCTAGGATCCCCTCACTAGGCACTTATTGACATTGGCCTTTACTACTCTGACCATGAAGCTGGTCCACATTTTATAAAAATTCTTCCAATTCCATTAAACTACTTTACTTTCAAATAATCTCAGGGAAACTATATACTTTAAGAACATTATACTAAAACAAGGAATAAGAATGCAATACATGCAAAAACTTTAACAGAATATTACTGACAGTACTTAAGAAAGGATAATACTGGCAATAAAACTGAAATTGTACTCTCCACATGATATGCGAATAAAATATATCCATAATAATAATTTGAAGGAGAGGATACTAGCAATAAGATTTGAAGGGAATATTTATACTAAATAAAAACATTTTTATCTCGCTTGAACGATAAGCGAGGGTTAGTACACTTGCCTCGATTCCAATGCGTCGATTCGCTACTTACTATACTTCGGTCTTTACTCGATCACGCATTCATTTTCCTTCAATCGTCTCGTCAACACGCTCGCTGGATCCATATCGAATCCCTAATTATACTCGAAATAATAATAAAGTACTATTTAGTACATAAACAACCCAATTGATAAATAATTACTTATAACTCGCAAAGCAATACATACATAAATATATATATATATATATATATATATATATATATATATATATATATATATATATATATATACCCACACCTCATTAATCATCACATATGTACTTAAACACTCATACACATACATGCCTTAAAATCTTTAAATCAAATAATTTAAATAACTTTAAATACAGGGGATTTTTAGAAAATTTCGGCATGAGGTATTCGTTTATCGGACTATGGGCACAGCCCCTCAATATTAATCAAAAACAATTCAACTCTGTTTTTACAAAAAATAAAGCTTCCTCAACTTGCAGCAACATGAAAGTAAACAAGTAAGGAAAGTACCCGCCCAGACTTGCGGCACCTAGCACATAAGGAATTTACATTAACACTACTATATATTTACGCTACACCAATGATCGTATTTCTCACGCATTTTAATGATACACGTGACAATCAATCATTGATGTTCGTAAGCCCTAGGGAACAACCCCTAGCACTAACTATTACTTACGCTATATCAATGATCACATCACTCAAGTATATTAATTATACTCGTGATAGCTAATCATGGATATTCGTAAGCCCGAGGAACTAGTTGAAAAGAATTACACAAGTCCTTAAATATTGACATTTAAGACTTGTGATCTCATTATAACTCCTCGCAGATAAACACATAACATAAAATAAATCTCATAGTAAATCGTTGATAATTAACATTTAAATCGAATATACTACTAAAACAATTATACAATTACTTAATCGAAATCATTTTAATCCCAAGTACTAATGACTGATAGCCGACAATCAATTAGTCACATATAATCCATCACCAAGTAATTGTCATATAATATACTCAAAAAGTGAGAGTACCAAAGCATTCTATAGGAAGAGTAACACAAATCACCAAAGAAAAAAAAACGGAATGGATCTTCATTCACACTTGGTGCTGCCAGCAACAAAAAAACGGAATGGATTTTGAGTTCTAAATACATACACATTTGTGCCTACATTAATTGCAAGTAACTCACGTTATTACAGGAAATTCATTTTTTTCATTACCTCAAAACAAATTCATAGACAGAAGTTACTGTACATTATTTTTAAAAAAAATACAAATTTAAGTATCCTTGAATTAGAAGCAAAACGTGTATCATGCTAGATATATTTTATAAACTGTATATAATTTAAAATTAGTGCATTGCACACTAATAAGGCTGTTCGAAATTACAACATTAATTACTCCGTAGTTGCAAGTATGGCCCTTGCCCTCAGAGGAAGTATTGGTGCTCTCTCCCATCAGTTTTTCGACGTCCTGAACAAGGCCACCACTGTGGCAAGAATCAGACACTATTTCATTTAATTTAGCAAATTAAATATGATGTACTTTGTCTACGAGCTGTTTAATATGATGTACTTCGTCTACGAGCTGTTTGAAGTCACTATCTGCACAGAAAGTTGTGAATTAGTTCAAATGCTTATACTCAAAATTTTAACGAGTAATGCTATACATGGCGACTTTGAAATGTACACGGACGACTGATGTAGAAGAGGAGCCGTCATTATCATCAGAAGGGTGTATCACTTATTTAATTCCTATTTAAGGTCTGTGATCATTAGTACTTCAAAAACCACGAAAAATCATGTTTTGATGTGTCGTTTAGCCGATGCTCATTCAGATTATGGCAGCGCCACGAGGTTAAGTCCAAATTTGTATGCCTACTCGATCGCTAAGTACCCGGAAATCGATCTTTGAGCATTTCACCACGAAAAACAAGAACTTATGTACAATGAGGCTGAATATGTCGTAGTGTTGTACACTTCACTGAATGAGTTTACCAAAATATATATGACTAGGGTTGATTCTGAGATTATTGTTGAGTGCAGGAATAATTTCGCTTACTTGCAGAATCGTGGATTCAATGTAAGTTGGATAGTGAGCTGCTGAACTATATTGACTATCTCCGGTTTTCAGAGCCTCTAATTTCCGAGCTACATGCAATTGATTGTTGTATCAATAATGACAAAAGTAAACTACAAAATCTGCAGGCTCTCGTTGATGATGCCAAAAGTAAACTACAAGATCTGCATCTGCATCGATCATGCCAAAACTAAATTGAAAGATGTGCGCGCAGACTCTTTATTTGGAGAATATGACAGAAATTTAGAAAGCTTTTGGAACTTTGGGGTACTACTCTTTCTGTTGGTTTCATTGGAGATGATCTACTGTCTGGTGTCTGGTCCTTAAGATAGATGGGTTAGTCACATGTTTGAGGGTTTTTTGGATACTAGTATTGTGTCAATTGTCTAGATTCACTTTGTACTAAAGTTGTTCTTGATGTTTAATTTCCATCCGATTGTCATTCTGAGCTAGGTCCTTGCAAAACAGAGCATGTACCACAAATAATATTATCAAAAAGTGAGAGTACCAAAGCATTCTATAGGAACAGTAACACAAAGCAACAAAGAAAAACAAACGGAGTGGATCTTCATTCTCATTTGGTGCTGCCAGCAAGCTTAATTTGGTGGTGAAACTAGGCTCTCAACATAGGTATACGCGTAAAACTCAGTATCTAACATATCTAACAGTTTCTTGAATGTGTTACTCTTAGGGTTGTAGAGTACTATGGCGGAGCCAGATGACAGCATTATATCACCACCCATAGAAATACAGAGCGGTTTAATCCAATAGCCACATGGTAATCCAATTGTAAATGGGATGGTGAACAATTTTGTCCATGACTCTTCTGCACCACTTTGCTTCATTACCCAAAAATCAGCACAGGTTTCGTATTCATACAATACAGAAAGGTTTTCACCAAAAGTGTCCAAGGTCGCCCAACGTGCACCTTCTCCTTTTGGTGCCAGCGAAACTTCTCCATATGTCTCAGCTTTTATATCAATAGAAACAATAATTTTTGATTCGGCATTGTTAAACTGCATATTTTTTCTTGCAACCAGCGAGTGCATAGCTCCATTTGCAAAACACCCCGAGCCATATATTCGCCCAAGGTAATGATCTCCAATGATTCTCCAACAACCAGATTTTGAGCTATAAACTGACACATTATATTTATATTCATCACCAGGACCGGAGATTGCAAATACTTTATAGTCATCATTCGATTCATCATAGCAAAACCCATGCGCTCTATGCTCATGTTCATGTTTGGGCAATCTTCTCGATTTTCCTGTGAACGGGTTCCACAAGAATATTTGTTCACCACTTGTCAAACAAAACAGGCCATAACAATAACCTACTACATCAATGTTGTCATCCCCTGGATGGTATGTCCCAACAGTCTCCGGAATTGTCTCATCATCAAGCAATGCATTTACTGAACAACTCGAAAGCTTCATGTACCGGATATAAGCCGGCTCTACAATAGGCCAGGTGATTAAAAGCAAACAGTGGTTAGTTAAGCCAGGGTCATTAGTCATTTTAGAGAGATGAGTCTTGATGAACTCAGGACTAGAGATTAAAGATTTCCATGACTTGCAAACAAACTGGAATTCTGAAAGAGACTTAGCTGGAAGTCTTGAGAGTATTTCGTAGATCATCTCTTCCGGAAGGGCAGGGTTAGGGTTAGCAGTAATATTTGCCATGCAATTCTAAAGCAAAAAATTTTGGAGTCTGCGGAGAGTGTGGCAGGGAAAAAGGGTTAGTTAGCTTAACTAGGGTATTGGGGATAGGCGTTTTCATCGAAATTTTATAAGCGATTTTCAACTAAATATTAGTTTAAATTATTTTAACTTACCATTTTAGCAAGAAAAATTATTTAAATAGTTTTTTTCTCAATTTATTTGCGATTTTTATATTTTCTAAAAATATTTATAAAAATGTAGTTTAAACTAAAAGCAATAAAATGCATGCATGTATCTTTAGCTATTTATAAAAATGTAGTTTAAAATATTTATAAAAATGTAGTTTAATATACGACTTGCAATATACGTATCTTTTAAAAAAAATTAGCTATTTTTTGTTGTGATTGCATTTTGTTACATTTGACTGAAAAATTGTATTTTTTTTGTAAAAGAAGTATAAAAATTTGTTATTTACTTATTTTTTATAAATTAATTAAAATTTGTTTTAATCGGCATATCGCCTCTTTTCTTTGTTTGAAGCCCATCGTAACCATTTTTTGGTACAACATTGTTTGGGCTTCCAAAAATTGGTGAGCTAGATATCTTGATTTTGAGGCCCAAATGTATGCACATTTGTGCCTACATTCGTAAATTGCAAGTATAACTCATGTTATTACATGAATTTATTTTCAAAATTAAATATTCTGTACATTATTTTTTAAAAAAATACGATTTTAGGTACGTCCTTGCACACCAATTAAAATCCTTGCATTAGGTAATGTATCTATTATTTTCCTCAAATAAGTCGGTGAATTTTAAATCGAGAAAAAGGAATCTAAGATATCTCAGATAATTTTCTAAGATTTTAGTATAAAATAATAAAATATTATTAAAATTTTAAATGAACCTTGAATTTTAAAAAAATATTCATTCCATATTTGTATATAAATTATTTTGTATCTCACCTAACCCTGCCATATTTGGGTTATGGCAGGGTTGCGAGGTTAAGTCCGATTTTGTATATGCCTGCTTGATCGCATTACACGCAAGTACCCAGAAATCTTTGAGCACTTCACCATGAAAAACAAGAACTTACGTACAATGATTCTGAATATTTTGTGCACTTCACTGAGTGAGTTTACCAAAATATCTATGACTAGGGTTCATTCTGAGATTATCGTTGAGTACAGGAATAATTTTGCTTACCTGCAGAATCTGGGATTCAATGTAAGTTGGGTGGTGAAGCGCCTGGACTATATTGATCATCTCCAGTGGTCCAGTGTGGACCAGTTCTCGGAGCCTCTAATTTCCGAGCTACATGCATTTGACTGTCGTATTGATAACGACAAAAGTACACTACAAAATCTGCAGGCTCTCGTAGATGATGCCAAAAGAAACTACAAGATCTGCAATCCCACATTGATCATGCTAAAACTAAATTCAAAGATGTGCAGACTCTTCATTTGGAGAAGATGACAGAAATTTAGAGAACATTTGAAACTCCGGGTACTACTCTTGATATTGGTTTCAGTGAAGATGATCGACTGTCTGGTCCTTAAAAATTTGATGGATTATTGCATGTTTGAGGATTTTTGGATACTATTAGTGTGTCTATCGTCTAGTCCTGAAGTCTTTTGTACTTTCTAGGTAGGCTTATTCACTTTGTACTAAAGTTGTTCTTGATGTTTAATTTCCATCTTACTGTCATGGCAGTGGTTTAAATTGCTTAATTGTTGTAAGTTGTCATATTATTTAAGAATTAGGAAGTCAAATGAATCATGGCCGTGGTTTTAATTGCTTGTAGTAAGAAGTTATATTATTCAAGAATTAGCAAGTGAAATGAATTAATAGTTTAGTTTAGAAATAGTACGAAGTCAAAAAGAGAGCAATAAGCATGCCCATTAGCCCAAATCCAATAACATACAGCTACTTGATCCCTAACGAATTTTTGTTTCTCAGCATTTTTAAGAAGTTGCTTATATATACAGATTGTTGCTGATGCTGCGCACAATTGCTTTGAAACTCGAATAGTGTAATTGCAGCTAAACTCGAATAGTGTCATCGGGACGGAGAAGCTCAAATGTATTATTGAAACCACATGAGCTCTCCAAACAATTGAGACCTCAGCCGTTAATTTCAACATACAAAGCTTATAGTCTTTCTACGGTTGTATGGTTAATAAATCTTTAGTGAAATTACATCTCTATGCTTCTTGCTTGGTTTAATGTACAAAAAATATGATAACATCAAAAACTAGTCTCCTTCTTGTAAAATGAAGACTACTAAACAGCAACTTCTGTTTATTCTAGAGAGAGTTGTTGTCCCTCGATAACAGTCATCATACAGAAGCGAATACAATTACTCTCTGCATATGGTGCTACAGAAGTTCCAGTTTAATGGTACAGGAGAAACGCTTTATTAGAAGTCGTAATTCTGATTTGTGCCTTTTAGGGCCTTATGTTGCATATAGTGCGGAGGAATATATGGTTAAACCATCAACATTCTGAGCTTGGTCCTTGCAAAAAAGAGTTTATACAACAGTGCAGGTTTGCTCCCCGGATAGAAAGTAGAAAGTGGCCAAGTGCTTCACATTCACAAAATATGCAAGCATGACATTGCAGATATTAAAGAAAAGGACTGGCACAAAATTTGCTTCTGTTTCACTTTACCACATGCTAAAGTTTCATCCGGTGTTTTTTGTAAACCAACACAAATTACTTGGCCATCATTGAAAACATAGACCCTTGGTAACTCTTACTCGAAGATTTTGTAAGTGTCTCTGATCTAATAATTTGCAAAACAAGAAAGTTTAAGCACAATTAAACATAATTGCCAATCAAGTCAAACACATTTTTCTATCCAAATTGGCTGTATAGCAATTAGTCGATTCTTCTTAAACCAACCTGTTGATGTGATTTTTGCAGTGAAAGAAAAGAATACCGCCAACAGTACAACCAAGGAAATCGATTCTAAAAAAAAGAACTGGCACAACCCCAAGAAAATATTCACAGTTCATGTTTGCTCCACGGAGAGAGTTGAAAAATGATCTGCCCGTATTACTATTTAAATGACAAAAAGTCAATACAACCCCAAGAAAACGTCGGAAAAATGACAAGAAACAACAAAGTATTACTATTAAAATAAGTACACTATACTAGTTCCAAAACACAAACAGAGCAACAAATCATAGCAACATGTCTTTTAAACATCATCAAAAAAAATTCAGATTCCGTATAAAATCTAACCACATCCAAAAACATCTCATATATCGACAGATTCTAAAAGAGTGGAAAAGAATATGCAAGAGAGAGAGAGACGGCTACTCCTTTACAAGATGGCCTCACCAAAAGGAGGAACAATTTTGTTGAAGGAAGCGGGGATACTAAGAGGATTCCTTTTTGAGAAGACACTCCGTCCAAGTTAAGAAAATGGCCAAAACTGATTCCGACAAGAAACTTCTCATGTGTACCACTGCAATTGCCGCTTTTCCTTAAAGCCACCTGTTGATTCAATTTAAAATTTCAAAATCTTAGCAGTGTCGCAACAATACAGATGAGGAAAATTACACTACATCTAAAAAAAAATACAGGCAATGGTGAACGATGTTAAGTGCAGGTTTACTGTATGCATATCTGTTATAAAAGAAATTAATTAATCTATGTGCTATCTAAATTAAACATTACTGACTAAATGTGAAACAAACATTTTAGAGGACGTCTTCTAATCTGATGTAAACCGGCTGTTTATATCAGGTTAATCTATGCAATATCACTGAAATATGGAATAACTTCCAAAGGTTTTTTGAATAATTAGGCTTATATGCCTTACATAAGAGAGTATCTGTTCTAACAAATCTCGGGGGTGAGCGAGAATCGAACCCAGGACCTGGGACGACAAGAGATAAGTCCTTAACTTCCAAAGGTTAATCTATACATTACAATATCACCTAAAAATGTAATATCTTCGGAATGCACTATCTAATGACAGTGAGAATTTAGTAAGAGAGAGTTTAAATAAGATGTACCACAAATAGGAGCAGTATATAACATAAAGCAGCAAACTTAGCTAAAAGTAAATATGTATAAAGAAAGCGACAAAGACTAAAGTATAACCAGGATGGATCTTCTTTTCACTTGGTGCTGCCGTGTTGCTGCCTGCAAGCTTTGGTGGTAGAACTAGGCTCTCAACATAAGTATACATATAAATGTTGTCGTAATCATATTGTGAAACTGACATCTTTTTGATTGTGTTATTCTTGGGATTGTATAGTATTATGGTCGACCCAGATGAAAACATTATATCACCATTCGTAGACATGCAAAGCAGTTTATAAGAGTGTAACGTGGTAGTTCACCGTTAAACCTGAATAATTTTGTCCAAGACTCTTTCACATTATATTCCTTCATTACCCAAAAAACAGCACCGGTTTTAGATGAATACACTATTAAAAGGCTTTCGCCAAAAGTGTCCAAGGTCGTGTCTGCACTTCCTTCTTTTGGCGGTAACAAAATTTCTCGATAAGTCTCTGTTTTTATATCAAGGGAAACAATATTAATAGTCCATTCCGGTTCGTCAAGCTGCACATTGTTTTTCCAAACAAGCCAATGTATAGCCCCATTTGTGAAGGCCATGTCACAACGTAATAGTTGCCCAGAGAGATAATCTCCAATGATTCTCCATAAACTAGATTTTGAGCTATAAACAGATACTTTGTAGTCTGTTACGAAGAATACTTTATAATCGTCAACGGATTCATCATAGCAAAACCCATATTCAGATACTTGCTCATGTTCATGTTTAGGCAGTCTTGTTGATATCGAAGTGAATGGGTTCCACAAGAATATTTGATTATTACTTCTCAAACAAAACAGGCCATTACAATAACCTATTATAACATTGATATTTTAGTTATGAACCCCTGGACAGTAACTCTTAGTTTCCGTAACTGTGTCGTCATTAAGCAGAGAATTTAGTGAACAACCCCAGGGTTCCATATATGTACGGGGTAAAAAGGTATTAGCGTGCTTCACCCATATGCATCTGATATAAAGCAAACGGTGGTGAGCAAAGGCAGGGTCATTAGTCGATTTAAAGAGATGAGTCTTGATGAACTCAGGACAAGAGAATAGAGATTTCCATGACTTACAAACATACTGGAATTTCCAAAGAGATGCAGCAGGAAGTAAGGGCTTTTAAGATTAGGTGTCCCGAATGCTGAGTGAGATCGGCCCTTCCCCAACCTATAG
This sequence comes from Kitagawia praeruptora, assembly GCA_037693485.1. Taxonomy (NCBI): domain Eukaryota; kingdom Viridiplantae; phylum Streptophyta; class Magnoliopsida; order Apiales; family Apiaceae; genus Kitagawia; species Kitagawia praeruptora. The sequence goes on along the minus strand of CM075348.1, from coordinate 5,160,094 downwards.
GAAGATAACGAAAGGGAGACAAGAGACAACCTATAACACAAGCATCTATCCGATTCGTTACGCAAGAGTGAGTACTGACCTCGCGGATGGAGAGGGATTCGAACCCCCGGTATTCCTATCAATACTTCGGTTTTCAAGACCGACTCTTTCAACCGCTCAGACATCCATCCTCTTCTGTTACCTACTTTGACTCATATCTTCGGTATATATTTCGTAGATCATCTCTTCCGGAAGGGCAGGGTTAGGGTTAGGGTTAGGGTTAGCGTTGTCTTCATGAGTAATATTTGCCATGCAATTCAAAAGGAACAAATTTTGGAGTCTGGAGAGAGTGGCAGGAAAAAGGGTTAGCAGGGACTAGGGTCTTGGGGATAGGGCGTTTTCAGCGTGATGAGTTGAGATTTTATAAGCGATTTTCAACTAATTATTTATATTTATTTAGGGGTCATTTGTTAAATCTGAACAGGATTTCCTGAATGATTGAATTTCTAAACGAATGATTGCTGAACAAAAGATGTTGTTTGTTTAGCATATTTTTATTTTATCTGAATGACAAATTTTAAAAATTTTAAATTTATTGTCACTAAATTTGGATTGAACTACCATTATTTATTCCAATAATGCACATGATTTGAATAGGTTAATTGTCTATTAAAAAAAGATACTCTCAACTCTCGACTTTCTTGAACATTTTTTCATTAAATTGCATTTTTATTTTATTATACTATATAATTAATGTAGCTTATTTATTAATTATCTTATACTAATTTTAAGAAAGAAACTTAATAATCAATTCTACTCCAATCATCAAACTTTAAATTTTAACATTCAATAATTTATGAAAGAATACTAAAACATTAATAATGCAAATATATGTTAATAATGATAATATCAATAATTTTATAAATAATAACTTAATTATATCCTATATATAATTGGCGTAAGGAAGTTTAGGTGGTCTGATCGTCAGGGCTAAAAAGGTAAGTTTTCATTAAAATTAGAAATGGGCCAGGAGTTGGGCCGGAGTTAATGTTATTGGTATTTTTAATTTAACAAATAAGTAGATCAAAGAAAAATGCACTAAAATAACATATAATAAAACGGGAAAAAAAAAATTAAAGTTGAGAAAATTATTGTTAACTAAAATTAATACAAATATATTTTAGACTAAAGTTCAAAATATAATTAAAAATACCTTATCACAAAATAGTTTTTCAAGAAACCTATTTATTAAAAAAAAGTCATAAAAATTTATCATTTCAAGTTTTACAACAAACATCTTTTTAGAATGTATACTAATTACTAACAAAGTCAACAAAAATCAATAAATTAACACTTTATTATTTTGCAAAGATATTCGGTACTAAAGTTGTAAATAAATTTAAAACAATCCGAAAATTCAAAAAAAATAATTTATAGAGAATCTAAATATAATAGAATGCACTAAAATAACACATGATAGGTTCAAAAAAAAATAATAATAACACCTGATAAAATGGTAAAAAATTAAAGTTAATAAAATTGTTATTAACTAAAATTAATACAAAGATATTTTAGACTGAACTTTAAGATATTTAGATTCGGTACTAAAGTTGTAAATTAATTAAAAAATTGAAAATCCAAAATAAAATAATTTATACAGAATCTAAATATAATAACCACAAAAGATCCTATAATAATTAAATAATTTAAAAGTTACAAAAATATTAAACTTCGTCAATAATAATATTTGAAGTAAATTAGTAAAAAATAAAATAAATAAATATTCATTATCAATTTAATTATTTATTATTATAAGTTAACATATTTTCCGTGATAGTTTTAGTGTATATATATATATATATATATATATATATATATATATATATATATATAATTACAAAATACATGCATATTATAATTTATTATCATGAAAATTAAAAAAGCAATTCAAAATGTTATATTAACTACTTTTCACAAAAAAAAATTATTATAAAAGATTAGTAAAATAATACGTGCATATATAATATAATTGGTGTAAAGAGGTTCATATGCTTTGGTCGTACAATAAATTCAAGTTATAGGAAAAAGAGTTATAGTAGCACAAAATTTATAAATCATAAATTCATTCTTCATATATAATAAAATATCATTAGAGTTTTAATTCAAAAAATAATTTTTTAAAAAACTAGAATTTACATTTAATTACAAAACAATTTTTTTAAAGAAAATATATGGTTAAAATAGATATTAAAAAAGTAATAAAAAAATATGTCATAATTAGAAATGACACCAAATTAAATTCAGCAAAATACAATTTAGAAAACACAAAATAGTACAAAAATAAACTTTAATATAATGCACTTAAAATAAATAAAAACCGACACAAAAATATAAAAAATAGTACAATTTTTTTTTAAAAAGAGTACAAATGTATTTTTTGTTAAATTACAATAAGTTCCCACATGTATAAAGTATATTATATATATTCTAATAAATAGAAAAAAATACGCCAAAAAATATGAAACATTAAAATATATGTTAGGTTAAATCTTAAAGTATAATTAAAAAATCGATTACCAAATAAAAGTAAATTTAATTACAAAACAAAAAAAAGTCTTTAAAAAATATATGGTAAAATAAAATATTAAAAAAGTAATAAAAAAACATGTCATAATTAGAAATTATACCAAAATTCAATAAAATATAATCTACAAAACAAACGTCAATTAAAAAAAACATCTAAATTTAGAAAACTAAAATCAACAATAAACCTTAATATAATGCACTTAAAACAAATATAAACCAACACAAAAATATAAAAAAATAGTACATATTTTCTTTAAAAAAAGTACAAATGTATGTGTGTTCACAATTACATAAACACATATATATAAAGAATAGTTGAATTAATATAACATGTTTAAAGTACATTATGTATATTCTAATAAAATAGAAGAAAACTTCCCAAAAAATATGAAATATTAAAATACAAGTTAGGCTAATCTTAAAATATAATTTACAAAAAAATATTGTTTACCAAACAAAAGTAGTTTAAGAAAATATTTTTTTAATAAAAATCATTAAAGATTCTATTTTTAGATTTAACAAAAAATATGTTTCTAAAATTTAAATTAAAAAAATATGAGTACAAATCAACAAATAAATAATTCTTACTTTGCAAGAAAAAATTTAAATTAAAAAAAAGTGAACACAAATCAATAAATGAACATATTTTAAATGAGAAAGCAATCCAAACACCCACAAAATAATTTTATATTAATATCAAAATATAATACAACATAAAATCCCTAAGATTACTCTAAACAAACTCTAAACAAAAACACATAATACACACCACGCATGTGGCAAAAATATAAAAATAACAATATTCAAACAAATAAAAAAAATAAATATCACAAATATTTTAAAAAAAGTTAAAAAATGCCTTTAAAAACTATAATCTAAAAAATTTTAAGATAACCATTAAATTACATAATCAAAAAGATAAAAAAATAAAATAAATTGTTACATGAATATAGTACGTATATGTTTCAAGTATATCATATATAATCTAATAAAATCAAAAAATCAAAAATAATTATGAAATGCTAAAAAATATGTTAACCTAAATTTTGAAATATAAAATATAGAAAAATCATTTACAAGAAAAAATAAATAAATGTATACTACAAACCATATAATATATATATATATATATATATATATATATTATTTTTAAAATTAAAAACAAATTAATCAAAATGCTATAAAACTAATTTTACAAGAACAAAATTATAATTAAAATTATACTATAAAATATTAATAAAGCTATCCGTGCATCGCACGGGTATAAAGCTAGTAATAATAAAATTATTGGCATATACTATAAAATAGAGCAGTGGACTTGTAGCAGAGTCAAAAGAAATAAAATAAAAATAAAGTTGCATGGTATATGGATGGTTCAGCTAACTATTTTAGGGTGAGTGGTCCAGGGGAAAATTGGATCGTCCAAATACCTAAAAAGTTTAACAAATAATCTGGACGAAAGAAAAATCAGTCGTTCAGTTCAAATGGGTTCATTCAGTGATTAACAAATGAGCCCTTACTTTATTTTAAATAATTAGATTTATATGTGTTACCATTGAGAATCTGAATCTGTTTTAACTAGTATCGGGACGATCGAACTATCTTTCTTCTTTGTTGGAAACCCACCGTTTTTCAATACAACTCTTTTTGTTGGGCTTCCAGAAACAGGTGGGCTATATATCTTGATTTTGAGTTCCAAATACATGTACATTTGTGCCTATATTAATTGCAAGTAACTCACATTAAACAGGTGGGCTATATATAATACATATACATTTGTGCCTATATTAATTGCAAGTAACTCACATTATAACAGGAAATTTATTTTTTTCATTACCTCAAAACAAATTCATAGACAGAAGTTAAATTAAGTGCTCCAGTTGAAGGGGTAAGCAATTACCGTGTGAGCTCTTTTAAGAGTAATGGCAGGGCCACGAGGTTAAGTCCGAATTTGTATGCCTACTCGATCGCATTATGCGGGTTATGGCAGGGCCACGCGGTTAAGTTCGAATTTGTATGCCTACTCGGTCGCATTTTGCGTAAGTACCCGGAAATCTTTGAGCACTTCACCACGAAAAACAAGAACTTATTTACAATGAGGCTGAATATGTTGTAGTGTTGTACACTTCACTGAATCAGTTCACCAAAATATCTATGACTAGGGTTGATTCTGAGATTATCGTTGAGTACAGGAATAATTTCGCTTACTTGCAGAAACGTGGATTCAATGTAAGTTGGATAGTGAGCTGCCTGAGGCCCTGAACTATATTGACCATCTCAGGTTTTCAGAGCCTCTAATTTCCGAGCTACATGCAATTGATTGTTGTATCGATAATGGCAAAAGTAAAATACAAAATCTACAGGCGAGTTGATGATGCCAAAAGTAAACTACAAGATCTGCATCCTGCATCGATCATGCCAAAACTAAATTGAAAGATGTGCAGACTCTTTATTTGGAGAATATGACAGATATTCAGAAAGCTTTTGGAACTTTGGGGTACTACTCTTGCTGTTGGTTTCATTGGATATGATCTACTGTCTGGTGCCTGGTCCTTAAGATAGATGGATTAGTCACATGTTTGAGGGTTTTTTGGATACTAGTATTGTGTCAATTGTTTAGATTCACTTTGTACTAAAGTTGTTCTTGATGTTCAATTTCCATCTGATTGTCATGGCAGTGGTTTTAATTGCTTGTAATAAGATGTTTTAAGTCAAATGAATTAATAGTTTTGTTGAAGTCAAACAGAGAGTAATATTAGCATGCCCATTAGCCCAAATCACAGCTACTTGAACCCTTTAGAATTTTTGTTTCTGAGCATTTTTTTAAAGTTGCTTTCTGTCGATTGTTCACATCAACGACTTGTATGTTTTGCTTAAAAACAGATCGTTGCTGATGCTACGTGCAATTGTTTTGAACCTGGAATAGTGGAATTGCAGCTATATTTGTCATCGCGAAGGAGAAGCTCAAATGTATTATCGAAAACACATGAGCTCTCCAAACAATAGAGACCTCAGCCGTTAGTTTCAACTTTCAACATACAAAGCTTACAGTTTCTACACGGTTGTATGGTTAATAAATCTTTAGTGAAATTACATCTCACTGCTTCTTGCTTGGTTTAATGTATTAAAATTATGATAACATCAAAAACTAGTCTCCACTTCCGTGGAATGAAGACTACTAATATAGCAGTCATTATACAGAAGCGAATACAAATTACTCTCTGCAAATGGTGCTGTACAGGAGAAACGCTTTATTAAGAGTCTTTTTGTAGTGACAAATAGGGCCATAACTCTAATTTGTGCCTTTTAGGGCCTTAAGTTGCATTTATTATGTGCTATTTTGGCCATTCCACAACATTTATAAGTCCTGGACCTGCAAAGTATAATTGCCATTCATAGTGCAGAGGAATATATGGTTAAACCATCCTGTTGATAAACATTCTGAGCTAGGTCCTTGCAAAACAGAGCATATACCACAGTGCATGTTTGCTCCCCAGAGAGAGTAGAAAGTGCCCAAGTGCTTCAAATTCACAAAATATGCAAGCATGACAGCAGATTTTAAAAAAAAGGACTGGCACAAAATTCAGATTCCGGACGATTCCAACACAGCGACAAATCATAGAATTTTTATCTAGTTCTAAAACAGTGGAAAAGAAGAAACAAAACAAAGACACAACTACTCCTTTCTATCCAAATAGGCTGTATACCGAATTCCCAGTTCCCAGTATACAAATTGAGCAACATATTAAAGAAGCATGTCTTTTTAATATCATTAAAAAGATTCAGATTCAGTACGATTAAAATAACATTCAAAAACATCACAAATCATCAAAATTTAACCTAGTTTTAAAACGGTGGAAAAGAATATACAAAACAGAGACACAACTACTCCTTTAGCTCGGACTTGCTCTTACAAGAAACCGTCACCTATAGGAGGAGCAATTGTGTTGAAGAGGAGGGTATAATAAGGGGAGCCCTTTTTGAGAAGACAACTCCGTCCAAGTTATGGAAATGGCAGCACCAGAAGTTGACTCCGACGCGAAATTTCTGTTGTACAGCACTGCAAATAGTTGATTTGATTAATCATAATCAAGTCTTAACATTTTTCCAACAATACAAATGAGTACAAAAAACACACATCGCAGCTAAAGAAAAGAATTCCGCCAACAGTACAAACAAGGAAATTGCAAGTAAAAGAAAAGATTGGCAAACAAACTTTGATGATCGATCACACACATCCAAACTTTTATATTTCCCTATATTGATTCTGAACTTATTCAACTTCTAAAAAATGAGTTATGGATCTCTCGATCTTCCTAATGAGAATTCAGCAATAAAAGAATGCAAATAAGATGTACCTTAAATAATATACTCAAAAGTGAGAGTACCAAAGCATTCTATAGGAAGAGTAACACAAAGCAACAAAGAAAAAAAAACGGAATGGATCTTCATTCTCACTTGGTGCTGCCAGCAACCTTAATTTGGTGGTGAAACTAGGCTCTCAACATAGGTATACGCGTAAATTGCACCAAACTCAACATCTAACAGCTTCTTGAATGTGTTACTCTTAGGGTTGTAGAGTAATATGGCTGAGCCAGATGACAGCATTATATCACCACCGATAGAAATACAGAGCGGTTTAATCCAATCAGAGTCACATGGCAATGGGATGATGGTGAACAATTTTGTCCAAGACTCTTCCACGCCACATTCCTTCATTACCCAAAAATCAGCCAGGGTTTTAAAAGAACACAATACAGAAAGGCATTCACCGAAAGTGTCCAAGGTTGCCCGAGATAGTCGATCTTCTCCTTTCGGTGGCAGTGGAACTTCTCGATAAGTCTCGGTTTTCATATCAATAGAAACAATTATATTTGGTTCTGCATTGTTAGACTGCATACTCTCTCTCCCAACAAGCGAGTGTAAAGCTCCAGCTGCAAATCTCCCCCAACCATATATTCGCCCAAAGTAATAATCTCCAATGATTCTCCAACAACCAGATTTTGAGCTATAAACTGACACATTATTTTTGTATTCATCACCAAGACCAGAAATACTTATAGCAAATACTTTATAGTCATCATTCGATTCATCATAGCAAAACCCATGCGCTCTATGCTCATGTTCATGTTCATGTTTGGGCAATCTTCTCGATTTTCCTGTGAAGGGGTTACACAAGAATATTTGTTCACCACTTGTCAAACATCAATGTAGTCATTATCCCGTGGACAGTAACTCTTAGTTTCCGTAACTGTGTCGTCATTAAGCAAAGAATACAGTGAACAACTCCAGGATTCCATGTACAGGGTACGTCTATCACCATGCTTTACATCAGGCTGCCATATCCATTTGATATAAAGCAAACGGTGGTGAGCAAAGGCAGGGTCATTTGTCGATTTAGAGAGATGAGTCTTGATGAACTCAGGACTAGAGATTAGAGATTTCCATGACTTGCAAACAAACTGGAATTCTGAAAGAGACTTAGCTGGAAGTCTTGAGAGTATTTCGTAGATCATCTCTTCCGGAAGGGCAGGGTTAGGGTTAGGGTCAGCGTTGTCTTGATGAGTAATATTTGCCATGCAATTCAAAAGCAACAAATTTTGGAGTCAGCAGCAGAGAGTGGTAGGGAAAAAAGGGTTAGCTAGCTAGGGTATTGGGCTGGGTATTGGCCCGAATAGGGCGTTTTCATCGTGAGTTGAGATTTTATAAGCGATTTTCAACTAAATATCAGTGTAATATTTTAACTTACCAATTTAGCAAGAAAAATTATTTAAATAGTATATTTTCTCAATTTATTTGAAATTTTTATATTTTCTAAAAATATTTATAAAAATGTAGTTTAAACTAAAAGCAATAAATTAAG